>CM038467.1:10926718-13838026 GCA_021464415.1 Lonicera japonica | reverse complement strand
TCAACCGCGGGTTTGATTGGAGTTGCTGCCCCGTCAAAATTTATTTATCATTGTAATATATTAGTTTTTATAGGAATAACAATTCGTGAGTTTAGATCGTGCACGTACACAAAGTTATGTTACTTTGTGACGTTATTTTCCGTAATTTTGGATCTGCCCTTTAGTGGTGGCTACATGTCACAATACTCACAAAATCACCCATGACACCATGACCATGATGATGAGGTAAAAAGGACAATCACAACTACAGTGTTAGATATAGATTTAATTGGGATTTACAACGAAGTTGTATATTTAATAATTGCGTGATTAACGGCATCTATCTATGTATATACATATATATATATATATATATATTTATATTATAGAAAATCAAACAAAAACAACAAAAGGCGTTGTCCCCGCTAGCCTTGGATAGAGACAATTATTCCTCATTTTTTCTTCCAGGGTGGTATTTTAAGCTAACGGAGACCCCGATCCGGTAAAAAAAATAAATCAATTCATTCAATATTGATGTAGAATTCACAAATTCACATCCCAATTCACTTCCCTTTGAGACATAAGGGTTGTGTTAACTTTATGTTCAATGAAAAATGTGTACTTTGTTCCTAAATTTTCGAAGCAATTCAATTTTTCTAATTCTATAGTACAAAGAGCACAAATCTCGGCAACTCCTATATATAGCCTCTGACTCAAATTATATATAGTACCCACGTATACAAACAAAACCACGTTACATTGAAAAAAATGCAGATCAATAATAGCAAGTCAATTGTCTCTTCATGTTGGTAGACTAAGGTGCTTGCTATTTTGGATCGAGGCTATTGTATATATATACGCACAGGACCCAACCTAGCTAAGACCCTCCATCAGAGTGATCAGGCTTAAACTAAACTCTCGTCCCCCGCTAAGAAAGTAATATATATATATATCCGCACCAACCCTTTAAAGTTAATTCCCAACGCGAGTATTATGTAGTACAAGCATACAAGATTTTCTGTTCATTCCTATGTTGAAGGATGGTGATGTAAGTAATAATGTACATTTTTCAACACGCGCGAGGACAGTCTTTCATCTTTTCTTTGAAGCTCTCGCAATTAGTACATTAATCATTAATCAAGGCTTCTTCATCTGCCAAAAGCCCAAAAGAATATAAAATCAATATTTACTCATCACTAAACTTTGCCCTATATAGACTTCGGTTATAAGAAAAACCTTGGGACGATTCCCATTGTAGTTTTTTTTCTTAGGTAGCAGAGACGTAATACAAGCAAAAACCATATAAACGGGGAAAATAGAGAATACAAAATTAAACGAATCTCTTAATACACACTTGAGCAAAGGCATAAAGTATCCGAGTTAGACTTGAGAACACGACTACAAGTCTACTAGTAAGACCAAGCTAGCTATGACACAAAGCTGACACCCTCATCCATGCCATGCATATATATATAGGGTATACACAGGCACAAGCCTAGGATACATTCGGCATTAATTTTCGATCTATATTACATTAGCAAATGTACCTTATGCATGCAGGAAACGGTAATAGAAGTTGCAATTAAAAAATTCCTTCTAGTCCTTGTACTAAGAGGCGGCGGCAAAGTGGGCCAAGTGGGGGCTTAAGCCGCACTTCAATTTAGACTTTTTTTTATTTAAGTATAGTAATACATGGACTTTGTGTAAAATTTTAAAATTTGAGGTTGGATTTGTAAGGTTTTAAAATATTGGAGATAAAATTAGACGGAGTAATTATTTTTAGTAAAGGCCAAAAAAATAACAAGAACATTCTTCTGCACAAAAATTCCACTAAGAAAAAAAAAAGGGAGTTTATACTCATAACTCTCTCTCATTTACTCATATTAGATTTCTTGCTTAGATTCGCACTCTCTTTTTAGACTCACACGATAGGAACGGTTGACTGCCAAATTTAACCCTTTTCTCTTTAGAATTTTAATTTGTCATATTATTATTTGTTCTAATATTTTTTAGTCAAGCCCCAATTGGATTAAAATCGTGACTCTGCCACTGCTGGTACTCAAACCCTTCCTCAAGAAAATCTGATGGAAGATCTTGAGAGATGAGCTCCAGCTGCACATATATATAGCGTTCGCCATCTTCCTACAAGTAGAGTCAATTATAAATGGGCCGTTGATGTATGTTAAGCAAAAGAAACTGAATAATGAAGTGTAGTTTTTGTACAGTAGTAATTCTGAATTAGTAAACATAATTAGAAATGGAGGATGAAGACAAAAATCACCGTACTTGGCAAATATGAAAACAAATTGCGTGTGAATGAACAAAACAGGTACCGCTAGAAGGAGGGCTTGAACCTCCGACCTTGTGGTTAACAGCCACACGCTCTAGCCAACTGAGCTATTCCAGCTTGTTGGCAAAATTGGAATACTATCTTATTTACTAGAAATATGCCCTTGGGACAAAGATTAGAAAAATAATCAAATTAGAAAGACTCATCTGTAACTTTATTTTTTTTCTATATTTCTTCCTGAAACATTCTACCTTTACTTAATGAGAAGTAGTTATATTTAGGAGGTGGTGGTGCTGTTTCTCTCACCGTTTTTCACTTTATATTTGTAACAATGAAAAGACTTAAAATTTGCTTTTACAAAACAAAATATTTGTTGACATTTTGAGAATTCAAGCAATTTAAATAACTGTACACGTATTTGGTAATTAAAAAAATAGAGGAGTCATCTGCAACTTAGTAGTTATCATTACTATTTAATTTCAGAAAAATGTTGCTTACAAATAATTTAAGAACAAACTCGCAAAGAACACGAAAGATTTTTGTAATAAGGGTGGGTTTTCCAAATTATTTGGTTTACATCCACCTTTTTTTGCGTGGTTAACTATTTTATTAATAGTGAATAATGAGACCAACAAGTGGGAGATCAAGTTTAAGTAATTTTAAATGATTTTGTCGCATTAATTTGTTACGATGAAGTTAGGTCTTATTACAAGTGAACTAACCGGCCGTTGCAATTGTGGGTATGTAGTCCCTTAAAATATAATGAAATAATTTAATGGGATAAAATGCCTTTATGGTGGGTTGTTACAGGATAAGTAACTCCAATTTTAATCCCTCTAACAATGTCACGTGTCTAACGATCACATGTTGTGAATGTAAAACTGTTCACCCTCAGCTCGACACTATTCATTAGCTCGGTATCCTCCACTAGTTCTGGCCAAATCAATTTTTAGACCCTTATATATATATATGAACAACTCAGTTATATATGTTTCCTGATCAATTACAAAACAAGACCTGATGGGGTTATATACAGTTGGAAAAAACAGTCGGATGAACCCATACTGTATGTGTGTTCCTTTTGGAGGTGTTTTGGGCCACTGGTGATCAATGTTTAGTAATTGAAGTCCTTGTGTTAAAATTTCAAACCTAAGGCTCCGTTTGATTGCAAGGTGGAAAAGAAAAATAAATAGAGTTAGTTTTGATGAAAAGATAGAAAATAAGTTTGAGTGATAGTAGTGATATCCTCTTAATTTTTAAGTTTTTCCATGAAAAAAATTTCTTTACTTGGTAGTGAGTAAAAATTTTCCACCAAAAATATTGAAGGATGGATGATATATACTCATAAAATGAGTAACATCTCTCACTTTATTTTCTATCTTTTCACACAAACTAACTAAAATTATTTTCCTTTTTCATCTTTACAATCAAACGAAGCCTAATTATATTCACTAGTGATCAATGTTTAGTAATTAAAGTCCTTGTGTTAGAATTTCAAACCTAATTATATTGCAGCGCGATAATAATACATTGTGAGGATAAACATCTACGGACTAAAACACTTCAAAGCAAGGAGTCAAGTTACAAATTCCTAGAATAACAACAAGACTAGAAATCAGAATCTACATTTGATCGAATACTATTTCCCATGCCTAATAAAAGAAAGCGCTATGCTATGCAGCATTTTTAAATGCAGTACTTTCTAAACTAAGCAGCGTTTCCCCTGAATAGCTAGATAGGTCCACATTTTATCTGGGTATATCTCCCTGAAAATGGGCCCACTCAGGGGACACAACCACAGAAGCTAGAATTTCCACGTGGCCCCTAAAAATGCATAACTTTTTCAATTATTTAATGAAAAAGAAAATATACTTTTAAACCCATACTTAATATTATAAGCCTACTCTATATTATATATATATAGCAGTCCCATACCTATTATCATAACACCCATTTGTCTGCTTACTTACTAAGCTCTTCAATACAAAATTCCTAATTCCATGGCTGATTACACCTCTGCGGATTCCTTTAAAAATCCCTTCTCTTTCTTCGATACGGATCAAAACATGGAACTAATGAGCCAATTTGCAGAGATACACCAAGTGCTTTAGACATCTCAAATTTTAATGTACAGAGCTTCATGGGTTGTTCCTCAATTTCAAATGACAGTTTCTTTATCCGACAAGTACCCGATTTTCAAGAAAACTTGGCAGGTAATTTTCCGGGTATTTTCCATCTTGATGAGAAGAATGTCCTTCCTCCGCCTGCCCCACATGATGGAAATGGATTCCATGAGAGTAAGAAGAGGAAATTGATGGATGAAGCAGAAAACAGTTCCGGGAATTCATCGCCTATTGTTTCTGAAGATGGGATTCCTAGGAAAAATGTAATGACTAACTCAATTCTTCAGAATTTTTAAGTATATCAGTATTCCCTGTTATTGATTACTCTGCTTCTTGAATTATAGTTATATGATTTGAATTTTTCTGTTTGTAGAGTTCAAGGGGAAAGAAAATGAAAAGGACCGAAAATGAAGAAGAGAAACCGAAGGATGTGGTACATGTTAGAGCTCGAAGAGGCCAAGCTACTGATAGTCATAGTTTAGCAGAAAGGGTAAGTCATATTATTCAAAAAGCATTTTAAACCATTATCCCTTATTATTATGTAGATAATAAAAATAAAAATAATAATAATATGATTGTTAACAAAAAAAATTTGAATATTTGTAGACCGGCTTATTGAATGCATTTTGCTATATATGGATCAGGTTAGAAGAGGAAAAATAAATGAGAAACTGAGATGCTTGCAGGACATTGTTCCTGGATGCTACAAGGTGAAAAATTCTTGCAGAAATATCATATATCTTAATATATTAATTAAAATTTTCGCACGAAAATAAGACTTTGGTTGATCATGAATTTGCAGACAATGGGGATGGCAGTAATGTTGGACGAGATTATTCATTATGTACAGTCTTTACAAAACCAGGTCGAGGTGGGTTTTAGACAAAATTCCTTAATTTAATTAAATTACAAAAAAATAAAAAAAAAATTGTTTAAATTACAATCTAATAATTCGTTTTTTTTTTTATGAATTTGGTGTTCAGTTTCTTTCTATGAAGCTGACCGCAGCAAGCTCATTCTATGATTTCAACACAGAGACATGTAGTGTGACGGAAACAATTCAGGTAATTAATTCTTGAAAAGTATATATATATATATATATACGTTCAAAATTCAAATTAACACGCATTAGCAAAAAAGAAAGTAGACACGCAACAAATCACTTATCACGCATATGCATTTGTTTTGTGAAAATAAATTTGAATGTTTTTACGTTGTAGAGGGAAAAGGGACACGAGCTACAACGAGTGATAAGAGGAGGAGGAGGATATGAAGAAGTTGCTACCACACAAATTGGTCCCCTTGACTTCAATTTCGGCACTTATCCCTCGTTGCCATATCACACTTGAAGACCCCTCCACCTTCATTCCTTTTTATTTTTATCAATTAAATTTGTCCCCATTCTTATGTAATACATTGCACATGTCATCCTTGTATTGACCCTCACATATGTGTGGGGATTTGACAATTATTAGTGAAAATAAAATGGTCCATAATCATTTGTTTCTTCTTCTAATTTTTGTCCTATTTTTTTGGTTTTGAATGATTTTAGATATGAGTGGTTGTTGCCCGACAAAGCATATAACGACATTAACTTGCTATCATCTGATTAAACTTATCATGACTAGATTAAATGAACTCGAATTGATGGATTGAAAGTATTGTCAT
The DNA here is from genome assembly GCA_021464415.1 of Lonicera japonica. Classification (NCBI taxonomy): domain Eukaryota; kingdom Viridiplantae; phylum Streptophyta; class Magnoliopsida; order Dipsacales; family Caprifoliaceae; genus Lonicera; species Lonicera japonica. The sequence goes on along the minus strand of CM038467.1, from coordinate 13,831,966 downwards.
GGGAAACATGGATTTCCTATTCATAGTGCTAATCGACATCTAGATCTATATATATATATATCAATATTCCTTTATTTGCTAAAAGAAAAGGCATATACATCGAAGTGATAGCACATTTACATAAATCGTTTTTAGATCTTACCCGAATATATATTAAATACGCTTTATATTTCATGCTTTGGCTAATAATTATTCAAAAATGAGGGAATATTGATTCGAAAAAGATACTCAAGTGAAGATTATTTGGACTCTTATATAAATTGAAAAGAGAGAGAATATACACTGAGATTTACAGCTTATATATCAAGGGTTTTTGGTATTGTAATTTTGGGTAATTAGTAAAAATGACCTTTAAAATTTGACCCGAATCTCTTGCTCATTCCTAAAGCTCAATTTTCGATTGAAATATGCTTAAAAATTTTAATTTTCCCTCACTCGTCCAAAACTGAATATCCTTTAAAAATATAGATAGAAAACGCGCATGATTATCATGGACCACTCTTTTGAGGGGTCTTTTTTGGTACCTCAACTAAAATTAAAAACTTTAAGGATGCTTGAACTAAAATTAAAAACTTTAAAGATATTTTCAACCAAAAATTAAACTTTAGGAATGAACAAGAGATTTAGATCAAATATTAAAAGTCATTTTTACTAATTACCCTATAATTTTCATTATATAATTGCCGTTTGTAATACACATCAACATAACCCGGCCGTTGCTATTAAAAAGTAAGGCAAAATTTACATGTTCAAAGTTGCACATATATATATATATATATATATGTGTGTGTGTGTGTGTGTGAAGCGAGTGATTTGTTGAAGTGCTAAATGAACACCGCGTCTCCACCCGACTCCAAATTTGAGTTACTGCAAGTGTAGGGTTTTTCCTTTTTTTCTAATACTATTATTATTTGCTAAAATTACATATTGGGGAACAGTGATGCGATATAGCACCTTGTTTGGATATATGTATATATGCTATAAATTAATAAGGTTAGAATCCACTAATTTTATAACTTGAACGAAATTTTAATTTATCAATAAATTAATAATTTAACTAAGCAATTATATTTTGATGAGGAGCGCATGATAGTGAGTTTGAAAATGTGAATTATTAATTTATGCAACCGATTGTTCTAAAGAGACCTTATTAAAAAAAATTATCTTATAAATATAACAAAAAAATTTAGCTCTTGGGCCCGGGTTAGGACCGGCAAAATTTATGAATTTAGTGAGGTTATTATTTTATCGAGTTTCTAATGTATATAAAACGTGTTTGTTTCTGACATATACCAATTTGTATATTGATCGGCTTTTAATGATAAAATTTTGTCACTAAAATATTGAGAGATTTTCGGTTTGTATACGGATGAGTCGATATTTGATCATCACCATATATTATATAAACTAAATAACACTAATGCACCCCAAACTAAAAGAATATATCAATTTGCACCCCCAAACATTTTTTTTGACACCTTGCACCTTATACATACGAACTATCGAAAAGTGTCGAAAAAAAAGGTTTAAAGAGCAAATTGATACATTATTTTAGTTCTTGGTGCATTAGTGTCATTTAGTCTATTATATATTAGCCTTGAGGCACACTCTACGTATTTGCAATTGTATAATTATTAAATTTTTAAATTACATTTGGTCAAGTGGTAATTAGACGGCCCTCTCACCATAAAAATCACGAATTTAATTTGTGTTTAATATTATTTTATAGTAATTTTTAGTGTAATAGGGGTAGTTAGCTAATTTTGTATACATATCGAAAATTACATACTCATGTTTAATACTATATATATATACATATATATAACACGGTAATATCAATTATTAATTGCAAGGGGCGGGGGGCAATTCACTAAATTTAGCGAGGACAGCTTGCTTGTGGAACTCTCGTAGACAAAGAAAAAGACCCAATGGAGGAACCCACAAATAGATTGATACATAAAATCTAACGGATGTTGCCAATTCATCAATTGTTTTAGGGGGTTTGCTTTTATTTTTTTTCCCTTTTGATTAGAAGAAAGAAGGGTTAGATTAATTTATTAAGAAATTAAAGAAGAGTAATGAGGCAGGTGCATTGAACCCATGAGATTGGGAGGGTAGAGGAGGACAGCTTGAATGGGCCATAGATAGATATATATATATATAGAGAGAGAGAGAGATAGATAGAGAAGCAAAGAATGGGGGCAATGTATGTAGGTTCTCTCACCAACTATCAAATATATATGATGCTGATGATGATGATGATAATGGAGAAGGGTTTTTTAGTTAATAATGAACCTTTAAAGCTACTTTTGTTTCTTCCTTTTCCCACTCTAAATCTTTCTCTTTGACTCCCTTTTGACTCTTTCTCGCATGTTTCTTGGACAACATATATATGCATGAACATACATAATATATTGGCTAGCTTCTGGTATATCATGTGCAATATTACGTGTCGTGTTCGCGTGGTATTATTTATTTACTACAAATTTGATACGTAATATTAAATGCGTACGTTTGCTATAATATATATACAAAAACACATAAAAAAAAAGAAGAAACATATATCACATATATATTCATGCATCTTTAGTAATAGGAATATTAAAAAAATAGAAAACACTCTTACTATTATTTAAAAAAAATATTTAATATAACAATTATGATGTTAACAATGCATCTCCAAATCCAATAAAATTTTACAAAACTAGTGAAGTGAATATTCTCTTGGTAATCAAATATAATGCATCATATTACATAATATTAATTATTGAATATTTTTTGGAGCTGAGTGAGATCGAGGAGGGGTCCCAAGAGAGTGGGAAATAGATAGGATAAGATCATTCCTAAGTCATATTCCCACTATGGATAGTGAGGCAATTAGGTGGTATTAATTTGGACAGACAAGCAATTGTGATTAAAGGGGCAAATTCAAGGATCCAAGTAGATGTTTCATCATAAAGCTTTAGCTTTGGAGATGTATATATATGTGTGTGTGTGTGCATGCTGTAGGAAGTTGTTGGCTTGTCATCAATATTGCTAATTAGCACCATTAATTACTATTGCAAAAGCGGCTCAAAAGTAACATAAAAGTAAAAATGATCAATATCTTGACCACTGCACATATATGACAGACTTCCATATATAGGTTTGATGTATGTTAACTCAATTACAATATAATTAATGCATCAACTCAAACAAAGAAAAAAAAAGTCTCTTTATAATATAATTAATGCATCAACTAATTTCCACAAATTTTATTTTGTTTTGTTTTATCGTTTAAATTACAATATAAAAAATTAATGCATTAACTCAAACAAAGAAAAAAGTCTCTTATAATGTTAATTAATTTTGGTCGTTTCTGTTCTCATTAAGAACTCTTTATTCCTGAATTGGATACGTGTATTTGAATTAGTGGTGGAGTCATCTTAAAGAAAAGGTGGGCAAACGGACACCTTCAATTTGAAATATGTTTGAATTAGTACTCTAATAATTTTAGAAAAAAGATAAATTTAGTTAATGGGTAATAATTTAGACATTTCCACCTTGTTTTAAGAAAAAATTATATTTTGTCCACCTTAGATTACATTATTATAAAAGTGAAGGGTGCATTTTATATGAGTATTTTAGTACTTAAATTTATAAATTGTCATACATACATATGGATATTTTTTACTTGTTTTGAAAGGCTATATATATTAGATAATAATTGTGTATATAACAGTGCATCAAATTTAATTTTTGCCCCCTTAGTTTCAAGTTCTGACTATGCCCTTGATTTAAATTATAGCTATATATTTAGGCCAGATTTAAACGGAACGGTCTTCTCGATCTTCAAGAAAAATAAGAGCGAGTGGACTAACTTAGTTGGTAAGGCACACATCCAAATTTAGGAGAGGCCCTGAGTTTGAGTCTCATCCGAAGCATAGAGATTTTTGTTTTTATTGTAGTAAAGGGCCAAGAAAAGACTTAGACCTTCCTTCTTAATACAAAAAACAAAAGAAATAGATGGATTGTCCATTTCAACGGTTAAATGGGTGAAAAAAAAATTATGAAAGTTGGTGGTGATAATATTTATAATGAACAAATTATGTCCACAAAATGTCACTGAAAAATAATTCAATTTGAAAGTGAGTGTAATATATAATTTATATACATGTTCAATTTCAGCCATGTAAAATTTAAATGATCATCTTATTGACTTTTAAATTGAATCTTTTGATATTATTTGATAAAGATGATCTTTATATTAGTAAGTAGATCATTTCCATCAAGTTTCATGAATTTTTTATCTTTTTAACTTTTGAAAAGAACAGTCCATTTTCTTAAAGAGTTGACAGTTTTAAAAAAGTTCGTTCTATATACATATATTAGGTCATAAATGTTGACCTAGAAGGTCTTAATCTTTTTTTTATAATAACAATAATTTAATCATGTATAATTTAACATGTTTCTTGAAATAAGTTTATAGTTCATTATTTTGAAAATTTAAAAAAATAGCATAAATTTTACAAATGAAGAATACCACATTATAAGTGTAACGCCTCGCCCTTGGGGGCGATAAAAATTGAATAATAATGTACAAATACCCTTAAATTACAATATGTTTAAAGCACACCGGAATAAACTTCATTGTTCAAATTACAAAAATATATAAGTTCTTCCACAAGCTCTCGCTACGTCTCAACCCGCACTCACCACAAGTATATGTGGAAGAAAAACATGTATGGGAAATACACCATACACTGAGAATAAACGAATTTTAAATAATTAAATCAATACTAACAATGAATATGTTCGTATCAAATAGCACATAAGGCCTCATACCCAGTTCTCTCATGGTCACATGTTAAGTACTACTATGCCATCCCTATCTCACTTCACCCGTGTCCTCTCATTAGATATTACAAATGGGCTATTGGACTGTTGGCAAACCTGGCAGGTGTATTTGACCATATACCAATCAATACCCTTGACACTTTAGCCAACATACAACAATAAGGCCAATAATAACACCATGAAATTAACAAATATGCAATAACAAGTTGAGTAAAAGAATAAAGATAACAAAGAGTGCTCCAGAGCTTTAAGAGAATGCATATTAAGTATTTTTCATACCTTGAAATAAATATTAAAAAAGATGAAGAATGGGATAATGATCCAAAACCCCAATCGTCAAAACTTTGAAATTCTTACATCATCGCGCTCCCCTCAATTCATAGAATAATTTTCTCTTAAGGAAAATTATGATCCAAAGAGAAGGTTGAATTTCTAGAGAAAAGATGCTTAGAAACCCTCCCATGGAGGTTTAGGGCAAAGTTAGTTTTTATAATTGAAGAATGAAGGTTCTAGTCCCTTTTTAGTTTCACCACAAACCTACAACATGCCACTATTGAGCCCCGACAAGTCTTTATCGGAGATCAGTGCACTTTCACATTTCTATGCAGTTTCAATAAGCCTTTATTGAACTATAATCTGAAAAAAACAACAAAAATCACTTATCTCTAAAGTTTAACAAAGACAACCAAAAGCATTAAACTTAAAACAAATAATTTAAACACAAGGTGTTACAACAAGAATCATTTAAAATCTATCCAATCATGTCAAGAAAGAAATGGGCAATTGATTTCAACATTGCAGACTCATTAAATTGACAATCGAAGCTCAAAAAAGTTCTCAAGGCGAAACTTTAAAGTCAAATTCAAATCCAAAAAGCAAATATCAAACTAAAGAAATAAATCAAAGCATTCAAGACTTGAGAAATCTACAAATTGAGAGAGTGCTTAGGGTTTACATAAATTTTTTTATTAATCAAATCCTTATACCTCAGATATGTTGCATTCATTTATTTATTATTGCAAATTCTTTAACGAATGAATTTTAAGGCTTATATTTTTTAAAAAGTATTGAAAAATGTTTTAATCCTTAAAATATTGTTTTATACTATTAAAAATGTTAAAGACATGTTTTATACTATTAAAAATGTTAGCCTTAAAACATTTCTAAGTAAAAATGTTCATTTTTCTTATTTTAGATTCGCTCGATTTTTTGTAGTTTTGATCTAACATTTTGATAGAGGCCTTCTTAAAGGCCTTCCTGGACTCTGATAATTATAAAAAAAATTATATTAGCTAAATAACATCTTATAATACTTATTTACAAAATTTCAGTATAATCCAAAACAAATCGAATAAAATTGGTTGTCTGTAGCAATTTTTCCAAACAAACTAGTGGTTGTGTGTATTAAGCGATAGGCAACTATAAAGACCAACAGACAGATGTTAAAGTTTAAAGATTTCAAAAACTAGCCATTGGGAAAGCATTTTTTCCCATAACTTATACACAACATTCCCTAAAATCCTCAAACGGCCATATTATCTTCTGGGACTATAAACAAATGTCTTAGACATGTTTTTACATACTTCAATATTTTCTAATACTATATTCATAATCTACTAAGATTGACGAGTTTAAATCATCAATTAATCATATTAATCATATTTGAGCTATATTTGTTTGATCAATCTCGATAACTCTAGTATGAACTTCATTTGTTCGACACTTAAGCGTTATTGTTCATCGGGATGTATGACCAAACAACATTTATTATCCATCTGTGAAGGTTTTCTCGTAGTTTAGTAAGAGGGAATTTTTGTGTTGAGTGCGGTAAGAAGAAACACACTTGTTTGAACGTAGTAAGAAAAATTATACTTTGGTGGTTTAATCTTTGCTAAAAAGAAGACTGTTGTAACTAGTTTGTTCCCCACCCGTAAGAGGATCTATAGTAGAAATTCTCAGGTACCGATCTCGGGCACGAATGTATAGTCCAAACATTCGAACCATGTAAACAAAACGTTGCTAACTTATACGGTTCAATCTTTCTAAACTCAAGATCCTTTCTAATCATTATTATTGATTTTAAGTTTATATTGCTTGCTATTATTGCTTAATACATTTTTAAATATCTATTGTTTAAGTATTTATTTAGATTATTTTAAATTATGCATATTTGCCATAAACCCTATTCATCCCCTCTAGGGTTAAAATTCGACCAACAGTAACCCGTGTCAAAGGCAATATCAATTAGTGAAAAAATATTTTTAGTCTCAACCATATAATTCTTCATCATTTATATACAAATTTATAAGATTGAACTACCATTACCCCTTAATTATATATATATATATATATATATATGGAGAGAGATAGATAAAGGAAAATTCTCATACAAACAAGTCCATGAAGACTGGACCATTAGTAACGATTTTTCGTCGCTAAAAACATCTTCTAGTGTTTTAGTAGCGAAAATGGTTCCAATCCATACAAAATTTATATATATCTATTAATAAATCACAAAATTTTCGCCAAAAAGATAAGTGGTGGCTATAATTTATTCTCAATTGTTTATCTTTTAATCTAACGGCTTATAGGTGTCGTGACACTCTACTAATTTAAAGCATAATTATGGTTACTTGTGTATCTCATTAAATTTAAAAGTATTTCAAGTATATCTAAATTCTAATTTCTTTATAAATTAATTAACTAGTTTCTATTAATATATAAATAACTAAATATGAATAATATACTTAATTTTTAGTTTCTAAATAAAAAACCATATTTATTAGTAAAAAATATGCTTTCTACAAGTAATTTTTACTATTAAATTATGTTTCAATATCTTGATAATTTGTGTTTTAAAATAATAATAATAATATAAAGCGTAACAAAATTGATATTTTTCACTTTTTATTTAGATGAACTTAGATTAATTAATTATGACAACTGTAATATGTATTTGTTTTAGATTAACCCATTTGATCTATTTCGACTTAATTTGAATATGATAAAATTTTATCAAATTTATTAATAAAACACAAAAAAAATGCCAAATTTGTTTAATAACATAAGTGGTGGTTATGATTTGTCATCAATTATTTCTTTTTTAATCTAAGGGCTTATAGATTCCATGCCATACTAGTAATTTAAAGCATAATTTTGGCTACTTATATATTATATTAAATTTGAATCTATGTCACGAATATCAAAATTTTAATTTATTTTCATATTAAAATTCCAACATTTTCATCTTGATTAATGTTAATAAAACATTAATACTTTCTTAGTTTCCAAAAGATATAATTAAATATTTATTACTAGGAAAAGTATCAATAACTTAAATATCATTTCTTAAATAAAAAAAATAATATAAAATGTACTAAAAATTACATTTTCCAATACTTAATTAGATGGAGTTATATTAATTTGAAAAAATCTAATGTGTATTTTTGTTTTAAAAATTTATTAGATTAATATTTTTTCTTCAAATACAATTATAATATTACATAATTACAATGCGTCGAGTGGGTTGGGCGAGACAGATTGGGTTGGAGTATATACATATAGTGAACAGTGGGGGTCAAATTTTCAAAATAACAAATATCTTTTCCGAAAGTCACGACTAGGTTCAGTTAATCCCTGTTTCCTCTGACATGTTTCCCTCTCAACTTTGGATCTTAACACCCAAAAAGTATGTATAGCCAATTCAGTCGTGCTTGTTGTTTCTCAAAAGTATTTTTAATTTAATGGAATGCTTTCTTGGTTCAGCTCAAGGGGTCCGATAACCCTGGAAGTCAAAGGAAGCTTTGATCACGGAAAACCAGCTATATCCGATATTGGTTGGCCTTTCACCTCTGGTCAAAACCCTTGGTCCTCGATGCCACGACTGTCTTCAGTTCTTTCCAAACCCATCCATATCAGACATGTCACATTGTCATTTGCTGAAAAAGACCAAACGAAAGCGAAAGCTTGGCCAAACCTTATAGGGGTGAGCGAGAGGAAAGGATTGCGAAACTAAGGAAGGCCTTTTGAATTGAATCTTACGTAGTCGAAGTGGACAACAAGCGGGCCTTACGCTTTCATAAAATTTAAATTCTTATTCGGACAAAATAAAATTCCCTAAATTAAAGTTTGTTTTATTACGTAGTTTCGAATCCTACCTCTCCCACTTGTTTGTTGTAAAGATCGCGATCGCAAGTCAATCAGACTCCCTTTTATAAACCTTTCTTTATTGGAAGAGAATTCTCTTTGAAACAAAGGAAAGTGGTCAAAACTCGTTGAGACTAAATCCATGGTTTTCAGGCTTGATAGTGAATCGGATTATTCTTATGCTAATACGGGGGGTGATTTAACATATACATGTTGGGAACAAATAACTTGCACATATTAAGTGAGATCACTCTAATAAATGATAGATGCATGATGAATTTGCTAAATATCTTTATGTACTAAAATTTCCCCATAAATCGGATTTGAGGAAAGTTTTTTTTCAATATCAAGGTGAATATAAATTCAACAACAAAAATTCAGAACAAGTTTAAGTTGGTTCAAGAATTTCCAAGTTTTAATTTATTTTCATATTGAAATCATTTACATCTTGATTAACTATTTATTAATAAATCATTAATACTTTCTTAGTTTCCAAAAAAAGTTAAATATTTATTAGTATGAAAAGTATCGATAACTTAAATATTATTTCTCAAAAAAAAGTAAAATAATATAAAGCATACTAAAATTAAAATTTTCAATTCTTATTTAGATGGAGTTAAATTAATTTGAAAAAAAATGTAACGTGTATTCTTATTTTGAAAACTTATTAGGTTAATTTGTTTCATCCATCCCAACCCAATTTGAATGTAATATTTTTTCTTCAAATACAATTATAACATCACATAATTACAATGTATCGAGTGGGTTGGGTAAGACAAATTAGGTTGGAGTCTATACATATAACAAATGGTGGGGGCCTAAGTTTTCAAAATAAAAAATATCCTGCACATATTGGGTCAGATTCACTTTAATAAGCGACTCATGCATATTGAATTTACTAAGTATCCTATGTATTAGAATCTCCCTAATAATTCAGGTTTGAGACAAGTTTTTTTCAAGATCAAAGTAGTGAATATAAGTTCAATAATAAAGATCCAGTACAAGTTCAAGTTAGCATAAATTAAACCTTTTTGACCCGATGTAAATATAACAATTTTCTCAAAAATTATACCTTTTTTATAACTACAATGCAACAAGGTGGGTCGAGACCTAATAGTGAGTTCGTGCTCATGCATATTGAAAGGGGCCAGTTCAGGTTTTTCAAAACAAAACCTGCACCGATTAGGTCGGATTGTGTCTTACTGAGTGCTTATATTAAAATTTGGTATAAATATTCAACAGTTTAAAATATATCCCTAACGAGTTTTTGGGTACTAGTTTTAAAAAGAAAATCTTGTACAAGTTCGGGATGTAACGACCCAAAATATCCTACATTGATAATGTAATAAGAAAGTCATGGGTATATATGTAGGTGCAATGACCCTAATTTACAACTTGAGTTAGCCATTTTGAGAGAGAACCTGGGTGGTTTCACAGGTTGTGCATATTGAAAACAAATGAGTGGGGTCGAGTTAATCTCTATGGAGCTTATAATGAATTTGGAATCAATATTCAACGGTCTACGATATCTTACTAATGAATCGGATTTGAGACAAATTTCTAAAAACTTAACATGAATTTAAGTCGTTAGTGTCATCAACACAATCATATCTAGTATATATATATATATATATTGTAAAAAGGGCATTGTTATTTACATTCATTAAATCTGTCACAAACACCCCCATCCATTACCCGATATTAAACGAGTGGTTAGCAACACACTTTTCTCATTTTAGTCGAGTTTATGTCTAGTATATATATATATATATATACATATATTGTAAAAAAGGCATTGTTATTTACATTCATTAAATCTGTCATAAACACTCCATCCATTGCCCGATGTTAGGCGAGTGCTTAGCAACACACTCTCCCCATTTTAGCCGAGTTTATGTGAGTGCACTCACCTCTCATTAGGCGGGCATTGTTTAGAAAACACTATTGCATTTCATTGCATGATATTAAGCGAGTTCTTACCAATAAAACTCTCCCTAAATGAGCCAAGTGTATATTACTGCGCTCACCTTTCATTAGGCGAGCCTTAAAGGGGTGTTAGTGATAATAAATTTACCTTCAAAAAATATTTGTTATAAGAAAAAAAATTATGATAAATATAAGAGATGTAAATAACATTGACCCTCTAAAAATGGTATAAGCTCCTTCTAATATAAGTGGAAAGAAGAGAGTCATTTAGAACCCATTCATGAAAGTATTAAAAAAGAGACCATAGTATAGGCCATGTGGACTGGTCCAAGGTATATGGCCCAACATAGAACAAATACTTTATTGTCCATAAAAAGCTGGTTGGTTTCCTTAAAAAATGGACATTTAGTTGCCTCACCTTTGATGGATCCAAGATAAAGGCCAGTTGTTCCGTCACGCAATGATTAACGAGGTGCAAAATGATAATTACATTCATCTCATTTTTAGTTTAAAATTTATTCTATGATTTAAAATTTATAATAACTTTTTGAAGAGTGAATATAATGTAACTCACTACTTTTACTGCTTAAGTTTTTAAAAAGATAATTTGTAATATATAGTATCATATGTTTATTACTCTAAATTAAAACGGTAGAAAAATGATGTAGTTTTGTGAAAGAGTTTCTTTCCACTTAATAAAGAAATTGATAAATTATATTAAACCCTATTATAGTTATTCGAGTTTGCAAATCACCCCCTAAACTTTTTCACCCGACAATATAACCCCTTTAACTTTTGACCCGAAAAAACGGTTTTACACCGTCAAAGGAGAGTGTAAAAAGACTCAAAACCCCTACTAAATGAACCAATAATCTCTTGAAACATGGAAACACCATGATTTAAATAAAAAATAATTAAGATGATTTCACTATTATAAAACTTTGACAAAATTAAAAAAAAATCAAAATAAATGGGCAATTTATTACAACCCACCCACCCATCTGATCTCGTCTTATTCCTTTCACAGTTTCACAAAATCCTAATACTAATTACAACGAGCACCGCCCCTTCTCTCTTTCTTCTATTTCCTCCTCATTGGCTCCCACTCTCAAAACAAATTTTGTAGGCATGAACTCGCTGACGCAGATCTGAGATATAAAGTCGAGTTAATTAAGGGGCAGTTTTTGGGTTGATTTTTAAGGGAAACCATTGCTAGATTTAGTAATTATATCGAAAGGAGAAAAAGGAAATGGAAAGATGTAGCAATAAATTCTTAGAGCTAGTCATCGAAAATGGCGACTTCCTGGAGATGGCAATTATCTAGGCAGTAGATAAGTTGAGATTTAGGGTTGTTTTGTGGGGTTTGTGAAATAGGATAAATGAGATGGGGCTATATATATATATCCACATATACAAACCACATGCACAAATACGTGCATTTATATTGTATTTTATGTGCTCTGTTTTGATAATGATATAGTGATCTGGTGGCGGGGCGATGTTGCATTGTTATAAAGTGTTCTCGGCAGCTACGACAACGTTAGTCACAGTGTTAATGGAAGAAAGTAGTTTGGTTTGTAATAGGGCAATGGAATTAGAGTTTTCTTTTTCTAATTTGTTTTTTCTCACATATTACTTACAGGTTATAAGTAAGGAAGATGGGGTTGGATAATAAAGGTTCAAATGCGTGTTTGGCATCTGAATATTTTTTTTCCCAAGATGGGAATTATGTAGATTAAAATGGAGGTTGGAATTATCTTATTTTAATCCAGAATATAATGGGGGCATTTGGTCACTTTAACTAATTTTTTTATCAAGTACAATGTTTTCTATCAAATTTTTGAAAGAATTGTAACGGAGTGTTGTTAAGTGTAAATATGTTACAAATGAAAGGGGCAAAAATGAATAAGTATAAGGGGTTTAATATAATTCACCCTAAAGAAATTGGACATCAGAAGTCACAGTTGACTCTAGCGGTGGTTATAACAAAGTCCTTAATTTTTAAGACCTTTTTATATACATATTAGGGTATATCTGTTCTGTCCAGCTGATAAAACGAACAATAAATACTAAGGATAAAATATAACTATGTGAAAAACGTGATGATTACAGATGAGTATCACTGTATATGGGCCGACCATGCGACATCATCACTTCTATCTGACAAAAGATTAGCATTCGATCAATAATGATCGAATAACAAAGGCAAGGTAACTGAGCTAGAAAATGTATGATGAAAAAACTTTTGTTGTAAATGAACAGGATTATAACACTTAGAATCTTTGAGTAGTGACCAAATTTACTCTTTATAATAATTTTAATCAATCCTAAACCCTAATGTAACCATATCTTATACATATAAATAAGAAGGGAAAACCTATAATTAAAGGATTAAATTTCAATTATTCCTGTACTCACTTCCACATATATTCTCTCCTATCTCAAGAGGAAACCCTAACTATTGTATTAATCTCTTTATGGCCATTTGAGCTGGTGAAACAGGCGCGAGAGAAGATGTATTGTCGGATTAAGTATAAAAGCGTTCTTATATTTATGTTATAATTCATCACATTACTTTACGATTTAGTTATCAAATAAAGTAATCTAGACTAATTCGTTTTTAAATGGACTTAGTAAAATTTTAGCCCCCCAACAAGAAAAATAAAGTTTCACATGCGATTCAACTTACCTTAACAAAAGTTTGTTAAATGGTTTATAAATTCAGACAAAAAAAAAAAAAAAGATAATAAATTAGCAGTAGAGAAGAAAGTTAATGATCTAAAAAATAACAAAACAGTTAAATGAACGGGAAGATGGTAGAATAGAGAAAACGTAGGGGGGTCAGGCTCAAAACAGAAATAGCAGGAGAGAGAGATGAGATGAGATGAGATGATGCACGGTTTGGTCGATCGCGCCCCAGCTCAGTGCGCGTCACACACCATTCATTCTTATCCTCTTTTAACAACAGCAGGCAGCAGCAACTAATTTTCATTTTTATTTTCTTATCATGATGACGTAAAGTAATCTCAAAAACCCCAAATCAGGACAGAATCTCATTAAACTGTCCTTTTCTCAACACAAGGTCTGTGACAGACTGATCTACTTTTACGCCCCCTCCGGCCTTTTTCACTTGCCGACGTACGTGGATCCGTAGATAATCGATTACGATTACCAATTCGACGTAATTTATTGTGCACAAGTGAGATTTTGGTTCCGACCCAGCCTTTTCCAGGTAAGGTTTTTTCCATTCAGCTTTTCTGTTTTGATTACTGGGGGATTATGATGAACGGGTTTCTGAAAATCCCTACCTATTTACTTCACCGGTAGCGTATTTCTTAAATTGGTACTTTGTATTTGAATGTTAAGCTGGTTATTGGTGAATTGCTAGACAGGTCCTGAATATTTAGATATATATTACCTATTTGGAAAGTAGTTTATCAAGGTTTTTATGAGAAGCTTTAGTAAGTAAAAGTGAAATTGGCTACATTTGCTTATTGGATTATTAATGAAATGATGTTTGTTTACCATGGTGTGAAGGATTAAAATCCCTCCACACCCACATATTTATCATGCATAAAATAGTGACGATTTTAACATGTCAATACTCATTCGTTAGAAATTATAATAAATTTTGATTAGGATGAAGTTGATATGGACCTCACATTTAACCAATAGATGTTGGACACACTAAATATGTCAGTTTTTGTATCACATATATATATATATATATATTACGCAGCCCTCTAAAATTATTTATTGGATGGATTATGAGAAGTTGGTAAGATTGGAAGTTTGGATTTCTAAATGCAAGGTTCTTGTGGGTAATCAGATTATATAGGGAGGTTCATTTGATCTTGACAATTTGAACGGGGAAGAGTTGGATATGGCTATGGTGAGCAAAACCAGGAATATGATTGAGGGACTAGTAAGAGACGGATCTTTCAAATGGTTGATTAAAAACCGGAGTCCATTTGACGATGACTTTGAGGAGATGGGAAGGTCTCCATCTGCTGGAAGGAGCTGGATGCCTGAGCTCTCTCCTGTTGCAAATGCAGTTGTCCGTAGATGCTCAAAGTAAGTATTCCCTAGCACTTGCTTCTCATTTTCTTTATTTATTTTGTACTGTATGTTAGCTTTCAGTAGTTGTACCTCTTCTTGGAACCAATGTTTTAAAAGGCGCGAGGCGGGTTTGAGGCGTTTAGCCCGGGCGAGGCGAGGCGTAGGCCTCAAGGCGCATTGAGGCGTAAGCCTCACTTTTAAAAAAAAAAAAATTCCTAAAAAATTACAAAACTATCATAATATTGATAATCATTACTAAAAGTGCAAATAACATCACAAATACAATAACAATCTCAAATCACCACACCAAAATAACAAATAACAATGTCACTACATAATTAAAGTCATACATAACCATAAAGTCATCAAATAAGAAATAGTTAAACACTTAAAGTCTTAAACTAGTGTATTACCATGCACCATAAAGTCATTAAATAAAGACACTAATAATATTATTATTATTATTATTATTATGCTAATGGATCAAAGCCATGCCGGATCCTTTCTATTACTCATCGGAATAATTCACTACGAATTTACAAATTAAAATTCAATACAACTACAATAAAATTTAATCATATATAAAAATCAAACAATACTCATATATATTAATATATATCACATATTAATATAAGGCAAATAATAATAGAAGTCAAATTCTGTGGGGGCAGTGAGGTTAAAATTCTGTCGAGTTTTTCCAGAAAATACATGCAATCCAAAGCTTTATTTTATGAGCATGGTATTGAATACATGTACATATATATATATATATATGTATGTATATAACTATTAAATACATATATATATATATACATATATAACTATTATATATAAATAAAGAAGAAGAAGAAGAAGAAAGAAGTATATAGAGAATAAATGTTAAAAAACTATGTATTTCAGATTTTAGGGTTTGGGATGATATTGTATACGACTCGTAACTGCTGCAACTCTCTCCCTCTCGTCATGTGCAACTCTCCTCTCTGTCGATCGTATTTGCTCAACGTTGTGGGGCTAGGGTTTAATTGTAAGTACTTTTAAAAAAAAAAAAGAGTGCAAAACTACATAGTTTTGATAAGTTACGCCTCGAACGCCTTGAGGCCTACGCCTCACAGACGCCTCACAGTGAAGAGGCGTAAGCCTTAAAAATGACCAAAAAAACACGCCTCAGGAGCGTTTTTCCTCCGCCTCGCCTCGAGGCGCACGCCTCAAACGCCTCTTAAAACATTGCTTGGAACTGTATCCAAATACAATCATGCCCTACTAGCTTCTTTTGGATTGATTCACATGATAGCACTGTCTTTAAATGCTCTATGTATATATGCTTATCAATTCCCTATTTGGACAAAAAAAAATACAAATGATGCAGAATTCTTGGTATTTCTACGAGTCAACTTCGAGAAAACTTTGATCAAGAGGCTTCTGATTCCATCAAGCAACCATCACAATATGCACAAAACCTTTTGGAGTATTGTTGTTTCAGGGCTCTTGCGCTATCTACGCAAGTGACTGGCTATTTGGAAGACAAAAGATTTCGACGCTTGACATTTGACATGATGCTTGCTTGGGAGTTTTCAGCTGCTACCAGCCAGGTATTCCATAACGTCTGTTTTATTTATTGTATTATGAATTGTAGGCAGGAAAATACTTTAACAGTGCTTTAAAAATCTCCATTAATTTTCTTTTGGAATGGCTTGGTGATCTCTACGGTTTTGCGTCTGGTTGATTAATATACTAGGTGAGGGATTGGGGAAAAAGTGAAACTCGCATCTGTCTAGATTGGCGAAAAGTGAGACTACACTATTCTTCTTCCTTTGGAAAAGAAGTATATAACGCAATAAGTTTACTCTAGTGTACATAATATGAAGATGTATATTTATGTAGCTTTCCGTATGCTATTTATGGATTTATTTGGATATATTGTTAAGCAATGACATTGGTTAGTTGCAAATTACTATTCAGGCATTGATGCATGTGATGTTATTACTACATCCCTAGTTCCAAACTTCCAATAGAGGAAATGATAAAACGTCAGGAGTTTTTACCTTAGAGGAAGGTTTTACTATTCAAGAGTTAGATTTGGATGATGACTTATGCCTTACCATGGCACCACTCTACTGCTTAGTTAAAGGTATTCCTGAATGAGTCTGTATTTGGATCAAATATATCTATGTACGTATATTATCTACACAAGTATTTACATACAAAAATGAAGGAAACTCATATTGGCCATTGGCTTATTCTTGAACAAGAAAGTTCAGACGTTTTTTCGGGTTAAGAATTAGTGAGAGTGCATTTTCTGAAGATTATGTGACGTTGCACCAGCTTAAGCTTCTCAAGAAGTTTTTGCACATTATTGTTTGGTCATTTTTCTTCTTTATTCTATGCTTGTTACTAAAAGCATAATATGGGTTTCTTATGCTACAGTTGGATAAGATTGTACAGTGTCAGTGAATTCTTTCACATTAAGCTTTTCATAAGTTGTTGGGGAATTCTCCCTTCTTTGTATTTCTTTAAGGCCATAAGAGATGTTATTCATGCTATTTTCTTTCTTTTGAAATTGGTTTTGCTTTGTTTGACACTTGTCTTTGTTCTAGATGGACGAGGATGCTACTGTTGGGCTAGAAGCCTTCTCTAGAGTTGCTCCCGCTGTTCCAATCATTGCCAACGTGATTGTTAGTGATAATCTTTTTGAGGTTCTTACAGCATCAACTTGTGGTCGACTTTATTTCTCCATATATGAGAAGTACCTTAATGGACTAGAAAGGTACTAATACCACTAAATAATTTATGTTTTATTCATTGTTGTCTTGGTGTGAAACATATAAATGGAGATCACCGTTGATAGTTCTTTCCTGGATGCAGTTGTGTACACCGCTGCTGTTATTTTTTGGTTTACTAATTGTCACAAAATTCTGATTATTGTCTTGTTTTAATGTAATTGATTCAATATTATTTGAATATTGTTTCACTTTTTATGCTAGCTTTAGTGTTTTTAATTTTTTTGTGGATCCTCTAACCAGAAGGATGTGCTTAAAACAGTTGGTGCTATGTTTCTTAATCTGCAAGTTTGGTTATGGCCTTTCTACATTTGTTCTTTGTCTACTTAAAACAATTATTTCTGCCATTGATGATGTGTAAGAAGACCCAAGTTGTATTAAAGCTTTCCTGTTCTTAAATTAGAATTGGAAGGGGCAAAAAAGACCGAGAAACATGTGCCAGTGCAACATACTGAACATGTTTGACTTCGATTTTTCTTTTGACACTAGTTTGGACTTTGGAATATTTGGATACTTCTATGTTTCTCGACTACTTGGCTGAAATGTTTGATGGCATGTAATATTTGAACATAAAGCTATATGTTTTAGTCACTGTCTTCGTATGGTTATTGGTCTTTTAGAACTATCCATAATTTGTTATTTATACGATATAATTTAAGTTCATTAATTTATACTGTATAATTTAAGTTCAGTTCATAATGTGACTTTATTTTACAAAATACATGATCAAATATCTCTTTGCATGATTTGTATAAAGCCCAGTTCCCCTGATCTTAATTGTGATTCTCTACAGAGCAATTAGAAAATTAAAGACCCAATCAGAGTCCTCTCTTCTTTCCTCGTTACGATCAGGAAGAGGGGAAAAGATCCTTGAAGTGGACGGGACGGTTACCAGCCAACCAATTCTTCAACATGTGGGGATTTCTACATGGCCTGGTTGGTCATAAATTCTTTAATTTTAACATTTCATTTGATCAAATTTTAATTTAGAGATGCTATGAAGTGCTGCATATTTCTCTCTATTATTCAGTGACTTTTCTTATTCAATTGTTGTCATATATTTGTGATTGCAGGTCGATTAACACTGACCGATCATGCTCTTTATTTTGAAGCTCTTCGTGTTGTGTCTTATGATAAGGCAAAAATATATGACTTGTCTGATGACCTGAAGCAAGTTGTTAAACCTGAGTTGACCGGCCCATGGGGAACTAGACTTTTCGACAAAGCAGTCTTTTATAAATCAATTTCCTTGTAAGGATCATGCTTATCTACTGTTTATATTGTTATAGTTGTTGCACTGCAATTATTTGTAACATTTATTTTGATAATTGTCTTAGTACTCCCTACGTCCCTAACTGAGTCCATGTTTGACATTCACAATTTTTAAGAATGCACTAATTTTATCACAATCAATAGTTTAGTAGGAAACTTGTGTACTTCGATTATGTTCTGAAAAGGAAAGTGGACTCTTAATTTGGGACATCCCAGAAAGGAATAATGGACTCTTAATTTGGGATGGAGGGAGTAGTTACTATCTCAATGATGCTATATTCATGTATCCGTATTCTGTGTACAGTATATACACGGTGCCATTATGTTAAGGAACTCCTCATTGTCTAACAATGAAATATATATCTCCTGGATACTTTTAAATAAGTTTGTAGTTTCTAATGTAGATCAGAACCAGTTGTGATGGAGTTTCCAGAGCTTAAAGGACATACGCGTCGAGACTATTGGCTGGCCATTATTCGAGAAATTCTATACGTCCATAGGTTTATACAGAAGTTCCAGCTTACCGGAGTTGAACGTGATGAAGCACTTCTGAAAGCTATACTTGGGATTCTGAGAGTACAAGCCCTTAAAGAATTAAGTTCTACGGTTCCTCTTTGCTGTGAGGCTCTTCTTATGTTCAATGTTTGCGATCAACTTCCAGGTGGAGACCTAATACTGGAAACTCTTGCAACCATGTCCACTTCAAGGGAGTTGGAGCAGAGTAACAATAGTATATCTGGAGGTGGAATGTATTCAATATCGGCTCTGGCCATGGCTTCTAACCTGGGATTTGTGTTTGGAACAAGTTCAAATGTTTCTAATGAGGCAGGGCTTGTTGTCGGTGAGATCACTGTGGGAGAAATGACTTCTTTAGAAAAAGCAGTTAAGGAATCTAGAAGCAGCCATAAAAAAGTAGTGCTTGCTCAAGCTACTATCAACGGAGTTAAAGTTGATGGCATAGACACCAATCTAGCTGTGATGAAGGTCTTGCTAACACGACACAAATTATTTCCGTTTGTTTTTATGCTTTCCATCCACACTTAAAATTGTGTTGAAATGAATGATCTGGGCAGTGTAACTGCAAAATCGAAATGCTCTATTGGCTTTTAGCCATATTACTCACACTATCGCACTGAGTGCAAAAAAATAAAAACTTTGTTTTAAAAGGGACATCTAAAGTCATTTCCCTTGGAATTCACACCAAGTGCGAGTGATATATTTTCAACTATTTTTGGGGCGGTTTTATGAATCTTGTTCATTCTTCTTGGAGGACTAATGCTGAAACGTGCAATGAAACTTTAATGTTGTACTTATTTCTAAATTTTGTATTTACTTGCAGGAGTTACTCTTTCCCGTGACTGAACTTGGGAAGCGGATTATTTCTCTAGCATACTGGGAAGAGCCTATGAAGTCTTTTGTGTCATGTTTGGCTTTCACATATATCATTTGCAGGTGAGGTGGTAGTTTGATTGGCATATTATGCACTATTTATTATTTGGACATCCTTAATGCTTGATGATTATGCTGAAGTCCTTTCTTAAGAAAAATTCCAGTTAAGTCAACTTCTGTCACATTTGGCTGTTCTGCCGTCGTAACGTTAATTGGGCTCTCTGGTTTTAAGCTCTTAGTGTAGTATACAGATAAATTGAAAGATTTAGGTTAGTATGGTGCTATAATTGCCCGCGAGGGGGAGTTTCCGTGAGCACAATATGCATTCTTGGTCCACTACCAAACAACTTAGGTTTTTGGTGGGAAGGTGATTTAACAACTTAAAAGTAATTTCTTTGTATATATGGATACTTGTAAGACACAATCATCTCTACAAATTTCTCAACTGTGTAGGTTCCTAACTTGTAACGTTTTCAAAATGAGAAAACTGAGAATTTAATGGACGTGGGATGGGGATCAAAGTTGACACATTAATCCTAATTATATCTCGATTCTTAAAATCTATTGAACTTTCTAAGCAAGCCCCTACTTGTGTTTTTCCAGTATGATTTTTTGTTACCATGCTACATATGTTTCTTTCAATGTTCAAAATGTGTCAGATGCATGTATCTCAGAAATTACAGGATATCTCATAAAGTTTTAAATATATGTAGGAAATTTTACTGGAAACTTAACACGATTTTCTATTGCAGGGGTGGCTAAGTTATGCCTTTTCGTTATTGCTCATCTTTTTTGCGGTGTTCATGGTAATTACACGGTGTTGTAACCAAGGAGGACCAGTTGATGAACTCAAGGTCGTAGCCCCTCCTGCAATGAACACCATGGAGCAGCTATTGGCTGTTCAGAATGCAATTTCTCAGGCCGAAGAATTCATCCAAGATGGTAACATTGTGCTTCTCAAGTTACGGGGCTTATTGCTGTCCATTTTCCCACAGGTCCTTTCGTACTTCCATCCTTTCTAACTTGACAAACTTTTGGTTTTTGCTTTTGTCCATTATACATAATATCTATATAAGCGAAGACCTGACATGGCATTGCATTTCACCTTTTTCTCTTTACGTTTAACCAGTTTCCATTGTCCCATATGTTTCTTTTTCCTCTTGGATATTTAATGCTATTAACCCTTCCCTCTGAATTGAGTTTTCTCTCTCTCTTCTGCTGTGGCACCCATGGGTTATGATATGGTCTCTCATATATCAAGTTTCCTTGAACCAATATGTTGGGCCCGAGGGCTGTATTAACTTTCTTTTTAGATCTTATATTTTTAAGAATCTGCTAATTGCTATGTTCTTTTAGTTGTATTAAAATCTGCGCATGAACCTTATATAGGTTTTAACCACTCTTGGGTCTTTATTATGTTCAGGCAAGTGAGAAATTTGCAATAGCTCTTTTGGCAGTGGCCTTGTTTATGGCATTTGTACCAAGCAAATACATTATCCTAATGGCATTTTTGGAGGCATTTACAAGGTACTCACCTCTTAGGAGAGCAAGCACAGAAAAATGGACGAGGAGATTTAGAGAGTGGTGGTTCAGCATACCTGCAGCTCCTGTTGTTCTTGAGAGACCGATAGAAGATAAAAAGAGGAGGTGATTGTGATTATGTTTGTAAATATGTCTTTTTCAGTTGTATTGTGATGTTTTACGAAGTGGGAGAGACACAAAGGCCAGGGAATGTAAATCTATAATGTGGAATGGAAATAGTACATGGAAGAATAATTAGCAGTGGCTTCCTCATGAACATGGAATGTCAGTTTTCAGTGTGATTTGAGGTTCCAAGATCCGTGGAATAAATTGTTTATTTCAGGTTGCCCCTATTATGCAACATGTCTGGCTAATCTCATCTGAAAGTACTCCCTACGCTCTTGATTAAGAGTTTAAGAATGCCCTAATTTGATCACAATTAGTGACTTTTAACAAAAGTTGTTTTCTCTAGTGAGTTGTGGTATGTTGATTACGTTTTGAAAAGGAAACTAGAATTGGGACATTCTAAGAGAAGAGTTGGCTCTTAATTTGGGATGAGGTTGTATCTCTATATCTGTAAATATAGTTATATTCTTCATGCATGAGTTGGCCAGGGTGCTTGTCCGTCTATTCCCATGGTAAATTCTTGCAGTGTCTGAACTTCTTTATTGGGTTCTTTTTATTTTTAATTTTATGCATTTAGTTGATCGGTAAATCGTTCGGTGTAGTGAACGACGATGATGTTTGTGGACTTCATATTGAATGCAGAGATCAACTTTTATTGGTGCAGTTCCTCTAGGCAGGTGTAGAATAATGCACCCCATAAATGCTGCCGCGAGTACAGATGCAACAATCGGGATGAGGAGGTTCAAGCAGCAGTTAGGAGATCTGGGGGTACTTCTTTGGCTGCTAGAATCAGTGAGTCATGTCTGCTATGGCTATATATTGTGTGTTGGCTTTAAAAAAAATCAGAGAATCTTTAGGGGTTCTTGCAAATCAGTGTTGGTTGTAATTCGTGCTAAAAGTTTGGTATTGGAGTGGCTAGGAATTGTGCCAACTGGGAAGTGGGGAGTTGATGAGTGGAAGTTTTTTGTGTTTCATGAACGCCCCCACCCGGCAACAAGAAAAAAAAGGCTGTGTGGCTTTTTAAGCATTGGACTGGAGTACAACTACATGGTACGCCAGGAATATATTGAATCTTTTCTCGTGATTGTGGTATAGCCATTGATCAAATATCAACCAAATCACACCGAAACTAAGGGGGTGTATTCAATTCAGATTTTAAAAGGTTCTAACTGACTTTTTAAAATTTGTGGATTTTATTAAGTTTATGGATTGTTTTAAATTTTTATAGAATTTGACAAATTTTAATGCATGAATTCTTTTGGATCTCTGCAGATTTTAATAAGTTCATGGATTTTTGCATATTTTAATAAGTTCATCAAAAAAATCAAAAATCAAAAGACAAAAACAATAAAATAAATTAATTACGAGTTTAAAGTAACATTATCAAAAATGTAAAGACAATTAATGAAATACATTATAAAAATTCA
The DNA here is from genome assembly GCA_021464415.1 of Lonicera japonica. NCBI lineage: Eukaryota > Viridiplantae > Streptophyta > Magnoliopsida > Dipsacales > Caprifoliaceae > Lonicera > Lonicera japonica. The sequence continues at coordinate 13,808,487 of CM038467.1, read as the reverse complement.
TATTACACCCACAAAATTAGACTTCTCACCCCATTAGTATTTTTTAATGAAATTGACATGAATTGTTTTTAAAAATTTGAACGATAATTAGCGGTCTAACCATTTGAAATTATGTTAATGCATGATAACCACATTAGTAAAAGAGAGAATAAAGACTTTATAGGAACGAAGAAAAAATTATAATACGTTCATCACATAATAAGAAATTTTGATTTTGAGAGAGAGAGGGGGAAGGGGGGGGGAGAATGTTGAGTAAAGTTCTTAAAAGAATTAGAAATTCATTTGAAATCTCTGGGTAAGTGAGAAGATTTCAAGATGGATTTTTATGTATAAAAAAGACTTTACAATCCACCAAAATTCACAACTAATTAAAATCCTACTAAGTCATTAAACTTTTAAATACCATAAGATTTAGATGGATTTTTTAAAATCTTAATTGAATACATTAAGATTTTAAAAGACTTTTTAAAGTCTCAATTGAATATATCAAGATTTTAAAAGACTTTTTAAAATCTTCAATTGAAAACCCATGAACTTTAAAAGTCCATAAAAATCCTATAAATTCTAAATCCAATACACCCCCCTAAATCAATTGCATAGGTCAGAAGTCTATGTTCAATTGTTCATATTGTATCCTTTGCTGCGCGAGAACACCAATTTCGAGTGAATATTATTATTAGTTTTTCTGTAATGGCAATATACGGATATAATCAATGTTCAACTTTGGGGTGGACACAAGAATTATCCTGTTCCTAACTTTGTTACACCCGAAGTTTGCGGTGTTGCTTTTAACTAGTTTTATCTCAATTTTATTCTCTCTGTATAGGTTGCGACTAATGACATTTCATAAAAATTCTCACTCAAACAATTTTCAAGGAAGAAAAAAAACTGCAAAAGATGCATAAAAAGTTCCTAAATGTTACTTGTAAGTATTAAGATATTTTTATGGAGCACAATTGTCACTCTTTTTATGACGTAACATAAAATAAAATAGAAGGTTAAAATAACTTACTTAAGTTCAAAATTAAATATATTCACGATATTACTAGTAGCCGCTAAAATAAATGCTATGGCATTCCAATGTAATTTTTAGTGTCACTGGTTTTATGCATATTTTAAAACACTTTATATTCACTTGTAAAAATATTTAATTTTTACAGTGTTAGAATTCTTTATTGAGCCATTTAAATGTTTTGTACCTGAATTATATATTTATAGAATTCGATCACATGCCTTTTTTGGTCTAAGTAAAAAACTAAGCATATATGTAAAATATCAAAGAAGACAATCACACGTAACAATCAGAATCAAAAGTTAACGGAGTGAATTTTAAAAAACTCAAATTTACAAATTGAACTACAAATACACTATATATTATACTAAATACGTATATTAATACATTATTGATTATTATATTTTATTATTACTATTAATATCCAATGCGAAAAAAACAGCACACGGATATCATAACAACACGAACAGCTAAAACAATCCCATCACCCCAAAAAAGGGAAAAACCAGTAACACCACCACCCCCATACAAATATACACATAGGATCAAATAGAAAGATATACAAAACCAAAATTAAGAAGGGAAAAAAAACAACGGATAAGTAGCTATTTTGATCAGTAGAGAGAAAATTAGGGATCACCATTCTTTCTTTTAACTAAAACTACCAAATCCCATATTAAGGATCGATCTCTACGTACCCTTTATATAAACCTACACCTACTACCCTCCCAATATTCTCTCCCTTCCCTTAAAATATGAGCCCGAATTCATTCCACACAAAGAGAGAAACAACAACAAATGGCCCTTATCACCAATCTCCTCTCAATATCAACAAGGACTCGCATTTTATCAAAAAATCTCCACCATCTTCCTCATCCTCTTCCTCCTCCCCCCTCATCAAGCCGCAGCAGCGCCACCCTGTCATCATCTACACGCACTCCCCCAAGATAATCCACACTCACCCCCGCGACTTCATGGCCCTGGTCCAAAAGCTCACCGGACTGTCACGATCAGACGATGATCCGGGCCCTCCAGTAAACTCTGATGCAGCAAATAATAACAACAACAACAACAATAACAACATGACCATACCTAATAATAACACGTCATCGTGTTGTGAGGATGATGATAAGAATATTAAGGGGATGATGAATTTGGTGAATGACGATAATGATTCGACATCGGTGATTACGGATGAGAATGGAGGGGGGAGTAGTAGTATAGGGGATGGGCAGGTTAATTCGTGTTTTGTGCCTCCTACTCCGATTTTTGATCCGCCAAATGCATCTTGTTTCAACAATATACCCTTTTTTACCCCGACTTCAATGGATTTCTTGGGTTCTACGGCTCACCCTCCGTTTTATAGTTATACGGATTCAATATTTTTTATGCCTAATAATACTACTACTACTAGAAGCTCCATTTCGTCTTCCACATTGGAAGGGATGAAGGAGTTTCCAGAATACTGAGAACTTCTCCATCTTAATTTTGGTGAGGGTATTTTGGGTAGTTACTTTTTCTTTTTTTTTTTATACAAATAAATACTTTTTCTTTGTATTTTTTTCAGTTTTTTGTTTTTAAGAAATAGAAATAGAAAGGTTTCATCCGTCATTAATTGATTTTTAAGAAGAAACAAAAAACACGTTAAAAAATTGATTTTTTGAGAGATCAGCCAATGTTATGATTTCATTACGAATAACAGTTACTTATTGTCTAGAAGAAAATATCAACAAGAAAATATTTTGTAAATAAATTTGGATATGATAGCAATCTTTCTACTTGCTTTAATATTGCATGGAATGGAAGGGACATAAAACAATTAAAATCTAGCTTTTTGTTTATTTCTTATTTCTGTCTTCCATAATGAAAGTCCATCTTTAATTTTTATAATTGTTTAAAAATGAACTAATTTCTTCATAATTAGAAAAAAAATTACTTAGAATTTTCATAAATACTTTTTAAATTTAGGACATTCTAAAAAAAAAAACCTCTTAATTATATATTTAAAATCAAAATCAACAACTATTTCCAAAAAAAAAAAAATTGCCAAGGCCCAACTATGTGTTATCATTTCTTCGGGGTTTGTTCGTCTCCTTTATTTTTAAGAGCTTCGTCCACTCCAAATTATTTTCTTTTTCTTTTTTTCTTTCCGATACAAATGGTACACATAAGCATGGTTATGGGGAAATGAAAATGGGTTCTTTAATTATGGCTCAAACTTGTGCCTGAAATAAAAAGAAAAAAATCACTCAGATTTCTACTATACTAATACCCATGTTTATTCTTAATTATTTCTTAAGTACTAAATAAAAAGAATGCACAACTATTTTTTTAACATGTCAAAGTAATTTTGGCTTCCATTAAAGCAAATATTACTGTAAATAATACTTTGACAATAGCTAAATTCGATTTGACAACCAAGCTAACCACTTTTTTTCCAGGCATGTATAAAATGCTTCTCGTGGTATATATCAAAACCAATTATGATTTGGTATCAAAACAAGTTGTGATTTACAAATAAAATAAAATTCATGTATAAATAAATTGATAAAATTTCTGTGAACCTATATATTTTGTCCTTGGACCAACTCGCATTTACCAACTTAGTCCCATAAATTGATTGGGCCAACACATTGTTTGATTAAATAGCCAATCTTCCACTACTCAAATGATGATCTTCTAACCAATTATATATATATATCAAAAAGAAAAAGGAAAAAAAAAAAAAGGTGATTTCTTGATTATTAATACCACTTATTAAATCTCATAATTTTAATTCTCAATCTTCTTTTCTGTTTCTGGGAAATCTTTTCGTAAAAATGAATTGATTAAACAATTATTCTGAGGACTATTGATGATTCCTCCAAAAAAATTAATATTAGTATTTTTCTTTCAGAGTAACTCTAGAAAGTTACAAAATTTAACCATAATAAAAAGGATGAATCTATTTCCTGTCTTATTCAACTTTATTTTATTTTTTTTAAGACAATGAAATGTCACTTTTAGTTGGTGAAAGAGAATAAAAGAAAGTGAATGATTGATTGCTACATTCACTAAAATGAAAACTGGAGCTAAGGCTATTTTCGTGCCATCCTGAATAGAGTGGCAACAACTTTGTGCGCCTCCGGGACCATCGAATTTCATCCATTTATAATGCGAAAACCATTAAATGTAGTCAATTTTTATTTTTTTAATTCCCAATCGATTTGATTATCAATTATTATTATTTTAGAGACAAACAAAATATAAATATCTTCAAGATCATGACTTACAAATATTGATGCAGTAGACTTGTAAACGGGTCAAATAATTCTTTAGTTAAATGTTTTTACTGCAATATTAGATATAATATCATATATATATATATATAAATGGCAACTAATTCTTAAATTATATGTTCTCACTATGATATTAGAAATATTATCATACATAAATGGAAAAGTTGATTGTTAATCGTACTTTATTATTTATTTTTACTATCATGTGCAGTTTTATTAAATATGATGTGTAATTCTTTTAAATTAATATACGCATAGTATTAAAAGAAAACGTATAATGTGCCTGTAATAAGCACGTATATAAATGGTATTATATATGTATTTCTAGTTAAAATTAAAGAAATGACACATTTGCAGGTACCATCACACATGTTTTTTGGCCCTAAAAAGACTAAGCTATAATTATCATCCTATAATTGTACTCAGTACAAAAACGCAATTCTGCCGCAAATAATGTTCAAAAGAAAATTAGGATCTAGTTCTTGAGATAGAAAATTTTTAAAATGCAGCCTTTCAACTTTTTTCTTTTAAAGGAAGTGGATTTCGCAAAACAAGTTTTTTAAAGGATATATATAGTATCTGTAAATATTTTTATTTTATTTCCGCATCTCTCAATCACATACACCATTTTTCTAGGTGATAGATACATTGTCAACACCAAGAAAATTGGTATTCGTGACCAAGAAAGAATATTTATCTATAGAATAGTATTTATATATCTGAATACTTGTTAGAAATAAATAGTATGAATGTATAATATTTATATCTACAAGGACTGAATTCTACAAATCATACAATAATTTACATCTAGAATCAAGAACTTTGCATCAAATATTCATACCACAAAGGTCATCTTCCCCCAAGTTGTAATATCAGTCATATAAAAACAAAGTAGTTATATTTTACATCTATATAATAATCTACACGATATGAGATCGCACCACTCATACTTACCATCTAGTTTTGGCTCCACCTTATTTTTCATTCTTTCCATTGTCCTTCAATTTTTTGGAGGCCGGAAAGAAAAAGTACGGGAACAAGGATTCATTCTCATTCGTTTATTTCTTTATTTAGTATTCTTCCTAGCTAGCTCTTGAAACTCTGAAAACTGATGATTCGTTTTTTTAATAATGGTAATGCCATATGCATAAAGTTACTAAGTTAGTATACCAATGAACTTGTAGCATACTTGTAAATGCTGACAGGAGCGGAGTTAATTTATTTTTTTTATAAAGGGGAAAAATTTAGTACTAATATATATTTTTTTATAAATTGAGACTTGTAATTGGTGAGCAAAAGATGTGATAAGGCTGGCGCAGACAAAGTTGAGTACACAGCATCTATTATTCGTGACTGAAAGACAAGGAGGGAACCAAACTGGTGGTCCAGGGCTAATACGGACTAATTAATTAATCAACTAGATAATACATCGTTAATATATATATATATATATATTATATATGTATATGTGTTGAAAAAATCAAGAGATCGATATGAGCAACTGAGCTTTGTGAAATTAAGCATAAAAAAAGGAATTAATGGTAGTATGGTACGTGGTCCTCTCCACAATGAGATTTACAAAATTACATATATAGGTTTACATGCGAATGTTTGCCCGCCCCCCTTTTTGTTATTCACATGTACCATGGACACTTTCTTTTCTAAGAATATCAATTTTGGTTTTAAAACTTTAGACTTCATATAGTTGGTTTACATCTATAATCAGTCTCTCAATCGTTGTATCAAATTTTGTACAAAATTTAAGATTAATTAAGTCATTTGTTTGGGCATCTAATAGTATATATATAAAACGGGAGAAGTATTCCCCTTCTCTCCCATTCTGCCACGTGGCTGTGCATTAAATATTAAATTTTTTTTAATTCATTTAGTAAATTCTGATCTTTCCCCTCTCTTTTCTCCCACTTCCTACATTTGAAACCCTTCCCCTTCCCATCATCATCATAATAATAATGGCGTCGTTTCCAAGACCTTTTTTTTTCACATTCTGTGTCTGTTTTGCCCCATTCTAATGTGAATCTTCAACGTAGAATTACACGACGGTTAGAAGTGGTTTCATCTTCTCTTAATGGCATTCTCTCTGTGTCTCTCATATGTTCTTTCTGTAGGAAGGGACACATGGCGTCTATAATTTATCACTTCAATTACTCGCTAAATCGGTATGGTTTTTCACTAATTTACTTCGCAATCTGTTATTATCCCAATAAGTCTATGTTTCTTAATTACCCTCAATCGCTTATTTTCAATTTCAATTTCTCAATAATTGATTCTGATTCTGATTCCTCCATTAAACGGTCTCTCCTATATTCAGTTTGAATGACTAATTCCTCCATTAATAGGTCTCAATACTTTTGGGTGTATATTTTTCAAAGGTATACAAATTTTACTTTAATTGTTTTCTATATCTTCTTGAATTCAATCATTCAGTGTGTGCTTTTTTGCCATATTAGTCTTTTGAAAACCTTGAAGTTTATATAATATGCAATCTTTTTGGGTTTAGTTTTTTGTTTTCAAAGGTAATCAATTTGTACCCTATTTGTTATATATCTATCTTGAATTCAATCATTATTATTGGAATATGATGTTTGATATGTGTTTTGTTATAAACAAATATAATATAATAGGTAAAGTAGTTTAAGATGAATGTTAAAATTTATATAGATGTCAAATTAAGAGTTATATTTTCCTTTTATTTGGAAGGTATGAAATTAAAGGAATAAAGTTGACATTACTTCATATATAACCCACATACCCAATTAATTGATTATGTCTTATCATGGAAGGACTTGGTTTTAGTTTATGTTACATATACTACATATATGTTTTTTGATCAAAAGCGACAAATAATATGGTTGGAAAAATATAAGTTGCGACGGCTGTGTATATATGTAATATTGCATATGAATTGCTTGAAAACATATTAATTACTTGAAGTATAATCATCACACTTAGAATTGACAAAATAAAAGTCCATTATTAATCATATTTGGTGTATAATTGGTTATGAATCCACTTAAATAGCTACTGTATGCAGTATGCCTACTTTCCAAATTTTGAGTTTTTGAATATATGCACCCAATAAGATTTTAAAACTGAAAAACTAAATTTGCATGTGATCAAGAGTTGATACGAAGCACAAAAAATTGTAAAGCTCGTAAAATGACAGTTTAATTTGATAAGATTAGGATATATTTGGTCTAAAAATGGAATTGCCTTTGCTTTTCTTTGGTATGAGTTCATGTGTGCCTAATCTTTCCATATGGATGACTATCATAGTTATTGATTTATTGCTTTAATTACTACTATTATTGCATTTGGTGTTAAGCTTGAGAATTAAAAACGCCGTTGATACTCCTTCGTAAGACAATAATTTACAAGGTCACAATAAGGGTTTTAAAAATATGTATTATGTAATTTGTAGTGTATTTTTAATTGGATTTCTTAAAGTCTATTATATATTCGTATAATAGATAGTGTTTTAAAATAAGCAGTACATTCCTATTACATATAACATCTAAGAAACCAAACAATGGGAACTAACACTATTATACAAAGATTTAAATTTGAGAAAAAAAAGATGAAACATATGATGAATAATATATTTGAGGTATCCCTCTTCAAGTACATGCTATAAAAGGTTGCACAAGAGAATTGCTTCCACAACCATCAAAGAACAATGTGATCATTCCAAGCTCGTAGGTCTTATGGCTGAATGACAGGAGTGTATTAGTTTAAAGTTGAACCAGAGTATGTTGCGTGTACAAAAGTTGGTGTATAATTAGTAATTTTTGTTTTAGTTAATTCTTCAAAATTATATATTATCATTGTGCATCTATGGCTATTTCCATTTATTGATTTATAATGTCATATGCATATTTTGTCTCTTGGTATTAATTGTAATTGTAGTAGTTGTGCTCCAATCTCCATAATCTTGCCGGTATTTCTTTCCCTCCACAATGCTATTAGACAAAATCAATAAGATAAGATACTACTTTTCGTTTTTTCCAGTTTTATTGAATGAAGAACAAATGAACAATGTTTTATTTGCTATTTCTCTGTTTCCTTAATATTTTTTTTGTCTGCATTGTTCACTTCTATCCTTATATATATACAAATGTTATAAAACTTCTTTAACTAATATTTAATGTTGTACGTACTATGGCCAACCCAATGACGTATGGCGGATAAGTAATGTAAAGACCCTCTTTGCCCCCTAATTCATGTGATTTTATCCCCTTCCACTTTTTCCATAATACACGCATTGGGGAGAAAATAGGTGTATAGTAATTTTATATTCAAATCTACTGGCATGATCAACAAACATGCCTATCTTCTTTGTCTAGGTGAATGGTGAGTTAGCTTCATATCACAAACTCAATGTTTTCTTATGTGTACTCTTAACTAATTTACTTTTCCTAATCTTAAAACCGATTTTGTTGTCTTTTGTACTAGTGCATGACTGGACTTAAGATATTTAAAGACTTCTCGGGTACATGGTGTTTCTTCTTTTATTTCTTGAAGTAATTGATGGCAGGTTATGCCATACATTTCGAAACAAAAAGAGGGAAAGATTATTAGAGGCTTTGTAACAACCAGTGAGTTTTATTCAATCAAATTGTTGAGTGTGAGTTTCTCTAAGTTTGTCGTGGGAAAGTTGTGTTTTTGCTTGAAGTTGTTTGTATGTAAATCATCATAATAAATACAAGTTTTTTTATGGACAATAATCTTATATAAGTGTCTATTCTAATTAGTGTTTCTACTGACATGCCTAATGATCATTACTAAGATTATTAATGTCCTATTTATTTATATTTTCAGTCCCGACTTTTTTGGCATTCATGCTTTCAAAACTGAGGTAGTGCATACGAAAAATGTCAAACATAAACATTGTCTTATATTTTTAGTCTTATTTTCAACGACCAAAGAATTTGCAATGTTTTTTTTACCCTTTATTGATATGAATTTACTTTGCTTCTAATATTGTGATGTTAGAGGCTCAAATTGAATTTCATGTTAATTTCAAAAAGGTGGTATTATTGTCAAAACAATTATACTTATTACTAATTTTAGAAGAGCACAAACTAACTTTTCAAAGTAGTACTATACATTGGTAAAGAGAATATTACTTTGATAATATGACTACCATTTCAAATTTAGACCACTTTTTTGTAAACAACACTTTCAGAACTTTCTTCTTGGTTATTTACTTTCTTTTAGTATTATTTAATTCATTTATATAATTATAACATAGTTTGCCTATATTTAATCAGTATCTTTTGCACCTTTTGCACCTCGTTGTTTAATCTTTCATTAATAAATTTAATGTATTTATAGTGTTTATAAGACGCCCGTGCATCGCACGGGTTAAAAACTAGTTAATATATATAATAGGATCCCATAAGTATTAAATTTAATTCAGGTGGTGCTTAAAATAATGAATTCTATTATATTATAAATTATAATAACTGTTAATTTATTTGAGTCATCGTGCAATTATCGACCTTGCTACCCTAAACCATCTAGGCTTGATTTACGTACCGTCGTTTTGAGAATAAAAAGAGTAACTACCAACATCAGTAATACTAGGGAAATAGGATGGGTTTTTTTTACAAAATTATGAAAAATTCTATTAAATATTTAATATTGTTTTACAATTAAGTAACATGATATTTATAGCATTCGTTGGCGGTATTTCTAAATCCAACCTCCCACCAATCTTGAAAGTCTGGCACTCCAACAGATTGTGAAATTGTGGTGAGCAGCGTAGGAGGATATATTTAATTTGGAACTTAAATTAGTATTATTATTTTTTTTAGATACTTCGTTCTTTATAATATAATAGCTAATATAACAATTATATAATAAAATAAATAAATTATATTCATGACATTTCATTAAAAAAACACAAAAGAAAAGGTGTGCGCATAATTTATGACGATAGATTTTTTTTACTTCTACGTGCAAATTGGAAATTAATTTGCTTAATTAAGGAAAAGTGAAGTAATAAAGCTGTTAAGAGGATGATTAAATGAGTATTGCCTCCTTTTTAAATATGTATAAAACTTCTTTATGAATAATGACGCATCTTTTTTTTTCCAAAAAGTAAAAAATAAAAATAAAATATATTTTAGGTATAAATTTGCTCAACTGTTGTATTATTGGCATTTTCTAAAATATTTAGTGGTGCCATGATGGAATAATAGTGGCTGTGAAATTATTGAAACAATGGAGGGATGTAGCATTTTTACAAAAAGCAAAAAATAAAATAACATAAAAGAATTTTAGATGCTCGTCAAGAAAAAGTTTGGAAAGCCAGCTCGATAATAGGCTTGTGACGCCTTTTATAAAAAATTTGGAAAATAAGTTTTTTCCAATTTATCACACAAATTAAATTCTTTTTCTTTTAATTTTATATATTGTTATCAAATGGAGCCTAACAATTAAGAATGTCAAGAATACCGACAAGTTTAAATGCTTGACTCGATGGAGGCGGGTATGGGGACAACTAATCGGGGACGAGGATGGGTTGAGGATTTTAAATTTTGTCAAGTTCGGGTATAGAAGTCTTCACCCTATACCCACCTCGGTATACTTAATTTTGTTACTTTGTGCTTATATGTCTGTGTGGATATATGTATATAAAATTAATTTACTACATATAATTTTATTATATATTATATAACACTATATTATTTCTAACTTCCCTCTTCTTCTTCTTCTTCTTTTTAAATCGTCGGAAAATTCTCACAAGAACCTATTACCTGAAAATTTGGCTCTGTATAGGAATTATATTTCTATTAGGTTTTATATTGTCCAATTTTTAATTGGCTTTGTATTGTCCAAATCCTAATTGGATTTGTATTATCCAATTTGTAGTAGGATTTGGCTTTGTGCAATCCTAGACCATAGGATTTATACTCTATAAATAGACCCCTTGTCATAGGGCTTATTGATGAGTTGTGTTATATTGTTTACTAGCTAGATTAGAGAGTATATTTGAGAGATAATATTGAGAGCTCTAATTGGTGGCTAGAGTTCGTTTTGTGCGTTATACTTAAAATTGGCTCATCAATAATAACTACCACCCGGTGGATTAATGGTGGTTTTACCGACACCACCTAATTGCTTGTGTGCTTGGTTAGTTATTTTTTTCTTTCATCTCTTGCTTATCATATTACTTGAATACCATTGGTGTTTGTTTCTTTAATTATTGTACGCATAATTGTCCGGTCGGTCCTACGCTTGTGCTAAGGCTTGTTCTCCAAACGTGATGTACTATGTGATGCGTGAAACATCTGCCTCAGTAATTTGGAAGAAGCTTGAGGATCAGTATATGACGAATAGTATCGAGAATCGTCTGTACTTGAAGAATAAGCTATTCCGGTACGAATTTTTGAGGAGTACATCCATGAACGATCATCTCGACGGGTTCAACAAGATAATCTCAGATTTGCAGGGTTAGACGTCGAGATTGATAATGAGGACAAGGCGATTTTGCTTCTTAATTCGCTTCCGGAATCCTATGATCATCTAATCACCACACTTATTAATGGGAAGGAAAATGTGACCTACGATTTGGTATCGTCGGCCGTCTTAGCTAATGAAAAACGATTGAAGGAGAGAGGAAAATCCAACTCATATGCGCTATTCATTAGGGGGAGAAGCGATGAGAAAAAGCGGGAAAACCGAGAAAAGTCGCAGTTAAAATCTCGGGGACCGACTGACAAGAGTAAGATAATTTGTCACAAGTGCAAAAAATCTGGACACATACATCGGGAGTGTCCAAATAGAACCAATGACAGTGGAGAACGCGAACGCGGTAACGGCACTAAAAGATGAGGACTTCGAGAGTATGTTGGTTGTAACTTCACGGGTTAACTCTTCGAGTGAGTGAATCTTGGATAGCGGGTGCTCGTATCGCATGTGCCCAAATCGGGAATTGTTTTATATCTTCACTGAGGTTGACGGAAGCAAGGTTTTGATGGGTAACGACCATGCGTGTAAAACGATGGGGATTGGTACGATCCGGCTAAAGATGCACGACGGGGTAGTACGTACCCTTCGTGATGTCCGGTATGTTCCTGATCTAAAGAAAAAATTGATCTCTTTATGGGTTCTTGATTTCAATGGGTATCGTGTAATACTCGAGGGTGAAAATTTAAAAGTTATCTCCGGGGCTATGGTTGTGATGCGAGGAAAGAATGAGGGTAATCTCTATTTTCTTCAAGGAAGCACAGTGACTGGGTTTGCTTCGGTTACGACTGAAGAGACTGACACAACGAGATTATGGCATATGCGATTGGGTCATGTTGGGGAGAAGGCTATGACAGTGTTGAGTAAGCAAGGGCTACTTGAGGGTGCGAAAAGCTGCAAATTAGAGTTTTGTGAGCATTGTGTGCTTGGAAAACAGACTCGAGTAAAGTTTGGGACAGTGGTACATTGCACGAAAGGAACACTTGATTATGTGCATACAGATGTCTGGGGGCCGACAAAGACTCAATCCTTAGGTGGAAATAATTACTTTGTGACTTTTGTTGATGATTACTCAAGGAGAATTTGGGTCTATCTCATGAAGCATAAGGACCAAGTTTTTGATATGTTCTTAAAGTGGAAGGCAATGGTTGAAAATCAGATTGGTAGAAAAATTAAAGTGCTCAGGTCAGACAACGGTCGGGAGTACACTTGTGATCATTTTAAGGATTTCTGCCAAAAGAAGGTATCATTCGTCACTTCACGGTCAAGGGTACACCTCAACAGAACGGAGTAGCGGAGAGGATGAATCGTACGCTCCTTGAAAAGGTGCGGTGTATGCTTTCTAACGCCAAATTAGATAAGCGATTTTGTGCTGAAGCCTTATCCTAGGTTACGTTCTTGATTAATCGTTTGCCATGCTCGGGAGTGGAATACAAAACACCTATGGAGGTGTGGAACGGATCTCATGCTAGTTACGACAACATTCACATTTTTGGCTGTCCGGCTTATTATCATGTTCGTGATTAGAAAATTGACCCTAGGGCTCGTAAGGCAATATTTTTAGGCTCTTGTGATGGGGTTAAAGGTTATAAATTGTGGTGTCTTCAAAGTAAGAAGATTGTGATTAGTAGGGATGTGACATTTGACGAGGCGTCTATGCTCAAGACGACCTTGTCGACAAACGGTGATTCTCCAATTCCGGATGAAAAGGAGAACAAGACGAGCGAGATAGTGGTGGAAACGAAAGTTACTACTCCAGTTAATACTTGGGTTACGGATTCGGTAAAGAAGTCCAACGAAGAAGAGACGACTACCGGTGAAGATTCGGGTCAACAACAAACAATACCGTCTTTGGCTAGTGGAAAGGAGCCTAGGGCTCGACGTGCACCGGTTCGATATGGGTATGAAGATATGGTGGCATACGCATTAGTAGGTTACGGGGATGAGCCAACTTCGTATCGGGAAGCTATGAATTCTAGCGAGAATGCGAAGTGGAAAGCGGCTATGAAAGATGAGATGGAGTCTCTCCGAAAAAATCGAACTTGAACTATGCGATTTATCGAAGGGAAAGAAACCTATCGGGTGCAAGTGGGTTTTCACTAAGAAAGACAGGGTTCTAGGGTCCGGTATTCGTTTCAAGGCAAGGTTGGTAGCCAAGGGTTATGCGCAAAAGGAAGGGTTGGACTATAATGAAGTGTTCTCTCCGGTTGTGAAGCACACCTCGATCCGAGCATTGTTGGCTATGGCGGCGTAATTTAATCTCGAACTTGAACAACTCGATGTTAAAACCGCGTTCTTGCATGGGGACCTAGAGGAAGAGATTTATATCTCTCAGCTGGAAGGATTCAAAGTTGTTGGTAAAGAAAATAGTGTGTGCAAACTTTGAAAGTCGTTGTACGGATTGAAGCAGTCTCCGCGTCAATAGTACAAGAGGTTTTACACGTTCATGATCGCGCAGAAGTTTACTTAGAGCGAATTTGATCATTGTGTTTACTTCAAAAGGCTTGAATCTGACAATTTCATCTATTTACTCCTATACGTTGACGATATGCTCATTGCTTCCCGGAGCTTGGTGGAAATCGACGTATTGAAAGCTCAGTTAAGCAAGGAGTTTGAGATGAAAGATTTGGGTGGAGCGCGAAAAATTTTGGGGATGGAGATCGTACGAGATAGGAAGAGGGGACGATTGTGTCTTACACAAAGTCAATACCTTGAAAAAGTGGTTGCTCGATTCAGGATGGAAAACTCAAAGCCGGTGAGTGTCCCGTTAGCACCGTACTTTAAACTATCGGCAACGATGGCTCCTAACTCCGAGGAAGAGGTGGAGTATATGGCTCAAGTTCCTTATGCAAGTGCGGTTGGGAGTTTGATGTATGCCATGGTATGCACTCGACCGGACATTGCTCAAGCCGTGAGCATTGTTAGTAGGTATATGGCGAACCCTGGAAAACCGCATTGGCAAGCCGTTAAATGGGTTCTTCGATATCTGCGGGGTACAATGGACAAAGGGTTGGTATTTGAAAAATCTGGAACGTCAACTATTGAGGGTTTTGTGGATTCGAACTACGTTGGCGACCTAGATAAACGGAGATCGACTACGGGTTATGTGTTTACATTGGGTAGCGGTCCATTGAGTTGGAGGTCAATGATTCAAAGTGTGGTAGCGTTGTCTACCACGGAGGCAGAATATATTGCGGTAACGGAGGCGGTCAAGGAGGCCATATGGCTCCGTGGTTTAGTTAGTGATCTTGGTTTGAAGCCGAAAAAAGTGGTGGTGCACTGTGACAGTCAGAGTGCAATTCACTTAGCGAAGAATCAAGTTCATCATGGAAGAACCAAGCATATTGATGTCCGATATTATTTCATTCGGGAAATTATTGAAAACGGTGTTGTAAATCTGGTTAAGATAGGCACCAAAGATAATCCGGCAGATATGTTGATAAAGGTTGTTCCGTTGGCCAAGTTTGAGCATTGCTTGACGTTGGTCAATATCCTTTGGTGTTGATACCCCTTGGGGGGCGGTGGTCCTAAGGGACCGGCGGGGGTGATAGTGTCTCATTCGATGATTTTATCATGGTAAAGTGCATTGGGGTCTTGTGGAACATCGCCAAGGTGGAGAATTGAAGATTTGGCTCTGTATAGGAGTTCTATTTCTATTAGGTTTTATATTGTCCAATTCTTAATTGGCTTTGTATTGTCCAAATCCTAATTGAATTTGTATTATCCAATTTGTAGTAGGATTTGGTTTTGTGCAATCCTAGACCATATGATTTATACTCTATAAATAGACCCCTTGTCATAGGATTTATTGATGAGTTGTGTTATATTGTTTACTAGCTAGATTAGAGAGTATATTTGAGAGATAATATTGAGAGCTCTAATTGGTGGTAAGGGTTTGTTTTGTGCGTTGTACTCAGAATTTGTCTCATCAATAATAGCTATCACCCGGTGGATTAGTGGCGGTTTTGCCGACACCACCTAATTGCTTGTGTGTTTGGTTAGTTGTTTTCTTCTTTCATCTCTTGCTTATCATATTACTTGAATGCCATTGGTGCTTGTTTCTTTAATTATTGTACGCATAATTGTCCGGTCGGTCCTACGCTTGTGCTAAGGCTTGTTCTAGCGGTAGCACAACATTACCTAACAGAAATGGAGATTACATGATATTCCTAATCAAAGATGGAAGCGGGAATGAGAATGGTTTTTAATAGCGGGGGAGGGAATAGAAGTCGTAAACCCGACCAACAATAAAACTTTCTGGACCGGGATACTTTGACTAATCTCTTTGTTATACTTTATGATACACTTATTATAATTTAATTTTAAATTATATATATGGCCAAATCATGTGTGAACCAATTCGTACGGATTGATCATATTTATGACGGTTTTACGTCATAAAAAATAACTCATCCAAATATTTTTATAACAAAAAATTGTCGTAAAATGATTAATCCGTAAATATTAGTCCGTACCAAAAATAGACCATATATATATATATATACTTATGTAATATTTTACCGGGCAGTGAGCCGGATGTTATTTTATACCTTTTAAATTTAGAATTAGATCAACAATTCAACTTCGGAGCACGGGTTTGATGGGGGCACGCCATAAACCTTTTTCACAGTTTTACTATTTTTTGTCTAGTGGATTCTATATGCTGAGTTTGGCAGAACATTTGGCCATTTTGACTATTTTTTTAAGTTATTTAGTTCACATGTTTCACACGACAATTTAATTATATAAATCCTCGATAGTTTATTATTCATACTGCCTTATAGAGTGTTCTGCACTTTCTTCTATTTTCCTTTTAATTTTTTTTTTATACACTCTAGTTTGAGATGGTTGACACCTTTTTTTCCCCCTACTTTTATTACATATTATCATAAAATATTCCTTTCAAACTTTACACAGGTGTGAATTATTTGCGGGACTAATGTTTAGAGATAAATTAGTAATTCATTATGTCTTAAATTAAGTTTCACTTTAATTTTTGTATATAGTTTCCTTACAAACAATACTTTTAATTTAATTTATAATCATCGATATAACTTAATATTGAATAATAAATTTATGGCATTGATTATACATTAAAAAAATAAAACACTTAATCGAAAACCACAAAAGAATGAAGAGTTTTACTTTGAAGTTTGCTAACACAAATAATATTGTATAAATATATAATTTCTATTATATTAAATCAAAATGTACCAAAAATAGTTATGATACCAAACATGTATTATTGTATACCTATAAGTTAAAAGTTAAAATTATCAGTTTTTAACCCTTGAACCAACGATATATGTATATAAAAATAAGGAGTATATATATTGCTTTTGTGTCTATTTTTAATAAATAAAAAAAATGCAAGTGAGATAGATAGAAAAATATGAATAGTTAATACTAAAAAAATCATCTTTATTTTGGCAAGGGAATCGACCTATTTTATATTACTAGGTATTGCCCGTGCCGAACGGCACGACGACGTAAAAAAATAAAAAAAAATAAAATTGAGAAAAAAGTATTAATATTTAAACAGCATGCAACCCAAAACATATATTTAGAAAACTGTATATGCAACCTATTTAACGGTTAAACACAGGGGAGAGGAGTTTGCTAAAATCAAACTCGAGATACCAAAAGATATATTGGATCCGACCAGATTGAAGTGATTTTTAATTGAAAATTTTGAATTTGTCCCTGTTTCACCACTTCATTACTAATTATTCACTAATATATACAGAAAATAATATATCCCATTATTATTACAATGGCATTATATATTTTTTAATGTCATTGTAAAAGATTAAACATTTTCCAAGAAGGAAGGGGTGGGCCATTTGCGTTTACAACATTACATATTTCCAAATTTTAATTATAAATATATGGTACCATTGATAGTAACATTAGTTTACAAAAGTAATATATATATATATATATATATTTTTAAATAACATAAAATAAACTATTTAAGTTTGTAAAAGAATAAATAAAAACATATATCTTTTTATATTTTTAAACTAAAAGAAGAATTAGGATGGAACATTAAATAAGTAATATATGTATTTTATATTTTTAAACTAAAACTCATATATATTGAACATTAATTTTGAACATAAATTAAATAAAATGCACTTACGGTTGGATTTTTTCAAATTTTTTTATAACATCTATGTGTAAAGTCAAATTCCATCTCATTAAAAAGTTTTTTATTTCTTTATTATTATTAATCTAAATATGAAAAGGTTTTTTTCAAGTTTTTAATTTTTTTTTCATCGTGTTAACATTAAAACCCATTTATATTTAACATTCATTTTGAACCCAAAACTATATTAGAATAAAAAAAATTAAAACACACATACTCACAGGTGGATTTTTTCTGAATTTTTTTTAACCCAAATTTGATAAGTTTTTATTTAGTTTCAAATTTAATATTCAAAATATTAATGTTAACATTTACAGTGCACTTACGGTTGGGTTTTTTTTTTCAAGTTTTTCAAAAAAAAATTCCTCATGTTAACATCAACATTCAAAATATTACATGTGCACTCACGATTGGATTTTTTCTGAATTTTTTCAGTTTTTTTGTAACCCAAATTTCATACTTTTGAATCCAAACTCCCCAAAACTATTATTATAATAAAAAATTAAAACATATATACATGGAGAGAGAGAGAGAGAGAGAGAGTATTGAAGAAGAAAAATTTTAAACATATATGAATAATAGCCCAAAACTATATTAGAATAAAAATTGGTGGACAATATTAATTAAAGAAGAATAAAACTCACATACATACATGAAAAAAAATATATGGAATAACATACATACATACATTCTTCAAAAAATGAAACAAAAGAATATATTCTTCAAAAGAGTAAACAATAAAAAAAAAAAGTAGAAGATGGGAAGTCTTAATAAAAGAGAGTATTTTTTTGTGAGGGAGAGAGAGTATTTATAAAAAAAAATTGTGAGAGGGAAAAAGTTAGAAATTGTGAAATTTGAAATTCAAATTGTATTTTTTTATCATTAAATTTAGGTGGAGAAAAATAAAGTAAAAAAATATGATTTGATTGAGTGATTTAATGTCCTAAAAACACATCTAAGGGTTCATATTTCTTTTTGTGATTTGTAAATAAATTTAGACCATTAATTAAATAAAAAAAAATATATCTTATAATATAGATACATATATATATAGGTTATTTTAAGGTGGACGCTATTCGCACACCACTTTTTACTTGGTTTCACTCCAATATTAAAAAGGCATTAAATGTCTATTTGCACACCACTCTTTTCTTCTTTTACCCAATAATTATTTGCCCTAAAGTTAAACTTAACTTTCCTAATTACATATTATTAACTTATAATTATTTTGTAAAATCCAAATGGAATTAAATGTTCTTTCCCGTTTGATTTCTCCACCAACCGATCGACCAAGCCAAACTCGTTGCACTCCCTTTTCCTTCTCCTCTTCTTGATCGAAATACACAAAAACTTTCATTGATTGAAGAAGATCAAGCACTAAAGCAACACTTTATGAAAGCAATCAAGAAAACCTAGACTCATGAATAGTAATTTGGACACCATAAAGCTCAATAAGAAAGATAATGAAGTAGCTAAAGGTGATATACAAGAAAAGGGTGATGAATGAGAGGTATGCTTAATGTTTTATATGTCATTGTGTTTATTTTTTTCATATTTAAGCAATAAATACATACACAACACTTTAAACATTGAACAGAGCATACGTAACTGGAAATAAGGTGACAGTCGCTTGACATGGAGTGAAATATAATAGTTCATTCGTTGAAAATATAGCGGAATAGGGTAATTTTGCTGTCATTTTCACTCGCTGGACATCAGTAGATAGTCATAGCCTGTAACTCGCTCCATGATAAGCGAGTATGATAGGTATAATTACCAGACATGTAGCGAGCAGGACAAATTTGTTTCTGGGTGTTTATTAACTGAAAAAATTGCTTGATAATTTGGTATTATAAGAGTTATAATTTGTTAATAAACTAATCTTCAAGTAATTCCATTATTTCAGGATGTATATTGCCTTGTAATTGTGGTGAAGCAAGTGTCGATGGTGGGGACGACTAATCTTTAGAGGATATGATGTGTCTAGATGCAATTTATTGTGGTGAACATAAGGCTGATGTTGGTGAACATAAGGCGAAAGAGGAGGGATAGTTGGTTCCAAGAATATTGCAAAGAAGAGAGAAAGTGCTACATAGTTTGGTTGGTCATCCGTATGCCGGAAGATTAAGTCAAGAAGAGAGAAGGGTCCTTGTAATATAGTCTTTTTTATGCATTTTTGTATGAATGAGAACACTTTTACCCTCGTATGTGAAGGATCCTTGTAATATAGTATTTTTTTATGCGAATATGTAACTTTTGTCGCATAAAAAATGTTTGATACATTTTTTTTTGTATGAATAACAACATTTTGATCCTCGCATGTGAAGGGTCTTTATAATATAATTGCTTTTAAAGATACGTTATTCACTATTATCGCGAGTGTGTTTGATTTACTTTTCACTTGGAACACAGCGTAAACCTCACTTACCAGATAACGGGCGAGAAAGTGAGCCTTACTCGCTTGACATCCGTATTCTGGTTGCACCATAGTCACCCCATGTTTAGCGAGTAATATACTCATTAGATGTCAAGCTTAGTAAATTGGACAGTAAGTTTTATTCATTCTAGGTGCACCCCAGCCACCCAATGTCTAGCGAGAAAGTAAGCCTTACTCGCTGGACATACGTCTTCTGGTTTCACCATATTCACCCAATGTCTAGCGAGTATTATCACTTTAGGATATGGGGTCAACATATTCTTCTTCTAATACTAGTAATGTAAGTAAATTACTCTTCTTCTTCTTTGCAATAATTTGGATAATAAATTAACAAGAAATAAATGATCAAAACATGCATAGCTGTATTTTTAATATCCAAAAATGGTATTTAATTAGATAGTGTAATACATTAAGCCTAATACATATACCAAATCTAAAGCAAATACATTAACAAAAAAGAAGTACCAAACATAATTACATTAAGCCAAACGTAACTACATTTACATAAAAATAACTACTTTGTTTTCTTTGGTGATGGGGCTTTGACTTTTCTGGAGGATCTGCGTGTTGGCGGGGCTTCTATTGTACTTGCAATCTCTGCCGAGGTATCCTCATGTCTCTTTTTTCTCCTAATCTCTGTCGGGGCATCCTCATTATCTTGCTCCGATTCAGTTTTCCTTGCATCTTTGAGCATATTGTATGCCTCTTTCATAGCATCTACAAATACAATGTGGACATCAAATAAAAGCAAAAGTCATTTACTAAAAAAGGCACTTGGATAATACATCATAACGATAAGATAAATTACAGAAATATTCAAGTTATATTTTCATAAACTTAGGGCCCATTTGGTTGCATAAATTGCCTAATTTTAAAATTATTTCACTTTTAATTAAGGAATTTATAAAAAATCAGTTCTAATTCATGGAGTATTCAGAATAAATAAATTAGAAATTCTGAAATTGAATTTGAATGAAACATGTTCCAAACTCTAGGTTATTAAATTAGTCTATCCACAACACTATTATTCACATCCCCATCTTTGAATATGCAAGGAAAGCAAATGCAAGGAAATCATTATTAAGTCAAAATAAGTCAAAATGTGAAACTTACTTGGCTCGTGATGTTGGAGACGGAAGCTCAGAGATGATGAAGCTGGAGCTTAGGATGAAGATGAGCCGAGAAGATGAAGAACGAGCGACTCTTCTAGTTGAGAGGGTGAGAGATGTTACCGTGAATGAGAGAAATGACAGAGGAAATGGCGATTGTTGGTTTGAAAAGGGAGAGTGGGTCTTTTTTTTAATTTCTTTTTATAATTTAATTAACTTATTAATTAATGTATTTAATTAGTTAATTATTTTGTGTAATAGTGGGAGTGGTAGAAATGACTTTGGAGTGGAGAAGAGAAATTAAATTATCTTTTGGAGTGTTTATAAGAAATGGTCTAAAACCAAGTAATTCTTGGTGTGTATTTAGCGGCTGCCTATTTTAATAGTATTGGCCATTTTCAAAAGAAGTGGAGTTAAGTTTTGCCATGGTTTAACCAAACCATGGCTTCTCTTCTCGATAAATAAATATAAAAATACGCAAGAATTGATCGTTGACCAAGCCGTTTAACGGTACTACTTTTACCATCCGAAACAAATATCTACGTTTAACGGTCTCTCTCACGAAAACCTAAACTATTCACCTCTCTCTTTTATTATTAATATGAGACAAATTAATAAACCTCAGTTAAATATCCAATTATCATAAAAATTACAATCCTTTCTGTCTAATTTCTTTGTCTTAGTTTTCGCTGATTTAAGTGGCGTTTGATAAAATATTTAAAAATTGAATTAAAAATTAAAATTGAAAAATATGTTTGTTTACTTCTAAAAATTGTATCAAAAAAAATATTATTTGTTTAAATATAATACATCTAAAAATTGTTTTTTTTAATATGACAATTTTACTCTTATTTGTATATTTATATCACATAATTAAAATTTTAATAAAAATAAAATAAATATTTTATAATAAAGAGTTTTAAATTTTTAAATTTAAGTGATAAATTTATTACATAAAATTTTATATATAAATTTTAAAATTTAAATAATAAATTATTTAATTTTTTTTACCAAATAAATTATTTTTATACCATTTAAATCTAAAAACTTACTCCGTATAA
Organism: Lonicera japonica; assembly: GCA_021464415.1. Classification (NCBI taxonomy): domain Eukaryota; kingdom Viridiplantae; phylum Streptophyta; class Magnoliopsida; order Dipsacales; family Caprifoliaceae; genus Lonicera; species Lonicera japonica. The sequence goes on along the minus strand of CM038467.1, from coordinate 13,785,951 downwards.
ATTTTCAGATTTAACTCGGAAAAGCAAAGGAGCCGGTAGACTCTTTCTCTCTCTGCCTGCCAAAAAGGAACGAGAAGAGTTCATTACTCTCTCTTTGAATTTCCTCAACACTTTTGTGACAATATTAATAATCCCATCATTCTCAAGCAAAGAACCCTTAATTCTTTCTTCTTCTTTTTTCATTCAAATTTCACTCTGGGTTTTCTCTTTCTCATCTCACAAACGTACTGAGAAACCAAACAATACAATTTGAGGTAATCGGTGAGTCGGGTTGAATTTGAACTTGGTATTTCTCTCACATGGGTAGAAGGAAGAAGAGAAGTCTTGATGTAAATGACGCTATAGAGTTGTTGAACCAGTTATTAGTGGATAAACCCCTTTTATCTTTGGTGATCCCTTTGATATTAGTCTTTTGGGCCATTGAGAGATGGGTTTTCTCTTTCTCCAATTGGGTTCCTCTTGCCGTAGCAGTCTGGGCAACTTTTCAGGTAAATTTTTATTTTTTAATTTATTTCCGTACGTTTTGATAGTGATCATGAATTACATATGCTCTTTTTGTTCTCAAGTCAACTGAATTTAGGGTTTAGATCAACTCAGAAGAGTGATAATTTTCGTGTAAATTCTGAGCTGTTGGTGTTTGGTTATTGTTTTTACAGTTTTCAATAATATCTTATTTGTATGAGCTGTTGGTGTTTGCGTATTGGATTTACAGGCCTTTTCAAGAATCTTTTTATATTTTATTTTATTTTTTATTTTTTATTTTTTTATTTTATTGTGAATCTGGACTTTGGGTATAGTTAGTATTCTGTAGATTTACATCTGCAACCGAGTGTTCATGATTTTTTATTTTTATTTTACTTTTTATAAAATTTTATTTCTCAGTCTTCCCTATTCTGCTCCCCCTCTGCCTTTACCCTGTTCAATAGAGTTCTCAGTGGTTACTGGTATAGACCTACAAAGGTAAAAAAACATGAAAAAGATAAATTGCAACTAAACTTACAAGTTTATGGTAGATGTTGCTTCTATTAGAGATGAATTGAGGAAAAATTGTCTTTCTTTGAAGAGTGATGTGGTCATATTTGATGGTAATGCTGTCAAGGGAAAATCCAAAACTGTAGAGAAATAAATGATAGCTGAATTGAGACTTGTTTAACCCCTCTCTCTCTCTATTATATACTTGAATTTGAATTTGAATTTTTTGAGTGAAAAGAAAGAATTTATGTTAGAAACATAACATGGCAGTAACATGATATGTCAACCTTTTCAACTACAGTATGGGAGCTATCAGCGTCGCATTCTTGTGGAAGATTTGAATAAAAAATGGAAGCAAGTCGTACTACAATCGTCGGTACGCTCCTCTTTGATTTTCCTTTCTTCTCACCATTTTTCTTGTAAAATTGAGCTCTATCATTTAACGGTGCCTCTTCTTTTATATTTGTACAGCCTATGACACCATTGGAGCACTGTGAATGGCTAAACAAGCTTCTCATAGAAGTTTGGCCAAAATTTATGAGCCCAAAGCTTTCTATACGATTCTCGTCGATTGTTGAGGTGACTGGATGATTTTACTCTTCTCTCTATCCCACTATATAGTTTTACTAATATTAATTCAGATGTTGAAGCAAACATGCGTATTCTTCTAACTATCCTTTTTACTGTATTAAATTTTATTTATATGTAGGTATGTGTTTTTCTTAGATTATGAAAGGTAATCGTATTATTTCCTAATAATTTATACCTTTTTTCTGCAGAAACGCTTAAAGCATCGAAAATCGAAGTTAATTGTAAGGTTTCTTTTCATCTTCCATTTCTTTTTATGTATCTTTTTATAATTTTATATGCATATATATATATATGTCTATCTGTACTTAGAAAAATCTGTTCTTTTCATAGGAAAGGATTGAACTACAGGCATTTTCACTAGGTTCATGCCCTCCTATTTTAGGGATTCATGGGACTCAGTGGACAACTTCAGGTGATCAGGTTTGGCTTCTTGTTATTATATGATTCATTTAGTTTATGTAGTTTACATCAAGAAGAAGCTCCTTTGACCTTTGTCAATTGTTCTATGGTTATTATTAGTGCCTACTCTCCATTTTGCAATTACTTATATTTTCTTATGCACTAATTATCACAATCCTAACACACATACGTTGACAGCGAATAATGCGTTTGGGTTTTGACTGGGATACATCTGAGATCAGTATAATGTTGCTTGCCAAGTTGGCAAAGCCATTAATGGGAACTGCACGAATAGTCGTTAACAGTCTCCACGTCAAGGGCGATGTGAGTACAACATCTTTATTTCATTTAATTGCCTTCTTTTTTATTTCATAAATTGTAGATTAATTGATGGTTTCCATACTGTATTAAGTGAACTCTTCTAAATGTGTTAAGTACCTAAAAGTTTTCGAATTTACATTTTACAGCTCCTCTTGATGCCAGTTTTAGATGGAAAAGCAGTGTTGTACTCATTTGTATCAACGCCAGAGGTTAGAATTGGTGTTGCATTTGGAAGTGGGGGAAGCGAATCTCTACCGGCAACAGAACTACCCGGCGTTTCTTCATGGCTGGTATATTAATTTTCTGTTGCTCAAAGTAAAATTAAATACTTTGGTTCTAAAACTTCATATGATCACCTAATTCAACATATTGTTTTCAAGCTTATTTGTTGAGTTGCATTTACTTGAATTACAGACACTGTGTTTTTCCTAATCACAGGTTAAAGTTATCACCGACACGTTAGTTAAGACAATGGTTGAACCCCGCCGTCGTTGTTACTCTTTGCCGCCAGTAGACCTAAACAAAAAGGCTGTGGGTGGCGTACTTTATGTGACAGTCATGTCGGCGAGCAAACTTTCCGGAAGCAACTTGAAGGGAAGTCCACCAAGAAGACAGCAGAGCTCCGCGATAGACGGTAGTACAGAGGAACAATACCTCAATAATAAAGATTTGCAGACGTTTGTAGAGGTTGAACTTGAAGAATTATCCCGAAGAACAGATATGAAACTGGGATCGAGCCCCAGATGGAATTCGACATTCAATATGGCTGTACATGAAGATAATGGAATTATTCGACTCCATCTTTATCAGTGTACTCCTGGGAGCGTGAAATACGACTTTCTAACTAGTTGTGAAGTTAAGGTATCATCACTGATAATCTAATAACTAATTTTTATCTTTTTGATGTCATTGTGACTGGGCTGGCATCTAATAATGGGAATTCTTATGTTCAATGAGCCCAGATGAAATATGTTGCAGATGGTTCGACCATGTTTTGGGCAGTTGGGACTGAATCGAGTGTCATAGCCAAGCAAGAATTTTGTGGAAAAGAAGTTGAAATGGTTGTTCCATTTGAGGGAAGCTATTCAGGGGAGGTACAATCTGCTGTTTATATATTTAACATTTTGAAACATATATCAGTTATGGTCTATGAATATATTTTCTCAATTGATTTGACTTTTGACCAAAATATATTCATACTACTCTGAATAAAAATCAAACTAAATTCAGAACTTGTTATTTGTGTATACATATAGGTGATTCAGTTTCCTTTGGGACTTTTCACTACTAGAATGAGTGCTGCTTTACGTCATTTTTTCTTACTTCCCATATATTGGGTGCAATGAATTGTGCAGTTGACAATCAGACTTGTGTTGAAAGAATGGCATTTTTCCAATGGTTCAAATAGCTTCCATCTTAGCAGCTCCCATGGATCACTACATGGTTCATCAAATTTTCCGTCAAGAACTGGAAGGAAAATATATGTAACCGTTGTTGAAGGAAAGGACCTATCTGTCAAAGAGAAATGTGGGAAGTCTTGCCCATATGTTAAACTGCAATATGGAAAGGTCTACTCTCTTCTTAGTAGTTCTTCCTTTATTAACATGAAATGTTCACAACTTCAATATATTTTTCAATAATGTGAGTGAGTTCTGATAATTGTTGAATTTTTCCAGGCTCAGCAGAGAACTAAAAGTGTTCAACATGTTTCAAACCCTAACTGGAACCAGAAGTTTGAATTTGATGAGATAGTGGGTGATGAATATCTGACACTAAGATGTTTTAGTGAAGAAACCTTTAGTGATGACAACATCGGGGGTGCTCGAGTGAATTTGGAAGGGCTTGTAGAAGGATCAACGAGGGATGTATGGGTCCCACTTGAAAAAGTGAATTCAGGAGAACTGCGTCTTCAAATAGAAGTAGTGAGGATTGATGATTATGAGGTATAAAGACTTTTTAAGCGTTAAGCAAAAAAATGTCATGTGTAAGTTAATCTGACGTTTTCTTTTTTCATTTATGTTGGTGATGTTCAGGGTTCCAATGGAGGTGCAGGGAATGGTTGGATTGAACTTGTACTCATTGAAGCAAGAGACCTTGTTGCTGCTGATCTCAGGGGAACAAGTGATCCCTATGTGAGGGTACAATATGGGAGCTTAAAGAAAAGGACTAAGGTTAGCAACACCTTGATCTCAGATAAATAATACCCAGCTCCCTCTCAAATTAATAATATGATTTCCTTTTTGGTACACTCAATGTACCAAATCTCAAAATAGAAAATAAGTTGAATTCTAGACCTTTGGTCAAGTTGAAATGTGCAATATATTTATAACTATGTATATACGCTTTTCTTGCAGATTATGTATAAAACTTTGAATCCAAAATGGAACCAGACCTTAGAATTCCCTGATGATGGGAGTCCCTTAATGTTGCATGTGAAGGACCATAATGCTGTGCTACCCACATCAAGCATAGGTGATTGTGTAGTAGAATATCAAAGATTGCCTCCAAACGAGAAGTCGGACAAGTGGATTCCCCTTCAAGGAGTTAAAAAGGGAGAGATTCATGTTCAAGTTACAAGAAAAATTCCAGAACTACGCCCAAGATCTAGTTTTGACTCTGAGTCTTCCTCAACTAAATCCCACCTAATTAACACCCAGGTAGAAGAACATCTCACCCAACATTTTAATCAACCGTTTATAGCTACAACACCAACCCCCCCCCCAAACACAAAAAATTGCTATTCATCTTCTTTGTAGCACCATTATGTCTGTTTAACACATTTTGTTTGGAATGGTGTTTGGTCGTCAGTTTAAGCAAATGATGATAAAGTTTCATTCTTTAATCGAGGACGAGGATCTGGAAGGACTGACATCGTCTCTGATAGAGCTGGAAAGCCTACACGATATCCAAGAGGAGTGCACGGCCCGGCTGGAGACAGAGCAGATGCTTCTTCTGAACAAGATAAATGAGCTTGGTCAGGAAATCCTTCACTCGTCATCACCCTCTTTGAGTAGAAGATCTTCTTCCAACGCTTAATTGCTGATCGATGCCACTTTTCATTCTTATTATTTCTCAAATGTAATCTCACAGGGCCATAAAACTTGTTAATGGAATTCTTCTATCTTAATTTTTTATTTTTATTTTTATTTTTGGTGGGAATGTATGAGCAGATCGAGAGGGTAATCACGAAAAGGAAACGAAAAGGAAGTAAATATAGTTTCAGATCGAGTTGAATGTTGTCGAGCTCGCCGTGTTGTGTTACATATGTATATGTATTATTAATAAATGATACATTCTTTGCCATAAAAATGAAGAACGTACTGGGCTTATTTATTTATGTCATATATAATGTTCATGTACGTGCATATATGTATTAATATTAATATATATACGAGTAATATATAAGAATAACAATATGCATGTACTTGGGAGATTGGTGGGTATGCTTTGGTAGTGACGGTGATTTTGAGTGCAGGAAGACAGATTATTTAATTTAAGAGGAAAAGGAAGGGAAATTTCGATTTTGCACTCCATGTTTTACCCCCTAATTTGAGTTTTTACCCCACCGTTAGTGATTTTCGTTAATTGATGTTAAGTCATTTTTTTTTGGCCAAAATGCCCTTGTGGCTTCTAACCCTATATTTAATTTCTAAATGTATTTTTACCCCTTATTTTAAAAGATAATATAAAGAGAATTTTTATTTTAATTAAAAATATATTACTACAACCATATTTTAGTATAATATGTTATATTTATGCATGTGTATGGACACGGGCGGATTCAAAAATTTTCTTTTGGAGGTTGACAATATATATTACCCATACCGTAAAAAAAATAATTATATTTTTGTGATTATATTTCGTGTTATCACATATTTATTTACTTTTAAAAGTTTCGCTATTAAATGTAATTTATAATATTAAATATATTTGTTTTTGTTTTTATAATTAATATTAATATTTTATATTGAGCCACGACTTATATTTTTCTAAAAAGATTTTTTTTTATTTTTTTTTTGCGGGGGGGGGGGGGGGGGGGGGGGTGTTTTGAATTCCTTTAAAATATTAATATGTAAATACAATTTTTTTTTGAAACTAAAAATGAAATAGCATTAATAAAATGCAAACATTACAACGAGAGTGAATGATAACTTTATACACATTACAAAATTCGTAAATACATATTATATTCATTTGGAGCATGGGAATCACTCTACATGATAGAGTCGAACAAATCTTGTCTATTCACTAAAAACTAAGAGTTTCCACTGAGTTAATTATAAAAGAGTTAAAATTGGGTTAGAGATTAGCTCTCTTAGACTTCGTAAAAATCATTGGATCCATGAGTACTAGTTTTTATAACTTTTTTGAAAATGAAATTTAAAATACTATTTTCCTTGGAAAAAGAAAACTACTGCTATCATAGGCCCATTTTCTCTCTTTGTCAATTTAATCCATAAGTGAACAATCAATATCAAATGCAAGGGAGAAAGTAAGAGGTTGGGTTTATTGTTATGGTTCAAGAACAATTGTAAATCCTCTATGGAAGGAGAAGCGGAGAGAAGAAAAAGAAATATAGAAGTTTAGAGGTAGAGAGAGAAGGGAAGAGAGGCTGGGTTTCACTATTTTTTAAGTTAAATAATAATATAGTAGTAGGAATTATCACATCTTTGAAGGGCGACTGTCTGTCTACTCATTTCGCTAGATCAATTATTGTACACTTGTCTTGTAATACATTTTCTTAGGTAGACATGCATAAATATAACACATTTTATTGATGACCCTCTCTATATTATCTTTTTAAATGTGGGGTGGAAATACAAATAAAAATTAAATATAGGTTGAGAAGTTATAAGAGTATTTTAGTCAAGAAAAAGATGTCTTAATATTAACTAACTAAAGCTACTAACAGAAAAGTGGAAAGTCAAAAAAATAAAATGTATGATACAAACTCAAATTAGAGAGTAAAATATGAAGTGCAATGTCAAAATTTTCCGAAAAAAATAATCATTTCAACGAGAATTAAGTTACCAGTTGGTTAGTATATATACATACATATATATATATATATATATTATCCTTGCTATTTGCTTCAACTTCAAGACGTTGCATATTAGAAATTTCAAATTTGACGTGCTCCTTACTACTTTCTTGATTTTGCGGCGAGTTAGTTAGTTGACATCTCTTTAGTCTTTACCCTCTCTGTCTACGCAAGATGGACCCACCTTTGACCTTTTTTTTTGGTTACATCTCAAAATAGTATTCCTAATTTTTTTTCCGATATAATCAACATACTAAGTTTGCAATAAAGAATAAATTATACTCTTCACTGTTGATTATCTTAAAATTAGAATTTCTTAAAAAAATATTAAAATCAAATTAAAATATTAGTTTGAGAACGTGGGAGTATTTTTCAATCCAATTTTTTTCAAATTACATCATTGAGATTTGGATCTTTAATTTGTTAGCAATGATTTTAACCGAGTCATACAAGTGGTGAGATGGAACTTCTAGGTTATGTTTGGCATGTCAATTAAATATTCATATCTCACATTTGCTTTGATAAGATAAAATACCAGATAAATTATCTAAACTTGATGGCTTATCTCACAAAATACTAAATTAAACAATTTGAAAGTGGGATTGTTTAATAGTATTTTTATTTAGTGCGTCAAACAGAGTCCTATTATACACAAATAATGAGTTATAATTTAGATGAAACTTAGTACTTTGTTAATCTTAATAATGCTATGTAAGTTAAAAAAAAAATCTTAAAAAGCACGACATAAAAGTAAGTATAAATGCATCTCATTTACTCCTTACTTTCATCCTCCTAAATTACATTAAAACTCATTTGGGCTGGCATATCAAATTGATTTGGACTATGGTCTATGCAGATATATATATATATATATATGTGTGTGTATATATATATATGTGTGTATATATATATATATATTTGGGTATTGCTATTTATGCATCATTTTATTTTTTTTAAAACGAACCAATTTTTACTTAATTTTACTTTATTATTTAGGTTTATTTTATTCACGAAGGTGCACCCTCGGATGGACTTCTCGGTAAGCCCATTTGAAAATCCAAATTATGTTTGGTAAGATAAGTAATATGAAGTTGCGGAGAAGTCCGAACCCCTTAGAAGTCCATCTGGACAATTTTTACTTTAAGCAGTGAGCACATCCTTATTTAATAACATTCTATTCTCTTCTTTTTTTTGGTTTTCCACGGGTGTTCGGGTCAGTTTTCGCGCACTATTTCACTTATATATAACGAATATATTTATTTACTTACTGCATATACGTTGAATATCTTTTTTTTTTATTCAACGTTGAGTCGACATACATACAGTAAGTATGTGGTAACTTGTCGAATATATTAAGTGTTTGTTTTTATTTTTAAATATTTAATAAAAAAGTTTTAAATTTTTAAAAATATAATAAACTGTTTGTTCACGCCCTTCTAAATATTTAATAATATTATTGTCAAAAAAATATATTTAAATTATTATTTTATATAAACACTTAATATTTAAAGGGGTATTCTTAATTGCACCTACATAATCCATCTTTTTACTCTACCAAAAGTTAAAGTTAGGTTAATCTTAAGATATTTTTAAATGCACCCACAAAATCTATCTTCTCACTCCAATTTAAGAATACTTTCTTCTCACCCTACCAATTTTCTTAAAAAAGTTGCTACCAATTTTCTTAAAAAACTTGCAATTCACTCCAGTGGTCGATGAGTTTACTGAAATAATACAGGGACGATAAAATTTCGTTGCTAAAAGTAAAAATGTTAAATAATATTAACTTTTATATTAAAATAATACATAAAAAAATAAAATTTACATCATTCTTAATAAATTTCATTAAAAATTATATATAAATCATAGTACCTAAGAAAAAAATATAAAATATTAATTATGATAAATACATTTTTAGCGATTATATTTCACATAATCTATTACTATTCATTGTTCCCAAATAATTATTATTCTTATTTTAAATTTGTCTATAAATTTTATTTTTGTGTAATAAGTAAATATAAATTATAATTCAATACACCAAAAATAGTAAAAGATCATTGCAACACTCAATAGTAATAGTTAAATTTGATTCCACATAAACCCTCACTAGACATTCATACTCCTATATAATTTTGTTGGTCAAAAATCAACTCTACAGGGGTGAATAGGGTTTATGAAATTAAATGCGGAATTAAAAAATTTTAAGTAAAGCTTTAAGAATAAAACTTTAACTATGTTTATATCAAGTAAAATAAGCAAATCAAACAAGTAATCCCAAAAGTAAGTAATAAGAGAGCAAATATAATTGCAAGTAAATAAAAAGCTTGAGTTAGAAAGATTAAACCAAATGAGCCAAAGTCGTTTTATTCTCGTAGTTCAGTTGTTTAGACTGTACGTTCGTACCCGGATAATGGCCCCGAAAAGTTTTACTAAAAATCGATTTTCTTCCGGGTAAAAATCAAATCACTACCAGTGTAATTGTCTCACTACAATCTACAAATGCTATTCTTCTCACAACACTCAACTCAAGTGTGATTCTTCTCACCACACTCAACACAAGAAATATCCTTCTTGCTAAACTATAAGATTGACCTCTCACAAATTATTGAATACAATTGATTTTGTGATGAACACTAAGATACAATAACTTTCAAGTGTATTTGAATATTACAAATAAAATTTACATTAGAGTTATCAAGTTTGATCAAGATTTATAACTCAATGAAGAATGATTGATTAAAACAAAGGCTTGAATACTTGAATATGATAAATAGATGAAAAATGAGTTTTGATATATGTTCAAGCTTGCCAAAATGTGTCTTAGATGTCCACTATATAGTCCCAACGATAATAAAACCGTTTGAGAGGTTTGGTACCAAAAATAATAAAAAATCAAAAATTCAACGGCTATATTTTGGGGTATCAGTCAACTGATGGGGCATAAGTAAATTGATCAAAGTCCATCAGTCAACTGATGAGCACTATCCATTAGGTGAAAATCCCAATTTTTGAACTTTTGCATTTTAGCTCAAAAATTAATTTTAATACTTTGGGGATGTTAAAAACATATATCTAATACACTTATTTTCATGGGAGCTCAATTTATGATCATTTGAATTTAATATTAATTTATTTAAAAATTGATTTTTGTAGAATGATGTTTTCAAAGGCAATTTAATTCAAGCTTGTTTTCAATCAATATAACAATGATGCATGAATATGATTGAGTTATAAAAATGATCAATCAAAAAACTTTATATAAATCTTAAGCACTCACTCAATTGTCAAATAAATGAGTTTTCGAATACTTTGATTTCTTTATTCAATTTGATCTTCACTTGAAGCATTTGCTTTTAAACTTTTCATATAATCTTTTGATCCTCTGTACTTCATGAATTGCATTGCTAGCATTCGATGAGATTGATCTTCCTTGTTTTATCCAATACTTTATAGACTTGTTCGAATGTAGATTAAATAATCCTTATCACGTTGCATGCTTTCTTCATAAAATTCATACTTTTATTGAATTCATAAGATAATGAATTACAAACTTAATTCAATAAATATGTTAAATTACACATAATTAGGTTATTGTTATTATCAAAATTAGATTAAAACCTACAACGTCAACAAATTTAACTAACGTCAAAACATATACAAATAAAGCAATATATGCTAAGCTAAAATACACGTACCATTAATAATAAATGAGTCTTAAAAAAAGGGTGTTCTAAATACATTAAACCTTAAAAGTTTTATTGGTATAGTTGTTGTGTGTATGAATTAATTTAATAATCGGCTTAACTATGTAGTAATTTAGTGCATGAAAAATAATTCAATAAAAAATCATGTAGGAGATAGTAGTACTTGTGAACTTTAGTTATGTTGTTGTAAATATAGAGAATGAAACCTATAACACGGAGAGATCTACATGTAAATTTATCACAAATTTTTCATTATAACAACTTAAAACCACATTCTTCTTTCTTTTTAAAAAATGTTATCTTTCGTGAAAAGGGAAAAAATGAATTGAAAAAATAAAATAATTTTCATAAAAATAAATCATTTATTAAAATATTTTATTACTTTTTATTTATACGATATTTAATTTTTTGGACACTTAAGAAAATAATTTCCTTGCAACATATTAAAAGGATAGAGATTTTCTCACCAAACTATTTCTTTTTTCAATATTTTTTTACAAGTAATTTTTAAGAATTTAAATATTGAAACAATAAAAGCACAGTATATAATAAATATTTTTTTGATGACATATTAGACACATGTAAACACTATATTTCTTTAGCTGTAACATTGAATAATTTAACATGGGTTTTATTGAGCTCTGCTTGCATGCACAAATAAAAAGATTGAATAAATTAAGAAAAATATAATTGAAAACGCTATCGTGCCAATGCAAGTGAAAATAAAAGTTTAGCACTTTATATAAAAGTACGAGGATACTTATTATAAACTTACATTTATAAGATTTATATAATTAAGTGAAATTAATAGATGCTTGTTTGTTAAAAAAAATAAAGTTTTTTAATTAATTTCCATTTTAAAAAAAATTAAAGTGGGTGAGAATATAAATCAGTGACGATTTTTTCAATGTATAAAAAACAGGGTAAGAAAGAAACGGTTTTACGCTATTTTTTAGGTTAAGATTAAGGAGACGTTATTTACGCCCCAAAATATGTGACAAATACTCTTTCCAAAATTTAACTAAAAACAAATTTTAATACCCTTTTATATATCACAAACACCTTATTCTATTACTTGATGTTAGACGAGTGTTTAGCAACACACTTTTTTTATGTGAGTCGAGTTTATGTAAGTGTATTTATCTCTTATTATACGGAGCTTATTTAAAAAATACTTTAATAATTAATTGCCTAATGTTAAACAAACTTTTACAAATAAACTCTTTTTCAATAAAACAAGTGTGTATAATTATATTCATTTTTTATTGAACGAGCATAAGAATATCAATGATTTAAAAATTTATTTTAAGGAAATGTTTGTGACAAAAAAAATAATAATAATATTTACGACAAATACAAGGGTGTAATGGTGTATACTGTTAGAAAATATTCTCCTCCAACATTCTCCTTATTTCCCTCCTTATTTCTCTCCTTGGTTTCCTCCCCTTTTCTCTCCTTATTTTTCTCCATGTTTTTAGATTGTCTAGACTTTAATGATTTGCTTGTTCATTATTGTTTTCCTTTTGTATCACTATATATTTGTTAGTCTTGTATTGTAAATGGATGGAGTGATTGTAACAATGTAACCCCTTGTGGATTTCTTGCTCATTAATATAATTTCTCTATTTCAATGTTGTATAATTTATCATGGTATCAGAGCAGGTTTAAATCCTTGCTACTTCATCCTCTACCATTGTCAACCCACTGCCCACTTCTCTGCTATCCTCCATTGCTCAAACTTCATTAACACCGATCTAAACCTTACTCAAAACTTTTCATTATTCTCGAAAACTATCCAAACCGCCTCCAAAACACCGTCGCTCACCACCACTGTCATCATCGTAACAATACGATTCCGACGCCGTCAAAAGCATCCCGAAACTCACCCTAACGCCCCCTCACGCGCCGGCGAGTGATTTTCAGCTCCGGCAACTGTTCACTGACGCCGTTAGTACTGTTCACTGACGACGTTAAGTACTGTTCACTATCGCCGTTAGTACTGTTCACTGACGACGTTAGTACTGTTCACCGACGCCGTTAAGCTACTGTTAAAAAAAAAAAAAAAAAACCCTTTGCTTTCCATTCCAAATTTTTCTTTTTCTTCTCCAAATCACCTATATTTCCTTGCCTCTTTGCCCACTGTCCAAATTGTCCAAATTCTCTGCTATCCTCTTTTCTATCCCTATCTCTCTCTCTCTAGCAAACGTGATGCTAGAACATCCACGGGAGACCTACCTGCATCCAAGGCCTCTACTGTTTCTCAATCCCCGGCATCGTCGCCGACTATTTCTCCGACCGCGAACTCCGGTAGCTTCGCTGCCAGCTTCTTCCGCCGCACCTACTTCATCAACAACAACAACTGCGTCACTACGCGCATCTCCGAATCCCTCCGGCGCGCCCTCTCGCAGCGCCGTCCAGATACCATGCCAGATTTCAGATCTGACCAATACATATGCTTAATCGCATCTTCTACCTTCGCTGTCTCCGCCACTGCCGCCCCCACCGCCTGAAAATACGACTCAACCGCCGACACCCAAACCCCTTCTGGGTATCCCCTTATCAACCACGATCCCCCTCAGCTCCTTCTTAGCTCTCACCACTCCCTTGTCTTACCCAGATCCATACTTCTCCCTGGATCTCTCATACTTCTCCCTCTCTCACACCACCACCACCGCCACCGTTGCCCCTACCATCGCCGACTGGTGGCGAACCGTCACACTCTACGCCGAGTCATTTCCACCGTCGGTTTCATAGAACCAGACACATTCTCCACCACCGGAGCCGGCGACACATCAATAGCTGTTTGGTAGCTTCCTCACCTCTTCAAACTCAAGTTGGTCTCTTCATACCCCCTTGAGTTTGAGGGGGGGTGTTAGAAAATATTCTCCTCCAACATTCTCCTTATTTCCCTCCTTATTTCTCTCCTTGGTTTCCTCCCCTTTTCTCTCCTTATTTTTCTCCATGTTTTTAGATTGTCTAGACTTTAATGATTTGCTTGTTCATCATTGTTTTTCTTTTGTATCACTATATATTTGTTAATCTTGTATTGTAAATGGATGGAGTGATTGTAACAATGTAACCCCTTGTGAATTTCTTGCTCATTAATATAATTTCTCTATTTCAATGTTGTATAATTTATCATATACCAACCATTTAAAGGCATTTGGGTGAAAGAAAGTCTTGGAATTTGTTTTTGGTGTGAAATATCCAATTGGGTTAATTCAGAATCTTATCGCCATCATCGCTCCTTCCTTTGAAGCTCCCAAAACTCAACCACCATCCTCTCTCTCTGCCACTCAAAAACACTACTCCTTTTTCATACACTTTCCCTTCAAAAGAATCGACACCACCACCACCACCACCATGAACTAGTTTTAGTTTTCATCATCATCATCAGCAGCAGCAGCAGCAGCAGAAGAAGAAAGCTATTAAGAGAATTAAAGGAATGAAGCTAACAGAAATCCCACTCCGCAACACATACCCATTCACCTCTCACTCCCTCTTCTTCACCCTTTCATTCTCTCCCCCTCTTAAACCCTTCTCATATTACTCCCTTCGTACAATCTCTACTACAACAGCCAAACTATCCAACCATAACCCTAACCCTCCCAATACCTTCCAATCCAAACCTTCTTCCTCATCCTCTTCTCCTTGGCTCGACAAATGGCCCTCCCCAATCCCTGATTTCCAATCCAACCCCAAACTCTCTGTCTCCAAATCCAAAACTCAGCTCCAAACTCAAAATTCTTCCGACGGACCTACCAGAACCACCGCTATTGAGAGGATTGTGCTCCGCTTACGAAACCTAGGGTTAGGTTCCGATGATGAGGATGAAGATGATGATGATGATGATGATGAGAATTTGGCAATGCCGGCCACTGGTGAAGAGAAATTGGGGGATTTGTTGAGGAGAGATTGGATTAGGCCTGACACTATATTGAATGAGAATGATGAGGATGAGGATGATTCGGTTTTCCCGTGGGAGAGGAAAGAGGATTATGTGAAGGAGGAGGAGGATGTTAATCGGGGAAAGAAGAGACCGGTGAAGGCACCTACATTGGCGGAGCTGACAATGGAGGATGAGGAGTTGAGGAGGTTGAGGAGAATAGGTATGACGGTTAGAGAGAGGGTTTCGGTTCCCAAGGCGGGTATTACGGGAGCTGTTTTAGAAAAAATTCATGATCAGTGGAGGAAGTCGGAGTTGGTTAGGCTTAAATTTCACGAAACATTGGCGCGGGATATGAAGACAGCTCATGAGATTGTTGAGGTTGGTGACTTTGATCAATATAAAAGAAACAGCTTATGTTATTGATGTTTGGTTTGTTTATTGTTTAATGGTCTTTTTATCGGTTTTCACCTCTGCTTGCTTTGTTTTTGTGTTGAAGATTCGAAGTGCATATATTACGATCCATTAGGTGCAACCATAATTGTCATATCACATATGTACTTTGCTGTCACTTCTCAGTATGCCCCTTTTTTATTAGTATGCTTTGTGCAATTGCACCTGAAGTCTGAAGTTGTACTAGCTAAAGATAGATGAGGCGGGATGGATTGGCCATATGCAACATAAAACAACTAACACGCATATGTGAAGGAGTGATGTGATCAACTTGGGTTGATGTGATGTTGACGTTTTAGAGAGAAAATCAGAACAAACAAGTGTTTTTGATTTCCACATATCAGGTTTTGCCTCATTATCAAGTGAAACACTTGAGCATATGTACACTAGTAAGTTTGTTCTATATCTTTGTGCTCATGTTTTGAACTCAACCAGCTTCATTTGCTCCTACAAATTACTAGCTTTTAGAATGATTTATATCTGGCATTCTGGCTGCTATTTTTGTATGATTTTCAGTATCTAGTAACATTTCCCTCTACCACGTTTACAAATGTAACAGATATTTTATAAACAGTAAACTTTCTTTATGATGGTCAGCGTCGAACAAGAGGATTGGTTATATGGAGGTCGGGAAGTGTTATGATGGTGTTTCGCGGAAGCAATTATGCGGGGCCTACTTCAACATCTCAATATATTGATAGAGAAAGCAATAATCTTTTTGTTCCGGATGTTTCTACAGCTGATAATCCAGTAACAAGGAATAGCGAACATGGTGCTAGTTTAATTCCAGAAAAGAGCAAACCAGTTCTTTCAGGCCATGCTGAAAGCATGACAAAAGAAGAAACTGAATTCCATAGTCTTCTAGATGGCTTAGGTCCGCGTTTTGATGATTGGTGGGGTACAGGAGTACTTCCTGTAGATGCCGACTTACTACCTCAGACAATTCATGGTTACAAAACACCTTTACGGGTTCTTCCTATGGGAATGCGACCTCGTTTAACCAATGCAGAAGTCACTAATTTGCGAAAACTTGCTAAATCCCTCCCTTGTCATTTTGCTCTTGGTATTGTTCTTGTTCTCCTTTGAGGAATAAATTTTGTTTAAGTTATATCTGATATTCTGATGTTAATTTCGTTTATGAACTCCTTCACATAGGGAGAAATAGGAATCATCAGGGGTTGGCAGCTGCAATAATCAAGCTTTGGGAAAAAAGCCTTGTTGCGAAGATTGCTGTAAAACGTGGAGTTCAGAATACTAACAATGAATTAATGGCCGAGGAGTTAAAGGTGTGTGAGATATTTACCTTTTCAGGGCATAATTATCTTCACGTACCTTCATGTTTTCCTAGTCAAAGCTACTGCCTCAAAGACATTCTAATTAATGTTAAAACAGAAGTACAAAATTGGTATGCAGACTTGTGAATTTCTTGGTTTTTTGCACATGGTGTCATGTACTCCCTCTGTCTCAATTTATAGTCCACTTCCTTTTTGGAATGTTTCAAATTAGTCCTATTTTCTTTCTGGAACAAAACCAATGTATCAACTCACACAATAGAGAATAATTTGTATTCCTGGCCATTGGTTATGTTGAAATTAGTGTTAAAGGTTTTTCTCGTCGCCCAACGCTTGGGTTTGAGGAAGGAGCAAATTCAAGGCGCCTGGTGGTGCTAAACTTAGGCATCCATTGCACAGTTATGGGAGTGGTTATTCCTTGTTGGCCCCATGGAGTTTGCTCCTTCAGCGGATTCAATATAGGGGTAACCCACTGTGTTTAAGTATTGGCCCAATGCTCCATCGTAGGTGTATAGCACCCCTACTATTACATTTATATAACCCCTGAAAATAATTAGGTTGAAATTAGTGTTTTCTTAAATGTACTACAGGGAAAGTGAAACTATTAATTTGAGACAGATGGAGTAGTATTTACACTTCAAAAATGAATTATCAAAATGTTCTGGTTCTAACCCCCTGCATTATATCACAGAAACTAACAGGAGGTGTGTTACTACTCAGAAACAAATACTATATAGTCATATATCGCGGGAAGGATTTTGTCCCAACAAGTGTGGCTTCTGCTTTAGAGGAAAGACAAGAAATGACAAAACAGATGCAGGATGTTGAAGAGAAAATGCGGAGGGGAGTGGCAGAAGCAACTTCGGTGAGTGGAAATGGACAGGCAGCCGCTGGTACTTTGGCCGAGTTTTATGAAGCTCAAGCTCAGTGGGGAAGAGAAATAACTGCTGAAGAACACGAGAAGATGATAGAAGCAGCGTCCAGAACTAAGACTGTGAGGGTTGTCAAGCGACTGGAACATAAACTATTCCTTGTAAGTAGATGTCTTTTATATCTTTTATATTATTATAAAAATTGTTTAAAAAGCAGAAAATTATGCATTGATTCTAGCTTTCATAAAACCACCAGCTTTTATTGGACGTTCTTAATGATCTAGTACATCTTTTGTGATTAAGACGCCAAATGTTCAGTTATAACATGTGAATCAGCAACTTAAATTTAAATCAGATAACTCGTAGTATTATTTGCGCATGTCTTGTAACTTGCAGTTTGAATAAACAGGCCCAGGCGAAAAAGAAGAAAGCAGAGAAAGAATTAGCTAAGATAAGAGAATCTTGGCTTCCTATTGGTCCTCCAGAGGACCTGGAAACAATCACTGACGAGGAACGAGTCATGTTTCGCAGAGTTGGATTAAGAATGAAGCCATATTTGCCGCTCGGTGGGTTCGACATTTCATTATATATTATTTCTATGTAATTTTTAATATTAAATTGAACAGTTAATCATATGTGTATGTAAATCGATTAGGCATTCGTGGTGTCTTTGATGGAGTTATTGAGAACATGCATTTGCATTGGAAGCATAGAGAACTTGTGAAGCTGATATCAAAACAAAAGGACTGTGCATTTGTTGAAGAAACAGCAAGGTTAATAGAATATGAAAGTGGTGGGATACTAGTGGACATAGTAAGAGTCCCAAAAGGTTATGCTGTTATGTATTATCGCGGAAAGAATTATCAGCGACCTATTACCATAAGACCAAGAAACCTTCCAACAAAGGCACGAGCATTGAAGCGTTGGAAAGCCTTGCAGCGTTATGAGGTTTTGTTATGTTTTATGCCCCTGTTGTGTTCTCCAAATAAAATTTGATATTGCTGTACTCCTTCTGTCCCAAATTAAGAGTCCACTTTCCTTTTAATAACATAATCAACATACGGTAACTCACGGTAGGAATCAAGCTTTATCCGAAACCATTGGTTGTGATGAAGTTACTGCATTCTTAAAAAAATATTCAAGTCAATCATGAAGTCTTAGTAAGGAATAGAGGGATTACATGATACACTCATTCCAGACTTTCCAGTATCCAATATATATCTCTTGATAACTGACTCGCAATTTTATTTGTTTTCTCAGGCTCTAAGTCAACATATATCTGAACTCGAGAATGCCATAGCACAAATGAACATAGATGATGTAAGTGTTACATTTCCTAGTTATCACATGTAGTAGACTTGTTAGTTTCTGGATGTTTCTTCTGCTTAAAAATAAGATTGTTGTATCTTTCTGAACCTATAATTGAACATAATTGGTCAACAATTTAAGATTCTGCCAAGAGGCTTGGAAGTTCAAGTAGAGTCTCTGTTGCTTTTCTCATCAATGAATTGGAGTTAAATCATTGGAGCTGCACCAACCAAATAAAAAGGGAAATGAAATAAAGAAAATGAAAATTTTGAAGCATCGGCACTTTTGACGACTTTATTTTTTCACACCACACTGCTTATATGCCAAGGACGGCATGTAAGCAGGAGATTCCTTTGCATTACATTTTACGTTTATTTCTTAATTTTGTGATGAAAGTAGGGTGCTATGTTAGAATCTCTTGTGATTTATCATCCATTTATTGTGGAAAATTTATGTGCAAATTGTCTTCTAGATCGACTTGTTCTTTGTTTACAATCTAATAATCAATATTATATTCCTTTTCAAGTGAGTCTTACAGATTGGACCTCTTGATATTGCATGCAGGTAGATTCTGATCATATGGAGGACGAGAGCGCTTGGAACTCAGGGGGAGATGGCCAGTTCAATCATGACTTAGAGTCCTCTGAGGTGAGCCGTTCTATTCCACATTTCCACGTATATTCTAACCAATTTTCCAATCATGTAGTCACTTGGTAACAATTGTCCCTTTTGGATGGCTTTGTTTTCTCCACTGCTTTCCATCACTTCTGGTTTTTTAATGGGTATTGCTGGAGTTGCGAGTTACTGAAGTTTCAATGTTATGTATTCTTTGTGGTAGTTATATCTTTTTATCTAAAAAGTATACTGCCGTGATTTATGGGGAAAGGTGGAAAAGAAAGGAAGGAAGAGAAGACAAAACCCCAAGGAAGGGGTGGGTTTAGAAATTTATCTGACAAAATAAATGATGTTATATTATGCCTATAATGTGCAGAGTGAAGATGATGAAGGGATGATTTCTGATGGCAATGAAAGTCAAGACTTTGATTGGGAAGATGGTGAAGATTTCGAGTTGTCAAGCAGCGAAAACCGTGATTATAATTCTTTGGGCAAAAAGGGTTAAACTAAGTCATTCCCCTTTATTCGATCAAGTGGATGGAATAGGAGATCGTAAGACGATGTCTCGGAGGGGTAAGCGATATAATTTATATGCTTTGTATGTTAGAATTGGCTGTAAGATTAGGTGCGGCAGGAGGGCGCGCCCAGGTGAGGATTAGGTGGACAATTGTTTTATTTATCTATTTTATTAAAATATAATAATATAGAATTAAACTTAGAGACAAGAGAATAATGCTCACCAAAGCAAACATTTCCCATGATTCGAATATAGGCAAAAATTAATTTTCAAAACAAAAAGTAGATAAACTCCACCTCTCTGGCCTAGTCACTACCTTGGTGCTTAGGTGGTAATCTACGCCAGGCAAGGCAAACCACAACCTGGTGCTTGGGGGTTGCTTTTTCAGTACTCGTTAAAAGGCTAAAAACCTGTGCAGGGGAACGTAACTCAATTAATGCACAAAACAAGAACGTATGTGCATCTATTTACTTAAATACAATTGCAGGTGTACAGATAATCAATTAGGTTCTATGCATAGTATTTTATGATACATATCTGGAATCAGGACTGGTACATCTACCAAGTAATCGGAGATAGGAATATGATGTTAGAACAACGAACATATGACTACGTAAGAAACTGATTTGATATGTGCTTCAATGCACTGCAGAGTTACCGGGTTTGTGACCAACAAAAATTCAGGTTGCCCCATCCAGCTCCACCTTCGTGATTGACAGTTTTTCATATTGAGAGTTGTTTTATCATTTGAATGGAGATGTAACCTTGACTAGTTGCCATTCCATTGAGCTGAATGGTTATGTGCAGTTTCATTTCAGTGCCATCATTCCATTATCATCCGACCTTAAGCAATGATTGGCATCCGCGGTTCATGCTCTCAACACTTAAAACAGTGTCCCCCAAAAGTTTCCCCAAAGTTGATATATTAATTTTGCTTTTGCCTGATGTATTTTTAATAAGCAAGCGATCCACTGTTGTAATTATTTTTCGCTTGTTTAGAATGTGAGACTACAAATGTTATTAATTTGTTGGTTGTATATTAGCCCAAGGGAAAGTAGTAAATTCTTGTTTGTGTCAGGGCTGCGTTGGTAGTGCTGTAAGAGTGTCTCTAGACACAGACATGAGCAGTTTTATGTAAAATGAGATGCGACACAGCCACGTACATGATCGTGTTTTCTTCATTTTTTTTTTATTGTTTTGTGGGGGTTGGGATTTGCTTACTGGAAGGGTTCATGAGAGTCCAAATTTTGGCCATATGATGCAATTCATTTTTACAAAATGAAACGTGCTTTATTTATATAATTTTTTGTCTTAATAATTCAAAGATGATGGAAAATGATATTATGATATCGAACATGATAAGCAAGGATTGGGCGTCAAAAGCAATTTCTAACAAGATCGGAGGGGAGGTAACCCAATTCCAGAGATTAGTAACATTCATTTGATAATGCAACTTTTGCCGGTCTGAGCATAAAGTTTGAAAAACAAATTTTAAAAAAATACGTGAGAAATTCTAAATAATTCCATTTTTTCACGATTGGCATAAAGCACAAAGAGTTTGATTCCATGCAATATTGAGAAAATAGTAAATTATCTCACCAAATCATTTACCTCCAACATTTCATAAAATCAATAGTTTTAATTTGCAATCAAATGAACCCTAAATGGAAATTTCAACAATTAAGCTTGCTATGAAAAAAATGACCATTTGCAATTTGCAAAAGTGCAAAATTTGTCAAACAGTAAGTAATGGTTGAATAAATGGAGTTTTTGTTATTGAAAGATACTCTTTTGGGGCTTTTTTATTCTTGAAAAACAAATAAATAACGGATCTTTTGGATTGAAGATTTTGTAAGGGGCCTTTTTAGTATTTTTCCCAAAAGGAAATGCAATTGATTATGAACTCAAAACATAACTGCCAAATTCAAAATGTCATCCCTAACACCCCCAAATCCCGAGAGAAAAATTATTATTATTATTATTATTATTATTATTATTAAATCTACAGGCAACCAAATTCTATTTCTGGACTGAAGCTAATAAATAGCTCTAATAAGGTAAAGATGGAGGTGGCATTTCCAATCTCTCCCACAAAGATGGCAAATGTGAAACGTGAACGCCTCGGTTTCCATTACCTTCGAGGGACATTTTTCACTGCTGCCGACGGAGAATGCGCTGCAACTGAAGGACCTGGTTCCTTTGTTCAGGGGGGAGCATATTAACCTGTTCTGGGCCGAGGCTCATCACCTGCTGAAGTAGTGCCTTTTCCATATCTGCTGTTAACTGCTGCATATGTATTTTACCCAACAAAACAATATTCAAGCCAGATATAGATAGAGGATAAAAACCCAAAAACCATCACATTTAAGATTGAATGTAAAAAAAGAATCAGGTATTATTACTGAAGGGGGTCCAGCAGACTGATTCCCGGGGCCCATCAGACCGGGTATAAATGAAGGAGGTGATCCTGAGAACGGTGTTGGAGCTGTAGTCTCTGGCATCCAAGCAGAAGATACTACTCTTTCTCCTAGCGAGGAGGAGCTTCCAACTTGAGCGAATCCCATCCCCATTTGTGAACCTCCCCCCTGCTGCAACATAAGCGTAAGCATGCCAATTGTCAAGTTCACAAGAGTCGGGAACATGATATAAATGATTTTGATGAAATTCAAGTAATAGAAAAAACAAAAAAGGCAATATCCTTTATTTTACTTCTAGTCTAGAAAAAAGGAAGGAAAATGGCATACACTCCCTATTATCCGTCCCATATTGAGAGTTCACTGCTAATTTTCCAAAATTTAAGCGTCCGTCTCCATTGGTAAGAGAATGCGTCATCTTCAAAACTAAGCCTCCAAACTTAATGGCAAGACAAGATTAAGTTGAAACATGACACACTAGTCCTTCAAAGACAACTCAGACAATATATTACGTTTACTTCCCATATGGACCTCAAATTTAGCAAAATCCCAAAAAGAGAAGTGTGACTATGAAATTTTGAACGAGGGAGCATTAATTTGCTCTTATTATGTTTCTTTTTCAAAGAAAACATTGTCACCTACTATATTTGATAACCAAGCAGTTGTGCAACGAAAGAGTCAAAGGGTAGGTTAGGTCTGCAGGCAGGTGAATAACTCGTTATTACTCGATTTAACATTTAATTAAGAGAGATAAATTGGACAACTACTCTAACGCACGGATACTTCAATTAGGGTTGGCGTATGATTATCAGATACGCACAGATACGCGCCCTATATATCGGGATACATATTGGAGTATCCATTTTTTTTAAATTGGATACTGTAGGATACGGATTACTAAATTTTGGATACAGCAAAGATATTTTTTTTTCACGGGGTTACTTTAAAAATAACAAATAATTCCTTTATTATACAAAAAATTTATAAGATGAAACAATCAAACTAAACCCTCCATCACTGTTGATCTCATCGTCGTCCAGTCTCACTTCTTCATTGCCTATCGCCTGTCATTCATCTCACTCCTTCAGTCACAATATTATATCTGCTTTTAGGTTATAATGCTACTGAACTGCTTAGGTTTTTGCTTTAGTTTCATGAATATTGACGACGTTGTTCATAAGTTTTAAAATTCTTATAGCTGAATATATATAATTATATTTTATTATCCGTAACCAATACATATAGTACCCTAGATTTTTCTAGTTTTTCTGTATCACCATATTTGTGCAATATTGTATCCGATACTTGTATCGGTATAGGTGCTTCGTAGGACAACTGAAGTGTAAACAGAAAAGACACATATGAAGCTTTAAACCATTCTCCTATCAGTCTATATGAATTTGCCCCATGATATAACGTCATTTTACATGCGGCCACGTGTTAAAACACTCTTTCTTAATTCTATTCAACACATGAGAGAGACTTTATTGTTCTCAAGTCTACCCTCAGAGAAAAGCTAACAGGAAAATTGTCAACTGAAAACGTGCAAGTTGAAAGATAACTGTTCTTTTTTAATGTTGTTGCACATCAACATATCTCAATATGAGCAAAAATGTCTTCTAATACAAGTGGATTGCAATTGTTACTAAAACCCAAGTGAAAGCAACCAAGCTTTCGGAATTCATCAGGTTAACCAGCCTATAAGGTTTCCATAACTAGTTAGCATGAGTCCCATTGCTCAAATCTAATATTAGGAAAAGGGGAATGGCATGATACCTGATACGGCGACTGAAGTGGCACTTGACTTGGGACTAGTGGCTGTCCCTGCGAAAATGAAGACCCCCCCATGCTAGGTGGAACTTTTACACCTGACTGCATAAAATGATTTTATTAAAATCAATACAAAAGTAGATTGATGATTTCAGAAACATTATATATATGGATGTCAAAATTATTACTACTACTACTACTACTATTATTGGTTTTGATAACACTGAGAATCAAAATTATTACTACCAATCCTCCATGGTGCATGTAGACCCTCCAAGCCATATGCATCAGGCAAAACTATGAGAGGTGGCCCCAAGGATCCAGAACTCTTGATCTCCAAGTATTCGAACTCGAAAACACTATGCACAAGAAGATAAATGTGTTTAACAGATGAATAGGGGTGCAAACGAGCCAAGTCGAACCAAGTTTTTGAGTGTTCAAGCTTGAGCTCAGTTTGTAATCCTGATTTTGAGTGTTCAAGGTTGGCCATGTTATTACGAACCAAGCTAGCTTCGTTTGCATCCCTACCAGTGAACTTTACTTTCCATCCAGAACGAGCAAATGCTCCTCGAAGGTCCACAAATTCATATCCAATACACATCGAATACAGATTTTGTGTATGAAATGATCGGATATGTATCGGATACGCATTTTAGAATATCCAATTTTTACAATATTTCAAGCAATTAAAATACATGCGGATACGCTGCGGGACACGTTGGAGATTAATTGGTAATTTAAAACGGGGATTAGAAGTTCACTTCGCACCGGTGTACGATATTATAACACTTTTGAACTTGATGAAATCATATAACATCATGTGTTCAAGTGCTCTATCGCACACTATCTTTTACAAGCTTGTTGTGTGCCAAACACCTAAGAAAGCTTGCACTTGGGCTATCTTCTAAAAATAAAAATTATAATTATAATAGTAATAATAAGATGAATATATAATCAATATTGAAAGTATCCCCAACATTTCCATCTCCCACTTTTCTGGAAAAAGCCATATTGGCATATCCATATCATGTATTTGCGTCCACCCTTCTTAGCTTATCATCTTACATGAAAGATTGGTTGTGAATGATGAAGCTGGGGTGCACTAGAGTGCTGGAAACTCGCATTTGTTCCCATTTGAGGATGAAGTTGATGAGGGAAAGCCGGCATTGGCGGTGGTCTTGGCTGTGGTGGCAGTGGTGGTTGTGATGGCATATGCGTGATTCCACTTGTCTGTAATGGTTGTTGCGATTGGGTAGAAGCAGCATGCCTTGCAGGTTGAATAATCGAGGGCGCTTGTGAAACAGAATGAACTGGAGGTGTATTAGGAACTTGAAATTGGGGAAGTGATATTGATGACGCTTGAGCATTATGATGGCCCTTAGACTGTAATGGATTTTTTGGTAGAGACGGGGTTTGAACGTCAATGGGAGGTTGGTTTTTTTGCTGCTTTCTTATTGGGGTTGGGAGCTGGGACCCACTTATTTGGTCGACCACCCCAATTTGAGCAGCCAATGACGGAGCAACCTGACTATTTGAGGGCTGCATTGTCTGTGCTGATTGCTTCGAAGCTGCTGGCTGAATGTTTGGAATCTAAACATAGATTAGAATAAATTACTTGCTCATATGTGCTAAAATAAATCTAAGAGAAACAAGTTAAACAGGATAAAAGAACCATACCACTGAAGGGGGCTGTACCATTCCAAGCATAATCTGGGCCTAATGAAAGTCATGGATTATAGAAAATATCGTCAGATGGTGAAGAAGTGATACCAAAAAAGTAAAAGTAAAACCAAAAAGCGAAGTCAATAACAAATTTCTCGATCTCAAAAAGCCTTTCTTAATGGGTTTCTAATTGAGGAAGATCAATTGCAGCTTAGTTTATCACTATATTTGTGGAATACTATATGACAAAGATTGATATAAAAACTTAAATTTAAGGATTTTTATATATCAGTAATATAACAAGATCAACTATATGTCTATATGGAAAAAGTTACTCCTAGAGAATAGTTAAACTAATAATAGTGTTTAAAATTTAAATTAACGTCAGTTACTGAAGTTATTATTATATCCTTCCGTATAATAGTAAACTACTCCCACCATCCAAAATTAAGAGTCTCTATTTGACTTCGGCTTTTTTAGGGGTACGCTAATTTCATTTTAATCAATGGTCAAGAATAACACTTAGATTTCTTTAGATTTGGTAAATTGATTTTAGAAACTGGACTATTATCTAGATATCTTCAGATTTGGAAAAATGACTTTCGATGGCAACATCCTGGTATTTACAGCCAAATATAATGTGCAGCAAATATTCACATTACCTATTTATGTTGGAATAGCCTAAATCAATTCTAGAAGTCAAATTCGAGGATGATTTCTTCGAGAGTAGGAAATGAGGAATATATGACATTCAATATTTTCTTACTTCATTATCTTTATACAATTGTCGTTTTTTGGTCTAAGTTGCTTTTTTTAATTATATTTAGGAATTCAAAACCTCATTTATGGATTTAATAATTTTAGTTAATGAGCTAATAAGTTACTAAATGTTGGCAGCCTTGGTTGACGAATATTAGTTTCCTACTTTTAGTATATTTAGATTATATTTGCATTCACTTGGATCAGGACTTCAGTTTATTTCCTCCATTATTGATACTCTCCCTCCTACATCAACATATGCCATCCTTGCTCAAGGTCATAACTAACAGATGATTGTTAGTTGCAGCATTAGTGCAACATAACTTGACAATCAAAAGCCATCAATTTACCAATTAACCAATTAGGTATAGTGAAGCCTATTTTATTATAGACCACGGTCCCCAGAGCGTATAAAGACTAAATTATTGTAAGCTAGAGTGCCCAACCCAGAGAAATTACAATGGATTTTATCAACATACTAGTTGGTCGACCTAAAGACTAAAGATCAGGGTGATCTCCTTAATAACCAAATCTAAATAAAACCAACACAAGTGAGTTCTCTGTCTGCCACTTATTGTTGTGCAAATGGCCTAAACCACCATGCAATCCACGCCGCACATTGAATACAACAAAATACGACCAAAAAAGATTGGGTACAACCCCCCATTCCAACTAAGACAGTAACATAATGATGGACGTTACAATCAACAATTGAACATGTAAGCAACGACAAGAGAGAGAGAGAGAGAGATGAACACATGAAGATTTATGTCGTTTAGCCAAACTTTCCTACATACACGGAAAGACGACCCAATTCCACTACATGAAAGAAATGACAACGCACAATATAGAATTTGCCCAAGGATGCGTGTCAAACCCTCCCTACTCTCGTAACAAAACCTACATAGCAATTGTGCATCCTCCCTAAGCCATATGAACTAACTTCATAAAACAAGAAGTTACTCCATCTGGCTCCGTACAAGTGTTAACCTATGTAACCCCAAGTATATACTACTCTCATAATGTAAATGGTGAAACAACTTCATTGCCTATAACATATAAAGAAACTCCTACATAGAACACTCGGAACCTCAACCGCGTTCAAGCAACCTTTTAGTGTTAAATGAATTATGAAAACCCCTCATCTCTCACCCTTTCTCGCCTTAGGAAGGACTTGACGTGTATTTGGTACTCATTTACACGTTTCCAAGCTTAGCAATCTCGTTATAATGAAATCCCCCCAAAAGCTTGTCGGTTAAAGAAAGAAATTCTAAATTTTAATGCTCCAAATTTAGGCCATACGAAACTAATTGACTTACCTTCATCATTTTCAGAGCTTAGTGTGCTTGCAACAGAAAACAATTCTCAGTATGATTTTCACTATTAGCTGATAGCAGCAATTAAGCCACGCAGTTTGATCACGTATAATTTTCAAATGTATATAATTGGCGCTTTGATTATTAAACTGAGGTGAAAAACATAGAATTAGATAACAAATAACAAGAAGGAATGCCTCGAAAAGTCAAACGAAATAGAAAACCCTATACTGAGGACCTGGAACAGAGCTCTAGTCAATGCGGGGTTTTGGACGAGAATTTCTTTCGCTTGGTCCTGGTTCTGATCGACCAGTGTCTGTAAAAAGAGAATGCAAAACATCATGCACGTACTCAAATCGATACTCATTTTTTGCCCGTAGATCAAGCAGTGAATTTGGATAGAAAGAATGAGAATTATACGAGGAAGCGAAGGAAAAGTAAATTGATTGTTTGTTGAAGAGAAAGAAAAAAAAAAAGAAGTAGAGGTGAGTTAAATATATACCTTTAATTGAGACATAATGTCGTAGAGCTGGGGCTTTGAGAGTCCGGATAGGTTTGAGGATAGACCGTCGCCGGGTAGCTGGTTTCCCATCATTCTCTCCTCCTCTTTCGATTTTGCTTTGCTTTGCTTGTCTGAGAGAAGGGGAGAAAAAGGAAGGAGAACATACAGAGAGATCAGAGTTTTAAACGGGGGCGATTTTTCCGACGCTATTCAATGGGCCCCGCCCCTAAACCCAATTCTCTCTCTCTCTCTCTCTCTTTTCTTTTTTCTTTTTTTTAATGGGAATTCTTAAATCTTTATCATAAATAGAAACAAATTTTTATCGGAAGGGATGAAAATATGAGTAATGCACTAATGCCAATAGCTCTCTCCATGTTTTCAAATACGAAGTTATAAGCCAATGGATTCCTGCGAATAACATAATCAAGTTTTTGAAATTGAGCTATGTGATCGAGGTTATATTATACTTTATAAGATAAAAGACTTATCTAAAAAATATAGCAAATAAAATGATGAGGTTTAAGACTGAAGAATGGCTTGATTGCCTTGTAAATGTGCGATGCGATCTAAAAAAAAGGTTTATATGTAATGTATAAGGGGTGTGCACGGTCCGGTTGACGGGACCGAATAGCCTAGGACCGGACCAAAACGACTGTGAAGATCGGACCAGACCAGTTCGGTCCGGTTCCGGTCGGTCCATTCGGTCTGGACCTTTTTTTTGGGGCCCAAAAGTTGTATTATGATAAAAAAAAAAATTAGTACAACAATAATATATGGATTGTTATCAAGGAACTAACTAAGCAAATAATAGTAGAAGTAGATGAGCAGTGGTGGTAAAATTATTTGGTAATTGAAAATTTGAAACTATATATGGAGCGTAAGATTGAGTAATTAAATTATTGTGAGTATATGAAAGTGTGATGATGAATTAATGTGGAGGAGAGGTTACTTAGAAGTGTCAAGTTTCTGAGGGGAACCCCATAAAATTCTGTCTCTCTGCTCTCTGAAGTTTTAATTATGCATGCATCTATACGTGTAAGTAATACTTGATTAAATATTGCTTTACTCTTTATTTTAATCATTTCTTCGATCTTATGCATTTTGTTTCCTACCCACCATGTATCTCCAGACAATTTTGAATTGTTCATTGCTTGCATATATATGTATATATACATATTCATTCTCTACCATTCATTATTATTTTTTAATGGAGGAGGGAAAAAAATTATCTTTATGCTAAAGAATCTTCTAATTGCGAAAATAAAAAATATGCTAATAGACTATTGACAAAATAAGATAATTATTTAATTAAAGCAATGCTTAGACATACCCTATTTTCTTACCAAGTTCTGTTTTCCACTAATCGTAAACTTATATATATATATATTGTACTTTTACGTAATTCGTAGTAGACAATTAGTTTCATGTAAGAAAATTATTTAGGTGATTGTATCATTTTCTGTTATTTAATTTTAGGATTTGGTTTTAGTATTAATATTATATATTAATAATATATATTTAAATATATATATTAAAACTGGTCCGGTCCGGTCCGACCGTAGTATTAAAATGCAAGACCGAAGACCGGACCGAAATGATTCGGTCCTTCAAAATTTAGACCGGACCGGACCAAATTCAAATGGTCCGGTCCAAATCGGTTCATTTTTCGGTTCGGTTTTTTCGGTTTGTCGGTCCGGTTCGATTTTTGAACACCCCTAGTAATGTAGTTGAGTCCCCACTTCCATTCCTTTGCCTAAAAGTATGTTAGGTTAATTCACATGGTGGAGGCTAAGCTCCTAGAGAGTATCCTATCCTATATAAAAATTATAGAGTCTAATTCATAGTTTTAGTAAGATTCACCTTCATGCTAGCCATGATGATATCTCTGTATTGCAAGAGTCTTTAAGTTTGTCCCAAATTAAGAGATATGGTTTTTTTTTTCTTTCATATCTCAAATTAATATTCACAACTCTAAATAATTGTTTTTACCTATAATAGCTAAATAAATATCATTGTTATTAATATTGATTACTTTGAAACTAGTTCATGGAAATCGGGGCGGAGGCACGTTAGAGTCAGGGAGAACATATACATATTATAACTTTTTAAGGTCATATGTGAAATTTTTAATTCTTCAGGGTCCTATATGAGAATTTTAATACTTTAGGCTAGGGTCCTATGTGAAAATTTTAATTGTTTAGGATCCTATACACATTAACCTTTCAACACTTCTAACGCTTATTTTTTTTCACTAAAAAAACAAAATCTCCACTCAAATTTTCATGCTCACTTTTCCGCTCTCAACAAAACCTAACTATCTAAAAGAAATTCCCTCTCAACAAAATTATCTTATCTAAACGAAATCCTCTCCCTTCTTTTATTTTTCACACGACAACAACATTCTTGATGGTCATTCCCCTCCTCACCAGAAGTATACTCTTACCTTATATCTCTTCACCAATGCTCTTACTGCTAGTTGCCCTTCTTTTTTATATGTGGTTTGGCATCCGGTTGCTCCATGTCCTAATTAATTTCTTCAAGTATATTTTAAGCCTAGCTTTTAATTTGGGGAGAAATTGGGTCTCATCGTACCTTAAAAATATAATAATTTGTGAAATTACAAAATTTAAACAAACTAATTCCTAAAAAAAGAAAAACATATCACATGTTTAACTTACAACTAAATAGAGTAAATTTTGCCCTCCCCCCATCTCCCTTCGTTCAAATTATGGCTCTGCACTTGCCTATATATATATAATGTGATCTTCTTATCTAAAAAAAAAACTACCATGTGATAGTCTAATAGGGGTGTTTTCGATTTTGATCGGAATGGGAACTGGGTACTCTAAACCCAAACCAAATGTAAAAGTTTGATTCAGTTCGGTTTATAAATATTCTAAACCCAAACTCGAACCAAATATTTCAGTGTGATTTTATTCGGTTTTTACATATATTTTTTTTGAATAAAATTAACATAATAGTGGACCAAAACAGTGGGGTACCAAAACAATATTCTAGGTTAATATCTTTGAAGCTCATAAGAAAGTAATAGCATTAACAAAAAAGTAAGTTCACACAAAAATTAGTCGATCAAACATGCATGAACCTATGAATTGTTATGAAACTTTAACTCAATTTCATAAACAAATCAAACCCCACAGATCATTTACAGAGAACATATTACATAATACAATAGAAATAGAAGCAAACTGTTGGCTTTTGGGCCTGTTGGTTTAGCCTAACAGGGACACCCATAGTTGGCCTTAGGGTTTCAAAGCCCTTTAAGCATAATGATATATATTTAGGTCTTTAGACCTAAATAACAACACACAACAGAATTAGAGGCAGCTGTCATCTCTTCTCAAGCACATTCTAGGGTTCCTTGTAGAGAGTATTTGAAGCTGTGGGCACAGTGGTGGTCGTTCGTGTAACGCTACACAAAGCAAGTATCGTAAGGCCAATCGCACAAGATCCAAATTAATTCGCTGTGTATACAGGTATGGGATACTTATACTGTATTATTTTTCCTACATTGGTATCAGAGGGATATGATTGGTCTTCATACACAATCACGCATGTGCAATCTCTTGTATATATATATATATGTATGTATGATTTTCGTAGTAAATGATCTGCTGTGTTAATATATATATAAATACTCTTAGGAGAGTTTTTTTTGATTTATTAAAAAAATAAATAGTTTTCTATTTTTTGAAAAAGAAACAGTTTTTTTATTTAAAAAAAACAGTTTTCTGTTTTTTGATTTAAAAAAAACCATTTTTCTGTTTTTTGAAGAAAAATAGTTTTTTTTTATTTAAAAAAAAAGTTTTCTGTTTTTTTGAAGAAAATCAGTTTTTTGAAGAAAAAAAGTTTTTTTATTTAAATAAAAAAAATAGTTTTTTGGGTTATTGTGGTACCATGCATTTTTTTGATATAATTCACTGCTATATATCATTACCTGTTTTATATATAGTGGGAGTGTAGTGATAACTTAAAGCTCCTATACAATTTTGCGCATAATTTTAATTTTAATTTAATAATATCACATAATGGGGAAGATGATTTTTAGCGTAGCAATCTTTCGATCTCGTGTCATGTGTGAACTATTAAATTTTATTTAAGATTTGTGCTGTAAAATATTATGTGTGCTGTGCTGATAATAATATCCTTATTAAATATTCTTATTTTTGCGCATATTAGATGACTTTTAAGAGCATTGTTGCTGACTTGAACAAATGAGAGAAATTAGATTGTGACAATTATGATATTTGGCACCGTAAAATCCAATATCTCCTTGATGAACAAGAGGTTTTGGAAACCATTACCCAATATTTGACTCCACCACCGGAGGATGGCAATGGTGCCCAACATCGGCGCGATCAAGAGGCCTACACTCAGTTGGTCAAGAAGGATCGTTGTGCGCGCTTTTTTATGCTTAGCAACATGCATAATAACTTGATCAGCGCGTTTAAGGACTGTAAGACTGCTCGAGAAATGTGGGATGCCCTGAAAGCTAAGTATGGTTCCACTTCAGCTACTAGGTTGCGTGCGTTGACTTTGAAGTTTGACACATAGAAGATGCGCTCTAACACCCCGATGAAGCAGCATCTTAGACAGATGTCAACTATGATCCGCGAGCTCAAGGCAGCTGGGAACAACTTGAGCGATGAACAACATGTTCAAGCTGAGATTCATTCTCTACCTGATTCGTGGGAACATATGAGAGTTAATATGACGCACAATGAAAACATCAAAACTTTTGATGATCTTGCGCGTCATTTAAAGTTAGACACGGAGCGCTTGGAAGCTGCTAAAGCTAATAATTCCTCTTATGTGGTTCACTTTGGTTCGCGCAAGGCATCTGGGTTTAAGCGCAAGAACCAGAACAACAGGAAGAGGAACGATGATGAACTTCAGCCTAAGAAGACAAACTCTATCAAACACAAGCGGGACAAGCGGGGTGGTAAGAAGGGCAACGCCGACAAAGCATGTTTTAACTATGGCAAGGAAGGTTACTTCGCTCGTGACTGCACTGAGCCGAAGAAGGTACTCTTAAGTTCTAATTCTTCTTTTGTTTATGTACCAAGTCATGTTATGGTAGCTCATCCTTCCTATGATTGGATTATGGATTCAGAAGCGTCCGAACATGTCGTGAGGGATAGAGTTGGATATGTGGAGTACCTCCGAATACCAGCAGGAAGTAGAGTACGTTACATGGGCAATGGAGTAGCTGTTCAGGTTATAGGTATTGGTACTTACAAGCTGTGCATGCGCGGTGGACGCGACCTATTGATCCATGATGTATTGTTTGCTCCTGATATTCGACGAAACCTTTTATCAGTTTCTACTTTGCTTAGACTAGGATTTCGAGTAGTTTTCGAGAACAATAATGTTAGTATTTTTAATGGAATAATTTTTTATGGTAGTGGTTTTATTTCTGATGGATTATTTGTTTTGGATATTTGTCATTCCAGTAATAATAATTCTATTTTTTTTGTGACTTCTGTTGATAATTCTACAATTTGGCATGCTAGACTTGGTCATATAGGCCAGGACAGAATGAATCGATTAGCTAAAGAGGGCTTATTAGGTCAGCTCGCTAAAGTTAGTTTGCCCAATTGTGAGCATTGCTTAGTAGGAAAGTCAACTAGAAAACTGTTTGGAAAGGCCACTAGAGCATCTTTTCCTTCGCAATTAGTACATTCAGACATCTGTGGCCCACTTAGTGTGAGGGCAAGGCATGGTACTAGCTATTTTATCACATTTATAAATGACTACATACGTTACGGTTTTGTATATTTGATCTCCCACAAGTCTGAAGCATTGGATTGCTTTAAGCGTTTTATGAGGCTGGTTGAGAATCAAAGTAGAAGGACCATTAAGGTTTTTCTTACTGATCGTGGACGTGAGTATTTATCTAAGCTATTTAAGCAGCTCTGTGATGAAAAAGGTATTCAGAGGTAGTTAACTACTCCATATACTCTGCAATAAAATGGTGTAGCGGAGAGAAGGAATATAACCCTTTTGGATATGGTTAGATCGATGATGGCGCAAGCTAACCTCCAAATATCTTTTTGGGGTGATGCTATCTTAGCTGCTGCCTACATCCTCAATCGTGTGCCTTCTAAATCTGTTTCATCAACGCCTTATGAGCTTTGGACGGGCAGAAAACCTGACTTAAGCCATTTACGCCCATGGGGCACAGCAGGATATGTTCACACTAGTTCTCATTCGCATGGAAAACTAGGCCCTAGGGCACATAAATGCATATTCATTAGATATTCTGAGGAATTTAAAGGATATGTGATGCTTGGTGAACAAGAAGATGGAACTGTTTCTGAGATTGAGTTACGATATGTGAATTTCCTAGAGAATGAATTTCCCAAGAGAGGGGATGTGGACAGAAACATTAAGTTGTTTGAAATGGTCGAATCGAATGAAGGCGTTTCAAATCCGAATGAAGATGTTGAGACCGACTCACTTCCTAGTGGGAGCGTGCGACCTCCTAGTGGGAGTGTCCCTCAATTAGAGACTAATTCCCAAAGTTCACACTTGTGTATGAGCAATCGTGAAAGTATCCCACGTTGTCGTTTTGAGATTGAGGGAGCAGCTTTCATGTGTACTCTGCAAGATGTAAATGAGCCTAGAAATTATCAGTAGGCTATCACATCCCCTGCTTCGACTAAATGAAAAGTTGCAATGATTGATGAGATAGAGTCTATGATGAAGAACAATGTTCGGGACTTGGTAGATCTTCCGCCGGGGTGAAAGACTATTGAAAACAAATGAGTTCTAAAAGTCAAACGCAAGGCAGATGGTTCCATTGATAGGTATAAAGCTCGCCTTGTGGCGAAAGGCTATACCCAAAAGGAAGGCGTTGACTATGAGGAAACATTCTCACCGGTAGTGAGGTTTGCCTCAATCCACCTCATTCTAGCTATTGTCGCTCATATGGATTTAAAACTTTTTCAGATAGACGTTAAAACTGCATTTCTTAATGGAGAACTAGATGAGGAAATCTATATGAATCAACCTGTTGGATTTATAGCTAGCGGGAAAGAGCGCAAAGTTTGCAAGCTCAAATGATCCATTTATGGGTTGAAGTAGTCATCTAGACAATGGTACCTGAGATTCCATCTAGCCATTTCTTCAAATGGGTTTACGATGATCGAGGAGGACCACTGTGTGTACGTAAAACGTTCTGGGAATAGTTTCTTGATTCTCTCTTTGTATGTAGACGACATACTATTAGCTAAAAATAATAAGGAGATGGTTGTCGCCACATAAACGTGGTTGTCTTTAAATTTTAAAATAAAAGACACGGGAAAGGCAAGTTATGTGCTCGGAGTTAAGATCCTAAGAGATCGATCAAGGAAACTTATTGGTTTGTCTCAATAGACTTACATAAGAAATGTATTTGAGTGTTTTCAAATGCAAGTTTGTAAACCCATAGACACTCCTATTGCGAAGGGTAATACCTTATGTATGAATATGTGTCCTAAGACTCTTGATGAGAAGGAAAAGATAGCTCGTGTTCCGTATGCTAACGCTGTTGATAGCCTAATGTATGCGATGATGTGTACACAGCCCGACATTTACTATGCAGTTGGTCTTGTCAGTAGATTTCAAGGGAATCCTGGCGTTGCTCATTAGAAAGCAGTGAAGAGAATACTTCGATATCTGAAAGGGACAGCTGATTATATGTTTTTCTATCAAGCATCGAATTTGCGTGTAGTTGGATACACCGATACTGACTGAAAAGGGGACCCAGACGGACGCAAATCGACGTCAGGCTATGCTTTCTTGCTCAATGATGGAGCAATATCATGGTGCAGCAAAAAATAGACTTGCATTGCACTATCTACGATGGAGGCAGAGTATTGCACTATCACAATATATCAAGGTGTTTGGTTAAGAAGATTCCTTCGAGAGTTTTGCATTGTTAAAAGCGCTTCGGAGCCAGTTACGATATATTGTGATAGCTCGGCAGCTCTTGCATACTCCAAGGGTCCCAAGTATCATGAAAAAACCAAACACATAGACATTAAATACCATTTCATTCGTGACATGGTTGTGCAAAAGGAGGCGGTCCTTAAGCATATCTCTACTAGTCGCATGGTTACAGACCCCTTGACTAAGCCTATAGTTAGAGACGTTTACCAGGCTCATGTTAGGAGTTTAGGGTTACGTATGTTGTGATTGTTTGCTTCCTGACCATAGAAGATATTTGATGTCGTTGATATTACTATTAATAATTTTTTTAAAATTTATTGCTCTTACGTTATTGTCTTAATATAACTGCTAGCACACACATTATCCATGGTTTGGATATCATGGTATGAGTATGTCAATAGGTATGGATCGACTCTCTCACACGAGTGATCGCCTTTGGCGCCTGAAAGGCGAGCAAAGATGAGACACGTCAAGCTTATGGCGCTGTGATAGCGAGCTGAGCTGACATTGATTGAAGCGTCGACTTGAAAAGGGCCAAGATAGAGTCTTTCGAAGACTGAATGTGGATACCCCACTATCCATATATGACCTATGAATAACTAGATGCGAAATTTCAACTAGCCGTTGAGACGAGCGAGCAAGTAGTTTTTTCGGGTTAAGCGTTTGACAACGACTGAACTAAGATCTGTACTGTGTTTGGTAGTGACATACGCTCTTTATTAAAAGAGAACTCCACCGTAACATGTAAGTCATTCTACATGTGCTTCGCGACATATACAAGGAAGTGAAAGAATGATCCCTGCTTTTTGACTGTGTGAGTCCTTATGGATTGATACAATATATATATGATCCTCTAATATTTTTGCCCTATATGACTTTTGACTGTATCATGAAGAGGAAGTTCAATGTATGCTACTTTGATGTGTGTATCCTATGGCTAAGACTGATGCGGCCTAAAGGGATATCGTTGAGAAAGCAATTGAATATAATCTAAGTGATATAAGGGCGAAAGGATGACTGTTTGGTAGCACGTTCAAGTTTTATGATCACTAGTGCCAAGTTATGTCGCTTTCTGAGAATAGCAACGTAGCTGTGAGAATAAAACTGAAGAGATTTAAGCATTGATCCGAGATGTGACTCCGAGGAATTGGAGATGCTTAATCTGAATATGGCTAAATAGGTCAGGGGTAGAACGAGACACTATGGGGATGTTCTATGCTAGTTCTTTGGGAATTTGGCATAGTATTCCAAAGTTTCATTTTCAAGTAGCTCGCGGTCGCACATCTCATTTACTAAGTATGAACGGAGAATCTAAAATAGTGCAAGGGAGAATGCGATTATTTGCCCACTATGTGTGAGTGGGAGATATTGGCTTTTGGGCCTGTTGGTTTAGCCCAACAGGGACACCCATAGTGGGCCTTAGGGTTCAAAGCCCTTTAAGCCTAATGATATATACTTTATTTTTAGACCTAAATAACAACACACAATACACAACAGAATTAGAGGCGGCCGTCATCTTTTCTCAAGCACATTCTAGGGTTCCTTGTAGAGAGTATTTAAAGTTGTGGGCACAGTGGTGGTCGTTCGTGTAACGCTACACAACGCGAGTATCGTAAGGCCAATCGCACAAGATCCAAATCAATCCACTGTGTATACAGGTATGTGATACTTTTAACCCCCACAGATCTGAAGCTAAACTTTATCTAAGAATACCATTATACAATTTCATAAATAAAAAGTAAAACCAATTAAAGGAAAAGAGAAACGAAAAAGAAATTAAGAGAGGCATGTGCATTTTATAAATTAGTGCTTGACGGTGCTAAAGGAATTCATTTACAAAATTTGGTTCGGTTCGATTCTAGACTAGTTGGGCCCAAACCTAAACTAAATTATTCGGTTTTAGCTCAGTTTTTTCGTTCTTGGTTTTTTCTTTTTTGTTAGAGATTTACGGATTTATTCAGTCGTTAAGTAAATTTTTGAATTAACTTTAACACTCCTATACTCTAAAATTACTATCTTCTCGCAATGAAAAGCCTAATTTTTTGGACAAACATTGAAAACCATTTTATTGATTTTTTTTCTTTAAAGGTTAAAAAATAAAAATAAAAAAGGCGAATTTGTATTTATTCCGCCCCATATATGCTGATTGATAATACGCTAGACAGTAAACACGGATTGGGATGTTTTCCACAAAAATATATATATTTTGAGACATGATGCGCCGAGAAACCTTAGTGGCCAAGTTAAAGACGACTCAAGAGGCGACAATCAATGCTTTAAATGAGAACCTCAAAGTTACAAAAATACCCCACCTGTTTTATATGCACGCACAAAATTTTGTTTAATTGTACTCTAATTTACAAATTGTATAATTTAAAATTATTTTATAAATTATTTAATTTAAATATTTGGTAATAAATATGAACTTCTATATAAAACCATAAACTTAAGTTAATAAGTAAGATATTAAATAAGAAAATATAAATACATAGTTGAAATTACATAACTTATAACTATCATAAAAGTTAATGCAAAAAAATTCACACCACCTAATTTTTAGCTAAAGTGAAAAAAATTACAATTTATTAATTTAGAATAAAATAATTTACACAACCAAATAGTAATATAATTAATTAATAACCATCCCTTTCTTCCATTAAGAGTCAAAGAATAATTAAAAATAATTTATAACAAGACTCTTACAAAATCTTTAATAATAAATTGTAGTTCTAAAACTACAAATCTCACTGGATCCTACTTTAATAAGACCTTTTGTAAAGCAACAAGTCACCTATGTTTACATATGCGTGTGGCTGGGTTTTGGTTTCCTCTTTTTTACTTTTGTTCTTGTTATGAGTGCTTTAAAAATAAGATAAGATTCAACACGGTTCTTATCGAGTAGTTTAATTTATAATTAATTTATATATAATATACATATATGCTATAATACAAAGTTTCTGTACTTTATTTTGATGCAAATTAAAGTATTTTGTTTTTTAATTTATTTTTGTTTATAGCTACCAAGCTGGCAACGTACTCCATAATGCACTAAAAAGCAATCAATCTAACATAGTATTAATTTGGACTCTTTTGACATATAAAATTAATGTTTGCAAACGTACTCCTATTAATTTGGAATAGCAAATATATATATATATATATATATATAACAAGTTGTTAAGTCACTCACAAGACCCAACTAATATTGATAGCCCTGTTAGCTAGGGGCCGGCGTCAAAATAATTTGTAACAATTAATTCATAATCTTCTAGCTAGTACTGCATGCGTATTAGACATTTAATTAGCTAGGAATTTATTTATTTTATTTTTTTGTTGGGTTTGGAATTCTTTGAGTGCTATATCCAGGAAAAATTAACGCACCAGGGCCCATTAGTCATTTCGAGGAAAGGAATTGAAGTAGACGTATTAAGAAACAAGCTGGGAAGATAAATAAATGTATGAAAGCAACCAAAGCACACCCTAGCTTTTTCTCTCACACTAACTTTGCTTTAATGTATTAGAGAGAGTCCTTTGAGACTCTTATCTTTGGATCAAATAACCAAAATAAAGAAAATAAACCCGATAAAAATATGCAATGTTCAAAAGAAACTCTGATTAGGCTCTTCTACAATGTCTCCACCTCCTTTCAGCTCCTCTTCATCTTCTTCTACCTCTCCTCCATTCTTCTTGCCAAATTCTACTCTTACATTTCAAACATTTCATTTCTCCAAAGGTACTACCAATCTCTCCCTCACACTCACACGCACACGCACATGCACAAATAATAATGTTATTGTTAGTGCGATGTTATGTAATTAAATCCTATTTTTCTTTCTTTTTGTTTTTACAGGAATCAGCTGGATGAATACGAATATGTGTTTTCCGATGAAGAAGAGGAAGAAGATAATGGGTATTATCACTCTGAATGCACGGACGAAAATAACCTGGTGGACACCACATGTGGCGGTGAGGCACTGCCATTCTTGCCAACCAAAGTGACCCGGATGGACCAACCTGGCCAAGGAATGGTGAACCCTTGCAAGCCCATGCTAGCAGAGCCAAATCAAAGTTTGGATTCGGACCAATTATCATATTATAGCTCACCCCCTTCAGAATCTGAATATGAAAGCGAAGAGGGGGCTGAAGAAGAAGATATCACTGGAAGAGATAGTGGCATCGTAACCACTGAAGAAAACCATGATGGTATGTTAATAACGCGTTTAAAAAGTTATAACACATTAAAATTTATATCTAAAAAGAAAAACAATTGTATTAGGCCTAATATCGCTTATGCTGTTACAGGAAAGTACGTTAACGATGAAAATGGAAATGAGGATCAGGTGGCAAATTTCACAAGGGACGAAAAGTTTTTGATATTTCAACCGCCGAGGTGTGATAGCAGGAAGATGAAAGTTGAAGAAGGAAAGGAGAATGAGGAAGTATTTGGGGATTCATGTACAGTTGGTTCAACTTCCAAGAGCTCCTCAGAATGGAGAAGCTCCATTAATTTTAGGGATTCGGGAACTGAAGATCCATTCTCGTCTTCTTCGCGAAGAAGTTGCCCTAAGTGGGAGTCTTACACTGTGTTCCAAAAATATGATGAAGAGATGCTGTTTTTGGATCGAATTAGTGCACAAAAGCTCCATGAAACAGGTACGATACATGAACTTTTTACCTGTATATATCTTCTCTGTTTCACTTCTACAAATTGTGCATGAAGATAAAAAATTAAAAAAGGATTTGTTTTCATTGGTTTTGAGCAAATCTACATTATGACAATCAATTTGGTGAGACTCAAATTTGAGATCCCTAGATTAGTTCAGGTGGGGTCTTTCACCATTCTTTTTAAATTTACCAAAATATTGTCCTGTTGGTCCAAATAGATGGGAAATTTTGTTTTTGTACAGCAATGCTACAAGCACAGAATATTCCCACCACCAAGTTTTAACATGTCATGTTTTTAGGTGGGGCGTAAAAATAAAACAAAACTAAAAATGTATATCAAGGACTAATAAAACCGTCCATAATTAATTACTATCAAGGACTAATGAACCAAACCACCCCTAACTTGCAGAGTCACTTAGGTCAATACAGGCATGTCCAAGATCAATATCAGAGAGGATTGTTCTCAAATTGGGGACGATAAACAAAAAAACGACAGATCATCTTCGACGAAATCCATATCATGAACTGGAGGGTGCGTACGTAGCTCAAATATGCTTAACATGGGA
This sequence comes from Lonicera japonica, assembly GCA_021464415.1. NCBI lineage: Eukaryota > Viridiplantae > Streptophyta > Magnoliopsida > Dipsacales > Caprifoliaceae > Lonicera > Lonicera japonica. Next base: position 13,744,370 of record CM038467.1, on the reverse strand, counting down.
AGCTCTAAATTGGAACTACAACTACTTCCACAGGCTCAGAGCTACTCGCCGGGATTCTGATCCTGGCTGCCCTGCATATATAGCACAACAGTTTCAACAATTCCAAGTTTTGTTGCAGAGGTATGTTGAGAATGAGCCTTATGAACATGGTAGAAGACCTGAGATTTATGCCAGGATGAGAAGTTTAGCACCTAAATTGCTCCAAGTACCTGAATACCGCGGTAACCAAAAACTCCCTCAATTACTTTTCACTTTCAATTTGTTGTTCTTGGAAATATATTGTACAAATTGAAAAATAAAAGTATTTACAAGACTCCTCGCGCATATGATAAAGTATTGATAAGAGAAATATAAGTAGCTAGCATATATATATATATATATAGTGCTGTTCAAAAATTCTTATACTGAGGAGAAATGTTATCTACACAAAAAGCACTAAAAGAATCTTAGCCTGTTAATTTTTCCTTATAAAATTAAAAAAAGATCGAAAAGAAAAAGATTTGTTAGCTATTTTGGCCTCCTTAATTATTAAAAGAAATCGTACTAGAACTCTTAATTGAATTTTTCCCCGATGCTATAGTTTCCCCTCACCCCTAGTCAAATACTTGGCTCCTCCCCAGCCCAAATGTATTTGTTTTACTTTTGCATGCATGATTTAAATTCATTCGTGATAATGCTTTTAATTTAGAAGAATAGTTTTACAGTACTCTGCATCGTAATTATAAACTAATTAAATTATGTTTGTGTGTGTATATATATATATGTAGATTCAGATGATGAGAAGAAAGAGGAAGGTTATATAGTGTCAAGAATAGGGTCGGATACATTTGTAAGGATAATGGAGGAAGCAATAAGAACATTCATGAATTTTCTCAAGGCAGACAAGCAGAAGCACTGCCAGATTTTGACTTCTTTCTTTAAGAGAAACCGAAGACCCTCTGTTGATCCAACTCTTCTCCTCCTACTCAAGAAAGTTAATAAAAAAGTATGTATTAATTCACTCACATACCTCTTAATTAATTTTATTTTTATTTTTATTTACAACTTCATGTACGGTTGTTTATTTATAAGTTACTCCGTGGACGACAAAATAAAATGCGCAGAAAAAAATGAAGGTAAAGGATCTACGGAGATCTCGGAAATGCTTGAGGAAAAGGAGGTTAAAGGAAGAAGAGGAGATGGAGATATTGTTGGCACTGATAGACCTAAAAGTGGTTTCTAGGGTTTTGAGAATGAAAGACCTAAGTGATGAACAATTGCATTGGTGTGAAGACAAGTTGACCAAAGTCAGAGTTTCTGATGGCAAACTACGTAGAGATTCTTCTCCACTTTTCTTCCCTGCTCACTGATTCCCACCCCACCCCACCGGCCCCACCCCATACATATATATATAATTCTTCTTTTTTCTTTAACTTTACCCCTTTTTCAATACAGAAGAATAGATTTATTTTTTAATTATCATAATCACTTGACTTGCCCGCACAAGGCATCTAAAAAAATTGCAAAGAAAAAGGATTATTATAATAAGAGTAAGTCTAATTTTAATATTAAACGGGGGTGAAGTTTTGAGAAAAATAACATTATATATGTACATATATATATATATGTATGTGCATAATGGTGCTTGATGACTAGATGATGAATGTGTGCGTAAACACATGGGATAAAGATGAATATCCATGTTGCTGGGCACTTTTCTTTGGTTTGGTAAAAATATACGTATTGTACAAAAGATGGATGAAGAATGAAATGAAGGGGTACCCTACAAATCAAAGTAACTGCATGTGGGTGACAAAGATTTGGAATCTAAGAGATATATAGATAAAGTTGAGTTTGATGGAACGATGAAAGTGAAAGAGGGAGGAGAGAAAGCAAGGAATTAGCACGAAGACAGAGACAATGCTAGCTTTACTTTTTTTTCTTTTTTCTTTATTTCTTTTATTTTATATATATATATTTAGGGTTTTTATCTAATAATTAAACTAGGTAGATGAATCAAAAGGCAAACAAAGCTGCGACACATGCATGCAGCGGAATAAAAAGGAATGTGCATGGTACACTCAAGGTATCGGAGACTCATTTGGCCCCACTTCTGTTAGAGAAGAAATAAAGGATTAAATTTTACAATAATATAATTATGTGATGTGATTATTGCCGGTATTCTTGTTATTTAGATTGGAGAGCTCTTCATTGAAACTGCTCATCTCGGTGTCGCAGCCACTAAATCACGTTTGATAGTTATAATAAAAGAATTTAATTTATGTTGGAACTTGGTGTGTATTTTGAAAAAATTAAAGCAAACTTTATTACCAATATATATCTTACATTAGAGAATGTGAATTATTTTATATTTACAAAAATGTTTTGTTTGCCCAATTTTCGTATAATTGGATGAAGACTATTATATATGTGGCTTACCACACGTACACAACAATCATACTGGAGTACTAGACCGACCCGACTCAGGTTCAAACTCGGGCTTGCTTTGAATATTTTCTTTTGAACAAAATATATTTGAAAATTTTATTTTATTAAATAAATTTTATTTAGATATTTAGAATTTGAAAATTTTGACTAAGTCTCCAACAAAGAGAGATTTCCATTCCCCCACTAATTTTGGCCAACAACTCCACTCTTTCGCTTTCACTAAATATGGTTAGCTTGAGCTAAAGGAAATGGAGAGTGCATCCTCTTATTTTTCTACACTTGTTGTTCAAGTTGTGTATGTATGTATATATATTACTTTCTCTATTTTTTGGATGGAGGTGATAGAATAGAAAACAAAAAAGAAAAAAATTTCTTTAAGGTAACCGTGAGTATAAAGAAAAAAACATTTGGAGAAGAAAAATTAAGGTGATAGAATAGAAAACAAAAAAGAAAAAAATTTCTTTAAGGTAACCGTGAGTATAAAGAAAAAAACATTTGGAGAAGAAAAATTAATTTTTCTTCTTTTAGTGAGAAAATAAAAATGGGCATCTTTTCTTCATTTTTTTAAGAAACCGAGACCACCAAGAAAAGAAAAAAAAAATCCTTTGTTCTCTTCAACGAAATTTGTCTACCGATTTCAAGCATTAATTATCAAGGGTGTTGGTATCCCAATTTTCCAACATGCAAGGAAAATCGAGACAGAGGGAATTCTGGAGCTTGTTGTATCTTGGGGACAGCGTGGCATTTATGAACTGCAAGTACACAATTTGGGCAGAGCCGCGAAACGTCTTAAAGAGAGCGACTTAGTCCGCGCTTCAACCCAAAATTTCCATATCAAGTTAATGGTACTATCGTTCCATTTATAAAGTATTTTTTATAGTTCGTTTTGACAAGCGTAAGATTTTATGTTAGCATTATTATTATGTTAATATTGTTTTAACAAAGTTGGTTATATAGACTTAATAGTAGTACACTATTATTTGTTGTTTTTATCGTAAATCATTATGCTTTTGAAAGGTTTATAATTTAGAGATGGGTCTCTACTTCGATGAATGTTAATTCATTCACTCCTCACCATTGATATTATTAATGATAAAATTATTTTGCTTGGTATCCAAAACAATAGAAATTTTCTAGAACTTTGATATCATTAATTTAATATCAGTTTTGAACTAAAGTTCTCGTTGCTATTGTAGTTCTTATATTGTGATGCTCCAACAATTTATTACTTAGTTCGTCTTAAATTAAGAGTTATTATTTGAGTTTCAAAGTTTTAAGAAAATACACATTTAAAATAATTAATTATAAAAATTATTTTGTTTACTCTATTGAGATTTATTATGTTAGTTATCTTCCAAACAACTATTGAAATCACTAAGAATGGCACAATGGATGGCAATGATCAAACCAGCTCTAGATTTGACTGAGAGGTCATTGGTTAAATCTCAGCAGTTGTAAAATCCCTTGATGGCAAGCACTTGTGCAGACTCATGTGGGAAAAGAAAAAAAAATAACTCTTAATTTAAGAGAAAAAAATGGTTTTATATTTTCGTAGAATTTAATTGCCGCCAAAATTGAGCATGTGCTAACATGGTAGATGATTATGCTCTTACAAAAAAAAATAAACTTATAATTTGAGATGTTCCAAAAGGAAAAGTAGACTCTTGAAATTTCAGCCATGTTTATATTAACATTTCAGCCATGTTTATATTAACGGCCATGTTTATATTAACGGTCCGTTTAGATTGATGAGAGGGAATTAAAAGGAAATGAATGGAAAGCATTGTATTTAATTTTATTATTGTTTGGATAGTTAAAGATGGAAAAAAAATGAACAAAAATAACTCATTTGGATAGAGGGATGTTCTCAGAAAATGTATCTCTTTGGCATGGGATAATTAACAAAAATGACCCCTAAAGTTAGACCCAAATCACTCACTCATCCGTAAAGTTTGATTTTCGACTAAAACATCCTTAAAGTTTCTAATTTCAGTTGAAGTATGATTGAAGTTTCTAATTTCAGTTAAAGTATTCAAAAATACCCCTTAAAAAATGACTTGTGACAATCACACGCGTTTTTCATCAATCTTTTTAACGATGTTTCAACCAAAAATTAAATTTTAGGGACGAGTGAGGGATTCAAATCAAACTTTAGGGATCATTTTTGCTAATTACTTAGTATGGGGTATTTGGAAAGTGAGAAATTTTTGGTACTTTAACAGAGAAATCTAATGCCATGATCATTTGTTCTCACGCCGAAGTGTTAATTTCGTATTTTGATTCCACAACGGATGTGGAGACTGGAGGTAATTTTTTTAGGTTGCCGTCCTTGGATAGGTGTAAGTCTTGGACCCCCTTTTCTTTATCAGGTTCGTCTATTACCATTGATGGAGCCTTCCCTCTCTAAAGGGGGAGAGCTATCAATGGAATTTTAAAAAGCGAGTCACGTTTTATTATATCAGGTTTTGAGAGGAGATGCAAAGCTTCATCTGCTTTATTTTGTTAAGCGATGGCCTTGCATGAAGGTTGTCTCCTCACCATCTCTTACGGCTTGGATCGCTGCCTTTTTCAAAGAGACTCGCTCGAGCTTATTTTGTTTACCCAGACCGATTATTTAGCACCTTGGGAGATTGCAGCTTTGTTGAAGGATGTTAGGTGTTGTAATAAATTTTAATATTCGTAAGCACACGAATCAGTTTTTAGTGTAGCATGCGAGGTCAATTCTACAAGGATTCAAACAATATATTTTATGATTATCTTGTTAACTTTTCACTAAACTCCTAATTTAGTTAGAAAAGTTTTAAAATATACTCATAATAAAGTATTAAATTAGTATAGTCAATTAGCATGAACACGTAAGAGAGAATCAATTAAAGATAATCATCATAACCCTAACACAAATTTAAAATAACATAAAATAAATTAAATAACAAATAAAATTAAAAAAAAAACTTACTTGACATATTAAATAAATAAAAATAAACCTCAAGGTCTTCAAATTAAAAAAAATGAAAAGAAGAAGAAAAAGACTCGACAGCACTGTGCCGAAAATATGTCCTCCCTACCCTCATTCCATGATTTGGTTGGCTGCTCTTCTTTTTATAATAGTTTTTCCTCCTAAATTCTAATCTAAGATGTAATGGGCTTAGGAGATTAGGTGGGCTTAGGAGATTAGGTGGGCTTGGATTTAGGATCTAATTACATGATTTGGGCTTTGATGGCTGCACATAGGAGATGAGCCACGCTTGGTTAATTTAAATACCAAATATATAAATGAACTCATAATTAAATATAATGAATTTTTATCCATTTAAGCTGTTAAATTTTGTGTCATAATTTCAGACTTTGAGATGAATGAATTTAGAAAAATGATGAATTACAAAATTATAACTCTCGAAATTATCTTCAAATTATGCTCATCAATCGCATTATTTGGAGTTTCGAGTAAAAAGTTACATGTCCAGAATTGTTAACAAATTTTAATTGTCTTCACAATTTTTAATTTCTCTACTTTTCTCAATCTTTTCCAATTCTTTACTAACACATGAAAAACACTAAAAATATAAGAAGTAGTGATAATATGTGCTTTCTAAATTATAAATTAGCATGATAAATTATACCAATTTCTTAGTACATTATTAGGGTTTGGTCTTCTTCGTGATCTTGGACTTTGGAGTGGATTCCTAAGGAGATTAAACTCGCTGTTAACCGTGTTGCCTCGACAGTTCTTTATTGTTCTCTTTCTTTGAATTTGATCTCTTGTTTTATGTAGTTTGTTTTGGCCATCTTGGCAGCTTTTGCTACTAAAAAAAAGATAAAAAGAGGAAAATGAAATAAATGAAAGAAATGTGATTTAACATATTATGGTTATTATGGTTAAATTTGGAATAAGATTAATAATTTATTACAAATTCCCTCTCATTCACTTTGCTTATTTTCCATTGCTCTAATAGATCTTTCCAAACAAGTGGAATGTAATATCTCTTCCTTTTTTTCCCTTTCTTTTTCTTGCCAATCTCTCAATTCAAAAGGATTTCAAAAGTACATATTTAGGGGGTGTATTCAATTCATATTCTAAAAGATTTTAACTAACTTTTTAAAATTTATTAATTATGTTAAATCCATTGATTGATTTAAATTCTTATAGAAGCTAACATATTTTAATGCATGAATGTTTTGAATTTATGCAGATGTTAATAAGTCCATCAAAAAAATCAAAAATCAGAAGACAAACAATAAAATGAATTAATTACGAGTTTAAAGTAATATTATAAAAAATGTAAAGATAATTAACGAATATCATTATAAAAATCCATACTGCTCCATTCAAATATCACTATAATCATCATAACCCTCTTCATTTTCATTGTATGTGTACACTTATTCAGCCCATAAGTATCGAGTATATGCGCACTTATTCAACCCCTAAGAATCAAGTATGTGCACACTTACGCAGGCCCTAACCACTGAGTATGTGTTAATAGGAGTCCCCCATATATAATGTTAAGTAAAATCAAACTATATATATATATTATGTATACATAGATTTTTAATAAAGATAACCCAATATTAATTTGCAGATTTTAAGAGCAATAAAACCATAAATATATCCCAGCTCTCATTTAGATTTTTTTCTTGGCGATTATTGCAAAATATAGTCTTGGGTTATTTTATTTAACATTAAAAAATCAGTGATAATATCAAGGGTGCTTTTGATTGCAACCATATATGATGATATAAACATCAATACGATGAAGAAATATTATAAAAATACCTTGGTGAAAAAGGTCTATTATGAAAGTCGCCTTCAAGCTTTGTTGGTCGTCTAACAGAAAACGTAAAATTACTCGATATGTGGAGAGATTTCTCAATGGGATTAGTATTTATACCAAGGATCCAAGAATCCACCAAAATCTGTAAATAAGTAAATCCTTCCCAAGTTATTATACTTTTGAATATCGTAAGATTTAGATAGACTTTTTAAAATCCTAATTGAATATCACAATATTTTAAAATCCTAATTGAATACCATAAGCTTTTTTTAAATCCCAATTAAATACCCATAGACTTTCAAAATATGAAAAAAATATTAGATAATCTAAATTGAATAAATCCCCCTTAAGTTCTTAATGATTTTGCAGGTTTTTCTGTTGCAATCAATTTATTTATTTATTTATTTATAGGGAATTTACAGCATAATACATGTTATAAATATGTAGTCTTTTTATCTGTCTTGAGGCATTGAGGTAGCATTGTGTCTCAAGGTTAGGCAATAATTTTGAGTACAAATTGTCATGGTTGTAGACATACTTTGGTAAACCAGAACTTGATGCAGCACACTTTCCGTTAAGAAATTTTTTGCCCCATTTTTTTAGCGAAAAGGGGGAAAATCAATAAGGAATTCTTTAGATTTTTGAAGTTCCTCCTACAGGTTGATTGCCGTTGGTGTAGCCTTCGTAAGGCCTTGATTTGTTGTTGCTTTGTTTTCTATTCATTTCGTATGTACCAAAAAACAAAATTGGGTACAATGATTTCTTTTTAGACCAAGCAATTGGTGCCTCAGTTATGGATTTGGGCCGCTAGTATGTTTTCCAGACTTTGCATACCTCAATTCAACACAAAACTGCATAAGCTTTTTCAAGAGCATCTCTAATTTTAGTGTAAAAATTATTGTATAAATATTACTTTACACAAATTTTGAGGTTTTTCTTTAAAAAAAAGTTTTAGTGGTACCTTTGTAAACTTTTGTGTAAAATTTGAAAGAACGAATAAGATATTGACACATGATTAATATCATTTTGTGCAATTATTATTATTTTTTTGAATTGATGTATACATAATCTTATAATGATAACATATTTTGATTTATTGGTCTTGATGAGTAAATTTTAAATATATAATTTTTTATTAAAATATATATTTGATATTAAATGCAATTACATTTTAAAATTTTATAAAAATTTGGATAAATAAAAAATTGTCGTGGTAGTGTAAATTTGAAGTGTATTTTACACTTTTATTTTAAGTTATTTAGTTTTTGGCCCCCATTAATTATGCTATAACTAGCTTTGGTACCCAAAATTTACCGTATTGTAACTTTGACCCCTATTTTGGACGTTTTTCGTCTAAATGAGAGTCAAACCGTTTGTTGACCTTTACTTTACTTCAAATACCCGAAAATACCCTCCTCAATAATATGGTTAAAGTAAAATCACTTAACCAAAGGCCCCAATGAAGAAGATAAAGTAGGGAGAAAAAAGATCACGAAAAGCCCAATGAAGAAGATCAAACAACAAAAAAAAACGAAGAAGATGAAGGAGCATAATATAATATTAAATCATTCACCACATATTATTCTCCTCTTCTTTCAGTTGCCTTTATTTGCCGTCATCGATTTCGCCATGGCAGAGTTTCACCACATATTTTGTTGCTTGCTTTAAATTATATATATATGAGAAAATATTATATATATATATATATACATATTGGGAGCTTTGCCATTGTGGGTTCAATGTAGTCCACATTCTCCCTATCGTTTTACTTTATTGCTATTTTTTTGTTCAATTTCATGTTAAATGAATTCGATGGATGATTTATGGGCTTTTTTTCTCACTAAAAATTCATCAACAACTCCCATTTTCTCGTACTAAAAGTAATTATATACACAACACATATCAAATTTCTCTTTCTAAAATATCATTCAATCTCACCAGAATTTCATGACACCTCGAACTCTTCGCTGGTGGCATCACCGACACTTCTACCATCAATGCAGGCCCCACCACCGAATGAGGCTTCCGTTTTCTTTTTTCATTGCCGATAAGGAATTCGACATCGATTGGGTCAAAGCTCAAAAAAGAGGACCCTTTTGTTGATATATAAGTATGTATATATATATATATACATATATATGTAGATCCAAAGTAAATTGGTAGAGTTGGGGAAGGAATTGTTGACAATACACGAACAAGCTCACATTGCTCTAGGGTCGTTTAACACCAAGCCAATGAAAACATACCCACGAGTCTCAATGTTCTGGGAATATTACTTGGAACATCCTTGGCAAAGTACGTAATTAATGTATTATTGATTAAAGAGTTTCTACAGCATTGATTGAAGAGTTTGCTTTTTCCCTAATTAATAATCTCTAGCATCAAGACATTAGAGAGGAAATCGTCCAATGTTGTTGACGATAGAGAGTGGAAGAAGAGAAAAGGACGTTGATTATAGAGTGGGAACATGGGGCATTATTGAAATGGTTAAAAAAAATATGGTCTTAGTTAAAGATGAGGGTATTTTAAGACATTCAAATAAAAATTAAGTTCACAATTAGTTTAACGGACTTTTGGATGGAAACCGTCCAAAATGGGGGTCAAAATTACAATATGGTAAATTTTGGATACCAAAGTTAGCTATGGCACAATTAATGGGGGCCAAAACTCAAATAACTCTTCTATTTTACACATAAACCAAATTTAAAAAATTGCTCGACATCAAACATAAATTATATAAATTATATATAAAACAACAAAATACACTAAATACTCTAATTACATTTCATTATGGTATTACAGGAAATTTTTAAATGCACGAAATAGTAAGGGCCGACCCAAACTTGGCCCAACACTTTTTAGTTTCCTTTTTGTTGAAAATTTATTTATATTTACAACTGAGTGTAGCAAAGTTGATAAAAGTTATAATAGAGTTTGAGTTTAAGATAGGAATGGCAAAATGGCATGACACAAGTTGAAGCATCAAGTGGGTTTGGATTTAAATAAAATAAAAATATTTGACCTTACCCAAATAAAGTATTTTTTATTTTTAATATCCTTGTAACACTTGGTAATTACCCGACTTGGAAAAAGGTTCGGGTCTAAGTATACTATCAAGCGGGTTTTATTCAAGTTTTTCAATATAAAACATGTTCAAGGTTGATCAGATTTAAGTCTAGTCAAATAAAACCCGTTACCATCTCTAGTCTTAAGAAATATTAAATTCATCCTCACACTTTATAAGATGTTCATCAGGTATATCCATGCACTAGTTATATTAAAAATATATATTATTATTATTTTATCACAAATTTATTGCATTTTTTTATTAATATTAAAATATTATCACCCCTAAAATAATTGAATTTAAAGCTTCTTTCTTTTCTTCTTAAGGTGAAGGTGAAATCAGTTTACAAGGTTATTGAATGGCTCAACCTACTATACGCCAAGTATATGCTCAATTTCTAATAATGAACAATAAAAAATGAAAAAGATAATAGTTAGAAATTTTGAGATAAGATATTATTTGGATTTTTTGCAATTAATGTTTTACGTAAAGACAAAATAGAAGTGTAAGAGAATTGTGGAAAGTGGAAATTATAAGCAGGATTTTAAGGATGCCCAGCTTTGATGGTCCATGTTCTGATTAGCCCATCGTCCATTACATATAAACCCACTACATAAGCTGATCAAGTAATATACCTAGATTGGCCTTTCAAACTCACTTTTTCTTTTTATTTTAAGAAAATAATGCTTTAGTGTCCTAATTTTTCAGGAACTTGAGTTTCTTTAAAAAACTATATATACCTAAATTGGCCGATCAGGCTGACTTAGTCAAGCATAATCAACAAGAATAATGATGACTGACTATTGATGGTCGGTCAATTGACAGAAGAAAATTGAGGTAGAGGATAAGTAATATAAAATAACTACTTTAATAGTGTGAACAAAGTTAAAAACAAATGTTAGCTTAAAGTAGTGATTAAATTTACCTATCATAGTAATTTTTACAACTCACAAACCCTAATATATATCCCACCATATGCATATAAATATGCAGGAATAACACTTAACTCAGGACAATTCAATTTTGCTATATACTCACTCGCACACAGCCATATTATTTCCTCCAACTTAAACCTTTGCCAAATTTTCTATGTCAATCACTTATCGTAATGTCTCATTACCATTAAGCATCATGTCCTGGGTTCGAACCCGGGCGGATGCGTATGGAGCAGACATTGTTGGGAGAGGCTCCCGCTTTGCACCCGACCGTGCCTCGAGGGATTAGTCTCCGCTGTCGAGCGGGAGATACCCTGGGTGACCGAAAAAAAAATGTCTCATTACCATTGAGCTAATAAAAATCATAACCCCCCCCCCCCCCCCCACACCCGCCCACCCCCCACCCACATAAACAAAAAAGGAAACCTATTTATACAAAAATTCATGTATTTTTTACTTGGTTGTTTATATATGTCTGACTGGAGTATTTACATTGTAATTTCTAGTTGCCAACCAACAATGTTAGATTGTGATTCTCTCTATTTTAGGCTTGTTATGTTTTAGACGTCCACATGAATAATTATAAATAAAAATTTATGTTCATAGAGGATGTTCCTGTAAAAATATACTATTATTTTTACACAAATATTTTTTATGAGCAATTGTATCAAGAACTGTCTACGTTAATTATATTATAAAATATAAAATTTGGGCAATGCTTTACTTTTTGAAGTCCATTGACCTAATATGCTCAAATCATTTAATTGGTTTTCCCTCATATTAAATATTAAATTAATATCATTTTCACTCATAAACAATATATATATATATATATATATATATATATATATATATGAAACACTCTTATTCTACTCTCTCTCTCTCTCAATTTTAAAAAAAAATAAAGTGTTTTTACTTTTAAATTAATTTTTAATTTTTATTTTTCAAATGTACTCATTTACATATATAAAGACATATTTTATATGAATTTGTAACTCATTAATCATTTGAAAGTGTTATATAGAGTTTGTACATCATTGATCAATATTTTAACTTTGAATATTTTATTTTTTCACTGTATCATATGATAAAAATAATTTAACATTAACATTAATACTAATAATATATGAATATATTTAATAGTCCACCACGAGAACATGGAAGAAGAACAAAATTATGACAGTTAAAAGTTTGAACCAAATTATGGGATGAAAAAAATTTACCCCTATCTTTATTACACTAGCATCGTCAAGTGTTATTTAATACTAAAAATTTGATTTGATTTGATTATTTAAATGAACTAGTTTTCAACTCCGTGTGATGCACGGGTGCTATAAAACTATTATATTAATATTTTTTACAATATGTTGAGTAAATTTTATTTTGTAAAAAATCACTTATGTATGTTTTGGTACAATAAAAATTATAAAAATTGTGCTTGATTTGTTAGAAACCCAATCTAAAAAAATTCATGGAAATTGCACTACTTTTTAGTGTGCAATTGGTTTAGATAAAATACAAAAACAAAGTAATAGTAAATTAAAATATTTTCATTTGGTTTAGATAAAATATTTTGTTTAAGTAACTTGTCACATGGAATAGACGAAAATTGATGGGGGGTAAAAGATAATTAATAAGAAGGTAATAAGTGTAGAGGAGTCATAAAGGTAATGTAAATAATGGATGATAAAAAGAATGATCAAATGGGCATATAACCATAGAAGTCAAAATTGTTTTTTTGAATAAAAGAGTAAAAATTTTAGTTATATAAGCAAAATAAGTGTATTTAATAAAATGACACATGTCAACATATAAAAAGGAGAAATAATAAATGAACTACTTCCTCCATTTTATATATAAGAATAAAAGAGTAAAATTTGTAGTTATATAAGCAAAATGAGTGTATTTAATAAAATGACACATGTCAACATATAAAAAGGAGAAATAATAAATGAACTACTTTATCCATTTTATATATATACTATTAGATGAGAAAACCCTCAAAATATATGAAATTAAAGTAATTAAGAGGAATAATAATACTACTTGCTTTTGGAACACACCCTACACGTGTGCAGTGAATGAAATAAAATAAATTGTATGTAAAATAAAATTTTGTATCATAAGAACATAATTAGTTATGGCTTCTTTGTGAAAAAAAATTAATTATAAAATTAGTTTCACTTTGGACTAGTCAATTAAAACTTATGCATCTAAAATGATTCAATTTTACTTGATGGAGTGTTTGGACAACTTAATTGAGGTATTGAAAATTTTATAAGAATATATTTTGAAATAGGTATTATTGTATACATCCACAAAATCTTTTTTTTGACCCTGTTTATCTTTTCTATAGTTTTAATAAGTTTGCAACCAAATAATCTTTTATTGTTTTTTTTTTTAAAAAAAAGAAGAGAAAATATCCTTCTTATTCTTTAATGCAACACAAAAATTCTCCACACTAGTGATCCACTTAAAGCCAGCGGTTGCATGCATATTAATTGTGTAGTTTACATCATATATATAATCAATTTTGTCTTCGCATGACTTAATTGTGTGCATATATTCATTAGATAGCTAATGAATATTGTCCCTCTTCAGTAGCATTAACAGCTTTATCCTCTCAAATTTTTTAGGGTTTATGAACTGAATTATTTATTAAGGTCTTTTTGCTCATAGTAAACTTAAAGTATTAAAAAAAACAAAAAAAAAATGTAAAAGATCTATTCCCTACTATTTATTTGACGGTGCATATTTAATTTGTAATTTTCAATTACTCTTGCTTAGGATTATCAATAGAGTTATTAAAAGCCTCAAAATTAAAATCAAATTTTCTTTGAAACTTGACTATTCAGGACAAACAAAAATATGGTAAAAAATTAACCAGAACAACAATGGTTATAATGTCAAACAAATTGAATACTAGTCACAATGAGTAAAAGTATGTGTAGTTTGACAAAAGCAACAGTCAAAATTGTGTTGGTGGGGCAAGTTGAAAGTGGGGGTGAAAAGATTGTTTCCGTGCGTTTATTTAAAATCACCCCTTAAAATCTTCTATGTTTTATAATATTTTGCGTAAAGGTATCAACATCAAGCATATATACTACATTCCTTAAAACTATAAGGGTGTGTTTGATTGGCTTTTTTTTTCATGAAAAATATCCATTTTTTACTTGATTTGACAACTTAAAGTGTTCGATTGACTTTTTTTTTTAGAGAACATATTTTTCCACTTTTGCTCACACACTTACATTTTCCACCAAAACAAGGAAAACATTTTATTTGGGGGGGGGGGGGGCTTGTATTTATTTTTTGAGCAATTGCACAGTTTTTGAGACAACATTTTACCCAATTTATACATTAAAAATGCTATAACTTAAAATACAAAATATAAAATTTAATATTTAAAATTTAAAATTTACTAATCAAGATTAATTAAACAAGATCTATCATGACTATAGAATTATGTAAAAAAAGATATCAATAATTTTTTTTACATTAAAAATGTCACAATACAACCAATATTTTTCGAGTAGAAAATTAAGCCAATCAAACACATTTAATTGAATTTTTCGTGCAACTCAATTCTAGGCAATTCAATTACATAAAATTTATTTTTTTTCCATGCAAATTTCATACTTATAATCAAAAGCGCACTAAGGTTAGATTGAATTTTTAAGTTTAAAAATAAAAAAAAATTTAAATTTTACTTCAAATGATTTAATTTTAATTTTTATATTTGTAATTATTTAATTTTCCGCACAAATCATCAAAAAAAATTGTAAATTAATTTGGTTAAAGAGATGTGTCTCCCACATGTAAATCTGGACCGAAAGGTACTGAAAGTGGGCCCATTTCTATCTCTCACACAACACTTTCCCTCTTTCTATGAATACTCCCTCCCCCATTTTCTTTTCTCTCTCTCCCCAAAATTCTCTCTTCTCTGTTCCAAGCCCTAGTTTTAGTAATAATATCTTCACGGAGGTACCCCAAGGTATGATCTCTTAAACAATTTTAGCCTTTCTTGTTTTTCTCTGTCTATGATATATATATACACTTATGTGTGTATTTGTGTATGTGAAGGCGTTGATTGTGCAGATCTCGATCTATCAAGGAAGTGAAAAAAAAAATGATGAATCGGTGTGCATATCAGCAAAATGCCTTGGGAGCCTTTGGAGGAGAGATCCGAAGAGGGGACTCGATTTACGGCTCTGACGGCGTCGTTTGCCCTAAACCTCGTCGTCTTGGTTTATTGAATCCCTCTTTCGATGACCAAATCAGACCTTCTAGACCTAACCCTAAGTATGTATCTTTTCAATTTTTGTCTAAAAGTTAAATCAATCACTTCTCTTTTTCCTTTTCCTGAAATGAAAAAAGAAAAAGAAAAAAAGAGAGGTTATTTTATGATCGAAAGATTGAATTTTTAATTTTTTTTTTGGTTAATTCAATTCAGCCGTCATCAAGGAGAGTTATGTGATTCAAGAGCAGGGGCTGAGCTTCTGGACATGATTCTCACGAAGGTACCAAGCATCTCACTTTTCTCTTGAATTGTTAATTGCACTCCTTAGTTTACTGATTTGTTGTAGAGGGCAATTTAGGTAGAAAATACTTTTATTTAGGACTAAGTTATATCTCCTTACTTTTACATATCTGTGTTACTCATGTGTGTTCAAAGCCTTAGTGACATGAAATCAAAAGTTTTCACTTTTCACTATCTGCGTGTTTGTTTGGACTTATTTTTCATAGGAAATGTCCAAGATTTTGTAGTTTTCAATGAATCAATTTTTATGCTAGGAATTAGCTTAACCTAAATTTTCCATTTCCTTTGAATCCAAAGACCTCTTACCCGTACCCATAACTTTTTGTCTAATGAAAGTATGAAACATGTAAAACAATTACAAGGAACTCAAAACTATGCTTAGAAATTTCAATTCCAGGGTTTGGAATTGGGTCCTAAATACTCCATTCCTTTTTATGCAAAGCCAATCGAGCTTACCCTAAACCTTTTTTTTCTTGTATCTCATGTGCACTTGTTAGTATTTACATATCCAGCAAAAAAACTTAGTGGCATTGGCATATTAGTTTTGGGTTTCCATCTAACATCAGGATTTTATAAAAAGTTAATTAAAAATCTACAAGAAAAATATTGTCCAGCATGAATGATTTATATCGCAATAAACATAGTTCTGGTTCTTTTTCATTGTCCATCCCATCCATATTGACGCAATAGCTGTGATTCTTAGAACATGTGATTTTTTTTACTACTTTAGAACACATGATGGTTAAGACTTATTTGTTCATTTCTCAAGAATTGTTTATGTTTCTTCTCTGGTGATTAATCAAATTGAACTATAATAGGGAAGTTACGGGGCTGAAATGCCTGGTACCCCACCATTTCTTTGGGGCTCCCCACCAAGTAGGGTATCAAATCCAGTGATCCAAGACTCAAAGTTTGGCAATGACAGACCTGTTGCAGTACCTGAAGCATCGCCATCATCATCTTCTGCTCGTAAACAAGGAGGTTGTGCTCGAGCAAAGTTCGGGCACACTCCAGCTGCAGTGAGGATCGAAGGGTTCAATTGCCGAGGAAACTGCAGCATCTCTGCTGTAGCTTAGATATGCGCACCATTTTGAGGACTCTCAAAGGCAGGGGAGGAACAACAGAGGTGATTTTCAAAAGAGAGAAGAGGGAGAGGAAATGCTGGGCTAGTTGTAAATATGGGTTAAAATTGGCTCATCGTTTGCTAAGTTATTTTGTTAATATTATGTAAATCGGTAATGTGATTGAGAGAAGTTGGTCCAAATAAATTAAAAAGAGAAGGGAACCCTTCTCTTTGGTGTTAGGTCTTTTTGTTTAGGGAGTGGTTTGGACTTTTGATGGGTAGTCCTTTTTTGGGTTTGAATTTATTTTGTGTTTCTTGTCCTTCATTGTAACTGTAATTCGAAGGCAAGGAGGAAATGGTCCTTTGGAATTCTTTTTTTATTCTTATAGATTTTGCGTGCACATGTAAATTTGAATAATAGATAATAGGAGCATGTAGTCAAAATGTTTAATTTTTTGGTCAAAATGTTTGACAAGGAAACTATGTAATTGTTGGAAGGTCGCTATTAAATTAAATTAAATTATTAAGTACTATAATCAAATTTTGAAGGAAGACTCTGATTTTCTTTAATTAGTAGGGGCTTTGTTGTGATAGGTAAACTTTGGAGGGGAGAGTAGAGTACGTGGATGATTTTAGTTGGTTTGTCTATTTGTTTGGGGTTCTTAGTCAAAATGAAATTAGGGTGGGGGTAGAAATATGTTTTGAAAGGATGGTGTTGTCTTCATTGTGTAAATATCAATATTGTGAGTTGGTTAGATGGCACTTTTACACCAGACAAATGTAAAAGCGACGGTACGGTGAGGCGTGGGGTGGGGTGGGGTGGGGTGGGGGATGGAGCTGAGTTGAGGATTGATTTTCTAAGGATATGGATGTGATCGTATGGCCGAAGTAGGAAGACTAGTGCTGGGCGTAGCACGGAACAATGAGTTCAAAAATTATGCCTCCGACATAAATATAGAAAATGACCGTGACAAATAACAAATAAAAGAAACACTGTGAGGGTAAATTTCTACCTAAGGGTCATTTAAATATACGTGATGTGATATCTTTTGTTTTCATATTTTTTATTTTTTGGAATTCAAAATATTTCTAACTTCTATTTTCAATAATATTTGTATTGGTAAAAGTATTCACGATGAACAAATAAGATTTATAATTTTTCATTAAAAATATGATGAATAATGTCAATGGTAAAATAATACTACTTGAGAATGTTATTTTAAAACTTGACCATGAACTAGTGGACAACGCTAAACAAGAATCATATCTTTTAGATGTCTGTGTTATAGCATTGAAGATGTTTTTAAGTTAAAAAGAAAATTAATTCTAATCCTATGATTATTTTGCTTTCAAAACTAAAATTAAGGATTCTGGTCAGCAGATTTCTATTAATCTTTTTTGAGTGTCTTAATATTATTTTAATTTTAATAAATAAAAAAGATATAAATAGGATTTCATATCCAACGACTTGCGTGTCAACTAGTATAAAATCTTTCTCTCATCCGTGTGATGTTTCAAGACAATCCAAATTGATTTCATTTCCAAACGGACCAAACCAATTATGACAATATCCATCCCCCGGCACTCACGAGCTAGTTATTGATTATACAAATATTTTTTCAAAAAGAAATAAAAACTATACAGTAAGGTTAGGAAGGTTCATCACCCACATATGCGAGGCTACAATTACATACATCCATTAATAAATATAAACCCAATAAATAAATTTTCGTCTTGAACTTGAAACATTAATGCTCCTAAGCAAACCAAACTGAAATGTTCAACAGTGTCCAGATTCCAATCAAGATAAACAATAAAAGAGAAGATCACAACACAGTCTGATCTAATAATCAATATAAATAGAAACACATACTAAAACCGCAAACATGTAAATATTTTTTCAATCAACACCATGGAGTACAAAACTGCCAGATGCCAGCCAGGCAGGAATTTTCGAAGAGGCGAGGAACCTCAACACAGTTGGAGAAGGAAAAAGGAAAAGAACACAAAAAATTCTTTCAAGTGAACAAAAAAGATCAATCAAAAAACTGCACAAGAAAAAATAAATTATACGTGCGTACGTACATGGGCGCGCGCCCTGTAATTACTTTTTTTTTCTCATGCCCACCTTCTGGTGCCACTCTTGGCTGATAAACTGCTTGTACTAGTAGATTTTTTCATACCTGCAAACATAAATAAGGCAATATTAAAACAGAGAGAAGGATTGATGTTCTAGGCATAAACTCAATTCCAAAAAGAGACCAGCTAATATTTTAGCATCAAGAAGAGTTGCAGTTGGGCTTGTATGGCTTTTATTTTTTGCGCACCTGTCGTTGTCTTCTTTACAGTTGCGGTGATGGTGTCCCTTGTTGATTTTAGTGGAGGGCGAGGAACTCTGGCCGTCGCTTTTGGCCTATAAAGAATCAATCGTTTTACAATCAAGATGCAATGTTTTATTTTTTGGCTGAAAATTCAGTTAGGTTGGTTAAAACGTCACAAACCCATAAAACCAACATAAGGGTTGTAAAATGTTTCTTTTTAAGGAGAAACCAAGGACTTACCTTTCAACGGTCTCTGGTGGTTTAGCAACTTCGGTGTAATCAGCAGAGCCGTCAGTGTCTGCTCCCATAGAAAGAGCACCGTCAGATACATCACTCAATCTCTCCTCAAAATCCCCATCCTCAAATCCTAAGATCTCGATGTCTGGAGTGAAATTCTGACCTAGATTCTGCGAAGCTTTGTTGCTCTTAGTGTCTTCATTAGACTGAACGGAACTAGATGCCGAATGCTTCTCGCTGTTGTCCGAGCTATCTTGATCTGAATGTGACGACCCTTTTGAGCTTCCTTTCGAGCTTTTTCCCCCTCCGATCGGTTTCCGTGCCGGAGAAGGAGACACGTGTTTCAATGTGCGTCTCTCCCCATTGGAGCTATGATGCACGCTTCTGATATCTTTTACCACTCTTTTGAGATCTTTAACTGTTTGCAATCGCTCAATCTCCTCGTCCTTCTTTGCAAGTGCTTCTTTCAGAGATAACACCTGCACAATCCGGATATGAGAAAGGGTATTATATTGGGGAAACACTAATTTCAATATGATCAATGGCCAGGGAAGAAGCTTGTTTACTAGAGCAAAGTTTGGTGCATCAATTATTTTCTATAAAGGGAACTGCAGAAAGAGATTAGGCTTTCCAACATAATGTATTATTTTCGAAACAACCCATTTAAGATTCTTGCGTAAATAAGTTATTTATCAAAACAAACTAGCAATTGAAAGGATCGTGCATGAAGTTATCTGGCTCAAAAGCAATAAAGCTTGTAAAAAGAGTTTAATCAGGCATTAGAAGGAAATGATAAAAGCAGAGAACCTGTTCTGTCAATTCTCTAACGTCTTTTCCATCTTTGCTGCTCTTTGCAGCGCCCAACTCAATGCCAGAGACCCTTTCAGCAAACTTTAGGGTACTTAAACTTTCAGAGAAAGAAGTAACGTCGGGATTAAGTTGCACAAACATAAGCGTCTTTGCTTGACCACCTGTGTATTATGAAATGCAAATTACAAAAAAAAGAAAAGAAAAAGGGACAATAATGCCAAAACAAGAATCTATACGCATCTATTAACCAAAAATCCATTTTGCACGTCAATTTTGGTTTATGACAAGGTTGTTCAAATTAACTAAGCCCGCCCTCCTTTCTTTAAGATATCTCATGGCCAAATTAGAGTTCAAATAAGACTCCCTACAAGTGTTCAATCACAAGTCCAAATCCCACCAATATTTCCGATAGTATTGATGTCTCAGACATACATTGATTAGCATTTCTCGAAGACTGCACAATTGATTCTTGAAAGTTTAAGTTTTCAAAAAAAGGAAGTTAAATCAACTGACCCATATATATATATAAAGCATATCAAAGAAGGGGAGTACTAAAGACCTAAAGAACTTTGAAGGACTTGAGTAAGCTTGCTATTTCTGTATGGAACATGAGAACTCTTTTGTGCCAAAGCAAAGATAACATCTCCAAGGGCAGATAAAGATTTGTTTATGTGTTGAGCTTCTTTAAGTCGGTCTCCAACTACTTCAGACCGGTCAACTCTTTCACTTCCCGCAAGATCTACCAAATGAAGACTTCCTTTCAAAGTAGCACCGGTCTTCAGATCCGTCCCACGAGCATGAATAGTTAGAACACTGTGAGGGAATAATACATTCAAATTACAATTGACATTCATATAATGCATAGATACTTAAAAGAAATAAAATCTTACTAATTATAATAAAGAACCTGTGTGATCGACTGCTTCTCTGATTCATGGAAGTAGCGCCTTTAGCTCTGTTGTTCAATCCAATCTCCATTAAATCCATGACATCGGACGTTAATTTGACTGGGTACATGCTAGCATCAGGGACAGCTAAGCCGCTTTGTTGAGAGCTTGTCAAAATCCCAAGTGTGTGCAAATGAAGGAAAACAATTTTTTTTTTCTATTTTCAAGAAGCATTTACAAAATGCAAAGTTTGCACTGGAATTCTTAAAATTCAAAAAAAAACACAATCAAAATAATAATAATAATAATAAAAAAAAAAAGTAATATAAAACACAGGAATATTTGTAAGTCAACAAAGTTGGGCACCAAGCGAAGAGCAAGCAAACTGCAATACATGAAGTACTCCCTTTGTCTCAAAGTAAGAGAACCACTTTCCTTTTCGGCACATGTCAATGTAAGAGTCTCATTCCTAAGATAGGCTATAAGATAGTGTGATATACCGAAGCTTGCATTTGTTACAAATTTTTATAATACTTCTTAGAATTGAGACGTTGGAAGGATGTGCTAATAACAATTTCTAGTAAATAGAGAAGGATATCTTTTTTGACTACCGCTTGACAGTAAATCTCGCACTTGTTCATTATATATTTCAACCATTTGAACTCCAATTTCATATTTGAAGGTACTTTCTCTTGTTTGAGAAATATGGAAAAGATTGTTTAGAGCTCGATAATTAACCCCCCAGTCCTCTTTAGATGCATTGTCAGGTCCGGTCTGGAGAAATGCATCACTTCATGTAAACAGTGCTAAATAACATCATAAAATATAATTCTAGGAATTATTATATCACAAAGAAACATACCATTGTATATGTTTTACCAGAACCTGTTTGACCATATGCAAATATACATACATTGTACCCATCAAGAACAGATTGTATCAAGGGTTGAGTATCAGCAAATACATCGGCTGTCAACATTCAAAAGAATAACTTAGTTAAGCATCAAGGAATCCAATGTTATTTAGATAATAAAACATAGGGTAAATTACACTTAGACAGTTAGAACACCCCCCCCCCACCCCCACCCCCACCCCGCGCGCGTTTTGACATATAAAGAACATAAATGCTATCTACACAAAGAGTACACAAAATATTAGTACACGTTAGTTATTGAATTGGTCAACATTTAAATGATTTCAACTACTTTCTGGTAGGTGCAGGCCCCAATGTTTTACTAATTCCATACTAAGTTTTACTGTATTCTTTGTGTGTCTAGCATTACTCCATAAAGAATTACAAATGTATGGATTAAAACCTTGAGTTGCAGCTGGACCATAGACCTTATTAAACTTGAATGACCGACGACCCTCTTTTCCTTGTTTAGAAGGGTTTACAACAACCAGCTCCCCATTGTTGCCAACATATTCTACGATTGTTTGTTTTCCCATCTGTCCGGGAAGAAACGGCCTTATCCGACAATAGACTCTAATATTTCCTATTCAAGAAAAAGACAAACTAAAATGAAAAAACTGTTCTCCAATACAAGTTACAAACGTGAAACTAAGCAATTGCACCTTTTAACTCGATGACCTCATTGTGCAGCTTCCGATTTTCAGCAAGGACTACTTGATAGTGTTCTGCTGTCTGTTCTAATGCATTTACCTTAGTCTCTAAACAAGGTAAAAATCCAATTCATGAGTGTGTCACAAGTGTTAGCTCAAAATTCAAGAAAGATGTAGTGAACAGAACAAACCTAAGCAACTAAATTCCTCTAAATAGCTCTTTTGTGTTTCTATCATTTCTTGCCTGACCAATTCTGAAGCAAACCTCAGTTCCTGAACAATTTGCGAAACTAAAATGAGTGAAACTAAAATCAGAAAATAATATAATTAAATAAAGAAAGATGTGGGTTGAAGCATACACGCAGTGAAAGAAGCTGGGATGCTGTAAATTTTTGGTAGGTCTGTGCTTTCTTGTTCCAGTGTTGAGTTTTCGACTCAGAAAATGCCTCGAGCTCTTTAACCTTACTCCTTGATTTTGTTAGTAGGTTACAGACTTCCTTTAACCTCTCCTCAAGCTCTTGTTGAGCTCCCTTGGCTTTCGTTTCCATTTCTAAGCAGCGCTGTTCATATGTTTTCCTTGCTATGTCCAATTCTTGCTTTAGGGCCTCAATTTCTTGCTTGTTTTTATTTTTCTGAATCATCAATTTCTTCGCATCCTGCTCCTCAAATTTCTTTTTTACTTCGATTTTGGTCTTCTCAGTCTACAATATATGTAAGTAATAAAAAATAAATCGCATAAATAATGTGATAAGACGTACGGCATTAAGTGAAAGGAAAGGCAGGTGCAACTGTGAATTAAGGTATTATATATAATTACAGAAAATGCCCTTTCATAGGTGGGTCAAAAATTAAAAAGAGAAATAAAAATTAATGAAAGAAAAAGAAGAGGGTCAGGGGATAAATTATACCTTTATTTGCTGGAGCTGGCTCACAACAATCTGTAACAAAGATATTTCCATTTCGTGAAGAGAGGAACCAAATGCACATAAACACAAACCTGTCTATATAGAAACTATGTGTGAAACTTGTTTTAGAAGAAACTATGTTTTGAAACTTAAGTCTGCTACCTGCGTTTCTTCGCTAGTTCCAGAGGCAAGAGCTTCAAGTACTCTAATTCTTGATTGGTATTTCTCCTCACGAGCCTTGAAAAGATTGTTTTGCTGCAGGTACAAAGAAAAGTCAATGAAGAAATAAATTCAAAGCAGTAAATTATAAGCAAACCAAAAAAAAAAATGTAAGGCGGGTTTTACAGTTCTCAAGTGTTCTGCTTGAGTAGATATACGCCGCTCAATTTCTTGGATGACTTTTCTCAATAAACATGCCACACGCTGAGAGAAATGAAAAGAAAAAAATCAATTGATTTTAGTATAGAGTTTAAGAATTCAGTAGGCGTACAAAGAAATGATATGCATACGTCCTCTTAATTGTCATACATGAGGTATTTCACCATTCTTTCTTTCGATGCATTCATCTAGAATTCCATTTACAACACTTAAAAGTGACTGTGTTGGGGCATTCTGCACAAGAAATACTGGAATGCATTAAAGAAGCACACATTCGATATAAAGAGATTTAGAAAAAGAAAAAAGATGGGCAAAAAACTTAGAGGTCAGTTGCCAAAAACATTGACAAATTAAGGAACTCACGTCCAAACTGTTTGATTTCATCATTTCTGAAATCTTTGCAGGAGGAAGATCTGCATAGCACTCATGTTTCGTCTGAAACACTTCATGGAATTTATGTCCCACGTGATGGAATAATGCAGCTGATTGTTCTATATGATATGGGAAAATGAAAAATCAATAACTTGATTGCCAAAAGTTGCATTTAGAACTCAAAAATACTTTATTTCACATCTATTTACTCCCTCTCTTTCAAATTAAGAGTCATAGTTTGAAAGTAAGCGTATTAAGAAATATTCTGAAATTCGATAATTGCCCTTCATCTGAAGGGAGGGACGGTGGGAGGGAGGGAGGGAGAGAGAGAGAGAGAGAGCATACCCGCCGTCATAGGACTACGCACTGCACGTTGAAGTTTTGAGTCTGAGAGGCCTTTCCGCCTATCTACAGCAGGAGTCTGAGGAGAATCTGGGTGTGGAGAATAATTACGACTTCTGAGACCCTCTGAGAGTCTCCATCTCGTACTAATATTGGCTGGACTACCATTTGGAAGACTATACTCTCCATCATTTTCCATAATTTGTGCTTTAAGATTTAAAAGGCACTCCAAAACAATTTTCATAGATCCCTATTAACATAAAATGAATAGAGAGAGAGGGAGCAGAATTCAGCAACTGGTAAGGAATAAAGAGCTTCAAAGCATACACAAAGTATTAGATATTCCATTTTTTTTAATTATTATTATGAATTTATTTTTGCAAATATGTTCCACTATATGCATAAGGGTGGTATTATTACTTAAAGCAATTACATATATTGCGAGATCAATGTACAACTTTTAAAGCATATGGTGCAACTTTTTAAAAGCAGTACTATGCTCTAGGAAAGAGAAAGTTGCTTTGGCAATAATGCCACCCTATGCATAATAATCTGGTAACATACATGTTACCTTTTCTAGGTCAAAAATTTGAAATCTGGGCAACCCCATTTGATCCATAGCCGCCAGAAACCTTTTAGCATTTTCTATGCATGATTCTGGTGGATGATCAGAACAATCACACTACAACAGAAAACACGATAGCATCACAGTCACTAAATACAAACCTCCCAAAAAAATAAAAAAAATATAAACTAAAGAAGTTCTTCAAGTATTAACATAACCTATTAATAACTGGTCGACAATTTTCAACTACCTCAGTGACGGAACCCGGTCTCAATCTGTTCAAAACATGACATAAAACAGTACCATCAATCAAGAATGCTCTCAAATCCTCATCTGAAACATTTATTGGCAAACGTATACTAGGAAGAACGCATTTTAGCCACTCTATTACAGACTCGCGCTGCTCAGCTGTGAAAATCAAGATAAAAGAACAAAATGTCGGATTAATCGACAGGTAAAGTTAAAGCTAGCAGTGGAAATATCAAGCATTTCAGCCTTAATGTTACCATCTGAAGTAGAAACGTTCGCCACTAGAAGATGTATTTGAGCTGTTGGATCGACCATCTTCTTTTTCTAGGTGATCCATTAGCAAACAAAACGTAAAGAAGTATGGGGCATCTGGCTTCAGAACTCAGCTACTAACATAGCAAAAGATTGTAGCCAGTGAATAAGGTCCAGCACATGTCAAAGTCTGGGAGAGATAATAGTATTATCATTGCCATTAATCACCTTGAGTTCAAAATAAAAAAAGAAAAATAATTAACAAATTACTTGACTCGGTGGATGGAGGGAGATCCCTCCAACCCGAGCACGAAATCCATGTTGAGTCGACAATCATAAATCGGGGCACCACCAAGTGAGATCAAGACAAGCCCCTTGTGTAGCAGTCCTGAAGGATTAAAATTACAAAATTCTCGCAAAGTTATCTGGTGTTCAGATGAAGTAGATTGAAATTCAGTGAATGAACAAAGATTTGAATAACAAGACGAGATTTTGATAATCAAATATCATCATTCATTAAGGCTGCATACATAAGATACTCTGTTACCATTAACTGGGCCATTGCTATCTTGAGCAATACTCCCTCCATCCCAAATTAAGAGTGAAATATCCTTTTTGAGATATCCGAAATAAGAGTCCACTTCCTTCTTGAGATATAATCAATGTCACAAAATTTCACAATGGTACAATTTTGTTCTTCATCATTCCCATTCACTATGTTGAAATTAATGCATCCCAAAAAAAAATGTTAAAGTCAAACGGAGACCCTTAACTTGGAATTGAGGGAGTAATAGCTATCAGCAACTTGTTCCATTGGATTTGGATAAAGGTTGTGATTGCCCTTTGAGTCTCGAGAGAGAGAGGGATACGCATCAATAACAAAAATGAATATGTCAACAGCACGTACTGTATGAAAATCAACACACCTGGAGTTGTGGGCGAACGACGAAACTCCTACCAGCAATTCAGTTGTTTGAATGTGATAATTCGAGAATGATGAGACCAAACTGCATGACAAAATTATAACAAATCAACGAATTCATTTTCAACAAACTCCTCAAGGGACCTACATCATATAGCTAAAATTAAATCAATCACTTGAAGACTAATTATATATACCCATTAAATTAAATATTAAAGAATATCATAAGGGACAACATATATACATAATAGCAAAAATCATAAACTTCAAATAAAATGATCGGAAGCAATATTTATATATATAATATGTAATGAACTCAACCCTCGAAAATTGTTTTGTACCAGAAACCCAACCCATGTATATGAATACAGATAAAATAAAACCCATAAAAGGAACCGAAAGGCGCATAAAAAAGAACATGCAAACATCTTGATAATAACAAAAAGATCGAATGCAGATTGGGTAATGAACATTATTATTATTATTATTATTATGGTAAGTTAAGGTCTAAAGAAATGAAGTAATGGTTCCAAAAACAGAAACAAGCTATGATTAAAAAAAATTAGCTAGATTACAAACCTGGAAGGGAGGGAAGAGAGAGGAACATAAACGTAAAAGGAAAGAGGAAGAAGTCTAGACTCAGAAAAAAGAAGAAAAGAAAATAATTAATTAAATATAAAAATATTGAAATTTTTAATAAAAGAAGAATTAAATTGGACGTTGAGGGAAATTCAAAACCCATCCGTTGGTTGAACTTCTGCTAAGGGAAGGAAATTCAAAACCCGTCCGTGTTCCGATAAGTTAGGAGCACAACTAACTCTCTCTCTCTCTCTCTCTGAGAAGAGAGGTCTCCGTATTTTCCAAAATCTCCCTCCCTCCCTCCCTCCCTCCCTCGCAATTATCCCTTAATTATTATTATTATTCTTATTATATTATTATTATTTGAACTAATTTACCTTCTCGGAGATGCGATGCGCAGACGATTTATATATATATATTGACAAATATAATCAATAATTAAAGGACAAATTGTATAAAAAAAATAGAAAATTACAAGTTTTTGTTCAAATCTTATATTTAAGAATTTATGAATTTTTTTAATACATTAATCATGTCTCAGTAAAAAAAATTAATATACGTTAAAAGATATATTACAATTTTATGTTTTAAAAGTATAATATTTGAGTCACCTAATCCATACATCATTCCCTTCGAACAGCCTTATTCTTATTCATCACTTATATGAAAAAAAAAAAATATTCTAAAAAGTAACATATGCATAATTTTACATATTTACTTTTAATATATAAAAAACCTATTTTGAAACGGAATATTTTATTCATGATGGTTTGATATAAATAGTAAGTATCATTTTGTTTTCATTGTTATATTGTTTTGTGAAAAACTAAGTTGAATAATCTAATCAATATTAATATATTCATATATTTAATTGTTCATTCAAATTGAACAAACAAGTATATTATACCTTAACTCATTTTTCTTTAGATATTAATCTTTTGTTTAGGCCAATAATAATAAAGTTGTAAATTTTTTTTTATTAAAATGGAAAAATATAAAAATATTCACAACTAACAGTTATACGAACTTTCGGTAACCATCATACATTACAAATTTCTATGTAGACATTTTAAAGTGAATGGTAGTTCATACATGTAAGAATATTCAAAATTTGGAAATGAAAAAAAAGAATTTAGATCAAAATATCTCTATACACTATCATTAAATCCGTAAAACGTAAGTATCGAAAATTGCAAGAAAATAAAGCCAAAATGTATATCTAAGCTCTTCGTCTCCTTTATATGTACATCTAAAATCATAACGGTGACCAATCGAATCATGTTGCCTAAAAAACTTTTAAAATAAACATAAAATTCATGATAATTATAAAACAGAAAATTCAAGAGAATGATAATTGTTCGATATTTTTTCCTCTCATTAAGAAACTTTTTATATAGTAGAAATAATTCTAAAGAACATTTAAGCATCATAAATCATGTAACTAATTTCATAAGGCCTCATAAAATTTTACGTTACAAAATAATAAATTTTAATAAATCTATTCATAAATATACATTAAGTTTATAATTCATAACTTAATATATTTATTACAATTTTGAAGTTTTTTTGTGTACTTTGAGAAATATAGAGTAATTAGAGACCGTCTAAATATAAAGAAAGTAATTAGAATGAAATTATAAGAAAAGAATTTAGAATATACTATTATATAAAATCGAAAGCTATTTCGGTAGAATTGAATCCATGTTAGGCTTTTTATCTTACAATTTTATCGATACATTCTTTAATTTCATAAAAAAAATATATTATTAGCATGAGCAGTGGAGTTTAAAACTTTGCAAAGATAAGGACTATGTAGTGTCTTCAACAACTGCACCATTTGAATCGAGAGAAATAAATCGTAGAGATAGAGAGTAAGTAGGGCTAATTATGAAGACATATTGATAGCGTGCTACGTAGCGCAATGTGATTATTATAATTCACTTTACTGACTATATAATAAGAAACATAATTTTATTTTACTAGCCACATTCATTTATAATTAAAGTATACTAAATGTAGCAATTAATGATAATGAAAGAAACGAAAACAATTATGTCAATTGAGCAATTATGAGGACCAAATGAATTGTGAATGGAGGAATAATGAGGAATATGTGGCACATTTACATAGAAGAATAACATTTTACTATTTATTATATTAGATTAGATTGAATTTGAATTTATGCTATACTAGACACGTTATTTTTACATCAATTTGTATTATTCAACTTAAAATTAAAGATATATAATGGCTGAGTGATAAAGATGAATTATGGGTTCAAATTCAAAACAAAAATTTTAAATTTGATACCACTAAAGCATCTTCAATCGTATTGTATAAATTTTGTGCAAATTTTATGTGGTCAAAGTCGGATTTACACAAAAATAAAAAAAAAAATCGTTTTGTATTCCAATAGTCTGTTTTATACTTTTGTTTAAATATTAAACTACCAATTAGATATGTACAAGTGAAACTTATCATATATTTATTCCTTTACTTTTTAGATCCATTTATTTCTAGATACGGGATGATTTATTCCCTTACTTTTTAAATCAATTTATCTCTAGATACGGGATGAGGGAAAATATATGCGAGCTTATCTGGCGTGATTGTATAAATTGGGTTTGTATTTTACACAATCTTTTTACACAAATCTAAGGTGTCAAAGTTTCTTAAACGACTGCTAGAATTTTTTTATTTTTTTTTACAAAACATGTAAATTTTACACAAATCAAAACTATACACTACGGTTGGAGATGCTCTAAGTTTCGTTTAGAGGTTTCAATATTAAATGAATTGTTTGTTATTTTTAAAGCGGTTCCAATAAATTTTTTTTACAAAACTTACCCTATCGTATTCCGCAAGTATCCTCATTGTATTCCTTTCGTATCCAAAAATTTTTAAAAATAAAAAATATTGAATACTTGAATATATATATATCCTTTATATATCTTGCTATATTTAACGTGTATCCGTATAAAATATATATCCAATACCAATACTCTAACCCTAATCGAAATATTTATACTTTTAGAATATATTAGGATAGTAGGATTCGTTATGGTGGGTTTGATAAAACAGAAATGAAAATATAATTTAGAAGTTTTTGGGGCCACGCATAAACCCAACTGCCCCATCATATAAAAGCTGGAGCCCAAACATTGTTGAGCCCAACAAACACAGTCCTTCACTTCTCTCACCTCTTTTCTTCTCTCGTCTCATCTCATCTCAATTCAACAACCAATTATCAGGTACCTCTGAATCTGATTCAACAACAATCTAGAGAGATGGGAAGGAAGAAGGGAGTGTTGTTCGATGAAGGGGCACCGGACGATTTTGATCCGGAGAATCCGTACAAGGACCCGGTGGCGATGTTGGAGATGAGGGAGCACATTGTGAGGGAGAAGTGGATCGACATCGAGACCGCCAAGATCCTCCGTGAGAAACTCCGGTGGTGCTACCGCATCGAAGGTGTCAACCACCTCCAGAAGTGTCGCCACCTCGTCCAGCAGTATCTCGATTCTACTCGCGGCATCGGTTGGGGCAAGGACGGCCGTCACCCCGACCAACACGGTCCGTCTCTTTTCTCTCTCTCTAGATTTTTTTCCCTATTTTACTGTCTATTTTTTCTCACTCTAGGTTTTGTTTTGTTGGTATTTTTTATCAGGTCCCAAGAAGGTTGAGGTTGAATGACTCTCCCCCCACGGAAAATCCTAGGTATAATATTTTTTACTGTATACATTGATTGGTTTGTTGTTGTGTGATTGAGATTGAAATTGAAATTGCCCTCTTTTCAGTTTCAATCATCATCGGTGTACCATGTGAAATTGAGTTAATGAAAGTGATATTGCTCATTTTTACCTCAGATTTTTTAATATCATTTGATATGCACTTGAAATCCTACATTACTAGTACCGTATTGATGAGATGTTGTTTTTGATGCACTAATGTATTAGTAAGAATCAGAGCAGTACTTACTTCATCGCGCTTAGTGACCAATTTTAGTTTAAATTGACTAGTTGTTGTGGGTCATATTATGAGGTCAGAATTGAAAATTAACTATAGTTTTTTAGTAGTTGAAATCATGTGTCATGCCAAGTAAATTTCCCTGCAGACTGATTGGGCTTATTAGTTGGATGCTAACCACCCCTTTTTACAATACAATGCAAAAATTCATCACCTCAACCCAAGCTGTTTGAAAAATTGTTTGCTGTCTCAAGAATGATTAATGTATAAACATTGTTTCAAGGAGATGTAAGACTGGTATCATTGGAAGAGATATTGAAGTCTTTTTCTCTAGATTCGGGATGATGGATTCCATTTCATATTCATGAAATGCATTGTAACGTATAATTGGAGCCAATCAAATTCAAGCGGTGGCTTGATGAGAGGTCCTCATAGTGTTTTTCGCAATCTGTATATTATACTTCGATCAATTTCTCTTTTACTTTTCATTGAGTTCATGTTTGTCAAACTCTCACAAAAAGTTTGTATTTTGCCATTTTGGTTTGACAACTGACATATACAAAATTGCAAAACATAAAAAGAGAATTCAAAGCTCAGCATATATGTCCACAGTTGCCTCGCCTGACTAAACAATGTATGTTTACTTTAGTTTGCTTTAGGATACATCAATAAGGGATGTGTGAATAGAAAAAAGGTCTGAAGCATTAGTATGGAGGAGACTTAGGCCTCGTTTGATTCGGGTATTAGGGTCAGTAAGATTAATAATACCAGTATTAATAGTACTGGACTATTAATCCTGGTATTAATTTAATACCAATACCTTGTTTGATTTATGCAGTATTAATATTGGGATATCTCATGCTGATGTTAATACCATGTTTGATTCTGTAACTCTTACAGGATTATATTTTGGACTAACAAAAAAAAAAAAAAAAAAAATTTAAATTTTTTTAAAATAAATTAAAATAATAATAATATAGTAGTAGTAGTGGCATTTTTGAAAATATTATAGTAGTAGTAGTGGTATTTTTGAAAATATTATAGTAGTAATGGCATTTTTGAAAATATATGGTTCATTTTTCTTAATCCTGGATAAACAATACCACCTCCCTCCTGGTATTAAATTATACCACAAAGAGTGGTATTAAGTTAGTACCGATATTAGTAATCCTAGCACGAATCAAACAAGGTATTATAAAAAAGTGGTATTAACAATCTCATCCCACTTTTTAATACCCGAATCAAACGAGGCCTTATGGATGGATTGTGGAATAAGACAATAATTGAGATATGAGTGTGAGGAAAATCAATAGTGTCATTATTATTCCGCTAGGCAGAACTTGGGACGCAATAGGGCACCTAGTAGCCTTGTGGACCTTTGCTGAGCCAAGGCGGTCACTGGAAAACATCCTGGCAATCCCAAACATTAACAGTGTGAACATGCAGTAGCGCAACTATTATTTTCGCATATATGTTATTTTATTATTTTTCTTGGAGTTCTATTTTGTTTGGGAATTAAATTTCTGTTAAGGATTTGGATATTTTTAGTCATATTTGTTTTAGAGTCTTTTAAACAGTGCCTGTGATGTGATTCGAGTCTATTAAGGATTTCTTGTTTAGTTGGAAACTCAGAATAGAGTCGAATAATCTATTCCAATTTCCAAGTTCTAGTTTAATTAGGAAGATTTATGCCTTTATATAGGCAGTCTTGCACTTTTAAATTAATTCAAACTTCTATTTATGTTATTCTCCTTTTATTTATCTTCTCTATGCACCTCAGCTACTTTTCACTAGTTTCATCGAGTGGCTTGCACTTTTGTCCACTCCTTTTGGATTAAGAGTGAATTACTAACAAAATAATAATGCTACAAATTCATCAAACTCAAGATTATTACACGGACATTGGATTACAACGAGAGAACTTACTCCACGTAATCCGAGTTTTACGTTTCTTTCAGATATTTCATATATTACACTGGATGGTTTTTCTGTTTTTAGTTTTGAAAATTTCTTGTTTTGTATTTGTAGCAGTGGGGTCAATGAAATTGTTAGACAAAAGATTCTCCCTTTTCTTTGAAATTAGTATTTGCTTAAGAAGTATAAAAGCTAAAGTGAAACTATCAATTTGAGATTGAGGGAGTAGAATATATACTTAAATATTAGACTGATTTAATTTTATTGTCTGACAATACATATGAATGGAATTAATTTTTGCTTCGTTGGTTGATGCAGTGGAGGCGAATGTATAATTTGGAGGGACATTGGGGATTGCCAATGAGGCTGTTGGGTTTTATCGCAGTTGCCCTTTTGCTTTATCCAGACTTTCCATCTGCATATTGCTTTCTTTTCTTTTCTATTTATATGTAGTAGTTGCCAAATGTTGCGGCTTTTGCCCTTTATTTTGATAAAACAGATGGTGACTTGGGTCAAAGCAAATGGATACATAAGGCATCAAATAATGATATGAATTTGCTGTGTGAGTTTGAAACTTTGAACCGTACTTGTGCTGCTACATGGAGATTCTGGTGAGTTTGTTTTTTTTTTTTTTTTGTTTTTTTTTGGTGTTGAACAAGAGATTCTGCTTGGTCTTATTTACATTAAATAGTGATACAAGTCTCTTTGAATTTGAATCTTTACTACTGTTGACATACAAGCATTCCTCTGTCTCCAGTTCATAGTACCATTTTTTTTCCAGAATTCATCAAATTACGGTAGGAGTATTTTGTTTAGCCTTCTTGATCCTTTTGGAGTTGCTCCCAAGTCAGGCACTCGAGTAAACTCGCTTTCTTTCTCTCTGCTCCATTACTTTAACATTTGTGTAATGAAATCTCAGCGCTTTAATATTTTTGGCTGGATGCTTATCTTGTATTGGTGGTCCTATTTCTTTTCGGAACATAATTAATATTTTAAATCTAATAATAAAAAATAAATTATATCCTATCTTAAACTATTAAAATCAAAGTGGAACAATATTTATTTGAAACATATCAATATCTAAGGACTATTATTTGAAACTCAAAGTAGCTCAATTGTGGGGTGTGTATTCAATTTAGATTTTAAAATATTGTGATTGACTTTTTATAATGTGGATTTTGATAAATCCATGGACTGTTTAGTTCCCTAAAGAGTTTAACATATTTTAGCAAATGGAATCTTCAGTATTTTTGTAAATTTTATTAAGTTCATGGATTCTTGATCTTAATAATAATAATAATAAAATAATAACTTGATAGAAGACAAACACTAGAATAAAAAAAATTATGAATTTAAAGCAATACATTAAAAAAATGCAAAGATGCACGACCGTGAATCCCGCATGAAGTTAGCGGGTTAGGTTCAAGTACAAATATGTTCGAGTAAGACATTATCAACCTGTTTAATAAACATATAATGTTGGAGTTAGTAAATCAAACATGATTAATCCGAAATTGACACACAATTGACTTGCTTATAAGAGAAAGAAGAAAGGCTTGCTTATTAGAGAGAGAAGAATGACTTACATCATATGAAGTAGAAATTTATGCGTTCATTATGAGTACTTAGCCTATGTTTGGGAGTTTCAATTTGGATGGAAAGAGAGAAGGTAAAATGAGAGAAAGTTCATCTGTTTTGTTGTTTTGAAGTTTTTTACGGAGGGAATACGAGAAAGGGAGAGAAAATTAATTAAATCGTTCTCTCCAAATCAGAGAGAGTTGGAGAGAAGAGAGTTTTTTTTTTTTTAGGGAGCTGGTAAAAGCACCCTGATATTTAAATTTAAATACACATTTTTTAGGCACTCATATTTTAAATTTATAGTTGTAAGAGTGCACGTACAATTTAAGCACCCTAATTATAAACGCATGCTTAAAACAAAACATTATATTTGCAACAAATATTTTGTCACTAAAAATTAATCTTTTTCTAAAATTAATATAGTCTCCTCTCTAATTCCTTGTAACTTAATAGAAAAAGACTAACCAAGAAAGTGCAATGCTAAGCTTTTTGAGGGAAAAAAAAAGAATTAATTAATTGGATACTGTCCTTTTGTATAAATCATCTTTTAAGTTTTCTATCTATTCCTCTTAATTTGGATTGAGTGTATAAGATTGTCACCATAATATACACTAGAAGGGTGGAAAGAGGATCCAAAGTTAATATCAAGATTAAATTATGTCTGATGTGACGCATATAGGAAATTACTGTGAAACTAAAAATTCCAATATTACACTGTACTCAATAAGTAGGAAAACCAACCCCGGGGCAGTTGATTATACAATGCACAATTAAACTCAAACATATATATTTAAGTTGGTTGGAGCAATTAATTAAATACCTTATGTGCATTTATTATATGCTCATGAATACTATATTGTCATAACAAAAATACAGCCAATGCATTACCAAACCCAATAGCAAAATCAAACACAAATAGATACACTCAAGTTGGTTGGGGCAATTGATCAAACATCTTTTAAAGTTTATGAAATAACAAAAAATACATAACATTATAATATATATACAAGACAACACCCACAGATTAATATAATATGTAAAGAAGTAAAAAATAATATCTTACCTTACCTTAAAGTCGTGCTGAATTGACGATGATAAAAAAATAGACAACGATGAAGCAAAAAGACAAAGAAAAAAGAGGAAACGATGAAAGAAAAAAAAAAGTTGTAGGTTGAATTTGAGAGACTATATAGGGTGCTTTCAAAACACATGACCTAATTATATAAATAACCTTTTTTTATAAAAAAGGTGTTTAAATTGGAATATCAGGGTGCTTTTACCAGCACCCTTTTTTTTAATGAAAGCTTATTGTATTGTTAATTTTATCCTTAAAATACATAACAAATCTTTAAAAGGCGGTTTTCTCTCTCTTTTTCTTTTCAACTTAAATACGAATGAGAGATTATAACATTATCTTTCTTCTTAAATTCCCAAATAAAAGAGAGAAAATTATTTTCCTTTATTTCTCTTTCTCTTTCCTCTAGATTGATACTTTTTCTTCTTTTCTTTTCTCTCATAAACTCCCAAATACAACATTAGGGTTTTGAGAGGGAAAGAGAGTGTGTTGAGAAAAAGCACTGGTCATAAAGAAAGATGAAATTTCGGCTTGCTTATTAGAGAGTGAAGAATGATCAACTTACATGAATGAAGAAGAAATTCATGCATTCATTGTGAGTACTTAGGGTTTCGAGAGGGAAAGAGAGAGTGTTGAGAAAAACTCTAGTCATAAAGAAAATTGAAATTTCTGGGTAGGTGATAAGATTTCTAAATGAATTTGTATTTATAATAAATACCCTAGAATTCATCATAATTAACCAATAATTAAAATCTTCCAAAGTCATTAAATTTTTGAATAATGAGATTTAGATATATGGATATTTTTAAATCCTAATCAAATACAATAAGTTTTTAATAAACTTTTTAAAATTTCAATTGACTACCCATAAATTTTAAATAAAAGTATTAAAATAATCCTACATGTTCTAATTAAATTTATTTTGTTTATCGAAAGCAATGTTTCTGTACGTCAAGGATTTTCACCGAGAAAGCAAGAATTCATCCGTTTCAGGATAGCTTTTATATCCATCGAATCCAACTTTCTCGTCACCAAGTACATAATTTGGATTCATTAATTGAACCTTCATAAACATATCATCTGTTCATTTTTGGTTTATCTTTCAATTCAATGGAATTTGATATTGCATGCCCCATTTGACCTCTTTAAATTTCAGGTAAATCCTTTTAATGACATTTACACATGGAAAAGTACAACATGAATTGAATAACATCCATAGCAACGCGAGCTGGATGCATGTAGAACCAACTATATTTATATATATATATATATATCTATATATTATCTTCTCAAACAAAATATCATCCGTGATGGATTTGACATTGAAAAGGCACAAACAATGCAATCTATGAGTATAACAAATCAAGCAAAATATATAGCAATCTGATCGAGCAATGTTTACAATGAGCTAGCGAGAAATCAAAGTGATGCAACAAAAGAAATATGGGAAAGCTTTAAGTGGTCCAGAACACTGAATTGAGCTTTCACATAGCTGCCAAGCACTGATTGAAGATCTAAATTATATGAAGAAATAATATCACTTTGTTACAAGAGGAGAGGGGTTGGCCCAGTGGTAGGCAACCTGCATCCTATGTCTTGAGGTTAAGGGTTCGACTCATAGGAGTAGGTGGGGGGGTTTTCTTTGTTTGTAAGATTAAGGGAGCCAAAAATATCACTTTGTTACAAAATCATGCCCAACTTTACAAAGCTTAGAAATTTCCATTAGGCCTTCTTATATTTTATGTACATACATATATATGTACACATGCTCCGATATGATCCTTCATCTCAAAAACCTAGGAAGATATATAGGAGGAAAAAGAAGAAGGAACTAAAATTACATTTATTTGTACAACAAGGCCATATATGCCATAAAAACCCTAATTACTAAACTCATTCCAATTTTGCCAAGAAAAGAAGCAAAATTGGCAGTTGATACGCAGTTAAGAAAAAGTTGACTGTTACGTCACACGGGAGTAGGTTATTTGTTGAGTACATACTGGGGAAAAGAGGGTCCTCCACCTACAAAAGAAGTCCTCTTAACAAACCTTCCTTTCATTCTAGGCCTCTTCTCTGCGTTCAGCTTCCTCACTTCATACCTTATCTTCTTTGAGAACAATCTTGTCCTTCTCTTTTCTCTGTACCTTGACACTCTTGCTTCTCTCCCCTCATCTATGCGTCC
Source organism: Lonicera japonica (assembly GCA_021464415.1). NCBI lineage: Eukaryota > Viridiplantae > Streptophyta > Magnoliopsida > Dipsacales > Caprifoliaceae > Lonicera > Lonicera japonica. The sequence continues at coordinate 13,706,469 of CM038467.1, read as the reverse complement.
CCCTACGCCTCCGTAGGGTTGATGAACACCCACTCCGTAAATACCCTGAAAAATTTATCGCCTATCATCAATACTTGAACACACACACATATATATTTCTCCAATAATTCTATATACATCGACCTTCAAATATAACTCTTTAAACTAAACCTGTAAACGAAAGGCTCAGATTTGAGAGTCAGCGTATACTTACTCGTATGTTACGTGTATGTGTTTCCTATCTAATTAAGCAATATTCATTAGTTCATGGCAACATTCATAATTTAACACTACATAGATAGAAAGAGTACCATGAAATCCGGCCAACAATCATCAGGGTTAAACTCCGGCCGGCATCCAGTTGTCCACGGACAACGTTGATTGTCCCAAGCAGTCATGACTTCTTCATAGTTAAGCCTTAAAAGAATTTTCCTCTGCACTTCTTTATTTTCACCCTTCATCATCTTTGCCTCTGGTACCACAACCGCCTTCTCTTCCTCTTCCTCCTCATAATCGAAGTTCCAATCTATCATTTCTCTCGTCACATCGATGGTCGGATCCAAAGAACAAGCTATAATAGCTTCCGCTTCCTCATCTTCAACCTTCATTTTGTTCCCACCAAAACAATCTACTTCTTTACCATCCATCAGCCCTAACTCTTCGATCCCACATGAATCATCGTCCAGTCCGGTTCCTAATAAGCTTTCAACATCAGCAGCAAACTCTGCAAGCTCCGTATCAGATTGGAGAAACCCATTAAGATTGTCGAAATCACACTGCTCAATATGTCCATTAGTACCATTCAGTTGCCGCACACCATGGGCAATGTTTTGATGAAATGCTTCACATAGCTCCGCATCAAAAGGATCAAAGACCGGAACCCGGTAAAGAAGCTGCTCTTCGCTGTCATCATTGGATGCTTCTTCGCTACCAATCTCCGGGACCATTGGAGAAGTATATGTGGCTGCTATACTTTGTTTGTCCTTCCGTTGACGCTGGGTTCTTGGCTTACGGGTGAAGCCGTGGTGCCAAGCAGGTGGAGAATTGGCCTTATTTGCAGTGGCTTTAAAAGAGGCTGTGCCAAGCCGGACTCGCTCGTGCCTGCTCGCCAGCTGGTTAGCCGAGTGGACCGAGCCATCGCAGCCTCTGCAAAGGAAAGCATCGTCAGAAGCGCAGTACCAACGAGCGCGTTTGTGCAAGCAGCTGTCGCATGCTCTCGCGGTCTTGGCCCCGACCGCATTGGCCGCTTTGGTTTCGGTGATCATGAATGATGAAGAAAGTAAAGTGGGTTTAGGTTTTGAGTTTGTACCGTAGATAGAGAGAGGTGGATATGAAAATTTAGTAAATGGTGGAAGTCCCCATGCAAAAGGCCAGGGGGAAGTAGTGAAGGCCTGTTTTGATGTATATATATATATATATATTAAATTTGAAGGGGTGTGGATGCGTACGTAGAATTATTGTATGAGGATCGAGCTTCTTTTAATTTGGTGTTTGCACTAGCTAGCTAGGGTTGTTGCTATGTGCCTAGAGCCCCGTGCAGTACTTTTGGTGGTTTTCTACGGTGAAAGATTGAGGGGGGTGGTTTGGGACCCAGGGTTAGTCTGATCTAGTTTTTGATTGGTTGGGAGTCTGATGTCCATCTTAAACGTTGGTTTGTGATTGGGTAGGGGTCCGAATTAGGGATTCCTAGTGGGCCCGAAAATGAGTGTGTGGGCATGGAATGGAATGGATGGGATGCAGCATATATATATAATATATATATATGGGTACGGTCTTTCTTTCTTTCACTCTCTCTGTCACTGTGGCCCGCGCGCATCAAAACCATGAGTAAGACGGAATTGGTGTTTTTCCCCCTGTGGGATCAATAATAATTTCCCGGTTAATTTATGAGCTTTAAAACTTCCCGTTTGTGGTCCTCTCTAGCTTGTTCCTTTCATCTCTCTCTCTCTCGATAAAGTTGAGAGCCAGCAATTTGGATAGCTAAGTTAAATTCCTTTTAATTTTCCAAGTGATCAATATATACATTAATTATTCGTAAGATGCGAAAATATATCAGCTGAAGTTATATTTTTATATATATATATTTAGTACAGTGCCAAATCTTATCTTATATATATAACGTATAGTACAACTATTTCACGAGAGTGACTGGATTAATTAATTACTTCGGTATTAATAAACAACCTTTATTTGAAAATGCAGCTCCAACTACAACTGTAACAGTAAATCATGAATCCTCCTCGGATCTCCTCTTCCTATTGTTACAGTATATATAATTAAGTTACTCAAAAAAAAAAATGTTTATCACAACTTGTAAGGTGACAAATTAAATCTATTTTATTTCTAAATCCTCTATTTTACTAAATCCTCTATTTTATTCAGTTCGAATACGACTGATGATATTAGAGATAGTATTTGTGACTTGCTGGGGGTTAGGGCTTGCAATAATCATGGCAAATACTTGGGCGCTCCGTCGTTAATCGGGAGAAATAAGGTGGAGGTGTTTAATTATATTAAAGAAAAAGCCCATAAAAAAATCTTTGGTTGGAGAAATAAATTTATTATCTAGGGCTGGTAAAGAGTTTTTGCTTAAATCTGTTATTCAGGCGATTCCAAGCTATATTTTAAGTGTATTTTTATTGCCTCACATTCTTTGTGATGAGCTCGAGCGTATGATGAATAGTTTTTGGTGGGGTAAAAAGAAGGATGGTTCAAACAGTATTTGTTGGCGTAGCTGGGATAAGTTGTGCAATAACAAATCAGTTGGTGGATTATACTTTCGAAAAATTCACCTTTTTAATCTTGCTATGTTGGGTAAACAAGGGTGGCGACTACTAGTGCATCCTTATTCGCTTTGTGGTAGACTTTTTAAAGCTCGGTACTATGCTGATTTGAGTTTTTTAGAAGCAAAGTTGGGGTCCAATCCTAGTTATATTAGGCGTAGTGTCCTTGCAAGTCAAGATCTGGTTAAAGAAGGGTGCAGACGGCGTATTGGTAACGGGGTTAACACGTTTATTTGGGGTTCTCCTTGGTTAAATGACGGGGACAATCCGTTTGTTGAAACTCCATGTCACAAGGATCTTGTTGAGGTCACAGTTGATGCATTGCTGAAGCCGGGACACTTAGAGTGGGACATTGAGCTAATTAACGATATTTTTGTGCAAAGGGATGTTGATGAAATCTTAGCTATTCCCCTTCCTCGCGATAGTAAAGCTGATGTATGGTATTGGGCATGTAGTTCGAAGGGTTCGTACAATGTGAAATCAGCACATAAATTTTTGTGCTCTAAGTACCAGCCGGTTGTAGCGCCAGCAATTACCAATTGGCAGCTTATTTGGTCTTTAAATTTACCTCCTAAAGTTTGTAATTTTCTTTGGAGATCACTTGCAGGTTCTCTCCCGACTCGGATGGCGCTTGCATCTCGCAATGTCGAAGTGGATACTATATGTCCGCTTTGTGCCCAATATGAAGAAACGACAGTTCATATTTTAGTTTACAGCCCAGTCTCGATCAACATTTAGAAGGCTGCTGGTTTCTCTTTCTCAGTGCAGGCTTCAACCCGATTGTGGGAATGGTGGAATATAGTGGTAACAGGTTATTCAAAGGAAGCAATGGAGTTTATAGCAGTTCTTTTGTGGAAAGCTTGGGCCAACCGCAATGATTGTGTATGGAACGAGGACTCAAAACCGACTTGGCAGGTTGTCAATGACACAACAGTTGTTCTCGCTGAATGGCGCTCTACTCGTTCGGTCACCATGGTAGCGGCTTCATCAGATTCTAGAAGCTTGGATACATGGTATATGCCGAGTATGGGTACTTGGAAATGCAACGTAGATGCAGCGACATTCACGGAGCCAAATAAAATGGGTTATGGATGAGTGCTTCGGGATAATAAAGGTTCGTTTATAGCAGTCGTAGCAGGTAGTTTCCAGGTCGTTTTAGCCCGTTAATTGCAGAATCAATTGGGCTAAGAGAAGTTCTTAGCTGGCTAATTCATTCGGGAAGACAAGACGTTTTGATTGAATCGGATTCTCACTCTTCACAAATGCTATCAATAAGGTAGAGAATTTTTGTTCTTCTGTTGGTTCAGTCATTGAGGATTGTTATAACCTCTTGCCAGCTTTAGTTAATAGCAAGCTAGTTTTTGTTCGTAGATCAGCGAATGCGGTTGCCCATTCAATTGCTAGGGCGTCGCGTTCTTTGTCTGGTCAGCAGGAATGGTCTGATGTTTGTCCTGCTTTTATTTCTGATGTACTCTCTAGCGATTTGATTTAATATATTCTTCTTCTTTGTTTCAAAAAAAATCTATTTTATTTCTACTATTTATATTATATAAAATTGAAACCCATTCAAAGTTATGTCATATTTTTTATTCACAATTTTGTCTTTGCAGATTTTTTATTTCACAAAAAAAATTTATGTACCAAAAATTGATTTGTCCCAAGCTGGTAGATTGCTTAAGCTGATCTGAAAGATATCGCAAGCGCCCTGGATAATACAAGGAATGTTCCTCCTTTACAGCAAGTGATCATGGGTCGCGTAGCATCACTAGAGGAGTTGGTATTTGTGGGAGTTGCTCTTTTGGTAACGGTTGTTCCACTCATAGCCATTTATACCCACTTCCATTACTCCCCAACTCCCCCCCAACCCACTATTTCATAGGGTAATTTTATTTCTATCTACCATATCTTGCTGTTAATCCACCCTTAAATTATAGAAATTTTGAACAAAATTTCATAATATTACCCTATTTTAAATTGATATGTAGATCCACCAATTAAAATTAAATTATAATTGTATCAATTTAGATTCTATTTTAATTAAGATTCCTAATCCAAATATAATTCATTTTTTATTTATTTCATATTTACCTTTCAACAAATTTCAACAATTTTAGGGCTAGGGTTTCAGATCAATGTGCGTGGATTGAATGAAAAGTCACATACATTCTTTACATGCTCTCATATTAATAAACCTCATGTGTTACTTACAAATGCTTCATACATTCTTTTTAATTATTATTTTTATTGCTCTGTAATGCACCTTTGTAAAGATTCATGCTCACCTACCTTTTGTTCATAGTCTTTTATTCTTTTTGATTCTTCCATCCTACTCCCACAAATTACCTAGCTATATACTCTTACTTTGGTATATATTTATGTGTGTATATATATACAGCACATATGTCATACGTACAAAAATAAATTGGTGTTTTTAAATACACCCACATAATCCATCTTCTCACCTTACAAAAGTCAATCTTATGTCAATTTTAACCTAAAAAATAATGTAAGATTCTTTCTTCTCACCCCAGTTTCTGTACTTGAAAAAATTGGCACTAATTTATCTTCTCGCCCATTTAAATTTTTTAAAATTAAAAAGGTCCATTCTTTCCAAAAAATAATTCTACAACTCTAGTTCCAAAATATTTTAATAAATGATTTATTTTTATAAAATCTATTTTATTTTTTCAATTCATTACATACAATTGTATAGGAGATAGTAATATTACGAAGATTGAAATTTTATTATTAGCTAGTGAAAACAGTCGAGGTAACTATCTTGTGTTAATTAATTAATTTTTATTTTGACCAGGTGTTTCATTTTAAACAGTTGGTCACCTAAAAGTCAAACTATTGTTGTTGCTATTTTTATTTTTCAAATTTACACTTTACTGTCTTTGAAATTTTCACTTATAGGGCTTGATACTATCTCTAATTAAGAATTTTGTGAGGTCAATAATGAATTTTGTAGATGTACAATAAAAAATAAATTTATTATTTGACTTATAAAAAAGAGGTAGTATATCGTTGGCGTGTATAAAAAAGATGGGGTAGGTTGAATGTTTTCAATAAAAAATATTTTTATTGATTTATATAAGATTTTCATGTTTTAGTTTTAACGACGACAAAATTAACGTCCCAATAGTGCATTCAGTAAACTCACCCCACCATTGGGGCGAATTGATTTTTTTTAAAAAAAAATAAGTGGGGTGAGAAGAAAGTATTCTCTTACTGGGATGAGAAGACGGATTATGTGGGTTTCTTTAATAACTCCTAAATAAATAGATAAAAACTTTATTAAATTAAAAAAAGATTTATGTCTATTTTACGATCTATAATTTTGGATAATGATATTAACATTGCACAAAAATAATTTTAATTTAATAAGATATTCATATTATTCTCTTTATGACATTTTATTACGAATTGAATTAAAAATGATTGAAAAGAACCGATTTTTGTTGGGATCCTCCGAGTGGAAATTAACTATGGCCGCTCCTTTGCTTTAAATTTGTAGTCTTTTTATTTTAAAAAGAAAAGGGAAATTCAAGAATAGAATGGGTTGTTGTCGTATTTCTTTTGTCGAATCAATCTGTAATAATAGATCAAACAAAACTATGAGGCTAGGATCAACGTACCAATTCTTTCTTGGTGGATCGATCGAGTTCCAATAATTAATTAATTAAGCTAATTCAAGAAGATCGATGGCTGAAATTATATCATGTGTTATTGCGAAAGGAAATATGAGCAAGTTTTATTCAACAACACTAATATATATATAGAGAGAGAGCGAGAGAGGAAAAATAGGGTTAGGTGGAAGAGGGACGGTGTTTGTGAAAAAGGAGGAGGCTTGAGTTAATTTTTGTTTGTGTTATTTTTACTTTAAAGTTAATTAAGATTTACCCATAGAATATGGATTTATAAAGTAGTGGTACTTATTAATTTAGTATATATTTTAGTATTAAATTATTATTCAAAATAATATTTATAAAATTAAATTCATAATATTTTTTACCAATCTATCCACATTCGCAAATTAACTTAATAGATAATGCGGATTAACTTAATAGTGTGAATTAACTATAAAATATATTGAATAGAAATAAAATCACCCTATTTCATATTATAAGAGCTGGTCCCATAATGACTCCTATCACCTATAAATAGGGACCAGTATTTATCATTTGAGATCATTTAAAAATTATTAATTAATTAGTATAGTTTGAACGTTGAGAATACTTATAAAGTAGTTACATGATATTCTTATAATTCTTCATCAATAAAATCACCAACCACACGTACCCCTCTAGGCTAGGTGAAAGTAAATCAAATAAATATGGGGGAACCACCTTTATAAAAATCCATGCTTTCCTTGTGAGATTGTGTTTGATTTTTCATATTATTATTTGTAGACAACTTTTGTTAACCTTACATTAAGCAATGGATTTTAAACACCGTGCTAACAAACACAATACAATATAACTCTCAATTGCTATGTTAATTATTATTTTTTCATTTTTTTAAAATTATATACATACATACATATATATATATATATATTCGAGTTGTAGATGGTTTATGCGTGTACGGAAAAAATATATGTATATATATGTGTGTGTGTAGATTTGTGTTATGTTATGGTATTACGGATTACTTGAGATTAAGAATGACAACAAGTCGGGTTTGACTGAACCCGACTCGCATAAACTAGGACGGCCCGAAATAGACCCGACACTGTGCTGGTTTTATTTTTTAAAACCCAAATCCCCCTTGAATAGTATATGCATAAACTTATACTCGACCTGCCCCAATCCGTGATAATTATACTATATTATAAGGATATTTAAGGAAGAAAATATTATATTCGGGACGAGGTGGGTCAAATGAGTTAATTTTGTACAAATCTAAACACGCACCGGGTTTTTATTCTAAACCTAAACTCACTGTGGTGTTAAAAAAAAAAAAAAAAAAACTCGCTCTGGTGTTAAAAAGCTCGCCCCAAACCTGCTCCATTCAAATTGAGTCGAATGAAAAACTCGTAAAATTGGATTTTATTGCAATCTCTACTTAAAATGAGTTTAAAAAATTGTTCTCCACTTGATTCTATTAGTGGACGCGAATGATGAAAAAAACGGCCTGGCTCTAAATTCATTCAACAGACGAGTGTGGTAGTTTTTAGGAGTCGAGTGGGGAACCCACAAAGATGCTGACTTTCACATGTCAGTGCATCCACACATGCCCACTGATAGACACACACGTTAGTGATACAAACAAACTTAAATTTACAATCATAATTTTGTCTCCTGAAGTTGACTTGTGCTTTAATTTTCAACTTGTTCTGAAATTATAACAATATTCACAATAAAAGAGAAAGAAACAAAGGAAAAAACCAAAAGAAGTTTCAAGTAACCTTTTTATTTTTTCTATTTTTTTTATGTAGAAAATCATTGTGTGAGTCCATGAAGAATTGAAGACCGGTAAAATTAAGAGCTAGAGAGAGCTAGGTATATGAACAGATCGATGATAAACTTGTGAAAAATGCATGGATCTCTTATTATATTGTTTCCCTTCTCTCTCACGTTCACGATTCAGCCCTCAAATCTTCTGGGATTTGATTTTTCACAAGGTAATTCATTTAAACTAGGGGTGTAAACAGATCAGATGCAGAGCGGATATTATTCTATCCATTATTCCTATCTTTTTTTAAATTTATTATTCAAATCCTATTTCGTATCCTTTCGGATAGTATATTCAATTATTCTTATTCTTATCTTTATCCTTTCGAATTTTTCGGATTCGGATAATATCCTATCCATTTTCCTTTTCAACAATGAACTTACGGCCTAATATTTTGTTAATCTAAAAATTAGTTTAACTTTTAAAAAAAATATTTTACTACATAATTTTTTTAATGAAGACAAAATAATTTATTAATCTTGAGAAGCGAAATGCAACATTACAGAACATTTTAAAATAAATACTAACCTTTTATATCACAAATGCACCTTAGATATGACGAGGAACAATCAGTATAGTAAAGATTTGAAGGATTTGCTTACGGATCAAGAAAGTCAATTAAGATAACATAATTTTGTTGCTTAGCACACATGAATGAATTTCTTTTATTTATATTCTATAACCAAATAGGATTCACGTTAAAATTATAATATAATAATATAAATTCAAATGAAAAATCAAAGTTGAAAAGTATTGCCGTTTAAATTTGATATAGTTTGAACCTTTCATGTTAGAAAACTAAACTTTGTATATATAACAAATAAAGTAACAAAAATGATTATTAATATAAGTATAAAAGATATTAAAGTGATGCAGGAAAAAAGATACTTTTGCGTTACTCCATAGACAAATTACAAAGTTTACTATTTTGCATATTATAAATAAAGTAATTTCAAAAAATTGATCCAAAAGGCAAATATCACCATAAACAAATAAAAAATGTATAACCAAGGTAAGGCAAAGTTCACTTTGAAAAATAGAATTCATAAGCCTAAAATCATATATAGGTTCTCTCGATTCATATCTCAAGTATCAATTGATTGAATGATAAGTACCTTACAAAAGTGATATATAGGCACTAAATTATGAACGGGACAAAGGGAATTTTTTTATTTTTTTTGGTTACAAAATGTTTTGGTGAAGAGAAACAACACAGTTTAGGAGATAGACATGCCACAAGGCTTGGCCCGCATTTAAATAGTTATTATAAATCCCCAAATTAAAGGGGGTTATTGGTAGCTAGATTCGAAACTAAACCATAATAGCATAGTGTTTTAATTAATACTAACTCAATCAACCTTAATAGATCAAGAAAAAAATAAAAAGGTTGAAAGCAAATATATATGCTACATTGATCAAAAAAAATCAACATATGGTAAAAAGATAGAATGGAAAATCTAAATGTTCTCCATGGAATTGGTGAAGAGGAGTGGGGAATTCAAGCAGTGGCAAGCGGCAACGTGAGATGTGTGGATACTATGACTTAGGTCTTCTCCTTTTTATTTTATTTTTTTCCCTTTTTATGTTTTTTTTGGTTTAAAAGTTTTTAGTATATTAGGCTAACTTTTAGACACCAGACTAAAAGCCCATTTCTTTAAAAAGGGAGATGATATGATATATATATATAGGAAAAATTTCAAGTAAGGTCCAAACCTTACGGATTGGGACTTTTTACAACACTTTTGTGTCGTAAAAACACAACCCTCAAGTGTTTTTACGACACAAAAGTGTCGTAAAAAGCCCCAATTCGTAAGGTCTGGACCTTACCAGAAATGCTCTGTATACATATATATGTATATATATAATATGGTATAATTTTGAGCGTGCATTTGCTCTATCCTAGCTACATAATTTAATAGAGGGTAGGTTAATCACCCATAAAGATATATGTCAAGAAGTACAAAAATTCACAAAGTCTTGAAAAATATTAATTTTTGCACTAATACTTATGAAGAGCTATACTTTCTATTTGTAGATGTTTGATATGTACCTCAAAGACACACTTTTAATATTTTGTTTGATTTAGGTGTGTAAATGGATATTCGAAAATCAGGATCCATTCTATATTCAAATCCAAATTTTGAGGGTATTTATCCAAATGAATATTTGAAAGAGAGGATTTGGATAGTACTTTTAATTATTCGAAGAAACATATAAGAATATGGATAAAGATCGTATTCGACAAGGATAATCTGTATCCGAGTTGGATTATCCATCCGTATATGCGGATATCTATTTTACCATGTATCCGTATCTACTATAATTTAACACATATAATTTATATATAAATATATATGTACATATATATATACAGAGCATTTCTGGTAAGGTCCAGACCTTACGGATTGGGGCTTTTTACGACACTTTTGTGTCGTAAAAACACTTGAGGGTTGTGTTTTTACGACGCAAAAGTGTTGTAAAAAGTCCCAATCCGTAAGGTCTGGACCTTACTTGAAATTTTTCCTATATGTATATTATTGTTTAGACGTCTAAATTATATTGCAGCTCCAACAAGTGCATTTGGTGTATAATTTTAGTATCGTCACATTGTATATTTGGTCAACATTGCAACTCCAACATGATACATTCGTCCATGCAAGGAGATGCATCACCTTTCCCTACAAAATAATATTGATTAGTTTTTGCGACGGAATTCAATTAGCTTTCTCAATTAATTGCTAGCAAATTTTGTTATGTCTTTAACTATATATTAATTAACCGAAGTTTGAATTTTTTGAGAATTAATTAACTTGATGCAAGAAATTCATTTCTAGTTGTGTACAATACGATTCCAAATTTCTCATTTCTTCTCTCGATCATGATTTCTCTTAATTTATTTGAAAGAAATGGCACTAAGGAATTTTGAAAGAAAAAAAAATCAAAGAAATATGTCCAACAAGAATTTGATCAAAAGAAAACAGAAGGAGCAAACACCAAGAGAAAGAAAGCGAAAAAAGAAGTTTGATGAATAGTTAACCACCCTTGGTGTCGATGAGTATTACCACTCTGTCTACGCGTAGGATTAGGGCCATCCGTCCCCTCAGGTCCATAAGAAGCAAAAGGAGACGGAGATGGAGATAGTATTGAAAATGGGACCACCTCATAACCAGTTGGAGAAGGTAGTGACAAAGGTGACCCCACGGTTCCACTATTATTACCTGCATCAATATATATATATATCACCAATATAATATATATATATATTACTACAAGGTAATTAATTAATTAATACTACCTTAGATCAACTAATTAATTATGTATATATATAAAATTAAAATCTTGTGTACGTGGTGATTACCTGAGCACTGAGGGTGAGAAGAATTAGCTAAGCTGCAAGGGCGAATTATACAAATACTCATTATAATTTAGAAACTATGTATATTGGAAGATGTTTTAAAAAAGAAAATGATCAGATTTGTAATAAACTGAGTACAATTAAATGTGAGTTCAACTTTTAATTTAATTTACCTTCTAAAAATTTTATGGCCCGAGTGTCCACGGTAGGTGCATTGAGTGATATTGCACCCAAATGGGGTTTGATTTTCGGAAGTCTCTCCTACGTAAAGATTTGATCCTTTGCAATGTAAATGAGAGCACGACACCATAATACCCGATCGCATACACTGCAAACTGATCATTACCGCCATCAATTGCAAGTACGTTGGATATATTTCACAAACACTCTCTCTCTCTCTCTCTCTCTCTCTCTCTGGCTATATATATATATATATTTTTTTTTTTCACAGTTATTTTATTTGTAAAATCTGTTTAATTAAATATATTGATGGATTGTTAATATTACTAATGATAACTTACTTGAGATCGAATGGACCACAGGTGCACTTAATGCAGTTACTGGCAGTAAGAGCATAGGAGCCGTTTGGAACAATTAGACTCTCATTGTACCAATTCAGGTTCGTTGAGGAACATGCTGTACAAAATCAAATTAATTTGATTATTCGATCTTCAAGAAGTTTGATGCATATATATATATATATATATATTAAGTATTACCTATGATATTATATAATAAGCATGAAATTCTTTTGAACACGAGATTAATTCTTGATAATAATTACTTTAGATAATCCATGAATAAACTTAAAGATTAAAAAAGAAAAAATAAAACAAAAATATCTTACAGCCAGAACTCAATCCCGACTAATGGGAGATCTTGAATTCAAATCCCCTTCCCCCGTTGATGTATTATAAATGAAAAGATATATATTTTACAGTATCCTAAGAAAAATTAGGACCAAAAATGAAGATACTTGTACAAAAAAAGATTTAAAAAGAAAAAGAAATAAGAGTAGTTGGGCCGCAGGGCTGCACTAGCTGTTGAGCCCCATATATTTTGCAATTGGACTACTAACCAGGAATAGGAATAGCCAGTACATCTCCAGGGTCAACATGGGCCTGCTCAAGCCCATTAATCTCCTGCAACTCACCCACCGTGGTACTATACACCCCACCAATCCCACTCAAGCTGTCCCCACTCTGCACCACGTAGGACAAATAAACCGCACTCACACCCTCATCGTTCTCATTTCCAAAACACGTACATGGCAATTCAACCACAATCCTCTCCCCGCTCATCAACGGCCTCTCTTCGCTCACACCATTAACACTCTCTATCTGCTCTCCACTCACCAGCCTCCCGTACCCCTCCGATATCGACTCGACAGTATCCGATGGCCCCACGGTGTAGAAAGTGGATAGTGACCGTCGGATACCGTCAATGCATGGGCAAGAGATTGGGATTTTGATTAGAGTTTTGGAGGGTATGATTTGGGAAGGTGGTGTTGAGGGGTCTAAGGAGTTTGAGGATAAAATGTGGGTGATGTTGAGATTGAATTTATATGCGATTTCGGAGAGTTTGGAGTCAAAAGGGAGGTTGTAAGAGAGAAGAGAGGGGCAAGAGTCTGATGAATTGCATGGTTCTATTACTGATTTTGAATGCGCTGTGGGAGAGGAATTGAAGAAGAGGAGGATTATTGGGAGAAGAAGATTGAAGTTGGTTTTGTTCATTTTTCGTGGTTTCGTACGTACTGTTAGTGCATTGTTCTTGTTTTGAATGGATTTTTGCATTTAAAGTTGGTTGGTGAATGTACTGCAAATTAATTATTAAGGTATTTATGAGTATGGAGCAGTGCCAATAATTTTAATAAACTGCAGTGTTAGTTGGCAGTGGAGACAGGGCCGGTCGGGCGCCGTAGCCTAGGTCCCCTTACATAGCATAGCCTAATTTTTTGGGGTATATAACACACACACACACACATATATAATATATCTTCACTATTTTATGTTGAGCTTCTATTTGGTAAATCACCAAAAGATAAAACAATTTTAATTCAAAGTAGTACTGATGATACTAATATACAACTTTCAAAAATGATATTTTGGAAAGATATAAATTTTCCAAGTCAATGGATTTTAGAAAATTAAATCCCTCAAAAACTAGTAACTAGTAATAGTAACTAGTAATTTCATGAATCTAGACAATATTAAACAATATTTAGATGGAACTGTAATGATAAGTTTTGATGAATCTAGATTTAGGAAACCTCATCTTAGAATCATCCCCTAGTATGTCATCTTTTCCTTCCGGAATAGATAATATATCTAGAAAAGATAATGATCTAATAAGTAATATATCACTACCAGAAACAAAAATATCAAGAACCACAAATCTAAGGACAAGTAACACATCCAATATATAAAAACAAAAAAAAGAATCAGTAAGTGATCAAGATATTGGAGATAATGAATCTATATCACAATCTGATTTCCAAGCACCATATCACCAATTGGGAGTTTTTTCACAACTGAGAATATTCTGTATTTCAATTTTAAATATTTGTAATTTAATTTGTTATTCTTGCAATTTGTTTAGTGCTACTTCACGAAGTTGATCTCCAGTTCTTCTAAATTGTAAGTTAATTTAAATTCTGTTAATTGTTTCAAAGTAAACAATTTTATTATTATTATGATATTAGTGCACTCTTCTTATATTTTCACTATTCTTCTTGATCTGCTTCCCCTTTGATTCAAGCTCTGATATATTAAAATTAATATATTATATATATATATATATATATAATATATATGTTATAGTGATTAAAAGGTTTTCAAGGCCCATTTATCCTTACACGGGGAGATGAGGTCTAGACTTGTTGAAGCCTTTCCTTTATTTTTTTCAATTTTAATAATCAACAATTACCCAAATTTAATTAAAAGTAAATAATTAACCTAGAAGCCTTAAAATAAACAATAACCCTAATAAGCTGCTGCTGTAAACCTCTTAATGCAATTAAAAGAGGTCGGCATGCGGCAACCAAGCAATGTCAATTCAATTAATTTTTTAAAAAATTACCATCAATTCAATTAATTAAAAAACCATTTCAATGGGATTTAATAAAAAAAATCAAGTCTTTGTATTTTTTGAGAAAGCTTGATTCTAAAAGTCTAATCAACAAATTTTTCGATGCAGAATGCTAAAAGAATCATCTTATGGGATAAATTGATGAATTTGTTTGAGGTTAGTTTTTTTCTTTTTTTTAAATGAATCACTATCTTTTAGTTTTTGTTTTAACTACATTCTACACATGTAAGAAATTTAATTACTTTTTTTGTAAATTTTCAAATCACTTTGCTATATAAGTTTTTTGTTGAAATTTATTAGTGTAACTATATTACATAAGCATATAAAAATACAAAAGGGCTCTAAAATAAAAATTCCTAGAGGGCCCCTCAAAACTCAGGACCTACTCTAGGTGGAGATTTTGTCAAGAAGAGAGGTGCTCCAAAAACTCAAAAACCATTTTAGTGATACAAAATTATTTTCTTATTAAAAGACTGCAATTTTTGAAATGGTAACTCTTTGGATAAGTGAGAAAGAGAGAATGCGCAATACTAGTGCAGAGGAAGTGAATTTGTAAGAATTAAATAAAATAATTGAGGTTGATTGTGATAATTAGTGTAATTGAAAATGTTCAATTGCAAATTAGAGTCTAATAAATATTTTATTTTCAGAAATGCTAGGCACGTACACTCCATCCCACGCTACCATACCAAGGTTTTTTTTTATCATTGTTCTCTTCCTCTCATCCTAAAAGATTAAAGTAATGAATAGTTGAAATAGATGATTTTTTTTAAAAAAAAATATAATAAACGGGCATATTGTCTAAAGTTCCGACCTACTTCGAAAGGCTAGCTATACGTTTGCGCGCCAAAACACTCGCCCATCTATAAGTAAAACCACATATAATCCACTTGTCTATTCAACAATAGAATGAGTACAACAAACATCACAAGCCACCATCTGGCTTACGTTTAAAATCATAAAATTTCATTAGCTTCCACCAAAGGTTTTTTTTTCACAAAAATCATGGGAAATTCACCTAAGTTTTGAATCAAACCCAACATCAAATCATAACAAGGGAACAATTGCGTAATTAAAGAATTTTCCTATGACGTCTCTAGTCAATTTTAATAAAACTGACCCATAATCGATATAACTCTAATATTTAATATAAAAAAAACTTTATTATCAATCTCAACAAGAATATAGACTTATTCCAAAAACAAAATCATACTCACACATTTACCAAATACCAAGTCTAAAAGCATAAGATAAATGGTTCAACCAATTATTTACTGAATCAAGTAAACAATTTCACAAACTAAATAAAATCATACCACAAATCCTTTTAGAACCTCATAATCCCAATTTTAAAGGCTATTAATCAAATTATTTTAAACACATAAGTTACATTGCACAAAAAGTAAAAGTAAGAACACAAAAACACATTAAATCGGCACAACCATCAACTTCATAGAAATTCTGGGAATAAACCAACACTATAAAAATTTCATAAAATTAAACAATATAGCTAGATGTGTTTAGTTTCACATGCACTTGGATTCAACTGAAAATCATTTATACTCTAAGAGTAATGAATGTTTTGGTAACAGTATACAATCTGTCCAAGATCAGATTTTGCAGCGCACTGTTTTTTTAACTTCAATAACTCTCAACATCAAAATCATATCTAACCACTTCCAAAGCCCAGATTCTCCTAACATATGATATTAGCTTCTCTAATTTTTTCAGATTTTTATCCAAAGGTTTAGTACCTCAAACGAACTTGAAACTAAATATGTGTGACAACATTTCGATCAAAATTAGGTATTTTAACACCCTGATTTTGAAAAATTGATATCTCCTAAATTAAAAATCATATTACTCAAGTTCTAAATCCATAATACTTGTAACTCATAATATTATTCTATGTATTTTTTTGATATTTTAATAAAGACATATAATTAAGGTTTGTCATTAAGAAACTTATAATCAATCGAACAAAAATACAATAAACCACTTTATCAGAAATTAGGTCAAAAATAAAATCAAAACAATATGCATGAATAGAAACCACAAGAAGAGGGTGAGAATCACTCACTAGAAATAATTAATCAACCAAATAAAAAAATCTAAAAGAGCCGACAATATAAATTGACTCAAAACAAAAAAAGTATATATATATATATATATATATATGCATGTATTGAAATCCACGGAATAAATGTGAGAAACACACAATAGATAATCGAAAGGGGAGGAACCAAATAATATTTTGCATTTACTCGGGTTCTCTCTTATGTCTCTTCTTCTCTACAAATGGCCGTATGATAATACGTAGGGGGTGTATTCAATTTAGATTATATATAGGATTTTTTTGGATTTTGAAAGTCCATGAGTATTCAATTTGGATTTTAAAAAGTCTTTTAAAATCTTATGGTATTCAATTAGAATTTTAAAAAATTTTTTTTTTAAATCTTGTGGTATTCAATTAGGATTAAAAATAGTCTTTTCAAATTTTATGGTATTCAAAACTCAATAAACTTTGAAGAATTTTATAAGTTGATAGATTTTGATGGATTTGGGAATGTTTTTATGAATAACAAATCAACCAACAAATCTTCTCTCAAAGGAAAAGATTTCACATGGATTTCTTTTCTATCTTTCTCCCAACTCTAGGTATTATTTTTTATTGTTTTTATAATCTATTAAACCCTTCTACTCTATTCTCTCTATTTAAAACCCATTTTTTTCTCAAATTTCATGTATTATTTTTTCTTCGTCTCTATAATATATTTAAATCCATCTAATCCATTCACTCTATCTAATAAAACCTTTTTTTTCGATTTAGATACAGTTACTTTTAAAGTTTTAATTATCCAATTAGTCATATTATTCCGAAATTATAGAGATGTCGCTCCCTTTATTTTTTTTCTCCCATTTTATGAATTTTTTTAGACAGATGATGATAATCGAATAAAAATGGCAAAAAAAACCAATCCATTAGGTTTTTAGACTCGATCCAAATAGTTTACGACGGATTTATAATTTTCTTATTACTTTAAAGTTGTAATGAAAATTCTTTTATTATTTATCTTTTGATTTTTTTATCATAACTAGTTTTTATGCACATGATTATAGTGTTTAACAAATGTCATTAAGTCCATTAATGATTACGTATATGCTAAGGATTGAATAATTAGTAGGAAATGAAAATAATAACATATAAATAAAACATAATATTAGGTGGCCATAAAATAATGATAATGGAAATCAAAATGACAATAATAAGAATGAAGAGGGTTATGATAATTATAATAATATTTGAATGGAGCAGTATGATTTTTTATAATGTATTTCATTAAATGTCTTTATATTTTTTATAATGTTACTTTAAACTCGTAATTAATTTATTTTATTGTTTGTCTTTTTATTTTTTATTTTTTTGATGGACTTATTAAAATTTATAGAAATCCACCAACTTATTAAAATCTATATAAATTTAAAAGAATCCATACATTAAAATCTGACAAGATTCTATAAGGATTTAAAATAATCCGTGGACTTAACAGAATCCACAGATTTTAAAAAGTCAGTTAAAATCTTTTAAAATCTGAATTGAATACACCCCCTATAGTTTTCTTTTCTCCCCTAAAACCTTATATGTGTTAATAACCAACTTATATTCATACTAGTGTTTTCTCATCTAAATTAGGGCAACTAAAATAAGTATCATAACAAATAAAAGAATAAATATAAATTAACCCAATGGCCTATTTAATTATAATTACTCAAGACCCCAAACTAATTTTCTTTTTCTTTAATTCCCGCATGTCAAACTCACAGCACGATAAGGTCAACTTTCAAAAATCATAACTAATTCATTAAAAGTATAAATGTAGTGAAATTTGTGCTCAAACTAAAGCTCGTTAAATCTAGTTTAAAATAAAGTTGTGAAAAAAAATTCTCAACATAATAAAAGATATGAATTTTCAAAGGAAAACATATCAAAATTTTAAGTTTTCAAAACTAATCATATATACTTTAAATTATAATGATGCTTTGCTTGGACAATAAGCATTTTGCATCTTCATGTTGATTTGTAATCTTGGACACTGTTATAGAATATTGAATGGTAGAATTTAACGAGTTTTTTTTATTGGAAATGATACTCTGCATATTTTTCATTCTTTGAATTTTTCAAAAAACTACTCTTTTTGTCTGGAAAAGTGTGTGGAACTATCCGTCATGCTATGTAGTGAGATTTGAATTAATTGTATAAGATATGTACATATGAATTATATGTTTGCATCATGGTACATAATCAACTCATACTAGTATTTATATACTAACCTAAGTTGTCTTTATGTTTCTTGAGTACGTTTTCTTTATGAGCGTATCTCAATTTTGCAGGTATTAATGTGCTTCATTGATCGTGCTAGGAGTTTTTTTTTTAAGTTTATTTATTTATGTTGTAAATTGTATATAGTTTGTTGGACTTTGGGAATGGGTCCAATTTAAATACTCTGGCTAACTATTTTGATAAAGTAATTCTATTTTGTTCTATTATGTAATCGAATTTTTTAAATAAAGTTTGGATATTAAAGTTTTGTTTATTCCGCAAACATTTATAAATGATTTTGATTTAAGATTAAATTTTAGTTCTTGAGAATGAGTTTTGAAATTAATTGTCGTTTTTAATTTTCACATCCAGTAGTTGGACGGACGAGTAAGTGTGGATTAATTGGATATTTGGGGTCCAAAAATCGGAGTGTATTTTATACAAAGGATAATTTTATGACACTATTTTTTTATATATATAATACATTTTTATTCTATTTTCCATACAAATATAAATGCACTGCAACTACAATAAGCATGGACCAATAAAAAATTCAAAAATCATTAACTCATTGGCAATAAAAACATCTTTTTATCATTTAAGCAAATATTTAATATTAGAAAAATTATAACTTGTATCTTGAAGTATATGTTAAGTATACTATGAATATAAATTTGTATCATGTTCTTACGACATGACAAAAAATATTTAATTTTAACTTAGAGATAATAATGTAACGGAGGAAAGGGACGTGTTTGGCCAAAGTAAAACTTGATCTACCATCCGAAAATGTTCGATTTTCGAGTTACATTAAAGCCCCTAATTGGCCGTAAACAAAAATTATGACGAGGTAAGCATAAACATGCGGTCAGGTCGGTCATAAACATCCCTGAATTCGCGTACAAGCCGAATTGCGACAACCACGGCTGAACCCTACTGTTGGATCACTGTGAGGCCACAAAGGCACAAACTATGACGAAGCAATCTTCAATACCAAGACGACAATCTCACAGTCCTTACATTCATCAACCCAAAAAACCCAGATTAACAACCTTAGCATTTGAACCCCCAACACCAGCACCCAACCCTCACTATAAGAAGAAGAAACCTAGAAGAAGGAAACCGCCGACCATTGATGCTTCTCGCAAATGGGTCTTTTCTACTTGCGATTTCTCCAATTACAAAGGTGTATTTTTCCTCCCCATGTATATATTCACAAATTCTAAAAGACTGATTCCAGCTTTGGCTCATTTACTTGAACCAGAATTTGATACTATGAGGAGGTAGTATTCGTTTTGCACTTTTGTCACTTCCTCCTTTTCTAACCTCCAGCTTATCATGCCTTAGCCGTAGCTTCCTCTTTTTTGATAATACTTCGAAGGAAATCTTTGTTTTTTTTTTGGCTTGATTGGAAGACAATTCTGAGGCTAAGAGCTTAATTGCTGTTCAAAAATATTAATTAAACAAATTGATAATGATCACCTAGCAAAATTTCTTTCTTTCTTTCTTTTGTGCCTTTATTTATCAGCAACCTTTTCTCGCTCTGAATTGTTTCTTTTTATTCATTCTGCAGATAAGTTTGTTTTTGTGTCGTATAATATACTAGGAGTTGAAAATGCGTCAAAACATCGAGACTTGTACTATAAAGTCCCACGCAATTTTTTGGATTGGAACCACAGGAAGAAACTTATATGTGAGGAGCTCACTAGCTACAATCCGAGCATTCTGTCTTTCCAGGCACGTTTGAGTTTCTTTTACGGCCTTTAATGCATTTGCTTCGTTTCAAGAATTAAAAGACCAAAGACGTGGTTACTTTGCTTGTTGGAGATCCATGTATCATTGAATGATGTATTCGTTCTTGTAAAATACACTTTTTGCTCATCTATTGCGTAAAATCCAGCAGTCAGAAAATCAGCACAATTGCTGACACGGTACATTTTCAAAGTTCAAACATATGCTGTAAAACATCTAAACTTGGCATTCTCAGTGACTGACGTTTATAAGGAGGCACATGTTGCTCTATATCATATCCATCAATATTCAATACAGTTGCAAATTCATAAACCTGTTCCTTCGGCTGCAGGAGGTTGACCAATTCGATGATTTATATAAGCTTCTCCGAAAGTATGGCTTCAGAGGTGTTTACCAGGTTTGTACATCTGGACCCAACAGTGCGTCCTGTAGTCCGATAATGGGTTATAAATCAAGGTTTTGATTGAATTCCATCGCCATTTATACTAGGCCCGCACAGGCGAAGCTCGTGATGGATGTGCTATATTCTGGAAAGATGAGTTGTAAGTTTTCTTAATTTTCTGTGGCAGTGTGATAGTAAAGTGCTTTAGGTTTTTCATTCCTTTTCTCAGAATGTTCTCTAGCCATTCATGATGGAAAATACTTTGATTATGTCATAGATTATTGATTCAGTCCACTAATTCTTATTTGCGCCGGTAACCCTACTAAAAGGACATTAAAGAAGAAGATGGTATGTATAAAATTTGTTTAATTATGTGTTTGAACGAAGTGTATTGGTAGACTAGTGCTCACAGTTTCTTCGGACATGGTGTTTTTGGTGTACCAAGAACTTGAAACTTGTAAGTTGTAACATCTATACTAACTCAAAAGCCTTTGATCGTTGCGCTTGGCCTTTTTTTTTTGGTTCTACATTTGTGCCCCTTTACTTCCTTTTTAGTAACTGAGTTTCCGAAAGTCAATCTTGAACACAGATTTTCCCTTTTGCATCAAGAAAACATAGAGTTCAAGAGGTTTGGCCTTCGTGACAATGTTGCTCAACTTTGTGTTTTGAAGGTATGAAGGATCATGGTTTTACTATTTTGGTTTGATTTATTTCATTTGTAGGTTGGTGAGAACGAAAACTTTAATTCAAAATTACCCAAATTATAGTTAGGATGTTAAATGAATTTTTTTATACAATAACTGATTCTCTTAAAAGATACTAAGAACTATCACTAGAATTAACGCATGGATTACATTTTCTCATCCAACATTAGGAGGGACGCTAAACCTTCCACTCGACATTGCATCTCCATTTCCTTTCGTCTCTTTTTGGCAATTGTGATGTGGATTTCATGTTCTTTAGGAGAGAGGGTCTTAGTTATTTATGACTTACCTGTAAATGCTTAGACAAGTGATTGTTTAGATTTATTTGATTATCCATAGTAGAACAATACTTCAAGTTATTTTTTAATATATTGTTTCAAATCCCAAGAGTTGGCCTTAGTGTCTTGATTTCCAATAAGTTATGAGCATGGTCCTTCTTCTTAGTGCCAAAAGCTATTACTATAAACATCCTTTTTGTGATTTGTTAGTCTAGATGTTTGGATCCTGATATGAATGTCGTTGATGCTTCTGGCCTTTAGCCTATTGACAGGCAATTTCCTCAGCATTAACTTTAAATTGACTTTATAATTTTCTTTTCTAAATAATGCAGATGGTCCAGGATCAGTTAAATCCCAATCTAAATGCGCAAGCATCAGAGTAAGTTTATATGTGTATATATAGATATATGTATGGACGTATGTAATATTAGCAAATACCCATGCCTTCAATCTGGCCTTTGCTTGCATAGACTTATCCTTGCTACTTTGAGTTACCCGTGTCTCCAGAATTGAGTGGGAATTTTGAATGAAATTTTTTTGGGGGGTGGGGGAGGGGGAGGGGGTTGTGGTTTGAATTTGGGGGTTGAACCTTGTACAGTTAGGATCATCTCAACTCTCGCTAATTCTCTAAATCCTATCATGCTTGTGCTTGTGCCTTTCGTAGTCGAAAGAAATAGTAGTATGCGTGTTCCTTGCCCTTCATCTCTATTTAATAATCATCAGAACAAAACATAATTAATGCATTGAAGATGATTTAGCTGCCTTGATGTTTACTACTCGTGTTTTCTTGCATTTCTGGTATTATTAAGTAAGATAATACTGTATGCTGATGCAGTAACCTATAGTGTGAATGTGTAACAGGGCCTTTTTTCCCCTTACCCTTTTGTTAAGAGAGAGAAAATTCTAATCGTATGCATATAAGCTTTATATTGTATGTCATACATTTGAAAAGAAATAAGTTAATGAAATTAAGAATAAACAATTTTGTTAATTTTAAGAAAAAAATTCAGCTACCATACATTGTAATTATTGAAGAGTTGCCTTAAGGTGTTATTTGATATTCACTTCTTATGTTCTGGTAAGTAGACATTGATGATAAATTAATTGATATGTGAACGTATAGGGCCCTTCCTTCTCGAAACTTGTTGGTTGGAAATATACACGTGCTATTCAACCCAAATCGCGGAGACATCAAGCTGGGTCAGGTTTGATTTCCCAATCTATCCTAGTGCCTATCTAGCCATTTCGTTTGGGAAAGCAAGGGATAATAGTCACCTGATGACGTGGCAGTCCTCCATTCGTCCCTTAGGCCCTTGAGGGGCCATATATTTTTTTACCCCCCAAGACAAGCACAGGCTCTCCTTTGGAATTTATATGTTTTGTGATAGATCCACACTTATGTGTAATACGATATTATCTGGCATATTATAACTATTATATGTCAATTCAAATGTAATGTAGCTCTTTGGATTGATTCTACTGATCTGTTGGCAGATTCGGTTGTTTCTTGAGAAGGTCCATAAACTATCAGAGGAATGGGGCAACATACCAGCTTTAATTGGTGGCGACCTAAACAGTATGCCGCAGGTAGATCTTTCAGTAGTAAGAGTTATTCTGTAATTATTTTTGTGCAATTGCATAGTGCTAGTTTCCTTCAGCACTACATATTTATAGCTTCCTGTTCTTCTTCTGGTCAGAGTGCACTATATCAATTTCTGGCTTCGGCTGAGGTAAGTTTTTTGTCCCAGGTTATATTTCAAACTATCCTTGAGCTTGCTTAAGTAACTTGTGGTACTTCAAAGTATCTTCACTGCTGAATCCCGATTATATATATGAAGATTAAAGTTAGCATTTATTGCAGTTGGACATCCAACTACATGAGCGAAGAAAAATATGTGGGCAAAATTGTCCATTAGAGTTCCCTTCCTTCCAATCTCAGAATAGAGGTGCAGCCAGGTAGAGTTTTTACTCTCTCTAAATCTGGTTAGAAGTAGAATTGCAAGATTCTAGTTATCACGTATCTCTCAATGTCATAATTGCAAAAGATGAAGAGAGGAAGAATTATCGAATTAAGGATAGCTACCGATTTGCATATATGGGCTGCAGCTTTTATACGTCTGTCTCAAGGCCATCACTGCATAGATGGAGTGATGAAGAATTGGAGCTAGCTACTGGAACCACAGGTGTAACTCAACTTAGGCACCAGTTGAAACTCTGCAGCGCATACCTTGGAGTGCCTGTAAGATTCCTGAATCTTTATATAGTTATATTATTGACTTGGGGGAAATTGTCATATTTCATTTCAGATTTGTCCATCTGATATAATAATCGTGTCATTCTGGTGTCATTCACTTAGGGAAGCTCTAAAACAAGGGATGGTTACGGAGAACCCTTGGCAACTACTTACCACTCCAAGTTTATGGGAACTGTTGATTACATATGGTATGTTAATTTTATACAGTGAATACAATTTTTTTTAACGCCTTTTGAAGAAGTTGTCACTGATACCTGTGATGATACAGGCATACGGAGGAGCTTGTTCCTGTTAGAGTACTCGAGACCTTACCTACTGATGTTTTGAGA
Source organism: Lonicera japonica (assembly GCA_021464415.1). NCBI lineage: Eukaryota > Viridiplantae > Streptophyta > Magnoliopsida > Dipsacales > Caprifoliaceae > Lonicera > Lonicera japonica. Next base: position 13,681,788 of record CM038467.1, on the reverse strand, counting down.
AAAATGGGAGGGCTCCCAAGTAAGGTAATTCCGCCTTTCTTAGCACAAGCATAGCCATTCACAGTAACAATTCTGACTGTATTGTTAGTGGTACATTGCTCAGATATTCTTTTAATAACAAAGACCCCTCTTAATGGTCGGCATCTGGAAGTACACCTTGTGAAGTAATGGATGTGGACTTGTTCAAAAAGAAAAAAGTAACAGAAGCAGATAATACGAGGGGCTTGATTTTGTAAAGGTGTGATTGATTGATTAGTTACTTGGAAAATAATTGAAATTCTTGGAATTTTTTTGCGTAGTAAAATTTCCATGAAAAAAAAAAGAAGTAAACCACATGGGAGGTGGTTTGTAGATACATCGAAAAGGGAAAAAGTAGGTACATTTAATGGTTTACACGGAAAAAGAATACTTAGGGTCTTGTTGGTATTGTGGAAATTCATTCCATGCAAAATTAAGTAATCAAACACCACTAAAATTGGAAACATAAAGTTTACAAGGATGTTATAAAAAACACCCTAAAAGGTTTGGGTTTTGGATCTTGTATGTGTATGAAGTGTTGAATCGGATTTTCTTGCATTTGCAGAAGTTGGGCAGCGATCATCTTGCTCTTGTGTGTGAACTGGCTTTTGCAGACGATAGCAATGGGATATAAACGAAGTTGCAGCCTTTTTATTTATTTCAGGTCTGCTTGGAAATTGCCAAGTTTATGAGATTCATCCAAGGGAGCTGCAATGTTATTTTCATTCTTGCTTAGAATATCGGTTTATTTATTGAAAAGTTGGGCTTCACAGTTACAGCATGAGAATCTGGGTTTAAGTGTTTAACAATGACCTTCAGTAAAAAGTTGTTGCCCCTTCCCTTTCTCAAATTGAGTATTGCTTTCCTTTAGTACTTTGTAAGAAAACACTAATTTAACATAATTAGTGGAAATATAACTTGTTTTCTGTTGTAGGATTTTATATTTTCATTATGTCCAAAAAGTAAATGTGATTATCAATTTTATACGGAGGGAGTTTGCAATTTCACTTAAATTGCTTTGGCGAAAGAATTTGCCAAACTTGAAGAAGCATCTCTTTTTACAGCAGACTATTTAAGTCTAATTTTTACACGCGTTAAAAAGAGCATCAATAGGAAGTCCCAACAAAATTTTGCCAAGGGTTTCATTAACCGGTAAGGCCAGATTTGTTAAAAAAATTACTCATTCCTTCTAGAACTTGGGAATCACGTCAATTTTGAAATAATTTTTATTCTATCAACTCTTTTCCTTTAAAAAAATGGAGTAGGGAAGGCTAGATTTGTTAAAATAAATGTTGATTGTGCTATAATAGATTTTGCACCCCAAAAACAAAAGGACAGCCGCTTGGCAAAACTAAGATGATAGTTTCCAGTCTTGAGATTTGTCTCTTTCCACATAAGAACAAAACACAAAACCAAGAATCAAAACAAACAGATCAAAGGCACACATAAGAACAATTTGCATTACAGAAAAGACATCTCCGCCTGAAACTTCATATTCTCAACACAAAATACACAAGTCTATTACTACTACTAATAATAATACGCTGAAGCTTGGTTCTATAATCGCCACCAATTTTCCTCATTTATTCATTATTAATGAGTCAAAAATCTTAGGACGGCTCTAAAAAGCCAACAGAAAAACCCAAGAAACTCATTTTCTCCTCCTTTATTTTCTTCCTCAGGCTATCAAAAATAACCAATAAATTAACCTTCATAGCCGCAAAACTATATGTTATTCAGAATTTCATCAAGCCAAGAAAGATCTCCCTCATCCTCCAGTTTCAAGTCAAATTCTGCCACTGGATTTCTCCCCTCCTTATTGTCCAAATCATCCACCGGAAGATTGAGTTCCTCCTCGTTCCAGTCATCATCCCAAAATTGCCTCAAATCATACACCGGGTCGACCTCCAAACCCAACCTCAGCTCTTGATTAATAGAGGGTGACATCCGTTCTTCCACAGAGAGTTCAGAAATGGGTTGCAATAGTAAATCACAGTTCGGTACCAGCTTTCCCTCCACCCCGGGTTTGAGATCTTGACTACTCGATTGCCCCACAATCGGCTTCTTCTCTTCTTTTTCCACTCGTTTCATTTTATCAGATTCTTGGACTTGAATTCCAGGGCCATTAGATACATCAAGAACTGAAGATGGGGATGGATAAGCGTACAAACCATTAGTATCGTCCGAAGCAGAAAGGTTAACTTGAGAACTCTCCGATGAATTCAAATTCCTAGATGAAAGGATTCTCTCAAACTCGAGCTTCTTCATATTATAAGCCTTAGCAGCCTCTTCTTGAGTAGCAAAAGTACCCAGCCATTTCCTTCTCCCTTCAATGGGATCTCGAATCTCAGCCGCATACTTGCCCCATTTTCTTCTCCGGACCCCTTTATACATTGAAGATGACCTTTGATTCTTACCCGCAATTTTCCTTCCATTGCAAGAAGAATTATCTGAAGATGATTCACATCGAATGCTAGGAATAATAATCTCCCGCACTATTTGCTTCACTCTCACAATGCTTTCAATATCATCTTGAAAAAACATATCACCATCATCATCGTCATCACTTGAATCAGTGGCGTCTGGATCATTGTAAATTACTCTAATTTTTCTAGATTTGAGACCATCCATTTCTATTTTCTGTTTGTTCTTTCCGTTGCCTATCAATATCATATCTAGTCTCCAAAATTTCCTTGGGAGTAAATGTGATATAGGTAGGTAGAGAAAGAAACAGATAAACCCTAAACAGCCAAGAATTACTTGATGTGATGAAACTAAGGAGATAAACCCTAAACCCCAATAAAAAATTAAAAATTTCCAGACTTGACAAAAAAATAAAAATAAATCCCCAAAATCCCTATTGAACAGAAAAGAAGAAGTGTTTTATATGAAAAACCCCAAAGATGACCACTCCAGAGAAAACCCTGCACACATGAACAGAAACCCAAAACCCTAAATCCATCAAAACCCATATGTACAAACATGTGTTTCTGATATTTATATATATAAACATGTGTGTGCGGCGGGTATATCACATTGATCAAATTGATTTGCTAAAACCGTACCTGCACATGAAAGAACAAGGGGAACTCTGATTTTGCCAATGGGGAAGATAGAGACAAAGAGAAGAGAGCCAGAGCTGTACTGATGAAGCTCCGAATAAATCAGCAATCGTCTTGATAGCACACGACATAAAATATTTTGTTCTCTGTCCTTCCTTCTTCCTTTTCTCGAGAAAACAGAGAGAGAAAATAGCCTTAAAAACTATAAGTTCAAAAAGAAAAGAGAAAAATTAAATTAAGTAGTTACTCAGATGAATAAAAGGGAAGAATGTCAAGAAGGGAAGCGCAATAAAATAGGGAAAAGAAAAAAGAAAGTGAAATTTACCCAAATTGTTATCCTCTCTGTATTTCTCTCCGTGTTTCTCACTCTAAAAGAGTAATTTTGGTAACACACGGTCTCCCCCCTCTCTCAGTTCTTTTTTACATTGCCTTTTCTTTTATACGAAGTTAAATATTGACTGGGGATAGGGGTGGGGGGAGGGGAGGGGAGGGGAGTGAGAGTGAGAGTGGCTCTCTTGGGGCCCATTTTAAGACTCAGTGGGCAAGACCATCTGGCTAGCCAACCAAATCCTGGCTTGGGCTGAGCTGTCTTTGCCAGGTGGTACTTTTTTATTTATTTACTTTTTGCATGATTCGTAACTTATATAAGATGGTGTATACCAGATGGTCTGCACGGGTGTTGAAGTTAATCTCAAAATGTATCGAATTTATTGGACTGATTCGAATTGATTTTTAAAATTTAAAATTGAAAATGAGAAATTTAAACTGAAATCAAATAGTTTGATTTGGATTCAGGACGAGCTAATCCAAAAATAAATTCAAATTAAACCGAATTATGTATAAAAAAATAAAAAATATTAATATATACTCTAATACGTTAATCATATTATGCTAATACAAAAAAGATAGACTTTTATAAAAATATGTTTCTTATTAATTGTATGTTGTGATTTTCTTAAAAAAAATCATTAATGAGTACTCTTACTTTTAAATTAACTTCATGATGCTAAAAATTTTCTTATCATATACATGATGATAAGATTTTTCTTATTACATACATGATAGTAAGATAATTCATCATTTTATTTAATATATTTTATTTTTGTAAATATACAAATAAAATAGTAACTAAATAGAAACATCGTTTTTATATGTTTATTCCTTATTTCTAAAAAATCATTACGCTAATTTGAATTTGAACCAATCCTACATTACCATTAGTATTCCATTGTTATGTTAAATTTACTTAAAAAAATGTCAAAATCGAACCAAAAAATTTGGTTCGAGTTTAATTTAGGTTTAGAAAATTTAGAAATTGAAACCAAATCAATTGTTGTGTACTTCAAAAAAAAAGAAAAAATAATTGATTGTTATGTATGACTTCCATCTTAAATTAAGAATCCAGTTAGAAACAAATGATAAATTTTAATGTTTTAAAAAATAAGACTCTTAATTTAGTACATTTTAAAATAAATAATGAATTATTCTTAAATTTGGACAAAGAAAATCTATTTTATTGAAAAGTAGATTCATTAAGTCCCGTTTGAGTACATTAATTAGAAAATTCCAATTAACAATTAATGCAATTCGTATGGTTAAGGTTCCTTACCTAATATTTAAGTTGTCTTTATAAATATTAGTGTTAACACTAACGGAAACCGTAAGCCATGAATGAAATTCAATCAATTTCATCAATATTAATTTGGCCTATAAATTAAATCAAATTTGTTTTATATTTTCTATTTTGATTTTTTGAAAATATGCATTCCAAATTGAATGTCCCAAAATTCAACAATCAGTCTGTTCATTGTGATGACTGATGCGTCAGATTATGATTTGGCGGACATTCCGAGTATTAGTGGTGATGAATATTTTAATATTTTTCGAGTTTTGATTCCTCTTTTGTAGCCACTTGTACATTAATCATTTATCGTTACTTTTTAGCTCGTACGTTTGATTCCTCTCCAGATTGAAACTTATCGAACTCAAAACTAGAATTGTCATGCATCGATTAATTACGTCAATACTACTTATCATCGTTGTCAGGGTTCAAATTTTCTCCACATTAGCATACATCTAAGAGGGTAGTTATGACATTTAACAATGATTTTTTGATTATGCAAAGATAAATTTTTTAAAAAAAATTTTTTTTTTGGTTAAATGTATTTATTACTAAGTTCGCAATATACTGATTTTTATATACCTAGTGATATTCTTGGAGTGGTAATAGAAGGGCTCATTTGGTTAAAAGATGCCAGGAAACCTTTATTCCTGGCAATATTGGATAATGCTCGTTTGGTTGGAGTTTTTGGTAATTCTGGTGGGTGTGACTTTGGTGATATTCTTGGAGTGGTAATAGTTTTTTTTTTCTTTTCCTTTAACAAACCTATATCCTAAAAATTTATTAATTTGAAATGAAATTATTCCATTAAAGAAAGTTAAAGAGGTTGGGTATTCACGACTCGTACGAACCCACTAGTTCATAATAGTTAAACTACACTTTTAATCATCATCATAAAAAAGATTTTTATTTAATAATAAATTCTTATAGGAACTTTCCATATTGGTCTCATCCTTCATAACCATATCACATTGCTGATTTGGAAATAGGATGAATTGAGACGGTTTGGCCAACATTTTAGTAGAGATTACTATTTTGGTATTTTCTGAGTTTTGATTCATCCCAAGTTCAATAAGCATACACGAGTGCCATATTATAGTTTTGCAGCCACTGGGACATTAACAATTCATCATTATTTTCATGCTTTCACATTCAATTCCTCTCCTGGTCGACATTCTTCTAACTCCAACCTCACACATGCACATACATGATTGTCGTATTATCATTTAGCAATTAACCACTTCAATACTACTTGTCATCGTTGTTCAAGGCTCAAATTTTCTCCACATTGGCACCCTACACGTTGGGGTAGTTATGACACTTAAAATGATTTTTCGTTTATGCTTCTATAACTATTTTAAAATAATATTATTATTTTTTAAAATGTATTTATATATCTAGTAAAAGGAAATAACTTACATATTATTTCATAATTCTTACAGAGTGTGAGAGTGATATTCTTGGAGTGGTATTAATTTTTTTCCTTTAGCAAACCTACACGATTACATAAAATAGGCCGGATATTCACAACTCGTACAATCCCACTAGCTCATAATAGTTAAACTACACTTTTAATCATCATCCAAAACATAATTTTCATTCAAAAATGAAATATTCTTATAGGAACTATCCATATTCGTTTCATCATTCGGAACCATATATCATCCCGGATCTAATGAAATCGAATGAATTTAGACGTTTTTGTTGACGTTTGAGTATTAGTAGAGATTACTATTTGGTTATTTTAATTTTGAGTTATGATTCATCCATGGTTCGACATGCAATTGCATACACGAGTGTGGTATTATAGTTTTGCGGCCACTTGGACATTAACAATTATCATTACTTTTGAGCTTTTACGTTTAATTCCTCTTCGGATCGATATTCTTCTAACTCCAACCTCACACACACATACATGATTGTCGTTTTAGCAATTAATTAACTACTTCAATACTTTTTGTCATTTACTCTTCATTGTTCAATGTTCAAACTTTCTTCACATTCACGCGATACACTTAGGGGTAGTTATGACACTTAACAACAATGATTCTGTCATGTTCCATAACTTTTTAAATTAAATAATATTTTTTTTTTCCCATTTTTTAGTAGCAGGTGCATTGCATGTATGTGCATAAAACGTGTAATATATTTAGTAATAGGAAATAAAAAATAAGGGACAGGACTTCTATGTTATTTCGTAGTGAGTCATATTTTTCATATAGAGTGAATTAGCGTACTAGTATTGTATTTATTTGAATATGAAAGTCTCATTTAGACTGTTGTGGAAGTCTTTTTTTTTGTGTGTGTATTCAATGAAAGAGGTTTAAACCTTCCTTTTTATTAAAAATAAATAAATAAATAAGAAAAGAGTGAATGTGGTTTAAAGCATCTGTGCTTAAATGGATGTTCGTTTTATCAATATAGCTCCAGGTTTCTTTATGAATTTTAATTGCATAAGTATGAATCCTGAAACCCCAACCGTAAGTGTAAGTCGTAAAAGAATAACTACCTCTTCTCATCAACCATATTACAATAATCATTTCTTCCGAATTAAAAGATTTATTTTAAATTTTACCTGCTTTAAAACGTCAAATATTAATTCTGACATAATTCAAAGCCAAACATAAATTTTAGTGGAGATATGGAATGCTACTGCGTCTTTAAAAAGAGAATGAAAATTCGAGGGCTTCTTAAAAAAGAAAAGGGTAATGATGTTAGAGCATGTCTAATTATTTCCCTATAATTTTCTTATAATCGACAAGAAATTTTAGAAAAAAGTCATCTTTAGGGAGGAGCTCTCCAATGGTTAGCTCAATTTCTTGTATGTTTGGCGAATTTTTTTTAAAAAAAAATGCTCTCCAATTATATTTTTCATCAAATATGAGAAAAAGGTAAAGTCGTTTTAAAATAAAATCATTAAAAATTATTTTTTAAAACTCCGTTTGATAGCAGCACAAAAAATGAAAAAAAATAAAAAAATCCTAATTTGGGTGACCATATGATAAAATAAGTGAGACATATGGTGAAATTAACCTTTGCCTTTTAGCATGACATATACTTATAAAAATGAGTATGAGCAGGGACGGAGCTGTGCTTGGGCTACCCCGGACTGTAGCCCAGGTCTAATTTTTTTAAAAAATTTTTTTAGTAGTAGACTTAAATTTTATTTATAAATATGTGTATAGCTCACCACATTTTTTTTAATATTATTACTCTACACCTATTAAAATTTTATCAATTCATTTACCACCTTCATTTTGATTCTCTTAAGGAGCGTAGGGTTCAATTACGATAAGCTATTATGTCTTTTTGTTTGTATTTATGGCGTACATGGCTAAGATATAAGGGAAAATAATTATATTTTTTTGTATATTTCGTATCTACACTTCCAACGTATATAAAAAGTTGGTATCTTTTGTATGCATTTGAATATATTATATTTGCATTTTGCTTTTTTTTATTTTAACGTTGTCATTGTTTAATTTTTAGCCCGGTCACTTATAATTCCTGGCTATGCCCCTGAGTATGAGATGGAAAACATCTCACCACATGCATCAACTTATTTTTCATCTGCTCACTAAAATTAATTATTTTTATTTTTTATTTTATATGCTGCTATCAAATGGAGTCTAACAGTAAGTTTAACAAAATATTCGACTTATTTAGGAGACACACAAAATGTCACTCAAAATAAGGGCTTTCTATAGTCCACCTAATTAATCAAAATTTATTGTTTCACTAGGATCACGTATGTTCTTGTCTAGAGCACTTTCATTAGGACAGATAAAAAAAAAATTATCTTTATAAAATAATTCGTTTGTATTGACTTGAAAGTCTCACTTTGAGTTTAATATGTTTTTAAAGAAATATTAATTTCAACATTATTAATGTTGTATACAAAGTATTAGAAAAAAAAATGTATGTCTTTAATAGGAAGCTAGCACAATGTGAGTAAGATTCCAACACTTTCATAGAGAAACTAGCAAACCAAATAGGAAAGAAAAAAAAATTTTGATATATCCATTTGCACCAGCGCTTTAACATCGGGTTCCTTTCCCAGTTTTGGGCCATTGGCGGACCACACTTTTCAATTAATCTTTTAAGAGAAAGCCCAATAACCCAACCACATCTAAGAGTGGTGATGGTAATGTAGCACGACCCAGCAAGTTTTTAACTCGACCCGATCCCAATGGGTGGGTCATTTTTGAACTGGGTCCAGTCGGGATGGTTACAGGAAAATAAACCTGTTTCATCCACTCTGCTCCAGATACATGTTTTTTTTTTCTTCTTTTTTTCTCATTTAAGTACCCTATAATGCAGGTTATGTTAAGTTGGGTCAAAACGCTCAAACAAGCAGGACAGATTCAAGTTTTGAATTAATATGAATCTTGCACCTAGTTGGGTCGAATCGTTCTAGTTTAAAAATAAGTTGGCTTTGAGTTTAGCTAAACCTGACCCATTGCCATCATAATCCTAGCCCCACAGGGGCATGTGTTGGATTTAGGATTTTTTGTATATAGGTATGGTATGATTTTTCTAACAGGGACCTTTGAGCAAACTTTGGAACTATGAGGTTGAGTTTGTAATGATTCAAAACATTGGGGTACAACTGCAATTCTTGTAATTGGAAAGAGAAATATACATAAATGGCCCCTAAACAATGCCACTAGTACAATTTAAGACCCTTAGTTTTACTTTGACCAAGTTTCTCTTTAGCCTTTCTTCCACTAGACATTAAAGTTGACAGAAAATGGTAATGTTCACCATAAGCGATCATACGTGACCACTTTCTAAGATCTTTTTGATTCAATTACTAAAAACTAACATATACATATGTACGTTTTTATTTTTATTATTATTATTATTATTATAGATGTATATGCGTGTGTGTGTTTATGTATGTGCATCCCTATCTAAGAGTCATGTTTCACCTTAGCTTTTTTAAGATTCAAGCTTGCAAATTTTGAGAAAGTCTAACTAAAATCTTATAAATACTTTCCTGTCATGGTACCAAAACCTAATTTTCACTTTTTTATAATTATTCTAAAAAAAATTACACATCTTTTTATAAATACTTTCTTGTCATATTACACCCTCCGTCCCAATTTAATTGCCCACTATTTCATTTTTAGATGTCTCAAAATAATTGTTCACTTTCTATATTTAGCAGGTCATTAATTACAATATTTTTTATTATTTTTAATATTACCTTTTAAACTCTCACCACTTTTTTTATTTTGGGTCCCGCTACCTTTTTTATTAGGAGAAAAGTAAAGGTATTTTTGAAAATAAATATTTTTTCTTGAAATAATTATTATATCTCATTAATTTTTAATTTTTCAAAATGTAACAATTAAATTAGGATATAGGGAGTACTATATTACATAATAATGGTATTTTGGCAAAATATTACACACGCGATCTGCGCAACTCCAATCAAGGAAAAGGGAGGCAATGCATTATTTTTCTGCAATCCCATCAATTAAATCAACATTTACCCTTTAGCGTTGGACCCATTTTGCAGGAAATTTACATAATTTGGTGGGCCATACGTCCTATGTATAAGGCCCAGCCCCACCACCAACCCACTAATTTCATCACTCTAAAATTATAACTACCTCCGCTCATCAAGTCATATTAATAATAAAATTTGGTTGAGATGTGGGGTGTTAATTTGTTTTGGAAAAGGAAATGAGAAATTGAGGACTTCTAAAAAAGGATACATCAGACTCCTAATTTTACAGAAACCTGTTATGCCTATTCACATTAAAAGTTTAATTTGAAAAATCTTGGCTTACAATTAGCGGCTGATTGGCCATAACTAAATATTTTTTAACTACATATATTTAAACTATGTGGCAAGTGATATTCTTAGTGGTAATGATGTCCACCCAAATTTAAGAAATTCCGGATTTGAGTTTCATTGGGGTGTGACAAGTTTTTTCTATCCACTTATTTTTTATTTTTTTTTAAAAATAGTTCTAAGTTTTCTTACTTTAAAACCTCGTAGTAATTAAAAGTAGATCTTGTAAAAAAAGGAATAAACATACGCCTTCCCTTTTAAAAAACATACTAAAAAAATCGGTAAAGTTCTTTTAAAAAACAAAAGGGGAAAGAAAACTTTCTCAACACTTCCGGGGAGAAATAAACAAAATAAAATAGGAGTAAAAATTTGAACTATGAGATTAAATACAGAGAAAAATAACCTATAAAATTAAGTAAATTAATATTGCAATACATAAAATATAACACCTTGAGCTATCAAAGTGGAACTAAGACCCGTTTTAGTTTCCCTCGCCCTTACTTGAACACCAAGCGTATCAATATATATATATATATATATCTTTCGCTTTTTTTTCATAAGAATACTCCAATTTAAATGTTATTAATGGGCAATTATCAAAATTATCTAATTTCATGAAATAAATATATTAATTGTTCCCCAAATAAAAACTCTTAACTCTTAATTTTTAAACATTTTAAATAAAATACTGGATCATAATAAGTATAGGATAACGTAGAGAGTAATTTACTTTTGTACCAAAATATAAAGTTATCTTACCAAGAGTGAAATTATACCCAAATATATATGCCCAAGATTTCCGTGATTGGCAGTTTGGCATTGCAGAAAAGATTGTTGATTCTTTAAGGACAATGTTATTTATACTTACTATTTCTATCACAAATATTTTACTTGTCATAAACATCTTTTAAAAGTAAATTTTTAATCACTAACACCTCCTTAAGACTCACTTAATGAGAGATAAGTACAGATGCACACACTCGCCCAACTTGGAGAGACTTTGTTTGTAATATCTCACCTAACATCAAGTAATAAATTACTAAAAAAAATTTCAAATAAAGCCCACCTAATGAGAAGTGAGTTCACTTACAGAAACTCAGAAGAGAGTGTATTACTAAGCACTCACCTAATATCATGCAATGGATGGGATGTTTGTAACAAATAAAGTGATATTAAAATGTGTTTTTAGTTAAACTTTAAAGGGTGTATTTGTGACAAATTTTAGGAGTGTAAATAACACAACCATTCTTCAAAAAAAAAAAATTACCAAATTTGCAGGGGAGGTATCTGCAAGCCCATCTACGGGTTCTTGGTCAATATAAGTATACAACCTTCACCTTTTACATATGGCCCACCTATGCCAGCAGGCCACCTAATTTCCGAAAAATGTATAAATTATGTATTACTTTATTTCTGAGGTATCTATTTATGTATTACTGTCTACATTTTAATAGTTGCGTACGCATTAATAAAAAAAATGACATCATAAGTAGTTAATTTTTAATATAACTAAACACAAAAATTATAAGAAAGTAAATGTAAAATCATAGTCGTCTTTGATTTAATGGTGGTTGTTATTTGCCATCAACTTTATCTATCTTCCACCCCTCGCACTTAAAAGAGTTTGGTTAATTGATAGTAGATCGAGCAAGTCAGATATAGTTGAGAGATTTTTGTTAATAAAATTGCCAACTAACTTCTTCGATGTAGCTAGCTGGATACATTTGACTGTTCTAGCTCCCTCCTTGTCCGCTTGTAAATATATAAAATAAAACATTCTACGTGGAAATAGAAAGTAATTAATTAGTCTTGTGAGCAACTTTTAATCTTAATTCCCACGTTAAGCTTTGCCCATAACGATTGAAGAAAATGTTATAATATATATGCTTTGCCCCGCGCGCGTATGAATAAAAAGGAGTAATAAAATACATGAGTTCAAAAGTGAGCCCTCCCACCTCGGAATTCGGAATTGGCTGTACGTATGAGGTTTAACTATATACAATACAGAATTAAATTTACTCATTTATTCGTTGATCCTATAAACATATCTATGCTAAATAATTGCAGATGACTATGCTAAGCATTCGAGGAAGATATCTAAATTAGTGTCTAATTTGATACCTCTTAAAACTTAGAGAGAGATACTTAATACTGTGGTCAAATAAAAAATAATGAGATAAGAAAAGTTTTAATAGTGGAGTTAAATAAAAAATATATTTACTTTTTGGTGTCAGATTGATACTCCCATTTTGATTTTACTATTTTTTTTAGAGAAACATTGATTTCACATAATTAATCGATAGTAAAGGACATACATTTTTTTAATTTTTTTTTACCATTATTTGACTTTACTTAACATTTTTTACTATCTTCGAGATAAAAATAAAAATTAGGATTCAACTCAGATTTCTAAAAGGTTATTCACTCAGATCCATTTCGCTTACCATATGGTTATCACCCCATTCTTTTGCATTTTTCCTAATCTGGAAAATATTTTTTTGGTGATTTAATTTGATAAATTATTTCGCTGACTAACTTTCCCTTACTGCTGATTAGGGTTTCTTCTATATTCTCCTATTCAACTTTGTCCGTTATGTTTAGTTAATATGTTTTTTAGTTTTATGCGAGTCCAAATTTATTGACCCTTGCTAAAAGAGGTCATTCTCTCCACCAAACTTCTATATTACCATAGAAGATCAACATAGTTCGATGATTAAAAAAATATATCAGAACCCCGCCCTTTAATTAGATGAATATCTTGGAGTTTACCAACCGTTGGCATTGGATCCATTTATTGAGGTAAGACTTGGCCCCATCTCAATTGCTCTGAACAATTCTTACTAGTCCAATTGAATGGAACGTGACGATAAGCATTGGGATTTGTCTATATTTCTTGGAGTTTCCTGTAATCATTACATAAATTTCTATGTAATGACATTTTTTTATTATAGTATTATATAGATACTTTACACATCTTAGTTGAAGATCCACAATTGAATATACTTTTTTATACTTCAATGTCTAATGCTTTTGTATCTTAAGATCCTATTTGTTTTGTAATATGTACATACATGTTTAACTGTTTGCACCAACTCATGTATGTTGGCGTGTGTTTGCTTCGTAATTATGCAAAAAAAATTTACAAAAAAAGTAAAAGAAGAAGGAAGGTTTAAGTCTTTTCATTCTTTTACTACAAATAAATAAAACCACAACCCGTGTTATTAAACGCATATTATTAGAACAAACATATTTGAATGATAGCCGCATATGTCTAAGTTTCATATATGTCTTATTAGAGGATTTAATAGAGTAGTAGTCATATTCGCATTAGTACACGGACATATTAGCAATGTCTTTTTTTAATATGGCTGTGTTTTTTAGTATTACTTGTGTAATGTCATTTTTAATATGACTGAGTTTTTAATTTTACTTGTGTAATCTTTTTTTTTAATATAATTGCATGTAATATTTACGTCTAATATGTCTTGTCTATGCACCAAGCTTATTGTTTGATATTTTATATTTATTGTAAGTCAACTTCTTAATTTTTTTTTTGTATATATTTATTGTAAGGAAATTAATAATTACCAATATTTATCACTTGTAGTTTACATTTACAAAATTTCATTGCATTTACAAATTTTCAAATTTGAAACTTTTAATATTTGAATTTAAAACCATAAAAATCCCCAAAATATATACATTCTAGTAACAACTAAATATAATTTTAGGTGAATAATAAATTTAAATTTAAAAAGGATAAGACGGGAAAAACATAAAAGAAACAAAAAGAATAGCATTTATAAAATATATATTTATTAATCATCCACTCATTTGGGCCAATTGTTAATGTCTCAAATAAAATGGGTTAAAAGCAAAACAATTTGAATTTTTTGGGCTAAAAACAAAAAGGCCCAAAATTTAACGGTTAAATAATCGCATTATTGGTCAAATTTTATGACTACACCACTGCCATTATAAGAGTTACTTAGGTTAAAAACCTCCTTTCCTATCATCTCCCCTGATCAACCAGGCTCTCTATTCAACGATGTATTGTGAATCTAAATTTGTGATTTTGAAGTAGAAGTAGAGGAAAACTATGGCACTATTTAACAAATAAATCTTGTAACTCCAAACTTCGTAAAGAGGACGGAAAATCGCAAGAACAAAAATAAAAAAATTCGATGCAATATTTACCATACTATCCTGTTATTAATTACAACATAAAAGTTAATGATAGTCACTACTGTAATTCTCATTCAATAGCGAACTTTTTACGTGAATCAATAAATATAATTATATTTTAAAATAATATAAATAAATGTTTTTCACGATCGAATTTGCCATTTTAATAATAAAAAACTTTAATGGCAATATGGGAGCGAAGAGAAACTTAATTTCATTGCAAAATTATCTATTGGCGCAAAATAATCAACAACATGGGAGTGAGTAATCTGTATTTTCACTTCCGGCCAAATGTTAATTCCTAACTTTGCACCCACATCAAGGTAAAAAAAAAGCATCAAAAGGAATCCCTACATAACTTAAAAAAAAAAAGTGTTGATCGAAGCACCCATACTTTTATTTCTTAGCACCTTTTTATTTAGGCATCTATACTAATCTTGTAATTTTGGAAAGCCACCCTAATAATAAGAGCACCTAAGTAGGAAAAACACAAATGGGTGAATATTTCTCCATCAGTATACCTTTCTCGAAGAACATCATTTTTTACCTTCCTTCCAAAGTTGTAGATAAGCCAACTTATTACATGTAATGTCAAACCAATTCAACAACAAATTAATTTAAACTTTTTTTTTATATATATTTTTACAATGATCACAAAAGATAACTTTAATTGGCTAATTGGAATTGTGATGTGAAGTGAAGTGAATTTTGATAGCGTTCTACCCACTGAAATCAATATGTATATAGAATGAATACAAAATTCTATGATAATAAAGTTCTAACGGTCATTGAAAATTTGGTCACTTCAACCTTTAAAGTATTTTATATCAATCTATTAACAATACAAACCAGTTAAAGAATCAAATGTTGTATGGGCACTATTTAAAATGTCCATCTAAAATCATTTGTTACCAACTTTTCATTGTACAAACAGAACAAATCTCACAAATAATAAGAGGCAAATATATATATTGTATAATCAAAAGAATGAAAAATTGTTCTTTAAAATGAATCACAACATGCAAAAGGCAAGATAAGAGATGGATTGAATTATAAATTAATGAAAGAATTCTTCAATTTTATTTTGATTAAAAGAGAGAACAATAAATTAAAAATAAGCTTGCTAAATGGGAACACAACTTGCCTTTGATCATATTGGTTTTGTTTTTTCCTCTTCCAATTATTGGTCATGTTGGTTCAGAAGAAAAGTAGGTATTATTCACAAAACAATATACACGGCTAAATATGGGTGTCTTTATAGTTCGTTTGGTTCAAGATTTAAACCATTCCGGGAATGCTAGATTCTATTCCGAAATGATTTCCGCGTTTGGTTCAAGTTTTAAGTCCGGAATAAATGATTCTAGGAACAAAACCTTCCCCCCCAAGTTCTCCCATTTAAATCATAAGGAATAAACCATTACCAATGGGTATCTTTTTTTTATTTTTCATGTTAGGACTAAAATAACATTCTTTCTTATGAATAAATAATTCTTTTTTCATCCGTGTATGAAAATATTGTTTGAAACTTTTTTTTTAATTACGCTGCTGCACAAAAATGAAAACAAAAATATATGGAACTTTTTTCTTTTCTTTTTTCCTGTTGTAATTTTTTTTTAATTACAAAAATTGTAATTTTTGTAGGATAGTTATTAGCTAGGCATGTGTAATTTTTGTAATTTGTTATAGTAATTGTCTATTTTGAAAAATTAGTAGGTGATGTCTTCTCATTTTATAAAAAAAAAGGGTATTTTTGTAATTGATATTTTATTCCATTCATATTCCCGGTTGAATCAAACATCGGCATAGCATCCTAAATTCTAGAAAAAAAACTTTCCAATAATCAAGTATACTCATTCCATGCCCATTCCATTCTCAAAACTCGAACCACGAGCTCTTAACGTGAAATAATATATTTATTATTTTTTTAAAATGGTGAAAAAGTTAAATTTTAAAGGTGCCAATACCAACACTTATAAAAAATTTGGAAACAAATTAACAGGAGCGAGACTGTATATGACGAAACAATTATATGCCTAAAAATATTAGGTCACCCTTACGACATATTTGCGCTTGCGCAAATATTGGCTTTCTGTAGAGCTCCTTTTTCTTCACCTAATGCAAAAAGAATCACATCGAAAAGAAATTTTACCATCCAGTACTAATAATATTGTTCAAGGGTCCCATTTCATTGCCTTTCTTGAATAAAAAATGTGAATCAAAAATTCACATACATACATACATAGAGATTAAACTAACAACTTAATAATATTATTACAATAGTTAGTTGTCAAACGACCCAAATATATATCCTTTAGCAATTTAAGTTTAGCACAAATAGTTGTCAAAGTCACCAGTTTACGTATCTTCATCGTTTCGTTTTACTGATCGAATGCAGAAATAGCAATATTTCTTTAAGGGTGCGTTTGATTGCGAGTATGGAATTTGCATGGAAAGAAAATAACTTCCAGGCAATTGAATTGCCTAGAATTGAGTTGCATGGAAAATGTCAATTAAATGTGTTTGATTGCCTTAATTTTCTACCCGGAAAATAGTGTACTTTTCCATCTTTTGGTGTTTGATAGACATTATTTTCTATGGTAATTGTAACTTTTTCCAACTTTTGTTGTTTGATAGCTATTATTTTCCGTGGAACTTGAACCTTTTTCCATGGAACTTATATATTTTTTACATGAAACTTACCTAAAAAATCAGATTTTTTAAAAACAGTTTCTTTTTTTTTTCAATTTTACTTAATCAAAAAATAGTATTTTGATTTTTGAACAATTTTACTTCATCAAAAAACAGTTTTTTTTAGACCACACTTCATTGAAAAACAGTTTTTTTAAAAAACAGTTGTTTTTAACAATTTTACTTCATCAAAAAATTGTTTTTTTTTTAAAACAGTTTTTTTATTTTTAAGAAGTTTACTTCATCAAAAAACAGTTTTTTTTTTAAACAGTTTTTTTTTATTTTTCTAACAATCTTACTTCATCAAAAAACAGTTTTTTTATTTCTGAACAATTTTACTTCAGTGAAAAACAGATTTTTTGAAAACAATTTTTGGTTTTTGAACAATTTTGCTTCATCAAAAAACTGTTTTTTTTAACAAGTTTACTTCATCAAAAAACTGTTTTTTTTTTTATTTTTAAGAAGTTTACTTCATCAAAAAACTGTTTTTTTTAAAACAGTTTTTTTTTATTTTTCTAACAATCTTACTTCATCAAAAAACAGTTTTTTTATTTCTGAACAATTTTACTTCAGTGAAAAACAGATTTTTTGAAAACAATTTTTGGTTTTTGAACAATTTTGCTTCATCAAAAAACTGTTTTTTTTAAAACAGTTTTTTTTTTTTTGTTTTTAACAAATTTACTTCATCAAAAAACTGTTTTTTTTTTAAAACAGTTTTTTTTTTATTTTTCTAACAATTTTACTTGATCAAAAAACAGTTTGTTTTTTAGACTACACTTGTACTAATTGCCTCGGTCTTTGTGCGAATTGCCTGGAAAATAAAACCCACCCCCCTCCAAAGAAAATATTTTCCACCTTTACAAGGAAAAGTACATGAATAGTAAAAAAAGTGGGAGTTTGACTCCATGGAAAATAAATGCAATCAAACACTACAAAAGTGAGAATTTGGGTGGAAAAGCCATATTTTCCATGAAAAATATGGCCTATCAAACACACCCTAATTTTCATCACACCTGTTTTACCAAAGAGATTTAAGTTTGTCAACCAACTACACCTGTTTTACAAAAGAGATTCAAGTTTGTCAACCAACTCAAACATAAAATCACAATTAAATGAAAGCTAAATATTGTAAAATTCTCGTGGTATGTGGTTGTCGCCGGTAAAGCATTATTTTGTCAATGCCGGGAATCAACCTTAAAAGCTCCAAGTCGATCCAAGGTTGTTATACCCACTAATTAGGTCTTGATCGAAATTCAAATCATTCAAAAAGTCTAGGAGAATCACACTCTTAGTCTTTGAATTCACCCATTTGTCTATACAGCAATATTTGTCAAATTTCATGATTCTCACCCTGATTAAGGAAAATGCTAATCAAAAGTACTTAATGAACTTATTTTACATACTAATATGGTATCAATTAAATCAACCGGTGAGAGACATTTTTTGTTTTATTTACTTACCATTTATATAAAAAAATCGTTCAAACTTAAATAAACCTAACACTGTTCAACGATTCATTAGTCATGATTAAAATGTCAACCGAATTCATTTCCGA
The DNA here is from genome assembly GCA_021464415.1 of Lonicera japonica. Lineage (NCBI taxonomy): Eukaryota > Viridiplantae > Streptophyta > Magnoliopsida > Dipsacales > Caprifoliaceae > Lonicera > Lonicera japonica. Next base: position 13,662,856 of record CM038467.1, on the reverse strand, counting down.
TTCCGGCATAGTTGTTTTAGAAAAAAGGCTTTACTAATTGTGTAGGTTAATTTTGGTCTCTTATAACGTCCACAATAGTAAACTAAGTGGTATGTAAGATTATATGTAGCGGTAATACTAACTAGGTAATGTAAAATGGGTATTGTTGTTATCAATTTGAAAAAAATCCGCAACACAAAAGTGTAAAATTTATACTAGGCAACACACGTTGTGTTGTCCAAGCACCAATGCCATGGGATGACACTCTGTGTGTGGACGCATCTTGAATCAACAAATCCTGATCAATTAATGGACTTATAAATATTCGAGACTGCATGGATCTTTGTAGGGCTGGCATTTTTTACCGAAAAACCGAAAACCGAACCGAAAAAACCAAACCGCTGCGTAAAAAATACCGAACCGAACCGAACCGAACCGAATTTTAATGGTAACCGAATTTCGGTTACCGAAAATTAAACGGTAGAAAACGGTATGTCGGGTTGAAGGTTCGGTAAAACCGAACCGAACCGAAATTTTTTAAAAAAAAAAAAAAAAAAAAAGGGTTCCATTCCTTCAGGCTTCAGCTTATGGTCAAGACTCACGAGACTCACAATCTCACATCACTTGTTCACTCTCAGTCTCTCACTCTCTCCTCCACCCCTCCACACTCGGCAGTCGGCTCTCTCCTTCCACTCGGCTCTCCCCTCCACACTCGGCTCTCTCTTGCGCTCTCCCCTCCACATCTCCACCGTAAGATACTAAGATCTAGCCCTAAAACTCGAAATCCCCTTTTTTGTATAAAGTTTATTTTTTTTATTTGGCTACTTCGATTTTGTGCTTGCTCATTCTTCGATTTTGTGCTTGTATAAAGTTAGATCTAGCTCTAACTTCATACTTCTCCACCTTAAGATCTAGCTGCGTGCGCTGCTGTGCGCGCTGCTGTGCTGTTGCGTGCTGTGTGATGTACTGCTGTGTGCTGTGTGCCTGTGTGTGCTGCTGCGTGCCGTACTGCTGCGTGCTGTGTGATGTGCTGCGTGATGCTGTGTGTACTGCTGCGTGTTGCTGTGTGCCTGTGTGTGGGCTGCCAGCAGTCTGCTAGTCTATTTAATTGCTGTGGCTTTGTATAATTGTATGTGTGTGAGTGTGTGGCTCAGTGGCTGTGTATATTACTATATTGTATAATGCTGCCTATTAAGAATCTTAATGTAGAATTTGCCAATTTGGCAATTTGCTTAGTTGCCCAAATTAAAAAATGTAGGATTTTCGGTATTACCGAAATTTTATTTATACCAAACCGAAATTTCGGTTACCGCAATATCGGTTACCGACTTTAATTCGGTACGGGATCGGTTCTTGATTTTGCATTACCGAAATCTTCGGTTCGGTTCGGTATTGTCTAATTCGGTTCGGTTACCGAACCAAACCCAGCCCTAGATCTTTGAACTTAAATATTCTCAATCATTGTGTAAAGAGCTTATTTTTCAAAAAATAAAAAACCCGCTTTTGGCAACACACATTGTGTTGCCCAAAAGCGTGCCTTGGGACGACATTATGTGTCAAAGTGAGACGATGCAATGTGTATCACCTATGATAAATAATTGTCACGGGCTAATTTTACTTTAACTTTAACATTTATGCTATAATTTAAGCTTTTATTTTCGTTGCGGCGGAGCAAGACAAATGCTAAATTTAATCTTTTAGAATGACTGGTATAGATATGATGGCCTAAGTAAGATTTGGCTCCTCCGTTATCTTTCGGGTCAATTTTGTTTAATGGGGTATAGTTTGAAGACAAAACGGATAATTTTTTTCATGACACTTATTGGAGATGATCTCTATCATGGGTAGACTATCTTCACAAAAATTCATTAAAGGATTCAATCTATAAGTGGATTAGATAATTATCTAAAATTTTAATGGTCGAAAATAAACATATATTTCAAATTTTTATCATGCCAATTCCTGTATGAATTCTTGATAAAATTTTGTGAAAACCATCTACTTATTATAAATATCATGTCTTCCAAGTTTTCTGAAAAAAATCATGTACTTACCTCTCAAATTATACACCATTAGACGGAACTGAACTAAAAGAATAATAAAAATAAGACGAGTCCATCAATGTACGATATAGTGTTAAAAAAGTGAAGAGTGAAAGGTTTATAAAAGTAGAAAAACCTCCCAAACTCCGCAAATCTCCGCAATATGTGATGTAAAGTACCAAAAAACTACCATACATAAGGTGAGATATCAAACTTAACTAAATTTAACTTTAACATTTTCTTATATTACAAATTAATATTTTACCTTACATTCGTGAATCGTTTAATTTTCTTGTAGAGTAGATTTCTCTTACTTGCGCTATCGATCTTAACCTGTGTAAATGGTTTTAATAAGGGTGATTTTATTTTCACTCATAATAATACATAATTTCATTTATACCCTTCACTTTTTATCATTGAATATTGAGCAAGGGTATATTATTCGATTCTTGAAAATTAAATGCAAGCCTATTATTCAATATTCACAAACTCAGTAAAATATTATCAAATTTATACTCACCTTTAAAGACCAAATAACAAGTAATTATCAAATGCTTAATAACCAACTGAGAAATAAAAGTAAAAATAAATATTATCAGAAATAAAAATAGAATCACTCTTTAATAAAGTTGGTTGTTAAAGGTAGAGATGCTCGTGAGCCGCACCGCAGCATAGCTCCTTTGAATCATTATTTATTGTTGACCCACTCTGAGCCCAGTCGCGCTTTAGTCTTATAGGAATCATCATAGAAGGAAACATACCACCCCTCCCACTAACTATTTCACACACATACCTACACTTTCTTTCGAACGCGCGCTTTGACTGTGGCTAATCGCCCCCGTTCACTAATGCTAATTAGCAATCTCCACCCTACAGCACTGCGCACGTGATAGAACAAGCGCGTTAACTTAATTACATCCTCAAAGCGTCATGATTACGCCACACATATATACGTCATCAAACCCGATGCACGTGATGTCACGAAGAGGTCTCAAATCCAACGGTTGAAAATTATACCTCCATATACAAAGACTTAAAAGAGAGAGAGAGTCACACCAACCAGTATGTAACAGCGAACATGAGAGAGAAAAAATAGATATTATTATTTTGTAGAGAGAGAAAGAGAGGGCGTAATTTGAGAATGGAAGGGGAGAAGAAGAGAAAGAGGGCATCGAGCGGCGACATCACCGGTGTTTCAGGGCGGAGGAAGAAAAAAGAGATGGTGTCGCCGACAGACGCGGAGGTTGATGAATTTTTCGCGATTCTGAGGAGGATGCACGTGGCGGTTAAGTACTTCGAGAGGAGTAACGGCAACGATGGCCGTAGGTTGACGGAGAGGCTGGGACTACCGTTAGAGATCGAAGTGGTATCGCCTGATGGCGACGACGTTAAAGTAAAAGAGAAGAGCGTTAACGTCGGAGTGGGTGGGAACGGTATTTTGGACCTGAACACCGTTCCAGAAGGGGAGACTAACAGTGCTTAACTGCTGCGCCGGTGTAATTTAGATAGTACAGCGTCCTATTCTCGTTATATATATCAGTAGTATTGTATCTTCTTTCTTTTTTTTATTTTTTTGTTGCTTAATTGTCCTTTTATCCTAAATTGAAGATGAACATTAATATGATAAGAATGAGTTAGTTGAATGATATGAAGACCGTGAACTCTTTTTTTTTTTTTTTTTTTTCTTTTTCTGATACAAGCAGTGCAATAATACACAAGGTGGTCGGACAGGGGAGACGTAAGGGAAACGGTTCCTTGCTTGAACCTACGCCTGACGTGGGAAAACTACTTCTTTATTTTTTTTTTTATTTTTTTTTCACTATGCTAATACTCCAAGTATAAATATGTTAATATTTGGTGAGCCCAAAAAATAATTTTGTTTTTGTTTTTGTTTTCTTTTTCTTTTTTGTTTTTATCACGTTATTTCGAACCCGAGTATTCTAGGGTTCAGAAGTACTCAATTTTCATCCAAATTAGTCCAAAGCTCGCCATTCAGTTTGCAAAAAATGAAAAATAAATAAATTTAAATATGGGCATATATACGATGCTTTGAGATTATACTTATGGGTAAATTGAAAGGGCAGTTATATTTTTAAATTAAAATTCTCTTTGTTATTAAGAGTATACCATTAATTTTAAAAATTATACTTCTATATATTTATATATTATTTTGATAATATAAATAATTATTTTATTAAAAATGACATATTCTTAAAGTTCGTGTGTACGTTTTCCAAATAATATCCTTTAGTCAACTAATATTTAATAGTTTGAAAATATCGATCACTCTGGTTTACATTAAGTCAACTAGTCCTCGAGGTTCCAGGTTCAAATAAGTTTATTACCGCACATTGACTACATATGTTGGTGGTCGGCGATCCATGATGATTGAAGTACGTAAAGAAGGAAATTTTCTTCTCATCTGGCTCTCTTCGACAGCTTTTTGAATGTTGAAAGAGCAGTATTTCTCTTCATATATATAACGCTTTCTTCAACCTCTTTGGTTTATTTTATTAAAAATGATATATATATTGATACTTGTGATAATGGATATTGGATGCATGGAGAAGATTAAAATGTTGAAATGAAATGAGTATGCATGTCAAATGCTCTGACTCTTGAAGGAGTTTAAACCGAAGAGCGGACAAAGATATTTGGCTAATACTATTACCACCACCACAATTAGTTAGGTCATATGCAAGGTAAAAGTGTAATGTTTAATATCTTTTGACCTAACGCAGTAGTTAAAAAGTTAAAAGAAAAACAGAATTCATTCTTGACGAGCGTTGGTTAAATGTTAAAGTTTACTAAATATAACTTTCGACAATTATTTGGCCGGCCTAGACGACATATTGTATGCTTTACTCTAAGAGCATCTCCAATAAAACTGTGTAAAAATAACTAACTCAGCATTTTGTAAAAAAATTTTCTCTAATAGTTGTGTAAAATCTATACCAACTAAGTTTTTATGTATAATGATTGTGTATTTTGTACATCTAATTTACACAACCAAATAGTATTCTCTCTCCACCCACCAATTCTCTTTCCTCATTAACTCATTCACACCACTCACATCTCTCCACCCACTCATTTTTTTTTGAAAACCCACCCACTCATTCTCCTTCTTCATTTCTGAAATTTTGTGTTCTTCATGTGACTATTTTTTATTGGATCACTTCTTTTTACACATGAGTATTAATATTAACTGTTGGAGAGTAACTAGCTATATGTAAATTTTTTGTGTTAAACTCACTTGCCATATAAGATTTGTACAATAATTTTACACAATCTTATTGGAGATGCTCTAACATAACTTGGGCAATAAATATTGTGCCGTTTGTTGCCAAAGGCATATCTGTGTTTAAGAAATGAAAAATGATAAAAAAAACTAATGTATATAAGTTCTCTTAGGCAACATACTTGATGGAAACACAAGCAATAAATTTCGGGGGGATTCTATTGCCTAAGTTGATTTTAAGGTTTTTATCAAAAACAATTTGAGATTTGATAAGCATAATTAAAACTATAGGTCTACTCAATTTTACTGTCGAAACCTGTGTTGTATTTTCTAGCAATTAAAACAATCAAGCAATCACACAACACAAGAAATTTACGAGGTATCCCTACTTGCGTAGAACTAATCCTCGGAACTAATCGCCAGTGCTTCATTATAATCAAAACGGAATTATAGACTCGATTGAGTTACAAAAATTGTTTCCCTACAATTTACACAATAGTCTCGTCAATCCCTTGAGCGTAGAATCCAACCGCAGCTAGCTTGGCGTAGTGCTTCCCCTGTTCCGGCTTACCCTTTGCCTCCTTCCACGCACTTGATCACAATCCTTCACCACTGTCTACGATCTCCCTTATCGCGATCTCCCTTATCGCGTTAGCCATTTCGCTCAATCCGTCTTCAATCGCAACTAAAGACACTCCCTCAGTACTCGTGAACATTTAGAACTCTAGTTCTTAAAATTGAAAAACAATAGGATCTCATATGGCATGTAAACAAAATCTAGATGGTGTTTCAAAACTCTCAAAAATTGATTCAAGCATTTGTATATTTTATCTCTCAAAAAGCTCTTTAGAATCATGTATTTTTGACCCAAACTAATAGTTATATTTATAAGAAAAATAAAGAGTCAAAGTCCTTTTTAGAATAAGTTAAAATATTAAAAACTAAATTTTTGCGATAAAAACTATACTCCAGAAAATTAGTGCCGGACCAGTACAAGTCATAAAAATGTGGACCAGTCTAAAAATGAGGATTTGAATTCCTTGCTCATTTACTGCCGGACCGGTACACATTAGCAAATTGTGTACCGGTCCACCCTTAATTCATGTGATGCTTTCCTTTTCAATTAGCCGGGCACTGGTGTAATGGGTTTGGCCCATTAAGAATTTCATGCACATGAATTAATGGGACCTCACGTGGGTTTTAAAACAAATTTGAAACTTTGACTTTTCAAAGTTTTCTTTTCCTTTATATATTTAATTAAATAAAACCCTTTTTATTATTTATTATTTAATAAATAAAATCTTTTTATTTTTTCTTTTTCTTTTTACTTTATTTTGTCATATTAAATTCGTTTGAACACTAATTCGACTCAAATTTCAGAGGCAACTTTATGGAACATGTTAGATATGAAAAAAAAATAAGTTTCCTCAATAATTTGTGTCGACTGAGCTTTTTCAAATTACGACAAAATTCGGTAAAAATACTTAAAAATGATTTGACTCAAAAGCTTTTTAATTACAGATTTTAAGTTCAAACACCACCTATATTTTGAATCAAACCAAAAACTCAACTTACCTTAGGTTCAGAATTATGTGCGATGAATCTTGTAAATTTGGCGAGCTTCCGTTAATTGTTAAATCTTCAAATCTTCAATTTGACTCAAACAATTACAACGAAAAATGTTCTTGACATCGGAATCAAGCCAACTAAAAATATAAACCTAACAGTACTCATTGTTGTCCCGAGGCATATACATGTTTGAGAGAAAAAAATAATGAAAAAAACCTATTGTATATAAGTTTGCGCCCCAAGGCATATACTCCCTCTGTCCCAATTTAATTGTCACACTTTAGAAAACTAAAAATTAAGGAGACATAATAATTACTCTAAGAGCAAATACTTATTTACAAAAATGCCCTTTACTTTTTTCTTAATAAAAAAGGTGACAGGACCCACAATAAAAAAAGTGGTGAGAACTTAAAGGATAATATTGGAAATAATAAAAAGTGCTCTAATTAATGACTTGCTAAATATAGAAAGTGGACAATTATTTTGGGATATCCAAAAATAGAATATTGGACAATTTAATTAGGACGGAGGGAGTATATGTTTAGGGGCATACTATTTGTTTGAGGTAATACTACATGTGTCGTCTCACTACATTTATACTTTGAGTAACATATATTGTTTCTTCCAATGTATTTCACATACTTTCTTAGTGCGTATTTTTTTATATTGATAAAGTAAATATATATTCACTATAAGAAAAGTCAATTTTTTTAATTCTTTTGTGTGACGTTTTTTGAAAAAGTTGTGCTATGTCTCAAATCGTGTCGTTTGTACACTTGTGCCGCAAAAATTTGCCAAGTATACAAACAACGCGATTGGTTATATACCATAACTTTTCAAAAAAACATCGCAAAATAAATGTCATGAAAAGTCATTTTTTCACAAACGTTGTGAACTTTGCGTCATTTGTTAAAGAAAATGTTGTAACTTTTAAGACAGTTGTAAGAAAATGTTGCAAAATTAATATAATTTTTGAAAAAAAAAAAAGCAAATTTTTTTTTGGTTTTTTCTAAAGTGCTTGTGTCATATTTTTGTTTATTTAAATTTTTTGCATTATTTTATAATGATAAATTATATTAGAATAATATTTTATATTTAAATTCGAGATATAATAAATGAAATGTTAGTTGTTGACTAATGTATGGCTTTAGTTAAGTGATTACTAGTTTTGTATAAGTTTAAGGGCGTAAGGCTAACATTAAAATTTTCAACAATTAGATTTACTACATTCTTTTAATCATTGCGAATGATGTAATGTTGTTTATTATAAATGTTACAAATTTGTGACATGTGCACAGACGACACTTGCGAAAAATACTGTACAAACTTCCCAAAAAGTTATGGCATTATTTGTATAGCTTTTTTATGTTTAAAAAACGTGGCGATATCAACTATTTCTTGTAATGATCATTTTTTAAACTTTTGTACTATAAATAGTCTTAGGACAAATGATTTATGCTACATATACGTACAAAACAATTACAAGTATTACCTAGACTCTAATTTCAACATGAAACAAAAAACCGCCAAGAAAAGCAACCTAAAGCAATGCAAGAATATAATCTTCCTCAGTGAAAGAGGTTGGTTGTACAATACATTCCATTATTAAAGCATATCCTTGTTCTTAAAAGAAAAATGTTACTCGATCTTTAAATTTGTACGATTTTTTGTATAAATAGGCGTAACATGAAATAACAAATGTATACAAACACGTATTTAGTGTTTTGTTTATCTTTTATTTTATTTGATTAGAAAAAAATTGTGTTATTTTTTCTTCTATATGGTTGGTATCACATTTTTCTTCTGACCTTAGTTTTCTATCACATAAATTTATATAAAAAGTTTATATAGAAATATCGTTCCTCAATTTTTAAAAAGCTAATAAACACAATATAACACACAGTTCCTTTTAGTTTTTTTCTATTATATCAAATTAACTATCGTTTTTCCACTACCTCCTTCAGCTCTCTTAGCTTTCGTTTTTCACCGCTTCATATGGCATCTGAGTGTTTCTCGTGGGACTTTAGTCCCCATCCTTTTTTCCTCAACTCTCTTTGGAATTCCAGCCTTGCCGTCAAGGCCTCAATCGATGCCGTTGGTTCATATTTATGCCTCCCTTTTGCCCTCCCAACATTAGATGTACTAAATCTAACACTCGATTTATGACATCGATCTCCAAATCTGTTGGTTTTGGATTTAGATCTATTATTTCTTTTGTTAGTGGGTTATCCCACCTTTGAAAAGGCTATTTGCCTTTGTTTATGCGCAAAACCCCGAGGATTGGAAGTTCATTACTTCTCCCTATGTTTGCAATTTACATGAATAATGCATTTGTGGTTTGGTTGACTCATGGTTCTGACATTCCTCTAGTGCTGGTTTTTGCATAGAGTTTATGTTTGGCGCTTTTTGCCTTATATTTCGGCTTTAGTGCTCTACAATTCTCGTATGTTTATATTATTATTTGATTTGTTTTATGGTGTTGTTTGCTACTGTTCACTCCCTTGCTATATTAGGTCTCATTGTTAGCGCATATTAGGGAAGTTTTGATCCATGTTCTAATTCATTCAGGTATGGAAGTTTTCCATTCCGATTTATGTATATATACAGTCTCTCCCTTTGGACCAAAAAAAAAATAAAAAAAATGATGGTTCTTGTTAAGTCATATCATACTTTTAGTTTCCTGTTTTGCTCGTATAGATATTGCCTCATTTTTTTTTCATAATTTTAATGCATTTGTATTTAAATTACTTATATTTAAATAGTGAACGTGTTATTTATTCACATAACAATAATTGCACAACATGGTTTAAGAGGAAGAGCTCACACACATGAATATTTGACAATATTATGTAGCCTGGGTGTTAAAACTGTTGACTCGTGTTGATATAGGGTCTTGTGTAAAAATTGAAATTATTTGAAACCCTTTTGTACATACTAATTTAACCCAACATTACAATTTTTTATATGTTACGGTATTTGATAGAAAAATTCAATTATGTTCAAGGCAAAATTTAGATTAATGTACAAATTATAATCCGGACTTTTAAGGTATCCCGTATTCAAATTATTGCACTCTCATTGGAAGTATATAATAAATAAAAGTGTCCGTTCCCAAAATAATTTTAATGAAAATTTCAAAAACAAAGTAAATCCAAGAACAAAACCCAAAGTAATTTTATTCTTCTTCTTAAGTTTAAAGAAAAAATTGTGAACTAGCAACACTTATGTGCAATAATCAATTTGTATCCTCAAAAAATTATTAGCAAATTAGTATTTGACCCACTATCTTAAGGGTCTCTTTACTCAAACCCACTACATTTGTCAAATTAATATATAACCAAAAATTTTGTTTTTAACCCTTTTTTTTCTTTTAGCCCAAGGCTAAATAATACATTTATTATAATTTAATCTAATAATTATATGGATAAATGACTTAATTGCTTTCAGTAATTTATTAGATTTCTCCTATATTTAATTATAGATATTTATCAACTCTAAAAAAATAAGAGATGACAATGAATCGTTCATAAGCTAATAAATATATTAAAAACAAGATAAATACAACAATGGAGAGATACTAAGAGGTTGGATTGATACACAAAGGTTGGATTAGTTATGGCTTAATAAGGATAAATGAGTTTAGTAGATCCTATGTCAAACAAAGAAGATTCTATCATGAAGAGGAACATAGTAATTAAAAACGACATGTTTACAAATTCAAAGTATATTGAGAAAACATACGATTTCAGATTGTAAACCAATATATGTTATGTCTTTGTCCATGGCGAAATATGAGAACTACAAAAAATTTATTGTGGATTTATGTTTTGTTGCGATCATTCAATAAATGCTCCAAGTGACAACCAATAATCTTTTATTTAGTGCACAAATAATGATTGTTGAAATGTTCATTATAAGGTTAGCAAATTCTTTATTCCACTTACTCTTTTGAACTCATATATCTACAGTTCTTTATATTTAACATTTTTATATACATACTTTCGATATGATTGTATTTTTAGTTTTACTTGTATAATGTATTTTTCAATGTAACTGTGTTTTTAGTTTTACTTGTGTAATATCTATTTTAATATGATTGTGTTTTTTACTTTTACTCATGTAACGTCTTTTTTAATATATCTGTGTTTTTATTTTTATTTATGTGTAATATATACTACTAATATGTCTTCTAGATGCCACAAGTTTTAATGTTTGATATTTTTAATACGTTTATGTTTCACTTGTATAATCTTTTTTTAAAAATATTATTGTGTTTTTCGTTTTACTTGTATATTTTTTTTTAATATGATTGTATTTTTAGTTTTACCTAAGTGTAATATGTACGTTTAATATGTCTTTTAAATGCCATAAGTTTAATGTTTAGTATTTTATATTTACTACAAGTTAATTTCTTAATTATTTTATTATATCTTTATTTTAAGGTAATTAATAATTATCAAAAGTTATCATTTATAATTTACATTTACGAAATTAAAAATTTGAAAATTGAATTCAAAACCATAAAAATCCCTAAAAGATATCCCTATATTCTAACAACTAAATTTGAGGTGAAAGATAAATTTAAATCCAAAAAGTCAAGAAAAGATAAGATGGAAAACATAAAAGAAAAATAAGACAATAAAAACATTTATAATATATATATATATATATATATATTTATAATTATAATTATAATTATTCACTCTTTTGGACCAATTACTAATTTCTTAAAAGGAGTGAGTTAAAAGCAAAACGATTTAAATTCTCCGGGCTAGAAACAAAAAGCCCCAAAAAATATTGCAATAATCAATTTGGAAGAAATTTTACGAATACTTTCATATGAAATGTCTTCTGAAATTTTAACGCATTAAAAAGTTCATAAAACTTTCACAATTAGCCTTTGTGGATGAGGTTATTCTAGCATATGTAAAATTTATTCCTATTATAAAGATATTTGGACAATATTTATAGGTTTCGGCCCGATCAATAGCCCAAAATAGCATAGGCCCAATAACAATAAAGAATTGATCCCGTTTGCGGAAAGTTCAAACTGCACTGGTCTGGATTGAGTTTAATTTGTTCAAGTGGTAACAAATATATAGATTCAAATCTCACCAATTCTTCTCCCTTATTTGTAGCAAGCAAGAGATTTAGAGATTCTCTTTTTTAAAAAAAAAAATGTACTTTACCTGATTTCATTTTATTTTAAAAACCTAATTTTATTGTAATCAAAGTCGTGGAGAAGAGCGGGTGGTTTCTTCCTACAGTGGCTCTCAACTAATTATGAAGATCTTATATTCAAATCTCACCGATCACAAAAGCATTATTAATTCTTAAATTTAATTACTTTGAAAAGGCAGTGATGGAGAAGATTTTAGTCGCAAGGATTAATGCGTGCCCACAGTATGCAGTCAATGAATATTGAGTTAATTTCTAATTGACATTTTGACTTTTTATTGTTTTTGTCCTTAAAGAAATATACAAATACCGATAAGGTGCATCTGTATATTTCTTGTTGTTCTTTTTATGTCCCAAACTATGCTATAACATTCAAAAATGTTTAAAAAGTCTCATGGCAGATTGTATGGATGTGTCTAGTGTTATATATATGCCCGGATAATTGAAGGTAGGCCTGAATTTAAGAGTAAGAAAAATGAATAATTCAAAATAGCCATGAAACTGCGTAGCGGCGTGTTAGGCATAAAAATCTTGTAAGAAAAATAGCTCATTCCATGCATGCACTTGTTGAACATATATAGACAGATACTAAATATAAATAATTTTCTAACTTATACGTAAACTTGATGCGAGACACGTAATTTTTGATAAGAGGAAAAACTGCGAAATATTTACTACTTAGATTACAGAAACAATAACTACGTTGGGGGTCAGTTAAGGCCCATTGCGTTGGCTCTTGCTCTTGCGGTGAATTACGGATTCTCCCGAATAGTGGTGGAGTTTGACTCAAAAGGTGCCAGCCAATAATATCATTCTTGTCCCATGACCCGTACTTAAACGAGATTGGTTCTATTTTTCAAGATATTGATGATCAAAAGCATGAGTTAGACGTGATTTTTACCTTTTTTTCCTCTTCACGAATGTAATTTTGTGGCACATGGATTATTTTGACATGCTTTTGTTTCTTCACGAATGTAATTTAGTGTGGCCAGACTGCCACAATCGTTAATTTATTTTGTGTCGCATTTTTAAAGGCTTTTAATAATAATAAATTTTTAAATCAATCAAATTTAACAATGTAGCCAATCTTATTCGGAAGGACTATCCAAGCCTAAATATTTTGAAGTTGAACAAGAAAACGTATGAACAGGTGTTGAGGTATTATCACTTGACAGTTTTCAAAATCAATAAAAAATAATATTTAGGTCGAAGTTATATAAATTAAATCCCAAATCGGGATAGACTTGTGCGGGTCTCTTACCAACCATGGCGTAATATTTAAACTGTTCAAAACTTGTGCACTAAGGTAGTTGAAAACTTCAAAGAAGGTGTAGTACGAGTTTTATATAAAACCTTTTTTTTTTTTTTGTTCTAATATGACTTTTACATAAACCCTTGGGCCTTGCAGCTTTAGTTAATTGAAAAAAACGTTTTTTTATGGGTGGGTAATACTGAAATTGGAGGGTGTAGGGACGAGTTTTTTAGTTATAGTGATGGCGCATCTATAATGCTAATAACTTCCCATTCTCATTATGGGTCCACCCTTGCAACTTTAACGCGTAAATTATTTCTTTTTTTCCACACTAGACGCGGACAGAAACATGATCTGTGTATGTGTCTTATTTTCGTACACTTGTAAATTTAATATATTATGGAGAAGATTAAGGCATGAAAATATTGTTGATTCAATAGTAAATTATTTTTATTTTTAACTTAAAGTTTACGGATACAAATTCAATCAACTATATTTTTAAATAAAAGTAGATAAAATCCACTGAAATTTGATATCATACCTAATTTCAATCACTTTCATTTTAGATTAACTAGATGTGGACACATATTTGATACGTGTGCATGTCTTATTTTCAAGGACGTATATATTTAATATAGAATGGAAAAAATAAAACATAAAAGTATTATTTGTTCATTTTTTACTTTTAAGGAAAGCTCGCGGGTTTGAATTTGATTAACAATATTTTTAAATGAAAAGAATAAATAATGGACAAAATAAGAAGTCAGCCGAAATTGTCAAAACCATTTCATATTGCTTCCATTTATATTAATAAAGATGCAAGTTTTTGTACTAGTGAAAGATTTCATTTTTTCCCTTATCAATCATGTCTATTCTCATCTATTGTTTAAAACTAATTATGAGTTTTTTTCACCATATTATATATAAATTACGGTGCCATGCATAATCGTGATTGACTTATATACGGGTAAGTCGTTCTCAGAAAGGAAAACAATTTTTTTATTTTTTTTTTTTGGTTTTCTACGGGGTATTCAGGTTAACTTTCGTACACTTCAACTAATCCATGCTCGGGGTTCGTGGCTGCCGCTGGCCAAACATTATTTTAACAACTCCGAGGTCCGACCTTAGGAGCTCCAACAGAGTTATATCTATCATGTAATAAAAAAATTATAATAAAAATATAAATTAGAAAAAACTTTCTCCAACAGAGTTATATCTATCTTCATTTTTTATTATTTTAGTTGACTTGCTATTTAAAAAAAAAATTGACTAGCTAAGGGGTTGTTCACTTGGCACTTAAAATGCCATTTAAATCTGAAAATTTAAAATTTTCAGATTTAAGTGGTTTAACAAGTTGTTTGTTAACCTAAAAAGTTAAGTGACCACTTAATTTTTACCACTTAAAAATTTTAAAAATTGTAAAATATTTATTTTATTCTCTTTAGAATCATGCGGTCAAAATAAAATAATAAGGGCAAAATTGTCATATTAAAAAAAATTCAATTTTCAAATGTGTTATATTCAAACAAACAAATTTTTTTCATATAAAATTCTCAAAACTAAACAAATAATTTTTTCAATTTCAGTTTTCAATTTTCAATTTTTTTACTAAACGCCACCTAAGACTACTATATAAATACATCTTGTAACTCTAAACTTCCTAAATGCGACGGAAAACCAGAAGAAAGGTAAAAAAGAAAACCAACTTTTTGTTAATAAAAAAAATGAAACTACTTAAGCTTTATTTTCTTTAATATTGAGATAATGTTTGGTAGCAAAAGATATTTTGTCATCATTGCGTGATATTTTCATCTCAATTATAAAGAGGCAAAGAGTTAAAAAGAAATTGAGTGTTGGTAAAAGCACTCTCAATTTTCCATTTATACACTTATTATTAAAACAATATAAGGGTGCATTAATTAGAAATGTCTTTTCCCTTCATTTTTTTTTTCCAATCCAATTCTAAACACAAAAGTTACTTCCTTGTTTATTTATTTCCAGCAGCTTTTATTTCTTTCTACTAGAGAAAATTGAATCTCACATTATTGCTGTAACAACACTAAAATAAATGTCTTCTAAAGAATATCCAAGTATGAAATGAAAACCCATCTAGAACTCAACAAAAAATGTTTCAATGAAGGTCTATATTAATCATATTGTATTTATTAGATGTAAATATTAAACCGAGGAAACGTTGTTTTCAAAATTCAAAAGGATATCTATATCTATATATATATATATATATATGTATATTGAGTTAAAAATAAAGTGGCTAGTTAAAACACCCTAACTAATTTTTAATAAGGAGTACGTAGACTATAAATTATGAGTGCCTCTAACGACACCCAAAGAAATCCATTATGGACCAGTTTAATGGTAATAACTCCCTTTTATACAAGAGAGATTACAAGTTCAATTCCCTCACTCACACAATCTTTTCATTAAATCTGTGAATAAATTAAACTTCCCCTAAACGAAAAAATTTAACCTATCGTCCTCATTGAACCCGTGAATAAACTAAAATAAAAATATTTTGAACCCATCATGGGATGTTCTAGTTGCATCAATTCCTCTTTATAGAGTGCCACGGGTCCAATTCTCTCCACCCACACCCTATACTCATTGAACCTGTGAAGTGTCATAAATTCCTCTTTAATGAGTGTCACGGGTTCAATTCTCCCCACCCACATGCTATACTCATTGAACCCGTGAATATTTTAAACTAGTCATGAGCTGGCGTTGTGGCAACACCTCCCCTTTATAGAGGAAATGTCACAGGTCCACTCTTTACAAGAGTGGGCAGGATTCGAATCCCATCAGCGACAATTTGATGGGAAAATAGATTAATCCATTAGAAGATGATTATACATGTATTTTAAGGCAAATCCAAAGATGGGGCAGGTCTTCAAAGAAGAGCTCAAGAGCGGCATTGATACATACTCAACTCTTGTTGGGGTAGTTTCATATCTTTTAAGGAATAATTTGATTGAGGAGAGCTATCTTCATTTGTGTAGCTCATTATATTTTTTTAATAAAATTTATGTTATACTTCTTGATTAGAACATTTTATAAAAAATGAAAAAAATATTAACTCAAATATTGATCGTGGCCATGTAAATACACAATTTACCACACGTAAATTCTAATTCGAACACGATACGACACAACACGAAATACTCTAGTAATAATGATGTATTATCTTCCCTCTGTGAATCCTAATTAATTAAGCAAAATTTCATTTTCTAGTTTTTTCCTTTGAAATCTATATATAATTTTCTTCCATTCATTTTCTATGTTTCAGGTTTCAGGTTGTCCCACCATTCCAACCTTCTTCATCTGCTAGGAATTGGGATTTCCTCAATTGCCCAGAAATATCTTTATTTGTGGCTAAAACAAAGAGTCCAACTTTATGTGGGCACCAATCGCTTTATTTATTTCCCTTTCCAAATTGATAAGATTTTGTGGTGTATGTGTACATGTAACATCGTGTACACTCAGTCCATATGTTTCCACGTTTAGCCCGAAGGATTTTGGTCTTTCCTTCTCAATTCTAACCACTATATAAATATCAATATCTTAAATTAGTTTATTAAAAGGAGTTTTAGGCATAAAATATAGGACTTGACTCTCTTACATTATTTTTTTATTTAAATTTGTTTAATGGAATTTAGTTCCAAATTCGAATTGATAAAATACTTCACGAAATTTTGTGGAGATGATCTTTATAATAAATAGATTATCTTTACGTCATCAAAAAATTCAAACAAGGATAAGGTGTAATAAAAATTTAATACATATGTTCATTTTTGACCATTAAAATTTTAAATAACCATTTCACCCATTTCTTGGTTTAAATGTTTTGATGAAATTTTGTGAAATTGATTTACTTATTATAGAGATCATTCCCACTTAATTTCTTAAAAAAAATTCATCCATTTGAATTTTGAATTAGACCCAATTAAACAAACTTATGTCAAAACGGGTATAAAGGAGATCGAGATTTAGGTCCTAAAATATACTACATCCGTCCCAATTTAATTGTCCACTATTCCATTTTTAGATGTTCCAAAATAGGTGTCCACTTTCTATATTTAGCAGATCATTGATTATAGCATTTTTTATTATTTTCAATACTACGGTTTAAGCTCCCACTACTTTTTTTGTTTTGGGTCCCGCTACCTTTTTTTATTAAGAGAAAAGTAAAGGGCATTTTTAAAAATAAGTATTTTCTTTTAGAATAATTATTATATCTCTTTAATTTTTAATTTTTCAAAATGTGATAATTAAGTTGTGACAGAGGGAGTATATACTAGAATCAAAAAAGTATTTAGCTTGTCGCATACACAATTAAATATTTTATTCTTTCTAAAATCGCCCATTTTTCAGTTGTTATTTTCTTTTGAAAATCATTTATACCACACGAGGAGGACTGATATTTTTATTTATTTATTTTAAAAAAAAAACATCTTTCGGTCTTCCTAAAATAGTTATATTGTGAATAAGTTAAACTTGTTAATTATAACGTTTCAAATTAAAAGTACACACTACTATACATTTAAGTCTCGTTTGATTCACGGATTTTAGTACTCGTTAAAGGAAAGTCATTCATTTCCTTTATTTGGTAAGCACAAATTCTGAAAATACTTTCCCGAGAGAGGGGAAAGTAGGGGATAAAAACATTCCTTTCAAAACACATGAGATTGATTTTTTCATGTAATTTTCAAGCATTTATTACAACATATATAAATTTAGTATTAATTTTATTTTTAATAATTATTTTTATTCGGGTATTTTATTATGTGGAATAATATTAACATCTGCACAAAGCATTCTACGAACGAAAACATAAAAATATATGTCCAATTTAATATAATTAATAATTTAATTATTTATTTATAAATACGTAATGTATATTTTTAACGCACAGGTTAAGATAACTTTGTTATATATAATAGTCAATGTGATTAATTTGTTTATGGAGAAGTGTGCGGATGACCGCCTAGAAGCTTAAAATAATGGAGAAAGTGACGAGGCTATGAAAGAGTTGCGTTGCGTAGATAAGGTCATCGATGGGGTAGTAGGAATTATTCTGTTGGGTTAGATTCTTGCTTTAGGTTTGCTATTTTTTTCTTTCCTTAATTTACAACAACTAGCGTAAATATAAATTTACAATGTATTTTAATAGTCTAGTCTAGTCTAGTTTTCCTAGGCTAATTATTTTTCAAAAGAAAATTAAAATATATTTATTGAGGGATGTCAAACGGGAGAAGATGATTTTTAAGTTTATAAGCAATTATAAAATTAATTGATATATCCGACAGAAATTCAATATTTGATCATATAATTCTTCTTAAATTACTTCAATATACTTAAATCAATATCAAGGACATTGGAGTTGTTTAAAGAGTGCCCAAAATTTTTTAAAAAGTATTAATAACTACACTCTCGTCAAACCTCAAATTATAATAAAATGCGTATTTTCATCTCTTTTCAGCTTAAATGCAACCGATCAGTTCATATCGAGTAATTTTACAATCGTGGTGACTTAAATAATGTATTATTAGTCTTTAATAAATTAAAATGTGAAATTTAAATTCTAATCACTTTATTTATTAATTAATGTACTAAGGCTATATCATGTGAACTGCTTTTTAAAAGTCCATTACTGAGTTTCCATATAACTATTGATACTTGGCTTTTTATTGATGTAATTGTGTGAATATTAAACCTCATTATTAAAAATACTAATAAATTAAAGATGAAGTTGATGTGGATCCGTGTGATTAAAGTAAATTGATGGAGAAACATTCAAAAGGACATCCGATCCGGAGCGGCAATTGATCAAATCTGCGAGTACAAACGTGTAACGCACGACACAAAGCACGTGACATCACCTACTATTAAACAAACCTCCAATTCAAATGCACCTCCCAACGTACCTGCACGTGACTGGCCCACCCTAACACGTGTCAGGTCTTCGATGTATTATTGCCTTGCCCTGCCTTTAATCGATTAACCGACTTAGCCGGTCTCGTGGGGAAGAAGAAGTGGCGTGCCACACAAACATATAGCTTTAACTTTACATTTCCCATCAAACTTATTATATGCAGCTTTTATTTACAAAAGTCTAAATTACAACAGAAAAAATATATATTATTGATTTTAAAACTTTAGACTCAATTTAAAAATTATTTAATCTGTGTATAAAATTATAAAATAAATTAAAATATGTAATAATATGATCTCTATCAACTATTTAAAAAAAATTGAAAAAAGACACAAAGTGTGAAACATATTACCACATGCTTTAAATAATTTTTTAATTTATTACAAAAATCAATTACTTTTATTTTTTATATTATTACGAAACGGACCCTTAAACTTTAAAGATAAAAAAAGATAAGTTATTATTATTTTATAATAATAGTAATAAAAAAAAAAACTATTAAATATTATATTACAAACTAATCAAATATGCCGGGCACCGATTTTAATATGATTGCGATTTAAGATGCGGTGCTCATATAGTTCCGCTTATTTTTGGTGCCGATATTTTTATTTTATTTTGGTGCCAAACGGGACGCGTAGCCCAAACTATTATATTATTATATCAGTATTGAAAACTTGTATGATAGAGTTACGGATTACATCAAGCCAAACCATACCCAAAACACCTCTTCCTTAGTAGAATTAGGTTAGGATCTTCGCTTATACAAAAAAAGAAAAATCATTCTACAAGATTTATCACGTAGAATCATTTTTAAAAGAGTTTTTGATTAAAAATAATAATAATAATAATAATAAGAGAGGAAATTCAAACGAGAAATTTTGATTTGTATCTTACATTTTTTTTCCTAATTTGAGTTTACACACCTTAATATAAAATGTTTAAGTTTGTAATTTCCTGTTACAAAACTCTGCTAGATCAGTTTTAAAATATTTGAGTGTTAATACATTAGTTAGTTATGTTTTTGAATAATAAACACCTCAATTGAAAATAAATAAATAAAGTAAATAGTATCCTGACTTCGTACTGGTTGAAGACACTTGCCAACTAAACTAACCCAAGTTAGTTATTCAAATAAATGTCTTGTCACTTTAAAATATTATCAGTCCATCAAAAGTACCTTAAAAGTATGATTTATTTAGGGTGGTGATGTTGGCACCCCTAAAAATACTTGGTAACACTCCTATTTTAATTTAGTCATTCGCAACCGAGTAAAGTGTCTATTATTCGGTTCTTGAGTACCGAATATAAGTCTATATATTCGGTTCTTGACAACCGAGTAAAGTATTTCAAGTTTTTCCAAATTTTTGTAAGTTTATATTCGGTTGTTAAGGACCGAAGGATAAGTGAGAGTGTTTTCAAGAGATTTTAGGAGTGCCAACATCATCACCCTTTATGTATACTAGACAGTGTCCAAACTAATTTTTGCGTACCTCAATTAATCTTTTTTGTAACTTATACCACACTCGCAGCTAATTACAAAATATTTTTGCAATTGCTAGAATTTGATTTGGAGAGCCTCCAACGTACTAACTACATAATTGAACTCAAGACAAGAACCCCTGAACTAACTCCCCGATAGTTCCTAAAATTACAAATATAATATCAAAGTTGGTTTTAAAGTGTCAAGAGTATGAAAAAACGAATAATGACTTTTTTTATATATAACCTTGCTTGTTTTCGATCTTAATTAGTATAATATGGTACTTTTAATTTAAATGGACAAATGTGATTGTTTTAAAATTAAAGAGTGACTGTTTTAAAATTTAAGAGTGAGTGGCAATTTTTCACTTAAAAAAACTGCAAGAAGAGGTGGCCGATTTTAATCAAATTAAAATCACCAGGGCGAGTGGCGTTTTTAAATTACCCAAAATTTTGCACTCCTCACGTTTTTTGAACCGAGATGAAGTGAATACAATTTGGACACTTTAAATGTCAATCAAAGTGGTGTTTTTAAGATTAAAATCAAATTGTGCACAAGATCATCAGGAGAAAAAAAATACAAGATTTTTTTACTGACGACGAACTTATTTATATTTTCATAAAAATATAAACTTAAAAAAAATGTACGAACAAAGTTGTGCACAAGATTATCTGGAGAAAAAAAAAGGTTATACACAAGATTAAGGGGGGTGTATTCAATTCAAATTTTAAAAGATTATAATTGACTTTTTAAAATCCATGGATTCTTTTAAGTCCATGGATTATTTTAAATTCTTACAGAATCTCACATATTTTAATACATGGATTCTTTTGAATTTATGCAAATTTTAATAAGTTTATGGATTTCTACGGATATTAATAAGTTCATCAAAAAAATGAAAAATGAAAAATTAAAAAATAAAAAATAAGCAATAAAATAAATTAGTTACGAGATTAAAGTAACATTATCAAAAAGGTATAGTCTATTAACAAAAATACATTATAAAAATTCATACTGCTCCATTCAAACATTATAATGATTATCATAACCCTTTTTATTCGATTTTCATATTCTGTTTAAAAAAATTCATAAAATTGGAAAAAAAAATTAAATGAGTAACATATTTATAATTTCGGAAGAATATGACTAATTGAATAATTAAAACTTTGAAAGTAGCAGTATATAAATCAAAAAAAATGTTTGCGAATGTATATTTTAGAGACGGAAAAAATAATACATAGGATTTGAGAAAATAAGATGTTTTAAATAGAGATAATTGAGTGGAAGAGTTTAATAGATTATAGAGACAAGAAGAAATTATACATAGGGTTAGAAGAGAAATATAAAAGAAATCCATGTGAAATCTTTCGCTTGAAGAGAAGATTTGTTGGTGGATTTGTTATTCATAAAATCACCCTCAAATCCATCAAAAACTATCAACTTATAAAATCCTTCAAAGTTTATTAAGTTTTGAATACCATAAGATTTTAAAAGACTATTTTTAATCCTAATTGAATACCACAAGATTTTAAAAGACTTTCTAAAATCCTAATTGAATACCATAATATTTTAAAAGACTTTTTAAAATCTCAATTGAATACCCATAGACTTTCAAAATCTAAAAAAAATCCTTTATAATCTAAATTGAATACACCCCTATAAATCGTACCTTAAAATTGATTGTGAAGCTGAGCTGAGTTATTTATTCAATAATAAATAAACATTTCAATATAAATATATACTAGGGGTAATATATTAGAGGTAATTCGTGCTTACAACACTTTGATATAATTAAGTGGTCCGATTTTTGGAATAATGTGTGAAAGATAAGTGAGAAGGTTTGTGAAAGAGATAAGTAATAAAGATGATATGAGAAATATATGTATATTTACCTATAGTGGAAAGACAATGAGGACTAATTTAAAATTTGAACTAAATACCATATACTTATCGTTCAAATTAGATTTTTCAATCTGAAATTTGCAAAGTTTTATCCCTCATACATTTTCTCTTCTGCATTATTATATAGATATTAAAGTTATCAACTTGAAAAAGACGCTAATAAAAAAACACATATATATATATATTTGGAGATTTATGGCTCGTTAACAGTTTCTTTGTCTCTCACGTTAGAAGTACCTAGTGACCGAGAGTTTTGAACTTTCTCATCCCCCCCCCCCCCAATGCATTGCTATTATATATTTTATTACGTATAAAAATTTTAAAAAATGATGAACATTAAAAATTTAGCAACATTAAATACTCGACTGCACAATTAGTTGAGAGTTTGTTATTTTTGAATTTCTTGTGATAAAAAATTATTATGCGCAACAATGATAATCTTTACTATAATAGGTTCTTGCTTCTTGCGCATTTAAAATAGGTAAGGATTATAAAGTTGGAACTTCTTCGACATTATATTGCTATAGACAAAATTGAGAAATAAAATGAACTGTATATATATCATGTAAATTTCTACATTTTTGTATTAATTATATAAAATGCATACCATGTTAAGACTTTATTCATCTCTCCTGAAAATGGCCTGTGGTTGAAAGCAATTGAAAAAAGAAAAAGCAACTAGGGATCATATTATCAAAAATAGCAGCCAAATTTTTTTAGGGAGAAAAAACTAAGTTTTATAAACAAATTTACAATTTATACACTTAAAAATTTTGATTATAGAAATAAAGTAAAAAAGGAATAATGAAAATAATATATATGCATTGTGTAATAATAAAAACAATAGGCACGGATATATGCACCCATGCAATATACACGTATATTTGGTTAATAAAATAAATAATTTTAGATTATTCCCTTAATATTATTTGCTTCTGGACATAAATAATTATTTGATTGAAGTGGTTAAAAATAGAACTCACGCTTCCTTTGTTTTTTTTCTTTTATTATCTAGGCATTCCTTGCAATTTAAGAGTTACTTATATATTTTTGTTTGAGATGACCCAAGTTAATATATATATATATATATTTAGTCATTGAACATCACATCTTTTATTAAGAATATAGACATTTTTAGTACATCACGCCTTTTGTTAAAAGGAAATAATTTGTTGAACAATTGACCAAATGGAATGTTTTTTTGTTCTCCTATACAATACAATATATATATATATATATATATTTTATGGAACTAATATTTTGATTGAGAGCTTTAAACTTTCCCCCCAATGCATTATTATTATATATTTTATGACATATAAAAGTTATCAAAATAGAGGAACACTAAAAATTTAGCAACAATAAATACTCAAGTGCACACTTAGAGCATCTCCAGTAATGCTCTCTATTTTAGAGAGCATATTCTCTAAAATATAGAGCATCTTTTGAAATAAAGAACTGGATGTAAAAAGTAACTCCAACAACACTCTTTATTGCCATTTTGTTATTTTTATTATTGTTTTTTCATTATTTATACTAATAGTAATTGTAATTTCATTTTTCTTTTGTTATATTAATATGTTGGTAATTCTAATTTCAACCTTATAATCAAATTGAATAAAATAATTAAAAAATAATGAAATTAATAAATATTAAAAACAAAATTAAAGATTAAAGATTAAAATTAAAAATTTGACATCAACTATGAAAATAGAAACCGAGGACTTTGGTTAGAAGGATGATGAAAATTTTCTACATTTTAAAACTCTTTTTTTTTTAAAAAAAAAAAGATACCCATCAATTACGTATATATTGAAAATTTCATGGAATAATTATTAATCGATAATTTATATTTATTATTACTATTTTTAGTATCTTACAAGTGATTAGTACTTATCAAAAACAAAGGATAAATTAGTTTCATTTTAATATTGAAAGAAAAAAATAGGGATAATTTCAGTTACATTTTTCAATTTTCAATCAAAAAAATAGAAGTAGAGAGCCTCAGAGACTCACCAGATTTTGCGAGCGTAAAGTTCCTCGGTATATTTTTTCGCCAAAATACAGATTATGTTGGAATTGTTTTTGAGTATGTCACTTTTTATTTTACAAAGAATTCTCTAAAAGGTGAGTCTTTTGGAGCTGCTCTTAGTTGGGAGTTTATTAATTTTGAATTACCCATGACAAATAATTAATAATGTGGAATAATGATAATCATTACTGGATTAGGTTCTTGCTTATCGTCAATATTTGAAATAGGTAACGATCCAAAAGTTGGAATTTCTTCCACATTGTATTGCTATAGACAAAATTGGCAATTTAAATTAATTATATACATATATATATATATCATGTAAGCTTCTACAATTTTGCATCAATTATATAAGATCCATACCTTGTTAACAGTTTCTTAATCTTTCTTGGAAGTGCTATGTGGTTGCAAGCAATTTGAAAAAAAAAATAAAAAAATTAAGGGTCAAATTATCGAAAAGCGAGTCCAATTTTTTTTGAGGGATAAAAGCTAAGTTTTATAAACAAATTTACAATTTATATACTTAAAAAAAATTTGATTATAGATATAAAATAAAAAAGATTATATGCATTGTATAATAATAAAAACGGTAAGCACACATGCAATATGCACATATAGTGAACCAAATAAAAATAAAATAGTTTTTTTTCCTTTTGTACAGTACAATTTTTATTTTTATTTTTTATGGAAATAATATTTTGGTTGAACAAATTGTATTGTATAGGAGGAAAAAATGTATTGTATTAGTTCAACCAAATTTTTTTGAACAAATTTGATCCTAATTTCTAGAGTACAATTAGTTCAAATAAAATATTTGTTCTAATGTTTTGAAATATGTAAATGAACAAAATGGCATACATGATATAAAAAAAAGTGTAATAGAATTAAATTCATAATTGCAACTGATTAAAAGTGTCATCTGGCATCGTAACAGCACCGGATGAATTTTTTTTGGTATTTTCCATTTTCAAATTTGAAAATTGTGAAAAAGGAGAGTAAAATGTAAGATACTGAGAGAAAATAATTAAACATTACACAACACATACATACAAATTGTATACACATACTCATTTTATAATCATTATACAACACCACATCAACAGGAAAAACAAAATAAGGAAAAAAAGTTATTATAAATAGGTTTTTACATGTTATAGAAATAAACTGTACTTAAAATGAGAAATAGAAACCAAGCACAGGTGGAGAGATCCAAAAGTACATCAGAGAAATGAGAGTTAAGTAAAGTTAAAGCTTATCACAGACTAATTGAGAGAAAAATGCATGTTTAATAAATACTTGTTTAATTTATCGCCAATAAATATGTTATCATTGTTGAAATTAGTTATGATATAAATTAATTAAGATATCAAAATGAGTCGTCAGATTAAAATATAAACGCTGAAGTTAAATTTTTGTTACTAGTTGAAAAGATAAAGTGAATGTTATTGATGAGTTGTCAGATTAAAATATAAATGTTCAAATTAAATACGAGTCATCAATTAAAAATATAAATAAAAGAGTCAAAGCATATGAGGACTGATTTGATTTGATTTATTTATATACTAGCTAATTCATGTGCCTATGCACAACTCGATTGTACCTATACGTAATTGGTAATACTATCTAAAATCATATCTATTGTTACTTTTTTATATATGTAACTACTCATAATTTTAATAATTTTTTATCTCATATTAAGAATTCTTGTTCCAACTTTGTTATTTCTCATATAAATTAATTTTAACATTGTTCTAAAAAAGTATTAATATACTCTAAATTTAAGAGCAAAAATAATTAAAAATATAATTGTATGCCTATAATTCAAATAGGGGTAAAATAAATTAAGTCTGTATAATTGCACTTTCGTTACAATTAAGGATAAAAAATGGCCTTATTTGATGGGTTTTTAACTAAGCAAATCATAATATAGGGCGAACTCTTTATTTTATAATCAAGAAAAGTATGAGTTCAAATTGTTTAAGTTCGAGTTTACATAAATTTTATCCATTTGACTAAACTCTACTGTAATATAACATTTTTTTAATACATTTGTGATACAATATAGTTACAACATGTGAGGAAGGGAAAAGTGAATTCAGATTTATATGTATAGTATAGTAAACATGGTATGTTATAAATTTTTTTTAAAATAAATATGTTTTTAGTCAAGTTTAGTTTCATGTAATCATATTTTTAGATATATCAATTTCAAATTTATTAAAACCGTAAACTTAACTATTGCTTCCTTATAAATAATATTAATCCCGGCATGACCCATTTATATATGTTCATTAGTATTTATTGGATTATTAAAATTTAGAGATTAACGATGACATATAAGATATGCGTATGCAATAGACTAATTGCATAAGTTTAAATTAATATATTTACATTTATGGTGTATTTGTAGTGCGGGATTAGAGGTATAATTGGATTCATATCCAATGTTTGTTGTAAAAAATGATAGGATAAACAAATCTTATCATGCGTTTGGTGTAAGAGTCGTGTTTGGTACAACACGGGACGGGATTGCACTCATGATTAATCATCCTTTTATCCCATTATAACCGGAAAAAATTATACCACCCCTATAAGTGATATTATTTTATCCTGTGGTTGTCAGATAATAAAACGAATATAAAAATAAATTTTTAATTAATTTATTTTGATTTTCTTGTTTATGCTCTTTAGATAATCAAATTGATTCATGAAAATTTTTGATCACCAAAAACTACAATAAGTTAAAAAACAAAATTCATTTATCATATAATATGGTATTTCCCTTTTTCTTTTATTAAATGAAATAATTTATAAGAAATTTTAATTTTATAAAAAAAATTACATCATAATTTGAAATTGTAGTTAATGGCTAATTTGTGCTATCCGGCATTTGTCTTATCATATCAAACCTCCTTATCCAGCGCGCAAAATGCACCCTAAGATCAACATTATATTTAAAAATTAGATTTAGTTTCCGGATAAAACAAACTTTTATGAATCTATTTTGGAAAAAAATAATATTATATATGCTTTTATCACCAACCATTAACTTAATTATTATTTTTTTTTTATTCTTTCTCACAATTAATTATATTTTCTTTTAAACAAACTGATATTGCAAATATCATTACTTAAATGTATATATTGTTGACTTAAGGTTTTAATATTATTTTGATAATAATAATAAATCAACCATGTGTAATTTAACATGTTTCTTGATATAAGTATATAGTTTATTTACTTTGAAAATTCAATAAAAATATGGCAATGATTACTCTTTCACTATTCGATCATTGGACAAGAAAAGCAAGATCAAATATCTCAATGCAAATCATGAAGCACAAATGATCAAAAGGATATAGGAAAAAGTTTAAAGTGAAGATCAATTCGAAAAAAACAAATCAAAACATTCGAAGACTCGTTAATTCAGTAACTGAGTGAGTGCTTAAGATTTATGTAAAATTACTTTATTGATCAAATCTTTATAACTCAAACGTATTCATTCATCTTTTAAAGATTGATTCAAACAAGCTTAAAATTGAATTTATTTGAAAAACATTATTTTACAAAGATCGAGTTTCAAAATAAATTTATATTAATTTTAAATGATCGTATTTTAATCTTTCATAAAAATAGGTATCTTAGAAACATATCTTTGAGGTTCACAAATCTTTAGAATTGTATTTGGAACTAAATTGCAAAATTGCAAAAATATTTTTATTTTATATTTAAAATTCACTTAGTTTTTGCACAGCTTTAATCTAACGGTCTGATGGAGGCCTTCCCGGACTTCGACACGTTTTGAAATGTTTACAGTAGTTAGACAACATCTCTTAGCACTTTTGATTAAAATTTGAGCATGATCCAACGGTAAAATTAGGAAATATTATCAAAACAATTTGAATTTCTAGTCAACAAAATTAGCTATACGTTGGAAAGTTTGAAAATGTATACCTTTGAAAAAAAAAACTTTCTTAATCATCCCCAACGGCCCATATACTTTTGCAAGGTATATATATGAGGTAATGGACATGTGTTTAACACACCTTAAATTATTCTAATACACTATTATTCATATATTCAAATATACAAAGATTCAATAACACATTTTGTTCGATCTTTCATCTTTTGAGTTATATATTTTTAATCAAAACTTGATAACTTTTAGCGTGAGCTAATTTTCATATCTTGTAAATACTTGAAAGTTAATGTATTGGTGTGTATCACCACAAACAAATTACTCTTAATTTCAAAAGAGCGTTTGTCTCTTTGTAGAGCCAGAGCCGGCTAGGGGCCATGTAACCTAGGCACTAGGGCCCCATTTGGGGAGGGGCACAAAAAGAAAAATTTTAAAATTTAAGTATCTAATTGTAAAGAATAAAAGTTTAGGGGCATTTTGTAAGTTAAAATAAACATACTCCCTCACTTTCAAATGAAGATTTATCTATAAATTTTATGTTAATTGTTGCTTTATTTTTTTTTTATTTTTTTAAAATTTAATAATTGATTGGTTTTATTTTTTGGAGTTTTTTTTGTTTCAAATTATTAAATATTATGATTTTGAGATTGTTTTGTTGAAGAAAAAGACAATGATACGGGATCCCAATTTTTGTGGGTATTAAATTTTGCTTGGGGTCCCAAATTTCCTCAAGCCGGTCCTGTGTACAGCAAGAGAGCATATCTTGTGAGAATTGTAGTGGGTATAACTACATTGTGAGTATTGTGTACATAACAACATTTGTATTGACGTTTGATATTCACCCGAAGAAAATTAAATAGTGAAAATTCTTGGGAAACTAATCGAGGGCGAACGTATGGTTTAGGAAATCGAACCGTAAGGACAAAAAGTCTTGAGCTTCAAATTGGTTTAATCTTTCTAAATTGCTTATATTTTGAGATTGCTTATTCGCTTGTCTTAGGATTGATTACTTGAAATTGATTATTTCCTTGATATTGTTGCTTAGTTAAATTGCTTTGCTTAAATATTTTAAAAACGTTTTAATTCTGCATTAAATTTTTAAATCCCTATTCACCCCCCTCTAGGGTTTTTTCCAACTAACATATACGACATGAAATTAAAATTCATACATTTAGAAAATTAATTTCTACCATTCATAAGAAGAAAAATATAAATAATTTTGAGAAAGTATAAATAATTTTTAGCAATTGAAACTTTCATTGAATTTAATATAACTAAATATTAAAATATTAATAAATAATTGATATTGATAGTAAAAACTATCCATACATGCCTAATAATCAAATAAAGGTATGGTAAAATATAATTAAAGAAGTCATTTCAGTAACGAAATCAAAACAAGATTCTAATTTTAATTTAAGATGTTCAATTTTTATTTGAATTTATTGATTTTAGTATGATTTAAGAGATAAGAATTTATTGTAAGAGAATTTATAGCAAGTGAACATTTTTTTACATGAAATTAAATGTATATTAATAATGTTATTTTTGAATAAACTTAAGCAGTTTGAAAATTAATTATTAAAATGATGTCGAAATTTATTGTTTTAATAAGAAGATTAGTATAATTTTTTGTGAAATTTAATGATCAATGTTTGTATCTTAGATAAAATTAATAATCAATTACATTACGATAAAAAAACTATGTTTTAAATCGGTGTACACATACCCATTTTAAAATTAAGATAGTCATCGATTATTAAAAATCTGAACGGCACATAACCATATTTTTAGTCATACTTCAAGTAGTCTAAATTACATAAAAATATTAGACACACCCATTACGTAAAATTATATATAATTCATTATGATGAAATTATAATAATCAATTACATTACATATAAACTATTCTGCCTTTTTAATATTACTACATATAATGTTTGCCAGTTTTTAACATTGCTATATATAGAGAGATTGTATACATACTCATTTTATAATCATTACACAACATTACATCGAATATTTTTTAATAAACGTAAAAAAAATAGAAATAAATTTTTATATGTTACAAAAATAAACTATGTTCATAATGAGAAATAGAAACAAAGCACATATAAAGAGATCCAAAAGCACGTATGAATTTTATGTTTGATTTTGGAAAAAGAAACGAAGTTAAATATGAGCTACCAGTTGAAAAGATAAGTGAATATTATATATTAGAGATAAGTGAAAGTTATATATCAGTTGTCGGATTAAAAGATAAATGCTCAAATTAAATCTGAGCCACCATTTAGGAACATAAGTTAGGAAAGTCTTACCATATTAAGATTGATCTAATTTATTAATAAAGTAGATAATGCCCGTACCTACGGCACGATTCGATTGTACGAATATATAATTGGTGACACTATCTAAAATCATATTTATTATTAATTTGTCTATATCTATAATCACTAATAATTATAATTATTTTTTTTATCTCATATTAAGAGTTCTTATTCCAATTTTTATATTTTTTAGATAAATTAATTTTAACTTTATCCTAAAAAAGTAGTAGTATAATCTTAATTTGAGAATAAGAGGAATTAGATTTCTCCTATGGCATTGATATTAATTTTAAATCCTAACCAAGTTTTTAAAATGTAATTGTGTGCTTATTATTCAAATAATAGTAGAGAAAATTAAATCTATCTAATTGTACTTCCGTTATAATTACGGATGAAAAATGACCCAATTCAATAGGTTTTCGACTGAGCAAACCCCAATATAGGACGGACTCCTTTTTTATTTTATAATCCAAAAAAGTATGGGTATGGCTTAAGTTTGTGTTTACGTAAATTTTGTCAAAATTGTCTTAACTTTGCTGAAATATAACATTTTTTCTTTAAAATACTCATCTAATTACAACAGGTAAAGAGGGGAAGAGTGATTTAAGGTTTGTACTTATATATAGTAAATATGGTAGATTTTAATTCATTTTTTTAAAATAAATATGCGTTTAGTTAAGTATAGTTTTAATTAATCATATTTTTAGATATATCGAGTTCAAATTTGGTAAAATTCTAAACTTAACTATTGGTTCCATGTAAATAAAGTTAATTCCAACACAATTCATTTAGGGTACATTATTTTCGCGTGATTTTCAAATAAGATTTCAAAAATCATGTGATTTACATTATTTACGAGTGTTCTTTTAGGATAAATTTTCATATTTTAAATTTCTGCCAAATTTTGAAATCATGTAAATCACGTAATTTCAAAATTTCACTAAAAATGTTAGGATTTTGGAATCCCCAGAGTTTAAATTTGATCAATCTCTTTTTAATCTTATCTTTCCTTCATTATTGGTAAGGTTTTGGAATCCCCAGAATTTAAATTTTACTAATCTCTTTTTAATTTTGTCTCTCCCCTATTATTGGTTAATAACACTTTTCTTATCTAATTTTGTTTAAAAAACACCTAAATTGAAATTTATGAGATTTTTAGATTATATTTTTAAATCTTATGATTTCAAAATTTCGTGGAAATAAGACAACCTTATATTTTTATTTTTTTTTGGAGTTTTAAAATTTTGAAATTACTAATCACATATAGGATAAACGTATGGCAAGAAAATAATTGAATAATTTTAATTTATATGTTTATATTTAGATCAACATAATATTTAAAAATTAAAATTTATTTCCAGAGAAAATAAAAGATTATTATTCTATTTTGAAAAAATAATAAATATAATATTAGATATATTCTAAGTTTTGGATATGCCATTATCACCTGCAATTAACTTATTTATTATTTTTTTATCATTTCCTATATTTAATTATATTTTTTTTCTTCAAACAAACTAATATTGTAAATATCACTACTTTAATCTTGAGAGATAAATGAATAAATTAGTGAGTTCTAATTTTTTTTATGATTAACAATGTAGTTGTTAGTGTATATATGACAAGATACCATTTGTATTTGTTTTTCAGAAAAAAGGGGTGTTAAAAATTAAAATTCTTACATTCAGAAAATTAATTTTTATTAATTATAATAAGAAAATATAAATAATTTCAAGCAATTGAAACTTACAGTGAATTTAATATAACTAAATGTTAAAATATTAATAAATAATTGATATTTATAGTAAAAACTACTCATACATGCCTAATGATCGAATAATGGTAGGAAAAAATATAAGTAAAAAAATTATTTTAGTAATAAAACTATTCATACATACCTAATATTCGAAAAAAATAAAAATAATTATTAATTATAATTTAAGTTATTCTATTATTTATTTATTTATTACGGTTCTAAACACTTCAATAATCAATAGTAATTAGTTAATTAATAAATACTTGTTTAGTAATCATAGAAATATGCTACACAAATCAAAATTAATTAGGAGATAAATATTTTTTTACTTTATCACATAAATTAAAATTAATTAAGAGATAAATAAACGTTTAGTTATAACGTAAACATGTGAGTCGTCAAATGGAGACATAAAGAATCAATTAAGAGTTTTTGAGCTGTTAGATTAAAACATATAGACTTAAATTAAATATGAACCCCCACTTTAAACATAAGTTTAGATAGTCCTATAATATCAGCACTAAAAGTTGTATAGCTATGGTTAATTGTCGGTTTTGGAGCGACTTGTTTTAAATATGAAAATTCAAGGACGCTGCATTTACTATCTAATTGAATCTACTTATCTTTAACACATGTTAACTTTGACCCAAATTGTATTTATTTTTAGAAGGTACCCGTACATACCACAATTAAAAAAAAATACCAGCCTTGGGGTTGTCGTTGGCCAAAACCTTTTGGGATGAATATTTTGTCATCCTAAATCTTAAATGCTATTACTAAGGTAATTTTATTTGTTATCAAACCCAATTTTTATTTTTTAAAGTAATCAACTTTAAAATTCATTAATTATGCTTTAAGGACGATAAATTTGTTTAACATAATCTTTTTGCTTTCACATAATATTAATTTATTTTTGCATATAAAATTTTTAAACTTTAAAAATCAAAATCCAAAATAAATCAATGCCCTTAAAAAATGAACTTTAAATATTGTTAAATTAAAATTTATTAGATTTTTAAGTTTTAAATAAAATTCTGGTAAGAGAGAATAAAGACGTGTCAGCGCAAATAAGATGTGAATATGTATTATTATTACTCAAGATATTATTTAATAGATAATTTACATGTTAAATAAAATGGGGATGCAAAAAATATAGAAAAACTATAATTTTTAATTAAACAAAATAAAAATATATAACAATACTATAGATGTTATTATATAAATAATTTACATGTTAAACAATCTGGGATATATCGAAGATACATAAAGACTCTAATTTATAAATAAATATTTAATGGCTATAGAGATACGGTTAGAATTTTTATAGGTTTTAAACTCTTTAATTTAGTTAATTAACTAAATACCTATAATTTACAAACAAATATTTAATGGCCATAGAGATATAATTGAATTTTTTATAGGTTTTAAACTCTTTATATAATTAATTAACTAAATACCTATAATTTACAAATATTTAATGGCTATATAGATATAGTTGAAATTTTTATAGGTTTTAAACTCTTTAATATAGTTAATTAACTAAATACATATTATTATAATTAATATTACTAACATATCATAATAATCGTGAGACGTTGGATTAAAAGATAAAAATCCAGATTAAATCTGAGTCTTAAGTTAGAAATATAAATATAAAGAGTTTTTCTATATTAAAATGAATATGATTTATTAATAGATAAATATTAATCTCAAGAGTATCCGTCATTTTTGTCTAATCTAATAGCATATATATATATAAAAAATGGGAGGAGTGAGAAGGTTTTATTGTGGGACTGCCACATGGCAGTCGTTAATGCACTAACTAATTAATTAATTACATTGTTAATATCATTTTATCCTTTTTCTCTTTGGTTTTTTTTCTAAACACACTTTGGTAATCTCCTAAATTATTAATAAAGAAAAGTATTATACCTAAAGAATTTACAAATTGGTCTTTATCTTTTATACTTTGATTATAATTTATTTTTACTATTATATTATAAATCAATTTGAATTTTATTTTGATTTTATAAACAAGATAGTGTAAATTTTTTAATTTATTTGTAAAATTATAGTTGATAATTTATTTTTTTTGTAATAATTTTTAGCACATGCACAATTTTTATAA
The DNA here is from genome assembly GCA_021464415.1 of Lonicera japonica. NCBI lineage: Eukaryota > Viridiplantae > Streptophyta > Magnoliopsida > Dipsacales > Caprifoliaceae > Lonicera > Lonicera japonica. The sequence continues at coordinate 13,628,104 of CM038467.1, read as the reverse complement.
AACCGCCTGTGCATAGCACGGGTTATAATCTAGTATTGTAATATGAAATAATTTTTGTAAAACACATTATTAAGTGCTGACATGACGCTCCTATAATGGATTTCCTTGTTAAATGTAAATTATGGTGTATATATTATATATTATTTTATAACTGAAAAAAAAGGAAGTAAATGAGCAAAATTAATTGTGACTGTTCTTAAATGTATTCATATAATTCGTTTTTTCATCCCACCAAAAGTCAAAGTTACATTTATCTTAACATAAAAAATAGCGCAAAACTCTTTCTTCTCACCCCAATTTATATTCTTTGAAAAAATCGCCATTAATTTATCTTTTCACCAATTTAAAATTTTAAAAATTAAAAATTAAATTAAAAAAAAATATTTTTGTCAACAAACAAGAATCTACTATTTTCACTTAATTACATAAATCTCATAAATATAAGTTTATAATAAGTGTTCTCATACTTTTATATAAAGTGTTAGACTTTTATTTTCATTTGTACCAAGATGATAACATTTTCCTCTTTTTATTTAGATTAATCATTTTTTGTAGTTTAAATATATAAATTTCATAAGCCTACCAAAACATACCGTCAGATCCACGGACAAGTTCGAACTTGCGGCCAAAGACAAGAGGGAAATTGATCCTAAATATTCCAATCCCGAAAACCAAAATAAAAAGGAAAGCAAAAATTTCGCAGATCATCACAATAATAGAAAACCCAAAGCAAATCAAACAATATATACTATACAATCATACAAGTCAACATAAATATCAATACATAAGCATGTATTTGTTCATTATACTACCATCTTAGTGTTTAATGGCTTGTTCAGTGTATGCAGAGTTCAATAAAAATTGTGTTAAGTTATTTAATGTTAAAGTTAAAGAAAGATGGTGTTAATATGTGCCAAATACGCTATATAAATAAATAAATAAAATATATGTATCGTATGTTGTACTTTTATTGTTTCAATATTTAATTTATTATAATTACACGTAAAAAAATATTAAAAAAGAAAATAGTTTGGTGAGAAAATATCTATCATTTTAATATTTTGCAAGGAAATCATTTTCTTGAGTCTCCAAAAAATTAAATATCATAGAAATTGAAAGTAAGAAAATATTTTAATAAATGATTTATTTTTACAAAAAATATTTTATTTTTCCAATTGATTTTTCTCTTTTTTTTCACGAAAGATAACCTTTTTTTAAAAAGAAAGAATGAGGTGGTTTTAAGTCATTAGAATAAAAAATTTGTGATGAATTTATATGTAGAATACACTTTTTTTTAGACTCCTTTAATATGAATGATATGTGTAGTTTTATCTTAACATAAATTGCTTTATTTTTATGTATTTTGATGTTAGTTTAATTATATGAGTATGAATCAGTTTAGTCAGGTTTGTGCGGGATCAAATTTACCTAATGTTGTTGAGTATTGCAGTAGACTTTTAATATTTTTTGTGTAGTGAATTAGAATTTATATTTACTTATTTTACAAAAATAAAACTTATATAGAAATTTAAAATATGAATAACAACTATTTGAGGATAATGATTAGTAATATATTATAAGAAAAATAATTGCTAAAAAATGTATTTATCAAAATTAATATTTTATATATTTTTTTCACAAGTACTATGTCTTATATTTTTTTTAATGAAATTTATTAAGAATGATGTAAATTTTTTTTATTAAGTATTATTTTAATACAAAAGTTAATATTATTTAATATTTTACTTTTAACGACGAAAATTTATTGTCGCTATATTATTTTAGTAAACTCACTCACCATTGGGGTGAATTGCAAATATTTTTCAAAAACTAATGAAATAAGAAAAAAATATTCTCACATTAAAGTAAAATGACAAATTTTATAGGTATATTTAAGAACACCTTTAATTATATACGAGAGATTATATGTAGAGATTCCTTCCTACATGGAACACGACACCGACGACTATCGGCGCCGCTGGCTTAAGCGGCTTTGATGGCTGTGATTTGAGCTGGGCTAGATTTCTCCGCCGAGTCAGCCGTTATGGGCTGCGGTTTGAGGTCGCTGGTCTAGAAACGCCCGCAAGCTAGTGGGCCCCAATACTGTGATGTATGTCTGAAAAATGTTGGTTTTTGAAGATTCAAATCAAACGGTCAAGAGATGTTTGGAAATATCTGTTTGTATGATCAAACCGACGACTACTACTCATCATGATTTAGAGCTTATCTCACATCGCTATCCCCCGTATAGATTTTTTTTTTTTTAATAAAATCCGTATGCAATCTTTTTTTCTGTTTGTCCATAAAATGATTTTGTTTCTATGTTCCAAATGTTTAATTTTGATTTTTGTAAATAGATTCAATTGTAGTTGTTGGAGGCGGAGAGATTAAAGTCGAGTAAAATTGAGTTAAATAAGAATATAAGCCTAAGACATTTGTGGTTTGAATTTTTAATTATTTAATTCACCACTTCCATAAAGAAAAATGATACAATTACAAAATTAATTGTCAAACTACTAGCCATCAACGTTAAATAGATTATTTTCTTACAATTTTAAAACCTAAGGTGTTAATTTAACTCAAGTGATAATAAAATGAATTATTTATTGTGTTTGGATCTGCACCATCTTTACCTTAAAATCACCAAAGTTTTATCTCGAGGTCGTGGTTTGAAAAAAGAAATAAAAAAATAAAATGGTTTACACCTAAAATACAATGCTTTTGAATGGGTGCGAGGGTGAATCATATCGTATTTGGTCAATCAAATCTTGTTTATTAAGAAAGTAGAAACAAGGAAGACGTAAATGTGTTTTACCTTTCTTTATGCACGAAAAGGTCATAATAAGAGAGTCCTTAAAGAATATTAATAATACATACACCCACTAGTTTTTCTTTCCTCTTTTATAATGGGGAACAAAAGCAACAATAAATAAAGAAGTCCAGCTCCTGGCGAGCCTAGCCAAAGCCAAAGCCAAAGCCAAAGCCAACTAACAAAAAATAGTAGCCACATGTTTTCCCCCTATTACGGTGGGTCCGGGAACGGATTTCAAAGGCAAAATTTAAATATAGTTAATAAACGGGGTAAAAGAGGAGAGGAAATAAAATCCAAGTAAATAAAAGGAAAAATACGAAAGCCCCCGTGGAAATGTTAACGAGAGGAAAGGAAAAATACTTGAATTAGTAAATCCCCCAAACACGCGCCAGTCAGCATCCCCCAGTTTACCCCCCTAAGTTTAATAAGCATAACTGCAAAATCTAACACCCCCCCCGCTTTTTCCTCTCACATACACACCCCCCCTACACTATATATCTCTATTCCTAGTCTCACCTCACCTATACCTTACCTTTTTCTCTCTCTAAAAACAACACTACCATTTTAAGTTCATCCAATCTCTATATATTTAACCTTTTTCCCCCTCTTTTCCCTCCCATCCAACCCCGTATTTTCTCTCTCTCGCTCTCTCTAGAAATTTAGAAAAATCTTTATTTTCCCACTATATATATATATATATTATCTAACAATTTTTCACATCACCCAATAAAATCCTTGCTTTTCTCTCACCTCCCAATCTCTCTCTCTCTCTCTCTGGACTCAACTGCCAACAAAATCTTTTATTTTCCCAACCTGTTTACATTTTTTCCCTCCTAAAACCAATTGCCCATCCTTTCAACTACTTTTTTCTTTTTCTTTTATCTCTTGTTTGGCTTCAAGTTTCAGTGTTTCAGGAGTTGTGGGTTCATCTTTCAACAACTATATAAACACAACGCTGTTTTCCTATTATCATACTTCACATTTCCCAACCATCCAAACAGCCCCTTATCTATTCTCTCTTAAAAGTTATGGAAGACTGCACCACCGAAAACAACACCAGGAAGCGTATCCGAGCCACCTCCGAGCCGGATTCGTACTCGACCGATTCTAAACGTGTTCGTCCAGAGTACAACTCGGCCGACAGTGACCGAGTCGACTCGACAATTAGGGACGAGTTAAAACCTATTCGAGATGACTCGGAATACGAATCGGTCGAGTGCGAGCGAGTCCACTCAGAAGAGACCTACTTGGACTCGCCAGAGGTTAAAAAGATTCGGGATGACATCCTAGACATACTCGACGATTTCGACACGGTGACTGATGGTGAACCTGAGATCCAGGATTTGGACTCGGTTATGAAGAGCTTCGAAGAAGAGATCCTTCATCCACCTCCGGGGTCAGATTCCGGCGAACTAGATTACCTTCTAGAAGCCTCAGACGACGAGCTTGGCCTTCCGCCGGCGATTTCCCCATCCGGCGAGCAATCTAATAACCAAGCTAATGACGAGACTATCACTAATATCCCATCCGAAGCATTCGGATTTGGCGATAGCGTGGGATTCGAGAACGAATTACCGAGTTACGATCCTTTTGGATTTGAATTTGGTGAAGAAACGGGGAGTAATAATAATAATGATGACGGTGACGGGGAATTTGTGACGGTCGGAGGTTTGTTTGATTATTCAGAAGGACCTGATTATTCGGAGATTTCACGACGGCCGGAGTCGTTGCCTGCTCTGTAGGGTGTATTTGTTTGTTTGGAAGTAGGTGCATTTTGGGGTGGCGATATTTTTGATCTGCGAACTCATATGCTTGCATATATTTGGTTGATGACATAGTTATAAATTTTGGATTAACAAAAAATTTCTTTTTTTTTTCTTTTTTTGAAAGATGATAAAGGTGACAAAGGAAATTTGGATGATTTTGATGTTTATTTGTTTTTGCTAAATTCGATGTAATGACTAATGACCCTAAAGAAATCAGTGGAATTTTTTTTGAGACGTTTTTTTTTTTTATAATATATATATATATATATATATATTTATTTTTGGGTTCAACAAACAAAATAAACTATATGTCTATATGATTGGATTTTTTTTACAATAATGATAATAAGAAAATATTTACGATAATTTATATTATTACATAGTTAACAAAATTATAAAAAACTGTAACTTTTTCTCCTCAATTTTGTGGATTATTAATTTCTTAAAAATATTGTATTAAATATTTTCTCAAACTTAACTAGAATCGTATAATAAGATAAAAATTTATTAATTATCAGCAAAAATTACAACAATGCAAAAATAATATACGAAGCATAAATTTTAATACTTTGGTTTAGATTTGCGTGCACAAATATTTGTCAAATCGACTTTGTTATGATTAAATTTGATTTTTTTCCATTACTTCTATCTATCCAAGTTCATGTAAGGGGTTTAGTTTGAGAATTTATTTTTTTTGAGCAAAGTTTGATTTTTCACAAAATTTGTGGAGATAATCATTTAAATGAGTTGATTAATTTTATAACATTTTATCAAAAAAGGTAAAATAAGTAATAGGTGAAATGATTATCCAAAATTTTAATTGTCGAAAATAAATTTATATATTAAATTTTAGTATGCATATTTTTGGTTTAAACTTTTTAATGAAATTTTAAAGAAATGATTTACTTATTACAAAGATCTATTCAACTAAGATTCCTAAAAAAAATTATCCATTAAAATCTCAAACTATACCCTTTTGGACAAACTTAGATGGAAGTTGTAATAAAGGAGATTTAATTGGTTGTTTGTTTGCACCACTTAGATATGAAAATTTTAAACTTTTCATATTTAAGTGGTTTTAAAATTATTTGTTAACCAAAACTTAAATATGAAAACTTAAATTTTTTCACTTAAAATTATCAAAAATTTTAAATGATAAATTCACCACTTTGATGTCATTAGTTGTCTAATTTACATCATATAACTAAGAGATCTTAAAGATTTTGGTACTTAATATAGTTAACATCATTTCCTTATTCATATGTTTAGCATTAGCTGCATCAGTAATTATAAGTGATCAAGTAATGTCACTGCATCAGCTAAGCATTGGCTGATCAAGTAATGTCACTGCATTTGTATCATGATTATCAATGTTTAATTAGTTTTACTTTGATATAAAATTATATTTTTATGTTTAAATTTTTTTATTAAGTTTACAAATTTTATTTTATATTTTTTTGCATTTAGCGAAATAATGGAGATTAGTAATTTTCATAAATAAAATGGGTTAGTTTGATTGAAAATGAAGATTAAATTATATGTTTTTTTTTTAGAATCATGTGGTCTAAATAAACTAATAAGGGCAAAATTGTTATATTAAAAAATTCTCATTTTTTAAATGTGTTATATTAAAACAAACAATATTTTTTCAAATACAATTTTCAAAACTAAATAAACAATTTTTTCAATTTTTGTTTTCATTTTTTAATTTTTTTTTATCAAACGTCACTTAAGTCCATTCCGATCTACATCACCCTAACATCACCTCAACATTTTGAAAAGGAACGACACTTTTTTATATTTACAAATATTATGGAGATTTCTTTATATGAATTTTATTTTTAATTGATTTAATGGAAATTGAATTTATTTTTTATTTTTTCATAAAAAATATAATTAAAATTTTAATAAAAAATTGTAATGAGTTACTTAAATAGAGTAGTGCTTCCCAATCTAATAGTTCTTAAACGAATTTGAAACTCTACATAAGGAATTTAAATCTATATGTGTGTCGCTCTTGAGCTCTTCAACGAAGACTTGATTTATCTCTTCTTCAAAAACTTATTTTCATTATGCATTCACCATTCTCGCATTAGTATCTTCTAAACAACGAACTTTAATATTAGCCAATACAATAACATTGTAAAACAAAGCCATTGGCATTTTGTATTTTGACGTTAAATATTTTTGTTTAAATAGATTCACATAGTTTAACTGCGATCATAAAGTACGATAAAAGGAATTCATGCCTCCTTGACACAAATCTATCTATCACCATGAACGTATGAGAAAATAAGCATTTTATAATTGCCAATGTTTTTTTTTATGAGCAAAAAAAATTAAAATATTAATTTAGCAACTCTTTTTTCATTTAAAATTTTGAATCCTTAACATTAGACCCTATACGCAAAAATTGCCACTCAGAAATCCCACACTTTTATTAAAAATTTATAATGAAATGTTAAAGATTAAGGATGGTGTATTCAATTAAGATTTTAAAAGATTTTTATGGAATTTTTAAAATCGGTTGATTTTTTAAATCCATAAATTTTTTTAAATTGATATAAAGTCTAACATATATTTTAATAAATTCATACAGACTCTAATAGATTTCAACGAATGAACTCTTTAGTATTTTTATAGATTTTAATAAATTTGTTGATTTTTCTAATTATAATAAAAATATCAAATGATAAATAATAAAAGAATTTTGATTATGATTTTATAGTAATAAGCAAACTATAAATCCGATACAAATTGATCAGATCGAGTCTAAAAATCCAAAGGATTGGGTTTGTCTTTTTTATTCTATTTTCATCATTTGTTTAAAAAAAATTCATGAAAGGGGTGAAACAAATCAACCACGCAACATATTTATAATTTTTAGGGGTGTTCAGAATCCAATCCAAACCGAGGAACCGATCCAATCCAATCCAATCCATTTTTTCTGGATTTTATGGATGATTGGATTGGATCGGATGCAAAATTTGAAAACCGAAAAATTGGATCGGTTCCGGTTTGATGTGCTCTAGGAACCGATCTAATCCAATCCATTATTAGAATTGCCGCATGTCTCTCTCTCATTGATGGCATATTATAATATATAAAAGGGGTCATTTTGAAATATTCATAAGATAAGGGACTTTAATTAAAATATGATTGAAGTAATATATTTTTAATCTTCGTTTGTTATTTAATATTTAATTTAATCATGTATGGTTTGTCACTTAGTTTAATTATATATTTTTTGTTAGACAGCAAACATTTTAACTTAAAGTTGTTTGGTTAAACACTTGAACTTTATTTATAATGGATTTTATTTAATTTACAAATAGTTTACGTTTTGTTTTACATTAGGATTAAACATTTCAAGAATATAATATATCTTATTTTAAATTTCTGATCGGATCGGATCGAAACCGATCTAATTCAACATTGGATTGGATTAGTAAAGTGTATTGGATTGGATTGGATGCCAAAACTTAAAACTGACATCGGATCAGATCGGATGCAGATGGTTTAAAATGACCGGGTCGGATCGGATGGACACCCTTAATAATTTTGAAAGAATATGACTAATTAGATAATTAAAACTTTAAAAGTAGCAGTATTTAAAAAGAAAAAGAGGTTTTAGATTGAGTGAATAATGTGAAAATATTTAAATATATTATAGAGACAAAGAATAAATAATACATAAGGTTTGAAAAAAGTCTTGGTTTTAGATAGAAATAATAAAGTGGAAGAGGTTCAATAAATTATAGACACATGAAGAAATAATATGGACTTGTCTCATCTCTATTACCTTTTGATCAAATTCCGTCAAAGGGGATCTAATTTGAGGACTAAAATCCCTATAATGAATAGATTATTTTTACAAAATTTCATATGAAGTTTCAATCTATAAATGGGTGAAATGACGATCTAAAATTTGATTGGTAAAAAATGAACAAATGCATCAAATTCTTACTATGCTTACTCCTGGTTTGAATTTCTTGATGAATTTTTGTGGACATGATCTACTGATTATAGAAATCAACTCTACCAAGTTTAATGAAAAAAACAATTTGTTTAGCTCTCGAATTAAACCCCTTGAATAGAATTGTATCATAGGGTTAATGGAGATGAGCCAAGATACATAGGGTTTGACAAAAAGATGGAAAAGGAATTCACGTGAAATCTTCCGTTTGAAGAGAAGGTTTGTTGGTAGATTAGTTATTCATAGAACAATCTCAAATCCATCAAAATCTATCAATTTATAAAATCCTTCAAAATTTATTAAGTTTTGAATAACATAAGATTTTAAAAGACTATTTTTAATCAAAATTAAATACACAATATTTTAAAATACTTTTTAAAATCCTAATTGAATACCATAAGATTTTAAAAGACTTTATAAAATTCCAATTGATACCCATGAACTTTTATAATCTAAAAAAATCCAATGGAATCTAAATTGAATACAACCCCTAAGTTTTTTCTAATGAAATGTTATAGATGAAAATAGCATAAGTATTATTCATAGAAGTAGTTTACTTTTTATTATATACCTATCAAACATAGGAATTTACCACTTAATAGTATTTCTGGTATAATTTATAAATAAAGAAAATTTCCATCTTTCAAAATTAAGATTTTTGTAAAAGGATTATGAAAAATAAACTATCATTATAAACTGTCACATTAGCTTTCTTTCTCCTCAATTTTTTTAGTTAAAACTTTAAATACAAATTGAAGATTATAATAAAAGTTACATATTTAAAATCTACTCATTGGAACTTATAAATTAATATCCATCTTAATGATAGAATTATTTATAGAAAATTCAAGAAACAAGATGATAAAAATTGCATAAAATTGACGTCTAACATGTGATCCACATGATATTTTATTGACTTTTTCAAAATCTAAACAAGAGTTTACAAAATTATCATTGGAATATATTTTTTCTTAGACTTCAAATTTTGTGTAAAATTAAGCTGATCCATAGAATTCACAATTTAATTTTTACACCATGATTGAAAATGCTATAAGAAATGGCCGTTAGAGAAGAACATTAGTGGTTATAGCAGACCCAAGACCACTACCATGTGATGTCGTGTTCGTGTGGCTGACAGTAAGGTAACGAGCTGGAATTACTGTATCGATAGTATAATAGGAAAGTTTTTAGTATACATGCTAGAACAATGTGATAAAAATTCTTAATATAATTTAGTACAACTTTAATAGATATTATAAAACCCAATAAGTATCTCTCTTTCTAAATAAATGTTAAGTGATAAAAAAATGAAATACCATTAGAAACTAATTTTAAAAATTTCTAATATAATTTAACACATTTTTATTAGATATTATAAAACTTACTAATTATTTATCTTAAGAGAAAAGAACAAAACACTGTTAAAAAATATTTTTTATATATTTTTCTAACTACATAAAAAACTTTTCAACTAAAAATAAAAGTATTCTTAAAAACATTGATAAGAATATATCCAATTCCAAACACAAATTTATCATTCCTTCTATCTTCCAATCCCACTGAAGGCGCTCTCTTTGATCAATCCAAAGCCACCAGCACACACACTTATGGCTTTCCAGAGCACTCCAATTCTCGGCAGCATCCCCACTACAACACCATACACCCACCTCCCTCTCCACCGTCCAACCCTCTTCCCATCAAAACCTTGTAGAACTTCTAGCATAGTCTCAGCCGCCAAGAAACTCTCCCCTATAACCGGAAAGTTCGACAGCAATAACAACAGGAGAGGCTCGTCATCATCCACCAGGGAAAAAGAACGGATGGACCAGACTGGATCCGGTGAGACTGGTGCCCCAACAACCGTTGATGACGGGTATCTCTTGCCGGAACTTACTGGAGATGAGCCGGACTTTTGGGAGGGGCCTCAGTGGGACGCTTTTGGCTTCTTTATACAGTATTTGTGGGCTTTCGGTATCGTTTTTGCGGTATATTCTGTAAACATACTTGCGTGATTTAGCATGATTTTGGGTTTAATGTGTATTTATTTGATTAATTTTGTTTTTTATTTTCCCCTATTTGGTTTCGTATTTTGTATTGATGCACTTGTTAGTGATGTAAGGTTAGAATGAACAAGTTCAATATACCCATTCCTTTGCTTTAGTAATAGTAATGTAAGGGTCTGTTCGATTGGAAACAACAGCTAAGTTTTACGATAAGTTAGAATTTTTTTTCCCTTAGAATCGTATTTCTTGAAAAAAATTAATGGAACACCTCACTAATTCACTCCCTTTTTCCAACTTTTCATAATTTAGTAATGTGTTACACAAAACTCGAGTTAGGATCGTATCCTCTACCTAGTATGGCCTTATAGATACCTGCCCATTGTGATTATACTATTTTGGCCTATTTTCTTGTCCCCTCGCAGTTATATAGTAATCACTCAGGTGTATACTAACTCTAGTGAAATTTACTTAGTTTGTGTAATTATTTATCAGTTATCTCAATTCTAAATTTACTGTTATCGGACTTCCTCAAAGTTTGAATTTTAAACTTTGACAGTTAATTTCAAGTGGAATTGCTGTTGCCACATACAATGAGGGAGCAACGGATTTTAAGGAGACTCCAGCATATAAGGAATCAATTCAATCACAAGAGCTTTTAGAAGAACCGGAGGAGTCTAACTCGGATGTTTTTGAGTCTAACCCGACCGAGGAGGCACCTAGCTTGGAATAGTGTTTGAATCCATGGATTTTTCATACTTCGCGGTTGTGATGAAATTTTCAACACAGAATTGTCATCTGTTTATAAGGTGATGTATATATGCTGCAACTCGATATTCTTATTTTCTTCTACTTTTATCAGTTTATGTTACACTAACGCAGAAAAAAATTATACTGTGATATTCAATCTGAACAAGTAAACCTATTTAGATGTTTCATGTGTAACATTACAAAGAATTGTATGTTCCAAATTCTTGATACTCCATTGTAGATGGCTTGTTTAACTGTAAATAGAGGTAATGTCAATGTAATCTGCCTGTCTGAAAGCAGAGCATTACTCTTGGATTGGATTAATCGAGGGAAAGGAAAAACAAAATCTGAAGGAAGTCGTCTTCCCCATTGGTTACCACAAAAAACATTAGATAGGAAGAAAATAGGAGGGAAGGAAAATGATGCATAAGAGTACAATAATGAAGTAGCTAATCAAATATAATAACAAATCCATAATTCTCTTTCTGAATACCATCTAATAAAGTTACTTGATCCCCACCACATAGATACTAAATTTTTTTACTACTCTCTCTCTCTCTTTATATATATATGTATATGAATATATAAATATTTAATAATACAGTCGAGACTAAAATAGTGCTATGCTTAATAATGCGGCTACCACCACTACCATCAAGTGATCCGCTGTCTTTAAGCTCCCATTATTATTCCTCTGAATCCCGTGTCCCATAATCGTGGGCCGTGGTGCCACCGTGACCACTGGAGATGCTGGAAATCATATTTGAAACAGAGCATTACAAGGAAATATGGATATTATTGGACCATCTTCCTCTTATTATTAATATGGATGGTTACCTAAATGTCTTGTATAGTACTAGTACATACCTATTACCTAGAGCATCTTATACAAATAATAACACATGTTTATGAGGTTAGTTACTAGTTAGGTTTACTTACCACCAACAGTAGAACCATTTCTTGTACCAAAGGAAACTTGAGAAGCTGGTTGAGTAGAAGGCGGAGGCCCCCCTTCAAGCAAACAAAGAACATAGATTAAATTAGGTAGATTCTAAATTATTAAATTAAAAAATATTGGAGGGCATATGAACCTAAGCAAGTAGAGAAGTCGACTTTGAGATTGCAGATTTGAGGGAGCTGCAGAGCCAATGTAGTGTTAATAGGGAAAGAACTGAGGTTAGTGTTATTGAGCACGAAGCAAAGACAAGTGGGCTGCTGGGTGTAGACTTGTTTAAGGTTATCGCAACACTGTTGAGCAGGCATGGGGACTGAGCCCTGCACAAATGGTGCACAGGGGACCAGTGGAAGCAGGTGGGAGCCACATTCGGCAATGCTCGGGGAATTTGGTGAGGTGCCTGGGTTCTGTGAAAGGGTGGTGATTGGAAGGTAGGAAAGAAACAGAAGAAAGAGATAGGCCATAGGAGAAGGAGAAGAAGCCATTTGGTGTGTTTCTTTTTTTTTTGGGGGGGAATAAATGTGGCCAATATGAATATCAAATGTCTAAATAGAAGATATGCATTGTTTTAATGTGAATTGTGAAGAAGAACGTACATGGTGTGTGTGTGTGTGTTATCTCACAACAAGGTGGTGTACTTTGTGAACACAAGAAGGGTTAAGACTGTGGGAGTAACTAATACAAAATGTAATAGTTGTGACCAATTTTTCGAAAACTCGAAAGGAGAAGTTTACAACTGTAACACCTTTGGTGGTAGGGAATCAGGGCGGAGTTAGATTTTTTTTTTTCTGGGTGGAACATTCTAGGAAAAGCAAAATGTAGGTATATGTCAAATTAAGTGTCCCATTTATAGTAGAAACTCGATAAAATAATAATCTCGTTAAATTAATAAATTTTGCCGGTCCCGACTCGGGCCCAAGAGTTAAATTAATATTTTTGCTAAATTTATATGATAATATTTTTTTATGAGGTCCCTTAGGCGTATCGGTAACATAAATTAATAATTCATATTTTCAGATCTACTATCATGCCTTATCAAAAATATAATTGCTTAATCAAGTTTATAAGGTCCTCTTAGGTCCATCGATATAATTGTTTAATTAAGTTTATAGGAAATAAATATTTTGTAAAGACTAATATCACAATATTGAAAACGTAAATATTTTAAATTATTTATCAATGGATAATATAATTTACTTAATTAAGTTTGCAGAAAATAAAATGAATGGGAGATAAAGAGAACAATATTGGAAACACAAATCTTTCGATAAATTAATAAATTATTTAAAATCTGGTTTAATTAATGAAATTATCTGGTCCCAATCTTATTAATTTATAGAGTTGTTACTGTAGTTTTGTTTTGGGATGTCTGGCATCAATTGTTGAAATGATATATATGATTTCAGAGATACAATATTAAATTAGCTCGAGAAGTATCACTCCTATGGTTGTCGGTAGGGGTGGATTTTTTAGATCGAAAACCAAATGCTAACTAAATTGAAGTAAAATTGACGGTAACCGAATCGACAAATTTTGGTCGGTTATCCATCAGAAGCAGTACCTGTAACGGTTTACTATAATGTCGGTTTATACCGACTGACCGATGAAACAAATTTATACTGACAAAGTGAGTAGTATCCATCACGAGAAAAGCGAAAGCTGCAGGCCTACAGCTCTCTGGCTCACATGCAAGCTCTCACACGCAAGCTCTTTCCTCTCTCCATAAAACCAATCCTTTATTTGGCTGGGTAGAAATTTATTAATTAAGTCTCGGCACCGATGCTATCCTACTTCTACAATCTCATTCTCCATAAAATGATAGTAGTTTTTTTTTTTTAGAACAAGCGATGATGCTATATTGTTATTCTGCCGCCACATGAGTGGAGGAGAGTTGATAATCAGCGAGGTGACGCTATAGTATAACAAACATCTGATTTGTCATTATTATTTAATTTCAAACTCGCCCAACTCATAAGTGTGATTAAAGCATTATATTATAATAATGATGATAAATTATGAATATAAGAATCATTAATAAACAACTATTTCCATGTGTGATAGAAGCATTGATAAACAATTTCCAAGTTTGGTGGTACACGTGCACCGACACTTTCTCTGAAAACATGAAAAAGAATGAAAAGAAATTTAGGATCCGTTTGATAACAATATGAAAAAATAATGAAACATGATGAACTTCTAATTATAAAAATGGGAATAAGAGGGAGAGTATTTCATCACATGTCACAACTTATTTTCTAACTTCTTATACAATTCGAGTGTTTTTTATTTTATTATTATTTTTCATGTTGTTAACCAACAGAGCTTTAGAAAGATAAAATTGATGGGACATACCACCACCTTTACACTATTTTTATTTTAAGTGCATTGTCTATTAGATCAAGGTTACCCCACCATAGAATATAAGAATCCATCAATCAATTAATTGTAACCACAATCTATAATAAAAAGCAAAAATCTTAGATTTCTGATGAGAAAAGGTCCAAAAAAAAATAAAAAGGGTAGACAAGTGTGGGGCACATTGTGGGGATGAAGCTTCTTTGTCAATTTGAGAAATATCATTCAGAGGAACTCTCTCTCTTTGTAATGGACATTGCAAGTTCCATCACCATCTATTTTGCTGTGCCTAGAATTATGGGGTGGTAAAGAGAAGTTGTTATTTCTCATTCTGGAAAAGGACCAGATTTTATTTTTAAAAGGTGGATGTTGATTTTCTTCAATGCTTAGATTGAAATCAAGGGCAGTGCTCTGAATGGTGTGGTGTTTTATTGTCAATTTTGCTTTGAAGTTGAAGAGAATTGCAAAAAAGTAAGATATGAGCTTGGTTGCTTGGGCCAAGAAGGAACTTGCTCGAATTACAAGCCACAAGCCTAAGAGATTACTTCTTCCTCCAACCAGTGATAATTCTGTAAAATGCTTACACATGCCTCTGGTAATTACCCTGCTCTCTCTCTCTCTCTCTCAAACACACGCACAAGCTTGTTCAATTTGATTCACTCAAATCTACACACTTCTTTAAAAACAATATTGAATAGTTTTATTGATACTCCCATAAGTGAAACAGATATTATTCGACTGCAATCATTTTCATCAATATTTCCCCTCTTGGATATTCTGTTTGTTGTTTCTTTGAAACAATGCATTTGGTAGATACGTATCTATTATTTGTCAAATAACAAAGAAGAAATTAATACATTCGCTATACTACGTGTCATTGCGTCAATTGTAACGAAAGCGTGTGGTATTAAAGCAGGTGAACGAAGTGGATTTAGCAGCAGATTTGCAGTGTGCCAAGTGCCAAATGCGGATAGCTGACGTAATTTCCAAAATGGATGGTAAGTACAGCATAGAAATTGAACATCGAAATTTGAGGCAAAAATTTTGAATAAGCAAAATTTTCATTGTTATTTGTAACTTCTAATACGCGCCAATAACGTGTATTTCAGGTATGGAGTCTATGGTGGTGCATGTCCGAGAGAAGAAGGTTACACTTACTCTCTCTAGGGATAGTAAATGATCAATCAATTGTCTCGAAGTCTTCATCATTCTGCAGTTATGTTCTGTTTGTTAAATGCAATTTTATATCCCTATCCCATGTTTGGATTGGTAATTTGTCTTTCCTTTGTTTTTTTATTATTCGTCGAAAACTCACCAATACGATGGTCAGAAATGATAAATGAGGTATATATATATGGCCAATTTGAGCCGTGTTGAATATTCTGCATGTTATTTTCAATGAAGATTTTTCAATCCAATATATTGCAATCAAAAGGGTTAAACCAGGGTTTAAACAAAAAATTCATTGATAAATTTGATAATGCAATATGATATACGGTACATATGGTATTATGATATTATTATAAACTAAACAAATAAATTAGAGTCCTTTATTATACGAATGGGTCCAAAAATTATAAACTTATAATTTTTGCTATAAACTTTGCATTATACGAATCTAATATAAACTTTACATTATAATTTATATTCTTTATACTACAGAAAGAAATCTTAAATAACTCATTTATCTTTTTTTGTGTTTTGCTAAAGAACCCATTTAACCACCCCCTCGCCCCCTTCTCCCAAAATATGATGCTAGACTAGACAAATAAATTAGGCCTCCGTATTATATAAATGGGTCCAAAAAATTATATATTTATGATGAATCAGTTTTTTTTTTTTTTTTTTTAACTGGAGCCCATGTTGTCTAGTTTATTTGGCCCCCTTCCCTAATTTTTCCTAATTTATAGTTTATTTGTCTAAAATAATTGAAAACGTAGCCATTTGTCTAATAAATTAAAAATGGCTATTTTCTCTAATTTAATATGGACAAAATGGCTCCAATTTATGTTAGACAAATAAATTTAACAAAAATTAATATGAAAGCCATTTTTTTAATACGGACTCCGATTTAACCTAATTTAGAATTTTTAGACAATTTTTTTTTTTCATAATATGGGAACCCATTTTGACACTTTTTCTAATTTTTTTGATCCAATTTATAAATTAGACAAATAAATTTCGACCCCCTCTCTCCTCCCCCATTCTCTTTAAAAAAAAGAGAGGCTACCATAGACCCATTTTAGAAAACATAAAATAATACTTTTTTTAATCTGTATTTTTCTTTTCTCTTTCTCTTTGACTCATTCAACAAATAAATTGAGCAAGTTAAACTGTAAATTGATGGATTAAAAAATAAATTATTTTATTCAAAAATTACTTTATGATTGTGTTAACTCTTTTGACGATCTTCTTAAAAATAACGTATTGAGTTGGTATGTGTTTTTGAAGCATATATGCTTTGATTGAAACCATATTTTTTGTATATTTTTTTTATTTCTATTTTGAATACATAAATTTGTGAGTTTTTTACTTTCTTGCAAGTGATTGATCATATCAGATTCAATTAATTAAGTTGTTTAAGTTTGATTATGGATTGCCTTTACCTTTCAATAACCTACAATATTAAACTTACCAAAGAAAAAAAAATCATCAACAAAGCATTAACCATTTACGAGATCCTTTTTGTATGTAATATTTTTCCTAATTGGGTACCAACGTTTTCCAATTGGTTACGATCTTGTATACAAATGTATCTATAGATATTCACATATTTACTAGTTTTATTGCATGCGATTAAGACCGGTACTAAAAAAAATATAAATTGATTTATAAGAGCCGTTTTTTTGTCTAACATTTTGTCTAGTTGGGTGCCAATTTTATCTAATTTAATATTATATTATACACGAATGTACCTATATATATGTTCACACATGTACCCGTTTCACTACGTATAATTAAAACTGGTAAAAAAAAACTCATAACCAGTTATTCCTTAAAACTCATGAGTTAACTCCGCTTGGGTAATTTTTTTAAAGAAAATGACCTTTTTTTTTTCATAAATCTTTTGTGCCTTGCCCGTAAGTACCTCCTTTCTTCTTCTTCTTTTTTTTAATCAACTGTATATGACAAATAAAAAAGATATTATTTTCAAATGATGCGTGCACTTATAGTCTCTCTCTTACCGTATTTGTTTAATCCTCTCTCTCAAATCTATAAACAAAAGAGTCCTCCTCCTCTCTCTCTCATTTTGTTACCCTCTTAACTTTTTTCTAAATCCCCCCTATCCCCCTCTCAAAAATCTCTTTATAAACTCTATTTGATAATAACATAAAAAATGAAAAAAAACAAATTAATTTAGGCGAGAAGATAAAAAATGAGTTGAGCAATGTGTTCTTCCATGAATTTTTTTTTGATGGTTATGAATTTTTTTTCCACAAAACATAAAGAATGATTTACGATATATACTTACAAAAATGAGTATAAGATGGAGAGCATCTCACACATGCGTCAACTTATTTTTTATCTTCTCACTTAAATTAATTGTTTTTATTCTTCTCCTTCATATTGCTATCAAATAGAGTAATAGAGTCTAAAATATGAACAACAAAAAAATCTTTTTAATATTTTATTTCATTATTTTTCTATTCAAACTTCTCTTGCATACTTACAAATCTCTTTACCTCTATTTTTACTTTTTAACTTTTATAATTGTCAATATAATTTGTTTGAGAAATAAATTATTACATTTTTTAAGTAAAAATTTATTTTTTTATTCGAATTATTCCAAATAACTACAAACAATTAGTCAAAATGTTAACAACGTCTTAGTTGCAAAAAATATTATTTTTATTTAACAAATAAATTAATTTATAATGTTGTTTTTCTAATTTTTGAACACCATTTTTCAAAATTATCTTTTTACATAGGGATGGAGGCAAATTACATTGGGTCCTGCATTATGTCAAACATTTTTAGTTAAATATATTTAGAAAAATGCAGGAGAGAAATTCTTTTCATAATTTTGTTCAGTTAACTACCCGTAATTGACATTAATGGTTGATCTTAACTTAATACTCAAATGTAAAAATCACTCCCTGTACTTGAAATTGATTTTAACCATCTTAATTATTAATTGATTTTTGTCCTTCTTTGTCGTGGATTTTTTTTAGTGTTTTTTACCAAATATTATTAGAAATAATTTTTAGATATTTGAGAGAGCAAGACAAAATAAGAGTAATTATTCTTGAAATAAAAGTTCAAATTTCTATTTAGACGTAGTCATCGCAATAAATCTCAAAGTAATTAGCTTTATTCTTAATCTTGATTAAGTTATATTAAGCTTTTATTGAAAAAAATGCAAAAGTCGAAAGACTCTTAATTTATTGAGTCGATATTTGACAGTGCAATAGTGATCTTGGGTGATTTTTTTTTTATCAGAATTAAAGTTTGTTATTACTTGGTGGACCTTAATCTTTTTGGCTTTTGCTCTGTAAAAAATTTAGTTTGATTTTTTTTTTCAAAATCTGTACTTTAAAATTTGAGTTTTCCTATTTCAAAATTTTCATTTAAAAAAAAACAAATGGAATACCATAAAGTAAGGTCCAGAAATTATTACTCATCACCCTCTTTATGTTAAATAATTTTTTGAATTACACAATATCTTTTATCATAAATTTATATTTTTATAATAGTGTCGGATGATCGATATGAGCATACTCTAATATATATTGTACATGACACTCCATCTCTTTTTGTGGGCACAATCTAAATATACGAGGACAACACAGCTTGTGTGTTGTGTTTTTTGTTTTTACTCGTCATATTCTAATTTTAATATTTTTTTTTCAAAACAATAAAAAAAATTCAATGAGAGACAATATATACACACAAATATATATTAAAATTGAAAAGCACAATTATATATATTAGAGGCAATATATACACACAAATATATACTATATTGATGAATGTTCAATTTACGACGGGTATAAAACAAAGATATGTTATAGTGATTAATAATATTTTCTCAACTTCATAATTCACCAATCTATCTATTGGATTAGATCATTACTATATATTAGTGGTGCATGCCAAAAAATAAATTAACCAGAGTTGCATAAGTCTCTTATTATGATCATATTATATATTAAATTGTATACCTTATAAAATCTGAGTAAAACTAAACACATTGATTAAATGATTACAAATATTTGATTGATTTGAAAGGGGCAATTAAAAAAAAGGTCTTATTAGAGAAATATTTTCACACTAAAGCCAAGGAATAATTTTTTTTAAAATAAAGGACCTATTTTTTATTTTATTGATAATATGACATGTGCCTTTTTTTTTCATTATAAAATGACATCCTAACCCTTAAAATAAACTAAAAAATACCAATATGGCATTAAAATATGGACTACAATATGAACTTTGCAGTTTATATTTTACTGCAATATGAACTTTGCAGTCCATATTTCACTGCAATATGAACTTTGCAGTCCATATTTCACTGCAATGTGAACTTTGCAGTCGATATTTTTAGTGCAAAGTTCATATTGCAGTCCATATTTTACTGCAATGTGAACTTTGCAGTTTATAGTTTTAGTGGAAAGTTCATATTGCAGTCCATATTTTACTGCAATATGAACTTTGCAGTCCATATTTTTTGTGCAAATTTTATAAAAAGGGGTAATTTAGGTAATACATAACATGTTTTTATTAATTAAATGATATTTAAATTTATTAAAATACATTCATTTAAAATATAAAACAAAATAGGCCCTTCATTCAAAAAAATATTATTCATTGGATTTTTAGTAAAAATCAATGTATAATAAGCCCTTCTACCTAATTTCCAGGATTTGAAATTCTGTCTGCTTGATAAATACGATTAAATTAGCTTTATCCAATGGTAAAATTGATGACTTATGAATTAAAAAAAAATAAAAGAAAAAAAGTTACCGGTGAGTGCAAAACTTAATTTTATAACAATTAGTTAGCCTGTTGAGCCATATTCGGCTCCAAACAGTTTTTGCACTTAAAGGGTAATGATGATTTATTTTGGATAATTCATTAAGATAACATAAATAATAATTTTTCATCCAATAAGAAAATTAATAATTTAGACCCAAGCTGTTGAACTAGAATAGAAAAAGACGCGAATATATAACCCAAACCAATTCATTGCTAGGTCTACGATCTACCCTTTGACAATTGAATTGAAAAGAAATATTCATATATACATCACAATGTATCCATGTCTGGGACATAAATTGTTTTCTATTATCCATAAAGATGTGATACACATTTGTACTATCAAAATATATATATAATAATTGGATCAGTTTATGTAGCCCCAAAACCTTATTATTGATAGGAATTATCTTTTTAAGACCCGATCAAGCCTCAGATTCATATTAGAACCACAATGATTCAATAAAAATCCAAAGCTAAAGCTAATTAAGCCCAAAGATTCATTGAGTAAGAACCATTGGGTTCAACAGAAACGGTTAAAGAACAAAACTCATCTTCTAGTTTTTCTTTTTGGAATTGATTCAATATTTTTGTTAATCCATAAAATCCAGAGAACTTGGATTGGATGTGGCCTACCCCTAGGTTTTAAAATCCCATTTTTTTTTTGTTTTTTTAGATTTAAGCGTTTGATTGGAGTCTTAAGGGAATTCAGGATTTTGGGAAATAACAATTCTTTACATCCATTATCTATCCAATGGGGAAAATACAAGAGGGTTTTTGGGGAATTATTTTATTTCTTGCTTTCCACAAAACTACTCCTTATAATAGATAGCTAAATTGCAAAACTCATGAGAAAAAGTGGACAGTGCCATTTGAACAAGAGCTTATTATATTAACTAGTTATTCTTAAAAAGGAGGAAATTATAGTTTTAGTTTTAACAAAATATTAATATATAAAGAATCTCAACTATCAAAAAAGAAGCTCTTTTAATACTTAAAATGCCAATTCATTTTCTAAATCTTGAATCAAACTAGGGCCGGGAGTTTATATCATATTGGATGTAACATGGAAATCAACTCCACCAAATTTAAATTTATTCGTGCATCCCCTCAAAAGTTTCAATCTATATATACAATGTGCAATTATGCATCTTAAGCATGTACGATCAATTTAAGTTATATGTATATAAATTTATCCTATATATATATATATATATATTTTTTTTTTCTTTTTTTCTTTTGGTCTAACCCACAAAGTGTTTGCGCTAACTTTCGTACACCTTAACTGATCTCTACTCGTGAGAGATCACATTGTCATCTACCAAATTTTTTTTGCATGTCATGCGAAAGGCAAATTCATGGATGAGCTCATGTGCAAGGTAGATTACGAGGGTGTAGCATACTTCTACTTTTGTTAAACTGCTAATTGCCTACTTATTAAACAGGCTACTTGGCCCAACATAAATTTTAGTCCAAATTTGAGTGCTAACGAGATTACTTTACAAATGCGACACGAGCGCAATTCGCTTGTAATGATTATGTACAAGTTTACATTGTTTTGTACATAGTGAGGGTTCAAATTCTTTTGCAAACAATTTTTTCAATGAAAAGGAAAATTACAAGCGTAATTAGGTATTTTAAAAACATGACATAGTTTTGTTCCGCGGTTGAAATAAATGTTTGCTCTAGGCTCACAATTCCTCTGGACCATCTTCTGAGGATATGGTAGCATATAAAATGTCTCGGCCGACTCGAGAGGAATTGTTCACGATTACTATGGCAATTGGGTTGTTGGGAAGAAGAGATTAAAACGCGGGGAATTGAAGATCGTTGGGTTGGGAAGGTTCTTTCCCGAAGAGCTTGAGTTCCACAATGGGCTTATTTGCTAAAGTAGAGATGGGTATATTCAGAGTGGCCGTTCTGCTGGTTTGAGCCCCTGAGACAACTGCCTAATCTTGGGTCCCAAAAATATGGCACGAGATAGAAGGAACTTGATGATGTATATGACTGAACAACCAGAGTGGACAAAAATAAATCACAAAACAAGTTGGGTTGTATAATTTAGTCAAACTGTGCCAAAAAAAAGTCACATAAGATTAATTTTGAAGTGCTAAAATACCATAATCTACATTTGGGGTGGGTTTTTTTTTGTGTGCAGTGGCGGTGGATTTTTTTTTTGGGAAGAAGGGGGGCGGGGGGTGGGGGGGGGGGGGGTTGACACAACAATTTTAATAATTTTTTTTTTCTACTTACTCGGTTTAATTTATTCAAAACAACTATTAAAGATAAACACATTTCAAAATTTAAGGCCATTTAGCCCACTTTACTGTCTTTGTGGCCCCACCACAATATGGTGTAGAGACATCTCGTAAATAACCCAAACAATAAAAAAGAAAGACATAAAGAAAAGCTTGTGCTGCCTTGAACACATGTAACATGCATGAAGACACCAATTATTTATCTATACAATTAGGCTCCGTTTCATAACAATATCAAAAGTGATAAAAAAAAATATTTGATTTGTTTAAGAAGTTGGATAAATAAGTTGAGACATGTACGTAATGAAATGGTCTCCATCTCTTAATCATTTTTATGAGTAGATGTCATCCATCTTTCATTATTTTTTGTGGAAAGTTTTTCTTCTTCAACTACCAATGAAAAATTATGTATGAAAAAATCACAAAGTAAGAAGATATTTCATCTTTGTAGGATGTTTGTGTTGCTTTTACCATGAAGAACCGGTGGAATTTTAGAATTGCTGCATCTTTGTGGGTTGTTTTTATGAGGCAGAAATATTGTAGCTCTTTACATCTTACTGATTGTAGTAAGGGGTTATTAGGCTCCATTACTTGGAAACGAATGATGTTGGTTAAGCAGTTAGTGGAGAGCAACTTGTATTGGATAATCGGTAAATGTGAGATTCATTTTTGGAAGGATCGATGGTTCGGTGGAACTCGGTTTGCAGATTTGGGATCTCATTCTAATTAGGTTAAAAATCTTACGATTAGAGATGGAGTTTTGAATATGGGGAATTGCCTAGATATATGTAGTGAGAATATTCAATATCAAACTCGATGTAACATTCAAAGAATTAATGGCACCGTTGCTATGTGAAGAGGAAGATAAAGGTGTTTGGGTTGCGGCGCAAACGGGTAAGTTCTCTATTTCATCTGCTTGGAAAGTGTGTCGCCAAAAGCGCGAATCATTGCAATTAAGTAAGTTAATGTGGGCTTCTTATATTCCTCTTAAATGGTCTATAATGGTTTGGAGAGCTTCTCAAGAAAAATTGCCTTTTGACTGTACTCTTCAATAAATTGGAATAAATCTTGCATCGAAGTGTAGTTGTTGTATTCTTCCTTAGATTGAATGTACTGATCATGTTTTCTTGCTTAGTGTGGTAGCCAAAAAAGTTTGGTCTTATTTAATTTCAAAGGGAAACTGGGTTTATGGTGTACAGCAAGATCAATAAAGTTGAGGCTGGTTGAATGTTGGATGGTCAAATTTAGATCTCCTTGTTTCAAAGTATTTCTCACTATCATTCCTGCTTGCATATGTTGGGAAATATGGAAGATGCGTAACAAATCTCGATTTGAGGGCCTTCAGGGTAATGTGGAATATCTTATCAGAAATATTGAAAGTAATTTGAGAAGCTTGTTGTGTAATGTCAATTTATGCTCCAAACAATGTAGCCAGGATGCCTTGTTGGTTAAAGAATTCGGATTAAAATCTTGCGCTCAAATTCCCAAGTATGTTATTTTTTGATGGATTCGGCCTTCTAGGGAAGATTTAAACTAAACTCGGATGGTTGCTCCAAAGGTAATCCGGGCGAGAGTGGAGGGGGAGTTTACTTAGATCTTGGTAGGGAATTATTGTTTGGGCTCAAGCTGACTACTTTAGGATTCAATCGAATATGGTGGCTAAAGCGAGAGCCTTACTTCAAGGAATTTAGAGATGCTATGCCAAGGGAGTGGTGCAACTTGATGTTAAAGCAGATTCCTTAATGTTAATCCTGGTTCTGCGGCGACAAGTAGCTATTCCATGGAATATTGCTTATGAAGTTAGATTGATGTTGGGTATTCTTGAAATAATGGATTTTGTTTTGATGCATATATTTAGAGAAAGTAATTGTGCAGCTGATTATTTAGCAAACTTAGGCTGTGTGAGTAAGAGAAAGGTGAACTTTGTTGGTGTTAAGAGTTTGCCATAGAAATTGAAAGGAATGTATAGAATGGATCGGATGGGTATATCAAATGTTAGAGTCAAGAAGCTGTAAGTTGGTTTTTTTGGTTACTGAATATAAATAAATTATGGTTTAAAAAAAAGAAGAAGAAGATATTTCATCACATATTTCAACTTACTTTCCAACTGCTCAAAAAAATTAAGTGTATTTATTTCTCTTTTCCTTGTTATCAAATAGACATTTAATGTATAATTTTTTTTCCCAATATATAAACACGCTTATTAACCATTTAGTCTTTTGAGAAATATTTGAAGTTGGTAAAATTTTTAAAATAATTTACTCTTCGGAACACGAGACATGAATTAAGGGAAGGCAACTTTCCACAATAAGCAAAGAACTTGGTGGATATATAGTTTTACGAAAAGCAATTAGTACTTTAAGTGAATATTTTTATAATTTTAAAATTATTTTTGCAATACGTTATATGTTTATTTTTTGACATTTTTAATGGATTGAGTATATATTTATTTTTAAATAAGTTACTCATTTAGAATACTTATAACCCTTCCCTAGTTTCATTGTTTGGCTTAAGAATTCCCCTCTTCGGCCTGAATATGCACTCAATTTTGATGTACTTGCGCCAATTCAATTATGATTTACAATGTTGCCCTAAAAAATAAAGGAAAAACAAACATAAAATATAGAAAATATGGTATCGAAAGTTATTGGGGACCTGCGACCAGAACTATACAAAGCCTCGAAAGTTAGGCATCCTTGAGTTGCTTTGTCTATGCCATGCAATTAGAAAAATTCATTTCCATGGCTCACCTATTTTTTTTTTTGACAAAAATGCAAACATAAAAATCTAATATAAAAAAAATTATATTAAATGTGACTATTATATATTCCTTAATTTTTTTTATCACAATTTATTATAATTAATGAGTAATTGACACATTAATATGTCAATTTTTTATGTCATACATTTCTATCCATGTAAAAGTATTTATTCTTTGGAATACTTCTACGTAGACATAAAAATTTAACATATTAAAAGTGAACGACATGTGTTAGTTAAAATAATCTTATCACAATTTATTACATTTTAGTTTAACAAGTCTCTATACTTCGGTTTCTTATTGGGTTAGCATTTTGACACATATTCGGCTCCAAACAATTTTTGTACTTGATGAGTAATAATGGACTGTGTTAGTTAATTTGTTAAACTAAAATAATTAAGAATTTGTCACCCTATAAAATAATTACTAATTTAAACCTGAACTAATGAAACATGATAGAAATTTCTCACAGGCACCCAGCCACCTTGAACTAACACCCCGAGTTGTCCGAGTCGTCCCCAACTCAACGTTCATAGCAACGATGCACATAATAACGATATAATTCTCAACTTAAACACATTTGATCATATGTATGAGATTTTATCTTAAAAAAGTTTTGTTACTATATAGTAACATTACTCTGCTTATCAAATTTTATTAAGTTTTACAATTTTTTGATATGAGATCAATGACTTAAAACAATCATTCTCAATAAATACAACTTGAATGAACTTAAATTTAATTTTCAACATAAATAAGGACACAATTGTTCCAAAACCAAAGCCAGTCCTAGATATAGGCAACCCAGATTGTCGCTTACGGCCTCCGTTTTTTTTAGGCCCATTTATATGTATATTAGTTAAAATAATTTTGCGCGGAATTATAGTATTATTAAATTTGTTTAGCCCAGCAATTGGCTTTTCAAAATCAAGTTTTACACACTAGTTGTGAGTTCAATTCTTGCTGCTAGCATTTATAATTTAGTTTTTTGCAGCGGGCGATTAGGCTTTAGGCCCATGTTAGATAAAAAGCAGTTTGCTTTTCCTTTTAAATACTTGAACTCAATCACTAATCAATAATTAATTCTAACTATCAATTAGAATGTGTATAATCATACACTTAAATCATTTAACCTTGACAAATTTAAGGAACAAGCAATCACTTCCAACCTACAAAAATTTAGTATTAAATTATATTTTTTTCAATGAGGTATTTCACTTCATTGAATGAATTTTTTATTTTTTTATGAAATTTTTGTCAATGTAATATTTCATGCGAACCTCTATCTTCATAAGTTTTCAACACAAACACTTTCTTTGATTCTCTTTATTTGATCTTTCTCCATCTTTCATTTTCTTTAGTTCATGGTGATAATTAGATTCAACAATTTCGTCTTAAGATTTGTTTCTCTCTCTGCATAACAATATATCAGTATTACAATTTCACTATGTTAATTACTTGACTTTTAGAAAAAATCTATTTTGTTTACTTTAGTTTTTGTTATATTTTTTTTTCTAACTTGAATTTATAAGTTTTTAAGTACTGTGGTTGTTGATTAATTATGATGAGTTTTTAAAAAATAATTTATTTATTCTATTTTGTAAAATAAATTTCAAGTGTCACCGTTGTAATATATATATACACACATATTTGCAAATTTATTAGTATATATACTATCCATGAATATACAAAAGGGTTTCGAGACAAAATTTCGCTTATGACCCCTCAAAACTCAAGGCTGACCCTGGTCAAAACAAATTTTTGGTGTCACGTCACATGTTCAAAATTAGTCACTAACGTGCCAAAAATATTATATCATTACTTTAGAAATTAGAATTATGTGGTACTACTTGCAGTCTTGCACAAATTGAATAGTATTACCATACGTGAAAGCTGCTCACTTTGTCTCAAATTAACATTGACACTTTCCTTTCTAAAGGGTTTTCAATTAAGAATTTTGTTTCTATTGTAGGACACCAACAATTAAATATATATAAGTTATAATCTTGAGAATTAACTAAATTGAAATTGGTGTTTTATTTTTAAAAAATAGACACTTAAGCACACTCAATGCGTGAGCACGCTATATTTTATGGACACAGATATGTAAGTAAAAATGATAATACTTAGGCTCCGTTTGATATTAACATGAAAAAGGAAATAAAAACACTTGATTTGTTAAAAAGTTGAAAAATACATTGAGGCATGTGTAGATATCATCCAGCCTTCATAATTTTTGTGATTTTTTTTTTCTTCCTCAATCACCAAAGAAAAATTCCCCATGAAAAAAGTCACAAAGTAAAAAGACATCTACTATATGTCTCAAACTTATTTTCTAATTTATCACAAAAATTAACTGTTTTTATTTTCATTTTTCATATTGTTATCAAACGGACTCTTAATGAATGAAGAATTGGCCTAATTAATGGTTATAACCAAGAGCACGCATGTTTAAGTTCCATCAATATTTTAACATTTTAAAAATAAATATAAGAGTAAAATAGGAAATTTAAAAATATAATTTGTTATTATAACCACCTAAAATGTAGAAAGGTGAGATTGTTTTCTATTTAGTATAGATATAAAAGTTAAAGTGTCACTTTTAGTTTGAGACAACATGACTAATGTATTTAATTTATGATCCAATGCATTATTATTTATATTACTAAAACTATTTTATATGTAATTCTTTAATTTAAATATATGTATAATTTTTCTTTCTTTATGGAATACCGTACCCTTCGGTACGGGGGCGGACATATTTGATAATAAGGTGGCTAGGTGGGGCAAGTGTTCCACCAAAAATATAAGATTTTTGTTACTTATAAGCAGAGCCGGCTATGATGGCATGCAACCTAGGCATTTGCCTAGGGCCCCAAATGGGGTGGGGGCACCAAAAAAAAAAAAAAAAAAAGTTTAGGTAGCGAAATGTAAGGAAATAAAGTTGAGGGGGCAGTTTGAAAAAAAAAATATGTCAAAAGGAGGCAGAGAGCAGTTGAGCGGCAGTGTGATATTTCATTTCCCCTTTTCCTCCTTTTATTTCCGCTGGCTGCTCTGCCTCTGTTCTTTCTCTCCATTTTCGCACTTCCCATTCCCACAAACCCACAGCTCCTTTCTCCTCTCCACGAGTCCACGGCTCCTTCTTTCTCCTCTTCACCTCCAAAGCTTTATGCACGGCTCTACCCACACCCACTACCCACGAGATTAAGCCTTAAAAAGTCCACCAAGGGCACCAATTTTATCAACCAAGGTTAAGATTCTTAAGCCCTAATTTTTTATTTTTTAATTTTTCATTTTCTCTTTTTCTATTTCTTTCATATTTCTTGATTTTTAATTATTTAGCAATTAGTATGATATTGATGCTTGTTGATTGTTGATTATTTGATTATTTATTGATTTTATTCCATATTTCTTGATTTATAATTATTTAGCATAATATTGATTTGTTGGTTTATTTTTGCTAAATCTAGTTTAGACTTTAGTTTAATCAAGTTCTATACTAGTTTTGCCAATAGGTACTATTATTTATGAATTATGATATTGATTTTATGATTAGTTAGAATTTATTATTTATGATATTTCTTGTATAATATTAGGTATATTTATCATTGTCTCATTGATGGTGATTGTAAATTTTTTCTTTGATTAGTTTTACAATGTCGGGCAAGCGGATACAAGATTCGGGAAGCAAAAAAAGAAAAATTCAAAAAAGAAAAGAGTTGGTTATACAATCTATTGCCGGTTCCATGGATAGGTATGTTAAAAAAAAACCTACTCCTTCACTTTCAAATGAAGATAATGTGAATGTGGATATGGTTGTGAATGATGAATATGTGAATATTTTAGATGAGAATGCAAATGTTGATATTGAAAATGTGAATAGGAATGTAAATGATGAAAATGTCAATGTTGATAGTGAAAATAGGAATGAGAATGTAAATGATGATAATATGAATGTTGATGGTGAAAATAGGAATGAGAATGTAAATGATGATAATGTGAATGTTGATGGTGAAAATAGGAATGAGAATGTAAATGATGATAATGTGAATGTTGATGGTGAAAATAGGAATGAGAATGTAAATGATGATAATGTAAATATTAATGTAGATGATTTAAATGACCCGGGAAATTGGAAAGTACATATTTCTCAAAAAGAAATAGATTTACTAGTTGAGAGAGGTCCTGTAAGAGTGAGTGGTCTTACATATCCGGTTGATAAAAAACGAAGCTTTAGTGACAAATTATATACTCGGTGTTTAGCAAATGGGGAAAAATATGATAGGCCGTGGTTAGTTTACTCATTGTCGAAGAATAAGGTATTTTGTTTTTGTTGTGTATTATTTAAAAAAGGGGGGTTGTCAAGTCCTTTAACTACTGCGGCTCAAGGGTATAATGATTGGAATAATATATATTGTAGACTTATGGAGCATGAAACGAGCAATGAACATATTCGTAGCATGACATCTTGGACGGAAGCGGAAGTAAGACTAAAAAAGAAATTTTTTGATGAGAAAACAAGGGATGAGCAAATAGAGTCTGTGGAAAATGCATTTAGAATCACATATTTCTTATTAGTTGTTGATAATGCTATTTCTTCACTTAATAGTAGATTTGAACAATTTCAAAAATATGAAGAGACTTTTGGATTCTTGTTTAATTTGAGTAAGCTAAAGACTTTAGGCGATGAGGATTTGATGCGTTCTTGTGATACCCTTGGAAAGTTTTTAAAACATGGAGATGACGGTGATATTGATGCGGTCGAGTTGTTTTCAGAACTACAATTGCTAAGAAAATCATTACCTGAAGGCACAACGAAAGCAATTGAAGTTTTGGGGTATATAAAAGAAATGCATATTTGTTTCCCACATGCTTGGGTAGCTTATAGAGTTTTATTGACTATACCAGTGACAGTTGCTACTGCAGAGAGAAGTTTCTCAAAGTTGAAGTTGATAAAAAATTATCTTCGATCAACAATGTCAGAAGATAGATTAAGTGGGTTAGCGATGTTATCTATTGAAAAAAGAGTGTTAGGTACCATTGATTGTAGTGATGTAATTACTAATTTCGCACTTCAAAAAGCACGAAGAATAGGCTATTAGATTGTACTGGGATTGTTTTGTATATTTTTGTTACAAACTCGAAGATTTATCTATTAATCTTATGTTAATTGTTGTCTTAATTATGTTAATTATTTTTTTTTATTTGATAATTGATTGGTTTTAGTTTTTGGATTTATTTGATTTTAAATTATTAATTATTATGATTTTAAGATTATTTTGTTGAAGAAGATAACAATGATACAGGGCCCCATTTTTCGTAAACATTAAGTTTCGCTTGGGGCATCACTTTTGCTCAAACCGGCCCTGCTTATAAGTTATATATTTGATTGACAACTAATGTTTAATAAGTTAAGGGTGGGACTAGTGTCACCCACTTAATATTTCTCAAACATTCATTTTTTCTGTAATACTTCACAAGTATATTGCTTTACTCCCTTCCACTCCCAATAGCCACCCACCTTAAAATTGTATTAATTAGTAGCATTAATAATAATAATCATTAATAATCTTAAAAGAATCAATCAACCAAACCAAACACCTTTCTCTCTCATCTCATGTAAATAAACCAAACCAATCACAGCCCCGCTTGCTCTTCCTCTCTTCTTCTTCCTCCATTTCTTCTCTTTTCTTTTCTTTTCCAACTTTTCTCCATTAACGACTTCCGAC
Organism: Lonicera japonica; assembly: GCA_021464415.1. Classification (NCBI taxonomy): domain Eukaryota; kingdom Viridiplantae; phylum Streptophyta; class Magnoliopsida; order Dipsacales; family Caprifoliaceae; genus Lonicera; species Lonicera japonica. The sequence continues at coordinate 13,596,766 of CM038467.1, read as the reverse complement.
CTCTCTACCATTGACGACCTCCGAAACTTGATATGAAGCTATAATCGGCTTAACGCAACCGATTAAATAGTAATGGACTCGGTGCAGATAAGTTAAGTCTAGCAAGATTTTCATTCAACATTACTCGATGGAAATCCACCGAGTGTGAAGGCATATTGCTCAGCCTAAAATAACCAAATATGATAAGAGAGGGCTCGTTGCAAATTCGCCGAGTCAAGCCAAATCTAGTCTTCGATCAACTGAAATCCAACCGAGTAAGTAGTACAAAGTTTGGCCCTTATTAACCGAGTAAACATTCTTCATTCGTATAAGTTAAGAATGTATGCTCGGCTATAAACAACCAAGTTTGTTCACTCCTACTCGATTACGTATGGCCGAATACAATTAAAAAGGTGCTCTATTTTTTGGGTTGCAAACCGAAATTTAATCTGCCTACAATCGAAATTAAAAACGTGCTTTGTAAAATTATGAGATTGTGCTGGACTTTCATCACCGTCTTCAAGAGTACAAATCCAAGAACGGATAGTTGAAGGAGTAAATCGTAGTGAGCAACAGAGAAAGCTGAGTAAATCATAGAGCAATCAATCATAGTGCTCTGTTTTTAATTTTTTTAGCAAACTAAGGGATGCGAGAGGTTTTGTAATTGATAATTGTAACGGGAGTTTTAGAAATGTTGTTAAGGATGAATTTTAGAGTGAGAAAATGATAATAATGATGAGATTAATTAATTAATTAATTAATAATTGTTGATTATTGTATCTAAAAAAAATACGGTGTGTGATAATAGTAAATTTTTTAATTTGTTTTAAAAAATTATTACTGAAAAGTTTTGGAGGTTAAGAATAGCACCACCCTAAGTTAATATGAGAGGTGCCGTAATTAATGTTCAGTGCTAAGGTGCCAGTAAAAGATGTGCCCCAATTTAAAAGTTAGCCATAACTATTTGATGTATTAGAAATTGCCATCTCACTAATTTTTAATTACAATATCTTTCAGAGCTTATTATATTGTTACCGATATCAATGTTTTTTTTTTACTAAGTCGAAAGTCAATAATTTTTTAAATACTAAATAATAGCTTATTTTGAAATTGCATACTTTGTCTCTTTTTGATTTTAGTCATTTCTAAAAAGAACTACTTATTTAGTCAATGGCTTTCTTTTTTATCGTAAAATTTAGTACATTAAATATGTTCCAAAAAACACATTAAGTTATTAATTTATTATACCGAAAAAAAGTGAGGTCGACAATTTGAGACAAAAAAAAGTGTTGTACTCACTGGCACACAGGCTAGGCCCAAAGCACCAATTGGGCCTACCGATCCATGAATATAGTAACGATATTGTCCAAAAATTAAACACATTTGGGTCACATGAGTGAAGTTTTTATCTTAAAAGATATTATTATTATGTGGTGACACTCTCCTGCTTATATACCTATATTGAGTGCTTTTATCTTAAAAAGTCTTATTACTATGTGGTAACACTCTCTTACTTATATACTCAAATTGAGTTTTACAATTTTCTTATGTATGATCAATAGTTTGAGCTAACTATTTTCAACAATTTTTACATTGGATCAAATCAGTCAACCTTTGGCTCCACTTGGACCTAAACTTTAGTTCACATTGGATCCATCTTTTGACTATCTATGTAAATCATTACTCAGCGCAGTTTGCATGATCGTTTACTTTTGGTCAATGCACAACCACTTAACAGTACACCAGCGTATATATGCTATAGCGATTTCACTCCTGACTTCTTCGAGTCTAACTCCACCATAAGCTGCACTGAATTCGGCTATCGGGACGATTTTTGCAGTAACTCACCACTTTAGGTTATACCGAATTTTTTTTGACTCCACTAAGTCTAGTTATTGGTATTGCACAAAACTTGTATATTCACCATCAGCTCTGATACCAGTTGTTGTGCTCACTGGCACGTGGGGCTGGATCCAGGGTACTGACTAGGCCTACTGGTCCGCGCACATAATAACGATATTAACTAAAATATTCACTAAAATTATTTAATGAAAAAAAAATTCATAATTTTTGTGGTTGAAACATATTATGATAAATAAATGCTTATGTTGCGAGGAATTAATATTATGACATAATTTCTAATAACACAGAACCACAACAATAATTGTCAAATTTCAGAATCTCGATTCTTGTATATTTTCATTAATAAAAAGTAAGAAAATTAATGAAGAGAAGAAAATGTGTGGAGAAAAATTGAATAAAAATAAAAAGGAAAAAAAATAGAACCAACGTCAGCTGTAAAAGTGATGGGGTGAGTTTATAAGTTGGGTTTAGGATTAAATTGCTAAAATTTAAATTTTATGTGAGGTGAAAAGATTAATTAAAGGGGTGCATTTAAAATCACCCAAAAAGAATTATAACATAATTATGTAGTGCTCCACCCAGTGGAAGAGGCAGAATTTGACGTTAGTCGAGTTTGATTAATACCAAGTAATTTTTTTATTTACAAGTAATAATAATGCGACAAAAATGTACATATTAAAACATTAAATATCTATTACATAAATAGATGTACAAAAAGTAACAAATTATAGACAAAGATCCTCTTCAAGTCGTGGTATCTTAAAAATATTGAATGGGACATCTTCATCATGTTCAAAAAAATGAAAAATGAATATGCATTTCTCAATGTTAAGAGAATTTTTTTTCGACAAATTCAATCATTTCATTCAATTTTAAGCATTTTTTTCCTAAAATGCTCATAAATTTTATGACTAAACTTATAAGTTATTCTAGAAAATGTGCATATATATATATATATATATTTTACAGTTGCATGAGTTATGAATCTGGCTTCTTACCTAAATTAGACTTGATAAATTAGGGGCAATTAAAAAAAAGGGCTTATTAGAGAAAGATTTTCACACTAAGGCCAAGGAATAAATTTTTTTTAAATAAAGGGCCTATTTTTTATTTTATTGATAATATGACATGTGTCTTTTTTTTTCATTATAAAATGACATCCCAACCCTTAAAATAAACTAAAAAAAATATCAATATGCATTAAAATATGGACTGCAATATGAACTTTGCAGTCTATATTTCACTGCAATATGAACTTTGCAGTCCATATTTCACTGCAATGTGAACTTTGCAGTCCATATTTTTAGTGCAAAGTTCATATTGCAGTCCATATTTTACTACAATGTGAACTTTGCAGTCCATATTTTTAGTGCAAAGTTCATATTGCAGTACATATTTCACTGCAATATGAACTTTGCAGTTCATATTTTATTGCAATATGAACTTTGCAGTCCATATTTTTTGTGAAAATTTCATAAAAAGGGGTAATTTAGGTAATACATAACATGTTTTTATTAATTAAATGATATTTAAATTTATTCAAATACATTCATTTAAAATATAAAACAAAATAGGCCTCTTACACTAATTACCAATTAAAAATAGGCCCTTCATTCAAATTACCAATTAAAAATAGGCCCTTCATTCAAAAAAATATTATTCATTGGATTTTTGGTAAAAATCAATGTATAATAAGCCCTTCTACCTAATTTCTAGGATAAATTATGATTCAATAGTTAAGTTTATTTGTTGTCGTTCGAATGTATTCTTCTCGTTATAACGTAACAAAGAAAAATATTTATTAAGTAATGCCTTACGAATAGAGAAAACTGTGTTTCTCTTGTATGAATTTAGTTAGTTCAACTGAAAGAGATAGTAGGAAGAGAGAAGAAATTATATATTTTGGAAAATAAATATAAGTACATGTATCCCTTTAATATAAAAGTGTACTTTAGACATTTAATTTTTGTAACTATTAAATTGGACATGAGTGGACACCATTCAATTTGAAGGCACTGCCCCAAAAAAATAAAAATTGAAGGCCAAGCCTATAATATATAAAATTTTGAGGGTCAATGTTTATTTTTCTTTTTCTAATTAGAAATATAAAATAGGTACTTACAATGAAATTTAAAATACTCTGTTTACAACAAATTTTTGCAAATCCATGCGGAGGACTTAAGCCCCCACTTGTCCATGTCCCCCCTGCCCCTAGCCCCACCTAACATTTTTTTCTTGCTCTACCCCTATGATAACTTGGATATGAATAACCTTGAGGGTTGGGCTAGTGGTAGCTCACTAGGCCGCAAGTCTTTAGTCGACCGGTTGGTAGTCGGATCGATTCTCGGCACTTGCAAATACTCAGTTGGGTAATAAAAAGATCACTTGTTATACCCAAACCAGTATAACATCTAAAACACAATAAAAAATAACATAAATGTAACTTAAACTAGCACATTGCCAAATCTACCTTAGAGTAGAGTAAGATAATTAAATCTGAAAAAAAAGAGTATTCATATCAATCACAATATATGAATTATATCTCATTAAATCGATAAATTTGTACCATCAAAAAATCTGAATCTCTTAATTATACATCTCAACAACTTTATTTCGCAGAGATTCTCTGGCAAGGGAATCTCCAAAGGTACATGCAAATTTGTTCTGTTGCTTGAAAAAAAAAAAAACCTTCTTGATAGGATCCATTTTTGTACTCACAATCACGTGACTTGGTTGATGAATTGTATACACCATTTTTACATGTCTCACAACAAATTGACCTGTTAATAATGCTCTCTCTTTGCACAAAAGTTGTTTGAAAATAAAATTAGATACTTTTTTAGTTTTAAATTGAGAGTCTAATATTTTCTTTTGAAATATTTTAAGCTAAGAATTTATTTTTATTTTTTTAAATATAATTACACAGTATATGGTTCATATTTCATTATGATTAAAACAGAAACTATATCCACAACGACGTCATAAGGATTTGTATCATCAAAATATGTGAGTCTCTTCATTATACATCCCAACAACCTTTAGTCCATAGAGATTCTGTAGCAAGGGAATCTCCAAAGGTACAAATTTGTTTTGTTACTTGACAATATATTTATATATATATATATAAAATTTCTTGATAGGATACAATTTTTGTGTGACTTGGTTGATGAATTGTATAACCATTTTTACTTGTCTCTCAACAAATTGACCTATTGATACTGCTCTCTCTTTGCAAAAAAGTTTTCTGAAAATAAAATTGGATACTTTTACGGTCTTAAATTAATAGTCGAATATATTTTTTTAAATATTTTAATTTACAAGTTTATTTTTTATTTTAAAACATAATTACACAGTATATGGATTATATTTCATTTTGATTAAATCAGAAACCATATAAACAACGACGTCACAAGGATTTGTATCATCACAAGATCTAAGAGCTTTTCCACCATTTTGTATAATTTTAATGTGTGTAAAATTTATATATTTTGTAAAAAAAAATGTTTCCAGCAGTCTTTTTAGAAAATTAGACACTTATGATTTGTGTAAAATGATTGCATGAACTAAAAGCTCAATTTATGGACTTTTTTTTCTTTTTTCTAAATAGGCTACTTTTGAATAAATTTGTCTATTTAATCCACTTTTCAAGTTATTAGCTAAAATAGCACACTTTGAAAATGGTGATTTGAAATTACAATTTTGGCTAATAAGTTGAAAAGTGGCTTAGTTTAGCTATTTAATTCAAAATGTGGCTTAGTTTGGCAAAAAAGTCCAATTTACACATCCACATTATCTTTCTAGCTCCTTAATTTTTTCACAAAACCTTAAAATGATATAACAAAAAATCTAAAAATTAATTTTTAATAGAATTTATATATTTGAAATATAAGATTTATTGTGATTATAAAATTATGTATAACTTTTTTTTATACATAACTATTGAACATTACATATAATATTGATACATTCCATTTATATGATTTTTGTCACTGGTTAATTTAAATTTTAGAGTAAACAACCCAAATGACCATTAAATTTTTGATTTAGTATCATTTTGCCCATCAAACTTTAAAACAAACCAATTTATCTATTCAATTATGGAGGGAGTACCACTTCAATCATTTCTTCCAATTTGATTGTTACATTGAATGAAATGAAACCACATGTAAGACATATAACTTCATTTAAGTATATTTTAATCCTTTTGATTATAAAATACCTCAAGTTGTGTTATTTGTTAAAAATATTGCTATATTTTATATATTGTGAGTGTCATTTTGGCGAGAATTATCAGAGAAAAATGTTGTTTTGTTGCAATATGACCAAAATGACCTTACATAAAGTCATGTGCCATGAAAATGCATTAAATTTAATAGTCAAATTAGACATAATGATCAAAGTAGTATTTATTCCAAAGTTTGATGATCAAAGAATTGGACGGAATGGTCAAAGTTGTACTCACTCCAAAATTAAATGACCAAAGTAGTTCGTTTTGAAGTTTGATGGTCAAAGTGGTATTACATCGGAAATTTAGTAATCATTTGAGTTGTTTACTCTAAATTTTATACATAAGTACATTGGAGTACAAAATAGATATATGTATAATTTATGTGTAAAACTCTCTTACACAAAAAATATACACAACTATTAAAAATACCCAATCTTTTAATTATACATCCCAACAACCTTCCGTGGAAGATCAAGAGAATCTCCAAAGATACATGCAAATTTGTTCTGTTACTTGAGAATATAAAATTTCTTGATGGAATCCATTTTTGTACTCATAATCACGTGACTTGGTTGATGAATTGTATGAGAAGTTTGGCTCTCCTTTTAGTTTGGTGAACCATGATCGATCATGGGTATGTCCATGATCGATCATGGTATTTAATTTTGCGGCAGTACACTTTCATGATCGATCATGGGGTATACTATGATCGATCATGGGTCCAGGATTTTGGCTTTAAAGTGTAGTTTTGGCTCATTTGTGTTGAGAGCTTGTTTTTTGCCTAGAAATAAGTTGAGAGCTAAAATTAGTGAGAAAATTTTTCTTCTGTGCTTGTAATCACTCTTTGTTCCAATTATCAATAGAAGCTATCGTCTGTGTGGATTAGTGGCTTTTACGCCGACACCACGGTAAAACCTTGTTTTGTGCGATTGTTGCTTTATTTCCTATTTTCTCTATTGTGTGTGTGCTTTTTTGTGTCGGTTCTTCTTTCGGGTAAACCAAGTGAGCTTGTGAGATCCCTCCACGTTGCGTCGTGCTCGGTTGTGAGCGGTTTGGCGCAACATTATATACACCATTTTTACATGTCTCACAACAAATTGACCTTTGTACTATCAAAAGATCCTAGTCTCTTAATTATACATCCCAACGACCTCTGGTCCGTAGAGATTCTCTAGCAAGAGAATCTCCAAAGGTACATGCAAATTTGTCAGGGTGGTTTATTGATTAAAGTCTCCCAAAGAAAATGACACCACTAATTTGAAACAACTTGAAAAAAAAAATAGCAGGGAGAAAAATATTTTCTAAAAATTATTCAAATAGCAAACACATAACAGTAAATTTTGATTTCTTTTAGTTTCCTTTTTGCAATAACATAAATTATTACTTAAGGGGTAAAGAATTAATGTTGCACTTTTCGCTAGTAACCCTTAAACCTAAATTTTTTATCTTCAATAAATATTTGCAACCAAGATACCTAGCGCTCTCCTCACATAAGTTCTGCAAAAAAGGATTAAAAAACGACCATATTATAAGGGAAAAAATAAAGTAAAGACGGATGAAAACATTATAAATAGCCATGCCAACTCCTAAGATGAGTGTCTACTTATAGTGGATGCATACTGTCATTTCCACAGCAATCTCCAAATCCAGTAAATTGGTTATCACATTCAGATCAACAAAAGATTTAACATCGACTCCTCTTACTGATAGCCTTTTCAGTTGTTGTTCTTGTTCTAATTCAGCACTTGCCTGTTCAAGCTGAGCCTGTTCCTGGATTAATTCTATTCTTGCTGAATCCAGCTGTTCTCTCAAATCATCTTTTTCTAGTCCAAGGTTTTGAAACTGCTGTTGCAGGCTTAAAGTAAGAACAAGAGAAACAAAGTATTGAGGTCAATAGTCTGCAACAGCAGCTTCAAAACCTTGTACAGGAAAAGATGATTTGAGGGAACAGTTGGATTCAGCAAGCATATAATTAATCCCGGAACAGGCTCAGCTTGAACAGGCAAGTGCTGAATTATAACAAGAACCGGAAAGGCTATCAGTTGAGGAGTCGATGCTAAATCTTTTACTGATCTGAATGTGATAACCAATTTGCTGGATTTGGAGATTGCTGTGGAAATGCGGTTGGTGAACGACGAGGGCCTAGTCATAGAGGATAATGGTCATCTTGGAGAAGTGGAGTCGGGCCTTCTGTATTGGTAATATGAATATATAAAGATGAGTAAAACTTCAACATTCTGTGAATGCGTGTTCTTGCCACCTTACTATGGCTAGCTCCGCTCAGGAAGCAAGTCTCAGAAACAAATGTGCTGGCTTGCAAGCAGAGGAAGCTTGAAGGGATTCTAGAGCGAAACACGATGCTCCAGGCTCCAACCGCAATCCCCGTGGACAACTGGAGATCTTTCATTCTATAAGCCTCAGCTAGTCCTTTTATTTGATGAACAAGTTTATGATGTAGAGTTTTATTATGTATGACTTTCATATGCCAGACTTTAGCATGTAGACTGGATGTTTGTGTTCTCAGCATTCTCCTGATAATTTAACATGCACAATGTAGCCTGCAGCCCTGTAGTAGGCTATTTATTTATCCACCTATCCTCCTTGAAATATATGTATATATATTAGTTTCATATATGCTATATATGTGTGTATATTTGCTCAATTTGTTAGAGTTCATTAACTTGATTATAACAGCTAGCTCTAAGTTCTAATTCCCATTTAGCAAGCTTTAATTTCTAAGTCATCACAACAGCTTTTCATATTCATATTTTAACTATGTAGACGTGACCGGAGAAGTTGTTGAGTACTTTCATTCTAATTGTCCCTTTCTTGAAGACATCCTTTGGATCAAAACACACAAGACTTTTCCTTGAGAAGGTCCCAAATTTTGCTGCTTTATAACTGGGAGGATATAACCGTAGATACGTATATGAGAACTTCCACCAGCTTTCTATTTATTTCTCTTAGAGAAGCATAAATTGAACTTGACTACTGAGGTAAGTGAATCCTTTCCTTCCTTTTATTGCTTAGCTTTGCTTTCTACATATGCATGTCTATTTTCCCAAGTTTTCTGAATTAAGGAATGTCAAGCAATTGGAGTTGATAGTACGTAGTTGTAGCAAGTGATCAGCTCACTCTCCTTTCTTTGCGCTTCCCTGTTAAAGGCATGCCCATTTTTGCAAGGGTAAGCCTTTTTTTTTTTCTGTACTGCTTGCAAATTTAATTAGGACTGTTGATTTAGTACCTAATCTGATATATAGGATTCAGGCATGAGTGTTCTAGTGGTCATTCAGCTTCTGTTAGACAAGCTCATCATGATAAATAACTCGATCGGTCCCAGTTTATATCAACCCCTTTCTCGTTTAATTAATTCTGTGTATTTATTTGTTTTTATTACATTAAGTCCTGCATCTGCTATGGCAAAAGCGTTGGCAATTTGCTAGGGAGATGTGGTGTTTTTGTATCAGAGTGGACATTACTAATATATATCTCTATTGAAAGCGATTAGTCTCTTGTTGTTCAGTTGGTGTTCTTCGCCAATGGCATTGTAAAGTTCTTATATTGGATATTAGGAATATCTGCATGCCTCGTTCAATGCCTCCTTGTCCTTGTTTCGTCGGGAAGCAAATGGAGAGGCTCATGCGATAACTAAGATCCATGTTTTGTGTTCTGGTCCTGGCTATTAATTATCTTTCTGCTATTTCTTTGAAGCTGCGTATTTGATCAATTAGCTAGAGAGTTTAGTGTTTCAGGTAGTTAGTTTTGTTTTCCCATGTTTGAGGTCTTTCTTAACTTTGTCAAAAAAGAAAGAAAGAAATTGTGTACATATACTGTTCTTTTGCACTCTCAATCTTGATACTTTCTTAAAAATTTATTAGATGCATCATAATATGCATTCTCGTGAATTACAAGTACTAGCCATTCAAGATTACAACATTTGAAACTATCGTGATTATAGCATCAATTTTTAAGTTTCCGGGCAGTTAGTGGTTGAAGGAACTTGATCGAACCATGAGAGGTAGAGAATAAAAAAGGTCTGCTACTTAAAAGCCTCAAGGTGTGGTAGAGTTGCTTGGGTTTCGTGGCAGAACTGGTGTTGAGTTAGCTACGTATTTGTTCGATCTCCAATGCTCCTTCTCTTGAAAAGACAATTGTGGAAACCGTAATCCATAAAAATAATCAAAATCCAAAGTATTATTTTACGTAAAACAAGGTAAGCACCATGTTGGGGCTTAAGTGTGGCGATGTAGAAAGGAGCGTGTGTGTAAGAAGAAGAAAGTTGAAAAGACAAGTGGTGTAATATCATAGGAAACACCAATTTAGCTTCCATCATGGCAAAGTTATGACCCATGCAGTTTCTAGGCCCCAGCTAAAGGGGAAGCAAGAGACTTGGTTCTTGCTCGCCTTTGCTACTCCAGCAAATTTCTCTGGTTTCAATTCTTTAGCATCTTCGCCCCCAATTTCAGTGTCGTGATTAACTAGTATTATCAGCAATAAAAATTGCACTCCCCAAGGGAGAATCATGTCCCCTAGTTTTGTCTCTTCGTATACGGTTCCCATAATTAATGGTCCTGGTGGGTATAATCTAAGAACTTCTGTTAGAATCATTGTTACCTGTCATAAAGAACGAGATTAGAACTGAGGTATTACACTTGTCAATGTATTCAAACAAAAAAGAATAAAATAAAAGTGAGAAATCTTACAACTTTTAGTGGGCTCAACCTATCATAGTCTGGTTTATTGTTCCCAAAAATTTGGAAAACTTATTCTCTGGCTTGACCTGTCACGGGGCGTCCTTTGATGGCACAAAGGAGGCCGCGTGAACGACCGGGCTAACCGATAGCACGGTTGAGTGTGATCGAATTTTGTTAACAATCGACGAGCAACATGCAACAACAGTAATTTGAAAGAGAGCGTGAGCACAAATTGAGATTACTTCATTGCAAGAAAATTAGATTACATGGAAAGCTATTACAGTTCGAAAGAAAGTAAAAGCTTGAAAGCAAGTGCTAAACAACGTGCACTGGTAGGCAACTCGGGTGTGAGGCAGATAGTCTTATCCCCACATATAACCACTTAATGAAAATACCAGAGTGGTAGCAGTGCACGTTGGGTCTTACAAGTTACAAGAAAACAATTACAAAGGAAATGGAATACAATTACAAAGGAAATTCCTAGATCTAATTACATGGAAACAACAATATTTACATAAGGGAAACCTAAACAGAATAATAAAACTAGGTGCCGTGCTGCGCTCGGGCGCGTGCACGGTGCTGATGAAGCGGGGCAATCGATCATTGCCTGTCGGGCCGTGCTGCGCTCGGGCGCATGCACGGTGCTGATGAAGTGTAGAAGTCGGTCACGGGTTGTGTTGGAAGGCACCCCGTGACATCCTCCCCCACTAGAGCTGTTGACGTCCTCGGCAACTGGTTGAGGTATGATGTGATCTGGTCCTGGAAAGCGGATAGGTCTGATGCTCTTTCCCAAGTGTTCTCTTCTGGGTTTCTTCCTGCCCATTTGACAAGGAACTCTTGGTGTTGTTTACGAGAAGCTGTCACAACTCGATCGGCCAGGATGGCTTCCACTGACTGCTTCCCTTCTGCTCTCTGCTTTAGCCCTGGACGACTAGACTCTCCTCGGGATGGATCGGTTGTGTCAGCAAAGTACGGTTTTAGCATGCTGACATGAAATACTGGGTGAACCTTCAGCCAGCTAGGGGGTTCAATCCGATAAGCCACTTTCCCAATTTTCTTCACAATCCTAAGCGGCCCCTCATATTTTTGCAGAAGGCGTGGGTCTCGACCCCTCAAGAACTTCCTATCTTGTGGAAGAAGCTTCACCATTACGAGATCTCCTACTTGGAACTCTAACGGTCGCCTTTTCTGATCTGCATACTTCTTCATTCGATGGGTGGCCTTCTCTAGGTGCGAACGAGCCAACTCAATATTTTGCTTCCATTCTTCTGAGAAGTTACGGGCTCTAGGAGATTTGGAAATTGGCATCGAGTTGGCGGTGTGAGGAAGGATGGGTTGTTGGCCGGTAACGATTTCGAAGGCGCTCTTGCCCGTCCCAGAGTTTTTCTGGGCGTTGAAGCACAATTGAGCCACATCCAATAACTTGACCCAATTTCGTTGTGTTGCACTAGCGAAATGGCGCAGATATTCCTCAAGCATCGCGTTGTATCTTTCAGTTTGTCCATCGGATTGAGGGTGGTAACTGGAACTCATACACAGCTTGGAGCCGAGAACCTTGAAAAGTTCCTTCCAAAAATTTCCCGTGAATCGTGAGTCCCTGTCACTAACTATGCTCCGAGGAATCCCCCAATACTTAACCACATACTTGAAGAATAGTTGTGCAGTCTCCTCGCCCGATGTGTTCTTTGGAACTGCGATAAAAGTGGCGTACTTCGAAAAACGATCAACGACTACAAGGATAGTTGTCAAGTCCCCCACTTTGGGTAAACCTGATATGAAATCGAGCGAAATGCTCTCCCAAGGTCGTTCCGGGATAGGTAGAGGTTCCAGTAACCCTGCAGGCTGTCTCCGCTCAATTTTGTCTTGTTGGCAAATCAGGCAAGTTCTAACATAGCTCTCCACATCATCTTCCATTTGGGGCCAGTAGTACCCTTGCTTAAGGAGGGCCAACGTCCTTTCTTGACCAGGGTGTCCCGCCCATAAGGTATCATGGCATTCTCGAATCAGGGTGCGCCTCAACTCCCCTACTCGAGGAACAAAAACTCGATTTCCCTTTGTCGAGATGAACCCGTTGTCCAACCAAAACTGCCGTGTCTTCCCCTTCTTGATCATCTCTAATAGTTGGGCAGAAACAGGATCTTGCGGTAGCGCGTTCTTGATTTTGCTTCGAATTTCGGTAGACACTTGACTGTCGATTCGAAGAATGGCATTAAGGAACGCGTTAGCCTGTTCGTTGAACTCCACCCTGCGACTTAAAGCATCTGCTACTTGATTGGTCGACCCCGCCTTATACTCCATCCAAAAATTGAATTCAGCTAGTAACTCCTGCCACCTTGCTTGTTTAGAACTCAATTTTGGTTGACTAAGGAAATGGCTGACCGCAGTATTATCTGTTTTCACAAGAAATCGAGAACCGAGAAGGTAGTGTCGCCATAACCTCAGACAATGGACCACTGCGAGTAACTCCTTTTCGTGAGCAGAGTACTTCCTCTCGGTTTCATTGAGCTTACGACTTTCGTATGCTACCGGGTGGCTCTCCTGCATTAAGACTCCTCCGAGGGCAAAATCCGATGCATCAGTGTGCACTTCAAACGGCTTGGTCACATCCGGTAGAGCAAGAACCGGGTCTTCAGACATAGCCTTCTTCAAAGCATCGAAGGCAGCTTGGCACCCTGTCGACCATTTCCAAACTTTTGCCTTCTTTAGCAGTTCCGTCAGGGGCAATGCGATACTGGAATAGTCTTTCACGAACTTTCTGTAGTAATTCGCCAGTCCCAGAAAAGAACGGAGTTCCGACACATTGGTGGGCGCTTGCCATTCCTGAATAACCTTGACCTTAGTCGGATCCATTTGCACTCTCCCATGTTCAATGATGTGGCCAAGAAACTTGATACGCTTTTGCGCAAAAGAGCACTTCGACAACTTGATATACAACTCATGTTTTCGAAGTCTCTCAAATACCTTCTTCAGGTGCTCTTCATGTTCTTCCATGTTTTCGCTGTACACAACGATATCATCGAGATAAACAACGACAAAATCATCCAAGTAGTCCCTAAGAACCTGATTCATTAAGGTGCTGAAAGTGGCTGGAGCATTGGTTAGCCCAAATGGCATAACAAGGAATTCATAAGCCCCGTATCTGGTGACGCATGTGGTTTTTCCCTCATCTCCTGCCGCAATGCGAACTTGCCAATACCCGGATCTGAGATCGAGCTTAGTGAAAACTTTTGCCCGGCTGAGTTGGTCAAAGCAATCGGCTACAAGAGGGATCGGGTAGTTATTCCGGATGGTTACCTTGTTAAGAGCTCGGTAGTCGACACACATTCTCAAGGAGCCATCTTGTTTCTTTTGAAAGAGAACTGGGGCCCCGTACGGCGATTTGGCTGGCTGCACTAAACCTGCATCCAATAATTCCTTTAGCTGTTTTCGAAGTTCTGCCAGCTCGGGCTGGGACATCCGATAAGCTGCGCGAACTGGAGGCTTAGCACCCGGCACGAGTTCAATCTGGTGGTCCACTTCTCTACGTGGAGGTAGCTTCTTCGGAAGGTTGTCGGGCATTATATCTTCGAACTCAGTTAACACCCGTCGAATGGATTTCGGTAACGGTCCAGAAGTCTCCTGAATTTCATCCCACTTCAGTGCAGCCACAAAAGTAGGATTGTCGTGCTTCAGTCCCTTCTTTAGTTGAATTGCCGATAAAAACTTCCCACTGCTTGACGGGGTCGTCACCGGGATAATGCATGGATTCTTGCCGAGCATCATGAGGCTATTCGTACTGGGCATGACGCTAGCCTTAGTTTCCCTTAAGAATTCTAACCCCAGGATAACCTTGAAGTCGTCCATCACCACAACCGAGAAGTTAGTTCTCCCTTCGTAAGGGCCCACTTTTACTAGCACAGATTTCGCCATTCCGGCGACAGGTTGAGCGGCTGAGTTGATGGCCTTCACACGACCTACTCCTTTTTCTAAGATAAGGCCTAACCGTTCAACTTCGGTGCTTGCCAGGTAGTTATGCGTTGCGCCTGTGTCCACCATGGCCTGAATCGGCTTTCCGTTGATCTTGATATCAACATACATCAGACCATTTCTTTGAGGACTCTTCTCCACACCTGCTTTCCCTTTTTGTCGGGGATCTTCTTCAACCGTTACTGCGTTGTAAGAGTGAATGAACTGCCCCTGATAGGCACCCAATGATGCTCCTTCATATTCCTCAGTTTCTTCTTCAAACTCGGCGTGGTCATTTTGCTGAGTCCGATAAGATTGGCCCGAGGCGGCTGGGGCTTTCGGAAGCATGCCACCACCTCTAGCAACGAGAGCACTCAGAAGTTGCTTGTCGGGGCAGTTGGCCATGAAGTGAGCACCGTGACACAAGTAGCATGTTCCGGGGCTCAAGGGCTTTTTCCCATTATTGCCGGTTTGGGAGTTCCCTGTGAACTTGTTCCCATTTTTGTAATTATTTTGCTGGGTAAACGGCCTGGTGGGCGTGTTGCCTCTCCAATCAGGTCTGGCAGGAGAATTCGGTTTTCTCTCCCCCGCATTCTTCGTCTGCCCACTTCTTGGAACATTTGATTTGGGACCGGTGGTGTAATCTTGCAGGCTTTCAGCAGCTGATATGGCTTGAGTTAACGTCTTCACTTGCCTACGATTTAACTCCGTTTTGGCCCACGGTTGTAACCCGATCATGAAGAAGAACAATCTATCAGCATCATTCATATCGTGGATATCTAACATGATGGTGGTGAACGCATTGACGTACTCCTTGATGCTCCCTGAGCATGGTAGTCATTATCGTACGATACGCGATACGTATCTTACGATACGTATCGTCTCGGAAGAAGTTAGATACGTATCGTTGCCTGTATCGTTTTTTGCAGTGTATCGGACGATACACATCTGTGTATCGGGATAATATAGCGTATCGGGATATGTAGGTGTATCGTTCGATATTTTTTTTTTGGTCTTTTTTGGGCAAAACGACGTAGTTTTCTGGTGTTTTTTTTTTTTTTTTTTTTTTAAGTAAAACATGAAATTAAAGCCTCAAAACCTAAACGGCTAAACCCCAAATAGACGAATACATTTACCACAATCGATGATAGAGTGAGCGACGGAGAGAGTGAGCGACAGAGGGAGGGAGACGGCTTCAATACTCGAAGAATCGAAGGAAGAAGGATCTGAAAGCCTCCCAGCTAGCTTCGTAGGTATGTATTTTCTTTGTTCATCTAGTTGAAGAAGACTCTAATGGTTGATTTTGTTCTGTTGAACTGTCACTACTATGAAGCTCCGAGCTCATCTTTTTTTTTTTTTTTTTTGGACCTTGATTTTGTATCTGCTCTTAAGGAAGAAGACTCGTTCTTTATTTTTCTTTTATTATGAACCTCGTTCTTTATTTTTTTTTTTCTGGACTGAGCCTTTTTTTTTTTTTGGACTGAAGCTCGGTTTTTTTTTTTTTGTGTGATTTGGATTGAAGCTTGTGACTGCAGTCACTGCATTAGTAATATATTTGATATTAAATAGGAAAAGTTAGTATTAAATATAATTTAATTCAAGATTGGAGGGGGAATTTTTTGATAGTCCTGTCACCTGTTTTCAATTTTTTTGAGCTCCCTGTTTTCAATTTTTTTGAACTCCCATTCATTTTCTTTATTTTCAATTTATAGGATTATTAGGTATATTTATGTATTCTAATTTTTTGATAGTCTTTTTGATTTCTTTATTTTAATTGTGTACTTAAATTTGACATAGATTAACAATGAAAAAGATGAAATCAAAGGCCATCGATCCTGCGTATGATCATTCTACCCAAGTTGAAAAAGATGGGAAAAATAAGAGACTTAAACTAAAGTGTAATTATTGTGGAGGTGAGTATTGGGGAGGCACAACAAGAATGAAACACCATTTAGCGGGTACACGTCAAAATGTTATTCCATGTACAAAATGTTCGGAAGATGTCCGAATTTTGTTCAAGAAATTGGTGGAAGGGATAAAGAAAAAGAAAAGCCTTGATGATTATTATGGTGATGGAGATGAGGATGAGGATGAAGCCGGAGAAATTAGTACTAGAAAGGGTGCAACCCCTAGTAATCCTACACATAGGACCACCCTTAATACAATGTTAAAAAAGAAACAAAGGGATGAGGTATGTCAAAGCATTTGTAGATGCATTTATGCAAATGCTTTGCCTTTTATTTTGGTTAAAGATGATTTCTTTAAACAAATGGTGAAAGATATTGGTGAATATGGTCCGGGTTTAAAGCCACCATCATATCATGAGGCACGGGTCTCATTGTTGAAGAAGGAGGTCAATTTCATAAAAGGGGATATGATTGAGAAGTACAAGGCGGAGTGGAAGAAGACGGGCTGCACTATTATGTCGGATGGGTGGACAGATGGATCCCATCGGTCTATTACAAACTTTTTAGTAAATAGCCCACGAGGAACTGTTTTTCTTCGAAGCCTTGACACATCTTCAATATTTAAGGATGCGGATCAACTCTTCAATCTTCTTGATTCTTTGGTTGAAGAAGTTGGTGAAGAAAATGTTGTTCAGGTATCAAGAAACTTTTTTAGAAGCATTTAAATTTTATGTTTTTAAAAGTAAGTTCGTTTCTTATTTAAAGTTTGATACAGGTTGTTACAGATAGTGCATCTGCATATGTTAAAGCCGGTGAGATGTTAATGGAAAAGAGGAAGCTCCTATTTTGGTCCCCATGTGCGGCTCATTGCGTGGATAACATGTTAAAAGATATCGGAGCGCTTTCAATCCATCAAGAAACTTTCTCCAAAGCAAGAGCGGTGACAGTATATATATATACGCACACATGGGTACTAAACTTGATGAGGGAGTTTATTGGGGGAAATCTTACTAGAGCAGGAGTGACTCGGTTCGCAAGTGAGTATTTGACTTTGAAGACTTTTGCGGATTACAAAATTGAACTCAATGCAATGTTTTCTTCGGAAGAATGGCAGAGGAGTCCATTTGCCAAGAAGAGAGATGGAATAAAGGTGAGGGACATTATAGTAGCCGATCCAAATTTTTGGCCTGCCGTTAAATATTGTTTGAATTGTGTAGTACCGCTAGTTAAAGTTTTAAGGCTTATGGACGGAGATGCAAAGCCTGCAATGGGTTATATTTATGAAGCAATGGACAAAGCCAAGGAACAAATTGCAAAGAGCTTGGGTACCAAGAGGAGGTATAAGCCTATTTGGGACATTATCGATGAAAGATGGAATTTACAATTGCATAGGCCTCTTCACGCAGCTGCATATTTTCTCAACCCGAGGTTTCAATATTCTCCCGACTTTGAGGCGGATTATGAGATTAAAAAGGGCCTTTATGATACCATAGAAAGGATGTGCCCTTCTCCTAAGTTAAGAGAGCAAGTAGATAAACAATTGGACAAATTTACAAAGGCGGAGATGATGTTTGGGATAAACATGGCCATCCAAATGAGAAACAAGAAACAACCGGGTAAGTCATGAACTAGTATTTATAAAATAAATATTCTCTATTTATTTATAAAATAAATATTCACTAATATTTTGCGTTTTTTAGCTTTGTGGTGGGAGTCCTATGGTGGAGGTTGTAAAGAGCTCTCAACGCTTGCTATTCGCATTCTCAGCCTAACTTGTAGTGCTACAGGCTGTGAAAGGAATTGGAGTGTTTTTGATCAGGTATAAGTTAATTACCTTTTATAGGATATTAGAAAAATAATTAGTTTATAAGTTTATATGTTATATTAATCTTGAACAAAATTAATAGATACATTCTAAGAGAAGGAACCGATTGGCGCAACAAAGACTGGATGCTCTTGTATTTGTGAAGTATAATCTTAGACTAGAGCAACGACACAAAAAAAGAGTTTTAAGAGGAGAGTCCTATGATCCTATTTCATTGTCAGATATGGAATCTGATGATGAATGGATTACAGAGAAAGAAGACCCCGTTTTACCTTTGGACCTTGCTTGGATGGATACAAGTAATGTTGATTGTTTTCAAGTGGAAGAAATTGGAGAGAGTAGCCAAAAGAAAAGGAAGAGAGGTATTTTAGTATAATATTAATTCAATATAATTTGTTAGCCAACTAATATTCTTACAATATTTTTACACTAAATTTATTAAACCATTGTTTAGGGCCTAGAAATCTTACTTATGAAAAGAATACCAAGGGAAAGCAAGCTATTGATGAAGGACTAAGAGATGAAGAAGAAATTCAAGAAGTACATGAAGTTGAAGATGAAGATGAAGATGGAGGAAGTGATGATGTGTTGCCCGATGACGATATGAATGCTATTGATTTAGATTTTATCGATTAAATTCAATGTGAAGACACACTTAACTTTATTTTATTTTGTGTTTTGATGAATTGTGATGTATTGATGATATTTTGAATTATTCGTGTTTAAGGGATATTATTTAATCTTGAATGAAATATGTACTAGTGTGCTACTAGACTACTAGTCTACTAGATTGTTTTTTATTTGATTTATATGCATAGTTGGTGCATGTACGCATGTGTTTGTCTATAGAAAAAATAATATTTATATAAATATTAAAATCAAAGCGTATCTTACGATACGTAACGATACACGATACACGATACTATTTTTTGGCAAAACGATACGCTTCCGATACACGATATCGACTACCTTGTCCCTGAGTGCTTCGTTTGAAGGAGTTCTTGTCGTGCGTTGTGGGAGGTGTTTTCGGGAAGGAATCGATCACGTAGCTCCTTTTTCAGATCCTCCCAAGTGCTAATCTCGCACTCCCCAGCTTGAACCTCATTGTACTTGTTCCGCCACCATAATTTGGCATCCCCAGACAAGTACATGGACGCGGAGGATATCTTTGTTTCCTCCTCGTCCACCTTTGTTGCCCGAAAATATTGTTCCATGTCGAAAACAAAATTTTCTAATTCCCTAGCATCACGAACACCAGCGAATGCTTTGGGTTCGGGCACTTTCATCTTTGTACGCTCCCCACCTCCAACTGGTGAGTTAGCGACCGCCATTGACAATATAGTCAATTTCTGGGTGAGTTGATCGATTTCAGTTCTTATCTCATCCATCATCTCCCCATAGTGATCCCCTGGTGGGTTTCCCTGAAGATTTTGGAGGCCTTCCTCCAAATCTTGCACACGATCGATAAGTGCGGGCGAGCTGCCCGATGCATCCCCTGCTGGGATACTTTGGATGCGTAACTCCAAACTTTGCACCCGATCGACGAGAGAGGGCGATCCGCCCATTTTCTCCAATAGAGAGCCAACATTTTTTTCGAGTTGTTCGATTCTCTGTCCATTGGTTCCCATTGTAACGTAACAGGATACCTAACTGTGATTCACAAGGCAGCAATCGAACACAATCCCTCTGATACCAACTGTCACGGGGCGTCCTTTGATGGCACAAAGGAGGCCGCGTGAACGACCGGGCTAACCGATAGCACGGTTGAGTGTGATCGAATTTTGTTAACAATCGACGAGCAACATGCAACAACAGTAATTTGAAAGAGAGCGTGAGCACAAATTGAGATTACTTCATTGCAAGAAAATTAGATTACATGGAAAGCTATTACAGTTCGAAAGAAAGTAAGAGCTTGAAAGCAAGTGCTAAACAACGTGCACTGGTAGGCAACTCGGGTGTGAGGCAGATAGTCTTATCCCCACATATAACCACTTAATGAAAATACCAGAGTGGTAGCAGTGCACGTTGGGCCTTACAAGTTACAAGAAAACAATTACAAAGGAAATGGAATACAATTACAAAGGAAATTCCTAGATCTAATTACATGGAAACAACAATATTTACATAAGGGAAACCTAAACAGAATAATAAAACTAGGTGCCGTGCTGCGCTCGGGCGCGTGCACGGTGCTGATGAAGCGGGGCAATCGATCATTGCCTGTCGGGCCGTGCTGCGCTCGGGCGCATGCACGGTGCTGATGAAGTGTAGAAGTCGGTCACGGGTTGTGTTGGAAGGCACCCCGTGACACTTGACCTTGCCAATTTGGGTGGATGTTCAATAGAATCATAGTCCAAACTAGCAAATTTGATGTGCTTTCTTGGCCTGCAAAATAGAACAACTTGCATTCTTTTCTTCTTTTTTTTTTCTTTTAAATTAAGGGAGGTCTAAGTTTCTCCCTTAATCCTACAAATAAAGAGAAACCCGCCACCCACCCCAATGAGTCGAACCCTTGACCTCAAGACAAGGGTGAAGGTTGCTTACCACTAAGCTAACCCTTGAACAACTTGCATTCCTTATTGTTCCCCTGTTCTTCTATTTCTTTCTGATTGTACATGAACATTAGCCCCAATAACTCATCATCACCACTTTCTCCCAACTTCCCCTTTTTAGTAACTATACCTCTCACACAGCCTTGTATTTTCTCTGTATATCTCATTCATTCTCTTGATGCTCTTTGTCGGTAAAAACCTACTCAAATTTTAATTGGTCAATATTGACATATCTAGTGTCAATTAGCATCATTCTCTTGATTCTCTTTGTTGGTAAAAACCTACTCAAATTTTAATTGGTCAATATTGGCATAGCTAGTGTCAATTAGCACGTTGCTTAAAAACCATGTTTTTGGGAATTTTTTACCTCCATCCTGGAATATAAAGGTTTTGTAAAACGTGGTGTGCAAGTTCGGCTTGCTCTCTTTGGAGTTGGAAAATGCGTCTGCCTTCTCCATAGCTACCTCCAAATGCTGTTCGAGAAATCACATCACGTGATAGAGTTTGAAGATAAGGCCACACATCCATCTCACACCCCTTTTTTCTTGTCCCCACGGTTAGCATCTCCCATTTACTAATCATCTTGCTACAACTCAAAGACATTGTGGGTAACATGTCCTATATGAATGTGTGCATTAAGTAATTGTCACTAAAAGCTTCTTTGGATGAAAGAGGATTCAAGTAAGAAGAGATATTCTACGGGAAATTAAGTGAGGCATTTATTAATTACCTTCAACTTGTAGAGATAGAAAGCAGGGGTGACAATTTTCCTGTGCTTAGCCCATTTCTCGTCCCCGTAGTTATAGAGACCAGTTACATCTAGATTCGGAGCCATCTTTTTGAAAATATTGTTCTTCGTCAATATTTCATTTATCAGTGTAGGGTCCATGGTGTACAGCCTAGGAATGGGTCGAATCCATGCAAATGATTTTTTACCTGCATTTTTCCATCTGAATCATATTTGTACAAGGTAAAGCTAGCAAAATTGATACAAGCTCTTTGGTTAAAATTGAAGCACTTATTTCCAATGTGTGTTTGGCTACAGAAGACATATATTTCTCTCATTATGTTGTGTTACGGAATGACTCTCCTCTCTCACGATGTCATCAATTAAGTGTTTCCTTTTCTATTTGAAATATAATCAATCTTCCGAATCTACAATAATGAGGTTGAAATCAATAATTTTCCTAAAAGTATCAAAGTCAACACGAGACTCTTTTAACATATGATTAAATTTAAACAAAGAAGTAAATAGCTGCGTGCTGTAGTTGTTGATGGAGTGATAATAGAAAGGTAGAATACGGGGCAAGATATCATCAGACTAGTTGATGGGTTCGCATCTTGCCTCTTTAGCAGTCAAGTATGTGTTTGGTGTCTCCGTGAAACAACTTGTGGGTATTTCCATTGAAACGTTGCCCTCCTAGTAACCTTTCCATCCCCAAAATCCTACTACACATCCAACTATAGCAAAAGCTATGGCAACACAATATGTTTTTTCTTCCACATTCTTGATGATGGTGAAGAAAGCTTAGTTTAATTTAGATAGGATGGGGAGCTAAGGTCGAAGGACTCTTATTCTTAAGTTAAATGAATGTGAGCAAAACTAGCTCCATGTCATAATCCCAAGGCGTCTGTAACAAAGGAAAGAAACCAGAGACACACTACACACTCGAGACAATTGCTAGTAAGTTAATTATATTTAGACCGGTCATCTTGTTTTTGTTGTCCTCCTTGCAAATTAATATTTTGAGATGTGAAATAGTAATTTGGAATAAGTTCGTGCTAGTATAATCAGGGCGGATTCGATCAAGTTGTCTTTTTTTTTCCCTGTGGTTTTGGAAGTAAGCCAGTTTCCCATCGTTTTTTTTTTTTCATTTCTATTCCATACGTCAAAGATATTTTAGAAAACTTTATATCTTATTGACAATTTTTGATAGGGGTAGAGAAGCATACAGATTTTTTTGATACAATGGTCCTTCATTTTTTTTCTTACTTAAGCACTTATTAGGGAGATATTTTGGCAATGCACCCTACATTTTAGCTTTAACTTCAGATTGCACCCACTTTTCAAATTATATGACTTTGCACTCCTCTGTTATATATATATATATATATCTATTAAGCTATGTCTACTTTTCAGAATATTACGTTTCTATATAAATTTTATTATTTGTTCAACGTGCTTTATAAATACTATTTTATATTCTTTATTATCTATATTAAATAATTCTTTAATTTTTTCAACAATTTTATGTGCACTTCTTTATGTGCCGTATAGACTATAGAGCTTTCGTCAATATTTATATTATTAAATGTTAATAGTTTTTTATTATAATTTTATAGCATGTTGAAAAAATACAAAATATAGATAATGAAGAATATATATAATAGCATTTTCAAAGGAAGGGGGACATTCAAGATTGCTAGAAATCCTATGAGCTTTCCTTCTATTTAATACGGGAATGGGATCTAGAGAATTCTCATAAATATTCACTTTTAAATTTATGTGTAAAATTTGAATGGTTCAATGGTATACAAATAAATGGAATATATAATTACAAGTAATATTTAGAAGTTTTCTATGAATTTTTTTAATACATAATTTTATAATTATAATATTTTTTTGATACAAGTATTACATGAATACACATGGTGGTTGGCCGTGAAGGAAAAAGGGAAGAGAAATGGAGTTTTCGTCATTCGAACTTAGGCTTGAGGTAAAGAAACTCACACCTTTTTCCTCTATGCTATCACTTCATGTGTATAGTTTTAATAATTTTTATCTTATAGTTCTTGACAACTTTTTTAAAAATATATAAATTTTATTAATATCCAACTTTTGAAATGAAAAAAGAACCAACCGAGTATGTATAGGTGAATTAGTTAGTATATAGGGTAAAAAACACTAAACCCCTTCAAATTATTAGATGTTATCACTTAACCCCAAAAATTACATAAATGCCCTTGTACAAAGTTGGGTTTAGTGTCACTTTTAGAAGATGGGTTTAGTCTCATATGATACATATACATAGCCACTTCAAATTATTGATTGTGTCCAAAAAATGTGACTCTTATTTAAGGCATAAAAAAATGAGACTAATAATTTGAGATAAAGATAATATTTTGAAAGATGTATATGTACCATATGAGAAAGATCAATACTTAAGAGTCAAAAGGATTTTTATAACATGTGATTGATTTCGGTTACAGGGAAAATAGGGTAACATTTTATGAAAAAACCAATCGTTTCTCACGAGGAATTAAGTAAGTTGGGTTGAATATTATTATTTATCAAACATATACAAGTATGGAACGGGAAGCTCGATCCTCCTTTGGGTAACAGTGGCTTCCGTCAAAATGGAAAAATACTACCAAGAATTCTATTTATTAAAAATGTGCCCTTACTCACAAGTTAAATCCGCCTAAATTTAAAATATAGCACGCCCCTACCAACAGGGGCGGAGCCATGTAGTGGCGAAGTGGGGCCATGGCCCCACCTGGACTTGTTTCAAAATTTTATGAAGTAGGGGGGTTTGTTTGTAACAGCGCAGAAAGTCAAAGGTTGAGGATGTAATTAAAGAAAGGCAGTTGGGCAGGGGCAGAAGGGCCTATGTGTGATAAGTCTTACAAGTTGAAGGGATGGTGTTTATAATTAGTAGATGAAGATTGGGGCCTTCTTATAATCTCATATATATATTTTTGTTGGGTTAAATTTTTTTGGATATTAAGATTTAAGTGTTTTAATTCTCATTTGCTTCTTAAATTGTTAACTTATTTGTTTGTTGGTTATTATTTATTAATGTTGATTTAATTTTTAAATTGTTAAATATTGATATTAATGTTGATATTTGCTTTTAGGTGTTTATTAATATATTTGTTTGTTGGTTATTATTTATTAATGTTGATTTGTTTATTAGATTGTTAAATATTGATAATAAATTTTGTTATTGAGGTTGATTTTCTTATTAGATTATTATTTGATAAGTTAATATTGAAATTAATATATTTATTTGTTGGTTATTGTGGTTGATTTAATATTGGCTTAGAAAATTTCTGAACAAATTTTTTGTTGGCCCCACCTGAACAAAATTTCTGGCTCCGCCACTGCCTACCAATACCCTTTTGTTTATTATTGAACCATCTACTTGCTTTTTTAAGTTCCCAAAGTTTACAACCGAACGCTTTAAAACTTAGCACTTAATGTTGAATTGCATTTAAAATATATAAATCAATAACTAATGAATAAAAGGAATATGGCCGAACAAAATTTCATTAAATTAAATTAAGCATTTAACACAAAATTTTGCTAGAGGTAAAAAGAAACGCCACCTAAGTGTCGCTATAGTATAAAAAGAGAAAAGAGGGTGATAAGCATCCAGGGGTAGAGCCAAAAGTCGGCTAGGGCGGGCTTCAGCCTGTCTCTAAAAAAATAAAAATATTATATGTATAATAGTATGGGAACATATATTTTATGCTATGAAACTTGTGAAAATAGTTCTTCATAACAAGATGGATGATGATTACCTTGAAGATTGCATGATACTCACAATTGGAAGAAAGCTTACTGAAGAGATTTATTTGGATTTGCTCATAAATAATTTTGATTCACGAAAGAATCGTATGGTTCAACTTCATTAGATTATTTAATGTATTTTTTTTGTATCACATGTGACTAAATATATCAAAAAACACCTTTTGTCTATTTTAAATCTCTAATTATGATATGCTATTATATAACTGTATAATATAGTATTTGCATTTGTTTCATTCAAATAAGTATTTATTTTTTATTGTTTTTAAGTCAATATTTGATAAATACTTTAAAATAATTCCCACAAATTTTTTTTTGGGCTACTGCCCCCAAACCCCCCCCCCCCCGCACATTTCTTTTTAACCTAGCCCGCCCTATAGATAAATCCTGGCTACGCCACTGTAAGCGTCACTAAATTATAAGCTACAAGACCATAGTAAATGTCTTCTGTAATAATCAAATTCAGTGAGATCAATGTCTTCTGAAAATATTTTGCTCCATGTACCAAAGCACCCTCCCTCAAATTACAAGTAATTCTGCCCCAGGAGACAGTTGTCCAGCAAGCTGCCTCACACACTCTTCTGCAGTCACATTCTCATCATCCCATCCTACTATTGGCGTTCCAACCTTAAAAGGATCACGGGTTTCAACAAGGATCTTTTCAAGTGACGAAGCATTTGAGAACAAATACGTAGCTAACTCAACATCAGTTGTACTTCCACGAAAATAAAGCAATTCCACTACCTTGAGGCGTTTTAGCAGCAGACCTTCTTTCTTCTCTACCTCTCGTGGTTCAGGTTTTCCCAACCACTTGAACTGCAATGGTTGTCGTAATCATGTTATTTTCAATTCACGTAATCTTGAATAGCTATTACTTGTAAATCATGCGTAAAAAGATGTGTATATATTACAGCCCATCTAATAGAAAAAATGAAAGCAGAAAGACTTACTGAGACTGGAAAACAACATTGTGTGAAGTAGAAAATTCTTTTCCCTGTAGAAATAGAGGTCTAAGCGTGATAAAATAAATAACATGCACAGAAAAGAACATTATATGATGTACACAGTTTCATTACAAATGGAGGACTTGGGGTATTAAATATAAAATAAATAAAAGAGAGATGATCAAAAAAATCGTTCATCAAAAATCTTAAATAAAATAAAATGTAGGAATGATTCTCTTACCTTGGCAATTAAGTGAAATTTAAGAAGCTCTATCTAAGAGAGAGAGAGAGAGAGAGAGCCAGTGGAAGTTCTTAAATATGTTTGCACCATAATATTCTCTCAATGATACATCGGCAAGATTTGGGAGATTCTTGAAACAAAGTCTTGCGTCTTTTGGTCCAAAGAATGTCAATGATGTAAGTTTTTAAGTCGAAAATTTCCAAAAATTCCAACTGTTGGCAGTTGAGTATCTCTAAACACTTCAGCCTTTGAGATGCAGCAGTAACTTTCGCACCCACCAGTGATGGCGAGTTGGTAATACGCACAACTTCAAGAAGGGACAACTGGAAAGAAAGTACTCAACAAGTTCTCCAGACACATCTACGAAGTTCAGCTTCATGCATTCTAAGCCATTGATTTTTGAGTTGTCAAGATGTTGTGATGGAAATGGATAGCAGTCCACCCAATTTACAAACACGTGCTCTAAGTTCACCTCAAGCCTCCGCACCCTCTTTAATCCAACTATCAATGTCAGATCTAAAACTTAAAGTTAGATCAAAATGAACTCTGAAGGTTTCAATGGTGGCACCCTCATGTGAGTTTAAAATTCGATTTACCCAGCTTGCATATCTCACCCTTTCTGATACAAATAAGTCATTATCCTTTCAAATCTTAACTATACGTACCCATATTGATTCTGAGCCATCACAGTCCAAGCTGCCAGTGGTGAATGTGAAAGAGATATGTCCTAGGACTATTCATAGATTATGATTTGTACTTGGATATCTTATACTTATTGTCATCAATAAAGTTTATTTCATTTTACTTTATATTCTCTAATAAATAATATATATTAATACTAGTTCATCAAGTACGTGACTTGATTGTGGGATGCTAGTAATGTTAGAATAATATTATTTAGATGTCTCTAATCATGTATCAATAATCTAGGATCACATTGATATAATGATTAGAGTATGGGTTAGCTGATGACTATGTTACACAAGTCATGGATATGGAGATATCAAGCTGAACACACTGATACTTGTTAGGGAACAAAGTATTGGACCTACCCGCTTTGGGGACACTGCGAGGAGTGTTATATAATGTCATCAGTGATGTTCCCCATTAGTGATATCGTATTATCCTCAGACCTGAGATCATCATGGTTACCAATATAGGGATTAGCATGTCAGGCATTATCAAACGTTGCTCTTGACCGAGTAATTATAAAGATGATGATCAAGCATACTATAAACTATGTAGAGGTATGTGGTCGATCAAGATGAGATTTGTCACTCTCATATAATGAGAGAGATATTTTGGGCTCCTTGATAAGTATAATTAATATTTGCATGGCCATGCACAAGTGATGTGTCATTTGTATAAGATTAATTATACTTAGAGATCAAGAAATAAAAATTGAACTATACAAGAATAACACTTGCCTAGTCTTGTGTTCAATCTAGATATCGGTTGACAAAAGGAGTTAATATGTGGTATATCAATTTAAGGTTGTGTCGTTTTGACCTTTATACCCTTTGGGGAGTAGTAATGTTTTACTAGAGACCGCTTACTATTTGTATAATAAAATGGATTTTTAATTATACTGCTAAAGAGTATAAACCTACAGGGTCGCACACCAAAATGAATTGAAAACGGTCGAAATTGGACTTGGGCCTAATTCGTTTTGTTGCTTAGGGTTTCTCACTAGGGTTCCCCTTTAAAAGGGAACCAATGTTCTTCTTGGCCGCCAAGGGGAGTTGTAGAGGCAAGATAGACGAAATAGGTGAGAGAACCCTAAAAAGTGCTAGTACACTAAGCAAAGATCTGATCTCGTTCGTGTGTGTATACCGTAAAGGTGTCGTATTTTCTATGCTAGGACGACAACAACAGAAGGATATAATCCACCATGTTCATTGTATTAATTCAAAATTTCATACAACGTATGTCTTCTGTCGATTTTATTGAACAGTATAGATCCTAGGGTTTATTGATTAGTGCAAAAATTTGTGTATGTGATGCATGTTTGCTGCCCTAATTCCCTACAGAATGTTCATACCTTTTTCCATCTATGAGAAAGAATGCTAGTACTCACTGCTTCTTCCATTGTCAATGGGACAGAATGATTCCGTGAATTTCATCTGGCAATTAGCTAATACGATCTGAGGAAAATAGATTTCTGCTACTGCTACACTGGTAAATGCAAAGAGAGCGAGAGAAACTAAATGAGCAATGGCTCAGAATGAAGAACATAAAAATAAAAGTGTCCATAAAAACAAGGATCTTTAAGAGTAAACACACATTGTACATATTTTTTTCTCTCTCTACAATCTGTGAGCATCGAAATATTTAGGCTACTGTATTATGCAATTGGTTTGTGTAATTCATATTGTTAGACAAAAGAAAAAAAAAACTCTAGATGTGAGAAAAATAGCATAAGTGAGAGTGATACTATAAAATATATCTCGGCAATTATTGGTAAGTTATGCCACTCATTGCTCACGAGATTATCGACACTCTTGAACATAATTGGATCATAGGGCTAATGAAGAGAAGCCAAGTCCGTCTATCAATCTATGAGTTAAGAGTTTAAACTTTAAGGATGCCGAATAAAAAAGTATGATATGATAAGATAAGTCGGATAGCATAAGAGTTGAATAAAGATTAATTAAACTCTGTATTTGGTGCAGTTCCAGATTAAAAGTCCGGATATGATATAATAATTTAATGCAATTTTTTGGAATGAACAAATATTAGAATTTTTTGTCCAGTTTTCTAAGGCTTTGATTATCACTCCAAATGGTACTATACAACTTCAAAAAATAAAAATCTTAAATTAATGATCAAAATAAATTCCTCTATGACATGTGTATATATATATATAGAGCTAGGTTATAAAGAGGGATTCCATCACTTTAATAAAAAGAAGGGATGATCATATGGAGGGGTAATTGGATGAATTTTTTCATAAGATTTTGTAGAGATGATCTATATTATGAGTAGATCACCTCCACCAAATTTAAAAAAAAAAATTCAACCTAGAAGTGGGTGAGATGATCATCAAAAATTTTAACGGCCGAAAATGTACATATATATCAATTTTTCAAAACACCCACTTCTAGGTTAAATTTTTTTTTGAAATTTGGTGGAAGTGATCTACTCATAATATAGATCATCTCTACAAAATTTTATGAAAAAATTCATCTAATTGCCCCTCCGTATGACCATCCATTCTTTTTATTAAAGTGAGGGAATCCCTCTTTATAGCCTAGCTCTATATATATATATATATATATATGCATGTCCTACAAATTAATGTACCAATTACTTAATATATCTTATCCAATTTAGCACTAAACACGGAATAGAAAAAATTTATCATATCCCTTCTTATATCCCGCCCACCAAACAC
Organism: Lonicera japonica; assembly: GCA_021464415.1. NCBI lineage: Eukaryota > Viridiplantae > Streptophyta > Magnoliopsida > Dipsacales > Caprifoliaceae > Lonicera > Lonicera japonica. The sequence continues at coordinate 13,566,666 of CM038467.1, read as the reverse complement.
ACCCTAACAACTTAAAAGTTAAAACAAATACCTTATAAACTTGTAAATTTACCATTTTTTTGAAAATGGTCGATCGGCTAGTATGAACTACACAAATGACAACATAAATTGCTACCTCTAACAAAATTAGTTGGTAATCGAGTGAGAGGTTACTGACCAAACAAGATTGGTTCAGTAACCAACAGAAATTGGTTGATTATGTCAGTTGGCAGTTTAATAATGCCAACCTTGAGGAACATCCTCTCAACCATTAGCATGGAGGACTTGCATGGTTAAGTAAGGATGTAAATTGAAGTTTTTTTGCGAAGGTTCAAGTCTTATTACATGCATTTTTTTGTCATTTTTTTAGTACCATAAAATTCGGCAATTCTAATTTTCGTCAACTACACTAGTTAATTTTTAAAAAATATTTTGTAATTTTAGATATCAAAATTTTCTCTCTTTAGGCTTAGTTTTTTAACGACGTGAAAAATGAAAAGTAAAGTACTTGATTTATGTAAAAAGTTAGAAAATAAGTTGAGGCACGTGATCAGATGCTTTCAATTTTATGTTCATTTTTATGAGTAGATGTCCCTCGTCCTTTATTATATTTTGTGAATAATGTTCTCGAAAGAAGTTTTTATGTAATCCCTATCTAACAAAATTTTGATGATCGTCACGAATTGAATTATAATCAAATTGCTTTGGGTCGATTACTAATGTCAGTAATCAACGATTATACTTCCTTAATCCCCAAAGAATTTTTTTTCATTGAATAAGTAAAAAAGTAAGAAAATATATCACCACGTGTCTCAATTTATTTTTTAACCTCTCAAACAAATCAAGTGTTTTTATTTTTATTTTCTATATTGTTATCAAACGGAATCCTAAAGTTTGAATCCTCCATCGATGTACTCAAATTTTTTGTTATTGCTTATATATTTTTTTAAATTAATAAACTATTACATTTTTTTTGACAAGCAGTTAAAGACTGGGTGGTTCTAGGAGAAGGGAAAAAAGGAGGGGGGATTTACGCATTGGTAAATTTAAACATAAATTTTAATTCAACAACACATTTTCTACCATATATATATCAACATTACATCACTACAAAACATTTTTATCAAATTATGTGTAAAGTTAAATTACATTTAAGGATCAATCAAAAAAAAATTAGAACTTAAAACAAATTTCAATTTTCAATTCAATGCCGAAAAGATTAGAATTTCGGATCGAAACAGATCGGTTCGGTTCGTTCGTTCGTTTTTCGGATTTCTAACAACACTCCTAGTACGCTTCCTACGGTATGTTTAAAGAGAGAAAAGATTTATTTATTTTTTAATTTACAAACGCAAATAAATAATAAAATAACAGTAACAAGTAGAGGGCACAAAGAAACAAGTAAAATGGTGGGTACTAATCTTATTATTATTATTATTATATCATAAACACACTACCCCCTTACTTAACACATTAATTAACAATTAATTAATTAATTAATCACTACCCCTTCTTCTTTCTCCTCCTCCTCCTCCTCCCCCTCATCTTCAAAACATACATATACACATACATATATAGATCCAAAAACGAAATAAATAAATGAAAAAATGCATATATATATATATATATATATCTTCTAAAAAAACAAACGAAAAAAACTATACTCACATATCTATTGATTCACTCGATTCATGTCAGCTGAGTTGTTAGCCACCACACTAGATGACAGACAAGCGAATAGGGCCGTAGAAAATCGTTTAATAGTCGCTCGCTTAACATCAAGCAAGTATTAAGTGTTTCAAAAATTTTAGGCTTCTTCAATGACTATTTTTTTCTCTTTGTGAGGTCTATTATATTGACTAGTTACAAATTAATCAATTTGAATTTTATTTCAAAAAATAGGAGGAAAAGATGATCTAAATTTAAAAATATTATCTTTTAATCAATAAAATTAGTGGTCCCTCCTTTTGATTATTAAATAAGGTCGTAAACGTTGATTATAAAGATAATATATTTGGTTATTGGTTAAAATGTTATTATTTTAATTATATTATTGGAGTGTAGTTAGCAATAATATTTGCAAACATTGAAAACTTGGAAGACATTATTGAACAAATCAATAACATCAAACGTACCCATCTGGATAAAGTATCACCCGACTGGTAAATCGCAGTAGATTAATTAATGAGTTTCACTCTATAATCTAATGCTTATAGAACTCTCTTTGTTGAAAATAACAAACCCCCCAATTTATTTAAGCTCAATCTCGCTGTGACGTCTCACGGTAGCAAATTTGGGGTACAAGGAACTGGGGTTCCGATGATGGATTCACAACTTATATTTTACTTTTAGAACATTATTTGTTTGGTTAGGGTGTGACAGTGATGTGTGGGTATGTAGTGTATTCGATCTCTAGTTCTATTGTGAAATTCAATATAGAATTTGGATTCATAGAATTAATATCTCATACCAATTCCAAACTAATTTTTCGTATATACCACCATGTAATTGGAATTCCAAACAAACCCTTACTAAAAAGTAAAGGTGTGAGCTTGTCTAATTTGTTGCTTACTTTCGACCATGATTTCAAACTCGTGACCTTAAATACGAAGATAACACATCTGTACCACTTAACCTAATTATATACTCTTAAAATGTTCTATCATATAAATTTTGCACACGCATAGCATGTGACACAAATTATAGTATCATGTTATACTTACTGGTGTAATAATATTGAAAACAAAGCCTTTTCACAGAGAAAATACAAACCAAAATGGAAAAAAAAAAAAAAAAAAAAAGAAGGGAAAATATGATAATGCATGGAAGTAAATTCAGCAGCATGAACAAAGGAGACTGCCCGCATCAAACAAATGGAAGTGTATTAAAACGCTGCTGCGGCTTCACACAATCCGACTGAACCCACCCGATCTTATGGTTTACATTGTCATACACTACCAATTGTCCACGCAATGATATATCTGCAAATGCCAAACAAGTGCACTATATTAAGAGACAGAGGAGTAGCCTCAAGATCTGAAAGAAGAGTGGAAATAGATGTAATACTCAAAACAAGAGGAGATACTGTTGGTATTTGAAACAAGAGAGGCACTTATAATTATGCCTGACAAGAGGGAGAAAAACTAATAACAAAGATTACTACATGGAGATTTTAAAAAGATCCCACTACTCATCAATTAAGAGACTACTACCACATCAATTACAGCCTCAAGACGGGGCTCACCCAAAGCTCAATGATCACAATAGTGATTATATAGACGGAAAAAAAATTAATGCAAAAGATGCCAAATTGACAAGCATATATCTCTCAATTTAAGTAAGTGGCAAGAAAACCATACCTCCTAGTATAACAGTGGTACCATCATGTACTCTGCTTCCGTCTAATATACCCAAGCACACATTGCCTTTATTCTGCATTTACAAAGCGCCTTATCACATATTTACTGAAAAATTGATCAAAATTAAGAGCATCCCATATAAAAATGACGAAAAGAAATAAAATTAAATAAAAGAACAAGAATTTAATTACGCTTATGATCAAGTAGCCCTCTGGAGGAATCTTTAGCTTCGTGGATACCATCCACCACTTTCTCCCAAATTGAAGGGTCAAAGGTTTGAAGAACTGCTTGACATCTTCAACAGACCTGGAAACACAAGAATGAAGCTTTTTTAGAATAAGCAGATCACTTGGGATAGAAGTACCCAGAGAGATAGGAAAATTCCAAATATGGAGATTTGACAGGGATATCTATATAAAATGAGCACAACAATTTTACCATAATTCATTCTGTCTACTTCGTACATAGATGGTTAATTCGAGGCAAGAAAAAAATCACAACATTAATATGTTTGCCCCATCGTCAAGAATGAACTGAAAAGTCAGATGCTCCCACTTAACCAATGGTCAAGAAAACAATTGATTTTCTACAGTGAGATTTGGTTGTTGCGAGTGTTTTAAGTGTTACTTATGTGGTTAGTTTCGTATTATTATGTAATGTTGGGCCAGTGTAATTATTGATACCTTTTGGTAGTATAAATAGAAAGGTGTGATGAACTAGGAAAACCTAATTTATACATACATTTATTCTTCTCCATCTCTTCTTCTCCTCTTTTCTATACATTCTTATACATGTCTTAAATCTAAAATTGGTATATTGATTATGTCCAAGAAAATGAAATGGGATTCTCTTTTGAGAAGTCTTGAAAGGGAAAGTGGGACTCCACAAAATTAAAGGAAAAATATGTGTTTCACCCTCGATGAATGGGCCACGTCCATAAATCCTATTTGATGCTGATTGTATATGGAGCCTTGTCAACAATCTTTATCATATTGGCAGTTTGGTCCAAATACCTAATAGGGAAATCGGCTCGCCAACAAATGGGCAATGTAGTATCTGATGCATCTTGCACAAGGCTTTCTCCAAGAGCACCTTCAACCTGCAATTTATGTAATCGAAAATTCGGTGAGAACCCTTTTGGACAGAAATTGATGATCCTCTTCCCATCCATGATGAAACTACTTACTGTAGCCACTAAATCAGAATATGCTTGTCTTGAAAAGTATGTAAAAGAACTGCCGCTATCAAAAACTACACGTCCAGCTCCATTGTTCATCCCATCTAAAGTTAGTTGTTTGCTTCCACAAGTCACTTTTGAAACCTCGGTTAGATAAGAGTTCCTGAAGAAATAAAAAGAGATACTAAGAAAAAGAAGGGAAAATTAATTCAAAAAGAATATTACAGAAAGAAGATGAAATAACAGTTAAAGGGCAGATCCAATTAATTTCTAGAAAGTAATGTAGAAGTTTTCCAAGGTATTAAGTTGATGCTGGATGAAAGAAACAATACAAACTTTTGAATAGATGATTATTTTTCCTCGATTGCCATAATTAGACATATATGAAGAACGATGAAACAATAATAAATTGGAAATATCGGGCAAGAAATAGAACATTACATGGCACACACTGCTCTTCACCCGGCACACAAAAACAAGTACTGAAATAGCAACCACTGATTTAAAAAAAATAAAAATTTAGCAAAAGAATAATCCGATGAACCGATGGGGTTACATGAATTTCTGAAAAATACGATTTATTGAAAAAGGGTTAACACAGTAAAACAAATAATCCTATAATAATATACTCACATGTAAGAAATGTTAAGCATGGGAACCCATGCCATTTCCCAGTATGGCACTAATTCATCGCCTAAGAACATATATCCACCACCACTTGCATCAGTATTAAGGCAATGGCCTACCACATTATTGATGATGCCTTGACTTGCCAATTGAGAGGGCAAGCTAACTTTAGCTCTGCTAAGTCCTAGGATTCCATCGGTCTTTGCTAGAGTACTTAGAAGTACACCTTGTTGATCGTAAGCACACCTAACAAACATAAGCCCAAAATACTATTTTGTAAGAGATTAAAAGACCAACTAAACCCAGAAATGGAAGAGGTGTCCAAGAAGTAGCATTACCCAAAAGCAACATTTAACTTGATCATTGATCCATTTAAAACATTTAAATGAAGCTCGTCCCTTGCAAGAACCCCCATAGAGGAACTATGATCCGCGTATTCTACCTCATAATCACATTGTTGACAATTGTGGCAAGATCCACTTCTCTGAACTTCAACACACAAGGAGTCCTTCGAAGGTATGATGTTGCCTTTCTTGGGCTTATAAAAAGGGTGTGCTCCCTGTGCGTAAACAATTAGGGTAATGTGATCTTTGTCTCAACAGCTTGAATAAATTAAAGCTTGGGTTTCCCATTAACCTGATTGGATAGTTCATTCTACAAACAACATTTCTTGTGATAAGAGTGATGTTTTTGAAAAAGTGGGAGAGAGGAAGTAACAATAAAGATTCTTTCCTAGTATATTACAGATAAAATGGGGAGTTGTGGTGGTATCAGGGCTTCAAGCAGTGTCTTCCTCAATAAGTTGATGAAGTTTTGGAAAGAAGCTTATGAACTAATCACAAAATCCTTTTCTTTCTCTAAGCCAAATGCCATTATATTAGTGCATTTATTATAAATTTACAACAAAACAATTTATCAAAATGCAAAAATACCCAAAACCCCAATGGATATTTAGACAGAGTTTATCTGCTGATTTTAACTGATGTCCAAATTGAAAAGGCAAACAAGATTATGACATCATGTAAATATAATAGAATGAAGAGTTAATCATTGAAGTCATAAGACATTCACTCAGATCAGACTCCAGGTGCAAAACCATAACCAATCTTGGTTAAAATAACTCTGAGCAAAGTTATAGAGGTCTTGTAAAAAAATTAGGCATTACCTTGGCACAGCTAGTGCAGGGAGCATCACACTGAATCCATGATAAGTCGCTACCTGTATCCATGTCAAGAAAATAAGGTCTTGGAGGGCTCCCAACAAGAATATATGTGTAATACAACCTAGAGAAGAGATGAAATACCACATTATATGTTGTTAGGCAATTGGAAGTGATAAAAACAAAAGCAAACTTGTAGCTTCTGACTTTTAGCAAGAAACGTAAACCTATATGAAATTCATTGATAAGCAAAATAAGCATAACATGTCTGTGGGACCCTTAAATCTTTAAGCAAAATAAGCATAACATGTCTGTGGGACCCTTAAATCTTTAATTAGCATTACGTGTTCCATAGGACCCTTAAATCATTGATAAGCAAAACATAGGGAGATCAATTGAAATACATTCTAACAAATGAAATGGCGGTGTAACATTGTGGTTATCAGTTATCACTTTTTCTAGATTTTAAAGCAAAAAACCATAGAAGTCAAAAGTTCCGTAGTTTGTAAACTGAAAGTACCATTTTCAGAAACCAAAAGAAGACAAAGTAATTGCAAAATTGCTGAAAAACAAAAGCTTTTATTTCTTACAATAATCACTTCCATCAAACTACTTCTGGGTTCTGCTTTCTTGCATTTCAATATATATACATTGTTAGACCTTCCCTTCAAAAAAGAAGAACATTGCTCCCATTGGTGATGCTGACATAACCAGCTCCACCATTAAGGCTGCCACCGCCACAAACATAATTATCATTGAACCACCCCATCAATCCACATTTATCATACTAAGTTTAGCACTACAGCCACTTCACTGCCCTGTTTCCATCAACAGTACCAATGTACCACTCTTAGATTTACATCCTCACTCCACCCCAGCCTCTAATAGGCTAATAGCCAAAACCTTTATTTCATATCATCATTAGACCAAAAGAGACATCCTTTTTCATGAAGTAAAGTGTCATATTTTACACGGCAAATCCCCATACCCTAGTTTTGCATCATAATATTTAAGGAGAAAAAAGATAAGAGATAAAAATTAATGGCATAAATGCATAATCAGCCAGTCCCTAAACAGACGAAAAGTATTTGGCACAGGTACATTAAGTCATTAATAACCGAGCAGCAAAGGGAGCAAGTAAATCAATCAAATTTTCCAAAAATATCTCCTACAGTTTTCTGGTAGAAGGGAGTTATTAGTGTCTAGTTTTCCATAACATTTACCAACATTGAATATATATGTTGAGGCATGTGGTGATGCTCTCTATCACATGCTTATTTTGGTGACTATATGTCCCCCATTTTTCTATAGTTTTGTCGAAAAATTTCCTTCCACCCCCAAATAAAAAAATTCCAGCCTCAGCTTATTTTCCACTTCTCAGCTAAGTCAATTGTTTTTCCTACATTTTCCAGGGTGCTATCAGATGTAGATATCATCAAATTGAACAAAAGAATAACAATCAAACATACCCATCTGGATAGGTATTACCCCTGACAGGTAAAACCGTAGTAGATTCAGTAGTAGCCGCCACAGAAACTGATTTGGTGATCTTACTGACTCTCACTCCATCATCTAATAGTGAAACCACTTTCCCTTCATTGAAATCCACAAACCTCCCCAATTTAAGCTCAATATCTCTCTCTGAAGTCTCACCACTAGCCAATTTGGGGTACAAGGGCAAGATAAAGGAACTAGCGTTCCGATCATCGTCATCGGAACTGCGCAATTCAAAGAGAGTACTCGTTGGAGATGCAGAGAGAAACAAAATTAAAGCAACAAGAGATACAGCCACAAGTCCCAAAACAAGTCTAGATTTATGAATTAAAACTCTTCTTGAAGGCAACTGATTTAACCCAATTGGAATTTGTGGTGGTTGTATTTGTTCTGGGGTTTGGTGAGGTTGTTGAGGGGAAGTTGAAGCTGAATGAGAAAGCGTAAAAGCAGTTACGGTTTTGCCTAAAGAAGGGTTATTTGCAGGGGGGAGTGTTATTATAACAAACCCTTTCAATTGAGGGGACTCATCAGACTCCATCTCCCTTCTCTCTCTAAAAATATGTGTTACACAAAGAGGAAATAGAGAGAGAAATTGAAGATGAGGGTAAGGGTTAGTAAATTAGTATGTCTCTTCTTTTCTCCTCAAAGCACATATTTTGCAAGGGGAAGACTCAATCCTTGCAGTCTTTCTTAATGCGAAAGTCAATGAAAGACTAGTTTGCTACTGGCTTCGTCCTCATTAACAGAGTAGAAGAAAAAATTGCAGAACTTTCGTGGCGGAGTTAGGCCTTGTTCACTTGCCACTTAAATCTGAAAATTTAAAATTTTCAGATTTAAGTGGTTGGAAAAGTTGTTCACTAACTAAAAAAGTTAAGTGGCCACTTAATTTTTACCACTTAAAACTTAAAATTTTCATCCAAAAAATTAAGTGGCAAAGTTGCCACTTAAATCTGAAACTTAATTTTAAAGAGTACAAAAAGACTATTTTACCCTCCCTCTTTTCTCAAAATTACACACAAATTACCTTTTATCAAATTGCTCGAGCCCCAGCCCTAGGTCACCGCTCTCTCCATCTCAACGCTGCTCTCTCCATCTCACGCCGCTCGTCGCCCAGGCCTCCATCACTTCCGTTCATTTCCACGTCGCCGGTCTCCATCTCCGGTGAGATCTCTCTCTCTCGCTCTCTCTTTAACACACACACGCACATCGCCAAGTTAAGAAAACAGATCATTCTCTCTCATTCACACACACACACAAACGCACGCAAAGACACACACACACAGGCGCACAGAGACACATACACACAGAGGCGACAGAGACACACACACACAGATGCAGAAATTGTTGTTTATATATATATATATGACGAAATTGTTGGGTTTTAAGCAAAATTTCGAGATTAATTGCTTTTGTTAGATGAGTATGCTATATGGTTGTTGGTCTTGTTGAATGCATCTTGAATGTTGCCGTGGTCTTGTTCAATTCATGCTGTGAATATATGCATTATTTTCATATCTACGTGTTGTTTTGGTTCTTGAATTGTTTGCGTTTTGGTTCTTGATTTTGGAGAAAACCATTTCCCTTACCATGGTCTTGTTCAATTCATGCTATTGGGTGTAAGGGCAAAATGGTCATAATAAAAAAAATTCAGATTTCAGATGTGTTATATTAAAACAAACAACATTTTTTCAGATACATTTTTCAGACGTAAACAAACAGCTTTTTCAGTTTTCAGTTTTCAGTTTTCAGATTTCAGTTTTCAGTTTTTTTACTAAACGGCACCTTAGTTAGTAAATGTACTCGCTTTACTTATTTAAAAATAAAATAAAAAAAAATTCTCACGCGTTTACTCGGCATTTTTTTTCTTCTTTCACTAAAGCAGGTCAAAGTTGTGAACAACTGATGATTGGCGATCAAAGTTAGATCCGGGCTTTTCCCGTGGTGTGATAATTTATTTAATAATTTATAAGGGATGCAGAGCCGGCTATGATGGCATGCAACCTAGGCATTTGCCTAGGGCCCCAAATGGGGTGGGGGCACCAAAAAAAAAAAAAAAAAGTTTAGGTAGCGAAATGTAAGGAAATAAAGTTGAGGGGGCAGTTTGAAAAAAAAAATATGTCAAAAGGAGGCAGAGAGCAGCTGAGCGGCAGTGTGATATTTCATTTCCCCTTTTCCTCCTTTTATTTCCGCTGGCTGCTCTGCCTCTGTTCTTTCTCTCCATTTTCGCACTTCCCATTCCCACAAACCCACAGCTCCTTTCTCCTCTCCACGAGTCCACGGCTCCTTCTTTCTCCTCTTCACCTCCAAAGCTTTATGCACGGCTCTACCCACACCCACTACCCACGAGATTAAGCCTTCAAAAGTCCACCAAGGGCACCAATTTTATCAACCAAGGTTAAGATTCTTAAGCCCTAATTTTTTATTTTTTATTTTTTAATTTTTCATTTTCTCTTTTTCTATTTCTTTCATTTTTCTTGATTTTTAATTATTTAGCAATTAGTATGATATTGATGCTTGTTGATTGTTGATTATTTGATTATTTGTTGATTTTATTCCATATTTCTTGATTTATAATTATTTAGCATAATATTGATTTGTTGGTTTATTTTTGCTAAATCTAGTTTAGACTTTAGTTTAATCAAGTTCTATACTAGTTTTGCCAATAGGTACTATTATTTATGAATTATGATATTGATTTTATGATTAGTTAGAATTTATTATTTATGATATTTCTTGTATAATATTAGGTGTATTTATCATTGTCTCATTGATGGTGATTGTAAATTTTTTCTTTGATTAGTTTTACAATGTCGGGCAAGCGGATACAAGATTCGGGAAGCAAAAAAAGAAAAATTCAAAAAAGAAAAGAGTTGGTTATACAATCTATTGCCGGTTCCATGGATAGGTATGTTAAAAAAAAACCTACTCCTTCACTTTTAAATGAAGATAATGTGAATGTGGATATGGTTGTGAATGATGAATATGTGAATATTTTAGATGAGAATGCAAATGTTGATATTGAAAATGTGAATAGGAATGTAAATGATGAAAATGTCAATGTTGATAGTGAAAATAGGAATGAGAATGTAAATGATGATAATATGAATGTTGATGGTGAAAATAGGATTGAGAATGTAAATGATGATAATGTGAATGTTGATGGTGAAAATAGGAATGAGAATGTAAATGATGATAATGTAAATATTAATGTAGATGATTTAAATGACCCGGGAAATTGGAAAGTACATATTTCTCAAAAAGAAATAGATTTACTAGTTGAGAGAGGTCCTGTAAGAGTGAGTGGTCTTACATATCCGGTTGATAAAAAATGAAGCTTTAGTGACAAATTATATACTCGGTGTTTAGCAAATGGGGAAAAATATGATAGGCCGTGGTTAGTTTACTCATTGTCGAAGAATAAGGTATTTTGTTTTTGTTGTGTATTATTTAAAAAAGGGGGGTTGTCAAGTCCTTTAACTACTGCGGCTCAAGGGTATAATGATTGGAATAATATATATTGTAGACTTATGGAGCATGAAACGAGCAATGAACATATTCGTAGCATGACATCTTGGACGGAAGCGGAAGTAAGACTAAAAAAGAAATTTTTTGATGAGAACACAAGGGATGAGCAAATAGAGTATGTGGAAAATGCATTTAGAATCACATATTTCTTATTAGTTGTTGATAATGCTATTTCTTCACTTAATAGTAGATTTGAACAATTTCAAAAATATGAAGAGACTTTTGGATTCTTGTTTAATTTGAGTAAGCTAAAGACTTTAGGCGATGAGGATTTGATGCGTTCTTGTGATACCCTTGGAAAGTTTTTAAAACATGGAGATGACGGTGATATTGATGCGGTCGAGTTGTTTTCAGAACTACAATTGCTAAGAAAATCATTACCTGAAGGCACAACGAAAGCAATTGAAGTTTTGGGGTATATAAAAGAAATGCATATTTGTTTCCCACATGCTTGGGTAGCTTATAGAGTTTTATTGACTATACCAGTGACAGTTGCTACTGCAGAGAGAAGTTTCTCAAAGTTGAAGTTGATAAAAAATTATCTTCGATCAACAATGTCAGAAGATAGATTAAGTGGGTTAGCGATGTTATCTATTGAAAAAAGAGTGTTAGGTACCATTGATTGTAGTGATGTAATTACTAATTTCGCACTTCAAAAAGCACGAAGAATAGGCTATTAGATTGTACTGGGATTGTTTTGTATATTTTTGTTACAAACTCGAAGATTTATCTATTAATCTTATGTTAATTGTTGTCTTAATTATGTTAATTATTTTTTTTTTATTTGATAATTGATTGGTTTTAGTTTTTGGATTTATTTGATTTTAAATTATTAATTATTATGATTTTAAGATTATTTTGTTGAAGAAGATAACAATGATACAAGGCCCCATTTTTCGTAAACATTAAGTTTCGCTTGGGGCATCACTTTTGCTCAAGCCGGCCCTGAAGGGATGTAGTGATTAAATTCATTTCCTCTTCTTTTTTTTTTCTTTTTATTCATAAAATTACATGGATCTAATTTTACTCAAACATAATTTTATTTTATTATAAAAAGTTAAAAAATAAATTAAAGTATGTAATGTAATGTAATATTCTTCATTCCATCTTCATTTTTACAAATAAATATCTTCTATCATTTATTTTTGCGAAAAAACAAAAATGAGTTACTAACTAAAGTATTTTTTTTTCCATAAAAAAGCCAAAAAGTTAAGAGAACATTTAACTAAATGTCACAACTTATTTTACTACTTCTCACATAAATATTTTTCTTATTGTTTTCTACCATATTATCAAGTAGAGTATTATTTTTTTTGCTTTTTCCATGATCCTTTTCTCAGGAATTTTTTTACAAAAAAAAAGAGAGAGTATATCATCTCATTACATGCTTTAACTTATTTTTTAATTTCTCACATAAATCAATTATTTTTTCTATCAATTTTCATGTTCTTATAAATCGGAGCTATAATGTTGAGATTACAACTAGATTGTTAATGAAAAAACCTTAACGCAGATGTGATGTGGATGCATTTCTACATGAAAATAGGTCAAATTGAAGTTTCGATAGTATTGAATAGAATATTCTTAACAAATATGAAATGGCCAACATAAAGCGGTGTAGAGAAATTTTCAAAGTAAGAAATGTAACACAAACAAACTAACATTGACATATAATAAACCCTCATAGTTTTTATTTGATTGTATATAGACATGCTCAATGACGATAAGTAGGCACGGCAAGCAAGTGTATGGCTTTTGGCATTGATAGACCAAATGTTTCGCTCATATCTAACTCATTTATTTGCATGCCATTTGGCAGCTCCCAGTCAAAACAATGCACCAACTGAGCCACCACCAGCCGAATGTTGATTAACCCCAACTGCATACCTGGACATCTTCTTCGTCCTGAACCAAATGGTATAAGTTGAAAATCACGTCCATTGAGGTCTATATTGCTACCAATAAACCTCTCGGGAAAGAATTCTTCAACATTTTGAGACCAAACACTAGGATCTCGTCCAATTGCCCAAGTGTTGACAATAACTCTAGACTTCTTCGGTATGTAATACCCATCGATCACAAAATCTTCCATAGACTCACGTGGAACCAATAATGGCGCGACCGGATGTAATCGAAAACTTTCTTTAATCACCATGTTTAAGTATTCTAATTTAGGCAAATCAGTTTCCTCCACCATCTTACCAACTCCTATTTTTGTCTTAAGCTCTTCTTGAAGATTTTTCATCACATTTGGATTCCTTATGAGTTCTGTCATAGTCCACTCAATGGCGGTGTGTGAAGTGCCAATAGATCCCACAATCATATCTAGTACAATGGCTTTCATATTTGTACGATCAATTGTGTATGCTAATTCATCGTGAGTTTTTGTAGCCTTGTCCCTCAATAAGAGCATTACATCAACAAAATCCATGTAACGCTTTTGACGCTTCGTTGTAGCATCAAGCTCATGCTCATCGATTATAGTTTCTAAAATTTTGTCTAGAACTTTGCCCACAGCTTTAAAGCGTCGAGTCATCCCCTAAAATCATTGAAGTATTTGATATGTTAAGCAACAAAAATTAAAACATAGTAAGCAAAAATAGTACGTCATTGTTAAAAAACTAAGTTTTATACGAAAAATGCTAAATAACCTAAAAATATATATCATAAAAGTTTTATTAATTATTGTAGGCATTATTCATCAAACTGTCCATCATCTGATCCTATATGTTATTCCTTTTTTTATTATTATTATTGCTAAATTTGATGAATATTATATCGGCCGACAATTTTGGTAATGAGATCCCTAGTGTCGTGTGTAAGGCCTACCACAATAGTGTGTATGATGGGTGTAATTGATAGAGTTTTGTTGCAATATTTTAGGAAAAAATACATTAAACATTCATGTGATTTATTAGGTTAACAAGTTGTCCCCCCTAAACTACTTTACCTGACACTAAACCATCTTGTACTATTGTTGCCTTTTACATTACCCCAATCTATTTAAAAAAAGGGGTGCAACTTGAAATCGGATACAAAGTTCAGGATGCAAATAAGTTATTTACTCAATTTTTTTACACGCTTTTAAATTTTTTCTTATATTTTTTTATTAAATAAAATGAGGTTAAAACAAAAGTACATTACCATTTGACTATTCAACATCTTTTAATTAATTAATTTTTTTTTTGCTAAAAATGGAGTAATAAACAAAGTTATCACAAGGTGCAAATATCATTGCATAATTATATAAAATACCAGAAAAAATAGTCATTTAGTCATACTATAAATTCAAGTTTTAATTCGTACATCTCAAATAAATTTTTTCAATTGTATTTTGGTATATCTCATTTAATAGCGTCATTTTTTTTTTGAACATAGTTAAAGCCTATTAAAAATAAAAATAGTTGATTACTTTATTATATCCCAATAAATACTACTAAACTAATGCTTTTACGTTTTCAATATGTTACATTGTGTTATGAGGTACTTAATATAGTCTTAATTATTTGAATATTGTGATTTTACTATTAATAATATTGCATTATTATTTAAAAATAAATATCTTAATTCATTGCAAATGCGCTCTTTTTTTTTTATCCTAAACGATTGTATTATTGTGATTTTATTATTAATAATGTCACAGGAGTCCCTCTATTTGAAATTCTAATGGTTTCTAATTGGGCCAAGGTGATATGAAAGACAACAACAATACAAAGTGTTTAGTGTCACATAAAATAGTTTAAGGGGACAATCTATCAACCCAATAAACCATATGAGAGTTTAATGTATTTTTCCCTATATTTTATAACTTATATAAAGATAAATTAGTATAATATTTTAAACATGATATAAAACACAATTGTATTCTTATGTTTTGTTTTAAATTATTGATTTGTGATAAAAAAAAATTGTTTAAAAAATGCAAATATCATATATAAATTGTTACAAACAGATGGAGAGAATATTTTTTGTTCATCATTTCCAATTTTAATAAAAGTGACACTTCTAAAGCAATTCTAAGGCTTCATTTGACAATAATATGGAAAATTAAAACAAAATTATTGATTTTTACAAGATGTTGAAAAATAAGTTAAATGATACGTTCAGATACTCTCAATCTCATGTTTATTTTTATTAATATATGTCCTCCAACTTTCTTTGTTTTTGGTGAAAAAAAGAAGTAAATTCTTCACCATAGCCCAAGTAAAATTTTCAAGGTAAAAAAATAAAAAAAGTAAGAGAATATCTTATATATCTTTCAACTTATTTTTTAACTTTTTACAAAAATCAGTAAGTTTTATTATTATTTTCATGTTGTTATCAAACAGAGCCTCCCAGTACGAATTTGCTCGTTAAAGCCTTGTGCAAATTTTCTAGTGTGAAACTAGTTTTACTAGTTCATCACATGGGTCCAACTAAATCAATCCAACATATATATATAAAATGATAATGATAATTTGTGTCATAAATATACATATTAAATATATTATAAATAAAAAGAATAATATTATGTATAATAACTATATTCTATTAAATATGTATTTAAACTCTTTTTTTTACTTTAAATACATTGTTAACCTGTTTCTTTAAGGCACATGTTAACATGATTGTATATAAAAGATCTTATTAGGTTTTGATGACACGAACTACACCAACATTAATTAAAATTCAAAGAATTTGAAAAATTAAAATAATGCTCTCAATATCGATTTTTGGTATTGTCAAAATAATGTTTGGTCAGTTGCAGCCACGTATCACAAACAATAATTAATTAAAGTGGACGGAAGTTGATCCGAACATCTCATAGATAACTCTCGGGAAAAAAAAAATTTAAAATTATTCAACAAAGACAGTAAAATTGGTACATACCTGAAGGTCAAATGGCTCCAAGAAGGGCACAAAATCAGCCAAATTAAAAGCCCCGGTCATAAACATGGCCTCTTGAATAGTCCCCTTAAGATCAAACCTCTCATCCTTACTCCTCCCAAAAAGCATCTTATAAGTCATATCCTCAATAACTGCAGCCACCTTCTCGGTCAAATCTACAGCTGTCCCTGCCACAGCCGCCACCCTAAGCTCCTCCATGAAGCCCCCAATCTCCTCCCTCCTCATCCCCACGAACGACTCGATCTTTGTAGTAGTAAGAAGTTCTAGCGTACAAAATTTCCTAACACTGCGCCAATAAGTGCCATACGCGGTAAATGCCATACCCTTGGAGCCGTAGGACAAATGCTTAGAGGACTCGGCTCTAGGCCGGCTTGCGAAAATAGTGTCGTGGGTTTTGAGGAATAGCTCGGCAGCTTGAGGGGATGAGATGATTATAGTTGGGACAGAGCCGAGCCTGAGGGACAT
Organism: Lonicera japonica; assembly: GCA_021464415.1. NCBI lineage: Eukaryota > Viridiplantae > Streptophyta > Magnoliopsida > Dipsacales > Caprifoliaceae > Lonicera > Lonicera japonica. The sequence goes on along the minus strand of CM038467.1, from coordinate 13,549,994 downwards.
TATGGGACCGTATTTTTTGGCCAAGTTTTGGAGGCTGCGGTGGGGGAGGGTGCCTAGCAGGTGGAGGCTACCGAGTATCGGTAAGCCTAGTGGGCCTGGGGGGAGTTTTTGGGTAAATTTTAGCCGGAAAATGGAGATGAGCCACCATAGGCATGGGAGGAGGAGGAGGAGGAAGAGTGTGGGAAGTGTTATGGGGGACATTTTTTATGATTATGTGTGAGATGTGCTTGTTGCTTGGGTGTGGTTTGAAAAGTTGGATGTTCTGTAATTTTATAAGGAAAAATTTGCACTGGTGGTCCCACAATGTGCAGAGTATTGGAAATTTTGGGCTAGAATCACAAGTGATTTGAGCGGGTTTATTGCAAGTAATTAAATAGCTATTCTTTCAATTTTTAATTGATAGTTTGACTACTTTGAACTTTGAAACTTTTTAAAGAGAGATTTATTATATTTAATTAGTAGTTGTCTTTTTTTAAAAAGAAATTTATTGCATAATTTGATTATTATGTTGAAAAAGAAAGAATGACATGTTTAATTTGAAATATTTGAAAAAGAACATACAATTATTAATTTAAAGAATCATTTACACCATTGGGGTATAGTTTTGAGTATTTTTAAGGCAAGTTCAATATGTTAGGTTTCATTGATGGTACAGATTATTTTTGAACACAGTTTTTTTTATATATATAATTTTTAGCCCAACTATCTATTGATAACATTGAAAGTCAATTTTAGCACAAGTTCCCTCCCTCAGCCTATTTGTTTAGGAAAAATCTTTTTCTGATAGAGGAAGATTATGGGAGGAGGGGGAGGAGGAAGAGTGTGTCTCTTCAGGAGTGGGCAGTCCTTGTGTGGCGTAAAAGTGGGATCAATATTGATTTGCACGCTATTTCTTCCAAGTTTGTTGCTATTTAAAGTGATGAAATCACCGAGTAATACATGAGCTCCCCTCCATAAAGCTCCATTGTGATGTTTTGCTGGCATCTCTGGGTAGGAATTGAAGGAACAAATTCATTATTGATGGTTGCAAGCCCTCTCCATTCTACACATCAGCAGCTGCCTCTCGGGCAATCTCAGAATGACTGTCCTCGGTCTCTACTTTTCCCAGTGTGCTCCCTCAATCCCCTTTGGTGGCTATTTGGTCCCCTCCTTTGGGCACTACCATAAAAGTTAACTGTGATGGGCTCTCATTCCAAACTGAGATCTTCCGTTGGTATTATTATTGCTCGGGACAAATTTGGCAAAGTGGTAGACGGTTGTTCAGCCAGAATCAAAGCTGCTTCTCCTCTTATGGCTGAAGCTCTAGCCATTATCCCTGCTTGTCATGTAGTGCAGGCTCGAAAGTGGGAATATTTCCTTAATCTTTTTGTGCTCCTCTAACTAAAGTCTCCTTTGGTTTGGTTCATAGAAGAGAAATCAATTCTCTTGTTTTTTTTCATGGAGGTAAAAAATTAAAGTTCTTGTCAATTTTTCTTTTTTGTGTTTAGTAAATCATGGAAAGTATTTAGGTAGAGATATTGTTGTTCAAAAATTTTGTAATAAATATTAGGAAATCACATAAAAAAAAAATAATTACATAAGTTTTGAGATAAATGACTTCACTCTTTCCTTTCTCCTTTGTCAAGAAAGTATGTCCGGAATTTGTACTTACTAAACAAATAAAAAGAAATAGTTTTATTTCTTGGATACTCAAATTCGTGAACCAAACGATGTATAAGGGCATTCACTTTTCTATTGATTGGATTGTTGGCCATGTTTTCAAACAAGATCGACCACTTTGGTCCTATAGTTTTTTGGGTTGAACTGGACTAGAGTACCATCTAAGATTGAACCAAACTAGACCAATTTGAAAGTTTGGTTTGAGTCTGTCCAATCGGTCTAAGTTTTTTATATTTAAACGAAGTGCTTTTATTTGTTGTCCCATGGACCAGAGAGCTTTTCCTCGAAGGTGCTGTGTAATTTAGTAATATATACATACAACTTATGAAATATTAGACATTGCTAGATCTTTCTAACTAAGTTGTTTTATGTTTATTAAAAGCTAAATGGATGATCAAGATCCCACACTAGTACTCCCTTCGTTCCACAAAAATAGACTCATTTTTTATTTTTATCTGTCCCAAATTATAGATCACTTGTTTTTTAAAGAATGCACTATAATTTCATTTTTCCTAATATACCCTTATTTAATTACATTGTTATCAATTCCAAAAGAGTAATCAACACCAAAATTTCTTTCACATTTTCTTGGGGCATGTGATTTCAATCTAATGTATTCATTATAGAAAGAAAGTAAACGAGAGTATAATAGGAAAATTGTGAAAAAAATTATGGTTTTAATTATATTAAATGAAGTTTCTTAATCTATGTGAAAAAAAATGGGCCTATCTTTATGGGTCGGAGAGAATATAATACTTTTTGATTTTAAGATGCCTAAATTATAAATATATATATATACATGCACGGAGAGTTTGGGTTAGATAGGTAAAAAAAAAAAAATTGTGTATTTAAATAAACTTATACAGGTTTAGTACCATTTTGTAGATATTTTTATTCATAAAACCAAAAATTGGACTAATCCATTTTGATTCATTAAAAGTTAAACTGTACTAGTGCATATATAAAAAAATTATATATATATTATTCGGTCCGATTTAATTTTTGCACATCCTTGCCTAGTTGCCTCTGACCTTGAGCAAGCAGCATTAATGGCATCCTCAATCAATTTTTATATTTCTAATCTAGCTTGGGTCGGATCTATCCCTGTCGCCCTCGTGGCCTTGCTTTTGTCTTTTTTTCATTTTTTTGGTTTTATCTTTGTTAAAAAAAAATAATTATAAATTCCCAACTTGATGGCTACGGGAATTCGACTAAAGATACCCCACTCCTTTTATAATTATTAGCATAAAAATAAATAAAATTGGGTTAAATGCATGCATATGGTTTTTCTTTTTTCTTTTTTCTTTTTTTTTTTAAGTATAAGAAGGGACAAATTTCTAGAAAACTACATAATACTATCTAAAGTTATAAATTCCTCCACAGACCGAGTGCGTACATAAATAATAATAATAAAAAAAAAAAACCAAATTAATGAAAATTTGAACAGAAGTACTCAACGGTTTAATGGAGGAACACGTTCAAATTTCTTTTTTTTTTTTAAAGAATAAAATAAAAATAAATTTAGTTAAAGATTATAAAAGCAAATTTATTAAAAAAATTTAATAGACTACACAAATGATAGGATATTTCAATAATGCAGCTCATTATGTTACAAAATTAATTTTGAGAAGTGTTATAGTCCTGAGTTGGGTTTGTCCGCCTCCGCCTCAGCCTCCACCTCCGCCTCCATCTTTGTCGGCTGTTTTGTCTAGGGGATTTGTTTCTTAGTTTACTTTCTTCGACCTTCGGGCTTGATTTTGTTCAAAAAAAAAAAAAATTACTTTTGAGTTATTTCTTTTTAAACAATTATACTTAAAAAAATTCGAACAATACTTTTAAACTATGCAAAAATTATTTTATTTATAATAATTTTATAATTTAATATATATGTATATACAGAGCGTTTCACATATGGACCGGGACCTTTAGCGACGATTTTCTGTCGCGAATACATTAGAGATATGTTATTAGCGACGGAAAAGCGTCGCTAAAGGTCCCGGTCTGTACGGACCGGTCCGCATGTGAGATTTTCCGTATGTTATATATATATATATAAGAGATAGGATAAGATATATTGGGCCCACGGCGGTCCCGTGCCGGTGACAGAGAAATTGGTGAATTATTGCAGTCTTTGGTCAAAGAAAACTTTGCACCACAACTTTCAAGACGAGCCTGGACCCCTTTTTTTTAATTTATTTTCCATATATGCATATATTATGTTTTCGAGGACAAGACCATGCAGATGAGGAATGGGACAGAATGAGTAAATTAAATGTAAAAGACAAATGTTTTCAGATATTTCTTGAAATGGGACTACTTTTTTATTTAAACCATCTTCGTATATTTTTTTTGGTAAAATTAATGTATAAAATTCATCATAATAAATACGTTATATTTCTTATCTATAATTAAATTTAAATTAGTGTTACATTAAAAAAATTAGCAAAGATAAAAACAACATTTTTTATTTAAAACAAAAATAATAAAGTATTTTTTTGGGGTTCATACAATTTTGTAGAAACGAATCAACTCTTGACCTTGTGTGTTCTTCATTTTCACCAATGAACACTCTAGTTCCAATCCGGCCACTGCATCTAGTTTTAGTCCAGAATAATTAAATATTATTCCCAAGTTATAATCCGAATAAGATGCAACAAGGACTTTAGATCTTTTCACCTTTTCTCTTGGGAGAGTTAATATAACTTTTTTACATTGTTCAGTAAAGGCTCATTTAGTTGCAAAAATTATTTCATTTGTAATTGTTTTATTATGAATTGATAAATTGAAATTTTTTTATTTTAACAAAAAATTATGTGATGTGATTTTTTGTTCAGGGACTTTTATGGCAGTTATAAGTTATGTAATTTTAATTATATCTTTACGTTTTTTAAAATTAATGTATTAAGTATTAACTTAAATTTGTGTCTTTATATACTAGTTCATTTTTGCAACCAAACACTCAAATTAAATAATTCATGAAATAGATAATTTTAAATTGTCTAATTCAAAAATTAGATGACAACCAAACGGGTTGATAAATTAATGTTTCATTTCGCAACATGATAAAAAAATAATAAAAAAGAGATGAATTTTTGCGAAAAATTAAAAAATAAGTTGAAAGAGTTTATAATGGATAGAGTGAGAAGTTTTCTCATCTTTGGTTTTTTTTCATGGAAAAAATTCTTTGACCGGTGAGGAAGAAAAATAATTCACAATAAATAAATAAGAATGGAGGCAATTTAATCATAAAAATAAGCATGACTATCTCATCTCATCTCATCTCGTCACTAAACTTATTTTGTAACTTATCAATAAATTAATTATTTTAACTATCATCTTCCATCTTATTATCAATCAAAGCGTAAAAAGTTTTGAACTCACGTGTTTTATTATACCAATAATTTGATATATTGGTAGAAAAATCACGTTAACCTTCACAAGTATACAATTTTGTAGATTCACATAAACCTTTGAACCAAGTTGTTTTTCAAGATTTTTGGTTCAGTTGAAAATTTTGACAAATGAAAAAGGTCAGTTTGATTGTCGATTTTTGGATTTATAAAATTGATAAAAACCAAACTAAATCGAACTAACTTATTTATACGTGTTCTATTTTTATTGATTTGGTGAAAATAAGGCCCAATAGATTAAAAAGTAAATAAATAAATAAAATATGTGGTTTAAAATTATAATGTATGCCTGAGGCCCAAACCTAAGTCAATGCTAATTTTTTTTGGGTACATCCCTCAATCTGTTTTAATTGATCTGATGTTTTAATTCAGTTGAGATTACGCATAAAACCAAAATGTTGGTATGATTCTCGATTTTTGCTCATAGTTTAGTTTAGGAGTGTTTTCGATTTCAATTAAATCCAAACTGGATTTAAATGTTTGATCTTAGTTTCTAAATCTTCTGAACGTAGACTTGAACTAGACATTTCGGTTCAAATTTAATTCGATTTTGATATATATTTTAAAATAAATAAATTGTAATGGATATTTATTTTGGTCAAAAAAATAACAATTATACATTTGCTCATACTTAATTTTAGACAAAAAAATATTAAATTTTACATTTATAATATAATTTTAATATTTATGATAGTTTAAAAAACTGCATTCTCTTTATAGAATGTAAATTTAAAAATAAAAATATAAAATATAAATAATAAAACAATATTATTTTTAAATAATATATATAAATATTTAATTTTATTCAATTCAATTCAATTTAATTTAATTTTATATTAGCACACCCCCAAAATATAAAGTAGTGTGATTTCGTCGTTCTACAAGTATGAACAAGCATCATCGGTTAAATCGCGTGTAAGTTGTAAAATCGCACATGCATTTACATTTATTTTCTCCGTTTCTTGATAGCTTTTAACTTTTACAATCTAAGAACATTTCCACCCGATGAACAGTTCACAATTCACCCACGATTTCAATGTTGAATCTATCAAGTAAACAACAGATCGAAAACCGAAAAGAAGAATCGAACAATGTTGATCAATAAGCAAATATAGACGACGCATCAAAGACGACAGAGAGAGATCTCAGATCTTGGAGAAACACTACGTTAGAGAGAGGGGCTAGTCATCAAAAATGGCTGGGATATTCGAGTACTTCGTGGTGTGCGGAATCGGGCCGGAAATTCGGACCCTAGACGGAAACAAAGGGTTCCATGGGACAGGGGTGATGTACCTGCCTTCTCTCCTGGATCAGTACCCTCCTCTCAACCACACCCTTTACCCTCCTCCCCCTCCCCAACTTCCCACTGTAAGCCCTTCAATTCAATGCCTTCTCTTTTTCCACTTCTGTTTTATTGGTACTGCTTTACCCCCTTTGCTGTTACTTTGGTAATTATGTTGGCCCTGCTTTGAGAAGTTGTGCTATATGCTTCTAAATTTGTTCATTGCTCTACCAATAAGCATAATTTGCCTTGGCAATAGTTTTTGTTAGTACTGATTTCCCCCCGTTTTGCTGTTAGTTTGGTTTTTGAAGTGATTTTTAGCTTTAAGGACGGTACAATTGTAGTTGAATACTTTGTTATATTTATGGGAGCTTGTTTTATTCTATCAGTTGTATTGGTAGTAGGAGCTGAGCGTTGATTCCGAGGGCATATTAGCATGTAAAATACTCCCTTTTGTTTGAATTTCACACTTTTGTAAGACTAAACTAATTTCACCACAAATCATACATTGATTATGTTCCCCAAAGGTATTTTTTTACTTTGGGCGCTTAGTTGGGGACATTCTTAAAAGGAATAATGGAATCTTAATTTGGGATGTAGGGGTAGTTACATGTTATTTGAAGTGCTTGGACTGTGATAATCAATTTTGGAAAGTCCTTTACATGTTTATGCATTTTCAAGTTTCAGATAGATGGGCAAAACATATAACAAAAAATGAAGGCAAGACAATCAGCACATTGCAGACACTAGTAGTTTCTAATTGTGTGATCTGATTGTGCAACAAGGACAAGAATGACAAAATAGAATGTGAGCTATATGCGACAAAAGAAATGATCGGTTATAATTTCATAGCATGTGGTAGATTGGACAGAAGAAAATGTTCCATTGCACTTTGCTTGTGTACCTTCCCCAGGATCTTACCACCCACTCTGGTCATCTAATTGTCTGATGAATGTTAAACAAGTTTCTGTGTGCATACAGTTGTGTGACTAGTCGCTTTTGATAAACAAATCTAATACCAAACACTTAAGCAACTTTGTTTTGATATTGAACACATAGTTAAATTGTTAAATGTGAATTAGATACATCAGTTTCTATGTTGAATTTTTTTAATGCAGTTTCAGGTTTATTATGTTTGACAATAAGATATCCCCTTTTGGCTTTTGACTTCTTGTTCTCATTTTATTGTGCTGTATGCTTCTAAATTTATTTGGAAAATGCAGTGTGTTCTACCAGCTGGTGTAGAGTTCTATGCAGCAGGAATTGATTCTAAAGATGCCTCAACTACTCCACGGAGTTATCCTATTGTTTTAACTGGTATGCAAGTGTCTGATATGTTGCGAGCAACACTTACGTGTTATTTTTCCAATTTTTCCACTTGGAATTTAGAACATTCTACTCATTGTGTTATTCCCTTACTTTACTATATATAGTAGAAGCTTTCAATTTTTTTTTTGTGTTTTGGGGGGGGGGGGGGTGGGTTAGTTGAGAACAAGGGGCTGACTTTTTTTTTCCCGATAATACTATTTCTAGGCCATTTAGGGTATTAATCTTCATTGAGTGTCAGGTTGCTAAATATTGTTTCTAGGGTACTTAGAATAACTACTTGATGAACTCTCAATCTCTCATGATAACATCGTTTGGTCAATTGAATTTGTTGGTCGAAAAACAATCCTAGAGGGGGGTGAATAGGGTTTTTAAAACTTAATGCGGAATTAAAACGTTTTTAAAATATTTAAGCAAAGCAACTTAGCTAAGCAACAATATCAAGAAAATAATAAATTTCAAGTAATCAATCCCAAGACAAGCAAATAAGCAATCTAAAAATACAAGCAATAATATAGCAATAAAAAGAGAGCTTGAGTTTAGAAAGATTAAACCAATTTGAAACTCAAGATTTTTTGTCCTCACAGTTCGGTTTTCTAAACCATACGTCCGCGCTCGGTTAGTTCCTCGAGAATTTCCACTATTCAATCTTCTTTCGGGTGAAGATCAAACCTCAATACAGATGTTGCTATGCACACAACACTCACAATGTAGCTATGCCCACTACACTTCTCACAAGATATGCTCTCTTGCTCTACAAAGAGACAAACTCTCTTTTGAAATAAATAATGAATTGTTTGTGGTGATACACACCAATATAATAACTCTCAAGTGTATTTGAAAGATTATAAATGAAGCTCACACTAGAGTTATCAAGATTGATCAAAATATATAGTTCAAAAGATGAAAGATTGATCAAAATGTATTATTGAATATTTGTATATTTGAATATATGAATAATATAGTATTAGAATGATTCAGGGTATGTTAAAACATGTCTAGGACCTCATATATATAGCTTGCAAAAGTATATGGCCGTTAGCGATGATTAAGAAAGGTTTTGGGTTAAAGGTATACATTTTCAAACTTTCCAACAGCTATTTTTGACAAAAAATTCAAATTTGTTTTTGATAATTTCTCCGAATTTGACCGTTCAATCATGCTCAAATTTTGGTCAAAAGTGTTAAGAGATGTTGTCTAACTACTATAAAAATTTCAAAATGATCGGAGTCCGGGAAGGCCTCCATCATACCGTTAGATCAAAACTATGCGAAAATTGAGCGAATTTTAAATGTAAAATAAAAACATTTTTGCAATTTAACAATTTAGTTCCAAATACAATTTTAATGATTTGTGAACCTAAGAGATATGTTTCTAAGATACCTATTTTTATTAGAGCTTAAAATATGATCATTTAAAATTAATATGAATTTATTTTGAAACTCGGTCTTTATAAAATGATGTTTTTCAAATTAATTCAATTTCAAGCTTGTTTGAATCAATCTTTAAAAGATGCATGAATACGTTTGAGCTATAAGGATTTGATCAATAAAGTAACTTTACATAAATCTTAAGCACTCACTCAATTACTGAATTAACGAGTCTTCGAATGTTTTGATTTGTTTATTCGGATTGATCTTCATTTGAAGCTTTTTCCTTGAAGCTTTTCATATAGTTTTTTGATCCTTTGTGCTTCATGATTTGCATTGAGAGATTTGATCTTCCTTGTCTTGTCCAATGATCGAATAGTGAAAGAGTGATCCTTGTCATGTTTTTCTTGAATTTTCCAAGTAAATAAACTATATACTTATATCAAGAAACATGTTAAATTACACATGATTGGTTTTTTGTTATTATCAAAATAAGATTAAGACCTTAAATCAACAAAATTTTCAATCAAGTATATCTTTGTGGGTGTCTCTCTTATGAAGGTTTTTGGTTGTTTTACTTACCACTACTAAAAAGGGGGTCCAACTGGCCTAATGGACAGGGACTCAAGGACCTGGGCATTCAGACCATGCATATTGGCATGTAAAGAGAGAGTGAAGGAGTGGACTTGTGAGATTTTTCTTAGTCTCTTAATTGCTATATTTTGATTGCTTGAAAGCCACATTTACTTTTTGGTAGGGTGTGGCATATTCAAAGCCAGGTGAAACTCAGGTATACAAATAGAAGAACCAAAAAATCTATGCTAATCGTGTGTGTATCTTATATGATTAGTTGGAACCTCTGCGAGTAAACTGTGTGCTTAGCACTTGGCATCCTAGAACATATTCTGGGTTCCACATATTCATGAGTCACAAACACCATATTAAGAAACTGTACTACCCGCAGAAGCATTGAGACTGAGACAGAGACAATGGATTGCGAAACACTGGTAGTATTTTCTTCGTCATTTTCAAAATTAAAAAGAGAGTGAATTCTATTTCCCTTTGTTTAATCAGCTATTTGTTTCCTGGTAGTCAACTACCTTTTAAATCTAGTTGTTTTCTTGCAATATTTTAGTATTTGTTGTACGAGGAATTGCCAAATTATCAATCTTATAATCTGGATGCGATATTTACTGCAGAGGGTGATGGATCTAAAATATATGTTAGTTGCGTTGCTTTTCGGGATCCAGTCTGTGAAGATATTGCTGAAGCTTATCAAATTCCTGCAAATTCATTTGCTGACAAATGTATCTGTCTTGTTTCACGCTCGCCTAGTTTTGGTATCCTTCGAGATGCACTAGAGGAAATATATGCTCTCTGCTTTTCCCCTGGTGGAAGTAGGTAAGTTTCTTAGACAGTTTCATGTTCAATTGTGTTCATGTTAATGCAAACTCTTATTTTATTATTGATTAATTATGTGGTGGAAACAATTATTATTGTTATTATTAATGCAAAGCTGTGCTTAGATGTTTTAAGTTCTTGCATTATTTTCGGAATTGGACAGTGGCATATTTACTTGTTGAGTTGTTGTATTACTTCAATGACATCTCGTAAGTGATTGAAAGAGGCTCCTTCAGATAGAGTTAAGGCACATGCGGTAACACTTAACACTTGGACAAAACTAACACGGAAGAGAGACGATGTAGGCCATCTAAATTCATTTATTTCATTTGTTATGGTAAATTAAACCATGACTAAATTGTGTGGTTGCATATAAAGTTCTTATCTTTTAATTTTCCTTCTTTGGTTGATCTGATTCTGATTGTAGAGTTTTAGTGTCTTCTCCATATAAATATGTATGATTTTGTTTTTCAGTGAGATTTTCCATGTTATTCTCGTCTAGTGGATTTAATGTGCTCTATCTGCAATAATTTCAGCAAGCCATTATGGGACGTTATAGCACATACAGTGTCTAATGTACCTTTACCTACTCCCGGAAAGGAACAAGTCCTGTTTGCTATTGAGAATAGCCTGCTTGCTGTCGCGGTTCCACCAAAGGATGGGCTTCCTCATGCTGACGTAGGTGCCTGAAAATTTATGTTCTGTTTAGTTATTTGTGTGCTGCAGCCTTTTGCCACTAACAATTCATTAAAATTTATGCCATGCTTTGTTATAATAACTATTTCTTTTACTTAATGTAGATATGTTTTCAGCCGCTAATGCAATGCTTGGATGTTGATAATTTCCTTAAACTATTTACAGCTGTCTTGATTGAAAGGAGGGTTTTGCTTCGATCAAACAAGTATGTCTTTCACTTCGTGCAATTGAAAATTGTTTTGGTTGACTAGCTTAAGTTCTGGGTTGGTTAGTCTCTGAATAAACTTGACGCCATTTCTCGTCTTGGTCCCTATGTTATTAATTTGAAACCACAAAAGTTTCTTGAGGCACCCAGAAAATTCCTGATGTGGTATTAGTGTTGTGTCACTTCCTATGGCTATTTGAAACCTGTAAGAAGTTTAATAATGGATCTGGGATTTTCTTATATCTTCTCCTATTTAGTAACATAGTTGGTTGCCCATTGCCAAGCTATCTAATATACCCTTTAAATTGTCAAATTGATATTTCTTGCGGGATTTTTTTATGCGCAACAGGAAAGAAGTATTTAGTTCGATTTCCTTCACTATCAATAATTGAATCTCCTTTAGGTTAGGGTTTTAGGACTGCTATGGCCGAGATAAAACACATGAATGAGTTTTAGAGGGAAGATGTGAAGGGTTAAATTGATATCCCATGGGTACCTAAAGAGTGATTGATTGCCATATCTGAACCATGGTTTGAGATTTCTCTACTGTTGTTCTTGTTTATCTAATTTCCGTGTTTACTATATCTAAATCGCGATGGCATTATTTGTACTAACATTGGGTTTTGATGTTATGCAATTTTTGTTGATATAAATATATATTTCCTTTTATATTATTGGATTGGGTGGCAATTGTAGTGCATTTGGTGATAAAGTGTTTTTTGTTCTCTATGCAGGTATTCTCTGTTAACACTTGCATCAGAAGCCATATGTCATTTAATTTATCCGTTCAGGTGGCAGGTAAGTTTGTGATAGAATGTGACATAGTTCTTTGATTATGAAGAAGATTGCAGCCATGTTACATGGACTTGGGTATGGGTGTTGAGAATGAGTTTGTGCCTCAAGTGTTGGATATGGGGACATTGCTAAATATTCAAATTACGAGTTTTAGAATGTGAGTTTTAATCATTTTGAACTAGTAATGCTACAAAAGGAACATATCAATTGAGTTTTATTTAAAATTACCTATTACGTTTTACTTGGGGACATTGCTAAATAGTCAAATCTTGGAGTTTTAGAATGTGCATTTTAATCATTTTGGACCAGTAATGCTACAAAAGAAACATATCAATTGAGTTTTACTTAAAATTATCTGTTTCATTTTACTTTCTGGACTTGATTTCTAGGTGCATATCCAGAGGACATGTCCATTACCCATACCCAGATGTTGATATCCATGTAGTAGTCGTCCATAGAACATGTGATTGCATTTATTTTTGTATTTATTGAGCACTGTTACACTGGTGTGCTATGTGGTGGTACTACGACTACTACTACCACCATTACATGAATCTTTTAATGGATTGTTATCTGATATTTTTGTGTTTCTTGTGCTGAAGCATGTCTACATTCCGTTACTATTTTTCAGTGGAGTAGATTATATTGATGCTCCTACACCCTATATGATGGGACTTCATTCAGGTGTCGATACCACTGGTCTGACTATGGATGGTGTAAGTTTCATGATGTAAACTTGAATTTGTAAAATCTAAGTTTGAGTTTAATCTTATATTATTTTCTTGATACACAACAGTCTTTTGATCTTCATAAAATACTCCTACTCATTGTACTTTGAATGTTACAATTCTATGATTCATCTAGCCAGCCACTTGTAGATATTTAATTTTATGGTACTACTACTTTAAATTCTATGGTACTAGTAATTTTAAAAAGGAACAGGCAATCAATTCAACTTAGGCATCTTGTTAATGTTGCTCCCCCATTCAATATGATTTTTGATATTGTATGAGACTATGAGTTTATGATACCTCACTTTTCTTGTCAGGCCACTCTTTTGAATTTGAAACAACTCAAATTTAGACATTTTCTCCATGTAATTTTGCAGGTAGTTGTGGCAGACCTTGATCATAATCTCATCATCACATCAGAGGAGATCCCTCCTATACCGGAGCCAGAATTTAGTTCTTTGCGTTCTGAGATAATGACCTTATTGTGTCCAAATGTTGTGGGCATAGATCTGATGAAAGCCAGACTTGCGGATTCATCTGAACAATATTTTAGAGGTGGCTACAGGCCTTGGGGACAAGATCACGACCTTCGGCTGAGGTGATACTAGAAAACCCTCACATTTTATCTTAATGAAGTCGTCATTGGTTCCCTAAAGTCAACAGTTGTATTCTAAATGCCTATACTTATAGTATCTTAATCACTCCATTCTAACTTTAACTTGTTTTTGAGCTTTCTTATCTTGAGATAGGGTTTCTCTCTTTAATAGAAGAGGTCTGAGTATTTATAGAAATGATATTACCTAGCATTTCTAGTTAAAAGCCCATTTTTCTTTATACCTCCAGTATATCTTCTTAGTCGAACTATTGTGCAGTCAAATAGATCTTTGCCCATTATCCATATCTATATCTATACTTTATATAAAAGTATGAATAACTTAAGTGTTTTTCCCTTTTTTTGTAGAGACAAATATGCCCTTGATTTTAAACACAAGATTTTAAGATTTACATTAAAAATATATATAACTTCCTATATTTTTATATTATAATATTAGTATTCCAATTACATTTAAACTCTACTTTATTTGGTTAAACTAATTAAACAAGTTAGAATTATATTAGTATTAATATATCAAATAGTGTATAACTCCATATATTTTTATATCAATATTAGTTGTTTAAATAAATTTAAACTCTACTTTATTTGGTTAAAATAATTATATAAGTTAGAATTTGTGTTGAATTAGGTGTCTTTCAAAACTCACTGTAAAAGTATGTATATTTAATAAAGCCTATTAAAAAGCTATTTAATATTAACTTATACATCATGAGGCTATACAATCTATTATTTATATTAGTGTTATATTATTTTGTGATGCTGTGCATAATAATCCACATACGTTTAATAGATTAACTATCTATCGATTCTAAAAAATTATTAAAAATATATTACTCTTTTATATATCCGATCAATTTTTATCATGTTTCTATAACATTTTTATATAGTTGACCGATTTATTATTTTCTTATAACTATTAATTAAATTTTACACTTGATACTATGTTTTTGCTTATTTGTAATTATTTTTATTTCATACTAATTATTTAATTCTTAGTATATATGTATTCATTAATGGACTTAATTAATGACCTTTATTAAGCACTAAAACCACGTGCAACGCACGTGCACATAAACTATACATTCTAAAGTTACAAATTGGTTCACAATGTACATGTTTTGGATGTGTAATTGAAGTTCTATTTCAAATAGTTTAATGCTGTAATCCTTTTGCGAAATTGAATAGTTAATCCTCACTTTTTTTGATAGGGTTCACTATGAAACACCCATTTCATAGCCTTTGATTTTATTTTTTCTAATTACGCAGGTTTATATTCCTAAAGTTTTTCGCAACACTTTTAGGTGGCTACCGCAATTTCATAGTATGACATTTCTCCCTTGTTTCCCTTCTGGTTCTATAAACGTTTCATACAACAATATCATTTGGATCCATCTTTGATGAAATTTCTTTCTCAGGAAAATACTGCAACTAATGTGTTCAACAATCAAGCATTTCTGAAGAAGCGCTCTCGCTCGACCCACCAGCCACCAGATCCGATGGTGACGCTCTGCAGCACACTTGTCATAGTTTTTTAGTCACTAACTGAATAGATGATGTGGTTATTTTTGCAAGTCAGTGCTGTTTATTTTAATTTTTTAGCGGGCTCCTTATGTGATACAAGTTCTTTTAGTACTTTTCCTTTTAAGTTTATGGAAGGCAAAGAATTTTCAGTTTCACAATGACATAGAGAACGTAATTTGGCCCTCCTGCCTTTTTAGTAATGAAATTTGTTAGTCATTCTCTTTTATCCTTACTTTAAAAATACTTGAACTGACAAGTTTCTATTATGTTGCCTTCAACAGATAACACAGTTTCTGGACTCTCATGGTTTCCTAGATTATTTGGAGAGAGGTCTAGGTTCTGATGAAAACAATATTAATCTTCTGGACAAGTTACAAGATGCGATTGGAAGAGGTCAAAATCCTTTCTCAATTCTTCCCTCACTTTCAGCTGAGCCTGAGATCATAACTATATCCGACCTTGGTGTCGGAATGTCAGGTACTCTTAGTCTATTGTGTAGTGAAACTTGCCATTTAACCTCATAAGTTCGAGAAATAAGATGTGAGATATTTCAATTTGGATACTTATGTTACTTGAATCTCTATTTTTTTCATTCATCAGGATCAGGTGCCAAATATTGTTATGATAGGTTTCCTTCGAACTTTAGAACAGACGAGCAGGAAGAAAAGAGGAGGCAGATTCTAGCTGCAGCAAGTGGAGCTCTCGAGTACTCTGTGAAACATAGGTACAAACATGCCTATATCTCTGTATATATGAATGACTAATTCTTTTGAGAGGGAGAGTATAATTTTCATACATGTGAGTACAGAGCCTTTGCTTCTTCATGTGTTCCTTAAATATTTTTTTGTTTCTTACACTTCAGTTCACCTTCAATGCTGGTGGGCAAGGACTCCAAGGCTGAAAGTCTTAGTCCAAGGGAGAGGGCTGTAAGTTACATATACCGTTATTCTAATGCCCCAAAAACATGTCTGATTGAGCTCGTATTATTGGCATAACATTGAAATGATTATCTTTGTCTTGCAGGCTGAACGGGAACGCATGGTTTTAGACATCAAAGTGAAGCTGCAGGTGAATCAATTTTCTTCTAAAAACCCAGTCCATCCATGTCAGAGTCTTGCATTTTAGCCGTTTATGTTATGTACTTGGTCAGAAAGAGGGTGGCGTTCCCTTAAATTGAAGATGTATCATCTTTGAGACAAGAATGGTAATATGTTTTTCAATGTATGCATTATGCTGGGAATACAGTGGAACAATGGGCTAATACAGTATAATTGCGTAGAAACTTATGTGCGGAAAGCATTCAGTTAAGAAATATTTATCGTAAAGAAAAATTAGTAAATTTATTGATTAACTGAAATGGTGGACGCTTGCACTTGTATCCTAAAGAGAAAAGGTGAATTTTTTCACTCTTATAAATTCTGTCTCTGCACATTTTAATACTCTCTCCTTACCTTTTTGGTTGGCAATTCTAACGGTTGGTCCGACAATTTTGGTATTGGGTGAAATGACCATTGTGGAGGTTGGGACTGTTAACGTCAGCAACTCTACTAAATAATTAAAAGCTGACATGGCAACTTCCAATTTGTGCATTTCTGCTTAGAGCACTGGGGATCCACCCTCCAAGCAAACTGCGAATATTAACATAGTTGATTTCTGTTAGATCCGTGTTACTTTGGCGCTTTTTTTTTTTTTTGAATTATTTTCAAGAGCTTTCTTTTACCTATGACTTTCTGATAGATTCTGTATTGTCAAGTTTGCAATATCGTCGAAGCCGAAAAAACTCCTTACCAGTTACCATTTTACCAAAGAATCTTTCGTCTCTGATTTGAGAATTGGTGAATTTTTCTTTATACATCTGAAACAGAAAATTGGTGAACAAGAGGTCCACCAAATACAGAAAAGGAAACAAAAGAAGAAAATAGGGGAAAATAAAGGAGACAAAAGCAACAGATTGATCAGGAACACAAAGTAATAACAAAAGGAACAGTATCTAAGCCCATATAGCACCTATCCCAGCTCCAAGTCAGTCCAGAATTGACACTGAAGGAGTAAGACGAAGAGGACGAGAGCCTCTCTGGATTCAACTCTCTTCACATATATTTTTCAAGCTGCGCATTATGAAGGATAATCCCAGATCTATCTGTAAATTGTGAGGCGGGGATAACTAGATAAGGGAGTGCAGGAATTGAGTAACACCAAAGTTAATAATAGATGTGTGATTCAGGAGAAGATTTGTATGTATTGAATCTTCTTCGTAGGAAATTATATTCTTTTTTTTTAAAACCTTTTGGAAAGTTATTTTGACGGATATTGTTTCTGTTCTTCTGCTTTCAATTTTTTTGGTACTTTTATGTTATTGGGGTTTGCAGATTCAATTTTGTACTTTGGTTGCAGGGTTTATGGTTGCGACTTTTGAAATTAGGAGCAACTGATGATCCTCTTTCGTCATTTGAATATGGAACTATCCTTGGTATGCTTTTAAGGAAGCCAAACATTTTTATTCACATTTTCTGAACCAGATATTTATGTCATATGGTGCATATTCTCTCTGCTTGAATGCTGTACAAATATTTTTAAATTTTTTATAATATATTTATTGGATATGTAGCTTTGATTGAGTCTGATGCTGAGGGGATTGGTGGCAGTGGCTTTGTTGAATGTATAAGGGAGCACATTCATTCAGTAAGTTCTTCCTTGAAGATTAAATTGATTTTTTTTTTCCAAAGCTCTGAGCTTACTTATTTTACTCGTGCAATCAGGGCTGGGCCTGTCAATTGACCGAGGAGCAGTTTATCGCCGTGAAAGAACTGGTACGTCTATGCTTCTACAGAAAAATGTGGGTTTTGTTCTTTACAATTTTAAAATGATACTTTTCTCTTATTATGTCTATTCTGTAAAAAAAAAAATACAGTTGAAAACGGCAATCAGTCGTGCTACCTCTCGGAATGACATGGCAACTATCAGGGATGCCCTTGAAGTGTCTGCTGAAATGTATAAAAAGGGACACAAATAATGTTTCAGATTATGTGCAGCGCCATCTTCGTTCTCTTTCCATATGGGAGGAGTTACGGTTAGTGTTCATACTTTGTTCTTTATAACATCCCACTATTCTAGATTTATCCTCAGTTTGTTCTAATATGCGTCATGTTAATGGTAGGTTCCATGTATATTTTTCTAAGTAAAATTGCTCAAGTGTTATAAACATCTGTTTGACCAGGCAGAGTTTTCGTCTTTTAAGACATGAAGTTGCTAGTCTGTTATGCAAACCCCTGTTTATAATTCCTGTTTAAAGAGGGGCTGCTAATTTAGTTTCTGACTGTCATATTTCCGTTACAGTTTCTGGGAAGGATATTTCGAGTATCTAATGGAGAGGTTTTCAAGCAAGTAAGTATTTATTCCTGCCAACAATGCCCTAGTGTATGTTCTATATTAGTATTTTCTCGTGTCATACTATACAGATTCTCCAGCAGTTTCGTTTCCCATTTCTGGGCTATTTTGGTATTGAATTTTGTTTGGTTTATTGTAGTGAATGTACCTTTTCAGTTTGCATCTGTCTTACAGCTGTTAATCAATTGGTTTGACTTTTAGTTCAAGTAATTTCAACTCTTTTCAATCTCCGAAGACTACAATCCTTCGTCTATTTCTGAAAACCATAATTCTGTAATACTTATAATTGAAAACCAGCATAAAATCAACTGGGTGACACAAAACCGTTAGTTTCCTGAAGTTGTCTCGCATCACTGATATGGAGTAAAACCTTTTCAACTAGAAAATACTACTAAATACCAAGAACGCTCCTTATTGACATCATGCCTGGCTTTTTCTACAAAAGAGTGTAGAATGTTTTTTGTTCTTCACATCTTATGCAGTTTCATATCGATCAAAAAAAGAAATTACTTTGGATTTTACTGCTTGAAGTGTTATCTCTTATAAAACGTATTTTCTCCTTGCCTTCACACCACCAGAGCATGCTCGCTTGCCTATATGCTTATGATTTCTGTGTCTGTTAGTAGCCGTGTGTGGTATCAGTGTCAAAGTATCAGTTTCAGATTTTGCTATGTTTCTTGTGAAGCACCGGGGAATATTCTGGCAACGATGATGCTAAGAAATCAGTTGAAAGCATTTTCCTGTCTAGAAGTTTTGATAGTTAAAACGGAAAGAATATTTTCATGCTCATGTTTATATAATTGCTATATCAGGTCAGGCAATTATGCAACACTGGTGACAACACAGCTAATCATAGCAGCAACTCACATGGTTATATTCCTTTTTCCTCTTGCTCATTTCTATCTCACATCCTTAAATTTCCTTAACTTTTGATTACTGAGTTTCTCGTTTTTGTGGTTAGGCGGGGCTGGGAATTCCTGACATGGACGCCTGGTATATGATTGAGAACATTGCAGGGAAGAACAACATCGGGTACAAACACATTGTAAGTCAGATTTCTTTTTTAATTTTGGGTGTTTGTTTGTATTAGGAACATCAGTATAAATTATGATTCATTCCCCCTTTATTTTATCTTTCTATATGAAAGAAGGAACTTTTACTATGGAAAGGTGACCCTTTGATCCCTAATAATATTAGAGTAGACTGCCCAAAAGCACTCACGGTCCACCTTGTTCCACCAAAAAACGCAAACTAGTCGCCTAACTTATTCATCATCAAATTATTGAAAAAATAAAATTTCCAAGAAAAAGAAATGCCCCCACTGACCATAAAAAGAGAAGGATCAAACTTCAAAGCATCTCAAGGTTATTTAGTTATTTTCAAAATTTTATGATAAATAGAAAGATTTTCTAGAGGTGACATCAGCATAAATGTATGACATTTTCATGGATAAGGCAATCTGATACCCACAACAAACTAAGGAAGTTTTTACAAATTTTTAATGTTCAGATGCGATGATGTTAGTTATCTTTGTTTTAATTGTTTCCCTCTTGGGACATTCTTCTTTTATTGAAAAGGACTTGGACTTTAGATTTATTTTTTAGTGATATATATATATATATATATATATTGTGTTTTAATTTTTTACTTAATTCTATGTATTACTAGTATTTTTTACAAACTGAATCAATTCATTTTCTGATATGAACCAGATAAGACTCAGGGGATTTCTGTCACATATCCAGCTACTCTGTATTGGTTATTGGGGAATATATTCTCTGAGGTCCCAATCTCTGTCCTCTTTCGGATTGCCCTCTCCTCGTTCGCAAGATGCCACAGATGACAATCAACAAACAACTGAGGCTACTGGTGTTGGAAGGAGCTGGGTCCAGAGCATGTTTAGCAGGGATACAGCTTCTAGAAGTAACTCTTTTAGTCGTGTTCGTAAATGGACTTCTGATAGTGGCACTTTAGGTATATATATATATATTTATGTATATCTTTTCTTAGCACTGAATTTTATATATGTTCATGTGATCTATTATTATGTCTTAACACTTAATTATCTCTTCTTGGGTTCAGCTGGAAATGAGAATGGGACTCCACACAAGCATGACATATCTGCTGCTGGGAAGAAAATACAAACCAGTGTTCGCACACTTAGGGGTCACAGTGGTGCAGTCACCGCTCTACATTGTGTAACAAGAAGAGAGGTGTGGGACCTGGTTGGGGATCGTGAAGATGCTGGTTTCTTTATAAGTGGAAGCACAGACTGTACAGTAAGCTATGACAGTTGATTATTCCCCTCTGAATCTCTGGTACGTAAAGATGGTGTTTACACATCTTGTTAAATTCGTGCAGGTTAAAATTTGGGACCCAAGTCATCGTGGTTCTGAACTCAGGGCAACTTTGAAAGGACATAGTAGGTAATTTGCCTCGATTGCTATCCCATGTTTTATATCTTTTGTTATATCATAAAATCTAAAAGTTACTATAGTTCTTGGGTTCCAAATTAGTTCCTTTGGCTACTTTTGATTACTTCACCGTTTCTCTCCTTAAATGCAGAACTGTCAGGGCAATAAGTTCTGATCGAGGAAAGGTTGTTTCAGGATCAGATGACCAGATTGTGCTTGTATGGGATAAGCAGACAACTCAACTTCTTGAAGAATTGAAGGGCCATGATGCTCAGGTTTGATTAATCAGAACACCTTCCTTTTAGATTGCACCCAGAACATATTTGTTTTGGTTTTCTTAATGGAGTTTCCCTATTGGTCCATCCTTTTAAATAACATTCATGTGGCAAAACTGTGATATCCCAATTTACTTGCAAAATAGTGGGAATAAGTGGATAACTTAAAATCTTAATTATTCCTCTAAGACTGATGTTTCTACTAGTAATGTGTATCTGAAAATTCAACAAAGTAGAGATAATTTTCTCCTAAGAATCAAAAGCTTGCCTTCGGAATAAGTACATCCTTAGCCTGTTTTGCTACCATTGTTTTTATTGCTAAATCAGAACATGAACTCAAGAAAACTTCCAACGTTTTTATCGGTTACCAGAGTAATCTTGAACCATTTAGCCATAACTAAGGCTGTATTTTATTGCACATCATTGGTCATCTGATGAAAAACATTGTAATATGAAAGGTTCACTTTGTATCTTTTTTTATTTTTCTGATATAAGCGGAGGATAAGAATCAGGTGTTTGACGGGGAAGGGGTGTTTGACGGCTGCCCTCATGCAACCGACAACACAACTCTAACCAACTGGGAAATCCCAATTAGTATTTTTAGCTCAAGTTGTTTTGTTTACTTGAATCCTGTTGCATGTTTATATATATATTAGGTTTATGTCTTTCTAGTTAACTGTCATTGATATTTCTCACACTCCGTTTAGTGAAGGGTTCTTCGAATTTCATACTTTGGCCTTGGTATTCAATTTTTTGTTATTTTAATGCACATCTGTGTTCCTTTATTTATTTCCTGTACTGTGGCGAACAACTCTATATATTAGGATGCATAGTCTTATTCTCAGACATCATTGGATTTATTGCGTTCAAGATGAGTTTCCAAGGCATTCTTTTACATTATTGGTTTCTTTTAATTCCCTTAAAAAAACTCGGGGTAGATGAATAAAATAATGTTAAATTAATAGTTACCTTCTCCGAAAAAGGGCAGTGGTTAAATTCCTTGCATTCATCATTTTAGGTCAGCTGTGTGAGAACACTATCAGGTGAGCGTGTAATGACTGCAGCCCACGATGGAACGGTAAAAATGTGGGATGTAAGAACAGATACATGTGTTGCTACTGTGGGTCGTTGCTCTAGTGCTGTTCTTTGTATGGAGTACGATGACTCCACTGGAATCTTGGCGGCTGCAGGCAGAGACTCGTACGTAATATCACTTAAAATTACAGTTTTACATATGCTATATAATTGTACTTGTAAATAGTGCCCCTTTTGGTTTGGGTGAAATTGTTGGGGTAAATTCTTGGTTTCTGCAAAATTATGAATGAATGCACGCAGTATAATTATGCGTATGGAACAGAGATAGTGAACAGAGTTTGATGGAGAACACTTGAAAGCACTTATTACCATTTCAATTTCCACCTTGGTGAAGGCCCTTGACATTTATGTAATTTAAGCACTCATTTGCTTAAATTCTGACCACCTGAATCCTTCCATGTGAAGTGTTGCAAGCATTTGGGACATCCGCGCTGGTAGGCAGATGCACAAGCTCGCAGGACATGCAAAATGGATAAGGTGAGCTAGATAATTGTTCTCTTTTTCATGTTATATATATAGTCACAATGGTTATTGGAAAGTCATGAGGTAGTGTCATCGATACGCAGGTCTATTAGAATGGATGGCGACACTGTAATTACTGGCAGTGATGATTGGACAGCAAGGGTGTGGTCCGTTTCTCAAGGAACATGTGATGCTGTTTTAGCTTGTCACGGTGGTCCAATTTTATGTGTAGAATACTCGATGCCAGATAAAGGAATAATAACAGGTTGATTTTTTTTTTCCTTTTGTTTATCTGTGTCTTATCTCTGATATTATTCTCGTGTTTATTAAAGTTTATATTGGGCATCTTCTCTCTATAGAGGGGTGGGGGTACTTCTAGTCTCTAACTGGCGTAAAACGAAAAACATATTAATTTTGACGTATGATTTCATCTTTGCAGGTTCGACTGATGGGCTGCTTCGGTTTTGGGAAAATGAGGAGGGTAAGGATTGCTACTTGTTCCCCCCTTGTTCATAAGAGTTACCCAGTACATTTTGTTTCTGAAGCCTTGTTGGGAATGTTTCTGATGGGGGTGTAAGGGTTAGGTTGGAAATCAGCACACAGCTAATTCTGCAAAATTTGTAGACTAGGGGTTCTTTCATTGGATAAACGAGGCTAGATATTTTGATCGAGGATAACTACATGTCGCTTTTACAAGATATTTATGTAGTATGATTAGGTCTGGATTGATTGCAAGCATGGAAATAGGCTTGAAAAGAGATGAATTCTAGGTAATTAGTTCATGAAAAAACATTCAAGTGTATTGGATTGCATTTAATTTCTATTTTTTTGGGGGGTGTAATTTCTTCATGTAATGATGACATATTTTATTACTTTTCTTGTTTGATTGGATGCCTTTCACCTGAAATTGAACTTTTTGGCTTAGAGAGCTTTTCCACCTTAATAGAATTCAAGAAACATAGGAAGGTAATCAAATTGTTGTGCACCAACTCCTTGTACTGCAATTAGGTGAAAGTGAATTACTTGGACAATTTAGGGAATCAAGTACCACTGAAAGGTGGAAAAGTGCACATTTTCCAACCTAGAAAACTTTGACAATCACACACAACCCTTAATGATTCTAGGCGACTGATTAAGAATGCAGTATTTCTTATTTTCTTTTTCCATTCATTATCGAAACTCGATTTGACAGGGATGAAGGTTGATGAATTAATTTGTATGTCTAATATTATCATTCTCTTATCAATGCAGGAGGAATAAGATGTGTGAAGAGCGTGACTATCCATAATTCTTCTATATTATCTATAAATGCTGGGGAGCACTGGTTAGGGATAGGGGCAGCCGATAATTCAATGTCTCTGTTCCATAGGCCTCAAGAGAGGCTTGGTGGCTTCTCCGGCACAGGATCCAAGATGCCTGGTTGGCAACTATACAGAACCCCACAGAAAACTGTTGCAATGGTACTTGTCTTTTTAAGATTCACAGGTCACCTTTTCTAACATAAACACACAAGATATATATTTGTCATAAAAACTAGTTTTTCCTATAATTTCTTACACGTCTCAAATTAACAGTCCCTTTTATTTTTTGGGACATAAGTAATGGACCATATCTCACCGTAGTAATTCTCCACCGTTAATTTGAGGTGGATGGAGTATTATTTTTGCTGTATGCTTGTTTTGCGTGGTGATTATCTCACTTGAGTTCAACTTTGCCCCATCGACAACCTCAAATATTCTATTTTTCTCATAAAATGTTTTAGAAATTTGGTGGTACAAGTAGCAGCAATGTGGATAATTCTTCATAAATTGTACTGTTTGTATGATTCAAAAACGCAGAACTGGTATATTGTTTAACAGTTGCACTATATTTTGCTACATAGATCTTCACTGATTTTTCCTCTGAACTCAAATAACATTTGCGCTTCTTTGGATGACTAACCTGCATTCATTTTATGAATGATTTCATGTTTAGCTTGCTTCTATATATAATCAAGTCGAAGTAATGAAATTGGTCTCTTTGTGCTGTCTCCTTATTGTAGGAATTTGTAAATTATATATTTGTGCTGCAACGTAACATAACTCAGTTCTTTAATCCCAAAATTAACATGTACATACATGTACATTAATATTTGTATGTATGTATGGAGTGAGCCATTTTTTTTTGTCCTTGTTGAACATCCACGAATTGAGCGTAATTGTGTCAACCTTCATATTCTTGATTCGAATCAGCAGAAAGGGTATCACAGGCCCTTTTCTTTCCCTTTTTATCTAAACTAGTTTTCTTATTTCAAGCCTCTTACGTATTTTTACTTTATTTTCACTCGGCTTAGAAAGAATTGCTTATTCTGCATTCTTTCATTACTAATTGCAAAGCTTGCTCTCATATATACTTATTTCAGGTAAGATGTGTAGCTTCAGATCTGGAAAGGAAAAGGATTTGCAGTGGCGGCCGGAATGGGCTGCTTAGGCTGTGGGATGCTACCATTAACATCTAATGTTCTATCATTACACTCGGTATGTATTCGTAACTTTGACATAATTTTTAAAGCATATTGAAAGCTATTTGTGTTTTTTCCCTCCGTTATTTTCTTCTTTCGAAGCTGTTATATCGCGTGGCATTATTTATTGTCTTATCCCAGTCGTGTAAACAGTAACAATTTTGTAATTTTGTTTGTGAGATATCCTAGTTTTGGCTCTGTGCTTGCGGTTATTATACATGTTTTGTATGTTTGGTTAGTAAATAGGACAAAATTAAACTAGTATTGCCAAAGCAATTATACCTTTCTCATAATAGTACCCTCCTTTAAACATAAGGTATTGTCAGACCTGGGTTTATTTATTTTTTGGCCTCTCTTCTTTCACTCTCCATTGCGCATTCCACTCGGTGTTCACAGAATCAATTTTTATATTTCAATGAATTGAAATTATTGTGCCCCGTGTCATGCTTATAAAAATGAAAATCTAAGCTTTATTGCCAAAGCACATGTTCAATGCATACACATCCACAGCGAAACAATAAAAAAAATTTAAAACAAAATTAGCAAGAGAAGAAACTGGGAGGAAGCCCAAGTTGGGTTGATGGGTATTATATATATACATATATATATATATATATATATATGTCAACCGTTTGTAGTTTGGCCCATTGGCGGCATCATAGCATATTGCTGCGATATACTCTGATTCTTGGCCACGTTGACTAACCATCCTGAAAAATTAGAGGGAGAAAAAATGTCAAACCAAGAAAATGATATTGTATTTCTTCCTCCGTTCTAAATTAAGTATTATTTTTAAGGGTGTCACAAATTAAAGAGTTTATTATTTCTTTTCAAAACATAATTAACGTATCAAAAATTCAATGTAGGAAACATTTTTTTGTTTTAATCACTGTTTGCGCTGAAGTTAGTTTAATTTTGAAAAATGTGAAACTCAAACACAAACTCTTAGTTTGGACGGAGGGAGAATAAACTTATTATTATACATTCAGTGCTACAAACCATACAGGCATATTTTAGTTGCTTTCGTATTGGCTAAACATGCCAATAGAAGGGTCGATGCCTCTGAGTTGAAGTTCCCTATATTCTTGACAGAGAGCACAACAATCACAAAATAAGTGAACCACCGAGGCTGCAGCCGGGGACTCAACTAGTCCATACTGACTTCTCAATGCAGTTCGATAGGCAAATGATATTAAAGATGTCAATCCTGTGCAGAAGGCCACCAACCCATATAGCATGCCACTCGTCCCACACACTAAATACATACATAGTTATATATAGGTGCGACTTGCGACGGAGAGGTTAAATATATAAAATAACGGATAATGTAAAATTAAAGAAAATTTGCGGATCTTACGGATTTGCCCCTTGTCAACGATCTCAGCAATCAGCCCAAAAGTCACGCATGGACGGAAAAAAGTCATCACAGCTGAAATGAAACATACGACTTTAGTGACCCAATAATAATCTTGAGTAGTTTGGTAATAGCCCTTGAGGAACATACGAACATGATGAACCATCTTTTGATTCAGTTATAATTGTCATTTTATTTTTATTTTTATTTTTGGTCTATAGTTATAATTGTCATTTGCAAGTGTTTCTGTTACAGCTCATTTGTTCCCACATTTCTACTAATATAAGTCACATTGTTATTTTTGTTTCAACTCATTTATCTACCCAATATTTCAATCAATTTCTCTTATTTTTAAAATATGAATTTATTTTATCTTTATTTCACGGTTAGCCATGAAAATTAACCCGTCATGAGCTTCCGGTCACCCTTGAAAGTTAGTAAATTGCTGTTTTTTTGTCGTCGTCGTTGATGTTTGATAATATGGAAACTTGTCATCCATGATGGAAGCCTATTTATTTTTTTTCCAAAATATATTAATTTCATCCATTCAAATATTTCCATTATTAATCTCATTTTTGTATTTTTTTTTTCAAATCACCAATATGTTAAGCTTTTTTGCTATTTCCAGTGATTTTTCTATCACGTTATTTTTTTTGAGCAATATTACAATTACCGGGTATTTTTAATTTCTTATCACCTATTCTTACTGGCATGTATTACACAGATTGTACTTTTACAAAACACAACAAATGTATGATTCATGTAATTACTAGGTAAGAATAGCCGGTAAAAATCGTAGGTAAGAAAAATATTTTCCTTTTTCCCCCCTAATCTTAGGAGATACTCTATCACAAAAATCTTAGGTAGCGTTTGATAAAACAACTGAAAACTGAAAAACTGTTTATTTACTTCTGAAAAATGTATTTGAAAAAATATTGTTTGTTTAAATATAATATATCTGAAAATTGATTTTTTTTTTTAATATGATAATTTTGCCCTTATTAGTGCAAAACACAAAACAATTTTCGGTCAGATAGATAGATTCCATTCCATTTTCCCTTCCTAAACAACAGGCACAGTGACACAGATAGAGCGAGGGAGAGAGAGGTAGCTAGAAGGACCACCGCCGGCGAAGGCTCCGACGCCGTACTCCCACCATCCTCAAACCAATGAAGTTGAAGATGAACTAGTTGTAGCAGCGGCAGCGGTGACCGAAGCAGTGGCGGAGGACCACTATGAAGTAGAAGAAAGGGACGGAGGTGAAGAGGAGGATGAAGAGAAGAAGAGAACTGTATGTTTTTAGGGCTTGAGGGTAAAATAGGTATTTTGTAATGGGGTGTTTTAAGTTTTCAGATTTAAGTGGCTACCTTGCTACTTAATTTTTTGGATACAAATTTTTAGATTTAAGTGGTAAGTCACTTAATTTTTTTGTCAAACAAACAACTTTAATACTACTTAAATCTGAAAATTTAAATTTTCAGATTTAAGTGGTTGTTTGTGATACTTGCTAAAAAATTATTTAAAACCATGTTCAATGAACATTTAAGAGATAAACAATTTAAGACTCCAACACGTTCCTCTGACAATTTTCTTGTTGACATGACAAAAATGCCATCGTATTTTATAACGTGCATCTTTAATGGATCTGGCTCTTCCAAAATGGACACAATGACAATAGACAGAAGAGGGAAATTGGAAAATTTTGAATAGTTTAGAGTAGCTTTCATCTAATAACCGTCCCAAGGTTTGTGTTCTTACCTTAGAAATGTTGGAGATGGTCACAAGAAACCCCCCTTCCCCCTCCCAACAAAGGAAATTAAGTAAGTTACCTTTAGAAGGATCATCCGTGCAATCAAATAAGCCGGTTTTCCAATCTTCAGGCCTAACATTTGGGGTTTGGGCCATTACAATTGGGTACTGATTATTACACACCACTGAACCCTGATGCTGTTGATAATACATAGGTAGTTATCTCACCGGAGGCTGTGGTTGTGGTGTTTGATGAAAGGACGGTTGTGGCTTTGCCGGAGAATAGCCTGCTGCCGCGGGCGGCTTCCATGAGAGAAGTGGGTTTATATAGTGGTGGTTGAACGGTCTGTGGGTTTGAAGATGCTGGTTGAAACTCATGAGGTTGTTGATTAAGAGGATTTGAATTCCCAGTTATGCGCCCCATTTGTTTCTATTACTCCCCTAATTGAAATATATATATATATATATATATATATATATATTTACTTGGCTTCTTCAAATGGACAACTGTAGCTTTTTAAATTGTAAATCAAGCTATAATCGATGGTTTTGGACTGTAATTAGATAGATTTATCAATGAGGTTGGTTTGGAACTTAAAAGATTAACCCAACAATGATAATCAACATCTAGCCTAGGGCGGCCAGGCACGCACAGAGATAGAATTGTGGTTTCATTCCCTTCTTATTTGACAGATCTTTTATTATTACTAATGCAACATATGGATTTAAATATGGGAAGAAATATTTTTACCTCAAGTGACTATTTAATTATACTCACTGTAACATTCGTTGGTGCAGCATTGTTCTATAAATTAATTATACCTGGATCTACATATTTAGCATTGGCAGAATACATAGAAATTGGAGACCGTAGATGTGTTGAGGTTCGGATCTTACCAACTATACTAGGTATATAATATTAGGTTACTCGAAAACAAAATGCACAAAAACTCAAAACTAATGGAGATTTGTGTATAAGGGTGTTATTGTTATTTTGATAAACATCACGAAACACTTACTTTGCAAATTAATAGAGAAAAACAAGATCAAAGGTCCCTAATTTGTAGTAATGAGCTCATCAGGCCATCCTTTGGTTCATTGGGGGCGTCAAAACAACGGCCTTAGATCTAGCTCTGTTTTCTTCCCATCCTGCAAACAAAAAATAAAATCGTATGTATAGTCCAATGAGGCTAATATGTGAGACAAGATCTTCTATTCTTTACCATTCAAGGGCGTATACTACGATTCGCGGTTCAATAAGTTAAGCATATGATAAAATTAAAATTAACTTTTATGTCAATGCTTATTGCAAAAGTGCAATACTCTCTCTGTCCAAATTAAACATATATATTTGTATTCTGCTCTAGTTTAAAAAGATATTAATTTTAACAAATTAATAGTTAAGAACAAATTATGGAACAATAGAAAACTCTTAATTTCAAACCAAGAGGGTAATCGGAACAGTAGTTGAGATGGGTCTAGAAAAATTCATTAAGTAGTCAATGACGCACGGGAACGGTGATAAAACCATAAAAATCTCAATAATATGATTCGTGACACTATTTTTTATTTTATTTTTTGTATAAAACTTGAGTATATGTTTAGTATTACGGGATAATTGGTTGATCACTTTTAAGTTATTTAGTACCTATAGAAGGGTCGAGGCCTCTGTTCTCAAGCTCCCTATATTCTTGACAAAGGGCACAACTCTCACAGAGTAAATGAACGACACAATCTGATGTTGTGGACCCGTTCAGACCATGCTGGTTCCTCAATTTGGTGCGGGCAGTACACGAAATAATGCACGGCAATCCTATGAAGTACAGAATACAAGCATACACCACTGCATTTGTCACACACGCTGCGCAAAAGATCGTGAATGTTTTTCAAAGTCTATATAATATCAGGAATTACCAGGTTAACTGTTTTAGTAGATATGTGTGAGAGAGTTTTATAACAATACGAAATGAACATTATAATATTCAATTGCAAATTTTGAGAAAAGCACTTACAAGATTGGCCGCTGTCCACTATATGCGCAATCTGACCATATGTCACGCATGGAAATATCAATGTAACCAGAGCTGAAATGCATGCAGCATACGATTTCAATTTGCTTCATTAAGATGTTATCAAATAATTTTAAATTCTAAAGATAATAGTTAAAAGGAATAGACTCAGTGTGTTGAGATCCAAAAATAAAAACTATAAGCTATTTATTCTGAAAAGTCCAATATTATGGATCTAAGGCAGCAACTTACGAGATCCAGGCTGTTTATTAATTCATCGGCTTTTGTAATTAAAATTGGTTGGCTTGTAATAAACTGAGTGTTGATCCAACATGACTTTCACATTCATATTTTCATTGCTTGGTGTTCATGGTAGATTTTCACCGCACATTTATATAGAACAATGTATTTATTTTTCTCTTCAATCAGAAACTCGTTGCAGGTTTGCATCTGCTAATGATGGCAACAAACAGAAATCTAATGGTTATGCAGCGCATGCAGCAGAGTCCTTCAGGTGAATCCTCAAAATAAAAAGTTTGCACGTTATTGGTACTTTATGCTGTGTGTGTAAGTGTTTTGTATTTATTGACAAAACACGCAAGTTATGAATTGTTTGTTCCAATTGGAAATTTGGATTACGCTATTAGGTTGTTTAAATGGGGAAGAAAATCAGTTGTGGTGATATTTTTTATGCACTAAACAAACTGAACGATTGCCAATTAATTTATGACATTTTGTACTTTTTACTTGGATGATCTTTTGTTTTGGTTTCTTTACCGTTAGATGTTGGTAATGTTTGATCATCTTATGATAGGATAGTTGTGATGCGTGTTGGTTGCGGTTCGCACTATGCTGCCCCATGGGGACATTTCCAGTTCACACTAATAAGATGGTAGTAATTTTTTTAGGGTTGGTCTCGAACACTTGTCACTGTTATTAACACTAACAAGTGAGACAATGACAATTATAATATTTGTCTTAGTGATGACAGAGTCGTATACCTTTTCTCCATCTCCCCTTGGGAGCATTGACACAGTGAATCTGTGTTTTGGGGGTTGGCACTGACAAAGATTCTGGCAATTGCCAACAAATTGTAACTGAAAAACAGTGACAATTACTGTTTGTCACTATTTTGGCAACTGACAATTCATCGATTTTAGTGTAGTAGTTGCGTAGGAGGTGGTAAACATAAATGGAGGAGAGAGTGATCATATTACCATTAAGTGGATTATCCAGGCAGCCAAATAAGCCAGTACTCCAATCCCCATTGCCAACCTGTACTGGAATCCCCAACTGAGGTGCTTGTGCCTGTGCCTGTGCCTGAGCCTGAGCTTGTGCTTGTGCTTGAGCTTGTGCTTGTGCTTGTGCTTGTGCTTGTGCTTGTGCTTGTGCTTGTGCTTGTGCTTGAGCTTGAGCTTGTGCTTGGATAAAAGATGCTTGGATAAAAGGCGCTTGGATAAAAGGCCTATATCCCACCGGAGGCTGGTGCTGCACTGCTGACTGTGGTGGTTGAGAAGAATCAGAGGGTTGTGAGCTACTGCCAGGAGAAAAGGCTGTTGTTTGTGGGTTCTCCTGAGTGAAGGCTATAAGTTGTGTGTTACCCGGAGTAAAGGCTGTTGTTTGTGGGTTCGCCGGAGTAAAGGCGACTAATTGTTGTTGATTTTGATGATGATGCTCTTCAGTCCCTGGGTTAGATTCTGGTTGAAACTCGTGATATTGTTGGTCAACATCTGAACTTGTACTTATACGTCCCATTATATTCTACCAGATTGATGAACAGCAGATGCAGAAAAAAAGCTTCTAGGTATGCTTTTATGAGTGAGTTTGCGCTTCAAATGGATAATAGTTGCTTTATAAGTTGAAAATTAGTAATAAGAATGAACGGTTTTTCAGAAGAGGACAAGAGAAAAAAGACTAATCCAACAATATTATTTGGGATTTACAGACATAAGGGCGGAAAGGTCTATTTCAATATTATATATGTAGCCCCAGAGACAGAGAGATTGTGGTTAACGCCATTTTCTTCCCTTCTTAGTTGACAGTTGTTAATTACTAATGACAAAACCTGGCGCATATACGAGAATTGATTGTATTTTAATCAGTTTGATCATCCCATGCACTTGGCCGGTGCCTTGTAAAATGGTAAGAAAAGCAAATCAATCTTGCAATCAATTTATAAATTGATTGGCCACCCATTTATTTTTACCAAAGTAAAAACTAGTTTATATTGTGGAATCACAAACACAAGATGAATACCGGTCCATTCCCTTATTATTATTATTATAATTATAATTATACTCCTACTCGATATTATAAAACATCTCCAAGACCAAGAAATATGAGGCATACATCACATAGAGTACATATAGTAGGTTTGCGAAAAATTGAGGCTAATTTAGAGTTTTTTGGTTAGGCAACCAAATACGTTTACGATATTCTCCAAGCGCCAGTGACGGAAAACGTTCCTGTATTGTGCGTATTGTGGCATGCAATTGTTCATATAAACTCCCCTGGCCAGTAATATCAATGTTCTGAGAAAATAAGACAAACATACAAGTCCAAACCATAGCAAACGTACAAAAGTGAAGATACATAAATAAATATATAGAGAAAGAAAGAGAGAGAAAGAGATTGGAGTTACTTGTTGAGGAAAATTTCCATTTTCCATCTGTGTATTCATCACTACCTTTGCTGCTTTGTGCAGAGGTGCTGGATCTCTCTCAGCCTAGTAGTCAAATGAAACAAGAAATAACAAATATTCAACCCCAATATATTTCGGTAGAAGTTAAACAAATCAATAGGTGGAATTTAAATACTTGTACCTATAACATTATGAGCAAACATGTGTATTAACCGTTAAAATACATATAGTTAGCTATAATAAACCTACCTGTCCAGAATACATAAAACCCATCACAGCCCATGCTGTTTGTACTATATTCGTTCAATTTCCGTCCATCGGTATATATTTATGTTTCACCCAAGATTTAATCAAAGGTGAGTAACAAAATACTAATAATCGTTAAACACAAAATTTAGGTGTTTTCATTACCATGTTTGGGCATGACTGAATGCTCTCTCCCCAACTGCCCTCTTCGTTTTGTGTTGGGAGGTAAAAGTCAACAGCTTTACAAACAGCTTTGCAGTTATCATATGTCTTCCCACCAGCAGCTAACCCTCCTACGCAAAACATGTGCCATACAAGAGGCAAATTCCCCAATATTTGTACCTGTCATATTTTGCCACCAAAATTTACAGAATTAGAGGCGGATTTTTAGGATTTGATATTGTTGTAGTGATTGTCCATTTTCATTTGCTGGAAAAGAAAATTTGGGAATAAGTTGACTTTCCATGACCCACCGGGGAATTGTCTGTCTTCAAGAAAATGAAAAGCCTTTTCAACGGAAATTTCTATTTCTTTCTCCCCATGCCCCGGATACAGTTGCTTGAACAATTGCAAAGCTTGGATTATTGAGCCAGTGCTCTCTACATGCTTAATTTACCAACAAATGAACCTTGTCAATGATCTGTGGTAATCAACACTACGAATTATACAAGTTGGATATGAAATCTTACTCTTTCTCAACAACGTCAGCAAAAACTTCTGAAGGATTCAATACCTGAGGAAAACCGAAAGAAAGACAAATATTTCACTTGGATTTGACTGGGTAACCATTTTATACAGATTGTAAAATGGTATTAGAGCTTAATATTACCTGTAAATATGATTGTGGAATTGGTGGCTCCCAAACACCAAAACCACCACTTTGAGGACTCTATATGAAGAGAAAAATGATAAGGAAAAAGAAACAAACAGAACTCATTATGTGATTCATCCTACTGCCTATAGAACTTACACAACTTCTACAAAATCTATATATTTATGTGTGTATCTAGTGATCTTCATTGCTAAAACTTGACGATATCATATATTTCGTACTTGTAAGTAAAGCATGACATTCATGGCCTCCTACAAACGTTCAACGTTAGCTTTCTCCCCGACAATCTCCTCTGGCATTTGAGAAAATAGTAGACACTATAAAAGGAAACAGAAAACTTGGTTATGGAATTAGGTATGAAGCTATAATTTTCACTAAATTTGTATTCTAAAGTAATACAAGAAACAAGTTAACTGTATTTTTTTTTTATTTTTTTTTTACCTTCAGTGCTTCAGCTGTACAATCTGATATGCACCAACCTTGATCTTGATCAGAGAAAGTCCACGATCCTTTATTAAAGTGTCTACGCATTCTTCTATAATATCCTGCTGGATCTTGCTTAACCTTCAAATTTGTTAGTACAAAACAGATTAGCCAAACAAATTAAGGGTTCATTTGATCGAGTTAAAGCATATCATTATCGCTTGAAATATCTGTGAGTCTTTTAGGTAGAAGTTTGCCTTTTAAGACAGTCCCCATATTCCTCAACCATATTACTTGAAATAACTGCTTGAGCCGCAAGCGCACGGTCCCAATTAACCCTGTCATCAAAGCAAACATATATCCAACTGTACTATTTTACTATCACTAATTTTGTGCAGCAATTTTTTGGGTAAATCTTTATAATCAATATAAGTTCAACCAATATTTTTCAATTGTTTTTTCACATAAAATTAACCTGCATTTTCATTCCATCCTCAGCTATCCATAAGTAATCGAGAACCGTAGCGAGGTGGCACTTGAACTCGTCACCATTTGGATCCTCTGCTCACCGCGATCCTCTGCCCACCAACATCATTTGTAAACTCTGCATTAATGAACCAAAAACATTAAAGAACCAAAAATATATACAAAATTTTAGATCCATTTTGAAGTTTGCCTATCTGCTAACCATACCAAAGTCGCCTCCCCAAATTAAAGTTCCTATGAAGGAAAACTAATACCCATTTCATCTTGCTCATTTACAACATACCTTTTCTACACATCCTACAGTAATGTATCTCTCCTCTGCTTCGTAGCGCATTAACGTAATTGCCTCTTGTAGAGCTTTCTCTCTCAACTTGGTGAAGGGCCAAGGTTTAAAAATGGGCTCGCAAAGGTAATGGAGTGTGTCCCAAAGCAAATCTTGTATGAAAGTATGAGCATAATAGAGATCCACCTGCATTAGTTCAGAATTAAGTGTTTCCTTTTATACCTTGAGTTTCATACGAAGAAGTGAGATTTCATTTAACCGACCTTACAACAGTAGTGGCGAGCTTTATTCCAATTATGTCCTCATAATGGATGGGGTGAATTTATTTTCTTAATGATAAAACAAGATCAGTGATCGGCCCTTGATATCTCCTACCGTATAAATTCGACATGGGCACGTAAGTTGTGCGACAGTAACACCACATTTTCCTTGCATTTTGCGAAGTAGGGACAAATAGTCAGACCAAACCCTCTATTTAATCTCCGTAGAGTTATTAACAAACGAAGAGAACAAATACAAGAACACGAAGAATGAGCGATACATATATACACATACGTTATATCTTTCAGATAATGTGATACAAGAACTCAAATATAGGGCATGTCTCGTTAACTGAAATTCAATGCAATGAAAACCTTTTCAATGTAAAATGATTTTGATACAAATGAAATGTTTGTGCATCTTTGGTTAGTATGAAAACCAATTGCACTACCTTCTAGTGTGTGTTGGTTTGCATCAAATGTGAAGAAACACTTCAAAAGTAAATCTGTTAAATTTTCTTGCAAAAGCAATATTTACAGTTAATGAAATATAGCCATAAATGAAATAATCTCAACCGACGTAGCAAGTAGCAAAGGATAGTGTATATATGTGACCTGGATGAAATGGAAAAATTGAAGGGAAAAGCCAAAATTCAGGGGGAAGTGGATTGCAACTTTCCCACTCATACACTCCAAGCACCTGCATAACACATAAGCAAATGTATTTTGGCAATTTTTCCCTTCAATGCCTCTTGTTCAAAACAAAATAGGGCGAAATCAATAATGCATTAAGTTGTTGTACATTAACGAATTGATGTGACATAAGCCATATCTACTTTGCCAGTAACACCGGCCTAAATATATATACATATATATATGTTGTTTAGTCTTTCCCCAAGAAGGTATGGAAGATGTGCCCCCGTGGCTAAGAATCCACTTCCTTGCTCTCTCCGGTGCACCATTACCATCGTATGGTCCCTGTCCTAGCAAACCTAATGCAATGTAGCTAAGTGCAGAGCCGAGCATGGTGCTGTGGCCTTCAATATAAAATCCCCATCCGCCATCTTTGTTCTAAATTGTGAGAAAACACCGTTAGTTTAGCAGTATTTTAGATAGTACTGAAAAATGCTTTTGACATTTTCAATATGGAGATTGACTGTTGGTGTAAGTAAAGTACTTGATGGTTATAAATGTATCGAATTATCTCCTTCTTGTGCTCTGCTGTTAGCATTTTATCCATTGTTCTGCTAATGTACAGGGTAATGAGCTGCATTTTGGACCATTTTCTCAAAACAATTAGAGAAACGTGGCAGATTTGAAGGAAAAGACAGACGCAGAGAAAGCAAGACATTAAAGACAAACCAAAAGTTCCCATTTTTTTTTTGTGACATAATTAATGTACCGAAATTTATATTATAAAATAAGATATATATCTTATCACTGCTTTTAATTAAAATTAGTGTTTCGCAATATGATGGAAGTGCATGTACGTTTTTATAGTTATATATTACTTTCACAAGAAAGCTGCTCATGATATTTGAAGTATCCTTAGTAAATGTCCTTGTCACACACGTCAAAAAAAAAAAAAAAAAAAAACAGACTTGCAAGGTGAGGTGTGAAAAACATAGGGCCAGTGACCATCACTTGCTTGTAATTTATTGTATTGCTCTATTCAATTGTAAAGCCTTTTTCACAGCCGCTCGTTGTGATTGCTTCAATTCGTAGCTCACTTCTTCTTTTTCCCCTAACCTTACTGGAAGTACGCTTGGAACATCGATACCACTTTCTCTAATAAGCTGTCCATTTAATACAAAAGGGAAAAAAATCATATGTGCAAAAAAAAATTAAAAAAAAATCCCTTTAAAACTTACGAATTTCAAGAGTTACATGCACAGTAGCCCACATGATTAATGTGTTAACAAAACTTGTTCTAAAATTGTAATCTAAAAGCACTACAGTAATTGATAATCCCTGTAAATTAAGTTAAAGAGTTCTCATTTTTATGTGAAACTCAAAGTGAGAGTCTTATTGTCAAAGATTAAGACATAAATTAACGCAATTTATTGGCGTTAAATTTTTGATGGCCTAGCTTTGTAGGTATGTTGACTGTGCATTCTAACAAGACTCAATACTAAAATATAATCTAACTATATTATATTTAGAGGTCTTATATCCAGATTTTATAGTGTTCTTTCAATGATAAAACTTAAAAGGGTCCAAATTGTGGACCTTTTTTTTTTTTTGCTACGAAATGATGATGAGATCCGGTGGTTCTAGAAAAAATTAAGGCTCAATCCCTGTTTTTTGAACTTTTTAGCTTGTGGTTCACCATGAACCAATCCATCTTTATTGAATTGGTTTGGTTAGATTTATAAAACTAATTAGATTGTTTGGGTTGATTTTTTTCAAAAACCGAATGGATTGATTTGGTTTTGGGTTTAACTTTTGAATTAACCGAACCAATCCAAAACTAATTGAATAATATAGATTATTTATATTTGTATATGTTATACGGGAAAGGGGGGGGTTGATCTTTACTTTTTATAGATTAGCTAATCTGAATTAATAATGACCATTCGATTTTAATGAACTGATCTAACGATTAAACTTATGTGCAGGTTAAAAAGCAATCTAAAATATATTAACGTGGGTAAAATATGTTAATATACAATTCCTTTTTTCCCGCCCAAATGTGTGAATACACGATTAATTTTTTCCCCCATCAAAGAAGTTGAAATGCTAATCTCTCCTCTATCCCGCCCATTCCTTCGATCACCATTTTGCTATGTTTTTTAAGCTAGCTTAACATTTCTAACTCAATCCAACTACAAGATACAAGATACAGATTTCTAAAAGCCCATCTCATTTTTTCTTCTTTCATTAAAAGCTATTCTTCATGGATGAACCCTTGATTAACCAAACGGACGAGGGTTTAGGGTTTAGAGAAGCATGCATGATAGATATGGGTAGGGGTGTTGTCAGAAATCCGAAAATCGAACGAACCGAACCGATCTGTTGCGATCCAAAATTTCCCGAACTGAAAAAAAAATCGAAACCGAAATAAAAAATCGAAACCGAAACGGATTGATTTGGGTCGGTATGGGTTGGGGATTCGGGTCCCCGAATTGAACCGAAAAAATCGAATCTTTTAAAAAAAAAATTTGCTAACTTAATGTAGTTACTTAAGTTGTCTTACAATACGTTGAAAAAAAAATGAAACTTTCTTACAACATTTACATTATATAAATGACCCAACCCTATGGATTATTTACATTTACAAATAATTACTTAACCTAATTATTAAAATAAATATATTATATAATTTTTTTGTAGCGCCTTTTGAGCGAATTATATTTTTAGTACAATTTTGAACTAAAGTTTTAACAATACAAAAAAAAATTGAATGAGATTGAACCGGACCGAAACCGAATAATTTAGGGAGGGTTTGGGTTTCATAGGTACGAAAATCGAAACCGAACCGAACGAAACAGAAACTATAAAGTTTGGGGAGGGTTTGGGGTACCCTAGTTTCTACCCCGACCAAAACCAAAAACACCCTTAGATGTGGGCATAGGAATGATAAATGATCCAGTTTCTGATATATATAACTCTTCGTGTATGCCTATATTTTTCTCTTTAATGGTTTTATCTTCTTCTTCTTCTTAAGTACATATTTTTAACATTTGACTAGTTTGTTACAATTAAATATAAAACCTCTAATACAAAGCTATTTTGTTTGAAATTTTGTAGTAACATGGAAGCCGCAGCTGCTCGGGATGAAAATCATATTTCAATGAGTAATATTAACCGAGTAAACTGGACTCCTGCTATTGGTATGTTATTTGAAAATTTAGATGATGCCAAACTTTTTTGGACAAATTATGGGAAGCATATGGGATTTAGCATTAGACAACAGAGGTTTAATACATCTCCAAAGGATAAAATAATCACAAATATTGTGTATAGTTGCTCAAAATTCGGGGTTTGCGAGAACGATAAACGAAGAATCTATGGCAAGCATCGTCCAGAAGTAAGAACGGATTTGTAAGGTGATGATTAATTTGTTCTTAAATTGAGAGAATGAAAAATACATGATTAATTTTTTTAAAAGTGAGCATAATCATGAGCTTGAGCCTCTGGAGACTCGTTTCTTGTTGAAAGTAAACAAAAATATGTTAGATGCTCAAAAAAGTGCAATTGTGATAGAATATACTGCGGGATTGAGTAATGCAAAAGCACATGGATTTTTTGGTGTTGAAACTGGTGGTAAAGATCATCTTGGATATATTATGGAGGATCATAAGACTTATTTACGGTTTAAGAGAGAAAAAGATATGGCTGCTTGAGAGCTAAGGAGTACATTGAAGTACTTTAATCGTCAGAAGTTGAAAAATTCATCTTTTTATCATTCTATGTTGCTTGACATGAATGAGGAAGTCACTAACATATTTTGGTGTAATTGTCGGATGCAGCTCGATTATGAGGTGTTTGGTGATGTGGTTGTTTTAGATACTACGTACAGAATAAACAAATCATAAAGATCTCTTGTTGTTTTTACTGGCTTTAACCATCACAGACATATGATAATATTTGGAGTAACAATTATGTATGATGAGACAATACTTTCATTTGTTTAGGTTTTGGAAACATTTTTGGAGACACACAAATATAAAAAGCCACAAACAATCTTCACAGATCAATGTCAAGCCATGTCTAATGCAATAGTTCAAGTGTTACTTGAATCATTTCACGAATTATGTGCTTGGCATCTTTCCCAAAATGCAAAGAAGCATATGGGAAATTACATGAAATGCGATAAGAACTTTTAAGGTCCTTTTTACCGATGTATGCTTCACATACAAGATGAGGCTGAATTTGAAGTAACTTGGAAGAAAATGGTAGAAGATTGTGGTGTGAAGGATAACAACTGGATCAACAATACATATGCATTGAGACATAAATGGGATATGTGCTTTATAAAAAATACCTTCACTTTGGGGATAAGGAGCACTCAATTAGCAAAAAGCTTAAACAGTGATATAAAAGATTGTTTGCGGTCTAACATTAATACGGAAGATTTTTTTGTACAGTTTGATTATGTAATTAATGATAAAAGATTGAATAAGCGAGCAACGGAGTTTTATGCAAGATAAAAGCTTCCACCCGAGTCAATGAATCGCTCTCCACTACTACGACAAGCTGCGAAGATCTATACTCCAAAAATATCTTTACTATTTAAAAAAGAGTTTGATAAGTCATTAGAGGCATTTAAATACAACCAGTGACAATATGAGAACCAATTTATCATTACTTCGCTAGATGTAGCAAGTCAAGAATTCAAAGTGTATTTCGATCGATCGAGGGATGTAGTTACATGCTCTTGTAGGCTATTTGAGATTGGGGGAATTTTGTGTCATCATATACTTAAAGTTTTTAGTAAGAAAGATGTATATAAAATTCCAGAGAAATGTTTTTTGAAAAGATGGGCTAGAGGAGCGAAAAGTTGGTTTTCACTTGATGAAGATGTAAAGGAAAAAGAAGATAAAAATGGTTTCATCAATCGGATAAATAGTATTTTGTTACGAGCCTTATATCATGGTTTAATTTGTAGTGATTCTTGTAAGGGACTAGAGAGCATGGTAATGGATTTTTGTAAGAGAGTTTTTTATAATTATCCTAAAAAAACGGCACAACAAGTTGGAGACTCTACTCAAGACCCAAATTTTAAAAGAGCATTGAAGAAAAAAGAAGTGAAACAAAAAACAAGAAGGCAAAAACCCTTGCATGAACAACGACAAGGAAAGGGAAAAAAAAACAAGAGTTGAAAAGGTAAATATAAATTTTTCATTATTTTGTTATGTCCTGTGAAAAGGTGAAAAATAAATTATATATATATTCTTTTCTTTTTGTAAGATCAAAAAGATGTTAGAAGCCAAGAACTTAAACCGGGATTTCCTGTTTCATCGTTATTTCCACCGTCATTTTGTAAGTCATGGTATTAATATCTTTCTATCTACGCACAGTGCGGTTTTTTTAAGCGTGTATTTCTATCATTTTTTTGTCAGATCCAAAGGATATTATTTTCCAAGTGTTGCCCAGCTGATTCTAAATTATATTATTTATTAATGCTTCAGGTGATTTGGACACAAAATTCACTGTCAGCTGATCAATGAGAGATGAACATATGTAGTGGGAAAGCTTTGCGATCGAACTTAACAAAATTCATTAGTTTTGGTCTGTGTTGGGTTTTAAGCCTGAACTTTATTTTTGTAATTTTGTTTGTCCTTGAATTTTACATATTATTACTGTTTCAATTGATGAGGTTGTTTTAATGAAATTAGTGAACTTTCTTTATTTATGTCATTTTGTACTACTTTGGATGATTAATTTTATTTCGAGGTATAGTAGAAAGTAGCGTGTGACTTTAAGAAAAATCCATGATTGTGCATCTACATATTAATAGGCTACTTGAAAATTAAATGAGAAATTAAAGTTCAGTATGCTCAAAGAATTTCAATTTCATTAAAATCTCCAACTCAAGAACAACATTTGAGGTAAATTACCCAAATGCTTTTTCCTCAATAATTTATCTAATTCAAATAAGTTAGCTAATTCAAAACTTAATCAATTCGTTTGATTACATTTTCTTCTTAGAGTGAGGCACTTTAATTCTTCTCTTGAATTCCAAATCTTGATCTTAGTGGTCAATAAATGACAAAGCTTGCACTTTCTTCACGATCTTGATTACACTTTCTTCTTGTAGTGAGGCACTTGAAGTCTTCTCTTGAATTCCAAATCTTGATCTTGGTGGTGGTCTATAAATAACAACGCTTGTACTTTCTTTATGGTCTATAAATTGCAAAGCTTGCACTTTCTTCGAGTGGTGGACTTAGAATTAGGTTCACCAGAGCTAAAAAAATAACACACAAAATAATTAATAGAGGATTATATACTAAAGAAAAGAGAATTTATAACTAACTAGAGCACATCAAAGAGTTTGAACAACTTATCTTTGCATAGCCGATAAAATGTAAATAGTATAGAGACCACCAAATTCTAATAATCATTAAGAATTGATGCTAGCTGCAATGAAGAAAAATAAATACAATTGGTGGATGAGAATTTATGCCAATAACACCCCCAAATCCCTAATAATAATTATAATGCTAAAGAACAGTAAATATGATGATTAAAGAATATAATGGCTACACTAAAAAATTATGACTAATTAACCCCAAAATTTACTGAAGAAATTTAGTTCTTTACCCCAAGACTAATTTTACAGACTCACGTCAACAAAACCCTAAAACCTTTCTTTCAATTATTTACCCTTTGGTTTGATTGATGTAAGTTCTATCAACTAAATGACCCAAGGCATCTTATATCGATAATAATTCACATTCAATGTTCACAATTTCACCAATATATTTTTACAAATAATTTCATATACCTGAGTGAGGAGATATATATATATAGAGAAAGCATTGAGAGAGGCTGAAAGAGAAGGCAACAAAGCTGTAGACACCCCGATCCGTGACCCCCGCAAGAACCTTAAATGACCTACGAGAACTACTGATTTGGAGTCCGGGACCCACCCGAGCACCCGAAACTACCCCGAGGGGGTTTGTTGCGCGACATACCTATTTTCATGAAGGATTGTCGCACGACATATCACATTGTCGCGCGACAATACCTGATATGTCGCGCGACAAACCTGCTATGTCGCGCGACAATCCCTCTCTGCACCCGACCAACCACTTTATGACACATCACAGTGTCAGAACCCATCACTTCAGCCGTTTGTCGCGCGACATTCAGGTATGTCGCGCGACAAACAGGCACAGTGAATTAGGAATGTCGCACGACAAACGGATATGTCGCGCGACACTTGCCTTTTCTGGGGAAATGTCGCGCGACAATTTTCCCCGAGCAATATAAATAGGCCAACACCCCCAAGGGTTCTAGACGGCAACTTCTCGCCACAATTTCTATACTAAAATTCCTTATTCTCTCTGATATTTTCTTATCTTTAAGCCTTCTCCGGAAGCATCTGCGATAACATTTATTT
This sequence comes from Lonicera japonica, assembly GCA_021464415.1. Lineage (NCBI taxonomy): Eukaryota > Viridiplantae > Streptophyta > Magnoliopsida > Dipsacales > Caprifoliaceae > Lonicera > Lonicera japonica. The sequence continues at coordinate 13,506,498 of CM038467.1, read as the reverse complement.
TCGCAAGAGTCTCGGATCTAATCTTGGCACCCGGAGTGCCACCTTCTAGAGTCAGACCGCTGGAAATATTTCTAAGAGGAAAAGCTAATATTCGCCGGAGGTCTTCTCTGCCATATTATATTTTCTCTCTCTTATTCTTATATATATCGTCTGGAAGGTAACTAAAGTCTCTTCTAGTAATTAAATAAGATATTTGTATATTAGTTTTATTGTAGACTTTTTAAAAATCGATTTTTTTAACGGGGCGCTGCCCCATACCCCGCGACCTGACCGGGCAAGTCGATCCCCGTCCTAGTAAGCGAAGTGACGACATAGTTGTGGTAGATTCCTAACGCGCTCGAAAATCAGGTTTTCATTAGTTATTTACAGAAAGCAGTAGAATATCAGTAAAAGCATCCAAGTTTTCTAACATAGAATAAACATATAAGACCACTAGAGACCGAAAGGGCGAAATGGGTGCTTAACACCTTCCCAAACCGTAATATAGTTCCCGAACCCTATAGAATCCTGATTTCGTAGACAAACGTGTAAAGAAAAGTTTATCTGTAGCCTTCCCTCTTACACAATCATTTTTGTCCGTTTTCTCGTAAAACGTACTGGCGACTCTGAACGAACCCTCTTGCATCTAGAAATAGGATAGAGGGACTCCCGATATGAATTATCAACACATAGAAGCAAATGGAACAACGGAATCCTTTCCGATGTTTCAGACGCCCACCAATGGGAACGAGAACCCGGGGGTCGCATTTGCGGATTCTCACAAAAGCACTGACAGAGCGTGAAAGAGCATACAACGTCCATGAAAATATGTGAATTTGCTTGATTTCTCCTGCGGCCATGGTAGGTGATGATGCTGATTTTTAGTTCGCGTCTGGGGTGAAAAAGAAACTCGCTTTATCTATTATGTTTCAAAGAAAGAATAAGTAAATTTAATTAATTTTATATCCCATATACAGTTAACCGTTAGATCTACTCATTTAAATCTAATGGCTATCATTTATTTAGATTAGCTGATCTATTTATTTTAAAGATCAGCGCCCCCGTACCTGGTTCCTTACTTATGTTGTTATATACTAGATACACGTACATGAGAATTATTCACAAGATTCCTGAATCAAAATCTATGACGCACAGATTATTTGAAATGGTAAAATAATCTAATCTCACCTGAATCGCACTTAAAACCAAAGCCTAATTCTCTAACCTGTATATGTAAAATGTAAATCATAAAAAAAATATAAGGGTTTTTTTTGCCATGTTGAAGTTAGCATCTGCTCCAAGTTATGTTTTCCTAGCAATCCATGAAGTAAGGTTGTATTTTTTTGGTTATATGCGAAAGCCTCTACTGTTTGCAAGTAATCTTTAATCAATTTTACAGTAATCTATATTCAATCGATTGGTATGAGGCTATTGGCAGATAATAAAAAAGTCCCTAAGTCAGTTAATTAGGGTTGCCATTTTTAAATTGCATATCGAGGTCTCTAGCAATCTTTAACCTCAATATTATTTATAATTTTTTTACATTATAGAGCATCAGTTACCATTGCTCTTTAACTGTAAATAACAAGAAAAAACAGTTAATCAAATAAGTCACTTATAACCTTAATGTAACTCCTGAATGTGGTTCTAGTTCAGTAAATCAATCATCATAAGTAAACCTTTTCCCTAATACGCTAATTCCAGCAACTTAAAAAACATAAATCTTCAAAATAGAAGCCCTTTGATATACCAAACTAAAAAGGCTTATCCCAAAAAGAACTAATAAAGAAATCCAGTGTAAAAATCGTGTCAACCATTTAAAAAAATGTCGTTTTCCACTAGTTTGAGGCATTTTTATACTATTTCAAGCATTTTCATGCTTTTAAACCTATACCATTTTATCATTTTACGAGGAAGATAGCAATTCCGAAAAATGGGAATTTTACTTTTATATTTCTCTAATGATTCAACATGAATTGAAGGATGAATAGTGATGGGAGAATATATTATTTACATTCTAATAGTGTAATCATTCAACAACAAACAAATAATTTAGTTTAGATCAATTTTGTTTTGAACTAATATATAATTAATAGAGATATTGATCCAGTTATGAGAGGAAAGATATAGTTCAGGGCTTTTGTTACAACAAACATGGATTGTCAAAACATTCATTGTGGCATTTAATTGAACAACTCATATGCATCATTGTATCACCTAAATTTAACTATTACACTCAACCAAACAAGTTAGTTTAAGCTTGCATTAAGTTCCATATTGATAAAATTAACAATAATGCTATTATAACAACTGAAAGAAACAACAAAATTCAGAAAAAAGAAGAAGCAAATCACAGTAATAATTTACTTTTCATGAAATTTATCATCATAACATCATACGTATGGTAATGCAGAGACAAGCAACTGTTTAAGTAAGAAGAGTAAAATAAATGAAATTAGGGTTTCGTTAGTACTACTCATAGTGTGATTCGTTCCATCGATATTACGCTTCCGACTGAGAAAAAGAAGAACTCAAGTTGTAGCAATTCCAATAGAGAAGAAGATGAACTCGAGTTATAGCACTTCCACTGAGAAGAGGAGAAGAAGAAGGAGAAAACTCCTGTTGTTATAATTCCGGTAGACCCGTGAAAGAATAAAGAATATTGTTATGTAAGTAATTTTTAAGTTTTAAAAATTTAAGTAGGGAGGAAAAAAAATTAGCAGCGTTTTTTTAAAGTACAAAAATTGGGGTGAGTATAATAGGTTTTACGTTATTTTTTAGGTTAAAATTGACATAAGTTTGACTTTTGGTGATGTGAGAAGATAGATTATATAAGTGCATTTAAAAACATTTTTTATAAAGAGCGTAAAAACATAAATCACATTAAAAGTATTAAAATATAAGTAAAATTTTAAATAAATGAGGGCATTTTAATAAAACACACCCCAAAATATACTATAATAATGTATTATTTGCTTTCACTAAAAAATCAAGGAAAAAAAGTAAATACGGAAGAGAAAGAAACAAAAGACGAAGGTGGTGTTTGGTTGAGATTTTAAAATCAAGTTTTTAAAATTTCGACCAAAAAGTCAACTTTACTTCACACTTCCCAAATTCATTTCACTTTATTTTCTCTCAAATAAAATTTATAATATCGAAATTTATAAAATAAGATCTATTGTGATTACCTTTTAATTTTTTTTCACGAGTTTTTTAAAATTCGTTAAAAAAGTTGTAACAAAAATTAAATTCACTTTTCTAACCCACTTTCACACTTTTCAAAAATTTATCTAAAAAAAGACATGTTTTAAAATCTCAACAGCACTAAAGGTTGTTTGTTTCAACCACTTAAATCGGAAAACTTTAAGTTTTCATATTTAAGTGGTATCAAAGTTGTTTGTTTGGCAAAAAATTTCAGTGACTTACTACTTAAATCTGAAAATTTGCATCTAAAAAATTAAGTGGCAAGGTAGCAACTTAAATCTGAAAACTTAAAACATCCCATTACAAAATAACTATTTACCCTCTTTAAAACTTAAAACACACTCCTCAAAATACTTAATAAGAGCAAAATTATCGTATTAATAAAGATTAATTTTCATATGTATTATATTTAAACAAACAATGTTTTTTTAAATACAATTTTTAAAACTGAACAAATTTTTTTTTTCAATTTCAATTAACAATTATCAATTCAATTTTCGGTTTCAGTTTTAAATTGTTTTATCAAACCCCAACTAAATGTTTATACGACCTGTCCAAAATCTCGGCATTTAATTCCTTCACTCCCACGCTGAGTTCTATTAGCGAACACACTGTCTATGATCGAAGAGCGAAATAGATACCGAGATCAGAAAACGACCATTGTTTCAGATCTATTTTCATCAATGGAGGTTTCTCAAGCAGGTTACGACAGAGACAAGTCTAATTCATCTTCTTCTACACCTGTTCCATCCATCGCAAGTTTCTGGAAAGGTATCATCACAATCTTACACTTTTTCTAATTAGCGTTCCTGTTTTATGCAATTTTGTCGGTTAATTACAACTTTCGATTTGTGATTTAATTTTCTCACTTTTGGGTTTTGCTTTCAATTCGATCTGATTCGAAGCCAAAGGGCAATTGTGATTTAATTTGGAATTTACCGCTCTTGATGGTTTGCTTAGGTGAACTGTGTAGTCGACTATTCAATGATTTCAATGATTAGGATATTACTGAGGTTTTCTGTGGGTAAGGGGGTAATCGCCTAATTAAGTTGTTTAGTACATGTAGTATGAGTATCTCTGCTAAATTTATTAAAAACTATTATACAAACATTGAAATGAATAAAAAGGAACATATGAAGCTTTCTAAGTGTTTAGTTTATTTTGGATGAATTATGCATACCTAACAGTTTGTGACAGCTGTTTGGAGCGATTTGTTTATAGTTGGAAGATACCATGAGACACATTAGGGACCTTTAGATCAAGAATAGAGTAACTTTTGCCAATTTTAAGTATTTTCCGTTTTATAATTTTGCTCCTCATGCTTAGTGGTGATCTGTCAAGGTATTTGTGAGGCAAGAGGGCATAAGCGTTCCATCGGTGAGTATCGATGTAGTTACAATGCAGGGAGTTAATTTGTTTCTTAGACGGTTTTGGAGGGCTCGGATACCTTCTCACTTGTTTCATCTTCATTATGGAGCTTATGGAGATCTTTGTCCTTTATTAGGCTTGAAAACTAGTACGAGCATCAGTGTCGTTGGCACAGAGAATATATTGAATGGCATTGTTGACTACTTTCAATATGATGCGCTTTTACTTCTATTGATTATTTTATATAGTTTTTGGGAGGATTTATCTCAAGTTTGTGTAGAGCCTGGGGCTTGGCCCTTGTATGTTTTGCATGTGGGCTTTGCCTCGTTGGGCCGTTTGCTAATGCATTTTGCTCATCAATAATGGGGAGCGTTAACAGTGCATCTGGCTTAGCTTGGGGATGCAATTGTGATTCCTATTTTGGCTTGTATTTGGGCCTCATATTGGGGCAGAGTGGAAATCTTCTCCAAGCTAGTTATTGGGATAATGATGGAGGGGTTTGTCCACCTAGTTTAAGTTTCTCATATCCCAGCTGTTAATAAATAGAAGTAGTGTCCTGTCCTGGTCCGGCCTAGTAAGATGTCTCATTGAGCTAGTAATTGAGAGCATTCAGCTCATTTGCTTGCCATTTGACTCTTTTTTTTTTAAAAGCAAAGATAGGGCAATAGCCTCTAAAATTTTATTAATTAGGAAAAACAAAAGGCAGTACAACTAAGATTCTCTTCACCCTAATATTTGGTAAATGGCTGCTATCAATTCTAGAAACAAAATTTAGGAATCATCATAGGGAGCTGGCTTCCGAATAACTCGTTTAACCCTTAAGAATCTAAGATTAACATTGTCAAAGCTACAGGAACTACACTTTGGGTCATCGAAGCGAACTTGATCCAAAAGAAAGGATTCATCTTGATCAAATTGGACTTTAGAACATTCCTTTTGCAACTTTTTTAGATTCTTTTCTGGGACTTAGAATAAACAAGAGAAAAACCATTGTCACCCACAACATTAGCCAAAACGGATGTCGAAGCTGAGCCCAATGGATCAATCAAATGTTGTTTGAATTCCACCTCACTTTTCTTGGCCTTGCGAAGAGTAACATGGCTACCCTTACAATCATGGCCCAAATTAGAGCAAGATGGAGTTCCATCAAGAAGACTAGAGTTACCGTCACCCTCTCAAAACTTGGTCACATGAACTGGAGAAATTGCTGGAGACTTCAAATGTTTTTCTTGAGCATTCTCTGCACTCAAAGATTCCTCTTCAATATCTTCCTCTTTGATACTTGATTTCCCTTGGGACATAGTTTCTTTCCACTTGCTAACATCATCTCTAGTTTTTTGTTGTATGCTTGCCCTTACTACTTCCTTAGTTCTTCCAAGTTCCATCTACATGCCCAACTTTCCCCTCATTAGATTGCTTTTGCTCTTCCTCATTAATTTGTTTTTGCACCAAAATGACCTGTTGCTTAAGAGTTGGATTATTTTGATGAATGCAATTTGAATTCCCTACTTGTAACAATTGGATTACCTTCTCTCTTATTTTCATCAGCTCTGCAATCCAAGTGACCATGTACCTGTTTCAAACAATTCACACAATATTTTGGTATTATTTCATAGGAAATCTTCTGCCAAAAACCATTATTCCCACAACCAACCCAGACTCGATTAAGGAATTTCTTAAGTAAGTCCATTGCAATACAAATCCGTGCTACACTCGGTCTAGTTAGCGAAGAAGTAGCAGCATCTACCTTCATTGGTGAACTGAGCGCGCTACCAATGGAAAATAGGCTTTGCTTGTTGAAAAGGTGTACAAGAAGACAATGGAAATTTACCCATATTGGAGCAATCAATGATTCTGCATCAACACTAAAATCTGGCATCCATCTAAATACTCTCATCGGAAATCTCTTAACGTACCAATTCTCCCAAAGCCAAACCCTATGGAAATCTTCTTCTATATTAAATCTAATCAGAATGTGCTTATTGTTGAGAAGACCAATGCTAAAAGCCGATTTGAATCCAAAGGATTCAAAAATAGATCTAACCTCACAAAGAGCTGGTCTCCCATGAGAGAATTTCCCAATTAATGCTTGCTTTAATGGGGATGATAAGCAAGCAATTTCTGCATCAGAAAAATAGATTGTGGGCTCACCTCGATGGGTTCCCAGAATCTTCAAAGGAATAGTTGTTGATTTCGTAGCTCCAATTACGTCAGCGAATGATCTGGTATCAGACGGCATTTGAATCAGCGGAATCGGTGGAGACTTCGTTGCGAAGGAGAGGCACATGATAGCAGAAGTTATTGTGCGCTGAGAGTGTAATGAGGGTTTGTTTAAAATAGCCCAACTTGCTTGCCATTTGACTTCTTTTTTATTTCAATTCAATTGATTCACAAACCTTAAGCAGGCAAGTCTAATAATGATGGGGTATTGATTAAATTATTCATGATATCTCTTTTTGCTTATAGAGTTTGATTTAGAGAAGGAAAGGAGTATTTTGGATGAACAAGGGCTTAGAATTGCTGAAAATCAGGAAAACAGCCAGAAGAACCGGCGGAAGCTTGCAGAGAGCACTAGAGGTATTACACTTGCTACCCTATGTTTAAGAAATGATTTGCTGGACTATAAATTTTTTTCCAATCCATCATCACTGGCTCATATTCATGACGTCTGAGATTCTGGTTTAACTCTTACAAATGAGCAAACATATGAATCTTTGTTCGAGTTATGCAAGAGAGACTGTTGAAGGGGTTTTGTGTGTGTGTTTTTTTTTTTTTTTTTTTTGGGGGGGGGTTAAAGTTTCTTGGTCAGTATCAAATTATTGGTGAATTTTTTTTTCCTTTTTACCTGTTGACAGATTTCAAGAAAGCTTCAGCAGAAGAAAAGTTGGGCTTATTCAATTCCTTACTAAAGGGTTATCAAGAAGAGGTTGATAATCTTACAAAGAGAGCAAAGTTTGGTGAAAATGCTTTTCTCAACATTTACCAGAAACTTTATGAAGCTCCAGATCCTTATCCAGTCCTCACTTCCATGGCTGTAAGCACTGGCTTGTTCATTTAACTACTCCATAAAGCATTTTCATAATTTTAAATAGCATGAGTTAGGCCTCTTTGACTGTCAGATAGATATGAATGAGCTTCATTAATGTTTGGAGGCCAGTTATGTTTGACTATTTAACTCTCAGATCTCAAACACTGAATTTTAATAATTAATCGACTAATATGCTTGAAGTAACTTACTTTTTGGCGCAAAATTATAATAAGGGTGATCTAATTGCATTCCACGTATGAGTATCTGTTAACTCGACCTATTAAATTCCGTCCGAAGACTGCTCCTTTAAAAGGTTTTAGGAGGGCAACAGAAGATTGGTCTATCTAATTATTTTGTTAAATATTCTTTATTGGTTGCCATTCTTTTATGCTGCTAGTTTGACAGGTTGTTTTGAGGTATATTTTTAGTTGTCACGTTACTTTAAATTGGGGCTACCTCAGTTTGTGCGATTGATCAAGTACTGAGGTGGTCTGGTAAGGGTGGAGCCTAACCAACCATAAGGAAGGGAATGCGTTACTAAAAGGGGAGTTTTTCCTTACCAAGGGTGTATTTCAACTAGCTTGAGCATCTATAGTTGACTTTTATCTGCATGCTTTTCCAGTGTTCTAAAAATAATCCCTAATCGGCAGGAGACCTTGGAGACAAGGCCTAGTCTCTTCTGAAAATCAGAACGGCTAGTCTGCGACTTGGGTCAATATGTTGCTTCTTCTTCTTTTTTTTTTTTTCACAAAACGCGATTCTCTCCCTTCCCTAACTCAAATGACATTTATTCTCCCTAACTTTAGGTAGTATGGGGTTTAACTTGTTTCTTTTGTCTTTGATATGCATGTTAGTTGGTTGGATGTTGGAGAATTAATGTCATTTTGAAAAGTATTGTATGATTTCTTGTGTTTTGTAACTTTATTAGTATTATTTTATTTAAAATAACATTATAGTGAAAAATTGTTTTTCCAATTAAACCCCTAGTCTCCAGTCTCCACAGTCTCCAGTCTCCACCTTGGCAACCTAGGACTGCCTAGTGATTTTTAGAACATTATGCTTTTCTCCCACTCCTCTTTCCTTGAAGGATGTCTCGACCTTTATCTACACCTCATTCATTTCGTTCCTTTTATCGTAGGTCCTAATTTTTTTTTATTTTGAAAAGTTTGAAGAAATGGTATGCTTCCTGATACGAAAGATTCGGTGTGTTTTTCTTTTTCTTGTCTCTTTGCAGGAGAAAGATTTGAAACTCTCTGAAGTAGAGTCTGAGAATCGAAAGATGAAGGTTGAACTTGAGGAATTCAGAACAGAGTCAACTCATTTGAAAAATCAACAAGCAACAATAAGACGACTTGAAGAGCGCACTCGCCAGTTAGAACAACAGGTTAGCATAATGGTTCTTATTGATTCTGCTTATTGCATTGTAATGCTACACTTGCCATGATCCTCAGTAAATGTGACAATGAAGAAGTTGATTTGATGTTTGCAACAATAATAATATGTTGGAGGGGCAGGGTCAGACAATAATTTCTTGCTAGTTTGCAAAACAAAGAATTATGTGAGCTCTACGAGGGAAAATTTGAGCATTTAGATTTTCTTTTCCCTTTATTCTCCAATCGAAGTCTAAGATTTGAATAAGAGAGGTACCAAAGTTTAAAATTGAGTCAATTGACAATAAATTATGTACCTAAGCCTAAATGATCCAAAAAAAAGTGTAGAAAACCTATTAATTACTTTGACTATCATACTTGTGTGCTCTTCTCTACATGTCATTTTGTTTAAAGGATGTTGCCATGGGGCTTTCAATAGTTATTTTCATGAGTCCACTGTACCATTATACACATATCCATACTATAATTTGGAGTTCAACAGCTTCACAATATCTGGTTGCTATTATCATCTTTTATGATTTAGAACAGTAATTTTTGTTGGTAGATTGCATGCTTACCACCTTATGATCTTGATTATAGCGTTGTATATATGTTAAGAGTTTATGTTAATTCTTTCTGATATGTATTCAGATGGAAGAAAAAGTCAAGGAAATTGTTGAGATAAAGCAGCGCAGCCTTGCAGAAGAGAACCAGAAAACACTAGAGGTTCTAAAAGAAAGGTATACTTTTTTCTTGTTGCATGGAATGTTAGACATGCCAATCAAAGAGATAACCAAACAATTCTATTTTATTGATACAGGGAGCAGTTGTTGCAGGATCAATTGCGACAAGCTCAGGAAAGTGTTTCCAATATGCAAAAGTTACATGAGCTTGCACAGAGCCAGTTGTTTGAATTTCAAACTCAATCAGGTTAGATGTTATTCAGAATTTGGATTTTCTATCATGGATGATAAAATAGAACCTGCCCCCGCCCCTCCCCCAGTTTTCAGCATGACATCATTTATTGAAAAAATTTATGTTGAAATTTTTTAGTTCACTTCGCATGTTACTTATACTAGCCTTTAAGTTTCATCCATTCTCACAGCAAATATTTTGTTTCTTTTTTATATAAATGTACATTGCTTACTCCTGTTTAAATATTGCAGAGGAAGATAGAGCAGCGAAGCAGTCAGAGGTCAATCTCTTAATGGATGAGGTTGAACGGGCTCAAAGTCGCCTTCTAAGTCTTGAAAGGGAGAAGGTGAGTTACAAAATCAACATGTTTCTTTAAAAGGATGCCCTGTATTCTCTGAACACACTACCATGGGCATGTAGATAAGAAGCCCTTTCTTTTTTTGATGAAATAAAGTGGATTCAAGTTCTTCCTTAAAACTAAATATGTGAAAGAGAGTAAATATTTTAATGTTTCAATTAGTTCTTCAAAGATGCTCCGCAAAAACTTTTTTTTTTGAAAAAGAAATAACTACTAAAAAAGCGAAAATTTCATATTGTGATTGCATTATACTGCTTAAAGATACAATAAAAATGCCCTTAGCTCACAAGCCGTCATCTTTATTACATAAGGGGTTTTCACAGTGATTTCCGTATAGAAATTGCCTCGGCCTAAAGCCTTAACCCACTTTTATTTTGCTCTTCTTCTTATCCTGTTCTTCTTTTTTTTTTTTAAACCTTTAGCTTGTATGAAATCACTCCATTGTGCCAGTGCTTACGTGGCCAATGTTGCCTGCCAAACTATCTTTAGGCGACTTGCTTTGTATTAAGGACCAGTGGAGGGTCTATATTTCTAAGGGTTTTCTGATTCTTGTTTAATGAACTGATGTTGTTAGGGTTCTCTTGGAGCTATTCTTTTTAATTATGTTATGAATTTCTGTTTCTTATAAAAAAAATAAAATTATGAAGGAATAAGTACTATTTCCATCTATTTATAAAATTATGTCTTTTGAAGAAATAAGAGAAGAAAGATTGTTATCAGAAGATTCGTATTGGTTTGGCTTACTCAAATTGAGAGCAACAGCTTTATATTTATACCAAACAATAATGTACAAGATAACGAATGAAAGAAAGAAGGCATGTATTCCCACAATCATGGAACATGGGAGGGATTACTGTCGATGCCAGCTAATATAAATATGTAATTTCCCACTCTACCCTTAAGCCGGAGTGCATCTATCAATCAAGCCCAGCTTTGACATGGAAGACCTCAGCAACTAGGGACATTTTTTGTGAAAACATGGGTATAATGCTCATAGAAGGACCAAAGCAACAGTGGACAATTCCTGAATGAACTTTCTCCCTAATGAAATGAATCTCCACGTCTCTATATGTCTTCTCATGAAGAACTGTGTCCGAAGTAAGCATGACTGTGGACCTATTGTCCCAAAAACAATTCAGTAAGAGCAGTGGTGTACCCAGAAATTTCTTTCAGTGGATGCTAAAAAAAGTTTTAAACAAGGACGTTGTGTGAATGGAAAGAAAAATTATTTTGAATACTAGAATTATTTACATTTTTCAATTAAATATATTGTCATAGTTCACAATATTGACAAGAATAATATTTGGGGCTTTGTCAAGGGTGAAAGCGGTGACAACATTCAATTTTCTCTTAGTCACGGTTGGTGCAGTGACAAATGAGGATATTCGTCATGGTCAAGCTTATGTAACACTGTAGTCATGAACAGAAAACTTTGGTGATGGACGAAAACAGTGATTCTTCTAATTTTTTTACTATATTCATGTTTTTTTCCCCGTAAACCATGTGGGCAGGCCAGCCCGAGTAAGAGGTGTAACGCAGTTTATTAGATGGTTCATTTCATTAATCTTAAAGTTATGAAAAGTGTGCTGGATGTACGGCTTCCTGTACAAAAGCCTTCAGGGAACAATTGCTGTTTTAACATTTTCAGTTCATAGTTTCAATATTTTAATTATGGGTAGACAAAGTTTGCTTATTCTACTTCTTTCCTCGTGGGCAGGGAGTCCTTCGTTCCCAGTTACAAACAGCAAATGAAGAGAATGGAGATAAGAATAGGTGATTCTCTCCTATATTTATATCTTGACCTTTGTACACAAAGAAATTAATCTATCTCTCTCTCCCCCTCCCCCTCCCCGATTGGTCTTAACTATTCATATATAGTATGAAATGCCCTTCCAAAGCCCTCTATTGTGATTATCTGATCCTGTAGATTGCTATCTTGTTACTTGAATTTTTCTTCTCGTGAGGACCCTTTTGTGTGATTTTTGAATGACTGAAGGGAAGTGAGTAAGGCCTTCAAAGAAGGTTTTGAGAGCAAAACAAAGGCCAATCAGATCTCATAAATGGGTTTCTGAAGGTGCAAAAAATTGATAAAGGTACATGGTGGCAAATTTTTTCTGGAAGTCAGCCCAACAATCCTGTAAACGCCCAAGGGCTTCAATGTTATCCATTCTTACTTGAAATATCTTTCTACAAAATTGTTTTGAAATGAATTGAAAGCAGTGAATGGATGTAAGCAATCTGAGCTGTAATGGATTGTTGACTCCATATTTAGAAGCTCAGAGTCTACCATCGAGACATATATAAACCTACTAAAGACCTTTCATTAAGACTCACTGACAATCTGCTAACATATTAGAACCATGGTCACTTATTAATCAAACTTTAAAATATCAGTCTCTCCTAACACATAAGAAAAATTAATTACAACCTACTTGCCAGTGGAACACTGACCTAAAAAATTATCTTACATAGGACTCCAGTAAAACTAAAGCTCAACTGTGCCAGGACCCAAGTGGTTGTGTGTGGAATCAAATTAAAATTTAAAGACGTCTATTTTTTAAGTTTGTTATTGTTTGAGCCTTTTATGGACTGCATTTTTGTTCAGTTGAGGTCCTGTTTTACTCAATCTGCTTATGCTTTGAGTTGTTTATCTGGTCTCACATTCATTTCTATGGTTGCAGTGATAATGCAGATTCAAATACGATCCTTGAGAATTCTTTGAGTGCCAAGGAAAAGATTATCTCTGAATTAAATATGGAACTTCACAATATTGAAACCACTTTATCATATGAGCGGGAACAACACATAAATGAAATCAAGAAGTTGAATTCTATGCTCAATGAAAAGGTATACTATCTTTCTGTGCTAAACCCCAAATATATGGAAATCATCAAAATACTTCTCTTCATGTGATGATAGGTATGATATAAATTAGCTATCAAAACCATGTCACTGTATTTTGATCATTAATATCTCGGTGCTTGCTTTTCAACTACAGTTTTGCAGGTCCAACCCAATTTTGATAGTTATCTCTATCTTGGATTTCTATCGTGATTGTTATTTTTATATTAAATCTTTCAGTTTTGTATCCCAAATTAATGTGGAAGCTAACATATGTAGATATAGGAGAGCCTAATGAGTCACTATTCTGGTGACACTCCTAAAAGTGTTGCATAGCGAAGCTCCTAAGAGGTGCCGACAGTAAGATCCCTACACAAAGTTCTGAGAATAGAAGTAGGTAAATAGGGAAAACCACAAATGAGAAGTATTTGAACCAATTCTTGAAAAAAAATCAACACAAGGAGCTACATTTTCTTCCATTTTTTCTTTTTTTTTCAAGATGTCATGTTTTCCGTTCTAAATATCGTTTGATATTATTTTCTGACTGGTAAGCAGAATTTTTGGAGGTTGGGACAGAGCTGTATTTCCTTTCAGTTAATCTTCTATGTTTCATTTCTCTCAGATAGCTCATGTAAACTCAACCACATTGCATATTCTTTTTATCGAACTTAAATTTCTGTTAGGTTTTTAACTTTCTTCTATGCCTAAAGTGGAGTTGCTAACTTATTTTGTTTTGCTCTTCCTGCATGATTATTGAAGAACAAAAATGTCTTATACTATTTTAAATGCATGATTCTTGAAAGATATATGGCGACATCCCCATGTCTTTGGAGATCATGTGTTAGGATATCTTTCAAAATATTTTCTTCCTGCAATTCACAGAGTTTCGTGTTAGTCTGGTCTTTGATGTGATGCTGTGGATGTTTTGGCTGTAATGTGTCTTTCTTAACCCACAGGAAGTTGCTCTTGAGGAGATCAAGAAAGAGCTTCAGGCAAGGCCAACAACAAAAATAGTTGACGATCTTCGGAAAAAAGTTAAGATCATGCAGGTGACTATCCATCTCTAACATTTGTTACTTAAGCTTTCTAATGCCTTACCACCAAATTATCTGTGCTTTTCTGTTAGTACCTCTAGGTTTTTACCAAATATTTTCACAATTCAGCCATGTTCATGGAAAGTAAATATCTCAGCAACTTTGATTATGGGACAATCAAATTTTCACATTTTGGTGATACGATTTCCTCTTCCTTTTTATTTTTAGAGGAAAGAAGTCATATTACAAGGTCTTGTTCCTTCTAATGATTTGTGTATTTATTTTTGCTTTCATACATGAATGGCCTCGCAAGCAAGGGAATATTTTTTCCCTATTTTCAAGTTTTGAATTGCTTCATTATATATCACTTATGTTTCAAGAATAAGTAATCAAATTCCTTCGTAGGGGTTTTATGGACTTAATTAGGTATTTTAGGTATCTTGCATTTTCCAAAGAGGATGCATGAAATTGTTTGACATATATATTATTTCATTGCAGTCGATGTTGTTATGATGTATGCTCCTGTTTAACTTCCAGTATTGATGTATAGGCAGTGGGTTATAATTCAATTGAGGTGGAAGACTGGGAAGTAGCTACTAGTGGGGAAGAGATGAGTAAACTTGAGTCTTTACTTCTTGATAAGAACCGTAAAATGGAACATGAACTCACACAGTTAAAGGTATGAAATTCTCGTTGTGCTTATTTTGTCTTTTCCCACTTTTTAACAACTATGTATATGTTGATACTGATTTAGATAGGCCGCAACCACAGGAATAATTTTGTTATAGGTATTTAGAAAGAAGAAAAGATATTATAGATCTAGATTGTATCTTTTTATTTCATAATTTGAGAAACTTTCAAGTATTAGCTGACTAGCTGTTATTCTAACAATATCCATAATTAGTTGTAACTAATGCCTTCTGCTTTTAGGTAAAAATTTCTGAAAAGACATCTTTGCTGGAATCAGCTGAAGCAAAGATTGCAGAGCTTACGATGAAGGTTAATGAACAGCAAAGACTAATACAGAAGTTAGAAGATGACATATTGAAGGTTAGTACCAACGGCATCAGAAATTTAAGGGACTGTTTATTTACCAGATACATTCTCTGCATGTACCAATAGGTGCTGGTTTGTTTTTTTTGCTCTTCTTCTGCCATTTGAATATTTAGATTGATATATTTGCATAAACAGGTGGTTTTCAAATATCAACTTAAATACTTTTTTAATGATTTCCTTGGCTAATATGTTTTTGAAAGTTTTATTAGGAAATTGTTGCCAATCACTTCCTCTTTTATGTTTCAATAATTCCTACTTTGTATGCAGGGTTATGGTTCTAAAGATCGAAAGGGCACTTCGTTTGATGATTGGGATCTTTCAGATACTGGGCCAGCAAACTCATCTGGGGTAGTTTTTCCTTTTTTGCCCTTCCTTGCTATTTCGACTTTATGGTCTTTCAACAATATGAGAAGCATCACCAGTCCAGTGATTTTATTTAGGATCCGTACTTTGATATTGTTTTGCATTCTATGGTCTTTACATGCAATATCCCGTCTTCTCCATATTTTCATTCTTTCTTTCCCTGCACTGATTTTCCAATTTTTTCATTAAAAAAGATGGAAGAAATTAAAATCAAGCATTCATTGGTTATTTGCACCGGTGCTTATCATAGTGTGTCTTAATGTGCAGAGCTAGCTCAGGAAAACGTGGCTATAATGAGTATTGGGATTGACCCTCACATCATGGCAAAATCAAATGAAATTAATACAGTTAATAGTAAAGTTTCATAATAAGCACATGTAATAAAATGCTTCTTTCTCCGCCTTATAAAAAGTGTCTGTAGGAACTGTACAGAGTAGTTTCTTTTTCTTTTCAAAAAAGGGAGGTTTAAGTCTCTCCTTTTACTACAAATAACAGAGAAACCCTCTCCACTTCGGGTGAGACTTGAACCAAGGATATCCCAGATCCTAGTGGGTTAGCCTAGGGCGCCTTTACCACACTCGCTCAACTGGCCAGAGTAGTTAAAACTTAAAAGCCTTAGAGTTTTTAATTTTCTGTTAAAAGAATGCCAATCTATGGGTGCCTTTTCTTGAACAAAACAGAACTTCTGAATTGTAATGATAACCATACTAACATACTCGTGAGAAATTATGAGTCATGATTAATGACATTTATGTACTGGAATATTCCAGATGATTTTGCGTATTATATCCAGATGTAAGCACTAGTTTAGACATGTTTGTGCATTTCATATGTATATATATAGTAATATTCAAGTGGGGGGCAATCGCGAAGGACCTCGTTTCATATTAAGTAACTTTGCTAGTCATTCATGTCCTTTTAACATAAGTTTTTTTGGAACAGAATCCAGATCAAAAACACATTTCCTCAGATCAAGATCAAAGCTCAATGCTTAAGGTGATCTGCAATCAGCGAGATCGCTTTAGGACTCGATTGCGAGAAACGGAAGAGGTATTCTCGGTCCACTTATTGAATGATTTTTTTTTTTTACTTCACTTGTGAGTAATTGTTGTTAGGTCTATTCTCTTTGTTAAGCTAGCCCGCATTGTTTGAATTTTTCTTAAATCTGAATCTTGCTAGGAAATAAGACATTTGAAGGAGAAGATAGGGGTGCTAACAGCGGAGCTGGAGAAGACGAAAGCTGACAATGTCAAACTATATGGAAAGATACGTTATGTTCAAGATTACAACCTAGAGAAAGTAGTTTCTAGAGGATCAAAGAAGGTTCAGTATCCACAGCTCATACATTTGTATGTAGTTTCATATCATGCTTGTAGTATGTTTTTTTTAGCTCAAAATTCTCTGTTTTTGCAGCATTCCGAAGATCTAGAAAGTGGTTTTAGCTCAGATGTGGAATCTAAGTATAAAAAGATATATGAGGATGATATAAATCCTTTTGCAGCATTCTCTAAAAAGGTTTGTGACCTACTCTTCTTGAGGTCGTTTTACAAGTTAGTGATTTGGTTATAAATATGGAATTTGCAATGATTCCATGTTTTGGTGAATTGGGAATAATTGGATTCCAAGCTGTTAGCTTGAGTGGTATCTTTGGCCACCTAGATAGCACCCAGGTAGATAACTTAAACTCTGGACAAATGGAAGTTTAACTCCTAAAGAAGCACTTCATGAAGCCTCCCGGAATTTGATTTATTTATTTATTCATTTTTAACATACAAAAGAAGAAAATTTACATTTAGAGGATAATCAACACACAATTCCTTTAACCCCCTTTACCCTTCATGATAGATTAGCTAAACTAAGAAAAAAAATAGCATTGAAATATTTTTTTTTATTGACCATTCAGAATTGTCTCCTAAGATCTATAATTGCCTCAAAAGGTCCAAGACCCTTCATATACTTGTAGGCTGTGTTTGGGTTGCAGTATAAGATGATGAAATAGGATAGAAAATCCTATCCCGATTTGGTGTTGGTCAGACTAGGATATGAAGGCAATTTGTTCTGAAGTGGGTTTTTAATTAATTTTATTACATTATAATATTATATACATAATATTTGTTATATCCTATCCAGACATATAATCCGAGACCACTCTGAAAGCAGGATTGAGTTTGTTAATTTATTTGTTAACAAATCGGCAGCCACAGCACCTGCTCTTAATTTTGAATTTGGATTAATCTAAAATTTTGTAGCGGTGAACTTTAACTTTTGCAGTGACCTTATCAATATGTCCATTGTTCCTATATTTTTGTTATGTACCCCGTATCACTACAACTCCTTTCACCCAAATGGAGGAGGGATTATGATGTATTTTCTTTTGTGTATTATTATTTATCATGGATGATGTAATTATGATAATTTTTGTGTTGGTATCAGGAAAGGGATCAAAGGTACAAGGAGCTTGGCTTAAGGGATAAAATTACACTTAGCAGTGGACGTTTTCTTCTTGGCAACAAGTATGCTTTGACCGCCCTTGGTTTGGTGCTTCATAAAAATATTATCAGCATCCTTTCCTTCTATGCCTTAAACGTTGAATCTATACTCAGCAGCGGCATCGTAGTATTTCCAGTTCAACTTGCCACATATTATTATATGACTGTTGGCATCAAAAACTAGAATATATCACCTTTTGCAAACTGACATCAGCTCTATTTTTTATGGTTTCTCACCATTTTGTCTCAGGCGGGCATTTAGCTGCTAGAGTATAAAATAAAGAATGATTTTCCAGAGGCGATGAGAATAGATACATCTTGTTTTTGTTGTTGTCAGGGAAACACTTTTACATAATAGTCACCCTTCACAGGAGATTGAGGTTCTGGGCAATGGACCAAAACCCACAATGGTTAAATAATAGTCACCCCTATAATCTCGTGAAGGGGAAATCAAGTACTAGTTGACGTCTTGTACCATTATTACCTTTTGACCTATAATTGTGTATATATATATTATTATTATTTTTGAAAAAAGGGAGGTCTAAATCTTTCCCTTTTTACTACAATAACAAAAATCCCTTCCCTTCCCTCCCCTCCCTTCCCTTGGTGCGACTTGAACGTGGGACCTCCCCAGGTTTGGGTGAGTGCCTTTTCCTACTAGGCTACCCACTAGCACTGATTGTGTATACACAGTTTATTGTCTCTTCCATTTTTCACTTGTGGATATGTGAATGACAATACAAACAATTTTATGTATCAGATATGCTCGAACTTTTGCATTCTTTTACACCATTGGGCTTCATATTCTAGTGTTCACCTGTCTGTACAGGATGTCAGCTCTAAGCTATCTCAGGTAAGCTAATCACCCGTCTAAATCTTTTGTTTCTACTGGTTGGTTGTTTATTATTAGCTAAGCTCATATATGACAAGTGGTGTTCCTACTGCAGCCATGGCCCAGAAGAATTCCTGGTTGGAGACAAGAATATTGATCTCCCACACGCATTGTAATTCCTTCTCTCTCCACTTTACTTCTCTCCGGGATTCCTTTGTGCCGGAGAAAGGAAAAGATTTGTTGAGAATACGGATACGGCTATATGTAATGTAAATGTTCTGAATATATTTTGAAAATATCTTTAAATTTTTTGTCTTATGTTGTTTTCCAAGTTTTGTAGTGCAGAGAGAACAATGAAGCTTTATCCTTTTTAGTTTAATTTGGATTCAAATTTAGTACCATTCGCCTAAAAAATAAGCAATCAAGTTGTAAATTTCATTTAGTGAAACGTATAATAACCACCTAGTATCCCTTTGATATTACATGTTGATAAATCAGAAAAGGGCAAAAGCCAACAAACAAAAGTAATAGAAAACGAAAGAGGCTAAAGAGACAACGAGCAACCAACCAACCTATTTAAACAGGCTCAATATTTGCAGAGACAACTGAATTTAAATTGCGAATTTAACAATCCAAACTTATTAGCATCTCTATTATTCATTAACTAAAAAATAAATAAATCCGGCAAACGAAAAATGTGAACCCAAATCTGCCCAGAATAGTGGACAATGTTTGAACAAAAAAAGGGTATAGTGGACGGTGAGCCCATCTCCTTTTATCGAGGTGGCCTGTGTAGGGTTGTAAATAAAATTAGGAATTGAATGGTCGGTAAAATGGTAAGTGTCACGGGGTAATTCTCTTGACCCCGCGCGGCGCCTGGCATCCAGACTCCCCCGAATTCGGGCCAGCCTAACCCAGCAGCAACACGCAGCGGAACGCGCACAAGATACCGAACAAGCCTTTACGTACCTGCATAGATTCCCGAAACCAATTAGCACCGCACACAAAGGACCGCATCGCCTTGCTTCCTGGTGTTAGGCTTCTCCACGCATTGGGGTGTAATAAACCTCCCCCACTCAATTCTACAACGTCCTCGTTGCAGGCTCTGACCTTGTGGCTCCTAACACAATACTCGCACCACCACCTTAGGCGAACTCCATTCGCGCGGGTTACTTCCTTCACCCACGTAATGCTTTCTTGCTCCCCACCAAAGTCATAATGCGTGCCTTTCAACCTGACTCCGCGATTCACCAAAATCTGGTTCTTCCCGTTCCACTGGTGCAGGCATGTTACCGCTAGTCGCTCGATAGCCTGATTCCCTAACCAAGCTCTGATACCAATTTGTCACTGGGTAACTTTTTCGACCCCGCGCGGCGCCCGGCATTCAGACTCCCCCGAATCCGGGCCAGCCTAACCCAATGGCAACACGCAGCGGAACACACACAAATCAGATTATAGGAACAAGCAAATTACATGGACAACACTCCCAAACCTTTTCTCTATTGCCTCAATAGTTTTACAAAGGAATACACAAATCTCACATTTGTCTAACCAGCCAAACACACTTGGCTGAGACAACAATTATATGCATGCATGCAGTTGACAACCCCAACTGCCTAGGGAATTCAAAATTCAAACACAAGAAACTAACACAACTGCAAGATGGTTTTGTCTGCACAAAACTGCCTTGTCTAATACAAACACAAGAACCAACACAACTGCCTTGTCTAAATTCAAACACAAGAACCCACATAACTACCAGGTAGTTTTGTCTACACAAAACTACATTGTCCTGTGCCAAGCATGTGCAAGGGAGTTTCCCTTGTCTTAATTTAGACAGCCAATTGCCCACAAGCAGCTAGCTTCCTCAGCTGCCTATCCATGTATCAAAATGACGTAGTTTCGGTCCTTTCTCGAATTCCCACAAATTTAAGTCATGAGCCACTCATGACTTAGGCAACATTAGCCCACAATGCAACTCTAGTAACCCACGTACTGTGTCGGACGCCCACACTTTGCTCGCATGGGAACTGCATGCCACAGCTTACATCAGCCCCCTATAATACCACTTAATGAAATATCCAAAGTGGTAGCAGTGCACATCAGGTGTCACAAGTTGCTACAACCCAAGTGCCCACGCACTTGGTTGGATTTCTCGAATAGAGCCTAACTGCCCGCACAGAAAGCCTCTAAAATCCTGCACCCCTTATTTCTATCGGGCATGCCTTGGCAATGGTGCAACCAAGTCATGCCAACTCCAACCCTAACTATTTAGGGTCTAACAGTAAGCTCATTCTGGCCCGCTAATAAACTTGCTGTAATTTGTCCCTCTTTGGGTTGTTTTAAGCTATCGAGCCATGGCAAAAAGCATGGGCAAATACCTTGGGTACTTGGGTTTAAGCGATTGAATACATTTTGATTTTTGAAAAGGATTGGCTAGCGTCCATGAATGACGAGGTGAGGAGACAAGTGAAACAAAGAGAGCGGATTGAGCCTAAGTAAATGAAAGGGACAAATTTGTGATAGAATTCAATCTTTCTTTTTGTTTTCTACAATTTGGCCAGACAAATTGTACCCCCAACCCCCCCACCCCCCCCCACCCAATTGAACACTAGATGTTTGTACTCAAAATAAAAAATATATAAAAAAAAAAGCACTTACCCATTCTTTTTGCCATTGATCAGTGATATAAAACTATCATCATCAACCCACAATAGAGTGATCCAGGTGACTAGTTACTCTAGGTTCTTCTAATCATGTTGGACTGGGAACTTCCTAGATTGAGTTCCGCCAGCTGTAAAATATCCGGTGGCCAGCAGTTGGTGACACCCCTTGTGAAAAGGAGTAGTCTAGGTGCATGACAAAAGACTAACAAATAAAAAAGTTCCACCGACGAAATATAACGGAATGGTCGTTGTAGTATAGTGGTAAGTATTCCCGCCTGTCACGCGGGTGACCCGGGTTCGTTCCCCGGCAACGGCGTTTTTAATTTTCCCCCCTTGCCTATTTCTTATTTTTGTAGAAATTATATATTTCGTCCTAAGCCCTAATCTATAATCTGATTTGGTCTTCACACAATATGAATGTAGTGGTGGGTGCAATTTCTTCATCATCTTCAGCCACCGCTCTTCGCTTCAACTATAGCCGCTTCCTCTCCTTCTCCTCCTCAAAACCCCTAATTTCATCCCCTTTTGGGAGGGGAAGACGTAGGAAAAATATCCATGAAATCTCCTCTCCAACTTTGCCGATGCTATACACCACTACCAAAATCAGCAGTTCCACCTCAATGGCAGAAGGGGAGGTGGAGGTTAAGAGCCCTAAGCCGCAGCCCTGGCTTATCGTCGGCCTCGGTAATCCCGGCAAAATCTATAATCGCACTCGCCACAATGTCCGTACTACTCTCTCTCTCTCTCATGTTACATTTGCTGAATGAATTTTTTAAATAGTAAATTTTGGCTTCAATCTTATGTATATAGATATGGATCAAGTCTTTTAGTTGTTTATCCTTGGGCTTTAACAATATTGGTTTTCTTTCCTCTAGCGTGTTCAATTTCGCCTGTGTAGGTATCTATCTTTGTCTTCTTCCCCATGTTAGAGGCATGTTCTGTGAGTGCAATTATAGTTAAGTAGCTAACTGTTAAAGTAAGTGAAACTAGAGGGATCAATGGAACTGCCATTAGTTAGAGTAAATAGCATGAGTGTTAAATGCGACAGGAACACAGTATTTTCTCAATTTAGTTGCAATTGGGATGAATAACTAGGGAGTTGGCTCCTCTCCATTACCCCTTCCGTTCAATTCCCCCAATGGGGTCCAGTTCAACGGTTAAAAGCAAACTATTTTCATAAAATTTAGAGATGATCTCTACAATGCGTAGGTGGTCATCTCCGCAAAATTTTTTCAAGTTCAGAGAACTCTATTTGTTGGCTTATATCTCCTCTAAGTAGAATTCAGGGTCTCTTCAGGCATTCTTTTTGCCAGTTAACTAACAAGAAGGGAAAGAACTCTGGCTAAACTATGAGGAAACAGAGATGTGGGAAATAATAAGATTTTTTAGGAATGTGAAGAGAGAAATACTACAAGCATTTTGGAAGAGTTATAAGAAACTACAAAAGGGAGTAAGCCTATAGGCAGTGCATGAGGAAGTGATTGGCAAGCCTATCATCTGTACATATCGAATGGAATGGAGCATTTCCAGTAACTAAAACCCAAGGTTCCTTCCCTGGAAGCCCATAATTCAGTTGATGAATATCACAACTTGTTTGTTCTCCAACTCTCCTACATGCTGTAATTGTGAAAATTGATGAGGTATATGACAATGTAATGGCACCCATAGCTATTCTCTCTCTCTCTCTCTCTTTGATGCTGATGCTTAATTGAAACGGTTTTAGGTAGGATTTGAGATGGTAGACACTATTGCTGAAGCTGAAGGGATCTCCATAAGTAGCGTTTCCTTCAAATCCCTATTTGGAAGAGGTACTTCTGAATTTAATCAACTTAGTTTTCAACTTTGATTTTTTTTCTGTTGCAAATAGTTAAAAAAGTAAAAAGTGAAAAATAATAATTATAGGTTTCGCCATCAAGATCATGAATTTGTCATGTTTGTTCATCTCACTCAAAACTCATTACATCAGATTGCAAGAAGTATGATTTGTATGGTCAGTGGCCACTAAATAGCTTTCGATATGGAATTCCACTATCCCTAAAACATTTGCTTGTTGCTAGCTAGACTTGAAGAATTTTTGTCACAGTTTTCTACAACATCTGTTGTTAACAAATCAATTGGTATCATGTACCGCTAGCCTACACTGAGCCTTCCCCAAATTTTTTGTTTATATTTCAGATACCAAATTTTTTTTTTTGGTTCAGCTAATAATTATGGCACCCTCAATTCCACATTAAGAGCTCAATTTGACTTCCACACTAATTGCTTGTGAAATTTGTTTCTTCTTTTCCTTTTTATTTCTCTTTGCTATTTAGGTTTCATAGGAACTGCTCCGGTTATGCTTGCTAAACCACAAACTTTCATGAATGCTAGCGGTGAGTCTGTAAGTGCACTCATCCAAGAAAATATTATTTATCTTAGTTTTTCTGTAGTATAATTGATGATTAAATGTTACTTTGGTGGAATTCAAAGGTTAAAGCAATTGTGTCATATTACAAGATTCCACTGAAGCAAGTACTCGTGGTAAAGTTATCTTATCATCGTTTGTGGACTTAAGGATTAAGTCTCTCTCCAAGTCCCAAACTTATGACCTCTCTTCATCTACAGATTTATGATGACTTAGATTTACCTTTTGCAAAGTTGCGATTATTGCCAAAAGGTGGACATGGTGGACACAACGGGTATTTACTAGCTTTTCTCATTGCTAATACTTGATATTTTTCTATAAATATACAGTCCGCACTATCTGAATTTCTAGGAGGATCTAGTTCATGACCCTATTGATCACCGTGATTTCCAATTGACCAAGCTGCAGTGGAAACCCATAGCATCAAGGAAAGATCTTTAATCTTTAAGGCTTATTTGGTTAAAGTTTTAGGAAAGAAATTGTCATTTTAGATTCCAAGAAAGTTCCTTTCCTATCATTGGGTTTTTGACAGATTTTGGGGTTGAATTTGGGATTTGAGATTGTTTCTTTCAAAGATTGTTCCTCAAATAAGAATTATGGACTACCTTATGGGTTTTTTTTCTTGAAAGGAAGAATGATCCAATCTTGTGACATGCTATTAAACTATTTAATGTTAGAATTTTTGTTGTGAGCGCAATGAGAATCTTTTAGCTTTGATTAAATGATTATCCTTTTCTTCTCTTTCAGGATGAAGAGTGTGATCAATCAACTTAAAGGGAGCCGTGATTTTCCTCGTTTAAGAATAGGTAGCTACCTTAGAAGATTAAAATCCTTATGCACAAAATGTTGTTCGTTTACTTATTTCCGTAATCGAGTTCAAATTTTCTGCAGGCATTGGGAGGCCTCCAGGAAAAATGGATCCAGTGAACTTTGTTCTTCGCCCGTTCAACAAACAAGAACGAGAAGAGGTATTTAGAACTTGTGCACATCTCTCCTGCTAAACAAAAACTAATAAACAGAAAAACGTGAAATGATTTAAATAATTCTTCCTCTATCCCAAATTAAGAGCTCAGTTTCTTTTTGGGATCTCTAAACAGCAAACACAAGTTTTGTTATCAAACGCTGATTGCCTTGAAATTACCATATCTATATAAGTGCGTGAAATTCACTCTCAATTCGGGATGGAGTGAGTAGCATATTCTAAATGACCAGTGTTGCGTTTGCAGTTGGACTTCACGTTTCAAAATGGATTGGAAGCAGTGCAGATTCTTTTGCGAGATGGTTTCGAAAAAAGTGCCACATTTGTGAATAGTGCCAAATCAGTGGAACACTTTGGTTGAATAATTGTTCGAGGTATACAATTTTTAGGCCAATCATAAATAGAGGGCAGAGCAGAGTGTGATTTATATGCATAATTAATATGGTGCTGGATGCATTGAAGTTAGCAATTTTGTATTCAAGAGGTTAGTTAGACGATGTAATCCATTCCAAATTAAAGAGTTTTAGATGCTTTCTTTCAAAATAGTCAACTGTGAAGAATAAAATTTGTAACTTATGTACTAAATTGAAGGCTTAGTGCACTTAAGTAAAGCTAAATCCTTTCCCACTCCGCCTGGGTTATTTGTTTATAAGTAGCTTATATTAACAAACGAACACTTAGTTCTTGCGTATTTTATATATCTTTCTGTCTCAAATCAAATTAAGAATTTTTATTTATATTTTTTAAAAAATAAATAACTACTTTTAACATAATTAACCATGAATATAAAACTTATTTTTAATGCTGATATATGGTTTATTTGTTGTATTATAGAAATAAATTGAGACCCTAACGTGTAAGAGCATCAACCTACCGTGATTCAAATTATAAGGTAAATTCAACCTCTATAAACCTTTATATTAGGGGAAGTAAAAATTTAAGTTTGATCAAGCTTCTTATCAAAATTTGATGTCAATTAAACAGATTATTGAAGGCCTTTTGGAATTCATTCTGCATATATATCTTGTCCGCTTCTATTTTCTTACGTCTCTCGTACGTTTTTATTTTTAACTATTATGTAGATGTTTCTTATACAATTAACATATACAAAATTAAACCTAAAAACGTTGCAGAAGTTCGTGCATAGGACAATATTCTTATGAGTAATGATAGGATAAAGGATGGCGTTAATTAAACACATCGTTTATTCGGTGCATTACCACCGAATGAATGAATACATATTTAGTACATATGGGTCGAATTATTGTTAGGTAAAAAAAAATTATACAAGCTCAATGTAATTGTGCCAAATAAATATGTATATGCTCAATGTAACGTTAAAGGGTATGTTAAAGTATAGAGAGTGTTTTGGATAGATAATTTTAAAATAAATTATTTGTGGTTTCAAGTAGACACCCACAAAACTTGGGAATTAGGCGTCTGTTACGAGGAGGCTAAATAAAAGATAAAATGAACACATAAAGTAGCCAAAGTTTGATGTATTTCGTTAGGGCCATAGAAAGCAACACCCCACCAGAGATGAAAACAACATTGTCAACATCTATTGCGAATTATTGTGTCTCTTTACTTTCATAATTGATGTGGCACGTTTATTCATAACCCATCAATTTGCTAGTATGAGATAATCCACTCACTTGTCTAATCAATAATAATAATTTGTAAACTTCTTAATAAACTCTGTTTTGTGTACTACATAATTTTGTCTGTCTGATATATTAATAATGCTTATATTTACCATAATATTTTTCTTAAACAAACTCTCTTTTCACTTATCAAAAACTTTCATCTGTATTTATAGGTAGTAGCTTATTTATGAGCTAGGATTCGTTGGTATCCTATCACAAAAGAAATATGCATATTTTGTAGTATACGAGAAAATTATCGTTGTCATAGAGTTATTATACTTATTTTGTCATTGTGTAACTAACATAATTAATTTTCAATCTAATCTCTAATCACGACGATCCAATATTTTTAACACTCTTTGTGCACGCTACTCAAGGCTAAATTGATTTTGTTCATTATTAAGCTTAATCTCTGTAAAGAGTTTATATCGTTGAATAAAATTTACATATATATTCTCCTAGTGTTTTTTTTTAAGGTAAACGATATATTAAGTAGCTAATTAAATATACATCCTATCATTTTGGAGAAAGGGTATAATCAGGAGGAAAAGACTGGGATATAACCATTTTAAAGTATTGAAAATTTATTGAATTGAAGGGTTACGTAAACATTCTTTCCAACCCCCATCTTTTTCTTACAGTAAAAGTTTTGCCTGAAAAATGGCTAAAGTTAACCAAACATATCCATATCCTTATCAATTATTATGCCATTATATTATATTATACACATCAATGGCCGATCGGATCTATGAGTCAAGCCGCTGGAAAACTCCATCTCGTCGTCACTCCTCTAATCCCACCCATCAACGTAACTCCCCAAACTGGTGCGGAATGAGGGTTATCTTCAGGGAGGCGTCGACGATTGTAAGCATCCGTGTGCTGGAAAAGTCGCCGGTGGATGTGGTGGGTGTGGCGGAAGGTGAGGTTGATGCTGGAGATATAATGGAGCTCTGCTAATTTGAGTTTACATTTCACTTGGCCTTGAAATGGTTGGGGGAAATCAATAAATAAGGAGACATTACTGTTTCTCTGCTTTACATCTCGAATTGTTTTGTGGGCAATTAAAATTTTTAATATATCTTTACCTTTTCAATTGAAATTAGAGAATAGAAATCGAGCCTAAAGATTCAATCGGAAAAGATAATTAAAACAACTACTGTTTTAAATTTGTAGATTGAATTTCGGTAGATTCTTCATAATTTAATTTTAATCCTTAAATTTTGGTAGATTCGACAAAGATTAGGCAACTGTTATGCAAGTGCTTGGTGCTGGTAATGGCAAGAAGCTTTACAGTTTGTTATATAATACTAGGTGACACTGGTTTACCTAAAAAGATTTTTGAAAATTTAATGGTTTTAATTAAAAGAAAAGGGGTGAATAGAAAAAAAATATTATAATAAATTAAAAACCGTGTGAGAAGATTGTTTTAATGAATGCATTTAAAAATACTTTTATTAAATTCTCATACGAAATGGCTTGTAATTTTGCCCTTGAAATTATGGAGAGGGGAAACACCATTGTAATTATTTATTACATGTTCACCATTTCTAAAAGAAGCTATTTGGATTTTACAAAATTAAAGACTAAAAATTGTTGCATTTGCACCATCTTGAAAGGGGGACTTTTTTTTTTTTTTTTTTACCAACAAACTTATTGACTTTTTTATGCCAATGTGATGTAACATTGATGGAGAAGCGAGGTGAAACACACTCGTGAGTCGTGATTATTAGGAAAAATTACGTTTAGTACATTGAGTCGTGATTATTAGGAAAATTACGTTTAGTAAATTAAGTAAAAAAAATTGTCATACGTCTCTGCATCTATCTGAAACCTAGGGAAATAATACAAGCTAGTGTTAGTTTCACTAAATTTTAAGAGAATATAAATAAATTAAAAAAAATTGAACCACGTACGAAATTCCCTTCAGCTTTTCTGAGAAGAAAATAAAAAACCTTTGCAGCTCAAAAATAAACTGTGCTTCCTTAAAATTATTTTTTTATTCGATTTATATATAATACACTATTTTTAAAACTCAAAAAAAAATTAGTTAAAAAAAAAACACTTAAAATATTTTTTAAAAATCCAACAAAACAAAAATATGAACCGTTTATGTCGTACGTAGAGCATAAATTGTCACGAGTCAACACCGTTATCAATTAAACTACCACCAAAAGCTACTGGTGGAACTCTTTCCCGGTGTCAAGCATGCAATGAAAGATAAGACATAGTCGATAAGACTAGACCGTCGTTTTACTTGGTAATCACATGCTAAAGGTTACCTTTTTCAAACTACTATTTTTTATTTTATTTTTATTTTTTTTGAAACAAAAAATATCACATATTAATTATACCCGTATTTTACGGACACTTGACTTGATCACCCCCTCCCACTGACGTTGAATTAATTGCAGTACTGATACGAAAACAAACATAATAAATATACTAACCAACAACTTTTCTTTATGGCTACCACCTACCATTGCCATGGATACCACCTCAAACTACCTACTTGGACCTTTTTTCTTAATTACAAACACCCCCCTCCCCCTCTTTACTTTCCTTTTTTTGTTTTTTCTTTCCTTTCCACATAAATATTCACGTGTCCTCCCTACCTATGTGTACCACATTGTCCTTATAAACTTTCCGTGACAGAACGGTAATTTTCCTGTTACTTTTAGCTTTTTAGTTTTTTTCAACAGTTATTTGGCGAGAAGCCGACGATGGAGTTTTTGAGATCGTAACTGACACGTGTCCTCTGCTGCTGTACATTTCCAATTATAGACAACGACCCCTGTGTCGGAGCAAACGCCAAACAGAACTTCCCATCCGAATCCACCGGAATCAGGTAATTCTCCGGCCTCAACGCCAGCTTCTTCCCTCCGGAGAAGTGAAAATCCACCGTCGGCACTGAGGCTGACGACATCGATGATAAATCATAGCAAGTGTCAAACAATGCGAAGCTACTGGAGGATGGAAGATTCTGCGCTTGCTTAGCAAAGGCATCACGAAAGGAATTGTAGGCATCGGCTTGCAGACGAGTCACCGCGGTGCCGGAGTCCACAATCACACCTCCTTTTCCGCTATCGTCCACCGCGAATATCGATGGCGGAATCGACAGCAATTGTCCGCCGACGCTGATTCCGCTCAGTCCTACGTATAAAAACGTATCGATCTTCGAGTTACGAAGCAATGGAGCGGTGACTGAGTTCGCCGGAAGTGGCGAGTTGAACTCGAGAGTCGACGATGACATAGAGTTTCGATCTACGAGGCAGTATGAAAACGACGTCGCTTGGATTTGAGAAGGAAGCGAGAGCTTTCCTCCACCGAGTCCGATCAAGCCGGCAGCACCGACGAACAAGCCTTCGTTGTCATGACCGCAACCGATAGCAACTTTAGGAACCGATCCGGAGTTTCCAAACGACACCGTTTCAGTTGCAAAGTCGCCGACGGTGTACGATCCATCGCCGTATGAGACCTGATAATTGAGAAGCAATGAGGACTTTGTTATTTTTATTTTATTTAGGATTAAAATAAAATATTGGACTTGTATGTGTACTAATCGTTAGGTATTGTATCGCGATATATTATTTTATTTTGCTTTTGAAATCACGTTATATTATTAATTAATCAAGGAAAATATTTTCCTTATTTATAATTTTGTTTGAATATTAATTCACCTGGTAGAGACACGTGTCGGTGCGACAATTGGAGATGTCTAGAGCGTTGCACTGAGGCGAGTTGCAGGTAAGTAGACTGTAGGAGGAGGAAGCGGTCGGATCATAAATCGGGTCGGACTGTTGGTAACAGTTGCAGGGCTGACATTGGATCCAGTTGATATCACTACCGGTGTCAATCACCATGTAGTAAGGCTTGGACGGTTGGCCAACTCCGATTCGAGTGAAATACTCGCCGCTTCCCTGTCCTATGCCGGAGGTTACAGGCGACGTTAGATCCTCCGGAAGAATTGAAGTCTCGACCGGCTTGAGGTCCGACGTGTTAAAATAATTAATGGCGAAGTGGAGCTTCGTGGTAAGTGAGTTGACTCGGACCGAGTCACGGCCGAGTCGGGAGAGAGTAAGTGATTTATAGTCCTTGTGGTGATGTTTGACGAGAGAGGATCGAGTGTGTAGTGAAAGGGAAATTGATGAAGAAGACGAAGATGCTAAGGATGATTCTTCGTGTTTGAGTGTTTTTTGGGGCTCTTGTGAGAGAACGTCTAGGGTTCTCTGAATGGAAGAAGAGACATCTAATACAGTAGTGGCGGTGGAGATGGTGCGAGAAGAAATGAATGGGATTAAGAGAGAGAAAGTGAAGAAGGAGATGAGTTTGAGACGAGAGAGAAAGTAGCGCTTTTCAGCCATTTTTCCAGAGAGAGAGAGAGAGAGAGGGGTGAGGGTGCAGAAAGGACCGAGGAGAGGGGTTTGGATTTATACAGAAATGCAGAGATGCTGACGTCATCCTGGATTAGTATAAAACAAAAGGCCTTTGAATGGAAAGGCATTAAAAGTGGGAAAGGAGCTCCAAAATCTACAGTGTACAATTGGAGATAAGAAATGGGATTAGTGTGTAATTAATTAATGAAATGAAAAAGATGTAACCAGTACTAGTATTATTATTTAATGGAATCAAATTTAGTTGTTTGGATAGTAGGAAAGTTGGCGGAAAATCACAATCTTTTCTACATGCAGATAATATTTATTTATGACTAAATAGTTTACTAGCTAGCTTTCACATTCTTTGAACGGTTGTATTCTTTTGGGTTCATAATAAATCCCTTCCTCTTACTTCTGCATCTAACGTGGACACTAGACTCAATCTAGCTAGTATGCAAATGTTCACAAATCATTTACTTTTATCACTTGGTATGTTCAATGGGAATTATTTGGGCTTCTTATTGTAATAAATTGCAATGTGTATTCAAGTAAATTGTGTTACTTATTAATAATTACTCATTTTATGTTATTACAAATGTGCAGGTTCACACCATATGCAGGCATATAAATTAGTTTAGTTTAAAAATAAATAGTATTATTATTCAAATATTATATAATATTTTGATAATGATTGCGATATAAGAAAATTTTGGGATGTATGATAGCAATGATACATGTATATAGGGTTATACATCAAATGTGGTGATAAATGCACACCTTTTTGTTGCCACTAATACCCTCTATACCTTGCACCCTTCACTTTTAAAAAATTTATCTCAAACACCCTACTCCGTCGCCCTCTAACTTAATACCCATAATTATGTTAATACTAATTGGTCATTAGAAGGGTATCTTCATTGGTACTCGTTTAACATTAAATATTTCGAACTTCATCAATAACTTAAAGTATGACTCATTTTTTAGATATACTCGTCTAATTTATAGTGACAATGTATTAATACTCTCCCATCATTGGAATAGTATATTCATTGGTACTCGCTCGACATTGAGCATATGAAGCTTTAGCAATAACTTAAGTTACGGCCCATTTTTTGAAATATACCTGTCCAATTTATGATGAGTAAATGTAGTATAATTCTTCTGTCATTGGGAGAGTATCTTTATTGTTACTCGCTCGACATTGAGTATCTGAAACTTAAACAGATTTATAGGTATGTTTTTTTTTGTTTTATAAAAGAGATATATATGTATGTGTGTGTGTGCATTTTTTCGTTTGTTTTTATCTTTTTTTCTTTCGTTTTTATATATATATATATATATATATATATGTTTGTGTGTGTGTGTGTGTAAGTATATATATGTATGTTTTGAATATATATATATGTATGTGTATGCATATATGTATGTTTTGAAAGGATGAGGAGGGAGAATAATCCATATTCTTTTATTTTCGAATTTATATATATTTATGTATATATGTGATATTGCAAATTATTAATCCAATTTAGCTTGTCAATTTTGAGCTGACACATGGCCGTCCATATCAGCTATCAGACCTGTTCCAATGCAAGGAGCTCAGAGAAGTCCTGTTGAGACATCATAAGAAGGATAAAGCCCTTCAAGAATTGGGTACCCGCTCGAGAATCCATTAAGTAAGACAAATTTTGAGGCCCGGGCTCCAGAGCTCTTTTGGCGAGCTCTGGAGCTCTATCTCGCCCAACCAATCTGCCAGAGTGGTTAACAGAAGTATGAGCGATTGCCACCTGCTCTGCAGAGCGCGCATAATTTCTCTCACTTTCATTAAATGTACACCAACTGCATTTAATGCACCATAATTCATAGAGAAGCAAAGTGAGAATTGGTACTGATCGAAGTATGGCCCCAGACCTGCTATAGGAGCTCTGGCCACACGTCTCCTCTAGTCATATATATACAATAAGCATTTACTTCTTTCAACAACCAAGTTCCAATTAAGAAATATCAAGTTTTAAGTCAATAACGATCAGAGAGAAGCAAGAGAATTATTAAGCATGGGATTTTTTCATATAAATTTGAATATTCTTATGGCATGTAAATTTGAATGTTAATCTTTTTTCATATAATTAAATGATTAATTCCATGCCATATCCACGACCATTGTATGTTTCAGAATTATCCTAAAAAAACAATTTTCACAGGTTCATCTACGCTAATTTTATGAAATATTTAGGTGCAAAAAAATCCATCATTAAATTGAAGGAATTATGTTAAACAGTAATAATGAAAACCTTATTTTCTTGTATTACATATCACATAGATTTTAGCCCCCCGAAGCTCAAATCATGCTCCTTCCTAGTTATTCAATCATTATATTATAATTCTCTACAACAAATTAGAACTTTAAGGCTTACCGGACAAAACATATTTTGAGAGATAAATTTGTTATTTATAGTAATTTGGGCTTAATATTGTTCAGTTAAAGTGTAGAGAGGGAGAAAGCTGTTGCGGGAGTTCGAACCTGCGACGTACACCTAACCATACGTCCAGTCCCTTGCCCACTAGGCCAATCCCTTGGGGTTGACATATCGACAACCCTAAGCCAACCTTTTCTTATTTTCAATTTGGTCCTAACCTGAGTGGACTCCAGACCCAAATCTATATCTTCTGTTGGCCTATTATCAGTGTCCATAATACACCCATTATTTGTGTCTTTTAAAATTTCGAACTCGTGGGCAAGTTTTTTTTATTAAAAAAAAGCTATAAAAAGAAACTAACTAAATTCTATATGAGATTTAAACTCAGGTAGGCACTTTCAAAAATTGGAATTTCTGTTAAGTTTGTTTTTATAATAATCATTATACGATGATCTGTTAGAGTCACCCACGATGATACTGACTTTTTTACTATCTTTCCCACTTGTCAAGTCTTTCGGTCATTCGTTATTATAATTTATCTTACGTACAAATTATTTTCACATCATACTGATAACAAGAGGTGGAAACTTGACGTGTAGCCTGCTACATCCTTAGACTCGTCCATTATTGGCGTCACTATTATGGTAAGATTAACAATTTTCCAACCATTTTTAAAGCCAACCTCCTGGTTTCTTACCTTTGTATAGACTCATCCATGATTGGAGTAGTTATTATGATTAAATAAAAAATCTATATGTATAGAAAAAACTATTTAAATAGACATCATATACATTTTAATACATTTTTTTAAGTATCATTTAAGCTATTAATTATCAATCACCATAATACATTTTACTGTCCATATAATACTACAAAATTACAAAGTCAATTATATATTCATTGATTTTATAAAATATATATAACTAGTTTAATACCTATGCGATGCGTTAATGTATTAACATAATAATGTATAAAAACTTATTTTTCATATTCTACTAATCATACAATTTTGAGCATTATTTATTCCAAATTTATTCTATAGTGTCTATCAATAACAAAAGTAACCGAAAACAACCAATTTCACTTGTGTCTTTTTTCCGCCACCATTAGTGTCAGACATATATATATATATATATATATATCTTTTTTTGTGTATGCTTCCAACAATGAATGGCCTCTGTACCATAAAAACCTTGAATTATGCTAACGGAAAACATGTTTCAATGATAATTTAGGAACTTCTTTATTCTCAATATTACATGGTATAGAAGTGTTATGCTTGCTTAGTGTGTGGAAATATTTTTAGAATTTTTTAAATTATTAGGATTTTCTCATTACTTTTTTGGCAGCGTAATATGCATATGCCTTTATCAATTCAATAGAGTGCATCATTTTTTATTATATAAAACATTATGAAAAGGACAAATTCCAATGTGCATGAAAATTCAACCCGTGAGCAGCAATCCATCTCTTCTCCTATTTTTTCATTTCTTCTCATATTCACTTATTGTTCAACAACAGTGAGTTTTCAAAACACTCAACTTTTGACAGAACATCATAACATTGCAATTGATATGGAAATATAAGAATTATAATAAAACTTATATTTCTAGAATGTAACGAAAAGGCGTGATCAATAGAAAAAATCGTACCATGTGTATTCTTTGAGCCTGTAGTTTTTTTAGGCATTTCATCGAACAGTTGAAGTGCAATGTTCCAACAAATAAAAAAGGGCAAAATTCATATACCATTCAATCTAGAAGCAACATATATATATATATATATATATATAGAGAGAGAGAGAGAGAGAGAGAGAGAGAGAATTGCATCTTAGTACAATACAAAGATATACCATGTAGATTATCTTTTCTCTTCAATTATTTTCAAACAAATCCAAATCTTCATTATTCGGACGAGTTGTTTTGGTTTTGAACCCCATTAATTAATATTTATGGATAATTACAAAGACATTAAATATAGAAGAGGAAACAAATAAACATATTAGGAGAGAAAAATTAAGCAAATTAAATAGCTTGTAGAAGAGAAGACAAAGCAATTATTACGACAATTAAGAAAAAAAGGAGTATTACCTCCTCCATAATAATATTAAATTAAGTAAACAATAAAAGTCAATTCCAAATAAACAAATGTGTGCTCAAAGAAAAAGCATGTATATTACCACATATTTATGTAAAAAAATGAATATGATTAAATGCTGATAAGTACATTGTTCCGATATTTCCTCTGTCTCAATTTAATTATCACACTTTAAAAAATTAAAAATTAAGGAGATATAATGATTACTTCAAAAAAATATTTATTTTTAAAAATGTCTTTTATTTTTTTTCTAATAAAAAGGGTGGCGGGACCAAAAATAAAAAAAATGCGGAGAATTTAAAAGATAATATTGAAAATAAAAATATTGTTATAATTAATGACATACTCAATGTAAAAAATAAACAACTATTTTGAGATATCTGTAAATAGAATAATAGATAATTAAATTGGGATGGAGGGAGTATAAAAGAAGGTATAATACCAAAAATAACATATTAACGTGTCCTAAAAATTACGTGCGTAAATTGAATATCTTAGTGAAGCAATACCATGTCGATTTTTAAATACGGTATGGATGTCCATGAGTACACGTATGCATGCATCACAGAAAGAGGAGAAGTTTAGGAAAGCGACACATATCCTGCATCACGCCAATCAGTAGGATCCGCGTGTTCGATCCGGAAAATCAAACAATTAAAATCGACTTGCCATCTACGCCAAGAATCGCCGTTGCCTCCACAGCAGCTCTCCTCTTTCATCGGACTTTCTCTGCGCCTAAGAAAAAGAAAAATTGTGAGTTATTATTCCCATTTCGATATCCTGATTTTGTTCTCCACCAGAATCTATCTGCTACTTTGACGATGCAACGATTCGTTGACAATGTCCTCGCTGTCACCAAAGAGTCAGTTCCCCTCTCCTTTCCCTTTCTCAATGCTTTTGTATTAAATATTATATCTTCTCGATACGCATAGATAATTTTCAACTAGGGTTTATTCATGAGATGATGAATGTTATCCGACGAGCTTTTGATTCGTGTTTTTGTATTAATCTATCACTAATTAAATTGATTTTTTAGAATTGTATCGAAGGTTTTTGTGTTTTTTGATGCGTACCAAAGGATATGTAATTCGTGCCGATGGATTTCTATCCTGATGAAATTTTGATTGCTTCAGTTGCGTGAAATGAAGAGACTTTTGATCTCTTTCTATCTGTCCTATTGAATCAATGCGAACACTGAGTTTTTGTCTTATGGATGGGGAACGTATTTGGTATATCAACTGCCTATTTTATTGATGTTTGGAGTAATTAAAAATGCTTCGGCATTAACGTCTTACCTTTTGTATTGTACATACTGAAATGAGTCTGTCTGAGCTCAACCTGATCAATAGTTTTAACAACGGACGCCGTTTTTTTATTTGTTTCCATATATCCACCTTATGACCTATTGCCAGTTATCGACTCTGCTTTCAATTTTTTTTTGGCATCTGTGGCATCTATATGTGCAAGGAGATACTTAATGCATCAATATTTCCTTTTAGAGTCACGCACTTTTTATTCATTTGGGACAAAAACAATGTTTATAATAGATTCGTCAAAGGCAGCTATGACTCATAAACATGAGTAGGGCGAAGTGTATCGAATGCAACAATTAGGAGATGGTCCATGCCGCATGGGCTCTTAGCTAACATTCGAAACTTGGAGGTCAAGAGCTTGATTTCTCTTGTGGCTTAGGTCAACCTCCCAAAGTTTGTCCTCGTCTACGAAGCATAGACTCGGCACGTGTTTCGAAGCGACACATGACACGTGACACGCAATTTTTCCAAAATTTAGGACATGACACATTGGGGGGGGGGGACACATTCTTCATTAATTAATTATATTTGCAATAAACATTGTAAATATTTAAGAATTCAATAAAATGAAACTAGAATGCATTAATAACCCAAATACTCAAAACACGATCACTAAATTGTTCCATAATTAAAGTATCAAAAAGCATACATAGACTAAATTGTTCCATAGAATGATAGAAAACAAAAGGGGAATATAAAAAGTGGCTTAGTTACCTCATCTTCAGTTGATGTTGCAATGAAGAAACACTAGGTGTAGTAGCCATCTAAATCAATTACAAGTATTAGAGACTATAATTAAATCCAAGTGCCGGAGAGAGTATCGGAGAGTGTTGGAGTGTCCGACACGTGGCCTCCAAGAGAGCGTCTGTGCTTCATAGGTCCTTGTGCTTGCAGATTGGAAGGTCTAAATGTTTCCTTGCAGACTAGTCCAGGTGTTTTAAAGGCCTGAATACCTTTGAGTTATCGGAGGAAAAAACTCAAAAAAGAAATACAGTATAACTAAAGAGCATGAGTAAAATGAAGGTTGCAAATTGATGGCCAGAAAACACCTAACTTGGATCCGAAACAAAGATCGGAAGGAACCGCTCTCCTCTTTTCTATTTAGAGCCAACACTAGTAGGCGTTACTTGATTCAATCTGGAGACTAGAGGTGCATTTTGATAGCAAGAAGAGGAATCTCGGCATGTAATTTACATTGAGGAGTTGGCCTTTATTGACGAGATAGAACTTATGTAGCCAAGGTCAAATAGTTGGACATGAGGACATGCAGAACTGAGTAGTTGTCCATGTTGTCTCTCTGTTCATACCCACTGCAATTCTAATGTGAAATGTTAGATTGTAGGCAACCTCACTCCATTTTCTGGATATGCTGGTTTCCGCAACTTCAACTATCATTCCCTCCAATTGTAGAAAGATGAACAAAGGTGCTATTGTTCTTGTTTGTTGGTTAGGGTTCGTGATCACAGCTGTCCATCACATGTAAAAATATGACTATGTCCTTTGATCCTTCCTTTTTTAAGTTTAACTTTGTATTATCGATATGCTTTTACATGATTTTGTGAAATTCCGAGTTTTCTTTTGTTTTCCTAGTTGCAATATGCGGATATTTTACCTTCAGCTCTATGGTTGACCCCTGCATTTATCTGGCAGTTATTGATTTCTATAAATCTGTTTCTGATTTTGTGTTCGGCCAGGTCAGTGAAAACGGTCACTTATGAGTCGTTGAGCAATATTGTGAGGCTGATAAATGGTATTTCCGCAGTTCTGTTAGCTATTTTGCCGGGAAAAACCTCTATTCTTGAAGGTATTCATGGCTGGGAGCTCAGGCCAACCTTCCGTGGACCTCGACTTCCACGCTGGATGGAGAAGTAAGTTTTTACTAGTGAAAAATTAATTCCGAAAGAAACAATTTTGCACATGAACGTATAGAATAATTTGTCGTATCCTGGTGTTTGATATTAAAGCGATGCTGGACATGTGCAAAGCATCTATTGCTTTCGTTCCTAGAGCAGCCAATGTTGCTGCCCGTTGGTGGCTTCAGCAGCTGTAAAGAATTTGCTCCCCCTCTAATTGGGTCTTCTTGCCCCCCTTTTGCTAGAGGCATTCTTTAAGTCCTCTGTTTTGGTTTTATTTGATGTTTTAAAAATAAATAAATAATTTTTTTTTATAAAGTTAGCAATATGGCCTTAAGCAAAGAGTACGTAAAAATATATTTGGGATTGTGCCATCAGCGTGGGCATTGCTGTTGCATTTACATTCTTGCTTGTTTATCATGGGTTGTTCCTTAAAATGCTATGATTCATAAGATGCAAGTTTTTGTTCCTAACTACTATGTTATTGATTTGTTTTATTTACTTCTAAGCCCGGTAGTGGATTGCTGGTCCACCATAATCATGAACTATGTTTTGTGAGAGCTTTAATAGATTTTCTGCTTTCATTAAAATATAAGTTTCAACTTTCACATTGCAGTCACATTATATATAATAGGTTTACTTTCCACAGAAAATAATTGTATTTTATACTTTTCTTCTGTATGTGGTAAGTATTTTTTTTTGCTGACCTTCACTCCAAGTGTCATGCTTGACGTTTCCACCTTTTCTTTCTGATGATTGTAGTGGTGTGTCATCTTTCAACCAGTTCATTCATGAACTTTCTGTGGATTCTGACACATCCTCAAGTTTAGATTACTCATCTGGTGAAGAATATAGCGATGCAGATGTATATCCTTCATCTCCACAGAGTTCTCGATTCTCCAGGGCAAGCAGCTTCATTAAGCATGATAGGCGTAAGTTACGTTGGATCAGATGCATATTTTCGTGGCTTCTGTTTCCGGCAAAGTTTCTGCTGGGGATACCTTTTTATCTCTACGCATCTTGTTGTAGGGGCTCAAAAGTGTCAATTATCTCGGGAAAACGTCAGCACTCCCTTATAGATACACCCAAGAAACCACTCACCCCTAAGGAACATGTCATTCATCGGGCCACTGACAGGAGACGTGGAGTAATAGAGGTTTGGTTCTAGCTGTTTTGAATGGAATTTATTGGTATGTTTGATAAAAAAGTTGGAAAGTTGATTGAAAACGCTACTAGTTTTAATGAGGAGTTGGAAAACAGATGAATGGTTTAGTAAGTTGTTCTATTACTTTTTCGGAATTTCCATGGATTCCAATACTTTGAGCTATGGGTAAGAAAATTTTTCTATGAAAACAAAAGAAGAAGATGGAAAACATCTCACTAGATTATCATCTCTTTTTCCAACTTCTTATAATTTTAGTACTGTTTTCAACTGTTTCCCAAAAAAATTTTTATGTGAATTTGATTAAAAAAATAGGAAATGATTGGGGAAAAGTGAAGTTTTGTGAGAACTTCGAAAAACAGGATTCATATGGTGGTGAGATGTTCTTCATCTTTTCCTCTTTTTTTAATGGAAAAGTTTTCTTATCCATCTCCTAAAGAATTGGATTCCATGAGAAAACCAAAATGTAATAGAACATCTCACCAAATCATTCGTCCATTTTTCCAACTTCTCATAGAAAGCAGTAGTATTTTCAATCATTTTCCAGCGTTTTGTCAAACGAACCCTATGTGTCATGTATTTTTCTTTCTCATCCAAACACATCTTATATTAAATTCCTTCCTAATATTTAAATGATGTTGTGTTAAGCAGGATCTCCATCTAGGAATTGAGATATTTATAGAAGCAGTATTTGATATTGTTCACAAGGCTGCAGGTTGTCTTCTCTCACCACTAGCAACTTTGGGAGCACTATTAAGATGGTGTTTTTCTCGGGGTCATGGGAGTAAAGATAACCCTGCTGATTTGGATGTCACTGTTCCCACTGCTACTCTTGCTGAGAATTATCCAACTCCCACAGAACGTGAAACCAACTAT
This sequence comes from Lonicera japonica, assembly GCA_021464415.1. Taxonomy (NCBI): domain Eukaryota; kingdom Viridiplantae; phylum Streptophyta; class Magnoliopsida; order Dipsacales; family Caprifoliaceae; genus Lonicera; species Lonicera japonica. Next base: position 13,465,878 of record CM038467.1, on the reverse strand, counting down.
CGTAATTCCCTTAATACAGATGCTCGGACATGTCGAGATGTCATTACAGAGCTTGGGTAAGGGCCTTATTGTCGATATTTTTTTTCCTCTCATTCTATGAGCTAGCTTACACACCTGCAAGTCTGCACGTTCAAACTACTAGATAGAGAAAAATTGGACTTACATAAACCTTCATATGTAAACATCCCTTTGTCTATTGGTATGATATCAAAGCTCCATGTTAATTTAGGCCTTCCTCTTCCTCTGTCATTGCGAACAAGTATCTACCCATGTATTTCAGCCATGCTCCTCATGTAAACATGATAAAATTTGAATCTGGTCCTACCAATAGAGTGGTAGGACTATAGGAGGATTGGCTTGGATTGGTGTTATGGCTTTTGAAAATTACCTTTTAGCTTTGAGAGTCTGCACCAATGTCAATATTGTTACTGTTCATTGCTTGTTATGTCATGTATCTTTGATTTATGAGAGACACCAGCTAGTGAATGGTTGAACATTTATTTTTCTCGACTCTGCAATTTAGCTGCACAATTTCAATAGGGAAAAATATCGAAAGCTGATATCCCCTTTTTGAGGCAAATCTCCCTCTCTGCCACACTCATTTTCTTTTTTAAGGTTTATGGAAGTCATCCTGATTTTATTGTGGATAAAACTGATTAAATATCAATAAGAAATAATATTCAGGTTTGAAAGGCATCTCTCTCTCATTTTTCTATTTACATAGTGCTTTTTTGAGTTACCCCTGTAGCATAATTAGAGATACCCCCTGTTTTCATAATCCTTTGAGGTACCCCGTTGGAATCTATAATTATGCTACTAATATAGGGGGGTAACTCAAAAAAGCCCTCATGTAAAATTCAAGTTAACAAATTTGGAAATTTGGTTGTGACCCCTCTCAGCCATTGCTTTGAGTTCCATTTTGAATTTGGCAATCCTTTTTTTAGGTACCCATATGAAGCTATTCGTGTGGTTACAGCTGATGGATACGTTCTGCTTTTGGAAAGAATTCCCAGGTATGATAATTTGTTCGCTCGACAAATAATATTTTCTTGTTGATTAGAGTTCAATTGAGCTTTCCTTCTAAAGTAAGCCTTATTCCTGCAATATGTTGCTGCAGACGTGATTCGCGGAAGGCTGTTTATCTGCAACATGGAGTTTTTGATTCGTCAATGGGGTTAGTCGTGTTTTAATTTACTTCATAACCATTATGTTTGGAAACTGGGCAAATGTATCATGTTCTTTTAGATCTTAAACTATCCAAAAGAAAGTAAGTGACAATAACAAACACAATTAAACCAAAAACTAGTAATTATTCCTGTTCTTTTGAAAATTTTACACTGTATGTGGTAGTTCGGTTCTTGATGTCATATTGGCTCTCAGATTTATCTGGTTCCAAGTGTATTATAGGCAACAGTATCTTTTTCTTGTTAAATAGAGACACTCATGCAATTTGTCTAATCTTTTCTTTAGTGACACTTGATTACTACAATTTTTATTTTTTGATTTTGCATGCTTTAGAAATAGGTTACATGCAAAAGCTTTTATAAAAGGATTTGGCAATTATTAGGAAGTTTCCATTCCGTCATAGATTTACAGTATTCCTTCTTCCCAGCTCATGCATTTATTTATGCTTTTGCATCTATTATGTGGATTCACATATCTTATAAGTTAATTTGATGTTTCAGTTGGGTGTCCAATGGAATTGTTGGTTCTCCGGCTTTTGCAGCATTTGATCAAGGTTTGTCACATTTTACTTCGGAGTACTTGGTGGTTTGGATTTGATCAGAATTAAGATGTTCTAGGATATTCTTGTTCGGATATAGCTAAAAAAAATCTTCTTCTTTTTCTAGGATACGATGTCTTCCTTGGGAATTTCCGTGGTTTGGTTTCTAGAGAACACATTAGCAAGAATCTTTCTTCACGGCAGTAAGTTACCATGCCCCAGTTGTTTGTTGATAATGAACAATGCTTTGTTCCTCAAAATTTGAAATAGTGTTCTTCCATTTTCCACCCTCGCAAGGTGTATATATATCTAATGCTGTAAACAGGAGATCGATTTCAACCACCATAAAGCAGTGTCACAATTTTCAATTGCCAATTTTAACCCTGCAATTTTCTTTTTCATAACAAATATGCTTCCAACAAGAATCAAACCATGGCTTCTAAGAAAGTTGAACATGTGCAACCAATGGGTCAATTAGTACTTTTGTTCAAATTTATTGTTCAATACAAATATCAGATGCATCATGTGTGCAGGATAAGCTAGCACTGCAGCACACATATTTATAAATGTAAGCGAGCTGTGTAGATAATGGAACAATTTCGTGCAGATACTGGCGTTACTCCATCAACGAGCACGGAACTGAAGATATACCGGCAATGATAGAGAAGATTCATGAAGTAAAAATGGCTGAGTTGAAGTCTAGCCAACCTGATCTAGACGAAGAAACTAACAGCAATCAACCTTACAAACTTTGTGCAATTTGCCACAGCCTGGGCGGAGCTGCAATCCTAATGTACATAATAACTCGCCGTGTTGAAGAGAAGGCCCACAGGCTCTCAAGGTTAATCCTATTATCACCTGCAGGTTTCCACGATGATTCCTCTGTTGCGTTCACCCTTGTTGAGTACCTCTTCCTTTGGTTGGCTCCTATTCTATCTCGCATTGTGCCCGGTTTCTATATACCGACCCGTTTTTTCCGTATGCTGCTTAACAAATTGGCACGGGATTTCCATAACTACCCTGCAGTTGGAGGACTGGTCCAAACCCTAATGAGTTACGTTGTTGGCGGGGACAGCTCAAACTGGGTGGGAGTGCTAGGGTTACCCCACTACAATATGAATGACATGCCTGGGGTTTCATTCCATGTGGCACTTCATCTCGCGCAGATGAAGCATTCAGGTAAGTTCCAGATGTTTGATTATGGAAGTGAAGCTGCCAACACAGAAATATATGGTTCATCTGAGCCATTCAATTTGGGGGAATACTTCAGTCTTATCGATATTCCCGTTGATCTTGTTGCTGGGCGTAAGGACAAAGTGATCCTCCCTTCGATGGTGAAAAAGCACTATAAGTTGATGAAAGAATCAAAGGTTGATGTATCGTATAATGAGTTTGAGTACGCGCATTTGGATTTTACTTTCTCTCACCGCGAAGAACTTCTGTCGTATGTGATGTCTCGTTTGTTACTAGTGGCACCCCCTCCAAAGCAGAAGCCTACAAGGTTGAAGAAAAAAGACTGACAGGTGAATTGAGGAAGTAACGGAGTACTGATTCGGGCACTACTTTTTTGTGGGTGCCCCGGGGGGATTATGCGTTTCATGTTATTGTTACTGTTTTACGTGCAGAGAATAGATCGGTGAATAAATAATTATATGTCTTCTACTTGGGTTTGTAAGTAAAGATAGGGTGCTCTGTACTGTGTCATCAGCATAATTATCTCCAAATTTTTGAAGGAGGTTAGAATTGCTGGATGACTATATGGAGAGCTTGGGTGTCTCAACTCAAGTGAAAGGTCTTTCATCCCAGCTGTTGTGGTAAGGCTGTGGCTAGTGAAGGGTGTGTATATTTTCTAGGAGTTTTGAGTTTTACCAGTTTGATACATCTGTAATTTGTAACATTGTAATGTATGTTCTTGAAGGTGTCTTTTTTTTGGACACTCAAATTCTAGTTTTGAGTGTATAAGAATGGAGAGCATTTCTTTCTTTTTCGATGATATTTGTACTATTTTGTGGATCTGATGTGTTTATTTGGGTTCTTACTTCTTAGCAAATTATACCAATTTGGTTCCTAAATTTTTGTTTTGGTTTCGGTGTCTGATAAGAGTAAGTGTTTTACCGGTGCTTTTGTACATATTCCATCTTTTTCTAGGCTCCGTCCATCTTTTTCTAGGTTTCGTTTAATAATAACATGAAAAATGAAAAAGAAAAAGAAAAATACTTAATTTGTGTAAGAAGTTGAAAAATACATTTAGTCATGCAATGAAATGTTTTTAAACTCGTAATTATTTTTATGAGTATATGTCCTTAATCTTTTATTATTTCTCGCGGAAAAGAAAATCAACCATCGAAGAAATTTTTTTTATTGAAAAAGCCAAAAAATAAGAAGACGTTTTGCTATATGTCTCATCTTATTTTTCAAATAGACTCTTAAAGTTCGTTATTTCTCTACTACCTTATTGAGCTTTTTTTGCGTCCGTGCAATATGCACAAAAATGACAAGGTGTATCGTATTAGCATGAGTAACATTAGAAAATGAATATGTGCTATGTGCATCTACTATATACTATATACATATAGAGAGATGGGTTGGAATTTATCGACCGAACAACGCTCCTATGTATACGTCATGAGTCCATCAATGAGAAAGGGTAGGAGAAAGCTTGAACCCTATTTCTACAATGATGAATATGAGCGCAATTGAAATTTCTAGAAAGTTATACATTTATATACTATTTATCTTTTCACTCTCCTCCAAATCAAGCATAGGTAGAACCCTTCTTTCCCATGCACAAGAATAGTTTCAAGCAAGTTAAGTAGTTTAAAGTTAACTCAATATCGATGAAATCCCCTCATTTTCTATGTGTAATACCGATTGTCTTATAAAAAACAAGCAGTTTTAGTAAGATTTGTAATATAATTTCCTTTATGTTTTGTAGAAATATAATGTGCCATTTTAGGATTCAATTTCCTAATACTATTGCTAAAATGAACTCTTCTAATTTGATGTTCCCAATACATATACTAAGACAAAAGCCAAAGGTGAATCGCTTAGGTTGACATATAGAACCGAAATAAGATCTAAGATTGATACATTGATTTGCCACGATAATAAATAAGGAAAATTGGAACAACTAGCCATGGCCAAAAGAGCCTGCAATATAACTCTCTCGTATATTCGTTGATTGCTTCACCACACACACACGAAAACGGTACACTATGTATCTCTAATGTCTGTCTTTTTTATTATACTTATAATATAATTGTAATTAGTTTTAATATGTGCCAACGGATTATTACTCTTAAATTAATATTTTGCAATTTCAATTATACAATATTATTTTTTCTACATTTTTATGATTCAAACTCAATTCTTTTTTCCACTATATAGAATTACATATAGATAGAAGGACAACAACTTAATTTTTTCCTTTAATTTTACTGAAAAAAATAATCAAATGCAGTAATAATACTAGAAAAACTTAAATGTTGTTTGATAACACTCACTTAAATCTGAAAACTTAAGTTTTAAGATTTAAGTGGTGTTAAAGTTGTTTGATAACAAAAATAAAATAAAATTAAGTGCCAACTTAATTTTCTCAACTTAAAATTTAAAATTTTCATCTAAAATTTTAAGTAGTAATTCCTCACTTAAAATTGAAAATTTAATTTTAAAAAGCATAAAATACTTATTTTATTTTCTTACATTTAAATAAATTATCATACTGTTCAATAGCCCTTTAACTTTACTTTTAATTAATAGGAGCAAAATTATTATACTAAAAATAAATAATATTTTTTCAAATACAAATTTAAAATTAAATAAATAAAATAATTTTCTCAGTTTCAATTTACAGTTTTTTCATCAATGCCGCATTAGAGCGCAACTTACGGTGTTTTTGACGTTTTCCGTTGGTTCGCACGTCGATTTATTTCAATTTCAAGAAATAACTTTGGACAGGCTCAAGCCCTGGAAGTAGAAGGAGGATGCGTACCCAAAGCCCCCAAACCCAATCTATAAGCTCCGAATGAACAAATCAGTTGGGGTGAAAGAGAGAGAGGAAGAAATATACAAGTTCCGCTCATAGAGAAGAAAGTATAAAAATGGTGAAATCACAGGTATGGGGATACTTTAGGATCATCTCAGGTACCATCGCCGGTGGCCTTGTTGGCTTTTACGTCATGCATCGTGTCGAAATTAGCTACAAGGTCTCTCTCGTTTTCCTAACTCTCTCACTTTCTTTCCTTATTCCTAATTTATTTAGGGTTTATCTGATCTAGGGTTTCTGTATATATGCATGTGTATCTACAGGAGAAGTGGAACGAGAGATTAAAAAAGTATGAGGAAGAATTGAAAAGGAAGAAAGAGAAGACCGATGAGCTTAAGGACTCCTTCTAGTATTTAATGTTTACTACTGCTATTATTTTTGTATGTTTACTTTATCTTTCAATTTTGATTTCATTATGTTGATCTAAATAATTAGGCTTATTCAGGAATTCTAGGGTTTTTCTGTTTGTAACAAACTCTGGTGATGCTGTACCAAATCAATCCTCCCATCTGCCTACAAAAAACACACGAGGTACGAACACATTTTTCACCAAATTTTGGTAATTCAAATCTAAGGTGTCAAGGGCATTCTTGTTCCTTTTCTCATATGTTTTCTTCCCTGGACTTTTTTGTATTTGATTTGTCATTGATGATGCTTATGAGTTCTCTGTGGAGATTTGTTCTGTGTGATTCTTTGAAATGAAGGTTCCCCCTTCTAATTTTGCTCCTCTTGCTCATATTTATCTACTCTTATTGATCTGCTATATTATGTTGTTGATTGAACGTTATATGCCATTTTGTGAGAAAAATGAAAATATTATGGGTTCCATTTGTTACTGAACTAAGGGGGATCGAAAAATGAGTAATAATGTACTAGTAATGCTAGACACACAAAAACAGTGCGTACTTGACAACAAATCTAGGCAATGTTTCCCGTATTTTATACTAGGACAGGGATTATGGTAAGCAATCAATTGAAAGAGGGAGAGGAAAAATACAAGGAGAAGAGAAGAAAAGATGGAAACACAATAGAGGAGAAGAGGAGCTGGCAGAAAAGGAGAATTAGTAGTAGTCTAACACAATGGGCTTTGCTCAAAAGTGCTTGTGCAAATTTTCAATTAGGTTCATCCAAACAACGTATAAGCATGCTCAAAACGTCTCCATTATGCTACTGAGTGATATGTGATGTCGGCCGTTGGTAGTTGAAAGGAAAGGACAGATAGAACACAAACGGACAAGGCTTTTTGGGCCACTAGGTGAGTGGACGAGCTTTGGCTGGTTCATTAAAGATTCCTAGGACCTAAGAATTTGGAGTAATTGGCAACAACCTTGTCTGAAAGCAATCCCAAGTGGATTGTTGTAGCCTTACATATCCATACCTTTTTTATCATTGGGTTGTGGTGCGTAACTTCAATCTTGTTTTAAGAATATTCTTGCGGGGTTAAAGATTATGTCAGCTGAAATTTGTCAATCAGAAAGTACACGGACACGGTTGATTGGGATATGCTTGAATATGGAGTTTTTTTTTTATATATGCTTCTTTTGAATCTTAATTAGCAAAATAGGATAGTTTTGAACTTCTTTAGGGAAATGGGGTTGTTTTAAAATCGCTACTTGAGGTGGTATTTTTACGGTTAAAAACGTCACATTGGAAAGTATTTTTGAAAGATCTAAATTTTGGTTGCCTTAAAAACGCTGATAGGGGTAGCAATTTTATGGTTAAAAACGCCAATATGACTAGTGATTTTAACCATAAAATTGCTAGGTGTTCTAGCGTTATTTTTACTTTTCAAAAATCTCTCACCCTCACCGGGTTCAATAAAAGATAGAAGAAAACCCCGTAGTCCTACTACTTCCTTGCCATCATCACTCAATACCTTCCTATGTTTCTCCGTCCTCCTCTTCCTCATCTCCAGCATCACCTTCACCACTTTAAGACTATTCCTTTCTCTAGGTAATCACTTTATTAAATTATATGTAACTTTACCTTTCTTTTTCTTTTTCTTCTTTTTTCCATAATTATGAATTACTTTTTTTGGTACTTAATCTCCAATTTCAGATGGGTTTCGTCCAAAACTGCTGTCATCATTAAAAACAATGGCGATTGACGTCACCTCCGTGGTCTCTTCTCCACCTTCGGCGTTATTAATTCGAGAAACCGTTTTTTTTCCAGACCAGGTCCTGGTTTTCATAAAACACCCTCAATCAACCCCACCCCTTTATTTACAAAAGACACCATTGACCGCGTAATTCGTCCCACCCTCAGCTAAAGCTCTCCCCCATATCCATCGATGATGATGATTACCTCGGCCATCTACCGTTGGGATTGGTTGGTTTATGAAGCTTTAATTGACCATGACAATACCACCGTTGTTTTTGCAAAAGGCCTTAGACTACAGATTTAGTTTTTAATGGTTTCCGTTCGAACGAACTGTAGTGAGGGTGAGGGAAATAACACTAGAACACCCAGCGATTTTATGGTCAAAATCGGTAGTCTTATTGGCGTTTTTAACCATAAAATTGTTACCCCTGTTAGCGTTTTTAAGGCAACCAAAATTTAGATCTTTAAAAAAAGGCTATCTAATGTGATGTTTTTACCTGAACAACCACATTTTCCAAATTAAGTTCAAAACTACCCTATTTTGCAAATTAAGATTCAAAAAAAGCTTAGTTAAAAAAAAAAAAAAAAAAAACTCTTGAATATGAACGCACTTGTTGCCTTGCTGGACATGCAAGAGGACATAGAGCTGGCATTTCCCTTTATGGAGCACGCGCACTGTTAAGGGCTTTATATATGTATACGCTTACAATTGTGAGCACATCCGATGATTGTGTGACTGGAATGCCAGTGAAATTTTTTTAACAGGTCGTGTGTTTTTAAGTTGTCATTTATTGTTTGCTAATGCTGGGATCACACCCCATTACGTATGTCATCATAATCTTTTTAGCGAACCTGGCATGTGAAAGAGTATAAATGGAAAACCAAAAAAATGGTGTGCCATCCCCTTGAAAGTGGATAGGGCTGTTCTTTTTCTATATGTACATGTGAATACTGAATATAGATATAGATCTGGAAGGCTGACCAGTGGTCGTGTGTAATTTCACATGGGCAGCTAGGGTTCAATCTCCGCCCCCCCTGAACCCCCTCCTTCTATCCATGTGCTGCTTATATAAAATATAGATAGATAGGTGTCCCAGATATAGATAGGGTGACATAATTGAGTTAAATTTAAGAAATTAAGAAGCCTATTAAAGCACTTCAAAACAAATAATAAGGGGCGGGGTGGGGCCAAGGTAGGTAGGTAGAGCTTAAGGAGGGCAAATGGCCAATCTTATCTCAATTTTTGAGTTGTGCTTGTTAGTATTTTAGAAGAAAATTTTTTATAGAGTATAAAATAGATTTTAGGGGGGAAATTCTACAAAACTCCCTTGTTTTGTATTATTTAAACTAAATATTTAAGAGTATGGTCAATTGAACTATATCTCAGTTGTTTAGCACATCAAACGTTATATAGTCAAATTTCAACAAAAATTTACCATCGCTTCCTTGAAGTGTTGAAAGCTTTCAAAAAAAAAGTATGTGGAATCATATGTTATAGTTAAATGATGGCTCTTCTTAAGATGAAATTTTGGCTCCTTCCCTACAAATAATCCATAATTATGATATAAAATTAACCAAGTCTAAACATATAAAATAGAAATATATGACGCTTCATTAAGATGGTAGTCATTGCCACGAAATTTCGTTAGTTGAAGATGTAATTACAGTCCGATAAAAAAATACGTAATTGTTAAGTAAGCACTATCCAATTTGTATATTGTTCCTAAGACATATATGCAAGTCTGCTTTAGAAAAGATGGTCCTATCATAAAAAAAGAAGGAACACTCTCTTGGGATTGTATATATATTTAAGTCGGAAAATTTCAGGTGCGGATTGATACTTTTTATGACGGTTTTGCGTCTAAAAAAAAACTCCAATGTTATTATGACAGAAAAGCATGTTGAAAAATCTCAGTCTGTACAAACTGATTTATGCCAAAAAGGGATTCATATATAAGTACAACTAATGGAGGGTGGGGGACAAGATTTGGTAATGGGCTCAGTTAGACTAATGTCAATTTTAATTGTTTTTACACGCCATTACAAATTTATTCCAAACTCATTTACAACAAGAATGGAATCATGACATCACAATAGTTGAGAATCTTGATGATCAACTTAACTAACTTTACCGGCAACTTGTAACCAAAAAAAAAAAGACAACACTTTTCTGGCAACTTTACTAGTCCTATTGAGTTGTATATAAGTATATCTTCTGTCTTGTACCTTTTATTTGATTCAATTTTGATATTCTTTCTATTTAAAATAGAGTTTACTGTTCTTTATTGAGATGTGGTGATGTACTAAACTAGGAGTCTGCTTTTCTTGAATATAATAGGAATCAAGGCTCTTTTTAAAATAAAAAATCATTAATTGTGATAGAATAAGCATACTGTTAAAAATTGTGTTTTAGGGGCAGATGGAGGATTTCCAATTTACAAAAGAGAGAGGAGTTGGAATTGGTACATATATTTTTTGGGACATAACAAAAAACTACAAGGAAAAACAGAAGAAATAGCAGAGCAAGCAACTTCGGTCGGAGGGGGAATGGATACCCATTTAACAGGAAGGGATTCCCGAATGGCCTCTTCAGCTACCCAAAGGAGCAACGAGATCAAAACTCCCAAGAAAAAACTGCCTGTTGATGTAAAGAGATTCTGATAGAAACCGAATGTCGTATGTAGTTTTGTTAATTAGTGTTCATTTGATTAAGGCGCAGTACTACTTTTTTATTGAAATTAACCGAATTAAATTTGAAAAAAATAAAATTATGTCACCTTTTTTAGTACCAAAATTGAAATACCAAAATCATAAATACCAAGAAATTGTGGTTTGTTTTGGTTTACCCGTATAAAAACTGAAGATACCGATTATTGAACTGAATATACCAAAAAGTGTAATACCAAATATACCAACCAACGTTACTGAAAAAGGCAAAAACACAGATTTCAAAATTATCAAAAATATATAATATCAAAATTAGCGAAAAAAATACCAAATATAACTGATACCATAAATATTAAGAATAATTTATTTTTTTGAGAATAAATACTTAGAATTTTACTACTTAGAAATTATTTAGTTTTTTCAGTAAGTTTACGTGTTGTTAAATGATCTTGAGCATCGTTTATTTTTAATTATAAATATTCACTTATCAAATAAATATTGCTTAAATTCTTACAAAATTTAACATAAAATCCTAGCCTTCAGTTTACAACTCTCACGGTTTATCATAAACTGAAATTAAATTAAAATTTTATATTTTTATACCTATAATACCTTTTAAAATAAATCAAAACAAACCTAAAATATCAAAAAAATAATGATCGGTCACCGAATATAATGACATCAGTTTCCAATTCAAATATTGATGAATAAGCTAATAAATTTAGCATGAACCTTTTATTTTGATTTTAGTATTAGTAAAGGCAACTTCCCAACCAATTTACTGAAATAATAAACACCTCTAAATGGGATGGATCAGGCTTTTGTACCAACAAATTAGAGTTTATTGAAGAAAAGTTATATAAAATTCGAATTAAAAGTCATTAAATCAGAATTCAATACCTTAACACCTCAATTAAAATGCTTTACTTAAATTGAATAGACAAAAAGTTATTAAATTAATAAATCAAGTTCAAATTGATCGAGTACCTCTACATGAACATAAATATCTGATAGAAAAATTAATATATCATTGCGTCAATTATTCATTGGTTATAATGAATTGTGATAAAGTTCTTTTAATCAATATATAGTGACTATATTTAATATGATATTTATATATCCTAAATATTATTGTCTTAAATTAAGTTTGATTTGGATAATTTGATTTTGATATTCTCATTACCATTAATTCAGGATGGGTAATTAGCAAAAATGGCCCCTAAATTTTGACCCGAATCTCTCGCTCGTCTCTAAAATTCAATTGTCAGTTGAAGTATCCTTAAAATTTCTAATTTTCCCTTGCTCGTCTAAAACTGGATGCCTGTTAAAAAGTTGGATGGAAAACACTCGTGATTGTCATGAGGCACTCTTTTAAGGGGCATTTTTAAATGTTTCAACGGAAATTAGAAATTTTAAGAATGTTTCAATTGAAATTAGAAACTTTAAGGATGTACAAACTGAAATTAGACACTTTAAGGATATTTCAACCGAATTAAAAAATTTAACAATGTTTCAATAGAAATCAGAAACTTTAAGGATATTTCAACTGAAAATTGAATTTTTGAGACAAGTGAAGAATTTGAGTCAAACTTTAAGAGTCATTTTTGGTAATAACCTATTGTGGATGGTTCAAAAGGAATTCAACTGCCTTGCACCTTAAGAAAACTCGTGGACGCACAAAAAATCAACAAAATTAGAGAATGCACAAGAGCACACCTTGAGTTCGTATTGGAGGTGCGTTTTCCCCATTAACACGCTAACACTAAATTTGAGACATTTTCTATAATATTGATATTTTTATTTTTTTCTGGAGAGGTGAGAGAAAGGGGGGGGGGGGGGGGGTGTTCTGTATTTGAAGATTTTGGAATTTTACATTTTAATCTCTTAAGCCACATATTGTCAATTTACTGGGGCATCGATTTCTTTGCCTCAATTAGTAATGAAAGAGATGGGAGATGCTCTTGGGCACAACTTTTCGTCCTTTTCTCCTAGAGGTTGAAGTTTTACCTGCATCCAAAGGCGAATTTAGGGGCGGTTGAAGTAGGTTGTAGTCTCTCAAAAGGTTTTTTTTTTTCGCTATTAATTAAAATATTAATATAAGTTTAATTCATGTTAAATATAAAATATTAATTCATTATTTACGGAGAGGTTAAACTTAGATAATGATCTTGAACTCTTATCTATTATTAATGTTTTTTTTCCAAACCCCCATCTCTCTCCCTCTAAGTTTCTCTTTCTTTTTCTCCTTTTTTTTCTAACCTTCTTCATTCTCTTTTTAGATATTTGTTGGGAACAAACTAGACACTACTAGTTTTTAAGTAGGATCTTGGGATATAAATGACAAAAAAAAATTGCACAATAAAATTATTTTGCACAACAATACACCAATCTCACAACACAAAGAATTACGTGGTATCGGCAAATTGCCACTAGTCCACAGAGCGCACCAAATTCACTATATCAAAAAAGAAAGTGGTTTACAAGAGTGGTCAGCAGACCTATACACGCACACTGTGTATCTTTCAATACTAAAAAATAGACACTGCAATTTTTTTCACTTAGAAAAAATTACTTCTATTTTTCTCACTCTTATTTTTGGCTCTCTGCTTTCTCTCTAATTTTGTTCTTTGCAAAATCCTCTCATACACTATATAATATTTATGCACCAGACTCAATTGCATCCGTCAAGTGCCCTCGTGCATGTATATATATAGGAGCTTATCTGCCTAAAGTATTAATAAAGAAAAAAGCCACCGCCTTTGAACAGCCGCCTAAATTGGTCAAATAAGGGGGCTGTCAATATTTACTTTCAACTTTCAAAAAAATCTATCATTATGTTCCTTACTTTTGACCCTTGAATTATTCTTCCATTATTCTAACAATATTCATAATTAATTTTAAATACTAATTGAAATTAAATTCGTGATTAGTAATAAAACATTTTTTATTTTAGTATTTGTGATGATAAAATTTTCTATAGTTCACGTACCCGTTCAATTATATTTTGATGTATCATAAGAATACTCCATCTTCCTCTTCATTTAGTAAAAACACAATTGTGTTAAAAAGGGAATTCAAGTGATAATCAGACTCTTCCACCTGCACTAGTGCCGGTGTCCCGTGCTACTACAAGATCTCTCGATCCTCTCCGCTACTACTCCAAAAAAAAAAGAACAGATCGACCAAAAAAATATTAGAGCATCCGTGTTTGAATGACATGTTGGTACACATTGAACTAACATATATAATGAGCATTCGTACTTTTTTAGTTAAACACGTTTTACTGACCCCCCCCCCCCCCCCTCCTCCTAATATGATTGCATTAGTTAGTGTACGTGTATATATAGTGGTTAGGAGACTGAGGTTATGTAGTTTACACTCCACCCACAATTTGTACATAGTACGTTGAGAAACATCTTATTAAATGCCCGAGACTTAAACATAATTTAAGCTAGCTAGCTGGCCTTCTATTTATTAATTTGTTGATATATCAACCCCAAAAATTCGAACATTTTGACGCTTATATTCTATGTAAAGTTTTGCATTTGAACGCTGAAAACTTACGCTGTCTCCCACCTTAAGGCCCTTTTCTTTCACAAAACGATTCCAATCTGTTGTGAGTACGTAACCCTTACAACTCCTCCAAAAACTGCACGTAAATCTCCACACTTTGCCTTTATTGTCCTCCGTACGTGCACAGCAAAGCAACCTTGGAAGAGTCAACATTATCATGCAACAGAAAGTGCTTATGAGTTACGAGCTTGGTTCTTGGGAATGGCGAGCCGGTGTACGTTGTTTTACATCGCTCTTTGTCAATACCTTGCGGAATAACTTCTCTCTCGGTATTGGCAAAAGTAGAACTTCCTGTTTTATCGGCGTCGTGTGGCTGTTGCCATTAGATTGGCAATAACTTGCGGTTGGAGTGGAAGCACTCAAGTTCATGATATTAATTAGTTAGCTCTCTACCTCTATTATTTGGTAAAGGAAGCTCAAAAGTATTGTGATCAGCTAGTTCAACTTTATTTGTGCGTTTGAAGTATTTCGCTGCTCGTTAATTTGCATGAAGAGACATCATTGTGCTTATTTAATTGCAATATGTATATATATGTACGTATATATAATTTTGATCATGCACAAAAACACATGGGGGCCCATAAATATATATATATATATATATAGAGAGAGAGAGAGAGAGAGGGGGGGAGGGGGTGGCGCGGATTGGGGGATGAAGTGATCAATAAAAAAAACACAACATAACATAACATTGAACAACACTTGGAAGGTATGTAGGAAAGACAAGGTCGATCAGAAGTCCCCCATTTTATAGGAGTTGAAAAATGGCCTGCATGCCCAGTCGTCTTATCTTTGTTCCCATCCCTTTTTATCTTTATTGGTTCACTTTAATTTACGTTGTGGTGGATTGAGATATTAAGGCAAAGCTACTCTTAATCAATTACACTATTACGAAAATATATAGGATGTGAAATAAACAAAATTATAACATGTATAATATTATTTTCGTTCATATGACTAGCTAAATTATTATTTTTAATTTTCTATCAATGACTCATTATTTAAGTGACAATTAAAAGTTCCTCGTGTTTTTTTTTTAAAAGAAGTTCTCTGATTCGATTTCCTCCAATCCCATCCCCAAATCGAACTATAGATGTATTTACTAATTTCTGTGTATAAGAAAAACTAAATGCTCTAAAACTGCTCAAGGTAGTGAGCTGAGGAGCGTATTCTAATACACATTGATTATTATCGTAAGATATCTTATATTAATTGATTGTGTCAGTTCATAATAAGAAGAATCTGGTGGGAGCTATAAAAGGAAAAATATTGATGGGTGCGGAGCAAAAGTGCAACAAGCACACGTGAGGAATATAATATAGTAAAAACTTTTTCATGATCACATGATTAATCTATCTAGTATACAAATTAGCATGCGCATTGCACTCACGTGTGGATGGATTGGACTGGACTGCATGTACGTGTATTCAATATGATTCTATTTCGTAATATTAAGCCGATGGGCTAATTGAAATTATATATGTTCATGTTCGAGCATTAAGCCACTTATCGTTCATCATTTAATTTTTTTCACGATTACTCACTTGCAAATTATACCTATACTCACATCGTATAAAAAAGAAATGTAACTAACATATGTACTATACTACTATATATAGTCTATGGGAAGGGAATCATAATTTTTCTTTTCTTTTCGTTTGTCATTTCATTTTCAAAATCCTCTTTATTAATGTTTTTTTTTCATTTCATTCTTTGGAATCATCTCATAATCCTTTTTGATTTTTCGATTTTCGAGCTCTGTTTTGATAGAAATATAAAAATTAATGCAAAAATAATTAATTTGTGAGAGATATTGAAAAATAAGTTAAACTTACTATTGACTTTTCCATGAAAAAAAATTCTTTGAGAGGCACGGGTAATGAATAAAAAACTTCTACAAAAAATAAAAAATAATGTAAGATATCTACCCTTAAAAATAAGTATGAAATAAAGAGCATCTTAACGTCTTATATAAATTAATTATTTTATTACTATTTTTTATGTTACCCTCAAACAAAATTTCAAATGTTTCTATTAGATATTCCCCCCCCCCCCCCCCCCCCTAAGTTTTTTAGTCTTCTACAAAAAATCAACTTTACTTTTACACTTTCCAATATTCACTTCACTTTCTATTTCAAAAAACTTTTAAAATATCATAACTTTAAATCTAAAAACCAGAATTAAATACAAAAAAAATATTTGAAACTTATTTATCGAAATTTATAAAATAAGATCCATTGTAACTATTTTTTTGAGTTTTTTTCATGATTTTTTTTGAATTTGTTGACAAAATCTCTAATAAGAAAAATCAAATTCAACTCAACTCAACTTTTTAACCTATTTTCATGCTTCCCAAAAATTCAACTCAAAAATTCAACCAAACATACCTTCAATTCATTTTCGAAATCCTCTCTTGCATATTCTACTTGTTTTTTCATTGAGAATATATATATATATATATGATAGGCGTTTTAATGTAACTAGGACCACTAGATAAATTCCACAAATATTATGTTTCGACTTGTGATTCGACAATTACTCAACCTAGGATTAGTTCGAAAAAAAAACAGGAAGTCCAAAAGTTTAGATGGTATGACGAGGTTTACACGGTTACACCCTTTACACGCATGGTAAGAGTCAATTGTTCTTTTGGGTTTTTTTTATTTTTTTTAAATTATTATTATTATTATTATTTACGGTGTTTGATTTTTGTAATTTTTTGGCTCCGATTGATAAAAAGATAGAGAAAAATAGTAGGAAAAATTGAAAATAAACTAAGTGATGTAATATGATATTCTCTTATTTTTTTATTTTTCCATGAAAAAATATATTTCTTTGGGTGATTAGTAAAAACAAAAATTCACAAAATTAAAGATGTACAAATGACATCTACTCATAAAAGTAGTCATGAGATGGTGTATTTTCACCACATTATTCAACTAATTTGCCTAAAATAAATTATTTTTTACCTTTTACTATCATTTTTTAAGTTGTTATCAAATGTAGCACAAAAAATATACAAAATTTTAACTTAATTCTTGGTTAAAATCTATACTATATATTTAGTAAGTAACAACCCTAATTTTGGTATTCCCATTTAATTACTTAAGTAATGTGACAACATGCCCCGCAGGGGTCTAAAAAAGAATAAGTTAAAATAATAAATTAAAACCAAATTTCATTTCCAATTTTCAATTTACAATCTTACAAATTTCATTTCCAAAATTAACATGTAACAATCATCTATCTCCTATAACCAACAAAACTAATAATCTAAATTGTGTTTGACCTTCTAGTCAAAATCCGATTATGCCTCTATCGAGTCACTTGCACATCAAATTAGAAAAAGGGGGCAGTAATGATTAATTCAACAAATTTTACCGAATCACCATCCGACCTCATATATTGTTCCCTTTTAATAATATGTTAAAAACTACTCATCTTACTTTACCACATCGAAATTTCCTTATAAGACTTACACAATTGTGATTTATTAGGACTTTTTGACGAGTAAATTTAACCATAAGCTTATTAGTTTTACGGGAATTAAGCCAAAATAACAAATACCACCAATTAATGAGGCCAAATAATATATACCGAATTCAATTAACACAAAGAATTTAATGAGAGTCAACAACCAAAACAATAAATAAATACTCTAAAAATTTAAATACATATTAAATATAGTCTTTTACCTCAAAAACAATATCATAAAATACCAGGATAAAAATTAGCCATCAAACCCCTTACTATCCTTTAAAACCTAAGGCTACCCTTATGTTTCTCATCTTCCTTCTATCTTCATCTTAATTCTACAACACTTAATGGCTAAGAATGAGAAGTGGATTGGTCTAACAAAAAATAAAAAATAATGAGAAATCAAACCACCGGGAGCCCATTTGAGGGCTGGTTTGACTGCCCTAACTATGGCAAAATATTTATGAGATGTTAATAAACAAAACATACTTTATTTATTCATTGAGAAAATAACCGATGGTAACAACTAAGTTGCAGATGAGGAATTAGCATACTGACTCGCTTTCGTCATTCCCGTTCCTAGTTTAAACGAAACGTCCTCTTTAGGAAGGTTTAACAAGGGAGACAATTCCAGCCAAGCCTTATTTAACCATTCCTGGAGCAATTGTTCATGGCTATTATGGGAGAATCATTTATGTAGGAGATACGTTGGTTACATTTATATATGAAAAATTAAGATACGGTGATATAACACAAGGTTTTCCAAAAGTAGAACAGGTGTTCGAAGTTTGTTCAATTGATTCAATATCAATGAATTTCGAACAGATTGGAATGAATGTATAACAGGAATTCTTGGAATTCCTTAGGGATTCTTAATTGGTGTTGAGTTAACTATATTGCAAAGTCGTATCTCTTTGGTTAATAATTAAGATCCAAAACTGTTACAAGTGCCCTTCGCCTAGTGCTATATATTCTCTTTTGTTCCATAAATAAGTTATTTTGTTAAAAAAAATATTAATAGTAAGGTTTGAACACATAATTTCAAATAGATTGATATATTGTTATTTGGATAATACAATCACATATTATAGGTGTAACAAACTACTACGCATCACGTGCATAACAAATTCTACTATATATTTATATATGCGTAATGATAAACTTATTTTTGTAAATGATCAACATATTAAACGTGTGTCCCCCACTTCACTTAAGTGGTGCAACATTAATTTGTACAAAAAAATTATATAAAAAATGAGCAAGGCTAACATTTTCCTATACATGTTTGCAAATATATTTGAAATTCTTTTCCTATTAATGCTTATTCCACTGGTCTCCACTCATGGTACCCCCTTTATCTCTCTTATTTCTCTCTCTTAAATATATGTACTCTTACACTATTAATTCAACGTATTTAAGGTTTTTGGTGTCCCTATAGCTATCAAAATATCTTTCATGTTTTATAAAATAAATAAAAACACTTGTCTAGAGTTTCAAACCCAAAACTATCATGAGACATTTACATTACATATGTTTTGAAATTTTTTATCAGTTAAAATATGCATACTCATCGCGTGTACTTCGGCTTATGATAAATCTTTGTTCGCTATGGAAAAGACAATTTGATAAACTAATTGTATCTTAAAATAAAACTAAGCTCTTTAATTTTCAGACATGGTTTCTCATTGATACAAGATGCAAAGATACTGAGAATTTAACTTTAGGTTGGCTTATTAAGATAACGTTAACTTCATTGAAGCACTGCTTAACTATTATATATATATATATATATATATATTTAAGTTTAAATATTATCAAGTTTCAATTCTTACTAGAATAACTTGGATAATGTACACCGGTTAACTTCATGAGAATTTTAGGTTTTTAATTAAGTTAAGATATAAGGATGAATTCCAAAAAGAAAAAATAAAAAAAAGTTAAGATACAAGCATCCTTCACCACTTCGACAAATATATGGGTTCAATAAAGTTCTTCCAACGCATGAATTGAATTCAACCAATGAAAAATGACATAAAATTAAAAAAATGGTCCTTATATTTCTTGATGTTAAGAGAAAATGAGAGTAAACAGTGAACGTAAAGTTGTAATATTTATAATATTCTCTTGGAGGGACTTAAAATGATTGGGCCCAAATTCCAAAGAGGGGCCTAACTAAATAACTCCGAACACCCTGCCAGAGTGTAGAATATTGTAGAAGCTTTCAGAAATATCACCATTAGGTTCAAACATTAACCAATACTCCTAAAGACCCGGAGGCACACCCCCAGTAAAAGACTGCAAGACGAATTTTAACAATTCGTAAGAATGAGGGCAAATGCATATATATATATATATATATATTAGAATCATAGTTATTTTGTGCAATCCAAACTGTAGACAAATTCTATCGAGCGATCACTATAAAAAAAGGTGTATCAATTGTATAAAGGAACACACATAATTATTCACAGAGAAATATAAAAATTGGTCCTAGAATAACTTTAGAGTAGAGTATGAAAGTAAGCACATAGTTG
This sequence comes from Lonicera japonica, assembly GCA_021464415.1. Classification (NCBI taxonomy): domain Eukaryota; kingdom Viridiplantae; phylum Streptophyta; class Magnoliopsida; order Dipsacales; family Caprifoliaceae; genus Lonicera; species Lonicera japonica. Next base: position 13,445,759 of record CM038467.1, on the reverse strand, counting down.
AACCACCTTATATCTTAGTATTGTGTGATTACGAATCTTATTACCTTATATTTTAGTGTTACATAATTACTTTTCTCATTTTCTTGTTGCTTAAACCAATTTGCCTTTATTTCTCATCCTCTTTTGACATTTGCAAATTATACCACCTCCGTCTCTTTTGTAATAAACAAATGGGAGGTTTATATATATATTTTGGCTTTAGAAAATAAAATAAAATAAAATGCAATTTGATTTGGATTAAACTCTTGACTCTAGATACTAAGAAAATAACTTTTTATCACTTATCTAAACACTAACACGTATTTATAAAATATTAAAAACATTATGTAATATAAAATATTTAATTTAATTAATATAATGTGTATATACATCGAGTGAGACAATTGGACACACGGCCATATATGAATATGAGAAGCTATGAAACCATTGTTGTAGTTATGTTGGAAATCGGCCACGTAAGTATTGTTGCTTTTTTTTTTTCAAGTTCTTGTCCTTATGAGGGCCCAATTCCCCCGAAAAAAGCAAAAAAAAAAAAAAGAAAGAAAGGAAAGAAGGTACTTTATCCATCAGAGAGGGAGTACATCAGATCTCATTGAAGGGAGTGTAAAACTTGAAGATCACAATAAATCTCCTGGCCCAACTTGGTCATATAGTCAGCCCACACATTTCCAGGGCCCAAGTATAGTCCTAAATATATATAATCAGCACACATTTTGTTTGTTTATTTATTTTAATGCATGTGATAATTTTATAATTTATTTTATATAATTAGATTATATCCTATAATCACTACAATAATAATGATTTTGAACGAATTAGAGTTTTATATGCAGATTTGCTCCCTCTCTGAGGTTGGCTAGTTGTTTTCCTTTTTTGTCTTTGGTTGTGGGTTTCGTTTTGTTCATAACAAATAAATAAATGTAACAAATTAATTTGGTATAAAAAAATGATAACAATTAATCTTTTATATTGTTAGTCTCTTTTTCACTCTTAGAGCATCCGCAGCGTAATGAAAATATTTAGGCTAAATTTACTATACATTTTATTAACTTTTGAAACAGTTCACAGCGAGAAGGATAAAAAAAACAGTAAAAAAAAAATTATACGAATGAAGCATTATCGTATCAGTTGATGTAAAAAAAAAAAAAAAAAAAAAAACCAAACTAGGCCATACGAATGTGGCAAAATCGTATGAGCCATACAAATTTGGCACACTCGTATGGTTCATACGATGATGGCAAATTCGTATGGCAATTTGAGGGGTTTTTTTTTTTTAACTCTTTTGGTTATACACCGTTTGGTCCATGTTTTCTCTTAATTATATTTTTGCATCAATAATTCTATAACTCAAATAACCCATGTTTAAAACACAAAATAAATTTATATGATTTGTATTAAACATTAAAGAATTAAACTAAGTTCTAATTTCAATTGCAAAAAGTTCCAAAAAATGACAGCTTGCTTTAAAAATTATTTCAATATCTATTTATTATGTCTTGCAAGATACCATTATATTTTCTTGAAAATTATTATGATTATTCTTTTGACAAATCATTATTCAAATGTGAAATGATTGTGTTTTTGAAAGTCTTTTTTTCTTTAGACCATGATTATGCCCCATCCGTAGGCTTTGATGTCTTTTGTGTCATTTGTGTATTTAAAATGAAACAAATTGCTTAAGGCATTTACATGCATTCGTAGCATAAACCAGAAAGAAAATTACATCTTCTCATTCTCAGCATTACTCCACTTCTGTTTAATTTAAGATCATTCCCATTCTAAGATTTCTTCAAATTTTCATGTAAGTGTTTTAAAATTTTTATTTCTTTCTCTAAGTATTGTATTTTTTAAATTGTTCTTATAGTCAATTTTTTTTCACAGAAATTATAATGGATGTTGTTCGTCGAATGTTTGGTAATAAAACAACCAATCGAAGTAAGAAAAATAGAGCGTTTGCGTCTACGTCTACACCTACAGAAAGGTGTGACCCTCCTAGAGCAAGTACTGGTGGAGGCGGTTCATTACGTATGAGGATAGAGTCGCCAATAACACCTGGTAGAGCAAGTTCCGCTGAGACATCAAGGAACATTATTGAGCAAACCGAAGTTGAAAATGTCGTGTACACACTTCAAGTTGTGGATGATAATACTGGCGAACGTATTACAAAACAGTACACTCGGTTAGCAAATTTTGTTCCTAATAATATTGCTGATTATAATGCACAAGGTAATATATACGACTTACGCGGTAATTGAGCGGGCGCAAGTAAAAATTATCGCAAAGTTATTATAAATTACCCTGAAATTAAACGCATTATTGATCTAACTGGTTGGTCTCAACTTTGGCAAATCGAGATACCTAAATCAGGCCACAAAATTATAGCTTCAATCATACAACGGTGGTCAAATAAAACTCACACTTTTCACTTTCCTATAGTCGAAGTGGGTATTACTCCATTTGACTTTACATTTGTAACAGGTAATCACAGTCTTTATTTTTATAAGCTTTATTTATTAACTATAATTTATTTTTAATACTTTTTTTAATTGTAGGTATATCTTCTGGAATTGGACCACCAGTATCCCAATTCAATGAGCAAAACTACATGGTCCCTACAGAAGTTATTGCTAATTATTTTCCTGGCATGCCATCACTGGTTGACAAATGTAAAACAAACACATTGCCAGTGAAGTGTGTTAAGGAATATTTAATGAATGAGATGATTCTTGTAAATACTGCGCCACATATTATAGCTAGAGTTTTTTGTTTTTTTGTGATTGGTTCTGTTTTTTTTCCAAATGGAGCACATTACATTCCATTCGATATGCTCTCCCTTGTTGAGGACATACAAAATATTGGAATCTATGATTGGGGTTCTGCAATTCTTGCACGTGTATATTACGGATTAGACGCCATTGTTCCATTAGCGGGCCGAAAACGAACTAAAAGTGTTAATTGTTTTTGGCAATTTATTGAGGTATGAAAATATCTTAATTTATATTATTACTTTTCATTATTTTTAATATATATTTTTTGTTATTAATTATTATTAATATAATAACTTTTTTTTTTGCAGTACGTCATGTACGAGTATTTGTATACTTCATGTCCGCAATTGAAAGTAAAAAATGTTGACACTTGGCCTCGGATCCATCGCTGGGTTAAGACAAATAGAGAAAGACTCTGCGGGCTAATTATGCACAATTTTCCATCAGCCCAACAACAAAAAGAATTGCGGTCCCCCGACTCCATAATTTGGCAGCCATATTTAACATCACAATTACTTGATGAGCATCAATTACAATTAGCTTATGGTATCTCTATGCATAGTCATTTGTTGTTAGATCCTCTTAACAGTGGTATATGGTATTTGGGAAAACGTTGCGTGAGACAATTACGCAAGGTTATAGCCATTCCGGATAACCCTCCAGAGGAATTAAGTTACATCTCTCGTGACATTTACCTTTATCATGTTAGAGAAGTTAACTGGCCCTCAATTGATCAATTTTATGTTGAAGTATCCCAAAAGAAATATGATCAATATTGGGCACAAGTATCTGGTGTCAGACTTATACCTCCTCTTATGCGTTATACAAATACAGATGCAATTGGTACAACGACCGTATTAGGCACGGACGTAACTCTCCCATCTATTCCACCAGAGCCAAATACTTTTTATCTCAGCCGACCGTCCTCCTCGTCTAACACTCAATCTTCCAATGTATATTCAAATTATAGGGTTGCCACCTTTGATGCAGGAACAAACGTGGTAGAGATTGAACGACCTACTACGATAGATAATCTTCCTCCTATGCATACTCATACAATAGATGAATGGAGAGTCATGTATGGTGAGGCAATGCATTATGGAAAAGAGGTGCGCAAAGCGTGTTTTCAGGAGACTATGAATTTCGCAGTAGAGCTTCAATCTAGAGATCTTATGATGCGAGAGGTCCAACAAGAAAATGCAAGATTAAATGCTGAAATCAATCGCTTAAATGGTGCTTCTGCTATGAGTTATGGTGATAATGTATACAGACCTTCGATGGACGGATTAAATGCATCAAATCCACATTTTACTGAAAATGTAGGGTTCGCTGGATATGCTAGTTCATCTGGTCTAAGCTATTCAAGTGCCGAGTTCGGGTTTGGTCAATTTAGTTCTTCCTCTGGATTAAATGCGCAATTTAGTTGACCTACTTTGGATGAATTGTAAACATGTAATATGTATTTTATTGTGTACATGTTGTAATATTTGTAATTGTTTTTCATGAATATAAATTTTATTTAAAGTTAATATCATTACAATTATTTATCATTACAAATTTGGGCAATTATAATATCATTACAATTATGTAAAATAATATCATTACAATTATGTAAAATAATATCATAAACAATTATTTAATGTAATATCATTACGAGGTAATTATTTTTTAATATCATTACATTTATTTAATGTAATATCATTACAATTATTTAAAATAATATCATTAGATTTATTTAAAATAATATCATTACAATTATTTAAAATAATATACCGTTGCATATTTTAAATTACAAAGCATATTACAATAATTGAAACTGTAATAACGGTTTACAACCATATTGTTATATGGTAACGCCATACTTAAGATAAATCCAATGTGGTGCGTATGCGAATTCTTCTCCTTCGGAATAGAGATAACGTGCGTTCGCATATTTTCTCTGCATATTTAAATTGATACAGTATTAGTGCAATATTATATAAAAAGCCATAGTTTGAAAATATGGGAAAAATAACATTACCAACTCCCAGTACTCTTTCATTCCACCTGTTGCTTCTTTTTTTTCTTCAAAGAAACAATAATATTTATTTACCGCCTCTTCCACCTTCATCCAAATCGATTTAAGTTCCTCAGGAGTTATTGTGTCTATATACGTACAACCATCCGACCTAGGAGTTGTGTTGAATATTTTGGCCATTTTCACCCATGTCTGGTTATTATCCCGATCACACCATGTACCAGAATGAGTAACATGTTCCAAGCACAAATTTATATGGCCAGGGGTTGAAAATTTATTTAAATTTTGGAATAGGGCACGCCGGATTGATCGTCTAGATGAATAAGCCATTGGCAATATGAAATAATATTTTCAACACATCTATTGTATTTATAAGAAAAAATAAATTTAGTTCTTTTAAATTAAAAATTATTATAAAATAATTTTTAATATAAATACTTGTTTGTCTCCTTTGTATAGATATAAGTCAATTATATTAAAATTATTAAAGAAAAGAACACTTTAATGTAAAGAAGAAAAGTGAGCACTCATGAACTTTGGAAAAACATAAAGTAGAATAATATATATATATATACATATATATACATATGGATGAAGACATAAAACTGCAGGCCTATTACGTAAATATCCAAAACTATGCAGGCCTATTGGGTATATATATGGAAGGTTGCAGGCCTATTCCGTAAATTCCTCAAACTCTGAAGGCCTACTCCGTAAATCCCTCAAACTCTGAAGGCCTACTCCGTAAATCCCTCAAAGATGTGCTAGGATTGTGGATTTCTTGCACTTTTCAAGTATTATATAGTACTATTGTAATAGTACTAAGTAGTACATATATATATATATATAAATATATAAGTATGTACGTATACTTATATATTTAGTAAGTTCCATTTTCTCTGCAACTATTAAAAATGTCAAGATCTCCAATAAATGACATATCTATTTATTTATTACTCGTATTTCATAGACTTGACAACAACTATATCAAATATTAATTGTTGATTATGGACTATAAATACATGGGGAGCACGAGAGAGATGGATAAATTTATTTTCTTCAAAAAATTCACACAAAATGAGTGACAGTTTTGAAGAAGAAAATTTAATTAGTCAATATTATTCCATATTTGATGATGAAAATAACAATCATATTGAAGCAAATCGGCGAAAAAAGAACAAGGCAATTGAAAGAATTCAATATCTTCAGAACAAGGAAGTTACAATACGCGGTACAATATATCAAGCACGCGAAGATGCTGGTAGACGATTATGGGCCGAATATTTTTCCGATACAGCTACTTACCCTGCGCAAATTTTTCGCAGGCGTTTTCGTATGTCTCGACCTCTTTTTAATCGTATTTTAAATACTGTATGCGATTACGATGATTATTTTGTTGAAAAGTTAAATGGTTTTGGTTGGCCAAGTCTTACAAGACACCAAAAAATGACAACTGCTTTGCGTTATCTTGCGTATGGGGCAAGTGCAGATATATGGGGTGAGTACTTAGCCATGTCTGAAACAACTGGTTTAACTTATTTTAAAAAATTTTGCAAAGCAATTGTAACACTATTTGGGGAACAGTATGGCCGACCACCCACGTCTACAGATGTACAACGTCTTTCAGCGGAGAACGCAGCACGAGGATTTCCTGGAATGCTTGGAAGTATAGATTGTATGCATTGGAAGTGAAAAAATTGTCCTACTGCTTGGCATGGATCATATAGGGGTCATTGTCATGCACCAACAATAATTTTAGAGGCGGTTGCATCATATGATACGTGGATATGGAGGTCATTCTTTGGTATGCCTGGCAGTAACAATGATTTAAATGTGTTAGCTAGATCAAATATTTTCGACGATCTTCTACACGGTCGTACACCCCCGTGTAATTTTGAAATAAATGGCAACCAATATACCATGGGCTATTACTTAGCCGATGGCATATATCCTAAATATGCTACACTTGTTAAAAGTTTTTAAAATCTAACAAATTTAAAGCAAAAGTTATTTGCAAAAAAACAAGAAAGTGTAAAAAAAGATGTCGAACGCGCATTTGGAATTCTCCAGGCGCGCTTTACTTTCATTCGCGAACCTGCAAAGTTGTGGAATGATAAAGCACTGTCTACGGTTATGCAATGTTGTATACTATTACACAATATGATAATTAAAAACGAGGGACGGGACTCTACTTGGAATTGTGATTATGATCAGATTGCCCTAGATGCAGAACTAGAGCGAGACCCATCACAAACATTTCAAGATTATCTCGCTCGCGAGGTTCAAATGAATGATCGAGATATGCACAATCGACTTAGAAATTATTTGGTTGAACACATTTGGGCTATTTCTAACAATGGAAGTGACTAATTTATATTATATAAGTTAATTGTGTTTAATATATTAAGTAGTATGTAATGATTTGTACTAATTATTTATTATATTAGTATGTCGTCATTTAATTTTATATAATTAAATGTATCGTTTCTTTTATCAATTTACATTATAGTACTTCAGTGTGATTTTATTACATTTTATTTTAGATCATAATAATTTCTTACTTTAAAAAAATATAGACATATTTCTCTGAAAATGTTAAAATATAAATTCACAATTTAAGTGAAAATTTAAATTGCATTACAAAATATGAAAATTGCGTACACGTGATAACATTAACATAACAATAGAAAAAAAAGGTAAATACTAAAAATGATCCAAAGGAATGTTTTGTGAATTTTGTGATTGTTGTTGTCTCCTCATTGTAATTCCATTCATTCTCCAGTTGTGGTTCTGAAGTTGTTGTTCATTCATGTGGGTAGTGTCCATGCTCATAATTGAATCGTCCTCCAATCTCTGTTGACTCTCTTCCATTCGAATCTTCCTTTTTTCTTCACGAGCAGCTCTTTAATCATCGCGTTTTCGAAAAGCAACAAATTGACTTATGTGATCCTCAACTCGAATTCTAGACTCATGGGCTTCCTTTGTATAAAATAAATTTTCTGCATCAATCTTCTCGGCCTTTTTAAGGGATGCTTGTGCAGTAGCAAGTGCTTCCGCATGTTTTTTTTTTTTTGCAAGCTTTTCAGCCTTCCTCCTTATCGGTCGATCGCCCGGCGATTCAATATCAATAAGGGATGAACCATCACATAAGTTTATAGATGATGACCCACCATGTTCATGACCAAATCGCGAATGTTGAGTATTTTGAGACGTTGTCGACAAATCATACTTTTTGTGATGCTTCAGAATTTGGTAACATCGATCAAATATAAATTGTTTACCCTTCTGTGACAGGTAAGCTTGTCGTGCCATATTAATATGCGTTGCAATTAAAAAAATGAATTAATTAAATGAACTAAATTAAACTATAGTTTATTTATATATATAATTATGTATATATATAATACAAAAAAATTGCTTACCACATCCATTTTATTTATTCCACTAGCTTGATGTTGCATAGCATGTGAAAGTTTTTCAACATACAACACAACAACTTTATTAATATAAGAGAAGCGTGACTGGAGAGATCCTGAGGGTCTTTCATAAACAATCCTAGGTTGTTTGTGATATTCAATTGCAATAGCATCCCAAAATCTATCAATTGTTTGAGAACTTCCAACTATAGCATTTGTACTTACAGTAATATATGATCGGCATAATGCTTCATCTTCACGTGGAGACATATTTGTTCCACGCACACGATTTGCCATTTTGCACTTGTACTAAATTTACAAAGTTCTATCTAACTTTGTTTTTTTTCCCTCACCTCTTTTTTTTTATTCTACTACTGGGAGAAATGTTGCAAACAAGTGAGGAAAAAAATGGTGTGCAAGACTTGATTTTATAGATAAAAAAATTTGGCACTTAAATAATACAAAAACAATAATTGGTTTAAAATAGACACTTTAATAACTTATTTACAATTTCACCCCCTAAAGTTAAAAAGTTAACTTTAACTTTAACATCATCCAAAGCTAGCAACGGTAATATGAAAAAAAAAAATTAAAAAATAATAATTAATGGGTCATACGAATTTGACACACTCGTATGACTCATACGAGTGACACATATTCGTATGATTCAATTTTTTTTTATACGAGTGTGCTAAATTCGTATCATTCGTACGACTCTCCCAAATTCGTATGACTAAAAATTAGCGAAATGGTAAATTTGGCCAGTCGGTACCCTACCTGCCAAAATTTTAACCTTCCTTTCTATCCGGTGTGAACGGGGTAGGGTAAATTTATTAATTTACCCTACCCGATACAAATGCTCTTATGAGTGATATGTTGACGTGCGTAACATTTTTAGTGAATAAAAGTGGGCAGATTAATAGCTCACACGCCTTACGAGTATTCATTAATATAAAGATAACGATAAAAATATAACTATGTAGACTATAAAAATTTATAAATATAAAGATAAAAATATAAATATGCAGACAATAAAAATTTATATTATCAACAAATAGTTTGTTAACACGTTTAAATTATATTTCATGTTTTTAGTTAGTGAATAACATGTCGATATGTTATAATTTATATTGAATCTCCATTTTTCATGTAATATTGTATTCACACGTGTATACACTTTTTACAAACATAAAAAATGAAATATAATTAAAATTTATCATCGTAAAATACGTACAAGCAAAAAGTATAACTAAAAATGCGAGACAATTTTGCACATTAGAAAACACCAAATAAAAAAGTGCAATAACAAGAATTTGTTATTTCAATATTATATATGTAAACTCCTTTAATTGAGAAATGAGGCTTAAAATACATTGACGTGTCACCATATATATAATTATTGCTAAAACATATTAGGCTTAAAATTTGATTCTCCATGGCCAATGACCTATAAAGTATTGATAAATTCTTTATGCTCGTAAAAATCTATAAAGTTTGATCTTAACAAACAACGTTACCAATCCTAAATCCAAAATTAAGTACACAGTTCAATTTTACAACGAAATTAATCAATCTTTGATCCCTTGTTACCGATAATTTAATTCCAGCAAAATAACTGTATACAAAAAAGTGAAAACAAAAGGACAATGTGAGGAAATTTAAGATTTAAATAGGAATGACAAAAAAAACTCTTCTAGTGTTTTTTAATCTCACTCAACTTTAACGAACACAAATTTGGGGTGATTATTTTCTTGGAATTGGATCAATGTCGGATTTGCATAACGTCCTGTCACAATAATAATAATTATCTTTTAATATTATATAATATAATTACCAATCGAAAGTTTATAGAGAATTAATAAATTTTAAACGAGCTACTATTTGACTCAGACCCCGTCTGCACATAATAGACAGGAGGAGGAGGAGAAGGGGGGGTAAAATTATACACTCAACTCAAGAGTCGTGTCCCCCAGATTTCTTCCCCCAAAAAGTAAATTTTATTACTACTGCTGCGACAGTACGGAGGGGGTTTCGCTCGCTGCACTTTCCCCACCCGTAACCCAAGAAGTCGCTCCATCTATCACTTCTCTCTGTCTCTGCTAATCTCTGTTATTTTGTTAATTATTTTCGATCTCTGTCTGAACCTCCTTCTCTATCCTCTTCGCCTTCGCAGCGCTGACGCGATATACGCGAGAGCTCCCTCCCTCCCTCCCTCCCTCGCACACATATGTAAGTACGACTGTTTGTCTCTCTCTCTTTTTTGTTATGGATGTGTTATTTTCCCTTTTTATTGTGAAGTGTAGATGTACCTGCATTGAAACTAGAAGCCGTTAACGGAGGGGAGATTTGGGAATCTAGTCATTATATAAACCCTAGAATCGGTTTTTGAAAAACTAGATAGCTTTTTTCTGTATATAGTGTGCTCACTCTCCTCAGTCTTAGTGGATGTTAAGACTTACATTGCACTTTAGTTGGCGAATACAGTAGTACTCTTTTATGTCTAGCTCCCTGGTTTGATGACTTCATTTTATTGTGCAACTTTTATTTGGTGTGGTGGCTGATAAAATTTACAAACTCAGAAGAGTTAAATTTTTTTTTCCAAAGTTTAACGTAAATGCGAAGAACTTAGTTATTAACAATTTTTATTATGCCTTTTTTGTGTGTGTGTGAATTCAAGTTTTTTTCTTTAGTTGAAGCACCTCAAAGTTCCCACTGACTGTATGCTTGGTGTAAGCAACTACGTAGATCAATTTCTTTGAAAGGGTAGACGCAGAATTGCACCCGAAGTAGACTCCAATTCTCGCCCGATTCTTCCTTGATCTTCACATATGGCGTATCGAACTTTTTGATTAAATATAATTACGGATCACTGTCTATTCTCATAGAATTCATGGTAGTTTTCAAACCAACTTTTAACATCTATAAGCAAATTTGTAACTAGGATAGAAATATTGTTGTTCGTTTGGAAGTTTGAGAGAGATGCACAAATGTCCAAGTTAAAGGCAAAAGAGGTATCAGAATACTAGATTCAATAAGGGATAATAGAATATATTATGTTTCCTGGAGCACCATATTATATTCTATTTATTATTATTTTTTAGATTTTTTTTAATCCTGCATTGGGTTGCACCGTGTCCGGCACCCGCATCTGTGATTCATTTTTTAGCAAGAATATTAAATCCTACTAGAAATAGAAAACAAGAGTACAAGACCAGAGCCTTAGAAGAGATTGAAGAATTTTTCTTGTGCCATCTACTTATATATAAGATGAGTTTGATACTTGAAGTTCTTTCCTTGATTGTAATGATATTTATATCTACTATATTGGCAAACATTTATGATAAGCTAGGTTCTAATGTTCTGCTACGTAGACGGTACATTTCCTAGTTTGCGGATGTTTTTATTCGCTTTGTTGGGTCCTTCCTATTCCTTTCGAATAACAAGCTTTCCTTTTTCATTATCATTTGTCTCATTGTGTTTAATCTTGTTTCATTTTTCCTTACTTGTCCATTACTGATTGCAATTTTCATGAAGGAATGATTCTGGTGAAGAATTGTCATTTGAACTCTGAACTGAACATGTTGTCAGAAAACCTGCAAATGAATCGTTGTTTAGCAAATAGTGAGGCGGAGAACAACCTTCATGATCAAAGTGATCAAGTTCCATGTGAACGCTTTAATGGAAGACAGGGAAATCTAGGAGCCGTTGGAATCAGAGCTAGTACTTGTCATGAGGATGGAGACTCTGGGGAAGTTTCAGGGATATCTGTAAGGAAAATGCTGGTGTATTACTAATTAATAAATTATAAGTATCATTTCCTCTTACACTAAATGATATGATTTAACCGCAGAAAAAGGCAAGGCGCCATAATGATATGACTTTAGAAGATATGTATAATAACCAAGATGGTTTTGATGAAGACGATGATGACAGCGACTGGGAGCCTTTAGAAAAGCACTTTATGGCGGTGAAGTGGTTTTGTGTTAACTGTACAATGGTTAACCTTGAAGATGTTGTCCTTTGTAATGTATGGTCATGTCAGCAGCTGCTATCTTGCTGCTAATTTTACACGTATCCAATCTTTTGTTTTCTCCCTCTCTCCCTTCATATTTCCATTCAACAGTACTTTTTAGGGCTTTTTGGAATTTTCCCTCTATTTTAATTTGGAATTAGGCTTACTCCATATTTTCATAATCATTATATTTTCTTCCCGGCATGTGGGGGAGTCTGAAAAGTATCATGTTAAAATGGGGGAATGTCTAATTTTTTAAAACGGAATCCTTTGCCTTAAACCGAGTTTTTACATAATTTTTTGTGATTCTTCCTCAATGAAGGGGGTAACTGTAAGTTCACATATAAAATGTGGGGCAAAAAAAAAACCCTGCTTTTTGACTTCCATGCTTTTAACCGATCCATCTTCAAAGGAACATGTTTGGTTGTCTAATGCAATTTTCTCTATGCAGATATGTGGAGAACATAAAGAATCTGGAGTCGTTAAGCATGGATTTTTTGCATCTCCTTTTTCACAAGAAGCAGCTCTCACTCGAAGTGAGCCAGAAGTAATTGGGAAATGCAAAGGTGGTTACATGTTGTATCATATCTTTTTGTTCATTAGCATTGAAGAGCAAAGTATGTTAAGAATATTTTGCTGTGGGCTGTGGCAAGTGTTTATTAGATGAGGTACTGTTGGTAAATGCAGCCATGTTGCTTACGTGTGCAATCTTTCATAGAGTGAAGTACTTCGACACTTATGGTTCATTAATTGGGCAATATGCATTCGTACTTCATAAGGCAACTCATATTTGTATTTCATTGTACATTGTGGAACTCATTTAGATCCTTCTGAGCTTGTTTGTCATTATTCATGCTCTCTGTTACATATATAAAGAAACAAATTTCTAATTGTTGTAAATTATCATGATTAATAGTTGTGTGTGTGCACGGCCTTAGCTAAGTTTTTTTGTTGTCTTTTAGGAAAGCAAGGACACTCCCCCCGGGAGCGCATTAAAATGATTTTCTGTTTTCCCTATTAAATTTCTCCTTTTTTGACTTCTTCGGCGGACTGCATGTTCGCCTTTATCGAGATATGCTTCCTTCTTTTTGTTAATAGAAGTTCTTTTTTGTGAACTACTCTTGGAAGAATTTCTTGATGTGAAAAGAATCTTTTAAATACATAACGATTGTGTTAACATATTATCTCTTGATCACAATTTACTAGTCCTTAATGCTATTGTATTCATTTGGATATCATTAGATCAGAGATAATTATCTTGGGTAAATCTGGGTTTAAATCGATTGGTGAGGTCTGAGTCTTATGTTGTAGTGAGACTCAGGGTCTTGGTGAAGTAGCAAACGGAATAATTATTATGAAGGAGAGACACTTACAGAAGCAAGTTTCACTGGGTCATGAAAGTTTTTCTAAAATTTTACGAGCCACTTAAAGAATAGTCACACTCTGGCATGTGCTATCAAAGCCATAAAGATCTAGCAAAGTACATGCCTATGAAGTTTTTTTTCCAAATACACATTCTTCCTGTAATGCTCTTTGTGCATGCATAGGTTGTGCCCACCCGTCACCTTTAATTGCTACTTCACCTATAAAGGGAATAAAATAAAGAAAAGGACAGACTTTATCTTTGTTTCACATAGATTAACCACAGGTGGTTGTTGATTTCTTTCAAGTTTTGCTTCTGACAATTATGGTGTGTCCTACATGCACGAATTATATTTGTATATTTCCACTATTTTGGTATATTATTGTGACTTTTTAACTCAGTTTCTTGTCTATGTAGATTCATGCTCGGGTAATTTGGAACGGGCAAATTCTACGGCTGTAGGTTTTGATGAGAGAATGTTGCTTCACTCAGAAGTATGTAATCTCTATCCTACATTGGTTTAAAATTATTACCTTTCGAATTGAACTTCCCTGTAAAAGGCGTTCTCGTTTTTCCCCTTCTTTTTATATTTTAGTTTCTTCTAGGGGTGTCAATCGGATGGAACGGATTGAAATACGCCTATTTGGAAAATTTTCCAATATTTTTGGAATTTAAAATACCTTTCCAATTCCAAAATTTTCGGAAATTCAGAAGAAGTTACAAATCGAAATATTTGGAATTTTGGAAATTTCCAATTTTAGAAACGTTATGAACAACATCAGCATCATTCAAAAAATAAATCATGCATTTCTGATTTCTTTTAACGCATTATATTACAATACTCCGATATGACTTTAATATATATAAACAATAGGGACTCTTTTCCATAAAAGTACAATTTTAATTCTAGGTAAGTCAATAACATACTAGATACTAGCTAGTATTCTTCCAAGTATTAATTATTAGAGTTGAGTGTAATCCGCATACCAAATCGCGTAATAAAAAGTAAGTTGTATTATTGTCCGTGGAGTAGGTTGAAATTAATGTATTTCTATTAGAAAGTACCATAAGTCAAATTAAAGTTTTACCTTAATTTGAGACGGATTTAAACTAAGCTTAAACTTAAAATATATAAGCACATTACCCCAAGCATTATATTATAGGATTGTAGATAGCTTTTAACCAATATATGATCACTAAGTTTGGAAATAATATGGATATTATACACTAAAAATGTATTTTCGCAAATTCAAATCCTGTTTCCAAAGTCGGAAATTGGAAATGCTATTTTCCCAAATTTGGAAAAAAATGGATCGGAATTCGAAAATACTGGAAGTTTGGTAATTTTGAACACTTCTAGCTTCTTCCTTACATTTATTTCAACATATAATTTGCGCAATATATTTGTTCACCAGTGTATTTATGCTGTTTGCATGTCAATGAGCCATCGTCTGTTAGTTTAAATATTGGTAGCTGTGTTTGTTTAATGCAATATTGCTTGTGTATGAATCTAATTCCTTGTGTAACCTTTTTATATGCTTTATTAATAATAAAATTACAAACCTTTACATGGGCGATGGACCAGTTGTCCACCTAAAAGTAAGGTTGTGCCACTAAAGTAGATTTTCTGGTGCTTCAAAATTCAAAGAAAGAAAAAACAACATAAAACAAACTCAGGTCATAAAGTTTTCGCCCCAACATGCATCACCCAGCATCAGTCTGCCATGTGCTGGAACTTAATGTTATAAATTCTGTCGATGTGAGCAATGCCTTTTTTAGTTATTATTTTACGTTTCAAATCACTCCGCTTGACTTGTCTCGCTTGTGTGCAGTGCACATATTTGGTGGTTGAAATTTCACATGGAGTTGAACTGAGATTCGTTAGTTGATGTGCTAACATATAATGTATGACTATTGTAAAGTTCTCCCCTAGGATGCATATCTTCATTATTGATTCTCCATAGTTGATGAGATCTGTTGCTCAGAACTCTAATGTGCATTCAGCAACAATTTGTGTCAACATGAAATATATATTGATCAATAATACAACACGCGAAAGACTCTAGAGGACAGCCTAGGGCATGGGCCCTCATAATTTGGAGGTCAAGTTTGAGTCCTCTTGGGTAACGTAGTTAGTATCGTACGATACATCTCGTTACGGGCATAAATCGGTACATATTGTTATGTGTATCGGATTTCTGTGTGTATCGGACGATACAAGGTAGAATATTGCGATATTTTGATGTATCGCGTGATTTATGGTATCGTACGATATGTTTTTTTGGGCCCTTTTTATAAAACAACGTCGACGAGAGAGAGAGAGAGAGAACCTAATTTGCCCCAAAAAACATAACTCCGATGAACCCTAAAGCCCCAAAAAATACTACGACAGAAACAGAGAGAGAGAGGGAAACAGTGATTTGGCGGCGAGGAGAGAGAGTACCTTATTTGCTGCCGGCAATGAGGAGGTCGCCGGCGAGTTGGGGGAAGAAGATGTCGGTGGAAAGTGGAAACGAAAAAGAGAAAAAGGAAGGAAGATATATATTTCAGAGAGATAGAGAACCTGACTGACCTATTTTTTTATTTTGTTTTGAGATAATGAGTATAAAAATAAAAAGGTGAACGTAAAAGGGGAGGAAGGTCGGAAGGGATCCTACAATTATCAGCCAACATTTTTTACTGTGTAAATAAACGGGACCTTTATTAGTTTATTAGGTTTACATGGGCCTTATTATTTAAGTGTCCATTTAATTTTTTGTACTGGGATTTTTAATATTTAATGAAATATGTATAAAATATTGGTATTTTTGATTTATATGCACGTATGGTGTATGAGTTTGTATACATAAAAATATATATTTGTATGAATATTAAAATTAAAGCGTATCTTACGATACATTACGATGTACGATACCTAATACTATTTTTTAGCAAAACGATACGTATCCGATATGCGATATTGATTACCTTGCTCTTGGGGATTAGTCAGGTACTCCCATTCGAGAGACCTCAGTACCTCAAATTATAATTTCTTTTTCAGCATGAGAATGGTATGATCTGGATATAGCACAAATAGAGGTTATGAGCATATCTCAGAATTTAGTTACAGTATTGAGGTAGATAGAAGGGTACATATGACTTATAATTCATGAAGTTGAATTCTATCAATGGACTAGGTATGGCCTTTGTCTACTACGCTGTCTATGTTTTTATGATTTCGAGTTAATAAAGGAAAAGAATAAATGGAACATAGTTAAGGTGGAGGAAGGTGTGAAAGTGTGTAAGGAAAAAAAGAGAGAGAGGGAGGTTGAAATGGTTAAGTGTTATATTAGAATGGTCTTATGTAGTTCAGGCTGTTTATAGATAAGACCCTCGTTTCTGGTGTTTGTCTATTCTGGAGCAGGTGGAAATGAAGGTTCATCCACATCCTGAAAGACCAGATCGACTTCGAGCTATTGCTGCGAGCCTTGCAACTGCAGGTATGTTATTTAACCTTTGTTTGCCTTCTTACAATTGGATTTGGAATAAAGGGTAACAGTGTGGGTTAGGATTCTTTTTCTAGTTTTGTTTTTGTTTCCATCTCTTCTTGGTAAGAATGCTTGCAAATTTCATATCTGTTTGATTATTCTATTTCAAATGTTGACTAGGAATTAACAAATTTTGCAGGTATATTTCCTGGAAGATGCTCTCCAATTCCTGCAAGAGAAATTACGCGGGAAGAACTCCAGATGGTGAGCAACTTACCTTATCATTTAAAGAAAAAGCAGAGAAGCAACTTCCATTATCTGAATCCCTACAAAGGCACACCTATATCTTTGTGCAGATTACGTAGTATTATATATGTATATATGTTGTTTATAAATTGAGGTCAAATGGCAATTGTGATAATAATAGATGGCCTTTTCATTTTGAGCCGTGATGCTTGGAACGTAAATGCATGTAGGTAGTTACTTATTTCCTAGATTTGAACAAGTTGTGACCTCTTAGACTGGTGCAATTTTATTTTGGTTATTGCAGGTCCATTCTGTTCAGAATGTTGAGGCTGTAGAACTTACAAGCAATATTCTTGCAAGGTATGTCATGTTGGCCGTCACAAGTCCCAGTTACTTATCCTTTCTACCTGATTGGGACATTTCTTCTAGTTAGGCTTGCACCCTTGTGCATGAATTTTTTTTTTGGTACTGCACTTGTAAATGTGCGAGTTCCAATTTGGTAGGTGATGGTGTTGAGTTGGATGGATTTGTATGAGTTGTGATTTTGCTTTTAATGATTTATTTCTTTAATTGGCAGTTATTTCACTCCTGATACATATGCAAATCAACATTCAGCACGTGCTGCAAGGCTTGCTGCGGGTTTATGTGCGGATCTTGCTTCAGAAATTTTTTCTGGACATGTCAAAAATGGCTTTGCTCTGGTAATGGAAAAACTAAAACAGTGTTCTTAGATATCTTAACTATGTTGAGGTGACAAGTAACATGAATTATGGTGTTTTTACATCTCTCTGTCTCTGTCTGTGTGTGTGCGCGTGTAAATATAATGGTATGTATATAATGAGCAGGTTCGGCCTCCTGGCCATCATGCTGGTATAAAACAAGCCATGGGATTCTGCCTTCACAACAATGCCGCTGTAGCAGCATCAGCGGCTCTGGTCGCAGGAGCTAAGAAGGTTTTAATTGTTGATTGGGTAATAGAATAACCCCTACTTTTCCCATGCTTCTTTAGTAGCTTTCATCCATATAAGGGAAACTCTTGTCTAACTGTTGAGTGTTTTATGGTAATAGATCATAAAAGCAATGCTTTTAAAAAGCATGAAGCGCATTTGAGGCGTTTTGCTTGAGGGAGGTGAGGCATAAGCCTCGAGGCGGAACAAGGCATAAGCCTCAGTTTTAGAAGAAAAAAAAAACCTAGAAATTATTAATAATAAACCAAAAAAATTTAAACAATAATACATCATGATCACAAAGAATATAGCGTCAAAGTCGTCACAAAAGAAATGATAATCAATGTCAAGACTCAAGTGTGAATAGACTCAAGTAATTACACGTACGTGTTCTACACCAATTTTTGCAGCAACAAAAGTATCCTTTTGAATTTTTAGTCGCAATTAAACTCTTATCGTCTATTATTATCACCCTCCATCTCCTGATATCCTATTTATCTGGCTTCCACTCTTCTTTGCATTGTGAATATATATATTTATGACCCCTATTTTTGTTTAGTCTTTATAAATCTGAGTTTTATTGCATCTCCATTAGCATTCTAATCTAACACACTAAACCATAACAACTAAACACCAAGTTCTACTTCCACTGGGATTTTAATAAAGTACACTACAATTTAGCAAACTAAATACATAACTTCTATAAAATCTTAAAAAGAAAACATATAAAGCTTCAAATGTTGATATTAAAGCTTCTCTTCGATCTCCCTGGAAATCAATAGCGAAAGGATGGAATAGTTTTGTGGAAAATACAAAATTAGTTGTTGGGAAAGGAGATAGAATCCGTTTTTGGGAAGATATATGGGTGGGTAATTGTCCTTTAAAAGAGTCATTTCCTAGTCTTTATCGATTGTCTCATAATTGCAACATGACAATTCAATCAATTCTATCTCGGTCCTCTCATCTCAATCACTCATGGGATTTAAGTTTCTCTAGGAACTTCAATGATAGGGAGTGTGATGATCTCATCTTGTTACTAAACATCATTACTTGTGTGCATCTTAATTCTAATTCTTCTGATAAAAGAGTCTGGGTGGGTCATCATTTGGGTGAATTCTCATGTAAATCATATTTTGAGATCCTCTCAGTCTTCTTCCACGTTCCATTTTCCTCAATCCAATATCATCTGGAAAAGTGGTGTACCTTCCAGAATCAAGGTTTTTGCTTGGCTTGCTTCTTTGGGGAAAGTGAACACGTGACCAAATTCAATTGAGAAGGCCTTATATGTTGTCTCCCTCGTGGTGCATCCTTTGCAGGAATGATGTAGAAAGTATTGATCACATTCTTCTACATTTTAAATTCGTTAGTGAGGTGTGGACAAAGATTTTCAGTCAGTTTGGAGTAGTGGGAGTTTTTCCTCATAAATGGTCTGACTTTATAGTTATGAGGTGGGATTTGTGTCACACAATAACAAGCGGACCAAAGTTATCTGGAGGTTTGCTTTGTTGGCCCTGGCTTGGTTAATTTGGATGGAGAGAAATAAAAGGGTATTTGAAGATAAAAGCTGCAGTTCAGAGGAGATTTGGGACCATACTCGATTCCTAATTGGATTATGGGCTAGAGCATCGAATATATTTGACAGTGCAGATCGTTTTCTTTTTGATTTGGATAATGGTAGGTTTTTCGATTAAAAGTTGGGCTATGATGTTTGATGTCTTCATTATATTGATGTATCGGTGATAGCTGTTTTAGCAGATGCCTTATCTGCTGTTATGCAACTTCTTTTGTTCTGTTTCCTTTTTATTAAGTAATAAAATTGTCCGGTTTCCTATCAAAAAAATAAACTATATTCTATTTGTGTTAGATTCCTTTAAAATCTCCCTTTTAATTTGTTTTGTAATCGCGTTATGATTCTTATTATTAAGGTGGTCTAGAATTATTCAAAAAAAAAAAAAAGGAAAAAAAGTAAGAGGAAAAAAACACACATTTAAAAGAAGCCATTCTTGTTTATAAAAGTAAAAGTCAATGTTATAAAAATAAAAAATAAAAACGTGAAAAGGGCAGCCTAAATGACTCTTATGTCTCAAGGCGTGCGCCTCATTCAACTGAGGAAACCTCTACTGCCAACCTCTGCCTTGCCTCAACCGACTTTTAAAAGATTGTATTTTGTAAGCAAGTTTTTTCTTATATATTCAATTGCCTGTTTGTTTCAGGATGTTCATCATGGGAACGGGACACAAGAAATATTTGAGCAGTCCAAATCGGTGAGCCCCTTGTGATGTTTTTTAATCTTCATTTTGATAGAATTTGTTCAAAAAATTTATAGATGTACATTAGTATTCTAGTAACATGATATGTTGGGGTGAATGGTATAAGTTGGCCCCATTAATTTCTTGCTGGATGGACGTAGATGCCAATTCTACCCTTTTACTGAGAGTTTCTTTACATATTAACCATTTCAGCTACATAATTTGACCGTGGAAATGTTAAAATTTGGCCATGTCACATTTCAAGTTGGATGTCAGGGTTGGAATCCAATTCTAGTGTTGTGGAGGGTAATTATTAGTAATTCTTCGATAGGAGGCTGAGCTATATATGCCTATCGGTTTTTAAAGAATACATGGATTTTTTAACTAAGAAGTATTGTAAGTGCATATAAGGGTCGTGAAAAATCGTGTTGATCAATATCCATCTTCTTTCCATAGTTGTACTACTAAAGAAAGCCGTGTTTATGAACAGTTATAGACCATATCTGTCATTTTTTAAACTGTATATAAATAAATATATTAGAACTAAATACTGTACTTGTCATGTCACCTCAATATTATCATTTAATGTGCTTAGATTAATTCGCTTATCACTAATCTGGGCAAAGCAGTAATTTGACCAATTAAGGATGTCCAGACGTCTCACTTCAGCTGCATTTACTACTTTTCTCACAAAAGGAAATTGATTCCCTTGCTACATTGGAGGAGTGCAAAATAATTTTTCCAAACTCCATTAAAGTTTCCCCAAGTTTACTACTAATCGTTGAAATTCCACAACATTTTTCTTGCATCCTGAATGCCTCATAAACACATACGAAGTTGGTTTTTGGATATATTAATTTGTTTGACCTATAAACTTGAGTCACGTCGAAAGATTTTGAAAGATAATTCAGAAGTATTATTTCCTTTTTTTCCTGATTAGTTTTGCCTCACTACTACTAGCATTCATTTTTGTCCCCCCCCCCCCCCCCCCATGGGACTCGCTAGTAAAAATAACCATTTGCAACTTGGTTGATTGATGATTATTGTAATTTTTGATTGTCACACAATCCAAAAAGAGCTTGGAAAGATTCACAAAACTCTTTGAGCTGATCCCCGTCAATCGGGAGAGTTTATATTCTGCGTAGAGACTTCTTGTATCCCTTAGTTTAATAGGGCTTGGATTCTGTATTACCAAGCCAATAACCATTCATTGCAAAATGAAACCCGAAACCATCATACAGAATATTTCCAGCAAATAAGAACTTGTCTTGATTTCTAAAGGCTGAAATAACACTTATAACACGTAGCAGGATACTAAACTATTAATAAAATTAAAATAGGAGTTTGCTAATACCACTTGTTAAATATATATATATATATAATTGTTCTAGGGGGCGGGGGTTAGTTCTTAAGAGTTGAACTATTTGCAGGTTTTGTATATCTCTTTACATAGACACGAAGGTGGAAAGTTTTATCCTGGTACTGGAGCTGCAGAAGAGGTACTTGTTTCCCTTCTCTCCTGTCTATATGCACACACACACACACACATATCTCACACACAGAGCTTTCCTTTGTGACCAGCTGGATGAGGTTTGTCTAGTTGCGTGCATATTTTGGCAAGACAGTTTAAATGGTGAATTGTGCAAATGGAAATCACCTTCATAGTGTTTCATTCATGAGTGCTTCTGGCGTTAATCTTTACGTAAATCTTGATCTCATTTTTGACTTTATTCCTATCTCATTTTATTTGTTGTATCATCTTTTTTTTTTTTAATCTTAACTGTGTTAAACTTCTGATTTCTTTTAATAACTGAATATAGATGTCAAGTTTGGTAATAAGTCGCAAGTTTCCTAGTGCTCTTTCCCCGCTCCCTTTTTTTGTTATGTTTCCCGTTTATTACTGAGAAACAGTGTTATATCTTTAATTCTTATATATATATATATATATATATATCTGTTGTTTGTAGTTAAATTTCAGTTGGTAGTAGAATCTGATTGCTAGTAGACAAACAATATTGAGTGAAATTATCAACATCAACCTTGCCCATATCACTTCAGTGCTCCATTAAGACCTCATTGGTTCCTTATAAAGGAAAATGGCTAATGGCAGTAGAAATTATTGTGGGTTAAATGTTTCGTACAAGGTTGGTAGGTTCTTTGTCTGACGTGTAAACGTGGTTTAAAATTTTGGTAAAAAGAACATTCTATCTCTGACACAGACATATGTAACTTAACCCATCAATTAGTCTGAGCACGATGGGTGTGATGATCACATGGTGTTCTAGGCTGTTTTAGTTAGTAGGAAGTTTTAGCTAGACATTTTTTGTTATAATCATAGTTGTCAAATTGTGAATCGTATCGCGAATCGAAATCCTGCGAATCGCGTATCGTAAGATTCAGTGCCAAACTTTTAAAAAATATTTAAAAAACTAATTTATGTATATAAAACTCTTTTGAATAAGTATCAAACATAATTAGAAGTTAAACTAATATTGGATAGGATTACATCGTCTAACACTCTAACAGTATGACATTTAGCATCAACTCTTAGGCTCTTAGCTAGGCTCCTATCCATAAAGCAGGTTCATATTTTTTACTAGATGTACCAAAAAATTAACAAAATAGCATATTCAAAAGGTTATCAAGAATCCATATCATGATCTGAAAAAGAGAGAGAGGAGGAGTAGTTTGAGTTTGAGAGAAAAAGAGAGTTTGAATGTTTGATCGTTTTTTTTCTACACCGAAGATGAATCATATTTTTTTTGGGAGGAGGGAGTTTGACGGGAATTGAAAAATAGAAATAGAACATTCTAGGTTTTTTTTTTTTTAAGTTTATCCTTTAGTGAGGAAACGGGTAAAAGATAAGCAGTAAAAAAAAAATAAAGTCCAGAAAAAGGCTTTTTTTTGTCTTCGGATCAAAAGGAACCCGGCCTGAGTCTGTGTATTTGAGAATCGTTGGAGAATCGACGATACATACGAGACGCGATTCCGATACATGATACAGCACGATTCATGCTCAAAAACGATTCAGTATCTATTTCTCCTTGTATCGAACTGAATCGTACGATACGTATCGCGTATCGTAAGATTCTGACAACTATGGTAATAATAGTAACAGAAGTGACTAAAGGCACTTGGGTGGGAGTAGGTGAGAATTTTGGTGCCTCACAGGTATACTTTGAATGACTGCGCTATAGCTACATTATTTTTTTCTTCATTTTTTCACTCTCCGACTCTCAGATACTCCTAATATTTTCTAGGAAGACAATATATTTTAGTGGAGTTTCTATCTGTGTTTCTCTTTATTACTACTTATGGTTGGGTAACGAACTTTTTTATTTTGCTATTTTCATTACTTGTTTGATTTTTAGAATTTGGTCATCGAACATTTTTAATTTGCTATTTTCAGTATTTGTTTGATTTTTTGAATTGTAATAATTGAGGTTATTGTTTCTGCAGGTTGGTACCATGGGTGCTGAAGGGTACTGTGTGAATGTTCCATGGAGTCGTGGGGGAGTTGGTGATAATGACTACATTTTTGCACTTCAGCATGTTGTGCTTCCCATAGGTTATTTATTATCTTCCATTTTATTTCCATCAATTTCCAGAAGAGAAAAAAAGTAATCACTAATATTTTCCTCTAAATTTTTAATTTTTAACATTGTTCCTTTGTACCCAACATCTATGGGGCAACATAGAGTTGTCTTTGCTTTTGTTCTCTTGTCGATTTGTTTGATTGGTCAATATGCTTTTAAATTTTGATGAGTCTTTCATATGCCAAGTTGACCCGAAAGTACCATTTCCCAGATATATCTCAAGTCAATGACTTGGTCTAAGCTGATCTGTTTCTTGCCTTAATCTGCATCCCCCTGAGTGTATGGATCTATTATCGTCAAAGGACTATGACATCTATGTCTATAGGAAACGGTATCTTAGTTGACAATGGACAATCCAACCTTCAAACCTTGCAATCCATAAAGCCATCTCACTCTAATGGCCAATTAAATAGCCAGGTTGGAGGGTTTTGAAATGTTTCGGGTATTTATTCGTTTTTTTAATTTAATTTTATTGTTATTATTGTATTTTGTAAATTTGGTTTGTTGCATTAATTTCTTTGTAAAATGTAAGAAACAGAATTTAAAGTCTCTTAGGTTTATATTCTTGGAATCATCTTGAATTGATCCTACGCTTTTACGCTCTTTCATTTTCCTATAACCAGGTTGGAGGGTTTTGAAATATTTAGGGTATTTATTCGGTTTTTTTGTTTGTTTGTTTTGTTTTGTTTTTTTTAATTTAATTTAATTCTATTATTATTATTGTATTTTGTAAATTTGGTTTGTTGCATTAATTTCTTTGTAAAATGTAAGAAACAGAATTTAAAGTCTCTTAAGTTTATATTCTTGGAATCATCTCGAATTGATCCTACGCTAACAAATATGTATGTAAACCCCAGATTGGGCTGAACACATTACTTATGTAAACCCCAGATATGTATGCTTTAGCTTTACAATGGGTTATCGTTTTGAAGGAGGATTGGGCTGATTTAGAACATCTGTTATCTCCTCCTATTTTCCTAACCTGGCATACTGTTTTCTATGATGGTTATATTTATTGTTCGTTCCCCCAATTTTTTTGATAATTTGTTAATTTTGTTTAAAACCATGAATGTTTGCAGCATCCGAGTTTGCCCCTGATTTCACCATCATTTCAGCAGGGTTTGATGCTGCAAGGGGTGACCCCCTTGGCTGCTGTGATGTAAGGGCTTTCTTGTCATTAGTTAAATCTGATCATTCCTGTATTTTCTGTTGGATGTCAGCTTTCCGATTCTACCCTTTTAGTTGCACTGAATCTTGAAGATTATCTTGTTTTCTATATAGGTAACCCCTGCAGGATTTGCACAGATGACTCAAATGTTGAATTCTTTGTCCGGTGGAAAGTTACTTGTCATTCTTGAGGGCGGGTTTGTAACAATTTGGTCCGTCTTTTCAATTCTAAATTTTACTTTACCTGATTTTTAATTAGAAAATGTATATCTTATGCAGATACAATCTCCGGTCAATATCATCGTCTGCTACAGAAGTAATTAAGGTGCATACTCATTCTTTATTGCTTATAGCACATACAGATCTAATATATTCCGTTGTGGCATTACTAGTGCTATGTGCTTTCTACTTAACTAGACGCGGGAGCGCACACACTTGATTTCTTTGCACGATTGTATCTAATTTACATTGCAAATTTAAAACTAAAAAAAAATAGTTGGTGCAATGGTTAAGAATATTTTTATTAACCTAGTGGTTACTGATTCAAACCACATCACCGATAAGTATTTTTCCAAATTAATGATTATTGTGGTAAAATAGGAAAGACACCCATAATTTGGTGTCATAACCAAATTAGGTGCCTTCCAGTTTATATATACATACATTTATTCAAACGACAAATCCGGGTGCACATTCTGATGAAGTTTGTGGACAGTTGCAGAACTTCTTTGGTTATATTTGATGCAGATATTAGTACCTTTCTACCCTTTGCATTCGTTCTTTTTTTCTTTTTTTACTTATTGTAAAATATTTTGCTAACTTTGATAAAGGTATTGATCGGTGAGAGTCATGGATGCGAAGTGGATTCTATTGTACCTTCCAAAGCTGGGTTGCGGACTGTTCTGGAGGTCCTGAAAATTCAGATGAACTTTTGGTCTACGTTGGAGCCCGTCCTTTCAAATTTGCAATCAAAATGGGCATTATACGCTTTTGAGGATAGAAGTGAGTTTATTTGCTATTTCTTAATGTACTTTTTTCCCTTCTATATTCCAACCTCACACCACTCAATGACGTAAAAGTAATCCTTCGCCCCCCTTCTTGCCCACCGAAAAAAAGAAAAGAAATAGAGAAGAAAAAAGGATAGCTAGACAAACCTTCAAAAAAATTGAAGCAAGTATAGCTCATTAGCAATGCTTCTCTTTTCCCCAATATTGTAGTTAAGTCAGTATCTTTTTGTTAATCTTTGAACTTTGTATAGGGGTGATGTGGCGAATCCGAAAACCGAACAACGGAATCGTACCTATCTGTTAAAAACCAAACCCAAAAAAAAACGAAGCAAAAAAATCAAACAAAAATGAATAGGTTTGGCTCAGGTTTGGGGTGTGCTAGTGCAAAACCAAACTGAATCATTGTATATATATATGACTTGAAAATATTGTTACTTCACTATCTAAAATTTTATGTTCCTAAAATTTACAAGCTCTAGTGAGAACACAACTCTTTGAGCTATCATGAATAGTGGAGCTATGTTATAAATGTAAGGTTAATATTTTTTTGACCAAAATAAGGAGCAAGCATAGAGTTGAGTTATTATTTTTTTAACCAAAATAAGTGTTGCCTTGCAATTAATTTTTTTTCAAAAAAGAATATATGAAAACCGAATAAAACCGAACTGAAAAGTTTGGTTCGGGTTTGGGTTTGGAAGATTTAGAAATCAAAACCGAATTTTCAAATTTGTTTTTGGTTTGGGTCTCTAAATTCCACCTTAACCGAAACCAGGAACACCCTTACT
Organism: Lonicera japonica; assembly: GCA_021464415.1. NCBI lineage: Eukaryota > Viridiplantae > Streptophyta > Magnoliopsida > Dipsacales > Caprifoliaceae > Lonicera > Lonicera japonica. Next base: position 13,418,719 of record CM038467.1, on the reverse strand, counting down.
TTGTAATGTCTTCCTAAGGTAATATATTACATTTTACCTGTTAAAGAATGTAGGTAAGATGGAATCCTGATCTCTCCTTGATTTTTGAATCCTAGATTCTCTTATACGGGGAACATACGTACCTCGGATACTTGACATCGTTTGCTTATGTTAGATTTGGATCGTATTATATATATATATATTTATATTTATATTGTATATATGTATCTATATGAGTTGAATTGATAATTAGAATCTAAGTACGGCATTTGTAAAAAGTATCCATATCGGTGGAAGAGACCTGTTAGAAGGTGACATTTGTCACACAATTCTACACATGTCCTACACATCATCTTGTATTTGTCTATAATGATAAACCTACAATAAATTAGTAATTTTGGACACTTGTTTCATCCATGTGGAATTTTTGAACGTGTTAGTAACAAGCTTTGGGGGCCAATGATACAATTTTGTTTTACCACAGAACAAGTTAAGCTTTGATTGTACCTTAAAACAAATGTTAAACAATGCCTTTATTGGAGTAGAGGAGAAGGAGATGAACCACACTTCCAGACAGTGGTAATGGAATGAGTGACTAGAGAGAATAAAAGATGCTATCAGTATGTTGTTAAAATGCATTTAGGACTTTGTTCTGGTAAAACTTTTTGGATGGGTTGCATTCCTCTATATCATCAAGCGATATATATCCGATGAAGTTGATTCTTGCAGTTCTAAATGATGAATAGATTTACTACTTTTATGGTGATGCTTATTGATGACATCAAAATCTAGTGAAGATAGTTGACAATCAATTAGTGATTAAACAGTGATTTGAGTACTTAACAATGATTTTCGAGCTGTTTAGTAATAAACAAGTAACAAGAGTGATATATAGAGGTGGGTTTAACCCTTTTCCATGAGGCCTACTCCACCCCTGTGAATGAGCACAGAGCTCGGAGGATCTTTATTTATGAATGAAAAACAGTGTATAAAGTTACAATGGAAAGTAACTCACAGTTATTATCTCTCAAGCAAAAAATATGAGGATTCACAAAAGTACAACTCTCACTTGCTCGAATGATTCATCAGTGTATATTTAATTAGGATAAGGGATGGGCCGTAATGTGCAACTTCTCCCTTCTCTCTCATTGGACCACAATTGCCTAATACTGTCCCATCTTGCCCCAAGATTGGCCGAGCTCTCAGGGCGGTAGATCCTGTTTGGTCGAGCTGACGTGTAACTCTTTAAGTAGATCGGCCAAAACAGCTCAAAAGTAACTCTTCAGGTGTGCTAATCAGAGGAGCTCAGCAAATGAGTTGTTGGATTGTAGCAATTGTTATAATTGAGGATGAAAAACTAAGCACAGCTTGATATAGTCCAGGATCAAATATGTTCAGGCATATTCTTCTTTACATGTTATCATGAATTATGTAGTAACTTGATATAGAAGAGATGATATTCAAGTGGTTTGAATATATGGTTGAGGCTATTGTTAGTCTTTAAAGAAGCCAATTCTCCCAGATAGGTCATTCTGGTGGAACTATTGTATTCTAAGATCATTTTAACATTAGGGACTTGCCAGTTTACAGCTCTCTTTCTTTGCCTGGAATAAATGAACTTTTATTTTTCTTATTTACTTATCCAGTAGGTGCATGTGGTTGTCTGAAATTTTGGCAAATGGGAAGAAAAAAAAAATGCACAATCGTTTTGGGAATTGTTTGATAGAAATCCTGATTCGTAATTGACTTTGACTTTCAGAAAAAAAGACAAGGAAGAGACATCGGGCAGTGGTGCCAATATGGTGGAAATATGGCCGTAAGCGGTTTTTGTATCACATTCTCTCGCGGCATATTCGTTTGAAATCGAGAGGTTTTTGAGTATAGTTGTGAAATATTTTCAGAAACACATCTTTTTCTGTTTTCTTATTAAATTGTGAAAGAAGAAATTAGAATTGATCAAACTTGATCATTTAGTATTGTAGTTTCAGGATATTTATCTTTTTTGGTATTAGGATATCTTTTCTTTTTTGTATGATTTCTCTTTTCAGATGTACCTTCAGTCCTTAATCATGTTTAACTATCACCTTTTTTAAGAATATGCTAATTTTATCGCAGACCAAATCTAGAAATGGGGTTTGGTACGTTTATTGTGTTGCTACGTGAAATCTTTATGTAGGTAAAAAAATGTTGCAAATGCATAATCCAAATGAATTTGATCCATAAAACTTGTGTAGGAAAGAGAGGAGAGAAGGCGATGGTGATAGAAATTGGTTGAAAACTATTTTTGGTTGCTCTTAGAATTTTGTTTTAGATGACACGTTGGAATCACTGATGGCATTTAGATCTGACATGGAATACGAGCATTTCTTACATTTCTCCATCCTTATGAAAAAGAGGGAATAAAAGAGGAATAACAATAATTAAGAATAAAATTTATTGATTTAAACATCTACCGGTCAGCAGCGTCTAGAAAGGAATAAACTCAATAGAGAAAAAATTCCAGTTCCAAAGACCCTAGTTTACATTATTAATATTAATATTATTATTCCCAACGATTCGTATGTACACAAACACCTGAATGTGGAAGTCATAAGAATGATTTTTCAATAAACACCATTTGATTAGAAATTCTCTATCGATGATGGTGGGCTAAATTATGCTGTTGTTTTTTTTGAATCTGAATCTGAATTATTACAAGAAAGAGCGCCAAGCAGCCGTTATTGGTGCATAGTCGGTGGCGGAGCCATAGGATAGGCCACTGGAACTACATAAGGGTGGTGATGGTGGTGTCCTGGTGGAAGCATGACCGGAGTCCCAACGGCAGAAGGCATGTGACCTGGAGCAGCGGCAACCGGATGTCCCACCGGTGCACCATACATCCCCAATCCAGGGATGTTAGGCTGCTGGCGCTTCACCGGTGGTCCTATCACCGCTCCGTTTGCCGGATTTGTGCTTGCCTGCTGGCCGGTAATTGGGACCTGATGAGAAGAAGCATCGCCATTGTTGATGCTGGTAATATCATGTATGCTGGTTCTTCTTCTATCTCTGTTCATGGAGTTCAATCTAATGAAATACTTCTGCGCGTGGCTTGCCACTTGTGTTGGCGTCCTTGATATTACATAGTTTCGAGATATACTCCTCCAATCTCCTTTCCCAAATTTGTCCAAACCTAACAAAAATAACCTGCAAAAGAGACTCAAAGCATTTAAGCGGTGTTTGTTTTAACCTTTCTATTTAGCAAGCATTAATGTTTGTTTTCTCACCTCTTATTAATCTTGAATTGGAGTAAAATTTAGGATTGAGTGTTAAGAGGGAAGTATCGTGTTGAATGCTTAATGAAATCAATTACATTTTCAAAGGTTCCGTTGGGCAGTCAGAGTTTAGCATTCAATGTTCTGATGGCAATCAGAGGTTAACAAAACAAATGGACCTACCTTAGTTCCTGTATGCTAAGAAACTGACAAAAGAATTGCACAATTTTCTAACAACAATTTAATTATGAAAGGTATACCTATGCTCTTCTTCTGTCCATGGAATTCCTTTACGTCGCTCTTGCTCCGACCTAGATGATAATCCTCCTTTACTGGTAGATTCATGAGCGAATCCTGAGAAACCTGCGCTGAAATTACAATTAGATCGCCTGTTACTGGCAGAGGAGGTAGTGAGAGCGGAGGAGAAACCATGGTGGTCCTTGGAGGAGGAGGAGGATGGTTCCTCTCCGATGTACTTGGGAAGCGGTACAATTCCAGCTTCGATAGCATTAACATCTTCGAGGAGTAATTGGTGGTGGTGTTTCAATTCTTCAACGGTCTTAGTAGGAACCATGGAAGCAATATTGTTCCATTGTAATTTTTGTTGTTGTTGGTCCTTGGAGTCGTCAATCCAGTGTGTAGCAATCGCGTTTTCGAAAGCTTTCTCTTCTTCTCTACTCCACATTACTGAAGCTGAAGCTGAAGCTGACATGACTGACTGACTGACTGATTGTATTATTTAGTTTTTGTGTATCAAAAAGAAATTGAAAAGTAGGGAAGAATTTAAGTGTGAAAATGGTGGGTTGGGTTTTGTTAGTTGCGGTGAGGATGTTCTCTTCTTCTCTTCTTTTTTTTTTTTTTGGTGAAAAGGAGGACGGGCTGCGCAGGATTAGGGAGGGGGTGCAGGATAAGAATTGGGTATCAAAGTGTATTAATGGAAATGGACCACTTTGAGATATATTGAAGGGATGGGCTGATTTGTCATGTTCATACCGTTGAAAGGTCAAGTTTCAATTTTAAAATTTACACAGAGGGAAATGAGGGAGGGAGGGAGGGTTGTAAGGTAAATTAATGTGAAAGACATTTACATATATATATATATATATATATATATATATATATATATATACACACGATTATACTGTCATAAGAATACATGTTAACTGATCATTTTTTTTCCCAATTTCTACCATAAACTTGGACGAAAGTGCGAAACTATATCAATATTGTAGCACCATTAGGATTTATCAAGTATCATTTTCTACGATTGCTAAAAATTAATGAATAATTTGAATTTTTTTTTTTTAGCACTTACACAAAATTAATGTTATATTACAGAGCGGTTATGATTGTAACGCTTTACAAATAAAGAAAAAATATTACTAGAATGATTATTATTAAAATAATATACAAATAAAGGCATGTTTTTAAAATTTAAAAATACATAAAAAAATTAATTATATTTTTTAAATAATAAATAATATTTTTAACACGAGTTACCGATAAATATGGTGCAAGCCTGTTTATTATTGTTCACTCACTACCGGAGGAGACACCAAGCAATGATTGAGTGCGTGAAAGCAGGGTTAGAAATATCAAGCCAAATAAAATAATCTTTATTTATTCTTATATACATTCTCAATCCTTCACGCGTTTCAAAGACGAGGGTGTTGCATGCATCTCCTTCTTCCCTTCGCAAATCGAGTTTTAAAAAGGAGAGTGCACTACACGTGCTATAGAAGCACATCGGAAATTCAAAAGTACTACTAGTATTTTTCAGAATTTTGTCTTGGAGTTTTTTTTTTCCTCATTCTCTCTCTCCGCACGACGTGGCTATTTCTTCATCTCTAATACAGGTATAGTCTAACATGCGCCTTTGGATCTCTCACTCTTGTTTGTTTTTTTACTCCATTTTTTTTTTTTTGAGTTTTTATTTCCTTTTTCAATGGAAAACAATTTTACCCCTACTATTTAAAGAGAGTAGAGTTGATATTGTCATGGTGCACTCCTAATGTTCAGACCCAAATATAAAATATTTAAATTCATACAAATTTTATATTTCCTAAACAACAAACAATCAACATGCCTTTTTTTAGAACGGTTAAATATGCAAATTAGTCACCAATTGCCTTGTAACCTTTCATCATCTTTTATGTTCGTGTAATAAAAAAAATAATTATATTCGACCCACATGCGATATATGATATTAATCGACTTTCGATGTGAGGAGTCTAGTCATTTTCTTATCCCATAATTTTATAGCCCATTTTTTTTTTTGAGTTTTTTAAGATGATAGTTCTATTTTTCCAGATACTAGATATATATGCCGCACATGCGATATATGTCCACACTTTATATTTATGCAACACATCATCTAATTTAAAATTAAATATGTATGTATATATATCATGAATATTTGCTTGATGGTAATACGTTTTTTCCTCTAATGTCAATATTTTATAGTTCAAACTTTGATAACTACATTTTTTATTTGAAAAAAATATAAGGGCAAAACTGGAAACATTAAATTTGGTGTTAATAAGTGATTATATTGAAATTAAAATATTTGATAAACTTTTTTAGCCAAAATATATCAGTTTTAGAGGGAGAGATATTATACAATAGATACCACCAAAATGAGTTTTTTTTTTTTCCTTTTTCCAATAGAGGAAAGAAGATTGAAGTGCTTAATTATTTATATTTTTCCTCTATTATTTCAAAAAAATAAAATAATATTTAATACAACAATCATTATTTCATTATTTTCAGCCATGGCATGCGCACAGCACATTGATTTGCCGTGGACCCAGAACAAAAAATGTAATGGCCTTCTCACCATATTTATTAATTAGGAGAATTTCATTTTCATTTATTTGCAGCTTGTATTAAAAAGCTGCTTGCGCAATCTTAAAGTAACCAATCATATTCCTGTTTTTCTTTTTGAAAATCTCAGATGAAGATTAATATAGAAAAAGTGAAACGAAAAATCAATATGATATACGAAAACTAATCTTGTATACAAAACTAAACTAAACAATAAATTAATACCAGTCACCACCTCTTTTGATAAGCCGCATACATAATTTAAAAACTTTAGTTATTATTAAAGGAGCGTAAAAATCAAATATATATATATATATATATCAAAGACATGATAACTATATTTATCAAAGCAAAATTTTATTTGTCACAATATAATATTATTTTAAAAAAATATTCTGTATGCTTTTTAAATTGTAATTACACGAATAGTTATTGTATGACAATAGGTTTCAAGTTTAGAACCAACCGGTGTAAGTGTAATATTTGTCTCTCTTCATTGATGTTAACGGTGTAGATTTATTTATTTATTGTTTAAAAAAAGAACGAAGCAGGTAATTACCCAATTTGTGCTTATTAATCCAACTCGAAGGACAAAGAGACACCATGACATGACACCTGTCACAACGAACTATAACTGTCAACAGTCCTAATATTATTTATGCTGTTTTAACTTTCACCATAAAATTATGTCATTTCCAAAAAACAAACTTTAACACAAATAATAGGAATCACAATATATGGTTAGTCAAACAAAAACATCATTTTCTTTCGAGACAAAATGTCTTTTCTCCAAATTGTGGCGAGCCAGTAGTAGTAGCAGGAGATATATATATATATAGAGAGAGAGGAATCCAATTCAACAAAAAAAAAATATCTTTGAAGAATTAAACACACTTCTATTTGATTGAAGATTTTAAATATTTAATTTAAAATTTATTTTTAAATTAAGTTTTTTAATTCAATTTGTATATAATATATTATTTATAAAATTTTACAAAAAAATATAATCTTTGTTTTTTTTTTAAATACAAAAAATAAAATAAAATAAATCTTTTTATTTAAATAAAATTTTTAAAATAGTTGAACAAAACACAATTTAAAAAAAAATGAAAATGTTTTTTAAAAATCTAACCAAACAACACTGGAATCAAAGGGGAGTGTCTTATTCAATCACAAAAAATGTCATTCATCACTTTTGACATTTCATGGTTTAGGATAAGATTTTACATTTATTGTGGTCCATTTTACAACTTGGAATCTTTTCCTTCTCCATTTACCCCTTGAATCATTAGATTAGCCTTTCTTCATTTTTTCAAAAATAATGATGATAAGAATCTTTTTTATTTCTCAACACGCTTATATTTTTATTGAGGTTAAGCAAAATTAGGCAGGTTCTTAATCCATAATCAAGGGTTAACAGGACCCTAAAAACAAGAGTAACTAAGACATTAAAACAGATCGAACTCACTACAATTACTTCTTTATTTATTTTAAAATAATTTCAAGCAATCATGTTGGAAGGTCGAATTTAGCCCTTAAGTAGTAACACTAACAAATTGCTGGTCTTTTATCTTTCTTTTATTCAAAATTGAAATTAAAGGTGCCAATTGAGCTAGTATTTAGCCGAGACTGGTCTAGTCAACTCTCGATTGCCATCATAGACCTTTTATTCACCTGCCTTCTTTATGATGTTTGAGTATCAAAGTGACAATGGCAATGCATTCCATTTACTTTATTTTAAGTCTGCCCAATTGTTTTTTGGTTGGGATTTTAAAATATATTTTTTGATGTTCTTTTAAAAAAAAATAAAATCATATTTGATTCCATGTTAAAAATACTTTAATAAATGAAGGGAAAAAAAACTCAAGACTAAATTTTTAATAAACATTCAAAAACTCCAACCAAGAAAGTCATAATGTTCAAATAAATAAATAGAAGACGCACCATGTACTTGGAAAGTTGTTCATCCATGACACGTGTCGTTCAGTAATGAGACGATCATGAACTTGTAATAGCATATTCAGAGAAGGAAACAAAAAATCAATAATGTCCTGCTTGCAAAGACTACACAAAATAGCATCATTTATGGTATAGTCAATACGTCGTTTTTGGACCAATCAAATGCATTTAGTGTATTATATCTGCCTTAACATTACTCATTAAAGGAAAAAACTTTCTGCTCGCACCTAACCTTCTATGTGATAACAGAGTAAGGATTGTTGCTCCATGACCAAGGGCCAAGGATATGAAGTATACAAGTCCGTCTCATCTTTGCTGGGTTGAAACTCGTCCAATATTGGTTTATTAAATACCTTTTAAATCTATCTAAAAAAATCGAATTCTTTAAGCTGGGTCAAGAATTAACAAGCCAAGATTTGATCAACCCACCAGACTTTATCGCCTATAGACCCCTTCTTCATGAGTAATATGTTTGTACCATGAGAGAGAAGACATATTCACAGCCATATGGAGAGAAGTGAGGATTTCGGCAATGGTACCAATGGAAAGTATCTGATATATATTACTATCAGGAAGTCTCAAAACTTAGGTGTATATATACAAAAAGAAAGATGCAAATATGCACACTTGGAAAAAGGGTGGACAACAGTTCGAGAAGCAAGTGCGTACCTCGTTAACTCTTCTGCTAGTTAAATTAAAGCAACGCTCACTATTGCTAAAATTTTCAGTGAGAGAACTGTGTAAATGTTTCCAACTACTCTCTCTTACATACTCTGCATATTCCCAACTCAATAGTCATAAAAATAGAAAATTGGCTATAGGTTAAAAGGCTTATACATCATAAACCGGTAAGCGCTCTTCTATGCAGACGCGGCAAATAGGGCATTTCTTACACTTACTGCAGCAGGCACTGCATCAAATAACAGAGTAACCAATATGGCAGAGGGAGAGTAAATGAAGGTAGGGGGATGGTAATTGGTAAATTTTACTGTGGAAATGCGAAAAATCCATTACGTTACAAGGGTCCGTTTGATTAAAATAAAAACCGTTGGAAAATGATTGAAAACTAAATTTATGAGGAGCTGGAAAAAGAGAAGTGATTTGGTGACTTGTTCTCTATCTTCTTTTTTATGGTGGAAAATTGTTCTTACTCAACCCCAAAGATTTGGGCTCCATGAAAATGTACCAGCACGTCACCAAATCAGTGATCTCTTTTTCCTTATTTCATAAATCTAGTAGTGTTTTTAATCATTTCCCAAGTATTTTTTATCTTCTGTTTTTTTTTTTTTATTAAACACATCATAAATAGATAGAAAGTACCTGCAAAGGACGCGATGCCTGCATGGAAGGAGGACTATACTGATCTCCCCCTCAAAGCAAACCCTACACAGAACTTTTTCCTGTCCAGTGCATCAGTGTCATCAACTCTTAGAGCAAAGACCTACTCTACTATAGACCATTTTTATTTAGGGAAAAGAAGAAGAAGAAGAAGAAGAATCGGTAATTTTAAACCTTGCAAAATAGCAGCAACATACAGAGGTGAAATAAAGAGAGTACATTACCAAATGCTAGGACATATAGTGGCGAGATCATATTGGTGTAGCAAGGGTATTAAAACTCAATGCTATTGTGGTACGGAAAATTCAAGAATTTGGGGCACTAAAGAAAAATCCAGAGATTTTAGGACAACAGTACGATAAACGAAGGATGCTGACGTCCATTCGGTTCTGGGTGAAACATTTCTCCACTAGGTAAGAAATAAAATGGTGAGAAATACTTGGCAAATTTTTGCTCATAAAACATTTCTCATCAAGAGCTTGGAATTGTTTCTTTTCTTTTACTCCTTTTCTCTTTTCTTCTTGAATATGTTCTTTAATTTATTGAGTTTTTGAGCTGTACCCAGTGTTTTGGTAGAGATCTCTATTCCTTTTTAGGACATCCCACATTAAGTCATCTTTCCTTTTTGGGATATAATCAAATGACCAAATCTCAGTATTGCTGAAAAGTTTTATTTTGGACCATTGATTACATAGAAATTAGTTTTATTAAACAATGTGAAAGTCGAAACGTCTTAATTTGTGATGGAGGGAGTAACAATTAAAGAAACAATTGCATAAGTATTGAGATTATGCAGGATAACTTATCACAACATTGAAATTACCACATTCAGCTACCTTCTTCACACACTACTTCTAAACCTTAAGACTAGGAAGATTACATTTTGAAGTCTTTCACATTCCTGCTGGCTGAATTTTGTGATTTCCGTTTGCTCACCGAGAGCTGCTTGAAGTCTCCAAATCTAAAATACAAGGAAAACAAATTAAAATTAATGAACATGAGAAGAAAGTACCTTGTGCCCGTTTAATAAGATGAAATTACTTTGGTGAAAATAACACCCAATTATAAATATGGAATTGATAAAGACAAATGCACAAAAAGAACTATGAGAATATGATTACCTCCTCAGCAAGATCCTTTTTAGGCATTTTCTTCACTATTTCAGGTGGATAACCACAAAAGGTGTTATAACTGCAAAGAAATGAATTGTTTTGTTTTTCTTAAATATATCATGAAGGAGAGCTACAGGTGAAACCACTTCCATATTCATTAACCCAAAGATCTAATACAGGCACAAGGCACTCAATTCTTTCATGCATGTTTTCATATTAAAAATTTTCAAGAATCTGAAATACAATACTTCAAGCGGATGACAGATACCAGGAGATAATGACAATCCGATTATATTTAGCTGCTTCCTCTTTTTCCTTATGGTGTGGGGAAAAATTCAAAGGGCTCGACCAAATAATTAAGCAAGGCCTTCTGCAGTTGAGATTTCCAGCCTTTTCTACTTGAAACTAAAATGGAATTATATCCAGTTGATAACTAAAAACAAATATTTGTGCTTCGAATGTTCGCAAATATTTTAGTTTGTCTAGGCCCCTTCACAAATGCACATAGGAAATTAGGAATCATCTAGAAACCTGCACACTAATTAGAACTATAGCAAAGATAAAAGAAAATACTTACCCAGCGGCTGCATCATGGAAAAGTCGGGCCTGTTCTTCTCTGCTTCCTTCATCAATGGACCACCAACCAAGTAACCTGCTCGTAGAAATCGTTAGAAAGAATAGCAAGCAATTCAGGATTACACTCTGAACACACTAAAAGCCGAACTGATTTAGTAACTTTGTTCTGATGGCATGTATTTTGACATTACCTGGAGCCATGGTGCAAGAAACCAAGGCAGTCGCAAGCTATTGGAGAAAATGTTAAATATCTTCCTGTGTTAGCTCCGCTACATAGTAATAGAATAATTTTCTCCACCAACCTAGATGCAGCAAACAGGACTCCAGCTCCTTGCAATACGAAAAGAGGAGAGAAGAGAACCGGAATAGGGATATGTCTGGCACCAGCAGGGGTACCCTGAAACTCAAAACCACTAATGTATTCGTTGACTAGAGAGCACAGAATTCACAAGGGTTTTTTTTTTACTTGGCCCCTGTTCTTAATGCGAAATTAGACTTCCCTTGTTTTCATAATCATTATACTTTTCCCCCCCTGCATGCAGGGAATCTCAAAGAATTATGTAAACATAGGGTGCAATGTCTAAATTTTTTAGCTTGATCCTTTGCCTTGAGCCTACTGTTTTTATGTAATACTTGGATTCCCCGCATCCAGGGGGCAAATCTTATGAAATGGGGGGGAATTATAATGTCTCATCCAATTATGATGACCAATACATTTTAACATACCTCCAAGCGCATACAAAGGAGAACTTGGAAACCAATAATAGGAACTTTCATGATATGGCCACCGATGTCTTGCAAATTACACATTCTATCTTCAGACTCATCTTCTGGAGAAACTACTAAGCCACTGTTCCAGTCAAGATATCTAACCCCCGTTGAAGATGAGCTGGGTTCTCTTGCACGAGAGTTTCTATGAATTGCTGGATTAAACCACCTTGTACAAACAAGAAACGCAAAGCACTCTGCGATACTGTATAAGAAAAACATATCCGAACATACTCCGGTTCAAAAAACACAGAAAATAGAAGCGTAAGGCAAAAAAGTTCAAGACTGATGACATTAAAAGCTAAGAACAGTACCAATAATTTATGAACAAATCCCACCAGCCTAAAGCACCCACATCCCCTGCAGTATTTAACAACAGTAATTAGAAACCAATGTGAAATATACTTCCTTAATAGCATTACCACACAATTAGGTTATGAACCCATATTTTTTGAAGTTGAGATCAATAACAGAAAGAGAAGCATATGAGGGCTCCAAAATGTGCTGGGGTAGCAGTCCATGTGAAAGGTCCTTCATGAGTATGTCTAGAAATGAAGAGTATAGATAGAGCTGCCTTAATCAGCAAAAAGTACAGTTGGAAATCTAAATGCATAACAAAAGTATAGTAGTTAATTTCTATCAGCGGTACTCTAGGGCTGAAGTTCTTTTCAGATTGCAAGTCTACTGGAGCAAATGTTTTCTAATCCCTTCAAAAGCCCTCATAAGTGCAGGTCAAAAATATTCTTGTTGGTGTGTTTTGTCTCACGACCCAAAATGATGTTACAAATGTACATTAGCTGTTGGAAAAACTAGAACATGGAAAAATGAGCTATACATTCATATGGGCAGATTAAACTGTAAAGAAAAAAAAATGGGGGACAGAGAAATACCACACAGCTTTAGGAGGGTGAACACTGTAGCAGCAACAAAGAAGACCATTGAAATAGCCACCCAGAAGTGCTGAAAACAAGACATTGTCATTCAGTAATGTTCATCTTCATAAAATTTTAGTATATTTAGAACAAAAACCAAAATATATGAAACTGAATCTTGAAGTTTCGTTAAACCAATGATACGAATCTATTCAAGATGGTAACATCAACCAATATTCAAGAGCCTCAAACTACAAACAATTTATATGATAAAAATGATTGACCCCAAACAAAAGCAGCATAAGGAATAGAAAACATAGAACTTGAAAACCAGAGACATACGTTCTTCAACTCTTATTGAATAAAATTAATGAAAGACGAAAATTAAGGGAATATGCCTGCTCTTAAGGGGCGAGGAACCATGTATTAAATGAACAATGGCAGATAAATACAATCAGATTCACCGAGTTACAGAACCCTTAGGTTAAGTGATCCAATAAGGGTAATGATGCTATCTGATCACTGCAATTTATGCACCCCTACAAAGTTAACAAAATTTAAGTATACAGAACCAAAAAAGTGCAATTTTTAGTACAAACTGATATTTGGAAGCCTATGACAGTAAATGAGTAGTCATGCTTAGGTGTTCCCTATAATTTAATGAACAGATACAGATTAAAAAAAAAAAAAGAACCAAAACATAATAAATTAAATAAAACATCCACAACTAAAGATGGAAACGGCAAGTTCATTGGTGGTCCAGTTAACCAGAACCAACCAACCTAGTTGGCCTTGGTAATGCCCTTCAGATGATCCTTCATCAAAAAGCCATTCCTTGCAATCAAGGGCAGAAACGGGAATACTGATGAAACTAGCAACACAATAACATGCACATTCTTTCCCCGGTAATATTGGGATACATGTATTTTTCTGTTTTTAATATGATCTAAGAAATAAAATATTATCCTCTAAAAGATTTGCATTAAAAAGTATCGGCTAGAAAACCAACAAGTTAGACAGTCTGAAAGCCAAGCCCAGGCAAGACGAGGGAAAGGATACCCTGGATTGAAAACTTCGCTCTTAAAGTGTGTCCTCTTCCCATAGTGGAAGGATATCATTTTCCAAAAATATAATATATGGCCAAATTGTTCAAAAGAAGATTGGAAAAGAAGGAAATACGGGTCGACACCCACTTCCTACTGGACAGTGAATAAAGTATTTTTGAAAGAGAAAGCCTCGCTTTATATGCATCTGCAGATCATGATTTTTTTATTTTTTTTTTAGTTTTAATTAATCATAAACTCGCCTCGCCAGTCAGAAGGAAGGCCTAGGATTTGACATGGAACGGAATACAAAGAGACCCCTGAAAGAATATTGCTCCGTAAAAAATATTGCTCAACCTCATAATCACTCTACCGATCAGGCTCTGTAAAAGAATATTGCGCAAGAGAGAAGAAACAGTCTCATTACAGGAGCACCAAGTACAGCTCATCTCTAAATAATTTATTCCAGCTAAAATTACGGAAAGCAGAAAGAAGCTACTTGTGATCAGGAGACTTCATGTCACATTAGACCGTTATAAATATAAAGTACGGCCTTCTCATAAATTAAACATAAAATGTACCAATATGATGAACTTACAGGAAGTGTCTCCCATATTGCTTCATCACTCATGTTTTCGTCATCTCCTGGCAGCAAAGCCTTGCACATTCTGCATATGATAGAATATAAATGTTCTAAGTGTTGAATGACTAATTTAATCAACTGACATAAGAACTTTTAGGCAACAAATTTTAATGCAAATCAGGACTTCTTGATTTCATAAAACCACATTCCAACTTTAAAAAGAAATGGTGGCACGTGTCAACTCTCAATTTATTTACAATAATTTGTTCTTGTGGATAAAAAAAGAAAAGTACCTGAAATTGTCAACCAGGATAATTATTTCGAATGCCAACAGGGGAAGAAAGACAATCTTCAAGTTCACAACAGCAAAATGGTTGGCTGAACAAAACATAAAAAGATTAATAAGCTATTAAAAACCTGGCAAATCAACAGCACACAAGAAGGGAAAATTTCTTACATGTATAAAATCAAGTTTCTGCACACAAACACAATAGAAATAATACAGAAAACCAAAAATATTAGAACAGTGGAAAGTTATCTATTTCGGGCTCTGGGTACTATAGACAAGTGTTGCTTTCGTACCATGTTTGCTCTCGAGATATATACAGAGAAGTAGCTCAAATGCAATAAGCAGTGGTGTTGCGACTACTGCATGGCATGGGGCCCACTAGGACAGAAAATAAACTTGAAACTTTCAGGAATCATATTCAAGTAAGGAAAATCCACTGGATCAACATTATAATTTGTACTATCAAAATTATTCCAGAAAAATATTGAGAGGCAGAATGCATACATGACGGTTATAGGGAACAGCTGGAGCAGGTAACGAGAATCTTCCCCGGGCAACAACTGTGTGAAACAACCAAATTGGGAAGAAAATGGTCCTGCATGTCACATTTTCACATTCAATTGAATAACATTACAACTAACATAATATATAAAATATAATTACGTAAAAGATATGCTGATTGCTGAAAGGCCAGATTGTCATTGGATTGAGCATTCAAATCACTCGGTGGTATGAAATATTTGTTAATTTGCTGTTTTTAAGAAACTTATTAGGGGAGAATTTTCTTTGACAGACTTCTTTTAACTTGATCAATGTTGCAAACAAAAGGAAGCATCAGCATGATCCAAGCAAAATAGAAGCCAACTGCAGTTTGCTCATTATGAAACAGAACAAATGACCGAATTATAAGACGTTTGACAAGGTATGGCTATGGGAAGTAAGTAGAACTAAACTAGCAAGAACATGGGGCATACAGACGAGTCGAAACCCTCGAGAGAATAGAAATCATACAAATATGATAACTACAGAGACTAATACCGAATTGGCATTGGACTCAACTTCTCAGTTGTAGGATCTTCATATCCATTGTAGACCTTCACGCAGTAGTATTTGAGCACGGAGCTCTCATTTGTACAGATAATCTCCTTCTGGTGTTATTCAGAACCCCATGCATCTATACTCCAAGATAACCAACCTCACATAGGTAGAATTGAAACATTAAACTAAAAGTCCATAAAATTAATATTCAGAACAAACCTGGAACCGTTCGATCTATTTCAATTTTCTCCACACTAATTCAAATGGAACCCATAAATCATATCAAAATTTTCAAAGCAAGTGGATAACACTCTAAAACACTTCAAGTAACCACCAATTTGATCGAAATAGAAAACCAAATGATTTATCACGTAAAACACAAATCACACTGAAAGAACAACGTTATATTTTTAGGAATAATAAAAACATATATCCATGATTAATTTTCTACATAAATAAACAATTGAAATTGAAGAAAGAGTATATATATGTAAGAAAAGAGACTGACCACCAAGAGTAAGAAACGACGTGATCGAGCTTGAGAACGAGCAAGAGCGTGAAGCAGAAGAGTGAAGTGTGTGCGGTTAGGGTTTGTAACGACTTCCCAACTCTTCTCCAGCTCATTTGTCTTTCCTTTGAAACACCAACGAATGGCCACACTCTGCAACTATATTCTCAAAATAAATATTATATTAAATTAAAATCGGAATTGAATTGCCCAAATATATGAGAGAGAGAGAGAGAGAAAAGAGGAAGGCAGGAGAAGTAGGAAGAACTCAACGAAAGGGAAGTCAGAGAGAGAGAGAGAGAGAGAGTAAGGGAGAAAGAGAGGCGGAGGGATTTTCGATCAATTTTTGAGCGACTCTATTATTTATATGCATAAAAACAAAAAAAGTTAGAACTACTGCTACTTAATTCTTTCCTACCTTTTTATGGCTTAATCTTCACGCCAAATTAACGCTTCGCTTGTTTTGTTCTCATTATCTCGTTATTAGCACTCGTTGAAAACTCGTGTGTGTGTGTGTGTGTGTGTGAGGCACAAGCGTTTAAAATTATTTATAAACATATATATATATATATATGTATATATTATATTATATAATTTAGTAAAAGTAATTATATATATATATATAATTTTATATGACTATCAATTAAAAAAAATCTAAAAGACATATATTTGAATTTTATTTTTTAAAAATATTCTTATAATTTTAACAAAACACATAAATAAATATGATATTCTATGTAAATAAATATGACAAACTTATTCAACAAGCAAAAATTTAATTATGATTAATGAATCAAAGCCATGAAAACTTTTTATATTCCAGTCTATATTCTTTTAGTATGATTTTTAACTAATAATTGACAAATCACGTGATTTATGTAATTTATAAGTGTTCTTTTAGAATAAGTATTGATGTTTTAAAATTTCATCAAATTTTTAAATCCACAAATTACATAATTTCAAAATCTACTCAAAATGTTGGAATTTTGTAATGAATTTGATCCATCTCTTTTTAATCATGTCTCTCATCCATTATTGACCATTAAGATTTTTTCTCTCAAAATAAAATATATGCATGGATAAGAATTCCACTTAAACTCAACTTATACTACTGTATTTTATTTTATTTTTATTTTTTAGGTCGGTGTTATTTACATATCCAAATGTATCACACACACACCCCTCCATAATTTAAATAAAAACACATTTTAACACCCTCTTTATTTGTCATAAACACTCTATTTTATTTGCTTAAATTAGGCGAGTGCTTAACAATACATTTTTTCTATTTGAGACAAATTTATATGAGCGCACTCTCATCTCATTAGGCGGATCTTATTTGAAAAACAATTCAACACTTTATTACTTGATGTTAAATGAGTTATTACTAACAAAATCTCTCCATAGGGGTCAAGTATATGTGATTGCACTCACCTCTCATTAAGCAGGTCTTAGGAGATATTAGTGATGATAAATTTATCATAAAAGGGTGTTTGTGACAAGTATGGGGGTATAAATAATACTGCCATTTTTTTTAAAGAACACCTAAATTAAAAATAATCAGATTTTGAAATCACATATTTCTAGATTTTATGATTTATTAATTATAGGATTTCCAAATTTTGTTAAAAGAAGACAACTCTTAAGACTTGAGTTCGAGTGGATTAGTGAGTACTATTTAAAAGTGTAACTTCAGCAAAAACCTAATGATTATATTATATACAATAAATTGAATACAACATAAAACTCTAGTTCATTTGCTTGAATTCTTAATTTCTATATACATTACTATTATATAGGTTATCTATCCATATTATTAAAAAGGGTTAATTGCACTTTACTCACCGGAACTATACACTCGGTTACACTGTGCCATGCTAACTATAAATTTTTTCAATTTTTATGTTGAAATATTAATTTTGTTGCAATTTACCCTAAATTGGTAACGGGGTTAATAAATTAGCAGAATGAATGGGCAAAATCAATAAATAACATATCCCCTCAGTTGCATCGAGACAAAAACGTTGCCTCATTCATTTCTATTCCACATATACACTCCTCCTTTTATAACAAATAATACTTAGGGTTCTTAATACACAACTTTGGGAGAAAAACTGAGAGATTAGGGTTCGTAATACACACATTAGGGTTTATAATTAAACAGAACTGGTCTTAACCATTTCTAGGTCCTGGGCGAAATTCTAAAATGACGCCCTCTTATAAATAAATATATTAATTTTTATATTAAAAAAACCAATGAATTTTAATATTCCACCAAAAATACAATACATTTAAGAATTCAAAGTACTTATAAGCTTCATATTAAAATGCATAAGTTTACATGCCATCAAAACTAATACAATGATAATTCAAGCACTTATATGTTTCATCTTCAACCTTCATGTGCATTTTCATCTTTCAAAAAACTTCTAGATGAAAACGGCACCACATGCTAAAACAAACATACAAAATAAAAGCAACAATAAAATTTCAACTAAAACAATTAGTTAAAATGACTTTTTCTTGCATTTTTAATAGCAAAATTATCAATTATATCTCCATAGTCAAGATTTCATGAGATGCATTTTCAATGCATAAAATTGCTAATCCATTCAATTTATCTTGACTCATGGTAGTTCACAAGTAAGATTTTAACAATTTCAATCTGGAGAAACTCCTTCCTGCGAGTGCTACATTCATAGGCAAAGTCAATAATAGTTTATAAGCAAGCATCATATGAAGAAACATATTCATATCTTTTGCAAACTCTATAATTTTAATGGATGTCCATGATTCATTTGTTTCATATGATTCACTTGGTAACATTAATTGCAATATTTGTAATTCTGAACATAAGCACTTTCCATTAACATTAGAACCATAATAAACTTTTAAAGCATTTTCACGATTCATGCGTACAAGATCTTTTTAATTCATCATCATCTAATGAAACGAACTTTGCTGCATCAAATAAGAATCTAACCATAGATTGAAAAAAATGCAATTGTTCAAACCTACCTACTTTTAATTGAGGAATAGCCATATTCACTACAACAAGAAAGTAATCAGTTCTAAATGGCTCTTCTATTGATTGTTCTTCCCTATCAATATTCAAAATTTCATAAAAAATGCCTCTTTCTACAAGTATGACGCTTTTTAGGAAGTACAAGCTCAATTTCCATGTTATTAGTAATTTCTTTAACACTAATCATGGCAAGTAAATCCATTTTTCCTATATTTTTCAAAATATAAAACAAGTCTATTCAATTATTTCACAACAACATTAATATGCATATTTTCAAATTGTAATTTTTTACTAACCAAGTTAATCTTGTCCAGAACATCATACAAATTTATTAAGGTTAAAATAAATTCAAAACTAGAAAGTTCTCCTAATGCTAAACTTCTAGCATCCCTACTCAATTTCGTATCTTTACTAATTTCAGCTAATTTAAGCAAAGCATTTCTTATTTAGGAAGTTTGAGATTTTATTGATTTAACATATACAATATGGTTTTCCCAACGTGTAATAGACAACGATTTTAAAGTTAACTAAAATTATTGTTAAATTAAGGTAATAGGAATCACACGGCATGTAAAACGCTCTAAGATTTATTTCAAGCAATATTTTTTGAAGACCTTGATATTTACCTTTCATATTGGAACCGTTATCATAGTCCTGTCCCTCGCGTGATTAATATATCTAGATCAAGAGATTTAAATACATCTTGCAATTTATTGAAAAGCCCAAGTCTAGATGTATCTTCCACATTTATAAATTCTAGGAAGTATTCTTAGAAACTTACCTTATTAAATAATTATATTTGGAAAGAGATTTTTGTTATTTAATATTTTTATATCACACACACACACACACATATATATATATATAAAAAATTGGTGCCCCTCGTCTCTTTTGGGCCCTGGGCGGTCGCCATGCCTGCCCTGCCCCAGGGCCACCCCTGTAATTAAAGATTGACGATTGTTCTAAGGTTAATAACAAAATAGGTTGGAGAATACTAGACGGTACTGCTTTTGATGGTGTATATGGTTTGTATCTCATTTTTAATGAAGCTTTTTTGTTGGTTTGCTTCGATTGTTAGTGCATTTATTTATTAGTTGACAAAGATTTATTTATTATGTGAGAACCAGTTTATATACTCTATCATTTGTTAGTGCATTTGTGGAGAAGTAGACAAAAAGCTCTTGGAGGTGGTTATTTGGACTATTGGAAAAAGACTTATTGTTTGGCAACCAATTTGTATACTCTATCATCTCAAATCAACAAAAGGTAATTTACATGTTTTAGATAATGATGTACTTTTTTTTATTACTCTATTTCAACACTTATACAATTCGTTTTGTTTTGAATGCTTATAATAGGGATTAGTTCCAGCCCTGGAGGAAATGTTTCCAAATGTCTCACATAGGTTATATATGAGGCATATGTATTTAAATTTTAGAGATGAGCACAAGGGGGTAGCTCTGAAGAATCTGGCGTGGAAAGTTGCTTCGGCCACTAAAGTTTCCACCTTTAAGGCTGCTATACTAGAAATTAAAACAATCAAGGAGAGTGCAAATGACTGGCTGTGTGATAGGCCAACTGCCAGGTGGAGTAGGTCCCACTTCAACACCCTACGTAAGTCAGATATGTTACTTAATAACATATGTGAATGCGTAACTGTAAACATATTAGATGCTAGGGACAAGCCCATCATTAGAGTGCATGAGAAAGTTATGATCAATTTGATAGAGAGAATTCATAAGAAAAAGGATAAAATGAAAAAGTGTGAGGGTTTGCTATGTCCAGCAATTTAAAAAATTGTAGAAGATAGTAAGCTTGAGTCAAGAAATTGGACTCTTAAATGGAATGGTGATCAACAGTTTGAAGTCTCTGGTCCATATGGTGAATAATTGAAAGTGGATATATGTGAAAAAACATGTGGATGTACGAAGTGAGAATTCATTGGGATTTCATGTGCACATGCAATTTCTGCATTGAACTACTTTCCAAAAGAGCCAGAGAAGTATATGAGTAAGTACTACATGGGGGAAACATTCACACAAACATATGATAATTTGTTGAACCCAATTAATAGAAGGGACCTGTGAAAACAAACTGGATTAACCCTTATGCTTTCACCTAAATTATAGCAGACAACCTGGCAGGCCTAAGAACATAAATAAAAAAAATGATGAAAATAAAGACAATCCACATAAGCTTGAGAAAAAATTAGTGAAAATTACTTGTACACTTTGTAGTTTAAGTACTCATAATAAGAAAATGTGTCAAAAATCCAGTGGAAGCACAAATCCACCAGCAAGGCAGAAACTACTAGTAAGTTGTTCACATCTTGTCTTCATGTTACATTTGCTTTTTTTTTATCAAAACTAACTAACATATCCACTTTTACATGTGAAAGTAAATAGAGGTGAGCAGAACACATCAACCAAAAGAACAAGTCAGTAATCAGGTGGACCAGTTCCAATTGTTTGGCATGGAAATAAAAAGTTTCAGGAAAAATTCACCCATCCACAAAGACCCTCTAGGCAAACCACTTAGTTATAGGTTTAATTTTTCTTTTGGTGATATGAGTACTCCGTTGAAGTACTCATTTTTGTGGATTTTTGTACTCCGTTTTCTGGATATTAGTACTTTGCTTTAGCTTTAAGCTTTTTGGATGTTATGTTCTCTATTTTTGGCTTTATGTTTTTTAGGTGTAAAGTTAATTGTCGATGGTGACAGAACTAATTGTGGAGGTCAAGCTAATTGTGAATGGCATGGTATTTTGAATGTGAAATGTTATCATCTTAACTTTGATACAGTGCTCTGTTTGGTGGATTGTGGATTGTGAAATATATATACTCATACCATTATTATTAAATTACAGTACAAAATATAATAACAATAGCATTAACCATTAAATTAACAACCAACTTACTATTAATTTAACATTAAATTAACATTAGCATAGAATTAACATACATTAGCATTCAACAATGAACAAACAAAACAGAGCATTCTTCAAAACCCACTATAAGCTTGACCCTATTAAAAAAACACATGTAAACCAAGTGTCTCATAGGTCACTCTTCATATTATCCCCATTATTAGGGTTCTTTATATCCTCTACCCACAACAATATAATCAAAACCCAATAGAAGAATAACATAACCCAAAGATGCCTTTCCTTTTCTCTGTTTCTCCCCATCACTGTTTCTGCCTCTAGTTCTCTAATCCTTCGAAGCAATCCAGGTATAATTTGTTTAGCTCGATTGTATATGGGTGGATTAACCCAGCTAAAATTCCCACAAATTTGACAAAATCGAAATCGTTTTCCCGAGTTTAAATCTGTCGATGAGGTGCGAATGATTACTCTGTTGCTGCATATACATATACCTTCCATGGTGGTGCTCTTGCTCGTCTTTCCTTTATTTTCTGCATTTTTACATTTTCTCTTTCTTCTCTCACTGTATCTTCACTCACACATGTGTATATATATATATACTATAGTTATATTGATATACAGAAGAGAAGGAAAAACATTTTTGGATGGAGAAATAGAGGGGATATGTTGTTTACCAATTTTACCTCTTTATTCCGTCAATTTATCAACCTCGTTACCAATTTAGGGTAAATTGCAACAAAATTAATAGTTCAGCGTAAAAATTGATAGTTGGTATGGCCCGATGTAACCTAGTATATAGTTCGGGTGGGTAAAGTACAATTAACCCTATTAAACAAAACTTGTAATTCCAGTAGTGTTTGTCTTATCATTTTACCAAATAAGTAGTTTAAATATATTGCTTACAAATAATAAAATATATATTGCCTCCGTTTTAAATTAATTTTGCAACTTCTACTTTGTTGTTTTTAAGAAGATATTAATTTCAATCTAATTAATAATTGAGAATATAACTCATTTTATATGACAAATTAAAAATAAGACAATTAATTTTAAGCCATTTAAAAAAAATAGTATATCAAATGATGTTTCTTCCTCCATAATACTATTAGTAAATTAAAATATGTTATAATTATTATTTTATTATGTATTACAAATATAAGAAAAGTAATTAATGATTAATTAATGTTACTACGATTAAGAATATAAGAGAAATAGTTAATACTACTACTTCATCCACAATATTAAATAGTACTAACATGTAACTTGTGCGATGCGTGCTTTTATATTTTCATGCTAGATATATGTGAGATATACTTAGAAGAGTGTTTAGTCTCGTTAATTACATACTGTAGCAAAATTAAATAAATTTAAATCTTACGCAGAGAAAATAAGTTGATTTAATATGTTTCTCACAAACTATTTACCACCACCATATCAAATATATAGACAATAGGGTCTTTTTGAGTTACCCCCTTGAATAATTGCCATAATTAGAGTTATCTTCCCCCCCCCTCCCTCCCCCAAGTATAATAATCATTTGAATTACCTCCCTGAAGTTTAATGGGGTTAGCTTTCTGTTAAATTTTTGGTGTAAAATAACTGATTTGCCTGGGGGGAACTTAAATTATGCCTATTATACAAGGGGTAACTTAAATTATAACATTAACCTCAATGAAAATTTTTCTTAACTTTTTTATTATAACTATGACTTTAACCTTAATTTTATTTCTTCTCTTTAAAAACAAAATTCAATAACTTTTTTTTTTCTAAACTCAAAATACATAATTGCTTCCTCTCTATTCAAAAGAAAAATATCTTTCTATGCATCGTTCTTTCATTTCCCTTCTTTCTCCCTATTAATAAAATTGAATCAGAACATTCCTCCCAATCAAGAGTCTCTATTTAACGATAGATTCACTGGAAACGATCTATCTCGGCGATTATCTTCATTCTTTCTCTTTTTTTGTTTTGTTTCAAATCTAGGGTTTCGAATTTGGGTTTAATTTGCTTAATAGCTATAAATGTAAAAATTTGGTCTGATTATTCTGATAGCCAGAGATGAAGTGGGTTTTTTAAAAAAAAAGAAATAAAAATGTGGGTTTGGCTTATTTTGGATTTTTAGATAAGAGATATAGGAGACACATTATTGTGGATTTTATGTGAAAGTAATTGTACGAATTTGATAATGTGAAAAAGGGTAATTTTGCAACTTTTTTTATTTGGGGTACTATTTTTAGGGCAGAGATAATTGAGCCTTCTAAATCTTTGACATGAAATTGACAAATTCATATCTTGAATTTGCTCATTATTGATTGTTAGTTAAATTTTGTTGATGAAGATAGGGGAATATAAAGAACGATGCACATAGAGGATGCTTTGTTGATGATGGAGGGAATTTGGTGGTGCTTCGTTGAGAGATAAAAGAAGGGGATGATGAAGGAGCTTTGTGTTGTTGCGAGATAGATATAAATGAAAAATTCGTATAGAGAAGCTGATTTGTTTGGACGGGTATATATAGAAAGAGAAAATAAAGTTTGTATCTATGTGTGTATATAAAATCTAGGTATGCGAATATATAGAGAGAAAACAATGAAAATTATTGTGTATATCTATAAATCTTTAAATCTTTGTATGCTTATGTATAAAGAGATAAAATGAAAATGTTGTTGACGTTATATACCATTGCCTAATGGTTTGAATTATCTAGACAATATATTAAATACATGATTGAGTATTTTGTGTTTGTTACTTTATCCCACCTTATTTTGTGTTTGGTTTGTGAGATTTTTTTGAATTTTTGAGTGGTGAAAAAATAATTGTGTATTTTGTGTTCAGAGAGAAACAACTGTTGAATTTTGTGTTTAAAGAGATGAAATAAAATTAAGGTTAGGATCAGAGTTATAATAAAAAAAGTTAAGAAATTTTTATTGAGGTTAATATTATAATTTGAGTTACCTCCCTGGATAATAGGCATAATTTAAGTTATCCTAGGGGCAAATCAGTCATTTTACACAAAAAATTTAACAGAAAGCTAATCCCGTTAAACTTCAAGGGGGTAATTCAAAGGATTATCAAATTGAAGGGTAACTCTAATTATGATAATTATCCGGGGGTAACTCATAAAGAACCTAGACAATATGCTTATAAAACTAACAAATATAATGCACAGTTAACTTATCGTGATATGAATTAAAGAAAAGTAAGTTAAAATCACGTAAAGCCTATGTATAATGTACTTGCTTTATGATTTGAAGGACTAAAATATAATTTTCGAGCATACTACAATTATAACTTTGTGGTTAGAGCAATATTTTATCAGTCTAATTAAAAATGAAAAAAAAAATTGTAAAGAGAATTAACTCAAAAAATAGTAGATAAATATTAGAAAAGGCTAGAACTATTTAAGTTCATCCGTTATTGCAAAGAGAATTAAATAGTAAGTTGAACTTAAAAGTAAACTATAAAATGAAAGAGAGAGGTATGAAAAATTTGTTTAAAAAAGGGTATATGAAATAAATGCCGCAATCAATTAAGTAAGAGCATCTCCAATAGGTATGTGTAAACTATGCCACTTAAGAATTGTGTAAAATTTACACATTTTGTATAATTTTTAGTACTTTAATGGTGTTGTGTAAAATATGCTCACGTCATCTTTTGTGTATAATGGGTGTGTATTTTACACATACACCTCATTATTTTCTCTCTCCAACTTTTTACAAAAGCTTCAAAATAATATAATTAAAAATATATTTTGTAATAAAACTTGCATATTTGAATTCTACTCATCAAGATCTTTAAATCAATACCCACTTTAACTATGTAATTATAAATCAAAAATATTTATAAAAAATGTTGAATATTATATATTCCATATGTTTCCATATAATTGGTACATCATAATTTTACACAAGATTATAATTATGAACCATTGGAGTAAAAATAAGAATGTGTAATTTTTTGTGTAAAACAACTTTTTATCAACCAAATGTCAATTATTTATTAGTCCATATATTTTTACACATCAATTTTACACATTGCTATTAGAGATGCTTTAAGAGCATCTCCAACCGTTGTGTAAATATTTTTGTGTAAATCCTATGTGTCAAGACACTTTTACACAAAACTTGAATTGTGAAAAAAATATGCTTCAATGATACATTTTTAAGCTTTTGTGTAAATTTTGAATGAACCAATAAGATAATTATGCATATTAGATATTATTTTATGCAATTTTTTATTATTTTTTCTTGAATTTTGGTATACATAATATTATAACAACAATGGATCTTGATTTGTTGGTCTTAATAAGTAGATTTTAGATATATATTTTTTATTAAATTATATAATTTCTATTAAAAGTTATTACATTTTAAAATATTGTAAATAATTGAGAAAAGAAAAGGCTGATGTGCAATGTAAACTTGGGGTGTATTTTACACATTCGTTTTACACAAAAGCTAAATTTAAAAGACTGCGGGAGCTAAATTTTTTTACAAATTTTGTATATTTTATACAAAACCTAAATATATACTACTGTTAGAGATGCTCTAAGCTGAGTAAATGTTAGGTAATTAAATGACCATACTTTCTCCGTAAGACTATTACGTAATAGATAGACAGATATAAATATATATATATATATATAGATAGATTACCGGATTTTAATCAACATTTATTCTTAGAAAAAGTTAAAAAAAATTCTTCTAAAAAGTAAAAATAAATGGGGGAGAACCGGGTGGAATGGGCCCAGCTCAGCTTGATAGCTACTTCAACTTACAATTTATCTAAAGAAAATAAACATAATTTTAATATAATTAAGAGTTAACGGTACAAATTTTTGGTCAAAAAGAAAATGAGATTATAAACTTAATATATTTTAAAAGAAAAAAAAGTGAAACTATTGATTTTTTTTTTTGATTAATCATTCCACAAAGGATTTTATTAAGTTAAATACCATATTAATGGTTTCGAACATGTGACATCTTTAATACAAAATTAGAAGGAGTGCCACTAGGCTAGATGTGGAACTGTTGATTTAAAAAAGTAAGAGTATTACATTAAAAAATTTAAACAATCATAACCTATTTCAGTTTGTCTTTATTGAATAAAATGGGCATTTGTAACTCTAAACGAGTCAATTTTTCATTCAAAAAGAAGTATGGAATCCAACGTGATAAGGTGAGGAGTCGGTTAGTAGCACTTTAAATATTTTGTTTTATAAATACGCATTAATTTATTAATTGATTGCAAGTATTAAAAAGTACACATCTAATTTCTTTGTGATACAGCAAGTATATTTACATATAAATCTTATTACATTTTTTTATCGAGTGTATTAAATAGGTTGTAACAATGATACAATTTATTTGTTGCTTTTTTTACCTATAAATCTTACCACTTTTTCTTAACGAGTGCATTAAATAAATTGTACCATTGTTGTATTTTGTGATTGTACAACTTATTTAATACATCCAATAAAAAGATGTGCTAAAATTTGTAAATAAATGTAACATTGCTCTTTGTGATATAAATAGTATCCTAAGTTCACGATTTTTTTGCCGTTTGTAACTCTTACGAGTGGTGCAATTAAGCAAGTGTAATTAAACACATCTATTGAAATAAGCCCAAACTTTTATTGATATTTTACGGTAGTTATGCAGTTGTCTCAAATTTTTTATTTTTCTATTATGTTGTTGCGGTCTTTTATTTTATTAAAAAATAATTTTATTTAGCATGAGAAATAGGATTAGAAACCCCGCTGGCGGCAGCGGAAGTAGGTAGATTTATCGCCATGGATCCACTAGAAAATAAACGATTGATTGCCTTTCTGAATGAGACAATTCACAATCACACAGCTCCGCATACCCCATTACCCCACAAATCCCAAAATGTTTGTATTTTATTAGTTTTACAGTATTCTGTGACCCACAAATGGTTAATGCAGGCGTGCGGTGTTCTTTCTTTCCAAGTGGCACTAATTCCATACGATAACATATTATATACTATAAAAAAAAATTGCAAAATAAGATTGCGTTGAATTGATAACGACACCTAACAATTAGTGCCAAGTACCGTCATCCACAACTACTAAGTGCACATTACTATTTATGTGCACATTTTGAATAATTCTAATGACATTTGGATTGCATATTCAGTGTTCTTTCTAAATATAATCCATACGCGTACCAAAAGCCATGATTTCTCTTCCCCCCAATCCCCCCAAAAAAACCCTTAACCTACCAAAATTTTACATGGAAATTTCAAAAAGCATCAGACAGAAAGAAAGGCGTGCCGGTAGAGATGAGACCTGTAATATGGGTTAAAAGATTCCATGTAGAAGGAAAAACAAAAGGGGAGCATAATGGGCCAAAATGAGGGGGAAACGAGGGAAAGCTAGGAGAATTGCCGGAGCCAGGGACAGTCCACGGCATCTTTCTCCAGTTCATTCTTCAACTTCTTTACTTGTTGCAAAGCCTGCTTCAAGTCCATTTTGTCAAGTGGCAAATCAGAGAAATCTTTCAAGAATTGCCGAGCCCGGCCTGCCCCTCTTGATGCATCCCCATCTTCAATCTCTCTCTTCCGTTTAGATCCAACCTATAAATCCCAAAATAATAATTGTTTCTCTCACAACTAAATATTACAAATAAACAAACCACGGGGAGAGTGTTTAGATTATAATCATTTGGATGTGCTATTCCAGCTTAACTATATTAATTCACGTGGAATGCAAGCTAAACAAGCCAAAGTTCAATCCAAAACCAAAGTACTTTGGTCCGTTCAAAGCTAGTATCTCCAAAAATATAATGAAGTTTTCAGCATAAAACTTTAACATGAAAAAGAAGACTTTGGCGCACTTCTATGTCACATAAAAGGTCCATATACGTTACATAAGAGTTTTAACATGAAAAGGGAAAGTAAGATTTTGGTCATCTTAATTTCAGATGCGTATGTATGTACCATATATATTAGATAAAAGCAGGCTTTCCGTAGAGTATAGACTTTTACCCACAACACTTCTCTTCTTTTTAACATTTTTAGAGTGTTGCATGTTTACTGGCACATCAACGACAATTGCTTCCCCAAATTAATTATGAATGCAAATTTAGAACTCATCACTGATCATATTTAATTAAAAAAAAAAACGAGATTTCTAATGCAATATGAATCAACCATATTGCCTTGTCATGGCCTTTTAGGAAAAGAAGAAAGCATATATACCTCTTGTTTTTCATCATTAGAAATGATAGCAATAGGTGAAAAATCTTCCAACTCTGCAGCTTTTTCTCTAGCAAGAGCAACTACACTTTCTGGAAAATTTGCAAACTCTGCTACATGAATACCAAAACTTTGGTCACAGGCCCCTGGTTCAACCTGCTCAAGTAAGACCACATAAGTGAGTGGAACTGAATACAGCTACAATCAATAAAAAGTAAATTCTCATGCGCTATTGTGCGTTACTCTAGTAAGCCTAATAGTAAATAGTAAGCTTTTGGCTTTCAATTTTCTTTCTGCAATGAATGTTTCTCAGATAAAAACTTGCAAACTGTAGATATGTATTGCATTAGACGCATGTAAATAAGAACTCAGAAGGAAAAATGAGGGAAGAATGTGTTCTCGGCGAATGTACTTACCTTGTAAAGCATAGTTAGCTTGCGACTTGATGAGTCAATATGTGCGCTAACATGATAATTTGCTATACCAACAATTTTATTGGAAGGTTCATTGTCCGCATTTTCATGAGCTAATGCAGTCAGTTCATGAAAGTGAGTTGCAAAAAGTGTAGGTGCTCTAATCACTTCAACAAGGTGCTCACAAATGGCCCAAGCTAGACCTGATCATCAAAGGAAAACATCAGGTAACAAACATGAATGCGAGAAACTATATATTAGAGCTCAAACAAACTAATGAATAATATGCTCGAACAAAACAAAACATACAGTGAGAGAGCTAAAAGATACAGAAAAATGATTCATAGAACAAAATAAAAAAAGCGATTAAAATGTGATGTATGGGACTGACCAAATCCATCATAAGTTGATGTTCCACGGCCCAATTCATCAATTATTATCAATGACTTATCAGTAGCTCCTTTCAAGATCGAAGCAGTCTCAAGCATTTCTTGCATAAATGTAGAGACTCCACGTAACTAGTTTCAGGGGTAAAAAACACATTGTTAGAGTTCTATTACAAAGAAAGAACTCTTTTGATGATACTTCTAGTGGTACAAATTCAAAATATTAATTCTTAACAAGTACAAGGTACAGGGTAAAACAGTAGTTTCATGGAAAATAATTTGTACAGCTTTGCAAACAATATCTTCGTTATTTTACACAATATAATGACGTGGGCTTATAGAATATCTATAACTATAAGAAAAGCATAAAATAAAAGCAAACTTTATAGCCTTATAAAATTAGGACTGCAAAAAGGAAAGATAAATTGATTAAACCAACAAAACAGAATAAAACATGATCCAAAATAAAATTAATCCTTCATCTCTCCCAACAGCTATAGATCAAGGGCCCCTAAGGGGTTGTCAAAACTCCAAATTGTATATTTCAATGTTCTCCAAGACCAGAAAGAATATTGTGTGGGCTCACGGCTCACCTGACAGTCGCCAGCTCCCACACGAGCAAAAATGCAATCACGAACAGAAATACTAGCTTTGTCACAAGGAACAAAGGAACCAACTTGTGCCATCAAGATGTTCACCCCAACCTGCATATTCAATGAGGGTAATACCCATATAACGAAATAATTGGAAAAAGAAGAACCATCACATGGGTTTCTATGGAACTACCTGAAATTGATTTTGACAATCAACATGCACATTACACACACAACAATAAATGCATTTGAATATTCAAATTGTACGTATGTGACCAGCGAGTTATATATTATAGTACTATCTACTGTAAGCGAATGAAGTATCCAGCAAAACATAAGAGCAACTTACCTGTCGTATAAATGTGGATTTTCCACCCATGTTGGGCCCTGTGATAATTTGGAACCAACTCATTCCCCTAACCTGGTTTGTGAGGAAGACCAAAAGAAGCAAGTAATGAGCTACATCAGTTGAAAAGTTCCATAGAACATAATCCCCAAGATAAATATGTGAACTCACAAGTTTACAATCATTGGGTATAAAATTAACCCAATCTTGAGCTTCCACGCAAGGATGTCTACTCGCCTCCAATATGATATCTCCCTCATCCTGTCAAGACAATATTTACAATAAATACCAATCGTCAGTACACTTACTTGACAGGAAAGAATCGTCATCCAACAAAACAGGAGCAAGTAAGTTAATCTAGGGCTGACAACGGGTCAGATCTATAAATATGGCTGACCCGAACCTAATGTGGGTTTTATTTTGAAAAACGCAAACCCTCCCCGTTTACAATATTCATAGGCCCATACCCGCCCCATTGTAATCATATGATATTATTAGGGTATTTAAAGAGAAAATATTACAATTGGGTCGGGTCAAATAGGTTAGATTTTCATAATCCCAAACCTGTGCCAGGTTTTTATTGTAGAACCCATACCCACCCGTCTTTAAAAAAAGCCTCAATAGGGTCGGGTTGGATAAAAACCCACCCTTGCCATCCCTAAGCAAATCATTACCGATGAGGTGATGTCTGGTCTTGTGTAGGGAGTGGGGCAACTAGCAGCCAGATCAGCAAAACTAAGTAAGACATCCAATTCAGAAAGCAGCACAGCTAAACTCTCAAACACCTGCACAATTGAAAGCTCTATAAACCTGAGCAATAGCCAGATAAAAGAGAAAAGTACATTATGGGATTATAGAAGACCTCAGAAAAAGTTGAGGCAGTTTGAACAACTCTAGCAACCAGCTCTTTCTGACAGTTCTTGTATTCCTCAACTATCTTTTGGTACTGGTCTCCTAATTTCTTGAGCTTGGTATTTGTAAACTTTATCCCATCCTTTCGAGTGTCAAGAACAATATAATGGGTATTGAGCTTCTTCCTCACTTTTGGCTCTTCCTTCTTTGTAATTCGAAAGACATGTCCAAACTGTGTGCCTTTATCTAGTTTCAAAGCCTTATCAACAGCCAGATCAAGATCATTTGCTGTTTGCTTATGCAAATTGTGTATTTGCTGTTCCAGTATCTCTTGCTCATTCTTTAGGGATGATAACTTTGGGTCGTAACCAGATGAAATCATGTACTCTCCATTCTCAAGTTGATCAAGGTCAACAGACGCTTCCACAAGACCAATGAACTTATTCAAGTGATCATCATCAGTGCATATTTCTAGGGGATCCAAATACCGTTCTTTTATTAGTGAAGCAAACTGTCCGGCATACCGTTCCAAGGCACCTTTTATGTACGGAAGTCTTATGCTGGACTGCATCAAATAAAATAAAATAATAAGTATGAAAATTTGCAGCTAATTTAGGATGAAGAATTAAAGATAACTAATCAGTAGGTAAATTGCTGGTAACACATATTTTCAGGCTGTGGTTATTAACAATACGCTTGCTCATGTTCTAAACACTACAAGTGATGCAAAATGTATAGTAAGGTGCGTCTGATAAAAAAAAAGCTGGAAATTGATGAAAACAACAATAAATTTATGAAAATTTGGAAACCTAGATGATTAAATTGGTGAGATATTCTATCAATTTTTAGGTTTTCCATGGAATAAAATTCTTTGGGTGGTGGTTATGAAAAATTTTCCATTAAAAAATATGGAAAGGTGGAGAATATTTCAGTGAATCACTTCATCTATTTCTCCAACGTTTCATAAAAATCAATTGTTTCTCCAATTATTTTAAAACTTTTCTTATCAAAAGGACCATAAGTGTAGGAAAAAATCATTTTTGAGCCAGGCGTACAAAGGTGGAAACAAATAGTCACACCCTGTTCATATATAATAATCTAGTAAACTAAAGGAAATCATCACCCAGTCCCAATACAAACACTTTGATTCTTAATCCATTTAGTAGATCAAATTACAAATCAAAAAACGTATGTTGATAAACACATTCACAGTGACAAAATTCAAAGATATCAACAAATGTAACAAAATGGAGATGGCAAATAATAGAAAATACCTGATAAAGCTTTACAATATGCAGCAAACTAGCTCTCCTCTTCTCAAGATTGCGCAACAACCGTTCAATATCCGAAATCCTTTTCAAATGCTGCCTCAGTTCTTGGCGAAGTGCAGTATCTTCCACGAACGCTTGTACCAAATCCAGCCTAGAGTTTATTTCACACACATCCAGTAAAGGCTGTTTAAGCCACAAGTGAAGTAATCGTTTACCCATCCCAGCAGTACAGGTCCTATTCATTAGACCGAACAAGCTGAAATTTTTGTTAGCATCAGTTTTGCTCTCCATTACATTTAGAGCCCTCATAGCCGCAGAATCTAACCTCATGTAGCTGTCAAGATTGTACTGTCGGAGAGTGTAGTTTCCATAATTGCTCTCATCGGCAAGTAAGTCTGCATAAGACAGTAACGACCCCAAAGCCCCCGGTGCAAATTCGAACCCAGAGACCAAATCTCGAACTGGTTCTGTGGGACCTTTTACAAGCGTACCAAGATCCTGCAGCAAATCCTTTTGTTTGAACTCGGTTTTCTTTCTTTCAGTTACCATCACACTACATCTTGACATTGCATCGAGTAAAGGTCTACAGTCACTGGATTTAGCACTATCTAAAGGCAAAAGGCATTCTTTGCAACCAAGAGCAACTAAGGCAGACTCCGCATTTGTAAAGTGGCTATCATCAAGAAATTCAGCCAAACCGAGCACTCTTCTATTAAGATCAATGTAGGCCAACCCAATAATGCATCCATTTTCGCGAAAACTTGGGACTAAGGCAACAATAACTGGAGAATCCTGCATCTCATTGTTTGCAAACAAAATGTCTTCAAAACTGCCAAGATTTCCAGGGGTTCCACTCTTTACCAGCCTCCAATTTGAGCCACTACCCTCATACACCTCGAGACTGTGATCAGTTCTCTCCAAGAGAAGATCACGGGCTATCGTCTCAAACATATTTTTACTTACACTGACACTAGAAATAGCATCAGAGCCACTACCCAGTTGTCGTAAAGCAGTGGTTGTATGATGATAAGTTTTTGCAATGAAGGTCGCATTGTCACCATGGGCAGTATAATAGTCCTGATGAAGTTACATAAACAGTTGAAAAATGGTAGTCCTAGGGATTTACCTTTACTTAGTTAGCATGTGCACTTAAGGAGCATGATTTACGCAAATACAGTTGTTAAAATACCAACTTTTCTTTCAACCACTAACATTAGTCCCAAAATATTGAGTATAACCCAAACAAAACTCTTAACAAAAGTATTGAATAGATTAATAACTTTCTTATAACCAATGTAAAGTATAAAACAAATTAGTAGAAGCCACTTTACATACAGATAGACAGAAAAGGAGGCTCACCCGGCGATCGAAGAATCGAACAGCCCTCGAGTCCTGCAACAAAATTAGTGTTTAGAAATGAAAAGAAAAAAAAAATCAACAATTTGAGGATCAGAACAAACAAATTGAAACTCACATTAGGTAGGGTTTTGAAGAACGTGAGAAAACCTTGAGCCTGTTTAGCATCTACAAATTCACACACGGATAAAAAAGAATAAATAACATACACAACATTTTCAACGAAATTGAAATATGAATCAGAACAAGACAAAATAGTAGAAGAAACTAGGGTTTATCTATGTATTACCGAGTTTGAGTTCGGGAAGTTTGTTATGTTGCTGCAAATTTTGATCCATTTTGGGGCGATTCTTAACAGGGATTTTTGAAGGAGAGTTGTTTATGGGAAGCTTTAGAGTCGGATTAGGTGAAGTGCGGAGAGTATATAATGTATATATATAGCGTATATGTATCGCAATAACGTTTGGCGGGAAAGAGAATGGCGGGTTTTCGTTACCACATCGAGCCTCCCCTCTAAATACTTCGCAGCTAATCTAATTTCATTATTTCAATTTCAATAGTAACAATAATAGATAGATTGTGTAAAAAATTCATCATATCATTATTAAATTAAATAAATTATGTGCGTCAAATTATATATATTATTCATTGTAGAGTAGATAGTGGATCTACTTGTAAATAAAATGTATTTAAATTGATTCTTTCAAAAATGAAAATAAAGATAAAGATATGTGATCATGTGTTCTGGATAGGCCTAAAGCCCAAATTAAAATATGGGTTAAATTGAGTTTCAAGTTGTTCAACTTGTAATAGGCCCACTCACCTCACCTCAATGTGTCTTAAAAAAAATTTCAACAGTTGCAAATCTCATGGCATGTATTTAAAAAGTGTCAAATCTATCTGAAAATCAATCCTTCCCTGTTTAATTATCTCTTTTGTACTTCGAAAGACTAGACCAACACTGTAAGGTATAAACCCACAAGCTTCTACCAAAGCTTTTCTGAACACTGCTAGAGATGTTATTTTTAGGACTTCAATTTGTTGAAAATAAGATTTTTTGTACCACTTTTTCATATAGTCAATTCACATTTATATTAGAGATGATAATAAATGCAAATATCAATACATTTTTTTATTGTCTCTCTGATAGTTCTTGTGAATTTTAATGACAGAAATCAAAATGATGCCAACAAACCTTTTGACTGTGTTACTAAGTTATTCGCATGACATGTCTCATAGTTTTATGGCAAATACCGTCATGTTTAATACATATGTGACAAAAACAAATAATTATTCCAACCATAACAATTAAAAGTTCAACTTTTAGTTTTAAGATATTATAAGTGTACCAAATTTATATAAGTTTTATTTTCAATTGTTAACTAGGTTGAAAATGAACAAACCTTGAAAACATGTATGGATGACAATTTTCTGTAGCCTGTTTTTAGCACAAGGACCTGCATCTCCCTTTTGTATTGTGTTGAGGGGTAACGTTTACCCATTTTCTCAAGGTCTAAAAAAAACCTTCCTTTTGTTTCAAATTAGTTCTGGCACCTTCTTTTTTCAATTCTTTTCTTTTTTTGGACCAAATTAATATATATTAACCTCATCATCGGAAAAGAGAATGAGATAAATTACCCTAATCGCATTCTTATTGATGACTGCAAGAAACTCGTTGCGCATATCGACACTCACCCGGTGCTTATTTTGAGAGCCAGGAGAGAAAAGATTACGGAAGCTTTAATTAGTAAAGATGGGTGGAATCGTGGAGAACAATAGGAGCAAGAAGTGAAACTCATGGTTCCACTTGGCGAAGTTTGTTGTTGTTGAAAGAATAATATGTAATATGAGAGAAATGGCCTATGGTTGTGGAACTTGGGTTTTTTTGTTTTGCTTTCAGTTTGTAAAAAATAAAAAAAATAAAAAAAATTCGTATTATCGAAGCATGTGGTTGTATTTAAAGATCTACGAAAGTGATGGGATTATAACTTGTATTTTAAAATCTCTGTGATGTACTTTGAGTTGAAAATGAGTTATATCTTCTGCGTGATTCTTTAGTGCTGTGCTTTAAGTCATTATATCTTCTACTAATATTTGACCTATTGTGAGAATACAAACCAGCAAAACCAATTAATTCTTTGTGTGCTTATCCACTAATCTTTTTTCCCCTTTGAGAAAGTGTTTATCGCTAATCTTTTCCATTGCTTTTCTAACAAACTATACTTTTCAACTATCTTTATTTTGTATCAGTAAGGTTCGTTTAATAGAAATATAAAAAATGTAAGAAAAATAACTGATTTATGTGAAAAGTTGAGGCATGTGGTGAGAAATTAATTCTTAGGTTTCATTTAATAACAAGATGGAGATGGCAGAAAAAACAATATATTTTTTTGGTAGTGTTAAAGAATTTTTTTCCACAAAGAATAAAGGAAGTTAAAGAATATATATCTACTTATAAAAATAAAAATGAGCATGAGATGGACTAATTCTTTTATATCTTATTATCAAATGGGCCTTTAATTTTTTGGTTTGCTAACAACGAGACTTAAACTGGAGCCTTACAAGTGAAATATTTAAATTTTTACCAACTCAATCAACCTTTGTTAACGACATTGTACACCGTAAGCATATTCAAAGATAAGAATGTTAAAAAAAAACTCTGATTTGCAATAATCAAATCATATGTTAATTTCTTTTGTTAAGATACTGATAATCTTTTGTTAAGAAATACTATGTTAATTTCAACAACAAATAAAATATATAGAAAGCTAATTAGCAAGCACCGAGGGATCTATCTAATTACAAAAGACGAAAGACGAACACCAAAAGGGGTTGACAATGACTTTTTGCTCCACAGGTTGCCTTTTCTGAAAGGAATATCTCGAAGTGGTTTATCTCTATTAATTGTCGATCATTATACTGCTATTGCTTTCAGATAATTTTAGAATTAGAACATATCATCTTTTAAAATTTTAAAATAGTTGTGATTTGACATAACGAAATGAAATATATATATAATATATATATATGTGAATAATTGAATTCATATGTATACAAGGTATGATCATGAAATACGTTTTTTGTGTTTTAAATTAAGATTCTTGTTTTATTTAAATGCTCTAGCGTATTTCATTATAACAAATGAGTTATGTTCTTGATTGCTATTAATCGGTTTGAAATAAAAATAATAAAAAGTGTGAGATATGTTTTATTGGGGATACAAAACCATGCACGTCCATGTATGATTCAATTGAATTGGCGTATTGTGTGTTAAGATGTATAAGTAGTATTGTAAATTGATTGTATATATATAAAATCTAAAATAAAAAATCGTATTAGTGTTCAGGTATATAACATGCATCAAAATCATTGGGGAGTAGTGGAGTACCCTCCAAAAATGTCATTCGCGCGCGGATGATATTTAGTTGGTTATAATTAATTAAAAAGGGATTTGCAATTAAACCTCACTACAATCCAATCAAATCATTACAAAATAAAGCTAGGAATAAATTAAACATATATATATATATATATATATAAAGGAGAGACATCTTTTCAAAATGGGCCAAGTTTGGCTTTTGAGGTTAAATCAAAGCATGCACCATCAATAATAGAAACAACATATGCAAGAGAAGAATTTTATTTTTTTGAAAATTCAGGTTTTGCAGATGAACCAAACAGGGTCCTATTTGGTCATCCTATCCACTGTATGCACAACCTAAATATACACAAATTAAATTGGAACATTTCTCTTGTCATATATATATATATATAATTATCCTCATCTCTCAATAATGCAAACAAACATTCTTCAAATGCAAAGGTTGTGATGATACCTCATGAATAAATTCTCAATTGGTCCACACCGTTGGATGGACATGATCAAATTCGCGCACTCCCGAATATATGAAAAAGAACATGATACTTTATTAGAACAAGGATGAAAAAGAACTATTGGACTTTTCTTTGAAAAGTATGTGTACGGAAAACTACTTCCAACTTTAAACTCATCAAAGGATATTTTATTTTTCTCTCTTCTCGTTTTTTTAATTATATATATATATATCTTTTCTCACTCTTGTATTTCAATTTCCAGGCTCTGTTTAATAATAATGTTAAAAAAAATAAAAATTGATGAGAAGATAAAAAATAAATTAAAAGATGTAGTGAGATCAACTTTTGCCTTTTGCCTTTAGGTAATGATAACAAAAAATCACAAAACATAAAAAAGAATAAATGACATATACTCACAAAAATAAATATGAGATGAAGAGTATCTCACCACATCCCTCTAATTATTTTCCATCTTCTAACCCAAATTAGTTATTTTTTTTATGTTGCTATCAAACATATCCTTATGTTTTTAAAGATTTAAATTAAATAAATTTATGAACATGGGGGATTTATTATCTATATATTTACGGGTATTTAACCCCGCTAATTTCATAGTGCCTTGTTTTTTACTTTTTTTCTCGAAAAAGTTGCGTGTATATACACTTTTAGTACTGGAGCACATTGAGCTAGTGTTTGTATTCTTAGTGAGCCTACAATTATATAATGCATTTTGATATTTGGTTATACACAAAATTTAGAACATGTTCATTGTTTTTTCTTTAGAGAGCCTTTAGATGAAGTTACAAAAGTTATAAGTAAATGTTTAAAAAAAAAATGTAATACCCTATAGTTTAATTTTTGGATTAGGCCTTATGTAAAACATGTTTGAACAAAAAATTGGGGTAGAAAATATAGTTAGTGAAAAATTCGGGAGCCATGATCGACCATGGGTCTGGGAAAAATAGAGTTTGACCAATTTTAACTGTTTGAACTAAGATATTTTCTCAATATACAACTTCAGTTGTTCTATTTTAGCCCGGAAAAATTCAAAAACAATCTATAAAGAGGAGAAAATTGGTGAAATCATGTAGCAGATTATGTATTAAATGAATTTTTTTTGAAGATTTGGTATTCCTTTAAGGAAAAGCTTTCTCCAATTTAGTATCGGCCAAGTATCTCTCAGTGGCTTATTCTTGCTTCTATGGTTCGAAAATTTTGATTCTTCAAAAAAAAGGGTTGACATAATGTTCGTGATCATGCAATATCACATTTTTGTAACATGCATTGTGTTGAAATACTTGTAAATTGTAATATATGATAGCTTGGTGGCTAAGTATAGTATTACTTTTGAAATTAAAAAGGATTATTGAGAAAACTTTTAGAAAATGTTGACAGATTTTATAAAGAAGTTTAAATTGGAATAAATGGTTTTTACTTCCCTTAACACCCCCTCTTGAGCATTAGGCTTACCCCTATTTTTACAAAAACTTTTAAGATGATAACGGCTTGACAGAGATATGGAGTTGGGTTCGGAAATGTTTTAGAGAACCTTTAATACTGGCATACACTTCGTTGTAAATATTTACATATATGAATGCTAACTACGGATAGCCTAATCTAAGTCATAAATGTTGTTATGTGTTGGTTTAATTTGCTAGTCAAAGCTGTATAATTAAACTATGACATATCTAACTATGTGAATTCAAACTTAATGGTTTATGGATAAATAATTTTAAAAGTCAACTCGTCATAACTAAAACCATGACGGGTTAGTAGTGCCTCTTGCTTAATTACGTTGTTTAATTATGTTAATTAAGGGACGAGTGTTACAAAAAATGTTATAAGTAGCTACAATTATTTAAAGAGTTGACCAAATTCAAACATACACGCTATCTGTTCAGATAAAAAAATCACATTCTAGATAGGTTTCGTCTTAAAATTTAACATGGCACTTCAAACAACCAAAACCCATCCCAAACTTCCTCTTGGACAAACTCGGACATGGATCTTTTCTAAGTTCGAGTTTGTGCCTCTCTAATTAAACTATCATAAATGGCACCTTTAAGCTTAAGAGTTACTAGTGATAAAAAGAAAGGTAATCTATATTATTTTTATCCATGAATTAAGTACACTTAAACTCATACTTTGCACGAAAAAAAAAATGTACAAATAATACTTTGAATAGAAATAAAGTATAATTTAGTACTCACTGTTGAATCATTTCAATCAAAAGAAAAGATTTTTTGAAATTATGAATACTCTTTTCATTTTAGTACCGAAATGCAGAAGGCTGATAGGTATCTAAAAAAGGCACGAAAATACCAAATAAGGGTGCTGAGCAACAGAATGATGGTACTACAAGTCACCCAAAATGTTGCTAATGGGGAAAGTGGTTCATCCCCTAACAATAGTTAGTCCAAATAAATCTGGGCAAGGTGCGGAGAACCAAAATAATAAAAAAGTACAGTAGAGAGAGAATAATAAAAGGCTGTTCGCTTGCTACTAGCATGTGATCTACGATTTTTAGAGTAATGATAAATATATTAATTTAAATAATTAAATTAATATGTTAAATAAAGTATTTATTATTGTATGACGTTTGTTTAAAACACTGCCAAATGAAATTTCTAACACGTCACGTAGACTAGTAATATGTATTATTAATTATCCTGATTTTAAAGCAAAGTAAAAGTTGTCTCTAGAATATGAACTCTTTTATGGTATATAAGAGATGAAATGAAAGTATATATGCTCTCATTGTCACCCACCCTTAAATGGGCATAGTACAAACTCACCACCTCCTTTTGTTCATAGTTATCTCTATCTATCCTTTTGAAAGCTACTTCAGAACAACCACCTCCATATATGTATGTATATAATGTATGTATTGTGGTCCTCCTTATAGCTAATTATAATGTCAGTCTAAAATTATGACAGTCCTCAGCTGCCTAGCTAGGGCATCACCATCATCATGCATCAGAACGGCATGTATATATGGAAAGAAAGTAGTGGTGTGCATATATATATATATATATATACATATATACATACAAGATTTTTTATGTGGACATGACTATTACCATTTTCATAAATAAAAACTAGTAGTGATGGCAATAGGTGATTGGCTAGGGTTTGAAGGCTGGCTTTGTGGCAAGTACAAGCACAATGCTGGTCTTTCTTGACTATGTGCATGAGTGAGACTTTTAATGCCTTTTGGGCTCCCCCTAGACAAGATATATATCAAGTAAATTTAATGTATGCATTATAATTAATGGCTAGAGCTTTATACCATTTACAATGGTGAAAGTAATCGAGAAAACAAAATCTTCTTTCTCCAAATGATATTTTTTTTTGGCAATTTAAACATAGGTATTTTCGTAATGGACGAATTTAGATTTAGATATTCTTTTGTTTAAAAATTAGACTTTGGTACAAATTTCGTTAAAAACTAACGGCCACGTGAAAATCACGTGACATTAACCACCTTATCTTAACCTTAGTCAACTCATTTAAAAAAAATGAAAAAAAGAAAATGCTTTTAAGAAAAGATATTTCTTCTTCCTTTGTACTCATAAAAAAATCCGAAATCTGAAGAACACTAATCCGCCTGTATTCAAGATTATTGGATGATTTTTGTTGACGATCAAGGACAAGAAGCACAATTTTTCGACAATGGCCAATCATAACTGGTATGTCTAACCTCACTTCACTGATTATCTTTGTCGATTTGTACTAAGTGTTTTTGGACTTCTACCCTCTCGTAAAATGGTTTTGTATGCTTGCTTCCCCCCTCGTGGTCATCAAACTTAATTTTAACAAGTTAAAAACCAGGACTTGTTCATCATATAAATGTACGTATTGATAAATTTCTTTATTATTAGTCTTAGGTACATACTGTAAATAGGTATTTTAACAATAGATACATGCTGTAAATTACTTATTAGATTTTGGTATTTTAATGAATACTTAAGAAATCAGCCTTTTAAATCTCAAAACTCTTGCCTAAGCACAGTCGTTTCCTCCCACTTTGTTTCATATCCTCCAACGATCCAAACTCATACATAAACATAGAAATAAATGAGGAATTCAACCCCAAAAAGTGAGGTTTTATACCTCTTTTTACACAATGGCTATAAGCGGGTATATGAGTTACTTAAATATATTTTCTTTCATTTTTTTTCTTTTTCTTTTTTTTTTAAATGAGTTAACTAAAGTTAAGATGGGTTGATTAATGTCACGTGACTGTTAGTTTTTTGATAGATTTTGTACTAAAGTCTAATTTTAAAATAAAAAATACCTAAATCTAAATTCTTCTATTATAAGAATACCTA
Organism: Lonicera japonica; assembly: GCA_021464415.1. Taxonomy (NCBI): domain Eukaryota; kingdom Viridiplantae; phylum Streptophyta; class Magnoliopsida; order Dipsacales; family Caprifoliaceae; genus Lonicera; species Lonicera japonica. The sequence goes on along the minus strand of CM038467.1, from coordinate 13,376,074 downwards.
ATCCAAATCCCCCCGCCCCCTTTTTAATCGTATTACATCATTATAGATGCTCTTATGCAGTGCAATTTAAAACCTATGTTAAAAACACAAAATAAAATACGTGTAATGAACTATATATATATATATATATATATACGCGCATGTTACATCAAGTGTAAAAATCAATATCATGGGAAAAGTGAACCACCCCAGCTAGCTATTTCATGGAACTCCAACAAGAGTTTCAATTGGTATATATGTACATATAATTGATGTGTGTGTGTGTATATATATATATATATAGAGAGAGAGAGAGAGAGAGAGAGAGAGAGAGAATGGGATATGTTGCTTTTGATCGAAAGGGACGTGGAGGTCGCCCCAGTCAAAAGGAGGGGGGGCATTAGTGTACAGCTACCAGTGCAGGCCTCTACTGTGTTATCTCCTCAAAGTAAAAAATAATTGTACTTTGGCTCTCTAGGGTTAGACATGGCCACGTGTATCACTCCTCAGAACAGCCCGATAGATTTTAATTTAGGTGTTAATTAAACCCGAGGTCTTGAATAAATCTGTCAAAATCACATTTTCCATGTTAACACAATTTAAAGTTACAAATTAATGGAATTTTTTTTTAACGAATTTAGGTGATCGATAATTATGAATTAGTTAAGAATTCACCTTTAATAAATTTGGATTATCCATTAAAACTTTTATAAAACTAAAGTTTACTAAATCATGTGAGAGCTAGTATTTACATTTAGTAATTTTAGTTTGTCACTCATCTTATATGCAGTCAATTTTTTTATAAAAAAATTGTTTCATAAAAAATTTCTTCTTATTGAGTCATATCGTATCACTCAATAATAAATTAAATATTAAATAGATTCAAAAAAGTATCACTTGATAACTTATAAGGCCGTGTTTAATTGATAAAAAAATTAAATTACTTTCATTAAAATTTAATAGAAAATATATACGAATTAACTCGTTGACAAGTCTATTACTCTTGAAGCGTGGCAAAGACTTGCGTTTGTGTCCAAAGTCACGACACCCTGGTTCCTATTCCCCCTCCCATAGTTATAGTGGAACACTGGTCTATCTAATGTACCGTATGTCTTCATAAAAAAAAAAAAAAAAATTAGTGTTAATGTTGTGTGTGTTTGGTGATGTAATTATATATATGTTCGCATTCAATTCCTCGTGCTGTAAATTTTTAAACAAAGAGTACCACCTGAAAATTAATAAAGCATATCCCTAAAAAGCCCACAACACAAATTAATTAATTCACTCAAGTTTTCTCTCACTAGCTAGTTGGAGAGAGAGAGTTGGGAGGGGGGTTGGAAGAAAATGGAGTCCATGCAAGTAAAAGGATTATTATTATGTTTGGTACATATATAATATAAGTTAACAGATCGAGAAATTAGTAGCTTTCGGAATAAAAGGTGAAGGGGTTGAGGTCATACTCTCACACCTGCTACCACGTGAAGTGGTACAATAACAAGCTTGGTGCTTCTCCTATCCACTCACTCCCCATAATCTCTCTCTCTCTCTCTCTCTCTATCTATCTGTGTTCTTCTTTGCTTGTGGTCCCCAGCACAATTTTTATATATCAAATCACACAAATATTTACTTTTGCTCTAAAAGCTAAATTAAGATTGACAAATAAAGAAAAGGATATAATTTGCTAATTATTCCTATTTAATTATTAATCCTATTATTATTATTATTATTTTATTTTTTGCCTTCAATATGTATAATAATATATATTCTCCCTCCTATATATATATATAGCTTATACCTTACTCACCATTGTCATCCATACTCCCTTCTCTCTCTCTCTCTCTCCGCACGCCTGTCTTTCTCAAAACCTTTCTTTGGTTTGCTTGCTTACTTGTAATAATTCATTAGCTGAATTATCATTCTCTCTCTCTCTAGATAGATAGATAGATAGCTAGCTACATCTCTCTCTTTCACGCACAAGCACATGAACTTACTGAAACTAATAGAGACATAAATCATCTTAGGCTGTCTTTCTCAAGCTCTGAATTGGTACCTTATTAGCATATGGAAAAATAACCCCCCCCCCTTCTCTCTCTCTCTCTATATATATATATATATATATCATTCACTCACTCACACAAACACAAAAGTCCATGAGAAAAAATAACAAAAGAAAAGATGGTGAATGAACTGTCTTTCTCAACTTTCTTGGTCCCTTCTTCCATAGAAGCTAGCTAAGAGATATATATAAATATATATGTAATTAATAATTAATCAGTTAACAAAGCTAGCTAGGCCTAACATAATTAATTACTAGTCCCCATCCATCTGTCTTTCTCAACTATTCTCCTCGATCCAATTCCTCCTCCTATCTAGGGTTTTTGATTCAATATATCAATTCTTTCATCAATATCAACCATCATGTATCCTAATTCCGAAAGCATTACTTCTTCTCTCTTCCATTTCCCTTCCCCTAATTACAACCTCCAATACGAATACGACTCCGTCTTCCTCCAACACTTCCCCGAAGTATTCTCCACAAACGAAATCAACAACGACGACATGCCGAACCAAAATCAAACTCAAACCGATCAAACAACTAACAACAAGAAGCAGGCCGATTCCAACACCAGCACTACTGTCGTCCACACACTAGTAAAACAAGTAGCACATCAATCCACCCCGAAGAAGAGATCGTCCAAGAAAGACCGCCACAGCAAGATCAACACCGCCCACGGCCCTAGGGACAGGAGAATGAGACTCTCTCTTGATGTTGCTCGTAAGTTCTTCGGCCTCCAAGACATGCTCCGCTTCGACAAGGCCAGTAAAACCGTCGAGTGGTTGCTAACTAAGTCAAAATCCGCTATCAAAGATCTCACCAGAGGCCTCAACTCCAACCACAGTTCCAGTGTTGGTGCCAATAGCTCTTCTTCAACTTCTGAGTGTGAGGTCTTGTCTGGTACCGAGGACACGCGCGTGTTAAACGAGGATACACACCACGTGTCCAACACCAACACTAGTGCTAAGGGGAAAGCCACCGTCGGGAAGGCGAAGAAGAGTAAAGGGGTCGTCACTAGGAGAATCGCATTTGATGCTAACGCGAGGGAGTTGAGGGAGAAGGCTAGGGAAAGGGCAAGGGAGAGAACAAAGAAGAGAAAGTTGCAAGGGTGTTGGAGTCCGGCTAGGGGTGAATCGGGCACCCAAAACGGCTCTTTGGATGAGCAGTTGGCTGAGGTGGACGAGCCAAGCTCTGGAGAAAGACAACAAGTTAATGATGATCAAGGGAGTAGCAGAGATCAAGATATGATTTTTGGTGATTCTTTGTTGAGTCATGGCAATTGGAGCCCTTCTACTTTCTTCACTAATTATCACCACAATTCCACAACTCCCCATGAGGTATAATTAATTATTTTTTTGTTGAAACATACGATATATGTATATATATATCTATATATTAGGGTAATTAATTAATTTGTTTGTGATTGAATTGATCGAGATTTTGTTTTGCAGTATCAATTCGCGGAGTTTCAGGTTTATGGCAAACCATGGGAGGGCTACAACAATTGAATAATATTCTATGAAGTATATGGATTCTCAAAATCCATTATTTGATGCAGCCAACGGGGCGTTGTTCGAACAAAGGCTTGTTTTCTTTCTTTCTATCTAGCTGGAATGTAATTTGCATATGTATGCATGTTTAAGTGTGTATATTTTCCTGCAAACTAGTAATCAATTTGTCCATGCATGACTAATGTAATATTGTTTCATTAGTGTATATTTAACTTTGATCTGTTGATTAACTCTCATGCGTCCTTGTGAAAATAACTTATTAATGTTATTTAGTTATGAGGAAAGTGAATTAATCTTGACCACCCAAAATAGTTACTTTTGAAACCTAAATATGTTGAATAGCTATATTAATTTCTACTTTTTTAAGTCCTTTTGAACCTAAATTTGTTGAATATATACATATAGCTATATTTATTCGTGTTATTAAATTTTGCTAGCTACATAAAGGTTTAGAATTACACATTCTTTGAGTCAAACTAGGAAGAGAAGGGTATAAGTCAATCCTTTTGGATAAATGAAATGATTAGGTAATACACTTAAAAACTAATTAAGAATATTGAAATGATAAGATGAATTGAACTCTACATGTTTGATGAAATGACGGAGTGAAGGGACACATTAATGACCACCACTATCCACTTTCAGTTCATGCTTTGAAAGTGATCGAGTCGACACCTTAATTGGCTGGCCAGTGAGATATCTCCAATTAACTTTAGTTTTTAATCCCAGACATTCATAACTTTTGGCATGAACCTGTCATATATAGTGAAAACAAATTAATATAGAACGAATTTTTAGCTATTGATAATATTTTACGGATATATCTATATCTATATTTATATAATGCATCTTAATTAGCTTTTAATTGAAAAAAGGAGGCCACTGGCTTAAATTTGAGTTCTTTGACTGAAGACTTGAAATCATCTTTGAAGCAACTAATCTGTGTACTTTATTCTTCTGGATGGAGGGAGACTTCATCTTACTCCAAGGGCTTAGATATAGAGTTGAAGAAACATTAGGATACAAATATATATGTGATCATCTCTTTCTACCTTGCATACAAACATTAATTAGGATAAAAATAAATAGCACTCGTAATAGTTTTGCCCTCCGTGGAGTAGGGTTCGATCCAACCTAGCTATTCACGTACATCTTGTGTCTTATATATATAATTATATGATTGTGGTTTTCTAAGATTGTCAAATTCTTGTTGATTTCGTATCGGAGAACTGCCATTTCATAGATATTGGAATCTTGGAACTTAATATATAGGTTAGTTTACACAATATTGGAACTTCATAGCTAGGTTAATTAGTTTAATTTGCACTTTGATTGGAGTCTTTTACCCTTCTTATTAATTCGTGTAAGTATCTGTCAAAAAATATGTAAGAATTAATGATGCCGCCTATTCCTTAACTTAAAAAATAAAATAAAAGTAGTCTAGATTAAATCACTAGAGCATCTCGAATTAATCTTAAGAAAAATAACAAAGTAGCGTATAAATGTTTTACTCCAGTTTTTATTTTGAACTTACTTCATAATTATCCCCTGGGACTTGCGTTCATATCCCAATTAGATCGATCGAGATACCTTTTGGGTACTTTGGGAGTATTAGTCTATATATATATGGAGGATCACAATTGGTCTAGTTGTATATTATTTGTAAGCTGATCACTTTACTAACACGAGAGAGAGAGAGAGAGAGAGAGAGAGAGAGTAAAAATTAGGCTCTTTGAGCCCTAAAAGGTACACCCAATCTACCCTGGCTACCCGATAATTAGGGAAAAGTCCCTTCTAATTTAATGCAATTCTCGTCTGCATTAAATGAGTTACAGTTAAAATAATATCACTTTTCAATTTCCAGACGAATTTCTTTCTTGAATTCAAAACCCTAAAATAATGACCAGGGATGGTGAACACAATATAATTCTATAGAGATGAAATAATTTCATTCTTGGCCAAGGATATGCTCTCATCAATATATTCTTGTTGTTAAACTCAATGCCCACGCGTTGTACGGGTAGGCATTTTCTTTTCTTTTCTTTTCTTTTTTTTTTTTGGTCTGAGGATAGGCATTTCCCACGAATTAAGGTTTCACTGGAAAGTTGAAAAATGGAGGATCAAGCTAGACAGCTATTACTGTTTGAGAATGACATTTTTAAAGGCACATTTGTTAAAGGGTGTGAAAACTATGATTGCCAAGAAGTTACTTGTTGAGGCTACATTCATGCACTTATATCCCACATAGCTTCAAAAGTCAAATTTCTGTCAGATATATCTTAATGCTCTACCAACAAAAAAAGTTTTAATGATTCTCTCCTCTTAATTGAGTGACCCCAATTCTTCAAAGATCAATATTGGATAATTAGATTAGTTGGAAAGTTTGTGCTGCTTGTGACATAGAAACGTCGGTTCAGGCCAGTCACGAGAGCGTACAATATGGGTGATTGCACTAGAATATTTTTGTTATAGCAAAATATTTTAAAATTTATATAAGGAGCTTAATATTTTAAACACCATTAGTTTATGTGAGAATCGATCCATTTAACAGGATGTCTCGTATTCGATTTTCCACACATACTTGTGACAAGCGGCACGCTCAATTTCAAGATCGAGTGAGGATTGGTCCAACATCCAATGAAGTGTGGAGATACCTTGTGAAAGAACATATATATATATATATATATATATACACAATAAGAGAAAAAAAACGTAATATATGTATATGTCAAAAGTGGCCATGTTCAATATTTGTGCACGTACTCTATATATCCTGGGATCGAATGCGTAGGTTCGGGTCCCTGGGAACCCAATCCCACTTTGTTGCCAAGCTCGAACACCCAATTTACCTAGAGATGTATCGCTACGTATCAAAAATCAAATATGAAGCTGGAATTTCTTAAGAAAAGTTAGTTTAGTAATAGTGCGTGGTTCTCTATATATTCAGCATATGCCTTTACAAAAAATAGCTTAAAAAATTTAATCTACCGCATGAAATTCACATAAGGCAAAATTAGTTAGAGATTCTAACAGATAAATGTAGATAAATTGAAACAAAATAAATGCAGAGATTGAAATATATATAAGGTTGGTTTTGTTTCTATCTATCATATCCTGTAGTTAATCCATCCTTAAATTATGTAAATTTTGAACAAAGTTTTGCAATATTACCTTTTTTAAAATTGATAAATATATCCACTAATTAAAATTGTATCAATTTAAATACTATTTTAATTAAGATTTCCTAATCCAAATATAATTACTTTTCAATTTATTTCATATTTACCTTTCAAAAAATTTCAAACATTCAACTCCCAAAATTTAGGGCATGCCCTAGATTAAGAATATGAAGATAAAGTTTTAGGATTTATGATAGGAGCGTACTAGATGAAGAAGATGAATACAACGAGTGTGGTCTTTCTAGATATGGCGCTTAATTTGTGAGGAGGAATGAGACAATGGGGAAGGAGGGAAGAAGAAGGAGGCGAGCGTGGAGGAAAGAAGGACGGTATATATGAGAAAGATGGAATAGTATAGTTAATATTTAAACGGAAAGGATGAAAGGGTTATTTTTTGTTTAATATTAGAATTAAAATTTTTAAAGTGGCTGTATAACAACTAAATCCAAACACAACCCCGAATATTATGTTTATTTACAAATTTCGCAAAACTGAGCGGCTTTAACACAATCATCAACCAAGAAGAATTCATCCTGTGAAAGCTTAAATCCCACCACATTCACTCAAAATAAGAAATTATTTAAATAACAAAAACCAGAAACAAAGAACATGCATTGAATAAGGAGGATTTCATTACAGTCAAAATTTTAAAGAATTGAAAACGGAAAAATCGTAAGGGGTAAAAGAGACGGTGGTATGAGAAAGACGAAATAACACAGTTAACATTTGAACGGGAATGATTAAGGGGTTAATTTTTGTTCTTGTGATTTTACTTCAAAGTTAATTAAGATTTACCCATTACTTAATATTATTATCTAAATTTTTATAGTGGTTGTACTAATTAATTTAGTGGATATTTTAATATTAAATTATTATTTAAAATAATATTTATAAAATTAAATTAATAATATTTTTTTCTCAGTCTATCTACGCTTACGGATTAACTTAATAGTTAATGCGGATTAACTTAACGGCGTGAATTAACTATAAGATATGGTGGATAGAAATAAAATCACCCTATATATAAAGAAAATGAGAGTATTATCTACTGTATACAAAGTCGGAAGGCATGAAGTCGGGTCAAATTTTCAATTTTCTCCTTTTAGCTTTTTTAAAAAATTATACATAACGTAAGTATAATGATTCGAACATTAGCTTAGAAAAGATTACCAGACTCTTAACCGTTATGCTATTTACATAATTTAAAAAAAAAAAATTAAATATTTATATTCGAATAATACATACATTACGTATACACAAATCTATTAGTGTTATGTTTGGCCAACCATATATAAACGTACATATGAAAGTAACTAAGCGAAAAATGTCGAAACAGTATATAAATAAGTACGAAGTTACCCTCACCTGATATAATTAACTAAGTTGAATATAGAAGACGTCCTCCTGATAGAGAAAAAGTGCAACTAATTAATAATGTTTACTCGCGATTTTTTTACAATTAATTCACACTTAATTTATGGAATTTTTGTATAAACTTTCACAAATATTATATTTTTAAAAATTGAAAAATATATTCACCAATTAAAATTAATTTATAATTATATTTTTTAATTTTAATTTAGATTCCTAATCAAAATCTACTTTCATAATAATTTATTTGCTATTTTCCTTTAAAGTTTTTTAAAATATTTCTTTAAAAACACTAAATTAACTTATCAGTAGTTTGATCAATGAAAATATAAACCCTAAAATCATATTAATTTAAATATATAATAATGAAAGATCTTTTATCAATGAGAGAATCAAACAATATTTTATAACACAAAGAATTGATAAATTAACAAGGCATTGAAAGTTAAGAAAAAACTATGAATTAGTATTGAGCACGATTTATTTTCATCGCAATCCTCCAATAAAGTAAGGACGATGGCGTGTTTCTTGTAATTTTGTTTTCTTGATTTATTTATACTTGAAATACAAATTCTTATTTGAAGTCTAGTAGAAACAGTTAATTTCGAATACAACATTAAAATTTCAGATGAACCTAACATAATATATAATGTTGGATCCGAAGCTAAAACGTTGTGTTCGTAATATCTAGATAATACAAAAATTGCCTAGTAAAAAATTTTAATTTTCGTCACAACATTATAAAACCAAACTAAACCTAACTTAATATCTAATGTCAGATTTAAAACTAATATGTTATCTTGGTAAAATCTGTATAATAAACAAATTGAATGGTAAAAAATCTTAATTCCGGTTACCACATTACAAACTTCAGCATAGCTAGAAAATGAAATCCCGTCAAAAAAGGTTTGTGCTAGAAATTGTTAGGCAAAAATGGAGATCTAGAAAATGCTTTTGCTTTTTTGCTTTTCACCATTAACCCTATTTTTACTTTAAATTTTTATAATGTAATATTTTTATTTACTTAATTAAAGTGGATGTACTCATTAATTTAGTGGATATTTTAATATTAAATTATTGAAAAAATAATTTTTATAAAAATTAAATCAATAATTTCATGTAAGTCTATTCACGCTAGCAGATTAATTTAATAAGCAATACGGATAAACTTAATAAAGTGTATTAAGTAAAAAAAATCAGGAATAAAAATAAAATCACCCATTAATAATCTTCCAAGGTGGACTAAACCGGAAACATAATAACAAAAGAGAAATAAGAAAAAAAGGAAGGATGGGTAAATGTGTGAAAAAAGGTCAAAGATTTCGATGGTTGAGATGAAGGACAAAAATGAAGTTTTAATGGATAAAAGGTTTTAATGGATAAATTTGTCATTGAAAGTTTAAGAGAACTTAAGTGCTCCGTGTGAATATTCACAACTTTTTTATCACTTGAGCTTATACCCCTTGTACAATCAATACAACACTCATTCCGTTTTAAATTAATAATTTCTTGTTTTACCATAGTGCTTTCTTAAAGAATATTAATTTTAATATAATTAATAGTTACTGCCTTGTCATATTATATTGTAAAATTGATATATTGATTGTGTTTAAAAAGGAAAATATAATTCTTAACTTGAGACAGCTCCAAAAAAAATATTGAAGGGAAAAAGGTATTTTTCTTGGAAATCTTTTAACTTATTTTTAGAACATGATACAGTTAGACACATAAAAGTATGTCCATCTTTTATGTTATTTAAAAAAAATTACTAATATTCTGATAGTTGGTATTAAAATTTGTAAAGTAACTTACAAAATAGGAAAAAATGGATGTTATAGTTACTCATATCAACAAACTTGAATTTGTATCAATACGAGAAGAGAATGTCTTTTCTTCTTCTTCTTTTTTTATTATTATTCATTGAGATTATCTAATTAATCAATATTGATACTACATGCATATCCTGATAATTAAGTGTAGTTGTTTTTAAAAATGATAGGAGGATTTATAAACACTAGAAGCTGTGTGGAACATGCATGGTAATTTTTTATAGTATGTATATTTTAGTACAATTTCAGGTCCAATTTAAAAATCGAGTTATACGTTGTTAATATAAATGCCATAGTTTGAATAGTATTTATTTGAGTAAATATATAAATGAATTGAACTTTTGTAATTATGAAGGGAATAACATTAACATTTTTTTCCCAATTATTTCACGTTCAAAAGTTTGCTAAAATAACATATATTTATACTATAGGATTTGAACTCTTAACTTGATAAGGAATGCATGAGTCTTTATTATCAAATTATCACAATTTATTTTTATTTAATTTTTTTTTATAATAAGTCAGCTCACGTGTCTTCTTGTGTTTCTAGTTCCAATGAAGTAAGAAAACTAATTGGCCTTTTATTTCATGAATTCACGATTAATTGTAAGTGCACCATATTACAGTGTTTATTTTTATTAGCTTTGTAATGTAAACACAGTGCAATTTATATATAAGTAATATATATAGAATAATTATTTTTAAAAGTTGTGAAATAAGATATAGTTGTCACGAATCTTTCCATGGAAGTTTGATATATATATATATATGTATGTATAATATGGTGCAAAGTGCATAGATGAAGAATCAGATATTATTCCCGTAAAATTTAGGACCTCGATCTTCTAAGTTGGTATAAATAATAGACAAGAAATTAGTACTTTTGTAAATATATAAAGCCTAAAAGCAACGAGAAAGGAAAGGGTTAATGAAGCTAGCACCCTTGGACAGCTATTAGAAAAGTAAGGAGAGTCCCGGCCCCTTCATCGTAATTCAGGAGGACGCACAAAAGGGAGTTTTAGGCTCCGGCTGGCTATTATTATTATTATTATTATTATTATTATTATTATTATTATTATTATTATTATTATTATTAATAATAATACATAATTAGACTTTGACATGCACGCGGTCAAAGTGCGCGTTTGGAGGGGTATTTATGGTATTATAAGCTACAAGTACACAAAGCACCTTTTTCTATTTAAAAAAAATATGGTTCCATTGATGGCTTCAGTTAGCTTGATTCTCTTGCTTGTGCTTATTTGAAAAAATTGAAAAACCCTAATTTTTACAAGGTAAAAGGTCCTTTTACTATACTATCTCTATGGCCCTCTTTATGTATAATGAAAGCTCATACTGATTAAGGCTTGATATATCATAATACCCTACGCTCGTGCCATACACATGCCAATTCCATCCAAAAGATTAGTGGGACATCTACTTTTTGGATGAGTCTGAGACACAATCCAAACTTTAGTACTGCTTGCGAAAAAAAAAAATTTAAGGACCAACGTAAGAAAGCAATTCGGTGTAAAATCAATGGGTCATTTATTTTTGGAAGAGTCTAATACACAATCTAAACTTTAGGGCTACCTATGATAAAAAAAAAAAACCTTTTAAGGACGAAGCAAACTTTAACTGTGAAAAGTATTAATTATCCACAAAAATACAATTAATTGTGTTAAACTTTCACACAAGCAAAAACATCCACCAAGACCTTAAGGCTACTCAAAATGGACTCATATATTATCGGGAATGATCAGGTGCAGACCAATCCGTATGGATTAGTCCCTTTTGTGACGGTTTTGCGTCATAAAAAACACACCCCAAGTGTTTTTATGACGGAAAACAGTCATAAAAAGACCAATCCGTAACACGGATTGGTCCGTACTTGAAATGGACTCTATATATTATAGACTTGGCCGCAAAGGTTTAATTAAAAAACTACTACCCTATATAAAGGTTTATTTAACAAAAGTTACAAAATTGTGGCTAAAGTCTAATTTAAGACAAAAGGATGACGAAGTCTAATTATGCATCATTAATGGTGGTTAAAGTTTAAAGCCCCCTCCTCACAAAATTAATTAAGATGATGTAGCTCGGATGGCAATCTATGTTCCAAGTGGGTGAATGTTTTTGCACTGCAGGCGTTCGATTCTCAATGGAATCACTTTTCACAAGGGAGGGAAAAAAAAGAGTAAAAGAGATGTGTTACTGTGGATTTGATTCACACTTTTATTAATCCACTCACTAATTAATACGCTATCTATGTCACCAACCAATTCCTCAAGTACGTGTAATATATTGCAATATTTAAGGCCCCAATTCACATTTAGAGCATTTCCAACAAACTTATGTATATTTGTTTTGTATAAAATTTACATAACTTGTAAATCATTTTTATCTCCAACCGCCTTTTAAAATAAAAGTTTGTGTAAAATGGTTATGTTAAATATACTCCCAATATTTTACAATACCATGCCAACTCTCTCTCTCTCTCTCTCTCTCTCTCTCTCTCTCTCTCTCTCTCTCTCTTCATTTTTTAAATAAAATTAAAAAATGTAATAACTTAAAATATAAATTATGGATTTTAATAAAACTATATATTTGAAAATTTACTCATCAATACCTACATATTAAGATCCATTGTTACTATAAAATTATTTATAAAAATATTCAAGAAAAAATAATGAAAAACTGCTTAAATTAATAGTTAACAGTGTTGGCCGGAAAGTTAGTTTTTACACTACTATTAGATATGCTCTCACAAAATGTTGAAAAATTGTCTGCAAAAAAGAAATGCTGAAAAGGTTGCTGGGAACTGAAAATGTATATAACCAAATTTTTGTAATCAATTAAAGTGGCAATCTTTTTGAATCAATATATTTGTCCCTTTAATTAGGCCACAAAATTTGAGCGAATACTCAAACCTTCTCATCCATCGGATACGAATCTTCTCTTCTTCTTTTTTTGGTGGGAAAAACTTGAAACATTGGGCGTGGACCAAACTTTCAATTTAGCTAATTATTATACTAGTAAACTAAGCAGACTCGTGGCTGGCCATTAGTCTGTCATGTGTGCAAGGTTAACATTTGCGTAAGGTCGAATATTCTTAACACAACATTAAAATAAAGGTTCACAAAATATCTTATATATATATATACGTGAAAGGGCATTTTTTTTTCAATTTTTATAGAGAGCCTTGAATATATTATATCGAGACCATGTCTTGAATGAAATAGGCAAGGAAGAAAAAAAAGATGCTGAAGTGAGGTTAATGATCCAAAAAAAAGCTCACCTGGTGGTTTTAAATTAGGAGATTGCTAGCCACAACTCTGATGCTGACTTCCCACCATTTTCTTCTTCGTCTTTCAAATCTTTCTCCGGACAAAACCAAGTCATAGATTTAGAGAAAATTATAGATAAAGAAATAAGAGAATAAGGCCTTCATTATTAGCTAAACAAGTCGGTTCGTATTCCAGATTCTGCACCTAATCTTAGCTAAAGCAACATATCAATCTCATAAATATATAAACTTCATTTCATGTCCTTTTGCCATATATAGAAGTACTACCATATCACGTGAGCTAATAATAGGTCAATGTTCACTCCACCTGTAATCATGCACACCCAACCTAAAATAGTTAGCCCAAGCTGAAATTTAGTCATATTGCTCACATATATAGCAAATACCTCACATTACGATACCGATTTAGGATATTTTGCGTCATCACAACCTCCCCCGTTAAAGTCTTGATAACGTCCTTGCTAGGCCAAAGTTAATACATAAGAAATGACTTCAGCTCTTGCTAACCGTCACCAGAGATTCCAGCTCGCCGTCAACCGCACAAACGTGGTCCACGATATCCACACATTTGTACGGTAGTATTTTTAGGTATGTTCCGATACTATATATATATATATAACCATCCGGGTTCTCACTCAAAATGGTTTGCCAAAGTTGAAATTTAGGGACATAGGACATTCCTATTACACTATCAATTGTAGATATTTGGGTCATTAGACCACCTGTCTGATTAGCCATAACTTGCAATCGAGTTTCCCTGCATAATTAAAAAGAAAAAAAAGGAGGAAGGAGACTCGGACAACCCACGCCAACTCGTCAAATTAAAAAAGTGGGAAAAGGAAAGTACTAAAACAGTTTATAACGTATATTTGGCATCACCCAGGGGAGGAATCCACCACCAGGACTTGAAAACAGAGGTATTGGTGAGGTCCCCGAAGGTACTAATTGTCTCATAAAAGGAATACAGGCTCTTTATGGACAAGACGCGCCCTTAATGGATTGAATCAAATACTATACTACCCATTACCATGCTTCCTCCTTCCTATATATAGATCCCATTAATCCAGTTTTTTTCTTTTTCAATTAGCCTTCTTTTAATGTAGATGCATATATATATAAGAGCAGTTTTTATTAATCAGAAATCAATGAGGCAAATTCGTGAGCAAAGATTGTACTCCGTAATAAATTAAGAGTCCATATTATTTTGACTTTTTTAAACAATGCACGTACTAGTTTCCTCGGAATCAATTGTTTTGAATATAACTTATTTCAAATCATGAGTTTGATCATGTTTTGAAAACAAGATGACGTGGAGTCTTGATTTGGGTCAAACAGAGATAGTGATATTTGAAGAGTAAAAGGTTCCAAATTCAATTTCCTACTCTGCACCTTGTTTCAGACGAAACGAAAATGGAGAGACATCAAATATACATACATGGCAAATGTAGGGCTTATACTGTCGATCAGTTTTTGCTTTGAGTTTTTGACCGAGTATCTTATGCCAATTTATTAAACAGATTTACATACATGGTATATTAATTTACTATATTTAGGAGCTTATACGAGAACCACCAGTTGATGATCACATCAAAAGATATGATGACCAGCCCATTAGGGCATTTTGCTTAGGTTTGAGTAACAAACAATTGGCACACATATACATAGTAGATATAATCATAACACCAATAGCATTTCTCTTTAGTTTCAACAAATGTCTTGCACGCCGCCTAGCCTAAGTGGAAATTTCTGGCAGACCCAATAAACTCATCATCAAATACCACTACCCTTTTGATTGAAAACAGCTTTGTCTGGGTGCCTTGTTTATACGGTGTTTCTCTTTCAATAAACGCGCAACACAAACAAATTTTGAGTTAATACGCACTGTGGTGAATTTTGTCACCGTCTTAGTGCATGTGAAAACAGATAATACACAAAAGTAAAGCTAACTTGAGCCAACCCTCCATACACAATTCGTTAAAGTTTTAATGGATAAATTAAAATGTTGTATTTATGATGAATCAAAGCCGAGAATATTTTGAAACTATTTATTATTATGTTTATGTGCGGTCAAATAAGATATTGTCCACTAGCCGCACAATTTTGCTTTTTATCACCAAAAAATCTCTTACTAAAAAAGACAGAGAGCAGTCCACTCGCATCACTAATGTCTTAATAGTATTGAAACAAAAGAATATGCCACCAGACCTATCTATCCTGTACTCAAACTTAGTGCAGCACATGGTCCCAGTTTAGGGTTTTGACCTATGCGTCTATTACCCCCAGGTTCACACTAAAAGGGGGGGAAGGGGGGAGAGGGTGTAAGTGTCTAAAGTGGATATTAGCATTTTAAATGAGTATTCTACATTTCGAAATTATTTTTAATAACACTACATATATATATATATATATATATATATATATATATATACATGTATATGCATCTTTTGAGAGTTGAGACGCTTCTAATATATTAGATATATTAAAAGAAAGCATGCGTACATCCAATATTCCTTCATTTCTTCCCACCAGTAGTATTTACTCCACGTATTGTACCCATGTACGTAGCTATACGTACGGTAAAAGGGCATCGCCAGTAAAGCTAGCTAAACTAAGATTTTAAATAGCATAAATTAAGCACCCATATTCCTAAATATGGAAAAACTGCTTTAATTAATTTCTCATAATTTACAAATAAATAAAAACAGAGAAAGAAATTTAGGGTGGGTTTGCTTCCTAAGAGTAATGGTAAACCTAACCCTAAAACCATCTAACACATAAAGTTCACTTAACCTAAACTCAGAGACAGAGACAGAGATTGTTACAATAATTAATAATCTACAGTCACCTATAAAAACCCAGATCGAGAGATTGAAGGTCCTGATTCTTCCCTTCTTCTGCCGTTAGAAAAACATAAATGATCGATCGAAGGGCCAAAACCCTAGAGATCGAGAGGGAGAAAGGACCATATTCAAACTTATCCATTTGGAGACACAGATAGATAGATCCAAGTGAAATAAAACAAAGGAATTAGCGGCAAGGAAAAAAAGGAAAAAAGTAGAGTGAAATAATGTTGACAATTTTGGATAAAACTCTCCAATAATCAGAATCTCACACACACCACACCACACCACACCACTGTGAGAATCACATGGTTTCACTTTCTTGATGGGACGCGGTATTTGGCCAATAGGGGTGGAATCTAACCCTAGATTTTTTATTTTTTTAAGTTGAATATAACCCTAGTTTTCACCATAAAGTAAATTCCATTTTTATGGGGGTTTTACAATTCTGCCGACCTTTTTATTATTATTATTATTATTATTATTATTATTATTATTATTATTATTTATACTGAATTAATTATATACGTGTGTACAAAAATAAGACATGCACACATGTATGATTTCGTGTCTAGTATCTAGAATTATACGATGTATACAACACTTTTCTCATTATTTTGCTAAAGTGCAGGGCACTTTCTTGCTATTTGTAAATTTAGAACCTGCCTCTTTGTTTGAAATGGTGATGAAGAAAAGAAAAAAAACAATAGCTTGTAGCATAGTAGCAAGTGATGACCGGCATTTAGGAAAGATGATCTAGGAAGGGTCGCGAGGTTTGTATGCGTATAAAGAGGTTTTTAATCATATTCAAGGTATAAAATAGGTGATTTTTGGAGAGGAAGGAAATCAAGATTTCAAATATAATCGCAGCCCAAATTTAGGATCAAGTCCAAGGGGTTGAGAGTGTGCATATTATAGTGCCATGATTCGAGTCCCGTGTATCCCTTTCGCCACCGGGTCTATCCATTGCTTGAAGTTAATAACAAAAAAAAAATTAAAAAAAATTTCCTAGCATGATTCGCTGCCGTCCCTTGTCGGAAATAGTCATAATATTTGTGGATGCTCTTGTGCACTAACTCTTTAGTAATCCAATTGAGATGTTATTAAATGTGAATGCCAAAGTTCTTCAATGTGCTTGTTTGATTCAAGTTTTGATTTATATATAAAAATTTAAATTGGTAAATTTACACTGATGGTCTCTTATAATTAATGTCAAGAAGTTAAATTATAAGTTGATGAGAGTTAATCTTTTTATGTAAAATTACTATTTCAACCCCCAAAATAAATAAAATCTCTAACCAAATGAAAACAAACTTGCACCTTTACTCGTATGAGCTCAGGTCTTAAGTTTTGGATACAAAGTTGTGCTTCAATAAACGAATTAATCGAACCTGACAACCAGAAACTAAAAAATTTAATACACAAAACTAAAGTATCATTGCTTACACGGTCAATTAATCTGTCCTTTTTGCTTCCTGCGTAACCAGCAGGCAGCAGCTCCTATCCATATATTTTTCTTCCTATGCAGTATTTTCTTCTAAAATTATTGTTGAACTCCAACCTTTTCTCCTCAAATTTCTATGCGGGAAGGGGGAGAGGGGGGAGGAAGGGAGCCTTCAATCATGTACTTCAATCCATTCTGCTGCACGCCACCATAATCAACAAAGGGTCGATACCACTTTTATGTGAATCGAATCCGTGATTTCCTTGTTATGAGGACAACGATATCTAAATTAAGAGCCGACTTCTAATGTAGGAAAAAGATAAATATACCAATTTTACAATAACTTGTACGCTTTTTCGATCTCTACTACAACGATGTGAATTGAACCGTTGACCACTCTCCTCTTAAACTCTAATGCCAACCAGCACTAACACCATGCTACAAGACTATTGCTTCTATTATTTGTTATGTTGGAAGTAATATATTTTTTAAAAAAAAATTAAAATTAAAAGATAATCCTTCAATTTTGGACAAAACGAATATATCATGTTATTCGCCGCTCCTCATACAATAGAACATATTGGTGCTTTCCCCCCAGTACACACCCATCAAATGCAAAGTGCAGAACTAATCCCCACTCGCATATCAAAGCCTACCACTGGTTACAATAGTTTCATATGTGTCGGAGTTTGAACTCGGGATGTAGTCGAATCAATGTTACAAACAAGTCACCGGAACACCTATTGTTGTGGTTTGCACTTTGCCCCTTTGGAAAGTGTGGTCTCACTCCTACTTAATATGAGGAATTTTTAAAGCATGCCCTAAACTCAGGTTAAATCTATGCGCACGCACTTACAGTGTGTGCCTTTTCTGTGTAATTATATAAAGCCAAAAAGCGTTTTGATTGGTATTAAAGCTGTGTTAGGATTTTAGTTTTTCAATTTTATCCTTGTGGACTTTATTTCACTAAAAAATATTTGCATTCTAACTTACACAAAGGAATTTGAACTCTCGATGTCATCAAGGGTAGTAAGGCTTTGAACTGCTACCTTGCTTACTGTTTTATTTAAAAAATAAAAAATTTAAATTACTTGTACTCGAATAACACGTGCATTACGTGTGCATAAAAAAATAGTACATTTATTGTATTTAGATTAATATATAGATGACTAAAGTCTATCTGATCTTAGGCAGAGGTTTCTAATTTGATACCTTTTATCCACTTCCCCTTTTCCATCAGATTGAACTCTCTAACTGAGCCATTGATATCATCAGGCTTTCACACCAAAAGCTCTTAATGGGCCTTGAATTCTCCCCATACTGGGCCTGGAGTTGTCTCTTGCCCAATATTAGAAGTACAAAACTTCCAGTTTGCAAACATCTCGGAAACAGAATATCAGTATATATAAAAGAAAAATAAATGTATCTAAAAAATTAAAAACGAAAATATTCCGCTTGTCAAAATAAATAAATAAATCCACAATAACAGTCCGAATCAAGGAACGGGTAACTATCTAATTTCACATCTATTTTGCCAACATATCTTAATCAGTTTTTCATGCACAAATTATTAATGTTACTCATATATCTTATATAAATAAATAAAACATATAAAGAATAATAATTGACTTGGTTTAGAAACGCTTACTCAGTGAGTCTTTGCTGTACATCCTCCTCCTCAAATTAAGATGCCTCTCTGAGTCACACTTCTTCATTATTGGAGAAAATACAATGCAATCAAAAATACAAAAATAAATTTACATTAAGTGTCGTTATTTTTGGTGCTAGCTAGCTCGGACCGGCCGTGTTCCAAAAAGAAATAAGAAACAACAAATCAAAAAAAGAATATGTGGATGTGTTTAACATTAATTATTGTGTTGAAAACGTTATTAAACTAGAAGCGAGACCATTAGATCGAACTGACCAGAAATTGTGCAAAGCTCCCGTTTCATTTCAATTCTGAGCTGGTTCATGCATGCCATGAATTCTTTCAGAGGCTAGGATTTTCCTTGGAAAGAAATTTATTAGGGAGTAAAAGCTGGGAAATAACGAAGAAAAGGAGAGGGCAACGACAAAGGGCAGAAATATAACACGAAATATATATATATATATATAAATTGTAGATATATACCTCTACATACATAGATGGATAGAATCTGGGAGAGGAGAACAAATAAATGAGATGAGATACTACTGTGAAACAGAAGGCCCACAAAAGGACATAGTTAGCCGACAAATCCACACAAGGGAGGCTATGGTCAATAAAAGCTAGAGAAAGGCCCACAAAGGAATAGTTATACAAATATCTTAATTTCAAACTAGAATCTGAAAACATGTGCGTAATATTTGACCATTTCTAACGGGTAAAGCTGACAGTGTAATATTAAAATGTATATTTAGCTTTGTGACGAAATAGAAATTAAAGATGAATTATGAATTATATTGATATTCTTGATAATCACAATGTATAATGAAAGAGGATATATATACTAGAGGAGTTAGGTTATAATCAGGTAACATATTATAATTAGGAAACATATAATTAGACTATAAGTTAGGAAACGTAATATATTCTAACTCCCCCCCCCCTCAAATTCAAGGTGGTAAGTAAGAGACCAGTTGGAGTTTGAAAATCAGAGCTTGAAAACGGTTAAGTTGGTGAATTTTGGTGAAGAGATCTGCAGGCTGGTCATCAGAAGTTACAGACATAATACGTATGTAGAGGCTACAAATATGCTGGCAAATAAAGTGACAATCAATCTCAATGTGTTTGGTTCGTTCACGAAAAATGTCATTGTGGCTGATTTGAATGGTACTGCGGTTGTCACAATAGAGAGTAGTGGGAGAGTCATGAGGAGCACCTAGTTCATTGAAGAGTCGTCAAAACCATATAAGTTTTGTGAAGTATCAGCCAGGACACGATATTCAGCCTCAGTGCTTGATTGGGAAACGACAGACTGTTTCTTGCTACGCCAAGTAAGAAGAGAGTCCCCGAGGAATAAACAGTAACCAGTAATAGACCGACGATCTGTAGGGTCACCAACTCAATCTGCGTCAGAGTAAGCTCGTAACACAAGAGATTATCTCGAAGAATAGTGAAGCCCGTAAAACATTGTCCCTTTGAGATAACGAAGAATTCGAAGGACAGCATCGAAATGAGTAGAATGTGGAGTATATATAAACTGACTGACAACGTGAACAGCATAAGCAATATTTGGGCGAGTTACAGTAAGATAAACCAGACTGTCAACTAACTGTCGGTATAAAGTGCCATCAGAGAGAGGAGTACCATCAAACGGAGTAAGTCTGACATTGTTGTCCAATAGAGTAAACGCAGTTTTACAGTCAGTGAAGCCAGCACGAGCCAGAACATCAGACGTGTATTTCACCTGGGACAAATAGTAATCCATCGAGTCAGAAAGAACTTCAAGCCTTAAAAAATAGTTGAGTCGACCAAGATTCTTCATCTCAAAAAACTGACTGAGAGACTTTTTGAGATTCAAGATACCAGAAATATCATCTCCAGTAATTATCATATCATTCACATAGAGGAGAAGAAGAATAGTCCCAGAATCTGTCTTTCAAATAAAGAGGCCTAAGTCTGAAGAACTGGAGGAGTAACCAAGCTTCGTGATAGTGGAGCTAAATTTAGCGAACCAAGCTCGAGGAGCTTGCTTGAGCCTATATAAGGCACGGAGAAGTTGCAGACCTGGGTAGACTGGTGCGAATAACCGGGAGGGGGTTTCATATAGACTTCTTTTGTGAGATCCCCATTAAAAAAGGCATTCTTGACATCCATCTAAAAAATATCCCATTTGCGAACAGCAACAATAGCAATAAGACTGCGAACATATGTCATTCGAGCGACAGGAGCGAAAGTTTCTTCATAATCTATACCATACTCCTGATTAAACCCCTTGGCTACAAGACGAGCTTTGTAACGATCAATTAAACTGTCAGACCGTGTTTTGATTTTGTATACCCATTTACACCAAACTGCAGACTTTTCAGGTGGAAGATTCACTAGATCCCAGGTATGAGCTTTATCTAAAGCTTGCAGCTCTTCTGTCATAGCTTGCTACCAAAGTGGATTAATACTGGCTTCCTTATAAGAAGAAGGTTCATAGTGAGAAATCATGGTAGAGTAACAATGGTAGTCACGAAGATAGTGAGGAAGCTCTTTTACCCGAGTGGACTGTAGTTATAGCTGAGGTATAACAGGATCAGCAGGCGGGACATCATCATTGGGAGGGACCGTTTGTTGAGACTCGTCAAAATGAATAATATCAGATGAGGATGGGGTAAATGGTTCAGAAGATGGTGGAACAAGTGGTTGAGGTGTGGCTTCTGGATTAGGATGTGGTGTGGAAGTGTGGCTTCTGGATTAGGATGTGGTATGGAAGTGTGGTTTCTGGTTTAGGTTTAGGTGGTGATGTGACAACTGAAGTCTATAGTTCAGGGGTGGAAAGATCAAGGGATGAATGAGTGAAGAATGGAAGCAGAGGTTCATCAAGGATATGAAATTTGGAGAGAGATGAGAACATTTTATATTCCCAAAAGACAACACGACGAGAAATTCGTAGGTGTTTAGAGACAGGATCCCAACACCTATAACCTTTGTGTTATATCCCATACCCCAAGAAGTAACAAAGACGAGCACGGGGTTCCAATTTAGAATGTTCATGAGGCTGGAGTAACACAAAACAAGCACAGCCGAAGACGCGTAAGAAATTGTAATCAGGAGAGGTACCATGAAGTCTTTTATATGGAGACTGATGCTGAAGGAAGGGAACAGGTATACGATTGATAGTGTAAATAGCGGTAAGTGTTGCTTCCCCCCATAATCGTTCGGAGCAACTACTAGAGATAAGAAGTGTGCGAACGGCATCAAGAATATGTCTATGCTTGCGTTCAGCACGACCATTTTGCTGAAATATACCTGAACAATAATATTGAAAAACAGTGCCCTATTCACGAAGAAATTTAAAAAATGATGTTGCCTTGTATTCCATGGCATTATCTGCACGAAAAATCTTTATTGGACGAGAAAA
Source organism: Lonicera japonica (assembly GCA_021464415.1). Lineage (NCBI taxonomy): Eukaryota > Viridiplantae > Streptophyta > Magnoliopsida > Dipsacales > Caprifoliaceae > Lonicera > Lonicera japonica. Next base: position 13,353,507 of record CM038467.1, on the reverse strand, counting down.
TTGAGTTTGAATCATGCGAGCAAAATTAGAGTAAATTTGGACTAATTTAGAACGAGTTTTCATAAGATAGATCCAAGTAAAACGAGAATAATCATCCAAAAAGATAATAAAATATTTTGAACCTCCCATGATAGAATGTGGAGAAGGTCCCCAAACATCAGAGTGAATAAGATCAAATGGTGCTGAAGAAATAGAATCATTTTTATTAAAACATAATGCATGTTATTTTTCAAGTTAACAAGATAGACACGACAATTTCTCAGACTTTATTGACCCTAACTAACCAGATGACACAATAGAACGAAGACGATCAAAAGACACATGTCCTAAACGGGAATGCCACAACTCAAACGAAGAAACAGGTGGTGTGGATGCAGTAGTTGGTGTGGATGCAACAATAGGAGTGGGTGAGGTACGAAGGTGTATGAGTTCGAACATGCGGTCAACTTTACGGCCTATCCCAATAATTTGCCCCGCATGAGGATCCTGCACATAACAACCAGAAGAAGAAAATATAACATTTAGCCCAAGGTTACATAGTTGACCAATTTTGGAATATGAAATGTAACAGGTAAAGAGAGGCTAGGAGTAGTAACCGTCCCAACATGACTAACATATAATTGAGAACCATCAGCAGTTTTAATGGTGGGTGTATTTAGAAGTGAAAATAGCAGGATCAGAAGTCATATGATTGCAGCAGCCAGAGTCAAAGAACCAAGATATACCTGTGGTGGTAGCCATAGCAGAACCAGAAGAGGATGTAACCTATTTAAGAAGAGCTGTGATGTCAGCTAGAGTTACAGGTGCAGTAGAAATGTCTGCCTCAGAGGAATCAGTGGTGGCAGCGGTGATAATGCTGGAAGATGATCTGGAGGATGATCTCCTGGATGGGTTCTTGTAACAATCGGCTTGAAAGTGACCTGATCCTACCTTTTTACAAAAGAAACACGTCCTAATTGGACACTTTAGTAGCATATGGGTGGTGGCATGACAGTACGCACATTCTCGAGAAGATGAGTTTTTTGTAGGTTTCGAGTTTTGAACGACTAAAATAGTAAGAGAATTGTGGGCCCGAGTGGAGAACCGAGTTTCTTCAGAAAGAAGCTCTGTTGTGACATCATCAAGAGACGGCAAAGGATTGTGATAGAGTAGAGCAGCCCGAACTGGTTCAAATTTATTGTGAAGTCCCATTAGAAGAGTGATAACACGCTGGTTATCTCGGTATGTTTTAAATTTTTCTGCATCATGCTCACAAAAAGTAGGTTCGGATTGGGCTAGCTGATCCCAAATAGCTTGAAGGTCAGATAAATACTCATCAATTGATTGCTCGGGTTGTTGAGTTTTAGAATGTAAAGCAGTAAGCAACTAGTACTGATGAAAGAGATTCTTTGGAAAGTACCTAGATTTTAAAAAATCCCAGACTTCCTTCCCGATGGTAAAACGACCAATTTGCTGCCATATACGAGAGATAGAGGTATTCCGAACCCATGTGATAATATCACCATTTTTGCTTTCCCAATCATTAAGTCGATCATTGAACTTATCGTCAGTTTCATTGATTTTCTTGGTTGGCTTAATAATTTCTCTAGTAACAATTTGCCAGGACTTACGAGACTTCGAAAAACTGGTCATGGCTTAGGACCATTGAACATAGTTGGTTCCATTGAGAACAATAAAAATTGGACATGAAAACTCGTGCTTTTCCATTGAGAAACGTGGAAGATAACACAGTATCTGTAAAAAATAATTTGATTCTGAGAAATCTGAGGCCAGAAACGGATCCGGAGCGGTTGATTTAGTAGGGAACCGGTATTAGATTGGAAAAAAAATGGTTAAAAATAGGTGAACCGGTTAATGGAGTAAGACTGGTTCAGGGAAAAAACGGAGGAGGGGACCAGTTTAGGGTTTTAGTCAGAAAAGGACAGTGGCGCGAGAGATCTGGGCGGCGCGAGTGAGCGATTTTCCCGCGGCGCGTGTGGACTCCGATCGGGGTGATTTCGACGGGGTTTGGTTCGTATTGAAAAGACGAAACTTTTGGTATATTATTTAGGTAGTTTGAGGTTCTGTATCGAAGTGGCGATTGAACAAGAAATGAGGGTGAAAGTTGGTTAGTTGATGTTTGATCAAGATAGGAGAATAAGGATTGATAGGGTTTTTGAGGCAAAGATTGGTTTTAAAGGAGGATGTTTCCCTCTGATACCATGTGACGAAATAGAAATTGAAGAGGAATTATGAATTGTATTGATATTCTTGATAATCACAATGTACAATGAAGGCGGATATATATAGTAGAGGAGCTAGGCTACAATTAGGTAATATGCTACAATTAGGAAACATACAATTAGGCTATAAGTTAGGAAACGTAATATATTCTAACAAGTTTATTAAGATCATCTACCTTGGACAAGATAAATCGCTAAATTTAGCTATTTTGTTACACCATTCGATAAGTTAAATGGGTAAAAAGTTTGGCAAAAGTGTAAACCGAAGTTAAATATAGTAACCGACTAACTTTTAACTCACACGATGAATGATCTATCGGGGAAGACAATAAACCTTCTCACAACACATGATGTGTCGTGTGGTGTCTCTCACGACACATCATATGTCGTGAGATAGAGAGATGTATGGCCCGATATATCATATATCAGGAGAGAGTTATATTACTCTTGCACGACACATTATTTATCGTGGAAAGGTTTATTTTTTGCTCCGACACTGCATTAATCATACGATCATAATTTAACTTTTTTCCAGTGCAGCTCTTGTTTAACTGATAGGCTAAATATACATTTTTAGCTTACACTTTTACCTTATACACTAAAGATGGCCTAGTGAAGGAAGAAATGCGTTGGAAAAAAGTTAAAAATAACTCCCACGATACAAGAAGTATCGTGGGAAAGGTGGAGGTTTCACACGACGCATAACGTGTCGTTCCAAGACATTCTTACTACAACACATTATGTGTTATGACAGGGCATGATTCTACTTTCTCTCTTTTTCAATTTCAACTCTCAGAGCTCAAGCTTTCATACGACTCGTGATGCATTGTGGCAATGTAAAAGTCCTCCCCACAACACATCATGTGTTATGGAAGGCCCCCTCTCCCACCCCGATTAATGATATATTATATAGTGTATAATATTGTTAGCTGCCAAATTTACCTTCCTTTTAGCTTTTTTGATCCACTTTTACATTATAGGGTAGGGCATGCTAAAATGTATATATAGCATTTTAGTTTATGCAATGGAGATGGTCTTATAATCGATATTATATGGATTTGAAGTATTTTTTTTATAGATCGATAATATAAGAAATGACAAAAACTATACAAAACAATCGTTAGAAGCGATATTATAGAACCACCAATGAACGTTATATATCTAACATATCGAGTTAGACAAAACAAATGCAAATTTTGCTATATCATGAGCGTTTGTTGTATTTTACATGTAATTGAATTTAGTATAGTTGTTAACTGGTTTTCTTATTTTGTGCAAAGTCTTGGGTCCAACTCCTTTAGTTGGATTTTCTTAGCATGTCGGAATATCTTAGTAATTTAATAAAAATATTAAATACCTCATTTACTCTTAATTGATGGCACAAATAGATATGTGACTCGGCAAAAATAATGTGAGTTATTACATTAAAGTGCAGATGATCGATCAAATAATAATTACTTATTAAGTTCGAAATCGATCCTCGAGAGGAGGATAGTTATAAGTTAGGAATGTTTATTTCAAAAGGAAAGAGGAGAAAAATAAAACAAAGATAGTTTATGGATATAATGGAATGTAGATCGATAACTAAACTAACCAAGGGAATTATCACTAAATAAAACATGCAAATAAAACTAAATTTTCAGGTAGGAAGGCATTACTAACCTAAAAACAACTAAACTAACATAAAATGAACATGCAAAATGGGCTAAATAAAATAAATAATAAAAATAGCGTACTAAATTAATTAAACACAAGAAAAACTTTAATTTAAATCAAGAATAAAAAGTGCTAGGGCTATCTATAAGTTCCGGGCAATTCGGCAGACTAGGAGCCCTTTTTCTAATTAATTTTTCTTTAAAAATCATCCTACTATTCACGAGCTAATTGATCTTATAAACTCGTATCTTTTGCAATAAATCATGCATGACATGAATTATACGTATCAATACTAATTATGGAATCAACTCGCATTACTTAATTTTACCGAAAATACTTGTTTATTAAATTGAAGTATTGTATAACATTACAAAACATTTTATTCAAAATGAGTTTGGAAAAATTAAGTAATTACCACAATTTAATTTAAATATGTTAAAACATTATTGAAATCAAATTTGAGTTAAAACGGATGGTAGAAACACATAATTGGCGATTTTGATATCAAAAAATAAGGTTTAAAACAAATACTGAAAATAGCATGCTCTAGTTTGAAATTATAAAAATAGAAAACAAATTAATTCAAAGCATATAAACTGCTCTCTAACTCAACATGTTAAGGTTTAACGCAAAAACGGTGATTCAAACTAATTAAATTCTTTTGTCAAAAATATTTTATAAAATCTCTTATAAAAGTATGTGATTAGCATACTAGGTTAATAACTTAATAAAAATCAGATTTATAATGACCTATTAACCATTAAAATATTAATTAGAATTGTATTTGGGTCAGAAAAATTATCGCGTCAGCAAAACCGGTACTTACGGACCCCTAACTAACAAACTAAGCAAACATGTCTAATAAATTCATACTAGATAAGATAATTAAATAAAACAAGTATATATATATATATATATATTCAAGAATGAAAAAGTAATTAAAAACATAAGCATATAAATGTACGCGAAGAATTAACAAGAACAATATTTAAATTAAGAACCTGGAATTAAAGCACACGCATAGTGATGATGAAATCTGAAACTAATCCTCAAAAGTCAAACCCTTTGTTTCTAAAAATATGAAAAAAATTAGAGGACAGTAATGAAAAATCGGTGCACTTAATTGAAGGTTAAATAAACGATCGTATTAATTAACTATGTTCTTATTCAATACAAGCCAAATGAGAAATGAAAACCTTCTAACTCCCCCCGATGGTTCTCTGATACTACGTGAATGATTAATAATGTCGACTTTCCCAAAAGCAAAAGACAACCAAAATCGATCGTAATTCCAAAATTTGAAAACCTAATTAATAATAAAAATGAAATTAAAAGCTAAAAATAGAGTTTTCATCTATCAAGTCGTTGGCTTGGGAGACTAAGTTTTTTGGGTCAGGTTCGAGTCGGAAACGGATGGATACAGGGCGAAAATTCATATACAGAAATTCGGCCCAGGTAGGAATCGATTACCATATTGGAATTGATTATGGTATTTTTCCCATAATCCATTCCACTTTTAGAATATATTTTGGCCTGTTGTTATCATTTTACTTTATTTTTGCCTCAGTTATTCTCTAATTCATCTCCGAATTTTATTCCAATGTTAATCACTTCATTCCAAAGTTAGGAGACTTGATTATTCTTAATTTTTTCATTATTTGGGATATATTTGCGGTGTTTTTTTATCGAGCTAAGCTTCGGAATTAGCAGTCACTTCTTCCTCAGCTTTTTCGATTTGGTTTTTACCCTTCTCTTGTTACTTTCGATCCACTTTGGAGTTGCTCATCCACTTTTTAGCTGCAAAATGGGTTAATTCCTTACAAAACAAGTGCAAAACAATATTTTGACTCTTAAAATGAATTCATTGACAACTAAACCAATTAAGCAACAATTGGCATGCAATTGAACCATAGTTACACTAAATAAAACACAATTTCTAGACTCAATCAATATGTATGTATATAATTTAGCTTTATATATATATACATAAGTTGTATTTTTATTTTTAAGGGAAAAAAAAGCCTTCAAATAAAGTGCGATTACATCTTTACTTCCTTTAATGGTAAAAGAAGTTTGCAACTAAACTTATTTTCCTTAATAAAATTTTTTATCCCCCCCCCCTTTTCTTAAAAACCAAAGTCTGATATATATATATATATATATATGTGTGTGTGTGTGTGTGGTATATGTGTGTGTGTGAGTGTGAAGTCCGTTTCTGGTACGAACTAGTCTGTACGGACTGGGCCTTTTTATAACCTTTTTTCATCGTAAAAACATTGGGGGATGTTTTTAACAACGAAAAAATATCGTAAAAAGTCCCGGTCCACACATATTGGCCTGCACTTGGAAATTCTCGTATATATGTGTGTACTTTTTAATTTGTAACTCTAATATTACTTCAAGGTATTTATAACAAATCATTCAAGTATTACAAATTACAGTTATATACTTCTAATCTTATTGGTTAAAATAACTTGATTTTGCTAGAGATATATGTTTAGGGTTCGATTGAGAGAAAACAAAATTGTATGAAAAAATACTTAGTATAATGGTATTGTTTTTTAAAAATGATTGAATTTTTGATGGGTTAAAAATGAAATATGTTTAGTTTGATATTTTAATAAGTAACATGTGTTAATTTCAACAAAGAATAAAAAATTATTATAACTTATGACACTTTCGATACACAAATAATATTATAATTTATGCCTTGTGTTACAATATGCTGGATCCTCAAATTACTAGGGTAATGGCCAGATCAAGTTTGATATTGCCAAAACTTTTGATACTATGAGCTGTGGATTTTTGCTTTGCATACTTTGTCGCTTTTGAAATTTTCACAATGAATAATCCAAAATTAATGATAAACGAGAAGTTTACTTTTCAAAAGTATCGAAATTGAATTTTACAAAATACTTACTTAGTTTTTCAAAATTTTTGAAAACCTTTAAGATATTGATGCAATTAATGAATTAAAATATAAAATTAACCAATCAATCACAACACAGGGATTTTTTTACGTGGTAAACTCTTAAGTAAGAGAAACATCTATGGAGGCACCCTAACTCAGAACAAAATTCAATATTTAAAAGTTTTTACAAGAGTATCACGAACAAAAGGAATTCAAAGACCCTAATGCTCATTCCGTACATACCAAAGGGTACAAACTTCCCTCACCAAGTCGACTCAACAAAACCTGGCTAACAATAGAGGATCTCCTAGATAACCTCACAACAAGAATCAATTCAACACAAATAAGCTCAGCCAATAGTATATTTAATAAGTTCCAGATTTTGAAATATTAATATATCACCAACAAAATCAGAATTATAACAAATTATATAACCAAATCACACATAAATAAATTTCTCACAAATAATAAATAAAACAATCCTTAAAACATATTTAATGGACAACAATGTAAAACATTTTTTTTCTCACATAGAACAACTTCAAAATAACAGCAATGAATAGTTTACATGGACTGAATAGCAACAAAACAGATACACAGCAGTAATCAATGAAAACAATCCTTAAAAGACAGCTTATATATAACAGATTTATACAAAACATTATGATAGATTTTACACATAATTTTCAGCACAAAGAACAACCAATTCACCCAACACAAATAGCAATAACAGATTAAAAATAAGCAGAGTAGTTCGGTTTAAGCAAAAATAATTCAAATCTTATACATAAAATAACAAAAGGAATCAAGAACGATAATATTCGTTTCAAAATATAATATCCACGTAAACATAGGAAGATTGAGACGAAATTAGAAGAAAATGAGTTTCTAAAAATCAGTTCCAAAATACACCACAGCAGCTCTGAAAATCCAAAGAAAATCCCGAAAAATTACACAGCACAAATTTGAAAATACAAAGTCCAACCAACTACACAACTGATCCAGGATATACACCACCGAATAAAACACTCACAGACCTCCAATTCAAAATACTCAGCATATTCAGAACAGATACACACAATAATACTTTAGATCTTGACTTTGAAAACCCCTAAATTCCAAATATAAAACAAATTAAAGCTCTCTCTTAAGATAAGAGAAAAATATGCAAAGTATATCACACAATCTCTGGATTAAAACAGGAAAAAGCCTAACAAGAACTTGAATTCTTCAATCTATTATAGAGAGAAAGGGATAAATGAGAGAGGGAGAGAGAAAAACTAGGGCTCGAGTGTGTGTGTGTGTGTGTGTGTTGAGCATGTGGCTGCTAGGGCAAGAGGAGAAAGAGATGAATATATACTAAATCAATTAAAGGCCACGATTCAATCAATCCAACGGCACATAAATAAGAAGAAATAAATATATATTAACTCACTTAAAAAGCTCAACTAACTCACATGAACCAATCATAAAATAGTACTTAAATCACATGGATCAATGTCTACACCATTAGATTAAAAAAAATCAAGGACTAAAAATAAAAGAGAGCCAACAATTATAAAAGCACATAAGCACATTTAAAAGAAACACACTTAAGATCAATTTTATTTTATTTTTAAAAACCATTTTTAAAATTCTGGAACTTATTAGAAATATACTAAAATGGAATTTAAAATATATACCTGATAGCTTCTACTCTCCGCAATTAACTTGCTCGGATACGGCTTTAAACTAAAAAAACAAAATAAAACTGAGGGGCGTGCAATCTAGACACGAAGAAGGACTTTTTTGACTCAAAATGCTCCAAACACTATAGGCCGAATAATGGCACTTACAACTTTGGCTTTGTGGATAGGTTTTTCAGTTGGATAGATATTATCTTACATCTGGCCTGTATCTTGATTGCGGTGAACAGGGTCTCGTTTGGTTATTTTTCTTATTATAAAGGTGTTTGTCAAAGTGGTCTACTGTTTACACTCTTGTTATGTCTTATTATTGTAATTGTAGTGTTGTGACTCATATAATGTATGCTGATTATATTATGAATTTTTGTCAGGGTAACTATTCTATACTTTCCAATCTCATGGAGCTTTTTCAGGAATATAGTACCTGCTCATGATAGATTATTAGTAGGTTAAAGTCGCAGGTTTTCATCAGTAAGGGGGCTCAGAGTCATTCACATCATATTAGCTCTATAATTAGCATTCCCGTTAATCAGCCCCCTTTCCTATTTAGGCATTTTTATATTTCATAGAATACCCTGGCGGGTTCACGTACAGGGCTTGGCTGATCATGCTAAAGCTAAAATAACTAGTTAGGTTAGAAAGTTGATCTCCACGATAGGTCGGATTCAACTGGTTAAATCGATAGTTTAGCCTCTTTTTATTCACAGTTTTATGGTTTATAAGTGGTTTGCTTTTCTTATTCATCAGTTAGATGTTTGGATGCGTAATTTTGTTTGGACTTGCAATTTTCAGGTTCAAAAGTTGATTATTGTTACTTGGCGTCTGGTGTGTACTCCACTTGAGGCAGATGGTCAGGGTATTCATACTTTGGGTCTTCCGAATATGACAGATATTCTCCAAGTTTTGTGGGACATTTTGTACACAGGGCCCATTTGGCGAGATTTCATGCTTGCCAAATTTGGCTTTTATTCTAACGCCAGATACAGAACTTGTACTTTATGGCTGAGATTTCGTGAGGCTGTTTCGATAATTGAGTGCATACCAAATGGATAATTGGCAATAACTATTGCGTTAGATTATGGTGCTCTAATTAGCTTTGTGATACCCTTTTACGCACCTTTTATATTGAGGATGAGGGAGATTTCTCTGCGCAAGTATGTGACTTTATTACTGATGAAAAATGGGATATTTTAGTTGAGTTTTCAGAGGCTTTCCCTTATATTGTAAATAGTATTAAAAGGGTTCCTTATATGATTCAAGATGTTGATGATATTTTTATTTGGCTTTACTCCTCTACAAGCAACTTATCATTAAGATACGCTTGCAATTTTTTTTATCGTATATCCCAGTTTTTGTCATTTATGGGACCCGTACATCCCACAACGTATCCACTTTTGTGTGACGGTTATTATATGGCCGTCTGCCTACTCATGACCTTTTTATAATTGTATGGTCGCTCTATGGACAATAGGTGTCATATATGCAAAAGTAACTCAGAGTCTATAGCATATTTGTTTATTTCTTTACCCTTTTGCGGTGGAGCCTTAGCGAGCTGTTTATGAGTTCTTTACGGTATTATTTTAAACATTTGACACGATCATGGATATATGGTTATTCGTAGATCGCCGATCATTTTGTCCTCAAATTTTGTAGTTATGGGTGGCTGTAATGCAATATACATAGGATCTCATTTATCAGGCTCTTAATATGCAAGTTTTATTGGAGTAGCAATTCATATTTCACTATTACCCAACCTCTTTAATAAGCTGGTTGCGTATGGTTTAGGTTATTGCCGATGGTCACATTAGTTATGTTGTGTAAGATATTTATATTTTTCGTGGTCTTGGTGTGTAGGGAAGGCCTCATCATGCCCCTTTATTTATCTCAGATCATTGGATTTATCCTCAAATTGGCTGGGTGAAGTGAATACAAACAGAATAGTACAGGGTACCCCAGGTAGAGCCACGACTGGGGGCATTTTTAAATATTATAGGGGGATTATTATCGGTGCATATCATTTTGATGTTGAGATTGGTACGGCCTTCCTTACGGAGATTTCGGCTCTTATTTAAGGTATTGAGTATGCTTATCAGCGTGGTTGGCGCAAACTCTGGATTAAGCTCGATTCGATGGTGGTTCTTCAGCGCTTGTGATCCTCCTCTTATTGGCCTACTTAGCGTGTTGCCACGATGCGAGATGATTGCAAGCAACTTCTCTCTTGCATGTGATTATAATGATCTCGTTTACATGGATGGTAATGCAATGGCAGGTCGTATTGCTTTTATGTGGCTTGACCATGAGACCCCATTTTGGTGGGATTTGGCTTCTAAGCAAATGGACATTTTAGTGGAATAAGACATATCATTACTCTCTAATTATATATTTAGATTCCATTAGTTATGCTTTTATTATATTGTATTTTTCTTTTGCTGGTGGTCTCTTTTTGAATTGGTTTGCCTAATTTTAATGGGCTATTTTTTAAAGCTCATTGGATTGTTTTCGTTTTCGTTTTTGCTTTTACTACTTTCTTAGGGAGGTCCTGTATATGTGTCCCCTCCTTTTTGTTGCGAAGTTTGAACATTTCAGGTTTACTTTATTTTAATAAAATAATGATTTAGTTCCCTGGGGGCTTGAGCTTCTTTTAAAAAATATATAATTAATTTTATTTTATGTAAATTAAAAAAAAAATAAGCATATGTGATAAAATTTGGTTAAATGATAATAATGCGCGTTCTTCATTAGCGAGGTCATGGCCATTATTTTGTTTTCTAAAACAAATAAGAAAATTTTGTTACTCTAAGGCTCCGTTTGATTGCAAAGATGGAAAAGGAAAATAAATTTAGTTAGTTTGTGTGAAAAGATAGAAAATAAGGTGAAAGATGTCATTTATTTTATGAGTATATATCCTCCATCCTTCAATACTTTTGGTGGAAAATTTTTACTCACCACCAAGCAAAAAGAATTTATTCATGGAAAAACTTAAAAATCAAGAGGATATCACCACTACCACTCAACTTATTTTCCATCTTCTCACTAAATCTAACTCAATTTATTTTCATTTTCCATCTTTCAATCAAACATAGCCTAAGTATACTTACTTGCTTCATATATATTAACGGATTATTTACATAATTAATTATACATTGAGAGAATAAAATATATATAGTTACAAATTGTATCTTTGGTACCAGTGAGGGATAAAATCAAGTTTTCAGGAGGAAGGATCAAGAGTTGTGCAGAGAGATTTGAATCGCTACCCTTATAACCTACTGTATAACTTTAATCAACAGGACAAATTTCAATTAGGAGTCGTGCAAAGATTTGAATCGCTACCCTTATAACTTACTGTATAACTTTAATCAACTAGACAAATTCCGATTATACGAGAGAATAGTATCAAAAGTTTTCAAAGACCTGCGTGAATTAAATTTGCTGCCTAAAAGAAGAATCGAAGGTAACTTTAACCATATTAAATCTACTTTATCAATAGTTTGGATTTATTTGTAATGGTGTGAATGAAATCTGGACTGTTGGATGTAATTTCATACTCACATAAAAACATCACATTATACTATTTTACAATGTGTACACAAAGATATATTTCTTAAATAGTAAAAAGGAAAAAATAATAATTTTAAATTTTAAAATATCAACTTTGTCTGAGAATATTACTTTCCCCTATTTTACTTCCTCTTTCTCTTTTTACATTTTCTTCCACATTTAAATTACCTTTTTTGACTATCTCTCACAGTGAAAACAACAACCAAAATGCAATCAATCACCACGACTGTGCCAGCGCCATGCTCAACCATTGTCATCACACCTGTGCCCCCACGTCTTCTGCAAAAATCTTCGTCCCCCGACGCTTATGTTTACGGTAATGATATTTTTGCTGTTTTTTTTTTTTTTTTTCATCTTTATGTGTAATTTTGGGCCATTTAGCCATTGATTAATATAAAAAAAGTGGGTGTTCCTCACGCGCTCCAGATTTATGCGTGACATCACGTTGGTTTTTAATTTAGAGAGACTTGACTATGGTCACCTATTGCCAAATACATAAACATTTAATTTTGAGTTATAATATTAATCCTAAAGTAAATCTATAGTTTTTAACAATTATTCAGTATTAATATCAATTTTTTGAGTTATATAAACAGAATTGTTTACACCTACTCCAAGTTTTTGAGTTATAATATCAAAAAAAAAATTCTCTTTGTTTCTCTTTTCTTTCTCTATTTTACTTTTGTACCATTTGAAAAAAAAAAAAAAAAAGAAGGTACATTGATTAATTATTTATATACCCTCACAAGTGAGCAAAGATTTCTAATTTGAAGTACCCAAAGATTGGGGGAACATTTAATTTGATAATTGGTTTGTACATTAATTAACTGTTTTTCACATTGATAATTCGTGCATAAATAAATTGTTGATTAACTGTATTTCACATTTCCAACTCCCATATATTTCTTAAGCTTTTATTAGATATTCATGTACTATACATACATGATACATTTCACTTTGTGCAAATTTTATTAGAACAGACATTCAAATAATATTTTTTTCTCAATTGTTAACTTATATTTATTAACGTACGTATTATTTGGTATGGACAATACTTAATGTATATATAGAGAGAGATAAGTATAAAATATACATGCACATAGCCGGAATTAAGAAAAGAAAAAGGATGAGTTGTAGTAATGTGTGGATGAATGGGGTTGCGTGACGTGTCTGAAGATTTAGGTGTGGGTGGAAGCCGAGGGTGTTCCATTATTTATGCACGTGTATCTACCGACTGGGTTTTTGTCTCCTAATACTTGGATTTTGATACAGCCAAAAATAGTGACACCTAGCTTCAAATTTTGTTATCCTTCGCATTAACTCATCGTACTATTGCTTCTGTTCGACCTGACCTGCCTAATACCGTATTCGTCCTACTGAGACATAAATTGAATTCTGTTTTCATTAGACTTTAATTTTAGTATTAATTTTTTTTTATTGTAGTTTCTTTCGCTTTCTTTTCTATCATATATATTTTTAGTTAAACACTTTTGCACTTGTATTTGCATCTCTCAATGAGAATTTCTAAACTCTAGGAAAAAGATATGTCAAAAGATTTTAATATTTATGATTTAGCATTATTGTGTTAATATTTCTTGGCATGCTCGTAGCTGAAAGGCTTATTAGTCAATTATCTCTTGTCAACACGTGATTTTTTTCTAAACAGTCGTTTGGTTACTAATAAGAATAATAATTTTTTTGATAAACATAAATAACAAATTATAGTCAATGGCCTTGTAGTCTAATGGCATCATCTCTAATCTTGTATTAGAGATTTCACATGTTCAAAACACATGAAAATACTAAATTATAACTAGTTTAGATAATATACTATGAATAAGTTTAAATATTTCCTTAAAAGTTTTGTTGACCAAAAGTCAAAACAAATTAGACTTGATGCCCTCCTCTAGATTTTTGTCACAGCTCACAACCCTCAACATCTCTTTTTGGTATTTCTCTAAATTGATCTCAATCCACAGAGAATCTAAAGTATAATGTGTATATAAATAGATGTATGTAACATGTATGGGTACCATAAAGATAAACACCTTTTTTGATCGCGGCTCCTAACAACTAATGAATGCGGTAAAGCATTTTTACGTGTTTGCATTGCGTAATAAAGAAGATTGATGCTCCTCTATAAATTATTTTAAGATGTGTATCTCGAATTGAATCAATATGAACCGTTTATCTTATTTATTATCTCTACGCAAAAAACCTCATAATTTGAACTATATACAGAGAGAGACAATTGCAGAACCAATAGTAAACACCTTGTATTTTTTCTGTGATACATCACTTTCCGTTCATAATACATATCTAAAAGTTAATTCAAGGCATATGCGTATAGCATTACTTTTGTATAAATATTAAAAAAATTCATATACTCTTTTTCCTTTATTCTAATAAGAGCGATCACCTCCATCTCATAGTCAATAAACGTTAATGGTCAAACTTAACTTGTATAATAGAGAGAGTAAATTTATCATATGTCTAAATTTTATTCATATGGCTATGATAAACTCGTACCAAAAAAAATAAAAAATTGTATTAGTCATAATAATTCATACGAGTGAAACATACTTGTATGGAATTATATATGTACATTTTAACTACTATGCTATTTTATAAAGAGTTAACAAAAAAAGATACTTATATGAGTGAAACACACTCGTATGACTCATACAAGTATATCTCATTCGTACGAGATATTTATTTTTTTGAGCTTAAAATTAATACGTACAAAACATACTCGTTTAACTATTTTTTATACTATATTTTTTCTTAAAACTTAGTTTAATATTTATAAATTTGTCTCTAATTTTTTTATTTTTTTATAAATGCTCTATCGGAATGAATTTCACGTGTGCTTCCAAAATGAGATGAAACACAATTTTCTTTAGGACTATCGAAAAACTAAATTATCAGTGGGCCAAAACAAACACATATGAGTTAAATGCATGTGTCTTTGTTTTCCGTACGTGCCAAAAATTAAGGACGAACGTAGGCCCCCACACTTAGAAAAAGAAGCATATATCGTGGATTAAGGGAGAGGATCTGTTGGACTATCGATCCAACCGTCAAAGCAAACCTACCAAGATATGGTACGTTACTACGTTTCCTGTTGTCTGATTTTGTCTTATATTTTCATCATTTCAATATCCTTTCTACGTACACTGTATAATCTGTTCAAAAAATAAATACACTAGCTGCATAGACCCGGGTCAGGCTCGGTATATGTGTAGATCTATAGTATGAAATAAGTGCGGTGATAAATGCATCATTTTTATTATTATTGAGAGCATTTATAGCGGACATAGTAAAATGATAAATTTATTTTATTCAAGTTTACAATGAAAAAAATTATAGAATAAAATTTAAGTATGATAAAAAACGAGTAAATTTATCTTATGATTAAATTTTACTCATACGAGTGTGGGGCATTTCTATATCTTTTTTTTAAAACCTCATACAAAGGTGGGTCATTTGTATGACTTTTTTTTTTTAACTTACTTCATTCGTATGCACCATTTTGTTATTTTTTTACTCTATCCGATGTGTTCTGCTCTAAAATTAACTAAGTGTATACTAAATTTGGCCTAAATTTTTCTAACTTCGCTTTGGATGTTCTACTACCTTATATACTTTATGCTTCTCACTTTAAAAAATTTTTATCGCAAACACTTCACTCTAACCGCCCTCTAACTTAATAACCATAATTATGTTAATACTCTCTTGTTATTGTGAGAGTATTTTCATTAGTACTCGCTCGACATTGAGTATCTCGAACTTCATCAATAACTTAACGTATGATCCATTTTTTTAGATATATTCGTCTTATTTATGGTGGGTAAATGTGTTAATACTCTCCCGTCAATGGGAGAGTATATTCATCAGTACTCGCTCAACATTGAGCATTTGAAACTTCAGTAATAACTTAAGTTACGGATCATTTTTTAAAATACACTCGTCCAATTTATGGTTAGTAAATGTGGTACAACTCTTCTGCCATTGGAAAAGTATCTTCATTGTTATTCGCTCGACATTGAGTATCTGAAACTTAAACAGATCTGTGGGTATTAATTTTTTTTCTTTTTTTAAAAGATATATATATATATATATATGCATTTTTTCTATTTTTTTTCTTTCATTTTAGAATATATGTGTGTATTTGTGTATGTATATATGTGTGTTTTAAAGAAGAAGAAGGAGGGGAGGATGAGGAAGAAGAAGAAGAATCCATATTCTTTTGTTTTTGAATATACATATATAGAGATATGTATGTTTTGAGGAAGAGGAGGGGGAGGAGAGGTTGTTGAGGGGGTGGTCAAAGATTGTAGTATTGTTTTGTTGTGATTAATGTTTAATTAATTAATTAATTAATAACCTTTTGATAAAAAGGTGAAATGAGAAGGTGGTGGGAATAAAGTTTATTTTAATATTAATAAATTTTTTAAAGGGTATTAGTGACAACAAAGTTGGGTGCATTTATCACCACCCTAAAACAAACTATTTGTCATTATTTATCGAATGACTACTAACTTTTAAATTTGGTGATATGTACATTTTGGAAATCCGAAAGCTTAGACCATCTCCAATCGGTATTGTAAAAATATAATGTAAAATGCTATATATACCATGCATTATAGTAAGCAATTTACAGCGCATAATTGTTAGAATGCATGAAAATCCACCCTATGGTGAAAATAACGTCGTGCTATGAGAAATATATATATATATATATTAATCACATGATGGAATGAATATCATGCGAAACAATTTCAAATAATGTCACCCGCGATGAAAAGAATGTCACAGGACCACATAATTTGCCCAATCATCTTCTCACAACAGATAGAACATCATGCCTGACAATCTTTTATCACTGGATGAAAATTACATCGTGGGGGAGATATGGTATGAAAAATGCTAATTTTACCAATTCATTACCATTTTAGCATACACTATTAGCATACACACGTTTGGTTGCATGGAGAAATATAGTAAAAATGCCATAATACCCCGTGCATTGGAGAAGACCTTATAAGGATAATGACATATCTATATTATATTATAAGGAACAAAAAAATCAACATTTTCTTTAAATAATCTTTTATCAAATCAATGGTTCATAATGTGTATTAGTACTTTTTGAGCTTTTTTAACCTTTAGATGTGTTTTTCTACATGTAAAAAAATGTTAAATCGTACTTTCGTATATTATACGCATACAAATTACTCTATTATACTTTCACTCTTATCAACTTTTATAAAATTAAAATATCATAACTTTAAATATAAAAATCATAATTCAATAAAATTTATATATTTAATACATACTCACTGAAATCTACATAATAAGATTGATAGAGTAATTCGATTTACTTGGCCAATCACAAAAAGACACATGGCTGCGCACGTTAGTGGCAATCCACTATGGTGAAGAGAGCTCGAGAGCTCAAGAGTTCTGGATTGATTGCCATTCGGGAGTCAGAGCTCCAGATAGCATGCGTATTCGACTTGAACATTATTTTCGTATACCAGATTCCAGACTCTTCCTGCGAACTCTAGAGGTTTCTGGCCAACCACTATGTTAGAATAGGTGCAGGTAGCATGGATGACTGCCACCAATTTTGCCAGCACCACATAACCTCCTTCAACTTCATTAAATGCATACCAACTGTATTAAATGCACCGTAATAGATGGAAAAGCAACATCATAATTCGTGATGATGATTGATGGCTAAATACCTCCTCTAATAGTCCTCCCCCATATTTCTCCCTCTATCATATATATATGGGAAACATTTATTTCCTTGAAAACAGAAGCTTTATTACAGAACTATACACGGAAAGGAAATACAAAAAGAAAGAGGCTCAAAGTGTATCATAAAGTTATGAGAATAGAGTAATCAAGGTTTGAGAAACCAATAACTCCTCAAACTATAGCATTGTGAGATGGAATAGCTCGAGAGATTATGTTTGATTATAATCAAAACTCATTTATTATAATATAAGTCAACCCGGAGCTCTTAACTCTGTTCACAACCGGAGGATTAACTTCTATATCCATAAAAAGGGCGAACGTCCTCTATATATCTTTGTCTTGTTATTTGTCATTTTAATTATTACCCAATTATTTGATTGTGTAGTCGAAAATAGACCTATTATAGATTTTTGCATCAACAAAGATCTATGGTGACTTTACAATTATGTGTGAAAAAATTACAACTTTATATATATCATTGGTTGAAACAAATATATATATATATATATATTAGTGGCCTTTTTTGTATGAAATTATTTGGGGTTAACTACACTTTAGTACAGTGTACTTGCCACTTGTTTTCATTTTGGGCAATCTACTTTTTGTTTTTTCTCTTAAAAAAGGCAGTAAACTTTTTATTTGGTTCTGTTTTGGTCACAGCTTTTAACATTGTTTCAATTCCGTTTGTTATTCTCCTACATGGCAATTCATTAGACATATTAAATAATTTAACTATCCACGTAGTCGCCCCAACTCAGCATCAAAATTGCGCGATATTCACGTGTTTGGTTTTGAACATCGAAGTCCCCAAATCATAAACCTAAATAATAGAGAGAAAGGTATATTCCATTCCCTAAATCCAACATCGAAGCCCTAAATCCCAACATTAAAGTAATAAACCTTAAATCCTAAATCCTGTTAAGATTGAATATTCAAAATTATACTTCAATTTCCTCATCTTTAGCAGTTGATTAATTGATTTATATAAAATGAAGAAGCTAATAGAATTAATCATTTTTAAGTTCATCCATTAACCTTTTATTTTAGCAATTACATATAAGGATATAAATACATACATACATTCAAATATATAATTTATTTTTAGCCTTTTCACAATTTTTTTTTTAATTTAATATATCTATCTCTATATATATACGTTACTCTATATATACTGATTTTGAATGTATTATTCTCTTTATATTTATGTGATGTGTGTGGGTTTTGTGTATGATTTTTTTACGGGGATTTTGAAAGATTTTTATGGTGGAAATGAAATGTTAGGGGGGGGGTGTGTGATTATTTTTCTATTTTTTTTGGAAACAAGTTAAAGATTTTATGATGAAAAATGGTGGTCCGATAGCTAGATTCAACTAGGATTTAGTGGAGAAAATGAATGGTGTTTGGTGATGTGTTTGCTGAGTGATTTAGTGGATTGCTTACATGGAATATATAAAAGCCAACTAATATAAACATGTGCCACATCATATTTCTGTTAACGAATATGAAACAGTGTTAAGTCTGGTGACGAAAGTGAAACCAAACATAAAGTGTAATGTTATTTTTAGAAAGAAAAAAAAAGTAGATTGTCCAAAATGAAACCAAGTGGCAAGTACAATGTACTAAAATGTAACTAAATCAATTTTTTTTTATGTTTTGATCTTTGATGACCCAATTATGTGGATAGGTTAGTTAGGAAAATCAAGAATATATAGCAATTGATGGGGTTAAATATTAATTTTACTATTGGCCTACAAAGGAAATTCAACATTTTTTACTCCCGGTAAAATCTCTTTTTTACCCCCGGTAAAATCTCATTTTTACCTCCACTAAAAATCCCGCTCAACTCCACTCAAATTCCACTCACCTCCATTAACTTCCACTCAAATTCCACTTACATCCACTCACCTTTGTAAAATTACCTTTTTGCCCCTCATTTTCATCAAATTTACTTTTTTACCATTCTAGATTTTACCTATAAATACCACCTTCATTCATTCATTCAAACCACACCAAAAAACATATCTTCTTTCTCTCTTAAGATCCATTTATCTCTTCCAAGAGATATAAAGCCATTGGCAATATAAATACAAGCCAATTCGAGAAAAAATAGAAGAGTCATATACTCTCTATTTTCATACCCCAAAAAATAGAAGGGTCTTATACCCTCTATTTTTACACCAAAAAAAAAATAGAAGAGTCATATACTCTCTATTTTCATACTCCAAAAAACACCAACAACCCTTATACACTCTCTCTCCTACACAGTTTATTATTTATTCTGTTGAAATATTTGTAATCCTAATTCTATACTTATAAATAGAATTAAGGAAATTATAGAGAGAGAGAAAAGTTGATAGGTTGTATTATCACCCAAATTGATCGCCTTTGAGCTAATACAAAGCAAGCACACACAAAAGGAGGACGTACCACTGGAATAGCATAAGCGCTACCAGGGGAACCTACCTTAAAAAAAAATCACGTGTTCATCATTGCGCCGCATTTATTTTTTTTATTCACCGATATTCGCTTATTGATTGGTTAATTATCTATTTCTAGATTTTGACACCATCAGTTGGCGCCGTCTGTGGGAACGATAAGTTTTCTAAAGCTCTCGTTCTTTAGAAATTACAAGTGAATTTTCGGTGAAAAACTCGAAATCCCGCGGGTCTACGTAGCTCAATATTCTCGGGGGCATAACTTTGTGCTCAAAATTTCAAATTATGTGATTCTGGAGTCCATTTTGGAGAAAATTGAAAGAGCTACAACTTTTCAGTTTAAGATTTGTTCAAATTCGTCCATCTCGGGGTTCAAAACTTCGATACAAACTTTCTGGAACAAAATTCCGCGGGTCTATGATGATTCAATATTATCAGGTGCATAACTTTATGCTCAAAACTCCAAATCATGCGATTTTGGAGTCCATTTTGAAGAAAATTTCAAGATCTACAACTTTCCAGTTCAATCAGTTTTCAAATTTGGCCATCTCGGGGTCCAAAACCGGGATACAAAGGTGCTGCGATAAAAAATGCAAAAATCCGGCAGGCTTATGCTAGCTCAATATTTACGGGCGCATAATCATTCAAAAATCCGGTTATCCAAGGGGATAAAATCCAAAAAAGAGATAAGTTATTTTTTGATAACTCATACATGATTTTTTATCTTTATTTTAATATATCTAAAGTTGTATAATTTTCTTACGATCAATAATATTTATTGTAGGAAAAATTGGTGAGCTTCCAAAAAAAAATTACAATTGAATGTAATTTTTATCAAGTTCATCCGACAAACCACAAGAAAGAAATTAAAGAAATTTTCAGCGGATATCAAACTTCCACAAAGCCGAATGCAATTTTGAAGTCTATTAGACAACAGCAGAACCACCTCAACCCAAATAGACCTGGCTGAGAATGATCATCTACTACTGCACCACTGGTCAGAGACCAAGATTTTAAAAAATCCTGGTAATAAATGAGAAAATTGTCAGAATTTGCTTAAAGTTAGAAGCGAGCAAGACTCTACTCAAAACTTAGCAATTTGCTTAAAGTTAGAAGGGAGCAAGACTCTACTCAAAACTTAGCAAATATGCCTAAGTTAGAAAGGAGCAAGACTCTACTCAAAACTTAGCAAAAAGAGCAAATTTTCCTTTTAAGAAACCAAGGATTTCGAAGAAATTGCTATCAACATATAAGGGCCATGCTTTAAACAATCACAAGTGGAGCATCTCCGGAATACTTTTACAAAACCCTCACTAGAGATACACATTATCTAGTCACTCAAAAAAATGGCTGAAGAATCTGAAAATCATCAGCATCAAGATTCCAAATAGTACTTAAATCAGAAGAAGAAAAATCAAAAATATCATGGCGGATATTCCCCGAAGCTGACCAGTCATGGCCAGTTGTTTCGGCAAAATCCGCAACAAAATCATCTAGCGAAGATTGCGATAAAAAACCTCCCGAGACAGCCTGGTAAACGGAGTCCAATGTAGCCTGGTCATAGGACGGATTCGGAAATGACGGCAAACTCACTTCAGTCAGAAAAGTCCCGTTTTCTATAAGATTCACGGTAGGCGGAGGGATCTCAGATGCAATCTCTTCCGCCGACATAAGGAGCCTTAAAAAACTTCCGGGAGCAGGTTCTGAAAGATTCATGACAGTCGGAATAACAGCAGGCATGCTATTTTCTACCGACAAAGGAAACCTCGAGGAACTTCCAAGAGGAGTGAAGGAACATAACGGGTTAACGCAAGAAAACCCCCTTTCTGATCGAGCCTCCAAAGCCGTCACCCGTGCTTGTAACTCTTCCACCTTCTGTTCAAAAGAAGCAAGAAGAGCAGTACAGCCTCTAGCGGGATTCTCAATCCTCGCCGTGGCTTCAAGAAGATACGATCTAAGAGCCTCGAGAAGTTGATCTTCGGGGACATGTTGCAAAAAAGATGCAACATTCCTCACCCCGAAAACAGTGAAGATTGTGTGATAGTCCTCACGATCAATCACATTCGGAAATATTCTAGCATAATCACAAGCTAGAGGACATCTCTTGTGGCTATGAGCACAAGCCACACATGGACGACCTGAAAAAAATGGAGTGTTTGACATTATTTGGCGTTGGAGGAAAGGGATGGTGATGGAAGAAAGGGGTTGGGTCTCGAAGGAGAGGAAGACGAAGAAGGAGAGTGAGAGGAATACGAAGAAGGAGAGGGAGAGGGAGAGGGAGATGAAGAGGGGGAAGAAGATGAAAAGGAAGAAGGGAGAAGGGGAATAAGAGAGAGATAGAGGAGCCACCGACAGGATCCGAAAAACGGCCGAAAGAGGCCGACAAAAGAAAAAGAAAAGAAAAGAAAGGTGCAAAAAAAAAAGAGAAAAAAAGAAAAGAAAAGACGGGCGAAAAAAAAAAGAGAAGAAAAGAAAAAAGAAAAGAAAAAAAAAAGAAAAAAAGAAAAGAAAATATATATGTGTTGGAAAAGGCCCGAGTAGAATCAAATTATTTATGATCAAAATCTGGTCAGCTTTACATATTAATGTTCCGAGCTCTACGACTTGCATCTAATGTCTAACGAGTTCTACACATTGATGTTTCGAGCTCAACGACTATCATCCGAGATCTAGCATCATTGGACTACGACTTGAGATCAACGTCTAGCCAGCCTTACACAATGATGTTTTGAAGCTCTAAAAGCTCTACACATTGATGTTTTGAGCTCAACGACTAGCATCCGAGATCTAACGTTCTTGAACTAAGACTCGAGATCAACGTCTAGCCAGCCTTACACAATGATGTTCTGAAACTCTAAAGACCAATGATCAAAGTCTAGCTAGCTTTACATGTTACCCGCTCTCACACCTTAGCTTTGAGCCGAACCATTTATCCGGCAAAAATATTTATCCTTCACATTCAGCTTTCAGCATAAATGATAAGGATAGGGGGCAATTGATGGGGTTAAATATTAATTTTACTATTGGCCTACAAAGGAAATTCAACATTTTTTACTCCCGGTAAAATCTCTTTTTTACCCCCGGTAAAATCTCATTTTTACCTCCACTAAAAATCCCACTCAACTCCACTCAAATTCCACTCACCTCCATTAACTTCCACTCAAATTCCACTTACATCCACTCACCTTTGTAAAATTACCTTTTTGCCCCTCATTTTCATCAAATTTACTTTTTTACCATTCTAGATTTTACCTATAAATACCACCTTCATTCATTCATTCAAACCACACCAAAAAACATATCTTCTTTCTCTCTTAAGATCCATTTATCTCTTCCAAGAGATATAAAGCCATTGGCAATATAAATACAAGCCAATTCGAGAAAAAATAGAAGAGTCATATACTCTCTATTTTCATACCCCAAAAAATAGAAGGGTCTTATACCCTCTATTTTTACACCAAAAAAAAATAGAAGAGTCATATACTCTCTATTTTCATACTCCAAAAAATACCAACAACCCTTATACACTCTCTCTCCTACACAGTTTATTATTTATTCTGTTGAAATATTTGTAATCCTAATTCTATACTTATAAATAGAATTAAGGAAATTATATAGAGAGAGAAAAGTTGATAGGTTGTATTATCACCCAAATTGATCGCCTTTGAGCTAATACAAAGCAAGCACACACAAAAGGAGGACGTACCACTGGAATAGCATAAGCGCTACCAGGAGAACCTACCTTAAAAAAAATCACGTGTTCATCATTGCGCCGCATTTATTTTTTTATTCACCGATATTCGCTTATTGATTGGTTAATTATCTATTTCTAGATTTTGACACCATCAGCAATAGCAAATCTAGAATTTATTTATTTTGTAATTTTATTTTTATATGTGTTTTTATATAGAATTATGAATGTATATTTTAGGTAACTACTAAAGTATTGTGTATTGTTTTTTTTTAGCATCCGATGCAATACCTTTTATTTTATTTTTTTATTTCACCATGCCCTCCGGCACAAGTAATATATAGTATGTAATATTACTAACTTTAAAAAATTTATTCATTTAATTCATTTTTCTCCCCTCAAACCCTCTCTAATCGATCCTTATTTTCTTCATTTTGAAATATCCAAAATCATTTGATTTCAAGAATCAAAATTTTAAATTTTATACCTTATAATATTTAACTACAAAAATTAACTATTACTCATTGGTCAAATTAGCTAAAATGTGGTTAAGGTGTTATCATGCTATGAGAGGAATATATAAAAATTATTATGGAAATAATCATACACTATCCATCTCAGTTTCAATTTAGGACGGCTCAAAATTAAACCCTCATTCTTAACGTTCACTATGCTAATTTTAGTACTTTCCTTAAAAGTGTAAAAATTAAATAAGAATTATTCATTTTGAAATGTTTGGAGTACATATATTTTGTTAATTTTGAAAATAATGGTTCAATTTATTGAGTTGCTATTTCAAAATGTGGTGATTTGGGCGGGTAATTAATTAATTTTTGATATTGTTGAATCAACCTTTAAATTTTATTTTTTGTAAAATTGTATTTTTATTTTTTATAAGCTACCAAGATTTTTGTCCACCTTTAAAAGTTTTGTAATTTCTTATTTGAAACATGGATTAATTTGCCAACGCCCTTATGCCCCACGTGCATTCCCCCTATCATGATAACAAGGAGGTCTTGGGTTCGACCCATGTAAACATGTTTGTTGAATCCTTCATTTTTGTCCACCATTACTATATATGGTGGTGTATATCCATCTATTGTGGTGGTTGTTGATTCATAATTTGACTTATCCGCTTCAATTTTTTATGATAAATATTTACAATTCAAGAGATGGACCAATTTACTTGTAGTTAACTAAGACATTTGAGAGACTGTATTGATGGCTTAAATTCTGTATATATATCTATGATTTAGGTATAATTAATTTAAAGAAAAAATTGTTAAAGAACTAATATGTACTATAGTAGAACTAATATGCAGCATAGTGATTGAGAGTCTAAATGCGAGAATTTGAATCTTATGGCTTACACATTTTTATAATTTTTAATGAATAAAAGGCTACAAGGGCAAAATAGGAAAACTGAAAACTTGATACGGCTTCAAAATCATCAAAATGCCTTTCGACTTTATATAATAGTAAATATATTTTTTCTATAAATTGTATAAATGCTAGCTAGTGGCATGCATCATGTATACTAGTGGTATGGTACACATTTATACAAATAATGATTTATTTTTTCATACAAGCTATACAATTAGTCCACTCCTACGAATATGGGGGAGGTTATACTTTTACTACATACAAATCTCTTGGACGACAAGACCTCATTTTTATGAGAACAAAGAGTACGCTAATAGTGATAAGGCTGTTGTCCAATATTGTACGAGTATAACAAGACGAGTTTGAATCATATTCTATCTTTTGTTGCTTTACTTTAAGTTATGGTCGAAAACAAATGTATCGTGGTTAAGAACATCTCCAATGTAATAATGTATTAGAAGAAACTGGATGCAACATTTGCATTAGAAAAAAGAAGAGAATGAAATGCGATGTAAATGCATAATGAGTTATAATCACAAAAAATAGATTTTTAGTGTAATCACATGTGTTAAACTTGAATACGCTAGGGCAAAAAGGAGGGACATTAATTAGAATATTTTAAATTTTATTTTATTTGATTTTAAATAAAAATTATATTCTTAAACTTTATTACTTAACACCTATCAAACAGCATGCATATAATTTATAACTTCTTCAATGAATATGGTAAATTTTAGGCAATCTGTGCAATGTAATATTCAAGGAATCTTTTCTCTTGAGAGTTGCCTTTAAGATGTTTTTTTATGTAACATGAGAAAATATGTTTGTGATTAAATAGTTCAAATAACAATGTATTTATGTCTAGTCTTTATTTCTTTGAATATTTTTCTTGACATGTTAGAAAAAAGAAAAAGAAAGGAGTTTCTTCTCAAGTGTATAATTTTCTCAGGGTAAGGGCAAAAATTGTAATTACCTTTTAGCAACGTCACATTAGTATTGATATATCACATCGATATATAACTTAATTTAAAAATTGAAGTATTTCTTAAATTGTTATCCTATTTTTTACTTTTCGTTTGTATTTCAATCATTCATTTAAAAAATAAAAATAAAAAATAAATTCACTCATCCGCTCACATAAAACTAACAATAAAGAATATCCAGTTGCACAAATTAAGTGATAAAAAACCTGAATTAGAACCAAGAGATTTTATGTTTGAATTATGAGAGTAATATCTCTTTCTTTTTTATTAACAGATGTAAAAATCGAGCAGCTCATTGGGTCGCTTCGAGGGCTCGTCTAAATTTGTTAAATGGAGATTGGGTCAGATGTCCCCCTCCTCGTCTTGTCTCTCTGTTAGCTTTGTCAAGTTGATTCCCTTTTGCTTTGTTGTTCAAAAAAAAAATTATGACGCACCCACTTTCTTTCCTCCTAAAATCGAGTACTACTTATACTAAAAATAAATAAATGTAAAACATAAAATCAAGGATAAACCTTTATTGGAATTCAGGCAATCACCATTTCTTTCCTTTTTCTCTCCCATCCCCCAATTAGTATTTCCAACTTCCATCTTTTTTCTAATCTTCTCCATTTTATTTCAGGGTGGATGATTTGACTAACTGACATTTTAATTTATACGGTCAACTAAATGTATGAAGATATGATTCCCGTCAAAATTCGTATAAAAAAGCTATGCTTTCAATTGAAATTAGAAAATTAAGCTTTTTGTGTGAATTTTGAACCTCTTAACCTCTCACCCAAGGGCATAAGAGTTATATTTTTACATTACACTAAAAGTTCATGTGCCGAATTATATCGTAAGCTTGGCAGTTTTTGAATTTAACTCGGACTTAGAACATTTTTCACATTTATTTTTCCAATTTTTAACTAACATTATTCTAACTTTTTGATTAATGGTTAAACAAATATTTTTTTCCACGAATTAAACAAATTAAATAATTTCATTTGGAATTTAATTAAGAGCTCGTCCAATTTACGAATTGAATAATTTAAAATTGTTTAATTGGTAAATTATCTAATTTGATTGTTTTATTACAAGATTAAACTAATATATAAAGTTATAAATTTAAGTTAATACTTAAGATATTAAATCATAAGACGTAAAGATAAAGTTGAAATTAAATAATTTATAAATATCATATAAGTTTATTTGAAAAAAAATCATACCATAATTTTTTTTATTGAAATAAAAATAATTATAATTAATTAATTTATAATAAAATAATTATAAATAAGATAATTTATTGAACTAAAACAATAAAAGCGAGTACTTATTGAACTGGGCCGGGCCTTCTCTAAGGCGGTCGATGTTAGACCTAAACATTCGAACTTCTCCTAAGAGTCCGAAACTTGGGGTATAAAGTTGAAGAACCGACTCGGGGGATAAAAGTCCCGCTATATTTCTCCCAAAGAAAAATAAATAAATCAGTTTTTTCTGTTTAAAATCCATTTTCCCCAATGGCAACTCTGCTCATTCTCGACTAATTAGGGTTTTAGAATTTGCAGATTAATTCGAAAAAAATGAGCGTCGAGCCATTCAACCGGTAAACTATATTGATTTGATCTGTTTTTGTGTTATCTCCATTTAGCTTTATTTGATTATTTCGACGGGAATTTCTCACGGCTCTTCTGACACTTAGTTCATAATGACGTTTTTCTCTGTTCAATTGCTCTGATTTCGAAATCTCTCATTTTCCTCCTTTTTATGTTATCAATTTGGATAGTTTGGTGAAGCTTGCTGCAAGGGCGTTTTACGATGCCGTAACTACGAAAGGAGATAATCAGCCCAAGAATGGGAGGTGTGATAACAGAGGAATTGCTGTGGTTGTACTTGACGCTCTCACAAGGTTCTTCTCCATTTATACCTTTTACTTTAGATATTTACTTAATTTGACTTCCAAACTGAGTATATTATGCAGACCGTTGAATTCAAAGTGGACTAGGTTTTATAAGATATGTGAAGTAATTAGTACGTCTAATCACCCTTGGACAAGATAATTTATCTACACTGCTGTGTTTCAATGTGTAGAATCCGATAATCGGTTGTTACTGTGCAGTGGGAAACAACTTGGTGGAGAATTTGGGGGTGAGGGTTTAGGAAGGGGTTAAAACTTAACAGTCCTGCTAATCTAGAAGTTTCATATTTGCGTGCACTGATAGTCTGATACGGACCATATGGAGACGATAGAGTTGCAAAATAACTAGAATCATAAAATAAGGTTAAATTTGCCAACCCTTTTACGGAGTGACTGGTGGTTGTGTGTTTTTATGTTGGTTATGCGTGAGTGTTACTTAGTCGTGTTAATATTCCATTTTAGAAAGCTTTAATGCTCTAGAATGAGATTTTGTGCTTTATTTCACATGTTCCAGATTTATTGGCTCGATAAAGTTACAGGAAGTGCAAATTGGATTCTTTACTCTCATATCTTTAACCTATATTTTTAAACTAGTAGACACACAGTTAGACATATGCACGTGCAAGCTTTTGAAGAGCTGTTGAGGGTTTTTAGTTAATATTACAGAGTATTGCTATTGCAATCGCTAAACACCCATTGCTTCTGTGTAGCTCTGTTTCAGTCAATAGCTGGTTGGTATATGGTTTGCGGGGTTGGGGTGCAGGGGCGGATGCATACTTTGGCAAGGTGTGGCAATTGCCCCCCATTAATGTTGAAAATTTGACCTTTTTTAATGTTAAATTTTCCCTACAAAATTTTAGAAAATACATTTATTAGCTATTTTGCACCCCTTCTTATTTTCAAAAAAAATAATAGTAGTAGTACTCATTTCCCCTTTCTTTCTCCTAATTAAAATTTTCTTTTGATGCTATATTTGCTCCCCCTTAGTCAAATTCCTGGTTACGCCCATTGGAGTAGTGGGCGGTAAGGTGTTTATAACAATGGCTTGTGGTGTCTAAACTCTGTATATTGGCCGTATATTTCAGGCGTCAGTGGGTAAGAGAAGAAGATTTGGCGAAGGACTTAAAACTGCACACAAAGCAACTTCGCCGGACCCTACGATTTTTAGAGGAAGAAAAGTTTGTCACGCGGGACCACAGGAAGGAGGTACAATAAAATACATGTACCAACATAGTACCCGAGTTTACGGGGAGCATGGAAATATTTTGATAACTCTTTCTCAACTTCACAGTGGAGAAGATATGGTTCACACTTTCAGTTATGTTTCTACACATGAAACTCTTTTTGACAAGATATTTCCTCTCATCAAGTTTTAGAATGGAAACACAAAATCCTTTGAGCCACCCAATAAAAGAAAGCCGCCTTGGGGACGCACCTGTAATTTATTCTATATTTAATGTGTTACTCTAGCTTAAAATAGTTAAACTGATCCAATTTTGCAATGAGTCAACATACATTAAGAAAAGTTTAATCGAAATACATCAAAATACACCTGTAATTTATTCTAGATTTAATGTGTTAATCAAAATATGAAAAAAGGAAAAGAAAAGAAGTACTTTGGACATTTTTACTTTAAAAAGAACAACATTTTTAGCTCCCAAAACATGATGAATTTTATCGCAGAAGGTCGGACACAAAATTGAGCCCCCAAGAGAGTATCACTGCTTCATACTGTACATGGGCACCAACTCAACTGGCACGTATTTGTTGGTTGGTGCATGTGCTGCAGATGAGGGGGTAAGGCTTTGCCGTTTGAATGGGAGAAGATGGTATTGATTACTTTGGCAGTAAAAGTCTCAAATTCCCTTGTTTTTTGACTCTGTACAAAGTCATGCCATCCCTTTGTTTTCTTAGTTACAATGGTACGAATTAGAAGTTTTGTGTGGTAAGGCAAGCAAAGTTGTTTAGAGAATGAGAAACGTAGGCATCATGTACTTGTTCTTGAGAATAGGTAGGGAAATTATTCCACGGGAAATAACTGCTTTCAAACACTAGCAACGGTTGTACAATGAATGGTCATGGACACTTCCATGGGAAGTGCGATCAAAGCACCCTTAGTGATAAAATCATCTTCATTAGGTCCTAGCGTACACATAAATCACATGCTCTGGTATGTTGGCTTTCAGAAATATCTTGTGAAAGCCATATTCTTGTAGAATCTGAGTATCTATGAAATTCAGGCATGGTATTTTCCGAGTTCTATTTAGTTTTCAGAAGTCCATTATTTCCTCATTTTTATGTAATTAACATTGTTTGACGACTTCTACTCATGAAATGATATATATACAGACTATACTTTTTCTTGATTGTTAGCACTAGGTAGTCCTTGGCAAGTTTGATGATTGTAATCTGTTCTGTCCATCACACTGGGATATTTCTTCGGTGTTTTATATTTGTTACAGACCGCGAAAGGTGCAAAAATATATAGTGCTGCTGTAGCTGCTACTGCAGACGCTCAGCAGTTTGGGAGAGAGGGAGAGGAAAAGATTAAGCAGCACACTCACTCTTACTGTTGTCTAGACTATGCACAGGTTTTCTCTTGTAATACATTATCCACAGTGCCGTACCTGTTTATCAACTGATCTTATACGCTTACTTTTATTTTTCTTTCTAGTTAATTGTTTTCTTCACATGAATCATAATATTTGTAGGTTCTTCAAACAATCCCCCCTCTATCTCTAATTAAGAGTCTGTGTTTGATTTTCACGTTATTTATGAATGCACTGATTTCATCACAATCAATGGATTAGAGCAAAACTTGTTTCCTATCTTTTAAGTTTTGGTACGTTGATTATAATCTGAAATGGACAGTGGACTCTCAATTTCGGACATCCCAAAAAGGAATAGTTGATCTTATTTTGGGATAGAGGGGAGTACTTTATCAGTTTATTGTTTTAATTTATGCTGGGCTGTCTAGGGATTATTTATTGTGCTTCCTTATATACATCTATTTATTTTTCCCTTGACAAGAACTTTGCATTTATTTTTGTTAGCTTGATGGTTCTATGCATTGTGATATGATGGGATGGAGAAATCAAAAGGAGCTTTACACCATGCTCCCTTTTCCACCTTGATTTTTCAGTTGATCAGATGCTTGATTAATTCATCTTTCCCTAAACATGAAAATATCTAAAGCGAAAGAGCCGTTGCAGATATATGATGTTGTGCGGTACAGACTGCACCGCATGAAAAAGAAGCTAAGAGATGAACTCGAAAACAAGAACACAGTTCAGGAGTATACATGTCCAAACTGCGGGAGAAGGTTTCTATCACTGTTTATGCTACTCTCTCTCCACAGTCCACACATACAAAAATATCACTTTATCATAATTTAAAGGATTGATAATCGTATGTTCAGGTATACCGCCTTGGATGCACTGCGACTAATTTCGCCAGAAGATGAATATTTTCATTGTGAAAGTTGTAATGGGGAACTAGTAGCAGAGAGTGACAAGTTAGCTGCACAAGAAATGGGAGACGGAGATGACAATGCAAGGAGACGGCGTCGTGAGAAATTGAAGGATATGCTTCAAAAAATGGAGGTTTGTTCTTTTTAAAAGACATTGTCTTTACTGATGTGATTCATACACTGATTGTCTATATGCGCTGATAATTGACGATTGCAGCACATTACATTATTAAATGCTGTGGTTGGTAGACAACTTGGTGACACTGTTGATTGCCCCTCTCCCTTGTGCTGGGATGGGATTTACTTAAAGACAATGTAATGACGTAATAGGTGCTTAAAACTTAGAATGCTCAGACTCGGAGATCATCTCCAAAAATTGTGGAAATTCTGGGAAAAGCCCCACCTCCAAATCATGAAGTTCACCCAGTTAAGTAGGCGTATGTGGATTTGGAGTATCTGCGTTGTGCTATGCGTATTTTGTATTGTGATCTAAATCTGATTTGATATCCCATCTCTGCATCTGATATGTTCCTAGACCTATTAGTTTTGTATCCTAACCAACTGAATTTATAGCTAAACCAAAACATAGAAAATATGGGAAGAATCCTTGATTGATTGCATCAATCCAATGATTCCTTCAATCAAATTATTTACATCAGTCAAGGAGATCTTACACCTAGACTTAACTAAAATAGTAAATAATATTTATTAATCCCATAATCTCAACCGAAGCGTATCTGTGTTAATACCTCTTGTCTGCAATTTTTAGGGTTTTTGTTCTTCTATAGGTTCCATAAAACAGGTTATAATTATCTTGCTACTAATTTAATGCTTCTACAGAACTCTGTGTAAATCTCTTACACATTCTACACGTGTTTATATTTTTTATTAGTTAATATGGTTAATCGAGTGCAGGTACAGCTCAAGCCATTAATAGATCAACTAAGCAGAGTAAAAGATTTACCTGTTCCTGAATTTGGAACCCTTCAGGCCTGGGAAGTTCGAGCACATGCTGCTGCTCGTGCTGCACTTGGCGATTCTGATGCCAATGATCCCTCTAAATCTTCTCAGGGGCTTGGGTATGGTGGGACACCTATGCCATTTCTTGGAGAAACGAAGGTGATTTCAGTTCATGTTTCTCTTAGATGTTTGTGCTAGAAATTGTTTTCTCCTGTTACTTGTATCATTTTAGTGTACTGATCCCTGCAGACAATTTGTTGTTAATCAGCATAAGTACTTTCATCATGCATTTTTTCTACTTTTTGCATGCCATTTGAGTTCCAAGTTTCTGACAAAGTGTAGCATTGGGAATTCAGCATTAAATTCAATGTGTATTGGGCATTTGTGCTAAATATTAATATTCTTCCTTTACTGAGCACCCCTTTTACAGAAGGTAAAGTTGTATCACTTGTGTTAATTTTCTTTGATATTGTTTTATCATGCATTGTAGAAGGGACAGATTCTTAGATTGTTCATATTAACTATTCATTCCCAGAAGGAATATTGAGCAAAAGATTCCTTAGTTCAGTAACTAGAAAAGATTCTGTTTGTCATTATGTTGTTTGCAAGAATTTTATGGCAACTCTTTGCAGGTTGAAGTTGCTTTCTCTGGTGTACAAGAAAAAGGAGAGAGTCTTAAATCTGAAAATGCAAATTCACCTATGAAAGTTTTGCCTCCGTGGATGATCAAGCAAGGGATGAACCTTACAAAAGAGCAGAGGGGGGAGGTCAAGCAAGAGGCGAGGATGGAGGTCACTCCAGTATCCGAAGACAAGAAGTCAACAGATGAAAAAGCTGATGTGAAGAATTTACAGGCTTGTTTACACAGATTAACCTTTTATTTCACTCTTATTAACTTTTAATACCTTTAGAACTCACTTGTTTCGACTTCCTATCTTGTAGGATGAATACTTTAAAGCTTATTATGCTGCTCTACTTCAGAGGCAACAGGAACAAGAAGCAGCTTCCAAAAGGGAACAGGAGTTGTCAAACACTAGCATATACAATGGTGTTAGTGGCACATCTTCAGAGCGCCAGGTTGGCATGAAGGCCAAACGTGATGACGAGGGCGAGGCAGATGATGGTGTTGAATGGGAAGAGGCTCCACCTGCAGGTATATAGTAACAATTATTATAATATTTAGTTTTTCACTTGATCACGTGGATGTTGCATGAACTTCATAAATGAGTTGTTATATTATATCTTGTTTTAGCGTGTGCTTGTCTATGGTGTGTATGTTGGGTCCTGACGTGTTTATGTTTATATTTTCTAAAACATAGCGTTCACTTTCATCTGAAAAATAAAACAAAATTTTCTAATGATCTTGTAATATATGCGGTGAAAAAATTGTCAATGCATGATTAGTGATCATGGGGATCAACTTTGGCTGGACCTTAGAATTTTTTATGGTATTTATTATTTGCCTTTTCTTTTTAAAAGAAAGTGTAACATTTCCTTTTAACCTCACTTTATTGTTAATTGTGAGGATGCCATGTTATAATATTTGATTTAGTAAATCATATAGCAGAGTTTGGCAATTAAGTCTATAGGTCTTAGTGTTTTAACTGCCTATATATACTTTACATTTTTAACATTTGAACATGTTTTTCCTATAATTTGGGAGATGTTGAAAAGGGTTTGAAGTTTCAGAATGATGGACCTATGCACATCCTCATTTCACTTAAAACCAGGTGCTGTGTGTTTGTTTCCATTTTTGTTTGGAAGAGGATCTTAAGAAAGATGAAGTTACAATAGGGATGAGCATCCTTCAAAGCTCGTAGGAGGAGGTCAAAGACAAGAATCTTACCAAGCTTCAGAAAGATACAACCATAAAAAGAAGAAATTTATGGCGTTTGGGATTCACTTTTCCCTGGAAATTGCTCCAAATATCATATTTTTCATAAGGAAAAAATTCCTGCAATAGAATTATTTTCCATGTCAGTCACTCAAACTTGCCTGTACTATACTAAAGGGCCGTAAGAACATCCTTTCCCTTACAAATGTCATATTTTTCATAAAGAGATTTAGGTTTTGTTTGATTGGGATGGCAAGATGGGTTTTTTGAATTATAATTTTTTTGACCGCTTAGTATCATATTGTTGATTTCTTGGTTTGTGTTCTGATACGCTTTTTATTGAAAGGGAATGCAGGGGAAACTTTCAAGGTGTACGACTTAAATGTGGAAGCAGGTGCTTCGGAGGAAGATGAAGATGAGATTGACTGGGAGGAGGGGTGAATTATGAAGTACTTCAATCTTGTTGTTTAAGATCCAATGGTGGGTGTGAGAGGCAGGCTTTTCTCTGGCTGTATCTTCTTGCAGATTATTCCATCGTTTGTACCGCAGGCTTCAATTTGTGTACCTCCTAACTTTTTTTATATTAGACTCTCCGTAAACTGATATTTGCTTCTCTTGGATGTCAGGTGAAAAATCTGTTAATATGCCTTTTCTTGGAGACTTTTAGAGAGAGTATTTGAGACTTAGTACCCGCAGCTATCTTCATGTACTATTAGATGCTGTTCAAGCCATTAGTGAAAGCAGTCCATCTGTTATTCTACTTCCAGCCACTGTTCATGTATAAGGTACACGATAGTATTTTACTCTGTCTCAAATCGATGGTCCCGCTTTCCTTTTTGGTATGTCTCAAATTGATAGTCCTATTCCTTTTATGGGACATGATCAATGTACCAATGTACCAAATTTCACAATAGAAAATAAGTTGTATTTTAGACCATTTACTATAGGTCGAAATAAGTCTTTACTTTTAAAGAACCAAAGTCAAGTTGGGATTATCAATTTGAGATGGAGGGAGTAATAGTTAATATAATAATATTACTATAGGTTGAAATAAGTCTTTTACTTATAAAGAACCAAAGTCAAATTGAGATTATCAATTTGAGACGAAGAGAGTAATAATTAATATTATGAGGTTTGTAGTAGCTTGTGGTCTTCCTCTAGTTAATAGAGTTTTCAACAAATTTATTAAATATTTTGAGTACAAATTGTCAATCCCATCAACTTTGAAAGAAAGTTTTTCTTGAAAATGAAAATAGCATAGTATCAAAAATCATTATTTGGAGTGGTGGTGGTATAAGAATGGACAAAATCATGACTTGTGGAAGATCAATATACTTTGATCGATACAATTTTTTTATTTTTTGTTATGGAAAATAAAATGGGCATCTTTTAGTTTAGATGCAGTGGTTTCATTTCAAATCTTGATTTTAGGAATGAGAATGTGGCCAAGGTGACTTTGTGCATCCCCTAGCATATAAAATCAATGATCATTACCCTTTTCCTCAAAGGAAGGCCAACAACTCTTTGACATTTCACTTTTAATATAAAGTCAAAATGGATGGTCAATGTATGGTCCAATTAGGAGCTGGCTTGACGGTGGGCCAACCCCCATTAATCCACGTGGGCAGCATAGGCACATACTTTTGGGGAAAGTTAAGTTATATATACACCTCCATTGGTGGGTCTACCCGACAAGAGCCTCTCATTTTTTTGCAGAAAAGAGGCCTTTCAAAGTCCCATTCCCACTTCCCTAAGATAAGGTTAGTTGAAATGCACCCAAAGACCTACTCCTTGTCCATCGAGTTAGCAACACTCGCAAACTCCTAATATACATCCTTTTGAAGCTGAGGGTTTCTGTTCATAAGACCACAAAAAAAGAACGGAAAATATATCCTCTCTCTCCTTGATTAAGATCTCACTATTTCTTTTTGGTTCCCAGATTGTGACCGCAGGAACGCAATCAACGTATAAAATCTCACAATGGCAAAGTTGTTCTGTTTTTGGCCTTTGGTTATATTGAAATTAGTGCATCTTTTGAAGCAAGTTGGGCAAACAAGTGCTACATTAAATTGGACACCATAATAGGTCGTACCCTACTCTCACAGGGATGATGTGTACGTAGGCTTTATAAATGATATTCAAACATGATATGTTGGAATTGTTATGGTACAATCTATGGGCACCTATTAATGGCGTGCTGACATGCCCATCAACTAAAACAATGGTTTATGCCGTCTCGATCAGGTTATGCTTGCTCTAACCTATCCGACATTGCAAAATCAAGTAGCAGATTTGCTACCAAATTTGTTATATTTCTATTGGTAGTAATTTAGATAGCAAGTTTTCTCTCTCCTCGTCGGACTCTCTACCTCAAAACCGACTGAACAAAAAAATGCATATGTAACCGAATCAAATGCATGCAATAGATACATTTGATACCTTTCCACTGCAGAGTCGATCTTCAGAAAAATAAAATGGAAGTAGGAACACAATTTACTAGAAGTGTATAACTTGAATCGAATTGGAAGTCATCCCTCCATGGCCAGTTGTCAACGTTAGTTGTTAAATTTTTCATTACCTTCTTTTTCCATTTTTCTTTTGGGAGACAAGTAATTGTTAGGTTTAACTGTTTTAAGTGACGTTTTTCCTTTTACTATATGGTCATCTCTTTCTTTATAAATTTATGGGAATATACTATATTATATGTATATGTATATATATAAAGAAATCAACATTTGACAATCTGCTTTTAATGGCCCTTTGTTGCTTAAACGCAAAGGGTGTTTCATTGGAAGGATCAACAATTCTGCTCCCTCTCCGCATCATTTGGACCCGAGAACTCTCTCTCTCTCTCTCTCTCATGTACATATGTTCATAAATTAAGCATAACCATTTGAACGGAGTCTCGTGGAAGCAAACACAGCCCTATGCCAAATTACAGCTACATTACTTATGCTACTATTCCAATTCCCATCTGTCAACCTTCAAAACCCCGCAATCACCTCCTAAAAACACCACCATCACTCTCTGTCCCATGATCCCTCTTCTCCCACGACTATGGTTTTGAAGATTTCTCCTCGTTCTTTGGCAATCATTATTACCCTCTCTCTCTTACTATTCTTTCATGGATGCTGCACCCTCATTTTCAAGAACGGCACAACTACCCACCCTCTCCCTACCCCCCCACATATTTTTGCTAGCAGGAAAGCATTGTCCACCAAATTTGACTTCACCCCATTTATGCATCACAACCATCGCCACCGCCAGAGCCATCAGCCGGAACCAGCTGAAAGTGAGATTGACCCACGGTACGGCATCGAAAAGCGGCTTGTCCCAACTGGCCCAAACCCTTTGCACCATTGAGGTTCTCTCAATTGCATGTACTTTTGTGTTCATGTTGTTAATTAATTTTATTTATTACCTCGATCAAGTGAGAGAAGACATCACTTGTGAGTTTTTCCGAATTTAAATATGTATCATTCTATACTTGTTTGGAAATTGAAAAACATTAATTCATGCCCAAATCATCCCAACTTAATTTGATTGTAATATAGTTGAGCTAGCTTATGTGTTTTTGAAATTTTTTGCTCCTCAAAAAGGAAGGTTTTAAATCTCTTCCGTTTAATACAATAATAATAAAAATTTCTCCCACCTCAGATGAAGGTTTCAAGTCATAATTTCTCTTAAATTTGGGTAAGTGTCTTACTAAGTAGGGTAGTTTACTCGCTCAAAATGTATCTTCATGGTTGATCTCTGGCTGTTTTGGCTAAATGTATGTGCGTTTTTTAATGGATAAGCAATTGTACAATTGAAATAAATTGAACAAGTGTTGGGGAATGAAAATATGTTGACTTAAACGCGAGTTCTGTTGATGGTATAGATTTTATTTTAAAGTTGTTTTGTGTCATTAAATTCAGAGAAGAAGAGAAGAGTGGCTGTGACGGCACGCAGGGGATGGGGAGTGGGAATTGTTAAGTTGAGTAAAATTTACATTAATATTGGGGTTTGTTATGATACTAACTTTGAAACATTGTTAATGTAACAGTATGGTTTATAGGTAGCAAAGGATGCCTCTAGAAAGGTTTGACATTGAAAAATAATTTTCCTTTTTCATGATGGTAGATCTTGTGGGGCCCGGGGAGGATCGTCATAATATTATAATATAATAGCATAATACGCCTATCGGAGCGGTAATGTTGTTTTGCTCTTTCAGTGTATTTATTTAATACTCCAATAAAAAAGGAAAAAGAATTGATTGGATTACTTTTGATAAGGCCAGCCTATCCTTGCTTATGAAAAAAGAAAAAAGGTCGCGGGACTTATATATATATGTATTGTTATGTGTTTTAAATTATAATCGATGAAATTAGCCATTCTATAATTTATAGCCCTTCCCTTTCCCTGTATTTTTCTTCTTATCGAACCTTTGTATCTATTATCAAAAAGAAAATTATCGAACCTTTGTACTCACACATCATGACTTAATGTTTTGGCTTTCATACACAAATGAAGAAATACTATACTTCAATGTTCGTACGCACAAAAGAAAGTAAAAAAAGAAAAGAAAAAGATACAACACTTCTTACGGAAGAAATTATTTCACCTTTTCAAAACCACGCTAGAATTTCTATCTCATAATAAAACTTGCTTAAAGGATCCCTATTTTTCTTTAAAAATGATTGATTAACAATTTGTTAAATGCTTTTCAGTTTTTGTTATATATCCATATCCATATAGATAATGCGTGCGTAGTTGTTTTAAATAAGAAGGATACAATTTTTTAAACGATCACTTTGATGAATCAAATTATTATTATTATTGTTATTATTATCTAGGTTGAGGGTTGGTAGAAAATAATAACGCTGGAAGAAAAGTTTCTAGGAGAAAGTTTTTGACAGTTTTTATTTAAATAAAATAAAACTCGTCTCTTATCGTGACTTTTGATGACCATCCATAAAAAAGGGCCTAATAATTTCTAGACAGCCCATCCAATGCATGGGAATAGGAAAATTGGATTTTAACTTAAAACTATGCCCATAAGTTTGAAGAGGCCCAGGACCCAAGCAAGCTACACATTGGACCACCTAACCAGAACTCAAACCAATCTCCGACTATTTGCCCTTCGAATTTTTTTTAACCATCTTTAAGCGGGGAAGCAGAGGGACTTGTTGCTCCATCATCTCATTACGTATTAAAATTTAATATTTAATTTGTTACCAGAAAAGTTTACATTCCCGACCACAAGTTCTGTCGAATGTATATGATATATATATATATATATATATATATTTATTTGATTTTTTAACATTCTTTAAATATGTTACAATTGTTTAACTACTACTTTAGTATCAATATATATATATATATATATATGTATATTTAATGTCTTACATTTACATATAATTTATCTACCACACATGACATGAACAACGATTGATAATCCTATGATTAGCACGATGCATCTAACCTCTTAGTCAGGGGTACGGTTAGAAGCCAGTATGAAAGAGAAAATTATAAGAAAAAAAAAATACAATTTCCTTTTCCAAGGATAAAGTAAAGATCAAGAAATATTTTCTCCTATGAGTTTGATTTGGCTTGCATGCACGAGAATCTTTCATTTATTCAACTCTCCCAATGCCGTTACTTTCTCCGTCGAACTTTTCATTACATGCTAATTGAGATTGTATATTTTTTCTATTTTTTGTGTGTTTGGAGAAATAATTCTTTTTCTTATAATGATATTGTTCTCTTTCGTAAAATTGTAACCTTGATTATTTTCATAAAAAAACTTTTAGTTTGAGATGTTAAATTTTTATTTATTTTTAACTTAAAATAGGTGAAGTAACATTTATATTAGGTAAAATATTTGTCCAAGTAAGACAAGTGGCAGATAGCTCACCATTAAACATGCTTGCCAAACTAGTGCCACCGCCATAATCATCCCCTCGAGTGGATTCAACGGTTTGAGATTAGCATAATTTATTTTTATAAAATTGGGTACGTGGTGGGACCGAAGTATTAAGACGCTAAAGTCAAGTTACAGGTTGCAACTATTTATACATGTATCTATCAGCTATCTTCACACTAGATTTGAAAGAAAGTTTACTTCAACGCCAGTATATATATATATATATATATATGTATGTGTTGACCCAACTACTTTCCGCCCTATGTCTCTATCCTCAGTCAACGCAACGCCGATTTCTTTTTTGACCGCCTTTTATCTTCTAAAACTTTCTCCGGTAAGAAACTTGCGTATCTGCCTTAACAATAACAATACAAAGATATTGAGCTCGTTTAATTATCTTTTAATTTACTAATTAAATAATTTAAAATTATTTAATTTTAAATGTTTGATTATACAAATAAATTAGTATTTAAAATCATAAATTTAAGTTAATATTTAAAATATTAAATAACAAAAACACAAAAACATAATTAAAATTACATAATTTATAACTATTATCTAAGGTTATGAGAAAAAAAAAGTACATAACAAATTTTTTTAGTAAAATAAAAAAATTACAATATGTTAATTTGTAATAAAACAATTATAAATAATATAATTTATACAATTAAATGAATTTTAACATATTTTTAAAATTTGAATTGAATACACTCTTTTTAAAATCAGTCAATAAATACTCAATAGCTTGGTGCCTTGGTGGTAGGCTCACTAACCTGTTGTTAGTACACGGGAATCAAAGTTTCAAAATTTGTCATTGTAATTCAATGACGACAATATATATAAAGAAGTTACTTTTATCTTGTCACTTTGCATATCTGCTCAATCTTTTCAAGAAATAAGTTTATTAAGAATATATTATATCACTCCTACACATTTTTCTTAGGAATAAATTAATTGATTAGATTTATATTTTAGTCCAATTAACATTAATTTATTCTAGAGAGAAACTATTGCTCTGAAATAATATTGATCCTTCAATATTATGATACTTTATTAAGGACCCAAACTAGTTATACTTTCTATCTAAAATCATAAATTAGAACTATTGTATTGTTTATATTTGTAATCTTAACAAACTAAAAGATTCACATAATTATTTATTCATTCTAACATATCATATATATTAATTTATTGCTAGCCGATCCCGCTATTAGATCAAATTTGCTATTAACTATTATAATTGAAGATAAAATCTTTTGTCATATAATTAGTTGGCAAGAAGTGGTAAATTAAAGATCCTTTAACATAAATGAGGATCAACTTTGTAATTTACTTGCCTCCCTCCAAAAATAGTAAGCTAACTAGAGATATACACAATATTCGTTAAAGGGATATTGTTCAAAATTCAAATCAATAATTCGTAACTTTCTCTATCTTATCATATTTGACAATATGCTTTGATAGTGAATTTGGAAGGAATCCCACTATAACATTCACACAATTTACACGGTAAGTCAATAAGAAAAACGTTTCTGGCGAGTCAAAGATCCAATAAAAATAGCCACTGCCACCTAATGCCGGTCAGCTAAGGCCTAGTCCATATATATATATATACATCCTCCCCTCGGCTCATATAGTCGTTGAATCACTCGAAAACATCGTAAAATGGGCCATAGATTGGCTATGAGCAGCTACAAAGACTTGCGAAAGAGTCGAGCCGTCGGCTTAATGGAGTCAGTAACAACGTTTTGGGCTCTGTGCAGCAAACGAGCTAGTCGAGCCACAAAGAAGCTGGTGCCTGGAGGTCGGTCAAAGCAACTGTTTTCGACGATTAGCAATAAGGCGATTCCGTTCCGTCAAAAGAAGAAGAAGAAGATAGGCGAGGACGAATTGGACGATGAAGAAGTTGAAGGTGATGGAGGGCTGTGGCAGAGGGAGATATTGAGGGGTGATAAATGTCAGCCGTTGGATTTCTCCGGCGTTATATATTACGATAGTGACGGGAGGCGGCTGAGCCAGGTGCCGATGAGGTCACCACGTGCGAGCCCCATGCCGAGTTATGCTTATAAATCGGGAAAGTCATCACCTCACCCCTCCTGATTTCTTATCAAATTAAATCTCTTAGTTTAATTTTTGATAAAAATAAAAACAATAATCTCTTGTGAATTGTGACCGAGAGTGTCTCTGTGTATAAAAGTTTTTGATATACAACTGAATTTTTGTCCTGCTAATCCTCTTATTTTTATTTTATTTTTGTTTTGTTTTTTTCCCACAAAATTAAGTACGTACATCTCCGAATGAATTATTTACTCGCTCCATAACCAAACTCAAAAGTCGTCAAACTCACGTTTTGATTAATTTTCAAACATTTTAATAAACTAAGCATACAAATGAATTTCAAGAAAGTTAAGGTCGTACCATGCACTTTTTTCATTAAACGTACGTGTCACAATAACGTACTGTCATGTTTAAATGCTTTAAGATTTTAGAATTAATTAAAAGGCATTTGGAATCCAATGGTTCCAGTTTGATACATATTTATATAATAAAAGTTAAGAATCTTTAAATCTTAAAAATAGATAGCACTTTGACATAAGTTAAAATCTAATAAAATAATAAATGAAATGAAGAGTAGTTTACTCATGTTATTCATAAAAAAATATTGAATATAATTTATTTACAGTTCACTGTAATAACTCTCCTTCCTAGTGAAAGAAGATGGTTTTGGATTGATTCCCCATCTTCCTTCTCTTTCTCTGCAAATTAAGTCCAAATGTACCTTCAAAGATAGATCAAAAATAAAAAATAAAAAATTGTTCATATCAATGTAATTAAGGTTTATTAGTAATTTAATTGAACCGATAATCTTTGCTTGGGTGGAAATCAACTTCTTTTGTACACTATCAAGCTTTTTAAACAAAGTGGATCCTGACGGCATCAACCACGGTCCACGGCCCCATTATGTGTGTGTGTATATATATATCTTGGTCTATGCTCCATCATGATAGTTTGCATATTGATTTGAGGGAAGATTAGACTTGAGAAATTACAAATTTTACGACTGTAGAAATAGAAAAAGAAGGGAAAATTAGGAAGAAAATTACTAATAATTTAGGGGCCATCATATTGCTTAGGAATTGATATGGCCAAATGGGTCTGTCGTGACTCGTCTGGTTTTCCATTTTTTTTTTTTTTGGATACAGGCATACAAAGATAATTTAATATAGTAGTGGATTTTAATATATATATATAGCAAACCCAAACGGCCTTAATTTTCTCCATAAAATCTACTTATATATAACGGGTTCACCATCAATAAAATAAAGCAGCTAGCACCATTCCCACAAATTCCTAGGAATAAACTTTGGAAAACTTCATGTCCTCCTAAAATCAAAATCTTTCTAAACTCTTCCAACTGCAGCAGAAAACCTATTTAAACATCATATTATTCCCTCACCTTTGTGGACAGATGGATAACACTCTTCATTGTCTAAAAGAATACAAAATGTAGGATGAAGTAAGAAATGCTATATATTACTTACATAAATTGGAAAGAATTGGACTTCAAACAGTTCCACACTCATATCAACTACACTTCTGGAAACAACTTTTAGCATTGCGGATCATATGCAAAACCAGAAACGAAGCTATATTCAGAAATAAATCTATCAAAATTATGCAAATCGATAGAAGAAGCTTACATCCACTATACACAATTCCGGCAAGAAACCAAGGGAACAAATTTTAACTTTATGGAAGGAATACCAAATTGGATGGACTCCATCCTCAAAACTGTGTATAAACTAAATGTAGACGGCGCTTCTTCGAGTTCAAGCGACAGTGCAGGAATTGGAAGTAATACGAGACATGCGAGGATAATTTATTGTATGATTAGTAGTCAATACAGGAATAAACACAAACACACAACTTTGGGCAGTGACAGATGGACTATATAAAATACACATTGAAACTCACTCTCATACCATCTTTCCTATGCTTAGCAGGGACCGCACGGAGAGGCAAGACCATCTTCTTCTGAAGGATTTTAAAGCATAAATCCATGAGATGGAAGTAGTCTGGCTGGGGTTAATTTTCCTACGGAGAAGTTGACAATGTTGAGATATGCTGGCTAAATACGGAGGAAACAATGCTTATATGTATAAGAACTTTTGGTAACCTCCTAATTTTCTAAGTGATGCTGGTTTAGAAGATATGCATTATAAAAAAAGAATCCCAAACAGTGTGTGTATATATATACATAAAATTTCAAGGGTGGATCAGTTTGTATGGACTGAACTTTTTGTGACGGTTTTTCGTCGCTTAAAACATATTTCCGATGTTTTGCCAATGAAAAACTGTTGTTAAAAGCCCGGTTCGTATAGACCGACCGTACAAAAAATGCACTCTCTCTCTCTCTATATATATATATATATATGTGGGGAAAGTTTAAGTTACACCAGGTGTAAAATAAAGAAGTTTTACACCCGTCAATTATTTTTTGTCAACTTCATAATTCATCGATCTATCCGTTAGATTATATGGGGAATTGACAAATTAAACCCTGATGTATAGGGTCATT
Source organism: Lonicera japonica (assembly GCA_021464415.1). Lineage (NCBI taxonomy): Eukaryota > Viridiplantae > Streptophyta > Magnoliopsida > Dipsacales > Caprifoliaceae > Lonicera > Lonicera japonica. Next base: position 13,308,570 of record CM038467.1, on the reverse strand, counting down.
TACAATGTTTTCCCCGATGTTTCAAAAGTAGCAATATCAACCTCAAGGTATCTTTAGTGTTGCAACTTAAACCTTCCATTAACTTATGTTTTAAAAAAGTTAACGGCCACTAACGTGGCAATGATGCGAAACAATCTAGTTGAAAACAAAAGTATAAATGACAAATTAAACCCTGAATTATGGAGTCAATTGCAATGTTCCCCATGATGTTTTAAAAATGGCAATGTGCACCTTAAAGCACATTTTCAACTCATTTTCAACACATTTCATCGCCTTTTCTGTATTACGTTTTAGCTTGATACAAGTATCACTACATTAGTGGCAATTTTTCATTATTTTTATTTGATTTAAAATTATTACAAAGCTTTAAGAAAGAAAATGATGACCCATAAGAGCACTAGGAACACTTGTAGCCATCCATATCTTTTAATGACATTCTTTATTTACCTCTCCAATGCTGATATATTCCTAAACAGTATAGAAATAATTTGCTTATATCTAGCACATATTTGTGGATCGATTAAACCACAATAAAACTTTATATCCATGTTCAAACTAAAACAAAAAAATTAAAAGACTCAAAGAACTTCTTTTAGGAAATAATAAAAGAAATAAACAAATATCTACACCAAAGCATTGGCAATCCCTTCTTTTTGGTGGAATTTATCCATGAAATATGTATAAACAAATGTTTGGTCATAATAATAAACTTTTCAATTCATATTTTTGAGATTGCTTTCTTTCATTATGAGAAAAATGAAAATAGAGTATGCAATCTTAATTAGGTTGTTATAGTAACTTTTGAAATATTAGGGGGAACATTGTAACTTACTCCATACTTCGAGTTTTAATTTATCATTTTAAATGTTTTGTTCCATATCGTCACTACATCATTAAGCCATGTCAGCAGTTGTTAACTTTTTTAAACAGAAGCTGACAAAATGTTTAAATTGCAACACTAAAGGTAATTCGAGGTTGACGTTGTAACTTTTGAAACAGTAGGGTAAACATTATAAATAACCCCATACTTAAAGGACTAATTTGTCAATTTTCCATATTAGATCATTATTATATATCAACGATGCATGTGGAAAATCAAATTAATTAGAGTAGTAGAAGCCTCTCATTATAATCATATTATATATTAATTTTGAGCCTTATAAAATTTAAGTCAAACTAAGTGTTTTTATGGTATCTACAGTATTTATAGGTATCCCTCTTCTTCTTAGACGCCTTCATCATTTTTGGTTTAGGCAGTTGACTTAGATCTATCTGAGCGGAGATCTCACCCACTGGTATTGTTAGAGAGTGAATTGCTAATGAGGTTTTCTTTAGTAAGATTAGATATGTCCTTATTTTTGTTGCTTTTCTTATTCCATTTCTTTTGGTTATAGGGAGAACTGTGTTCCTTTGACGCTTAAAAGAGGTAAAATAACTAATAAATTAGACATGTTACAGCCTTGGATGGTTTTTTAAACTCCTATCTGTTTGTTGACCTTATCTAAGAGCTCTTACACAGTTCTTGGGGCCATTCTGCCAAGGTCATCAAGTACTAAAGAAAGCTTCCATGAAGGCAGCGACTGCAACTCCCTTGTTTAGATTGCTGATCGGGGGCTTTCCTGATTGATATGGCTAGCATAGTCCTTTAAATTTTCTGTCGAATTTTGCTTAATAGTGAAGAGGCAAGTAGATGGTTTAAACTGTTTTCTTGTCCCAAGGAAATGGGACACAAAATTGGTGCTGAGCTCTTACGAGCTTTGAACTTAACTGGGAAGGAAAATGTTGCACCACATACGAGCTTCCCTTTGAGGGTTGTGACAAAGGCTCTGCATATGATACCGTTAGGGACATTTTAAAAGCCAATTATGTTTTTATATTACTGTCAGTGATCCATAAGGTCTGTTGAGCCATCATATGATTTCAAAGTTAGGAGTTTGAATCTTTCAAGAAAATGACATGTTTAAATGTGCTCTGCGAATAGGGATTTTGAGTCCTTCACCAGGGTTGCATTAGAGCTGCTCCCAGAGTGGCCCATCTTTTTTAGTGCTTCAACCAGTTTTAGACCCCAGTCTCTTCTACACCTCTTTCATGGAGTCCTTCTTGGCAATTATGTCGAAGACAAACTGTCGAGGTCTATCTATTACTTCTTGATTAAAATGGAGGGGAAGCCTGCCGTATCTTTCCCCAACTCTATTAAAGATTGAGGTTCTAGAGCGCCTTTTCCTCACAACATTCACTTGTGGATCCTTAGGATGAGGAAGTTGGGGAGGAGGTCTGACTAACCCCTGTTTAGAAAATTAGTGTACCTCATTGAATTAACCAGCAATGGTTCTACTATTGTCACCATGGCTCCCGCGAGGTCTCCTACGTCGATTTCCTAGCTTGTTAATAGCTATAATATGTACATTATTAGGGACATATATGGAGGCTGAAAATAAGGCTAACCCAGTCCTTGTGCTAGGTGGAGGTATTGCCTTCTGAGCTATGAGCTTATCAATTTGAACCTGTAGAGTAATTTGTTGTGCTATCATACTGATCAAAAGATTAGTTTGGGTTTGATCAAAGGACAAGATGGATGTCTGATGTTGAACTCCCGTGTTTAGTATGGTGCGACTTTAAAAAAATGTCTCTCCCATAGAGGGCGTTAAACTATTGGTGTAAATATCTAGAATATATATTTAACCACATAATCAATATTGATTAGCTTAATAAAAGGATATTGTGAGGAGTTGGCAGTGTGGATGACACGTCAGCAATGTAATAACCAAATCAAATAATCAACACAAATGGACTATCGAGATTATAGAAGATGTTCGACCCTTTATGTGATAAGGCCCACTCCTCCTCCGTGAAAGAGATTTGAGCTCAGAGTATATAGATGATAATAGTATAGAGCAAAGCTCTGATTATACAAGAATGTGTACTACAGGCTAGTCTATCTGTTACAATGGGGTGTTAAGATCTTTTTTCTTACATATTGACTATAGCTACTAAAGTCTGTGAACTTTGATATGCTTATCAGGCCTGTAGAGTACCTGTAGGATAATATGTAAAATGAGAAAATATTTTTTGTTCTTGTTTGAGTATGGGTATTCAATGCTCAGAATTTCGGTCGTTGTAATAGAGTAAATGCTTTGTATATATAGTAAGGGAAAATAGGAGTCCTGTGGAGCTAGAGTGGGTAGCCAGAGCTCATTTCATCATTATAGTGGTTAATCAAGCATGTTTATTTTTTTTTATCTTGCTACTCCCTTTAATCCAAAGCATTAAATGTAGTTGGCAGGCATTTAATGCAGTTTAGGTAGTCTGTGCACCAACTTCTGTCCCGTTTGCTAGTAACTTATGCTTCCTTCAACTATTCTGACACAATTGTGTTCAGAATTGTATTTAGCTTTTTAGCATAGGTCTACAGGATTAAGTTTTGAGGGCCTTCTCGTCATATTAAGTAAGACTCATTTAGGCATTAAAAAAAGGCTAGTGCTCAAGACCTTGTTAAAGCTTCCTGCCTACGTGGATTGCCACTGTCTTCCTTGTTTACAAAATGAAGTAAATTGATATATTACCCTATCACACATAACCACTATTTCCATTTCCACCACCACCTCCAACCACTTTGACTTACCACCTGCAACCCTGTTTTTCACCCCATTACTATCACCAACTTCTGTTGTACTCACTGCACCTAAGTTGGGCCCCTTCCCAGAGAGGAATACACTAATGAGCCCATTGATTTGTGCACATAGTAACAATATTGTCTCAAACTTAAACTCTTTTGGGTCCACAGTGGTGGGGTTTTATTTTAAAAGGGCTTGTTTATATATTGTGGGATTTCTACTTATGAATCCTTGATCAAACTAGTCCACATTTAATTCCACATTGGACTTAACACCAACCCACCTCGACTCCACCTCGGATTATCACCCAGTCCAACAATTTAAATTAGCTTCATTATGTACTTATACCTTAGTTCACATTGGATGCATCCTTAGACTATTGATGTAGATCACCACTTAATACCATTTGCATGATCATCTACCTTAGTCAATGCACATCTTAATGTACACCCTATTTCATCTTACCAGAGGTTTGCATAACCACCTTGACAGTAGTAATTTGGTGTATGTAGGCTTTATAGCGACTCCACCATTGATCCTCTGAGATTGACTCCGTTATAGGCTTCCACCTGAGTCTAGCTGTCGAGATGATTTTTGTAGCGATTCACACCTTTGGCTCTTACCGAGTCAGAGACTGTTTCCCTCTAGTCTAATTACTTATACTAATCCAAATTTTGCTGGATTTATCATCGGCTATGATATTAGTTGTTGTGTTCAGTTCACCCGGGTTGGGACTTTTTTTAGAGAGGAAGGCACTAATGATCCCATCGGTCCAAACACATAGTAATGATATTATGCCAAATTTAAACATATTTGGGCTACATGTGTGGGATGTTATCTTGAAATGCCTCGTTAATATATGGTGACACTACGTGGGCAACCTAAACTGGTATCGAGGTAACCCATCGTTAATTTTATGTTGGCTTTTTGTCGACCCAATGGTAACTGCATTATCTTACGATTTTCGGTGGGTCTGGCCCGTGGTGTGTGCATATAATAGAGTCATCAGTCTGTTTAACCTTATAGTGGATAAAAAAGAGAACAATCCTGATCAATAACAAGGGTAGAACAAACTGTTAAAATCTACGAAATCAAAGATTCATTGAGCTTGGGGATTAAGTTACTGTTTGGGAAGGTGTTAAACACCCCCTACTGCCACTTTTGGGTCCCCTCATCTCATGCGATTATTACGTTGTTGCATATATGTGTGCGTCAATCTTACTCTGGTTATTGATTTTGTTGTGCTCCATTGACAGATATCTATAGAAGTTCGTTTAATCTGGTAATTTAGGCTGAAGAGTTTGATATGAAAAGCTTATTTATAAAATTGTAACTTCAACCCATAAGGTTTGGGGAAATTATATATGGGCCCCTAAATATTTAAAAACTGTATTTTGACCCTCTTAAGATAGAAAAAGTCCAATTCGAGTATTTATTGTGTTCATGTAGGTTTTTGTGGGTTAAAGATTATATATTTACAATAAAGTCCCTAACCAAAATTATAGTTAGGCCCCCAAACTTAAGGAAATTACTAAAATGACCCTAAAATGACCCCTCAATTGGGAATTGGGGTGAGCTTTCTATACTACATGTTCGAGCCTAATAGGAGGATCCACCCCTAGTAGTTAGGCTATAAAAGTCAATTTCGGATTGATTAGACAACTATGGTGTCAAACTAGCTCGATCGGGTCTAAAATAAACAATACTATGATATTTATAAAAGGGAATGCACCGTCACGGTTGTTTTTATGTATGTAATGAAAATATATAAGATAAGTTTGTTGCTTTTTAAAGAAATGAATGAAAAGTTTTTGTAGAAAGGCATGAGGCATGTAGATCATTGAAACGTCGAAACACCAATAATGACCCATAAAAACTCCAACAAGACTATAATTCTAGAGAGAGAAAATGTGGATCTAGTATAGGTAGAGTGTAGAGATTATAAATGAATGAAATTGTGAGTGGATGGGGTTATTTATAGCAAAAGGTGAGAGACTGAAGAAGGCACGCACCAATCTAGACTCCAAAGATGCGCACCAACCTGAGGGGGTCCCACCCGTCTCGGGTTTTTCAGTTTCGCTGATTTTTCATCTCATGCTCTTTAGCATGGTATTGGATGAGTTCTGAGACATGGAAGCTATATTTCGGTGCTACTGAACTTTCTCAGGAATCCCAGATTGGCTCTAGAAAAATCATGTAACTCTTGAAAATGCATTATAACTAATGGTTTCACCCCGAAAGACCCTATGATGCCTAAAATCCATGATGGCCTAATTCTAGAGGTTCTGGGAATCCTATTGATTGTGTAATTACGGATTTGGTATTGCCGAAATCAGGACTGAATTGACAGGGTTGATAGTGATGCAAGGCTGATTATGGGGGGGGGGGGGGTCTTAGAATAGGGTGTTTACAACTACCCTATTTATCGACCCTAGTTGAGTTCTAAATTTTTTTCTCATGTGGGATCAATAGTTTGAGCTAACCATTCTTAATACATTATTCATCCCATTTTCGCCCCTACCTTACCCCACCTCTTTCCCTCTTATCCCACCACATCATCCCATCAGTGCCACCACCACTTTATAATATATCTCATCTTTGCCGTGTATTGTATATATATGTATATACACCCACAACCTCACATTTATTCAATTCTATCTAGGTTTAACACAAACTAAATTTGATCTTATTTTTTGGTTTTGAACAATTTATTTCAATTTGGTTTGGTTTGGTTTGATTTTGGTATAAGTGTGATTTAGGGATATATATAGAGAGAGAGAAAATAGAAAAAAGAAGTGAAGATGAGAGGTTAAAGGAGAGAGGAGATGGCGAGGAGAAAAGATAAAATAGAGGTGGTAATTCACTTGCCACAAATAGCCGGCGGCGGTAATGACAGTTTCTTTCTCTAAAATTTATTTGCCCCAATATTAAATATGGGGATTGTATATAGGTTTGGATTTTATTTTGGTTTGGATTTTAATTGTAAATAGAAATATGTTAAGACGAGTTGTAGAGAGAAATCATAGAGAGAGAGTTTTTAAGGTTTTCAGGGAGAAAAATAAAGAAATCAAAAGTTTTTGAGTAAATGATGCCAGCAACCTTCAAACTATGCTTTAAGTTTTAATTAAGCCCCAAACTTAATTTTGTATCAATTGAGCCCTTAAATTAATCAAATTGAACACCAATAACCCTTCCATCCAAATGTCTTGTTAAATCAAATGGATTGAAGGAGTTTTTGAGTCACTTATACATGTGTGCATATATGTGTGAATACAGATTTATATATATACATTGTATATATATTTATAAATATATTATTGAAATAAAATTCTTTTAATTAATACACTTATATATGAACCATCTATGTATATATATATGTATTTATATATGAGTATATATGGACATAAATCTCATATTTAGGGTTTTCTAAGTTAGGGTTTTTGCGATTTAAACAAAAAATGAAGATGCAAGAAGTAAGATAGCGGAGGCGGAAAGAATTGGCTTGACATTTTAACAAATAATTGATGTTGTTGTAGTACTTTAATAGCAATCTTTAAGTGTTCCATATGTTCTTCCAAATTATTTTGCTTATTTCTTTTATTTTTTTCTTTTTTTGTTCTTTCAATTAACTTGGTTAGTGACCAAAAAGCCCTTCAATCCGTTTGATTTAATGGATGAGTTGGTTGCCGTTAGTGTTCAATTTGAATAGTTTAAGGGTTCAATTGACACAAAATTAAGTTTAGGGGCTTAATTGAAACTTTTCCATAGTTTGAGGGCTTTTAGTGTCATTTACTCAATGTTTTTTCTTTGTATTTTTTTTTACTTTTATTAAAAAATGACATTTTTTCCCTTGATTTCATGCAACTTAATGGAGAAATTGGACGAAAATGTTAAAGTGATACTCGCTCAATATTTTAAATGCCTAATTGAGGCAATTTTTAGTTTAATGGTCAAAGTGAAACTGAATAAATAGTTTAAGGGCCAGCCATTAGGCCTTTTTTGTAACCAACAAAGGTGCTTAGATCAATGATGTAGCTAAGTGATGTTTTTTTGTTAAATTGGTAGCTAGATCAGTTATAGTTGCTATTTTTTGTTGATACATGGTTTTGTTGCTATTAATGTAATGTGGCAGTAAACTATGGTATTGGAATCATGCTTTTTTTGGGAATTGTCATGGCATGTGAACATTTGGATGTAATGTTTTGGTATATAATATATAGATCAATGCCAACTTAGCTATTACATACTACACATGCATTTTACTTTCATAGCTATTATATAAATCATTTAGCTTAACCTCTATCTTCACCTTAATGTTCTTCTTTGAACTCTTAGACATTGCTTTCTCTATCCATTTAAAGCTATCACACTTGTAACATTTAAGAATTTTTTTTGCCAAAACTATGTGTTTACTTACTTGTCAATATTTTCCTTCAAACATCACAATCATTATGACAGATGGTTTGTTTCCAAAGGCAATCCTTCACCTAGTGATTACTTTGCCCACATGTGGAAGCAACTTGTTGAATTGGATGTGGAACCAGCATCTTGTTTCACAGCATCTTCCAACCACAATCTTGTTCCACAACATCTTCCAACCACAATCTTGTTCCACAACTTGGGAATTGACACTTCTGGTATTTTTTCCCACATCCTTCATTTGGTTTATATATGTTCGTGATCATCAAGCCTTCATAATTCTGGCATTTGCTATAAACCCATTGACATTCACATGCAGAATGTCCTTCAAAATCACACATTTGGCACACGATTGCTTCATTCCCACCTCCCATTTTCTTCTGTGTATTTTATTTTGTGAATGATGTGTGTTTGTGTGTTGATTGAAGGCTTTATAGGAAAAATGAGCGTGTCAAACATTCATATTTGCTAGGCAAAGTGACTGTTGGGATTTGATGTAAACAATGATAGTTTGGAGACAAATTAATGGAATTAGCAGTCAACATGGATTGACTAACAGGAAGTTGCAAAATGGTACCCAAAATACAATATTCATAAACTTTGATACCTAAAGCCCAATTTCAACAAACTAACAGTACCCAAAACCCAAAAGACACCTAAAATTTGGGTGAGGCATTTGTCTCCTGTTTTTTTTCATAAAAAAAGAAAAAGAAAAACAAAACAAAGAGCATTCATAAGAGACAAACTCGAGATGTTGATATGTTGGGCAACCTTACCGTGCGCCAAGGACCCACTGGTTACGTTGGAATGTAAGAATCTAAGATAAATCCTGACATGATTCATACCACCAGCAGAAAAGTGCAGCAGTTGCTGTGCAAGTTTTATCAATGAAAGGTCCCAAAAGCTTTAAATATACATTCAATAATACTTAATTCTATGTAAAATGTGAGACGAAACTCAAAAGAATGTTCTTTTAACATAACAACAGAATACACCAAATAAAATAAAAAACAAAATAAAAAGAAAAGAATACACCAAGATTGTAACCAGAAGCTCTGAATGCTTTGTAAGCCGCATCTGCTGTGGATAGAATCTATGTGAGGCACATTTAAATGTCACAACAACAAATAACATACAGTCTCGCAAAACCTGTCTTTCTTCGATAGCCACGAGATATATTAGAGCTTAACAAAAATCCCTGATTCTACCTCACTTGAAGCACAGTTCACTCTCGTGCAATTTGTTTTGCTAGATACAACTTGAAAGGAGCCAAGAGCACCACACAGACCTATGAAAACCTATTGCAAATGTGTTATACAAGTCCATCCCAGGCTTGCCGCTTGCATACTTCCTAGATTTCAAGTTACGGTAATGGGAATTCCAACGTAGCACTCACCCTCCTACACCACTCAGTATTCACACCTTATAAGAGATGTAATAACTAAGAGCCTAGCGCTGAGCACTTAGAAGACTACTCACAGCCAGGTCCCCTGACCTTGAAAAGGCTGAAGGCTAGTAACGGTAAAAGTTGTTCTTGTCGACTCCTCTCTCTGAAAACACAAGAAAATAACTTCATATTATAGCACAATCCGAAATTTTACTTACTAAAAGACAATTAAAACTCCATCAGTCCATTTTCTCTCCCTCCTCCTATCCTTCCAAATAGACTTTGGCACTTCTTTGGAGAAGATAAACAGAACTTCAATTAGCGAAAAAGCAAAGAGCCCAGTCAGATGTAAATGCTCTTCACAGTAGCCACGTGCCAATGGCTAAATTAAAAGCATATTGAAAAAAAGCAAAACAAGCACATATTTGTCCAGAACCCTGAATTTCAAATCTAACACATAACGTATGATTGAAGTCTACAATGTATCTTTAATTATCATTGTCTACAATATATCATAAACTCTCATCAAAAGTTAGTGGGATTCAACTCAAAACAAAAAAGGCCTTCGACTTTCCCGGTCTTATCCCCTAAAAAAACCACCTCCACCAACTTTTCGTGTTTTTACGAGTTATGCTTGCCTTAAGCTTTGAGTTAGTTTTAACCAAATCACCAACCGCCTTCTTCAACTCTCCACGCAGCCTTTCCTTCTCATCCCCAAAAAGTTTTTCTTTCAATGCTGCATCCGCTTCGAACCCTCCTTTAGCCCAAGCGTGATCCATAACTGCCCCAGAAGGAAGACCAGCTTCCAAAACTGAAGCGAGGACAACAATGTGCGACATGTTTTTGAATAACATGTTTGACACCGCATCCTCTTGTTTGAGGATATCATCCAAGTCTTTGTACATTTCACCATAGATGGATTTTACAAATCTCATCCTCTCTGCATCCTGACGGTTCACTCTAATGATTGCGTGACCCTTCTTAATTTGTTTCGAACGAAGAATATCATTATGCGATCTCATCAACACTGGGCCAAACCCAGCTTTGTCTTGCTCAATCTACATTTGAAATTCATAATACAAAACGAAATTTAGAATCAATTTGTTGCTTAGATATTCTTTGTTTCCTTTTTAATAGAAGAGTGGTTACAAGTCCCTTCAAAATTATATTTAACGGAAGGTACTTTTCCGCAACACATGGAGCACTTCCTCCACAATTTGTTTTAGACACAGCCCACAAGGACACTTTTCAATCTCTATCCATTAAAAAGACACTCATTTTTTTGAATGGTCAATCATAACCTTGCCACAATGTGTTATTCCCTTATTCCCATGGGTGGTCCCTAGGCCTCACAAACCATCGCCCTAATGCTGCCACCGACCGCTGCCCACTGCTGGCTGATTAAATAATTTTTTTAAAAGAAATAAGAAAATAGAGAAAGGGTATTTTAGGGAAAGAAAAATGTGTCCTTATTTGAAATTAAAAGGAAAGGCATCCTTCCTTTGCATATAATTGTGGTGGGAGCCCTTTAAAACCATTGCCTCTTTTTTGACACACAAAGCAAATACATTTTAAATTCATAAGATAACTAAATTCATTACCTGTGTCATGATGCTTTGGAGCTTGCGGATGAGAAAAGCTGCACCGGGTCCGCCGAATTTCCTAACCATCTACAATAGATATGGTTTTTTTTTTTTTTTTTAAATACATTAGACACGCTCAAAAATATCATTTAAACACTAAAATAAATAAATAATAATAGTTTTGCATTTCAGCACAGAGGGGCGGAGTATGTATACGCACATATGCATACAACAAGAAAAGTGAATCAATAGAATTGGGAAAGTCGTTCTATTCCTCATTTGAGTTTGAATACAAGTTCTCCAAAAGAGGTGGAATTACTCTTGCTTGAATATGCACTTTCATTACAATGTCCATGCACATGAAGTACAAAGCATGACAGTAAAGATGATACAATATCGTATAAAAATAAGGGATATTTTCACCTTGGTACACATCAATTATATGAAATTTGAGTTTCGTTTACAGATCTAAAGAGATAAATAGATGGACAGGGAGAAACAAACCTCTCTAACGCAAAAATGAAGCATGTGCAAAATGCATTAAGCCAGTATGAAACTCATTAAGCATGCATACGGGAAACATGTGATGCATCACCAACGCCAAAGATAGGTGATCTGTAGGATTGGGATTTGATGTTTTATATAAATCAGTCAATACATGTGTAATATTTGAAAGTAATTATTGTTTTGCACTTACTGTAACTTAGATTAAAGACAGGTTCATGAGAAACAAGGACTTGGAATTTGTCAAAACTACAGTAATGGTATGAAATTACTATTTTCAAACTTCCTTTCCTTTCCCTGTGTTATGTAACATAGAACATTTTGCAATAAAAGAGAGGCGTCTTTACTTTATTAGAATTTCCCGTGCGTTGTTATAAGAATAAAATGCATACATCAGATTGAAATATCTATGAATCATGGCAATGCATAACTGTGTTAGGCTACTTATAATTTGGATTCTAGGAAAGGTTGCTACTACTTTAATTCTTAATAATACAAATAATCAATTAATTTTCTTTATAACTCCAACATAGGATATACAACATCAGTAGCCCTCCTCACGCCCATACCACTTCCCACCCTGGCCCCAGTACAAAATCTTGGACCTTACCCAGAGGAAAGAACAGGTATTCATCAACTAGTATTTTGTTGGTCTTTTAGAGAAAATCCATTGCCAATAATACAAAATTTGTGATTGTTGAACTAATAAAAGTTCAACTTTTACCAAAAGATAACACAACATTTGAGAAACACTACCAAACATGGGTTTACCCCTATTTTCAGATGGCATCTGTTCCCTGCCCCCCCCCCCCCCCCCCTTCTTTTCTTGCGGACTAAATTACTCGTCTTCTCTTTCTACCAAAATACTCTAATTTCCTCTAGTATCAAACCCAAACAGAACGCCCTAATTTCTGTCTGTAGATATACACCCAATCACAACTCAAAACTTGAATTGCAGTTTGAATTTAAAGATCAAAATTTTGGAATGCGAAGAACAGATGGGTCTCGGTACTAAGGGCATCGGAGATTGACGGGGAAGAAGGTGGTGATGAAGATAAGGCATGTGAGATATGGGGAGTTGGGTTGAGAAGCAATTCGAGTTGTGCAATATGGAGATTGTGGCTGTGTGTGCTTTTCAAAAAGGAAGAAGAATGGCAGCAGAAATTGCCTTGGAAGCTGACAGTGGGCAGGGTAAATTCGAACAGTGAAGGTTGATAATCACGGACATTATTCTAACCCAGTAAGTATAAAGTTCGTTTATATAAACGAAAAATTCTATATATATGCACAAAGGAAAACAAAATAACATCCCAAGTTAAAACAATCCCAAAGCTAATCAAAAGAGAATGGCTGACTTTAATCTAACCCAATATATGCCATACATGCTGTGGGAAAAAAAATGTATGCACATGAAACATGGGAGGAAAACAAATCATTAGATAAATTTCAACCAGAGAACTTTAAATTTTAGAAACACACAAAGCCTAAATGTTTGAAGGTCAAAACCCCTAACAGTGAAATACAATTCAGTAGTCAGTACACAAATACTGCTTAAATAATCCATTAATCTCAGTGTTTCTCAAAATAACAAGATCAGCGAGTTCAATGGACTCAATTTAACAAAAGCTCAGTATTTCGCAGGCACAAAAAGCTTAAACACAAACACAAATGGTGGTAGAAAAAAACCCTAACAGTGAAATACGACTCAGCTCATAAATAATACTTAAATAACACATTAACCTGCGTGTTTTCTCACGATCTAAGATCAGTAAAAGCCAATGGATTCAACAAACAATGATCAACATTGAGGGTTGATAATCACATGCATAATTCTAACCCAGTAAACTGGTTCGTACATATGCACAAAGGAAAAAAAAATAGGATCCCAAATTGAAACAATCCCAAGAGAATGGCCGACTTTAATCAACATTTTATGCCATACACAATTTTAACCCAATATATATGAGAAATGCTATGGGAGAAAAATTGTATGTACATGAAACATGGAGAAAACAAAATGAAAACTCACACTGAAACAAGACCCAACCCTAACCGAAAGAGAATGGCATTATTAAATATTGACTTATTATCGGAGTTCAGGCGGATGTTGAAAAAATACAAATTATTAATTTGTGGCTAAAATTCGTTTCCTAGTCACCTAAAATGAGATATTGGCAGTAGCAGCATACTTGACCCCTAATAGCCAAAATAGACACAGCCAACAGCAAACCAAATTTGTGTATTCTTAATCGAAGTCTAAAAGTCAAAACTTTTGGAATGGATACTCCTTGAGTCCTGCCTCACCAGGCTACTTTTTGATCTAAGGCCTATGCCTCATTAGTCTAGGGGGAGGCTTACACCTCAACACAGCAACGCTTTATGCCTTGAGGCATTCACCTCAGACTGCATCGGTTCACTTATCAAATGTTCAAAAACAAAATAAAAAATAAAAGAGAGGGAAGAGCAAATGCAACCCTAGTGGCAACCCATGACAAAGGCATTATTGTCTAATTTATCCCTTGTACATCTTTCATCTATATCCCAAACGGCACCTTTCATCTAAAATCCTCTATTCCTTTATCCTGTGTATGTTCACGATTGATCTTCACCGTTAAAAGGAAATCTTTGATCACATTATCCCTTGTACCATTTCAGGATTCAGAAAACATTATCCCTCCTTATTAAGATCTAGATATATATTATATGTTAAGTTATACATATATTACATATTTTATCATATCAACAAAAAAAAAATCTTGCAATATCAACCACATAATCTATATGATAAGGTGCAATGGTTTTCGAATATGAAATGTATAAGGGATATAGCATTGTGTGGTTGAGATTGAATATAAGGTGGATACTGCAGTTGGTACGGTTTAGCACCTAATATGCCATATGCTATGTCTTCAGAGACCTTTTTAAGTGATGAATGACATTATTTAATGCATTGGTGACAAGGATTCAGATGCTAACCATGGTTCCCTACTTTCGTGCTTTCCTTATTACTTTTTATAAAATATTACAGAAAAATAACACTTAAAAACACTATGTATACAAAACTAAACAATTGGCCTTCAACGCTTACTAGAAATAATCAAATTCAAAGCAAAACCTAAATGATATACACGCAACTACAGTATGTAAATATAAAAAGACAGGATGATGTAGAGCAACCGATTACAACCCTAACTATGTCCACTGAACAAGGGAAAATGAAAAGAAAGGAGAGAATGAGAAAGATACCTTCGATTTTGTAGAGGATTCAAGTTTCGAAAAATGGCGTTGCAGAAGGTGAAAGAATGAACGATTCCTTCCTACCTAGAGAGAAGGAAACGGCAGCAACAGAAGAAGATTTAGGAGGTTTTGGACCCTGGACTTTGTTTTGGGTGAATTTATTTGAATCCGTGGCTTATTTCTGTTTGACACACTACATTTGTGGCAATTTTATACCAAACTACACAAAACTAGTTTTTTAAAAATTTAGTAGTATATCAATTAAAATTATTTAATAAATATATTTACTTTTTAAATACGATTCCTTATTAAAATAAAAATCTATAATAATTTGATTTCCTAATTTCTTTTAAGGATCTGTTAAAAAAGTCTTTATTGAAACCCTAATGAACAATAGTTTAATTTCCCGCTCATTATCTCAATTTGGTTATCTATTGTTTGTAGTAGATAATTTAACATAGCACAATCAAACTAAGGTGGCGTTTGATACTGAAACTGAAAACTGAAAAAGCTGTTTGTTTATTTCTTAAAATTGTATTTGAAAAAATGTTGTTTGTTTGAATATTATACATCTGAAAACTGAATTTTTTTAATATGACAACTTTGCCCTTATTAATTTATTTGAATGACATGATTCTAAATGAAAATAAAAAAGACCATATGAGGGTAAAATATGTATTTTATATGAGAGTGTTTTAAGTTTTCATATTTAAGTGACAAGTTTGCCACTTAATTTTTTAGACACAAATTTTCAAAATTTAAGTGGCTAATAATTTAATTTTTTTACCAAACAAACAACCTTCACATCACTTAAATTTGAAAACTTTAAGTTTTAAGTGGTTAAATCAAACAACCCCTAAATTGGCATCCTTGATGGTTTGCTAATAAAGAAGATGCTTGGTGTTGAATGTAAGATATACTCATGGATTTCATTAATGCTTTAAAACATTAAGGTCTCGTTTGATTCGGGTATTAAAAAGTGGGATGGAATTATTAATACCACTTTTTTTATAATACCTTATTTAATTCGCACAAATGTGCTAAGATTATTAATACCGGTACTAACTTAATACCACTCTTTGTGATATAATTTAATACCAGGGGAGAGGTGGTATTGTTTATTCAGGATTAAGAAAAAAAGAACCATATATTTTCAAAAATGTCATTACTACTATAATATTTTTAAAAATGCCACTACTACTATAATATTTTCAAAAATGCCACTACTACTACTACTACTACTAGTACTATATTATTATTATTATTATTATTATTATTATTATTATTATTATTATTATTATTATTATTATTATTATTATTATTATTTATTTAAAAAATAAATAATTTTTTTTAATTATTATTATTTTTATTTTTAAATTTTTTTAAAAATTTTTATTTTGTTAGTCCGAAATATAATCCCGTATACGAGTTATTTAACCAAATATGGTAATTCAGTATGAGATATCTCAGTTTTAATACTGCATGAATCAAACAGGGTATTGATATTAATACCAGAATTAATAGTCTAGTACTATTAATATTGGTATTATTAATCCCATTAATCCTAATACCTGAATCAAACGAGACCTAAAAAAAAAGAAACACACACGAGTGCTCTAATTCACGAGGCTAGCTATTGTTGACTAATTTATCACATCCACAATCTTTGAAGTCAATTGTGAAAAACAAAAAATAAAAGCCTCTGCATTTGATTCTTTTCCCAAAAGTAAAATTGGTTCCGTCCAGGTTTGTTGTTTTTTATTTTGTGCTTCTTATTTTCTCAAGTTCTCCTTCCATGACCAAGGGAGCTGGGCATCAGTGGAGTTGGGATTCAGTTTGTATATATATGTTCATATCATGGGTTTGCCCAATTGTGAGGGATGGACTTTTAATGGAAGAAATGTGTTTGTCATAAAACAACACTTTAAAATTTAGCTGAGTTTATTTTTGTCATTGTAGTGGGCTTTTGACGACTATGGGTATCAAAAGCCAAATGACCCTTCTAATAAAGTGGATAAATTAATTATTTTGGTGGATATTCTATCATTAAATTAATAAAAGGTGATTATTTTATTAAAAATTAAGTCACTAATTATTTTATAAGTTTATCATAACTCATAGTTAAATTTAACGAGTAACGCGAATCAATATAACAAACTCCAAAAATGGGATAAACTGAAAGAAGTCGGGAATAGAAACAAAATTATCCTTTTGTTTTTTGCAAGAAGGTCCTGGGCCTCGGCAATCGGCCGGGCGGGACCTACTCAATTGGGCTTAATGAGTCAAGCCAAATGAACTTATTTTTATTTTTTAAATAAATGTTAAAAATATTAAAATATTATTTTTACACATCTTAAAGTAAAATAAACAACTTTACTTAGTAATGTAACCAATATTATGAATTGATATATGATTCAATTATGGATTAACATTCCATCAATATAAATGTATATGTTCCAATTACGACATAATTAAATGCACTTTATTCATTTATTTTAGCACTCTAAAATTGCATTTAGTATTTTTTTTGTGAAAAAAAAGAACCAAAGCTCCAAACATTTTCATTAGAGACTAAATCAGAAAGCCATCCTGTGAACACGGAGTCCCAGGTTTCCGAATGATTACAAGATAATGAGAAACAAGCCAAATTATGAGCAACCACATTTGTGGACTTATTAACATACTTAAAAGTAACTTGTCGACCTTGACAAAGCGAGAAAATTTCATCAAAAATTATACCAATGTTGGAGCTTGTCCTTGGATTGTAAAGAAAAGACCACCAACAGAGCACCATTTCAACCAACATGAGATGAAAGTTCTTCTCAAGGATAGCTCGCAAGCCTGCTAAAATATCCCAAACTTTGGCACTCTGAACATCCAGACACGACTCTCTAAAATCATGACCAGTAAGAAAAAAATGTGAAGGTTTTTTAACCATATCTTGTATATATTATGTTTAAGTAATACATATATAAATACATCATTGATGGGCTTATTAGGCGTGCTTTGGGTTGGGCTATGGTTGAGCCTAAAAAGCCTTGAATAGGGCTGGCCCATGGGCGGTCTTAAAGTTAAAACATCAATCCATGGCCCAACCCTATCGATAGTTAATGGATCGGATTTTGACCAGATTACCTTAAATCTGGTATGATCCGTTAAGGGGAAAAATTTAATCCGATCCAACAATCTGACGGATTGTTAATAATTATCCATATCCGATTTTGTGAGTTTAATGAATATTCAATCTAATCCGAATTTTCTAAGAAAAAATATACTTTTTCTAACAATAAAAAAATAAATAGATGATAACTTTCAACAACAAACAATATAATCGAATGAAGAAAATATTTATTTAGATAATGCATTAATAATTCAAAAAAATATATACAAAAATAGCCTAACATTAGCCTAGACAATTGAGAACAAAATGTGTGCTCTAAACCTTCAACAACAATTACATTCAACTTGATAATATACTTTATATATATTAGCTTTTGGAGCACACCCTATGTATGTGCAGCGGATGAAATAAATAAATTAGACAAAAAAATAGTATGTAATATAATAGTAACTCTGTAATAAATAAATAAAATTATTTACATGTCCTCTTTGATTAGTTTGGTGTATATTACAGATTATAAAAAATAATTCTTAATTATAAGATATGTAAATACATGTTTAGCTATCCTAATTTTTTTCCCATTATCTTTCTTTGGATATATATAGGGGTGTGCAAAATAACCGAAAAATCGACCCGAACCGAACCGAATTAGCCGATTTTTAAGGTTTTTGGTCCCGATTCGGTTGAGAAAAATGAGAACCAAAAAGGGCCGGTTCGGTTGTCAGTTACCGGTGTCATAGAACCGATGAAAATCGAACCGAACTGACAATACACATGTCATTCATTTATTAGTTTGATGTATAAGTTTATTCCTTTTAAAAAAAGGCTAAAGAATAAAGATGATGAAAAGCATAAAATATATATATATATATTTTTTTTTCAAAAATGATATAAGAAGAAAAGTATCAAAATTGATTAAAACAAAGCCCAAATTTTTTTTATCAAAAATGACTTTAAATCATGGCCCAATAATGTAAAAATAATTTTTAAGTTATGGCCCAACAATATAAAATAGGCCTAATTGTCTAAACCCAAAATCGAAAAAACCAAAAAATTGACACCGACCGAACCGACCCCGACAGAACCGACCCCTACCGGTTTTAAGTATTCACCGGTTCAATTCGGTTGACCATTTTAGCAAAACCAACTAGGCGGTTCGGTTCTCGCTGGCCCTGCACGGTTCGGTTAACCGAACCGTGCACACCCCTAGATATATATGTGTAAATATTAAATCATAATCTTTCGATTAAATGACAATTATCCAATCCCTGTAGATTTGATTGTAATATTATACTTTTATTAAAAAGAAAATTTAATTTGAACCTCTTTTTTAGTTGTTAGAAGGTATGGCAATGGGTAAAGCGGGCTTGTAAGATCTGAACTCCACCCTTCTAATTAAAACATGTCCAACTTGTACCCTTTCTGCCTTGAGCGGGTGGAAGTTATCTTAGAAAATATTGTCTCCATTAATTAATTGTGTTTCGATCAAGAGGCGACAATTTTAGGAATGAAATGATATGAAATTCATGTTCGCGTCTAAATTTTGAAATGAAATAGGAGATATGTCGTGTTAATCGTTTCTTGTCGTAGTTTTATAGTGTCTAAATTAGAAAAAATTCATATTTCTACTCATGTTATAACATATTTATTATGACCCAAAAACTATAATAATATATATCATCTCGTGATGTGTTTTAGGTGGGTTATATTTATGTTTCATAAAAATAACACAACTTCGTGACGTGCCTTATTATTCTTTGTCACGTAGTATATTATTGGACCCAAACACGAACTAAAAGCACGAATTTCCACCCATACATGGACCTGAATTTGTCTCGATTCGAATTTGCTCTGACCCATTGTGCACACACATCCTATGTGCAGTGAACTCTAGTATACTTGAAAAAATATTATTAGATCTCACACGTGCCTTAAGAAGTACGACAAAAGTAATGTCTAAATTTTTTTAAAGCAAAAGTTGTAAAAAAATGAGAGAGTTTGTGCAAGTAAAATAATTATTGATAAGAAATAGAGAAAAATAATGGGGGAGGCATTTTTTTTATTTGTATAGAGACTCCAAAGAAAGGAGTTTGGTCAAGTTATAACGCTTTTGTAAAAAAATATTATATTTACTTAAGTGGTGAAATAAAGTACATTATATTTGTAAAGTCTTGAGTTTGAATCCCTGAATTAATTTTTTTTTATTCTTGTAGCAGATAAGGGTATTTTAGTAATTCAATTGGAAAAAAAAAAACCTTCTTTGGGTTTGGTTAAGTTGCAACACTTTTCTAACATATTATTGTGTTAAATTAAGTAGTAAAGTAAAGCACATTTTATTTGTAAAGTTTGGGGTATGAATCCTTTAATTAAATTTTTCTTTATTCACTAGCACGTAGAGGTATTTTAGTAATTCAATTGAAAAATAAAATCCTTTTTTGTGCTTAATTAATTGTATATATAATTCTGTAAAGTGAAGTTCATTTTATGTGTAAGATCTTGGGTTCGAATCTCTTACTTGATTTTTTTTTAATTTTCTTAACACGTAAAGCTTAATAAGAGTATTTTAGTAATTCGATTAAGATATAAAAAATCTTCATCTTATTTAATTAATAATTAGCCTCTAAAGTGCACTCTACGTTTGTGCAAGGATGGAATAAATTGAGTCAACAATTCGTGTTCATGTCTAGAATTTTTAACACAAAATCGTATTATGTTGTATTCTTGTTAGAAATTTAAAACAAAATTAACATGAAATTGGAGATATGTTATGTTAATTGTGCGTTATCATGTTAATTAAATCTTATCACATCTAAATTAGAGAAAGTTATCATTTATACTCGTGTTATAACTTGTTTATTATGACCATATGTTGTGTTAATTGTTTTCTCATATTAATTGGGTCTTAACGTGCCTAATGAGAGAAAATCATGCATCGTTCCAAATTGTGTTATAACATATTTATTATGACCCAAAAATTGTAATATTGTTTGTAGTCTCATATTGTGTATTCAATGTGATGTGTTCTATAAAAATAACACCACTTTGTGTCGTGTTGTGTGAGGTTAGACATAACAAAAAACGCAAATTACTACTCCTAATTGGACTTGAATCTGCTCCTATCCAAATTAATCTACTTCGACCCATTGTAATTATATGATATTATAAGAGTATGTACTTAAAAGGAAAAAAAATTATGACACCATTAAATCTCACGCATGCCTTCAGAAATACATCAAAAATAGTTTTTTCTTTTAGAAAAAGTACTTAATAAATTGTGTAGAGAGAAAAAGGGTGAAATTCTTGAGTAGTGTCGGGAAACTCGAGAATGTAACAAACATCACTTACGAAAATTTAATAAATTGTAAAAAGGGAAAAAAAAATGGGTAGGGCATTCTAATAATTGTATAGGGATACCAATAAAAGACTTTGATCAAGTGGTAACATTTTTATAACCAAATATTGTGTTTGATCAAGTGATCACGTGTAGTTATTTTATATGTAAAGTCATGGGTTCAAATCGTTGTATTGTATTTTATTTATTTTCTTAGTATACAGGGGTATTTTAGTAATTAAATTAAAATACTAAAAATGCTACTCACGCTTTATTAATAGTATAGATATATACATATCAAATATATTATGTAATATTAAGTCGGATTGTCAACCGATCGGATATACCTAAATTCATATTTGCTGCAGTATATTGTCGGATTAGCAGATTTGGATTATAATCGGATTATCGGATTAAAATTCTAAATCCTTATCCAATAAAAAATATGTCTAATTCAAATCGAATTCCGATCGAAATGCGATCCATTGATAGGTCTGCCTATCGGGCTATAAGGGCCAAAAAACTAGTTGACTAGTCAAAGAGGTTGTGCTGGATTGGGCCGAATTTTGAGACTTTGGGCTATTTGATGAGGCCTAAGTCTTCTTATACGGGAAGCAGAGCCCATAGTACAACTAGTACTAAGATCCCTTTCTCATGCCGTTTTACCATTTCATTTTTATATGTAATCAAACTTTTTTGTGTTTCTCCCTTCTATTCTGTTTGGTGGGTGACACAGACACTCTTCTAATATGTTACAAACATTTCACTTGTTATTAATATCCATTCATCCTATTTTTTCTTACTAACACCCGATCACTATTACCCTCTTTAATAGAGATAATTAATTTTGTCATAGGTTAATTAAATTAAATGACTAATACATAATAATTAAAAAAAATAAAGAAAACAAACCCACACTATCTCTTTCTCTACACCTCCTTCTCTGTCTTCAACAATTCGATTTGTCTCTTTCTTCCGTCTCATTCTTCAAAAATCTCCTTCCATTTGAACACATTAAATCAACACTGAATCTATAATTGAATCTATAAAAAAGGTGCATGAAGCTTTACCCGGTTCATATGCACCAAGTTTGAGCATTGACGCACAATCCATATGGACCAAGTATAGCTTAATTTTTGTTGCCCCAAGTGCAGCAAATGTAGTACGATCTTGCTCGGTTTATGTAAGCCGAATGAAAATGTATAAAAAAAAATTAACATGCTCGACATCAACAAGCTGAGCGTGGTCCATGATATTTGGTGCATGTGAGACAATCAAACATTCATCCCATCGTATATATGTAATTCGGTGACCAAAAAAAGGAGCAAAAGATAAAGACACACAATCTCCCCATGTGCACAATAGAAGGCATGCAAAACAATATTCCTGATCATGACTAAGAACAATTCCAATGCCAGGTTCAAAATTTTCGTATCTCTAGGGTGGACAGAGTATGAAATTGTTATTGAAACTTTGAATGAAAATGGAAAAAAGGCGAGAGAGAGGGGGGGCGTTGAAGATGATGAAAAAGTTGCTAGAAAAGAAAAAGAAATTTATTCTGACGAATGTGACTGATGCCGGCGAAAGGGAAGGTTTTTGCTTGTTGTTGATATGGATATATAATTGTTTGGATTGGTTTTTTGTTATTTTTAATTAAATAATATTTAATTAGTTAATTGTTATGTTAATCTGTGGATTAAGATTAAAGTTATGGGGGTGATTGTGACACATTAATGAGGTGTTAAGAAATAATGTTAAGCATTTTTAACCGTACATATTAGAGGAGTATCAATATCACCCCCATTCTATGTATCTTTGAAGTGAACTCTTTCTCAAGTAAGATTGAAATTGTGTAGATGTAAATATATGTGTTCTAACTGATGGTTCTAAAAGGTGAGTGAAAAGTGTCAAATTAGTGGAATGTGAACAATGTGTCATTTTATCATCTGTTTGTTTTATAATTGAAATGTGATGGAAGTGTTTACTTGGCACAACTAATAATTTAAATGTCAATTTATCAAAAAAAAGTAGTTCAAGATTTTGATCACGCAATATGCACATCTAGGGGTGTAAATGGATATTCGAAAATTCGAATCCGTTCCGAATTCGAATCCGTATTTTGTGGATATTTATCCGAATGGATATTCGAAAAAGAGGATTTGGATAGTGTTTATAAATATCCAAAAAAATGGATATGGATATGGATAATAATAGTATTCGACCTGGATAATCCGTATTCGAGCTGGATTATCCATATTTTCGGATATCCGATTCAGCGGATATTCATATCCGCTATAATTTAGTATATATTATATATTTCTCTCCCCATTTTAAAAAAAAATTAGTAAAAATTTAATTTAGTATACACAAGCTAGCCCAATTTAACAAAACAAAAATTAACTAAACCAAAAAAGGAAAAAAAAAAAAAAGCCTATAAAAAAGGAAAAGAAAGAGAAAGATTATTTGCAACATATATGATTTGTTAGCATGAAAGGTTTGAGACCATAACAAATTTAAAATTGTAACGGGATATTGAAAAATGGGGTTTATTTTAAAGAATTTTCTGGAAAAAAAAAACAACGAATAATATTTTTGTAAATCCAGGACCTATATTTCACCAAACTCCAAACGGAGTGCAAACTTAACATTGTAGTAAATTTTTAAATTGTATTTTTTATGGAGTTGTGCAAAATTAAATTTACACTACATGCTTTTTTAGCATAACATTATAAATAAGTGTTTTAATTGACAATGCTTTAGAATAATTTCAACAAATTACATATTTAAAACTCATTTATTAATAAAATACACATGATAATAGTTTCGGGGCTTTACAAAGTTAAGTTTACACTCCTTGTTTTCTAAAACATTACTATGTATTTTGGTCTATTTGACGTTGTTTTAGAGTTTTATAAGTGAAACATAAGAATATACTTGTTAAAAAATATAAACACATCATGCAAAACAAATTTGCATTAAATATTTTGGATTGCAAAGTTAAGTTTGCATAAAACACAATTTTGTATAAAGTAAAGTTTTGCTTAAAATTCAATTTTGGTCAAAGCCCTCATTTTTAAACAAAACTAATAAATAGGCCCTTATTTTAGAAAAATAATAAAAACTAGGCCCTTATTTTCAAAAAATATTATTCGCTTGATTTTTTGTGAAAAACATTGTTACACAAGACCTTTTACCCCATTTTCAAAAATCGTAATAATTTTCAACCTTGATTTGCCATCTTAATCTGTGTGGTTATTTTATAATTTTAACTTAAATCTTATTGGATCATTTTAACTGAAAGGTTATGTAGTCAAATATATTTTTAAGATTGAGTTATATATAGAAAAATAGATAGAGATATTATCCGAATCCGAGATATCCGATGGGATAAGAATAAGAATAGTTTAATATACTATCCGAAAGGATACGGATAAGGATTTGAATAGTAAATTTAAAAAGGGATAGGGATAATGGATAGTATAGTATCCGGTCCGTATCCTATCTGTTTACACCCCTATGCACATCATAGATGGGGGGTGGTAGGTTTTGGGTGCCGAGAGGGGGCGTGGGATGGGGGTGACCGGGGTCGTGTTAATGGGGCAAGGGGAATGCCATTTTTTTTTTTGTACGAAGACCAATGACCCTCTAAATATCTGGGTTGGCGTTTACAATTTAAGGCTACATTAATTAGGACTCGTTCAGTTCGAGTTTTGGGAATAAAATGAGTATTTTATATTTTTGAAAAGTTTTTCTCCTAACATCTAGAATGACTTGCCAATGTTTAGTTTAGACATGAATTCTTCTTTCCTAGAATGTTAAATTACCTCTCTGTATTTGGTTCAAATCAAAAGAGGGGTGAAATATGTGTAGATTACCAAAATATTATTCATTTTATAAAATTAAATGAAAGTCTTAACAATTTTACAAAGGTAAAAAATTATTTTTATTCTCAAGGATTGTGCAAAGTTGTTGTATGTACATATTTAAAAATAAAAAGAAAAAAATAATAATAATAAAAATAAAAAGGTCAATAACAAAAAATACTTTTTTTTCTTTTCAAGAAAATATAAATGGGAAAAAAAAGTTGTCTTAGTAAGTAGAAGGGATATTTTAATCTTAAGAGATAATATTAAAAGAAATCTAAAAGAAAATACTTGTAGTAATCATCTATTCCCATCTATTTAAGAAGGATAATTTTGAAGGAATACTCTATTCTTGAAATATTGATGCATTATTAGCCCAAAATCCGAACCAAACATTAGAATCTTTCTGGAATGGAATGTAACATTAGAGGAATGATTTAAAACTCGAACCAAATGAGCGCTAAGGCCTCGTTTGGTTCGCAAAAGGAAAATCAATTCCCTTATCTTTTCTATGGAGGTGGAAAACTAAAATTCCTGTCAAGTTTCTTTTCTTGTGTTTGTTAAAGCATGTAAAGTATTTAGGTAAGGGTATTGCTATCCAAACTTTTTGTAATAAATATAAGAAAATTACAAGGAAAAATCAATCCCATAGGTTTTGAAAGGAATGACTTTACCCCCTTGGGTTTTGAGATAAATGACTTTACCCCCTATTTCTCCCTCTGTCAAGAAAGTGTTTTCGGAATTTGTAATTACCAAACAAAGGAAAGAAAAGACTTTCCTTTCCTAAGTATTTAAATCCGTGAATCAAACGAGGCCTAAGGGTTTTAAGGGCAAATTATGTCTTACACTTAACTTCTCCTTCCGTCTAATTAGTAATCTTATTTTATTTTCTAGAATATCTTGAATTGATATTTCTTAATTTTTGGGGACATAATTAACACATTAAATTTATATAAAATAAAGTGTATTTTTGTTTATCAATTAGATTAAAATTACAATACCAAGTAAACTATTAATTTGAGACAAAAATATAAAATATGGTTATTAAAGCATGTATCTTACATACAAACTTAACTAAAATTATACGAACTAGAGATGCTCTTAGAATTTTTATGTTGTGCTTTTTTTTTTGGCTCAACAAAACAAAACAAAAAGAGACAAACACACCTACAAATTACTATCATCACGCAGGAGAGACATTAAAGGACTGGGGGAGAGCTCCACCAAGAACCATAAACCAAAAGAGTAGAAAAATTGGCTGCAATCCAGTGAGCAGCTTTGTCGCCAAATATGTTAGTACATCTAAAGGTGATATCAAACATCCTGACAATCAATCTGATATTAAACAGGATGTTAGCTACTTTCCACGGAGGAGCATCTTTGGATCAGCAAAGCTTGATGAAATGTCGAAATATTGTCACCAAAAAGGACTAGTTGAGCACTAAAATGGAGCGCCAATGATCATTCCTAAATAAATAGTTTATGTTAGAATAGTGTAGTCTTGTGGGTGGCTAAAATTTAACCAATCCCAAATTAAAAAGAGTCAACTCAGTTAGGGGTGTTAAAGTCAATCTGAAAACCGACCGAACGAATCGAACCGATCCGCAAAATCCCCAACCGAAAAAAAACCGAAACCGAAAATAAGAAAACCGAATCGAAACCGAAAAGTTTGGTTCGTGTTTGGGGTAAGCTAGTCTAAAACCGAACTAAACCGAACCGAACCGAATTATGTATAAGAAAAAAAAAATGTTAATATATACTTTAAGGTTACACGTTAATTATACTATAATACAAAAAAGATGACATTTTTATAAGAATATATTTCTTATTAATTGCATATTATGATAATCTTAAAAAAATAGTCATTAGCGCGTGACTTTATTATTTAATTTACTACATATTGCTAAGATTTTTTTATCACATACATGATAGAAAAATAATTCATCATTTTTTTAATGTGTTTCATTCTTATAAATGTACAAATAAAATTGTAATTAAATAGAAAACATGGTATTTATATGTCGCTCCTTGTTTGTAAAAAATAATCACTTTAATTTGAATATAAATCATTATTACATTACTATTAGTATTATATTTTTATGTTAATTTGATATAAAAAAAAACATATGTCAAAACAGAATAAAACCGAACCGAAAAGTTTGGTTCGAGTTTGGGTTTCAAAGATTTAGAAACCGAAATCGAAACCGAACCGAACTGAAACCGAACTTTTATATTTGGTTTGGATTTGGGGTACCTTGGTTTCTACCCCGACCGAAACCGAAAACACCCCTAAACTCAGTTTGATTGTTTGGCAACGAGAAAATATTTGATAAAGATGAACAATATTAGCCTGCATTGGAATAGTTGACAAAGAATGAAAAAGAGACCAAATTTGTTTATGGGTTAGTTCCTCCGGTGGCTTTAATTCTCAATTCGGCAGTACATTTTCCCTTATGTGTGTTGAATATATTAGCTTAAAAGCTTAAAGAGAGCAATACAATTACAGTGAATTTAGAGTTTATCTTAGGCACTACTCCAAGATAACAATTATTCCTAACCCTGTTCACACTTGTTTAAGTGGTTATTTCTTATTACTTATTCTCCAGCTTAGTTATTCCCTTCTTATTGGCCAACTAGAATTAGTCGGTCGGCATTGAGTTCACACACGTTAGTCAGTTAACTGTGATAACTAGATAGTAGTTGGTTGTTTTAGAAAAACATCTTGCTCGACCACACTATCTATCATCTGTAGTGGAGATGGGCCTAAGGATTTTGAATTATGGGCCGACCATAATACGAGTTTTCCAAGGTAGGCCTGGTCAAAAGCCCATATGTAATTTTTACCTCCTACAAGTCTAATCTAATTTACATCTCTAGGGTGTATTAGATTTTGGACTTAATACCATCAAATATATTTGAACAAATAATCAAGTAACTCCTAATTCTATCGTGGTTCTTTTCAATATTTGGATATAGTAATTATGGGGGGTCATACGTAGACTCTTACACAGGATATTCTATTTATATTATAAAAATTATTTAAAATTATCACATGTTAAAAAAGATTATAAAAAAAAAGAACTATACACTACATTTTTGTTGGTAAAATTAAGAAATGTGTGTTGTGTGTCAAGTAAAACATAATATTTAATTTGTGATAAATTTTAAAGAATTTTGTGGCATATTAAGCTCATCAATACATTCTCGTCAACTTGTTGTTGTCAAAATATGACATATACGGCAACCTGTTGCCAAGACATTCGAGATACTCGATGCATCATTGTCGAATTGTCCCTAAGTTCTCGCCACGCGCTGTTGGGTTTTTCCTTAGGTTTACATTTTCTTAAATGTTATATTATATAATTTATGACTTATCTTTTGTGTTAAATTCATTAAATGGTAACCACAAAATTGATATTAACACTCAAGCTCCAATTAAAGTTGATCTTGAGTCATTCAAAGTTGATAATGTTTATACTAAGTCTATGTCAGCGAAACATTGCAGAATATTGGATTACACATTAGCTAATCTTATGCCAATCATTGCTGAAACATGTTAGATCAATAGAATATTTCTAAATAAATATTACACATTCGGCAATGTTGTACGTGCTGAATTTTGTCCTACAAAGTAAACAATATATGGTCGCAGGACATTGCTGAATTAAAAAATTCAGAACTTGGTTGCCGAGATTTACATATTTTTTCTGCATCTAGGTATAAAATAGAGAATTTATACTAATACATATGTTGTGCGCACGATATAAAAAGGCAAAAGGTAGCGTGAGGGATAGTGACTTTTTTTTGGAAGTGAAAGAGTATTTTCTCCACGTTTTCTTCTTACATCTTCTATTTCTTACATCCATCCTCACTCTTTGATTTTCAAATTCATGGCTTAAGCCCTAATTTTGGTCGATCTTTTAAACTCTATCATACTATCCAATTAAGGTTTATTTGAGGTGAGAAAGAGTTTGGATAGGTTTGAGAAGAGAAAAAAATTATAGAGGGAGTAAGGGAAGAAATCTTAGAGAGAGAGATAAACGATTTTAATTATTTTAATTCTCTAGTGGTATTTTGTAAGAGTTTTTGTGTACTTTTTGAGTTAATTTTTTTGTATGTAGTGTATGGTGAATTTAGTTATGTTTTAAGAATTTTTGTATACTTTTGTGGTTATTTTGAGCATGCAGTGGTTTTAAAGAATTTTTGTGGTGTAAATCTCTTAAACCATCTTCGAAGGATGGTTTTATATACAAATTAGAGTGTATATATATATATAAATGAAGGATAAGGACATGTCAGCGTGTGGTTCTTAAAAATAATTGACACCCTTTCCTTTGACACTAGTTAGGGGCACACTTATGTGTGCAATATAATATTTAGTGATTCTTCACATTACAAAGCTACAAATATTTTTAGTCCATTGGCAATTAATAGTATTTTCATGTTAAAAGTCATGAGTTCAAATCCTTCTTATAGCAAGAGGGTTAATTTTGTAATTTAATGCACATACCAAAAACTCTTTACTTACCCTTAGGCTCCATTTGATTGCAAGGTAGAAAAGGAAAATAAATTGAGTTAGTTTTAGTGAAAAGATGGAAAATAAGTTGAGTGATAGATGTGATATCCTCTTGATTTTTAAGTTTTTCCATGAAGAAATTTTCTTTACTTGGTGGTGAGTAAAAATTTTCCACCAAAAATATTTAAGGATGGAGGATATATATTCAAAAAATGAGTAACATCTCTCACCTTATTTTCTATCTTTTCACACAAACTAACTAAATTTATTTTCCTTTTCCATCTTTGCAATCAAACAGAGCCTTAATGTATAATAAGTATAAATATATAATTTTTAAAACTATATCAACATCCTTAAATAAGAGCACTCATAAATTTAAAATCACCTTTAAGATCCGGGCTTAGCCTAAGGTTAAACATGTGATATTTCACCTAAGATACCATGGTTCAATCCTCCTACACAAAAAATCACTCAGACCACTTAGACCTATCATCACTTATATCAAATTGCTTATTTCTCTTCTTTTCTTTACTTTTGTCGTTTATAATTTGATAATTTTCTGCACATACCGAAAAATGTATGCTCACCCTTAAATTATAATAAGTATAGATATATAATTTTCAAAACTATAACATCGTCCTTAAATAAAAGCACCCATAATTGAAAAACCAAAGTTTGTTGGTAAAAATGTGAAATCATCCTTAAGATCGGGCCTTTTTCTAAGTGGTTAAACTTGTGATATTTTACATAAGGCACCATAGTTCAATCCCCCTCCAAAGAATCACTCAAACCTATCACCACTTACATTAAATTACTTATTTATTTTCTTCTTTTTAGTTTATATCAAGGTGTCCAGACCAACTTTCGCGCTACTTAACTAATCCTCCTTTGCCTCGACTTTGCCTCTTTTTTTTTCCTCTTCGGTGAGAGGGATCTAATTGCTTATTTCTCTTTTCTTTCTTTTTTTGGTTATACCAAGCGGTGTCCAGACCAACTTTCGCGCACCTGGACCAATCCTAATTCCC
Organism: Lonicera japonica; assembly: GCA_021464415.1. Lineage (NCBI taxonomy): Eukaryota > Viridiplantae > Streptophyta > Magnoliopsida > Dipsacales > Caprifoliaceae > Lonicera > Lonicera japonica. The sequence goes on along the minus strand of CM038467.1, from coordinate 13,277,970 downwards.
AATTTAGATCACACTCGCTGCTAGCTACAAAATATTTTTGCAGCTGCCATGTTCAATCCAGGAAATTCCTAGTTGACCCACGGGCAACTCTATGATTTTCAATTTTTTTTTCAAAAAGTATATATATAGGGACCTAGTGATCGTTCAATATTAAGTCAATTTCTTGAATAATTGATTAATTGCATAATATTAGGTGATTTAGGAAGAGGGCCAAGTCCCTATTTTTGAAACTTTTTAGCTTGCGGTCTACAACTTCTTTTTTTGATAGCTTATGGTTATTGTTTTTTAGTTTGAGGTCTATGTGACTATGGTAAGTGGTTACCCAACTATTGTAACCTATATTTTTCTGGTTACCCAACTATGGTATCCTATATTTCTCGGTATTTTTTTCGGTTATCCAACTAAAGTAAATATTATTTCCCAGGTCATTCAACTATAGTATCTAAGGATATGACGTGAATTCTTGCTAAAGGTAGTTTGGTAACTTGAAAACTAACAAGAATTGCAAGCTTTAAAATAAAAATAGTTGTAAATTGCAAGCTAAAAAAATTCAGTGACAGGGACCGACCGTTAAGATGCCCTTAGGTCTAAACCCCTAATTTTAATTATTACTAAATAGGAAGAAAGTTAATTTGTAATACTTTCGATAATATTGAGAGGATAAGCCTTGCAATATTTTTAAAATATAAAATGTTATTGTAATTTGTAGTACTAATACTATTATATTTGTGTTAAAATTTTATGACTTCAAATTTATATTTTTGTATGACCCGTTCACCCGCAGCTGAACCCATTTGATGACTATTAATTTGACATATATCTCACAAGGCAATGTGGCTATTTAAACCCATTTAATGACTTGGCGTAATAGCACAATATATGCTAGAGCTCATAGAAGCTAGGAACGGAGGATGGCTGGTGTAATCAGTGAGTAACATACATTACTTACTGAGTTCTGGCCAAGTGCTCCTGGTTATTTTTTTCCTTTTGGCAGGAAGGTCTTCTTGTAGAGGAACCGTAGTCCGTGCTAGTAGTAAGATCACTCTCATGCATACTCATTTTACCATTGCGTTCCGTTAATTGATCCTTTTTGTGTTTCTCCCTTCTCTTCTTTTTATCTTCTTATCTTTGAAGTGAAACTCTCTCCCAAGGAAGCTTGAATTTCTGTTTGTTTCTTCTCAACAGATTTTGGTTATGTAATTATGTTTACTAATTATAATACACATTACTACTCTCTGTTCTCTATAGATATATATAAATTTGGGAAGATTTTAACTTACACGGGTATAAAATTAAATAATTTTACACTCGCTCAATACTTGATTTCTTTTAGTAAATACCCATCAACAATGGCCCATTTATATATAATTGTCTCTACTTTAGGTTATTATTACAATTGCGATAAATATGTGGCATTGGAGCGCATTTCTCAGTACCTTGTTCTTCTAATTAAAGTTACCTTGAACTCGAAGAGATCGAGAAATTGTATGAGAAGAATTTTCCTTGCAGATGTTATTACCATCTCCTGCAGAAGGTATATTTGCTATTTGCTTCTAATACAGACCAGACTTGTAAATTGTAATAAAATGCAATACATGCTATATATACACATACAAATAAAAATGTGCTTTCTAGCCAGGGCATCGAGAAGCTTTTGGACCACGGATGGGAGATTCAGTAGAACTATTATTGTTTGGACAAACAATATGAACTTGGTGCCATGTAACTTTATAGTTATGCCCGGGTCATTTTCAACTTGGTCCCAGTTTATTTTGCTGTACTTGGATGCGAGTACCAAATATTTAGTGTATACTTTCATCCTAGATACTTCAATTTTATTTTTTTTTGAGTTCTTCACGGGGTGTCCAGCAGGGACATACGCAAGAATTTTATTGAGGGGGTATGAAAATAAAATACTGCAAGAGTGATTCAACTTTTTAATTCCTTAAGAAACTACAAATTGTAATAATATGAAAAATAAAAATAAAAACTACTATGTTAAAATAGGTTTTTTTAATTCGTGTTAAAATTCTTTTGAAAATTATCATCACAAATTTAACCATTGAGATTTATTTGTCCAGCTTTACTATTACAAGAACAAAGATAAGTATTAAAAATATAAACAACGTTAATATCAACACGCATTATTTTAACAACGCCGGTAATCAATTTTGGGAGTTCCAAATCAACCCAAAAGTCGTCCAAGTGGTAGCCTTGTACTACTGGGCCAAGAAATTTGTTTAGATACATGGATTTAGTTGCCAATATTGACCGTATACTTTCTTCCTAGATAAAAATAATTTCTTCAAGTCGACTAGTTTCTTGGTTTAAAATGAAAACTACTTGAAAATGCCACTTACTGTTATACGTTCAAATTAGCAAGTTGACTTGATGGCTTTGTCACCAAAATTTCCAAATATTATGACCCTTCAAAGCTCTATGTTATTTTTTTCGTATTTAAAATTATGAACAATTTTCACATCTGATGGTTAAAAAAACTCACCCTCACATCTAATCTTTTTTTTTTCCAAAATTCATTTTAAAGGTACGAAGAATGTTTCTCCACTCCTTACCTGGCCTCTTCCGATCCAAAAGATATAATTTCAAACTATAGGATAGTAACCAATAAAATACTTTGTTTAAAACTTTTGAAATGACTGATGTCCTACATTATTAATGTAATAGGCCGGCTCTCAGCGTATATGGAGGTTCATATCTAATATATTTCATAAAGTTTTTTGTGAAATTTGAGTCAAATCAGTATTCAAATGAATTTAATACAATAAAATAAAAGTAAAAAAAAAGAACAGATAAAAAAAAGGATTTTTATTTAATTAAAATAATAATAAAAAAGGGGGTTAAAGTTTGGAAAGTCAAACGCTTTCATTTCGTAAAACTCACGTGCACATCCATTTAAATCCATGGCTGTTGCCGTAAAAAAAAAAAAAACTAAAAATCCATTGCTATCAATTTTCTTAATGGGCCAATGCCCATTAACTTTTTTCCAAAGGAAAATCCACGTGTAAAGCAAACAAAACGGAAGCAGCACACATTTTGAATGGTGGACCGGTATATATTAACAGGTTCGTCGCAATAGTAGTCTCAGAATTGCATTCCCTAAATTTGGATCGGTCCAAGTTTTTTTTATGTGTACCGGTTTAGCATATATTTTTGGGCACATTTTTATGTTGTAATTTTATTTTTATTTTTTAACTTATTTAAAAAAAGATTTTGATTCAATATTTTTTTTATAATCCACTAATTTGAGACCAAAATACATTATTTTAGAAAGATTTTTGAGAAAAAATATATTCAAACACTATAATCAATTTTTGAGAGTTTTGAGACATCACATATATCTTGTTTAAATGCTTGTTCTTTAAATTTAAGAATTAGAGTTTCAAAACGTCCATAGTGCTGCAGGAGTGTCTTCGGTTGGGATTGTAGACGGGGTGAGCGAAGTGGTTAAGGGAGATCGCAAACAGGAGTGAATGATTGTGATCAAGCGTGTAGAAAGAGGTGACGCGTAAGTCAAAAAAGTGAAAGGTGAGATGCTAAGCCAGCTGCGGTTGGATTCTATGTTCAATGAATTAATGAGATTTTTGTAAAAATTGTGGAGAAGTAATTGTTATAAGTTATCGAGTGTGTAATTCGATTTTGATTATAGTGAAATACTGTCTGTTAGTCCCGAGAATTGGTCTTACACAAGTAGAGATACCTGGTTACTTTCTTGTATTGTGAATTATTTTTGTGTGATTGAATGATTGATATAATTATTAGATAACACAACACATGTTTCAACAGTAAAATTGATTAGACCTAGAATTTTAATTCCGCTTATAATATTTAAAATTATTTTTAATAAAAACCCTAAAAGTAACCTAGGCAATACAATCCTTAAAAAAAAATTCAATCAGATTGGCAGGAATATGGGTTGGAATATATTTCTTTATTTAAAATTCTTTCTACTTCTTAATTAAGATCATTCTCAAATTAAGATGTGTTACCGTTCTTATTTTAAAGAAAGATTAAATCGAAGGAAGTTTGGTTCTTAAATATTAAATTATGGTGAGGTGCCAACTTTTTTTTTTTTCCCAATTTAGTTGCACCCAAGATATTTTATTATCATGAGATATAGTAAATAATGTTTCAGACGTTTCAAAAGAAGAAAGTATACTTTTAATTCGGTTTGAAGGCAGATGTAAGATTAAAATAAAAACTCAATTTTTAAAACTTGTATTGCCTTGGTTACTAATTTATATGTGCGTTAAGGCAATTTGTTTTTAATTTTAGTTAAGAAATAAATAAAATGGTTAATTTTCTTCTGTGCTTGATCTTTGATTAAGAATTCTTGTTAATAATATTTATAAAATATACGAACTTTAACATAATTTATTGCTAAAACTAATTATTGTTTAACAATTTCATATTATTCAAAAAATATACCTAAAATTGTAACTTGAGAATAAAGAGCTTTGCTACTAGCTCGTCCTGATTTAAATTTCTGGCTTCACCACTGAGATATTAGCAGAGAAAGTAGATACTTTAACTATGGGCGGTATTATTTACAAGCCCCATATTTGTCATAAACACACTCTTTGTCACAAACACCCCAAAGGTAAATTTTTAATCATTAACACTCTTCTAAGATTCGCCTAATAAGAGGTGAGTGCATTGACACACACCAGTCCACCTTGGGATAGTTTGTTTGTAAGAATTTGCCTGACATCAAGTAATAGATTACTGTAATGTTTTTCAAATAAGGCCCGCTTAATGATAGGTGAGTGCATTTACATAAACTCGCATCGCATAAGAAAAGTGTGTTGCTAAATACTCACCTAACATTAGGCATTAGAATGAGGTGTTTATAATAAATAAGGAGATGTTAAAATATGTTTTTAGTTACATTTTGGAGGCGGTGTTTGTGACAGATTTGAGGAGTGTAAATAACACCACCCTTAATAAATGTTGAAGCGAAGAAAATGAGAAAGGAGGTAGCTTTAATGCGCGTGTGTATATATTATATACAAGGTGCAATACTTATCCATATTTTATATTATATCTACTAGAAAATTGAAAAAATGTAACTTAATATATTTGATAGAAAAGTGAAAAAATTAAAATTATAACTTAATATGTCTGGCAAAAAATTGAAAAAAATACTGTTTAATATGTCTGTCAGATAATTAATTAGAAGAACGTAGCTTAATATGTCTGCTTGTTATTAAGGGAGAATTTCTTGTGATACGTGTTTGAATTTATTTTCATTGATTTAATTCCAAATTTAATTGTGTATTTACTTTTTTAGATTTATCAATATTAAAATTTAACTTAATTAATTAATTATTAGAAAATTAATATTTAGCCCAATTTCATAAGAGTATTTTTACTCACACCCATCCCGATTTCGAAATTAGTACTTAACCCTGTTTTTTTGTTTTTACCCCAACTATTATGCATCCGGCCCAGTTTATTGTTTAATTTTTTTTCAATATTATTAATTATAATATGATAGTATTGCCCTTATTATTTAACTTGTTTAATAGCCATGAAATTGTGATAAATACTAATTTTCTAAATATAAAATAGTTTTTATCCTAAAGATAAGTACTAGTAGCTCTATCACATTCAAAGTGCTTGAAATGTCTCTCTAATACTTCTTAATGCAAAATAAATTATTTTTCCATTGATATACATTCACCAGGAGGATACAAGGTATAATGTACAAAGAGATTAGCATGTAGAAGTCCTTCCCTTATTCATACATTTTCCCCTTGCATAAAATTAATTGCAGCCTTATTCTTTCTTCATGCTCGATCTCCAACTCCTCCATAGTGAACCATCCAACCTCAATCCCCAAATCTGTATATGTATACATATTTATACATATATATACATGTTTATACATTGCGATAATGATAAAGATGATGATTTTATCACAATCATAATAAGTGGAGATATGCTCGTATTGTTGTTGGCATTGTTAGTACGCCACTAAAACTCTTTTCCTGATAATTTTATTTTATTTATATATATACATCATGGAAAGACATGTTAGGGTATTTTATTTTATTTACATATATATACATCATAGAAAGACATATTAGGATTGTTATTAACATGTCTTTTTAACATTTGCACATTTTAATATGTCTTTGATTTTATGTAATTTTTTATTTTTAGTTGTTAGTGTATGTTAGGAGCACAAAAAAATTAGGATTTCTAGTAGTTTTTAAATTAAATTTAAGTTATAATATGTCTTTGAACATGTTTGATTCCTTTATATATCATAAAAAGACGTATTAGGAATGCTAGTAATATATTTTTTTAACATGCATACATTCTAATATGTCTATGATTCTCCGTATTTTTTTCATTTTTAATCATTAATAGTGTGCATGCAGCATTATGATTTAGGATTTAAAGTATTTTTGAAATTTGAATTAGTTTCAAGCTCCCTAATTAAATGGATGTTTCTTTTGAAATTTAGGATATTAATAGATTTCAAAATTCAAAAGTTTGCTAGATTTTTTTAAAAAAGAAACTAATTCTTAGGGATAATTAATTTGTTTATTTGAAAAGTCAATTAAGGGTATTTTAGGAAAAACTACGCAAATATTAATATCGAAAAAAACAAAACAAAAACAATAAATTAATGATTACCCATTCTTTTGGGTCATTTCCTAATTTCCCTAAACAGATGAGTTAAATGCAAAACTATTTAAAAAAAATGGGCCAAAAACAAAAAGGCCCTTAAAATAATATAATTATTAATATTTTTTTTAACTAAAAAATTGCTCATTAAACTAATTAATTTAAGCAAGTGTCATTTAATAATAATAAAAAAAAAGTATCTTTTAAAAAAAAAAAAAACCATAAATAGATGGATTAGGTTGTAACTGTACCAATTACCAAAAACAATATTATTTATTGAAAAGCATCGTAATCAAAAATTAGTGCCTTTAATATATATATATCAGAAAAAAAAATATAAGAGAACGGGGGGAGTGAGATCCGGAGATAGGTGATAGATCTACATACGATTACAAGTAGGGCTTGATTTTGTAGTGCCAGCCTTCGAATCTGTGTGAAATTGGCTGGTTTCCCCATCATTCGGTGCAAACCCACGATGGGTCGACGCACGAGGTTTGGAGGTCCGTGATATTAAATTGTTTTTATTTCTGGTTTTCTGCCCTATTCCCACTCTCAAAATCTCCTGGCAATTTTTTCTTTCTTTATTTTTTGTGTTTATATACATGTGCAGGGCCGACTCTGGGGATGTTGAGACCCCAAGCGAAAATTAATATCGATGAAAATTGGGGCCCTATATCATTGTATTCTCCTTCAACAAAACAATCTTAACACTGGTGGTACTGAACTTGAATTGAATAAAAGAAAAAAGGGATACTAGAATGTGATGCATATACAATATTGTACTTAGTAACTGTAATTCTGTTACGTAGAATTTTAAAACATAATAAGAAAATAGTTTGGCCAAATGGTGATAACATGTATTCATTATATATTTAAAGCGTGAAGGGGTACATACCAAATTCTTCCTCTCACTTAATAGAAGTAAGAGATGGTCACCATTTATCATTGGGTTTAATTTATGAGAGATACCAAGGTGAAAATTTTAGTTCGATTATAATTACCGTTTGCCATTGCTATTTGATAGTAAATTAGAGTTGAGTTTCTTTTTTGTGGGCGAAGAAAAAAAATATGGGGGCATAGGAAAAAAAATGGGGGCAGAGTTGAGTAAAGTAAAATCCCCGTGTGCCAAACTAAGCAGAAAATCAAAAGAAGACACAGAGTAAACTAAGCAGCAAAATTGATCCAATCACTATGAATTTAAGTAATTAAAAGTAAATACTATTACTTACTAACTAGAGGGGGAGGGGGATTATCCGGAAAATAAAGAAAGGAAGGACGGATCGGAGAAGAGAGAATTTGAGAGCCTTTCTCCCGATCTCTATTTAATTTCAATGTATAATTTTCCTTTTCTAAAGAGCCCTTGGACTTTTATTTCCTATAATTTGGTACCTTTAAATATAAAAGTTTACATATAAACCCTTGAAGTTTTTTTTTTTGGTGCCCTATGCCAGAGAGGGCCCCTAGGCAAATGCCTAGGCTGCCTCCCCCTCTGGCCGGCTCTGTACGTGTGTATGTGTTTTTATATATATATATATATGTGTGTATTTGGGTTTCAATTTTGCAGGAAGATCTTCTCGTAGAGGAAGCGGAGGCCGTCCTCCTGGGACTGGTAAGATTCCTCTTATACGTATTTTACCATTGCTTTCCCTTAGTGTATATATATACTAGGTATTGCCATTCAACACGGTTTATTAAATAAGAATTAATAATAAGATAAAAAAGAGTAACATGTGACGAATCTAAATAAAAAGTCTTTAAGTTCAATAAATCTTCATGTCAAAAAAACTAAAAGTAGACCGAATTGGACCGACTTGTTTTTAATTTTTAAAGAATCTTTTAATCATATTTTAATCTCGGCAAACTATGTTTTTAAAAAATTAAACTCAAGGCCATATGTGAATTCAATTTCAATCACGTCTGTTGGTATGATTTGAAAATGGTTCAAAAATTTGACTGATATATTATGAATACTCCTAAAAACGACATATTGAAATGACAAATAATGTACGAACACATAAAGTACGTCCTTAAATGTTACTCAACAATTTTTATTAATTTTTTTACATAATTCTAATCATGATAGATCTCGTTTAATTGATCTTGATTATTAGATTTTAAATATTAAGTTTTGAATTTTTTATTTTAAGTTATGACATTTTTAATGTAGAAAAAATAATTTATGTGTGAGAGTTTATTATGTGTATATTATTGGTGTGAAATGGTACTCAATAATTTTTCTTATTTTTTTTTACATAATTCTCATGATGGATCTTGTTTAATTAATCTTGATTAGTAGATTTAAATATTAAATTCATAATTCTATAATTATGATAGATCTTTTTTAATTGATCTTGATTAGTAGATTTAAATATTAAATTTTTATTAAATTTCTTGATTAGTATATTTTAAATATTAAATATTAATTTTTTTAATTTAAGATGAATCTTGTTTAATTGATCCTTATTAGTATATTTAAATATTAAATTTTTTGATGAGTAGAGTTTAAATATTAAATTTTGAATAAGTCATGGCATTTTTAATGTAAAAAGATTTATTGGTGTGTGAGAGTTTACTTTGTGTATATTATTGGTGTTAAATGTTACTCAATAATTTCTATTTTTATTTTTACATAATTCTATAGTCATGATGGATCTTATTTAATTGATCTTGATTAGTAAATTTTAAATATTAAATTTTTATTAAATTTTAAAATTTTCATTTTAAGTTACGGCCTTTTTAATATAGAAAAAATTATTGGTGTGTGAGAATTTATTGTGTGTATATTAATGGTGTGAGTGTTTTAACTTTGATGTGACATATTGATGTGTGTATAAAACTCATCCAAGGGTGTAGAGTTAATGCACACCATAACATGTATATTTTTAACCATTAGATTCTTATACTTTTTAAAAATAAATTTGGTCAAACTTAATGTTTTATAATATAGATAATTTCTATTTTTATTTTTACATAATTCTATTGTCATGATTGATCTTATTTAATTGATCTTGATTAATAGATTTTAAATATTAAATTTTAAAATTTTCATTTTAAGTTACGACATTTTTAATATAGAAAAAATTATTGGAGTGTGAGAATTTATTGTGTGTATATTAATGGTGTGAGTGTTTTAACTTTGATGTGACATCTTGATGTGTGTATAAAACTAATCTAATGGTGTAGAGTTAATGCACAACATAACATGCATATTTTTAACCATTAAATTCTTATACTTTTTAAAAATAAATTTGGTTAAACTTAATGTTTTCTAATATAGATATAATTGATCCTTTTTGTGTTTCTCGCTTCTCTTCTTTTTGTCATCTTATCTTTGAAGTGAAACTGTCTCCCGAGTAAGATTGAAATTCTGTTTGTTTCTCCTCAACCTAGCTAATAATACATAATTGCCACTATATGTATATATATAAAAAATTCTTTATTACTCTATATTTCTTTTGCATAATAATACACATCAACAATGGCACATTTATAATTGTCTCTACTTGTAGGTCGCTACAATTGCGAGAGATATGCTGCGGGTGGAGCTCATTTCTCAATACCTACTTCTTCTTCTTCAGATGCCCTTGAACTCCACCAAGAGTTTGAGAAATTGTATAAGAATGATTTGCAATGCAGATTTTATTACCGTCAACTGCTGAAGGTATATTTGCTATTTTCATCTTGTACAGAAAATGCTGAATGTGTCACACACTAGTAAATTCTAATATCCATACTTTACACATACATAGTCCTACTTGTAGTCGTGCCAATAAGTTTCTGGCACTGATACTTCAACTTTGCTCAAGTGTCTATGTTAGGAGACTTGGTTTAAATTGGGTTATCTTTTCCCCCGTGTATGCTCTTTGTCAATTATTTGTACTTTCGATAATATTTCTCTGTATCCTATAATCAAAATTATAGTGGCAATCGCCCTGAGGTTTTTCTTATCACGAAAGCTACATTACAAACATCTTTCGTATTAGTGATGAGTATTATTGATTTGTATTCTTGTGGGTTTTCACGGGAGATGGCAGATGCAGTAGCTGTGGGTGGTGAATGTTTTTCTTGTGAGAACATTAAAGAAAAGTTGAAAGACTTTCCTGGGGTGGAAAAACGTGCGTATGTTACTTGCATTATCATCCTTCTGCATAGGAATGAACAGAAAATCAATTTATACTTCTGCTGATAATATGTTAGGAAATTTAAAGAGGTTAATGCAAATGTTCATTGCGGGGGATGGGAGTTTCTGACCCTGATTATTCTGATTGTGGGTCTTAGGGTGGGGCCACTATATTTACAGGTACAAACCGTACGATCAACCCTGATGTAGTACAAAACAATGATTATAGGAAGAATGCTTTAGATATTTTATTTTTTGGGGAATTCTATTTTATTTAGAAATTATATTACTATAATGAGTTTTTAGAGCTTTCTAGTTTTATTAGTTTTAGTCTTTTAATTTCTCTTCTCTTTTCTCCACGCTTCTCTGTGTTATCTTTCTTAACAAAGATAAGGGTGTTAAAAATAGTATATATAGGATGCAGATAAATTGAGAATTATTGCGGATTGAGGCGTGAAAATCACTTTCTTTAAGGTGTTATTTGTCCCTTATTCTTTATATAATTATTGGGACAAATTACGTCCAAGATACAACAATTCGGAAATTCAATAGTATACGATTACTGAAGAATTCCGAGATTAAGGAACTTATTTTTTATTAACAAGAAGGTTGAAGACTGTTGACACTCTTTTATAGAGTGCCAACAGATTTAGAATGAGAAGAGTTGAAAAAGAAAGTATGTGACTTTTCACATGGAAAGTCACATATTTATACAATTTGAAATGGCAGTTAATTAACTGCTATCTCAACGACAATTCGGAAATTCAATAGTATACGATTACTGAAGAATTCCGAGATTAAGGAACTTATTTTTTATTAACAAGAAGGTTGAAGACTGTTGACACTCTTTTATAGAGTGCCAACAGATTTAGAATGAGAAGAGTTGAAAAAGAAAGTATGTGACTTTTCACATGGAAAGTCACATATTTATACTATTTGAAATGGCAGTTAATTAACTGCTATCTCAACGTCATATGTGGGTCTATGATGGCTGTGTTGCTGTGTTCTGGTGATATGTGGGTCTATGATAAGGATTGCTATCTCAACAGTCATATTTGGCTGTGTTGCTGTGTTCTGGTGATATGTGGGTCTATGATAAGGATTATTTCCAGTCATTTCACTTTCTCACACCGTCCTACGGATGAGCTGCACCATAGTGGCATACACCTTCTAACATAAAGTATTCTCTCTCTCTCTCTCTCTCCATTTATTGCTATTTAAAGCTATTAAACTTTCCTTAATTTTCCAATGTGGGATTTAGTCTTTTATATTCCAAACTAGTTACCTTCTTTAAAATATTTTATAATCTTCCAAAAAGGGGTCCAATTGATGTTATCTTCCCTGGTTGCCTGTACCCAAAGCTGCTAGAGACAAATCTTGCCCGGAGGTGTAGCCTTCAAATGTGAACTATTTTTGGGATGGAGAACATTTGTTTTTTCTTTATGAGCTTTGAGATAGTATTTATTGGTCTTTGGCATGAATTACTTGTAAGAGAATGTCCTCAATGTCCAAGTTGACTTTAGCACAATGAAATGATAACCTCAAGAATTGTGCTTAGTAGGGGTGGGCAAGATCCAATCCAAACTGACCGATCCAATTTTTCTGGATTTGTGGATTGATTGGATCGGATTGGATAGATAAAAAAGACTCGATCTGAAATAGAAACTCTACCAATATGAAGTGACCGCTATTTGCATTCTTTTTTCTTATATATTGACCTTCCTTGCAGTTAAGTTCAAGAATGAAGGAGCTCCTACTCAAGAGGAACTAAACAAGCTTACCGACCAGGAATTTGAGTGCAGGAAATTTACCGAGATATCAAAGAGGGTACGTTAACTTTTTAGCTATGCTATAAAGAGTGCTGGTGAAATGTTAGAGACATATTTTACCAGATGTACATTAATATATATAAAGAATGTTGAACGCGGACAACACTAAGAGTGGCTGTATATCTTCTTTCATAAAAGCTTCAAGAAGCTGCTTCTAGGACAATTTTCTCCATTTCATTGTTTGAAGATTTATTGCAAACAAGTGTGTGCCACCAAGGCAATGCGCAGGCATTCTTCAACTTTTTTAGTTATAAAAAGAGGGGAAATTTCAGGTGCGGAATACTGTTCACGGATGAACAATACAGATTGGTCCATTTGGCACGCTTCCCGATGGAATTTTTTGATGAAATTTTGTGGAGATGTTCTTCATCGTGTGTATAACATCTACACCAACTTTCATCAAAAAATTCTATTGGGAAGTGGGTTAACTATGTGATTGAAAAATATTGGTCCAGAAATAGATTTATAAAATCCAATATTTTTCAATCATGTAGTTAACCCACTTCCCGGTTGAATTTTTTGATAAAATTTGGTGGAGATGTTCTACACACAATGAAGAACATCCCCACAAAATTTCATCATAAAATTTCATCGGGAAGCGTGCCAAATGGACCAATCCGTACTGTTCATCTGTGAACAGTAATCCGCACCAGAAATGCTATGGAAACCTATGATAATCAAAAAAGAAACCCATTTTTGGCACGTTGATACCTACTCCACCTGGCATGGCACTTTTTTAGGGTCTTTGCCTACTAATTCATTTTGAATCCTTTTTACAAAGGCTTTTAAAAAAAAAAAACTGCCGGGCCATTGTCCTTTTTCTAGGTTCAATAGGTTCCACGTGAGAGACGCGCTGAGTGTGTCAATACCCAAAGTCAACTCTATGTAAAAGAGAGTTAGTGCACCTGGGGTCTAGAGATGTGATGTGGTTTTCCCTTTATTATTATTATGAATCTAATTTGTTTATTTTCCTTTATTCTTTGGGAGGTGATCTGTATGATGCGTCTGGTAGAAGATGAACATAAATAAGAAATACTACAAAATATGTATTTTGCATCCGGCCCATTGGAGTTGATTTTGATCTTCTTATTTTCATTTTGTATGCAGGATGCTAGAAATGCGGAATGGTTTGGTTTGGAACATGATGCTGACCACCTTGCAAGGATACTTGCTAACTTAAGGTGTGATGATCTGAAGAAGAAGAAGAAGGAGAAAGGACGGTGGTGATGGTGGTGGTACTGGTTTGTCCGATGGAAGGGGATTAAATCTATTATTGTTTGTTTGGTTTGATTTTGTCATGTGTTACAGGGAGATGCAATTACTTATAACTTATCTGTCTAGTATTTGAATATGTATACAGGGGAGTCCGATGGTGTGTACTTTTTATCGTAATTTATGGTAAGTACCTCATATATTTATCTCGTATTTGAATATGTATTATATGTTTGATTATCATGGACTACCTATCTAACGGACGGGTGACTTGGATGCGCATAAGAAACAGTTGGCTGTCACTGCACCTCTTTGCAAGGATATCCCCAGATGGATGGCATTCATAGGGCACACCAAATAGATAAAATTTGATTTTGTTTGGAGGTAATTAAGGCCTTCTAAAGCCAATCCAGGACACCACATTACCCGAGCTTGACTCATCGATAGTCCTGCTACCTGTGAGTAGCAAATACATTAGTATAAATACCAAAAGACACGATTATTTGGAAGGATCTCAAAGCCATCTCTCCTACATCCTTTATTTCCATGGGAGTTTACTGCAAGGCAATTGAGTTGAATTGTGACAAAGAGTCCACCAAAATATCAATGTAATTAACATAATATACCGAATTATTATGCAGACGGATTAACAAATTACTTTGGAATTTTTTAACATCATCTTGAATTTGGTTCTTCAGTGGTTTATTGAGACAAAGGCATACAATTGAAATTAACAACGCAAGTTAAACTAGAATCTTGAAGTTCGCTTGTTATATAAATGACTCAACAGTGATTAAACAAACTAAAACAAGAGACTAAAGGAATTTTCAAATCCAAAACACTATTTTCTGCAATATAGAATACCTAAAGAGTTAATTTTTTTTATAGTTCCAAAGTAGAGGTATCATTATTTTCCCATAACCAACTATAGTCACATGTCCAAAAGCAGAATCTACAATTTCATATGGCACGAAGTAATATATAGAAAAATATTGATATTGATAAGGAAATGCGGCAATATAACATTATAACAAGAATAACATGCTAATCGAAATTAAATCACAAATTTGCTGTAAATTACCTACATCAATCCTAATAAATCATATCTAAATAATAAGTAGAAAATATCTTAAATATCAATTCTGACTACATCATATCCAATAACTAAAAAATCAATAGGATATGATATCACATTAATATGGCTAGGAATAGAAGAAATTTCATATATATATTGGTCAACAACCCTAATCATCATATGACCCCCCCCCATTTGGAATTTCACCGCCACATTCGTCCTCTCCCCCATTTTTCTCCTACCCCTCCTGTTTGTCCTCATTTTTCTCTCATTCCCCTTTTTTCTCCTCTTCTTTCTTCTCACCAGCCTTCGCACCACCTTTTGGATTCACCTTCTCCTCCTTTTCAAGAACATAAGCATATGTTTTCAGTTCACTACTGACCGTTATAAGTGACTCAAAATCTCTCTTGCTCATACAAGCATAGTCCTTCACAACAATTGAGAACTTCTCCCACACATTTCTCCATGCGGTCCACAGACCTTTGGTAGCAATGTCGTGCAAAACCACAGTGAGTTTGGCCGCAAGCTCGGAGCTACTCACTAACAACACAAAATCTGTGAAAAAATCCTTGACACGATCCATGGGGAAGTCTCCAGGATTAAACTTATGTTCACTGATTTCATCTTCATCTGTGCTTATAACAATTTGTGTGCGGCCCGGAGGGAGATCGTCGCCTTCTTCAACCTTAACGTGTTCCAAGCTCCTTAAAAATTAACAGAGTATTTGATTGCGCCTCCGAAACTCCCCGGACATAAACTCATCAAACTTTTTGTAAAACTCATCTTTTTCACCCTCAACCCCAGTCTGTTCATTCTTCTCATTCTCATTCTCCTCCACCTCATCTTTATTCTTCTCCTTTTTTTCATTCGCCTCCTCCTTCTCATTCTGCTTTTCCTCCTTCTTCTGCTGGAATTCCCCAAGCTTGAGTCCGCAACAAATCAACCCAATATCATTTAAAGGCTTTTTTTGGCTAATAGATGAGTAAAATTTGGAAGAAAATGGACATGGGGCTTTTTGAAATTTGGTAACAATGTAGGGAGGGATGAAGGAAGAATACAGTGTTAGTTTAGCAAAGGTTGAAATGCGCCTAAACATACTCATTTTTGAGTATTTGCCGAAAGTGAAAGCAGTGGTTTGAGAGAAAGGGGTATAGGTTTTTTTTGGGGGGTGTGTGTTTGTTTTATGTTTAATGATTGAAGAGTGGTATTAATAGTGGTGCTAGCTCCATTTCGTATAGAGGATGCTGCAGCCTAATAGAGAGCAATGCAGGGCGCCCAAACAGTTTCAGCATGCAATATATATAGAGAGAGAGTTTTACGTGTATGTGTAAAAGGAAAATGAAGAAAGAGAAGAAAAAAGAAAGTAGTGAGAGTTGCATTTTTTTTGTCTTCTATTGTTAATATACTCAATTTTGTGTAACAAAAAATAATTCAAAAGCAAATTGTAAAATTTTAGAGTATCTTTTAAGAGTATTATTAGCAACTTTTTCCTTTAAAAGTTCTATATCACATACAATATTTACGAATTAGGCATTACGTACAATTTCAAATTCAAATGTTACCGTTTCTTCTAATCCTTTTTCTCCCCCATTTTTCTCCTACCCCTCCTGTTTGTCCTCCTTTTTCTCTCCTCCCTTTTTCCCATCCTTTTTCCCTTTTTCCCCTTTGTTCTCAACCTTTTTCTCTTATTCCCCTTTTTTCTCATCCTTTTTATCTTCTTCCTCTTTTTTTTCCTCCTCTTTCTTCTCACCAGCCTTCCCACCACCTTTTGGATTCTCCTTATCCTTCTTTTCAAGAACATCAGCATATGTTTTCAGTTCACTACTGATCGTTATAAGTGAATCAAAATCCCTCTTGCTTATACAAGCATAGTCATTCACATCAAGTGATAACTTCTCCCGCACATTTCCCCATACGGTCCATAGACCTTTGGTAGCAATGTCGCGCAAAACCAAAGTGACTTTGGCTGCAAGCTCGGGGCTACTCACTAACAACACAAAATCTGTGAAAAAATCCTTGACACGATCCATGGGGAAGTCTCCAGGATTAAACTTATGTTCATTGATTTCTTCTTCATCCATGCTTATAACAATTTATGTGCGGCCCGGAGGGAGATCGTCGGCTTCTTCAACCTCAACGTGTTCCAAGCTCCTTAAAAATTGACAGAATATTTAATTGCGCCTCCGAAACTCCCCGAACATAAACTCATCAAACTTTTTGTCTAACTCATCTTCTTCACCCTCAACCCCCGTCTCTTCATTCTTCTTATTCTCCTCATCCTCCTCTTCATCTTTATTCTTCTCATTTTTTTCATTCGCCTCCTCGTTCTCATTCTGTTTTTCCTCCTTCTTCTGCTGGAATTCCTCAAGCTTGAGTCCGAAACAAATCAGCCCAATATCATCTAAAGGCTTTTTTTGGCTATTAGATGAGTAAAATTTGGAAGAAAATGGAGATGGGCCTTTTTGAACTTTGGTAACAATGTAGAGAGGGATGATGGAAGAATACGGTGTTAGTTTAGCAATGGTTGAAATGCGCCTCAACATACTCATTTTTGAGTATTTGCCGAAAGTGAAAGCAGTGTTTTGAGAGAAAGGGGTATAGGTTTTTTTTGGGGGGTGTGTGTTTTATGTTTAAGGGTTGAAGAGTGGTATTAATAGTGGTGCTAGCTCCATTTTGTATAGAGGATGCTGCAGCCTAATAGAGAGCAAAGCAGGGCGCCGAAACAGTTTCAGCACGCAATATATATATATATATATATATATATATATATATATATAGAGTTTTACGTGTATGTGTAAAAGGAAAATGAAGAAAGAGAAGAAAAGATATAGTAATGAAAGTAGCATTTTTTTTGTCTCCTATTGTTAATATACTCAATTTTGTGTAACAAAAAATAATTCAAAAGCAAATTATAAAATTTTAGAGTATCTTTTAAGAGTATTATTAGCAACTCTTTTCATGAAACGTTCTATATCACATATAATATATACGAATTATGCATTAAGTATAATTTCAAATTCTAATATTACCTTTTCTTCTAATTCTTTTTCTCCCCCATTTTTCTCATGCCCCTCATGTTTGTCCTCCTTTTTCTCTCCTCCCTTTTTCCCATCCTTTTTTTCTTCTTCCCCTTTGTTCTCATCCTTTTTCTCTTCTTCCCCTTTTTTCTCATCCGTTTTATCTTCTTCCCCCTTTTTTTCCTCCTCTTTCTTCTCACCAGCATTCCCACCACCTTTTGGATTCTCCTTATCCTTCTTTTCAAGAACATCAGTATATGTTTTCAGTTCACTACTGATCGTTATAAGTGACTCAAAATCTCTCTTGCTCATACAAGCATAGTCCTTCACATCAAGTGATAACTTCTCCTGCACATTTCCCCATACGGTCCATAGACCTTTGGTAGCAATGTCGCGCAAAACCATAGTGATTTTGGCTGCAAGCTCGGGGCTACTTACTAACAACACAAAATCTGTGAAAAAATCCTTGACACGATCCGTGGGGAAGTCTCCAGGATTAAACTTATATTCACTGATTTCTTCTTCATCCATGCTTATAATAATTTGTGTGCGGCCCGCAGGGAGATCGTCGGCTTCTTCAACCTCAACGTGTTCGAAGCTCTTTAAAAATTGACAGAGTATTTGATTGCGCCTTCGAAACTCTCCGGACATAAACTCATCAAACTTTTTGTTAAACTCATCTTCTTCACACTCAACCCCTGTCTCTTCATTCTTCTCATTCTCCTCCTCCTCCTCCTCCTCATCTTTATTCTTCTCCTTTTTTTCATTCGCCTCCTCATTTTTCTGTTGAAATTCCTCAAACTTCAGTTCGCAACAAATCAGCCCAATATCATCTAAAGGCTTTTTTTGGCTATTAGATGAGTAAAATTTGGAAGAAAATAGAGATGAGACTTTTTGAACTTTGGTAACAATGTAGGGAGGGATGATGGAAGAATACGGTGTTAGTTTAGCATTGGTTGAAAGGCGCCTCAACATACTCATTTTTGAGTATTTGCCGGAAGTGAAAGCAGTGGTTTGAGACAAAAGGGGTATAGGTTTTTTTTGGGGGGGTGTGCGTTTTACGTTTAAGGGTTGAAGAGTGGTATAAATAGTGGTGCTGGCTCCATTTCATATAGAGGATGCTGTAACCTAATATAGAGCAGAGCAGGGAGCCGGAACAGTCTCAGCACGCAATATATATATATATATACATAAAGAGAGAGTTTTAAGTGTATGTTTAAAAGGAAAATGAAGAGAGATAAGAAAAAAGACAGTAGTGAGAGTTGTATTTTTTTGTCTCCTATTGTTAATATACACAATTTTGTGTAACAAAAAATAATTCAAAAGCCAATTGTAAAATTTTAGAGTATCTTTTAAGAGTATTATTAGCAACTCTTTTCTTTAAAAGTCCTATATCACATACAATATTTACGAATTAAGCATTAACAACAATTTCAAATTCTAATGTTACCGTTTCTTTTAATCCTTTTTCTCCTACCGCTCCTGTTTGTCCTTCTTTTTCTCTCCTCCCTTTTTTCCATCCTTTTTTTCTTCTTCCCTCTTCTTCTCATCATTTTTCTATTCTTCCCCTTTTTTCTCATCCTTTTTATCATCTTCCCCTTTTTTCTCCTCATCTTTCTTCTCACCAGCCTTCCCACCACCTTTTGGATTCTCCTTCTTTTCAAGAACATCAGCATATGTTTTTAGTTCACTACTGACCGTTATAAGTGACTCAAAATCCCTCTTGCTCATACAAGCATAGTCCTTCACATCAAGTGAGAACTTCTCCCACACATTTCTCCATGCGGTCAACAGACCTTTGGTAGCAATGTCGCGCAAAACCACAGTGAGTTTGGCCGCAAACTTTGGGCTACTCACTAACAACACAAAATATGTGAAAAAATCCTTGACACGATCCATGGGGAAGTCTCCAGGATTAAACTTATGTTCATTGATTTCTTCTTCATCCATGCTTATAGCAATTTGTGTGCGGCCAAGAGGGAGATCGTCGGCTTCTTCAACCTCAACGTGTTCGAAGCTCCTTAAAAATTGACAGAGTATTTGATTGCGCCTTCGAAACTCTCCGGACATAAACTCATCAAACTTTTTGTTAAACTCATCTTCTTCACACTCAACCCCTGTCTCTTCATTCTTCTCATTCTCCTCCTCCTCATCTTTATTCTTCTCCTTTTTTTCATTCGCTTCCTCTTTCTCATTCTGTTTTTCCTCTTTCTTCTGCTGGAATTCCTCAAGCTTGAGTCCGAAACAAATCAGCCTAATATCATCTAAAGGCTTTTTTTGGTTATTAGATGAGTAAAATTTGGAAGAAAATGGAGATGGGGCTTTTTGAACTTTGGTAATAATGTAGGGATGGATGATGGAAGAATACGGTGTTAGTTTAGCAATGGTTGAAATGTGCCTCAACATACTCATTTTTTAGTATTTGCCGGAAGTGAAAGCAGTGGTTTGAGAGAAAGGGGTATAGGTTTTTTTTTTGGAGGGTGTGTGTTTTATGTTTAAGGGTTGAAGAGTGGTATTAATAGTGGTGCTTGCTCCATTTCGTATAGAGGATACTGCAGCCTAATAGAGAGCAAAGCAGGGCGCCGAAACAGTTTCAGCACGCAATATATATATAGAGTTTTACGTGTATGTGTAAAAGGAAAATGAAGAAAGAGAAGAAAATATATAGTAGTGAGAGTTGCATTTTTTTTGTCTCATATTGTTAATATACTCAATTTTGTGTAACAAAAAATAATTCAAAAGCAAATTATAAAATTTTAGAGTATCTTTTAAGAGTATTATTAGCAACTCTTTTCATGAAAAGTTCTATATCACATATAATATTTATGAATTATGCATTAAGTACAATTTCAAATTCTAATGTTTCCCTTTCTTCTAATTCTTTTTCACCCCCATTTTTCTCATACGCATCCTGTTTGTCCACTTTTTTCTCTCCTCCCTTTTTCCCATCCTTTTTTTCTTCTTCCCCTTTATTCTCAACCTTTTTCTCTTCTTCCCCTTTTTTCTCATCCTTTTTATCTTCTTCCCCTTTTTTCTCCTCCTCTTTCTTCTCACCAGCCTTCCCACCACCTTTTGGATTCTCCTTATCCTTCTTTTCAAGAACATCAGCATATGTTTTCAGTTCACTACTAATCGTTATAAGTGAATCAAAATCCCTCTTGCTCATACAAGCATAGTCCTTCACATCAAGTGATAACTTCTCCTGCACATTTCCCCATACGGTCCATAGACCTTTGGTCGCAATGTCGCGCAAAACCATAGTGACTTTGGCTGTAAGCTCGGGGCTACTCACTAACAACACAAAATCTGTGAAAAAATCCTTGACACGATCCATGGGGAAGTCTTCAGGATTAAACTTATATTCACTGATTTCTTCTTCATCCATGTTTATAACAATTTGTGTACGGCCCGGAGGGAGATCGTCGGCTTCTTCAACCTCAACGTGTTCCAAGCTTCTTAAAAATTGACAGAGTATTTGATTGCGCCTCCAAAACTCCCCGGACATAAACTCATCAAACTTTTTGTCAAACTCATCTTCTTCACCCTCAACCCCCGTCTCTTCATCCTTCTCATTCTCCTCTTCATCTTTATTCTTCTCCTTTTTTTTCATCCGCCTCCTCCTTCTCATTCTGTTTTTCCTCCTTCTTCTGCTGGAATTCCTCAAGCTTGAATTAGCAACAAATCAGCCCAATATCATCTAAAGGCTTTTTTTGGCTATTAGATGAGTAAAATTTGGAAGAAAATAGAGATGGGGCTTTTTGAACTGTGGTAACAATGTAGGGATGGATGATAGAAGAATACGGTGTTAGTTTAGCGATGGTTGAAATGCGCCTCAACATACTCATTTTTAAGTATTTGCCGGAAGTGAAAGCAGTGGTTTGAGAGAAAGGGTTATAGGTTTTTTTTTTCTGGGGTATGTGTGTTTTATGTTTAAGGGTTGGAGAGTGGTATAAATAGTGGTGCTGGCTCCATTTCGTATAGAGGATGCTGCAACCTAATATAGAGCAGAGCAGGGCGCCGGAACAGTCTCAGCACGCAATATATATATATATATATAGAGAGAGAGTTTTATGTGTATGTGTAAAAGGAAAATGAAGAGAGAGAAAAAAAAAGATAGTAGTGAGAGTTGCATTTTTTTTGTTTCCTATTGTTAATATACTCAATTTTTTTTCTCATCCTTTTTATCTTCTTCCCCTTTTTTCTCCTCCTCTTTCTTCTCACCAGCCTTCCCACCAGCCTTCCCACCACCTTTTGGATTCTCCTTCTCCTTCTTTTCAAGAACATCAGCATTTGTTTTTAGTTCAATATTGATCGTTATAAGTGACTCAAAATCCCTCTTGCTCATACAAGCATAGTCCTTCACATCAAGTCAGAACTTCTCCCACACATTTCTCCATGCGGTCCACAGACCTTTGGTAGCAATGTCGCGCAAAACCATAGTGAGTTTGGCTGCAAGCTCGAGGCTACTCACTACAACACAAAATCTGTGAAAGAATTCTTGACACGATCCATGGGAAAGTCTCCAGGATTAAACTTATGTTCACTGATTTCTTCTTCATCCATGCTTATAGCAATTTGTGTGCAGCCCGGAAGGAGATCGTCGGCTTCTTCAACCTCAACGTGTTCGAAGCTCCTTAAAAATTGACAGAGTATTTGATTGCGCCTTCGAAACTCTCCGGACATAAACTCATCAAACTTTTTGTTAAACTCATCTTCTTCACACTCAACCCCTGTCTCTTCATTCTTCTCATTCTCCTCCTCCTCATCTTTATTCTTCTCCTTTTTTTCATTCGCTTCCTCTTTCTCATTCTGTTTTTCCTCTTTCTTCTGCTGGAATTCCTCAAGCTTGAGTCCGAAACAAATCAGCCTAATATCATCTAAAGGCTTTTTTTGGTTATTAGATGAGTAAAATTTGGAAGAAAATGGAGATGGGGCTTTTTGAACTTTGGTAATAATGTAGGGATGGATGATGGAAGAATACGGTGTTAGTTTAGCAATGGTTGAAATGTGCCTCAACATACTCATTTTTTAGTATTTGCCGGAAGTGAAAGCAGTGGTTTGAGAGAAAGGGGTATAGGTTTTTTTTTTGGAGGGTGTGTGTTTTATGTTTAAGGGTTGAAGAGTGGTATTAATAGTGGTGCTTGCTCCATTTCGTATAGAGGATACTGCAGCCTAATAGAGAGCAAAGCAGGGCGCCGAAACAGTTTCAGCACGCAATATATATATAGAGTTTTACGTGTATGTGTAAAAGGAAAATGAAGAAAGAGAAGAAAATATATAGTAGTGAGAGTTGCATTTTTTTTGTCTCCTATTGTTAATATACTCAATTTTGTGTAACAAAAAATAATTCAAAAGTAAATTGTAAAATTTTAGAGTATCTTTCAAGAGTATTATTAGCAACTCTTTTC
Source organism: Lonicera japonica (assembly GCA_021464415.1). Lineage (NCBI taxonomy): Eukaryota > Viridiplantae > Streptophyta > Magnoliopsida > Dipsacales > Caprifoliaceae > Lonicera > Lonicera japonica. Next base: position 13,254,655 of record CM038467.1, on the reverse strand, counting down.
TTTAAAATTTAATTATGTACACTTATGTGGCAATATGAATTTTGAAGTGTGGTTTTTACTATGTGTATAGAATTGTTATTCTAATAGATTTTTCAAAATTTTATATCTGCACTTGAATTTTTTGAAGTGTCTATTGAAAATACTCTTGATACGCACGTTTATTTCTTTCTTTTAAAATAATATATTTTTAAGAGAGGGAACACAAATAAGTATTTGTAAGTGAGTTGAAATTTTTTTCAAAACCGGAACATGAAGCCTGATATTGTGTGTATTTAACAATTCTATGTACAAAATCATTTTTTTTTTTTTTTTGAAAATCTATGTACAAATTCTTTTTCTTGGTATTCTACATAAGTATTCCAACCATGTAAAACGTATAACAAATATAAATAAATATTCCACCGGAAAATAAAGAAGTACACTAAAAAATATATTAGAGTGCTACAAGCTTATTAAATTACTAAAAATATGTACCTCGATTAATCTATATTCATAAAATTGTGGCCAATGCTCGCAAAACAAAGCCTAGCCATTGGCCACCCGAGTATTTTTTTTTTGCAGCTAATAGTTTGGTTTTAATTCATTCAAAGAGCAACAATGAGAAACGAAATGGTTAACTATACATTAATGACAGGGAGGCATACGTGCATGCATGAAAGCCGTTTTATTTTCCTTTTATAGACCAAAACAAAGATTTAAAGAGCAATTGTAAGTACATGGTCCAAAAAAATACCAATTATATAATTTAGAAGTAAATATAGATGTATATCAACTACTTGTCATTTTTTTTTATCTTTCTCAAATTTCAATATAAATATATTATTTAAATTTATTCAAACGACATTTTTTGATTTACTTTTTGAGTTTGTAACATTTCTCAAATTTAAAATGGTAACAACACAAATATATAACAACTGACACGCTTTGTAATCTTGGCCGTCAAGATTACAAATTGCACAGAAAAGGACAAATTGCATATTGGGTTGGAAATGTTGGAACAAAACGAACATAATTTTTTTTCCGAGTGTTCGGCCTCACAAAATATTCCAGTCAATTTTTATTTACTGAGTATTTTAATTGTTACCGTATTTGTTAAAGACTTTGCACTTACTAGTTATCGACTTAGAGAGAGATTCTAAATTGAGCAATAGCCGACCATTAGATCACTCTCGGTGATTTAAACCACATTCATAATAAGACAAACAAACAACAATTAAACATCAAATGAGTCATTTTCATGCATCCACCGTACGATATCACTTCTTCTTTTTCTTTTTTATTTATTTATTTATGCTTTTGACACTCAATTTAAGAAATTTAAGAAGGTTTCGATGCTCTCTTACTAAATGATGTAATAAAATAAACTATCTATAACAATTATTTTTATTTTATTATTATTTTAATATATCAACCAATTACACAGTCACTTAGACAATTCTTAAAATGCAATTTATAAATCCCCACTTCATCTCACATAAGATATATTTAATATATATATATATATTGGATTTTGTCTACATATAAAAGGTGTGCAATTTACACAAAAATGTCTTGACGGAAAAAAGTCTAAATACAAGAAAATATATATTTATGTGGGTGTATTAATTTTTTTTTTGTAGAAAATGTGGAGACAAACACACACATTATGTAGTATGCTTCTTGCAAAATACAACTTCCATTATCTTATCGTCTCTCTCTCTCTCTCTCTCTCTCTCTCTCTCTCTCTCTCTCCACATCCTTTGCTGTACAGAAGATTTGTTTTGCTGCTCCACTAACACTCTCCCTTATGTCGTTTTCAAAAAAAAAACAAAAAACTCTCCCTTATGTCGAGTGAAAATTAAAAGATAACTTTTTATTTTTGCAGAAACAATGAGCTCTTATTTTTATACCTAAATTAATTATTATTTAACGTGTAAAGATATATGCAAACCAGTCAGGAATTAATTAGCATTCGCTAATGCCCTGCTTGGTTTGGGATCACATATTTTTCATTGATTACAAACCAAAGTGATGAAAAAGTAAAAATGAAAAAAGAAAGGAAAACTCTAAAATAATTGACTCACATTAAATTAAGAATGAAAAAGAATAAATCATACCAATCATTTAAGGATTAAGCATTTGTTTAGGAATCATCACTATTGTAGTTCTTCCTAATGCTTGGCCCTTTTTTTAAAAGAAATAATCTTTATCAATACGTTAATTTCTCGAATGAGTATTAGTCTCATCTTAATATGAGTGTAAACAAATATTATTACAAAAAAGTTATATTAAAATTAAGGATCAAATTAGAAAAAGGGTGTTAGTTTCGTTCTAATTCATTCAAAAAGTAAAAATGAGAAATGTTCTGAGACTTTTCTTTTCTAACAAATTTTTAAACATAGCATTAATGACAAGAAGGTAGGCATACATGCGTGCGTGAGGCTGTTTTACTATTTTGGTGATAACTTTCATAGCCCAAGGTAAAAATTTCAAATAGCAAGACCACCAAATGCATAAAACCTCATATTATGCCAAAAAAAAGATTGTAATCGCTGCAGGTTTTAAATAACCAACGTGAACAAAAGCATAAGGCATCCACAAAGAAGGACAAATTCAAATGCATAATGGGTTGGAAATGTTGTAATAGCCAATAAAAGAAATAGGGAAAAATACATTAAACCCCTTATAGTTTGTTGGATTAACAGGTTACCCCTAAACTCTTTTACCCAAAAATAAACCCCCTATACTATTATATCCTTTCACATTTCCCCGACAAGTGTAGAAACCGTAAGATTTTTAAATAGAGGGGCCCATGTGACATTATTAATAACAAAATAATAATAATGCAAGGATTTAGAATAAAACATGAGTCCAACTGCAATGGTTTAGGGTAGTTATCTTTAAATAACAATACAATTTTATTAATAATAAAATCAAAATAATCCAACGAATAAGAGAATTAATACCAAGGACCTTAAAAACACAATGAGTATGTATATGTTCAAAAAATTTAAATGACGCTACTAGTTTGATTACTTTGATTAATATTCCATCTTTAGTTAAAAACTAATTAATTAAAAGATGTTGATTAGCCAATTGTAATGTATATTCTATTTTAATCTAATTTTATTTATCAAAAAATAAGGACAAACATTAATCTGATAATCAAACTACAAGGGATTTAATGTATTTTCCCCAAAAACATATCCAAAGGAACCTTTTTGGTTGACCGTATCCGCTTTTTTGTTTTATCTTGATCTCCTTTTCATCTTTTCTGTTTTAGAAAAAAAAAAGTTAATTTTTCGCTGAATTAAAATTAATTTCCTCAATTTAAGAAGATTGTGATAATTGGGCATCTAAGCAATGATATTCTTAGGGGTGTGTAGAAAATCAATTGCACGATCAAAACTTACTAAACCGACACACTTTGGTTAGTTTTTTATAGTTTATAATAAAGGCTGGTCTAAAATTTTAAATAAATGAAACTTAAATCTTGTATTCGATTTGTGAAAAAAAGGAAAAAGAAACCAGTTTAGACTGTATCATATTTATAGTATTTCAAATTTGACCATGTTAACTTGGTTTGAAATTTGTTAAATTTTTTGATTAATCGGACTGTACATACCAGCCCCTTCAAAACTTAAGTTTTTTACCTTGAACTTTATAATAGAATATTTATGAATTCTTCTATATTATTTTTTTTTCATTTGGACAAACTATATTATTTGAACCAATAATGTAGAAACACAAGAAATATATTTGTAAATGTAAATATTCAATAGCTTTTCTTGAAAAAAAAAGTTTGCACAACTTTATGGTTACAATAGATCTTGTTTTATTAATCTTGATTAATAGGTTTCGAATATACTATATTTAATAAAATCCAATTTTAGATTTAGAGTTATGGAGTTTTGAATTTTTGAATTTTTAAACAAGAGAGAAAGTAATATACAAGAGTAGCTAGTACGTGTGTGGAATAGGAGTAATTTATTTAATTTATTTTAAAAGTAAAAATTTGTAGATGCTCGATTTAAAAAAGTTGCAATGATCTGTTATTTATGGATGCAACAAAATGAACTATTCATCGTAATTAGTTTATTATTATTTTAATATATCAATTAATCGCATACATACGTGAGAGTTGTTTTGACCCTTTAAAAAAAGTAATTCATAAATCTCATATTGATCACAAATAAAAGAATTATTTAATATAAGTATATTATGTGTGCGATTTACGCATAAATGAAAAAAAAAATGTAAATACAAATAAAATATATATGTCAGTGGATGTATTAATTAATTTTATTTTTTTAACAAAAATAGGGTGACAAACACACGTATATATATATATATGCTTCTTGCAAAATACAACGTACTGTAGTCCCAACTTACCGTTGCGCTCTCTCTCTCTCTCTCTCTCTCTCTCTCTCTCTCTCCATATCTCTATCTATACTACAAAAATAGGGAAACCTCTCTATCTCTCTCCATTCCTTTGTTGTACAGAAGATTCGTTTTGCTGCTCCACTCGCACTCTCCCTTTTGTCTAGCGAAAATTAAAAGATTAACTTTTTTTATTTTAGTGTCTTTTTCATTCCTATACCTAAATTGTTATTTAACGTGTAAAGCTATACTCCACCCTATCAAGAATTCATTAACATACGCTAAAGCTTTGTTTGGTTTGGGATCACATATTTTCATTGATTACAAATCAAAGTAATGAAAAGTAGTAATAATAAAAATAAAAAACTCTAAAATAATTAACTCACCATAAATTAGGAATAAAAAAGAAAAAGGCATACCAATGGTTTAAGGATTTAACATTTGTTTAGAAATCACCAGTATTGTAGTTCTACACAATGCTTAGCCATCTTTTATTAAAACAATCTTTATTAATGTCATTTTTTTGAACATGGATTAATCTCATCTTAATGCGGTCGTAAGAATATCTCGTAACAAAAACAAGAAAATATTTTAAAATTAAGGATCAAATTAAAGAAGGATTGTTAATTTTGGTTTGATTAATTCAAAAAGTAAAAACACAATATATAAAAAAGCTCGAAATCTTGGCCAACAGGTTTTAAGTAACGTACTAACGTGCACAAAAGCGAAAGGCGTCCACAACCACCAAAAAAAAAGGGACAAATTCAAATTGTATATGGGTTGGAAATGATGTAATTAATAGCCAAAAAAAAAATCACATCAAAATGAACCCTTTTAGTTGACCGTGTCTTCTTTTTTGTTTTATGTTAATCCCCTTTTCATTTTTTCTCTTTTAGAAAAAGGTTCATTGTCGTCGTAGAGTTAAAATTAATAAGTTGACCCTAGATTCAAGAAGGTTGTGATAATTGGGCATGTAAGCAATGATACGTGTAGAGGTGCTTAAGAGAATTAATTGCACGAACGAAACTGATTAAACGATACATTTTGGTTGGTTTTTTAAGTCTACGGTAAAATTTCGTCTAAAATTTTAAGGAATTTAACTTAGATATTATATTTGATTTGTGAAAAAAAAAAAAAATCGGTTTGGACAACCTCATATTTATAATGATTCAAAAATTGTCAAAAAATTTGATGATTGGAATTTGGAAGGGTACAGCAAAGTAAGTTTTTTTACCTTGAACTTTGTAGAAGTTCTGAATTCTTCTATATCATTTTATGTTTTTTTATTTAGACAAATTATATTATTTGAATTAATAATATACAAACACACGATCCTTTAATGTAATATTTAATAACTTTTCTTGAAAAAGAGTTTTACACTTTTTTATAATCACAATAGTTGTTGTATTATTTATCTTTATTAGTAGGTTTTAATATTTAAGTTTTATTAAAATCCATTTTTAGATTTAAAATTATGGAATAACTTCTAAACAATGTTGATGATAAAGAACGTAATAAAGAAGAGTAGAGACTGTGTGGAATGGGAGTCATGTTTTTTTTTTTTTTGGTCTGCAGAGTAATATATTTGATTGTATCTGTTCATAGTGCATGCACATACTAATTTGACATACACTTTTATTTTTAATAGTTAAAATTCTAACAAATTTAAAATTTTTTGACCCTTGATTTAAAAAAATTGCGATGATCTCTTATTGATAGATGTAATAAAATAAATTGTCCATTATAATTATTTTAATATATCAACTAACCACATATATGTAAAAGTCACTTTGCCCTTCTCTAATTCGTAAATTCCAACTTGATCTCACATATTAGAATATCTAATATAAGACTATCTTCAATCTGCATGGTAAATGGTAACTTAAAATTGACATATTATTACATGGAGCTGCGCAGCGCGTAGTGTAAAAATTTGCCACGTCAGCTCACGCGACACACAATGTGTCGCGCGCCACATGCCACCTCATCACTCCCTGCACATTCTGGACCTCACGCGATATTTTGTACATCACGCGGTGCTGACTGGACCTCACGCGATGTTTTGAACATTGCGCGGTGGTACTGATTAGACCTCACGTGATGTTCTGTACATCTCGCGGTAGTGTGTCAGTGGCCCGCGATACACTCTCCATCGTGGGAGAGAATAGTTTGTCCCCATCCACTTTTACCATTTCTCTCCTATTTTAGCCAAAAATTTCAGCTTTTACCTTGCACGCTGGAGACGAAAAATAGATTTTTTTACCTATTTACCTTATGCATTGGAGGTCTAAATAGCGCGTGCGATTTTACGTAATAACTGACTTAGCCAAAAAAGTCTAAATACAAAGAAAATTTATATGCTTGTGGGTGTATTAATTTGTTTATTTTTTTATATAAAATGGGTTGATAGACAGACGTATATATTGCTTCTTGCAAAATAAAACCGTAGTCCATTAGGACCATTAGTCCATTACCAACTATCTCTCTCTTCGTGTCTCTATCCATACACGTACACGTACACGTACCCCTCTCCCCTCTCTCTCCATATTCTTTGCTGTACAGGAGATTTGTGTTGCCGCTTCACTCACTTAGAGCATCTCTATTGGACACGATAAATTAATAAATTTCCTATACTTTATTTACAGCAAAGAGAGATAGATGAGTAAAATGTAGTTTGTATAATATAGAGAAGTTAAATTTATTATTTTTTTAAATTTTAATTATACGAGTTTAGTTCACTCGTATAAATTATAAGAGTGTAGTAGACTCGTATCAAAATTTTAAAAAACTCATACGAGTGAGTTAGGTTCATATAGTCTTTATTTTACATATATATATATATATATATTTTAAAAAATAAACCTATACAAGGGTCTCAAGCTCATATGAAGTGTTTTTAAATATTTTTTTTTTTAACCCATGCGAGGGTGGAAGCCTAGTATAGACCATTTTATTTTTTTTAAAGCACAAAATTCATACAGGTCAAAGATGCCCGTACGTATCGCTACATTTTTGCCATTCCGCTATGTACAAGTTTGAAACTTAGCAACGAATTAGTAAGTTTGGCTTCAAGTTTTACCATTTCCGATGCAGATGCTTTTACTTTAGCTGAAAATTAAGACTCCGTCTAAAATTGAGTTAGGTGATAAAATGTTCTTTATCTCGTACTCATTTTTATAAGTAGATGTCCTTTATCATTTAGTATTTTTTGTGAAAATTTTTTCTTTCTCAACTAGCAAAGAAATGTTTTTCATAAATAAGACACAAAATAAGAAGATATCTTGCCATATTTTTCAACTTTTTATAAAAATCAACAAAATTTTTTTTTCCACATTATTGTCAAACGGAACCTAAAAAATAACTTTTCCATTTCTACTCCTTTTGTTTTTAAAGAAACAATAAGCTCTTAATTAATTTTTTCTAGATCTAAATTGTTATTTAATGTGTAAAGATGTATATATGCAATGCAATCTGGATTTCTGGATTTCGTTAACATGTGCTAAGTCCTGCTTGATTTTGGATCACGTATTTTTCATTGATTACAAACCAAAAAGTGATGTAATGTAAAAAGGAAAGAAAGAAAAACTCTAAAATAAGTAACTCATACTAAATTAAGAATAAAAATTAATAAATCATACCAATCATTTAAGGATTAGACGTTTGTTTAGAAATCACCGTATTGTTGTTATAAACAATGTTTGGTATAATCTTCAACAATACGTTAGTTTTTTGAAAGAGTATTAGACTCATCTTAATACAATTATAAGAATACTTTGTGATAAATACAAAAAAATATTTTAAAATTAAAGATCAAATTAGAGAAAGGTGTTAGTTGCTTTTTGATTCATTCAAAAAGTAATGGGAAACGACAGTTCTGATACTTTTCTGTTCTACAAATTTTTATTCCTAGCATTAATGAAAGGCAAGCAGGCACGGATGCAAGAGGCTGTTTTTCCTTTCTATTTTGGTGATAAATTTTACTTTCGTTGACCAAGAGAAATAGTAAAACAGGAGCAAAAGGCATTCACAAAAAAAGGATAAATCAAACTGGAATGCTATAATACCCACAAAAAAAAAAAAAGGAAAAGAAAACATTTCTTTCATTGACTGTATCTTCTTTTTCTTTCCTTTTATCTAACTCTCTCCTTTGTAGTAAGAAAAGGTTAATTTCTCCATAGCTAAAAATTGTTAACAATCTATTTAAGAACGTTGTGATGATTGAGCATCTAAGCAATGAAAAGTTTAGGAGTTTGTAAAAAAATCATTTGCAGAAAAAAAATCAACCAAACGAACACAAATTGGCACAATCTGTTAGATCTTTAATTTTTAGTCTATAGTATACCTCTGTCTAACATTTTGAAAAACTGAAACTTAAATTTGATATTTGGTGTGTGAAAACATAAGTCCCAACCGGATTAGACAGCCTCATATTTATAATATTTCAAAATTTAATTTTTAGTCTATAATATAATCCTTTCTAACATTTTGAAAAACTGAAACTTAAATTTGATATTTAGGGTGTGAAAACAAAAATTCCAACCAGATTGGACAGCCTCATATTTATAATATTTCAAAATTGACCATGCTGGTCTTGTTCAAAAAATTGAATTGATCGGGCCGTGCACAACCCTTTGATATAGTTGAGTAAGTTTTTTACTAAAAACTTTAAAATAGAACATTTCTCAATTCTTGTATAATATAGACAGGCTATATCATTTAGAATAACTAATAATAAATAAACACATAAAAATATATCCTTAAATGTAATATTCAATAGTTTTAAAAAAAAAATTATTATCCATAATTTTATAGGCACAATTGAACTATTTTATTGATCTTGATTTTACCTATAAAAAAAATTAGAGTAAATGACACCAGAAGCACTTAAACTATATTCTAAGTTTCAATTAAGTATCTAAACTCGATTTTGTGTCTATTGAGCCCCTTAAACTATTCAAATTGAACAGTAACAACCCACCCTTCCGTCCAAAGATTCCATTAAATCAAACGAATTAAATGGATTTTCAGTCACATAACCAAGTTAATTGCAAAAAAAAAAAGGAGAAAAATTAAAAGAAGAAAGAGAGAAATGGCCACGCTCCATTCCTATCGTCTTGGTCACCTGATTTCTTTCTCATCTTTATCTCCACATCTGTATATATAGACATACATATTAATTTATTATATATCTTTTTTTCAAGTTAAGGTTTTTATCAAATTAGATCAAATGAAAAAAAAAATATAAAAATCAAAACGGTACAAAAGCTCTAGTTAAACTCGCAAGCATTGTCAAAAAACTTGAACACTATTACCCGATTTATATGATATCTTTTTTCTTTAAATTTTTAGCATTTTTTCCAATTAACTTATGTAAGTGACCAAAAAGCCCTTCAATCCGTTTGATTTAACAGAATATTTTGACGAAAGGGCTATTGGTGTGCAATTTGAATAGTTAATGGTTCAATTTACACAAAATTAAAACTAGGGGCTTAATTGAAACTTAAGATATAGTTTGGGGGCTTCTAGTGTCATTAAAAGGCGATAAAATGTAGTATGGTCACATGTAACAAGTAATACTATAATCACTCAAACTTTCAAAAATCTAGTAAGGGCCTGGAACCCTCTCCCCCCCCCCCCCCCCCCCCCCCCCCCTCCCTCTATCTGCCAATGTCATCACCTAAACAAAATTTTTTATGTAAAAAGTAAGAGGATATCTCACCATAATTACTTAACTCATTTTATAATTTCTCATAAAAATCAATAACTTTTGTTATCAAACAAATCAGTCTTAATCATTTATTATTTCTCTTCTTAGATTCCGGCTTAAGCTTAAATTAATAATTGGGAAAACTTGAATTTTGCAGAGGATGTTCTAAATTATTTTGTTAAGGTTTCGCAAATAAATTCTTCATAACATGCTTAAGAAGCTGATTATGCCTCGGATTTTTTCCCAACAAATTACGAATATCTTCATGGGAAGTAATCATCCCATTATGTACAAAATTTGACTTTGCATTTCTACCTCTTAAGAGCATCCAAAATGATTTGAGTAAGTAGAATAAGGATGATAAATTTATCTTATGCACGCACATGCACAATAGTAATAATTAGTAGAATAAAATAGTTTTTCGTAAAATAAATATATGGTGGATTTAAGTTTAATAAATTCCTTACTGTACATATTACTAAAATACGTATGGTAGCAATAAAAAAATGGCATAACGTGCCACACGCGCAATAGAGAAAAATGTTTGGTTAATTCACATTGAAGAACATCCCCACCAAATTTCATCAAAAAATTCTTATCGGGAAGCATGCCAAACGGACCAATCCGTACGGATGGTCCGTGAACAGTAATCCGCACCTGAAATTTTCTTTTCAGGTGGCTCGCGGTCGTACATCTCATTTACTAAGTATGAACCGGGAATCTAGAATGGTGCAAGGGAGAATACGATTATTTGCCCACAATGTGCGAGTGGGAGATGTTGGCTTTTGGGCCTTAGGGTTTCAAATCCCTTTAAGCCTAATGATATATATTTAAGTCTTTAGACCTAAATAATAATATACAAGACACAACAAAATTAGAGGCGGCCGTCATCTCTTCTCAAGCACATTCTATGGTTCCTTATAGAGAGTACTTGAAGCTGTGGGCATAGTGGTAGTCGTTCGTGTAACGCTACACAACGCGAGTATCGTAAGGCCAATCGCACAAGATCCAAATCAATCCGCTGCGTATACAGGTAAGGTATACTTGTATTATTTTTTCCAACACAGATAAATTATAAAGGGAAGGAAGAAGCTGCAAAAAGTTAAAGAAGGTTCTTTTAGAGGGGAAGAAAGGAAAGAGTTGGAGGAGAATAGTTTTTTTTGTTTTAAATTAAATCTACTACAGCAAAAAGTTGGTGGAGAAGGTTTTTTAGAGGGGAAGATTGGAAAAAGTTGGAGGAGAATAGCTTTTTTGTTTTAAATTGAATCTACTAACTTTTAATGACACTAAAATGATACAAGATATTAATAAATTCAAAATTTTACTGTACTTTGGTTTTAGTTATATGCCAGATTTGTTTTTTCATTTAATTTAGCCATTTCTATACGAATGTTGTTCTTTGTTCCCTTAATTATTTATAGTCTTGTTTACCTTCTCCCAAGGAGGTATCAAAGTGCATTTAGAAGGATAGGGAGAGAAGATAGACTAATGGAGTTTTGATTGTTTTTCATTGAGAAATTTTTTGGATTCTGCTATAATATGAAGAAATTATTTTCTAATGTTTTCAGAGAGAGAAGTCGACAAGAACAACTTTTGTCGTTACTAGGCCATGAGCCTTTTCAAGGTCAGTCTTAGTATCGAGTGAGAATTTGATTAGCAAAGAGACATAAATGGGGACTAAGTTCTGACAAATGACATCGTTATTGTATGATTGTGAAGACATAACAAATTTAGAACAGTGAGTAATCCTTCAAGTGCTCAGACTAAACTCTTATTTATTACATCTCTTATAAGAGATATGTACCAAGATTGTAAATTCGTTATGTTTTCACAATAATACAATGACTATGTCATTTGTTAGAACTTAGTCCCCATTTATATCTCTTTGCTTCTCACTCGATACTAAGACTGATCTTGAAAAGGCTCACGGCCTAGTAACTACAAAAGATGTTCTTGTCGACTCCTCTCTCTGAAAACACTAGAAAATAACTTCTCAAACTCCCTAGCCTTCCAAATACACTTTGATACTTCCTTGAAAGAAGGCAAACCAGACTATAAATAATTAAGGGAAGAAGTAACAACATTCACATAAAAATGGCTAAATTAAATGCAAAATGAAAAAACAAATCTAGCACATAAACCAAAACCAAAGTACTGTAAAATTTTGAATTTATCAATATCTTGTATCATTTTAGTGTCATTAGAAGTTAGTAGATTCAATTTTAAAAAAACAAAAACCAACTTTTTCCAATCTTCCCCTCTAAAAAGCCTTCTTCACCAACTTTTTACGGTAGTATATTCAATTTAAAACAAAAAAGCTATTCTCCTCCAACTCTTTCCTTTCGTCCCCTCTAAAGAACCTTCACTAACTTTTTACGATTTTTGGGGATCCTTCCTTCACTTTATAATTTATCTGTTCTTTGAGCCTAACTCTCTGGTTATCCAGATTAGCAATTGCATTCTTCACCTTTACACAAGTTATCTCATTCTTGCCTCTAAATTTTTTTTCTTTTACTTTGGACCACCCTTCACCCCACGCAAACTCCCTGATTGCCATGGATGTGACAATAGCTTCCAAAATGGAAGCATAAACAACAATGTGCGAGACATTCTTAAGTAATTTGCTCGGGCAACACTTTCTTTATACATATGACCGTAAATGGATTGTACAAGCCTCATCCTCTTGGCATCCTCCAGGTTCATTCTAATAATAATTGCACGATCCTGTTCAAGTTATTAGAATTTCCCGTGCGTTGTTATGAGAATTAAATGTATGCATTATATTGAAATATCTATGAATCATGGCAGTGCATAACTATGTTAGGCTACTTATAATTCGGATTCTTGGAAAGGTCGCTACCAATTTAATTCTTAATAATACAAATAATTGAATAATTTTCTTTATCACTCCAACATAGGATACACAACATCGGTAGCCCTCCTCAGACCCATACACCATTTCCCACCCTGGCCGCAATACAAAATCTTGATACACAGAGGAAAGAACAAGTAGTCGTCAACTAGTATTTCATTGGGTCTTTTAGAGAAAATTCATTGCCAATATTACAAAATTTGTGATTGTTGAACTAATAAAGTTTAAATTTTACCAAAAGATAATAAAGCATTTGAGAAAAACTCCCAAACAGGTTTACTCCCTATTTTCAGAAGGCATCTAACTTCCACTGTTTTTCTTTTTCCCTTGTGGACTAAATTACTTATGTCTTATCTTTCTATCGAAATACCCTATTTTCCTCCAGTATCAAAGCCAAAAAGAAAGCCCTAATTTCACTCTCTAGATTTACACACGATCACAATGCAAAACTTGAATCGAAGTTTAAATTTTTTAAAAATAAAAATAAAATCAGAACGCGAAGAACAGATGGGTCTCAGTAGTAAAGGAATTGGAGACCGATTGGGAAGAAGGGTAGTGATGAAGATGAGCCATGCAAGATATGTGGAGTTTTTTGGGGCTTGAGAAGCAATTCGAGTTGGGTGATATGGAGATTGTGGCTCTGTGTGCTTATCAAAGAGGAAGAATAATAGCAGCAGAAATTGCTTTGGAAATTGACAGTGGTAGTGGCGGCAGTGTCGGCGGTGTAAATTCAAACAATGAGGGTTGATAATCACATGCATAATTCTGACCCAGTAGAAATTTGGTTTATATAAATATAGAGAGCCAGCAGAAAATTCTCTCTATATATATGCACAAAGGAGAACATAATAACATCCAAAGTTAAAACAATCCCAAACCTAATGAAAAGAGAATGGCTGACTTCAATCAACATTTTAATCATGCACAATTCTAACCCAATACATGCCATACATGCTGCAGGAGAAAAATTGTATGCACGTGAATCACAGGATGAAAACGAATCCATTGATAAATTTCAACCAGAAATCTTTAATTTTAGAAACATAAAAAGCCTAAATGTTCAAATGCTTAAATGTCAAAAAGCCCAAAGAGTGAAATACGATTCAGTAGTTAGTATATAAATTCTAGTATTCTACTTAAATAACCCATTAATCTCAATGCTTCTCAAAAGAAAACATCAGTGAGTGCTTCAATGGATTCAACTAAACAAATATCCGGATTTGGTAGGCACAAGAAGCTTAAACACAAGCACAAGTGGTGGTAGAAGAAAACCCTAACAGAAATACGATTCAGTACATCAATGATACTTAAATCATCCCATTCACCCCATTGTTCTCTCACCATACAAGATCAGTGGAAAGCTAATGGATTCAATAAATAAAGATCAACAAAAAGTACAAACAGATCTAGCATTTAGCAGGCAAAAAAACTCAAAATGCAAATATGAGTAGTGAAGTATCGGATTTAATGAGCACATAAACAAAATATAAGGTATTGATTTCACTTTACTCACAAATGTTGTTGAGAGACAAATCAGAGTAGAGAAACCCTCTTTTGCGTTCTTGAGAGAGAAACACAGGAGAATACCTTTTTTATCCTTTTTTTTTGTGAGAGTAAGAAATAGAGAGTGAATAATGTTGACGTAAGAGTAGGTTTTTTTGGCTCTAATAGTAAGACTGTAAGATAGAGTTTATATAGGCCTCTTGGTAGAGTGTTTTCTCACTATGTAAGATCAATAAGAACTAATGGATTCAAATATTCAATAAACAAAGATCAACAAAAACTCTAAAAGTATGAACAGATCTAGCATTTAGCAAGCAAAAATCCTTTACATACAAACACACATATTATATGTTAAATTGAGGGGAAAAGGCAAATTAGACCCTAAAGTTTGGGTCTAGATTCAATTATTCCCTGATGTTCCAAAATCGCCAATGTCTCTCCTAAAGTTGTGTAAGCGGTTCAATTCGTCCCCCGGCTCTACCTCTGTCTATGATTCTATTCAAATCTTTTACAGTTAACCCCCTAAATTTTTAAAATTGACGCTAAAAGCCCTTTAGTTTTACTTTCTTAATATTTAACCCCACCCATATACTTGATTATAATTCGCTAAGGACATCCCTTTCTTTTACTGGCAAATGATGACTTACTCAGCTCATGAGCAACAAGACCGTGTATCACTACACCATTTCATGTAATTTGTAACAGACAATTTTTATGATTAGTAACGGATTAAATCCATTAATTTCTAGTAACATTTTTAGTCCGTTACTGATATAAAATAACCCTTACTGAAATAACAAATATTAACTTTCCTCCTGTTAAATAATTATTTATTAAAAAATGTATATATATAACACTCAATCCGTTATACAGTCCGTTACTAAACCAAAAATGAAAATGCGCCCAAATTTTAACTTTGCCGCTTATATTTTAATTAAATAAAAAAATCAAGACAAAAACAAAACAAATTATCTCTCATATACTACTCCAAAAAAGCCGTAACTTTGCAGCTCCGTTCCTCTCCCCCTCTTCCTCGTTGCTACACTTCATCTCACCTCCTTCCTGGCCATAGTTTGTCTCACGATTTCTCAGTCATTGCTGCTCTCACACCACTGTTCTTAACACTCGCCATTTCTCTCACACGCGCAGCTCCTCACCGCCGTTCATCTCCGTTCGCCTTTCTCTCCACCATCGCCGGTCCATACTGCAGGCTTCAATAGGTAAATCTTAAGCCTATTTGGTTTATTAATAAGGATTTTCGTATGTATGTGCATCATAAGGACATAACTTCAAGTCAAATACAACAATCCCCAAATTCAATATTTATCTTACAGGCTCTCTGTAGAAAAATCCCCAAATTTCTTAGTATATATCTTATGTTACTGCAATAAGATGAATAATAACAGATAATTTGTTTTTCTTAAAGTTAGATGAATAATAAAGAAAGAAAGACACGTTATCTTTTTTCTTTTCTTACTCTATTTGGACACGTTAATTTCATAACAAGTCAACTCATTTTTGCGATAATCACTTAGTTTGAACGTCAATATCTTTTAGATATGGTGATTTAGTCCAATATTTCCATTTCAAAAGAGCTTTTTATTTTAAAGTTTTACTAGTCTTCTGCTGTAAAACTTGTTTAGCCAACATATTATAGAACCATTGTATCTTGTTTCAAATGTTACTACAACTTCTTTCATTCCTTAGTTAAATTACGTGATTAACATCTCCTTCTAGTTGCTTTAGCAATATTACTAAGTTCTTTAATTTAAGAAGCATTACTACTTTATGTTTTTTTCTTTACCAACTTTAACTTAACTTTGCTAGTTGCTATGTGAGGATCATACATAATTCCCTACAAATGAATATATGTTTAATAGATTGTTTGATATAGCATCAAGCCGTAAGTACATTTAATCTCAATTGTAGTTTGTAAATTGTTATCTGACTTTAATCAGTTTATCCTTCTTTTTTTAACCTTTTGTTTTAGCATGCTCATGCAGTGTTAATAACGGCTTCCCAGTAATCACATTTCATTTCGAGAATTCTTTGGCGGTTCATGCTCGTGAATATCTCTTTTTTGTAAATATAAGTGCTCTCTAGTTTTCTAAACTTGTTGCAAACACATTTGATAAAAGTTTGTGGAAAATGAAAGAGACCCATACTCTTAGATGGTGTACATTGGTTGAAGTATATCTAGTTTGCTTTTATATTTGTTATGTGTATTTTTGAGTATTTTCTTTTGGACATGATGGTATTTTATATTTTGACTTAGACATTTTGGTTTTAGCATGTTTGATGTATGGTTGGACATCTTTAGTATCTTATATTTGTGAACGGACTTATTTTTGTAAGAATATTGGTTTGATGATTTTTGGATGAATATTGGTTCGTTTGTTTTGGATGAATATTGGTTTGTATGATGCCATTTGATCATTATATGAGAATTTGTATTGTACACTAAAATTCTGCTGTTAAAATTGGTTACATTTATGGTTATAGAAATTTGTATTGTTCAATACAGGGATATTGGGCAAAAAATTAAAAATGAAAATTTTAATTAATTTATACTTTGTAACGGCTATAAACCGTTACAAATATGTTACGGTTTTCTTATTAGCAACGGTTTTATTATGTTACAAATCATTAAAGCTTTAATTATTTTTTTGTGCCATTGTAACGGTTGTTCAATATTTTTAACGGTTCAAATCCGTTATTAAAATTAGTATAATAACAGATTAGCAATGTATTTATTCTATTACAAATTTATTTTTTGTAACGGATTTTGACTAGTTTTAGTAACGGATTTTATGTGTTAGAAATATTTTCTCCAACAGATTAAATCCAATACAAAAGGGCCATTTTAGTTTAGTGATGCTTCTTGCAAAATACAACTTTCGTTATCTTATCATCGTTCTCTCTCTCTCTCTCTCTCTCTCTCTCTCTCCATATCCTTTGCTGTACGGAAGATTTGTTTTGCTGCTCCATTAACTGTGATACCTCGAACTTTAATTTATTTTAAAAATTGAATTATATTAGCTTATTTATATTCATGTGAGTGTTCGTTTAATGATTCGGGTAGTCCGAATCAATTTCGGTTGGTAAATAGGAAGTTTTGGTCATTTGCGATTCATTAATTCTAGCTAACTTTGAGTCATCGTAATTTCTTCGTTACTTATCCAAATAAGATTCCGTCCGCGATGGTGTCTAGTATTCATACCATTTTAAAACTTTTGTGTTTTATCCGAAGTCCAATTCACACTCCTTGTGGGTCAAAACAGGCCGCAAAGTAGGCCCATTGCAAAATTCTAGTCATTCGGTAGCGCTTTGGCAGAGCGCTGTCTTCGGTGAATTTTTGGGAAAAATTCATCCAGAATTTGGGAAAACTTTCTCTTATAAAGTTGTAGAGATTTAAAATACCTTTCCGTGGACATAAAGAACGCCTCAATCGGAGTTTCGAGCGAAAAGTTATGGCTAAAACAAAAACAGTGGTTCAGAGCCCAAAATTTAAAGCGCGGACCGGTATGGCTTTTTGGCATACCGGTCCGGCGCCAAAATTTTGGGAAAATTGACCCCCGCGGACCGGTATTGGGTATTTTGCATACCGGTCCGCCAGTTAACTATTCCCACCGACTTAAGCAGTTTTTAAGCCATTTTTACACCTTTTTCACCCCAACTTCGACCCAAATTCTTCTATACTCCTCTATAGAGTTCTAGAGGGATCTAGAGAGAGAAAGAGAAAGATTTCTACGCATTTCTTATCCCCGATCGAAGAATCAAAGCTTCAAATTAATCAAACATCATTCTTCTTCATTATTCATCATCTTCTACCTTGGTTTTCTTCTAGGAAAGCTCAAGCATGAGCTTTGGCTATGCGAGTTGGGGTCTATGCATCATTGATTAGGGGTTTTTGTTATTCTAAGGGCGTGGTGACGCGAGAGCTTGAGGATTTCACCGAACGGGGCTTCGGTTTACAACTTTCTTCCTTCTTTTGGTCTATACATTTGAGGTAGGGGTTATATGTTTTTCAAACTTGATTATATGATTTTATTTATCTAAAGATGAGTGATTTTATACATATATGCTCGATATGAAGCACATAATTCCTTGTTATTGATTATACAAGAATGATTTTATACATATATGTTAATATGTTGATCATATCATGCATATACATAAGTTTTGCATGATTGAGTTATGATTTTACGATATGAAGCAAGATATGCCATCTAAGCTCCATAATTACATGTTATTGATTCATACGGATGTTCTTTGGATGTGTATGTGTTGGTTTGACAAGAAAATGATTAGTAAAGGGGTTTCGTATACACCAAAGAACATGGACGTGAATTGGTTAGAGTTTATATGGCATATGTAGTTTTTATTGTATCTATGATGCATTAGTTGAGATAAGATATGCCACTTGAATTTGACATCTATGTAATATAGACTTGTATGTGATGTTCCTTGGATATATATGCTTGGTTGTATCCAAGTGGATTTGTAAATGGGCTATGAATGCGTTGAGGAACATGGATACATGACGAATAAAGTTTAAGTGGCATATATTGTTTATAGTTTACAATCATAGCATAAATTGCACGTTATGCATAATTATTATGTCAACCTGTCATCTGGATGATCTTATGGCAAGCTCGGAGCATTCTTATGGCATATGGTGCGGAAGTTGTCTCTTGGGAGAATCATATCTCTTCTCCATGATATGGGTGGCTATCTAGGCTCTTATGGCATTCTTAAACAAGTGATTATCTATCTTCGGGAATTCTTTATTCGTATGTGGATATATTCTCCGTTGTGTTATATGGGGGGACGTTGCCCACAATTATCTGTATTTGTTTGGCCTTCGTCGGTGAAAGGAATGATTATGGTTAATGCTTGTCGGGTCGGGAAAAAATAGGCAGGGCCTGGTGCCCTTGGGTTGAAAAGCCCTAAACCTCCGGGGGGGGGGGGGGGTCCTTTAGTCATCGGCTGTCTAGAGCCCGCGGTGAATAGTCTAGAAATCTAGACAACGGCAAGGCACTAGTGAATCATCGGCTGTCTAGAGTCCACGGTGAATAGTCTGGAGATCTAGACAATTGTTGAGAAAATCGGTATGAAAATGATCAGTTTATGTGATATTGCGGACTGTGGTCTAATTGTTAATTATTTGTTGGTTTTCACCTGAGACGGAGAAGCCATATTCTGGTTATATATGTTATGATCTTGATACTCTTTCTCTTGAGAGCGGTTAGACCCATTGTCATTATGATTATGATACTGTACAGCTTCGGTATCTCTTGAGGGCAGTCAGGCCCATGTTATGAATGTTCATGGATTGATCTTCTGGCGGGGTGGTCAGGTCCACGATTATTGTTACAGTTATAATTCCTAATAAGGACCGGCTATGGTCTTGGACAAGCAGACTCATATCATTTGCTATCTCGGCTCCCGCACATTGTGGTGATTCGACGTAACGGTTGACACAAAGGGAGGTAACATGCATATGCATGAGCTTGCATTATTTATGTGTAAAATCATGATATTTACTTGGATTGATGGTTGAAGTATAAACTATTACCAAATTAATGATTATGTTTTTCAAACACGTTATCCCCTATATTCCCCCTACTAAGTTGTTAGCTCACCCCGTTTTCTATCTAATACAGGTGCACAGGGGACATGTGACGTTAATAAGGCGGCGGGTTCGGGATCGATATAGAAGGCTCTGATACATATTCATTTTGATTGTGTACATTTTATCGCGGGAAGCCACGGCTAGCCCGAAGTATTGTATATTGTCTTAACTTTACTTAGTTGGTTTGTATAATGGTTACAAGCTTGTGTATGAACCTTAATATTGTTTTGACACCTTATGCTCGGTTGACACGTGACAAAAATATTAGATGTATATAAAAATTAATCATCCTGTATATTGGTGTTTGATTTGACATGTGTTATATGTGTTGTTTGAATTTTTATATTTACATACTCATTTTAGTCAATCTAAGATGGGTTAGTGACACTCCAGGTCTTAATTACGGGTGTTATCTTGTAGATTAAGGCGGGGTGTTACACTAACACTCTCCCTTATGTCGTTTTCAAAAAAAAAAACAAAAAAACTCTCCCTTATGTCGAGCGAATTAAAAGATAACTTTTTATTTTTGCAGAAACAATGAGCTCTTATTTTTATACCTAAATTATTATTTAACGTGTAAAGATATATGCAAGCAAGTCAGGAATTAATTAGCATACGCTAATGCCCTGCTTGGTTTGGGATCACATATTTTTCATTGATTACAAACCAAAGTGACGAAAAAGTAAAAATGAAAAAAGAAAGGAAAACTCTAAAATAATTGACTCACATTAAATTAAGAATGAAAAAGAATAAATCATACCAATCATTTAAGGATTAAGCATTTGTTTAGGAATCATCACTATTGCAGTTCTACCTAATGCTTGGCCCTTTTTTTTATAGAAATAATCTTTATCAATACGTTAATTTCTCGAATGAGTATTAGTCTCGTCTTAATATGAGTGTAAACAAATATTATTACAAAAAAGTTATGTTAAAATTAAGGATCAAATTAGAAAAAGGGCGTTAGTTTCGTTCTAATTCATTCAAAAAGTAAAAATGAGAAATGTTCTGAGACTTTTCTTTTCTAACAAATTTTTAAACATAGCATTAATGACAAGAAGGTAGGCATGCATGCGTGCGTGAGGCTGTTTTACTATTTTGGTGATAACTTTCATAGCCCAAGGTAAAAATTTCAAATAGCAAGACCACCAAATGCATAAAACCTCATATTATGCCAAAAAAAAGATTGTAATCGCTGCAGGTTTTAAATAACCAACGTGAAAAGAAGCTTAAGGCATCCACAAAGAAGGACAAATTCAAATGCATAATGGGTTGGAAATGTTGTAATAGCCAATAAAAAAATAGGGAAAAATACATTAAACCCCTTATAGTTTGTTGGATTAACAGGTTACCCCTAAACTCTTTTACCCAAAAATAAACCCCCTATACTATTATATCCTTTCACATTTCCCCGACAAGTGTAGAAACCGTAAGATTTTTAAATAGAGGGGCCCATGTGACATTATTAATAACAAAATAATAATAATGCAAGGATTTAGAATAAAACATGAGTCCAACTGCAATGGTTTAGGGTAGTTATCTTTAAATAACAATACAATTTTATTAATAATAAAATCAAAATAATCCAACGAATAAGAGAATTAATACTAAGGACCTTAAAAACACAATGAGTATATATATGTTCAAAAAATTTAAATGACACTACTAGTTTGATTACTTTGATTAATATTCCATCTTTAGTTAAAAACTAATTAATTAAAAGATGTTGATTAGCCAATTGTAATGTATATTCTATTTTAATCTAATTTTATTTATCAAAAAATAAGGACAAACATTAATCTGATAATTAAACTACAAGGGATTTAATGTATTTTCCCCAAAAACATATCCAAAGGAACCTTTTTGGTTGACCGTATCCACTTTTTTGTTTTATCTTGATCTCCTTTTCATCTTTTCTGTTTTAGAAAAAAAAGGTTAATTTTTCGCTGAATTAAAATTAATCTCCTCAATTTAAGAAGATTGTGATAATTGGGCATCTAAGCAATGATATTCTTAGGGGTGTGTAGAAAATCAATTGCACGATCAAAACTTACTAAACCGACACACTTTGGTTAGTTTTTTATAATTTATAATAAAGTCTGGTCTAAAATTTTAAATAAATGAAACTTAAATCTTGTATACGATTTGTGAAAAAAAGGAAAAAGAAACCAGTTTAGACTGTATCATATTTATAGTATTTCAAATTTGACCATGTTAACTTGGTTTGAAATTTGTTAAATTTTTTGATTAATCGGACTGTACATACCAGCCCCTTCAAAACTAAAGTTTTTTACCTTGAACTTTATAATAGAATATTTATGAATTCTTCTATATCATTTTTTTTTTCATTTGGACAAACTATATTATTTGAACCAATAATGTAGAAACACAAGAAATATGTTTGTAAATGTAAATATTCAATAGCTTAATTTTCTTGAAAAAAAAAGTTTGCACAATTTTATAGTTACAATAGATCTTGGTTTCGAATATACTATATTTATTAAAATCCAATTTTAGATTTAGAGTTATGGAGTTTTGAATTTTTAAACAAGAGATAAAGTAATATATATACAAGAGTAGCTAGTACGTGTGTGGAATAGGAGTAATTTATTTAATTTAAAAGTTAAAATTTGTAGATGCTCGATTTAAAAAAGTTGCAATGATCTGTTATTTATGGATGCAACAAAATGAACTATTCATCGTAATTAGTTTATTATTATTTTAATATATCAATTAATCGCATACATACGTGAGAGTTGTTTTGACCCTTTAAAAAAAGTAATTCATAAATCTCATAATGATCACACATAAAAGAATTATTTAATATAAGTATATTATGTGTGCGATTTACGCATAAATGAAAAAAAAATTCTAAATACAAATAAAATATATATGTCAGTGGATGTATTAATTAATTTTATTTTTTTTAACAAAAATAGGGTGACAAACACACGTACATATATATATATATATATATGCTTCTTGCAAAATACAACGTACTGTAGTCCCAACTTACCATTGCTCTCTCTCTCTCTCTCTCCATGTCTCTATCTATACTACAAAAATAGGGAAACCTCTCTATCTCTCTCCATTCCTTTGTTGTACAAAAGATTCGTTTTGCTGCTCCACTCGCACCGTACTCTCCCTTATGTCTAGCGAAAATTAAAAGATTAACTTTTTTATTTTAGTGTCTTTTTCATTCCTATACCTAAATTGTTATTTAACGTGTAAAGCTATACTCCACCCTATCGAAAATTCATTAACATACGCTAAAGCCTTGTTTGGTTTGGGATCACATATTTTCATTGATTACAAATCAAAGTAATGAAAAGAAGTAGTAATAAAAATAAAAACTCTAAAATAATTGACTCACCGTAAATTAGGAATAAAAAAGAACAAGTCATACCAATGGTTTAAGGATTTAACATTTGTTTAGAAATCACCAGTATTGTAGTTCTACTCAATGCTTAGCCATCTTTTATTAAAACAATCTTTATTAATATGTCAATTTTTTGAACATGGATTAATCTTATCTTAATGCGATCGTAAGAATATCTCGTAACAAGGACGAGAAAATATTTTAAAATTAAGGATCAATTAAAGAAGGATTATTAATTTCGGTTTGACTAATTCAAAAAGTAACAACACAATATATAAAAAACCTCGTAATATTGGCCAACAGGTTTTAAGTAACGTACTAACGTGCACAAAAGCGAAAGGCGTCCACAACCACCAAAAAAAAAAAAGGGACAAATTCAAATTGTATATGGGTTGGAAATGATGTAATTAATAGCCAAAAAAAAAAAAATTCACATCCAAATGAACCCTTTTGGTTGACCGTGTCTGCTTTTTTGTTTTATGTTAATCCCCTTTCCATTTTTTCTCTTTTAAAAAAAGGTTCATTGTCGTAGAGTTAAAATTAATAAATTGATGCTGGATTCAAGAAGGTTGTGATAATTGGGCATGTAAGCAATGATACTTATAGATCGAGGTGCTTAAGAAAATCAATTGCACGAACGAAACTGATTAAACGATACATTTTGGTTGGTTTTTTAAGTCTACGGTAAAATTTCGTCTAAAATTTTAAAGAAACTAACTTAGATATTATATTTGATTTGTGAAAAAAAAAATC
Organism: Lonicera japonica; assembly: GCA_021464415.1. Classification (NCBI taxonomy): domain Eukaryota; kingdom Viridiplantae; phylum Streptophyta; class Magnoliopsida; order Dipsacales; family Caprifoliaceae; genus Lonicera; species Lonicera japonica. The sequence goes on along the minus strand of CM038467.1, from coordinate 13,230,447 downwards.
GGTTTGGACAACCTTATATTTATAATATTTCAAAATTGACATATCAGTCTGATTCAAAAATTGTCAAAAAATTTGATGATTGGAATTTGGAAGGGTACAGCAAAGAAAGTTTTTTTACCTTGAACTTTGTAGAAGTTCTGAATTCTTCTATATCATTTTATGTTTTTTTATTCAGACAAATTATATTATTTGAATTAATAATATACAAACACACGATCCTTTAATGTAATATTTAATAACTTTTCTTGAAAAAGAGTTTTACACTTTTTTATAATCACAATAGTTGTTGTATTATTTATCTTTATTAGTAGGTTTTAATATTTAAGTTTTATTAAAATCCATTTTTAGATTTAAAATTATGGAATTTTAAACTTCTAAACAATGTTGATGGGAAAGAACGTAATAAAGAAGAGTAGAGAATGTGTGGAATGGGAGTAATGTTTTTTTTTTTTTGGTCTGCAGAGTAGTGTATTTGATTCTATCTGTTCATAGTGCATGTACATCCTAATTTGACATACACTTTTATTTTTAATAGTTAAAATTCTCACAAATTTAAATTTTTTTGACTCTTGATTTAAAAAAATTGCGATGATCTCTTATTGACAGATGTAATAAAATAAATTGTCCATTATAATTATTTTAATATATCAACTAACCACATATATGCAAAAGTCACTTTGACCCTTCTCTTATTCATAAATTCCAACTTGATCTCACATACTAAAATATCTAATATAAGACTATCTTCAATTTGCATGGTAAATGGTAATTTAAAATTGGCATATTACCACATGGAGCTGCGCAGCGCGTAGTGTAAAAATTTGTCACGTCAGCTCACGCGACACACAAAGTGTCGCGCGCCACATGCCACTTCATCACTCCCTGCACATTCTGGACTTCACGCGATGTTCTGTACATCACGTGGTGCTGACTAGACCTCACGCGATGTTCTGAACATCGCGCGGTAGTGTTGACTGGGTCTCACGTGATGTTCTGTACATCCCGTGGTAGTGTGTCAATGGCCCGCGATGCACTCTCTATCGTGGGAGAGAATAGTTTGTCCCCAACTTTTATCATTTCTCTTTCATTTTAGCCAACTATTTTAGCTTTTATCTTACGCGTTGGAGACGAAAAATAAGTATTTTTACCTATTTACCTTATGCATTGGAAAAGGTCTAAATAGCGCGTGCGATTTTACGTAATAACTGACTTAGCCAAACAAGTCTAAATACAAAGAAATATATATGCTTGTGGGTGTATTAATTTATTTATTTTTTATATAAAATGGGTTGACAGACAGACATATATATTGCTTCTTGCAAAATAAAACCGTAGTCCATTTGGACCATTACCAACTATCTCTCTCTTCGTGTCTCTATCCATACACGTACCCCTCTCCCCTCTCTCTCCATATTCTTTGTTGTACAGGAGATTTGTGTTGCCGCTTCACTCACTTTGAGCATCTCTATTGGACACGGTAAATTAATAAATTTCCTATACTTTTATTTACAGCAAAGAGATATAAATGAGTAAAATGTAGTTTATATAGTATAGAGAGGTTAAACTTGTTTCTTAAATTTTAACTATATGAGTTTAGTTCACTCATATGAGTTATAAGAGTGTAGTAGACTTGTATCAAAATTTAAAAAAACTCATACGAGTGAGTTAGGTTCATATAGTTTTTATTTTACACATACACACACACATATATATATATATATATATATATATTTTAAAAAATAAACCCATACAAGGGTCTCAAGCTCGTATGAAGTGTGTTGTTGTTGTTTTTTTTTTTTTTTTTTTTTTAACCCATGCGAGGGTGGAAGCCTAGTATAGACCATTTTTTTTTTTAAAGCACAAAATTCATAAGGGTCAAAGATGCTCGTATGTATCGCTATATTTTTGCCATTCCACTGTGTATAGCTCTGAAACTTAGCAACGAATTAGTAAGTTTGGCTTTAAGTTTTACCATTTTCGATGCGGATGCTTTTACTTTAGCTGAAAATTAAGACTCCATCTAAAATTGAGTTATGTGATAAAATGTTCTTTATCTCATACTCATTTTTATAAGTAGATGTCCTTTATCATTAAGTATTTTTTGTGAAAAATTTTTCTTTCTCAACTACCAAAGGAATGTTTTTCATAAAAAAGACACAAAATAAGAAGATATCTTGCCATATTTTTCAACTCTTTATAAAAATCAACAATTTTTTTTTTCACATTGTTGTCAAACGGAACCTAAAAGATAACTTTTCCATTTCTACTCCTTTTATTTTTAAAGAAACAATAAGCTCTTAATTAATTATTTCTATATCTAAATTGTTATTTAACGTGTAAAGATGTATATATGCAATGCAATCTGGATTTCTGGATTTCGTTAACATGTGCTAAGTCCTGCTTGATTTTGGATCACGTATTTTTCATTGATTACAAACCAAAGTGATGTAATGTAAAAAGGAAAGAAAGAAAACTCTAAAACAATTAACTCATACTAAATTAAGAATAAAAATTAATAAATCATACCAATTAATCATTTAAGGATTAGACGTTTGTTTAGAAATCATCGTATTGTTGTTATACACAATGTTTGGTATAATCTTCAACAATACGTTAATTTTTTAAAAGAGTATTGGACTCACCTTAATACAATTATAAGAATACTTTGCGACAAATACAAAAAAATATTTTAAAATTAAAGATCAAATTAGAGAAAGGGTGTGAGTTGCTTTTTGACTCATTCAAAAAGTAATGGGAAACGACAGTTCTGATACTTTTCTGTTCTACAAATTTTTAATCCTAGCATTAATGAAAGGCAAGCAGGCACGGATGCAGGAGGCTGTTTTTCCCTTCTATTTTGGTGATAAACTTTACTTTCGTTGACCAAGAGAAATAGTAAAACAGGAGCAAAAGGTATTAAAAAAAAAATAGGATAAATCAAACTGGAATGCTATAATACCAAAAAAAAAGAAAAGGAAAAGAAAACATTTCTTTCATCGACTGTATCTTCTTTTAATTTCTTTCCTTTTATCTAACTCTCTCCTTTGTATTAAGAAAAGGTTAATTTCTGCATAGCTAAAATTTGTTAACAATCTATTGAAGAACGTTGTGATGATTGAGCATCTAAGCAATGATAAGTTTTGGAGTTTGTAAAAAAATCAATTGCAGAAAAAAAATCAACCAAACCAATTAACACAAATTGGCACACTCTGTTAGGTCTTTAATTTTTAGTCTATAAAATACTCTTGTCTAACATTTTGAAAAACTGAAACTTAAATTTGATATTTGGTGTGTGAAAACAAAAGTCCCAACCGGATTGGACAGCCTCATATTTATAATATTTTAAAATTGACCAAGCTGGTCTTGTTCAAAAAATTGAATTGATGGGGCCGTGCACAACCCTTTGATATAGGTGAGTAAATTTTTTACTAAAAACTTTAAAATAGAACATTTCTCAATTCTTGTATAATATAGACAGGCTATATCATTTAAAATAACCAATAATAAATAAACACATAAAAATATATCCTTAAATGTAATATTCAATAGTTTTTTCAAAAAATTTATTATCCATAATTTTATAGGCACAATTGAACTATTTTATTGATCTTGATTTTACCTATAAAAAAAAATTAGAGTAAATGACACCAGAAGCGTTTAAACTATATTCTAAATTTCAATTAAGTCTCTAAACTCAATTTTGTGTCTATTGAGCCCCTTAAACTAATCAAATTGAACAGTGACAACCCACCCTTCCGTCCAAAGATTCCATTAAATCAAACGAATTAAAAGGATTTTCAGTCACATAACTAAGTTAATTGCAAAAAAAAAAGGAGAAAAATTAAAAGAAGAAAGAGAGAAATGGCCACGCACCATTCCTATCTTCTTGGTCACCTGATTTCTTTCTCATCTTTATCTCCACATCTGTATATATAGACATACATATTAATTTATTATATATCTTTTTTTCAAGTTAAGGTTTTTATCAAATTAGATCAAATGAAAGAAAAAAACAAATATAAAAATCAAAACGGTACAAAAGCTCTATGTTAAACTCGCAAGCATTGTCAAAAAACTTGAACACTATTACCCGATTTATATGATATCTTTTTTCTTCAAATTTTTAACATTTTTTCCAATTAACTTACGTAAGTGACCAAAAGCCCTTCAATCCGTTTGATTTAACAGAATATTTTGACGAAAGGGCTATTGGTATGCAATTTGAATAGTTAATGGTTCAATTTACACAAAATCAAAACTAGGGGCTTAATTGAAACTTAAGATATAGTTTGGGGGCTTCTAGTGTCATTAAAAGGCGATAAAATGTAGTATGGTCACATGTAACAAGTAATACTATAATCACTCAAACTTTCAAAAATCTAGTAAGGGCCTGGAACCCCCCCCCCCCCCCCCCCCCCCCCCCGCCCGCCCCCCTTCTCCCTCTTCCCCCTCAATTTGCCAATGTCATCACCTAAACAAATATTTTTATGTAAAAAGTAAGAGGATATCTCACCATAATTACTTAACTCATTTTATAATTTCTCATAAAAATCAATAACTTTTGTTATCAAACAAATCAGTCTTAATCATTTATTATTTCTCTTCTTAGATTCCGGCTTAAGCTTAAATTAATAATTGGGAAAACTTGAATTTTGCACAGGATGTTCTAAATTATTTTGTTAAGGTTGCGTGAATAAATTCTTCATAACATGCTTAAGAAGCTGATTATGCCTTGGATTTTTACCCAACAAATTCCGAATATCTTCATGGGAAGTAATCATCCCATCATCTACAAAATTTGACTTTGCATTTCTACCTCTTAAGAGCATCCAAAATGATTTGAGTAAGTAGAATAAGGATGATAACTTTATCTTATGCACGCACATGCACAATAGTAATAATTAGTAGAATAAAATAGTTTTTCGTAAAATAAATATATGGTGGATTTAAGTTTAATAAATTCCTTACTGTACATATTACTAAAATACGTATGGTAGCAATAAAAAAATGGCATAACGTGCCACACGCGCAATAGAGAAAAGTGTTTGGTTAATTCACATTACCCGAATGGATTTCAACTTAATTCAAGGAGAGGCCACGTTGGATTCAAATGTAAACATGCAAGAAGTTTTGCAAAAAACGGAGGGTTTAATTGCATTTCTTTAATTTGTTAACATTATTCTAAAGAAGTGTGAATTTAACACTTATTTATAATAATATACTAAAAAAAATGTAGTGCAAACTTAATTTTGTATGATTTTATAAAAAAATACAATTTAAAAATCTATTGCAAAATTAACTTTGCACTTCTTTTAGAATTTAATTAAGTATATATCCTTAATTTATAAAAATATTATTTATTAATTTTTTTGTATAATTTTTTTTTCGTGCAAATTCTATTTTTAATATTCCGATAATCAAAGTAGAATTAATGTCAGTTATAGAAATAATAAAGAATCGTCCAAAACCAAACTTTACACGTGCCATACAAACAAAAGCCTAATGTAAACAATGGATTATTAGAAAAAATGTAGCCTAGGTAGCATTACGTGCACATAATTAACAAGGGCTAACAAACAAAATTCACTCCCCAAAAGCCCAAAAACAACGGCCACGCCCACGTTTTCATCACGTCGTAAAAAGCTTAAAATAATCTAATGTTTTGGCATATATTTGTCACATAATAATTTAAAATGTTTAGCATTTGTCATATAATGGGCATCTTTCTTAATTCCTAAAACCGTCCTCTTTAATCCTTTCATTCCTCAGTCACCCTGTCGTAGTTTGGATACATTTCGCTTAATTTCAACAGCTTATTAGTATTATTGTGAGGCTCGGTAACCTCACTTAATACTTAAAATAATTAAGATTTAAAGAAATTTTGAAACTGTTCGACTGAGTTTGAGCTACATATATAGTTCCATCACTATCTTTACCCACTTATATAAAGAGTAGACAGTGATATTATTTGAAATAGAACTCATTGATTATTTGTGTGTATAATTGACAACACTTAAACTTAAAAAATTAGTTAATAGCCGGATCAACTTATATATATTTATATATATGTAGTCCAAACATGATTTTCATGATAAATACTATTCATGAAAATATGTTTAAAAAATGTCCAAAAATTATGTCCTAAATGTATTTTGGAGCGATAGAGATACGTTTATACTTGCAATCAAGCTGTGCTTTTTTGAGTATAATGGCATTGATCATTCTTCGTTTTTTTCGATAAATAGTTTAGTCAGTATAATTGGTATAAAATTAATAATACATCATTAAATAATTTCACTAATCAAATTTTCTAACTATGCCAATTGCAATTATTAGAGTTAAAGAGCTTTTGTTGGATTCCCTATGTCCCTCTACTTTAATTAATCCCTCGGTCTTAAATTAAAAATCTTCAGGGTTTTTTTTTTATATATATCTAGAGGTGTAATTTAGTTAACAAAAAGATTTTGTTGACATCAGGCTCATTCTCGTCAAAATTCAAACACGGGAACTCGATCTAGTTTGCATGTAGTCCCCATCCGCAAAGTATCATTGCGCTTCTTATAAAAGGTTCTTAACGTTTTCATTTTTGAAAGTTCTGTGTGATAATAATATACAAATAAAAAGAAAAATACTTGATTTATTTAAAAAGTTGAAAAATAAGTTAAGGCATACGATGATATGATATTCATCTATGGTCATTTTTATGAATAAATATCCTACATTTTTCATAATTTTTTATAAAAAAATAATCTTCCATAAAAAAAGTGAAAAAAAAAAAGGAGAAGAAAATATCTCACCAAATGCCTCAACTTATCTTCCAAAATCTCCCACAAATCAAGTATTTTTCTTTCCAATTTCTATATTGTTATCAAACGGAGTCAAAATGTATTAAATTAAGAGTTCCATTTAATTTTAAAAACACATATCATAAATTCATAATACTATTTGGCTTCATATATAATTATCAAACACCACTATGTTAAAAACCCGAAGTAAAAGAGTCTCCCATCCTTGTGAACGTTGTGGTATCCATTGACTTAACTTTGATTGATAGAAGAGGAAAAATATAGTATAATTAGAGTGGCATTATTGCTAAAGTAATATACAATTTTAGAAGTATACAATACAATATATTTCTCAAAAGATTTATCTAGTAAAACTACTATAAATAAAAATAATAAAATCTTGTATGAAAATCTGTAACATATTTAATGCATATTGACAGTTAATTATTTTCAAAAATTGATACTTAACCTATGCCCTTACACGTTAACATGACCCTTTTAATAATATAACTACTCTATAATTATTTTCTTTACATTCACCAATAAAATACTTTCCCATCCAAATACATGCACATATAAATATTAGAGCCAATGTTCATAATACAATATAATTATCATAAGATAAAATAGTATTTAAATCTTCATGCGGACAAAAAAAAACACGTTGTAGCATAAAATATATACTCAAGTCCGCAAAATTCTTTTGGGATTATTACAATCTTTCGTTTGGGATGGGATTGTAATTTGCAATAAAAAAAATTTCCTTAAGATTATAACAAATAATCAAAACCGGTCCCTTTTGAATTGAACCAAATAAAATCACATTTGGGCAGATTTTACTCAAATTGACCCAGGTTAATTATTGATTTAATGGCTGGACCACTTTGGTGGCACCATCCAAAAATCTAAACCTGGATAAAAATTCATTATTGAGAAGGATCAATAAAAACTTCATAATTTGACAACAATATTAAATCTTTCTAATTTTAAATTACAACTACCAAAACCTAGAGTAATATGTAATCAGTGAGAATATTTTATGATATGACAAAATTGAATTTGGCAAATATGGAATTTAGCTAGAAAGAAAATAAATTCCCCATATTCGAATTCCCCCAGATTGAATTCTATGAAAAAGATAATTTGAAAATGTTTGATTGGTTTAATTTTTAACCTTTAGAAAAGAAGATGTCAAGCTACCAGAAACTCTTTGTCCATCTTTTCAAGGAATTTGAGGTTAAGTGGCCAATAATGAGAATTAGAATTCTCTATAAAAATTTTGCAATCAAACACACCAAAAGTTGGGAATTTAGTTGAAAACGCACAAATTTCATGGAAAATCAAGCATATCAAACAAATCTTAACCATAAAAACTTTAGGGTTTCTTGCATTTATCAAAATTATTTTGCAATTGCCAAAAGCTCGGTAGATTTTTTACCCAAGTAACAATTAGAATTTGAACTTTAAAACCTTATGAAATTTGCATAGTCCTGAATAGTTACACAAACTCTACAATCCATCCATGAATTCATTTCCAGCAATTATATAAACCCAAACCTTTATACATGAACCTTAAATTATACATACGGAATTTAAAGCATGTAAATTGGACAATACAAATTCAAAAATTATATATCACTATATATATGTGTATATAGGATGGCATCAAATCGGCATATACCATATAAATACCTCCAATACATATGAATACAAACATATGCACGTTTATGGGTACATATATACACCTATAATAATTAATATAATATGTCTGAAATATTAATGCTGAAAATATCTAATTATAACCCAGCCATTATGCTCTCATGGCACAGGTAATTAAGTGGCCAAAGCCCAATCACTTTACTAATTTAGCTAGGTACATTGCAGCTGTATATGTATAGACACATATAAATAAATATGCATGTAGATAAAAATACATTTGACAAGTAAATGTACACTTAAAAGACACATGTTCGAGTTTCTAAAGGTTTTTTTTCCAACAATCCAATTACTAGTAGATCAAATCTCTGAAGGGTTTTTTCTTTGTCTAAATCCGTGACAAATGTTTAGAAGTGAAACTCTGAGACAAAAACAAATTCATTATCTCTGTTAATTGTGCTGTTTGAATCCTTTCATTATGTCCGTTCCATTCAACTTGAATTCGAGGACAATCTTCAACATTTTTTTTTTGATACAATCGTACATCTATGTTGCTTCCATTGCACACCAAAACGATGGCACATTTCTGAACCTTAAAACGGACGAGATGACATTCAAATGAATCATAATGTTGTTCAAATCCTAATTAAGCAGTTCATTCTCATATTTCATTCTTACAAGAAGAGCAAATTATGGTAAAAAAAAAACAAACTATTGTATCTAGGTGTCATAGTCCTTGCCCTAGTTGCTGGGCAACGATGTCAGTTGGCTTCTACATATAATGCGCTTGTGTGGCCATGTCTCCTAAATAATCCACACAACCAACCTCCACCTCCCACATCTGCTCTTTTCTCATCATCACTTGGTGTTAGCTACGTCAACCTACTCAAAAAAACTTCACTCGTGCAATGGATTCCACACTGCAGAGGAGTCAGTTCCATTATGGAATGGGTGATTTTATTTCTATTGTACCTTTTAAAAATTCTTTAATGGAAATTAGGAAATAAATTAAATGGAAGTATATTTTGATTAGGAATTTTAATTAAAATGGAATTTAAATTCATACAATTATAAATTAATTTTAATTAGTGGATATACTTCTTAATTTTGAAAAGGTAATATTGTAAAAAATTTCATAAATTAAGGGTGGATTAACTACAAGATATCGCCGGTATAAACAAAATCACCCTTAAAGTTAATTAATAAAATTTGGGGGAGGCATTAGCCCCCTTTGTGTTTTAAAAAGAACCAAAAATAAACAGCATTCAACGTAAAATGAAGTGCAGATACAAAAACAAACTCGAGATGTTGATTTGTTAGGCAAACTCACCAACCAAGGAACCGCTGGTTAGAACTTATTGATTCTAAATTTTGTCTCGCTTTATGTATTTCAAATCTAGATTAAGCAGGACAAAGCTGGTTTGACCCCAATTTTGATGAATTCGCTGAATGTTATTGTTCCTTCGAAAATAAAACAGCTTTGTTTTTCTGTTTTTTGGAAAAACAGTTTTGTTTTGTTTATTAGAAAATAAAACAGTTTTGTTTTTCTGTTTTTTGGAAAAACAGTTTTTGTTTATTAAAAAAAAAACAGTTTTTTTTGGCTACGGTACATGCATTTTTTTATATTATTTACTGTTATATATATTATCATTGTGTTGCATGTTTTACTTATTTTATATATAGTGGGAGTGTAGTAGTAGCTTAAAGCTCCTATAAAATTTTGCGCGTAATTTAAATTTAAATTTAATAATATCACATGATGGGGGAGATGATTTTGAGCGTAGCGATCTTTCGATCTCGTGTCATGTGTGAACTATTAATTTTTATTTAAGATTTGTGCTGCAAAATATTATGTGTGATGTGCTGATAATAATATCCTTATTAAATATCCTTATTTTTGCACATATTAGATGACTTCTAAGAGCATTGTTACTGAATTGAACAAAGGAGAGAAATTGGATGGTGACAATTATGATATTTGGCACCGTAAAATCCAATATCTCCTTGATGAGCAAGAGGTTTTGGATATTTGATATTCCAGTAATAATAATTCTATTTCTTTTGTGACTTCTGCTAATAATTCTACAATTTGGCATGCTAGACTTGGTCATACAGGCCAGGACAGAATGAATCGATTAGCTAGAGAGGGCTTATTAGGCCAGCTCGCTAAAGGTAGTTTGCCTAATTGTGAGCATTGCTTAGTAGGAAAGTCAACTAGAAAACCGTTTGGAAAGGCCACTAGAGCATCTTTTTCTTTGCAATTAGTATATTCAGACATCTGTGACCCACTTAGTATGAGGGCAAGGCATGGTGCTAGCTATTTCATCACATTTATAGATGACTACACACGTTATAATTTTGTATATTTGATCTCCCACAAGTCTGAAGCATTGGATTGCTTTAGGCGTTTTATGAGGTTGGTTGAGAATCAAAGTGGAAGGACCATTAAGGCTCTTTGTACTGATCGTGGACGTGAGTATTTATCTGAGCTATTTAAGCAGCTCTGTGATGAAAAAGGTATTCAGAGGCAGTTAACTACTCCATATACCCCGCAACAAAATGGTGTAGCGGAGAGAAGGAATAGAACCCTTTTGGATATGGTTAGATCGATGATGGCGCAAGCTAACCTCCTAATATCTTTCTGGGGGGATGCTATCTTAGTTGCTGCCTACATCCTCAACAGTGTGCCTTCTAAATCTGTTTCATCAACACCTTATGAGCTTTGGATGGGCAGGAAGCCTGACTTAAGCAATTTGCGCCCATGGGGCGCGGCGGGATATGTTCACACTAGTTCTCATTCGCATAGGAAACTAGGCCCTAGGGCACATATGTGCATATTCATTAGATATTCTGAGGAATCTAAAGGATATGCGATGCTTGGTGAACAAGAAGATGGAACTGTTTTTGAGATTGAGCCACGAGATGTGAATTTCTTAGAGAAGGAATTCCCCAAGAGAGGGGATGTTAACAGAAACATAAAGTTGTTTGAAATGGTTGAATTGAATGAAGGTGTTTCAAATCCGAATGAGGATGTTGAGAGCGACTCGCTTTCTAGTGGGAGTGTGCGACCTCCTAGTATGAGTGTCCCTCCATTAGAGACTGATTCCCAAAGTCCACACTTGCGTAAGAGCAATCGTGAAAGTATCCCACGTCGTCGTTTTTGAGATTGAGGGGGCAACTTTCATGTGTACTCCGCAAGATGTAAATGAGCCTAGAAATTATGAAGAGGCTATCACATCCCCTACTTCGACTGAATGGAAAGTTGCAATGATTGATGTGAGATGGAGTCTATGAGGAAAAACAATGTTTGGGACTTGGTAGATTTTCCACCGGGGCAAAAGACTATTGGAAACAAATGGGTTCTAAAAGTTAAACGCAAGGCAGATGGTTCCATTGATAGGTATAAAGCTCGCCTTGTGGCGAAAGGCTACACCCAAAAGGAAGGCGTTGACTATGAGAAAACTTTCTCACCGGTAGTGAGGTTTGCCTCAATCCGCCTCATTCTAGCTATTGTCGCTCATATGGATTTAGAACTTTTTCAGATAGACGTTAAAACTACATTTCTCAATGGAGAACTAGATGAGAAAATCTATATGGATCAACCTGTTGGTTTTATAGCTAGCGGGAAAGAGCGCAAAGTTTGCAAGCTCAAACGATCCATTTATGGGTTGAAGCAGTTATCTAGACTATGGTACCTGAGATTTCATCGAGCCATTTCTTTAAATGGGTTTACGATGATCGAGAAAGACCACTGTGTGTACGTCAAACGTTCTGGGAATAGTTTTTTAATTCTCTCTTTGTATGTAAACGACATACTATTAGCTGGAAACAACAAGTAGATGGTTATCGCCACACACAAACGTGGTTATCTTTAAATTTTGAAATGAAAGACATGGGCGATGCAAGCTATGTGCTCGGAGTTAAGATCCTAAGAGATCGATCAAGGAAACTTCTTGGTTTGTCTCAAGAGACTTACATAAGAAATGTACTTGAACAATTTCAGATGCAAGCATGTAAACCCATTGACACTCCTGTTGAGAAGGGTAATACCTTAAGTCTGGATATGTGTCCTAAGACTCCTGATGAGAAGGAGAAGATGGCTTGTGTTCTGTATGCTAACGCTATTGCTAGCCTGATGTACGCAATGATGTGTACTCGACCCGACATTAGTTATGCAGTTGGTCTTGTCAATAGGTTCTAAGGGAACCCAACCATTTTCTTCGTGACATGGTTGCGCAAAAGGAAGTGGTCTTTAAGCATATCTCTATTAGTCGCATGGTTGCGGACCCCTTGACTAAGCCTATAGTTAGAGACGTTTACCAAGCTCATGTTAGGAGTCTAGGGCTACGTAGGTTGTAATTGTTTGCTTCCTAACCACAGAGGATATTTGATGTCATTGATATTATTATTAAAAAAAAATTAAAATTTATTGCTCTTATGTTATTGTTTTAATATAAACTACTAGCACACACATTACCCATGGTTGGGATATCATGGTATGAGTATGTCAATAGGTATGAATCGACTCTCTCACACGAGTGATCACCTTTGATGCCTGGAAAGCGAGCAAAGATGAGACACGTCAAGCTTATGGCGCTGTGATAGCGAGCTAAGCTAACATTGATTGAAGTGTCGACTTGGAAAGGGCCAAGATAAAGTCTTTCGAAGACTGAATATGGATACCCCACTATCCATATATAACCTGTGAATAGCCGGATGCGAAATTTCAATTAGGCGCTGAGACGAGCGAGCAAGTAGATTTTTCGGGTTAGGCGCTTGACAGCGACTGAACTAAGATCTGTACGGTGTTTGATAGTGACATACGCTCTTTATTGAAAGAGAACTCCACCGTAACATGTAAGATCTGCATGTGCTTGGCGACCTATATAAGGAAGTGAAAGAATGATCCATGCTTCTTAATTGTGTGAGTCCTTATGGATTGATACAATATGTATGATCCTCTACTATTTTTGCCCTATGTGACTTTTGACTGTATCATGAAGAGGAAGTTCAGTGTATGCTACTTTGATGTGTGTATCCTATGGCTAAGACTGATGCGACCTAAAGGGACATCGTTGGGAAAACAATTGAATATAATCTAAGTGATATGAGGGCGAAAGGATGACTGTTTGGTAGCACGTTCAAGTTTTATGATCACTGGTACCAAGTTATGTCGCTTTCTGAGAGTAGCGACGTAGCTGTGAAAATAAAACGAAAAAGGTTTAAGCATTGATCCGAGATGTGACTTCGAGGGATTGGAGATGCTTAATCTGAATGTGGCTAAATAAGTCAAGGGTAGAACGAGACGCTATGGGATGTTCTATACTGGTTCTTTGGGAATTTGGTATAGTACACCAAAATTTTCTTTTCAGGTGGCTCGCGGTCGTACATCTCATTTACTAAGTATGAACCGGGAATCTAGAATAGTGCAAGGGAGAATACGATTATTTGCCCACTATGTGCGAGTGGGAGATGTTGGCTTTTGGGCCTGTTGGTTTAGCCCAACAGGGACACCCATAGTGGGCCTTAGGGTTTCAAAGCCCTTTAAGCCTAATGATATATATTTAAGTCTTTAGACCTAAATAATAATATACAAGACACAACAAAATTAGAGGCGGCCGTCATCTCTTCTCAAGCACATTCTATGGTTCCTTGTAGAGAGTACTTGAAGCTGTGGGCATAGTGGTAATCGTTCATGTAACGCTACACAACGCGAGTATCGTAAGGCCAATCGCACAAGATCCAAATCAATCCGCTGCGTATACAGGTAAGGTATACTTGTATTATTTTTTCCAACACAGATAAATTATAAAAGGAAGGAAGAAGCTGCAAAAAGTTAAAGAAGGTTCTTTTAGAGGGGAAGAAAGGAAAGAGTTGGAGGAGAATAGTTTTTTTTGTTTTAAATTAAATCTACTACAGCAAAAAGTTGGTGGAAAAGGTTTTTTAGAGGGGAAGATTGGAAAAAGTTGGAGGAGAATAGCTTTTTTGTTTTAAATTGAATCTACTAACTTTTAATGACACTAAAATGATACAAGATATTAATAAATTCAAAATTTTACTGTACTTTGGTTTTAGTTATATGCCAGATTTGTTTTTTCATTTAATTTAGCCATTTCTATACGAATGTTGTTCTTTGTTCCCTTAATTATTTATAGTCTTGTTTACCTTCTCCCAAGGAGGTATCAAAGTGCATTTAGAAGGATAGGGAGAGAATATAGACTAATGGAGTTTTGATTGTTTTTCATTGAGAAATTTTTGGATTCTGCTATAATATGAAGAAATTATTTTCTAATGTTTTCAGAGAGAGAAGTCGACAAGAAAAACTTTTGTCGTTACTAGGCCATGAGCCTTTTCAAGGTCAGTCTTAGTATCGAGTGAGAATTTGATTAGTAAAGAGACATAAATGGGGACTAAGTTCTAACAAATGACATAGTTATTGTATGATTCTGAAGACATAACAAATTTACAACAGTGAGTAATCCTTCAAGTGCTCAGCACTAAACTCTTATTTATTACATCTCTTATAAGAGATATGTACCAAGATTGTAAATTCGTTATGTTTTCACAATAATACAATGACTATGTCATTTGTTAGAACTTAGTCTCCATTTATATCTCTTTGCTTCTCACTCGATACTAAGACTGATCTTGAAAAGGCTCACGGCCTAGTAACTACAAAAGTTGTTCTTGTCGACTCCTCTCTCTGAAAACACTAGAAAATAACTTCTCAAACTCCCTAGCCTTCCAAATACACTTTGATACTTCCTTGAAAGAAGGCAAACCAGACTATAAATAATTAAGGGAACAAGTAACAACATTCACATAAAAATGGCTAAATTAAATGCAAAATGAAAAAACAAATCTAGCACATAAACCAAAACCAAAGTACTGTAAAATTTTGAATTTATCAATATCTTGTATCATTTTAGTGTCATTAGAAGTTAGTAGATTCAATTTTAAAAAAATAAAAACCAACTTTTTCCAATCTTCCCCTCTAAAAAGCCTTCTTCACCAACTTTTTATGGTAGTATATTCAATTTAAAACAAAAAAACTATTCTCCTCCAACTCTTTGCTTTCGTCCCCTCTAAAGAACCTTCACCAACTTTTTACAATTTTTGCGGATCTTTCCTTCTCTTTATAATTTATCTGTCCTTTGAGCCTAACTCTCTGGTTATCCAGATTAGCAATTGCATTCTTCACCTTTACACAAGCTATCTCATTCTTGCCTCTAAATTTTTTTTCTTTTACTTTGGACCACCCTTCACCCCACGCAAACTCCCTGATTGCCATGGATGTGACAATAGCTTCCAAAATGGAAGCATAAACAACAATGTGCGAGACATTCTTAAGTAATTTGCTCGGGCAACACTTTCTTTATACATATGACCGTAAATGGATTGTACAAGCCTCATCCTCTTGGCATCCTCCAGGTTCATTCTAATAATAATTGCACGATCCTGTTCAAGTTATTAGAATTTCCCGTGCGTTGTTATGAGAATTAAATGTATGCATTAGATTGAAATATCTATGAATCATGGCAGTGCATAACTATGTTAGGCTACTTATAATTCGGATTCTTGGAAAGGTCGCTACCAATTTAATTCTTAATAATACAAATAATTGAATAATTTTCTTTATCACTCCAACATAGGATACACAACATCGGTAGCCCTCCTCAGACCCATACACCATTTCCCACCCTAGCCGCAATACAAAATCTTGATACACAGAGGAAAGAACAAGTAGTCGTCAACTAGTATTTCATTGGGTCTTTTAGAGAAAATTCATTGCCAATATTACAAAATTTGTGATTGTTGAACTAATAAAGTTTAAATTTTACCAAAAGATAATAAAGCATTTGAGAAAAACTCCTAAACAGGTTTACTCCCTATTTTCAGAAGGCATCTAACTTCCACTGTTTTTCTTTTTCCCTTGTGGACTAAATTACTTATGTCTTCTCTTTCTATCGAAATACCCTATTTTCCTCCAGTATCAAAGCCAAAAAGAAAGCCCTAATTTCACTCTCTAGATTTACACACGATCACAATGCAAAACTTGAATCGAAGTTTAAATTTTTTAAAAATAAAAATAAAATCAGAACGCGAAGAACAGATGGGTCTCAGTAGTAAGGGAATTGGAGACCGATGGGGAAGAAGGGTAGTGATGAAGATGAGCCATGCAAGATATGTGAAGTTTTTTGGGGGTTGAGAAGCAATTCGAGTTGGGTGATATGGAGATTGTGGCTCTGTGTGCTTATCAAAGAGGAAGAATAATAGCAGCAGAAATTGCTTTGGAAATTGACAGTGGCAGTGGCGACAGTGTCGGCGGTGTAAATTCAAACAATGAGGGTTGATAATCACATGCATAATTCTGACCCAGTAGAAATTTGGTTTATATAAAATATAGAGAGCCAGCAGAAAATTCTCTTTATATATATGCACAAAGGAGAACATAATAACATCCAAAGTTAAAACAATCCCAAACCTAATGAAAAGAGAATGGCTGACTTCAATCAACATTTTAAATCATGCACAATTCTAACCCAATAATACATGCTGCAGGAGAAAAATTGTATGCACGTGAATCACAGGATGAAAACGAATCCATTGATAAATTTCAACCAGAAATCTTTAATTTTAGAAACATAAAAAGCCTAAATGTTCAAATGCTTAAATGTCCAAAAGCCCAAAGAGTGAAATACGATTCAGTAGTTAGTACATAAATTCTAGTATTCTACTTAAATAACCCATTAATCTCAATGCTTCTCAAAAGAAAACATCAGTGAGTGCTTCAATGGATTCAACTAAACAAATATATCAGGATTTGGTAGGCACAAGAAGCTTAAACACAAGCACAAGTGGTGGTAGAAGAAAACCCTAACAGAAATACGATTTAGTACATCAATGATACTTAAATCATCCCATTCACCCCATTGTTCTCTCGTCATACAAGATCAGTGGAAAGCTAATGGATTCAATAAACAAAGATCAACAAAAAGTACAAACAGATCTAGCATTTAGCAGGCAAAAAAACTCAAAATGCAAATATGAGCAGTGAAGTATCGGATTTAATGAGCACATAAACAAAATATAAGTTATTGATTTCACTTTACTCACAAATGTTGTTGAGAGACAAATCAGAGTAGAGAAACCCTCTTTTGCGTTCTTGAGAGAGAAACACATGAGAATACCTTTTTTATCCTTTTTTTGTGAGAGTAAGAAACAGAGAGTGAATAATGTTGACGTAAGAGTAGGTTTTTTTGGCTCTAATAGTAAGACTGTAAGATAGAGTTTATATAGGCCTCTTGGTAGAGTGTTTTCTCACTATGTAAGATCAGTAAGAGCTAATGGATTCAAATATTCAATAAAGAAAGATCAGTAAAAACTCTAAAAGTATGAACAGATCTAGCATTTAGCAAGCAAAAATCCTTTACATACAAACACACATATTATATGTTAAATTGAGGGGAAAAGGCAAATTAGACCCTAAAGTTTGGGTCTAGATTCAATTATTCCCTGATGTTCCAAAATCGCCAATGTCTCTCCTAAAGTTGCGTAAGCGGTTCAATTCGTCCCCCGGCTCTACTTCTGTCTATGATTCTATTCAAATCTTTTACAGTTAACCCCCTAAATTTTTTAAATTGACGCTAAAAGCACTTTATTTTTACTTTCTTAATATTTAACCCCACCCACCATTGCCAGCCACCGATCTCCATCTGTCCCGGCCACCAACCTCCTTCAACAACACGAAAACACAGTCATCACCACACCTCCAACCTCCTCCGACCATCAACACCACTTTCAACCACCAATTCCTCCGATGGTACAATTATTATTCTGTCCTTTCATCAATATCACCTCCAACTCCAGCCACTTTTTTTCAACCCACCTTCGACCACTACAAACAACCACAATTATATAATTTATATGTATGTATGTGCACTACAAATCAGCCAAGATCTAAAAACAAAAACTATTCAATTAATATGTCAGAGACTTATTTAGAAAAAATAGGTTACATAGTAAAATTACAATCATGAATAATAGTATTTCATTTCTTGATGAAGAGCTTTTTTTAACAAAAACTAAGATTGCTACTTCAAATCAGGGCTTTAATCTGAACATAAGAACACAAAACTCAATTTGATTGAGTGCCCCATCACCATCAAAGTCACGTTCTTTCAACATACCCTACAAATGAATATATGTTTAATAGATTGTTTGATATAGCATCAAGCCGTAAGTACATTTAATCTCAATTGTAGTTTGTAAATTGTTATCTGACTTTAATCAATTTATCCTTCTTTTTTTAACCTTTTGTTTTAGCATGCTCATGCAGTGTTAATAACGGCTTCCCAGTAATCACATTTCATTTCGAGAATTCTTTGGCGGTTCATGCTCGTGAATATCTCTTTTCTGTAAATATAAGTGCTCTCTAGTTTTCTAAACTTGTTGCAAACACATTTGGGAAAAGTTTGTGGAAAATAAAAGAGACCCATACTCTTGGATGGTGTACATTGGTTGAAGTATATCTAGTTTGCTTTTATATTTGTTATGTGTATTTTTGAGTATTTTCTTTTGGACATGATGGTATTTTATATTTTGACTTAGACATTTTGGTTTTAGCATGTTTGATGTATGGTTGGACATCTTTAGTATCTTATATTTGTGAACGGACTTATTTTTGTAAGAATATTGGTTCGTTTGTTTTGGATGAATATTGGTTTGTATGATGCCATTTGATCATTATATGAGAATTTGTATTGTACACTAAAATTCTGCTGCTAAAATTGGTTACATTTATGGTTATAGAAATTTGTATTGTTCAATACAGGGATATTGGGCAAAAAAATGAAAATGAAAATTTTAATTAATTTATACTTTGTAACGGCTATAAACCGTTACAAATATGTTACGGTTTTCTTTTTAGCAACGGTTTTATTATGTTACAAATCATTAAAGCTTTAATTATTTTTTTGTGCCATTGTAACGGTTGTTCAATATTTTTAACGGTTCAAATCCGTTACTAAAATTAGTATAATAACATATTAGCAATGTATTTATTCTATTACAAATTTATTTTTTGTAACGGATTTTGACTAATTTTAGTAACGGATATATCCGTTACTAAAGTGTTTCCCACGCCTAATTAGTAACAGATTTTATGTGTTAGAAATATTTTCTCCAACAGATTAAATCCAATACAAAAGGGCCATTTTAGTTTAGTGATGCTTCTTGCAAAATACAACTTCCGTTATCTTATCGTCGTTCTCTCTCTCTCTCTCTCTCTCTCCATATCCTTTGCTGTACGGAAGATTTGTTTTGCTGCTCCATTAACTGTGATACCCCGAACTTTAATTTATTTTAAAAATTGAATTATATGAGCTTATTTATATTCATGTGAGTGATCGTTTAATGATTCGGGTGGTCCGAATCAATTTCGGTTGGTAAATAGGAAGTTTTGGTCCTATGCGATTCATTAATTCTAGCTAACTTTGAGTCATCGTATTTTCTTCATTACTTATCCAAATAAGATTCCGTTCGCGTTGGTGTCTAGTATTCATACCATTTTAAAACTTTTGTATTTTATCCGAAGTCCAATTCACACTCCTTGTGGGTCAAAACAGGCCGCAAAGTAGGCCCATTGCAAAATACTAGTCATTCGGTAGCGCTTTGGCAGAGCGCTGTCTTCGGTGAATTTCTGGGAAAAATTCATCCAGAATTTGGAAAAACTTTCTCTTAGAAATTTGTAGAGATTTGAAATACCTTTCCGTGGACATAAAGAACGCCTCAATCGGAGTTCCGAGCGAAAAGTTATGGCTAAAACAAAAACAGTGGTTCAGAGCCCAAAATTTAAAGCGCGGACCGGTATGGCTTTTTGGCATACCGGCCCGGCGCCAAAATTTTGGGAAAATTGACCCCCGCGGACCGGTATTGGGTATTTTACATACCGGTCCGTCAGTTAACTATTTCCACCGACTTAAGCACGTTTTTAAGCCATTTTTACACATTTTTCACCCCAACTTCGACCCAAATTCTTTCATACTCCTCTATAGAGTTCTAGAGGGCTCTAGAGAGAGAAAGAGAAAGATTTCTATGCATTTCTTATCCCCGATCGAAGAATCAAAGCTTCAAATTAATCAAACATCATTCTTCTTCATTATTCATCATCTTCTACCTTGGTTTTCTTCTAGGAAAGCTCAAGCATAAGCTTTGGCTATGCGAGTTGGGGTCTATGCATCATTGATTAGGGGTTTTTGTTATTCTAAGGGCGTGGTGACCCGAGAGCTTGAGGATTTCACCGAACGGGGCTTCGGTTTGCAACCTTCTTCCTTCTTTTGGTCTATACACTTGAGGTAGGGGTTATATGTTTTTCAAACTTGATTATATGATTTTATTTATCTAAAGATGAGTGATTTTATACATATATGCTCGATATGAAGCACATAATTCCTTGTTATTGATTATACAAGAATGATTTTATACATATATGTTAATATGTTGATCATATCATGTATATACATAAGTTTTGCATGATTGAGTTATGATTTTACGATATGAAGCAAGATATGCCATCTAAGCTCGATAATTACATGTTATTGATTCATACGGATGTTCTTTGGATGTGTATGTGTTGGTTTGACAAGAAAATGATTAGTAAAGGGGTTTCGTATACACCAAAGAACATGGACGTGAATTGGTTAGAGTTTATATGGCATATGTAGTTTTTATTGTATCTATGATGCATTAGTTGAGACAAGATATGCCACTTGAATTTGACATCTATGTAATATAGACTTGTATGTGATGTTCCTTGGATATATATGCTTGGTTGTATCCAAGTGGATTTGTAAATGGGCTATGAATGCGTTGAGGAACATGGATACATGACGAATAAAGTTTAAGTGGCATAGATTGTTTATAGTTTACAATCAGAGCATAAATTGCACGTTATGCATAATTATTGTGTCAACATGTCATCTGAATGATCTCATGGCAAGCTCGGAGCATTCTTATGGCATATGGTGCGGAAGTTGTCTCTTGGGAGAATTATATCTCTTCTCCATGATATGGATGGCTATCTAGGCTCTTATGGCATTCTTAAACAAGTGATTATCTATCTTCGGGAATTCTTTATTCATATGTGGATATATTCTCCGTTGTGTTATATGGGGGGGACGTTGCCCACAATTATCTGTATCTGTTTGGCCTTCGTCGGTGAAGGGAATGATTATGGTTAGTGCTTGCCGGGACGGGAAAAAATAGGCAGGGCCTGGTGCCCTTGGGTTGAAAAGCCCTAAACCTCCGGGGGGGTCCTTTAGTCATCGGCTGTCTAGAGCCCGCGGTGAATAGTTCAGAAATCTAGACAACGGCAAGGCACTAGTGAGTCATCGGCTGTCTAGAGCCCACGGTGAATAGTCCGGAGATCTAGACAATTGTTGAGAAAATCGGTATGAAAATGATCAGTTTATGTGATATTGCGGACTGTGGTCTAATTGTTAATTATTTGTTGGTTTTCACCTGAGACGGAGAAGCCATATTCTGGTTATATATGTTATGATCTTGATACTCTTTCTCTTGAGAGCGGTTAGACCCATTGTCATTATGATTATGATACTGTACAGCTTCGGTATCTCTTGAGGGCAGTCAGGCCCATGTTATGAATGTTCATGGATTGATCTTCTGGCGGGGTGGTCAGGTCCACGATTATTGTTACAGTTATAATTCCTAATAAGGACCGGCTATGGTCTTGGACAAGCAGACTCATATCATTTGCTATCTCGGCTCCCGCATATTCTGGTGATTCGACGTAACGGTTGACACAAAGGGAGGTAACATGCATATGCATGAGCTTGCATTGTTTATGTGTAAAATCATGATATTTACTTAGATTGATGGTTGAAGTATAAACTATTACCAAATTAATGATTATGTTTTTCAAACACGTTATCCCCTATATTCCCCCTACTAAGTTGTGAGCTCACCCCGTTTTCTATCTAATACAGGTGCACAGGGGACATGTGTCGTTAATAAGGCGGCGGGTTCGGGATCGATATAGAAGGCTCTGAGACATATTCATTTTGATTGTGTACATTTTATCGCGGGAAGCCACGGCTAGCCCGAAGTATTGTATATTGTCTTAACTTTACTTAGTTGGTTTGTATAATGGTTACAAGCTTGTATATGAACCTTAATATTGTTTTGACACCTTATGCTCGGTTGACACGTGACAGAAATATTAGACGTATATAAAAATTAATCATCCTGTATATTGGTGTTTGATTTGACATGTGTTATATGTGTTGTTTGAATTTTTATATTTACATACTCATTTTAGTCAATCTAAGATGGGTTAGTGACACTCCAGGTCTTAATTACGGGTGTTATCTTGTAGATTAAGGCGGGGTGTTACACTAACACTCTCCCTTATGTCGTTTTCAAAAAAAAAAACAAAAAAACTCTCCCTTATGTCGAGCGAATTAAAAGATAACTTTTATTTTTGCAGAAACAATGAGCTCTTATTTTTATACCTAAATTATTATTTAACGTGTAAAGATATATGCAAGCAAGTCAGGAATTAATTAGCATACGCTAATGCCCTGCTTGGTTTGGGATCACATATTTTTCATTGATTACAAACCAAAGTGACGAAAAAGTAAAAATGAAAAAAGAAAGGAAAACTCTAAAATAATTGACTCACATTAAATTAAGAATGAAAAAGAATAAATCATACCAATCATTTAAGGATTAAGCATTTGTTTAGGAATCATCACTATTGCAGTTCTACCTAATGCTTGGCCCTTTTTTTTATAGAAATAATCTTTATCAATACGTTAATTTCTCGAATGAGTATTAGTCTCGTCTTAATATGAGTGTAAACAAATATTATTACAAAAAAGTTATGTTAAAATTAAGGATCAAATTAGAAAAAGGGCGTTAGTTTCGTTCTAATTCATTCAAAAAGTAAAAATGAGAAATGTTCTGAGACTTTTCTTTTCTAACAAATTTTTAAACATAGCATTAATGACAAGAAGGTAGGCATGCATGCGTGCGTGAGGCTGTTTTACTATTTTGGTGATAACTTTCATAGCCCAAGGTAAAAATTTCAAATAGCAAGACCACCAAATGCATAAAACCTCATATTATGCCAAAAAAAAGATTGTAATCGCTGCAGGTTTTAAATAACCAACGTGAAAAGAAGCTTAAGGCATCCACAAAGAAGGACAAATTCAAATGCATAATGGGTTGGAAATGTTGTAATAGCCAATAAAAAAATAGGGAAAAATACATTAAACCCCTTATAGTTTGTTGGATTAACAGGTTACCCCTAAACTCTTTTACCCAAAAATAAACCCCCTATACTATTATATCCTTTCACATTTCCCCGACAAGTGTAGAAACCGTAAGATTTTTAAATAGAGGGGGCCATGTGACATTATTAATAACAAAATAATAATAATGCAAGGATTTAGAATAAAACATGAGTCCAACTGCAATGGTTTAGGGTAGTTATCTTTAAATAACAATACAATTTTATTTATAATAAAATCAAAATAATCCAACGAATAAGAGAATTAATACCAAGGACCTTAAAAACACAATGAGTATATATATGTTCAAAAAATTTAAATGACACTACTAGTTTGATTACTTTGATTAATATTCCATCTTTAGTTAAAAACTAATTAATTAAAAGATGTTGATTAGCCAATTGTAATGTATATTCTATTTTAATCTAATTTTATTTATCAAAAAATAAGGACAAACATTAATCTGATAATTAAACTACAAGGGATTTAATGTATTTTCCCCAAAAACATACCCAAAGGAACCTTTTTGGTTGACCGTATCCACTTTTTTGTTTTATCTTGATCTCCTTTTCATCTTTTCTGTTTTAGAAAAAAAAAGGTTAATTTTTCGCTGAATTAAAATTAATCTCCTCAATTTAAGAAGATTGTGATAATTGGGCATCTAAGCAATGATATTCTTAGGGGTGTGTAGAAAATCAATTGCACGATCAAAACTTACTAAACCGACACACTTTGGTTAGTTTTTTATAGTTTATAATAAAGTCTGGTCTAAAATTTTAAATAAATGAAACTTAAATCTTGTATACGATTTGTGAAAAAAAGGAAAAAGAAACCAGTTTAGACTGTATCATATTTATAGTATTTCAAATTTGACCATGTTAACTTGGTTTGAAATTTGTTAAATTTTTTGATTAATCGGACTGTACATACCAGCCCCTTCAAAACTAAAGTTTTTTACCTTGAACTTTATAATAGAATATTTATGAATTCTTCTATATCATTTTTTTTTTCATTTGGACAAACTATATTATTTGAACCAATAATGTAGAAACACAAGAAATATGTTTGTAAATGTAAATATTCAATAGCTTAATTTTCTTGAAAAAAAAAGTTTGCACAATTTTATAGTTACAATAGATCTTGTTTTATTAATCTTGATTAATAGGTTTCGAATATACTATATTTATTAAAATCCAATTTTAGATTTAGAGTTATGGAGTTTTGAATTTTTGAATTTTTAAACAAGAGAGAAAGTAATATACAAGAGTAGCTAGTACGTGTGTGGAATAGGAGTAATTTATTTAATTTAAAAGTTAAAATTTGTAGATGCTCGATTTAAAAAAGTTGCAATGATCTGTTATTTATGGATGCAACAAAATGAAGTATTCATCGTAATTAGTTTATTATTATTTTAATAAATCAATTAATCGCATACATACGTGAGAGTTGTTTGACCCTTTAAAAAAAGTAATTCATAAATCTCATAATGATCACACATAAAAGAATTATTTAATATAAGTATATTATGTGTGCGATTTACGCATAAATGAAAAAAAAAAATTCTAAATACAAATAAAATATATATGTCAGTGGATGTATTAATTAATTTTATTTTTTTTAACAAAAATAGGGTGACAAACACACGTACATATATATATATATATATATATATATATATGCTTCTTGCAAAATACAACATACTGTAATCCCAACTTACTGTTGCTCTCTCTCTCTCTCTCTCTCTCTCCATGTCTCTATCTATACTACAAAAATAGGGAAACCTCTCTATCTCTCTCCATTCCTTTGTTGTACAGAAGATTCGTTTTGCTGCTCCACTCGCACCGTACTCTCCCTTATGTCTAGCGAAAATTAAAAGATTAACTTTTTTATTTTAGTGTCTTTTTCATTCCTATACCTAAATTGTTATTTAACGTGTAAAGCTATACTCCACCCTATCGAGAATTCATTAACATATGCTAAAGCCTTGTTTGGTTTGGGATCACATATTTTCATTGATTACAAATCAAAGTAATAAAAAGTAGTAGTAATAAAAATAAAAACTCTAAAATAATTGACTCACCATAAATTAGGAATAAAAAAGAACAAGTCATACCAATGGTTTAAGGATTTAACATTTGTTTAGAAATCACCAGTATTATAGTTCTACTCAATGCTTAACCATCTTTTATTAAAACAATCTTTATTAATATGTCAATTTTTTGAACATGGATTAATCTTATCTTAATGCGGTCGTAAGAATATCACGTAACAAAGACGAGAAAATATTTTAAAATTAAGGATCAATTAAAGAAGGATTATTAATTTCGGTTTGATTAATTCAAAAAGTAACAACACAATATATAAAAAACCTCGTAATCTTGGCCAACAGGTTTTAAGTAACGTACTAACGTGCACAAAAGCGAAAGGCGTCCACAACCACCAAAAAAAAAGGGACAAATTCAAATTGTATATGGGTTGGAAATGATGTAATTAATAGCCAAAAAAAAAAAAAATCACATCCAAATGAACCCTTTTGGTTGACCGTGTCTGCTTTTTTGTTTTATGTTAATCCCCTTTCCATTTTTTCTTTTTTAGAAAAAGGTTCATTGTCATAGAGTTAAAATTAATAAGTTGACACTGAATTCAAGAAGGTTGTGATAATTGGGCATGTAAGCAATGATACGTATAGATCGAGGTGCTTAAGAAAATCAATTGCACGAACGAAACTGATTAAACGATACATTTTGGTTGGTCTTTTTAGTCTACGGTAAAATTTCGTCTAAAATTTTAAAGAATTTAACTTAGATATTATATTTGATTTGTGAAAAAAAAAATCAGTTTGGACGGTCTCATATTCATAGTATTTCAAAATTGGCATATCAGTCTGATTCAAACATTGTCAAAAAAATTGATGATTGGAATTTCGAAGGGTACAGCAAAGTAAGTTTTCTTACCTTGAACTTTATAGAAGTTCTGAATTCTTCTATATCACTTTATGTTTTTTTATTTAGACAAATTATATTATTTGAATTAATAATATACAAACACACTATCCTTTAACGTAATATTTAATAATTTTTTTTGAAAAAGAGTTTTACACTTTTTTATAATCACAATAGTTCTCGTATTATTTATCTTTATTAGTAGGTTTTAATATTTAAGTTTTATTAAAATCCATTTTTAGATTTAAAATTGTGGAATTTTAAACTTCTAAACAATGTTGATGAGAAAGAACGTAATAAAGAAGAGTAGAGACTGCGTGGAATGGGAGTAATGTTTTTTTTTTTTTTGGTCTACGGAGTAATGTATTTGATTGTATCTGTTCATAGTGCATGTACATCCTAATTTGACATACACTTTTATTTTTAGTAGTTAAAATTCTCAAGAATTTAAAATTTTTTGACCCTTGATTTAAAAAAATTGCGATGATCTCTTATTGATAAATGTAATAAAATAAATTGTCCATTATAATTATTTTATTAATTATTTTAATATATCAACTAACCACATATATATAAAAGTCACTTTGACCCTTCTCTAATTCGTAAATTCCAACTTGATCTCACATATTATAATATCTAATATAAATAACGCGTGCGATTTTACGTAATAACTGACTTAGCCAAAAAAGTCTAAATACAAAGAAAATATATGTGCTTGTGGGTGTATTAATTTATTTATTTTATATATAAAATGGGTTGACAAACAGACATATACATTGCTTCTTGCAAAATAAAACCGTAGTCCATTAGGACCATTGCCAACTATCTCTCTCTTCGTGTCTCTATCCATACACGTACACGTACCCCTCTCCCCTCTCTCTCCATATTCTTTGCTGTACAAGAGATTTGTGTTGCCGCTTCACTCACTTAGGAGCATCTCCATTGGATACCATAAATTAATAAATTTCCTATACTTTTATTTACAGCAAAGAGATATAAATCAGTAAAATGTAATTTATATAGTTCAGAGAGGCTAAACTTATTAATTTTTTAAATTTTAACTATACAAGTTTAGTTCACTCATATAAATTATAAAAGTGTAGTAGACTCGTATCAAAATTAAAAAAAAAAAAATTCATATAAGTGAGTTAGGTTCATATAGCTTTTATTTTACATATATATATTTTAAAAAATAAACCCATACGAGAGTCTCAAGCTCGTATGAAGTGTTTTTAATTTATTTTTATTTTTAACTCATACGAGGGTGGAAGCTAGCCTACTTAAGACCATTTTATTTTATTTTAAAGCACAAAATTCATATGGGTCAAGGACGCCCGTACGTATCGCTATATTTTTGCCATTCTGTTGTGTACAACTTTGAAACTTAGCAACAAATTAGTAAGTTTGGCTTCAAGTTTTACCATTTCCGATGTGGATGCTTTTACTTTAGCTGAAAATTAAGACTCCGTCTAATAATAATATTAAAAAAAAAAAAAAAACACTTAATTTGTATAAGTTAAAAAATTGAGTTATGTGATAAAATGTTCTTTATCTCATACTTATTTTTATAAGTAAATGTCCTTTACCGTTCATTAGTTTTTTGTGAAAAATTTTTCTTTCTTAACTACCAAAGAAATTTTTTTCATAAGAAAGACACAAAATAAGAAGATATCTTGCCATATTTTTCAACTTTTTACAAAATTCAATAAAAAAAAAAAATTTCACATTATTGTCAAACGGAACCTAAAAGATAAATTTTCTATTTCTGCTCCTTTTATTTTTAAAGAAACAATAAGCTCTTAATTAATTATTTCTATATCTAAATTGTTATTTAACGTGTAAAGATGTATATATGCAATGCAATCTGGATTTCTGGATTTCGTTAACATGTGCTAAGTCCTGCTTGATTTCGGATCACATATTTTTCATTGATTACAAACCAAAGCGAAGTAATGTAAAAAGGAAAGAAAGAAAAACTCTAAAATAATTAACTCATACTAAATTATGAATAAAAATTAATAAATCATACCAATCATTTAAGGATTAGACGTTTGTTTAGAAATCACCGTATTGTTGTTATACACAATGTTTGGTATAATCTTCAACAATACGTTAGTTTTTTTAAAGAGTATTAGACTCATCTTAATACAATTATAAGAATACTTTGTGGAAAATACAAAAAAATATTTTAAAATTAAAGATCAAATTAGAGAAAGGGTGTTAGTTGCTTTTTGACTCATTCAAAAAGTAATGGGAAACGACAGTTCTGATACTTTTCAGTTCTACAAATTTTTAATCCTAGCATTAATGAAAGGCAAGCAGGAGGCTGTTTTTCCTTTCTATTTTGGTGATAAATTTTACTTTCGTTGACCAAGAGAAATAGTAAAACAGAAGCAAAAAGCATTCACAAAAGAAGGATAAATCAAACTGGAATGCTATAATACCCAAAAAAAAAAAAAAAAAGGAAAAGAAAACATTTCTTTCATTGACTGTATCTTATTTTCTTTCTTTTTATCTTACTCTCTCCTTTTTATTAGGAAAAGGTTAATTTCTGCATAGCTAAAATTTGTTAACAATCTATTTAAGAACGTTGTGATGATTGAGCATCTAAGCAATGAAAAGTTTAGGAGTTTGTTAAAAAATCAATTGCAGAAAAAAAATCAACCAAACCAACACAAATTGGCACACTCTGTTAGGTTTTTAATTTTAGTCTATAATATACTCCTGTCTAACATTTTGAAAAACTGAAACTTAAATTTGATATTTGGTGTGTGAAAACAAAAGTCCCAACCGGATTGGATAGCCTCATATTTATAATATTTCAAAATTAACCATGGTGGTCTTGTTCAAAAAATTGAATTGATCGGACCGTGCACAACATTTTGATATAGTTGAGTAAGTTTTTTACTAAAAACTTTAAAATAGAACATTTCTCAATTCTTGTATAATATAGACAGGCTATATCATTTAAAATAACCAATAATAAATAAACACATAAAAATATATCCTTAAATATAATATTCAATAGTTTTTTTAAAAAATATTATCTTTTATAGGCACAATTGAACTATTTTATTGATCTCACACCAAAAGCACTTAAACTATATTCTAAATTTCAATTAAGCCTCTAAACTCGATTTTGTATCTATTGAGCCCCTTAAATTATTCAAATTGAATAGTAACAACCCTTCCGTCCAAGGATTCCATTAAATCAAACGAATTAAATGGATTTTCAGTCACATAACCAAGTTAATTGCAAAAACAAAAAAAGGAGAAAAATTAAAAGAAGAAAGAGAGAAATGGCCACGCACCATTCCTATCTTCTTGGTCACCTGATTTCTTTCTCATCTTTATCTCCACATCTGTATATATAGACATACATATTAATTTATTATATATCTTTTTTTCAAGTTAAGGTTTTTATCAAATTAGATCAAATGAAAAAAAATATATATATATATAAATCAAAACGTTACAAAAGCTCTATGTTAAACTCGTAAGCATTGTCAAAAACTTGAACACTATACCCGATTTATATGATATCT
Source organism: Lonicera japonica (assembly GCA_021464415.1). NCBI lineage: Eukaryota > Viridiplantae > Streptophyta > Magnoliopsida > Dipsacales > Caprifoliaceae > Lonicera > Lonicera japonica. The sequence goes on along the minus strand of CM038467.1, from coordinate 13,200,208 downwards.
TTTTTCTTCAAATTTTTAGCATTTTTTCCAACTAACTTACTTAAGTGACCAAGAAGACCTTCAATCCGTTTGATTTAACGGAATATTTTGACGAAAGGGCTATTGGTATGCAATTTGAATAGTTAATGGTTCAATTTACACAAAATCAAGACTAGGGGGTTAATTGAAACTTGAGATATAGTTTGAGGGATTCTAGTGTCATTAAAAGGCGATGAAATGTAGTATGGTTACATGTAACAAGTAATACTATAATCACTCAAACTTTCAAAAATTTAGTAAGGGCCGGGCCTGGAATTGAACCCTCCCCAGTCCCCACCCACCCACCCCCCTCTTCCCCCTCAATCTGCCAATGTCATCACCTAAACAAATATTTTTATATAAAAAGTAAGAGGATATCTCACCATAATTACTTAACTTATTTTATAATTTCTCATAAAAATCAATAACTTTTGTTATCAAACAAATCAGTCTTAATCATTTATTATTTCTCTTCTTAGATTCTGGCTTAAGCTTAAATTAATAATTGGGAAAACTCGAATTTTGCACAGGAATGTTCTAAATTATTTTATTAAGGTTGTGCGAATAAATTCTTCATAACATGCTTAAGAAGCTGATTATGCCTCGGATTTTTACCCAACAAATTATGATTATCTTCGGAAGTAATCATCCCATTATGTACAAAATTTGTCTTTACATTTCTACCTCTTAAGAGCATCCAAAATGATTTGAGTAAGTAGAATAAGGATGATAAATTTATCTTATGCACGCACTGTTAGAATTAAATCACTAAAATCATCATGTCAAATCATCAAGATCTAAAATAAAATAATAATTAAACCGCGTACCTGGATCTATAACAAACGAATGCGGAATGCGAGGATCGATCACTATAACAATACGGATCGAGCGGGTACGTGGTCTTCCTCAACCAAATCGCCTTAGTGTCTTGATGGGAATTTTGGTTCTCTTCCAGATGGGGAGAAGGGAGCCGTATTTTGATTTGGTGTATTGGGGACCATAACCCTAATATCTACTTTATATATAGTCTAGTTAGGGTTCCCATAAAACTCTAACAAGCCCATACAAGGTATCTACACATTTGGCCCACATTTATTTGAGTAGTCTATGGGCTTCACTAAAAATTAAATAGACCACTAAAAATTAGCCCATTAATTAAATAGCAAATATAATTGAAATATTATAATATGTTGCCCACATAAATTAGAAAATATAAATTTTCTAACAATCTCCCACTTGGGCTACATATTACTCCGAAAACAATTATATCACTGAATTCTTTAAGCGCGCATCCGTATGCTATTTATCCTTAGACTTTTCCTTAAAACAATCTGGTCTATCTCATGTACGAGTAATGAAATTACCGCAGCTTTTATCACAGTAAGGTCGTGACTAAACCACGATTATCACCATACTAATACACTTAATAACATAGATTAAATGTGGATGAGTAGCATGAAAATTACATGCAATGTGATCTTAGACATGCCTATTTCCAACTGGCCCAACTTTAATGAGATCAACATTAACCCATCAAACTTTATGTTAAACCACAATGGAAGGAAATAAAACAAATATTCAGAGTTAAGACGAAAATAAACCATCTTCTTTATTCTGCAGAAAATATGCATCTAAATAAAAGAGCATCCAGGATACAAACTCCCACTAAACCAGCACTTTATTAGATAACACAAAACCCAAATGAGCAATATACTCATGAAATACCTTATGTGTTAAGCCTTTAGTGAACGGATCCGTAATCATGGAGTTTGTACTTATATGCTCTATAGACACGACAACTCTGAACTCCTTTTTCAACAAAAAACTTTAATATCTATGTGCTTTAGATTTTCGAAAAATTTCTGTTGTTGTCGAATATAGCAAAATCAATTATTGTCACAAAATATCTTTAATGGTCTTTCGACACTATCTACAATTCGCAGCCTAGTGACAAAATTGTGCAGCTATATCCCATCCAAAAAATCGAAATCAGAATACCATATGATCTCCAACTAATCTGATTTTCGATACGTAAGTATATAATCCTTTTGTTCTCTTTAAATACCGTATAACCCTTTAATTGGCTGCTTTTCGAAGATATATCATAGGGTTACTTAAATATCTACCAAATATCTTTACTATGAACGCTGAACCCAAATGCGTACATACTTTATGATACATCAGATTCCCTACAACTGATGCATAAGGAATCTTTTGCATCTCTTTCTTTTCAACTTTATTTTGGGGCACTTGTTGTGACATAAATTGTCTCCTTTAACAATGGAAGTATCTCCTGAATGACAATCTTTCATGCCAAATCTGGTAAGAATTCTTTCGATATATCTCTTTCGTGAAAACCCTAAAATACCCGACAATAATGTCGATGTACCAGTATTCCTAATACAAAAGAGATATTATCAACATAAAATACCAAGACTACTCCTACTGAACTTATGATATACATAATTATCAACCGGATTAACCTCAAAACCTTATGAGATCATAACTTGATGAAATATGTAATACCATTGACGGAAAACTTCCTTAAGGCCATAGATGGATTTCTTTAATTTAACTTATTCTTGAGATTGTTGAGTTTACTATATAGGAAGTCTTTTCAACATTGTCTTGATGATCCTAATTTGCATATGAAACAATGTCAGAAATTTGATCATAATCATTGTCAATAGCAATTCTTGAAATTTGGATAAATTCATTTTCAAAGACAATGTTTCTAACTTTATCTTCCCCCTCAAACTCAATAATCTCAAGAAATTTGGCATTTTCCGTCTTAATAAAGGATTTATTCAAGGGATCATAAAATTTATAATCTCTCGATCTTTCAGTGTTTCTAACAAGGTAGCAGCTTATATGTTGAGTCCAATTTCTTTTCTTTATGGCCTTACCACAGCTGGACAACCTATTTTAGCAACTGCTTTGATATAACACTGCTTAAAAAATATGCTGCAGTCTTATGTGTTTCTTCCTAGAGTCATCATGGTAGAGAAGAATGATTAATCACGCTCCTTACCATATCTTTAAGCTTCTGTTTTATCTATCAGCAATATTGTTCATACTAGGTTTGCCTAGCATGGTGTACTGTGAGACGATTCTGCATTTCCCTAGGAATTTCACAAAGGTCCAGAACATTGTTTACCTTATCCATTATATCTATCGTAGTATTTACCACCACGATCAGATTTCACGGCCTTAACTTTCTTGCCTAGTTGATTTTCAACTCCAACTATGAAAGTCATAACAACGTTTAAGGGTTGTAACTTCTCATTAATTGAATGTAGGTACCCTTAATAATTGTCATGAACATAATAAAATACTGTTAACCATTCCAGAAGGCCGTATAGAACAGTTCACAGATATCGTCATGAATTAGTTCTAAGACAATTGAATTCCTTATGGCACCTAGTTTCCTTATGTTTGTACATTCCCCCTTTACACATTAAATACAGATTTTAAATCTATTAAATCAAGGGGTTTTAAGAATTTCACAAGTCTCTTAATTCTCTATTTAGAGATTTATCCCAAATGCTCATGCCATAACATGGAAGAATTCTTATCAGTTAATTTATGCTTTGTATCACGTGAATCAATTTACAAGGTCTCATTATATGAGGTGGTTGTATCTGTATATAAGTTATCAATTAAAGAAATAGTAGCAAAATATTTGAATTTTGAAAAAGACTTAACTTTATTATTTTCAAATGAACAATAATAACCGTATTTGTCCAAATAAAAATATAAATTATGTCTAAATGACAATACCATATAGTCTCTCCCAAATCCAAAAGTAATTAGTCTTTAATGATAACTTAAAATTTCTTAAAACCTCAACTGTAACTGTTTTGCCACTGCCCTAATAGATGAATATTTCAACATCAATTGGCTTTTGGCTCCACATATAACCTCTAAATACACTTAGGTGAGTAGTGTCACCAAAATCTACTCACAAAGTAATCACATGTACATAAGTTAAACTAACTACCGAACAAACCATAATGGGAAGTATATCCTACTTTACACGCCAAATGACGTATTTGAAATATTACTATGTATATCCTTCTTGCAAAATTAACTGAAAAATTCTTTATCATGTTTCTTTTGCAATTACTATAGTGTTGTTCTAACTGCAGCTTCTTAGTTTTTATCCTTTATCCTTTCCTTTAGAGGTGTTTGCTAGATGAGTAACTATTGTCTTTTATCGCTAAATCTTTTATTCTTCTTGCACACTGTAAAATATGAACTCATTAAGAGATCATTAATTTATCCTTATGAGTATTGTAACTCATTATAAACTAACTGTATTGTACGGGAAGAGAAATAAAGAACTTGATAGACGAGCAAGTCATTAGACAGCCCTAACTTTAGTGCATTTAGTTTGAAAGCGATATCAGACATTTCCATAATGTACTTTCCTTATGTTCCTTTTCCTTATACCTTATTGAAACAAGACTAATTAGAAGGTTACTTGTTTCAGCCTTTTTGTTTTGGCAAAATATTTTTATAATTTCTTTAAGGAACTAAGTAGCATTTTTCTCATAAAACCCCAAAAATTCTTGGAATAGAAGCGTTCTATTTCCAATTCTTAAAATTTGTGCCGTTAAGCACCGATACCGAATTTATGTTGGCAGATATATAAAGCATAACTTAAAATTGAATAGAGAACAAATTATAAAAATTACAAACTTACAATTAATATAAATGTCATAACATATTAACAAACAATATATATGAATGACACAATTATCCAAATTATCAATAGTGGGTCCCCATCACAAGATACCTAGCACAACGTTAATATTTTGTCTTTGGACAGAAACATCAACTTGTAATTGGTCATCTCAACGCAGTAATCAAATATAAATAACAAATCCTGTCAAATAATAGGACTTCCTTTGGGCCGTCGTATTATTCTCATGAAAAACTTTATTGTTATATTATATTTATTACCACAAGTGTACACGTTATTCGGCCAAACAATAACCTTCCTTTGGGCCAATTATTATTCGCATAAATAACAATTACACACATCTTAATATTTTAAAATAAATAAATTTACGCGATAGAGGTTACTTTAGCAACTTATCGATTCAATTCGTCTATTTCAAAATATCAGACAATTTGTGCTTCGCATCCTTATAATCTAAAAAAAATAGATTTTATGTATTAATGAGATTTGCAAAGCATAAACCTTATCTTTCCCACATTGACGCGTACTGCAATTTTGGATTACTGGCAGTCTAGCGCTTTCGTGCCCAAATAAGACTGTAATAAGTACTCTCAATACAAGAATCAAATGTTGATAATAATTTCTGTCAAACAAAAAGCCTTTCTTTGGACTGACTTATTGCTTACATAAAAACATGACAATTATCACACATTTATTCTCGCACGTGTATTTATTATTCTGCCAAATAATAACCTTCCTTTGGGCCGATTATTAAATGCATGAATAATAACGACACAAATATCGAGAAAAAATAATGTCTATTATTTGGCCAAACAATAACCTTCCTTTGGGCCGATTATTATTTGCATAAATAATAAACATTAATATATAAATAATAAGTTTGATACAAACTCTTAATCACAATAGATGCAAGAATAAAATTCTTTAATACAATATATATGTACACAACAAATCAATCAATGCTTAAAAAAATATATACATATATAATCTTAATCCTTATATATATGTAAGCCGTAACAACATATATAAAACAAACATTCTTACATATAATATTAATATATAATTAACGCAGATCTTCACATATATAAATAAATAAAAAACATAGTAAGACTTTATATAAAGCCATGGTCAAACTTTATATACATACATCATGTGACAAGCTCTACGTAATACATATATCTCTTAAATTAAAACACTATATATATAAATCAATCAAACCATTAATTATATATAATCGAAAGCAACCATATATATATATAATCAAAAGCGTGGAGTACTGCCTGCGTCAAATCGAAAATATATATATATATTTTTTTAATCTTTACAAAAAATAAAAAGCCCACTGCCATGGTTAGACTTTTTGTCCTTTCCTGCTGCATGATTACGTCAAACTTTGCTATTGAAATCATCTACCGTGGTCAAATTAAATTATAAAGAAAAAGTCCTTTATTTTATTTTCTATCCGTATGCATCAATCTTTACGCTGAATGGTCAAACCCTTATTATTATATATTATAATAATAATCATAAATCTCATATAACTCTTAATAATTCAACCTGAAGTAGCTCTGATACCAATTGTTAGAATTAAATCACCTAAGTCATCATGTCAAATCATCAAGATCTAAAATAAAATAATAATTAAACCGCGTACCTGGATCTATAACAAACGAATGCGGAATGCGAGGATCGATCACTATAACAATACGGATCGAGCGGGTACGTGGTCTTCTTCAACCAAATCGCCTTAGTGTCTTGATGGGAATTTTGGTTCTCTTCTAGATGGGGAGAAGGGAGCCGTATTTTGATTTGGTGTATTGGGGACCATAACCCTAATATCTACTTTATATATAGTCTAGTTAGGGTTCCCATAAAACTCTAACAAGCCCATACAAGGTATCTACACATTTGGCCCACATTTATTTGAGTAGTCTATGGGCTTCACTAAAAATTAAATAGACCACTAAAAATTAGCCCATTAATTAAATAGCAAATATAATTGAAATATTATAATATGTTGCCCACATAAATTAGAAAATATAAATTTTCTAACACGCACATGCACAATAGTAATAATTAGTAGAATAAAATAGTTTTTCGTAAAATAAATATACGGTGGATTTAAGTTTAATAAATTCCTTACTGTACATATTACTAAAATACGTATGGTAGCAATAAAAAAATGGCATAACGTGCCATACGCGCAATAGAGAAAAGCGTTTGGTTAATTCACATTACCCGAATGGATTTCAACTTAATTCAAGGAGAGGCCACGTTGGATTCAAATGTAAACAAGAAGTTTTGCAAAAAAGGGAGGGTTTGCATTTCTTTAATGCATGAAAGCCCTGCACACATTTTTAAGATGGACGTATTTCTGTAATATGTATGTTAACCTATCATTATTCACACCCTAAAATAAGTAGGGTAACTATAACTTATCTATTATAGACTAATTTCTCCATTATAAATAATTTAAAGGCCAAGCTTGAAAAATATAAATCAAGAATTCAAGATTGCTGTCAAATATCATTGTTAGACATCGGGAAGTGGTAGTATATATAGAAAGAATCAATGAAATATTGTTTTAAAAATAAAAAAGTGAATTATGTTACTTTTGTTTTGATACAACCAATATATAGATAGATCCGAGGTTTGAACTATGGAGAGAAGGAGGAAGAGATGCGAGTGCCGCAATTTCAATTTGAGATCTTACCTTTATAAGGGCGAGTCTTTACCACCCGACTAACTCAATAGATATAAGTAAACTCCGTTACTTAAGTAAGTGAAATTCTACACCTAAAAGTTCAAAACAAGCTTTCCTTTAAAATAGAAATGCATTTATCGCAGTAATTGTCAAGTTAACATGCATAATTTTTTATTTTGAAAAAAAGAGAGATTACAGCTATAAGTTGGATCTTATGTACTCATCCTGGATTTAATATGTTTTGGTTCATCATTTATTTCATATGGTTCTTTTGATAAGTTATATTTTGGAATATTGATTCTGTTAAAATCAAAGAATTTCCATAAATGTGTAAAAACTAAAAAAGGAAAGACTTCTACTATATTTTGCAACAAAGTATTTGATTTCCTTCCCCAAACAATCATAACCCAATAGGGATCGAATTCCGCAATGAATAATTAACGGGAGCTCCAACAAATGGGGTATTTATACTATATTATAAAGGAGGAAAGTCACGTTTTAACTGTTATTAAAGATGCGTCAAAATTTTGAAATATCTCTATTAATCTTGCTAGTAATGGAAATCGAGCCCTCAACTATAAATAATTAATACTCATAGTTAACCACTATCTTTTATTTTTGTTAATTTTTTTTCTTTTCAAATAATATATATACAAGTAGTACATGTATGGAAAATTACTAAGGGAGTTTGTGGAAAATTACTAAGGGAATAGTCAAACTGGAAATAAAGTAAAAGGTCTTAAGTAACAATATTTTTTACAAAAAAATTAACAAATAATATTTTTTAGAAATAAGGGTTTAGATATCGTTATCATTTTGAAATAAGGGCTTATTTATCAATTGTATTTTAATATAAGGCTTTGACCGATTGCAAACTTAACTTTACACAAAATTATGTTGAGTACAAACTTAACTTTGTACAAAATTGTGATATGCACAAAGTTAACTTTACAATCAAAAAAAATTATAGCAAATTTATTTTGCATGATATATTTATATTTTTTAACAAGTATATTATTATGTTTCTTTCATAAAACTTTAAAACAGCGTCAAATAAATACAAATACATAATATTGTTTTAGAAAATAAGGAGTGTAAATTTAACTTTGCATGACGTGCTCTGAAATAATTATTATGCACATTTTATTAGCAAATAGGTTTTAAATTTTCAATTTGTTTAAATTATTCTAAAAAAGTGTGAATTAAACACTTATTTATAATAATATACTAAAAAAATGTAGTGCAAACTTAATTTTGCATGATATTATAAAAAATACAATTTAAAAATCTATTACAAAGTTAACTTTACACTTCTTTTAGAGTTTGATTAAATATATACCTTTAATTTACAAAAATATTATTTATTAATTTTTTTTTCATGCTCTATTTTTAATATTCCGATAATCAAAGTAGAATTAATATCAGTTATAGAAATAATAAAGAATCGTCCAAAACCAAACTTTACACGTGCCATACAAAAAAAGCCTAATGTAAACAATGGATTATTAAAAAAATGTATCCTAGGTAGCATTACGTGCACATAATTAACAAGGGATAACAAACAAAATTCACTACCAAAAGCCCAGAAACAACGCCCACGCCCACGTTTTCATCACGTCGTAAAAAGCTTAAAATAATCTAATGTTTTGGCATATATTTGTCACATAATAATTTAAAATGTTTAGCATTTGTCATATAATGGGCATCTTTCTTAATTCCTAAAAACGTCCTCTTTAATTCTCTCATTCCTCAGTCACCCTGTTGTAGTTTGGATACATTTCACTTAATTTCAACAGCTTATTGGTATCATTGTGCGGTCCGGTAACCTCACTTAATATTTAAAATAATTAACATTTATACGTGCATGTATAAATGTTTTGAAATTTGTTTGGAATGGTTTAAACTTTTCAGGCTGTAAGTTCGTTTATGGATGTTTATCAACTCCGCAAAATTCTTTTGGGATTATTACAATCTTTCGTTTGGGATGGGATTGTAATTTGCAATAACAAAAATTTCCTTAAGATTATAACAAATGATCAAAACCGGTCCCTTTTGAATTGAACCAAATAAAATCACATTTGGGCAGATTTTACTCAAATTGACCCAGGTTAATTATTGATTTAATGGCTGGACCACTTTGGTGGCACCATCCAAAAATCTAAACCTGGATAAAAATTCATTATTGAGAAGGATCAATAAAAACTTCATAATTTGACAACAATATTGAATCTTTCTAATTTTAAATTACAACTACCAAAACCTAGAGTAATATGTAATCAGTGAGAATATTTTATGATATGACAAAATTGAATTTGGCAAATATGGAATTTAGCTAGAAAGAAAATAAATTCCCTATATTTGAATTCCCCCGGATTGAATTCTATGAAAAAGATAATTTGAAAATGTTTGATTGGTTTAATTTTTAACCTTTAGAAAATAAGATGTCAAGCTACCAGAAATTCTTTGTCCATCTTTTCAAGGAATTTGAGGTTAAGTGGCCAATAATGAGAATTAGAATTCTCTATAAAAATTTTGCAATCAAACACACCAAAAGTTGGGAATTTAGTTGAAAACGCACAAATTTCATGGAAAATCAAGCATATCAAACAAATCTTAACCATACAAACTTTAGGGTTTCTTGCATTTATCAAAATTATTTTGCAATTGCCAAAAGCTCGGTAGATTTTTTACCCAAGTAACAATTAGAATTTGAGCTTTAAAACCTTATGAAATTTGCATAGTCCTGAATAGTTACACAAACTCTACAATCCATCCATGAATTCATTTCCAGCAATTATATAAACCCAAACCTTTATACATGAACCTTAAATTATACATATGGAATTTAAAGCATGTAAATTGGACAATACAAATTCAAAAATTATATATCACTATATATATGTGTATATAGGATGGCATCAAATCGGCATATACCATATAAATACCTCCAAGACATATGAATACAAACATATGCACGTTTATGTGTACATATATACACCTATAATAATTAATATAATATGTCTGAAATATTAATGCTGAAAATATCTCTAATTATAACCCAGCCATTATGCTCTCATGGCACAGGTAATTAAGTGGCCAAAGCCCAATCACTTTACTAATTTAGCTAGATACATTGCAGCTGTATATGTATAGACACATATAAATAAATATGTGTATAGTCACACATAAATAAATATGCATGTAGATAAAAATACATTTGACAAGTAAATGTACACTTAAAAGGCACATGTTCGAGTTTCTAAAGGTTTTTTCCAACAATCTAATTACTAGTGGAATTAATCTCTTAAGGGTTTTTTCTTTGTCTAAATCCGTGACAAATGTTTAGAAGTGAAACTTTGAGACAAAAACAAATTCATTATTTTTGTTAATTGTGCTGTTTGTGTTAGGAATAATTGAGTGTCCTAGACAACATCAATTCTAGGATCGTGCATCATATCTAGTGCCAAGAGATTACAAAAGAGAAGTGTGTGTACCTGTCTCCATTGGAATTGATTGATCGATGCAGCGGACTTTAGCGTCAATTTCCGTATGGCAATTGATCTTCCAACCCTTTCCCCTTCTATATCCCTTAGTATTCTCCTTAAGAGGATGTAGAGAATAGCTCTCTTATTTTATGTCTCCATTGATAGAAGACAACTTATATAAGGATGGATGGGTTGGGGACCAATGCCGTAATTACATAAGTTCACCTTGAACTTTCCGATAATTCTATTTCCGCCCCTCATAGAAATAGAATTCACATAATGGCATCTACACATTATTTCCATGACAAATAACCTCAAGCCTACTTAAAACATTAAATTAGATCACTTAATTTTAGGCTTGTAAATGATGACACACATTAATAATATACATGTGTGGACCAAAGTAAGATTAATATAAAAATTAATCCAACAATCTCCCACTGGGCCACATATGTATCCTGCCAAATGTGTTTAACCTTAGTGAGCTCAGAACTTGTCATCATAACCTTAGGTTATCAAACAATCTCGTCCATCAATTATACCAATATAGAACCAAAGCGGCCTTTGTTACATTAATCGTAACTCGACCCATCAATGATCACGTATACCAACACAATCAAATGACATAGATCAATCATGGTGTGCAGCATGGAAATTACATGTAATGTGATCCAAACATGCCTATTTCCAACTGGTCCTCTTTATTGAGATCAAAACCTCAAAATACTTAAACAGAGTGTAATAAACCGAATACTTTGTTTCTGCAGAAACTAAACCAAATACATATAAATGTAATCCAAAGCATACATAGAGCAACAACACAAACTTAAATACAAACTCCCACTAAACCAAAGTGTCCTCAAATGAGACAACACCCATATGAGCAGTATGCTCATGAAAGACCGTAGGTGTTAATCCCTTTGTAAGCGGATCCGCAACCATGGAGTTTGTCCCAATATGCTCTATCATAATCTGACCACTCTGTACTCTTTCCTTTACAACTAGAAACTTGATGTCAATATGCTTTGACTTAGTCGAGCTTCTATTGTTGTTTGAATATAGAACAGCTGATTTATTGTCACAGTATAATTTGAGTGGTCTTTCAACACCCTCTAAAATTTGCAGCCCAGTGACAAAATTTCGCAGCCATATTCCATGATTGGATGCCTCATAACATGCTACAAATTCTGCACCCATGGTGGACGAAGCAACGAGCGTCTGCTTGGCAGACCTCCACGAAATCGCTCCACCAGCTAACAGATAAACATAGCCTGAAGTGGATCTCCTGCTGTCTTGGCATCCAGCAAAATCGGAGTCGGAATATCCAATGATCTCTAACTTATCCGATCTCCTATATGTGAGCATATATTCTTTTGTTCTCTGTAAATACCTCATAACCCGTTTGGCAGCTTTCCAATGATCCATTCCGGGGTTACTTAAGTATCTGCCCAACATGCCAACTATGAACGCAATATCCGGACGCGTACATACTTGAGCGTACATTAGACTCCCTACAGCCGAGGCATAAGGAATCTTTTGCATCTCTTTAATTTCTAAACTGTTCTTCGGGCATTGATTGAGACTGAACTTGTCTCCTTTAGCGACCGGGGTCTCACCTGGTTTACAACATTGCATGCCAAATCTATTGAGAATTTTCTCAATATAACTCCTTTGTGATAATCCCAAAGTACCCCGAGATCGGTCTCGGTGTATCTCGATTCCTAATACAAAGGATGCTTCACCAAGATCTTTCATTTCAAAATTCTTTGATAAAAATCTCTTGGTGTCATGCAAGATGTTTATGTCATTTGTTGCTAGCAAAATGTCATCGACATACAAAACCAGGAATATATGTTTACTCCCACTAAATTTGTGATACACACAATCATCAACCAAATTCATTTCAAAACCGTACGAAATGATAACTTGATGAAACTTAAAGTACCACTGACGAGAAGCCTGTTTGAGTCCATAAATTGATTTTGTCAATTTGCAAACCATATTCTGTGGGTCTCCCAACACAAAATTTTCTGGTTGCACCATATAAATCGTTTCTTCAATGTCACCATTAAGAAACGCAGTTTTGACATCCATTTGATGCAACTCAAGGTCAAAATGTGCCACAAGTGCCATGATTGTCCTAAAAGAATCCTTCGAAGAAACTGGAGAGAATGTCTCTTTAAAGTCAATTCCTTCCTTTTGAGTAAAGCCCTTAGCCACAAGACGTGCCTTATACCTTTCCACATTACCATTCGAATCCCGTTTGGTCTTAAATATCCATTTACAACCAACGGGTTTCGCACCAACCGGTAATGGGACAAGTTCCCAAACTTTATTGTCTTGCATTGACTTATACTCCTCATTCATGGCTTCAATCCATTTTTGAGAGTTGGAACCATTCATGACTTGTCGAAAGTTGATAGGATCATCTTCCGACATTCTAATTTTTACCTCATGTTCCTGAAGATATACAAAATAATCATCTGAAATTGCATTTCTTCTTTCTCTAATGGATCGCCTTAATGGCACATGTTCTTGAGGTTGTTGAGTTTGTTCCTCATTGTTTATTTGAGGTTCCAAAGTTACTCTTTGATTAACGACAGGTGTAGAAACCTGTACATCGTCAAAAGTAATAGTAGGAATTGGGATTGCTCCCATTTCCTCCTCAAACACAATGTCCCTTACTCGATTTCTCCCCCCAAAATCAACTTCCTCAAAGAACACAGCATTTCCCGTTTCAAAAATAGATTTAGTAGTGGGATCATAAAATTTATAGCCCCGCGATCGTTCTGAATAGCCAATAAAGTAACTGCTAACTGTCTTGGAGTCCAATTTTTCCTCATGAGGCCGATAAGGCCTCGCCTCAGCAGGACATCCCCAAACATGAAAATGCTTTAGACTGGGCTTTCGCCCAGTCCAAAGCTCATAAGGTGTTTTAGCAGCCGCCTTAGTTGGCACTCTATTGAGAATGTAAGTTGCTGTCTTTAGAGCTTCACCCCAGAGGGACTCGGGTAAAGAAGAATGACTGATCATACTTCTAACCATATCCTTAAGAGTCCTGTTTCGTCTCTCAGATACACCATTCATGCTAGGCGAACCCGGCATGGTATACTGTGGGACGATTCCACATTCCTCTAGGTATTTAGCAAATGGTCCTGGACGTTGTTCACCTGATCCGTCATACCTGCCGTAGTATTCACCACCACGGTCAGATCTAACGCACTTTATCCGTTTGTTGAGTTGTAACTCAACTTCGGCCTTAAAAGATTTGAACACGTCCAAAGACTGTGACTTTTCATGAATAAGAAATAGGTAGCCATATCGAGAGTAATCGTCTATGAACGTTATAAAGTACCGTTGACCATTCCAAGAAGCCGTAGGGAATGGCCCACAAATATCCGTATGTATAAGTTCTAAGACATCCGTAGTTCGATTTGCTCTTAATTTCTTTGTTTTAGTCTGCTTTCCCTTGACACACTGAACACAGACACCAAAGTCTGAAAAGTCAAGGGATCCTAAAATTCCATCAGACACAAGTCGCTCAACTCTATTTTTAGAGATGTGACCTAGGCGTTTGTGCCATAATGAGCCTGAATTTTCATTATTCAATTTTCGCTTAGTACCACGGCATTCAACATTTAATGTTTCATTATAAGATGCAACTGTTTCAAGCAAATATAGATTATCAAAAGTATTAAGAATACCGGTACCAACAACATTTGAATTTAAAGACAAAGTGAAGTTCTTATTTCCAAATGAACAATGAAAACCAAATTTGTCCAATACGGAAATAGAAATCAAATTTCGTCTAAACGACGGTACAACAAAAGTGTCTTTTAAATCCAAATAAAAACCAGTACTTAACAATAATCTAAAATGCCCAATTGCTTCCACCTCCACACACTTTCCATCGCCCACATAGATGTGTCTTTTAACATCAATTGGCTTGCGGGAGTGCAGGCAACCCTGCATAGAAACACATATGTGAGTAGTAGCACCAGAATCTACCCACCAAGTGTTACTTGGTACTGAAGTTAAATTGATCTCGGAACATACCAAAATTGAATTTGTACCTTTCTTATTCCGCCAAGCGGCATATTTGGTACAATTCGCCTTTTTGTGTCCGGGTTTACCACAGAAGAAACAACCGGCCTCGGTTTTCTGTTTCTTTTCATCCGGACCCTTAGGAATAGCAACTTCATTTCCCTTATCCTTACGTTTGCCCTTGCCTTTAGATGTGCTAACATAATGAGCACTTTCAGTCTTTTCTTGCTTTAATCTCTCTTCCTCTTGCACACAAAATGAAATGAGCTCATTAAGAGTCCATTTCTCCTTCTGACAGTTATAAGAAATCTTAAACTGGCTGAATTGTGCAGGGAGAGAGATCAATATTAAATGCACGAGCAAATCATCCGATAAGTCGAGCTTTAATGCCTTAAGTTTTGAAGCAAGATGAGACATCTCCATAATGTACTCCCTGACATTACCCTTGCCTTTATACTTCATTGAAATCAAGTTCGCTAAAAGCGTGCTTGTTTCAGCTTTATCGTTTTTAATAAAACGTTTTTGTATTTCCTCAAGAAATTTACTTGCAAGAGTTTTGTCATCCGAAGTAGCACCTCGAAAAGCTTCTGGAATCCCACGTTTCATGATCATAAGACTTAGCCTGTTTGAACGATCCCACTTCTCAAAGTACGCAATTTCCTCAGGAGTACTTCGATCAGTGAGATCATTCGGTTTTGGCATTCTTAATGCCAAGTCTATGTCCATGCAACCAAGAATAATTAATATATTCTCTTTCCAGTCCTTAAAGTTTGTTCCATTTAAAATTGGAACATTGTTCATATTGGCAGATACAGAAGTAGTAGACATTAAAGCTGAACAGAGAACAAAAATAAAGTACATTAACAATAATGCTCACATCATATA
The DNA here is from genome assembly GCA_021464415.1 of Lonicera japonica. Taxonomy (NCBI): domain Eukaryota; kingdom Viridiplantae; phylum Streptophyta; class Magnoliopsida; order Dipsacales; family Caprifoliaceae; genus Lonicera; species Lonicera japonica. The sequence continues at coordinate 13,184,367 of CM038467.1, read as the reverse complement.
ACCCAAAAAATAGTCTTTAAATTAATTAATTTTATCGCAACATCTCAAGATACCTAGCACAACATTAATACCAAGTCTTTGGACAATGATATTAATTGTAAGTGGTACTCTTGTTGTAACGATCAAATATTGACAATAAATTATGTCAAATAACAAATCTATCTTTGGATTGATTTATTATTCACATTAGGTTACCTTGATAATTGTCACATATTTACCATCACAAGTGTGTATGAAATTCGGCCAAATACAAACCCCTCTTTGGATTAGTTAATATTCGCATGAATTAATCAAACACAAATATCTAATCATTCTTTATCTACAAAAGAGAGGTCACTTTGGTAACATCTTGTGTAAATATTCCTTAATAGAATGTTTAGACATGCAATATAAATAATATATGTCACATGTAATTAATCGAATTTATTATAACCCCAAAAAATTGTGTTGTCACTGCTGAAAACAGTGACAACCTGAAGTTCGTCACTGTCAAAAATAGTGACAATTCTGGATTTTGTCACTGTCAAAAAACAGTGACAATTCTGGATAAACTGGTCACTGTTATAAATAGTGACAATTCTGGCGAAAAATAAATAAATAAATATTTTCATTTTCACTGATGTTTCTAAAATTTATCTATATATATATATTTACCATAAAACTTTTACCATCATGTAATAAATGAAACCAACATTTATATAAAACATTCTTTATTTAATATTAATAAAAAAAAATTATTATGTTGGCACAATCTTTATGTATATAAAATACATATATCACTTTTACTTAAATTAATATACACTTAAATAATACAAAAGAAAGAAAACATCATGCATATTCTTCTTACTTAAATTAACATTTATATATATAAAAAGAAAACATCATGGTGGCATATTCTTTATATATATATATAGATCTTACTTTTACTTAAATTAACATTAATACATAAATAATATAAAAGAGAAAAGCATTATAATGGCACTTTCTTTATATATATATACAATATATATCTTATCACCAACTTAAACTAATATATATATAAATAATGTAAAAGAAAGAAAACATCATGATAATGGCACATTCATCTAACTTTTACTTCAATTAATATATATACATAAAGAAAACAAATATTATTATTATATATACTTTATATATAATATCTTATATAATCCCATTATAAATGAAGATCTACATACAACCATAGATATATATATATATAACACAAACTTTATTTATATAAAATACATATATTGCTTTGTTGAGCTAGCAATTTGCACAACCGTAGATATAGATATATATATATATATATATATATATATATATATATATATAACAAAAATTATGCAATCTTATAATATTCCAAGAGTTGTCATAATCCAAAAAAAAATAAAAAAAATTTAATTACTTAAGGGTGAAACCAATTGCCATAAATTCAATCGGCCATGTATGTGGGATTCCTTATTTATATACACACACATATCCGAAATTATATATACACACACACACATATATATCCATAAAGACGAAGACAATACCACCAAAATAAAATTCTTAGAATTTTATTGTGTTCTCCAATACATGAAAAATATTATTTTCAACGATTTATAGAAAATTATAATCATGAATTCTGTACATATAAAATCTCTAACAATAGATACGACACTAAAACCGGCTCTGATACCACTTGTTAGGAATAATTGAGTGTCCTAGACAACATCAATTCTAGGATCGTGCATCATATCTAGTGCCAAGAGATTACAAAAGAGAAGTGTGTGTACCTGTCTCCATTGGAATTGATTGATCGATGCAGCGGACTTTAGCGTCAATTTCCGTATGGCAATTGATCTTCCAACCCTTTCCCCTTCTATATCCCTTAGTATTCTCCTTAAGAGGATGTAGAGAATAGCTCTCTTATTTTATGTCTCCATTGATAGAAGACAACTTATATAAGGATGGATGGGTTGGGGACCAATGCCGTAATTACATAAGTTCACCTTGAACTTTCCGATAATTCTATTTCCGCCCCTCATAGAAATAGAATTCACATAATGGCATCTACACATTATTTCCATGACAAATAACCTCAAGCCTACTTAAAACATTAAATTAGATCACTTAATTTTAGGCTTGTAAATGATGACACACATTAATAATATACATGTGTGGACCAAAGTAAGATTAATATAAAAATTAATCCAACAGTTTGAACCCTTTCATTATGTCCGTTCCATTCAAATGGAATTCGAGGACAATCTTCAATAATTTTATTTTTTTTATACAATTGTACATCTATGTTGCTTCCATTGCACACCAAAACGATGGCACATTTCTGAACCTTAAAACGGATGAGATGACATTCAAATGAATAATAATGTTGTTCAAATCCTAACTAAGCAATTTGTTCTCATATTTCATTCCTACAAGAAGAGAAAATTATGGTAAAAAAAAAAACAAAAATCTATTGTATCTAGGTTTCATATTCAGCACCCAAAATCTCATCACAACGCTAGTCCAAACGTACACTTGTAGCCTGAAATTTTGGAAAAACTTTACATCATCATGTTATAGCAATACTATTACAACATTTAATGAATTACATGTGTCTCTAATTAGGACTTAAATACAATTATTAATACGAGTCCAATTAATGGGGAGAGAAATCAGAATTAGGAAAATTTTGAAAAAGAAAAACTATCATATCTATGCTCATAATTATGATTTAAATTATTACTATACTATCATATTAATTTTTTGGCTTATCAATTGAGCCAAGTAAGTTCACAGTACGCCTATTCGACCCATTAAATGGAGGATTGAATTTTAATTGAATTTGAGCCCGATTGAGTGTGAACAAAATGTTAAGCCTGATTTAAAATTCGGGCCGAACTTGAACCTTAAGTGCTTAGTCCGAATTGGGCAGCACTTAAGTCCGAATTAGGCCCTGCCCGCTTGTGATTCTTCTATCTACTGTAGCTTTTTATTATATTACAACACTTTCTGAGAAGTGCAAGCATGGTCGTGTTTTCAACTTTAGTTCAAAATGCTTCTCCACGTACAAATGTTTTGAAATTCGTTTGGAATGTTTTAAACTTTTCAGGCTGTAAGTTAGTTTATGGATGTTTATTAAGTATTATTTGGTGTTTGCAAACTATCCTTATTAATTTTATATAGGTTGGCTCAAATCTCGTAATACATCATGACCGAAAAAATACATATAAATATATGATACCCATTTTATATATTTCTAACTCATATAGAAAGACATATTAAAATCATTGGCTCAAAGGCAAGGCTACTTGCATGTTTGTGGGGTCCTCTAACCCCACTTGATATATACGTATGAATATGGTATATTTTGAATATATTTATGTTAATACATATAATTAACATCATTTAAATTTAAAAAAATAGTTAATAGCGGGATCAGATTATAAAAAATAGAAAAAAAAAATGTTGCCCAAACATATATTCAATCAGAAGTGTTATTAAACCCAACATGTTCGAGAAATTGTCTCAAATGCATTTTGAGTGATATAAATGCATTTATATTTGCAATTGTATTGTTATTTTTCGGATCAAATAACATAACAATCCAAACAAACCAAAGATTCAATCCCCTTCCCAACACACACCACTACTACCACCACCACCACCGTCGTCCTCCCTCCTTTCCCTCCTTCTTCTTCTTCAGCTCATCACAATTTAAGTCAGCCATTATCTTCGTATAGAAGTCGGCATTATATTCATAACCCCCTCTTTCCGCATATATAGCTCCCTGCATACCAAATGAAAACGACAATTAATAAAAAAAAATCAACTCTGCTGGCTGGAAGCAAAATACATATTTTCTAGTTATTTCTTATGTTCTCATCTTCTATAATTATGACGCTTCTTATACATCACCTTGCAAGGAATAAAATTAATAAAAATAAAATTGGATTCATATTTGGTAGGATAAGTATATATCATTCCACCAGCATTCTTTATAGCATAACTAAAGAGTGAACTTACCCTCTTTGACATCTCGGTAAATTTCCTGCACTGCAATTCCTGGTGGGTAAGCTTGCTTAGTTCCTCCTGAGAAGGAAAACTTTCTCTCTTGAACCTAACTGCAAGGAACGTCAATATATAGGGAAAAAATGCAGATACCAAGTCACTTAATGTTGGTAAGACTAAGTTGCTTGCTATTTTAGATTGAGGCTTTTGATCCAGATGTTTCAATTTGATTATAAAAAATAAGAACCTTTTAAGGTTATTATTATGCACATATAACGCAGTTATATAATATTTAATGTATCATTAACATACTTGTATCCTACATTCTTGGAGAAAGACAGGAATATGCATCTCTATATTGTCCAACCCAAATCCATGCTTCTGATGCCATTTAATTTTGTCTATGACGGGCTTTCTTCTTCTTTCTTCATCCAACAGAGGGTCCAAAGCCCGACAACACATAAAACTTATCAATCACACACATACAGAGAGAGAGAGAGAGATTACATAATGAGATAATCTAATCACCTCAGGGGATTGGAACATCAAGAGCAAAAACTGGACTCCTATTCCTTGCCCTAGCTGCTGGGCAAGGATGTCAGTTGGCTTCTACATATAATGCGCTTGTGTAGCCATGTCTCTCCTAAATAATCCACACAACCAACCTCCACCTCCCAAAAACAAAACCTACAAAGTGGAACCATTTACTAAATACAGAGTTCGTATCCACCAGTATCTAAGCCATTTACTAAATTATAACCCTTGAACAATCAAAACTAGCAACACCTCTCCAAATAACTAAAAAAGGTGGAACCCACTTTTTCGGTAACAAAGTGATGTAGGACTAGTAGGTTGGAGTCCAATATCTCTAAGAATCTACCTCAATGGTATCAAAAATTAGACGCACGGTGATTTTAGATTTTAGAAGGCGCTCTCACTTTGACTTTAGTTAGCAGAACTCGATTCAATTTGTGCTGCCTCTTTACTTTCTATAGTTCCTAAACAGACACTACTTTCCACTGATTATTTTTCTCCTCTTTCACTAATAAGTTAATTTTTACTGTTATGTGAGAGAAGCAAGTGTAGCAGGGGCAGAAGAGGAGCCACAATCCTTGTATTAATATGTTGTGCTGATTCATAGACAAGAAATTGATGACAAATAGGATATATCTCATTACAGGTTAATGTTTAAATTTTGACAAATTTTTTTTATAGAAGCAAAAATCCCGCTTGGACGGGGTACACCCAGGGGATGACCTGTGGACCAATGTTCTAAAAATCGGATTTTATCGGCGATAGCAAGATGGAAAATGATAGAAATAAATAACTGATTTGTGTGAGAACTTGGAAAATAGGTCGAGTGACATGGTGAGATGCTCTCCATTTTTTATGAGTAAATGTCATCCATCCTTCTTTATTTTTTCTGGGAAATTTTCTTCCTCACCACTGAAAAAAAAATTCCATGGAAAAAGCCAAAAAACAAGAGAACATTTCACTATATCCCTTACCTATTCGCAACTTCTTACACAAATCTATTGTTGTTCTTATCATTTTCCATCTTGCTATCAAACGGAGTCTAAGAAAGTATATTCATGATTGAATAAAATGCAAGACTAAACCTCTTTATATATAGGTAGAAACAACAATATAATAAAATATCTAAAAGCATGCACGGGCAGAATTGGGGCACATTCTGAAAACAACTTCTTAAATTTCAGCAAATGAAGAAACCGAGGTGAGCATGTTATTATCAGCTTCCGTTACCAGCTTGGGAATCACAGATTCTATAAGATCATTTCCTATAATCATTGTTTCGTCCCACATCAAAAGATTAGCTAGGTTAGCCTTGCCAAGCAGAGGTGGCAAGTGAAATTTGCTAGTGCAGCTACTGCCAGAGTGAGAACTCTAAGGCTCCTAACAACTAAAGGTTGCATAAGAAATTAAAGAAACGATATCTGGTCAGGGTTGATCATTCGTTAAATATATTATATTATTAGCATAAGAATAAGTTGATTTTCTGTTCATTCAGAAAATTGATAAGGTAAGTAATTACTTACGTTTTTCCACACCAGGACAGTCTTTCATCTTTTCTTTAACGTAATCACAACCAAGACATTGACCATCCACGGCTTCTGCATCCCCCATGTACTGCGAAGACCCATAAGAAAATAAATCAGTACTCATCACAACTATGAAACATGTTTGTAATTTGGCTTTTCGTGATAAAAGAACAAATTCAGGCCAATTGCAACTATGATTTTGTTTATAGGATACAGAGAAATATTATTGTAAGAACAGAAAATGAACAAAGAGCATATACAGGGGAAAAGATACACAAAATAAAACCAAGTCTCCTAATAAAGCCACTTCAGCAAAGGTTAAGTACCAGTGCCAGAAACTTGCTAACCCGACAACAGGTAGGACAAAGCCTTGAATCCTCAACCCTAGACCAACACCCTGCGTGTCATGTAGGGTATGTTTCATAACGATAGTCAACACAGCCCGATGCCTGGGGAGAGAGATTGCCTTTTTACGTGATAACATATGAAACCAAATATGTAATACTTCCCTTTTGTCTTTTTGGTCTTAGTTTTCGTTTTGGTGCTGACTCTATATACGCATTTGTACTCCTTACTTCTGGTTTACATAATTGAACAGAAAATCTACATGCAGACAGTCCGTGCACAGATCGGGCTTCTGTGAACAAAATTTCCTGGCTAAAAGTCCAGTATATATAAGAGACGGCTGAAACACAATATATCTTGGAATATTGTGTGTCCTGGCCCTGCAATATTCTTAGGTTCTCTAAGTTGGCATGTCATGACATGTCGGGCACGACACCCACAATCTTCTATATGATTTAAAATTTATGGCAAAAATTCCAAGGACAAGTGCACAACTGTCATTAAGAGGTGAAACTACCCAAATAATTCCCAGTTCTATTCAACAGAAGTGATTATTGAACAAAAATATAAGAAATTTCACACCCACGCCTGTTACAAAAGCAACTTCTGTTTTCAACAAATCATTGTATAGCTAGTGGAAACAAATTGCACTTCTCATGTTTGAAGTCTCACTTGAAACAAATAGGCCAAGTTGTACTTCAAGTTCACTGAACCCCGTATAAGCCAAGGACCACACCTTTACAGTACTGATGTACGATGTGGGTTGTTACAAATTCCCCCCCCCCCCCTCCCCAACCCCCAAATCCCCCAAAAAAAATTAATAAATAAATAATAGTAATAATAATCATTAAACCCCTAGCGTCCTCCTCAGTTAGGCCACACATCAACAATTCCGGCTTGTTGTCCACACAATTACCAAACATTTACATGACAGTAGGCCTAGATATGCTCTAATACCATGTGTAAGTTGTAACATTAGATGTTATCAACCAATGGGCTAGCCCAAGCTCTATATTAAGTTCATTGAACCCCCATATAAGCCAATAACTAGCTTATTACACTATAACTTTTGGATTGGAGGAGGCGAGGAGTGGGGAAACATTCTATGTCCCTTTATAAAGAGTTTTGGAAAAAAATAATAGTCGGGGTGAGGTTTTCTAAACCATCAGATGTGAAAATTGTTCGTAATTTTGAATAAAATAAACATTATATCGAGCTTTGAAGGGTGATATGACTTGGACATTTTGGTGACAAATCCCCCAAAACTCAGTTCCATCAGTCAAATAGTTTGCAAGTTAACTAGCTTTTTAGAGTAGTTCTCATTTCAAAACTGAAACTAGTTGACTTGAAGAAATTATCTTTATCTAGGAAGAAAGTATACGGTCAACTAAATCCAAGTATTTAGGATGAAAGTAAATGGTATCTGGCACTCGCATCCAAATAGGGCAAAATAAACTGGGACAAAACTACGAAAGTCAAAAATCACCCAGCCATAACTATAAGTTACGTGGCACCAAGTTCATATTGTTTGTCCAAAAAATAGTTCTACTGAACACACATAGAATCGCCCGGTCTCTGGTCCAAAAGCTTCTCAATGACATTATATATATATGTTTGTATGTACGTATTGCATTTTATTACAATTTTACAAGTCTAGGATATAATCAGCATCTTCTATACTAGAAGCAAATATACCTGCTGCAGAAGACGGTAATAAAATCTGCAATCAGAATCCTTCTCATACTTGTTCTCGAACTCTTCTTCGAGTTCGCTGATACTTGAAGAAGAAGAAGAAGAAGAAGAAGAAGAAGGCATTGAGAAATGAGCTCCAGCTGCAGCGTATCTCTGGCGATCGTAACCTACAAGTAGAATCGATCGATGATTATAAATTGGCCGTTGTTGATGTGTATTAACCAAAAGAATATATATATTGTATAGAGTAACGAAGTATAGTTTATATATATTATATTTAGTGGTAGTAATTATGTATTATTAAGAGTAAACAAAATTACAAAACCAAAATCAGTTGAGAAAAAAACAAACAAACAAAATTTCAATCTTACTTGAACGAGAGTTCACTTCAAACAGCAATAGAATAGAAAAAGAAAAAGCATTAAGAGAGGGATCTTACGACTAGTAGTAGGGGCTCCGCTTCCTCCACAAGAAGACCTTCCTGCAAAATTGGAATCAAAAGATATATATAACACAAACTTGAGAGAATAATAGCCAGAAGCATAATAAACCCCAAAACGAAAATACCTGTTAAAGACGAAAAACAATTTAATATAACTAACCTCCAAACCTCGCGCGTCTACTCATCGTGGGTTTGCTGGATGATCGTAATCCAATGGCTTGGTACTACGAAATCAAAACCTACTTCCGTTTTTTCTTTTTTAGCACAAATCAAACCCTATTACTTTTTTATACAGATAAATCTCCCCCAGCCCTCTTATTTTTTCCCCGGGATGTATAGCAAAAATATCCCCAAGTTCGGGTACATGCGGATCTTTAATTACATGGGGCGAGTTTGGGTTCAGAACTTTTAAAATGGACAGCGTTATTTATGTTATTTACGTGGGCGGATATATCAGCACTTTGAAAAATACACAACAATACTTTTATTTTTATTTATAATTAAATAAAATATATGTTACTCACTTTTTGAAAGCTAAGTATAAATTTATATAGTCGGTTTTTGATAATTAATTAAGACATTATTAAATTTATATTCAATCTTTTATAACAAAGCAATAAACACATTACTCGGTTACCAAGGACCGAATAGAAAATGGGAGTGTTTCCAAGAAATATTGGGATACCAATATCTCCACCCCTTTTTTATATTTGTCAAAAATATTATTTTTATCACAAATATTTTTTACTAGTAAAAATATTATCATTAACACTCTCTAAGAGTCGTCTAATGAGAGATAAGTGCAATTATATGCATTTGGTCTATATGAAAATAATTTGTCGGTAAAAACTCGTTTAATATTAAGGAGTGTTTTACAAATAAAACTCGCTTAATGAAGGTGAGTACATTCACATAAATTCAGCTTAAATGAAGAGTGTGTTGCTAAGTACTTGCATAATATCAGGCAATAGAAGACGGTATTTGTGATAAATAATGGGTGTTAAAATGTGTTTTTAGCTAAATTTTGGAGGGAATATTTGTGACACATTTAGGGGACGTAAATAACAGCGCCCTTTAAAATTAATTTGGTTTGGGTACGGGAGTTTTCATCCCGTATTTGTCTCAATATATTTAATTTTATAATTTTCTTACTTTACGTTTATATAATATGATGCTGCAAATTATTAATCCAATTTCTCCCGCCAACCACGAACTGATACGCGGCCGTCCACGTCTGCTATTAGACCTGCCTTAGCGCGAGGAGCTCGAATGAGCCCTGTTGGTTCACTGTAAGAAGGGTGAAGCCCCTCAAGAATTGGGTACCCGCTTGAGAGTTGATTACGTACAACAAATTGAGAAGCTCGGGCTCCGAAACCCTTTCAGCGAGTTCTGGAGCTCCCTATCGCCCAACCACTCTGGCACAGTGGTTTGTAGAAGTATAGGCAACTGCCACTTGCTCTGCATAGTGCATAAAACTCCCATTACCTTCATTAAATGCATATCAACTGCATTTAATGCACCAGATTTCATGAAAAAATAAGGTTAGAGTTGGTGATAATCGAAGTATGGCTCCATACCTGCTCTGGGAGCTCTGGCCACACACTTCCTCCCAGTCATATATATACAAGAAGCATTTTATTCTTTTAACTAAATTTAACCCAACAACAACAAGACAAGTCTCATAACAAAAAGAGAATCTAACATTCAATAGCAAGAAGACAAGAAAGAGAATAGAAACTTAGAGTACTAAGTAGAGCTCCTAGAATAGAGAAGTCAGTACTCGTGTAACCTGAGCACACTCCTATTATAATATTGTGAATATAGAATAGTTGGAGAGGCTTGTGTGAGTTTGTAATGCATGTTTATTTGTAATCAATACAAGACAAACTGAGCTCCTAACTCTATTCCATAGAGGAGGACTAACCCGTATCTTTATATGAGGCCAACTTCCTCTATACATCTTTGACTTTTGTTGGTTTGTTGCATTTGTCATATTAATCACATGATTCAATCATTTGACTGTGTGGTCTAAAATATCCTTCTAATTTTTAGCACTAACAGTTTTGCGCCATCTGTAGGAACATGTTCTCAAGTTGTATACACTCATTTTCCAACGAAAATCAATATGTCTTCTAGAAATACCCAACCAGATGCCATGTTGACACTATATGAGCAATAAGCTGCTCTCCAAATCCAGATCGATAGGCTCATAGCCCAAAGGGAGACACCCCCAGTCAGCTCGTGGGATAGATTAGTCACAGCCTCCACAACCGCAATAGCTCCCCTAGTCCTACCACGAGTCCCAGTCAGGTAAAGGCTTAAAGACCAGGGTAGAGAATCTAGAGGGAGCCGTAGTAGAACTGATGAGTTCGAATTTGGTCAGTCCAGCTCTATGAGGGAATCCTCTAATGAGGAATTTGCAGCCGCATTTCCTCCCCCACCATTAAGGAACCCGCAGGTGCATATGGTCCACGAAAGGCGTTCAGAAGGAGCTTTCAGATAGCCAAGCCAAAACAAAGGAGCCCGACCTCCCCTCCCTCCAGCCTGAGCATGTCAGCGAGACTTAAATACCAGAACTCGAGAGTCAATGTTCGAAAAGATATAGCACCAAAGACCAGCGAGATAGGCTGAGAAAAGGTTGATGAGAGAGATACGAGATTAAGTAGCCGAGATGATGAAGTCAATTGGCCAGCTTGAGAGGCACTCAGTCATAGCTTTGGTAAGGGACTCAAAATCCCTATTTGCTGAGCATATCCTGAGCTGTCGAGTCCCTTAAAAGTTTAAACTCCTACACTAGAGTCTTATGATAAGACCACTAACCCTGTGGACCATTGGCAACAGTACGAAAACATAATGGGGCTCCAAAGCATCCCATATGGCATTATCTGCAGAGTTCTTGTCACTACCATTAAGGGGGTAGCCCGAATGTGGTGCAACGGCCTACTCCCATGATCAATTCAGAGCTCATAAGAGCTTGGTACCAAGTTTATTTTGCATTTCCTGGGAACCCGATAGCAGTCCAAGTCTTCCACTCATCTTTTCACTATAAAGCAAAGGTCAACATAGAGTTTAAAATAGTATGCCTGTCGGTTCAATCAAGAGAGCCTCATAATTACCAACCTCAATAAAGGGGTAGCAGTGGCAGCCTTTATAGAAGAGGTGAGCTCCCTTTACTGCTTCATGACTTTAGCAAGATTAGCTCCCAAGACCATGTCCAAGCTCCTGGATGATGTCAACAAACAAATCGGTGTGAAAGAAACCCTACAAGAATGAGACCTATTATGCTTGTCAGCACTCCTGCCCTCCTCCAAGTGCCAAAGGGGGCAAAGCCCACCCCACGGCCAAGCAAGAGAGGGTAAGAAGGAATCAAATAAGTCCAAAACTAGTGACGGCCGAGCTCGCCAGTAGTTTACCCCTTCAACGGCTTTTTTGGGTGAAGTCTACGCCCAGTTAGAGCCAGGGCAGATCCTAGAAGCTCGAAAGATGAAAACTCTAGAAAAAAGAAGGGACACGATGAAGTACTGCCGGTACCACAAAGACCATAGCCATGAGACAGATGATTGTTGAAAGCTGAAGGAAGAAATTAAAAAACTCATCCAGATGGGACAGCTCCGACAGTATATGGACAAGAAAAAGGAGGTCCCCTCAAAAGCCAAAGAAAAATAGCACGAAAATGAGATCTTCATGATTGAGGGGGGCTCCTCTTATTTCGAAAACAACAATAGGTCCAGGAAGGCCTACATTAGGTAGTCCAAGTTCTCGAGTTTGGAGGTAGAATACTTCAGCTTCAGGCCTACCAAAATGGTGAATTACGATGTCAATAAACTCGTATTCATGAATGAGGACATGGATGGGGTAGAATTCCCTCACAATGACCCCTTGGTAATAACTGCAATGGTGGGCAATCATAATGTCCATAGAATCCTCATAGACACCGGGGCCACTTCTAACCTCACGTACTATAGAGCCTTCAAGTCCACAAGCCTAACAACTTAGCACTTGACCCCTTCAACAGTCATTTTAGTTGGTTTTTCTAGAGAAAATACCAAATCTCTGGGGACCATCAAGCTCGTTGTAACTCTAGGAATAGCTCTGAAGTAGGTCACTACTATCACAGAGTTCCTTGTGTTGGACAGGGCTCCCTATTACAACGCTATCATTGGCAGAGGTACCCTCAACAAAATCAGAGCCACCATTTTAACCTGCAAATTAACCATGAGATTCCCAACCCCCCACGAAGTCGGAGAAGTCGGAGATGTTAGAGGAAACTAAGTGGAAGCACGATACTGCCAGTTTGGAACACTAAAAGAGGTTAGAACCGCCGATATTACTGTTGTTGAGCTCAAAGCTGCGGCCGTTGAGAAGCTAGCTAGTATGAGAGGGCCTCACGACTCAAAAAAGCTGGAAATAGATACTGTAGACCCTAAAGATGAAGAAAAAGAGCTATGAGTTAAACTAGTGGAGGGCCTAAAAGTCCTAGTTCTGGACTACTTGCAGCCCGATAGACTGTTGAAGATCAACAATCAGCTCAACTCATAAGTCAAAAAGGAGTTCTGCCAATATTTACGAGCTAATGCTGACATCTTTGTCTGGTCCCATGGTGACATGAAAGGGCTGAATTCTGAGGTTATGGTACACAGGCTGAATGCCGACCTAGTTTTTAAACCTGTAAAGTAGAAGAAAAAAAACTTTACACCTGAAAAGAATTTGGCTACCAAAGAAAAAGTGCAGAAGTTACTTCGAGCTAGTTTTATTCGAGAGGTCCACTATCCAAAATGGCTCTCTAATGTGATTCTTGTAAAGAAACACAGCGGGGAGTGGAGAATGTGTGTCGACTTCAAAGACCTCAACAAGGCTTGCCTAAAAGATAGTTTCCCACTCCCTAAGATCGATCAACTCATGGATGTCACTATAGGCCACGAAATGCTGAGCTTCATGGTCACTTATTCTGGTTACAATCAGGTCAGAATGGCCCCAAAAAATAAAAAAAAAGACCTTATTCGTCACCAACAAAGGTACATGCTATTATAAGGCTATGCCATTCAGTCTAAGGAATGCTGGAGCTACCTACCAGAGAGTTATGAGTGCACTGTTCAAAGATCAAATAGGCAGAAACATGAAAGTCTATGTCGATGACATGCTGGTCAAGAGTCTCAAAGTCTCCAGCCATGTAGCCGAGCTCAACGAGGCATTTTCTATACTCAGGCCGAATGGCATATCCCTCAACCCAACCAAGTGTGCCTTTAGAGTGAAGGCGAAAAAATTCTTAGGTTTCATGATAACACAGAGGGGAATTGAAGCCAATCTCGAGAAGATACAAGCTCTCATCAACATGAAATCTCCGACCAAGCTAAAAGAAGTCCAAAGTCTGCCAGAAAGGGTGGCAGCTCTGAACAGATTCATTTATAAGGCAATGGACAAATGCCATCCCTTCTTCAAAACCCTCAAGAAAGTGTTTAAATGGACAAAATAGTGCGAGTTGGCTTTCCAACAACTCAAGCAGTAAATGGGAGCTCCCCATCTCATTAGTTCGCCAAAGAAAGAAGAAATTTTGAGTTGTACCTGGCGGTGTCACACACTGCGGTCAGCTCAGCGCTCATGAGAAATAAAGCAGGAGCATAACTTCCTGTTTACTACACAAGCAGGGCTCTGCATGCCGTCAAGCTAAATTATCTGAGGCTGGAAAAATTGGCATATGCCCTCCTCATCACCTCTAGGAAACTGAGACCTAAATTCCAGGCCCACGCCGTTGATGTGTTCACAACTAATCCTTACAAAGAATTCTCAATAAGCTAGAGCAGTCAGGAAGGTTAGCCATCTGGGCTGTAGAACTCGGATAGTTTATGATTAAATTATAAACCTCGAACTTCAATCAAAGGACAAGCCGTGGCAGACTTTATATCAGAGTTTACATACAATGAATAACTGATTCCTAAACTTCCAGAACTGCTGCCACCTGTGGACCCAAGCACCTCGAGTCCCACTTTTCTGAACTTGTGACTATAAATTCCCATATGGATACTCCACGCGGACGGGGCATCCAATTGTGAGAATCCGCAAATGCGACCCCAGGTTCTCAGCCTCTGATTTGGGAGTTTGAAACATCGGAAAGGATTCCGTTGTTCTATTTGCTTCTATGTGTTGATAATTCATATCGGGTGTCCCTCTATCCTTTTTCTAGATGCAAGAGGGTTCGTTCAGAGTTGCCAGTACATTTTACAAGAAAACGGACAAAATAGTCGTGTAAGAAAAAAGGCTACAAATAAGCCTTTCTTTACACGTTTGTCTACGAAACCAGGATTCTATAAGGTTCGGGAACTATATTACGGTTTGGGAAGGTGTTAAGCACCCATTCCGCCCTTTCGGTCTCTAGTGGTCTTATATGTTTATTCTATGTTGGAAAACTTGGATGCTTTTACTGATATTCTACTGCTTTATGGAAACAACTAATGAAAACCTGATTTTTGAGCGCGTTAAAAATCTAACACAACCATGTACAAATATTTTATTTAATTACTAGAAGAGACTTTATTTACCTTCCCGACGAGAATAATAATAAGAAAGAAAATATAATACGGCAGAGAGATCTCCGGCGATAATAATCTTCTCCTTCTTCAGATATTTCCGAGAATTCGATTCTAGAGACGGGACACGTTGAGTGTCGAGAATAGATTCGATAATTCTTCAAAAATAAGATAATAATCGAAAATACTTGACGAAAGATCAAAAAATCAGATCATGAACTAAACCTTTCAATCCTAAGCTGTTGTTTTGCTGTTTTTGTTGCTGTCCTCAATCCTTGGGAGGTGTTGGCCTATTTATAGTGCTGGGAAAGGTGTTTGTCGCACGACATGTTCCCAAAAAGTGGTTTGTCGCGTGACAATGTGTGTATGTCGCGCGACATACTTGACTGTCGTGCGACATCTTACTTTAATGATGATTCTGACCCACTACTGAGTCAGAAAGTGGAGTGGTGGGGGTGATTGTCGCGCAACATGTCCCCATAAAGTGGGATTGTCGTGCGACACACTTGATTGTCGTGCGACATACTTGAATGTCGTGCGACAATTGCCTTAAAAATAGGTTTATTTGGCCAACAAAACCTTCCGGGTGTTCGGGTGGGTCCCGGACTCCAGAAACAGTAGTTTTCGAAGATTATTAGGGTTCTTGCGGGGGTCACAGATCGGGGTGTCTACACCAACCTGCAAGGATCTGGTGATGGTGTAGCGCTGATCACCCATGAAGCTAACAGCCTAGAGATAATTTATAAATTCTTCTTTAAAGCCTCTAATAATGAGGCTGAATATAAAGCCATCATCGCAGGATTGAAAATAACTAGAGATCTAGGGGCAAGGCAGATGGTGGTCTACATGACTCCACAGTAGTGGTTGGCCAAATACTTGGTCACAACATGGCTAAAGAAGATCACATGGCTGCCTATCTGGCCAAGGCTAAGGCAGCAGCTCAGAGGTACTCGAACCTGGTTTTCATCAAGGTCCTATGAGCTCAGAACAATAAAACAAATCATTTAGCCATACTTGTTTCACCCACGAAGGTACCAAATGGTGTTCATGTAGAACATTTAAAAATAAAGGCCATTGATGAGCCCATAGAACTCGACACGGCCCCAGTACAGGTCTGTAAGTGTTGGATCGACCCAATTCTGAACTACCTCATGAGTAGAGCTTTTTTCGAAGACAAGAAGATGGTTACAAAAATCAAGTACATTTTCAACAGATACGTGGTCATTTAAGAAACATTATACAAGAGAGGGTATGTCCTTCTTTTTTTGCTCTGCCTACATCCTCATTAGGCCCAAGTAGCTATGTTGGAAATCTACGAAGATTTGTGTAGAGGACACCTAGTAGCTCGCTTACTAGCTCTTAAAGTTAGCAGGCAGGGTTACTTCTGGCCCACTATCTTACAAGACGCCAAGGAGCTGGTAAGGAAATATAACAAGTGCCAGCAATTTGTTAACATCCAGCAACTCCCAGCAGAGCTCATGACCCCTATCAGTAGCCCCTGGATTTTCTCTCAATGGGGTATGGACATAGTTGGGCCTTTCCCATTAAGCAAAGGGCAAACCAAATTTGCGGTGATGACAATCGATTACTTTATGAAGTGGGCTGAAGCAGAGGCACTGACCACAATCACTACCATAAAAATTAAAAGTTTTGTATGGCGGAACATCTTATGCCGCTTTGGTCTCCTAAAGGTGTTAATCACTAACAGTGGAAAAAAATTCGATTGCAACCTCTTCAAAGACTTTTGCAAAGGACATATGATTAAAAATCATTACAGCTCCCCTGTCCATCCTCAAGCGAATGGTCAAGCGGAGGTCACCAATAGAACCTTATTGAGCTCGTTGAAGAAAAGACTCGATGATGCCAAAAGAATTGGTCTGAAGAACTTTCATCAGTTCTATAGGCCTATATGACCACCATTCAAGTTCTAACTGGCGAAACTCCTTTTTCTCTGACCTATGAAACTGAAGCATCATTCCAGTGGAGATAGGAGTGCCGATGTATAGAATCAACCATCATGATCCATTGCGTAACAATGAAGGCTTGTTGGCTAACTTAGACCTCCTTGAAGAAAAGAAAAAGCAAGCTCGAATCAAAGAAGAGGCCTATAAAAAAAGCATGTTTAAAAGTTATAACAAAAGGGTCGAGCACAGAAGTCTGAATGTAGGTGACTTAGTGCTTCAAAAAGTCATCTTAGCAACCAAGATTTCTAAACATGGCAAGCTTGCTGCTAAGTGGGAAGGTCCCTATATGGTCACCAATGTCAGTAGACTTAAGACCTACTATTTAAAGACTGTAGAAAGCATAGAGCTCATAAGACCATGGAACATATAACACGGTTTAGTAAGTGCCCAGCTCGCAAGAAGCGCATTTACACTCTGTCAAAAATCATCTCACAAAGAGGTCAGTTTAGTAAGTGCCCAGCTCGCAAGAAGTACACTTGCACTCTTTAAAAATCTCTCACAAATAGATCAGTTTTTCAACTGAAGATGCCTGATAACAAATGAGAAAATTATCAGAATTTTTCTAAGTAAAAAATAAGCAAAACTCTACTCAAGACTTAGCAAAAAATAATAAATTTTTCTTTTAAACACCAAGGACTTTATAAAAATTTCTTTCATTACATAGGTGAGTCACTAAGCATAAAAAGTCCTAAATACAGACATGCTGAGAACTGTACATTTATAAACTGAGAAGTTCAAGTGACGTTTGAGAATTCTTAACCAAAGTAACAACTAGGTGACGTTTGAGAATTCTATTTCGCGCTAAGAGGCCCAAGAACAACCAGTTCAACGTGTTATAGGTCATTGACCTCTTGTGAATATGGCAAAGACCTCTCTTGAGACATTTTGTTTGTTTTGCTTACACTCTGACTAACTTTTTTCTAAGTTATGGGGGCATTAGGGTATCAACAGAGTTTATTACACCTCACATGACAACTTAGATAAAAGAAAAAGACAAGAACTAAGGCAAAATAAGACAAACAACAAACAATTTTTAAAAACAAATTTGTTCATTTCATTGACAAAGAAAAGCAATTACAGAGGTCCTAATATTCTATACAACAAAATAAAAGATCTTTATGCTACCCTATTTACTGGGTTCCTTCAGCACCGCCCTCTTCATCAGCCTCTGAAGTGGAAGGCTTGTTAGACTCCTATTTGGTTAGAATATCGGGCTCTACTGCTTTAATCAACTGGAGCACGGCAAGGGCATTATACCTCTTCTCTGCAATCTTAGCTTATAGCTCGGGAGTCAGGTCTATCTCCTCAGGCACTTCAAGACTCTCCAAGTCTTCAGGCTGGTAAAGGGCCAACTCCTTGCACTTGTAGAAGCAGGTGACAAAAGAATCCGAGATCTTTAAAAGGGGACCCTCAGCAGCACAAAACTCTTTAACAGCTTGGGACTTCATTGCTGGGATAAATTTCTTCAGCTTCTTCAACTCCTTTTCTAGGCCAGAAAGCTGAACGTGCGAGGCCTCTTGATGCTGGAGGGAGGTCGACAGTTCAAGTTCTTTAGCCGATAACTGAGTTTGGGCATCCTTCAGCGCATTTTTGACGTCTTCCCTGCCCTTGCTCTCCAGGTCCACAGTCTTTTGGGCCATCTCCAAGGTAAATCCTGCGGCGTGGAGCTCTCTCTTAAGTTGAATCAGTTCATACTTAAAGTCGATGGCCTCTTGCTTTTTGGCCTCATGCTCATGCGACAACGATTTGTACGCAGACTCCAATTGACTAAACATGTTATTGAAGTTCTCCACTTTGCCCTTCGGGCCTTCTTTCTTTTACAAAGGGTTGTTGAACTGCCCCAACATGACTTCCTTATCAAAGTTGGCCCTCTCCAGGTCACTCTTGGCCACGTAAATCTCGTTTTGAGTTTTAACGAGCTCTTCTTGGAAAGCTGCGTTGCCAATCGCGCTGGAGCCTTCCTCAGCCAAGTGCAGAGTTAAAAAAAAAAGGTTCATGGCCTACAAGAGACAAAGAAATAAAGTTATAAAAGTAAAGCTTGAAAGGAGAAGGCCCTAAAAGATGCTTATACATACCTGACTTATGTGAAGACTGAAGGAGTTGACCAACAAGCTCTTACCTTTCTCACTTGCCTATTCCAAAACCGCTTGAGACAAGGGAGGGAGCGTGTAACCCTTTACGAAGAAGTCAGAGCCATCTTGAGGATTGGGCTCTGACGTGTGCTCAACAGGTCCCTGGGGAGCAGACCTCTGGTTGGGGGCCTCATTGCTCCCGATATCCATAACCTCCTCCTATTCTCTGTGGCTTTTTTCATATCATGGGCCCTCTGTGAGGGGACTACAGGAGCCAGTCCCTTGAGCTCCCCTTCTCTCCAGAGCTGTCTTGTCTGCACTGAGCAGATGGAGGTCCGCAACAGGAGCGTTCATGAGATCCACCTAGCTGCGCACGTCCTCTGGATAAAGATCACTAGGGGTAGTGGCAAGGACTTTTGTTGGTTAGCGGCCCTGGAGCAGGGCAGGAACGAATCCTTGTGGCTTTTCGGGTCCTTTAGACCTCTTGGAAGGAGGAAACCTCTTAGCTAGCACACTCCTCTTCTTGGAGGCATTGTCGTTGTTCACATTGAAAGTTAACTCTGAGATAAAAAGAAAGGAAGTGAAATTAATGAGCGCCAAAACAACCTATGAAACTCGGAAGTCTAAAAAGGGAAGAAAAATAAGGTAGAAGTTTAATTTTCTTGGGCATCACAGAGACTTGTTGAAGGGGAGCCACTTCCAAAATTATATCCCCAAGTGAATTGCCTCTTGTCTACTTAGACACCCCCTCTCTCTAGGTGTTACTTCCAGTTGTGGGCGCTTTTGTGGCCTCTGGCCCACAAAATTTCATCAAGTTCGAACGGCTTGTTAATGAGATATGATCAAAACAAATCGGAAATTTGCTGTCTGCAGCAATCTATCTCCAGAACCATGTAGTCGACTACATGGATTATGTGGTAGTCGACTACACCATGTAGTCGACTACATGGGTCACTAGGGAGTCGACTACATGGCCAAAAATAGCCGTTGGAACTTTATCAAAAGTGCATTTTTGCCCCATTAATTTATATTTCCTCCACAAACGGCTATATCACTTTTGGGACTATAAATATGACTTCCAAGACTCATTCTAAACACCTTGAATCATTTATATACTCTATTCTTCATCTATCTTCATTATTCAAAGATTCAAGAAATTATTTTTGATCAATCATTATCATTTGAGCTATATCATCTTGATCAAATAGGATAACTCTAGTGTGAGCTTCAAATTGTATTCTTTTAAACACTTGAGAGTTATTGTAAATTGGTGTGAATCACCAAACAATTTTGTATTCAATTGTGAGAGGTAAATCTCATAGGAAAAACAAGAAGGTAAATTTTTGTTTAAAAATTTTGAACGGTAAATTTCACAAGGTTAGCAAGAGAGTATCTTGTGAGAGTATTATGGTGTAGCAATACTTGTAAAGTGTGTGAGACAACACTTGTAGAGGTTTGATCTTCACCCGGAAGGAGATTAATTTTAGTGAAAATTCTCGGGGAACTAACCGAGCGCGGACTATGGTTTGGTAAACCAAAACCGTGTGGACAAAAAGCCTTGGACTTCAAATCGGTTCAATCTTTCTAACTCAATCTCTTTATTATTGATTGTTTAAATTGTTTGAGATTGCTTAATTATTTGCTCTTGTGCTTGATTGTTTATTTGCTTACATTCCTTGATAAATTTGTTTAGTAAATTGTTTTACTTAAACATTTTCGAAAAGTTTTTAAATTCCGCATTAAGTTTTAAAAACCCTATTCACCCCCCCTCTAGGGTATTTTCTGACCAACAATTGGTATCAGATGTTGTACTCTTGTTTTTGATTTCACAATCTTAGAGTCCTCGATCATGTCTTATTATCAAGGAACTTGCCTTTCCGAAGGTGCTTCCACTTATAGACCACCATTGCTTGATGGCAAAAACTATAGCTATTGGAAAAATAGAATGAGTACATTTTTACAAGTAAATGATTTTGAACAATGGAAGGTTACACTTGTTGGACCTTATGAAATTACAAAAACCGACGAAATGGGAAATGTTATTCCCAAGTCTATATCCGAATACAATGAGCATGATATTAGAAAAATCCAATACAATGCCAAAGCTTTAAACTCTTTACATTGTGCATTAACTATGGATGAATACAACAAAATCTCTAGTTGCAAAACGGCAAAAGAGATTTGGGACAAGCTTGAGGTTACCTATGAAGGAACCTCCTAAGTGAAGGAGGACAATATTAATATTCTTGTCCATGATTATGAATTGTTTAAGATGGAGCCTAACGAATCACTTGCTTTCATGTATAGTCGATTTTCTATTCTCACTAACGCTTTGGACCTTCTTGGCAAGGTTTACTCTAATGAAGAGAAAATTCGAAAGATTCTTAGGATTCTTCCCAAGAAATGGAGACCTAAGGTGACGGCCATACAAGAGGCCAAGAATCTCAAGACCTTGAGCATGGATGAGCTATTGGGTTCTCTTAAAACCCCTGAGAAAGAGTTGGAAAGAGAAGATGAAGTAAATGCAAAACCGAAAAAGAATCTAGCCCTCAAAGTAAGCCAACATAAGGATGGCCTTGAGTCAATGGGAGAAGATGAAGACATAGCACTTCTCTCTAGGAAATTTGAGAAATTCCTAGCAAAGAAGAAGTACTCCCAAGGGAAGATCAACAACTATCCCTCATCCTCAAAGAACTTTGATGATGGATCAACTCTTCCTAAAGTTGATAATGAGGAAAGGAAGTGCTTTCATTGTCAAAAACTGGGACATTACAAATCAAATTGTCCGGTTAGAAAAGAAAAGAAAAGAGATAAGAAAGCAAAGAGGAAAGAGCTATACAAAAGATTGAAGCATGCTTTCAAAGAAATTTTAAGCGAATCGGAAGAAGAAGAAACCGATATCGAGTCAAGCGATGAGGAGGTGGCCCACCTTTGCCTTATGGCAAAAGATGGAGAGGCATACACACCTTGGCCTCATCGATGAAGCACTCATGGAGGCTACCATTTTCTCTCCGTGGCCTTGGCCCTTTTTGATGTTGCCATAGGGGGAGAAAATGTTTGTTGGTAGCAATCAATGTTGGTAAGACTATTAAATGCTTTATGTCTTTAACATTATTAATTGTTTTCTTTTGAAAACTTTATTTGAGATCAAAATTGTTTTATTGTTTTTAAAACTATCTCAAATATATGCAATGTTTTTTACAAATCATTTATTTTATCTATGCATAAATTGAGCGGGAGCATATTTCAATTATTCATATGCTATTTATACTTATTATTGAAAACACACATTAATTTATTGTCATCATCAAAAAGGGGGAGATTGTTGACCTTGAAGGTCTTAATCTTATTTTGATAATAACAATAAATCAATCATGTGTAATTTAACATGTTCTTGATATAAGATTATAGATTTCTTATTTGAAAAATCAAGAATAACATGATTGCTCAAAAGAAGTATGACAAGGATCATTCAATCAAATATCCAATCAAGTCAACGAAGCATTCGACTAAAACCGATCTACCCGAATCAAGATCATTCTTCTACAAGCGTTGGACAAGACAAGAAGATCAATCTCATCACTCACAAGCTAGCAATGCAAATCCATGAAGCACAAAGATCAAGAATCATATGCAAAAGCTTCAAGGGAAAAGCTTCAAGTGAAGAATCAATTTGAAGAAACAAATCGAAGCATTCGAAGACTATCCTATTCGGTAATTGAGTGTTTGCTTAGGATTAATGTAAAGTTTCTTAATTGATTGATTATATAGCTCAAACATGAACTTGCATCATTATTAGATTGATCAAAACCAAGTTTGAATCAAAATCATTTCAAAACATCATTCTTGCAAAAACCGATTTTCAAATAATTTCATATTAAATTGATTTGAGCATATTTTGAGCTCTCATGAAAATAGATGTCTTAGGATATTATATTTAACCTATCCCAAGCATCAAAATTGATTTTGGAACTTAATTGCAAAAATTTTTATTTTTCCCTTTCTAGATTCGCTCCGTTTTTGCGCAAATTTGATCTAACGATTTGTTGGAGGCCTTCCCGGACTCCGATCATTATGAAATTTGGATAAAAGTTATATAACACATTATAGTACTTATATCCAAAATTTCATCAAGTTCCAACGACTGGTTAATGAGATATGATCAAAACAAATCGGAAATTTGCTGTCTGCAGCAATCTATCTCCAGAACCATGTAGTCGACTACATGGATTATGGGGTAGTCGACTACACCATGTAGTCGACTACATGGGTCACTAGGGAGTCGACTACATGGCCAAAAATAGCCGTTGGAACTTTATCAAAAGTGCATTTTTGCCCCATTAATTTATATTTCCTCCACAAACGGCTATATCACTTTTGGGACTATAAATATGACTTCCAAGATTCATTCTAAACACCTTGAATCATTTATATACTCTATTCTTCATCTATCTTCATTATTCAAAGATTCAAGAAATTATTTTTGATCAATCATTATCATTTGAGCTATATCATCTTGATCAAATAGGATAACTCTAGTGTGAGCTTTAAATTGTATTCTTTTAAACACTTGAGAGTTATTTTAAATTGGTGTGAATCACCAAACAATTTTGTATTCAATTGTGAGAGGTAAATCTCATAGAAAAAACAAGAAGGTAAATTCTTGTTTAGAAATTGTGAAAGGTAAATTTCACAAGGTTAGCAAGAGAGTATCTTGTGAGAGTATTGTGGTGTAGCAATACTTGTAAAGTGTATGAGACAACACTTGTAGAGGTTTGATCTTCACCCGGAAGGAGATTGATTTTAGTGGAAATTCTCGGGGAACTAACCGAGCGCGGACTATGGTTTGGTAAACCAAAATCGTGTGGACAAAAAGCCTTGGACTTCAAATCGGTTCAATCTTTCTAACTCAATCTCTTTATTATTGATTGTTTAAATTGTTTGAGATTGCTTAATTATTTGCTCTTGTGCTTGATTATTTATTTGCTTATATTCCTTAATAAATTTGTTTAGTAAATTGTTTTACTTAAATATTTTCGAAAAGTTTTTAAATTCCGCATTAAGTTTTAAAAACCCTATTCACCCCCCCTCTAGGATATTTTTCGACCAACACCCTCCTTTTTAGGTAGCTTTTAAGGCCTGTAACCCTCGATCGTTGCGCTCGGAGGTCAGGAGCACATCCAGAAGTGGGAGGTCTCCCATTGTGAGTATGTTATCACCGATGTTTGTAGGTCTGGGGTCCAGGCTGTACCTCCACAGCATCGCTGAAGCCACAATATTAGCGTAGTGCTTGAGGAAGAAGTCTGTGGTGTTCGCTATCCAATTCGACTTCACCAGCACATGTTTCATCTCCTTAACTAAAAAGGAAATGAACGCGGAGTTTGTGGTCTAATATGTAAAAGTCAAAGAAACGCATGAAAAGAATAGGGGATGGAAAGGTCAATACTTACTTATGGAATCTATCTCCAAAACCAGCGCTTGAGGTCGTAAAGACTGGGATATCTGGAGTCATGCACCCAATCCTCACCAGAGACGAAGAAGAACCGCTTCTTCCAGTTTCAGAAGCTATCTGGGAAGTTGTAAGTTATTTTTGAGAACCCCAACCTCGAAGGACAACTGAGGACCCTTTTGTTCTTACCCCTGCTATCTTTGGGCTGAAAGAGAAGAATGAATTCATCAATGGTTACATCATGACTGCCGGGAGAGATGGCTCTGAAGATCAAGACCGACCCTATGAGACAAGACCACATGTTTGGGATGACTTGAGCTAGAGCAAGGTCCATAGTTACTAACAGCTCCCTCACGTGGTCGTCCATGGGGAATCTTAGCCCATGTTCGAACACGGACTCATTAAAGCATACCTCTCCTGGTCTATAGTAGTAGACTCTCTCCTCGAGACCTAGAGCTCTGATCCTAATGGAATTGGGGATTTAATATCTTGTCCTCAGGTTTGGTATGTTGAGTGCGGAGAAGGTCGAGGGAATACAGAAAGCTGCAAGAGAGCTAATGTATTCCAAATATTTTTTTATGTCTTTAGTGTAGTTGGACACATTGGGAGGGATGCATATGCTGGCCAGCTTTCCTTCGCTATTCAGAATTTTAATTGACCTTACTTTAAGGAGAGTGTGAGCATTTCCTATAGAAGAGCCCTGCTCTGTGTTGGTGGGAATCTTCAAGTTCTGACCATTGCTAGTAAAACGGTCCATGAGAATGGCTAAAGCATGTAAAGAAATGGTGGAGGCAAAGTATGGAACACGCTCGATGAAATCTACCATGGAAACACTTAAAAATCTCTTAAAGCTATGATCAAATGATGGTACGTGGGCCAGATTATCAAGAGAGAAGGTCGTCTGTGGGTGCTTCTGGGCTCTGAAGTGCCTAAGGTTCAAGAGAAGGAAAAATGAAAAGTAAAAATTCCTCTTAAGGAAAAAGGGTTTATATAAAGTGTATAGGAGAAGTTAAGTGTCAATTCAAAGCCTTAACTGTCCACTCACAGACCCAATATCGCACGTTTGTACGTTCTCTAAGGAATACAAAACGACCACACACGACTTCATCAAATAGTAATGGACATATTGAAGAGCTCGGGGTAAAAAAGAATGTCCATATGTCCCATGACATAAAATTGAAGTGATATTTCTGATAGACTGATGTGTCAGAAAATGGTTGATCTGTGTATGAAAAACTTGTCTCGCGATAAACAAGGATTTGTAGTGCGACAAATTGATTTGTCGTATGACAAACCCTACTGGAAATAAGTTTGTTTGGACAACAAACCTCTCGAAGTAGTTTCTAGTGTGTGGGTGAGCTTTGGACTCCAAAAGGTATTTTTTTGATAGTTTTTAGGGTTCTTGCAGGGGTCATAGATTGGGGTGTCTACAAGATGAGATTCTGGTTGATATCATATTTTTTTCTCCAGATATTTTCAAGAATTTGACTCCAGAATATAACACTTCGAGTGTTGAGACATGGATTTGAGACTTTCTTCAGAAATAAGATGAACACATGATTCAGACTTTAAATATGCTTAAAAGATTTAAAGTTACAGGGATTAGGGAGATTTTTATTCTTCTAAAATGCTGTATTTCAAACTTTTGGGGTGCAAGCATATTTATAGTGCTGGGAAGGTTTGTTGCATGACAATCCTCAATAGTGGGGAGATTGTGGCGCGATATATAAGAAAATATCATACGACAACGGTTGAACTGTTGCTTTTGACAGACTGATGTGTCATGGGGTGGATGGTCTGTGTTTGGGAAAATTATCTTGCGATAAAGCCTGGTTTGTCGTGTAACAAATGGCTTTGTCATGCAAAAACCCAAATACAAAGTAGTTTGTCATGCGACAAACCCTCTAAAAAATATTTTCTAGTGTGTGAGTGGGTTCTAGACTCAAAATGTGACTTCCGAGTACTTTTAGGGTTCTTGTGGGGGTTAAGATTTGGGGTGTCTTCACCCCGTAGCAAGCATCTCATATTTTCTTCTTCCTAACCTAAACTCTGGCGATCGTAACCTACAAATAGAGTCGATCGATTATAAATTGATCGTTGTTAATGTGTATTAACCAAAAGAATTATAATATATAGAGTAATGAAGTCTATTGTATATATATATTATTATATTTGGTGGTAGTAATTATGTATTATTAAGCTACTAGTAAACAAAATTATAAAACGAAAATCTGTTCATAAACAAACAAATAAACAAACAAAATTTCAATTAGACTTTAGCAATAGTTCACTTCAAACAGCAATAGAATAAAAAAAGAAAAAAGCATAAGATAGGGATCTTACGACTAGTAGTAGGGGCTCCGCTTCTTCCACAAGAAGACCTTCCTGCAAAATTGGAATCAAAAGATATATTTATATATATATAACACAAACTTGAGAGAATAATAGCCAAAAGCATAATAAACCCCAAAACAAAAATACCGTTAAAGAAGAAAAAAAAATTATATATAACTAACCTCCAAACCACGCGCGTCTACCCATCGTGGGTTTGCTGGATGATCATAATCCAATGGCTTGGTACTACGAAATCAAACCCTACTTCCGTTTTTCGTTTTTTCTTTTTTAGCACAAATCAAACACTGTATACATTTTTATAAAGATAAATCTCCCCGACCCCCTTTTTTTCCCCGGGATGTATAGCAAAAATATATGTACGTTTGGGTACCTGCGGATCTTTAACTCCATGGGGCGAGCTTGGGTTCAGAACTTTTAAAATGGACAGTGTTAATTACGTTATTTACGTGGGCGGACATATCAGCACTTTGAAAAATACACAATAATACTTTTATTTTTATTTATAATTAAATAAAATATATGTTACTCACTTTTTGAAAGCTAAGTATAAATTTATATAGTCGGTTTTTGATAATTAACTAAGACATTATTAAATTTATATTCGATCTTTTATAACAAAGCAGTAAACACCTTACTCGGTTACCAAGGACCGAATAGAAAATGAGAGTGTTTCCAAGAAATATTGGGATACCAATATCTCCACCCCTTTTTTATATTTGTCAAAAATATTATTTTTATCACAAATATTTTTTACTAGTAAAAATATTATCATTAACACTCTCTAAGAGTCGTCTAATGAGAGATAAGTGCAATTATATGCATTTGGTCTATATGGAAATAATTTGTCGGTAAAAACTCGTTTAATATTAAGGAGTATTTTACAAATAAAACTCGCTTAATGAAGGTGAGTACATTCACATAAATTCGGCTCAAATGAAGAGAGTGTGTTGCTAAGTACTTGCATAATATCAGGCAATAGAATGGGGTATTTGTGATAAATAAGGGGTGTTAAAATGTATTTTTAGCTAAATTTTGGAGGGAATATTTGTGACACATTTAGGGGATGTAAATAACAGCGCCCTTTAAAATTAATTTGGTTTGGGTACGGGAGTTTTCATCCCGTATTTGTCTCAATATATTTAATTTTATAATTTTCTTACTTTACGTTTATATAATATGATGGTGCAAATTATTAATCCAATTTCTCCCGCCAACCACGAACTGATACGCGGCCGTCCACGTCTGCTATTAGACCTGCCATACTGCGAGGAGCTTGGAGGAGCCCTGTTAGTTCACTGTAAGAAGGGTGGAGCCCATCAAGAATTGGGTACCCGCTCGAGAGTTGATTACGTACAGCGAATTGCGAAGCTCGGGCTCCGGAGCCCTTTTAGTGAGTTCCGGAGCTCCCTCTCGCCCAACCACTTTAGCAGAGTGGTTCCCAGAAGTATGAGCGACTACCACTTGCTTAGCAGAGCGCGTAGAACTCCCATCACCTTCATTAAATGCACACCAACTGCATTTAATGCATCGAATCTCATGGGGTAACAAGGTCAGAGTTTGTGATGATCGAAGCATGGCTCCATGCTTGCTCTGGGAGCTCTGGCCACACACTTCCTCCCAGCCATATGTATACAAGAAGCATTTTACTTCTTTCAACAACTAAGTTCAACCCAACAACAACAAGACAAGCCTCATAATAAAGAGAGAATCCATCATTCAATAGCAATAATACAATAGGGAGAATAGAAACTCAGAGCACTCAGTAGAGCTACTAGAATAGAGAAGTCAATACTCGTGTAGCCTGAGCACATTCCTATTATAATATTGTGAATATATAATAGTTAGAGAGGCTTATGTGAGTTTGTAATGCATGTTTATTTGTAATCAATACAAGACAAACCGATCTCTTAGCTTTATTCCACAAAAGAGGACTAACCCGTATTTTTATACGAGGCCAATCTCCTCTATACATATTTGACTTTGTTAGTTTGTTGCATTTGTCATATTCATCACATGATCCAATTATTTGACTATGTGGTCTAAAATATCCTTCTAGTTTTTAGAACCAATAATATATATATATATAAGGGATGGTTCAAATTATACATAATGTAAAATAAAGAAGTTTTATACTCATTTATATTTTTTTCTCAATTTCATAAGTCATCAAATTAACCATTTAATTAGTTAATTATAATATCTCAATGATGCGTGCAAAAAATTAAATTAATCAGTTATGCATAAGTCCCTTATCATAATCATGTTATATAGTGGACTATGATCTTTACAAAAATTAAGTAAAAATAAATATAGTGATTATAAGGTTAATAATATCAGACTGATTTGAAACTTTGCAAACTTGATAAATACAATAAAAATAGTTAATCTAACGGTAGAATTGCTATATTACGAATCTGAGAAAAAATTATGGGTAAGTGTAAAACTTCTTAATCTTACATCAGTATAACATGTACCTTCATAAATGTATATATATTATGTAACATTGTATTACTTTTATCTTCCATTTTCTTTAAAAAAAAATTCAATGTTTTTTTTTTTAAAAAAAAATACCGAGGAATCCCTGCGAAGAATAGTTACCCAACGAGGACCCAAATTGACAATAGAGGTGAGGATAATGGAGGTAGGGATGGGGATTATTTTTTATAATAAGAGTGGGGATGGAAATCGAAAACACGCCCAATACCCAGATCTGTTCCCACCCTTACCTACCTCCAAAACCAAATTTTACTCGATACGAATGGGTTTGGAATGTTGGACTAGGTTTTAATGAGTTAAATTCCTCTTCGTTTCCCATTTTTTTAATCCAAAAAGGGCCAAACGCCTCAAACACTATTTTTACATTAAAAATGTAAAATTATATTTGATCTAGTGGTAAATTAGTATAAAAAGGAGAACGAGTGAAAGGCTTGCACCCCAAGCGAGGCGAATGTGGTCTTGTCGAAATTCTCCTAATAACCTTATCATCTTGGTCAACAACTTTATCAATTTGTTGTATATACTCGATCAAATGTCCTTAATCAACCAACCTTTTAACAAACTATTTAAAGGTATTGTAATTCTCTGTTTGATGGCCGTGATTTTTATAGCAGGAGTAGCAAAGCTTGGCATTCTTAGGTGGGATTGCCCCATTGGTTTTGGCAACCTGAAATATAACCGGGTCAAGGTGTCAAACATGATCATGTGGATCGTCTTATTAAGGATCATGTTGACTCATTTGTAACCTTTTTTACCGATTTTATTATTTGGACTATCATTCTTTATGCCTTTCTTAGAAGATACCTTATTCTTTTTGTCATTCCTTATTTCTTTCTTGTAATTAGTCCCATCTATAACTGCATTATCATCATCCACTTGTGCAAATTGATCAATTTGGCCAAGGAGGTCATCAAAATCTCTTGGGGGATTTCTAGTTAAAGAATTGTAGATATCATCCTTGTCTTTAGGCATGCCTCCCATTAAAGTGCTAATTGCGAACTTAATGTCGCAATCCTCGGCTTCCTAAAAAATCTCTAAGTATCTTGGAAAATATTCTCTAAAGGTTTCATTCTTACCATTCCTTATGTTTGTGAAGGCATCTAAGCTTTTGATCAACCTACTATTATAAAGTCTACAATTGTGTTAGTTTTATTCCTTCAACAAAAGCACGTTTACTTATAAGTTTATTGTGTCATTCAAGCTTTCGTTTGAAGAATTGCAATCAAGCCAAGCTATCGAAGCTATATGTTGCATTGATACTTCAAGAAGAATACAGTGAGTATTGGCATTTGAATTTGATTCTTTCTTAAAAGTTGTGTGTTCTTAATAGCTATATCATAAGTTTTCAAATCAAGATCAAAAGGTTTTTGAAAATGTTTTTCTTGTTCCGTAAGTGTTTGCACGCTGCAAACTGATTATGAAATTCTCAAACTTTGGTGTAAACTTAGTTGAAGAGATTTTGGATTAATTCGAAGTTGTTTGGTGTAAAAAAGAGTCAAAACGAGTTAAAAACAAGATCGGAACAAAATCTCTCCTAGTGTACTGGTACAAGGATTGTTAAGGTGTACCGATATAGCAGTTAGCTAAATTGGACCGATACAAGTTGGAAAAGTTGGACCAGTCTGACGTTGCAATATTCCAAGAATTGGTTTCCACAAAAATTAGTACTGGATCTATCCGGCAAGGAATTCTGGCAGCATATTTTTTATCGCAAATTTTCTATTAAAAGTTGTATCCTAATTCGAAAACTTTATTGACTCATATCTTTTTTTATATCTAAAACACACTGCCTTGGGTCAAATACATATCTTTTTACTTAGGTTTTGAGGGAGTTTTTCAAACCTTAGAGAGATTAAAATCTCAAAACATAAAATCCACCTTGAAGTTTTAATTCAGGCCAAAGCAAACATTCTTTATTTGAAAAATAAAACATATCCCAAAATGCGTGTGATTCCCAAACAATGTTAAAGAGATTGGTGCATTTTGGAGGCGGCTTACGCGATTCAAGTTGTGTAAGTCTTTACGATTTATGATTAATTGAGTCTGTAAAGTTTTGTGCATATAGTGGATTATTGAGGATTAATCCTACATTGCAGGGATACCTTGTTAATTCTGTTGTTTATTTATCTGTTTTGTGGCTTTATTAATTATTACATGCTAGAAAAATTAAACAGATTTTCTATAATTAAATTCCATAGACTTTTAGGGTTTACTTACTGATTAGATTAAAATTTATTATCCAACTGATGTGCTAAGAAATTAGTATATTGTAACCCACAAATTTATACTTTGGAGAGCATATATTTTTATATTTGTTATGTTTTTAGTATTTTTCAGGTGTTTGAAATTAAATCGAGAAGATTTAGAAGGACGAAGAGATTCGCTACGCGCAATGCCTTTGTTTAAGAAAATTATGGCATTGATCCGTAAGGAATTTGAAGAAAACTTTAGAGACAAAAGTTTTAAATCTTTGAGTTAGTTACACGTGGGAGAAAACTTTGCGTCAATCGGAGTTCGGAGCACAAAGTTATTGTCGGAATACGATCAATGCGCCAAAGAATTAAATCCAGCCAGGCCAAGCCATCCAAGGACCAAACATCCAAGCCATTCAAGTACCTAATCCCAGCCCATTAAGCAAAGAAAGCCCACCATCATTTCTCCAAAACCCTAAGCCATGCTCATCTTAATTATAAAAGAATGAGATAGCAGCCATGCACAAAAGATGAGCAGTCAGAGCACTAAAACACGATTGCCTTCAATTGTTCTTTTTCCTTTATTTTTTTCCTTTTTTTTTTCAATTTTTGCCGGAACCTTTATTTTTATTGTTGATAATATTTGGATGATTTGTGGACCATTATAATTAATTCAGAGCTATTTTTTTCTTTTTTAATTTATTTTCGCGTACTTAGGTAAGTATTTAGTTTATTTAATTATTTATTATTTAATTATGTTTTGTATTGTAATTATAAGCATGCTAGGCTAGGATATTTTCTAGGGTTGAGGATGATTATATATGATTGATTTCATTGCATGTATTCATGCCAATTAACTCTACCCATTTAATGCTTTAATATTAAAAACAATTCTTCCTATTGTATGCTAGTTTTGATTGATAAAAAAAATAAGATTTGATTCTCATTATAATTTGTTGGATTCAATTTATGATTTGTTAAAAGCGGATATAAATTGTGTTTTGACGGATATAATGAGTGTTTTGACCTCATACATACATTTGGCTATGGAATAATTCACAATTAGACTTCAAAAATTAATTGGGTTTAATTGATTTTATTTTTCGCATCTAATAAAGTCGAGAAACCAAATTAGTGCGAGACAAATAGTAGAGTTTATTAGGCATGAATATTAAGAACGTGATATCAAATATATGACTCCGTTTGTAATACTCCGTACTTTAATTTGTTTTAAATTGAAGTATATTAGCTTATTTATACTCATGTGAGTGATTGTTTTGTGATTCAGGTAGTCCAAATCGATTTCGGTTGGTAAATAAAAAGTTTTGTTTCTTCGCAATTCGTTAATTTTAGCTAACTTTGGGCTATCGTAATTTCTTCATTACTTATCCAATTAAGATTCTGTTCATGTAAGTGTCTATTTTTTATACCATTCTACAACTTTATGAATATCATCATAGTTTCACTTCATTTGTCTTATTTATCTAAAGTATGGCCTAGAACATGATGTTTTATTATTAATAAAGACCTAAAAGTGAGGTTTGAGGCAATAGATGATATGCGCACTTGATAATATGATTTTATTTGACTAGAAATGGATGATTTATACATGTATGTTCAATATGATGATTTTTCCTATTGATATCAATGATATATGATTAATTGGAGTATGAATTCACGTATTTAAGCAAGATATGCCATCTAAGCTTTATGATTACATGTTATTGATTCATATGGATGTTCTTTGGGTATGTATGTGTTGATTTGACAAGAAAAGGGTTTTGTATACACTAAAGGACATGGACATGATTTTGATAGAGTTTATATGGCATATGTAGTATCTACCTTATATTTGATACATGAAGTGGAACAAGATATGCCCCATGAACTTGATATTTATGTAATATAGACTTGTAATCAATGTTCCTTGCATATATATGCTTGGTTGTATCCAAGTGGATTTGTAAATGGGTTATGTATGCGCTGAGGAACATGGATATATGATGACTGAAGTTTAAGTGGCATGTGTTATTTTTAGTTGTTATAAAGAGCAATGTAGGCATGTTGTGCATCATTATTGTGTCAACCGCAACTTTGAAGATTCTTCGGCAAGCTTGAATACCTTTATGGCCTATTAAATGGGTGTATATCTCTTATCATGATGCTGAGAGCTCATTTATATATATATATATATATATATATTTATATATCTGTTCGGAGGTTACATGTCATGGCAATTCGTGGAAGTTTCATTTCTATCTTGATATTGTCTTATCGGATATGATTGATTGATTGATCTCTTGGAAATGATTATACTTGGTCGTGGATGACCAAGGGTGATGTGAATATCTGTTTTCATGGTGCTTGTCGGGATGGAAAAATAGGCAGGGCTCAATGCTCTTAGGTTGAAAAGCCCTAAACCCCCGGGGGAGATTGTTTGGCCGCCTATAAGCCATCGGTGAAAGACCCGGGAACCTAGGCATTGGCAATGCACCATTGGTTTGATTCCTTTCTATGGAAGATGGACGGGTTATTGTTTCACTTCTTGGGTATGATGAAGGTATGCCATTTTGAGGCAATGAATTCGATGATGAGATTCTAGTTCAGGTTCTCGTTGACAAGAACTGTGATTATACTGTATGCTTTTGAAACGAATGGATTATATATGGCCATCTTGGCTTGGTTTCTCATCGGCATGCATTGTCAAGATTCAGTAATAGGTTGACACAAAGGGAGGTAACCTGCATATGCATGAGCACGCATCATCATGATCTAGTTATATTTTGTGATATGTTACAAATAACTTTTAGATTATATGAGGAATATGTTTATTTGGTTTACAGTAATATATCAAAGAATGTTTTCAAAACTTTTCACTTCTACTTTCCCCCTACTGAGCTACGAGTTCACCCCGTGTTTTATTTACAATTACAGGTACACAGGGGGTGAACGATGGTAACGGAACTACGGGTTCGGAAATGAAATAGATAGCTCTGATATAGATTCATTTTGTTATGTATATGTTATCTCGGGAAGCCACGGCTAGCCCGAAGTGTTATCTACTGACTTGCACCTACTTAGTTTGGTTTTGTATATTGGTTACTTTTATGCAGAATTATGTACAGTACTATCTTCTTCTATCTTCCTGATTGACATGTATGATATTTACTGTTTGAATTTCTTTATGTATTTACATATATACCCATTTTAGTCAATCTAAGATGGGTTAGTAGCACTCCAGGTCTTAATTACGGGTGTTGTCCTGTAAATTAAGGCGGGGGTGTTACAATTGGTATCAGAGCATAGGTTGACGAATACTTGGGCTTGATGGGGACGAAATGTGTTGTGATTCTCGAAAGTTATTCCTGTATCTGTCGGTAATTGTGATATTTGTATTCATGAGGCCGTGTTTAGTCTTTACACTTTGAATTAGGGGGATGGTTTTGTATCCTACAGCTCATTTAGAGTTTGTTAGCCAATATGGTGTGGCAAGTTGTTTCTTCATTGATTTTAATTATCATGATTATCGATGGTCGTATCTTGTGATTAGACCTATTCGGAGTCTTAATATTTGACATTTATATTTTGGCCTTGAGAATTTGGTACCACCTGATGTGGGTACATTACTTGGAAAATTCTTTTTTTGTTTTACTGTGTCCCATGTGAGAATGGTATAATCATTCTTTCAGTGGTAAGCTAGTAAGTTATAGTTTCGTCATATCGTCCGCTCGTTATTTCCTAAGGTCGTTCTGTTTGTTTTGCTTTTGGATTAGATTTTTACCTCGTGTGATTTTGGTTAGTCTCCTAAGAAGAGGAGACCAGATGTAATTCGGAATAAAGGTCTAATTTTCTTTGGTAGAAAATATTTGAAGTGACCTGATAAGTAGCACGGGAATTGGCCAAAATGATCAATCCTCTTAGAGTATGACGAGGTAAGGATTGTTATAGATGCCGGTAATAGGGTCACCATAGAAGGGAGTTTCATTCTTGCGGTTTATGGGGAAGGAAGGTTCTTCCAGATAGTATAGATCAATATCTTTAAGGGAATAGTAAAGAGTTGCATTCTTCATTCAGTTTTTAAGGATTAAGGAATTGATCTCTTCCTTCACTGTCTCTCAAAACACATGAGGTAAGGTATTTAGTATGTGGGAGAGTATGACGTTCACAATATAGCATTTTCTTCTTCTAGGGGTTAGTTATATCTTGTGGGAAATCTCATGATAAAAAGACAAAGAAGTTTGTGGTGTTTATAATAACCTCAATTGTACTTTTTCACACACAGCTTGAAACTTTTGAATAAATCAAGACGTTGGGTAGATGACGAGCATATTCTGTGGTAGTGTGAAACTAGTAATGTGGATTACGTATGATCAATTGTGGAAACTATTTTAATGTGCCGTTTTAGAAATTTCTCAAATTAGAAACTTTTGTATCTTGATTGTTTTGGATTTAAATTTATGGGTTATGGAACTTTTTGTGGGTTTAAAGTATTAATCTTTAGAGATGACCTTTATTCACTTTGTGTATCCATATGCTTCTGACTTTTTGGACATAGATTAATGATTCTATATGACACCTTTATAAGGGAAACGGTGTTGTGGAAGGACTATTGAATTTAATCGGCTACTTAACTAATGTTAAGAAATTTCATAGTAACCAGAAATCACCTTATATTGTGGTATAAAACTATTATGATTTTCCTCTATTACGGAGTAATATTTTTGATTAAGTCTATAGGTGATTGATGATATGCTTCGGTGTATGATTTTGGGTGACGTAAATGTTTAGAAATTTTTCGATTTATACTTATGGATGTTAATATCGTTGGGCCATGAAATCCATGAGATGTTGAGATGTGAAAATAGATTGGGATTTAATGGGCATATAATTATGGTTTCTCTAAATTTGGGATTATGGTTTTTTATACTTATATACACTTAGGTGCCAGGAAGTTGATTCCTGTAAGATTTGTGTATTATGAGTATGTGATAATTGTAGTGGTGTGAATTGAGGTTATCTCAAGTTCTTTATGAGAATGTTGGGGTATATGGTTTTTTTTTTCTTCAACTGAGGTAAGACTTCTATTTGGAAGAGGATCTTGTATAAACGTTTATGGGTTACAGTTGTGGATTATTTATAGTTTAACCATTGGAGCCAAGGAAGTTGAATTAAGCTTACTATTATGGAATGGATTTAAAATATTCTTTGTTTTTATGGTATCCCTCGTCATAAAGATTCCTTGCATGATATGGAACGGTAACCCCATAACTTTTGGGCATATTGAAAATATATATGGGAATGCATAAATATTCTCAAAACCCTTAAGGTGCACCATTGGTTTAATTTTTTTGTATGGAAGATAGACGGGTTGTTGTTCCACTTCTTGGGTATGATGATGGTATGCCATTTTGAGGCAATGAATTCAATGATAAGATTCCAGTTCAGGTTCTCATTGACAGGAACTGTGATTATGTTGTATGCTCTTGAAGCGAATGGATTATATATGGCCATCTTGGCTTGGTTTCTCATTGGCATGCATCGTCAAGATTCGGTAATAGGTTGACACAAAGGGAGGTAACATGTATATGCATGAACACGCATCATCATGATCTAGTTATATTTTGTGATATGTTACAAATAACGTTTAGATTACATGAGGAATATGTTTATTTGGTTTACAGTAATATATCAAGGAATGTTTTCAAAACTTTCCACTTCTACTTTCCCCCTACTGAGCTACGAGCTCACCCCGTATTTTATTTACAATTACAGGTACACAGAGGGCGAACGATGGTAACGGGACTATGGGTTCGGGAACGAAATAGATGGCTCTGATACAGATTCATTTTTGTTATGTATATGTTATCTTGGGAAGCCATGGCTAGCCTAAAGTGTTATCTACTAACTTGCACCTACTTAGTTTGGTTTTGTATATTGGTTACTTTTATGCATAATTATGTATAATACTATCTTCTTCTATCTTCTTGATTGACATGTGTGATATTTACTGTTTGAATTTCTTTATGAATTTACATATATAGCCATTTTAGTCAATCTAAGATGGGTTAGTAGCACTCTAGGTCTTAATTACGGGTGTTGTCATGTAGATTAAGGCAGGAGTGTTACACCGTCACCCTAGTATTTTATTAATTGATTATTTAATTAGTATTTTATTAATTAATTATTTTATTAGTATTTTTAGTTGATAAACCATCCTTCCCTATTTTTAAGCTAAATTAGGAATTAATTAGAATTAGTGAGTAAAATATGTATGTTCGATCCGTCAAGTTCTTATGGTTCGACATCGCACTTGCCTAAGCTATACTATATACCAATTCGTGCACTTGCGAGTATATAAAACATCCACGACACCAACCGTTAAATAAAAACCTAATTTACTTATACACACGCAAGCTTCAGACTTTTCAACTATTTATAATAAACTGGACAGTGAATTGCTTGGTTAGCTCTCTAAAGCTGTCAATTTGCCAGCAGGGCAACTTTGTGAACCAACGAAAGGCTGAATCTCCTAAGCTTGCAGCAAACATTCGATACATCACTGCATTATCAAAAACTTAATAAGCCATCACTTGCTTATAAAAGCAGACATGGTCGGCCAGGTTAGAGTGGCTGTTGTACACATTGAATTTTGGTGGACTAAACTTCTTCGGTGGGGATGAATCAACAATTCTTTGAGTAAAAGGGGGAGCATTGCTCTTCCCTTAATGTCTTTCTAGAAAATTCTTTTATTGTCCAAACTTTTGGCAGAAACTTTATTTGCCATCATTGAGTAAATTAACTTCCTTAAGTCAGCTTTCACCTAGTTTTTTGTTTGGCTTTCCACTTAGGTGTTCCTTTGCTAACCAAACCTATGAAAAACACTCGTTGGAGTTCAGCTTTGGCCAAAATTTATTGGTTCATCTTTATACGCAGCTAATTTTCCTTTGCCTTTATTGGAATGAACGTTAGTAGACTTCAATGTCCTATCATCCTCTCTGGTGGATGAGACATTGGAAGAGACCTCCTGGCCATCCTAATAGAGCTTTCTCTAGTACTAATTTTTCATAAATTAGAAGAGGGTGTCTCTCTCTATCATGAACTTTATAAGCTCAATCTAAGAGTCGACTTTGGTGCCACTCTTGTCGGGTAGTTATTGTTAAACTGGTTTTCGTTGATGGCGGTGGTAGAAATTTTCCTCTGTGCCTGTGCCTGTGGAAGGAGGATTGCTGCTAAGTGGGTGCAGTTCCAGACACATGAATGCTTTATAAATATTGGTCACTAGGTTATCTACTCTTGGTTTAAACCATGGTCATGAAGTTTAAGGCTGTGTATGGGTTTGATGGTAAAAGCAGAGTTGGTAATGGGAAAACATAGCAAAGTTGGCTAATCACTTAGTTTCCCACAAACGGTACCAATTTTGAGTGCCAAAAAATTAGGTCACCTCATATGAAAAGTGTAATGAAGCTAAAAAATGAAAAATAGTTAATAAAACCACAAACAACATAAATAGACGGATAATTGTTTAGAGGATGGTTGATTGAACCCAAAAATTGCATTTTTAATTCCTTAAACAAGGCTCAATTAATTTATAGTTACTGTCTAAAACCAAAAATTGCATGTAAATTCAAATCAAGTATGAAAAGAAGGCATTGCATTGTATTTCTGTATTACTAAGCCATTTTGCAGGCCTAAAGTCGTTAAACAACTGAGTTTGTATGCAAGATAGAAGGTTGGAAGCGAAAAAGTGCAAAAAGAAAGTCCGAAAAAGAAGTCAATATTCATTTCGAAGTCCAAGGCGAGGAAAACTCCGCAAACTACCCCCCAAAGCACTAGCAAGAAGAGAATAGTAAGTCCCCAAGTATGAATGAAGTGAATGCAAGTGTCTAAGAGTGATTCCAAGAGGAAAAAAACTCAATTGAATCAATTCCGAAAGTTTCTGAGCAAAATCGAGAATTGCCGTAAAAAGCCCAAAGTGATAGTTGATCAAAATTTTTCTATATTGGAAATTTGGAGAAATCTTCAGAAATAAAAGTTGTAGAGCTTTAAATTACCTACGCATAGGTGAAAATGATGCGTCAATCGGAATTCGAAATAAAAAAATTATGAGCAAAATAAGAAGTAGCCAAAAGAAAAAAAAATACATGAGGATTGATCCCCACACCAGGATCGATCCCCATTTCAAATTTTGGCCCGTTTTCGATTTTTAACTATTTTTAACCTGTTTCTTTAAGGATCATCCAACCCACGATCATAGACACTTGTGGAACATATAAAAAGTCATATATCTCATATTTTAAGGTACAACACAATTTAGAATCGATTAACAAAAAGGCAGAGAGCATCGTAACTTTCTGGGAGTTTTTGCGCTTGTCTGACGATCGAACTTTGAGAGTTTCTTTTTTTCTTTCTTTAAAATAATTGTTAGGTTGGTTTATTCATATTATTTTGAGGCTGGAACATCAGTGTAATCAACATTTATTCTTCATTCAATTCAGTTTTAATTCAAGTTTCAATCGCGTGCCAGGTAAACCCTAGTTTTTCGTTTTCTTTTAATTTAATTACTTTTAATTATTTGTTTGCTTTTCTATTCATTAATTAGTTGTTTGAGATCATATATATATATATATATGTATATATTCTGGAATCAACCTTAAACCCTCGTTTTGGGGTTGGTTCTAGGGTTTATAGGTCTATTTTGTCAATTTTTCGGGTTTTTGTCGATTTATGCTTGATTCTCGCTTTATATTCAAATAATTTATCGTTATTCCATACTATTCATGTGTGATTCATTATTCATCATTAGTAATCTGATTTTCTAAAATTTTTAGAGTTTTAGTCGATTTTGCATAGTTTTTGTCGGTTTTGAGTTTGTTTATTATTTTAGCCGTAAAATTTTCGTTTTAAATCGGAATTGCAAAATTCCAAAGCTAAAAGTTTTCAAATATGATTTTATATATTTTTAGGTATGTGTTTACTATTTTTCATAATTTATAAGCTTATTTGCATGTTTAATTGGATTATGTCTAGCTAAATCATTTGTTAGGAGTTTGTAGTGAAAGATGCATGATTAACCTTTAAATGTAATCCAATTTAGGTTTGAATCTGATTTTTTCATTGGTTGTAGATTACCTACTGAATGTATGAGTATTTTCTTATCTTTGCATGCATTAAAAACATGTTTCCATAAGTTAGCTCAAAAGTTTTATTTGATTAAGAACCGTAAAACGTCAATTCATAGATTTTCGCACCAAAATCCTATCGTGGCTGATTTGAGGACGATATTTATCCTCTAATTAGTTGGGTTAGTTTGTTAAGTGAATTGGCTAATTTGGCACTATTTTAGTATTTATTCACGTAAGTGCTGAAACAGTGATAGTTTTGACTTTCGGCATTCTTTTTAAGACGGATTTGCTTTGAATCATATTCAAACCTTGTAGGAGTGTTAAGCTACTGATTTTTTGAAAATTTAATCAACTTGAATTGTTTTTGTCATGCACTAGTAATACTAGGTTTTAAATTACACTTTTTCAAAGTCAAACAGCTCCACTATCGAATTCTATTGCTCAAAGCTAGTTTATATAGTCTTTATCACGCATAGGTTATCATATACTTGTAGTATCAATATAATTAGATGGTTGGACAGTTTAGGAGCTCAATTTAAAAAAAAAAATTGTTTAAACTTATATTTGGATTACCCGATTGGACTAGTTTTGTATTTTTTAATTACGGATACCCCTAACGTTTGTTTCTCGTTAATTTAAGTTCATTTAATATTCTATTTTGTTTAGTTAGTAAGCTATTTTAATTAATTAATTTATTTTTAGTTCATTTGCATGTTCCTTTAGTGCATTTAGGAAGCCTTTTATGTAGATAATTTGCGCTTGTGGATTCCCTTTACTTTTGCATTCTAGGATTATATTTGTCTTTAGTTTTAGCTTAGTTAGTTAGTAGTTTTAATTTAGTTTTTATTTCCTTCCTTATTCCCCATTTCAATCATCTTTTCTTTTTTATTCTTTCCTCTTAGGAGAGATACCTAGAAGAAATATATTATTTACTTTTCTTGTGGTTTGATCTTGAACTTCCCCAAGTATACTATAACTTGATCGTCTATACTTGGGTGCAATACTTCGCACTTTTTGCGCGTAGTCATTAATTCTTCTGTACAATTTTTGTTGCTGTCCAGCAATACGTCCACCCTTGATTATATGCATTTTAGAGTTTTAATAGTTGCTGTGTTATTCCTTCTAATAAAACAGTGAATTGGGGATCAGATCATCTTTAAAGGCATTACCCTTTCCCATTTATAAGTATAACATAGGGTTAACATTAGGGTTTGTACGAAGGATAAATTACAAAAGAAGATAAATTTGAGTACTATAATATTTTATATCTCTCCAGATTCTCATTCATATTGTTTTTAGTATTATCTATGTTCAGATAGGAATCAACTTTATCTCCTTTTTAGCACATGCCATCCTCCAACTTAGCATCATTCTTCACGTCTGTTGGCCAACTTATCAAGTCGGTATTAATTTCCACTATACTCTAATCTACCAGATCGGACCGGACTAAACTATAGTGGTGGTCAAAATCGGGCTTGGAGTCTTACCTGTACTGTTATCCGATCTTCCAATAGTCTAAGCATGTTTGGCTCTCAATCATTAGGTCGGCTGGTATAGTTTGACCGATCAACCTGCTTTCCATTTTTAGCCTTTCACAACAATTGCGCCAGAAATAAAAAGGAATATATATATAAATGGTAATTATAACCTAGACAAGAAACTTATACCTCTTATTAGAAAGGCATTTATACCTCAATTACCTCTACACTCTAATGACCTCCATTTATTCATAGAAAAAATCAATCCCAATCTGAAACATTTATATATACCATTATAATATATTATTGATTTTTCCAGT
This sequence comes from Lonicera japonica, assembly GCA_021464415.1. NCBI lineage: Eukaryota > Viridiplantae > Streptophyta > Magnoliopsida > Dipsacales > Caprifoliaceae > Lonicera > Lonicera japonica. The sequence continues at coordinate 13,141,860 of CM038467.1, read as the reverse complement.
CCTATTTTAAGGAAATTTGCCTCTATCCAGTCCTCTTTAATTTTCAATGATACAAAAAACATATAATGTTCTTAGGTAGCCTGACTATTGCTAGAGGGAGAAGGGTATCTACTGCATTGGATTATTATATATATATATATATATATATTAAATTTAATTAGATATTACAACAGATCTAATTGGATTGGATTATTATATAGTTTATGTGCTCATCAAACTATATTGGGCTTATATTTGTGTTGATACAGGTTTAATTCCCCAATGCGGGATTAATATTCTCAAGACAAGCGCTTTGTGCCAGATCAGGAAACATAAAGAGAAAGAATACCTCATCCAAGGTATTGTCCAGTATTCACGTAATTCATGCAGCAAATAATCAAGTGAATAGTGCAGAAAATTATGCAGCAGAGAATCAAGAGAATCTGAATATAAAGTCAAAGATTGATACGCAATTGAATAGTGAAATGGGCTACTCTCTAGAATTATGGGATCTGATTTGTATTTTCCTAATATACGTTGTAAACATGTGTAGTGAGTTCTTAAAGTTGATTAATAAAATTTGGGGGAGGCATTTGCCCCTTTCTGTTTTAAAAAGAACAAAAAACCAAAATAAACAGCATTCAACGTAAAATGAAGTGCGGATACAAAAACAAACTCGAGATGTTGATACGTTAGGCAACCTCACTGCACACCAAGGACCCGCTGGTTGCATTGGAATGTGAGAACCTAGGATGAATCCATGATGCATACCATCTGCAGAAAAGTGTAGCAGTTGCTGTGCCAGTTTTATTAATGAAAGGTCTCAAAAGCTTTGAAGATATATTCAATAATACTTGATTGTAAATAAGCTGTGGAGAAACATTGACAAGTCACAACAACAACAAAGACTATAGAAGTATTGCAACATAGACCTGCCTTTCTTCAGTAGCCAAAAGAGAAATATGTATTAGAGCTAAACAATAACCCCTTATTCTACCTTTCACCTGAAGCTCAGTTCACTCTCGTGCAATTTACTCTACCTGTCACTTGAAGCTCAGTTCACTCTCTAGCAATTTATATGTTGCTAGATACAACTTGAAAAGAAGAGCAGCACACAACCTATGAAAACCTATTGCAAATGTGTAATATAAGCCCTTCTCGATCTTGAAAATTCCTACATTTCAAGTTGCTGCAACAAGAAATCCAACTGAGTGATCACCCTCCTACACTACTCGGTACTCGCAACTTATAAGAGATTTAATAAATAAGAGCTTAGTGCTGAGCACTTGAAGGATTACTCACTGCTGTAAATTCGTTATATCTTCACGACCATACAATAGCTATGTCATTCGTTACAACTTAGTCCCCATTTATGTCTCTTTGCTAATCAATTCCCACTTGCTACCAAGACTGACTAATCAATTCTCACTCGCTACCAAGACTGACCTTGAAAAGGCTCATGGGCTAATAACGACAAAAGTTGTTCTTATCGACTCCTCTCTGAAAACACGAGAAAATAATTTCTCCATATTATAACAGAATCCAAAAAAATTCTCAATAAAAAACAATCAGAACTCCATCAGTCCATCTTCTCTCCCTCCTCCCTATCCTTCCAAATACACTTTGATACCTCCTTGGGAGAAGGTAAACAAGACTATAAATAATTAAGGGAACAAGGAACAACAGTCATATAGAAATGGCTAAATTAAATGCAAAATGAAAAAACAAATCTGGCACATAAACCAAAACCAAAGTAAAGTAAAATTTTGAATTTATCAATATCTTGTATAATGTTGGTGTCATTAGTGTCTCTTTGCTATTCTCCTCCAACTTTTTCCTTTCTTCTCCTCTAAAAGAACCTTCTCCACCAACTTTTTGCGGCTTCTTCCTTCACTTTATACTTTATCTGTCCTTCGAGCCTACCAATCTGTTCATCCAGATTAGCAATTGCATTCTTCACCTTTACACGAGCTATATCCTTCTCGTCTCCAAAATTTTTTTCTTTTATGGCAACCCCTACTTTGGACCACCCATCACTCCATGCAAACTCCCCAACCGCCGCGGAAGTGACGATAGCTTCCAAAACGGAAGCATAAACAAGAAGGTGCGAAGCATTCTCAAGTAATTTGCTCGGCAACACTTTCTCTTGTTTGAGGATCTCATCTAGGTCTTTGTACATATGACCGTAAATGGATTGTACAAGCCTCATCTTCTTGGCATCCTCCCGGTTCATTCTAATAATAATTGCATGATCCTGTTCAAGTTGTTTTGAAGGAACGATAACATTCTGGGAATTCATCAAAACTGGGGCCAAACCAGCTTTGTCCTGTTCAATCTAGATTTGAAATACATAAAACGAGACAAAATTCAGAATCAATAAGTTGCGTTACTATTATGTTTTTTAGAAAGAATGAGTTATGAGCTCTTTTTCTAAAAATATATTCAAGGGTAGGACACCTTACTTTTCCATAACACATGAAGTACATCCTCCACAATTTGTTTAAGCCACAAGGACAATTTTCAGTTTCTGTCCATTAAAAAGACTACTTGTTTTGAATGGTCCATTACAAAGTTACCACAATTTTTTATCCCTAAATCCCGTGGGTGGTCCCTAGGCCTCACCAACCATCACTCCACTACCGCCACCAACTGCTATCCACTGCAGGAGTGGCAGGTGGTAGCGGCCCATTGGTGGTGATTAAATAATTTTTTTTAAAAAATAAGAAAATTGAGAAAGGGCATTTTAGGTAAAGAAAAACAAGTGTCCTTATGTTCACATCAAAAGGTAAGGTATCCTTCTTTTGGATATAATCATGGGGGGAGCCGGTTGCCTCTTTTATGTGACACAAAACAAGAATATAAATATATATTAAATGTATAAGATAACTAAATTCATTACCTGTCTCCTGATGTTTTGGAGTTTGCTGATGAGAAACGCTGCGCCAGGTCCGCCAAATTTCCTAACCATCTACATTAGACACGTTTAATTAATGGAATAAAATATAATTTTCTGACAATAGCTTCACATTTTAGAATAGTGGGCGGAGTATGTATACACACACATATAAGCATCCACCAAGACAAAGGAATCAATAGAAATTCTGAAGGTCGTTAAATTCCTCATTTCAGTTTGAATACAAGTCTTCATATAAATCAGTCACTACATGTGTAATATTTGAAAGTAATTATTGTTTCACTTCTGTTATTAAGATTAATGATAGATTCATGAGAAACGAGAACTTGGAATTTGTCAAAACTATGGTAATGGTATAAAATTACTATTTTCAAACTTTCTTTCCTTCCCTGTGATATGTAACAAGGAACATTTTGCAATAAAAAAGAGGCACTTTTACTTTATTAGAATTTCCCGTGCATTGTTATGAGAATTAAATGCATACATCAGATTGAAATATCTATGAATCATGGCAGTGCATAAATATGTTAGGCTACTTATAATTCGGATTCTTGGAAAGGTCGCTACCAATTTAATTCTTAAAAATAATTGAATAATTTTCTTTATCACTCCAACATAGGATACACAACATCGTTAGCCCTCCTCAGACCCAGACACCACTTCCCACCCTGGCCGCAATACAAAATCTTGGACCCTACCCAGAGGAAAGAACACGTAGTCGTCAACTAGTATTTCATTGGGTCTTTTTGGGAAATATCATTGCCAATAATACAAAATTTGTGATTTTTGAACTAATAAAGTTGAAATTTTACCAAAAGATAATACAGCATTTGAGAAAAACTCCAAAACATAGGTTTACTCCCTATTTTCGGAAGGCATCTAACTTCCACTGTTTTTTTTTCCCTTGTGGACTAAATTACTTATGTCTTCTCTTTCTGTCGAAATACCCTATTTTTCTCCAGTATCAAAGCCAAAGAGAAAGCCCTACTTTCACTCTCTAGATTTACACCCGATCACAACGAAAAACTTAAATCGAAGTTTAAATTTTAAAAAAATAAAATCAGAACACGAAGAACAGATGGGTCTTAGTAGTAAGGGAATTGGAGAGTGGAGACTGATGGGGAAGAAGGGTAGTAGGGTAATAATGAAGATAAGCCATGCGAGATATGGGGAGGTTTTTGGGTTGAGAAGCAATTCGAGTTGGGTGATATGGAGATTGTGGCTGTGTGTGCTTATTAAAGAGGAAGAATAATGGCAGCAGAAATTGCTTTGGAAGTTGACAGTGGCAGTGGCGGCGGTGTAAATTCAAACAGTGAGGGTTGATAATCACATGCATAATTCTGACCCAGTATAAATTTGGTTTATATAAATATAGAGAGCCAGCAGAAAATTCTCTCTATATATGTGCACAAAGGAGAACATGATAACATCCCAAGTTAAAACAATCCCAAACCTAATGAAAAGAGAATGGTTGACTTCAATCAACATTTTAAATCATGCACAATTATAACCCAATACATGCCATACATGCTGCAGGAGAAAAATTGTATGCATGTGAAACATGGGAGGAAAACAAATCCATCGGTAAATTTCAACCAGAAATCTTTAAATTTAGAAACATAAAAAGCCTAAATGTTCAAATGCTTAAATGTCAAAAAGCCCAAACAGTGAAATACGATTTAGTAGTTAGAACATAAATTCTAGTATTCTACTTAAATAACCCATTAATCTCAATGTTTCTCAGAAGATAATATCAGTGAGTGCTTCAATGGATATAACTAAACAAATATCAGGATTTGGTAGGCAGAAGAAGCTTAAACACAAACACAAGTGATGGTAAAAGAAAACCCTAACAGAAATACGATTCAGTACAGCAATGATACCTAAATCATTCTATTCACCTCATTGTTCTCCCACCATACAAGATCAGTGGAAAGCTAATGGATTCAATAAACAAAGATCAACAAAAAGTACAAACAGATCTAGCATTTAGTAGGCAAAAAAACTCAAAACACAAATATGAGTGGCGAAGTAACGGATTTAATGAGCATATAAACAAAATAGAGGGTATTGATTTCACTTTATTCACAAATGTCGATGAGAGAAAAATCAGAGTAGAGAAACCCTCTTTTGTTTTCTTGAGAGAGAAACACAGGAGAATACCATTTTTATCCTTTTTTTTTTGCGAGAGTGAGAAACAGAAAGTGAATAATGTCGGTGTAAGAGTAGTTTTTTTTGGCTCTAATAGTAAGACTGTAAGAGAGAGTTTATATAGGCCTCTTGGTGGAGTGTTTTCTCACTATGTAAGATCAGTAAGAGCTAATGGATTCAAATATTCAATAAACAAAGATCAACAAAAATTCTAAAAGTATGAACAGATCTAGCATTTAGCAAGAAAAAATCCTTTACATACAAACACATATATTATATGCTATATGCTATATCTAGGGAAAAAGGCAAATTAGACCCTAAAGTTTGGGTCTAGATTCAATTATTCCCCTGATGTTCCAAAATCGTCAATGTCTCTCCTAAAGTTGCATAAGTGGTTCAATTCCTCCCCCGGCTCTAACTCTGTCTATGATTTCTATCCAAATCTTTTACACTTAACCCCCTAAACTTTTAAAATTGACACTAAAAGCCCTTTATTTTGCCTTTTAATATTTTACCCCACCCACCATTGCCAGCCACCGATATCCATCTTTCCCGGCCACCAACCTCCCCCGACTACATGAAAACACAATCATCACCACACCTCCAACCTCCTCTAACCATCAACACCACTTTCAACCACCAATTCCTCCGACGGTTCGACTTTTGTTTCGTCCATCCGTCAATATCACCTCCAATTCCGGCCACCTTTTTCAACCCACCTCCGACCACTACAAACAACCACCATTATATATATATATATGTGTGTGTGTGTGTGTGCACTACAAATCAGCCAAGATCTAACAACAATAATTATTCAATTAATAAGTCAGAGACTTATTTAGAAAAAATAGGTTACATAGTAAAATTACAATCATGAATAATAGTATTTCATTTCTTGATGAAGAGCTTCTTCTAACAAAAACTGAGATTGCTACTTCAAATCAGGGCTTTAATCTGAACATAAGAATACAAAACTCCATTTGATTGAGTGCCCCATCACCATCAAAGTCACCTCCTTTCAACATACCCAAAAGATCATTGTCACTCAAATCTTGCAAACCCAAAAGGGCAGAGTTCTTCTTGAGGCTGTCAAAAGTGATGATCCCTTTATCAACATTCATTAACAATTGAAACCCATTGCATAGTTCTCCGATTAAACCTTCCCCACCCAACTTTTCGGCCATGATTGGCAAAAGATCTTCGAATTGAGACTGATTCGTGGACTCCATTAAAGATAAAATTGAAAGAGGGGGGTATTTTGTAGATAGAGAAGAGATAGAGAGAGATGATGTGGGATGAAGAAAGATTATGGGAAGATAAATAGGGGTGGGGAAAAAAAGAGTGGAGGAGGGTTGTTGGGGGTTTTCGAAGAAGAAGGAAGGGGCAATGGGAAGACAATTCATAAATTGTAAGGGATTTCTTGATTGTGTTTTCATGTGTCGGAGGAGGTTGGTGGCTGGGGAAGATGGAGATCGATGGCTGGCGATGGAGGGTGGGGGTGTTAATTGGGTTATGTGTTAACAAAGTATAAATTAAGGAGGTTTAATGTCACTTTTAAAAGTTTTGGGGTTAAATGTAAAAGATTTGGACCGAATTATAGGAGAGGAATTGAACCACTTGTGCAACTTTAGGGGAGCCATTAACGATTTTGGAACATTAGGGGAAGAATTGATCTAGACCCAAACTTCAGGGTCTAATTTGCATTTTCCCTAATATTTATGATATCTGCAAAAGGCACTGTTCACCAAAAAGAATCTTGCAATATTAACTACACAGTCTTTTATTATTCTTTATACAAATTTTTTTAGGGATTCAAAAAACATTGCACCTTATTATATGGATACTATATGTGATAATATGAAGTATCTTCAAAGACCATTTTATGTGATGACTGATGAATGACATTCTTTATTGCATTGGTGACAAAGATTCTGGAAATTTTAGTGATGTTAACCATGGGTTTCTACTTTTGCGACTTCCTTCTTATTTTTAAAACTTTTTTTCCTCGCCTCATCACACCAATGACAGAAGATATTACAGAAACTCTTAAAAGCACTACATATAGTCATATACAAAACTAAACAATTGGGGTTCAACGCACACCAGAAATAATCTAATTCAAAGTAAAACCTAAATGATATAAACATAGCTACAATATGTAAATATAACAGATTAATGTAGAGCAGCCGATTAGAACCATAATTATGTCCAATGAACAAGGGGAAAGGAGAGGGTGAGAAGATACCTTCGACTTTGTGGAGGATTCAAGTGTCGACAAATGGCGTGGGAGAAGGTGAAAGAGTGAACGGTTCCTTCGCGCACAGAGAAGACGGCGAGCAACTAGGATTTTTTTTATTTTTTTTTGGGATAGCGGATTCTGTTTTTGAAAAGCAACATATGTTTATAAGATAAAATGTATATTTATACGAGCGTTGCTATTTTTTTTTTTTATCTTAAATATGCTGGCTGTGTCTAGGCCCAGTGCAAAATCAGGCCGGTAAAGTCTGATGGTTTGAGCGTCAATCTATCTCAATATTTACTTGATTTCTCTCCTAATTTAAAAAAGGGACTTTTTTTTTAAAGGACAAACTCTATAATCTCTTTCTAACCAAGGACAATTTATTTTTGGAATTAGTTTAAAGGACAAGTTTTTAATAAAGGACAACATAATAATAAATTAATATACAATTAAAATTTAACAAAATCCTGCTATTACCCTTCTTGAAAATAAAAAATCGGAATTAAAATTAAAATTTTAAATAACATATTTTTTAACAAATAATATTTAAATAAATAAATCTAAGATAACACAAATTTAAAAGTTGGTTTGAATTAGTTTTGGCGATAATGACAACAAACAAAAAATTAGTTTTGGCGATAATGACAACAAACAAACATTCAAATTCAAATATGTAAAATACTACCAACGTTCAGACATATTAAACAACAGCAGGGAAAATCAAATATGTCTGATATTATACCATAATACACATGCATATATATATATATATATATATATATACACATCTACTTATTTCATGCAAATGGAATAATGACACTGTAAAAATCATCAAAATTTAATTAGTATAAAACAATAAAAACCCAATTTCGTGAAAGTGTGTACCTGGATTTAGTATTCGAGCAAGAAATCCATTAACAACGTGTTGAAACCGACTTGTAAAAATCATTATAATCGGACAACGGAGTAGATCATAACTTTACGTTCAATACACTATATAGAGCTGATAAAGCAAACCAACAACGCAAACGAGTACGTAGTAGATCCCCCGCACATAAAACGATAGCAAACTGTTTGTGTTTTGCCGATGGAGAATAATGAATACATAGCAGTAGGAAAAATACCACACACTAAGAAACGAATCTGAATAAATCAAGTATGTAATTAATAATGAGCTAAAAATCTTATGTTCATATGTAATAAATTGGGCCATGGCAAAGAAAGCAGTATTATATAATAATTGGCCCATCTTCTGAAAAAAAAAGGCCCAAGCTATAAAAGGATATGAAACCCGGCCTTCTACAATTTAAAAAAAAAAGTAACTTTGGTTAATAAAATATGTCTAATATTTGTTTACATAATGGGAGTATTTTTTGATGATGCCTACATGCATTATGTCTACTTTTATTTACAAGTAAGCCATTAGATTAATTCGTTGTAGGTCAATATGTCTGATATTGATATGTATAGAAAAAGGTGTCAATCCCATTTATTTATCTTATTTACTGTAGTTGCATGTGGCAAATTGGTATTAAATGCGCCGTTATTAAAACTTTTATATTTCAATATGTCTAATATTTGTTTACATAATGGGAGTATTTTTTGATGATGCCTATATGCATTATGTCTACTTTTATTTACAAGTAAGTCATTAGATTGATTCGTTGTAGGTTAATATGTCTGATATTGATATGTATAGAAAAAGGATGTCAATCCCATTTATTTATTTTATATACTGTAGTTGCATGTGACAAATCGGTATTAAATGAGCCGTTATTAAAACTTTCATATTTCAATATGTCTAATATTTGTTTACATAATGAAAGTATTTTTAGATGATGCGTACATGCATTATGTCTACTTTTATTTACAAGTAAACCCTTAGATGGATTCGTTGTAGGTAAATATGTCTGATATTGATATTGCATATGTATTATGGTATAATATCAGACATATTTGATTTCCCCCTGCTGTTGTTTAATATATCTGAACGTTGGTAGGATTTTACATATTTGAATTTGAATGTTTATTTGTTGTCATTATCGCCAAAACTTATTCAAACCAACTTTCAAATTTGTGTTATCTTAGATTTATTTATTTAAATATTATTTGTTGAAAAATACGTTATTTAAAATTTTAATTTTAATTCCGGTTTTTTATTTTCAAGAAGGGTACTAGCGGGATTTTGTTAAATTTTAATTGTATATTAATTTATTATTATATTGTCCTTTATTAAAAACTTATCCTTTAAACTAAGTCCATAAATAGATTGTCCTTCGTTAAAATCACTATACAATAATTGTCCTTAATTATTATTTTCTATTTAAAAAACTTTATTATTTGATAATACTTTATTTTTTTTATTAATATTTACAAAAGCTATGTTATTCTTATTAACTTTTCATATGTGAACACCCCACTTTAATAATATTAACTAGTTTGCAACTCGTGCGATTGATGAGTCCTTCACAAATTAATTACTTTAAATAATTTAAAGGGTACGTATGAATAGTGGCGTAGCCAGGATTTCTCCACGGGACGGGCTATCGCCTTCAAAAAATTTTTTGGGGGTTATTTTAAAGTATTTTCCAAATATTGACTTAAAAACAATAAAAAAAAAATACTTATTTGAATGAAACAAATGCAAATACTGAATACTTATATAATAGCATATCATAATTAGAGATTTAAAATAGACAAAAGGTGTTTTTTGTTATATCTAGTCACATGTGACAAAAACAAATACATTATATAAACTAATGAAGTTGACCCCTACGATCCTTTCGTGAATCAAAATCATTTATGAGCAAATCCAAATCAATGTCTTCAGCAAGCTTTTTTTCAATTGTGAGTATCATGCAATCTTCAAAGTAATCATCATCCATCTTGTTACGAAGAACTGTTTTTACAAGTTTCATATCTGAAAATGCACGTTTTGTTGATGCTGTGGAGACCGGAAGAGTCAATACAAGACGAATTAATCTATCAACCAAGGAATAATGATCCATTTTCCTTGTTTCAGCTAATTTACAGCACAACTCAGAGATTCTAGACAAATTTTAAAAGCTTTGATGGTTTGGAATATCAAGCTCATAGTGTTATAATTGACGTCTCAACCCACACATACTTTCTAAAGATTGTAATTTATTACTTTAATAAACCTTAAACTTTAATTTTTCGCACAAAAATTCCTATACTATTATACATATAATTTTATTATTAATTTTTTTTATTTTTTTGGGACGGGCTGAAGCCCGCCCTAGCCGACTCTTGGCTCCGCCCCTGCGTATGAACTCTTCGAACATTTTTGAATTTTCTAGTCACATGGCTTGCATGCTAACATTAGAAAGAGTTATGTAACTTGACTTGCAAAATAATTATGTTCACATATATCTCAGCCGCACATCTATATAAATACAAACAACAATAAAAATATTTGCCAATAACAATAAAAAAAAAGTAAGACCCGTCGCATAGTATTCAGTTGCATTAAATAATTAAGTCCATCAAGTATTTGAGCACAATGTGGGTTGCGGGGGGAGGGGGGGGGTTGGAACTTAAGATGAGAATAAAAGGAAGAAATAATTAACAACATTGATCAAGTTAGAAAGGTGCAAGTTTTTACCTATAAACGTTTACGGCAAGTGCTACAATTAAATTATACAATTGCAAAAGAATACTTTATACATTTTTGTAGTATAGTTATCTATAAATGAATCTTTTACGTAAGATCCTCTATATCTCAAATGTAACATCCTCCATACCATAAAGCCTTTCTCTTGGGATCTTAACTTGTGACATGTAACTATGTTCAATTCATCTAAAGAGTACAGACATGATGCTAGTGTATGAAAAATTTCTATTGAAGTTTGTAAGTTTTCGTAGAAAATCACTTTTAAATGTACTTGGGTAAATATTGGTGTGATAAATGACAAACATTTGACTTGTATACATGTAAAATAGGATGTTTCCATCGAGCTAAATTAAGTATTATAATATCTATTGTAAAGTTCAAATATAATTAGGGTAAAAAACACTAAACCCCCTCAAACTATCACTTTTTTGCACTAAACCCTCCCATCTTCTAAAAGCGACACTAAACCCCCTAAATTATTAAATGTTATCACTTAACCCCCAAAATTACATAAATACCCTTGTACAAAGTTGGGTAAAAAACACTAAATCCCCTCAAACTATCACTTTTTGGCACTAAACCCCCATAAACTATCACAACTTGACACTTTACCCCCTAATTTATAAAAGGCCATTTATTTACAAGGGTATTTATGTAATTTTGAGGGTTAAGTGATAACATTTAATAGTTTAGGAGGGTTTAGTGTCACTTTTAGAAGATGGGGGGATTTAGTGCAAAAAAGTGATAGTTTGAGGGGGTGTAGTGTTTTTTACCCATATAATTATTGATGTCTATCACCAATTGTGCATTCTTAGCATGAGTTCACTTAAGGGCTCGTTTGGTTCGAGTTTTGGGAATGGAATGGGCATGGAATGGGAATACTTGATTCCTGGAAAGTTATTTTCCTGGCATCTAGGATGTCATGCCGATGTTTGGTTCAACCGGGAATAGGAATGGAATAAAGTATCAATTACACAAATACCCTTTTTTTTATAAGATGAGAAAATATCACATACTAATTTTTCAAAAGAGACGATTACTATAATAAATTACAAAAATTACGCATACCTAGCTAATAACTATCCTACAAAAATTATAATTTTTGTAATTAAAAAAAAAATTACAATAGGAACAAAGAAAATAAAAAAGTTCCAAATAATTTTTTTTTCATTTTTGTGCAGCAGCGTAATTAAAAAAAATTTCCAAACAATATTTTCACACACTGATGAAAAAAGAATTATTTATTCATAAGGAAGAGTGTTATTTTAGTCCTAACATGAAAAAATTAAAAAAGATGCTTATTGGTAATGGTTTATTCCTTATGATTTAAATGGGAGAACTTTGGGAGAAATGTTTGTTCCTGGAATCATTTATTCCCGACTTAAAACTTGAACCAAACGCGGGAATCGTTTCGGAATGGAATATAGCATTCCTGGAATGGTTTAAATCTTGAACCAAACGAGCCATAAAAGTAATAGTCCTTGCCGGATCTAATATCCACGACTCAAATCTTGCATGAAATATTAATCCGTACTTCTTGACTTACTCATTAGCTGGTAAATTAACCTAGTCATGTTAGTAGCTTGACATAATAAAATAATTGTATAAACATTCAACTTTATGGACCCATCTACCTTTGAAATTTGAACCTATGTGAGAAAAAAAAAAATAGACCAACTTGATTAAAAAAAAGTTATTTGTAGGTTAAAATTCCTCACCCGTTAAATTTTAAAAATCATAAAAGAATATAAAGAATGAAGTTCTCGAATGAACTTGTTCATAGTGTTCACTAAAAAGGAACAAACATAAATATTAAAGAGCCTAAAGTGTGAGTTCTCCAAAAAAAGAGAGGAAGGAGCCACAATTAAAAAAAGGTAATAATGGAGGAATTTCCTCCATAAATAGATTAGTAGTAATTAATGCTAACAGTATTAAGTTAGCATTAATTACTAGTTAAACACAAAATCTCCCCCGTGCTCTTCTTCCTCTTCGTCTATTCGCTTCGCATATCAAACCACAAGTTTCTTCATAACAAGATCTCATCTGTCTCAAATAAGTTTTAAGGGTTTAATGTATTCTTTTTCAAAGCCTCACACATCTCAAGCATATTTTTAGGGTGTAATATATTTCTTGATAATTTTTTTTTAATCCCCCTAATCCCACAAATGATTATTGGTTTAAACATGAGTAAAAATCCTACAAATCTGTGTATATAGCTTTACTCGCTTCAATGTAAGTGTGTAATCGATGTATTTAATTATAACCCGTTAAGAACATACTCTTTTAATTTTTTTCTAGCAAATGATGACTTACTCAGCTCATGAACAACAAGGTTGTGTATGTGCACTCAGTTCACAAGGGTCGAGGCAGTGCATGTGCACTCGATTCACATGGGCCGAGACGAGCTACTGTTATTATGTGTAGTTTATTTGTGTTATGTGTTGTGTTATAGGTTCTTTTTAATAATATAGATGTCTAAGTAGAAGAATTGCCAACCACAATCGTTATCCAGGAAAGAGAGGGAAGAGAAGAACATACAAATATTGGCATGGCGGGACATTGTGAACTCCGCCAAGCGTGCCTTCCAGAACAAATATGAGTACAAGAGTGGATTTATATTACGCAAAGTTTTGAAGAATATTAGCCCACCTGGGAAGCAACGATCTTTATCTTTAGAAACAACTAGTTTGCCAACATTAAGTTATTACATTTAAAAATAATCTATTTATTCTGGTACAAACACCTTTTGCATATAGATCTTATAAAATCCTTCTAATATCACATATCAAGTTTTAACTATCACAATAGTTTTCAATGAAAAGAAGATAAAAAAATTATATAAATGAATGAGACATAAATATATTATACATCCTCTATCTCAAACTTACAGTTATGTCTTTCTTTTTGTGAAGTTTAAATTAAGTAGTCTCATTTGATCAAACAAAAAATTAAGTAGTCTCATTTCTTTTTTGGCATGTAAGTCAATGTAACTAATTTCAAAATCGAATAAACGTTGAAAGATATATTTACTATTAATCAGGTTAAAACTGGTAATTAAGAAAACAAACTATTGCATTCAAAAAAATTAGTATTTGTATAAGAGTGTGGAGATTTGATATACTTTTAATTTTTTTAAAAAAGAGAAAAATAAAAAGTAGATTCATTAAAATGGATATTGTTATAAGACAAATGGAATAACTAGGATTAAAACAGTCATTGGAAGTATGTGAACCAAAAAAAATTAGCAAAGTAGAAACACCTTAAAACAAACTCAGAAAAGAAAAAGGAACATATTGGACATAGGTCAAAAGATTAAAGGAGAGGTTTACTTGTGATGTAATATCAACCTTTTCTAAATATGAAATAATTATGAAAATAAAAAAAAAACTTCAATTATTTAAGAAAAAATTATTACATGTGAAACAAAACTTGAAGAGATATACAATTGAATTTTATGCAGTGGCAAGAGTGGAAGAAATATGCATTGTTAATTGAGAAAAGCGAAAGTGAATTAACGGGACAAAAAAATGCCGTAAAGATTTTCAACCATAAACTTTAATGAAGAAAGATATATGTGTGTCTGTATAAAGAGACATTATGAGAATGAAGAATTCTGAAACTAAACTGCTCGGCTATTAACAAATAGGCGGGAGATTGAAACAAAATGAGAGACAACAATTGAAAACCTTAAAGGCAGTTACAAATGAAAATGCAGTAAATTTCAATATTCAAGCACAATTATGAAGGACATGTGTCAATTCCTTGTCCTGCACAATGTATTGATGTCTTAAAATAAAATTTGATAATTTAATTTAGTAAAATATACTTATACCATTTATGACGTTATATTTATGTCCACACCAAAAAATTAAAGTAATAGTTCTTTTAAATAATCAGACTTGAAAGGATAATACGCCCTTAACAAATACGAAGACCTTTAGAATTTAAATAACTTATGTACTTTCCGAACAAACATATCCAGGATTTTTTTTTTATTCTAACAATCGAAATATCTCATTAGAATTGAATTATATAATTTCACATATTTACAATTTATATTGTAGATGAACTAATATTAAAATCATACAATTTATATAACCAAACAGACATTTCAATAATAAACCCCAATTTTCTGGTAACTCAAAGAACATGCATGGAAAAAAAAGACACTGAAAAATAAGAAAAGGCAAGTAAAAATAGCATATATTTTTTACCTTAATTTTCAGGACTAATTAAATAACTGTTTTTGTTCCACAACTATGTAGTACACTTGATAATAAGTTAATGGAATTGACAATCCTTGATAACATAGAACATATATAAGATGTGGAACCAAAAATGGGGGAAAACCCACTTATTGTAAAGAAACAGGGCCTGCAATATAGTGTAAAATTTACGGAAATATAAAATGGTTGAAAACAAAATTTACATTCAATAAGAGAAGAACGGTCAAAGAATAAATCAATAACAGTGCAGAACATACAAATAAGAAAATAAATCAAAGGCAAAAAAAAGTCTAATTAAGTATCTGAGTTTTATGGAGAGCTATACAGGGTGAACCGTTACTATCTGAGTTTTATGGAGAGTTATACATGGAAGTAAATAAGCATCCCATGATTCTAAGAATCAAAGAGATAGTCAACTATACCATATTTACATCATATCTTTACCCATATATTATAATAGGTAAATGTTAAAGTGGCAATTTCTAGATGATAAAAACTCCACAAGCAAATGGTCATATACCTTGTTGCCGATTAGAAGCAGTGGCGGAGCTAGGAATGTTAGCCTAAGGGGGGCTGAAATGTGCTATGTACAAGACCAAAGATCATAAAATATACTACCAAAAGAAAATTTCTCATTTCATTTATAGTCAACATTGGGCCATACAATCTTTTGTACAAAAATACATATAATAACTTGTATCTAGTCAAGTATGACATAGATATGTACAAAAACTAGTGTCAATTTCTCTATTTTCAACTCTTTGGGTTTTTAGAGGACGACGCTCAACGGGTATTGGAGGAATGCCGTCAATAGATATACAAGGCACCACACATCATCTGTTGGTTTGAAAAATGAATACAAAGTGTTTTTAGGATTCGATGTTTGATGAAGATTTGACATAGGAAATAATTATAAAATATCTATCCAAGTATAATACATATAATTTAAGATATTTAGAAGTACTAATAAATCACTTTGTTACCATATATAAGCAATTAAACATTGATTATCCATAATGCTTAATTATTGTCAAAGTGTCTAAGGAAAATAAAATTTGTAACGACCTGGTCCCACCTCAGTACAATATTGTCCGCTTTAGGCAGCGTCTAGCCAGGCCTCAGCCCCGGACCTGCCCTCACGGCTTTGTTTCTGGGAGTTCACGACTAGCTTCCCAAGGGGTCACCCATCCCGAGATTGCTCTGGTCCACTACTCGCTTAACTTCGGAGTTCTTATGGGATCCGAAGCCAGTGAGCCCCCAAAAGGCCTCATACTTAATTAGCGACCATTTCTTACTTATATGGGTCTCCAAGGATCCATCATCTTCCGATGTGGGATGCCCCTTTTGAGCTACATTTCCTCTCCCCAAGGGAGTACTCCATCACTCGCAGGGCGTCACAAAATTCCTGCTGCATTCTTACAAAAATTATAAAGCGTACCAACTAATTACTTTGCTACCATAAGCATTGATGTTGTTCTAATTCATTTTGTTCTATTTTATTAAATTTAAACTCAATCATGTTGATGTTGGAAAATACATAAATAAAAAAGAATCAAAAAGTTATAAAACAAACCCTAGTTACACACTTGCATAAATTAAACAATAAATGTATAAATTAAAACATATGAACTAATAAAGGGTCATAGCTAATTTAAAAATTCTTATCAAGAATTATCAACTTGACCAACAATCATAGATCAAATCAAATAATTAATAATATGAGGAAAGAATTTTAGATACATACCAAATCAAGACAATGGGGTCAGAGATGTAAGACTTGTTGCAATTTATTATAGCAAAGTGTGAAGAGATTGAGCCATAGAAGAAGACTCATGTACAAGCTTTAATGCTTTGTGGCTTTGGGCTAAAAAATGGAAGCAGCAAGAAGAAGACGGAGTAGAGAGCAGCAAAACAAGGGGAAATAAATATACTGAATTGTAGAAATGTTTGTTTTTGGTTTTAGAAATAAAGGAATGGTTGTTTCAAAATAAAATAAAATAAAGGAATGGCACATTTGTAAATTTAGAGATATGGTTGGGCTTTTATATAAAGTGGATATACTTGGCTGAAATAGAGGCAGTGGCATATCGTAAATTTTGATACAACGAAGGGCTTAATGAGTGCAAAAAAATTTAAAATCTTCAGATAAATTTAACAAATTAACAACATTAATTTATTTTTATTTTTTATCAAAAGTTGGAGCCAGGCTTAAGTAGAGCCAGCCCCCTACAACTAGGCCTGTCAATGAATTTGATTTGTACCCGAATTTGATCCGTTTAGTCGGATATGGATTGAGATTTATGATTCGTATATCCAAATCCGATCCAAACCCGTTAGGCGTTTGATTAACAAATCGAATATAGATTTATGCCAATCCGATTCGTTTGCAATCCAATCCGATCAAAGATACATATTTATTCTTAAATTTATTATATTTGTATTTACCGCATTATTATTAAATACTCATAAAAAGTAAATATAACTCAAAAAGTATTAAATAAGTTTCTTTTTACAAGAATATAATAAATTTGGCTGTTATTAAGTTTTAACTTTTATGTTAATTTCATAATTTTTTATATATTTACCAATTACTTATTATATAATTAAAATTTTAAATGAATCATATATAATTTAATCCGAATCCGATCCGAACAAATATGGATCGATATTTTAGTTATCCGTTACATGTTCCAATCCAGATTCAATTCGAAAACTTTTTCAAATATGAATTTAGATTTACCTTGATCCGATCCAAATCCGATCCGTTGACAGGCCTACCTGCAACATCCGCCACTGATTGAAGGGCTTCAGAACTGGACATACGTCTTAGAGTAGCTATAAATAATTATTAGTGTTTTCAGATTGTATTATATACGTACAATAACTCCATATATCTACCCAATCTCAATGTCTTCTAAATTTCTCATGCTGGTTGAGATTCAGAACCTGAATCTGCTGGAATTTAAAGTTTCAAAACTTCAAAATAACTTTTCATTCAAATGTATTTAATCTTAATTATTATTTTGGATTTAATTTGATTAAAATACATATTTATTACTCTTGATTTATTGTCTTTAATTTTGTTAATGAGAGGAATCGTTGTGGTTTCAAAATGTGAGATTAATTTGCCTCATATCTACCACCATATAAAAGGGAGTGAGATTTTCATTTGGATACGTACAAATTACTATCTCTTATAAAAACATTTTTTCCTCTCATACCACTTTATCCTATTACTTTTAATATTATGTTGGGCAATTCGATCGGATTGGTTCTACTTTGTCTTCATATAGACTTGCACATAGAGGATGTTTTGCTGAAGGCTGTACAAGTTTTATCTTGGAGATTTTCGCTAAAACCAATTGGTAGAGAGATGATAAAGCTTTTAGGACAGCGTGTTCTATCGCGACTCTCACACAAACCATCATATTCTTTCATTTTATTTTATTTGTTACTATATATTTTGATTACTAAACAATAATCTTTGTTAGTTTTCTAAAAAATAAAATAAAAAATACTAATTTAATATATGTAGGACAAAATTATTTCTAACAAATCTGCCTTTTGCATCATTGAAGAGTACAAAAAATGTTAAATATATTTCCAAGGAATTAAACCGTGAAGAAGGTAAATATCGAATCACAGGTTCTCGATCTTTCCTATATTCAACCTCCTTTTAGTAAAATTTGTATACTGAAAGAGATCAAGAACTACACCATGCACAAATGGCTACAAAGAACGAACCAGATAAATTAATGCATTTCAATCACAGATAAATATCATTTTATACAAAGAAAATAAACACTTCAAATAAATGACACAAAATTAAATGAACAGTTTGCACGACACCATGCACGTATTTGTTAAATCTCACTAACCTCTCTGTCTTACCTTTTGTGTAGAAACACTTGGAATGGCAGTAAAGGCATCTAGTGTAAATATATAAACCCCAAAATTTATCCAGTGACTGACCTGAAATTTTTTAATAATAATAATAAATAAAAGAAATCTGATTACAAGAAATTATCAGTGTAAAGAAATGTGCTGACCGAAAACATCATAAAAGTTAATCAAAAAGCCAAAAACTGGTTGAGTATTTGGTCTCATTCAGTCATATGTACAAAAGTTTTGGCTTCTCTGCATAATGCAATAATTCATTGGCAACAACATCAGCAACCAGTTCCCCAAACTGATAGGCCGAATCGGCGAAAACCTGCACAAAGAAAGTAGAGCTGAACCATAAAAAACTTAATTCTAAAATTAACAGATAGATCTAGGAGACAAAAAAGATTATGCTTGTTAGATATTATTAGATTGTCAAATGCCACCATTGTCAAATTACATCAACACCACCATTGCAAACCCTTCTAGATGGTGTTAGATTGTCAAATATCATCAACACCACCATGCCACCATTGTCAAATATCAACCAACCCACACCAACCTCATACATGTATATATATATACATCCTTAAGCTATTGGAAATCTACACATCAAATGAAATCAATAATCTTTCATTTCTCTCTTTAATTTTCTACATGGTATCAGAGGGATTCCAACATTTCTCCAACTCCACGGCCTATTTTTCTACTATCACCAAAGCCACAGAATCACCATTACCATCCCTACAGACCCAAACCCATTTCACAAACTACATACAGAAGTGCAAAGCTTCGTTCATCCAATAGATATATCTAAACCAAGAAAACATCACATAATCCTGATCTTCTTGACAAGATGATCCTAACTGCGTTCGAATCACCCAATTTGGACCACAAACGCGCCCTCACGCGCCGCCTAAAGGATCCAGCGTCCGCTCCATGAAACCCACGCGCCATCACCTGAAGAAGACGATACATGGCACGCCACGTATGCCCTAGTGCCACGTGTCATCCAGATCACTGCCACGTGCCATCCAGATCACTGCCACGAGCCATCCACGTCACTACCACGTGTCATCAGCGTTAGCGCCACCACATCGCCACTTCAGCGTTAACTTCCGTTAGCGCCGTCTCTTTTACCGTTAAACTTAACGGAATATTCCTGACGCCGTCAGGTTTATTTGTAATTTGACCCCAGAACTTTATGATATTTCTATTTTAACCACAAAACTTTTTGATATTCTTATTTTGGCCCCCAAAAGTTTTTATATATTTTTCACATACTAGCCCCTAAACTTTCTGTTTTATATTCCACGTCATCCGTAAGCCAAAGTTTTGTATTATTTGCAGATTTACCCCCCTTATATTTGCGTTATTATATTTTGGCCTAAAAAAAAAAGAAAAAAAAAGGGCCAACCTTATTCAATTGCATCCGCATCCTCCAGCGTCCTCTCGCCCAAGCCAATGGAACGCACTGAAATCTTTCGACCCATTTCCATCACCCTTAATGGGCCTAACTATATTCACTGGGCCCAAGCCATGACTAGTTTCCTTCAAGCCCGTAGAGTGTGGCATCTCATTACTGGAGAGGTTACCGAACCAATCCAAAAGACAGATGAATCAGAGTCGGATGAAAACTTTGCTACTAGACAAGAGGACTGGATTGCCAAAAATGGTGATATTATCACTTGGTGCCGAAATACTTCAATTCCTACCATCAATCAACAATTTGGGCTTTTTTCAACCGGAAAAGAAGCTTGGAATTTCTTGAAAAATAGATACACCACTAAGGATCTTGCTCACCAGTATCAATTGTTGACTGCTTTCCACGTCAAACGCCAACAACCTAGTCAAACCATTGATGAATTTTTATCTGAAATGCAAATCCTTTGGGATCAATTGGCCTTTTCAGAACCAGTCTGGTCATGTTCCACTGATGCTGCCAAATTCATTAGTTACAGAGATCAACAACAAGTAATGACTCTTCTAATGGCATTTCATAACAAGTTTGAGAATGTTCGAGCCTCTCTCTTGCATCACCATCCCTTACCAACTCTTGATGATGTTGTTACCGCACTCCATTTTGAAGAAACTCGGCTTAGTACAAACTCTCAGACTTCAACCGAAGTACTTGCAGTTACTCAGTCTAAATCCGAAAAATCATCCGATGCATGCACCTACTGCCATGAAACAACCCATATATTACTCTATTGTCCCAAACGAGTGTGCAAGTACTGTCACAAGCGTGGACCAAAACATTGGGATTTTGATTGCTACAAGAATCCTGCCAGAAAACCTAATACCAAGTCCGTCATAGCTGCCGCTTTCAATTTACAGCCATCCAATCCACATCCATCCGTCACCAATAATGATCTTGCTGATATGTTAAAACAGGTTTTGTCTGGTTCATCTAATGCAATGTCTGCAATTTTAGGTACCTCTTGGTATTTTGATTCTGGCTGCTGCAATCACATGACTTCTGATTCCACAATTTTTCTCTCCAAAAATTCTACCACACACATTTTCCATTAAAACTGCTGATGAATCTCCATTACATGTCACCCACATTGGCCCCGTATCAACATCCACTTTATCTCTTCCCTCTACTTTTCACATACCAAAATTGACTATTAATCTCATATCTGTTGGACAACTCTGTGATCTTGGCCTTACTGTTCTATTCTCTTCTTCTGGTTGTCATGTACAGGATCCACAGACGGGACAGGTTATTGGGATAGGCCGTAAAGTTGGTCGCATGTTTGAGCTTATCCATCTTCGCACACCACCTGATGTTTCCATCTCTACTTTTGTTGCTGCTTCCACTTTTCCCACCTCATCCCTGGAACTTTGGCACTCTCGGTTATGTCATATGTCTATTGATAAACTTAGAACTCTTGTTTCTATTGGTAGATTAGGAACTGTTAAGTCAGAAAATATTTTATGTTTGTCATGTCAACTTGGAAAACAACCCGCATTATCTTTTAATAAAAGTAATTCCCTTTCTTCTGCACCTTTTGATCTTATTCATTCGGATGTATGGGGACCTTCTCCTCATGATACTATGGGAGGATCAAAATATTTTGTTGTTTTTATAGATGACTACACCCGCTTTACATGGATATTTCTCATGAAAAATCGCTCTGAACTACCACAGCTATATTACAATTTTTGCTCAAATGATCTAAACTCAGTTTTCTCGACCAATCAAAATTTTTTGTGCTGACAATGCTATGGAATACAAAGAATCCAACCTTTTAAATTTTTTACGTCAGCAAGGCACAATTTCTCAGTACTCTTATCCTGGTACATCCCAACAAAACGGCCGTGCTGAACGAAAACACCGTCATATTCTAGACACTGTTCGCGCTCTTCTCATATCCAGTGGATGTCCCGAACGTTTCTGGGGGGAAGCAGCTCTTACTGCCGTATACACCATTAATCGCCACCCTATTCTTGCCTTCCAAAATCAGTCACCCTATGAGAGGTTGTATGACAATGCTCCTAACTATAATCTTCTTAAAGTATTTGGGTGTGCCTGCTTTGTCTTACTTCAGCCTCATGAACATTCTAAACTCGAACCTCAGTCTCGTCTATGTTGCTTCCTAGGGTATGGGATAGAACATAAAGGCTATAGGTGTTGAGATCCTATTTTAAAACGACTTCGTGTGTCTCTCCATGTCATATTTTGGGAACACAAAATGTTCTCATCCATTTCCAAATTTCAAGTCTCCAATATTACCGCTATCCCTTTTTTCACTAGCTCCACTGGCGATCTTTATCCTCTCAACACATCTGTTCTGCCCACACCTGGAACGGCACCTCCTGACTCTATCCCATCGAGTGAGATTCCCATCCCCACTGAATCTTCCTCCCCAACCCCTGAATATAATTCATCCCCCGCTGAATCTACCTCCCCAACCCCTGACTATAATTCATCCCCCAACCTATCCCCTGGGCCTACCACGGACTATCCTCATGACACTGACTTGTCCAACGATCCGGCCAGACAATCCACTCCTCGTCAGTCCACACGGGTAAGACAACTTTCTCATCATCTTCATGACTATCATTATTATTCCACTATTTTCTCTCACCATGAGCCTTCTACTTATAAAGAGGCTAGTTCTAACCCATTATGGCAGCAAGCGATAACTGAGAAATTACAGGCCTTAGAAAAAGTCCAGACTTGGGAATTGGTCACCCTTGCCCCAGGGAAGACAGCAGTTGGATATAAATGGGTTTACAAAATTAAAATCAAATAAGATGGGTCCATCGATCGATACAAAGCTTGACTTATTGCAAAAGATTTTAATCAAGAATACGACATTGATTATGAGAAAACGTTTGCCCCTGTTGCTCGTTTAACTTTTGTCCGAAGCCTTCTCGCTATTGCTGCTATTCGAAAATGGAAACTTTTTCAGATGGATGTAAAGAATGCATTCCTAAATGGTGATCTCTCAGAAGAAGTTTATATGAAACCTCCTCCAGGGTTCCATCACTCCTCCTCTCAAGTGTGCAAGCTCCGCCGTGCCCTATATGGCCTAAAACAAGCCCCTCGTGCTTGGTTTGAAAAGTTTAGCTCCACCATTCAAACAATGGGCTTCACCTCTAGTGCTTATGACTATGGGTTCTTCCTCAGAAAGAGGGCTACTGGTATTACACTTCTGATTCTTTATGTAAATGACATGATTATTACCGGAGATGATACTAGTGATATTTCTGAACTCAAACAATCTCTCAGCCGTCACTTTGAGATGAAAGATCTCGGTCGTTTAAATTATTTTTTAGGACTTGAAGTGTTATTTGACTCTGCTGGTTACTATCTCTCACAAGCCAAGTATCGGCAAATTGTTGGCAGCCTGGTCTATCTCACCGTCACTCGTCCAGATATTGCCCATGTCGTTCACATCGTTAGTCAGTTTATGTCTACTCCACGATCCACTCATTATACTGCTGTTCTTTGCATTCTCTGATATATCAAAGGGACAATGTTTCACGGTCTTCAGTTTTCATCTACGTCCTCCCTTGAGCTATGTGCTTATTCTGATTCTGACTGGGCTGGTGATCCAACTGACAGACGATCAACTATCGGTTACTGTATTTTCTTAGGCGATTCGCTTATATATTGGCGTAGCAAGAAACAGACCCTAGTTTCCCGCTCAAGTACAGAAGCAGAATATCATGCTCTGGCTGACACCACTCAAGAAATTGTTTGGCTCCGCTGGCTCCTCTCGAACATGGGAGTTTCTCAACATCTTCCAACTGTCCTTAGATGTGATAATCAAAGTGCTATTCAGATTGCTCACAATGATGTTTTTCATGAACGGACGAAGCATACTGAGATTGACTGTCACTTCATTCGCCAGCATGTATCTACCAACACCATTCGTCTCATCCCCATCTCATCCATAGATCAACCAGCTAGGGGTGTTTTTGGTTTCGGTCGGGGTAGAAATTAAGGTACCCCAAACCCTCCCCAAACTTTATAGTTCGATTTCGGTTCGGTTCGATCTCATTTGGTTTTTTTTTGTATTGTTAAAACTTTAGTTCAAAATTGCACTAAAAATATAAATTCACTAAAAAGGCGCTACAAAAAAATTATATAATGTATATATTTTAATAATTAGCTTAAGTAATTATTTGTAAATGTAAACAATCCATAGGGTTGGGTTATTTATATAATGTAAATGTTGTAAGAAAGTTTCCTCTTTTTTTTTTCAACGTATTGTAATACAACTTAAGTAATTACATTAAGTTAGCAATTTTTTTTTTTTAAAGATTTGGTTTTTTCGGTCCAATTCGGGGACCCCGAATCCCCAACCCATACCGACCCAAATCAATCGGTTTCGGTTTTTGATTTCGGGTTCGGTTTTTTTTTCGGTTCGGGAAATTTAGGATCGCAACGGTTCGGTTCGTTCGTTTAGTTTTCGGATTTCTGACAACACCCCTACACCAGCCAACATATTCACTAAAGTTCATCCGCCAGGTTGCTTTTAGAATTTGCTTTCCAAACTCAAGCTGACCTCCCATTTGCCACCTTGAGTCTGAGGGGGGGTGTTAGATATTGTTAGATTGTCAAATGCCACCATTGTCAAATTACATCAACACCACCATTGTCAACCCTTCTAGATGGTGTTAGATTGTCAAATATCATCAACACCACCATGCCACCATTGTCAAATACCAACCAACCCACACCAACCCCATAAATGTATATATATATCCTCAAGCTATTGTAAATCTACACATCAAATAAAATCAATAATCTTTCATTTCTCTCTTTAGTTATCTACAATGCTCAACTATTAATCTGCCTACAGCCCTTAGAAATGATTACTAGCCTTGATTAACAGGATTGTTCTCATCCCACCGTATCTTTTATGAGCCTCAATAAAATTTGAAGGCCATAAATAAGTAGCAATTGTAATTTCTGAAAGATAGAAATAATAATACTCCCCGCAGCATAAATTAAGAGTCAAATTGCATTTTGTTGTAACTATCAGAGGCGAAAGTATTTCAAATACTAAGATGGCGTTTAGTTAAAAAATTGAAAACTGAAAAATGAAAAATGAAAAAGCTGTTTGTTTAGTTATGAAAATTGTATTTGAAAAAATGTTGTTTGTTTGAATATAACTCATCTGAAAATTGAATTTTTTTTAGTATGACAATTTTGCCCTTTTATTTTGTGATTCAAATATTGAACGACGCCATTGTAATTCGAATAAATTCTTGGTGTAAGCAAGAGACTAGTCTTCTAATTTGCAATACTCATAATCGGCATTGGGGATTTCTTGAAATATAATAGTTAAATTGTAGATTTTAATTAATTGGGGGTACATTGGAAATGCATTGATGATGAATGAAATTGTTTTGGGCAGTTAAGATTATGTTTGTGTATATATATAATATATATGTTTGCAATGATAAGATAAATTGTCACACCCAAGATTTATGGACCAGCGTCTCTCTGTGTGCGTGTGTGAGAGAGAGAGATTTTACTTGAAGAGACGAGCGGTGAATGTCGATGGTGGAGGTGGAGACCCGGCATGTGGATTGTGGAGATGAAGAAGAGCGGCGCTCGAATGGAAGAAGTGAAGTGTGGAGACAAGCGTGTGGTTTTTGGTTATGATAGATGCGGAATTTTGATAGAAGAGAAGGGGTAAAATGGACGTTTTATACTCTTTAAAATTAAGTTTCAGATTTAAGTAGCAAAGTTGCCATTTAAAATTTTGGATGAAAATTTAAAGTTTTAAGGGGTAAAAATTAGTATTCACTTAATTTTTTAAGTTAGTGAACAATTTTTTAAACCACTTAAATCTAAAAATTTTAAGTTTTCAGATTTAAGTGGCATTTTAAGTTGCAAGTGAACAAGGCCTAAGATAAATACCGAGATTGAAAAAAGTGGAGATGGGGGAAATTCTAATGAACAAGCTATGACTACTGAAGTAGAAGTGAAATTAGTGATGATGCTTCAACAAAACACTTAAAATTGGGGTTAGCCCATTGGGATTATTCATTTGTGACTAGTTCTGGAGTTAAGGATTTGAATTCTAAGCAAGATGGTTTAAACAGACTTTCAATGGGAAGCTACACAGAAGAAGATGGATTTTCTTTGGTACACTCTTAAGGCTCAAAAAGAGAACTTAAAAAATTACACAAGCAATCAAAAATACATATTGACCAAGATGGATGTTATCTCTTGCCGCAAGTACGCTTTGTCGATCCCAAATGTCTTATCGCTTGGCTCTTTGAAGATGTTAATATCATTGGTGGTAGGCCCCAAAGATTTATTCCCAAACCGGCACGCTTGGAAGAAATTTCTTAAATTTTGATGTATCGGTGATTTTTAGTTGATGTTTTGAATTGAGTTTTTAAAATATGATGTTCGGTAGAATTTGGAAGTACGTTAAAAAGTGAATTTGATTTTTGTTTGAGTTTTTTTCAACCAATTAAAAAATCTCATAAACAATTTTCAAAAAATAATCACAATGGATCTTATTTTATAAAACTCGACCAGTAGGTTTTAAATATATATATATTTTTTATAATTTTGATTTTTGGATTTAAAGTTAGGGTGTTTTAAAAAAAAAATTAGAGAGAGAAAGTAAAGTTAATTTTAAGTTGAGTTTTTAAAATTTGGAAAAATAAATACCCACCACCAAACATACCCATTGTACTGCTTTTTCAAGAATTTTAGCTTTAGATTAAGAAAGGCTAGACTTTATTTGAGGTTTGATGTACTTTGAAGTGCTTTTTGACAAATTTTAATAAAATTAGTTGTGGGCAATTTCCCCCTCTTTGCTTTAAAAATAAAATAAAATATCAAATCACTTTATGGGGCGTCTCAAATTAAAAGTCACGTGGAATTCAATGTACCAAATTCCATGATAATTAAGTATTATGCTTTAGCTGTGGCAGATTATCCTCTACATAAAAATGTGTACAAAACTGCGAAAGTGATTAAAAAAGGAAGTAGAAGAAGCCATGTTTTCATCTAGACATAGCTTGCTCGGGGAGCTGATACAATTCCTAGATATAGCTCTATTCTCTGGTTGTATTGTAGAAACAGGTCAAGAACTAAAGATGTGCTGTTTCAGTGGAGTAAAGTGGCAGATAACATTTGTATTTTGCGTGGAATGGGGGTCGAAAGCAGGAACCACCTCTAATTTCACTGTTCTAATACCAGTTGGGTGTGGAAGCAGATCTTGCAAAGAAATCAACTGAATTGTCATTACGGGAGCTGGGATCAGAGGTTAGAGTATGCAGTTGCAACCTGTAGGGGAAATCAATTGGGTGCTAGAGTAGAGAAAATTCCTCAAGCTGCAGTTTGTTTCTCTCTCTTGGCAAGAGAGAAACATGAGGATATTTCAGCAAAGGTTTAGGACTGAATGGCAGGTATTGAGGGAAGTGGAGATGTGTGTTAGAGCTAAAGCTTGCAGTTGGAAAGGAAGGAGGACATTTGCTAACTGGGTGATACGCAAAGAATGGGGAATTGAATGCTGAGTGTTTGCTTGTCTGATGTAGTGTTTTGTGGTTTTTTCTAGTTTAAAGTGAGTTTGTTTCAGCTTGTTTTGTTGGTTTTGGTTGGTGTGTTTTGTACTTTGTAATTGGTTTGATTCATTTAAAAGGAATTTTAACAAAAAAAGGAAGCAGCGATATTATCTATATAACCAGCGCTATTTGGCCATACAATTTGATACCCACCCCCCTTACGTCAGTCCATACTCAAACCAAACACCTTTTCACAACAATAGATTAGCTCAAGTGTAACTTACTGATATGAACTTGTTGAATTTTGTTTTTTCTCTTATTATGAGGCCTTTGATGACATTGGTTTATAATCCCTTAAAACTCCCTAAGAAAGAAACCTCACATTGTAAGATTCCACTGTGAGCCGTGGCATTTAATTTTATCATATGGGTAATGCTCACAATTGTACAGATAAATTATGACAGTTCATAAGGCAAATGTATCGTAGGGGGAAACGCTCAACAAGAGGCAAAAATCCAACTGAAACCCAAAGTAATGCAACAATAAACACGTACATTGATACATACATACATACATACATATAGAAGTAACAATAATAAGTTCGGAAATTAACAGAGGACAATCAATTTTGGTGAGCTTCCTTGGACAAGAGTATTCTGCATTATTGGACACGTCTCTTAGCTTTCAAATGCCAGCCTTCTCTTCATCACCATCTGCGCATTCTTCTGCCAAACCATTGCCGAAGCCACAGTATAATATTGAATTAAAAGCATCAAATAACCATCAAGACGGATACCATCAGGCATGAAGAATCGACATCTAAAGCAATAAATTAATTCTATAACAAAATGTATTTCCTCGGATGAAAATTTGCTTTCACAAACCCAGAGAATATATATATATATATATATGTTATAAGAAAGAAACATACTTCGTTTCAGTTACGTGATGACAATACATTCAAATTCAAATAGTCAAACAAAAATTTAGTTTTAAGATTGATTATATATTAGAGTAAATATTCCTTTAAATTTGACTTTTCAGACTAAAAACATACAATGAAAGCACACAAAGTTATACCAAATATCTTGCTTGCCTAATCAGAGAGAACAACGATAAAAAATAATTTTGAAAGCAGATCCGGGTATTATCCCAGATGGTAAAGCTTTACAGTTACATAGTCACAGGTCTAAGCTCACATGTACTCAAAAATAGCTTCAAGGTGGGTTTGCCTTGAGGGTAGCCTTTCTCTCATAAACTAAATACGTATATACCCAGTTTGTCTTTATTAACTTTTCCTTCCATTAAACAGATTCATACAGCTACGGATTGGCTTTCCATACACATATAACAAAACTATCAAGGTTGCAGCATAACTATAAGTCGTTCGCTTTCACCCACATTATATATAACTTCCGAAAAAAAATTTAAAAATCTAACCATGCACCCATAGAAAGTTTTAATTAATCAAAATGAGAAAGATACTTGATTTCTACAAATGCTACCAGTATAAAAAGAAATAGTCCCCCTAGATTATTAGTTATTAGTGGGTCGACTGCCACTTGATTGCCTACATGTTTAATCTCCAATTTAAATCTCAATGAATTAGGTCTCTAAGTTCATTTAGTTGTAATGACGGTTTTCCATTTCTCTTGGTGATTCCAGTTATAAAATTGAACCTTTAGTAAAGATATTTCCAAATTGGCTTGTTGGTTCACCATGTTAAAACAAGCTTGGCAACATTTACGCTAAGTTTCCTACTAGAAACATAATTGGCCTAAAACCAATGGTCAAATTTCTTGGACCATCTCATTTGACATCAGAAACTCTGCACGTGAATGTCCGCCCAATGAAAATGGTTTAAAGCACATCTAGATACATTTTTTATTCTGACGCTTTACCAGATTTCTAAATCTCTGCCTAGTTATACACGCGTATAAACTTGAAGGAGCAAAAATTTCAGGATCAAAGTAAAACAAACTCACAAATACAGCCAACTAAGCACCACGTGGAGGCATGGTTCGAAGTATTGGCCAAAACCGATCCGAGATGGCCGATACCGAGTTAGAATAGGGGGTGCCGAATCGCTATTATGACCCGATATGATTAAAATTGCGGTATCTTATGATGGTGCCGAAACGCTATTATGATGGTGGTATGATCTTATTAATCTCATACTTTAGAATTTTTCCATATTTTTTTTGTAATTTTTTGGGCATTTTAAATAATAAATCGGTCCATATCGCTAAAACCGAAACCGATACCGATATCCTAGTTGAAAATTGGGTGCCCGAGTTGGCCTCCTAAACCGCGACTTTGAACCATGCGTGGAGGTGTAGATTAAACTGCGAAGATAAATTATTACCAATCCAAAGCTTCCAAGCGTAAGCCATTAATCTTATTTGAAAAATTATATTTGGATGAATCCGTTAAACCAATTTCACGTGCTTCTCAGATGTTAGTTGATTTGTCGCTTTCTACGGTTTTGAAATATCATTACACTTTACTGCTTACCACCCTGAAATTATCATGATGTCATGAGATATACATTTTTTGGTGTTCTTACTAGTTACTAGCAGCTTCCTTCTCAGTAATATCTTATAATTCATATCATAAGTCATCTTCAATTGAGTTCCAAGAGGAAACTGATAAATTCCCTCTGTCAACAGCCTCTGGAAACTCGTCACTCCAGCTTCCTCAATTTTAGTGACTAGCTCACAAAATCTTTCAAAAATCATTTTAATCATAAAATTAATAGACACTCTAGTTTCTGTTCATTCCAATTTTAGACTACTTAAATCAAGTTACCACTAAACCCTAACGAATTCAACTTCTACAGAATTCTGATAAATCGAAAAGGTGACAAAATATATATATATACGTCTGTGGTGTGTATACAGATAGAAAAGTAAACAAACATACAAATAGGACCTGATAACAGTTCAAAGGCAAATCTATAACCAGATCAGATCCTCAAACAAAATTTCAGAAAGAAGCCACACTAGAAAATCAATCTAACAAACAAACAAGTAGCAACATCAAATTGAAGATCAAATGAATGAGACTGTATGTGCGTGAATTTGAGATAGATAGATAGATAGATAGAGAAAAAGGAGATGAAGCGCTGACCATTTTGGAGTCCAATGGTAGATTCCCGAGTGTTGAGAGAAGGGGACATCATGTTCATAAATGCATAACTTGGGGGAGGATAATGATCCTGCATAATAATATATCACAGGAGTAGAGTGAGATCATATCTTCAGACACATAATGAACATAACGTAAAACACTGTCATATCTTTGATTTGTATATATACCTGTATAATATCAGGGTCCTCCGGTAAATCAGCTGTCATATCAACATAGGGTGGGGATAAAACGTCCAAACTCTGTAGGGGCAGGCATCCAACATAATAACCGGTAACAACTAATTTATTAGTACAAAGAGAAAAAAAAATAACTTTCCAAGATAAGCAAGGGCAGAGGTGTCACAGAAAACTAATTTTGAAGTAGCAATTATAAGCATTCAACAAGAGGTTGCTCCATTTCCCCCCCTCTTATGATCTAATATAGCAAATACATTGGTATAAATACTGAAGACATGATTAACTGGAAGGATCTGAGGGCCATCCCTCCTACATCCTTCAGTTCCATGCGACTTTACTGCAAGCCAATAGAGTTGATTTGTGAGAAAAAAAGTCCAACAAAATATCAATGTAATTAACATAATTATATGAAATTATTATGTATAAGGATTAACAGATTATTTTGGTTCCTACAAGAACTGGGAATATCCCACTAATAAAGCTTAAATCATCTTATTCAATTTGGTTCTTGAGTGGTATTGAGACAAAGGCATACAAGTGAAAATACTACCATCAACTTTACTAGAAATCCTGAAGTCTACTTACTATATGACTCAACTGTGAATAAACAAACAAAAACAAGAGATTAAGGCATGGAATTTTCAAATCCAAAACACTATTTGCTGCAATATAGAGCACCTACAGAGTTCATTTTTAAAGTTCCAAAGCATAGGTACCATCATATTTGCACATGCAACATATAGTCACATGTCCAAGAGCAGAATCCACAAATTCATACGGCACGAAAGAGATAAATATTGACTTTTGCTGTAAATTGCCAAGGTCAATCCTAATAAACCATATCCTATTTATTTGAGTTGTATTGTACACCTTTCTGTTGGACTTTTCGTCACAATTCAACTCTAGATAAGTATCAAAGAATGGTGACGTGTATATGTCAAAAGAGTTGCACACCTTGCCGTTGAGTTATAGAAGTTCACCCTCGACCCATTTTTTATTTCAGAACCCAAATTCTGCTATCCTTCCTTGACCACTATAACTTGAAACCTGAACAGGAATTTTTTTACGAGAGGGATAATTATATTGAACTGGGAAGTCCAAATACAGGGATAATTATTCCTCAAAACCAGACGTATGCAGATTAAATATATCAATTATGGGCTTAATTACCACCCGAAGTTCATCGAGATACAATCCCCGCTTGGAAACATAAATCCCCTTCCCATTTTTAGCACGAAATGTGACCAGAAGAATCAAAAGATGTACTGATAAATACACATACAATTAGCAGAACACGCACATTAATCACAGAACAAACATTTAAATGCATTCAAAATGTATGCCACCAAAAGTAACGATACAGAAACTAAAAGCTACTAACCTGCCCAGCTGGTAAATTTAGATCCCCTGTAAGCTTTACCGCCTTAACATACTCAAAAAGATAGACATCTGAAGATTCGTCGTCGTCATTCACGTCATTCCAGTTACCGCAGTTATGCCTCAGTTTGACTATCTCCGTGCCACACGGGGCAAATGCACCAACATATAGGCCTACACAAGAACCAACATGTTGAACCATCAAAGATGCTAATTTTGCTCAAAATACGATGCGCCAGTGCGCTGTGTGTATGCATGTGTGTAAAAACACCATCAAATGTGTATATGCGAGTGTGTAAGAGAGAGAGATTGAGAGTAAAAACACCATCAAATGGATGCCAATCACCTCCGGAAGCGATAATCCATCTAAATTTTGTATAATCAGTTAGTTACGTTGTTCCCATTGTTAAATTATACAACACAAGAAATAGAGAAATTATAATGAGCAAGAATTCCATAATGGATTACATTGTTACAATATTTTCATGCTTTTACAATGGAATTGACATGAATATATATACAAGTAAAGAAGGAAACAAGAAGCCTAAAATGAGGAAGAAAGGAGGAGACAAGGAGGGAAACATGGAGGAGGGAATAAAGGAAAAGAAGAATAATTCTAAACTTTAATAATTACAAATAATAATGCTAATTTATGTTGGAGAATATCATCATTCAATATCATCATTTCTAACACCCCCCTTCAAACTCAAGGTGGCAAATGGGCGGTCAGCTTGAGTTTGGAAAGCAAATCCTGAAAGCGTCCTTTTACTACATGAGATGATCTCCAACAAATTGGAAAACTAGATCTAGAACATAATGATTATAATTACATAATTAAAGAAATTAAAGAACAAAACATAATGAATACGGAAGCAGTGGAGCATGGAAGCAGGAACATGGAGGCATGTGTGCAGGAGCATGGAGGCATGTGCTTAGATCTACTTTAACACCCCCCCTCAAGCTGAAGGAGGCTCTTAGGGATCCGAAGCTTGGATACGAGAAAATGGAATTTGGTTTTGGTTTTGGTTTTTTTTTTTTTTTTTTTTTTTTTTTTTTTTTTTTTTTTTTAGAGAGGTGGAAGAGTAGCAGTGGTGCTAGTAGTCAATGATGGCCCTTTCTTTGGTTTTGGTTTTAGAGAGATAAACTGAAGTTTCGATATGAGAGGCGAGAGGTTTCCGAGGGTGTTGGTGGTGCGGAAGGAAGGGAACACACATTATTGAGATAAAAAAGAGAAAGGCGATGGATTCTGAGAATCATCAGCACCAAAATTCAAGATATCAGTGAAGTTAGAAGCAGAGAGCGAATTGTATCCTATATCTCCTAAGGTAGTCCAATCCGGAGTCATTAATCCGGCAACCTCCGCAACAGAACTAATTTGAGGAGACCCCTTTGAGAAACCATCCAAAGCAACTTGGTAATCTGACAGAGTCGGATATGCCGGCATATCCACTGCTGTCAGAGGATCCCCGTGTTCTGAAAGATTCACGGTCGGTAGATGGATATCAGGGGTTGATGAAAGGAGCTTTAAAAAACTTTTGTAGTGAGGATGCTCCAACAAATCTTCCTGGGTCGGAAGAACCCCAGGTTCTAGAGGATTCTCTGAGGGGCCAGATGGAGAAGCGAAGGAGCCTGGTGGGTGAGCAAGGGAGTCGGATGGATTGGCCCTTGAGGAACTTGCAGGAGGGTTAAAGGAGCCAGGTGGAGAGGCAAAGGAGCCGGATGGGTGAGTAAAGGAGCCGGATGGAGAAGCGAAGGAGCCTGGTGGGTGAGCAAGGGAGTCAGATGGATTGGCCCTTGAGGAACTTGCAGGAGGGTTAAAGGAGCCAGGTGGAGAGGCAAAGGAGCCGGATGGGTGAGTAAAGAAGCCGGATGGAGAAGCGAAGGAGCCTGGTGGGTGAGCAAGGGAGTCGGATGGATTGGCCCTTGAGGAACTTGCAGGAGGGTTAAAGGGGCCAGGTGGAGAGGCAAAGGAGCCGGATGGGTGAGTAAAGGAGCCGGATGGGTAGGCAAATGACCTGGAGGCTGGAGATTTCTCCGGCAGTTTTCCGGTCGAACGGTGGCGGCGTCGACCAGAGCCGGATGGAGAAGCGAAGGAGCCTGGTGGGTGAGCAAGGGAGTCGGATGGATTGGCCCTTGAGGAACTTGCAGGAGGGACAAAGGAAAATGACGGATTAACCCTGGGAGACTCGCTGTCCAGTCGAGCCTCCAACGCCGTCATTCGTGACTGCAGAGCCTCAAGCTTTTGATCAAGAGAGGTAAGGAGGGCAGCGCATCCACCAGCAGGATTTAGGATTCTTGCCTTAGCTTCAAAGAGAAACGAATCGAGAGTTTCACGATGTTTGTGATCCGGTACGTGTTGTAAAAAGAATTCAACACTTTTTACCCCGAAAACGGAAAAGATTGTGTGATAATCTCGACGATGATACGCATTTGGAAAGATTTTAACTGATTCACAAGAAGGAGGACAAGCTCTGCGGCGAAAAGAGCAGGCAGGACATGGAGTACCTCGCTGGCGTATGCTGATCGACATGGCTGTTTGTATTGGATTTGAATGGGAGATTTGCAGTGAGGATGGTGCTATTGGGTGATTTGCAGTGAGGATGGTGTGTTTTGATTTTAATGGCAGGAAGCTGGTGAAAGGGTTAAAGGCGCCGATCTCGAAATTTGAATTTCGAATTTCGAGGTCGGAGCAAAAAGATGTCGGCATTTGATGATGGCGAGGGTCTGGAGTTTACGGAATTTGCGGGTTGTCGGTTATGGTATGGATTAGGGGTTGTCGGTTATGGTATGACTGAGGAAATGGACGGTGTTGCTTGGGATTGACGGAGGAGAGAATCGGGAAGTTGAACGAGTGGATGAGTGGTGCAATGAGATCAACGGCTCTTGATGTTAGAATAGGAAAATAAGAAGGTTTAGGGGCTAGAATAGAAATATCAGAAAGTACAGGGGTGAAATTGTAAATATATCTGACGGTGTCTGGAATATTCCGTCAATTCTGACGGCAAGCAAACAGCGTTAACCGCTGACGTGGCTGACACGTGACTGACACGTGGCGCTGACTGGATGTCACGTGGCGGACACGTGGCGCTGACTGGATGCCACGTGGCGCTGACTGGATGTCACGTGGCGGACACGTGGCGCTGACTGGATGCCACGTGGCACTGACTGGATGCCACGTGGCGCTGACTGGATGTCACGTGGCGGACACGTGGCGCTGACTGGATGCCACGTGGCGCTGACTGGATGTCACGTGGCGTACACGTGGCACTGACTGGATGCCACGCGGTGCTGACTGGATGTCACGTGGCGCTGACTGGATGTCACGTGGCGGACACGTGGCGCTGACTGGATGCCACGTGGCACTGACTGGATGTCATGTGCGCTGGCGTGGCTGACACGTGGCGCTTGTGTGTCAATGATGTGGCAGTTGCAGTTTGTAAGGAAATAGAGGAAAAATAAAATGCTATTAGTAGGAATCGAACCTTGCACTAAGCTGTGGTTACCTGATGGTCTTGCCAGCCAGGCTGAATGCTTCAATAATAATTATTTGGACGTGGTTTTATTTGAACAGGTTTGCTGCGTAAAGTCTGATTCGAGTAGTGTTTGGAGGCGTATTTGATTTGTTTGATAATGGTGATAGGTGTGGTGGCTTGGTGGCGAGGTTGTGTGGTGGCTGGTGGTTGGTGGCGAGGTCGTGGTGGCTAGTGGCGAGGTTGTCCTCTGATACCATGTTAAATTATACAACACAAGAAATAGAGAAATTATAATGAGCAAGAATTCCATAATGGATTACATTGTTACAATATTTTCATGCTTTTACAATGGAATTGACATGAATATATATACAAGTAAAGAAGGAAACAAGAAGCCTAAAATGAGGAAGAAAGGAGGAGACAAGGAGGGAAACATGGAGGAGGGAATAAAGGAAAAGAAGAATAATTCTAAACTTTAATAATTACAAATAATAATGCTAATTTATGTTGGAGAATATCATCATTCAATATCATCATTTCTAACACCCATTATGAACCTGACTAAGTGACTAACCACAAGTTTGACCCCTTCACACACATCTCTGGACGACTAAAGCCTTACTAGGAATTAATACCCAGAAAAATAAAACGTTTTGTGAAACAAATAAAGGGGATGAGGTTTGAATATGTCCAAAGTTTTCATCGTTTCAAGTGCCAGTTACCCGAAAACTAAGGTCTTTTCTAGACCTTGCAATATGTAGGAACCTTATATATGCACTGGCTCCAAAAAAAAATTTAATGCAAAATTTTCAATACCCACAGATAAGTTCAGTTCTAGCATTTTCTCTCGATTTGGAAAGAACGCAATTGAAGCTTCAAATGATTTCTAAGTCTTTAATAGGACCAAATAGGATTTCTTGAAACTAAATCTTTTAAGTGATAAAAACAACAAATATAATCAGAGAGGATCTCCCCATTTTAAAAGGGGGTAATGAGATTAAAATCAAGAGTAAAGAGGAAATTTCGTATATATTGATCCCCATTGCCATTACAAGATCACCAAAAAAAGCGTCTACTAAAATAAGACTATCTTCAGCACTTTTACAATCTCCCTCTCAGCAATAAAAATAAAAATAAAAATAAAATAAAATAAAATAAAAAGAAAGAAAGAAAGAAAGAGCGTAGTGTTCAAATCATTCATCATCATACGATCCCAAGGTTTGAGTTTCAGAGTCAGACTCCTCTCTTTTCTCCTCCTTTTTCTCCCCCTCCTCCTCCTCCTTCTCGCCACCGGCCTTCCCACCACCTTTCTCCTTCTCCTCCTCCTCTCTTTTCTCCTCCTCCTCCTCCTTCTTCTCACCACCAGCTTTCCCACCGCCTTTCCCTTTCTCCTCATTTTCACGAGTAACCAAAAGATCAACAACAATTTTTAAATGATCACTAAAATTTATAAGTTTCTTGTAATCATCTTTACTCATACAAACAAAATTATTGGGATGCAATGAGAATTTGTCCCAAATATTGCTCATCGCTGCACTCGGACCTTTCGTAGCCACGTTTTTCAGCACAACAGCAAGTTTGACCGCGAGTTCCGTGCTACTTGCCACCAACACAAAATTAGTAAAAATATCTTTTAGACGATCCATTGGGATTTCGCTGGGACTCAACTTACCTTCACTAAGTAGCTTCTTCACCATTTTCTCGTGATGGGTGCTCATCACGAGTTGCGTGCGACCAGGAGGGAGATCGTCCACTTCTTCAATTTCAACCGGTTCACTCTGCAGAAATCGACACAAGATTTCATTGCGCCTCCTAAAGTCCCCCGACATCAACTCGCTGAATTTCTTCTCCCAGTCATCTTCTTCATCATGAACCTTCTTCTCCTCACTCTCCTCCTCATTCTCCTCCTCACTCTCCTCCTCATCCTTATTCTCCTCCTTATCCCCCTCCTTATGCTGCTCCACCTCCTTCTCGCCCTTCTTATGCTCCTTTTCCAGCTTCAATCCGCATAGGATCAACCCAACGTCATCTAATGGCATTTTTTGCTCATTAGATGAGTACAATCGCTTGCAAGAAAAGCGATATGGGACTTTTTGAACATTAGGAAAAATGTATGGACGGATGATGGAGGAATAAGATCTTACTTTTCGAACTGGGTTAACAATGGTTGAAATAAGCCTGAACAGACTCATATTTGGGTGTGGGAGCTAGTGTGTAAGATTGCCAGAAATGTGAAGGACCTAGCCTGGTGAAGAAAGCTGCGGTGGTTTGTGGTTTGAGGCACAAGGCTTTGGGTTTTGTTTGAGGGCTGAATGGCTGATGAAGATATACAGTATAAATAGTGGTGGGGGATGAGAGGGCTCTTCCATTTGGTGCAGAGGAGAGAGGAGAGGAGTGCGAAGGCAACAGAGGTTATGGAGCAGCGCCGGAACAGTCAGCGTACGCGCGAGACAATGTGTGAGTGTGAGTGTGAGTGTGAGAGGGTGACGTCCTTGCGTGTATGGGTTGAAAGAAATATGAAGAGATAGAAAAGAAAATTCGTGAGAATGCAATACTTGCTTTTGTGTTTAATACGTATACCCTGAAATCTGGAAATAAATAAGATTTAATTAAAAAATATAAAATAATGAATGATCATAAATTGACATTTTGTTTGGTCGTGTGTTTTTAGAGCATCTTTAATAAGTTATTTAAAATATTAAAATGTGATTTTTTTTAGAGTCACATAATAAAATTAACTCTAACAAAACAGTAAAATTAACTTTCTATTTTAAAGAGTCTCATTTCAAATTTCATTACTGAAAAAAAAAAAAAAAACTTTTCAAATTATTCTTTTTAATATCTTATTTTATTAAAATTTGTGTTGATCAAATAAAATATACGTAGCAAATCTTTTATGAATTTCTTTGTTCGCAGTTGAAGATTATATTATTTATTTAGTATTCTTTAGTTCAAAATGAAAAATTACTTTTTCAAATTAGGATCAGATTATAGATCCATTAAGCTCACAAGTTCGGATATGGATTTGATTATTTACAATCCGTCAGATTATCGGATTGAATTATTTTTCTTAAGGTAATACGATTAAAATCTGATCTATTTTGAGTCTTCAATTTTAAAAAATTAAAAACCAGACCAAATGAATTACCTCATTTTTCATTTTTTGAAGACTCTTTTACTTATATTGCGTTTTTTCCCTTTTTATTCTAACCTTGGATTTTTTTAGCAAATTACAGTCAGGGTCATATATCAAAATAGTCCAATTCACTATTAGTAAAATTTGAAAATGGTCAGAAAACTGGATTGACATACCTTGAAAACCTGTAGATACAATATATTGAGATGACTAGTAATATACATATACATAAAATATGCCCTTAAATGTATTATTCAATGGTTTTTCTTGATTTTTTACATAATTTTACGGTCACGATGCATATTGTTTTATTGATCTTTATTTTTAGGTTTTATATATATATATATATATATCTTTTATAAAATTTATTTATTTTATTTAAAGTTACACATTTATATTTTAAACAAAATTAATGAGAGATAAAGTGCAATGAAAGAGTAGACGATGCATGAACTGTGGAATGAGTGTTGTATTTGACTATATATGTTTAGGGTTTTTGTGTGTCTTGAAATTGTGTGAGTAATCTCACCACCACATGTGTACGTACGTACTATCATTTGAATATGGTATACAATTATCACAATACATATATGTATGCTGTGGTGAAGCTACACTTTACCTTACTTTTATCATTACCTTTTAAGGATTAAAAATTTGTTTAGAAGTCACCATTATTTTAGTTCCACACAATGCATGGTCATTTTTTATTGAAACAATATAATGTTTATTAACACATTGATTTCCTGAACGAGAATTAGTATCATTTTAAATCGGTAGTAAGAATATTTCGTAACAAAGATGAAACAAATATTTTATTAAGGATCAAATTAGAGAAAGGGTGTTAGTTTCGTTTCCATTCATTCAAAAAGTATAAATCTATAACATATATGTAAAACTAAGGAAGTAGATCATTTAATGTTACATTAATTACTGCACCCTTTGATTTTGTACTCCAATATATTTCCCTTAATTAATTCTCTCCCCTATACAAGATTATCTCTTAATCTTCCTTTCCTTATATGCATTTATTTCCTAATTCACTTTACTTTCGTTTCTATATACACCATAATCCCATTTGTTGAATTTCTATGGCCGTTCCTTCTTCATCATCCTCTTAGCTAAAACCGCCATTATGCTTTCTCAGTATTAATATATAATTTTAACACATTTTGTGTATCATATAGGTTCATACAAGTTCTCCTATTTTCTATAATTCTGCAAGAATATTAATTTATTTCAACTTCATATTTTCCGAGATGCAAATTGTTCATTTAAATTGCACATAGTATTTTAACAAATGGATAGATGCAACAAAGGTGGAAATCAAACATTTAACAGGTAACACACCAATTATTGCTATATATTATATATATATATATATATATATATATATATATATATATATATATATATATATATTTCCCTTTATTTTAATTTACAAAGGTTGATTTAAGTTCGCTTAATTAATTTATAAATTGCACATAGTGTCTTTACTCACTTTTATTAATTATTTATGCACTTAATTCACCTTTCTTGAAATGTACTTTATAATTTATATTTCTTCATTTGATATTCCATGTATATTGTTTCTAAAATATATATGGTTTATACATGCATACATATCTCATCTACAAACTCAAGTAAATAATTATGTTAAAATTAAATTGCAAAACTATATATCATGAACATAAGTTAATTAAAGCATTTTACATATTTATAGAGAAATATACGTCTATATCTTACTTTTCTATTTTTCTTTTTCCTGTGAAAATATATTTTACACCATTTAATATAATCTTAATATTTAGACGATACACATGTATAAATATATTTTTAAAAATTTGTAAGGCACCCGTGCATCGCACGGATTGCAAGCTAGTGAGAAATGAAAGTTCTAGACTTTTCTTGTCTAACAAATTTTTAAACCTAGCATTAATGACAGGCAGGTAGCATGCATGCTTGCATGCGTGAGGCTGTTTTACTATTTTGGTGATAACTTTCATAGACCAAGGTAAAAATTTCAAATAGTAACACCGCCAAATATATAAGACCTCACAATATGACAAAAATAACTATGTAATCCCAGTAGGTTTGAAATAATTAACGTCCACAAAAACGTAAGGCATCCACAAAAAGGGCAAATTCGGATATGTATGTCTATTGGGTTGGAAACGTTGTAATAGCCAAGAAAAAATCATATCCAAAAGAACCCTTTTCGTTGACCGTATCCACTTTTTTGTTTTATCTTAATCTCATTTTCATTTTTTCTATTCTAGAAAATGGTAAATTTTCACGGAGTTAAAATTAATTTGTTGATGCTAGATTTAAGAAGGTTGTGATAATTATATTTAGGGGTGTGTAGAAAATCAATTGCACGAACAAAACTAATTAAATTGATACATTTTGAATAAGTAAAACTTAAATCTTGTATTCGGTTTGGGTTAAAAAAAAAAAACCCGGTATGAACGATCTCGTATTTGTTATATTTCAAAATTGATCATTTTAACTTGGTTTGAAAATTGTAAAAATATTTGATTGATAAGATTGCGCACACCGGCCCCATCGATATGGAAGAGTAAGTTTTTTCCCTTGAACATTATAATAGATATTTCTGAATTCTTCTATGTCATTTTTTTTTTATTTGGGCAAACTGTATCATTTGAATAATGATGTACAAACACAACAAATATGTCCGTAAGGGTAAATATTCAATAGCTTTTCTTGAAAAAAGTTTTACATAATTTTATAATTACAATATTTCTTATTTTATTGATCTTGATTAATAGGTTTTGAATATACATATTTTATTAAAATCAGATTTTGGATTCAAAATTATAAAATTTTCAATTTTAAACAAAATTGATGAGCTAGAGAGTAATAAAAAGAGTAGAGTGCATGTGGAGTAGGAGTAACGTATTTTATTACGTCTAGGATCGTAATTATTTTATGATTATTCTAATATATCAACTAATCAGTAATCACACATACGTATGTATGAGTCACTTTAACCCTCCTTAAAAAGTAATCCATAAATCCATATTGATCCAACGTAGTACAATATTTAATATAAGTATATATATATACTTGCAAAATATAACCAACCTACCGTTGCGCTCTCTCTCTCTCTCTCTTCATGTCTCTCTCTCCCCATATCCTTTTGCTGTACAGAAGATTTGTTTATCTATTGCTGTACAGAAGATTTGTTTTGTTGTTCTAGGGGTGTTTTTGGTTTCTATCGGGATAGAAACTAAGGTACCCTAAATCTTTTTCAAATTTTATAATTCGGTTTTGGTTCGGTTTGGTTTTGGTTTTCGAATCTGTAAAACCCAAACCCTTCCCAAATTATTCGGTTTTGGTCTGGTTCGGTCTCATTCGATTTTTTTTTGTATTGTTAAAACCTTAATTCAAAATTGCACTAAAAATATAAATTCACTCAAAAGGTGTTACAAAAAAATTATATAATGTATTTATTTTAATAATTAGCTTAAGTAACTATTTGTAAATGTAAATAATCCATAGGGTTGTGTCATTTATATAATGTAAAAATGTTGTAAGAAAGTTTTTTTTTTTTTTTCAACGTATTGTAAGACAACTTAAGTAATTACATTAAGTTAGCAATTTTTTTTTTAAAAGATTCAATTTTTTCGGTCCAATTCGGGGACCCCGAATCCCCAACCCATACCGACCCAAATCAATCGGTTTCGGTTTCGATTTTTTTTTGGTTCGGGAAATTTCGGATCGCAATGGATCGGTTCGGTTCGTTCGTTTGATTTTCGAATTTCTGACAACACCCCTATGCTGCTCCACTCACAATCCCCCTCATGCTTAGTGAAAATTAAAGTTTTGTAAGTCTTTTTACAGAAACAATGTGCTCTTATTCCTATACCTAAATTGCAAGTTAACGTGTAAAGCTATACGCAATATCAATAATTCAAAATTTTTTTGCTTACATATCAATAATTCATTAACATACGCTAAGGCCCTG
This sequence comes from Lonicera japonica, assembly GCA_021464415.1. Lineage (NCBI taxonomy): Eukaryota > Viridiplantae > Streptophyta > Magnoliopsida > Dipsacales > Caprifoliaceae > Lonicera > Lonicera japonica. The sequence goes on along the minus strand of CM038467.1, from coordinate 13,098,547 downwards.
CTTAATTTGGGATCACATATTTTTCATTGATTACTAATCAAAGTGATAAAAAATAATTCAAAAAGAGAAAAAGAAACAAAAAACCTAAAATAATTAACTCATGGTAAATTAAGAATAAAAGTCATATGAATCTGTGGGAGCATAATTCTGGAGTCGCTACTTGGGCTGATTGGTCAAACACAAGCCCATGAAGTAAATCCAGGAGATGGAAAACGAGCTATAGATGATAAAAATAGTCATAGCGACTAGCCGAGCATAGTGTTGAGATCGGCGAAGACAAGGATGCCGAGATGGGTGTACCTGCCAATATAAGAGGAACACATGTACCCACAAGCATACTCGGTACCCGCAGCCGAGGTGGGCACCCTAATGAATGTCGACGAGACACCGGTATTAGAAGGCACAACCAGTGTTCGTTGCCGATATGGGCGTCCAGACAAATGGAAACTCGACACTTGTAAAGTGTAGAATTGCTTATGGATAAGGACACACCCCACACGTGAAAATGATAAGATTGTTGGGCAAGCAATACCCTTTATAGCCATTTTACCTTTAACCTAACAAGCATTGTAACCCTTACTCTATACATATAAATAGAGATGGATAGCTCAAGAAAAAGGGGTTCAGCTTTTCATAAAAAAACACTTACTCTTATACAAGAACATTCTCTTTGAGAATAACGAGAACTGCTGTATAAATTTTTAAAAGGCCGTTTGTGCCAAATGAAGAACACAATCACACACCAAGGGAGGACGTACTACCGGATTGGGTATAAGAGCCATCGGATGAACCTCCTCCCACAACCACAAATCCAAACTCTCTCACTTGTAGAATTTACTGTTCATTCACCATATTTATGATCTATTTACCAACTCCATTGTTTCTGGGTCGGTTCCCTACCAAACAAATTTATTTTGGGTCTGGTCAGATTTCAACCACCCATAATTGGCGCTGTCTGTGGGAAGCGGCAACATAAAAGTCACCCTCCGGTAATTAGATTCATTTTCTCTCTCACTGTAATTCATTTCACAGTATTTTTTACATTTTCAATAATGCATCCTTTAGTTCAGCTTAAGTTATGCTTGTAATAGAATTTTGAAAAAAATGTTCAAACATCAATCCCACCACAAGTCTAGCCATGGCTCGTACCATCGACGGATACAGGCACATAACCCACTCCCAAACTCAATCCTCCTCACCATTCGACCCTAATTACACAGAGAAAGAAGCCCCCACCCTTGCTTTGACCGACCAGCATGGATAACCCAGTTAGAGCATGAAAAATGAAATATTGTTCAATTTGCTCCGGGAGAAAATTGCAGTAAACGCTGCCCAGGAATCCGCCACGAAGGCGGCACCTACTAAGAAAAATATCTCATCCATTACGGGCAAGCCGTTTGAGGATGAGGTTGATTCAACCTGCCATGGCAAAGGCAAGGCAAAAATGGGCGAGGAACCAAAGCCGAGGAATTTGGAATATAGACCCCATACCATAGCTCCAGCTTTATCGGGCCATCCTAGTATTTTTGATCAGTTAGGAGACAGAGTTACCCGAGGGGTCCCACGGGTAGAGCGATTTAATCGGGTGGAATGGGCTGACCAGGCAGAGCAGGTCCCACGAACGGAACGAGATGATCGAGCTAAGAGGACAGAGCCTCGGCAGAAAGATTGGGCCAAGCAAGATCTTAGAAAACTGATTTACTCGGTAATTATCGATAAAAGAATGACAGCAAGTCAACCACAGAGTTGTCGAGAAAAGCCCTGGGGGAAGACCATGAATCCCCTTTCACCCCGAGAATTCAAGATGCACCCCCGCCCAAAAAGTTAGGGCAGCCTATGTTCAACTTTTACGACGGCTGGTCGAATTCGGCAGACTATGTCAGACATTACAAGCCAGTCATGGCCTATTAGCGCAATGAGGATGCACTAATGCGCAGAATATTTTTGGCCAACATAGGTGACATGGCGTTGAGATGGTTTGATAAGCTCCCCCCAAGCTAGATTGATAGCTTCCGAGAGCTAGCCGAGCAGTTCACAGCCCGATTAATCACAAACAACAGAGCAGTCAAGGGACATGAAGCCCTAACTCATCTGGAAAAAAAATCGAATGAAAGTTTGAGGGAGTATTCCCAAAGATAGTGGGAATTGTTTCAAGAAACAAAGGATTATGACTATAAGTTTGTAGTTAGCATTTTCAAGTTCGATTTGCCGTGGGACAACAATGGAATTTATAATGATTTAACCCGCAGGCCACCAAAAAATTTTAATGACTTATTAGCAAGGATAGATAAATTCTCGAGGGTAGAGGACGGCAATAAAGCTGCCAACAGGCCAGGTTTTAAGAGAGATAAAGAAAGGAATATAAATAGTGACCATCGCGATGATGGCAATGCCAAGAAAAACTGTGGTAAGGGCTCAAGTGAGCCAAGAAAGGGCGAAGCCTTTAGAGGAGTCAATACGGTCTTTAAGAAGCTAATCCACAAGATTATGTGGGAAATCAAAGAGGAACAGTTTTTTAAATGGCCAAAACCAATAGGCGGCGACCCTAACATGAGGGACACAACCCAAAAATGCTCATACCACAAGGATCACGGTCATAAGACCGAGAACTGTAAGACTCTGAAGCCCTTTTTAGAACGGCTCGTTGAACAGGGCCACCCGGCGAAAGATGTAAAGCCCACAGAGGCTAAGGGTGACAACGGCGGCAAAATCGAAGAGAAGGTGAAAACGGTACCAAGGAATAAACCTGTGGTTGGCGTAATTGAAGCGATCCAGGGGGTGGTAGACAAGAACGAGGCAACGAGAAACTACCTTCGAGAGAGGTTAACTCGGGCACAACTATGGGCCGAGGCCCGCCCAATCAAGAAGGCACTGACAGTTATGGCACCCCCGAAAAGAAGTCAGGACAATAACTTGATATATCAGCTCTTCTTTAGAGAAGAAAATTTAGAAGGGGTCGACATGCCCCACAATGATGCTTTGGTCATAGCATTTAATATCAGCAACTTCGATGTTAAGAGGGTGTTGATAAACCCAGGAAGCTCATCGGAGGTAATGTACCTCAAGGCCTACAATCAACCAAGGCAACACATTTCTCCTAAGAACGTCCGCTCGGTCGATATGTCGATCTATAGTTTTAGCGGGGACGCAGTCTAGCCGATCCGTGTAGTGAACGAGCCGGTCAGGGTGGGAGAGATGGTGGCAGTCATGGATTTCTTTGTTATAAACGTAGACTCACCGAACAACACCATACTTGGTCAAAATTGGTTGGGTGAGATGAAGGCAGTGGCCTCACCTTTCCATCAAAAATTAAAGTTCCCTTCGCCGAAAGGGGTGGTCGTCGTTATGGGCAAATAAGAAGATGCCCATTTCTATTTTAATCTTGCCATTAGAATATCGCTATCTGAAAAAAAAAGAGGTCAAAAAGGTTAAGCAGGTGAACCTGGCTGAGAAAGTCGAAAAATTGCTGGAAGAACTAAAAGACAAGCTTAAACCCTCAAAAAATGGGAAAGGCAAGGAGAATGAACAATAGCAACCAAAGAAAGGTTGCCCCATGAATGGCGGGGCAAAGGGGCGGCCTAAAAAGAAAGTCTTCAAAGACTTAGTTCAAGTTCCCATATTATCTAGATCAGAGGAGAAAGAAAGGTACTTCCTAATCGGCAGCAGTTTGAATGCCAATAAAAGAGACAGACTGACCGAATTTCTCATAACAAACATTGATGTATTTGCGTGGCAACCATATAATATGCCCGGAATACCTGTCGAGGTAATGTGCCACAAACTTCATATCAACTCTAATTTCAAACCCGTGAAACAAAGACCACGCTGAACAGCGCCTAGCAGCAGTTGTGGAAGAAAAAGTATAGAAATTACTAAAAAATGGGGCTATCAGAGAGGCATAATTTCATGAATGGATCTCAAATCCATTTGTCGTCCGAAAGAAGAACGGGAAATGGAGGGTTTTTATAGACTTTATGGATTTGAATAAAGCATGTCCCAAAGACAGCTTCCCATTGCCGAGAATATATCAGTTAGCAGATTTGGCTGCCGGTCATCAGAGATTGAGCTTTCTTGATGGGTATTCGGGGTACCACTAGATTCCATTGATCGGGCCAGATCAGGAATGCACAACCTTCGTTACCACCATGGGTCTATATTGCTACATGGTCATGCCGTTTGGGCTAAAGAATGCTGGGGCCATCTATCAGAGACTAGTTACAAAGATGTTTAGGGACAAAATCGGGAAATCGATGGAAGTCTACGTCTATGATATGCTGGTCAAGAGCAAGCTGGCTACCGATCATATTGGGGCTTAGGAAAAACATTCAAAATTCTCAGGCACTATCGAATGAAGCTGAACGCAGCAAAATGCACATTTGGGGTTAGTTCGAGCAAGTTTTTTGGTTTCATGGTAAATCACAGGGGTATCGAGACAAATCCAAAAAAGGTTTAGGCAATTCTGGACGTTCAGAGGCCGACCAACCTAAAGGAGCTGCAAAAACTCACTGGTATGGTTGCCGCTTTAAAAAGATTAATTTGAAATGTTCAGATAAATGTATGCCACTATTTAAAGCATTAAAAAGAATAAAAGAATTTGTATGGAGCCTAAAATGTGATAAAGCTCTAAATGAGCTAAAACAATACTTAAGTAGCCCACCCCTGATATCTATACCTGAGCCCCATGAACAGCTTTACATGTACTTGGCTTCCTCTGATTGGGCCATAAGCTCGGCCCTAATCATAAAGCATGAAAATCACCAGAAACCTGTGTATTTTACTAGTAAATGTTTGATAGGGCCATAATTAAATTATTTGCCTTTAGAAAAATTTGTACCAGCACTAATCACAGCGTCCAAGAAGCTAAGGTATTTATTTAATGCCCACCCCATCAAAGTGCTTACTAACAGTCCGATTAGAGCAGCCCTTAGAAAAGTCGACCTATCTGGTAGAACGGAGAAATGGTCTGTCGAATTAAGCTGATTTCACATAGAATGTGTCCTAAGAATGGCTATCAAAGGGCAAGTCATCTCCGAATTCGCGAGTATGAATGAAACTGGCACAGGCAACCAGTCACCTGCCCTAGCTTAGGGGCAAACAGATGAAGATGTTGATATGGTTGATCTGGGGCAAATAGAGCAGGTCACGAAACCTGCATCAGCGAAAAACTCATCTTCCTGGTTATTATACATTGATGGACCATCGACTACAAGAGGCTCCGGCGTTGGCAAAATTTTCAAGACTTCAGAAGGAGGAATTACTGAGCAAGCATTCTAGCTGGGATTTAAGGCCTCCAATAATGAAGCAGAATACGAAGCTCTGATCATTAGTATGAAAAATGCCAAAAAAACTTGGGGTACAAGATTTGACAATTCATTGTGACTCCTAATTGGTTGCCAATCAGTTAACCGAGGAATATTCGGCTAAGAATAAAAGAATGGCGGCTTATGTGAAGCTCGCTTAAAAACTTTTGAAAGTTTCAAGTCTGTGCACATTGAGAGGTTCCCAAGAACCAACAATTCGCATGTAGACGCCTTAGCAACTCTAGCGTCCGCGGTGGATTTAAAATTAAAGAGGGTCGTTGAGGTAGAATACTAGCTGAATTCAAGCATTAAAACTGGGGGGGGAGCCTATCATCTGCGATATAAAATAAGACATCGGTGTTAGTTGGAATGATCCAATCATCGATTATCTGAGAAACAGTTCACTCCCTAGCGACAGTGGTGAGGCATATAAAATCAGAGCCCAGGCAAGCAGGTACTAGCTATCTTTTGAACAAAAATAGTACAAAAGGTCATTTTCTGGGCCTTATCTCCGTTGTGTTCATCTGAAGTTGGTGCAAAAAGTCATATATGAGCTACACGAAGGGAGCTATGAAAGTCATACTGACGGACGATCATTGGCCCATAGGGCAAGATCCCAAGGTTGCTGGTGGCCATTTATGCAGAAGGACGCAGTGGAATATGTCAGAAAATGAGATAAGTGTCAGAAACACGCTCCCTTGGTATATCAACACGTAACAGCCCTACACCCGATGTTAGTCCTTGGCCCTTTGCCGTGTAGGGGATGGATATCATAGGTCCATTCCGTCGGGGACTAGGCAATAAAAGGTTTCTCCTAGTTGGCATGGATTATTTCACGAAATAGGTGGAAGCAGTCCCATTGGGAAGCGTAGCTGAGTCTAATGTCAAAAATTTCTTGTGGAAGAACATCGTCACCAGGTTCAGCATCCCAAGAATATTGGTGTCAGACAATGGCACGTAATTTAAAAATCAAAAAGTAGAAGAGTTCTGCATTTCTGTGGGGATTAAATAACACTTCTCTAGTGTGGCCTACCCTCAAGGCAATGGGCTAGCTGACGTATCAAACAAAGTTATCCTGGACGGAATGAAGAAGCAATTGGATGATAAAAAGGGAAGATGGGTGCAGGAGTTGCCCTATGTACTTTAAGCAATTCGGACGACGCCTCGCCGTCCAACTGGAGACACGCCATCCACCCTAACTTATGGAACCGAGGCCATCATTCCTTTAGAGGTTGGTTTACCAACTCGAAGAAGCCTTAGACCTTATTGAATCCAGGAAGGAGGCGGCCGCGGTCTACCTAGCGAACTATCATAATGCCTTAGCTAAGCAGTACGAAGCTCATGCGAAGCCGAGAGAATTCAGGGTTGGAGAGTTGGTCCTGAATAAAGTGCTCGGCACTACAGTCAAACCACATCACGGGAAGCTCAGACAGAATTGGGAGGGCCCATATATGGTCACCTCAGCCAGTGGGACTTGATCTTATCATTTACAAGATATGAGTTGACAGCCTATACCAAACCTATAGAATGTAACAAACTTGAGGAATTTTTATCATTAAAATGTAAATCCATAGATCAGGCTCTTTTTGTACAAGTTAACCAAACTTAATAAAAAGTTTATTTGTATTCAGAACATTGGTTAGGCTAAAGACTTTGCTCGGCCAAGGCAGACTAATTTAAGACCTTTTTCTGCAAAGGCAATCTCTTAAGACTTTATACTCTAAAGCAGCCCAATAAGACCTCATTTATGGTAGGCACCAGCGTAAGACCTTGCCCGGCAAGGCGGTCAAATTTAAAATAAGACTTTTCCTCGCCAAAGGCAATTAACTGAAGTAAGACCTCCATTATGGAAGGCACCCACGTAAGACCTACCTCGGCTAGGTAGCATACTTAAGACCTTGCTCGGCAAGGCAGTTCACTTAAGACCTTTCACCAAAAAGGCAATTACATAAGACCTTGCTCGGCAAGGCATCAAACTCACTAAAACCTTTATACAATTAAAGGTGAATTTTTAATGTAAGACCTTACCTACTAAAACAACAATTTCATAATAAGACTTTCACGTGCTGGGGGTAAGATGTAATTGAGACATTTCTTTGTCAAAGGCAAATTTTTATTGTAAGACCTCCATATATTTCGAAAGCAGATTTTAAAAGCTAGACTTTGCTCGGCAGGGCAATCAATTAATCGAGACGCCTTAGTCCTCAAAAATGATTTTCAAACAAGACCCTCATAAATTGAGGGGCAAAACAGTGCCAAATCCTTTTGTCATCAAAGGTAGGCAAAAATTCACACAAAGCTTTGCTCGATTAGTATGTTCGCCAAAGTTCTACTCTCAAGCATGTTTACTCAGGAATACGGGTTCAAGCTCGGCATTAATTGCCGAATTACATGATTAATTTGTTCAATCCAAATGGCCAGAATTTATGCTGTGATTGGCTTGTCATTCAAAAACGCAAAAGTTACAGATAATAACAATACAATAAACATAATGAAAATCACACTACAACAAAAAGTTCAGGAACATAAAGCTTGTTCTTCATTAATACAGAAACATATACATTTGGTAGGGGCTTTAAGGCCCAGTTACAACGAAATTGACTACTGATTACTGTGAAACCTACTGCTAATCGCATGAAAACTTGTTGTTGCAAAAAGGAAATAAAAGAAAAAAAGAGAAAGAACAATAAAAACAAGAAAAAAAGTGGGAAATAGAGCAAAGAAAGAAGAAGAAGATGAAGAAAGAATAATGAATGAGGAGAAAAGAAAAATGAAGTCGAAGAGGAAGAAGAGTGGATGCAAATGAGAGGATAGAGAGGAATCATATATGGAAGTTGAGTTTGGAGGGGAAGGACACAACAAGATCATTTCTACCTTACCACCTCTCGAGCTCCACCTCCGAGCCTATCTATGTCTTCTACTGCAGCAGCATACCGCCTCCTCAGACTATGGTGGTGCCTTCTAGGGTGGTGTAACTTCTCTTTTACACGCCTGTACTTCATCGCCAGGCCTGTAATCTTGCCTTCCAATAAGGCAACTTTGTTTGTCAGTCTTCTTAATTTTTCGGTAGAATGAGTGGAATCAGAGCCCTGTGAACCTGTGTTACTACTACCAGACATTGAAGAAGATAAATATTCTTTTCCAAAGGAACTTTAAAGTGAAGGTTGAAAAAGAGAAAAAAGGGCCTTTTATAGAGGTTTCGAAACCCTAAAGGCATTAATTAGACATTTTGAAAAAGGAAAATTGTCCCTTCATTCGAAGAGACGGTTCATATTGAAAACCATCATTCCATTAACTGGCGGCACTGACCAACTGCCTGATACCACATGGCAAGTTGGGATTACCAAACGACGCGGTGCCTTAACATGAATGTTGGAACCACATGGCAAAACAACTGCTAAGTAAAGTTGGAGCTCGACAGAAATCAGAGCTCGGCCGTTTGTCCGGTAATTCGCTACTTAGAAAAATTGATACTGAACGCAAGTCGAAGCTTAACAGGAATTGAAAGTCGGCCTTAGGAGCCGATGTGAAAGAATAAATATCAAGAAGACAAGACAATGTTAATATGATACAACAGTTGGCACCAAAAGGGAAATCTTCGTTTAGAGATAGTAAATACTAAAAGTTACAATGAGAGGGGCTTCGTGGCCCTAATTATTACAAAGGATAAAAGAAAGAGAAAAATCTTAGACTACAAGCCTAGACACTTTATTCTCCCCTTCAGAGTCTATTTATCTCCTCAGTCACTGTGGCGAGCCTCGCTTTTAGGTGATCATACCGCTAGATCAGATGACCGTAGCTGTCTCCCAAGTGACGGTATTTCTTCCTTAAATGCCAGAGGTCCACTGTTATAATAGAGATATCCTCCTCTAGAGCGTCAACCCTTTCCACGAGGGCCCTCCAGTCGACATTGAGGGAGGCAGCATCGAACATTATCACGTCAGTGTTCGGCATTGTCAAAGAGAATACTTCAAACTTGCTGGGAAATTTCTGCTAAAGATGGAAGTTTTTGTGATGAAAAAAATGAAGAAGACTAGAGGTTTATATGGAGGGTCCTGAACCCTTACGTAATAAATACAACGGATCATGAAAGAGTGTCTCTATTCAAAGTCTCATCCTCGCCAAGAGTTTCATAGGGAAAGTAAAGGATCTTCGACCAGGGAACGACCAATCTGATGATGCCACACAACCAACTGAAAAGGAGTATTAACCATCACCACCTTTCAGGTCTGTAATAGAAATGGAGATTCAAAATCTTAACATGAAAACTATTAAGTATGGTTCTTATTTGGGGGCTGCTAGGCATAATTAAGATGCTGACCACAAAAATTACCAAATATTACTAACAAAGATTTTGTCAGAAAAACTGGGTCCAATAAAAAATTGCATTCAGCCAAAGGAAATATTTTCATTGATTAATTAAATTACATGATAAGGGGCTTCGTGGCCCAGTTATTACAAAAGCAAAGGGGAATAAGACAGAAATAAAGCATGACCACCACTGATACCAGTGTCCTCGACATCACGGCCTTGCACTTCAACTCTAGTATCCTCGGCATTAGTGTCATCGGCAAGGGTATCATCGGCCTTTTTTTCATCTTCAGCTTGTTGCGCTTTTGCAAGTAAATTTGGAGGTCAGAGAACTACCTTACCGAACAGGGCATCGCCCTTGACGACACCCGCCGTAGACAAGCTGAACATGTAGCTGGCCTTATATATAAGGTCCTTGATTTTTATCATTTCGTTGGCCGCGGCACTCGAGGCGTCATCCCAACCCTACAGGTCATCTTCTTTCACCGCGCCTTCGTGTTTGGATTCGAGTTCGCGAACCCTATCTTCAGCTGTCTTTTTCTCCTCCCTAGCCTGGCAGATAGCATCAACCTTGAGTTTCTCAACCTGCTTGAGGGAGTTCAGAAGCTTGGCAATTTGACTTTGGAGTGTTTGATTTTCCTTCTTCAAGTTAGCCCTAGCTTCTTCAGCCGACTTCATATGTGCTTTGTGATTGGCTTGACACTTAAAGAGCCTGCTCTTAGCCTTATCAGCTTCTTTACGAGTCTTCGCTACCTTTGCCTTGCGGTCTTTTATTTCTTTGGCATGGTAGATAGCCAGTTCGGTAAAACATTGGCTGGCCTGAAGAAACAGTAACAAGTTAATGAAGGAATAACATAAAAAGAGAAATGCGAAAAATGGCCAGACATAATCGTGAATGGTTTACCTTGGCAAGACGCTAGAAACTCCTGCTTTCCACCTCAGAAGCTTTGATGCTTTTCATCACCTTGTCATCTTTTGACAAGGTCATGCTTGTTACTAGGGCAAAGCCAACCCTGCTATTCGCTACGGCGGAGTCTCTATAGTAACCAGTCAATTCTTTTGTGGAATGTACGGCCGAGAAACGAACAAATTGGTGGGCCTATTCTCTGACTGATTTTCATCGCCAACATGTATGACTTCAACTCGGGTGGGTGAACCGATCACACTTGCTACCTCTGGGCCTTCAGTATTTATTTGGAAGGGATGAACTTCGATGGCTCCCCTGTGTTCGACAAGAGTCACTTTTGGAACCTTGGTTCCTTTAGAAGAAGACTCGACCTATACCAGTCTTTTCCTTTTGAGCGATGGAGACGCTGAGCTCCTAGAAGCATCGGCCATACTTAACGCGCCAAACTTGAAAAGCTTGGTGTTCATGAAATCTACAACTGATCTTCGGCCAAACATGTCTTCGGTCTCAGATAATTTAGGAGATCTTGGGGGTGGAAAAAACCTTCTTCGTGACCTCCTTATCAGCTGGAGGTTATAAACCTCTTTAAACAGTTCCTCGGCCACAAGATCAACCACAAGTGGCCAATCAAATTCTTAGTTCGAAATTGAAACCGCTTCACCACGGCCTCTGAAAAGCGGGACGGCAACGGGAACTTGGGCAGTTGAGACACCCCTGTTTACTCGCTCAGAAGGTTAAGATATTTTGAGAGGACGAGTAGAGGTAATAAGATAGGCAATCTCAATGGTTAATTCGGATCCTATGACGGGCTTCTTGCCTTTCTTTTTGCTTTGGCCATTTCTCTTCTTCTCCTTACCGTCGTCGACGAATGCCAAGTCTGAAGACTTTTCTTTTTCCCGAAATGCCCTTTTTACATCATCATTGTGAGTCACCCAATTATTGATAATATGGAATTTCTTAAAGAGATCATATTTTTCTCTATCTAGCGGCCGACCCACAACCCATTTGACGATGCTTGTATAGTTGGAGAAAGTCTGGTACGGTAAACGATAGTCGAGCAGTACTTATGCCGATCTCAGATGAGTGAAGGGAGTTTTTTTCCCAAGTCCGTCATTTTTTATAATGGCGTTTAAATGATCGAGATAGAGGTCATCTACTGAGGGTTTCTCGAAACACCTCTTGGCGTCACCGACTGCAAATATAAAAGAGGCCAGGTTAGACATAAAAAACACGTAACCGAAAAAACTCAATTAAATAATGGGCAGAACACCAACCAGGAGAGCCAAACTACCTGGGGACTCTCTTATTTATGGGGTCGGGCTCCACGTCCCCGATTATAATTATTACATCGTTATACATCTCTTTATGGGATGATGTTAGCCCTTCTATTATCGAAGGTGAAGTAGGTCTAGCCCTAAGGTTCTATTTATCCTCAGATTGACTAAAGAGATAACAGTATTAAATTTCATTTAACCCTAATTGAAGATTGAACCTGCGATTCAATTCGGCTACCCCAAGAATAATCCTAACTACATTGGGCTTTAACTGACAAAGATGGAACCTCGTGTCTATAAGAAAATCAACTAAAAGAGGATGCAGAGGTAGTTTAAGCCCAGCGGCTCTAAAAAAGGAGATGTAAACGGGATATTAGTTGTCGGGCATAGAATCGGCAAGGCTACCCCTAAAAGGATCTTCACTATCGCCACACTCTTGTTAAACCACTCAATTAGGGATATACAAGTCCTCGAATTCTAACCTACTTGCCTCAGTCAAAGTGTATCTACCTATGACAACTGATAGATTGGGGGCAGCGAAGACAAAAAATTATGGCTAGGGTTTACTCTAACGTGCAAAGATAAGGAAAAAGATAGAGAGTACAAGGCTGAAAGGAACTTACAGAAAATCGGGACCTAAAGGCGGGGACACTGCAGATGTGTGGGTTGACTGGAAAGAAATACAGGCTACCAGGAAATAGATAAAAACCCTAAAATTTAAAAAAAAAGATGAAGAAAGCGAAGAAAAATTAACAGGGGAAATGAAGGAGCATATGTTTTATACCTTCTCACACACACATTCTCTCTCTACTCTTAAACGACGCTTCTTCTTTTGAAAACTCGCGCCCCATGATGACCCTATTTAATAAGACAAGACAGCTACCCCCAGTTACACTCAACTGCGAACGGCCACTAGGATGCAAACGCGTGGACACAACTGGCCCGCATCAAACCCGCAAAGGAACTGGCCGACGATTGAATTTGATTTTGTAAAACCAAGCACCTAAGTTCAAAAGCTCGGCAAAACTCAAATGCTTGGGGGCAATTGTGGGAGCATAATTTTGGAGTCGCTACTTGGGCTGATTGGTAGAAGACAAGCCCATAAAGCAAATCTAGGAGATGGAAAACGAACTATGAAAGACAAAAATAATCACAGCGACCAGCCGAGCATAGCGTTGAGATTGGCGAAGACAAGGATACCAAGATGGGCGTATTATCCATACAAGAGGAACACTTGTACCCACAAGCACACTCGGTACCTGCAGCCGAGGTTGGCACCCTGACGAATGTCGACGACACAGCTGTATTAGATGGCACAATCAGTGTTCGTTGCCGATATGGGCGTCTAGACAAATGGGAGCTCAACACCTGTAAAGTGAAAAATTGCTAAGGACACACCCTACACGTGAAAAGAATAGGATTGTTGAGCAAGCAATACCCTTTATAGCCATTTTACCTTTAACCTAGTAAGCATTGTAACCCTTACTCTATACATATAAATAAAGAGGAATAGCTCAAGAAAAAAAGGGTTTAGCTTTTCATAGAAAAACATTTACTCTTATACAAGAATATTCTCGTTGAGAATAACGAGAACTGCTGTATAAATTGTTAAAAAGCCGTTTGTGCCAAGTGAATAACACAATCACACACCAAGGGAGGATGTACTACCGGATTGGGTATAAGAGCCATCAGAGGAACTTACCCCCACAACCACAAATCCAAACTCTCTCACTTGTATAATTTACTATTCATTCGCCACCTTTACGATTTATTTACCAACTCCATTGTCTTTGGGCCGGTTCCCTACCAAACAAATTCATTTTGGGTCTGGTCAGATTTCAACGACCCTCAGAATCATTTTAAGGATGAAACATTTGTTTAGAGATCAACAATATTGTAGTTCTAATGTTTGGTCGTTTTTTATTAAAAGAATCTTCATTGATATATATATATATATATATATATTTGTTTTCTTTTTAAGTAAGAATTAGTCTTGTTCTAATATCAATAAAAAAGTATTTGGTAACAAAAACGAAAAAAAAATATTTTAAAATTAAGCATCAAATTAGAGTAAGGGTGTTATTTTCGTTTTGATTCAAAAAGTAATGATAGGAAATGAAAAGGTTTTGAGACTTTTCTATTCTAACAATTTTTAATTCTAGCATTAATGACAGGCAGGTAGGCATGCATGCGGGAGGCTGTTCTACTATTTTGGTGATAACATTCGTAAACCAAGGCAAAAAAATTCAAATAGTAACAACACAAATATATGAAACCTCATAATCTTGGCCAACAGGTTTTAAGTAATGTACTAACGTGCACAAAAGCAAAACTGCAAAAGGCATCCACCAAAAAAGAATGGACAAATTCAAATTGTATGTTGGGTTGGAAAAATTGTAATAGGCAATAAATAAATCTATAAATCATATCCAAATGAACCCTTTTGGTTGACCGTATCTGCTTTTTAGTTTTATGTCAACTCCTTTTCGTTTTTTCTCTTTTAAAAAAAGGGACATTTTCGCATAGTTAAAATTCATTTGTTGACCTTGGATTCAAGAAGGTAGTGATAATTGAACATCTAAGCAATGATACCTTTAGAGGCGCGTAGAGAAAATCAATTGCATGAATAAAACTGATTAAACGATGCATTTTGGTTGGTCCTTTTTAGTTCATGGTAAAGTTTAGTTTAAATTTTGAACAATTAAAGCTCCGTTTGATTGCAAAGGTGAAAAATGAAAATAAATTTAGTTAGTTTATATGAAAAGATAAAAAATAAGGTGAGAAATGTTACTCATTTTATGAGTATATATTCTCTATCTTTCAATATTTTTGGTGAAAATATTTACTCACCACCAAATAAAGAAAATTTCTTCATGAAAAAACTTAAAAATTAAGAGGATATCACATTTATAACTCAACTTAATTATTTTCTATCTTTTCATTAAAACTAACTTAAATTTTTTTTCCCACCTTACGATTAAACGGAGCATAAAACTCAGATCCTGTATTCGGTTTGGAAAAAAGGAAAAAGAATCGGTTTGGACAGCCTCATATTTTTAATATTTTAAAATTGACCATGTTAACCTAATTAAAAAATTGTCAAAATATCTTACTAGTGTGACTGTGTACACCCCTCGGTACGGCAAAGTAATTTTTCTACCTTGAACTTTATATTAGTTCTGAATTATTCTATTACATTTTATGGTTTTTTATTTGGACAAACTATATCATTTGAACCAATAATTTACAAATATACAATCCTTTAATGCAATATTCAACAGCCTTTCTAGAGAAAGAGTTTTACATTTTTTTTAGTTACAATGGATCTTGTATTATTAATCTTAATTAGTAGGTTCTAAACAGTGAAGTTTAATTAAAATCCAATTATAGATTTAAAGTTATAGAGTTTTAAACTTCTAAACAAAATGATGAGAAATAAAGTAATATAAAAGAGTAGAGAATACGTGGAATATGAGTAATGTATTTGATTGTGTCTATTCAGGGTGCATATAGATCTTATATTGCTACTTTTGTTTTGGGTCTTCATATAAGCACCCTAAAATACACATTTTAGCACTTTTAAAAAGTCATTTAATTTAATTTAATTTTATCTTTAGGCACTCTTAATTCAAAAAACTTGTTTAATCCAACTTGTGTTTTTATTCGGAGACTGAATAGAATTTTTACATCTTATCATTCTATAACCAGTTAAGTTAAAGCAAGCAACTATATTTATTAATACTTGTTAAAAAGCAAATTAACCGACATATATATATACATACATATATATATACATAATCTTCTTTGCTTATGCTCATATATAAAGAAAATCATTTATCATATAATTCAAATCAACCTATATATGCTCATACAAATTCTCTGGCAACGAGCACCTTCCCTTGCTACAAAAATCGTGATCGTGTCTCCATTCTCGTATTTTTTTTATGTAGGGAACCCATTCTCATCAGATAAGGGGTTTTCTAGTGGGGCCGGGTAAAAAAAATTCCACTTCCTTTTCTAAAAATGAAAACCAAAACAAAATTGTATTCAAAGGAGACAAAACATGTTTGACCATCGCCAGCTATTCATGGTGTACAATTATCCATAATAAATTACTTATTACTATAAACTAATTTTGTAATGTACATATATACAAGTATATTAAAAAATTAAGATTTAGCCCCTAGTTTTAAAATATATTAGTGGTTGGGATCACCTAACTTTTAAAATTAGGATTACATCCCTAGATTGACTATTTGATTTAAGGTTTTTTTTAATACGATTTATCAAATATAGAGGAGCGCATAGTAAAAATAACCATTTTGCCCTTTAGTTAGGTTTTATAAAGTTTTAGGACTTGCTTAATTTTAGGACTCATAAGTTGAGATTGTATATTTTGAATTAAAAAAGGAAAAGATGATTATGGATTTCTTGAGTTTAATAATTTAATTAAATTAAGCAAGAACTAAAATTCAAATGTTACTTTCTATAATTAATAACATAATTAAAGGGAGTTCTTAAATAAATTCACATAATCCGTCTTCTCATTCCAGTAACAGAATACTTTCTTCTCACCCCACTTATTTTTTAAAAAAACTTTCAATTCACCCCAATGGTGGGGTGAGTTTATTGAATGCACTATTGAGACGTTAATTTCGTCGTCACTAAAACTAAAACATGAAAATTTTATATAAATTCATAAAAATATTTTTTATCGAAAACATTCAACCTACCCCATTATTTTTATACACACCAACGACATACCACCTCTTTTTTATAAATCAAATAATAAATTTATTTTTTTATTGCACATCCACAAAATTCATTATTGACCTCACAAATTCCTAATTAGAGATAAGAGTCAAGCCCTATAAGTGACAATTTCAAAGATAGTAAAGTGTAAATTTAAAAAATAAAAATACCAACAACAATAGTTTTAGACTTTTAGGCGACCAACTGTTTAAAATGAAACACCTGATCAAATTAAGTAAAAATTAATTAGTTAACACAAGATAATTACCCCGGCCGTTTTCACTAGCTAATAATAAAACTTCAAACTTTGTAATATTATTGTTTCCTATACGACTGTATCTAATGAATTGAAAAAATAAAATAGTTTTTATAAAAATAAATCATTTATTAAAATATTTTGGAACTAGAGTTGTAGAATTATTTTTTGGAAAGAATGGACCTTTTTAATTTTAAAAAATTTAAATGGACGAGAAAATAAATTAGTGGCAATTTTTTTAAATACAGAAACTGGGGTGAGAAAAAGAATCTTACACTATTTTTTAAGTTAAGATTGACGTAATATTGACTTTTACTGGAGTGAGAAGACGGATTATGTGGGTGTGTTTAAGAACACCCTAATTAAACTGTGATTTTGAATTTCAAATTGAAAAAGGAAAACATAATTGTTGATTTCGCGAGTATAACAATTTAATTTAATTATGTATGAATTAAATTAAACAAAATGACCAACTAAGGCTCTTCTTCCTGATCCACCGCAATGCCCTGTTCCACATCATCGACGTCAACTTCTTCGTTATCATCACTCCCATCTCCATTCTCATATGTATTGCCAGACTCATATTTAGCATTATCCTCTATGTCAACATCTACGTTTATCGTCTGTGATGTGATCTACGTCATTCTCGACACCAAAAGATACAGTGATTATGTTTGTTCATTCATCTTTTGGCGCTTGCTCGGTTCTAGAATAGCGGGCGAAGAGTATGATCTCTTAATAGACTTACTGTTATTGTTAGACATACCTTTATACCCTTTGTTATCAATAATTGATTATGGATGTAATTGTTTGAATTTAGTGGGTTGGAGCTTTCTTGGCAAAAATGCAAGTTAATAGCACATAATCCATTTAAAGTTGCAGCTGGTTTTCCAGGGGTCGTGACTGTCAATCTTCCGACGCAAAGAAACACGCGTAATGAGACGCAATAACTATTTGACGATATCAAAACAATTATTCTATTCTCAAATACTCACTCCGGGATGAAGAATCCGACCAAACACAAGTCAGTTTTTAGATTCTTTCTCTTTCCTGGACCCATTTAGTATTATCTCCGTTCCACTCGAGTCGAGGACTTTGTGCTGTTTTCGCCATCACCAAATTCTCTTTGTCTAGATCTTAAAGCACCTAATTTGACTTAGACTCAACTTATCTACATGACGAGAGAATAAATTATAAACATGCTCTTGTAGAACTTAAAACTCAATTTTGTGTATACCACAAAGATAACTCAAGCAAGCTAAAGCACTCTTTTGCCTCTTCATTAAAATCATAAAATTTCAAGGCATTTGAAATGTCATTTTGCTAGTATACCATGGCTTTTCTATTAGGGTACTCTTATTATTAGAGTGTTCTTAAAATTTTAAAAATTATATATGGTTACTTAGAAAAAGGATGCTAATTTTGTTTTTTAAAAGTGCTTTTAATTACTAGCACCCTTTTGTTTTTATTAAGTTAAAATTTTCGCATAGCTAAAATTTATTGATTCTTGATTTAAGAAGGCTGCCAACTTGCTGTGATTATTGATGGATGTAATAAAACGAACTATGCATCATAACTATATATTTTAATATTTCAACCCACCGCACAATGTAAGAATCACTTTGACACTTCTTAAAAAGTACTATAATATTTAATACAAAATAATGCATGCGATATGCACATATAACTAAAAAAAAAATCTAAATACAAAGAAAATATATATGCTTGTGGGTGTACGAGGGGTGACAAACAGACAAATATACATATATGTTTCTTTCAAAATACAATTGTAGTCCGTACCAACTTTCTCTCTCTTCATGTCTCTATCCATACACGCACATGCCCTCCTCTCCTCCTCTCCCCCCCGCCCTTCTCTCTCTCTCTCTCTCTCTCTCTCTCTCTCTCTCTCTCTCTCTCTCTCTCCATATTCTTTGCTGTAGAGGAGATTTGTGTTGCTGCTTCACTCACACTCTCCCTTACGTCTAGCGAAAATTAAAAGATAACTTTTCTATTTTTAGTCCTTTTATTTTTAAAGAAACAATGAGCTCTTAATTATTTTTATACCTAAATTATTATTTAATGTGTAAAGATATATGCAACTCAATCTGGAATTCGTTAACATATGCTAAGGCCTGCTTGGTTTTGGATCACATATTGTTCATTGAATATTACGAACCAAATTGATGTAATGCAAAAAGGAAACAAAGACAAACTCTAAAATAATTAACTTACACTAAATTAAGAACAAAAATTAATAAATCATACCAATCATTTAAGGATTAGAAGTTTGTTTAGAAATCACCATATTGTTGTTCTACACAATGCTTGGTCATTGTTTATTGAAATGATATAATCTTCATCAATACGACAATTTTTTGAATGAGTATTAGACTCGTTAAGAATACTTTGTAACAAATACGAAAAAAATAAATTAATTAAGGATAAAATTAGAGAAAGAGTGTTAGTTGTTTTTTGCTTTTTGATTCATTCAAATTAAAAGTAATGGGAAACAAAAGTTCTGATACTTTTCTGTTCTACAAATTTTTAATCCTAGCATTAATGAAAGGCAGACAGGCATGGATGCGAGAGGTAGTTTTTTCTTTCTATTTTGGTGATAACTTTTCCCTTTTCTAAAGGTATCCTTTTCATTGACCGTATTTGTTTCTTGTTTTTTTTTATATTACTCTCTGCTTTTCATTTTATTAAGAAAAGGTTAATTTCTGCATCGTTAAAATTTGTTGACAATCTATTTAAGAAGGTTGTGATGATTGGGCATCTAAGCAACGATAAGTTTGATTAGGAGTGTTTAAAAAATTAATTGTACAAAAAAATAAAAATTTCAACCAATCCGGCCGCTGCAAATTAGCACACATTGTTTGATCTTTTTTAGTCTATGGTAAAGTCCAGTCTAACATTTTGAAAAACTGAAACTTAGATTCAATATTTGGAGTGTGAAAACAAAAATTCCAGCAGGTTTGGACAATCTCAGGACTGTGTCTGCCATGTTCAAAAAAGCTCAAAAAATTGGATTGATCAGACTGTGTAAAACTCTTTGATACAATAGAGTAAGTTTTTAACTTAAAAATTTATAATAGAACATTTCTCAATTTTTCTATGATATAGATAGGCTATATTATTTGAAATAACCAATAATGCATAACAAACAAAATATATCCTTATATGTTATTATATTCAATAGCTAGCTTGTTTTAAAAAAGTATTATACATGATTTTATAGGCATAATTAATCTTATTTTATTGATCTTGATTTTTCCTATTAAAAAAATTATTTTGAAGAGACTATAAAATGTAGCATGGTTGCATGTAAGAAGTAATATTATAATCACTCAAACTTTCAAAAATCTAGTATAGGGCCTGAAACCCTCCCCCTCAATCCTCCGATGTCACCACCAAAACTAATATTTTTATGGAAAAAGTAAAAAGTAAGAAATATATCACATTATTCTCAACTCTTTTTATAATTTCTCATAAAAATTAATAACTTTTGTTATCATTTTTCGTATTATTATCCAACAAATTAATTTTAATTGTTTATTATTTCTCTTTTTAGATTCATGTTTAAGCTTAAATTAATAATCGGGAAAACCTGAACTTTGCACGGGATGTTTTAAATAATTTTATTAAGATTGTGCGAATAAGACTTGCCAAATTCTTCATAATATGCTTCAGAAACTGATTATACCTCGGATTCTTAACTAACAACGATTATCTTCATCAGTAGTAATCATCCCATTATCATTATGTACAAAATTTGTCTTTGCATTTTTCCCTCTTTAAAGCATCCAAAATGATTTGAGTAAGTAGAATAAGGATAATAATTTTTTCTTATATGTGGGTGGCTAAAAGTTAACCAAACACAATTTGAAGAGAATCGACCTAGTTTGATTAATTGTTTGACAACCAGAAAATACGAGTGATGAAAATGAACAATATTAATCAACAATAAAATAATTTACAAAAATAGAAGGAAGTAGGGCTGGGACCGGTTCGGTTCCTAACCAAATTAAGAAGATCCGAAACTAATTTTCTGTTGTTCTTAACGGTTCGGTTTTTTGTGTATTTTTTGAGGAACCGAACCGGTTCTAAAGGTTCGGTTCCACCGGTTCTTCGGGGAACCGTTAGAATAGTTGGAACCGTTAGGAACTGGCAAAAAACTATTCTAGGGGGTATTCGGGAAACCGCGGAACCATTAAAACCGGTTAAAAACCATTCTAACGGTTATTCAAAGGACCATTAGAACCATTAGAACCGTTAAAATAGTTAGAATTGGCCAAGAACCGTAAGAACTGTTATGTATTGATATATAACGGTTCCTTTAATTAAATTTATCAAGGAACCGAGAACCGAACCGTTAAAAATGTACACTTTAATACTAGGAACTGAACTGAACCGGCGGCCTTTTTCGGTTCTGTTTGATTCGATTATCCGGTTCCCGGTTCGAAAATCCCACCCCTAAAAGGAAGGTTAGATTTGTTTATGGGTAAGTTCCTCCGGTAGTTTTTATTCTCAATCCAACAATACATCCTCCCTGGTGTGTATTAAGTATATTAGCTTAAAAGTTTGAAAAGGATAATACAATTACAGAGAGCATAGGGCCGGTTTTTATAAAATGCGACGGAGAATGTGTGGGAGTGACTATAGAGAGAATGTAATTAATTAATTTAGCTGTGGATTTTTATTTTCTATTTATATATATATATATATATGATAGGTTTATAATATTTTTTTTGTTGGCAAAGGTGGCAAAAGCCCCTAAATTTTATTAAAAAACAAAAAACTTACAAGGAAGTCATATGAATATTAGGTAAACTTGCCCTATCAACTCTACAAATCCATATAAACTTATGAGGCAGATTGTCCCTACTAAAAAACATAGTTTTTTGCTCCTTAACCCCTAGATTAGTTAAGAAGTCAGCATAGCGATTAGCTTCCCTATAAGTATGACAAATGGAGAAATTGAATTTCTGTAAAAAAACTTTGATTCGCCTACTATCATAGGCAACAACTCAAAGGGACAACCAAACTGCCTTAAATAGCTTTTACAATCACCATACAATATTATGGTAGGATATGTAAATTACTATAAATAGGGGCGGAGCTACAGTGGGGCAGGCGAGGGTGGCCGATCCCACTGGGGAAAAAATATCAGAAAATAAATAAATTAAGGGTCTTAATTGTAAGAAATAAAAGTTTAGGGACAAAATGAAAACCCTTTGAAATTTGAATAAAAAGAGACCTCTCAGGCTCTCTCTCCTCCGTCATTTATTTCTTCCTTTATTTCCTTTGCTTTTTCCTTTGTTTCTTCCTTTATTTCTTCCCCTCTACTTCTGAGTTCCGTCTGACACTTCGACCGTCCTCACCTCCGTGCTCTGTAGAAGCTTCCACATCTTCACTTCCGCATAGCCACACTTACACGACCAAGTCACCAACTCACCAAAGTTAATTAATTTCTAAATCTTAACTTCTTAAGCCCTAATTTTTTTTGCATAGTTCTTGATTTATGAATTTATGGAGTTGTTATCTTGTTTATTGTTAATTATTGAATATAATTTTAAGATTATTTTGTTGGGTAAATAAATAATAAATGGCACACATTTGTTAACGATTCTTATATTTATCGGATAATTAAAAAATAAGTCTTATTCAAGAAAGATTTTCATACTAAAACCAAGGAATAATTTTTTTGTAAATATACAGTGCAAAGATAATCTTGCAGTTATTGAATATATACAGTGCAAAGATAACATTGCAGCGTAAATTGGAACTGCAAACTCAATATTGCAGTATAAAAGCAACTGCAAAGTTTATATTGCGATCCATATTTCTGTGCAAAGTTTTCATGTTTTACTGTAAAGTACGTTCATATTGCGGTTCATATTTTTGGTGCAAAGTTCATATTGCAGTCCATATTTTACTACAAACTTCATATTTTAGTCCATATTTATGTGCAAAGTTTTCCTGTTTTACTGCAAAGTTCATATTGTAGTCCATATTTCACTGCAAAGTTCATAATGCAGTCCATATTTAACTGTAAACTTCATATTGTAATCCATATTTTACTGTAAACTTCATATTGTAGTCCATAATTCTGTGCACACTTCATATTGCAGTCCATATTTTACTGTAAACTTCAAATTGTAATCCATGTGTCTGTGCAAACTTTATATTGCAGTCTATATTTATATGCAAAGTTTTCATGTTTTACTGCAAAGTTCATATTGCAGTCCATATTTCTGGTGCAAAGTTCATAATGTAGTCCATCTTTCACCACAAAGTTCATAATGCAGTCCATATATTACTGCAAACTTCATATTGCAGTCTATTTTTTACCGTAAACTTTATATTGCAGTCCATATTTCTGTGCAAAGTTTTCATGTTTTACTACAAAGTTCATATTGCAGTTCATATTTTGAGTGCAAAGTTTATATTGCAGTCCATATTTCACTGCAAAGTTCATAATGCAATTCATTTTTTATTATAAACTTTATACTGCAGCCCATATTTTACTGCAAACTTTATATTGCAGTCCATATTTTACTACAAACTTTATATTGCACTGCATTACTAACTGCAAAGTTAATCTTGCAGTTAAAAATGATCACTACAAAATAATCTTGTAATTCATATTTTACTGCAAACTTCATATTGTAGCCTCGTAGGATGTTATTGTAGATTTTTATTTTGTAATCATACTTAATATTCTACTTTGATTGTATGAAAGACTTATGTTCTTATTTTGTGATTGAATTACCTATGCGTAAAATTATATGTTCTACGAATTTTTTTCTTTTTATATATTGCTATTTCCTCCCTCATTAGCTAACAATCATGGCT
This sequence comes from Lonicera japonica, assembly GCA_021464415.1. Classification (NCBI taxonomy): domain Eukaryota; kingdom Viridiplantae; phylum Streptophyta; class Magnoliopsida; order Dipsacales; family Caprifoliaceae; genus Lonicera; species Lonicera japonica. The sequence goes on along the minus strand of CM038467.1, from coordinate 13,074,892 downwards.
TCGCCACTGACTATAAAGGATAAACTTAAGCACTGCTCTAAGATAACAACTATCCATAACCCAATTCTCACTTATATATATGGTTATTTCTTATCACTTACCATCCGATTCAGCTATCCTCTATTTGTTAGTCGACCAGGATTAGTCAGTCGTCATTGGGTGCACACACATCGGTCGGCTAGCTGTTGTAGTAGCTAAATTATTATCGGCTATCATATAAAAATATGTTGCTCGGCTAAGGGGCTTCTATTCTGCATTAGAATGGGCCCAAAGATTTTGGGCTATAGGTCGACTATGATATGGACTTTCCAAAATGGGCTTGATCGAAAATTCATTTACAATTTTTACCTCTTACATTATACACGCACACAATAATAATAATTAGTAGGATAAAATAGTTTTTTTGTAAAATAATTATACGACATATTTAAGTTTAACGACTTCCTTAATGTACATACTATTAAAATGTGTATGGTAGCAAAAGCAACAACAAAAAATGTATAGCCACGCGCAATAAAGAAAAAAACGTAACATTTGGTTAATTCACACTAAGAGTGGTCACGGTTCGGTTACCGAACCGACATGGTCAGTTTACAAACCAAACCGATTAAATCAGTATTTATATTTTCAAAACCGAACTGACATAGTTGGTAAATGAACCATCGATTAAACCAAAATTTTCGGTTTGTTCAATCGGTAATCCTTATAAACCGATCAATACACTTTCTTATTAAATATGGACAAATTCTCAAAAATCCCAATAAATTGCTATCCACATTTGACAAAATTCTCAAAGACCACTGTCAAAGACTCAAAGCACATCTTTAGACATTTAATTAACTAATTAAGCAACAAAAAATTCAAAAGCATCCATGAGAAATTGAGAATTGTACTCAGATTAATTTGAGCTCACTAGGGGTGGACCTGAGTACAGGCCCAAGAGTTGACCGACTCAAGCCCAAAAATTTGCGGAGCCCAATTTTTTTTTCCTATACATGCATACATAATTAATATGTCAAAAATTCAATAAAGTGTACTCAAATAAGTGGGCTAAAGCCCGTTAAGCATTAAAAGAAAGCAGTAAGCAAGCCAAGCCATTCTTTAAGCGCTGAGCCAACTTTATCTTCATTAAGAAAGTAATTGAGCCCATTGAAGGTCCAAACCCAATTAAATAGATGAGCCCTAATGTCATTCAATTATAAAAAGAAGACATTAGCCAACAAATTGGAGCCACAGCACAGCAACAGTGCCGAGCACTCTTGTCTCCTCCCTTTTCGATTCTTTCTTTTTTTTTATTTATTTGTTGCTTTTTACTTTGAAGAATTTGAAGATTGAAGGTTTAATTTCATTATTCAATTTAATTAATGCCAAGTAAGTTTTCTTTTAATCTTATTTGTTATTTAATTTTATTTATATTAGCGTAAATTTGTGCTAGGGTTAGGATGAATATAGTTAATTGACTCCCTTTTACGTATTCATGCCAATTGATTCTACCAATTTAATACTTTAATATTAAATATAATTCTTCCTACTGGATGCCTATTTTAATTGAAAAAAAAAACTAAAGTTGAATTCTCATTATTTTTTGTTGGATCCACCTTATTATTTGATATATTTCTTTTTTTTGTTATTAGAGTTTGAGTTTATATATTCAATTCTGAAAAAAATTTACGAAAAAAATAAATTTAGTACACACTAAAAATTGAGAGCCCAATTTAGATTTTCGACTCAGGTCCGAAAATTAATCTCATGTCCGGCCCTGGAGCTCACCCCAACAAATGAAATTCAGTAAATATGAGGCCCTTTAAACTGTTTATACGTGAACTATTTTTTGTATCCTATAGCTCTTGATCGAACTATGCACTTTATAAACACGTAATTTATAAACCTAATTTGATGTTTGAACCCTAATTTCTAACCCTAAATTAACAAATTACTCATTAATTATACTAATCTACTTCATAAATAAAACGAAGAACTGAAAGAAGGAAAGAAATTTGATGTACCAGAGGACTGCCAATGGAGCGACGGATCGAGGAACCGAGGAAATGAAGACGGAGGAAGGAGAGAGCACTGAAGTTTGGAGTTTGGCCAAAGAGGAGGACAGAGGAAGTGAGAAAATTTGGGAGTAGGGGTATGAAGTTAACAGAGGAAGAATGAGGTCAGAGAAGCACTAGAGGTTTTGTTTGAGGGTCTGTGTTGGTACGAGGGTTGTGTGAGGGTGCGAGTCTGTGTCTGTGCCTCTTTGGGTTTTATTGTATTGACTAATAACTACTGAATTTTGAATGTGAAAAATATTTTGGTCGGTCAGTTGGTAATAACTGATAATACGCATATAGAAAATTGATACTACTATTGAGTTAGTTTGGTAATCGATTAGTTAATTATCAACTAAAAAATAATCGGTCGGTTATCATTTTCGGTTTGAAATTATGACCCCTAATTCACACTACCTGAATGGAATGAGGTGCCACGTTGGATTCAAACATCAACAAGAAGTTTGGCAAAAAAGGGAGGGGTTGCATTTCTTGAATGCATGAGAGCCCTGCACGCATTTTTAAGATGGACGTATTTACGTAATATGTATGTTAACGAGTGTTTTCATTTACAATAGCATGTCCCATAGTGTTTTAATATTAAAATTATGTAGAGTAAATAAATAGTGTAATTATGTAACCTATTTAGACATGTATTTTTTAAATAATAAATATTATATATTCTTACTAGAAAAATAACTAAATACGTACAGTAAAAATTCATGCAATCGTTTCTAATAACCAAAATACCATAAAATTTATATAATAATTCCTAAGAAGTTATAAAAAGCAAACAACGTTTATAAAAAGTAAATTAACAGCGTTCATATATTCAATCCTCACAAACATACGTCAAGTTTAAAAGTTGAATAACAAAATGTCACCTTTACGGGCTATAGCGCAAATAGCACGTCACCTCATCAAAAATCACATGGTATTTGGAAAAAATACAATATGAAATACGCTACGTAACGTTTTAACAATCATTAAAGATACGTTAAGCTATTGAAATGTTTCTATTACTCTTGTTATTTTTAATTTTTTATATAAAAAGGTTGCTGGCAATGAAAGTCGAGTCCTCAACCTTAAACAATTGAGATTCATAGTTAATCATGAACTATCTTTCATTTTTGTTGAAAAAAAAATTAAATAATATATATACAAATAATACATGCATGGTGGATAAAAGTGGTACAAATGTACAAACTATTAATAATTTGGAAAACTACAAAGGGAATAATAAAGGTAGAATTAATCTCAGTTATAGAAATTAAAAAAAAAAAAAAAAGAATCGTCCAAAACCCCACTTTACACCACATATACAAACAAAAGCTTAATATAAACAATGGATTATTAAAACAAATGTATCCTAGGCAGCATTATGTGCACGTAACAAGAGCTAACAAACAAAATTCACTCCCCAAAAGCCCAAAAACAACGCACACCCCCACGTTTTCATCACCTCATAAAAAGCTTAAAATAATCTAATATATGTTTGGCATATATTTGTCACATAATAAATTAAAAATGTTTAGCATTTGTCATATAATGGGCGTCTTTCTTAATTCCTAAAAACGTCCTCTTTAATCGCTCAGTCACCCTGTCGTAGTTTGGATACTGATGGTATCAAAATCTAGAAATAGATAATTAACCAATTAATAAGCGAATATCGGTGAATAAAAAAATATCGGTAGTTTGAGTAGAGTCATGCCCCCTTCTGACTTAGGCAAATTCTGACAATTTTCTCATTTAAGTCATTGGTTTCTTAAAAGAAAAATATTTTTTTTTGCTAAGTTTTGAGTAGAGTCTTGCTCCCTTCTAACTTATGCAAATTCTGACAATTTTCTCATTTAAGTCATTAGTTTCTTAAAAGAAAAATTTGTTCTTTGTTCTTTTTTGCCAAGTCTTGAGTAGAGCCATGCCCCCTTCTGACTTAGGCAAATTCTGACAATTTTCTCATTTATTACCAGGGAACGTCAAAATCTTGGTCTCTGGACCAGTGGAGCAGCAGTAGATGATCATTCTCAGCCAGGTCTCTTTGGGTTAGGGTAGTCCTGCGGTTGTCTGATAGACTTCAAAATTACATTCAGCTTTGTGGACGTTTGATATCCGTTGAAAATTTCTTTAATTTCTTTTTTCTAATTTGTCGGATGAACTTAATAAAAATTACATTCAATTGTAATTTTTTGGAAGCTCGTCAATTTTTCCTACAATAAAGATTATTGATCGTAAGAAAATGATACAACTTTAGATATACTAAAACAAAAAGAAAAATTATATATGAGTTATTAAAAAATAACTTATCTCTTCTTTTGGGTTTTATCCCCTTGTGTAACCGGATTTTTGAATGATTATGCGTCCGTAAATATTGAGCTAGCGTAGGCCTGCAAGATTTTCGTATTTTTTGTTGCAACAACTTTGTACCCCCATTTTGGACCCCGAGATGGCCAAATTTGAAAAAGGATTGAACTGGAAAATTGTATCTCTTGAAATTTTCTTTAAAATGGACTCCAGAATCCCATGATTTGGAGTTTTGAGTACAAAGTTATGCGCCTGATAATATTGTGTCACCATAGGCCCGCGGAATTTTAGCCTTTTTCATTTCAGAAAGTTTGTATCAAAGTTTTGAACCCCGAGATGGACGAATTTGAAAAAAACTTGAACTGAAAAGTTGTAGCTTTTGAAATTTTCTCCAAAATGGACTCTAGAATCGCATAATTTGGAGTTCTGAGTAGGAAGTTATGCCCCCGAGAATATTGAGCTACGTATGCCCGCGGGATTCTGAGTTTTTCACCGAAAATTCACTTGTAATTTCTAAAGAACGAGAGCTTTAGAGAGCTTATCGTTCCCACAGACGGCGCCAATTGATGGTGTCAAAATCTAGAAATAGATAATTAACCAATCAATAAGCGATTATCGGTGAATAAAAAATAAATGCGGCATAATAATGAACACATGACTTTTTTTTAAGGTAGGTTCCCCCGGTAGCGCTTATGCTATTCCAGTGGTACGTCCTCCTTTTGTGTGTGCTTGCTTTGTATTAGCTCAAAGGCGATCAATTTGGATAATAATACAAGCTACCAACTTCTCTCTCTTAAATTTCCTTAATTCTATTTATAAGTATAGAATTAGGATTACAAATATTTCAACAGAATAAATAATAAACTGTGTAGAAGAGAGAGTGTATAAGGGTTGTTGGTATATTTTTTGGAGTATGAAAATAAAGAGTATAAGACCCTTCTATTTTTTTGGGGTATGAAAAGAGAGAGTATAAGACCCTTCTATTTCTTCTCGAATTGGCTTGTATTTGTATTGCCAATGGCTTTATATCTCTTTGATGAGATTGATGGATTTTGGATGAGAAAGATGGTGTTGGATGAAAAGAATGATGTGTTTTTGTTGTGTTGAATGAATGGATGATGGGAGGTATTTATAGGTAAATGGAGAATGGCAAAAAAGTAAATTTAGTAAAAATGAAGGGCAAAAAGGTAATTTTTTGTGGAGGTATGTGAGATGTGGTAGGTGAGGTATGGTAGTTGAGATGCGGTAGGTGTGGAGGTAAAAATAAGATTTTACCAAGTGTAAAAATAGAATTTTACCGGAAGTAAAAAATGTTGAATTACCTTTGTAGGCTAATGGTAAAATTAGTATTTAACCCCATCAGATACATTTCGCTTAATTTCAACTACTTATTGGCATGGTCATTATAGTCATTGTGAGGTCCGGTAATTTCACTTAATATTTAAAATAATTAAAATTTAAAGAAATTTTTAAACTGTTTGACGGAGTTTGAGCTACATATATAGTTTTATCACTATCTCTACCCACTTATGTAAAGAGTAAACAATGATACTATTTGAGATAGAACTAGTTGGTTATTGGGGTGTATATTTGACAATACTTAAACTTAGAAAATTAGTTAATGGCAAGATCAACTTATATATATATATATATATGTAATCCAAACATATTTTCAATGATAAATACTATTCACGAAAACATGTATTAGAAATGTCTAAAAATTATGTCCTAAATGTATTTGGAATGATAGAGATGCATTTAAACTTGCAATCAAGCTGTGCTTTTTTGGGCAGAGTGGCATTGATTATTCTTCATTTTTTTTTTGATTAATAGTTTAGTCAGCATAATCAGTATAGAATTAATGATACATTATTAAATAACTTCACTAATCAAATTTTCTAACCACGCCGATTACAATTATCAGAGTTACAGAGCTTTTTGTGGATTCCTTATGTCCCTCCACTTTAATTAATCCCTCGATCTTAAACAAAAAATCTTCAGTGTTTTATATGCAGGGATGTAATTTAGTTAACAAGAAGATTTTGTTGACATCAGGCTCATTCTCATCAAAATGCAAACACTAGAACTCGATCTAGTTTCCATGTAGTCCCTATCCGCAAAGTATCATTGTGCTTCTTATAAAAGTTTTTAACTTTTTTTCATTTTCGAAGGTACCTTGTGATAACAATATAAAAAATAAAAAATAGAAAATACTTGATTTATGTGGAAAGTTGAAAAATAAGTTAAAACATGTGATGAGATGCTCTTCATCTCATGATCATTTTTATGAGTAGATGTCATATATCTTTCATTATTTTTTATGGAAAAATTTTCTTCCTTAATCCATATATGCGTAAAGAAAATTTTCCCACTGAAAAAGTAAAAAAAATTAAGAAAATATCTCACAAAATGCCTCAACTTATCTTTCGAATTCTCACACAAATTAAGTACTTTTCTTTTCAATTTCTATATTGTTATCAAATGTAGCCGAATTGTATTAAATTAAGAATACCATTTTATTTTGAAAACATGCATCATAAATTCATAATACTATTTTGCTTCATAATTATCATACAATACCATGTTAAAAACTCGAAGTAAAAGAGTCTCTCATCCTTGTGAATGTTGTGGTAATCATTGACTTAACTTTGATTGATAGAAGAGGAAAAATATAGTATAATTAGTGTGGCATTATTACTAAAGTAATATACAATTTTAAAAATATACAATATAGTGTACTTCTCAAAAGAATATTATTTTAGTAATATAAATGCTTTATAATTATTTTCTTTGCATTCACCAATAAAATACAAACACGATGGAGCTTATTTGGATCGATTTATAATGGTCCAATAACAATATTAATGGTTGAACCAGCGGAATCATCCAGACAATTATGCGTGGTGAAAATACTTTCCCATCCAAATACATGCACAAATAAATATTAGAACCAATGTTCATAATACAGTTATCATAAGATAAAATAGTATTTAAATCTTCATGTGAACAATAATAAACACATTGTAGCAAAAGATACTCAAGTCCGCAAAATTCTTTTGGGATATGATTATTACAATCTCTCGTTTGGGATGGGATTGTAATTTCCAATAATCTAACAAAAATTTCCTCAAGATTATAACGAATAATAAAAACCGGTCCAACTAAAATCACATTTGCGCAGATTTTACTGAAATTGATCCAGGTTATTGATTTAATGGTTGGACCACTTTGGTGGCACCATCCAAAAATCTAAACCTGGATAAAAATTCATTATTGAGAAGGATCAATAAAAACTTCATAATTTGACAACAATATTGCATCTTTTTAATTTTAAATTACAAATACCAAAACCTAGAGTAATATGTAATCAGCGGGAAAATTTTATGATACAACAAAATTGAATTTAGCAAATATGGAATTTAGCTAGAAAGAAAATAAATTGAATTTCCCGTAATCGAATTCCCGGGATTGAATTCTTTGAAAAAGATAATTTGAAGGTGTTTGATTGGTTTTATTTTCAACATTTAGAAAATAAGATGTCAAGCTACCAAAAATTCTTTGTCGATCTTTTCAAGGAATTTGAGGTTAAGTGGCCGATAATGAGAATTAGAATTCTCTAAAAAAAATTTGTAATTAAACACACTAAAAGTTGGAATTTAGTTGAAAACGCATAAATTCCATGAAAAATCAAGCATATCAAATAAATCTTAACCATACAAACTTTAGTGTTTTATGCATTGATCAAAATTGTTTTGCAATTGTCAAAAGCTCGGTAGATTTTTTACCCAAGTAACAATTCGAATTTGAGCTTTAAAACCTTATGAAATTTGCATAGTCCTGAATAGTTACACAAACTCTACAATCCATCCATTAATTCATTTCCAGCAATTATATAAACCCAAACCTTTATACAAGAACCTTAAATTATACATATGGAATTTAAACCATGTAAATTGGTCAATACAAATTCAAAAATTATATATCACTATATATATATGTGTATATAGGATGGCATCAAATCGGCATATACCATATAAATACCTCCAAGACATATGAATACAAACACATGCACGTTTATGTGTACATATATACACCTATATATAATAATTAATATAATATGTCTGAAATATTAATGCTGAAAATATCTAATTATAACCCAGCCATTATGCTCTCATGGCACAGGTAATTAAGTGGCCAAAGCCCAATCACTTTACTAATTTAGCTAGGTACATTGCAGCTGTATATGTATAGACAAATATAAATAAATATGCGTATAGACACACATAAATAAATATGCATGTAGATAAAAATACATTTGACGAGTAAATGTACACTTAAAAGGCACATGTTCGAGTTTCTAAAGGTTTTTTCTAACAATCCAATTACTAGTGGAATTAATCTCTTAAGGGTTTTTTCTTTGTCTAAATCCGTGACAAATGTTTAGAAGTGAAACTTTAAGACAAAAACAAATTCATTATTTCTGTTAATTGTGCTGTTTGAACCCTTTCATTATGTCCGTTCCATTCAAATGGAATTCGAGGACAATCTTCAATATTTTTTTTTTTTTTTGATACAATTGTACATCTATGTTGCTTCCATTGCACACCAAAACGATGGCACATTTCTGAACCTTAAAACGGATGAGATGACATTCAAATGAATAATGATGTTGTTCAAATCCTAACTAAGCAATTCGTTCTCATATTTCATTCCTACAAGAAGAGAAAATTATGGTAAAAAAAAAAAACTATTGTATCTAGGTTTCATATTCAGCGCCCAAAATCTCATCACAATGCTAGTCCAAACGTACACTTGTAGCCTGAAATTTTGGAAAAACTTTACATCATCATCTTATAGCAATACTATTACAACATTTAATGAATTACATTTGTCTCTAATTAGGACTTAAATACAATTATTAATACGAGTCCAATTAATGGGGAGAGAAATCAGAATTAGGAAAATTTTGAAAAAGAAAAACTATCATATCTATATATGCTCATAATTTTTTATTTTTTTTTTGATTAATCATTCATATCAAAGACAATTACATGGAGTCAGACATAGAATTCTCGCTGACCATGAATAAGTAAGCTTTGCTTCGTGTCACCCTCAAGAGAGTCTCCGAACCGAACCGAACTGAGAGAGCAGGTTCAGCTTCCGTCACCAACCACACGAACCATACCACGAACCATATGCATCAACAACCACCCACATAAGAAGTGGACATATACCAACCACCCACAAAGGGTGGACAAACCACTTAACAAACCACTTATTAAGTAGCAACCACCCACAAAGGGTGGACAAACCACTTAACAAACCACTTATTAAGTAGCACTTTATTAAGTTCGAATACCACATCCATGGGTTTCGAACCTGTGACCTCTCTAATACAAGATTAGAAATGATGCCACTAGGCTACAAGGCCATTGGCATATATGCTCATAATTATGATTTAAATTATTACTATACTATCATATTAATTTTTAGGCCTATCAATTGAGCCAAGTAAGTTCACAGTCCGCCTATTCGACCCATTAAATTGAGGATTGAATTTGAGCCCGATTGAGTGTGAACAAAATGTTAAGCCTGATTTAAAATTCGGGCCGAACTTGAACCTTAAGTGCTTAGTCCGAATTAGGCCCGGCCCGCTTGTGATTCTTCTATCTACTGTAGCTTTCTATTATATTACAACACTTTCTGAGAAGTGCAAGCATGGTCGTGTTTTCAGCTTTAGTTGAAAATGCTTCTCCACGTATAAATGTTTTGAAATTTGTTTGGAATGGTTTAAACTTTTTAGGCTGTAAGTTCGTTTATGGATGTTTATCAAGTCCGCAAAATTCTTTTGGGATTATTACAATCTTTCGTTTGGGATGGGATTGTAATTTGCAATAACAAAAATTTCCTTAAGATTATAACAAATAATCAAAACCGGTCCCTTTTGAATTGAACCAAATAAAATCACATTTGGGCAGATTTTACTCAAATTGACCCAGGTTAATTATTGATTTAATGGCTGGACCACTTTGGTGGCACCATCCAAAAATCTAAACCTGGATAAAAATTCATTATTGAGAAGGATCAATAAAAACTTCATAATTTGACAACAATATTGAATCTTTCTAATTTTAAATTACAACTACCAAAACCTAGAGTAATATGTAATCAGTGAGAATATTTTATGATATGACAAAATTGAATTTGGCAAATATGGAATTTAGCTAGAAAGAAAATAAATTCCCCATATTCGAATTCCCCCGGATTGAATTCTATGAAAAAGATAATTTGAAAATGTTTGATTGGTTTAATTTTTAACCTTTAGAAAATAAGATGTCACGCTACCAGAAATTCTTTGTCCATCTTTTCAAGGAATTTCAGGTTAAGTGGCCAATAATGAGAATTAGAATTCTCTATAAAAAATTTGCAATCAAACACACCAAAAGTTAGGACTTTAGTTGAAAACGCACAAATTTCATGGAAAATCAAGCATATCAAATAAATCTTAACCATACAAACTTTATGGTTTCTTGCATTTATCAAAATTATTTTGCAATTGCCAAAAGCTCAGTAGATTTTTTACCCAAGTAACAATTAGAATTTGAGCTTTAAAACCTTATGAAATTTGCATAGTCCTGAATAGTTACACAAACTCTACAATCCATCCATGAATTCATTTCCAGCAATTATATAAAACCCAAACCTTTATACATGAACCTTAAATTATACATATGGAATTTAAAGCATGTAAATTGGACAATACAAATTCAAAAATTATATATCACTATATATATGTGTATATAGGATGGCATCAAATCGGCATATACCATATAAATACCTCCAAGACGTATGAATACAAACACATGCACGTTTATGTGTACATATATACACCTATATATAATAATTAATATAATATGTCTGAAATATTAATGCTGAAAATGTCTAATTATAACCCAGCCATTATGCTCTCATGGCATAGGTAATTAAGTGGCCAAAGCCCAATCACTTTACTAATTTTGAAGTAGCTGTGTACATTGCAACTGCGTATGTATAGACACATAAATAAATATGCATGTAGAAAAAAATACTTTGACAAGTAAATGTACACTTAAACGTAGGGATAGAAAAATATACCATTTATACTGTATCAATCTGTACCAAATCGAACCATTACTAAAAGGTCCAAAATATACAAAAATTTGGTAATGGTACAATATCAATCAGTATCGTGCCATACCGAAATTTTGGTACAGTATCGGTACTCAAACTCATTGCTGATAGAATATCGTACCGTACCAAAATTTTGGTATTATCACGGTATACTGTACCGTACCAATTGTACCATTATACCAAATATTAAAACAATACCAAATTACCAATACCTCACAGCTAAAAATGAAACAAGATGAAGGGTCCAAATCTGTCGATGAATATAAGCTTGGATATGTGCTCATCTATGAAGCATTGGCATGAGTAAGCGGGTTGTACCCAACCAAGCACAGTCATGTTGACAAGGTAAATTTTCAAAATATTTGGACAGAACACAGTAAGGCATGGGGATAAATCATTATTTTATAATTACATAAATATTTTGATTTATTATGCACTTTAATCAATATGTCATGAGTCAAATATAACATATATGCACGTAAACTGTAAGTAGTCTCAAATTTATCTAAAGCATTACAGTAGTAACATATTAAGTACTAACAATAGAAGTACAGAGGAGGAGCTCAATACATTTATACATTTAGGCTCCGTTTGACAGAAACATAGAAAATGAAAATAAAAATAATTAATTTAAGTGAGAAGATGGAAAATAAGTTGAGGGATGTGGTGTACTTTTTGCATTTTTCCATGACAAAATTTTCTTTGAGTGATGGTGGAGAAAAATTTTCCACAAAATATTAAAGGAGGATGGAGGACATATACTCACAAAAATGAGTATAAGATGGAGAGGATCTCACCATATGCTTCAACTTATTTTTTATCTTCTCACCCAAATTAGTTATTTTTATTTTCATTTTCCATGTTACTATTAAACGGAGCCATAGTGATGTAAATAGGGACGGGCTGACTATTGGTTTTGGGAAAATATTTCAAATATTGGTTTTGGATTCAAGATGTTTAAATGGAATTTTAAGTTGCGTAGTGCACATGTTAAAAAATCTATTAAGACAGGCCGGGTCTCAAGGCTTTATTTGAGGCTTACGCCTTAATCAATTGATGCTTAGGCATTGATGTTGCGTGCCTCCAGGATTGTGAGGATTCAGCCTCATTTCGTGTTGAGTAGTTCTGCCATAGCTATGATGTATGTGTATATCTATTATACACACTTTTCTGTTATTTTAGACAATTGATGTCAGTCTCACTTTTCTACCTATTTTCTAGTTTCTACAATTCCACTTTCTTTGTTATGTGGTGTGGACGTGTGGTGTCATTGTTGTAAGTTGTAACTACTTGCTACTGGAGTATTGTCTACTCTATTTACATTTTTTTTTAAGGATTGATTTTTTTGGTACTCTACCATACTGATATTTTAGTATACCGAAAGATTTGGTATGGCAATGGTAATGGATTTTGGCATATCGAATTTTCAATACGGAACACAGTATACTCGGTAGGGTACGGTATTATACCAAATCCACCCCATCTTAAATGGCACATATTCGAGTTTCTCAAGGTTTTTTCCAACAGTCCAATTACTAGTGGAATGAATCTCTCAAAGGTTTTTCCTTGTCTAAATCCGTGACAAATATTTAATTAGAAGTGAAAATCGGAGACAAAAACAAATTCATTATTTATGTTCATTGTGATGTTTGAACCTTTCATTATGTCTCGTTCCATTCAACTCGAATTCTAGGACAATCTTCTACATTTTTTTATTTTTTTTTGATACAATCGTATATCTATAGTGCCTCCATTGCGCACCAAAATGATGGCACATTTCTTAACCTTAAACGGATGAGATGACATTCAAATGATAATAATGTTGTTCAAATCCTAATTAAGCAGTTCGTTCACATATTTCATTCCTACAAAAGAGCAAATTATGGTTAAAAAAAAACAATTGTATCAAGGTTTCATATTCAGCGCCTAAAATCTCAGCACAATGCTCCAAAAGTACACTTGAACCCCGAAATTTTGGAAAAACTTTACATCATCATCTTAAAGCATTACTATTACAACATTTAATGAATTACATGTGTATCTAATTATTAGGACTTAAAGACAATTATAATACGAGTCCAATCAAAGGGTAGAGAAATCAGAATTAGGAAAATTTTGAAAAATTATATCTAATGAATATCAATGCTTATAATTATGATTTAAATTATTAGTATAATACCATCATATTAATTTTTAGACCTGTCAATTGAGCCAAGTAAGCTCAAAGTCAGCACATGAATTTTAATTGAGTTTAAGCCTAGTTGAATGTGAACAAAATTTTAATTAAGTTTGAACCTAGGCACTTGTGATTCTTCTATCCATTATAGCTTTCTATTATATTATAACACTTTCTGAGAAGTTAGTTTATGGATGTCTATTAATTAATTTGTTTGGAATGTTTTAAACTTTTCACGCTGTAAGTTAGTTTATGGATGTTTATTAAGTATTATTTGGTGTTTGCAAACTATCCTTTTTAATTTTATATAGGTTGGCTCAAATCTCGTAATACATCATGACTGAAAAAATACATATAAATATATGATACCCATTTTATATATTCCTAACTCATATAGCCTGATTGACAACGAAAGACATATTAGAATCATTGGCTCAAAGGCAAGGCTACTTGCATGTTTGTGGGGTCCTCTAACCCCACTTGATATATACGTATGAATATGGTATATTTTGAATATATTTATGTTAGTTCATATAATTGACATCATTTAAATTTAAAAAAATAGTTAATAACGGGATCAGATTATAAAAAATAGAAAAAAGAATGTTGCTCAAACATATATATTCAATCAGAAGTGTTATTAAACCCAACATGTTCGAGAAATTGTCTCAAATGCATTTTGAGTGATATAAATGCATTTATATTTGCAATTGTATTGTTATTTTTCGGATCAAATAACATAACAATCCAAACAAACCAAAGATTCAATCCCCTTCCCAACACACACCACTACTACCACCACCACCACCGTCGTCCTCCCTCCTTTCCCTCCTCCTTCTTCTTCAGCTCATCACAATTTAAGTCAGCCATTATCTTCGTATAGAAGTCGGCATTATATTCATAACCCCCTCTTTCCGCATATATAGCTCCCTGCATACCAAATGAAAACGACAATTAATAAAAAAAAATCAACTCTGCTGGCTGGAAGCAAAATACATATTTTCTAGTTATTTCTTATGTTCTCATCTTCTATAATTATGACGCTTCTTATACATCACCTTGCAAGGAATAAAATTAATAAAAATAAAATTGGATTCATATTTGGTAGGATAAGTATATATCATTCCACCAGCATTCTTTATAGCATAACTAAAGAGTGAACTTACCCTCTTTGACATCTCGGTAAATTTCCTGCACTGCAATTCCTGGTGGGTAAGCTTGCTTAGTTCCTCCTGAGAAGGAAAACTTTCTCTCTTGAACCTAACTGCAAGGAACGTCAATATATAGGGAAAAAATGCAGATACCAAGTCACTTAATGTTGGTAAGACTAAGTTGCTTGCTATTTTAGATTGAGGCTTTTGATCCAGATGTTTCAATTTGATTATAAAAAATAAGAACCTTTTAAGGTTATTATTATGCACATATAACGCAGTTATATAATATTTAATGTATCATTAACATACTTGTATCCTACATTCTTGGAGAAAGACAGGAATATGCATCTCTATATTGTCCAACCCAAATCCATGCTTCTGATGCCATTTAATTTTGTCTATGACGGGCTTTCTTCTTCTTTCTTCATCCAACAGAGGGTCCAAAGCCCGACAACACATAAAACTTATCAATCACACACATACAGAGAGAGAGAGAGAGATTACATAATGAGATAATCTAATCACCTCAGGGGATTGGAACATCAAGAGCAAAAACTGGACTCCTATTCCTTGCCCTAGCTGCTGGGCAAGGATGTCAGTTGGCTTCTACATATAATGCGCTTGTGTAGCCATGTCTCTCCTAAATAATCCACACAACCAACCTCCACCTCCCAAAAACAAAACCTACAAAGTGGAACCATTTACTAAATACAGAGTTCGTATCCACCAGTATCTAAGCCATTTACTAAATTATAACCCTTGAACAATCAAAACTAGCAACACCTCTCCAAATAACTAAAAAAGGTGGAACCCACTTTTTCGGTAACAAAGTGATGTAGGACTAGTACGTTGGAGTCCAATATCTCTAAGAATCTACCTCAATGGTATCAAAAATTAGATGCACGGTGATTTTAGATTTTAGAAGGCGCTCTCACTTTGACTTTAGTTAGCAGAACTTGATTCAATTTGTGCTGCCCCTTTACTTTCTACAATTCCTAAACAGACACTACTTTCCACTGATTATTTTCCCCTCTTTCACTAATAAGTTAATTTTTACTGTTATGTGAGAGAAGCAAGTGTAGCAGGGGCAGAAGAGGAGCCACAATCCTTGTCAGTGTTCTAAAAATCGGGCCTAGGCGGAAATCGTTGCCTCCCCTCCCGGCCTAGGCCTAATCCTTTGTGTTTAGGCGCCGGGGTGATTAGGTGCCAATTAGGCGGGCTAGGCGCCTATTAGGCGGGTTAGGCGGGATTTTTCCCTCTTTTTTTTTTTCCTTCAAAACAATGTAGTTTCATGTAAAAACCAAAAAAAAAAAAACCACGTTTATTAGCTGGCCCTCTTTCAATCGACCTAATTCCGTTCTCCTCATCCTCCTCCTCTCCTCTCCCCTCCGGCTGTATTTTGGGATGTTCACTTGGGTTTGATTGTTTGATCTTGTTTATTTTGTTTTTGGAATGCATGTTTTATTGGAATATTAATGTTAATTTCAAAGGTATATTATGTTTTGTTAATATTATGTAATTTAAAATAATATTGTTAATAAAAAATCGTTTGACCGATTAATCCCCTAGGCGCTAGGCCCCCCCTCGCCGACCTAGGAACGTCTGGCGATTTTTAGAACATTGATCCTTGTAATTAATGTTGTGCTGATTCATAGACAAGAAATTGATGACAAATAGGAGATATCTCATTACAGGTTAATGTTTAAATTTTGACAAAAAAAATTTATAGAAGCAAAAATCCCGCTTGGACAGGGTACACCCAGGGGTGACCTGTGGACAAAGGTTTGAACCATGGGCAGGGACTGCGAACAACACCACTTCTAATTTGTTCAAATTGGGGCCAAGTTGATGGTTGATTTTTCCTTCACATGCTTATCTTGAAGTGTGTTTTTGTTTGAGAGGAAGTGTGTTTGTGAGTGGGGGGAAGGAGAGGGGGGGAGAGTTGGTATGAGAGTGAGTGATTCCGAATGGGTTATGACAAGAATAAAAAACGGTCCTACCAGTTATAATCCAATCCATTAAGGCCTGTTACCATTAAGAGACCAAACCGTTAGAAACCCACCACACCACAACCACCCCCCCCCCCAACACAAAAAAAAAAAAAGAAAAAGAAAAGGAAAAAATGCCACACACACGTTTTGCCAACCTCAAAGGTTATGATATCAACACTTCTGCCAAGACTTTGGCAACTATATGCATAATTCTTGAAGTCATCAATTCGTTGTGCCGAAGTCAACTTGGACCTTGAGGACATATGCTTACGAGCAAGTCATACCAAACACCAAATTATTATCTCAAAACTCATTAAAGAGAACACACACACACACACACAAAAAGACACAAAACAAATTTAAAAAAAAACACGTGTTCCATCCCAAACAACAGTTCACAATTTGACTTAGGGTATGGGCAACCAGGGAAGATAACATTGATTGGACCCCTATATTTGTGTACTTGTACAGCAAATATAGAGTCCCAAAGAAAGATAATGCAAAGAAACGTGGAGAGAGAAATGAAGACTGAAAGAGAAAAGAAATTCAGATAACTAAGTGTCCGTTTGATAGCAAGATGGAAAATGATAGAAATAAATAACTGATTTGTGTGAGAAGTTGGAAAATAAGTCGAGTGACATGGTGAGATGCTCTCCATTTTTTATGAGTAAATGTCATCCATCCTTCTTTATTTTTTGTGGGAAATTTTTCTTCCTCACCACTGAAAGAAATTTTTTCCAAAAAACAAGAGAACATTTCACTTTATCCCTTGACCTATTCGCAACTTCTTACACAAATCTATTGTTGTTCTTATCATTTTCCATCTTGCTATCAAACGGAGTCTAAGAAAGTATATTGATGATTGAATAAAACGCAAGACTAAACCTCTTTATATATAGGTAGAAACAATAATATAATAAAATATCTAAAAGCATGCACAGGGGCAGAATTGGGGCACATTCTGAAAACAACTTCTTAAATTTCAGCAAATGAAGAAACTGAGGTGAGCATGTTATTATCAGCTTCCGTTACCAACTTGGGAATCACAGATTCTATAAGATCATTTCCTATAATCATTGTTTCGTCCCACATCAAAAGATTAGCTAGGTTAGCCTTGCCAAGCAGAGGCTGCAAGTGAAATTTGCTAGTGCAGCTACTGCCAGAGTGAGAACTCTAAGGCTCCTAACAACTAAAGGTTGCATGAGAAATTAAAGAAACGATATCTGGTCAGGTTTGATCATTCGTTAAATATATTATATTATTAGCATAAGAATAAGTTGATTTTCTGTTCATTCAGAAAATTGATAATGTAAGTAATTACTTACGTTTTTCCACACCAGGACAGTCTTTCATCTTTTCTTTAACGTAATCACAACCAAGACATTGACCATCCACGGCTTCTGCATCCCCCATGTACTGCGAAGACCCATAAGAAAATAAATCAGTACGCATCACTACTACGAAACATGTTTGTAATTTGGCTTTTCGTGATAAAAGAACAAATTCAGGCCAATTGCAACTATAATTTTGTTTATGGGATACAGAGAAATATTATTGTAAGAACAGAAAATGAACAAAGAGCATATACAGGGAAAAAGATACACAAAATAAAACCAAGTCTCCTAATAAAGCCACTTCAGCAAAGGTGAAGTACCAGTGCCAGAAACTTGCTAACCCGACAACAAGTAGGACAAAGCCTTGAATCCTCAACCCTAGACCAACACCCTGCGTGTCATGTAGGGTATGTTTCATAACGAAAGTCAACACAGCCCGATGCCTGGGGAGAGAGATTGCCTTTTTACGTGATAACATATGAAACCAAATATGTAATACTTCCCTTTTGTCTTTTTGGTCTTAGTTTTCGTTTTGGTGCTGACTCTATATACGCATTTGTACTCCTTACTTCTGGTTTACATAATTGAACAGAAAATCTACATGCAGACAGTCCGTGCACAGATCGAGCTTCTGTGAACGAAATTTCCTGGCTAAAAGTCCAGTATATATAAGAGACGGCTGAAACACAATATATCTTGGAATATTGTTTGTCCTGGCCCTGCAATATTCTTAGGTTCTCTAAGTTGGCATGTCATGACATGTCGGGCACGACACCCACAATCTTCTATATGCTTTAAAATTTATGGCAAAAATCCCAAGGACAAGTGCACAACTGTCATTCAGAGGTGAAACTACCCAAATAATTCCCAGTTCTATTCAACAGAAGTGATTATTGAACAAAAATATAAGAAATTTCACACCCACGCCTGTTACAAAAGCAACTTCTGTTTTCAACAAATCATTGTATAGCTAGTGGAAACAAATTGCACTTCTCATGTTTGAAGTCTCACTTGAAACAGATAGGCCAAGTTGTACTTCAAGTTCACTGAACCCCGTATAAGCCAAGGACCACACCTTTACAGTACTGATGTACGATGTGGGTTGTTACAAATTTCTCCACACACCCCCCCCCCCTCCTCCCCAACCCCCAAATCCCCCAAAAAAAATTAATAAATAAATAATAGTAATAATAATCATTAAACCCCTAGCGTCCTCCTCAGTTAGGCCACACATCAACAATTCCGGCTTGTTGTCCACACAATTACCAAACATTTACATGACAGTAGGCCTAGATATGCTCTAATACCATGTGTAAGTTGTAACATTAGATGTTATCAACCAATGGGCTAGCCCAAGCTCTATATTAAGTTCATTGAACCCCCATATAAGCCAATAACTAGCTTATTACACTATAACTTTTGGATTGGAGGAGGCGAGGAGTGGGGAAACATTCTATGTCCCTTTATAAAGAGTTTTGGAAAAAAATAATAGTCGGGGTGAGGTTTTCTAAACCATCAGATGTGAAAATTGTTCGTAATTTTGAATAAAATAAACATTATATCGAGCTTTGAAGGGTGATATGACTTGGACATTTTGGTGACAAATCCCCCAAAACTCAGTTCCATCAGTCAAATAGTTTGAAAGTTAACTAGCTTTTTAGAGTAGTTCTCATTTCAAAACTGAAACTAGTTGACTTGAAGAAATTATCTTTATCTAGGAAGAAAGTATACGGTCAACTAAATCCAAGTATTTAGGATGAAAGTAAATGGTATCTGGCACTCGCATCCAAATAGGGCAAAATAAACTGGGACAAAACTACGAAAGTCAAAAATCACCCAGCCATAACTATAAGTTACGTGGCACCAAGTTCATATTGTTTGTCCAAAAAATAGTTCTACTGAACACACATAGAATCGCCCGGTCTCTGGTCCAAAAGCTTCTCAATGACATTATACATATGTTTGTATGTACGTATTGCATTTTATTACAATTTTACAAGTCTAGGATATAATCAGCATCTTCTATACTAGAAGCAAATATACCTGCTGCAGAAGACGGTAATAAAATCTGCAATCAGAATCCTTCTCATACTTGTTCTCGAACTCTTCTTCGAGTTCGCTGATACTTGAAGAAGAAGAAGAAGAAGAAGAAGAAGAAGAAGGCATTGAGAAATGAGCTCCAGCTGCAGCGTATCTCTGGCGATCGTAACCTACAAGTAGAATCGATCGATGATTATAAATTGGCCGTTGTTGATGTGTATTAACCAAAAGAATATATATATTGTATAGAGTAACGAAGTATAGTTTATATATATTATATTTAGTGGTAGTAATTATGTATTATTAAGAGTAAACAAAATTACAAAACCAAAATCAGTTGAGAAAAAAACAAACAAACAAAATTTCAATCTTACTTGAACGAGAGTTCACTTCAAACAGCAATAGAATAGAAAAAGAAAAAGCATTAAGAGAGGGATCTTACGACTAGTAGTAGGGGCTCCGCTTCCTCCACAAGAAGACCTTCCTGCAAAATTGGAATCAAAAGATATATATAACACAAACTTGAGAGAATAATAGCCAGAAGCATAATAAACCCCAAAACGAAAATACCTGTTAAAGACGAAAAACAATTTAATATAACTAACCTCCAAACCTCGCGCGTCTACCCATCGTGGGTTTGCTGGATGATCGTAATCCAATGGCTTGGTACTACGAAATCAAAACCTACTTCCGTTTTTTCGTTTTTTCCTTTTTAGCACAAATCAAACCCTATATACTTTTTTATACAGATAAATCTCCCCGGCCCCCTTTTTTTTTTCCCGGGATGTATAGCAAAAATATCCCCAACGGGTTCCTGCGGATCTTGAATTCCATGGGGGCGAGTTTGGGTTCAGAACTTTTAAAACGAACGGTGTTATTTGCGTTATTTACGTGGGCGGACATATTAGCGGTTTGAAAAATATTTGATAATATTTTTATTTTTATTTGTAATTGAATAAAGCGTTCTTTACTCATTTTTTAAAAATTTGAATATATATATTTATATAGTCACTCTTTGACAATTAAATACGGCATTATTAAATTTATATTCGATCATTCATAACTAAATAGTATATACTTTATTTGGTTGTCAATGATCAAATAAAAAGTTAGAATATTTTCAAGAAATATTGGAATACTAATATCTACGCTCTTTTTATATTTGTCACAAATATTTTCTAATAGTAAATTTATTATCACTCTTTAAGAGTCGTCTAATGAGAGATAAGTGTAATTATATACATTCGGTCTATATGAAAATAATTTGTTGGTAAGAACTCGCCTAATATTAAAGAGTGTTTTACAAATAAGACTCGCCTAATGAGGGTGAGTGCATTAACATAAATTCAGCTCAAATAAGAAAAGTGTGTTGCTAAATACTAACATTAAACAACATAAGGGGGTGTTTGTATTAAATAAGGGGTGTTAAAATGTATTTTTAGTTAAATTCTGTAAGGGGTATTTGTCACACATTTAGGGGATTTAAATAACAACGCTCTTTCAAATTAATTTGGTTTGGGTACGGGAGTTTTCATCCCGTATTTGTCTCAATATATTTAATTTTATAATTTTCTTACTTTATTTTTATATAATATATGTATATATGCATATATAGGGGATGGTTCAAATTACACATAGTGTAAAATAAAGAAGTTTTATACTCGCCTATAATTTTTTCTCAATTTCGTAATTCATCAAATTAACCATTTAATTAGTTAATTATAATATCTCAATGATGTGTGCACAAAATTAAACTAATCAATTATGCATAAGTCCCTTATCATGTTATATAATGGATTATGATCTTTACAAAAATTAGGTAAAAATAAATATAGTGATTATAAGGTTAATAATATCAGACTGATTTAAAACTCTGCATTCTTGATAAACACAATAAAAATAGTTAATTTAACGGTGGAATTGCTATATTATAAATCTGAGAAAAAATTATGGGTCGGTGTACAACTTTTTAATCTTACATTGGTATAACCTGAACCTTCATAAATGTATATATTATATAACATTGTATTACCTCTATCTTCCATCTTCTTAATTTTTTTTCAATTTTCTTTTGTGAAAAAATATCGGGAACCTGCGAAGAACTGTCACCCAAAGGGGATCTAAATCGAGAATGGAGGCGGGGATGGAGATTATTTTTTATAATAAGAGTGGGGATGGAAATCGTAAACATGCCCCATACCCGATCTGTTGGCACCCTTACCTACTTCTAAAACCAAATTATACTCGACATAAATGAGTTTTAATGAGTTAAATTCCTCTTTCTTTCCCCTTTTTTTTTGAATCCAAAAGGGGCCAAATGCCTCAAACACTATTTTTCACGTTAAAAATGTAAGATTCTATTTGATGTAGTGGCAAATTAATATAAGAAGGAGAACGAGCGAAAGGCAAATTAATATAAGAAGGAGAACGAGCGAAAGGCTTGCACCCCAAGCAAGGCGACGGTGGTCTCGTTGAAATTCTCATAACAACCTTATCATCTTGGTCAACAACTTTATCAATTTGTTGTATATACTCGATCAAATGTCCTTAATCAACCAACCCTTTAACGAACTATTTCAAGGTATTGCAATTCTTTGTTCGATGGACGTGATCTTTATGGTAGGAGTAACAAAATTTGGCATTCTTAGGTGGGATTGCCCCCATTGGTTTTAGTAACTTGAAATAAGGTCGACTCAAGGTGTTATACATGATCCTATGGATCGTCTTATCAAAGATCACATTGACTCATTTGTAACCTTCTTTATCAATCTTATTATTCAGATGATCATTCTTTATTCTTTTCTTAGAAGATACCTTATTCTTTTTGTCATTCCCTCTTTCTTTCTTGTAATTGGCCCCATCTATAACTGCATTATCATCCTCCACTAGTGCAAATTGATCAATTTGTCCAGGGATGTCATCAAAATCTCTTGGGGGATTTCTGGTTAAAGAATTATAGATATCATCCTTGTCTTTAAGCAGGCCTCCTATTAAGGTGCTAATTACGAACTTAATGTTGCAATCCTCAGCTTCTTGAAAAACCTCTATGTATCTGGACAAATATTCTCTAAAGGTTTCATTATTACCATTCTTTATGTTTGTGAGAGCATCTAAGCCCTTAATTAACAAACTATTATAAAGTCTACTATTAGGTTTATATTTTTAGTTGACTCGATTCCGATACTAAAATCATTTTTTTCTGTTGTAATTGTTTGAGTCGAATTGAAGATTTGAAGATGTGATAATCAACGGAAGTTCACGAATTAATTATGAAATTCTCTAACTTTGGTGTAAACTTAGTTGAAGATATTTTATATTGATTTAGAGTTTGGTGTAAACAAAAGTCAAAAAGAGTTAAAAACAAAGTCGGAACAAAATCTCTCATAGTGTACCGGTACAATGATTACTAAGGTGTACCGATCTAGCAGTTAGCTAAATTGGACCGATACAAATTAGGAAAGTTGAACCTGTCTGGCATTGTAATTTTCCAAGATTTGGTTTCCACTAAAATCAGTACTGGATCAATCCGACAAGAAATTCTAGCAGCATATTTTTTGTATCACAAATTTCCTATTTAAAAGGTTGTTTCTTAATTCGAAAAGGTTATTGACTCAGATCTTTTTTTATATATAAAATGCATTGCCTTGGGTCAAATAGATATCTTTACATAGGTTTTGAGAGAGTTTTTCAAACCTTAGAGAAATTAAAATCTCAAAATATAAAATCCACCTTGAAGTTTCAATTCATGCTAAAGCAAGCGTTCTTTTTTTGAAAAACAAAATATATCCTAAAGTGTATGTGATTTTTTCCTAAACATTGTTAAAGAGATTGGTGCATTTTGGAGGCGGCTTGTGCAATTTAAGTTGTATAAGTCTATATGATTTATGATTAATTAAGTTTGTAAAATTTTGTGCATATAGTGGATTATTGATGATTAGTCATGCATTGTAAGGATATCTCATTAATTCTATTGTTTGCTTATTTGTTTAGTAGCTTTATTAATTATTGTATGCTAGAAAAATTAAACAGGTTTTCTATAACTAAAATCCATATACTTCTAGGGTTTGCTTACTGATTAGATTAAAATTGATTATCCAACCACTAAATAAAAAACTTAATTTACTTCCACACGCGCAAGCTCTAGACATACTTTTCAACTATTTGTTATAAATTGGGCAGTGAATTACTCAGCTAGCCTCTTTAAAACTGTCAATTTTCCAGCAGGGCAACTTTGTGAACCAATGGAAGGCTAAATCTACTAAGCTTACGGTAAACATTCGATACATCACTACGTCATCAAAAACTTAATAAGCCATCACTTGCTTGTAATAGCAAACATGGTCGGCCAGGTCAAATTGGCCGTTGTACACATTGAATTTTGGTGGACTAAAATTTCTTCGGTGGGGGTGAATCCGCAATTCTTTGAGTAAAGGGGGGAGCCTTGCTCATCTCCTAATGTCTTTCTAGTAAATTCATTGAATTTTGGTGGACTAAACTTTGAGCAATTTTTAATTTGCTGAAAGTGACATAACAAGATTACGATGGATGGATAATAGAGCTCTAATTGCTGCTGTGTTATTCCTTCTAATAAAATGACGAATTGGGGATCAGATCCTCTTCAAGGGCGTTGCCATTTCCTATTTACAAGTATATCACATGATTAACATTAGGGTTTGTACCAGGAATAAATTACTAAAGAGGATAAATTTAGATACTACTCTTAACATTTTATATCCCTTCAGATTCTTATTCATACTATTTTTAATATTATCTTTGTTCAGATGGGAATCAACTTTATCTCATTTTTGGCACATGTCACCCTCCAGCTTAGCTTCATTCTTTTGGCGGACCTATCAAGTCGGTATTAATTTCCACTATACTCTATTCTACCAGACCGGACTAAACTATAGTGGTGGTCAAAGTCGGGCCTAGAGTCTTGCCTGTACTGTTATCTAATAGTCTAAGCATGTTTGGCTCTCGATCAACCGATCAACCGGCTTTCCATTTTTAGCCTTCCACAACAATTACGCCAGAAATAAAAAGGAATATATATATAGTAATTATAATGTAGACAAGAAACTTGTACCTTTTAAAAAGGCATTTATACCTCGATTACCTTTACACTCTAATAACTTCCATTTATTCATAGGAAAAAATTAATCCCAACTTGGAACAGTTATATATACCTGTTGGAGGTAAATCCACAATTGCGCTCCTCTCCGTGGTGAATCCGGAGGGTATATCCGGTGTGCAGGTTATCGAATGCCATGGCGCTCTAATGGTGGTTGGGTACAAGGAAATAAAGGTGCGCCTTCGCTAACAGCTATAGCTTTTGGCGCAATGGTAAGCGCTTGATCCTCACAATTGGTATCAGAGGAGGTCACGGGTTCGATACCTGGGGCACGCCATTGTGGGGGGGGGGATTGTTGGAGGTAAATCCACAATTGCGCTCCTCTCCGTGGTGAATCCGGAGGGTATATCCGGTGTGCAGGTTATCGAATGCCATGGCGCTCTAATGGTGGTTGGGTACAAGGAAATAAAGTTGCGCCTTCGCTAACAGCTATAGCTTTTGGCGCAATGGTAAGCGCTTGATCCTCACAATACCATTATAATAAATTATTGATTTTTCTAGTCCCATCTTAACGAAATTTGCCTCTATATGATAATAATTTTTAATGATACAAAAAATATACAGTGTTCTTAGGTAGCCTGACTATTGCTAGAGGGAGAAGGGTATCTACTTGAATTGATTGAAAATTGCATTGAATTATTGTTTACATTTATTAAATTTAATTAGATATTACAACATTAAATAAAGCAACTAGAACTACTATATTTCAAGATCACTTTTTGGGCTAAGTCTATTTTCCTCAATGTTTACATTTTTAAAAAAGGCACGCTCAACTATTTATGCATATACTTCTTATCCATACATTTTTCTTAAAGAAAAATAACTCAAAAAAGAAAGGTTTTTGTCTCAACATTATTACTTTAGGAAGATTTTACTCTCTATATAAATATATATATATATATATATATATATATATATCCAATGAAGTATCCTCTATCTATGTTGCCCTATCACCTTTGTGCATCAAAAACGATGGCACACTTCTGAACATTAAACAGATGAGATGACATTGGAATGATAAAATAATACTAGCTGTTCAAATCTTAATTGAGCAGCTCGTTCTCATATTTCCTTCCTAAAATAAGGGCAAATACTTTCCAATTTAAAGAATTGGTGGAGAAAAAGACTAAAAAGAAAGCTAAAATTTTTGTCATATCGATGCATATATACTATTTACTGCTTTGTTCAGGTACATGTTCTTCCATGCCAAATTAAAGGAAGTTGAAAAGGCAAAGTCAATCCCTTCATTTGTTGATCGTGCTATACTTTCTATAGTTGAAGACATTTTTGATGGTTTACTCTTTTCGTAAATGGAGAACTTTCTTTCATTTTCTTCTTATTTTTAATAGTAAACAATTATGTAATTTGTGTAGTGGTTTGGATTTCTCAAATAATTATGATCGTTACGTCAGTTGTTAGTGCACTAATGCAAAAAATATAATAACCATTTTGTTATTTAATGTGAACCATGTAAGGTAATGTACCCGTAATTCATTGCCCTGCCCTTTAATTTTTTGATACAATGTCATGAAGTATAAAATGGATTGAATTGTGTTTACAATTAAACTTATCTAAACAAAAATTTCAAATTGAATTATGTAAAATAAGTCAAAATTTCTTGTGAAAGTTATCGAATTCAAAATAAATGTTCGATAGCTAGTTGATCAGTTAATTTAATAAGAAATGGGAGTTAACACGCGATTCACCGGTATTAGCCGATCGAATCCAATTCAATTATTTACTTTTCCATTGCAATTAGTGAATTTTTAAGCTCAACCAATACATTTTCAAAATCTCACGTAAATGGGTAAGGATATTAAAAACCTTTTTCAACTCTCATCATTATAGAAAATCCCATCTAAATTATCTATGGAATTCAAAACGGAACTCTATTTACGATTCATTATTTCTAGGGCCTTTTTCTATTTGGCCCAAGATTTTTGAATTGTTTTGCATTTAACCCACTTTGTTTGATTAATTAGTTATTGGCCCAATATTTTGGATAATTACTAATTTGTTATTTAATAATTGATTTTATATATATTTTATTTATCTTACATTTTTTCAAATTTGCCCTTTTTTTCATTTTGTTAAAATTAAATGACTTTTAAAATCTAAACTAACAGAAATTAAGATAACTATACCCACTTTTTAAAATTTTGAAATTAATTTCAAACTTTTAAGTCAAATAAATTAGAGATAACATTGCTAAAGATTTTCATGTATTATCCTTAACAAATAATAATTATCCTTAATAAATTCAAACAAATTATAGTGTACACATATTAGACATATTACATATTTGAATTCTTTAAAAATAATAAGTAATATGACTGCCATAATACATATTACGGAATTTATTTTTGTGAAACAATTATATCAAGTATTTGATGACTTTATAAATTCAAGAAGTTTAGATAACATATCTTGTAATATGACTATTGCGTAATATAACTAGTGCGTAACATGACTATTGCGTAAATAGGGAATAGAAATGGACCTTGCAATATGCCTAGCAATTGTTGCCAAACGCGTAAGCCTTCATTTAGTCCTACTCGATTGAGAAATTGAGATGGGGCCAATGCTTACCTTAATATGGATCCAATGCCACCCAATCCTAAACATTCCTCACATTCTTACACACATGTACCAAAAAACACAAACCCCAATTCCCCATACCCAAATTCATATATACTAAAAAGTAAAAGTAGAGTTTAGTAGGTACATCAGTAGGCCATGATGGTTACTGTTAGACCCTAAATAGTTGGGGTTGGAGTTGGCATGACTTGGTTGCACCATTGCCAAGGCATGCTCGGTAGAAATAAGGGGTGCAGGATTTTAGAGGCTTTCTGTGTGGACAGTTAGGCTCTATTCGAGAAATCCAGCCAAGTGCGTGGGCACTTGGGTTGCAGCAACTTGTGACACCTGATGTGCACTGCTACCACTTTGGATATTTCATTAAGTGGTATTATAGGGGGCTGGTGTAAGCTGTGGCATGCAGTCCCCATGCGGGCTAAGTCTGGGCGTCCGACACAGCACGTGGGTTACTAGAGTTGCACTGTGGGCTAGTGTTGCCTAAGTCATGAGTGGCTCATGACTTGAATTTGTGGGAATTCGAGAAAGGACCGAAACTACGTCGTTTTGATACACATGGATAGGCAGCTGAGGAAGCTAACTGCTTGTGGGCAGTTGGCTGTCTAAATTGAGACAAGGGAAACTCCCTTGCACATGCTTGGCACAGGACAAGGTAGTTTTGTGTGGACAAAACTACCATGCAGTTATGTTGGTTCTTGTGTTTGAATTTAGACAAGGCAGTTGTGTGGGTTTTGTGGTTTAAATTAGACAAGGCAGTTTTGTGCAGACAAAACTGCCTTGCAGTTGTGTTAGTCTCTTGTGTTTGAATTTCGAAATCCCTATGCAGTTGGGGTTGTCAACTGCATGCATGCATATATTTGTGTCTCAGCCAAGTATGTTTGGTTGGTTGGACAAATTCGAGATTTGTGTATTTCCTTGTAACTATTGAGGCAATAGAAAAGGTTTGGGAGTGTTGTCCCTGTAAATTGCTTGCTTGTCCCTATATTCTGAATTGTGTGTGTGTGTGTGCTTGTATTGTGCTGGTTGTTTGTGGAAACAACGCAATCACGTGTAAGCCTCTAACGAAAAAAGAGAATTACCCCGTGACAGTTACTATGATAGATTTTTCGTATGCGGCGGAGTACTTTTATATTGCAATAATGAGATTGGTGAAATTTTGTTTGGAGTTTGGAGTAGGAAGGCAGCAACACAATTTGGAGGTGACTCAGACCACCATTATTGGTAATGATATTCAGATCAAAAGAAAGATGAAGAGAATGCGAATTAGAATTCATGATATGATCATACAAAACATTAATGAATCAAAGAACACAATAAAATCTCCATACACGATTGTAAAGAGAGAAAGAGAGCTATCCTTGTCATTTTTGTCAAGCAATATGAGATAATTACACATTGGTTTAGTCAAGTGGATAATATTCAGAAAAAGAAAAATTTCTTTTGAAAAACATAATTAAATATTCCCTTTTGTTTAAGGAAATTACACATAGTGTGCTATCGTCTAGATAGAATATGTATTAGGGATTCTACTATATAAATTGTGTATTATAGGCCATAATAGGTTTCCTTGTAAACCCTATTTACTATTGTATTTGTACCTTATTTAAAGGGCTCGTCTAATGAAGAATTGAATAGAGTTGTCCCTACAACACGTTATCAGCACGCTCAGAGCTAATAATCCTAACCCTACAACACCTAGCCGCAAGTTAAGTTAGGACTCAAAAATTAAAAATAAAAACCTAGCCGCAAGACACTACGAAGCATTACTTCTTCAAGTTATTCGGTCAAAATCTTTTTGTGTTTTGTGTGGTTAATTTCTTCAAATCGGGTATTACATCTCTAATCATCTTCTTGTTATTTATACTCGAGATCTATCTTTTTTTTTTCTTTCTAATATTGTTATTCCTATTGTTGTATTAATAATACTGCTATATCAAATCTATTGTGTTCTACTTGTTGCTGTTTCGTTTCATATACTGCTCCGAAAAATCAGTCCATATAAATTATTTTTTCTTTGATGTTTTTAGAAATTGCTGAGTAATTAGTATTACTTTCTCTTTCTCTCTCATCTACGCATGTATGTATTATCCCATATATCCACAAGACGAAAAGATTTGATATTGGGGGCTGAAAATTGACCTAGAGCCTATGCACGATTTTCAATAAGTAAAAACAACGTAATGGAAGTACGCACTGTCTTTTCTTTTCCTTCTTAGTTTAGATATTAAGGCATGTAATTTACTTTATTTATATTAGTGCCATCATCACTTGGTTTGTCCTGTCTAAATTATTTTTTTTATTTAACTAATTCATGCCTTTGTGTGCTAACTTAAGGCTATAGATCAACAAACCCCAATTTCGAATCCCTTTCTCGTTAGGCTTGTTTTTCTCTTCTTCCCATTGGGCAGGATTTTCGATTGATAAATAAATAAACAGCAGCCGTGTACTATTCTTTAGACTATTCAATTTTCAAGGAGCTTTAGAATTTTAATTCTCCGTATATATATTTTTTTTACTTTCTTTCATCTCATGCCGAGTACTATTCTAGTTCTCTTGATTATCGTGAATGTAATTTTTCTAGATAATAAGATGTTTTGCAGATTACAATAATTAATTTAGAAATATTTTCTTTTTTTAATTTATTTATGCGTATTTAAATTATGTAATTTATTTATATATATATATATATATAAGGGTATATTATATAAGGATATAATTACATGTTAGTTTATTAGATATGAGATATCTTGCACGTTTTATTGACAAGCTTTTAGTGATTTATCTAAATATTAGAAAAATTATTTTATTTATACATACATATACATATATATTGAGATGGATTAATTAAATATATAAGTATGATAAGAAAAATAGAATATTACCTATATTTTTAATTGTTTTATTTAGTATGTTATAAATTGAAAGTTGCCATGATAACGAAAGTTCATGCGCATTATAATTACTATGATAAAGTATTTTCATATAGCATCAAAAAATGTGACCATTATCGATCTTGATTTTTGAAATCTAATTCCTGAAAAATAATTAATATGGATGTATTCATAACTGTATAAAATTTTATTTAGTATTCATTAAGATGGCCGACCCAACTTGACCCGAATTTGACTTTTTGGACTCAGATGGACTTGAGTACCACCAGTGGGTTTCTGATATAGAAACCGCTTTTGTAGCTAAAGAATATTCTGCCACACTTGCTGACCCTAAAGACCCCACAGACAATGGACTGTCTGACAAGGTGAAAGCAAATGCATTAATGTTTCTAAGGAAACATATTGACCCCAGTCTACGTTGGGAGTATCTTCAGTTAAAAACACCTAAAGAATTATGGGATGCTCTTAAGGGACGTTTTGGGAACATTCATGACACTTTGCTCCTAGAATTGACCATTCAATGGAATGAAATCCGCTTACTTGATTATAAAAGTGTTAACGACTTCAAGAAGGACATGCTGCGCCTAAAGGCATGTCTTAACTTCTGTGAAAAGGATCTCACAGAAGATGATATGATTCAGAAGACACTTTCCACTTTTTCTACTTCAGCACTTATACTAGCAAACCAGTATAGGCTTGAGTATGATAACAAAAGAATCACAACATTCAATAAGCTAATCAACCTACTGCAAGTGGCTGAAAGGCATAATGAGGTTCTTTTGAATAACAATGTCAGGCCCGTCGGAACAAAAAAAATTCCTGAGGTTAACTACGGTAAGATGAATAGTGGAAAAAACCCGAATGCAAGGGAGATTGGACGTGATGATCCCTATCCACGTGGCAACAAGGCACAACATGGAAAGGGACGTGGGAGTCGTGGTGCGAATCGTGGAGGCTCTTCCAAAGTATGGAGAAGAAATGATATTATTGGACCTAGTGGTCAGGAAAACAAGGTGTAAAATGCACCTAAGAACCCTCCGGTCAAAAAAAGAAAAAGTTGGCGATGAGCCATATTACAGGTGTGGAGTTACCGGGCACTGGTACCAGAACTGCCATGCAAGCGCTAAAGTAGCAGCGAGTTATAAGAAATATCGAGAATCTAAAAAACAAGAATCTCATTTTATGAATGAAGAAGATAATAACGCTAATGTTAACTTCACAATCGCAGACATTAGTGGTAAGAAGGACTTTGCTCAGTTAATGGATGCACTCGATTTTGACTGATCTGCTTTATTCACTTCATTTTTTTTAATAGTTGAACAGGCATATTGCCTAATTCTTAATTAGATAATGGTTTTGTCTTCAAGTTTATGATTGATTAAATAGATGGATTAGATTTTTGAACAGGATATTGGATTGATTATCGTTGGTTTTATTAATTAAAATTTGGACTTTATTCTGATGTATTTGATATATATATTCGATTTTTTTCATGGTTCGGATTTTATACTCGATTTCATTATTGTAAAAATGAATTGATGATAACTTTAATGATTGGTTGATAATGGGATCACTATAGTCATCCAACGAAATAGGCAATTAATAACCTACAATACCCATGTGACTATGATGATTAAATCATCATAAGAGCGAACAACTACTCAACTATTTTATTACTAAAATGGTGTTTAAGGTCACATACGCTCTATATGCACCCAAAGCGACCCGAACTTTGTTAATGATATTCATACCAACAGTAATCATTCAAAAACTAAATGTAAGAATGGAACAAAAATATATTTATTTTACCTCTATACAAATGTGCAAAGAAACGCATTTTAAAAAAACTTATGAGTCATTTTAGTAGAATGTACCCCACTAAGATAAGGATTGCCAAATCTTATGATGTCACCAACAACGTACCATGGGACATAGACTCATACAGGCTTTGGCATGCTTGCCTAGTGCACCTTGGTCATAATAATCCATGGGTTAAAGTACTTACACGGATATCCCTTCTTTTGAGTGACAAGTAAATGGGATAAAAAAAATTCAATACATTACAACGTGTTGATACTAGTAATGCTCAAAAATAATTCTTGATTTTCGAAGTATTGAAAGCCATATCCCCTTCCCATTATGCCTAATTGACTATGTCAAAGGAATGACACCCTATTTTTCAAAGCCTGCCCTTTAGCAAAAATAGGATTGAGACCTTCTTATGCTAAAGATACAAAATAAGATATTCCATTCTTACAATATATATTTGTAGATAAACCCATCCAGAGTGCGTAACCATTCAAAGTACTTTATGGATCTGGTGGATAATTCGACATTCTGATCACGTGTCGAATAATTGTCTACAAGAAATGCTGCATTTACAAACCTCTTAGTACATATTATATGCTTAAGGGCTCACCACCCTGATTGTTGTATCATGTTTATAAGACTCGATAAAGTTTGAGAGTTTACATCAAAAGTATTTGATGATTATTGCATAAAATTGAAGTAAAGAATCCCGTTTTTCATGTGCATACGCAAAAGGGTCTCACAAAAGCAACCATCAAAATGATATAGATGGTAGATAGGGTATTGGTTATGCGCACTATATTGCCTATGTATGCCTGGGATTTATGCAATATTGCATGCAACTTTACTTATTTGTTTCAAAGTCCAATATTAGATAACTATTATATGTGTACCAGTTGGTAACTGGATATTAGCCTGATATTTTACGCATATGTGCCGATTGCGCCCCCACAGCGCACCAAACTGGGCTCGTTGAAACAATTAAGTATTAACGTTGGATATAAATTTTCAACGATAATCCGCTATTTAAAATCCGTGTCAGGTGATCTCTTTACCGCTAAAACTTGCGGATTGTCACTTTGATGAAACAGTCTTCCTATCGTTAGGGGAGATAAAAAAAAATTCAAGGGAACGACAGGAATTGTCATGCTCCCCACTCTGTCTCATCTTGATCCCCACACGAATCACAATGTACAGTGAAGTGAAAAAGAATAACCGATCTTTAAAATGTAACATATTCGATACCTGATGCATTTAATGATATTGAAAAGTGACGAGATCAAACATACCAGCTGCAATATGCCTGCAAGGTTAGAAGTCCCCAACAAGGGGCACAGTGTCACAGAAAGAGACGCTGCAACCACACTTAGTGGAGGTGTGGTTGAGGCCATGGCTCCTTAAAGGAATAAAGGGAGGCCATTTGGTTCGACAAACACTCATACTAAAGAAGAGGTGGAGTAAGGTACAAATTGATCAATTAATCATTACTATAAAAATCCCTTTCATGAGATTATCTCTGATTATATTTATGTCCATGAATTAATACTGGGGGACGCCCCGAAGTTATAATGATTCTAGAGAATAAATAATAAATCTCAATGGGTTAAGGGATGGCATATGAATTAATGGATGCATTAATGATACACTGTTGCTCAAGGAGTCAAAGAGCACGATGATGTCGAACCTCGCTCTGTTGCAAAATGTCAACAAAGGGCAAAATTGGCCTAAATAAAAATAAGCAATCCAGATAGAATTAGATTCTATGGCAAAGAGACAGGTATTTGGTCCGGTAGTGCTAACCGCGCCAAGTGTAAAGCCTGTAGGACATAAACAATTATTTGCCATAAAGCGTAAATGAGAAAAAAGAAGTTCTAATGTAAAAGGATCACCTTGTGGCGCAAGGTTCCACACAGACGCTTTGGAATTGCTTAAACATTATAACATTCCACTACTTAGTTAGCTTGGTAGTTTTTGAAGGACTGAAAATACAGCTCATGGATGTGGTTACTGCATATCTCTATAGGAATCTTGATTCAAAGATATATATATATATATATATATATAAAAGTGCCTGATGGCCTTACATTACCCAAGTCAAGTGACTCTAAACCACGGAGTGCGTTTGCAATTAGGTTGAAACGCTCACTTTACAGATTAAAACAATTCGGATGGATGTGGTATACCCGTCTAAGTGACTAGACGGGTTGAAACACTCACTTTACAGATTAAAACAATTAGGTTGAAACACTCACTTGACAAGGTTTTAATGAGGCAACAAGACATGTACCATTCTATCTCCGACTCAGCATAAGAGGGAGTGTTTAAGAAAATTACACATAGTGTGCTATCGTCTAGATAGAATATGTATTAGGGATTCTACTGTATAAATTGTGTATTATGGGTCATAATAGGCTTCCTTGTAAACCATATTTACTATTGTATTTGTACCCTATTTAAAGGGCTCATCTAATGAAGAATTGAATGGAATTGTCCCAACAACACCTTCCACAATTATTAACAATTATTGCTTCTTTTTTTATTAATAAGGACAACTCCATCAAATTATAATTAAATATTCAAAATATCTAGGAAAAATTTATTTTGAAATTTGGGCTAAATACAAAAAAATGGGTTATTCACCAATTAACAAAATGTCATGGGTTTGAGTATACAAACCCTCAAAATTTTGGGTTAAAACCTAATTTGCTATTATTTATATCCCACTGGCTCTTCTTATTTAATCATATTGATTTAGCCCTAGCCTGTGCTTTTCATTTTTTCATTTTTATACCTTTTCGTAGATAAATTTCATAATTTCATATTTAGGATTTATATATACAACATATGGCATGGCGAGGGGGAATTTCTTGTTATTTGGGTTCTAGTTAGGTATTTCAATGAAAATTAAATTAAATTAAGAATAGGGTTACGCCATATATATGAAAAAGTATACAATAATGATGTATTTGGCAAATCAAATACCATAGTCTAACAATCAAGCATTATAATTAGTTGATAGTTTTAGTATTAATTGGGATTTTTTTGAAAGATTCATGTGAAAAGTTGCATTAACTCCTAATTCATGTCGAGTAGATTGACCTTCTTGTATGGAGGGATTTATGTCACCACAAACAGAGACTAAAGCAAGTGTTGGATTCAAAGCGGGTGTTAAAGATTACAAATTGACTTATTATACTCCTGACTATGAAACCAAAGATACTGATATCTTGGCAGCATTCCGAGTAACTCCTCAACCCGGAGTTCCGCCTGAAGAAGCGGGGGCCGCGGTAGCTGCTGAATCTTCAACCGGTACATGGACAACTGTGTGGACCGATGGACTTACCAGCCTTGATCGTTACAAAGGGCGATGCTACCACATCGAGCCCGTTGCTGGAGAAGAAAATCAATTTATTGCTTATGTAGCTTACCCATTAGACCTTTTTGAAGAAGGTTCTGTTACTAACATGTTTACTTCTATTGTGGGTAATGTATTTGGGTTCAAAGCCCTGCGCGCTCTACGTCTGGAAGATCTGCGAATCCCTGTCTCTTATGTTAAAACTTTCCAAGGCCCGCCTCATGGTATCCAAGTTGAGAGAGATAAATTGAACAAGTACGGCCGCCCCCTGTTGGGATGTACTATTAAACCTAAATTGGGGTTATCTGCTAAAAACTACGGTAGGGCGGTTTATGAATGTCTACGTGGTGGACTTGATTTTACCAAAGATGATGAGAACGTGAACTCCCAACCATTTATGCGTTGGAGAGATCGTTTCTTATTTTGTGCCGAAGCCCTTTTTAAAGCACAAGTTGAAACAGGTGAAATCAAAGGGCATTACTTGAATGCTACTGCAGGTACATGTGAAGAAATGATCAAAAGGGCTGTATTTGCCAGAGAATTGGGAGTTCCTATCGTAATGCACGACTACTTAACAGGGGGATTCACTGCAAATACCAGCCTGGCTCACTATTGCCGAGATAATGGCCTACTTCTTCACATCCACCGTGCAATGCATGCAGTTATTGATAGACAGAAGAATCATGGTATACACTTTCGTGTACTAGCTAAAGCCATGTATAGCTAGAACTATAGAAACATAAACTAGCATTCAATTCTTGAATTATATTGCATACCTTGGCAAATCAAGGATTACTTTCCTCACCCTTTATTGAGTAAACTTCAACTCTTACAAAAGACACAATTTCCATGTATACAAAAAAGGAAAAAATAAAGAAAAAAGGAGGTAGCTCAATGGTTACGGGATCATTTTAATAACAAAGAAGGCTGTTGGTTCAAAATGAGCGAGTGGGTTAGCTTGAATAGAAAAGCGACCCTACCATGCCCGGTAAATGATGCAAACCAACGCAGAGCATGACCCTTTTGTTCCATTAACACTAATCAGCTGTGTAGAGAACCCATATATCATCTACTTCAATATCATAAATTCTGCATTTTGTTAATTATATCGTGAACCAAAAATTAAAAGTAAAAAGTTGTCATATATAGTCCTTTTATTTTGCACTTGATCCATACTCTCAAGCGCATAGTTATCTCGCGGAAGAGATGTAATTATAGTAATAATAATATAGTAAGGAATTTTAAATGCTCTATAGCCTATAGGGCTGTAATTGAGCATCGTAGAGTGTGTGGGGGTAAATGTTAAAGTGGCAATTTTTGGATGATAAGAACTCCACAAGCAGAAGGTCATATACCTTGTTGCTGATTGGAGGGCTTCAGAGCTGGACATACGTCCTAGATTAGCTATAAATAATTATAGTGTTTTCAGATAGTATTACGCATAATAACTCCATATATCAACTCAATCTCAACGTCTTCTAAATTTCTCATGCTGGTTGAGGTTAAGAACCTGAATCTGTTGGAATTTAAAGTTTCAAAATAACTCCTCATTCATATATAATATTTAATCATAATTATTATTTTGGATTTAATGTGATTAAAATACATATTTGTTACTCTTGATTTATAGCCTTTAATTTTGTTAATGAGAGGAATCGCTGTGGTTTCAAATTATGGGATTAATTTGCTTCACCTCTACCACTATATAAAGAGGCGTGGGATTTTCATTTGGATACATACAAATTACTATCTCTTATAAAAACATATCTTCCAATCATACTACTTTATCCTACTACTTTTAATATTTTGTTGGACAATTCGGTCAAATTGGTTTTACTTTGTCTTCATGTGGACCTACGCATAGAGGAGGTTTTGCTAAAGGCTATATAGGCTTTATCTCGGAGATTTTCGCTAAAACTTTTTGGTAGAGAGATGATAAAACTTTTAGGATAGCGTGTTCTATAGCGACTCTCATACAAGCCATCCTATTCATTCATCTTATTTTATTTGTTACTATTTTGATTGCGAAGTTTTTTTTTAAAAAAAAAAACCCTACTAATTTAATATATGTAGGACAAATTTTCTAACAAAATATGCCTTTTGCATCATTGAAGAGTACAAAAAAGGGTAAATATATTTCCAAAGAATTAAACGTGAAGAAGGTAAACATCGAATCACGGGTTCTCTTTCCTATATTCAACCTCCTTTTAGTAAAATTTCTATACTGAAAGAGATTAAGAACAACACCATGAACAGATGGCTACAAAGAACGAACCAGATAAATTAATGCATTTCAAGAGCAGATATATATCATTTTATACAAACTCAAAGAAAATAGCATATATAATATAATATAATATAAAGCAAAATGCTCTCTTTTGATGAGAGCATGACATGTGGCACATAATAAATGTGATTTAATTTATCAAATTTTTTCTCAATTTTTTTAATAATCTAGTATCTTTTATCTAATTTCATTTATTTTATTATATAGTCTGTAAAATGGATAACTACATTGTATACATGGTACGCTATTAACATGTTTTCATAATTAGCCCCGCTTAATCTCTCTCTTGACGGTTTCTTTCTCCATCCCAGCGGTTGAAGGTCTTATATAATCCTTGCAATACTCAATATTTTAATCTCCATTACTTGCGTTGATAATATTTTTTTTTTTTGTGAAATTAAAGCATGAAGGGGTAAGATCGTAAGATTAAACCTGACAGTGGTTCAATGCCACCAAAATGGCTTTTAACTTTATATAATAGTAGAAAAAAAATAATATATAGTATACAAAAAGTTATTTTACACTCAAAATTTTAATAAAGATAATAAATATATTAGGTTATGAATTATAAACTTAATTTTGTATATTTATAAATAGATTTATGATAATTAATTATTTTGTAAGGTAAAATTTAATGAGGCTTTATGAGATTAATTATGGGAATGGTTAAATGTGCGTTAGAATTTTTTCTATTTTATAAAGAGTCTCAATGATGGGAAAAATTATCAAATAATTATCTTACTCTCAATTTTTTCTTATATTTTCTTTGTAATTATCATGAATTTTATGCATATTTTACAAGTTTTTTGGACAAAGTGATTAAACTGGTTACTATTGTATATGGTCTTCTAGATGTGCATATAAAGGAGATGAAAAGCTCAAATTTTCATTTTTTTTCTTTATTTTCTAGCAATTTCTAGTACTTACATCTTATGAGTCTTATGGTAGTATAGGGAGATATTTTGATCAAAATTCATTTTTTCATTTTCGAGTTTTGAACATTTTTGTATGAGGTACAATTGACATGTGTTTGCACATGAATTTATAATGTATGATGGTTGTACTAAGTTTACATAATTGTTAGTTGTATATTCTTACATTTTGCCTCTCAAAAGAATTCTTTTTTACAACTTTATTATTATTAACTTGAGCAAGAGATTAATATACAAAAAAAAATGAGTGAAAGTACAATGTACTTCTTTGTTTCATTTGAATGAACTACTAAAGATGTGAATATATGAGTATTGGTAATTAAATTCTTCCCTTTATTTTTCACAAAACATATAGCAACGAAAGCAAATTAAGTTATACTTATTATTTGCATCAAGCCATCATAAATATATTTTATTTCAAAATAAGTTCTTATATCTGTAAAATAGATACATAAAATTATACATATGTTACTTTCTATAATATATTGCATTTATCTATAATTTAAATTGTGAGATTTTTTTTTTCATACAAGTGGTGAATAAGAATAAGGTGGTTTAAAGGGAAGGAGATATGGGTTGGGGAGCTCAAACATTGTACTTTTGAAACATAAAATTATAAGATATTTTTTAAGGTGCGAATCACCTTTCTTTTTTAAGACATAATTAGTATATTAGAAAAAATTAAAATTTTTCTTAAAATAAGAATTGACCATAAATCTATCATTTTCTATTATTTTCAAAATTCGCCCTTTAAATTTTTTTCATTTAATTATTTACCATAGTTGTAAATACATAAATATATATATAAATTGATTTCGCATTGGGCAAACTACAAACTAGTACAATACAGATAAATGACACTAAATTAGATAAACAGTTTGCACGACACCATGCACATATTTGTCAAATCTCACCAACCTCTCTGTCTTACTTTTTGTGTAGAAAGACCTGTAATGACAGTAAAAATCTTTGGTGTAAATATGTAAACCCTATAATTTATTGAATAGGAATTTATTAGCCCTCCTTTAAAGAGAGTTACGGTGATTCTTATATTTAATTGATGAATGCAATAAATTAAATATAAAAATTACTATGATCTTTTTTAAAATGGAGTTAATAAATTCCAACTCTTTAAAGTGCATGATAATATAAAATTTAAATAGCACTTGTCATAAAAGATGTTATTTTCTGGCATGGTTGAGTCCATAAAATTTGTCCTTCAAATAAGTTTGGCAAAAAGGTAACATACTTTATCGATTAATGGTCTCATACTTTCTGGCAATTATATAAGGCAACATCCTTATTTATTTATGTACGACTGTACGTCACAACGGTGAGTGGGCATGTTGGGTGAGTGTTATTTTTTCTTAAATTTTAAAAATTTAATTTAAAATTAATTATATTTTTACGTTTTTTAAAATTTATTTCATTTTATTTTTTTTCTTTAATTTTTTTTAAAACACTATAACTTTAAATTAAAAAATTAAAATTAGATAAAAAAAATATATATTTAAAACTTACTCGTCGATATTCATAAAATAAGATTCACTGTGACTATTTTTTGAAATTTTTTTTTATAAGAATTTTTTTTATACTTACAAATTCTACCAAAAACTCAATTTAAAAATTCAACTTAAAACATCAACCAAACATCACCTAAGTATTTTATTTTATTTTTTTGCCTTCTCCGTTTGGTATTAAATTTGGAGGGAATCCCACTATATCATTTAATTTAGGCAATTTACACAGTAAGTCAATTAATGGCATAAACGAACGTATCTAGCAAGTCTAAAGACCCCAAACATGAAAGTGCCCACCGGCTATTACCGGTCACCTTAACATGCAATTTCGTCACCTATAAAATATAGATATCGTCCCCTTTAATTCACAAAAGCACTCAATTAAAAATGGGCTGTAAATCGTCAATGAAAGACTTGATCGAATCAGTGACAACGTTTTGGGCCCTGTGCAGCAAAAAAGCAAGCCGAACCACAAAGAAGCTGGCGAGTAATTCACCTAGGTCGCCGTTGGGTCGATCAAAGCAACTGTTTTCGACGATTAGCAACAAGGCGATTCCATTCCGTCAAAATAAGAAGAAGATCGTGGAGGAATTCGAAGATGAAGACAGTACTGGGTACGGTGATGGAGGGCTGTGGCAGAGGGAGATATTGAGGGGGGACAAATGTCAGCCATTGGATTTCTCCGGCGTAATATATTACGATAGCGACGGAAAGCGGCTGAGCGAGGTTCCGATGAGGTCACCACGTGCCAGCCCCTTGCCGAGTTATGCTTATAAATCGGGAAAATCGGAGTGGTGATATGATATCGATCCTCACCGTACCCTCCTGGTTTCCCTTAGTTGGATCACCGTTAAAAAGTACTAAATGAGTACTGCATTTAATCTATATATATATATATATATATATGTTGTTTAGTTAATCTCTGGCTTGCTTATATATATAACATTTTCTTTTTCCAATTTTCTTTTTGCAAACGTGAGGAGTACGTTGTGTTTGTCTCTCTCTCCCTCTCTCAAATAGTTTTTGATATACAAGTCACGAAATTAATGCTAGCTATTTCTTATTTCATTATTATGAACTATTTTAGTTATGGATTTCGCGATTAATTTAATTTACTTCTTTTTTTATCTATCCGGCTTTGGCAGTCAGGATGCATTTCGAACAGCCAAAAAACCCACTTATTCAATTTTGCTAGTGAACGAACTTACCTTTCAATTTTTTGTCAGATACAATTATTTAATTCATCTCCAAACGTTCTCAAAGATGTGTTTTGATTTTCAAATAATGTTTTAAAAACCATGCATACAAATTTTAATACCGTCAATGGTTGAAATTAACTAAAATTCATGACAGCTAGAGAAAAACATTACTTTAAAAATGATACAGTTGAGTTAACCTAAAATTGTGTATGTCCCCATATCTTTCAAAGAAAATGATGAATGTATGCAGTAAGATTGTTATATAATTTTCTAAGATAATAATTAGAAATTAAGGGGAAAAAAAAAGCATTTCTAATAATTAGAGTGCTTGTGTAAATATTAATTAGAGTGCACACTCTACACATGGTTACGCAAATGTACACTGTTTAGGTAAAAGTTAAAAAGCATTTCTAATAATTTTTCTTTTTTATTCGAGATAGATTAATTCTTGGAAGTCCTTTCGAGTTAGTCAAGGACTAAATATTAGAATTTGGTTTTCAAAACGCGTCATCTTAAAACAACTTTATTTACTTGCAAGAAAAGAAACATAATTTGTAAGAATAAATTACTCAGCCTCCTATATATTAATTGTTAGAGAAAATTACAAAAACACATCCTCTTCTTTCAAATTACATCACTTTTTATGTTGCATATATTATTTTTGTAGCACATGCAAGCTATCCTCGATCACTGTATATAGGGTACTGATAAATTTACAAATATTTACACAAGCTAGAAGAGGATTTAATTTTTTATTCTATGCTAGAGAGAATGCGAATGTAATATTAAAGCGAAAAAGGGTGGAATCTACAATTTTCCGTGACACAAGAATTGGATTTGTGTAATTTATCCAATTTGAAAAATATGCTTCTTCATACACCGATATACACGTTAGCCCTACATTTTATTGCCCGGTACAATTGAATAATCTTAATTTAGCCTAACTAGTAAATACAGGTGAACTAACTCGCGCCTATATGATTAGATGTACACGTATTAATTTTCGTTTCCTTTTTAATTATTTATTGCAGTATTAAAATCTGAAATTGTGGCATGCTTCAGAACTTCATATATATAGTGAAAATATATATTACTACTATATATACACGATATCATCCTATATATATATATCTATCCTAAAAAATCAGGTTTTAATTTTGTAAATCTCAAAAATATAGTGTTTTATAGCTTAAATGGTTTAAAGCGTCTCTGCGCAGAAAATTATACAACTGTAATAATAGTTCTCTCCTAATTTAGGGAAAGGTTTATGGTTTAATTTTTCAATCCCCTTCCCCTCTTCGTAAATCGGACCCAAAACGTATCATCATTTATGGATTTTAAAGAAGTATTATTCATTTATCTTTTTCTCTTTTTTTTTTTTACACATTCATTTATCTTTCTATATCCTTCCTATATATTTATTAATTTGTCACTATCAATGTTTTTAAACAATGTGAATCATGGCGGCGTCAACCACAGCCCTATCACTGTAGTTATTTATTGATTCGAGGAAGAGAAGACTTTTGAAAATAATAGATGATCGATTTGTTTCTATATTATAATTAATAAGAATTATACATATAAATAGAATCAGACTATCCTTTTCTTCAATGGGAAGATATGATATATTTGAAGAGAGAAATAAATGAATTTTCTCCTAATATTTGTATAACTTTATTCATTATATTTTATCAAAAAATAAGTTTCAAAATGAGTGAAATTACCGTAAAAATATTTGACGGTGCCCAGAAATACAAATATATATCATTTCTCGTTACACCAACATTTAAATCGAATACTTTGATTAAATTTTAGTGAAAGTAATTAATTAATTATATAGATTATATCTATAAATTTCAATTAAATTATTTATTACATATATTTTTTAAAATAATACTCTAAGATAATTAAACTCCATTTTAAAATATTTAATTTGTCAAACCAATTAGTTAAAATGTCTTAAAAGTTTCAAGAAAATAGGGTCGAGTTCCGCTGTACAAAACTCTCGTCTTGCAACATATACCCAATTTTTACCTCTTGCTGGTATTCAAAAAGAAGAAATTAAATGAAACCTTTTTGTATCTCTAAAAAGTTAAAAAACAATGGCGTAAGATAGAGGGCTATGATATTTAATAGGAGAATTGGGTCAAACTCAAACCAAATTTTCACAAGTGCCAAAGGTCATAAAGAGTGGAATGGTTCGCGCGTGGGACTTTCAAGGGACTAGACTTATTCAAAATAGATACTAATACTAGCCAAGAGTTTCGTTTGACAAATATATTTTTTACCCAAAAGATGGTTATATTAATGTCTGAATTTGAAATTTTGAATGCTTGACCAATATTGTAAAGTTTCATTCCTTTGACCAAGCTCACTGATATAGCCTATGACTAAGACCATCTTTAGTGGGTAAGGTAAAATGGTAAGTTAAAAATGTATATTTACACTATTCAAAATTGTAGAGTTGCAGCGGGAGGGAAGGTAAATATACCTCGCACGATATATAAAATATCGGGGGAGGACACCAAGGCACCCCACGATTTATCATCTGTCGTTGGAGAGCAGCCAAGCTACCCCCGATTTATCATCTGTCGGCTGAGTGCATCAAATGGTGTCATATTTGTTCCACGAGATTTAGACATTATAAAAATTATAGAGATAAAATATTTGAAAATAAAAATCTTACGATACGTAAAATGAAAGATGAAAGTTTTTTTTTTATAAACTACACAATAAAAATAATAATAGGAGAATGCAGTAGAAAATACATAATTGGATATTTGAAAGAATACTCGTTCAAAACTTGGTTAAATTTCGAAATAGAATTGAAAAAAGAAAACTGAAGAAAGAATACTGAAGAAAGTTTGCTGCTATCAAATTTTCTCGCACCGGAGCTGGGTTATAAATACGGGGAGGAGCAAATTGGAATGATGTGTCTCACGACACATCATCCATCGTGCCAAGGATAACTATGCATGCCACGATTTATCATGTATCGGCCAAGGGAATGTGTCGCACGACACATTA
Source organism: Lonicera japonica (assembly GCA_021464415.1). NCBI lineage: Eukaryota > Viridiplantae > Streptophyta > Magnoliopsida > Dipsacales > Caprifoliaceae > Lonicera > Lonicera japonica. The sequence goes on along the minus strand of CM038467.1, from coordinate 13,029,944 downwards.
TGCATCGTGCAAAACATTGCTCATTCTCACGGCACATCATGTGTCGTGAGAGCCTTCTTCCCTGCCCCGATGCTTCCTTTATCGTCCGAGCTAAAATTTTGTCCCTCGCTATTTTTGGCTTTGCTTTACACTTTTGCCGTTTTCTTTGGCTTTTTGCCTTACCCAATAAGGCAACAAAAAAGCTAATTATGCCCATTTAGCCATCCCAATGGAGATGGTCTAAGATTTTGAGAATTAAGTTGACTCCAAGAGTTGCAGTTATATAAATATCTCGCTAATATTTAGTGGGTGTTTATTTTTTAAAATTTTATTAAAATTTTATTTTATTTTTACACTTTCTAAAATTTATTTCATTTTACTTTCTCTCTTTATAAAAATTTTAAAATACCATAACTTTAAATCTAAAAATCAAAATTAGATAAAAAATATATGCTTAAAACTTACTCGTCGAATTTTTTTGAAATTTATATGATTTGGTTGTGACTATTTTTATGAGATTTTTTAGTTGGTTGAAAAAAACTCAAAAAACTCAAACAAAAATCAATTCAAATTCACTTTTCAACATACTTCCAAATTCTACCAAACACCAAATTTTAAAACTCAACTCAAAACATCACCCTAGACTCGATATCCATGACACACTACTAGATAACATCATACAATATCATCTGTTTATAAGTAGGGTTTTAATAATTTTGGGTTTTAATTATATTTGACCTATTAGATATGTTAAGACAAATACGATGTTAAATTACTGATACAAGCTAGTCTAGCAAGTACTTAAAACGAACATGTTAAAAATAATAAATACTGCTTTAAAAACAATATAAAATACATGAATATGATAAAACATAGTTTATAAAGAAAATATCCATGATACATAATTTATAAAATTTTATCTGATATTCGCTATAAGACATATATAAGGCACATAACAATTTAGTGTATAAAATATATATTATACATAAAGCGTGATTGCGTGAGTAGTTAACATACTATAAAATACGAAATTATGCTTCTAAAATTAAAGTAAAAATAATGTTTAAAGGGAGATTTGAACTCATAACTTTTAACCAGAACCTATGTTATTACTGCTTGACTATTTTATTATTGGATATTTTAAAAAATCTAAAAATAATATCATAAATTACTAAATATCAAATGAAGAACGTTTTCATTTTGAGGCACTACCAGTTGGTCCAATTACATGAAGGCCTACGCCAGTTACGGACCCCCCCCCCCCCCTTCTCTCCCAAAACTTCTCTGTCCCAATCACGAAAGCAAAAATAGGCCCAAATATACGCGGAAAAGATTGATCCATGCCAATTACCAGTATTCTATTTTTTTCTAAGTATTTATAATTTAATCTGCACCAAATACATTTTTTTACTTGATTCTACTGCTTCAGCACATATGCAGTGAATTAATAGTCACATACTCACTACATGTGCACCAAATCAGTATTGGTTATCAAAAAAAAAAAAAATGGCTCGTCACATATACAATGAATAAGTGTCCATTCATTCGTTACATATGCGTTGATGAAGTAAAACCAAATAAAATAGTGTGTATTTAGCAACACCATTTAATAATGGCATAATAACGAATAATTTGGGGGTTAATTGACTACAAGGTTCTAAAATAATTGAAAAAACAATTATTTTTAACAAGAAGTGAGAAAGATAGGTGATTCTTGTAGTGAAATGTATTATTATTTCTTTTTCTTTTTCCTTTTTTGTTTCATATAGAATTTTGGCATAAGTAATGAAACTAAACGTACTTTGGTTAGTCTGGCCTTTGCTTTTGCCCAAAATGCATTTTTACATGGTATATAAAAAGAATTATTAAAAAAAAAATAAGGGGAAAAAATATAGACCATCTCATTAATCATTTCTCTCAAAAAAAATTTCTCATAAAAGTTAATATTTTTTCTCTAATCGTGTTTCAACTTTGCAATGAGTAAAACTTAAAATTTGCAATCTTATTACTTTTGAAAAGAAAGCTTTCATTTCTCTATTTTTCTATTTTAACGAGGTGCTTGACCTTGTTAAACAAAACTTACCATTGGTTTAGTTAGATTGATTGAATTTTCTTATATGGTTTTTTCAACATTTTTATTCATTTTTATCACTATCAAAGTAAAACCTTCATTATCCATGAAAGATGTCCCCAATTCTAAATTATTGCAAACTAGTTTTCAATCCACGTTATACGTAAACATTTTTAAATTTAAATATATAATAAAACACATAAACATATTGTAAATTATTATATTTATATATATATATATATATATTGTATGAGTACAACCAACCCTTACCGGTAATAAATTTTTTTAGGAAACAAAGCTTTGAATTTATTTATAAAAATTAATTATTTTTCCCTTATATCCATAAATATAACTTGTATAAAGTATGAAGATGACATTGATATGATGCTAGGCCTTTAAGTTACTTTTTTGAATGAACATGGTAGAGTTTCACCATCGCCTTCCAAGAATTATTGTTATAAAAGAAATGTTGGGAATATTACATGTGCAGTAAATGTACAAATCAAAATATAATATTAAAAAAAATATGGTTCTATAGAAGAAATATATACTAAAATAAAAAAATGTGACATTATTCTTTCCGGTATTCTTATAATTCAACTTACAAATTTATTTCACTTCAAAATATTAAATTTTTTATAAAACACTTCAACACATTTTCAAAACTGACTTCCTCAATCATTTAGACCAGATTTCAACACCCCTCAAATAATACAAAGCTAAAATCACCACTTTACATGTATAGAAAATACTTGTACAAATTGAAAAAAGAAAAAAAAAACAATAAGCAAACTAAATAATATCTATTCTACAATATTTTGCTTTTTGTTAAACAATGAAATATATATGTATGGAAATATGTACAAAAGAATTGTACAAATAAAAAAAAAAGAAGAAGAACAATTTAATCAATTAAATTTGCATTAACCTTAACAAAGGAGGCGGCTTATAAATAGGTGAAAATAATGAAGACGAGGAAACGATGTAAATCGAGACTACTAAAAATGCGGGGAGACTGACATGAATATATACGCAAAAACTTTTAATGTTATAATAAAATTGAATGAACAATGTATATAAATGTTGTATATGTAAGATTGTTAAGACTATATAATAGTAATTAGTATAATATTAAATTTAATTAATACAGTAATAAATGCGCTATTACCGAAAAACTTCATACATAACAGAATATTGAGGCCTTGGGGTCCTTTGGCGGCTCCTGCTGCGTGGAAACGTCTCAGGGGCTACGTAATTATACGTATTGGATTTACTTAATTACGGAGAACTTTCGACACCAAATATTTTTTGAAGACATTTATTTTTAATACACGTAGTAATAATAATAGATCTATCATATAATTACGGAATATTAAGAAAATTTATATTAAAGTTAGGATACATGTACTGCACTTTATCTTTTCATATCAAATCACTAGACTACTTGGACAAATGTTCGCTATACTCCTTGTTCTAACTTTAGTGTATTAATGTGATTGTTTATCATGTATTTTTCCATATTTTTAAAGTATGCTGTAAAATAAATGTAAAAATATGACCAAAAAATAAATAAATATTCCAATGTAATTCCTTGTCCGGATCAAAAAAATAAAGTGTAAATTGTCTATATATGGTCGTGATATAATGAGATAGACATAGGACTATATATAACCCAAAAAAAAAAAAAAGGAAAAAAACATTAGTCAATACCCCCAAAAAAAAAAAAAAAAAAAAAAAAAACTATCGAAGAACCCGGTTCCGGTTCAGCAAAAACGTCACTCACGCGCCAGGTGCAGCGTCCTTGACCTTACTCTGAAAAAACTCGCCATACTCCCGCGCGTAGTCCTTCACGTGACTCGCCGTGTCGTAAATCCGGTTCCTTGCGTAATCGACCCGGTCCGAACCGGGGGGATGAAACCCCTTAAAGTACCTGTAGGTCCAAGATAATGCAGCTGCCCCCGCAACTCCGAACCCGAAAATCGACAAGAAGCCTGAAATGGCGACGAATAGGACGGTGCCAACTGGGACCCATATAGGGCTGGAAAATAGGATCAATGGTGTGAAGAATATTAAGCCGAGAATGGTGGCGGTGATGGTTAGGCCGGTGAGGAGGAGGAGGATACCACCGGAGATAATGGGGGTTAAGAGGCGAGTGAATTGGGTGGAGTTAGGGGTGTTGTGGTGGAGTTTGTGGAGGAGTGGTTCCGGTTGGTGGTGGTCGGTGGTGGGTTTGAGGGGTCTCGGGGGTTGGCCGTCCCGATCAGCCATTGTTTGAGATGGGAGGTGTGCTGGGTGGAGAGAGATATATTTAAAGAGGACGGGGTTCCAAGTATGGTGGGGAAGTGTAATTGACTTTTTCTTGTGGATATCTTTTACTCTGTTCTAATATCATCGGGTGAACCAAACGTTTATTTGTAAGTTCGCGTTTTATGCATAGCCAAATGTAATTTTTGTCTTTCCACACCAAAAATAAAGTAAAAATAGAATAAAATAAAATTGTAATTTGTGTGCTAATTTTTTTTTTCTTTCTGAAAAGTGTAAATCTCGTAGTTTGGGGTAATTTTTAGTAAGAGTAGAGGTCTAGTTCAAATAAATGGTTTTAGATTTGAAAATGTAATTTAACTAGATTTTTATTTGTGCGATGCATGGGCGAGCAATTTATATTTTATAAATTTAGTTATAGTATAAAAAATAAAAATCTTCTTCAACTATTTAATTTGATCTGTATGAACATTTGGTAGATAAAATGAACAACATGATAAAGAAAAAAGAAAGAAAGAAATGAAACATACATTTCATGCGATGAATTATTTATGCAAAAATATTTCAATCTTTACTTGTTAGATTTAGAGTGCATAGATATAATCTTATGACACATTGAACGATAAATGACTTACATTAAAACTTTCAATTTTTCTTATAATTAAGCGTGGGGATAAAAATCAGTATAACCAATACTACCATTGATCTAAAAATTCCAATATCCAATATAATCAAGATATCTAAAAATCATAGTAAAGTATACAATTTTATATTACACTTTACTATCGTATTGGTCAGTTTGTATTTGCTAATTTTATTATCGACTTTCGGCTTGGATTTTTCTTTGTTGAAAAAAAAACGCAATAATAATGAACATATGAATAGAAAAAAAATACTTACATTATATTAGATAAATTGCATTAGATTAAAAAAGTATTAATTATGTATTAATGGAGAAATATTCTCCATTTGACACATGACATATTCATGTTCAAAGGAGGAGCATTCTACTTTACTAGTAGTAGATTTAAGAAACGAGAATTGTGTGTTTTTATACCATTTTTAAATGTCTTCTTTTAATTTAATTTTAAGACATTTGTGTCGTTGAAGATTTAAAAGATCTTAAAAGTTAAGAGCATTTTTAATGCTTGTATAAAATATAATGTGTAAATTTAATGTGGCAATTCATCTTTACACAAATTTAATTTTGAAAAAAATATGCTCTAATGATATATATTTGTAAATCTTATATACAAATGTAAAAGAACCAATAAGATAACGATACATATTAAATCTCATTTTATGTAATTTTTTTTTTATTTTTTATGATTAATTTTACAATCACTATAGCTATTATTTTATTCGTACTGATGATTAGATTTTAAAATATAATTTTTATTAAATTTCATATTTTTTTTTATTAAAAGTGATTACATTTTAAAGTTAAAGAGAAAAAGTTGACATGCCAATATAAATAGGGTGTATATTTTAAATCACACTTTTTCACGAATCTTATTTTCAAAGTATTTTAAAAAACTTTTGGAGATCAAAAAATTTACAAATTATATATATTTTACACAAAATAAGATCATACAACACAACTAGCAATACTTTAAGTAAAATATATTTCATGATAATTATCATGCAATTTTTTTTATTACATTCATATTGAGTGAGTATGGCATGAGTTATAATTTTACATTTCAAAATTTAAATTGCAAATTCATAAAAAAAAGTGATTTTATTCCTATCCACCTGATTTATAAGTTCACCCACCCTAATATAAAGGAGAGTTGACTGAGGATTTTTTATTTTTTTATAGTAATAGCCTTATAAGTTATCCCGTTACCTTTTCTAATTATCACAATTAATATTTAGAATTATCCCAAAATACCCTCATATTCTCCGCACCTTACCTTTACCCTAACCCTATTAATTTTAACCATTTCAAACTCCTCAATGCAACCTACCACCACACCCCTCTTCCTACTTGAAAAAAAATATATTTCCCTTGTATGCATCCAGCAAGAAGAAAATAGTACTTGAGTTTGTACTCTCTTTTTTTTCTTTCCTTTTTTTTCATTTAATCGCAAATTGCATAAAGTTGGAGTAAATGGTACATAGTCACAAATTCTTCAACATGAAAGAAGATAGAATCGACGGCAGCAATCAATCAATGAAAATTAATGAAGTGAACAGCAGTGAGCACAATGGCCATAAAAGTATTATGCAAAACAAATAAACAATTAAAACAAATTGGTCATAAAATTGTTAAAACCTGGGTATCTTAAAACATGAGCATCATTTAATGGACAATGATTCAAAGTGAAATCAAGATACTTAGGGTTATGGTTTTGGTAGAATACAAAAGACGAGGACAATTTAAGAAGAACACATTTTTAACTTAATTTATTAAAACAATTGAATAAATACTATTTTTTGTAAGTCTATCTCACTTAAACTGTAAACTAATAAAAGAATGTGAATTAACTTTACAAGTTGGTCAAAATGGGATGAACTTGCGAATCACGTGCATAGAAACAAAATTACCTTAAAAAAGACCGTTACAAATTAATACATATAAATGAATAGATTATAGCACGGCAAACTCAATTTAATAGTGTACAGTTTGAGAACTAACTTTGAAACAAAAGGAGAAAAAACCCAACATATTTTACAAGTTGTCGCTATCGACAATGATGAATGATATGCACTTGTTTTTGTCTGGAATCAAAACTAGAGGGTTAGGATTGATTGAGAAGAGTAATATGGAATACATACATTATATTCTTCCGCTCGTATAAATCAGAAGTTATCTCATTTGATCATGATATTAAGGCTTCGTTTAGTTCACGGATTTTAGTACTCAGGAAAAGTAGGGGTAAAATTATTCCTCTCAAGCATTTATTACAAAAAATTTAGACAATAATATTTTTATCTAAATACTTTTCATACTTTACCAAATAAAAAAAAAATTTAACAAAAAATTTAATTTCTACATCTATTAAAAAAATAAAAAAAATTAATTTTTCTTTCCATCAACTAAACTAGGCCTAAATTTAAACGCACACACCTTGAAACTGCAACATGTGTAACTATAAAATAAAAACAAGTAGTTGTCCAAATCACAATTTGCGGCCATTGACGACTTCACTTGAGACAAATATTTTGGCACCACATAAAGACCCTTCCTTCTTCGTAGCACAAACTCCTTAAAAATCCCCATTTTCACTCGACACTCCACTGTAGTCTTCTTCAATATTCCACAAATTCACCACCACCACCACCACCGCCCTACCGATCGATCGCCCACCACTCCATGGACCCTCGTCGCACTTCGCGAGTAATCGACCCCAAAGTACGAAAGGTGGGTTTCTTCACCCCCGGTCCACCCCCGGACCGGACTCAGTCCGGCCCGCCCGTTTCTTCTCCGTCAGGCAATTCTCTCTCCCCGGTTATGATTCCCCCGCCACGTCATGCCTCCGACAATCTGTCACGTGCCCTCGGCGTGCCTGTTCCGACGTTTCTGTCGAGGCGGCAGTCGATGGATAACTTGACGGTGGGGAGCTACAACTTGCCGGATTCGGTCCTCGGTAGCTCACCGGCTCTATCTCCATTTAGGGTTGGGGACGGAGAGTTCTCTGAGGATTCCATTCGTCGGAGTAATTCGGCCAAATTCGCCTCGTCTCTGCCTAGCGCCGGGTTCGATTTTGCTGCAGCGGCCAAGGCGGTGGATGAGAGGAAGAAGCATCGTGGAGTGTCTAGTGATGGTAGATTTCAGCTCTTACTTGATAATTGTTTATTGAATTTATCTCTTTCCTGATATCTTTAATGAATTTCTGTTTGTTTGATTATGTAATTAATCTTGTAAGTAGAGTGTAATTGGTTAAGTGGTTTGATCTTTGCCGATTCCTATATTTGTATCAGCTTAAACTAGGGGATTTCTTTGTCAATTATTGTTCAAAAAATATGACTTGATATGTTACATTCGCCTTATTTCTACCAGAATAACTTGTCAAATTCTTTTTGAGTAGGCATATAAAAGTAATTAATATATAATGATTGGTTACATGTTTCCAGGGTTACTATTGAATGATACATTTCTCGTAAGTTTTGCATTTTGAAAATCGCAACAATGTCGAAAAACTTTTGCATTTTGAAAATCGCAACAATGTCAAAAAACTTTTGCATTTTGAAAATCGCAACAATGTCAAAAAACTTTGTTTGAATCTTGCAGAGAAGGGTGGAGTACAAGTTGAGGAAGGGCCATCGCAATCAATCTCGAAGCCATTAAAAGAGAAAACAACAAAAGCTGAAAGACGTGCCATGCAGGAGGCTCAACGTGCTGCAAAAACCGCAGCAAAAGGTTCCAACAGTGAGTTTCTTCCCCTCTCCCAAAGGTTGTCTGGTTTACTTTTGTTTTTTCATCTCTGATATGTGTTTTTGCATCTCAGAAACACAGATATTACACAAAAACCAATACACCAAAAGTTCTCATACAATTTCTTTTATAGAACTATTTAATTACTAGTCTATCAAAATTTGAGACGAAGGGAGCACACAATGTATATGTTGCATAAGTTCTCATTTATGGTATTGGTTGGTACCTGAAGGGAATAAATCTGTTACTGTTTCTGTGGGAGCTGTTTCCGTGCATGAACAAACGAGTAAAACAGTGAAGCATCCCAATCAGAAGAAAGGGGGCCTTCCAATGACACCTAGTGCACCTTCTGAGAAGAAAGGAGGTGATCGCCATTCAGAGAAAGACAAGAAGAAAGATGTACCGCCTCCACGCATGCAATTTGATGATAAGAGCAGGGTTGAAAAAGCTAAAAAGCGAGCAGTAGTCAAACAAACTGAAGCCACAAACAGAGTTGAACTGTTTCGGCATTTGCCTCAGTACGAACGTGGGACTCAGCTTCCAGATCTCGAGTCAAAGTTTTTCCAACTTGATCCTATGCATCCTTCTGTTTACAAGGTATAGGCTATATCTAGAAACTAGTGGACTATCAATTTTTTTTGTTCTAGTCATATTCGTATTCAAATGCTTATGGATGTTGCTGTTGGCACTCTATTTTATTCTTATGCACACTCCAAGACTGTCACTGAAAGCATCCCATAATCTCTTCTAAAAGTGTCCCAAAAATTAACGCGAAGAGTTCGATTATGGAAGGGAACAACCATACCCTTTCCAATAACTTACCAATTGGATTTGGATATTTTCAGTATTTTCCGTATTGTTATTCATCTTCAGTATTGTTCTAGTCACTAAAATAATTATTATGTTTATCTTAATTTCATTGTGGAACAACTTTTGACCTTGCGGAAATGTGCTCACAAAAATTAAGATATAATTTGTTGGCTAATTACTCTAGGTTATAGAATATCATTTTATGTTTAATGATTATAGAAGAACTTTTGTCAGGTTGGATTACAATATATAGCCGGAGATATTGTTGGGGGAAACGCTCGTTGTATTGCGATGCTTCAAGCATTTCGGGAAGTCATCAAAGATTATTCTACACCACCGGAAAAAATTCTTTCTAGAGACTTAACTGCAAAGATCAATAATTGCATATCGTTTTTGATAGAGTGCAGGCCCCAATCAATCAGCATGGGAAACGCAATCCGTTTTTTAAAGCCCCGTATTGTGAATCTGCCCTTAACTCTTTCTGAGTCCGAAGCTAAAGTTTCTCTGTGTTCAGATATCGATAGTTTCATTAACGAGAAGATAGTTCTTGCTGACAAGGTTATAGTCAGGCATGCAGTCACAAAGATTAGAGACGGGGATGTTCTTCTTACATACGGTTCGTCTTCTATTGTTGAAATGATTCTGTTATATGCTCATAAGCTTGGAAAACGATTCCGGGTTGTGGTGGTTGACTCTCGCCCCAAGCTTGAGGGCCGGGAAATGCTCGGTAGGTTGGTGGGTAAGGACTTGAGTTGTACATATACTCACATAAATGGTGTTTCTTATATCATGCATGAAGTTACAAGGGTTTTTATGGGCGCTGCCTCTGTATTGTCTAATGGAACTGTTTACTCGAGGATTGGGACTGCATGTGTTGCCATGGTTGCTCACGCTTTCCGTGTTCCAGTTTTGATTTGCTGTGAAGCGTATAAGTTTCATGAAAGGGTTCAGCTTGATTCGATTTGCTCTAATGAACTTGGTATGTATTTTACTAAATTACCATATTTGACTTTTTTGTCCTTTAACTACATAACTGTTTTGTTATGAGGGACGTTTGCAGAGTACGCACTTATGTATGAGCGTCCTTAAAATGTGTCTAGGTGATCCAGATGCCATTTCTAAGGTTCCAGGAAGAAGAGATGTTAATTATTTGGATAATTTGGATACTTTGGCTAATAAGGAAAATCTACAGCTTCTGAATTTACTGTAAGTTCTTAGAATTTCTAGTTGCCGAAGTAATTAACTTTTCTTGTTTTTTCTGGTTCTGCAAAAGCTTTTTGGCTTAATTGTAACAGTTATGATGCTACTCCGGCTGATTATATATCTATGATCGTCACGGATTATGGCATGGTAAGTTATGTTATTTGGACTTGGTTCAATTGTCCTTTGCCTTCTATGCGCGCTATTTTAACGTTCAATTTTTCAATTTCATTTTTAACATTTTTTATTTGATGATTATTGCAGATCCCACCCACGAGTGTGCCTGTAATTGTGCGTGAGTATGGGAGAGACCATCTGTTGATATAGAGTGCACGCCCACATTGTTAGGCATTATACTGCAGGTAGTGTTGTTACTTGTGGCCGGGTAACATATCCTACTGGCCATCATTTATATGTAAATTTTTGTAGTTATTAACGAAATCTGAATAACGATCTTTCTGGCCTGTCAGTCTGTCATGGCAATTTGCTGGTGTTTACACTGGGGCCGGGCTGACCAGTGTGTTATTAGGATGATGCTCTTTCTGTATACTAAACACAGGGCACACTTGGGATTGTACATGTATATCATTTTTATTTGTATAAAATCTGCAATACTTCTATTATTAATGTAAATACGTTATTTTTTATTTTTTTTGAGTAACTGTGCCCGGAAGGATTCGAACACGTGGTTCCTGTTAAATAGATCATGAACCACTAGGTCAACCCGTAACGTTCAATCTTGTAATAAATATCACTCATTATTAATTGACTGTACAGATGGGATGAGTTGGTAATGTTACATCCATAATGAAGTAACATGAATGCTTTTCATAGCTTGAGCGCATAACAATCGAAGTGCAACAAGATGTGGCCACTCTCTACTTTAGACCTATTTTGGCCCTCCTCTGCCAGGATGAAAGCATACCAATGTCAAATAATTGTATCTATCCTTATTCACATCTACAATTATAATCACAGCCAACGATCTAATTGACCAGAACTACCATAACATATACTGACCAGAAATTTGGTATTTATGTCGTCAGTTTAAATTATTTTGTTCCTTTGTGTGAGACAATTGAAAGCAAGATCTCTGCCAGATCCATATCCAGGCCAAGGATCTCACTGTAGCCAAACAAAAAATGGACACACCACCTCTTATCCTTTGGGAATCTGTATTTACGTATAAATTTAACATAAATATGCTTTCAGGATGACCCCTTTCTTCTAGTTCTTTGTGATCTCCATATGATAGCAGAAGGATTTGGGCAGATTCTGTATGGGATTTTTGGTGGAGGTACAGCTGGGATTCTGCAAAAGTTAACATTTAAATATCAAAATTGAATCGCAGCATTAAAGATTTCCACTTACTCTAAAGGAGCAGGTTGTGAACTGTCTAACCTTAATCCGGAAATTTCAATCTGGGAGTAGTCCAAGTTGGTTGAACTGTCTAGTATTGAGATTGTCCTGGTTGTGGTGGTCAATTGTGTTGGTTGCTTGATTGCAATAACTTTGCAATTTAATCTGTTTCCAATATTGCTGTGGGCCATTGCCAACCTATACACCACCATGAATGCAAACATACACATTGAAAGCTTTGATTTATGAGTTAATATAATTAGTTGTTATTCTCCTTGCTAAGAATCTTGCAGTAATAAAACCAAAGATCGATTAATGTATTCCGTTGTATTATCTTTTCCTATATCATTGAAGCAAAGTTAAATGCTTTCAATAATAATTTATATGATATTCTAAATGCACTTAAAAGTAGATCGGTGAGCGGACTACTTAAATGGATTCATCTAGCATTATTCGAACACATACAAACAATATTGTCATATCACCATGAAGAGGCCCCCCAGATGAGGGCTGAGGTTGAATAGTGCCCACAACCATACCCCATTACTAAATGTCCCAAAGCCATTTTCCTTTTTCTTGATTTTTAGCCTACCAAATTACTAATAAGTCATTACTTGGATTATGTATGCATCCAGATTTGTTGCTACATATATATATATATATATATCACATTTATGGGCTCACGCTTCAAACTTCTCTCTGCCTGCGTGTGTGCAAGGATGGAGAGGAAATTGAATATTGAAATGGGTGTTGAGAATTGACAACGGGTGCTTGGTGTCGGTGCTAACCACATATTAGAGAGGTTTTCATGTAAACGCTGTACAGAGAATATAAAGATTGGGACTAAACCGTTTTTAAGTTGAACGGGACCTGATGAAGGAGACATATCCACGTTATCAAACTAGTGCTAGTAAATGAATGATGTATACATATCCTATGAGCTTTGAATCACTTTTCAATTATGGCGCTCACAGGAATTCATAGTCACTGTTGATCCTACATAATACCACTAACACAGGATACAACAGCTCAGCCAGTTATATAGAGATTGACACTTTTTGCTACATTTTTCATTTCTAAAAGTTTTAAGCATGCATAGCCATTCTAATATTCTGAAAGAAAAAAATAAAATAAAAGGTAAGAAGAATCATTGTCTACAAATTGTGCTAGCAGTAACCTCCTTTTAATTTGCATGGGGTATATTCGAAAAAGATATTCTCTCTTTCAAAACAATATATGCATGTTATCAATAAAAGTAAAGGTCTAACACTTCAATACATTACTAGCTCAATGACATATTTGACCAATGAATTTTATTATTTTTTTTCAATTTGGTCATTAATTTTAATTTTTTATTTTTGTCTAAAAACCCACTAAATTTCCAATAATGTTTCAATTTAAACAAACCCTTTGACACTGTTAATTAGAGTTAACGGAAAATCTGAATTAGATATTAAGGAGTTCTCATGGATAGATGAGATGGCAAAAAACTATCATGTGAGACGCATGAGTGGAGTTCTCCTCCTTAATTAATGTGCTAAATAGTTACAATTGTAGAATTAGGGCTTTATGTACAAATGAAAATTGGGAAAAAGTTGTGTAAATAAAAAATTGTTGATTCTTCCTCAAAATTTGTATGCATGATTGCTTCTATATTGTTTTTTTTTTTTAAGGTTTGTTGATGATCGTCTTCTTTAGCAGATTTTGATTCAGGTGAGTCTAGGGTTTAGATTAAGGGAACGACGATTGAGTTTTGTGGAAAATAAGTTCGCGTATTTTTCCTTCATCAAAATAGAGTTCTTCATTTAAATGAGGAGAACCTCACACGTGCTTGTTACCTAATAGTTTTTACCTCCCCATCTATCCACGTGGATGCCACAGAACACCTTAGTGTCTAACTCAAATTTTTCTGTTAACTCTAGTTAACAGTATTAAATGGTTTGGTTAAAAGAATTCCTTAATGTCTAACTCAAATTTTCTGTTAATTTTAGTTAACGATATTAAATGGTTTAGTTAAATTAAAATGTTATTAAGAGTTTAGTGGGTTTTTAGATAAAAGTAAAATAAAAATGGTACCAAATTAAAAAAATTGATAAAATTCGTTGGTCAAATATATATCATTAAGCAATACATTATTTATTTTACCTAAAAAATTCAAGATGTAAGCACGTGGTCACATGTGAGTCATTGGATAATAATGTAAATATGTATTATTAACCTACTAGAAACAAAAAGGTCCGGTGTGTTTGTATGAATTTCAGTGAAAATAACCTGGGACTTGGATCAATTCATTCAAATAAATCATCGAAGTACTAACAATAATGCTCCAATAATAATAATCAAAACTCGGGGAATCATCTTCATAGATATTTGAGTTCTAAACTTACTTGTATATAAAGCTTTGTTCATGGAGTCCAAGGACAAGCACAGAAGCCCCAATGTCTCTAACCATAGAGGCGATCGTTCCACCCTCCCGATCTCCTTCTCTCACTACAATCTCTGTCTTCGTCTGTAATCACACAACTATCAATAACATGTATATATACATGAATTGAATCAGTATATATTCGTGAATCACACACACACACACACATATATATATATATTCAATTGATGTATGTTAGAAAGAAGAGAGAGAGAAATTAGGGCTGGACTAACATTGGGGTAATTGTTGCAAATGTCTTTGAAGGAGAGAGCCAATTGGAAGCCTTTTAATCGAAGGAGTCTGAGCTTCTTTTTGCTCCTGGATCTCAATGACGGGAATACGTGTAACAGAGTTACCAAATCACCATAACGAAGGAGATTGTGAAGTGCCCACTGAAGCGCCGTTCTTGCTACTTCCACCTCCTCCACTACTACAACTATTTTCCTTTCATCCATTTCCTCTCTCAAAAATCCTCAGTTTTTTTGTTGGTGGTATCTAGGAGTTTTGCCCTAAACGAAACGAAACGAAACGAATTAGATTATTTACAAGTGAAAGTGAGTACACTTTATATCTACCTCTCTCCTCTCTCTCTCTCTCTATATATATATATATATATATATAAATATAATTATATATATAAATAAATGTTGCTTAGGAGGAGAGGAGAGGAGAGGAGAGGAGAGGAGAGGAGAGGAGAGGAGAGATTGCTTGTATGTTATCTCCTCTTTTCATACCCTGATCATCTACCTATATATTTTTTGGCAAGAAGAGACTATATAGACGAACGAACTGATACAATTCATCATCTCTTACTCTCTTTCCTGTAAATTATATTCTCCCCCTCTCTCTCTACTACCTTCTTTTCTTTTATAATAATTTGGTACGTAGAAAATTTAGCCTCTAATTGGAGAAACTATTTAATTCAGAGTTACCTAAATGAATTAGGTCCATTAAAATTTGCACAAAATTTATTGTTTACTGATGCATAACATCTATTATTGAAGGCTCTATATCAAACATATCACCCACCGTGTCTCTCGTATTTAAATTACAATTTTAACTAATTATTATGCAAAAGTTTAGGATAAAATATAGTATACCCCCTCAACTCTTACACTTTGGCAGTTACCCCTCATGTATAAAAGTCCAAAATAAACACCTCAAATTGTTAGCTGATTGGCACTTAACCTCCAACCGGCATAATTCCGTTAAAAAACTATCGAGAAGGAATTCTTTGACTTAAATGATATTGATAAAAATAAATACAATATATTTAATAAAAAGTGTCATAATCTCCTTCCTGTTAGTTTTTTGACATAATTATGCTAGTTGAGGTTAAGTGCCAAGCGGCCAATAGTTTGAGGGGTTTTATTGTTGACATTTATATGTCAGGGGGCAAACTGCCAAGGTGTACTACTACAAGGGGGTTTACAGTATTTTACCTAAAATTATTTGGAAAGATCAACAATGTTACGATTAACAAAATGTTATGATATGAAAAGGAAAATGTGGAATGACGTGCGGTTATCCTGACCGGGAGCTCTTTTAGTTAAATTTTACTATTTATAAAAATATTTTTTAGTTAGTAGTAAAAATGATTTAAGCTAAAAAAAAAATAGTTAAAATATGCAAAAGTTAATACGAATATAATTTAATTTAAACCAAACAAAATGACGTGCGTGGTTGATTTAGTCGCCGGATAGGAATATGTAACCAACAATCAACTAATCCAACGATTAATGAGGAAAGCAATCCAATATTATATCAGATAGCAGGGTTCATATTCAATTATTTATTAGGTCTATGTACTGACTCACACGACAGGCCCTTTAAAGAGAGCAAAACAAATTATAACTTATTATTTGCCCTTTGTGTTATTCCCATGTCAATCCCCTCATCACTTGTGGGGATGGCAAAAAAATCCAGTTCGATAGGTTTTCGACCCGACCCAATTTGAATGAGGCGGGTTTTTTTAATACTGGGATGGGTTTAGTATTTTTTTAAAAAACCTGGACCGGGTTCGGGACGAGTTAGGGTTTTGTCTTCTAAAAACTTGACTTGACCCAACCCGACCCGCTTGCATATATATAAATATATTAATATAAAAATTATATATACATTGTATTTATTTTAAAAAAAAAACTAGACATTTTTTAATCAAATGTGGGCCATTAGATCTTTACACTAACACATTTATATATACATTCATACATCTCTTTCTCTATTTTATATAATAATAATAATAATAATAATAATAATAATAATAATTCGGGACAAGGCAGGGCTCCTAGGTAAGCTTGTGGAGCGGGTTTGATTTTTTTTTTAAAACCCATTTCGGGTTCGGAGCGGGTTAGGATACATGTGGGTCGAGTTTGGTAATAGCCAAACACGCCCCATATCCGACCCGTTGCCATTCCTATTCACTTGTTCACTTTACCTATTATATATGGATCCAACGAATTGACAATAGTACAATATTGGAATAGCTTTCAATTTACAAATTATTATTATTATTTTTCATTTTTTTTTATAAACGAGGGATAGTATTTAACGATAACGGAAATGAGTATTTTTATGGAAGGAAAGTTAACAGAATTTTTGGAGTTTAAACATTTAATTAGTTATTTTGAAACGTTAAAAGTTTTTTTTTTATATAATAATATGAAATTAATAGAAAAAATAATATATTTTTGTGAGAAATTGAAAAATAGGTTAAAGTATGTGATATTCTCTTTTTTATTTTTTTAACTTTTTTCATAAAAAAAAAAGTTTGTTTGGTGGTGATGAAAGAAAAAATACAAAAAAAGAAGAAGTTATAATATATTTACTTGTAAAAATGAGCATAAAAGAGAGAGTACATCATCACAGTTATGAATTTATTTTTTTAATTTTTTATAAAATTAACTAATTTTATTATTATATTCTCTCCATTCTAATATTCCACCATTGGCTTAAAGATTGAATACTTCAGTTAGAGTCAAAGTATCGGTATCGGATACGTATCCTGCACGGATACGTCAGGATAAGTACATGATACGTATCCGAGTATCTAACATTTTTTATTTTATTTTTTAAATTTCAGATACGGGAGGAATACAGTGAGGATACTTGCGGGATATGACAGGGTAAGTTTTGTAAATTTTTTTATTAGAGCCGCTTTAAAAATAACAAATAATTCATTTAATATAGAAACTTCTAAAAGAGACTTAGGTTTTTCATTTACAACTCAGTGAATAAGTCAACCATTTTATCAGAAGATGAAATGATCGGTCAAAACACTCCATCTTTCATCTACGATCATGTTGTTCAGTCTCTATCCTTCTTCTGATATTCAAGTCAGAGTTATGCAATTAAATTGCTCAGTTGTTTAATTTAGTTTTATGAGTATTCATAATATTGTTCATAATTTATAAAATTTATAAAATTTTTATAATTGAATAATTATATATATTTATATATATATTAATTATTTTTTATTATCCATATCCAAGAGGTATCGTATCTTATATTTTTATAATTTTGTTGTATTATTGTATCAATATGATATCGTATTCGATATCCGTATTCATATTCATATTCGTATCCGTACTTCATAGACCATTGGACTTGAGGGCAGAAAGATGATACAGCTTAAGCACGATCTAATACCATCCTACCAAATACAAATGTAAGTAGAAATAACCGGGAGAGTGAGTGTATATATAGCATTATAATATAAAATTAAAGAAGACAGAAATTAAATATGAGTAAGCAGGCTAAAAGTCTGGCAATGCCAGCGTGTTAATCTAGGACGTGTAAAAACGTGGACCGAAAGAAAATTAGACAATTTTGATGATCATTAATTAATTTAATCTTAATCATGGGGATGATGGCAATATGCATGAATCTTTTTTGTTTTGACAAATCAATTTCGGGTGGGGACTTTTTCGTTTGACACGTGGACGGTTAAGATAAGAGCTGTGGAGAGATAAAAAAATATATAGCAAGAAAAATGTAGTGGGTGGTGGCCTCGGCGTCATATTTTTCTAATACATATACTTTGGGCCTTGAGGGGAGCAGTGGTGTGGGTATTATTATTATTCTTATTCTTCTTCTTCTTATTATTATTGTTTTTGGTGGTTTTCGTTTGTCATCAAGAACACTCGCTTCGACGATCTGAGATTCACGAGAGTAAACAAAACCAAAATGGATTGATTTATGGAAATCTTAACACCATCCTAAAAAAATTAATCAACACACGTACTCCATTTATAACAAAAAAATTTATTTATATTTCTGTTCTTCTCATCCTCAATTTTTTTTTATTGAATGTTAAACCTGTTAAGAATCAAAATTATTATTATTACCCATGCACCGCCTCACTTGCAAAATCACCATATATATTACTGAAGAAAATTACTCATTAATTTACAGAATCACCATATATAATTGAAGAATATTCATGCATGGCAAAGACCACCACCAAGTTTGCCGTCCACTTCTCCATCGCAACGCTAATCAGAACTTAATTCCCTGTCCATTTTTCATCCTCATTGCTAAGGTACCGTTTTCAAAAACACACCCTAAGATATTTTAAAATATTATCTTCATTTTTAGATTACAACTTATTTTGTATTTTCATTATGTCTCAGAAGATAAATAAGATTACAAGTTTTATTATCTCTAAACAAGAAATAAAATTATCAATTTAAACCTGAGGGAGTACTTTGATATTACAAGAAAAGAAAATAAACAAAGGGATAATACCTCTAAACTAACGCAAAGTAAAGCCAAAAAAAATATATTTGAGATCTAATAGAAGAGAATTAAACCTCCTTAAAGTATGAAAAGAACATTTTATTTAATTTTTCTAATCCATGTGAAGATGGTTAATAAATAATCTTATTTATGGATTAGGGCGCCATCAAGATGGTATTCATAAAATTAGAATAAATGGAAACACATAATTCATATATATGCACACGTTATTTTTAATTTTATGCACATATAAATGTAGTTTAAAATTGAAAAATAAAACATTGTGTACTAATAGTTCAATAGTTAAAGGGTCCTACTTTTAACCTTGAGATTGCATATTCGAGAGTAACATGTTTTTTTTTAAATATAACAATGCGAAATGATAGAGACGTTAATTCATGATTGTGATTATACCTTTAGGCCTCGTTTGTTTCAGGTATTAGGATCAATGAGATTAATAATACCAGTATTAATAGTACTGGACTATTAATACTGATATTAATTTAATACCAATACCCTGATTGATTAATGCAGTATTAATATTAGGATATCTCATGCTGATGTTAATACCATGTTTGGTTCTGTAACTCATATACGGGATTATATTTTGGACTAACAAAATAAAAAAAAATAAAAAATTTTTAAAAAAAACTTTTTTATTATACCTTTAGGCCTCGTTTGTTTCAGGTATTAGGATCAATGAGATTAATAATACCAGTATTAATAGTACTGGACTATTAATACTGATATTAATTTAATACCAATACCCTGTTTGATTAATGCAGTATTAATATTGGGATATCTCATGCTGATGTTAATACCATGTTTGGTTCTGTAACTCATATACGGGATTATATTTTGGACTAACAAAATAAAAAAAAAAGTTAAATTTTTTTTAAAAAAAAAAAATAAAAAAATTTAAAAAAAAACTTTTTTGATTTTTTTTAAATAAATTAAAATAATAATAATATAGTAGTAGTGGCAGTTTTGAAAATATATGGTATCTTTTTCTTAATCCTAGATCAACGATACCACCTCTCTCTTAGTATTAAATTATAGCACAAAGAGTGGTATTAAATTAGTACCGGTATTAGTAATCCCAGCACATTTGTGCTAATCAAATAAGGTATCATAAAAAAAGTGATATTAATAATTTCATCCCACTTTTTAATACCCGAATCAAATGAGACCTTAGGATTTAAATGTTGTTCTGTCTTTATCAGGCATGCATGTTTAAAAAATTACAAAACAAGATGGATCCAATTACTAATATCTAAGACTTATTTTAAGAAAGGCTTGAATTTTTACAAGTCGCCACAGTTGTAACTGCAGCATACATCCCCATATGCTAATATAATTGTATAGGTTTTCCAATTAAAATGAAAGTAATAATAATAATAATAATAATTAATACTTACGGTGTAAAAATATTAGAAAAATAACAGACTGCATTGATTGTGCCAGTCCTTCCCTAATTTAAGTAGAAGGTTCTTAAAAGACTTGGTCATACCCCACTACTATCTACTGCATCAATACTTTAATAGGGTATTGTTTTCATTTTCTTTCAGTGTTGTTCTTTCTGTCTCTGCTTTTCATCAACACAATCTTATTTTGGTACATAGGAATCGTAAGAATAACATACTACCAAAGGTGAAAGTTTGTTTTTTTTCACGTCCTTTAAGATATTAACAGAGATAAAATTCTCGCAACTTTTTAGTCTAGCTAATTAAATTATGTTTCTAAGATTGTGTTTGGCATACTTTTTTCCTTTTTATTTTAAATCTATGTTTTGTTTGTTAAGAAGTAAAAGAATAACTTAATGAAGATAAAAAATATATAATCAAGCAAAAAATGAGAGAGATAGTACTAAACCTTTTATATCACTTCATCACACAAAAGGCCTTTAAATACGCACTATACCAAAAGATAAAAGCAACAAAATAGCAACAGACTCTTAAATCACTAATGAAAAATATTAAAGCTGACTCTTATAGACTTGTCCATCTACTGCAACAAACTAAACAAATGCCTAAAGATTGGGACACTAGCAAGACAAATTTCCAAGGACCCACTCAAAACAGATTTGACTGATTCATCCAACAATCATTCCCTCAAACTGATGTTTTAGACAGAGTATTCAATTTAATAACAGTTACTTTTGGCAGTGCCCTCCCTCAAATTGGATTATCTGAAGTGCAAACACTAAGCAACTTCCTTAACTTTGGAAATGTAGGCAATTTGAGGGGCTTAGTAAATATGTCAGCAACCTGGTCTTCACTTATACACTAGATGAGATCAATTGTTCCATTCTTCGTCAGATCGCTTAAGCAATAATACTTTACATCAATATGCTTGCTTCTTCCATGTGGAACAAGATTTTGGACAATTTGATAGCTAAATTGTTGTCACAAAAAAATTGGAGTTGGTCCTTGTTGCCTGAAACGAAGCTCTTCAAGAGTCTTCTTCAACTAAATAGCTTGACAAGCATATGCAGTTGCAGCTGCAAACTCAGCTTCGGTTGCTGATAAAGTAACAATTGGTTACTTCTTTAATCACTGTGGAACAACTCATGGGGTCATCATAAATACATAGCCAGATGTGTTTCGTCTATCATCAGAATCCCCTGCATAGTCCCTGTCAGTAAAGCCAAACAAATATGACTTTTCACCCTTCTTATAAAACAACCCAAATTTAATGGTTCCTTACAAATATTGAAGAATACTCTTGGCAGCTACAAAATTTATGTCTTTTGGACATTCCATGTACCTAATAATGAGACTAGCTAGCATCATGCATTATATCAAGCCTTGTTGCAGTCAAGTACATCAAACTCCCCACAATTTGCTTGTAAAGAGTATTGTCGACGCTTTTTTCCTTCAGAATCTTTAACTAGCTTTAAACTAAATTCAGTAGGGTGTGTTTGGCAACCCCAATTCCATGCTATAGAATTGGAATTGGGGGATGGTTTTAAAATTCTATTGTTTGGATATGTTAAAATGTATAGTTAAAACCACAAATTATAAAGGATTGAATTCCATAAAAATAGTAGAGTTTTCTAATTCCAATTTTTATTGAATTGTAAAAAATAATAATAATAAATAAATAAATAATAATAATTCACCATCGCCACTCATATTACCCCCACCCCATACACCCCCACCTCACCCCACTCCAGCAGCAGCAAACCCCAACACCCCCCCCCCCCCACCATGCAAGCCTTCACATCACCCTCTGTTTTAGGAGGAAAAAAAAAGTAGCTACACAGACGCATACATGTGTATATATATTACATATATGTATACAAAGTATATATATATATATATTAAATGAATCTCAGCTATCACCGCTTTGTTGTTTATTTGAAATTTCAAATGAATTTTACAATTTAGCCAAATAAACAAATTTTAAATTCTATTAGAATTTCAAATGAAAATTACGTATAATCCAAACAATGGTATTGCAATTCTTGGAATTGTAATAATACAAAATTATAATTCTAATAGAATTCTAAAACTACGTATCCGAATACACCCGGTCAGGGGCGGAGCCACACAGGGTCCAGGTGGGGCCATGGCCCCATCTGGATTTTTGGCAAATTTTTGCAAAGTATGCGTGTCTTTGTGCGATGGTATGAAAATTGAGGGTTGCATGTGTAACTAAATTTGGGCAATGGGAAAAGCGGGCGAGGGGTGTATGTGCAACAGATTGCATAAACTCAGGGGAGGGATTTTGTAAATAGTTTGGGTATTGGTCCTAATTAGGAGGGAATTATGTTTTTTTGTTTACTCCTCTTGCCTCTTTTGAGTTTTGTTCTTTATTTGTTTGGGTTCTTTTTTGCACTTTGCACTTTAATTATTTGATAAATTAATATTGAGATTAATATACGTATTTGTTGGTTATAGTAGGTTGAATATTGAGTTGATAAATATATTTTAAAATATATAATTAATTTTAGTATATTATTTTAAATTTTTCAAAAACCGAATGGAGAAACATTTTAGTAAAATAAGAGTAAATTCTACTTCTCGAAATGTTGGTTCAAGTTCTACTCTAAATGTTGAATCCACATTTTCAAATGTCGATTTCACTCCGTCAAATATATGTTCCTTCGCTCCGAATGTTGATTCTACTACTCTAAATAGTATATGCAAAAAAATTTGTTATGTTATTAGTTTGGCCCCCCTGAATAAAATTCCTGGCTCCGCCACTGCACGTCTGCACCCGGTGTATTTACTCTAAGAATTACAATTATTATCTGAAACTTGTCCAACATTTCTTGCACATACTTCTTTTGAGAAATAAAAATTACAGTGGCAGACTGCACCACTTCGATACCAAGAAAATAATGCTTCATAATAAGATAGGATATTTTAAATAAAACCGTCATGAACTGCTTGAACTTTTTAAACATGGCATTATCATTTTCAGTGAATATAAGATTGTATTCATTTAAGCAAACAATGAGCATTTTCTTTCCATCTCCAATTTTAACAGAAAAAAAAATGTTCATATGGAAATTTTTGAAAACCTTCATTCAAAAAATAAGCCTCAATGCGACTATACCAATCAACTGGGGCTTATTTTAGTCCGTAAAGGGCTTTCTTTAATTTATAGACTTTATGCTCATTTCCTAATTTAATATAGCTAGGAGGTTGATCGATAAATACCTCTTCCTTTAAATCACCATGCAAGAATGCCGAGTTCATGTCCAACTAGAAAATAGGCCATAAGTGTTGTGCTGCCAAAGGGATTGTCAATCTGATTGTTGTTAGAAAATTTATATTTTCTAATTTATGTGGACAACATATTATAATATTTCAATTATATTTGCTATTTAATTAATGGGCTAATTTTTAGTAGGCTAATTAATTAATAGTTAAGCACATAAGATTACTCTAATAAATGTGGACCAAATGTGTAGATACCTCATATGGGCTTATTAGAGTTTAATGGGAACTATAATTAGTTTGTATATAAAGTTGATATTAGGGTTATGGTCCCCAATACACCAAATCAAATTACAGCTTCATTCTCCCCATCTGGAAGAGAACCAAAATTCTCATCAAGACACTAAGGCGATTTGGTTGAGGAATACCACGTACCCGCTCGATCCGTGCTGTTATAGTGATCGATCCTCGCATTCCGCATTCGTTTGTCATGGATCCAGGTACGCGATTTAATTGTGTTTTATTTAGATCTTGATGATTTGACATGATGACTTAAGTGATTTAATTCCAACAAGTGGTATCAGAGCAATTTCATGTTAGATCATTAAGTATCATATTATATTTATTATTATATATAATAATAATAAGGGTTCGGCATATATATGTATATTTAGATTCTTCATCATACGGATGTATATAAGTTTAATAGTAGTCTCTACTGTTGTTGATGTGATTTTTTTATTTTGGTGTGACCACTTCGGCACATTCTCAATTGGCATTAAAAAAAAAGGGAGGTGCGATTTGCCTGTGAGCCGTGGGTTATCCTTTTTATTTAATACATATATATATATATATATATATATATATATATATATATATATATATATATATATATATATATATATGTGGTTGCTTTGGTTATCTTTTGGTAAATATATGTATATATATTACTTTAAGTTTGGTGGATGTACCTATTGCCAGCCCACCAAAATAAATCATGGTTTAGGTTTGGTAGCCTTTACTTAGTTATATTTGTTTATTTATTTATTGGTCACTGTGTTTTGGGATATATATATATATATATATATATATATATATATATATATATATATATATATATATATATATATATATATATATATATATTTATATATATATTTGAAGAGTAAGGAATTTAATGGAGTGGATCAATTTTATAGATTTGTCCATGCTTATATGAATTTGTTTTCTCTTCCTTACAACTTTATTATATTTGATTTAAAGATTTAAAGAAATCGGACTAAAGATCTATAAGAAACTTTGGCCAATTAATTCGGTGACTATATATTTGTATTATTGTAGCTTTACATATAGATATATGTTTGGTTAATATATATATATATATATATATATATTAATATTGGTGTGGATTCACCAATTTTTTGCTACCTTCCTGCATAATTTTTTATTTTATGGATTCAGTTTTAATTTCTGTGCCATACATATATTAAGATTAAAGAATTTTATTCTTGCATTTATTGTGATTAAGGGAATGGATTAAGCTTATTATTTATTTAGATATTAATGTTTATTATTTATGCAAATAATAATTGGCCTAAAGGAAAATTGTTATTTGGCCAAATAATAGACATTATTTTCTCTTGATATTTGTGTGGTTATTATTTATGCATTTAATAATCGGCCCAAAGGAATGTTATTATTTGGCAGAATAATAAACACACGTGCGAGAATAAATGTGTGATAATTATCAGTTTTTCATGTGAGCAATAAGTCAGTCCAAAGAAAAGCTTTTTACTTGACAGAAATTATTATCAACATTTGATTCTTGTATTAAGAGTACCTATTACAGTCTCATTTGGGTACGCAAGCTCTAAACTGTCAGTAATCCAAAATTGCAGTACGCGTCAATGTGAAAAAAAAATAAGGTTTATGCTTTGCAAATCTCATTAATACGGAAAATCTATTTTTTTTAGATTATAAGGATGCGAAACAAATCGTTTGATATTTTCAGATAGATGAATTGGAACGATAAGTTGCCAAAGTAACCTCTATCGCGTAAATTTGTTTGTTTGGGAATATTAAGATGTGTGTATTTGTTATTTATGCGAATAATAATCGGCCCAAAGGAAGGTTATTGTTCGGCCGAATAATACATACACTTATGGTAATAAATATAATATGACAATCAAGTTTTTCATGTGAATAATATGTCGGCCCAAAGGAAGTCCTATTATTTGACAGGATTTGTTATTTATATTTGATTACTGCGTTGAGATGACCAATTACAAGTTAATGCTTCTGTCCAAAGACTAAATATCAACGTTGTGCTAGGTATCTTGTGATGGGGACCCACTATTGTTAATTTGGATAATTGTGTCATTCATATATATTGTTTATTAATATGTTATGATATGTATATTAATTATAAGTTTATAATTTTTATAATTTGTTCTCTATTCAATTTTAAGTTATGCTTTATATATCTGCCAACATAAATTCGGTATCGGTACTTAACGGCACAAATTTTAAGAATTAAAAATAGAACGCTTCTATTCCAAGAATTTTTGGGGATTTATGAGAAAAATGCTACTTAGTTCCTTACAGAAATTATAGAAATATTTTGCTAAAACAAAAAGGTTGAAACAAGTAACCTTTTGATTAGTCTTGTTTCAATAAGGTATAAGGAAAAGGAACATAAGGGAAGTACATTATGGAAATGTCTAATATCGCTTTCAAACTAAAGACACTTAAATTAAGGCTGTCTAATGACTAGTTCGTGCATCCAGTTTTTTATTTATCTTCCTGCACAATATAGTTAACTTATAGTGAGTTATAATACTCATAAGGATAAATGATCTCTTAATGAGTTTATATTTTACAGTATGTAAGAAGAATAAAAGATTTAGCGATAAAAGACAGTTGTTACTCATCTAGCAAACACCTCTAAAGGAAAGGATAAAGGATAAAAATTAAAAAGCTGTAGTTAGAACAACACTATAGTAATTGCAAAAGAAACATGATAAAGAATTTGTCAATTAATTTTGCAAGAAGGATAGACGTAGTAATGTTTCAAATACGTCATTTGGCGTGTAAAGTAGGATATACTTCTCATTATGGTTTGTTCGGTAGTTAGTTTAACTTATGTACATGTGATTACTTTGTGAGTAGATTTTGGTGACACTACTCACCTAAGCATGTTTAGAGGTTATATGTGGAGCCAAAAGCCAATTAATGTTGAAATATTCATCTATCAAGGCAGTGGCGAAACAGTTACAGTTGAGGTTTTAAGGAATTTTAAGTTATCATTAAAGACTAATTACTTTTGGATTTGGGAGAGACTTATATAGTATTGTCATTTAGACATAATTTCTATTTTTATTTGGACAAATACGGTTATTATTGTTCATTTGAAAATAATAAAGTTAAGTCTTTTTCAAAATTCAAATATTTTGCTATTATTTCTTTAATTGATAACTTGTATACGGATACAACCACCTCATATAATGAGACCTTGTAAATTGATTCACGTGATACAAAGCATAAATTAACTGATAAGAATTCTTTCATGTTATGGCACAAGCATTTGGGATAAATCTCTAAATAGAGAATTAAAAGACTTGTAGAATTCTTAAAACCATTTGATTTAACAGATTTTAAAATCTGTATTTAATGTGTAAAGGGGGAATAGACAAACATAAAGAAACTAGGTGCCATAAGGAATTCAATTGTCTTAGAACTAATTCATGACGATAACTGTGAACTGTTCTATACGGCCTTCTGGAATGGTTAACAGTATTTTATTATGTTCATGATAATTATTAAGAGTATTTATATTCAATTAATGAGAAGTTACAATCCTTAGACGTTGTTATGACTTTCATAGTTGGAGTTGAAAATCAACTAGGCAAGAAAGTTAAGGCCGTAAAATCTGATCGTGGTGGTAAATACTACGGTAGATATAACGGATAAGGTAAACAACGTTCTGAACTTTTGTGAAATTCCTAGAGAAATACAGAATCGTCTCACAGTACACCATGCTAGGCAAACCTAGTATGAACAGTGTTGCTGAGAGATAAAACATATGCTTAAGGATATGGTAAGGAGCGTGATTAATCATTCTTCTTTACCATGATGACTTTAGGAAGAAACACTTAAGACTGCAGCATATTTTTTAAGCAGTGTTATATCAAAGCAGTTGCTAAAATAGGTTGTCCAGCTGTAGTAAGGCCATAAAGAAAAGAAATTGGACTCAATATAATAAGCTGCTACTTTGTTCGATACACTGAAAGATCGAGAGATTATAAATTTTATGATTCCTTGAATAAATCCTTTATTAAGACGGAAAATGCCAAATTTCTTGAGATTATTGAGTTTGAGGGGGAAGATAAAGTTAGAAACATTGTCTTTGAAAATAAATTCATTCAAATTCCAAGTACTGCTATTAACAATGATTATGATCAAATTTCTGACATTGTTTCATATGCAAATTATGATCACCAAGACAATGTTGAAAAAACTTCCTATATAGCAACTCAACAATTTCAAGAAGAAGTTAAATTAAAGAAATCCATCTATGGCCTTAAGGAAGTTTTCCGTCAATGGTATTACATATTTCATCAAGTTATTATCTCGTAAGGTTTTGAGGTAAATCCGGTTGATGATTATGTATATCATAAGTTCAGTATGAGTAACATTATATTCTTGGTATTTTATGTTGATAATATATCTTTTGTATTAGAAATATAGATACATCAACATTATTATCGGGTATCTTAGGGTTTTCACGAAAGAGATATATCGAAAGAATTCTTACCAGATTTGGCATGAAAGATTATCATTCAGGAGATACTCCCATTGTTAAAGGAGACAATTTATGTCACAACAAGTGCCCCAAAATAAAGTTGAAAAGAAAGAGATGCAAAAAATTCCTTATGCATCAGTTGTAGGGAGTCTGATGTATCAAAAAGTATGTACGCATTTGGGTTTAGCGTTCATAGTAAATATATTTGGTAGATATTTAAGTAACCCTATGATATATCTTCGGAAAGCAGCCAATTAAAGGGTTATACAGTATTTAAAGAGAACAAAAAGATTATATATTTACGTATCAAAAAATTAGACTAGTTAGAGATCATATGGTGTTCTGATTTCGATTTATGGATGGGATATAGCTGTACAATTTTGTCACTAGGCTGCGAATTGTAGATAGTGTCGAAAGACCATTAAAGATATTTTGTGACAATAATTGATTTTGCTATATTCGACAACAACAAAATTTTTTCGAAAATCTAAAGCACATAGATATTAAAGTTTTTTGTTGTTAAAAAAGGAGTTCAGAGTTGTCGTGTCTATAGAGCATATAAGTACAAACTCTATGATTACGGATCCGTTCACTAAAGGCTTAACACATAAGATATTTCATGAGTATATTGCTCATTTGGGTTTTGTGTTATCTAATAAAATGCTGGTTTAGTGGTAGTTTGTATCCTGGATGCTCTTTTATTTAGACGCATATTTTTTGCAGAATAAAGAAGATGGTTTATTTTCGTCTTAACTCTGAATATTTGTTTTATTTCCTTCCATTGTGGTTTAACATAAAATTTGGACGGTTAATGTTGATCTCATTAAAGTTGGGCCAGTTGAAAATAGGCATGTCTAAGATCACATTGCATGTAATTTTCATGCTACTCATCCACATTTGATCTATGTTATTAAATGTATTAGTATGGTTATAATCGTGGTTTAGTCACGACCTTACTGTGATAAAAGCTGCGGTAATTCCATTACTCGTACATGAGATAGACCAGATTGTTTAAGGAGAAGTCTAAGGATAAATAACATACAGATGCGCGCTTAAAGAATTCAGTGATATAATTGTTTTCGGAGTAATATGTAATCCAAGTGGGAGATTGTTAGAAAATTTATATTTTCTAATTTATGTGGGCAACATATTATAATATTTCAATTATATTTGCTATTTAATTAATGGGCTAATTTTTAGTGGTCTAATTAATTATTAGTTAAGCCTATAAGACTACTCTAATAAATGTAGGCCAAATGTGTAAATACCTCATATGGGCTTATTAGAGTTTAATGAGAACTCTAATTAGTTTGTATATAAAGTTGATATTAGGGTTATGGTCCCCAATACACCAAATCAAATTACGGCTCCCTTCTCCCCATCTGGAAGAGAACCAAAATTCATATCAAGACACTAAGGCGATTTGGTTGAGGAAGACCACGTACCGCTCGATCCGTGCTGTTATAGTGATCGATCCTCGCATTCCGCATTCGTTTGTCATGGATCCAGGTACGCGATTTAATTGTGTTTTATTTAGATCTTGATGATTTGACATGATGACTTAAGTGATTTAATTCCAACAATTGTGTCATGCCTTGCAACTGGAGCAAAAACTTCTTTATAATCAATTCCAAACTTTTGTTTATATCATTTAGCCACTAATCACGTCTTGTACTTGTCAACTTCTCTATTCCCCTTAAGTTTTGTTTTGCATGCCTACTTTACACCAATTGTTTTATGCCTTTTTGGAAGATTAAATAGCTCCCAACTTTCATTACTTTAAATGGCTGCAATTTCAACTTCCATAGCCTTATGCCATTTTGATTTTTTGATAGCACTTTCGAAAGTTGTAGATTCACAATATGAAAATAAAGCAAAGTGAGAACGCGCGTGGACCAGTTGCTGCTTTAACGTCAAAATTGGATACCCATACTGACCTCCTTCGGACACGATAAGAACTTGGACCAGCTGCTGCTTCAGCCTGTTCGTCAAATTCTAGTGTTGCTGGTGTAATTTCAAGAGCTATAAGAGTTCCATTTTATGGATTCTTAATTAAAAGCAGCAGTTGCTGGAGCATGTCGAGGCTGGGCTGCTTTGCTTCCTCATTATCTTCTCCATCAAAACTTGCTAGAATTTGTTTTCCAATAATTGATTTGTTCCACGACCAAGTCTGATCTTCATCATAAACAACGTCTCAACCGATAATAATTTTCTTAATGTTAGGATAATAGAGCTTATAAGCTTTTGATTGATCATTAATTAACACAAAAAAAAATGCATTTTTCTCTTTACAAAGATCTATGTTTTGAGAAATGTACTTCACTTTTTGCTTAATAGTTGTGTTACGTCTCGTTTTCTTTCATGTTATTTTTTTTTTAGAATTTTACTCTTAAATTTAATGCTCTAACCTTTCTATGTAAATGATGTACTTGCAAAACATTTCTAATTGCATTTTGTTATAGATAAAACTTAAAAAAAAATGTGATTTTTATTTTTTTCCCTAAAGAATTTGGTCCTGATAGATACATGTAGCATTACTGGCTTTGTTTGAAAATGAGAAGAAAAAAAATTCATTTATATAAAAAGTTAAAAAATAAATTAAATGATATGGTAATATATTCTTTTAGGCTTTGTTTCATCCACTATATATTTATATTTTGGTAAAACCATTGGAAATATTAAACAAACAAAATAATATAATATTGGGCAGTGATATGCTTTTCATAAGAAGCGGTACCCTTTATTTTCACAGAGGAAGACAAAAACAAAAAAAGGCTACTGCACTATCTAATTTTAAATTTCACGACAATTGTTGAAAATAGTGGATTATTTTTTGCCACAAATACAGGGAGGGAGGAGGTTATGCCCTTTTTTTTTCTTTATCTTTTTTTTATTGTATTAAGATTTAAGATGAATGAATACCCAAAAAAAAATAAAAAATATTTAAGACGAATGACCTTCCAAATCCAAATGGGTGGCTGTTGGTGTTTAACTGCTTACAATTTGAGGGAACATTTGAAGGGTTTTAAGGATAAATGTTATCCAAATAAGATATTTAAATACTCCTCTAATTATTAGTCCCATTTTTGTTTTTTTTAAATGTCACCATTTCTTTTAATTTTGGGTGATTTGTATTTAGATACCTGAAGTTTTATCATAATGGTATTTTGGTACCCAAAATTTTATATATTGGTATCTTGTTACCCATTTTCAATTTTTTGGGTAATTTGGTACCCATTTTTGATGGTTCCATTATTTGGCCGTGAAGTACTCATGAAAATGACAAAAATACCCCTAACTTAGTTTGTTCAGCCATTAGTCTTCTCTTTCCTTAAAAACACTTTCTTCCATTAAAACTTATACAAACACATTTCTTCTACCTATATAGATAATGCAAACATATATTAATTTCTTCTTTCTCCACATATATAAATGCAAACATACTCACATTTCTTCTCTTCTACTTTTTTTAATAAACAACCTTCCACAATTTATTTATTTTATCTAAAAGAAGAAGAAGAAGTTGTAGTAAAACTTCAAATAATTAAAATACAAAGCAGAAGAGATTTAGCCATGATAAAAAAAAAATAAAGATCTAGATTTACAAATCTCTTCAAATCCTAGGATTAGATATTTAGTTTAAATTATAACTTTTCAAATCTTTAGGAGAGTTTGTGTTATTTTTAGATTCAGAGCCAGAAGATTAGGAAATAAATTAATTTATAAAAAGTAGTCTCAACGTAAATTTAAGATAATACAATTCCATTATATATAATTAATAAATAAAATAAACACACTAAAATTTGATTCAACACGATATTATCCCACTAGGTTCAACCTCCGCCTCCATTGAGGATCTGCCCACTCGGTGCCATAGGAACGCCTCCCCACTTTCCCCTTCATCACTTTCTCTTTCCTCTTCCTCACATTTTTTCTTACACATAATGGCAGAGGAAGAAGAACAAGAAGAGCAGAAGGTAAAAGAAAAAAAAGAAAACCCTAAATCATTGATCGAAGAAGAAGCAAGTCGAAAAAAACAAAGGCAAGATCTGTAGTATAATTTCAACTAGAATGAACTTAAGCCTAATTTCAATTTCTTTTACCAAATAGAGAGAAGTTCAGCTTAGCAATTAAACTAAATCATTCTACTCCCTTCTTTCACGGTTTCACAGCATCTAAATGGTTAATTACTTGATATATTATAAACAGCGAGTCGGAGAGAACAAAGGCAGGATCTATACATATATACAAGAATTGAAAATGCTTCATTAAAATAAGCAAAAAGAAATATTGTATTAAACCTAGGGTTTTACTGTATGTATACACGTATGTGTATGTGATATATATATATATATATATAGAGTGATAGTGAGAGTGAGAGTGAGAGAGTGAGTTACGGGGGGTGTTTGGTTTTGGAGTCATCGTCGTCAACTGGCGAACCAAGCTCCCACTTAGTCGACTCATCACGGTGGGCATGGAAGTTGCAGTTGTGTTTTTTTGTTTTTTTTTTAAGAGGAGGAAGATGAACATGAATATGAGGAATAGGTAATGAAATTGACCAAGAATGATGAAGAAGACGAAGTGGTGGGGCGGGTGGATGGAGAGAAGGAAAAAGATTGGGATATCTAGGATAAAAGGGTATTTTTGGTATAATACGTTATTTTTTTCTTTGACTTAACAGAATAAGTTGGTCAACTAACAGAACCGTCAAAAATAGGCACCGAAATACCTATTAAATTGAAAATGGGTATCAAAATACCAATATATAAAACTTAGGGTATCAAAATACCATTATAATAAAACTTTGGGTACCCAAGTACAAATCACCCTTTAATTTTTATAAGATAATCATATTTCACATTTGAAAGGGTTTAAAGGCATTTTGTCTCCATCACTTAGAGCATGTGTATTTATAAACTATCATTAAAAATTATTAGAGCATGTGTTCAAACAAGAATGAATTTACCAAACGAACAGCAATTGGGAACATCGGGTTGAGTCGCGGACTAAATCGCTCTCTTTAAGACGTTTCGCGACTCTGCTCGGTATTTGTGCTAGCAGTTCTGTATGGCAATACCGTCCCTAGGTTACAACAACCCCACATAATCCCTCTATCTCAATTTCCCTTGCACGGTGAGAAATCGTAATTCTAACTCCCTTTATAACTATGCCGGAATTGGTAAATTATTCCTGCCAAAGGCAAAAAAATAAAATTTGGAGGATTTTTTTTCCAGAGAATGTATTCAACCATGGAGGATTTTTTCTATGTGTATCTTTTTGAAGAGAAACGAAAATATTTTTAAAGAAAAATTAATTTCGCACTGTTGTGTTGAGGGATAGAAAGACGTAATAGTTGAGAAGATGGGAGTATCCACAAACAACATGCAAGACTCGGTCAATAATTTTTCAAAATTTCAAAATTCAAAAAGAAATAATTTTATTATTTTTAATAAAATTTTCCAAAAGTATTTTGTCTAAAAAGATAATATTAGACCCAAGCCCGGCCCGGTCGGCGCACGTGATGAACCACACCATCCAAGTCCTCACCCAATAGCACAAAAGTCTAATGCCCAAAGGGCTCAAACTCTTAGGCAAATTATCCCTTATAAAAACCCATAAAATGTTTTATTCCTCTTCTATGTGAAACTTAGGAAAACACATGAATGTTTTCTTGGTTCTTTGCTTTGGTTTTTTTTCTTTTCTTCTCCTCCCATTTTTTCAAATACACAATAAACTTCAACACACGTGTATTTATAAACTATCATAAAAAATGGTTTGAATGTATACTAAGATTTGGAACATATATCTAACCCAAAACTTATTTGTTATGGGCAAAGTTTCCCTTATTCGTAAATATTGCTTTGGAAAGATCTTATTTCCCGATGTGAGATTTATATACTCAACACCCTTCCTGAACACCCCCTCCTCACAAGTGACATGATTATATTGAGTAACGTGGAACTCATGTGACTGTTAAGCATACACGTAGTTCATAGCCTTCCATTTAATACTATATTAAAGCTCTGAGCATCTAACACAAAACAATTGGCTATTGATAGAGTAATCCCTTATTCTTATATATTACTTTGAAAGGATCTCATTTCTCTACGTAAGATTTATATTCTCCACGCATTAAAATGGAGTGCCACTAATAATTTCCTAAATAAATAATTATGTTAATTAGAGTAGTCCACTCTAATCCAATTTCCATCTCTAGGGTCTTGTGTTAGGATGTGTTTTGGTTGGCTCTCCTTGTTATTGTTAATGATTCTTGGACTCGATACAACTACATATTTATTCAAGGGATAATCAATGGACAGCTTTACTAAATTCGATACATAGAAAGGATAAGGACATGTGAGCATGCGATTCCTAGTTAGCATCAACCATCATTTCACAGACAATGAAACAAACAAGTTGACTCCAAGGCAACTATCTGAAAATACACTTGAGGTCATACGCTTTAAATAGATTTCACTACAGGCAGATTTATGAAATTTATCACAGTTTGTCAACTCATTTTACCTTCCCCGGCCCCCTCACAAAACACTTTCCCAGCTAGAAAACCTCTAATTAAGTTAAGGATTTTTCCTTTTGCTTTGCTCGGTTATCTTCAGAAAGATCTGGAGAAGCATGAAAAATAACACGTGTTAAAAACCGAAATATAGTCTTTCATTGGGAAATTATTAATAATTTAATTTGCAGACTTGGGGCTATCTACACAAAGTCTTTCATGTATCCTTCCCATATCATCTTCATAGCAGTGGAGAGTTTTTTCTCCTCTCATTGTCCATATTATTCTAAGGTGCACCTTACTTTCTCCCAATGCATAGTTACATTGGAAGTTACATATAATTTGGGTGGGGTTGTATAAGAATGTAAAGATGGGTCAAAAGGAGAATCAATTGACACAAGGAAGAAAGATTTGCAAGAAAAACTGGAAGTATGACGAGACCAATTTATTCTGTCAAAGCAACCAAATGGAAGATGTTTGTGTTTGATTAATTGATTTGTTGAAGACTCAATGCCAACAAGTTGGCATCAAAAGTAACAAAAATCAACTGCACACTACTTTCGGGTGTGTAGTTGGGTTGCATCAAAATGCAGGATTGCTTAAATGTAAATCATATTCTTGTGTCCTGTCTGCATTATATATAAACCACATTTTTTCACGTTAAAAAATGAGGACAAGAGCCATACCTTTTAGTTGATGGAGCCATGGTAGCTAATATTCGGGTTCTTGAGCTTTTCCTGATCCTGATGATTCTGGGACATCTACGTCTGTATTACCATCCTGCAAAGGACACGGAGAAGGTGGTGATATCTTAGCCTTCATTAGCGCAAGTAGTTCCAAGAGATATTTATGCAGTACCTCATTGCTAACAAATACACTGCTTCCCCCAGCAATAGACGCCCCAGGTTGAGAACTAGTTTGACAAGGCAATGTGCGGCCAATCACTGGTTTTGGTTTCTCAGAGACAGGAGGTAAATGAGCATTTTCATTCAGACCAGGCAACACTGATGGGCTAGAATCAGTATATGGGATGTGGCTAGGTGATATATGAGAAGCCACTGTAGCGGGCTTTCCAGGAGGAGACACCAACATAGCTTTTGGCAATGGAGGAAGTTGCTCTGAGGACCCAGAATATCCTGTCCAATCTGTTGACATAGGCATAAAACAATAGGATACAATACAATGAACTGTATCATTTGTACACATCTTATTTTTATCTTTTAAAAATCTTCAGGATGTATCTTATTTTAATTTGATGTAACGCCACATATGCAATACAAGCTGTGCGTAATGGTTGTACTGCTACTACTTGTGCAGAAAAGAGAAAAGAACAATTTGAGAAAGTTATTTTCTATTGAAAATTTATAGTATAACAAAATTATTAGAGTGAGAAGATGAAACAAAAATTAACATATAGTGCTTTCAAAGGCGACAACTACATATAGGAGTCATTGGAAATGCTGATGCCATGATATCTATTTTGAGGAAATAAGTCTAAAAGATGAATACTTGTGTGCAGGGATAGAAGATAGAAACTTCTACCTTCTTTTTTTCATACAAGTTAATGTGTGTTTTGTAATTGTTCAAGGCTGAAGACATCGATTCTCAAAGAATCTTTCATGGAGTTTATATTAATTGTCTTTGAATTGATATTATTTTTAGAGACGTTAATATAGACTTCATTTGTATAGAAGGAACTTATTACAGAATTAAAGCGTATCTTAAGAATTATGATACATCCTGAATACCCGATACACAATCACCAATACAATATTTATAGAAACGATACAAATAATATGTATGTTTTAACAACCTTGAGCAAGCACATTACCGTTTCTAGTTGGAGGCGGGGATGATGAGCTCCAAAACCATGAACTCCCCACAGATTGAGTTAAAGGTAGACTCCCTGGAAAAGTTGGAGTGGGGAGTTGAGGCACTGCAGCGGTGGACATCATGTTCATATATGCATAACTCAGGTGAGGATAATGATCCTGCATAACAATATATCACAGAGAGTAGAGTGAGAGCATGTTTTCAGACGCATAATGAACATTAACATAAAACAGTCTTTGTCGTCTCTTTGATTTATATATATACCCGTATAATAGCAGGGTCTTCTGGTAAATCTTCTGTCATATTAACATCTGGTGCAGAT
The DNA here is from genome assembly GCA_021464415.1 of Lonicera japonica. NCBI lineage: Eukaryota > Viridiplantae > Streptophyta > Magnoliopsida > Dipsacales > Caprifoliaceae > Lonicera > Lonicera japonica. The sequence continues at coordinate 12,992,583 of CM038467.1, read as the reverse complement.
AAAACGTCCAAACGCTGTAGGGAGCAGGCATATAAGATAATTTCCAGAATCAACATATTTCTTAGTAGAAAGAGAAAAATAACTTTCCAAGGTAAGCAAGGGCAGCAGTGTCACAGAAAACTAATTTTCACCTGAGCAAATGAAGTAGCAATTATAAGCATTAAACATGAGGCTGCTCCATTTTTTTCCCTCTTATGAATATAGCAAATACAGTAGCATGCAAAATTAATAATTACAGCAAACCTTTATGTCACTTCCTCGAAAGTATAAATACTGAAAGACACGATTAACTGGAAGGATCTGAGGGCCATCCCTCCTACGTCCTTCAGTTCCATAGGATTTTACTGCAAAGCAATAGAGTTGAATTGTGACAAAAAGGCCAAGAAAATAGCAATGTAATAAACACAACTATATGAAATGATTATTCAGAAGGATATATTAACAGATTATTCTGGTTCTTACAAGCAAAATGGGAACATCCCACTAATAAAACATAAAACATCTTTGTTATGTTTGGAGTTTCCAAGACTTGAACAACTTATTCAATTTGATTCTTTAGTGGTTTTTTGAGACAAAGGTATAAAACTGAAATTAATACTATCACTTAACCAGAAATCCTGAAGTTCGCTCACTATATGACTCAACAGTGAATAAAAAAAAAACACGAAAACAAGAGTAAAGGCATGAATTTTTAAATCAAAAACACTATTTTCTGCAGTATAGAACACCTAAAGAGTTAATTTTTGAAGTTCCAAAGCATAGGTACTATTCTATGTTCCCATAACCAATTTATACTTGCAAATATAACAAGGATAACTGAATAACATGGTAATCCTACCGCAAATTTGTTGAAAATTACCTAGATCAATCATAATAAGTCATACCCAAATAATAAATAGAAAATATCTTAAATATAATAGTCTAATTACATCATATCCAAGTCATATTTTGTAATAAATATAACTCAAATCAAACAAATTAACAAATGGTGGCGTCAATGCAAGTTACCCAATTAATTAGTAGGAACACCAATTGACTAGTAAAAAATGATGAATTTTGATACACTTCATTATGGACTGGTTTATATATTGTATGTATTCTTAGAAAGTTTTAATTAATCAAAATGAGAAAGAAACTTGATTCTATAAATGCTACCAATATAAAAAAGTATTAGTCCGTAGTCCCCCGAGATTCTTAGTTATTAGCGGGTCGACTGTCATTAGGTTGTCTATATGTTTAATCTCCAATTTAAATCTCAATTAATTAGGTCTCTAAGTTCATTTAGTTGTAATGCTGGTTTTCTATTTCTCTTGGTGATTCCTGTTATAAAATTGAATCTTAGGTAAAGATATTTCCAAATTGGCATGTTGGTTCACCGGTTAAAACAAGTTTGGCACTTCAATATTAATGCTAAGTTTCAAACTAGAGACATCATTGCCCAAAAGTTAATGTTGAATGTCTTGGACCACCTCATTTGACATCAGAAACTCCGACAAGTGAAAGTCCGCCCAAAGAAAATGGTTTAAAGCGCATCTACATAGGATTTATATTGACGCTTTACCAGATTTCTAAATTTCTTCCTAGTTATACATGCGCATAAAGGACCAAAATATTCAGCATGGACGTGTACAACAGCGAGAATGAATCATTGATGATTCAAAGCCTCCACGCGTTAGCCATTAATCTTATTCAAACAATATATTTGGATGAATCCTTTAAACCAATTTTGTCGTGCTTCTCAAATGTTAGTTTTTTCTTTTTATCAGATCTCACATGTTAGTTGATTAATTTGTCGCTTTCTCCGCTTTTAAAATTCGGTTACATTCTACTGCGCATCATCCTGAAATTATCATGATGTCATGAGATATACATATTTTGGTGTTCTTGCTGGTCACTACCAGCTTCCTTCCAAAAAAATACCTTATAATTCATATCAAAAGTCATCTTTACTTGAGTTCCAAGAGGAAACTGAAATTCTCTCTATCAACAGCCTTTGAACCTCACAGCTCCAGCATCCTCAACTTTAGTTACCGGCTCATAAATTCTTTCAAAAATCATTTTTATCATAAAGCAATAGAGACTCTAGTTTCCGTGCATTCCAATTTTACATCTAAACGCTAACAAAATCAACTTAATTTTACCGAGTTGTGATCAATCAAAAAGGTGACAACGTATATATATATATATATGAATGTATGTATGTACGTACGTGGTATGTATACAGATAGATAGGACCTAATAACATTTCAAAGGCAAATCTAGAACCAGATCAGATCCTCAAACGAAAATTTAGAAAAAAGCCACACTAGAAAATCAATCTAACAAACAAACAAGTAGCGAAATCAAATTGAAGATAACAAGACTCTGTGTGTGATAGATAGATAGATAGATAGATAGATAGATAAAAGGGAGATGAAGAGCAAACCATTTCGGAGTCCAATTGTGGATTCCCGAGTGTTGAGATAAATGAGGTATCCCTCGTAACGAAGTTCAGATTCCGTTATCAGGCTCATGAAGCTGCCGAGGAAGGCTTGAGCATCGTCTAAGGCGGCCATAGGTGTTGGTTCTCATGGTGATCGGAGTAAACCCTAGGCAACACCATATATACATAGAGAGAGAGAGAGAGAGAGAGAGAGAGAGAGATGGAGAGACGGTGACAGCTCAGAGAGGAGAATGGTGGTCACCTGTCAGCATACGGGAAGACGAAGGCATGTAGAGTGCCGAGTGTAAGCAAATCCGGGAGGGCTTAATTTCAAAAACGGATGTATGTAGGTACGTACGTACACACGCTTTGCAGTAGTCCCGAGTTTAGTGTTCATACCCTATTAAGGCTACGTTTGACTGGCACATAATTTAGTGATACAGGGAGATTACATGCAAGTGTGCAAGCCAAACACCAACTTTAAGTGGATCACTCAAAAATTTATATTTCTAAAGTTGACCATTTTCTTCTGTGGATTTGATACCATATATAATTATACTTTGTGTAAAATTTAATCTTTAACAGTATTTTAAAAATGAGTTTTGCACAAATTAATTGGATAATATAGACAGCCATTTATACTATCACGTTAGCTTTTTATCTCTTTATTTTATTACAAAATCTTTAAAATGTAATAGCTTTTAATACAAAAAATATATTTTAATAAAAATTATATATTTGAAATTTATTCATCAAGAATTATAAATCAAAATTTATTGTGAATATAAGATTATGCATAAAAAAACTAAAAACAAATAAATTATATAAAATAATATTTAACATGTGTTGATATGTTGTTGTTATTTCAAAATTTATACAAGAATTTACAAAAATACGATTGGATCATATTTTTTCAAAGTTTTACGTTTTGTGTGTTGATTAATACATAAGATTTACACTTTAATTTTTACACAACTGTTAGAGATGCTCTAAGTTTCGAAACGTCTAGATTTTAGTAGCTTTTACATTATAATATTGTATTATCAGTATGATTATTCACACACTACTTAATTATGTTTAGCACTCTAAAGTCATCACAAATGTAAATATATATATATATATATATATATTAAAAATTATATTACAGTGTTAGAGGACTTATTTATAAATTTTTTAAGTAAAAAATAAGGTTTAAGTCTCTCAACTACTCTCTAGATCCGAATAAGTACTTCTCCAACTAGGATAATCAACTTATTTATAATACAAGTAACTATATGCACTATTATATGTCATATCACACGTACAACACAAAATAAGCATAAGAAATGGATATTTCTACATAAATATAAAATGTACGTCAACTACTTTTTGGTTATAATTGATTGTGATAAAATTCTTTTAACCAATACATAGTAGTCATATTTAATATGTTAATTTTTATAACAAATATTTAATTATATTTACCTATAATTATTGTATACACAACTTAAACTAAATTAAACCTTAAATTTCATATAAAGTCCAACAAGTACAATATATTTTGATAGAGATTTTATTATTAAAATCAAAATGCACATAGTATATTAGCTCTGGTTTCTTAAAATAAACGATGATGCCAAATACAAGCCTTATGTGCATTTTGTTGTAATGACCATTTGATTATTATTCATTTCAATGTTATCAACTTCATGGTTTATTTCCTAAAAACAAGCTGGTGCTTGAATCAAGGGCGGACTTAGGGGGATAGGGCGGGTTGCAACACATGGGAAAATTTTGAAAAATCTTTTAGCACCTGGAAAAAAAAAAATTAGTTTATGCCCACCCCTTTGCTAAGTTTTAGCCCAGTCCTTAGCCCAGCACAAATATATATTAGCTAGAGTCTGTAATAGGTGAATTCAAATCATTAAAAACTAGTCGAGCTCAACTTTTTTAGATACTTTTCGTTATGTATGAACTTAAATATTTAAATTATGTTATTAAATTTTCTTTTCATTATATAATTATACTTTTGATTTTTTATTTTTTTTTATGATATTTTTTGTTTGTTACTATTAACCCACTCCTCGAAAACTTCCTGAGTCCGCGTCTGGTCTAAATTGATAATTACGAATATGTTTGCTAAAAAAATATTTTAATTTATGAAAAGTTGAAAAAAATGATGAAGAAATATTGAAATGTTTTATTACATCTTCAGCAAAAATTCATAGAAATTAAAGATGAAAAACATTTTATAAATCACTCTTTTTTTTTTAACTTGTCATAAATTTAATGATATTTTCAATTATTTTCTGTCAAATGGAGCTTACATTGTTGAAATCGATCAATTATCATTATATGTGTCTTGATTTGAAATACTTTCTCGTTCGAATCCGTTGTATCTACGAGTTGCATTATGTTTAAAACATATATGTGTTGTAATTTTTCTTTCTTAACTTCTATAAATATACATGACAATGAACCTTTAACACCTTCTTTTAACAGGCAAACTGACGGGCCTACAGTACGTTTTAGTGGACCACTTGAACATCAAAACCATATCAGGCTATAAGAACCAAGAAAAATGTTGTTTTCTTAAAGGAATGTTTAAATCCACAACCTTTAGAGATGTAACAAATTTTACGGGAAGAGACTTTTTAAATATACAGGAGGTGAGGTCTGATTTCACTTGCAAAAGTCTTGGGCTATATTTCGGGCTAAGAACCAGGTACAGGAAAAAAAAAATTAGGCCAGATTATTTTACAAAAGAAAGTTGTAATTTTAATTTATTTTTTTAATAATATCTCTAACAAATAGGGTTTCAATCTTCTAAAATTAAAAACAAAAAAGATTGAAGAGCATGAGAGGGTTGAAAAGGTTGGAGTTTTTCATGAAATTGCTTGGTTTCAGATATCATTTCACAGACAAAGAAATTAACAAGTTGACTCAAAAGCAACTTTCTAAATATAAAGTCAGGATCATACACTTAGTTACATCTTCAGTACAGGCAAATTTATCACCAAATTTGTCCTCGCAGAGCAGTTCTTAGGTAGAACCTCTAATTAACTTAAAGGATATTTGCTTCTGCTCTTTGCATAGTTGGGAAAAGGAAGACAATGCAGGTTGCTCGGTTATCTTACAGAAAGATCTGGAAAAGCAGAACGAAAAATAAGAAGGGTGAAATCAAAACCAAACAGAGTCTTAAGAGTGTGTTCGATTCGCTTAAAACTTGATCCAGTGGATATTATTTTCATTGCAAATGGGTTTTCATGCAAATAATAGGTTTTTGCTTGTTTAGTTGCAATAAAAAGCAATGGAAATCAACTACACTACTTACTTTCGGGTGCGTAGTTGGTTTCCATCAAAATGTGGAATCCAGCTTAAAAGTAAATCAGAGCCCTTTAGTTTTACAATCTGCATTCGTTTTTTTCACGCTAATCATTAAGGACAAGAGCCATACCTTTTAGCCAATGGTGTGACAAAGATTAATATCTGGGTTCTTGTGCTGATCCCGATGGTTCAGCGGGATCTACGTCTCCATTACCATCCTGCAAAGGACTTGGTGAAGGTGGGGATATCTCAGCCTTCATTATCGCAAGCAGTTCCAAGAGATTTTTAATCAGTACATCGTAGCTTACAAATACACCACGCTTCCCAGCAAAAAATGGCCCAGATTGAGAACTAGATTGACCCGGGCCAATGACTGGTTCTGGTTCGCCAGAGACTGGAGGTTCATGAGCATTTTCATTCAGTATATATAGTAATAGAAGGAATCATTGAAAACGTTGATGCCATGATATCTACTTCGAGGAAATGAAACTGAAAGATGAATACATGTGTGTGGAAAACGTTAACGTTAATGTGTTTTCTTTAATTGTCAAGGCTTAAAACATCTGAGTCTTACATAATCTTGCATCATGGAGTTTATATTCAATTGTCTTTGATATTACTTTTAGAGACAATGCATTTTCTTGTATATACGTTATACGTACATAAAGAATTTATACAGTTATTATAGAATCAAAGTGTATCTTATGATACTTTCCAATACACAATTAGCTATACACTATTTATGGATAATAATGCAAATCCAATGCATGTTTTAGCAACGTTGAGCAATCCCATTACCATTTCTAGTTGGAGGAGGTGATGACGGCCTCTGAGACTGTGAACTCCCCACAGAATGATCCTGCAAAGTAATATCATCACAAAAGAATAGAGAGCGGTCATGTTTTTCAGAAACACATAGCAAGCATTAACGCACAACAGTATTTGTCATGTCTTTGATTTATATAGATGTACCCGTATAATAGCAGGGTCCTCTGGTAAATTTGCTGTCACATTAACATCTGGGGCGGATAAAACTTGCATCTGTAGGGGCAGGCATACAAGATATTTTCCACTATCAACTAATTTCTTAGTAGAAAGAGATTAAATAACTTTCCAACGCAAGCAAGGGCAGAATTGCCTGAGAAAACTAATTTACAACTGAGAAAATGAGTATCAATTATAAGCATTCAACATGAGGCTGCTCCATTTAATCCCCTCTAATGAATATAGCAAATAAAGTAGGATGCGAAATTACTAATTACAGCAAACCTTGATGTTACTTCCTTGAAAGTACATGCAGGGAAAGGTGTGATCAAGTCCTTCAATTTGAGGGCCATCCATCCTACGTCCTTCAGTTCCACGGAATTTTACTGCAAGGCAATAGAGATGAATTGTTAAAAAAAATCCAATATAATATCAATGTAATTAACATGCAACTAGATGAAATGATTATGCAGAAGGATTGAACAGATTATTTTGGCTCTTTAACACAAACGGGAACATCCCACTAATAAATTCCACAACATCTTTATTACATTTGTTCAAAGACTTATAAACAAGTTATTTGGTCTGGTTCTTGAGTGATTGATTCAGACAAAACCACCAAGGTATAAAATTAAAATTACCACCATCACTTAACCAGAAACCCTGAAGTTCACTCTATATATGACTCAACAATGAATAGAAGCTAAAGGGCCGGGAAACAAGAGACTAAGGCATGGTATATATTTTTAAGTCCAGAACAAAATTTTCTGCAATATAGGACACCAAAAGAGTTAATTCTAAAGTTCCAATTATGGTCACATGTCCAAGAGCAGAATCCACCATTTCATATGGCTTGAAGTGATAAAAAATTTCTTCTATTAATATCGATAAGGAAATGCTACCACACAACATTATGTATAACAAGATAAACCTAGTACTCCAAGTTGAACCACAAATTTGTTGTAAGTTACGCAGGTCAATCATAATAAATCATATCTGAATAATTGATAAAGAAAATATTCCGTAATGAATATAACTCAAGTAAACAACTTAATCTCTCCAATACAATTTGCATCATATGCCTAACAAAAGGAGGCGTAGATGCAAGTTACCCAAACAATTAGTAGGAACACTAATTGACTAGTAAAAAATAATGAATTTTGATTCACTTCATAATCAAAATGAGAAAGAAACTTAACATCTACGAATCCTAATAATATAAAAAAGACTCTATCTCCCTCGATCATTAGTTATTAGAGGGTCGAATGTCATTAGGTTGCCTATGTGTTTAATTTCCAATTTAAATCTCAATTAATTAGGTCTCCAAGTTCATCCAATTGTAGTGATCATGTCGGTTTTCAATTTCTCTTGGTGATTCCTATTATAATTGGCACTGTAGTGGAGAAAATAATCCTCTTCTTTTATCATTGAATTGAACCCTAGGTAAAGAAGTTCCAAAATGGGATGCTAGTTCTCCATGTTAAAAAAAAAAGTTGGCACTTCAATACTATGCCACTTTTCAAATAGAAAATGGTTTAAAGCGCACCTAGGTATTCTATTTATTTTGACGATTTACTGGATTTAACTTTCTTCCTATTAAAACAAACTTACAATACGGCCAACCAAGTACCACATAGAGGTGTAAAACCGCGAGAATGATCATGACTGATAAAAAGCCTCCACGCGTTAGCCATTAATCTTATTCAAAACAAAATATTTCTATGAATCCTTTAAACCAATTTCGTCATGCTTCTTTGACGTTAGTTAATTTGTCGCCTTCTTCGCTTTTAAAATTCCGTTACACTTTACCGCACAACATCCTGAAATTCTCATGATATCATAAAATATACACTTTTTGGTGTTCTTGCTAGTTACTACCAGATTCCTTCTCAATAATTCCTTATAATTCAAGTCATAAATCATCTTTACTTGAGTTCCAAGAGAAAATTGATAAATTCTCTCTATCAACAGCCTTCAAACCTCACCACTCCATCTTCCTCGTGCAATTTCAGTTACTAGCTCATAAAATCTTTCAATTTTTTATCATAAAAGCAATAGAGACTTTAGTTTTCTGTCTGCTCTAATTACTACTTAGATCAATTTACCACTAAATCCTAATGAATTCAACTTCTGCAGAATTCTGATCAATCAAAATGGTATGTGTGTAGATAGATAGATAGATAGATAGATAGATAGATACATGTATGCGTGTAGGTACGTATGTGTGTAGATTCTATAGATACATGTATGCGTGTAGATAGATAGATAGATACATACATACATACATACATACATACATACATACATACATACATACATACATACAGGTATGCGTGTAGGTACGTATGTGTGTAGATTCTATAGATACATGTATGCGTGCGTGTAGATAGATAGATAGGACTTGATAACAGTTCAAACGCAAATCTAAAATGAACCTGCAGATCAGATCCTCTAACAAAAAAGCAACACTGCACAATCAATGTAACAAACAAACAAGTAGCAAAATCAAATCAAATCAAAGATCAAAGTAACAAGATTGTGTGTGTGTGTGTGTGAATTTGAGATAGATAGAGAGAGAAAAGGGAGATGATCGAGGAGCAAACCATTTTTGAGTCCAATTGTGGACTCCTCAGCATTGACATAAAACAGATGCCCCTCGTATCGTAGTTCACCTTGCATTGTCACGCTTATCAAGCTGCCGAGAGAGGCTTGAAAAATGTCTGAGGCGGCCATAGGTGGTTCTTCTCAACCTGCATATCATCGAAAAACCTAGCAACCCCATATTTATATATATATAGAGAGAGAGAGAGAGAAAAGGTGACAGCTCAGACTGATGCTAGCTCGTCGTTTTCCTCAGCTGTGAGGAAGGGAGAGTGCCGGGTGTAAGCAAACCCGGGAGGGTTTAATTTCAAAAACGGATGTATATGTACACACGCTTAATTAGTAGTCTCTATAGTTCATACTCGCTTAAGGCAGCGTTTGGGTGGTAGGATAGATAGATAGCCAGATAGATGAGTCGGGGTCTCCATTAGATACCATAACCATACAGGAGGATTGCATGCAACTTGGAGCCAAACAACAACTTATTCTTCCAATTTTTAAATTTCTTAAATTGATCATTTTGCTTTGGAATTTTAGTTTTCTTTGCTTGTAATCGTTAATTAAAGTAAACCACAGTTTTAAATCGCCGGTCTTATTTTAATTTTAAAAGTATAAATATTAATTTACCTTTATCAATTGTCAAAAAATACAATCTATTTTCTATTACTAAATTAACTTCATTGATTACTTTTCAAGAATTATATCGATTTAAAATATGTTAAAAAATTAAAATTAAACTACCAATTTAAAAGGAAGAAAAATATATTAAATTATTTTCAATGTAACTAATCTCATAATAGACAGTGTAAAGCAACTTAATAATTGTTTGCCTTGACAAAAACACTGCATGCTCTCATAAAATATATAGTGTATAGTAACTTAATAAATGTTTGCTTTCACAAAAGTTAACAGTTGGCAATAGTATCTCATTTATATTCACAGCAATAAAATAACTTTTCGTGGCAAAATGGTTATTCAAATTATGTTTTTCGTCACAATCACAAAAGATTTCGTCACAATATAGTCACCAAGGACGTTATTAAAGGTCTCGGGTGACAAAATTAATTTTTGAAATGAAAATTTGATCACTAAGGCACCATTTGATTATAACATAGAAAATGAAAAGAAAAACGTCTGATTTACGTGAGAAGTTAAAAAATAAATTGAGGCATGTTGTGAAATGTTTTCTTACTTTTTATTTTGTTTTATAATTTTTTTTTATTAGGAGTTGAAAAAGTAAAAAAAAAATCACAAAAAATCATAAAGGATATCGTACATCTACACACAAAAATGACAGTAAGAAAGAAAGTGTATAATCACATATTTTAACTTATTTTTTAATTTTTCACATAATTCAAGCATTTTTTTTTATTATCAAACGAAACTTAAAAATTTGGTAGATCACTAAAATTTTGGTGAATTCACAATGGGCAATTACGTTTCTTAGACCAATCGCCATTCACAAGGGACCAACAACTTTAACGTAACTGGGCTTCAATATGAAACAATAATACACGAAGTGATGCCGTACGGTTCTAATGGTCCACTTAAACAACAAACCATATTGGGCTTAGAACCCAAAAATAAACAAAAAGAAAGAATAAATGCTAGGCCAGATTAGTTTACAAACAAATTTGTTTTCATGAGAAATCACATATAAGAGATCCCCCTCTCCAAAGAACTACCCGATAAAATTAAAATTCATATACATAAGATAATTACCGATTTAATATTGATTTGACAAAAGAATGTAATGATTTTTATATTATTTCCACTTTAACAATCTCTCCAAAAATTGGGTTCTCAAACTTGTAAATAAAAATAAAATCCGGAGTTCGAGTCAAAAAGAGACTTAAACCTTATTTCAAAAGTTTGAAATTTCATAAAATTCCTCGGTACCACTTTGAAAAGTTTATTACACTAACTTTTAGTCATGACAATTGAAGTATAATGAAAAGTTAATTTTGGAATGATTGCATATTTCTGAACCTTAAAAACAAATTGGCATTATTGAAGTATAATGGAAAGTTAATTTTGGAATGATTGCATATTTCTGAACCCTAAAAACAAATTGACATTGGAATGAGATAATGCTGTTCATTCAGAAGAACTTCTATAAAAGCAATTGTATCAAAATGCTCCAACCAATTCAAGCCTGAAATTATTACTTTACAACTCAGCCTAGGCACAACAGTCTAGTAGTAGTGATTGGGCGTAGCTATTACTACACCAACATTTACCATCTGCTAGAAAAATCGACAGTAAAAAGACCACGAACCATGGGGTACAAAAGTTGCAACATCTTTCTCTGCAATATATCTCTCTATTAGGCCTTTTAAGTACTAAAACAATGACGTAATATAGGCGCACTGCTTTATCATGAACCACGCGCAAACTTCCTTCTCTTTGCAGAAGGAGACATAAAAAGCTTTTTCACGGAGGCAACAGGATCATCCACCTGCACATCACCATTTAAGTATTAATGGACAAATTAATCATTCTGCCTCCAAAGAAAGATGATTTACACAAAACTTTATGGCATTTCATAATTCTTTGACATTGGGTGATTTTAGAAAAAGGCAGAAAGGTTCAACATTACCTGAATCAATGAAGTTGATGGAACATTTGGGGGAAAAGAATAAGAAAACTCCGTCTGGCGTAGCAAAGCAAAAAGTGTTTGTTGCCATCCTGGTGATGAATTACCAATTGAAACAATCCAGGGGCAAAAATGTCTGTGCTGCCTAATAGGGTCAAATTCCGTTGCTGTTTCTGGATCTTGCTGCTTTACATCCTTTCCTGGAAGAAGAATGAGAGGACACTAATCAAACTTTTTTAAATTATATATCCACCAGCTTCTTTAGAAAAAGATTAGGTGGGTGTGTTTAGATCGGCATAAATTTTTTCCACCTCAGTAAAAATTAAAATTCCAAAAAAAAAATCTACCCATTTTAGGTATCGGGTCATATAGATATTCAAATATACATGCACATTGTATTAATGTAGTTTACAACATAATGGTGCACAGATTCAATTTCAAAAGGTGACAAACTGACAATGTTATTCACCATTTTACATTTTACTTGGGTGAGAATTATTTCACCGCAAACCAAATACAGGCAGTCATATGAGGGAATTAACTTCTAGCGCCAAAGGTAATGAAGATGGTTCCAAAATTTGTGGACTGGAAGGTGATTTGGACCCCTGCTAGAAAAGGAGATTTTGGTCACGAATGACATCAATCGGTTTGTTTTTTCAACTTTTTTCTAGCAGGTGGCAACTTTTTTCAACTTTTTTAACACAGGTCATGAGCCATTAGGCAATAAGTTCGAAGACCTAAGATTCTCATACCAACCTCACGGGTGACCTCTACTTACACACACAGATGCAGACATACTACATACATATGCAGATGCAGACACACTACATAAATAAATAAAGATTAATTTAATACAAACAGAAGGGGGGGAAAAAGAGCAGCAGTAAGTTGACATACCTAAGCCATAAGGCACAATACTATTGTTCATAGGTTGCACTTTGGCCAATCTTCCATGGCCATCATGGTTATCTTCGTGTTCGCTGAATATTGTCTCAGTTCCTTGATTCTGATCGTCATTGGCTACATCAGCCACCAACAACGAGTCATGTAAACAACTAGTGGCACCACTTCCACTTGAGACATGATGATGCAAGGTCGTAATAGAAGAGTGTCCAACTTTTGGATTACAATAAGGATCCCCAACAGCTGGATCAGCTATACTAACACTTGCTCCATCTTCTGGCAATTTCTCGTGTTTATCAGAAGCAAGCACCACAATCTGAGTGTTGTTTGGTCTACTTTCCGAAATGGAATCTGTTGTACTGCTTTCAGGAATTTCTGGCCCACTAATATTTGCTCCTTCAAGTGTAATTTGGTGGTTACTGGCACTAGAATCAGGATTCCCATCTTCATGTCCTTTTCCTTGTTCCAAGCCCATGTCTATCTGAAATTCTTGCCCTGTAAGAGAATTTGCAGTGTTGTCTTTGTCCCCATGGAGTGAACTCTTAACACTTTGAGGACCCCTAAATTCAGAATCGGATGAAACTCGAGCTCTCAAATTCCGTCCAATAACAGGCAACAAAATTTTTGGCCGGAAGTTCTGTTTTGCTGGTGTCGGACCACCCGCAATTGTCATATTTAAATTTGATGGCATTTCATTCAAAGATGCGGTGCAACTTGCAGTAATACTGACTTCAGTTTCTCTACTCTCATTGTGATTTTCGTTATAATGAGGAGTATCGTTTTCACCATTAACTTCTGAACATCCAACTAATCTGAGAAATTCTACAGGTGGTGAGGCCGTAGAGAAGGCCCATAATCCGATACTAGCTCCACAAAGCTTGCAATCTAGAACCACCGAACTGGGATCATACTTCACACCAGAATTCATAGGATTATCATTAGCCTCCACATTCTCATTGATGGCAGAAGAGTAAAGACTAATGCTAGGAGTATTATGTCCATTATGAACTGCAATAGGTGAACTTGATAGATTGCCATCTTTAGCAGACAGATGTTCTTGGTCCTTATAGTTAACAATGTAAGGTAGTGAGCGCAGTTCCCAACCACATAAACTTATGATCTTTAGTGCCTGAAAATGATATCAAACATCATTACTCATTATCAAGAATATGAGAACACTAAAAATCATCTCTGACAAATTGAAAAGGGAAAAGTTGGTAAAAAAAAACTTTACTTAATAGAGGGAAAAGTGTCACTAACATGGTAATACCAATGAAAAGTGGTGCAAAACCAATAATGGAAGTTCAAATTGAAAAGTCACACTTAACAGGATAATAATGCAGCAATAAGTTCGGACAACTAAAGATCAGATCCAAGTACTGACATGTATCTTCTCATTTCCTTGACGTAAATACTAATCGAAGACAAATATTTTTAGTTCAACAAAATATCTGTAGACCTTGTTGGCATAAAATTGTCAAACCTGATGATACCGGGCGGACAAAACTGCTTCATCTTCATTTCCAAGGAATTCTGTGGTGGAAGAATCTGTAGACTTATTGCCAAATTCTAAAACTGAAAATTCGTTGAGGAAGTGCTTCAGCTGAGGGCTTCTCATGTAATCGATGGCTGAAGATGAAATCACGGGAAGTGCTGAAAGTTGTAATAGTCCAGAAACGCGTTTCTTGTAATAATCAACCAAATCTGTAGATGGCATAGGTGGAAACTGCGCTAGCTTTTCATCGCAAGTGTTGTCCACCCACGGGCAAAGTAGCTTGTGGCCATTTTCAAGCTTTAAGCTGAACACCAATGCTGCTTTTTCAACTGGATAGCACACAAAGATTTTATATATATAGAGAGAGAGAGAGAGAAAGAGAGAGACCTACGCAGAAAATAATAAAAAGTTCTTGGATGACAAAACTTCGGACAAGAATGATAAATTACCTTGATGTTGTGTCCACGATGATGGAGTAGAAAAGAGGAGACGAGCCCCACATGCTTCACATGCAATGATGTCACTATCTACATTGATCCAACCTCTCCTAGCACAATTTACAGCACTCACTACCTGATAAAGATGGGCAAAGTTACTCTCTTAAGACCTGTGGAGGAAGGAAAATGTCCTAAGAAGCGATGAAAACTGGAAGAAAAAGTGACCCACAAACTAGCATGCACCATCTTCTTAATGTCCAAGAAGCAGACAGTAAGTGACAAGGTAAACCTACTAAAACAAAAAGAAAAGGTAAACCTACTAATTACCAAGAAAAGCAAAAAGAAAAAAGCCTTGCTAATAATGTCAGCTACAAGTTTCATATCGAAAAAGAGCAGGTTAGACATTCAAAACTGGAAGCACATTGAGTGAATGACCAAATAAAATATCCAAATTTGGGCAAGGGACTGATATACCCATTGATTAAATAGGGAGTAGAAGAAAATAAGATAGTGATTGTCGACAAATCTACAATAGTAAAATGTCCAAGCTTTATCATCACCAATAAAGAGATTATAGCCTTTATAGGATTTCAAACTTACTTAAACGTAGAGTATCATTCAACATATTGATAGATAATCTTAAACAAGAAAAAAAAAATTGTAGTTACAACCTTATACAAGTTAGTGCAGTGTAGACTGCGACATGACTCAACAATATGAAGTAGGTGCACTTGAGCTTACACAGGTTCATGCTAAATCGTGTTGAGCCCAATTTAAGTGTTCTAAAGGATTGTATTTGTGTTAGAAATGAGCATAAAACTTCAGTTTCAACTATTCTATAGCAAGTATGTGTACACAAGAATGTGATCAGAGCAGTTGCTATAATCAAACCTGTGGTTTAGCAAACCATGTCATGGACTTGAACGTAGCCAACCTCTTGAGCAAATCGCCTCGATCCCATGGTCTGCATAGTGGAGCTTTCACAGTTCCATCTGAACCTGAAGAATTTGGCTCTGTAACTGCTAATGCAGTATCTGTAATCGAGCGTTTCTTGGAACTTGACAATTGAACTCCAGAAGAACTATCTCCAACAAGAAAGTTAAATGTAAGAAAAGTCGTAAATTGGTCCCAATTTAGTGAGTAATTAATTTTGAAAAGCAAGGAAGCTAAATTTAGTAGGCAAAAAACATCTAGGTGGAAATTGACAATTAAATTTAAATGTGAACACATAATTCATTTGAAGTGCATAAACCCAAGCACAGCACTATAGAAACAAATAACTAAACTTAGGCCTTGTTCACTTGCCACTTAATTTGCCACTTAAATCTGAAAACTTAAAATTTTCAGATTTAAGTGGTTGGGAAAGTTGTTCACTAACTAAAAAAATTAAGTGGCCACTTAATTTTTACCACTTAAAACTTAAAATTTTCATCCAAAAAATTAAGTGACAAAGTTGCCACTTAAATCTGAAACTTAATTTTAAAGAGTACAAAAAGACTATTTTACCCTCCCTCTTTTCTCAAAATTACACACAAATTACCCTTCACCCTTTTATCAAATTGCTCGAGCCCCAGCCCTAGGTCGCCGCTCTCTCCATCTCAACGCTGCTCTCTCCATCTCACGCCGCTCGTCGCCCAGGCCTCCATCACTTCCGTTCATTTCCACGTCGCCGGTCTCCATCTCCGGTGAGATCTCTCTCTCTCGCTTTCTCTTTAACACACACACGCACATCGCCAAGTTAAGAAAACAGATCATTCTCTCTCCTTCACACACACACACAAACGCACGCAAAGACACACACACACAGGCGCACAGAGACACACACACACAGAGGCGACAGAGACACACACACACAGATGCAGAAATTGTTGTTTATATATATATATGACGAAATTGTTGGGTTTTAAGCAAAATTTCGAGATTAATTGCTTTTGTTAGATGAGTATGCTATATGGTTGTTGGTCTTGTTGAATGCATCTTGAATGTTGCCATGGTCTTGTTCAATTCATGCTGTGAATATATGCATTATTTTCATATCTACGTGTTGTTTTGGTTCTTGAATTGTTTGCGTTTTGGTTCTTGATTTTGGAGAAAACCATTTCCCTTGCCATGGTCTTGTTCAATTCATGCTATTGGGTGTAAGGGCAAAATGGTCATAATAAAAAAAATTCAGATTTCAGATGTGTTATATTAAAACAAACAACATTTTTTCAGACGTAAACAAACAGCTTTTTCAGTTTTCAGTTTTCAGTTTCAGTTTTCAGTTTTCAGATTTCAGATTTCAGATTTCAGATTTCAGTTTTCAGTTTTTTTACTAAACGGCACCTTACACTGAACAAATGAAACGAAATATACAACAAATATAAATTCTAGAACCGTGAATCTATCAAGTTCGAGGATTTGCTCCGAAATTCATCATTTCCGTTATCGAATAGTGTCACCAAAAACTAGTATAGACCAAGAATCAGACAAATAAATCTAAATTTGTAGTACTTAGCTGAAGAATTTGGATATGACATGTAAGAACTAAAGCAGATAATAAAAAGACAAAAAAGAAATATGAGAAGGAAAAAAACCTGGGAGATGAAATTGGTGAAGGAGTGGATTTAGATTTGGGAGGAGGAGGAGTTTGGAAGAGTTTGTCCATTATAGCATGAAACCTCTTCTCTGATTCTTCCGCCATTTTTTCCCCTACTCTCTCTACAATCTAGATTTACATACGCACAATATATATATATATATATATATATGCGCGTTGATCAGTGTGTATTGTGCTTATTCTTAAAATTCTTGGCACCGCTCTGAGAAGCTTACGGTAGGGAAGGGGTTTCTCAATCGAGCATGAAGACGATGAACGCCAATGGGCCGGGCTGGACCGGGCCAGATCGGATCCAGAGAGAACAGTGTGACCTTACTTCGTGACCTAACAAGTATTGTTGTATTCGTTTGCGGTTTTGGATAGGATATCTAAATTTAAATCGAATTTAAAAATTAGGTTTTGTTTTATTAATTTTTTTATATTTAGAAAATTATTAATTTTTTTGGTTCGATTTTTTTTTTTTGTTCCGTCTCTATATATTTTATTTAAAAACAAATAAACTGTAAGATAACATATATTTTGTTCAAAAAAATATTAACTTTATATTTGGTTTTATTTATTTTGAATAGAAAAAAAATATTAATTCTTACATTAATAATATGATTCAAATATTTATGATTGTTCAAAGAATCGGATTTTCACTAGAGTTTGTAAATAAAATTTTAGATAGTTAGGTCACATTATTTTCAAGTCATATATACACTTATTCGGTTTTGTTTAGTTTGGTTCGATTTTGCAATTACACGCCCTAATTCTGAATAAAAAATATTTGGTTTTGGTTCTATTTCCATTGTTTTAGTATCAATTTTTAACAAATCAATATAGTTCAGTCTTTTAATTTTTGAGTTCAACACAACACCCTTAGTCGTATTAACTTAATTCACAAAAATGTATACTTTCCATGTTTTTAGAGTATACTAGACGTATGGGATGCACATGTACACATTATTTTTTTTATTTTTATACATATTTAAGTCTAATTTAATTATTTTTTTAAAAAGTAAAACTTTAAAATATCGTCTATTTTTGACATGATGGTTGAATGGTTATTTTTAACCTTCAGGTTCAAGCCCAATTAATACCATAAGAGCAGCAAAATTGGAAAACACCAAATTGTTGGTATCATAATTAAATTATGTCACTTCCCTATGGTGGGCTGAATTAAGTCAAAATTTCACAATACAAAATTTCGTAATTTTTTTTAATCAAATTAAGAGTTCAATTTCTTTAAAAATAAAATAAAGATACTACATTCACCATAATCAATAGCTATTAATATAATACATATATTTTTTGTTGTTGTTGTTTCAACATACATGTTATTTAGAGTGATAGAAAATGTGAAAATACATGTAGGACTCATCCCCTACTTTAATCACTTGAATCTATATACCATTTGTATAAGTATAATATGTTTTTTTGTTTATGCTAAGATATCGTATTTCATTAAAAAAAAATAAAAAAAAATTAAGACATTTAAAAAAATAATATTTAATTATGAACGATTGTAACTAAATTAACTAATGGCTCGTTTGATTGTTTAAATTATCTTACTTATAATTGTTTCATTTTAAATTAATAAATTGTAAACCTTTTCATTTTAACAAGATTGTGTTGTGTGATTTATTTCGCATGAATTTATATGCTAGTTATATATTATGTAATTTCTACTATATCTTTATGTTTTTTTTATTTATATCTTAATTATTAACTTAAAGTTTATAATTTTATATACTATTTCAATTTTACAACTAAATGCTCAAATATTCATAATTTAAACAATTTAAATTATCTAATTCATAAATTAGAAAATAACAAAACGGACTCTTTTTCTTAACACAAATACACCTTAGCTATTACAGGAAGTAAAGGAATTAAGAGAGTAATTTTATTGGATCGTGGGTCCCAGAGAGAGGGTACAATTGGTAAAAAAATTGAGTATTTTAGTGAATGGTCGGTCCCAGAGTGAAGTGGGGTTAGGCTGATGGGCTGGGCTTTGGGTGAGTTGGAGTGGGCTGGATTAAGAAGATTTTTTTTTCTACACTGGGCTAGAGCCTTTCTGGCCCAGCCCAAGTCTGCCCCTGCTTTTAATATATAATATAAAATAGAGATAAACGAGATTATTTGTTCTGGATGTTTTAAATTTTTAATAAGTTGATACAATTAATATATCAAATTTCACATAGGAAATCAACCGGGCTATGTTTATAAACCTAAACACTAATTATATTAAAATTATTGTATCTTTAAAATCTTCAATTATGTTAACCAACTAAAATATGCTAAATAATGTTCAAAGAAAAATAGGCTTTTACGATATAACGTGCATTTTGTCATAAAATGAAGGATTTGGAGTTTAACGTACTCATCTAAATTGAAGAACAAATCAATGGCAGTAGTTGTGAAGTTCTCTGCTGGGAAAAGAAGAAACTCAATTAGCAAAATGCCAAAAAAATATATATATGTATATATATATACTGTGATATATATAGTATAATGTATATGTTTTATTTTATTTTTTAACTATTACATTATGATATATAAACGTATTTGTTTTAATCTGGAGAATTAATTATATGAAATTAATATTTATCCGAGATTTAATTCGGTTACTCATTTTTTAGCATCTTTTGCTCATTATATTAATTTCTTCTAAGCAATATTCTTGGGGTTCAAAATTGGGTCTCCGATGCATTAGTTTGTGATTCAATGGTTTGATAGCAGGTTTTCCAAATAAAAACTCTCAATTTTTTTCATAAATGAAAAATAAAATATAAGTTAAAGAATTTGGAAATTTTGAGTAAAAATATCACGAGGTGATTTGTGTAGATAGTTACTGTACTTGCAAAGCAGTTATAACCGAGTCAACTCAACCATACCCCCACTCCCCCGTATTTCTCTCTCTCAACAAACCAACTTAATTCAAAAGTTTTTAAATTTTTATTTTGTCCAGCTTACTTAGTACCCAATTTTCTCCATCCCACATTCTTTACATTATACCAAGCAAAATCTCTCTCTTTCGATCACAGGCACAAACAAATAATATATATATATATATATATATATTAATGGCTTCCGGTATTTCAACGGCGGGCAAATGCAAAGAAATTGCGATGTTTACATTGTTGTTTTTCGTGTGGTTAAACATATTGACAATAAGTAGTGGTGTTGAGTTCAAAGTCGGTGGCAACAATGGGTGGATTGTTCCTTCTTCATCTAAGGATGGCCAATTTTACAATCACTGGGCTTCCAATAACAGGTTTAAGCCTAATGACATTTTACGTAAGTATATCATATATATATATATATATAGATACATACATACATATGTCGAATTGTATCTTTCTTCCTTCAAATCACCCACTCTTTTTTTAAGTTTTAGGAGGATACACTTGTCCCTTTTTTTAGTTAAAAGAAATAGTTTCCTTGTCTTTCTAAATCACAAAATATGATTTACTTAGGTTACCTATTGTCCACATTATTAATTTCCTAAAGATAATAACAATAATACTGTAGCATTGTTGTAATACATGTGAGGGGGGTAAATGTTGGTAATTCTTAAAATTAAATTTGGGACGACAGCTTTTACCAATAGTAAAACTGACTCGATGGCTTTTTTTTTTTTTGAAAGTTAAAGAAAAATGTTATTTCCTTTCGTTTTTATTTAGAACTAAGTTGAGCATAAAAGGACACAAACGATGAGACTTCAAAACTTTATTATTTTTTTTAATACAAGCAATCACATATACACCTAGTAAAACTACAAATGTCTTGGTTTCCAACAAAAACTCTTTACCACTTGAACTGCACGCTTAATTAGACATAAACTATATTATGTTTTTTGATAGGCAAAAATGTCAAGAGAGAAAAAAGTCTCCTTTTAACCTTATACTGCGTTTTCTCCTTTTCGAAGAGTTAATAGAAAATTACGAGATTGTCCAATCTTATTGAACGGATGCTATCCTAGTCTGCATTAGATCAAGAGTTAAGTTAGCAGTGCATGATATATATATATATATATATATATATTTTTCCTTATACACACACATGTATATCTAAGCTAGCAACAATACAGAGCGAGTTTCTTTGGGTACTTGATCTCTCTCTCTCTCTCTCAATTTGTTGGTGTGTAGGTTTTGAGTACAATATGGACTCGGTATTGGTGGTGACGAAAGGGGAGTACGAGAAGTGCCAATCACCAGATCCCTTATTCTTCTCCAACAATGGCAACACCACCTATAGACTGGACCGCCCAGGGCTATTCTATTTCATCAGTGGGGTATCTGGACACTGCGACAGAGGCTTGAAGATGATCATCAAAGTTTTAGAGCCCGAAAATCCAAACCCTCCTCAATCAGCTAACGAGACAACCGAACCGCCTAAGAAGAGTGGTGCAGTATTGCTCAAGATTGGTGGTGCTGTGTCTTCAATAAATATGATCATGTTTACCTTGTCCTTCTTGAGGCCATTTTTCATGTGATTGTTTCTCTAGCTTCTAGGTGCATTGGTAGTTTTCTTAATTAATCGGGCTGTATTTGCTAGGTTACCTAAAAAAAATATTATCAGAATCTTCAACTTCTTTATTGTTCTAAACACTAGAGTTATGGCAGTTAATTTTATTTTTCTTCTTAATTTCTTCGGTTTTCTATTGAGAAATTAATGGCCTGGGAGTCAACTCCGAAAATGAAATCTTCTACCAAACATGTTACACCCCCTCTTGTCCCAAATTGTCACTTTAAAGTTAATATCTTTTCAGAAAACACTAATTGCAAATAAATAATAACTAACCTGTAATCCACAGTATCCGGGGTGTAACAAAAATGAAAAAGGGGATGGCTTGTCCTAGCTAGTTTCCTTCCTTCCATATCTATGTACCCCCCTATAATTCATAGTATAAAATACAGCTCATTTTTATGTTGGGCTGATATTTTTAGTCTTTCTGGCCTGTTGGATCCTCCCAAACTTAAAGGAAGAGTAATCCAATTGTCCAAACTTTTAAAGATGCCATTTTCTTTTTTTGAGATATAATAAATCTATCAAATTTAACTATAATTAACAAATTTTGCTATGAACAATTGATTAAGTCCAAAAAAGCTTCTTTCAAAGAAACACTAAATTCTCAAGTTGCATTATATATATGCTTTCGGTAATATTTTTGTTTTAAGAAATGCTAACTATATGAAATACGTTACATAAAGTTGATCCATAAACACAAGCAATTATGCGGTGTGTATGTTTTAAAGAAATTTTTGTAATTCTTTTGGTTATTGATTTGATTATAACCCAAACCGGCTTTGTCGAATACACACCTTTGCATTTCTAATAGTTTGTCCAAGTTATTGTTAACACACATTAATTTATTGTCATCATAAAAAAGGGGGAGATTGTTAACCTAAGGTCTTAATCTTATTTTGATAATAACAATAAATCAATCATATGTAATTTGGGAGCATATTATTCATTTATATTTTTATCTATGCACCTATTTAGGGGGAGCATATTATTCATATGCTTAAAATTATTATCTTTTTATAAACACACATTAACTCTATTGTCATCATCAAAAAGGGGGAGATTGTTGACCTTAAAGTCAATTAATCTTATTTTGATAATTACAATAAGTTAATAAAGTGTTATTTAACTCGGTTGTTCCAATGATGATAGCCATTTTAACCGATATATCTTCCGACCAAGTGTAACTTCAAACTGAAGCAATCAAAATCTCACACAAGCTTTACAAACGCATCTACTCACAATAAATGAACTCAAGTGATATACATGTGCTATACAAAGCCAATAAAAGATCTAGATCATCAAGTAAGTGAAGATATGCACAAGAATGATCTCCACATGTTCTACAAGTTATCAAAACCAAGAAATGATCAAGAACATCAAACAAGTGAAGATACGCACAAGAAAATCAAGCATCACGAAGACTCGAATTATCATTAAATGGAGTGAGTGCTTAGATTTTATGTGAAGATACTTTATTGATCAAATCCTTATAGCTTAAACATATTCTTGCATCTTTTAAAGATTGATTTAAACTAGCTTGAAATTGAATTTATTTGAAAAACATCATTTTACAAAAATCGAGTTTCAAAATAAATTCATATTAATTTTAAATGATCATATTTTAAGCTATAATAAAAATGGGTATCTTAGAAACATATATTTGAGGTTCATAAATCATTAGAATTTTATTTGGAACTAAATTATTAAATTGGAAAAATATTTTTATTTTTCGTTTAAAATTTGCTCAGTTTTTGCCCAGTTTTGATCTAACGGTAAAATGAAGGCCTTCCCGAACTCCGATCATTTTGAAATTTTTACAGTAGTTAGACAACATCTCTTGGCAATTTTGACTAAAATTTGAGCATGATCCAACGATCTAATTGAGAGAAATTAACAAAATAATTTTAAATTTCTTTGTCAAAACTAGCTGTTGGAAAGTTTGAAAATGTATACCTTGGAGCCAAAACCTCTCTTAATCATCCCTAACGGCCATATGATTTTGTAAACTATAAATATGATGTCTTAAGACATGTTTTAACACACTTGAATCATTCTACAAACTCATTTTACATATATACAAAGTTATTCAAGTATTCAATTGATTTAATTGATCAATCTTTCATTTTTGAGCTATATACTTTGATCAATTTTGATATCTCTTAGTGTGAACTTCATTTGTATTTTATTATACACAAGAGAGATATTGTACATTGGTGTTAGCCACCAAAACTTATTCAAATCATATTTGTGAGAGGTATATCTCATAGGTTAGCAAGAGGGTATCTTGTGAGAGTATTGTGGTGTAGCAATACTTGTAGAGTGTGTGAGAAGAATACACTTGTAGTAGTTTGATCTTCACCCGGAAAGAGATCGATTTTAGTGGAAGTTCTCAGGGAACTAACCGAGCGCGGAGTAGGGGGGAACAAGCCGAACCGTGTGAACAAAAAATCTTGGATTTCGATTGGTTTAATCTTTCTAACTCAATCTCTTTATTATTGATTGTTTTGTTATTGCTTGAGATTGCTTAATCATTTTCTCTTGTACTTCATTGTTTATTTGCTTACATTCTTTGATATATATTTGTTAAGTAAATTGTTTTACTTAAACTTTTTGAAAAGATTTTTAAATTCCGCATTTAGTTTTATAAACCCTATTCACCCCCCCTCTAGGGTATTTTTCGACCTAAAATTATATATTTTTAAAATTTTAATAGTAAACAGATGTTATTGTTGGTAGTACTATTCGTTTACAAAAAGTAATGTGTTTTTTTTTTAAAAAAAAGGTTTGTAAAAGATTGAACAACTTATTTTTAAACTAAAAGAAAAGTTGGGTCATTTGCCATCCCTACCATTCACCATATATATAAAAAATAAATATTTTGAAATTTTGATTTACCCTAATACTATTACAACAATATTACATATTTTCTAAATTTTAATTGTAAACACATGGTATAATTGATAGTAACATTGCTTTACAAAAGTAACGTGCTTTAAAAAAGTATTTATATTTGTAAAATATTAAATAAAAAGTGGGTTACAATAGATTTTCTTGAAATTATTATTATTTTAATTTTTTTGTACGTCACTTTATAATTAGAATGGATCTTAATTTATAGGTATCCATAAATAAATTTTAAATATGAAAATTTTAATAAATTTTAGTTTTTGTATTTAAAATTAATATATTTTAAATTTTAAAAAAAATTAATAAAAGAGAAAAGTAAAATATAGAGAGAGAAAATTGGCAGAATAAGAAAAAGACAATTTGATTTCTTTAATTTGATGTTTTGAAAATATCTACTAAAACTAATGAAAATGGAGGCACAACTTACTAAGTAAGTGCCACATGTCAAATTTTTAGCAATAGAGCATTTATGTCCCATTTATATCCCATTTTCTCTAGAGAAGCAAAAGTCAAACAGATAGAACAAATGGTCTAACACCGCTTGCTTTGGCGCTTTACATCTTCATCCATCTCCTTTTATCCATTATTTTTATTTTTTCAAATTCATTGTACGCAACTTTTCGGATTCCAACCGTTCTAACACTTTAGGATTCTTCCTTTCCCATTTAGTATTACAGAGAAAGTAATATCATCTCTCTTATTAATTGTTATAATAATTACCGTAATAATAATATACTTAATACTCTCTTATTAATTATTTTAATTATTTATATATTCTTCCTCTCACATTTAGTATTACAGATAAAGTAATATCATCTCTTTTATTAATTGTTATAATAATTACCGTAATAATAACATACTTGATACTCTCTTATTAATTATTTTAATAATTTATATTATTTATTATAATAATAATTATTAGTATAGTAAAATCAAGAAAGTGTAATAATTATAATAATAATCATTTTTATTATGAAACCTTTATTTACTTATTTTTTAAACTCTTTCATTTTTCAAAATTTTATCCATACTTAATATCTATTACATCTAATCTAATCTAATAGTATATAGAGTCCCGTTCATATGCGGACTAGTGCGTACGCACTAGTCCCACGCATTTTCCCGCAGGCGCGCGTGTAGAGCAGCAGGATGGGAATTGACTCTCACTCTCTCATAGCTCTCTCACTCTCTCACAACACACGCTCAAATGGGGAAAAAAATTCACAGCTCACCTGCAACATCCATCTCTCTCTCTCTTTCAAAAAACCCCAAACTCCCATCCCGTCTCAGACCCAAAATCCCTTCCCGTTGAAAACCCCCATTTGCGCGCACTCCCTCTCTCTAAACCCGGCTGGACGACGACAGCAGCAACTCTCTCTCTCTAAAATTTTTTTTGCACAAAGCTCTCTCTCACCTGCGCACTCTATCTCTCTCGTCACTTTAATTTCTGTTGTTGGGTTTGATTGTGTTGATTTATTAAGAGCAAAATTTGTCTGCAATTTTGGGTTTAGTTTGGCTAATACAAAATGTGAAAATTAAGGAAATTCTCATCCCACACCCGTTGCTTTAAATAGGAAATGTTGTGTAGTTTGCCTGATGTTGCTTTCAATGGGAAACACAATTTTGGGTTGCTTTTTTTTTTTGAATTGTTAAATGATGAATTGCTGCCAGTGGATATAAATTAAGGAAATGAAGGTGTTTTTTTTTTTTTTTGGTAGAATCAATTGCTGAATGATGTGTATGTATTTTTTTGGATTGCTGATTGCTGCCAGTGGGTTTAGTTTGCCTGCTGCTGCTTTGGATACAATATATATGATATATGAGAGAGAGAGATAGAGTGCGCAGGTGAGAGAGCTTTGTGCAAAATTTTTTTTAGAGAGAGAGAGTTGCTGCTGTCGTCGTCCAGCCGGGTTTAGAGAGAGGGAGTGCGCGCAAATGGGGGGTTTTCAACGGGAAGGGATTTTGGGTCTGAGACAGGATGGGAGTTTGGGGTTTTTTGAAAGAGAGAGAGATGGATGTTGCAGGCGAGCTATGAATTTTTTCCC
This sequence comes from Lonicera japonica, assembly GCA_021464415.1. Lineage (NCBI taxonomy): Eukaryota > Viridiplantae > Streptophyta > Magnoliopsida > Dipsacales > Caprifoliaceae > Lonicera > Lonicera japonica. The sequence goes on along the minus strand of CM038467.1, from coordinate 12,965,773 downwards.
CATTTGGGAGTGTGTTGTGAGAGAGCTATGAGAGAGTGAGAGTCAATTCCCATCCTGCTGCTCTACACGCGCGCCTGTGAGAAAATGCGTGGGACTAGTGCGTACGCACTAGTCCGCATATGAACGAGACTCATAGTATATATATATATATATATATATAATGAGATGAGTGAGAAGAATTTATTGCATTAAATGTTAACAAGGCTCTTTAGTTGACACATATAATTATATTTATTACATCATATTTATATATACTATTTATATCCACGTATATTTATATTTATTGCATTATATTTATATTGATATATTATTAAATTTTAACAAGTTTTTAATATTTTGTTTCTTTAAAACAAATCTTATATTAAATTTTTAATAATATTGTTTAATAACAGTCCTTCAATCACCTTCAATTGTTTTTAAAAAACTCCTATAATTAAAAAAAATAGTTATATATCTTTAATTTAAAATTTATCTAATAAAAAAATAATTAAAAAATAAAATTATATATATAAATTTATAAATACTTTTGTGCATCACAAGTATTAAAAAACTAGTATTTAATGATGTTGTGATTAGATTGCTATCAAAATAACCTCGATTGCCGTGAAGCTAATCTCTGCGTTCTCTCTTTTCGTACATGCTGTAATCTACACATATCTCAAGGCCACGCCAACCCTCAAAAACGGCCCCACTGTTCCTCTCCTTTGTTTTACTTTGCAGAAGGAAAAAAAAATCGCACATGAAAGCCATGAAACAAGGCCAAATATATAAAATAAACAATGTGCATAATGTTTTTATGTTTACATTTGATTCCTTGAAAATTAATAAAAACTTAAGATTTAGCCCTGAAATAGTTTCATATTAAGGGTGAACTTATTTTCCCTTTATTACATCAGAGGTGCATTTGATAAATAACATTATTTAATTTTTCATAATTTAAAAAGTGATTGAAAATATTATATTTTAAGAAGGTGTTAAATACTTACATACTTATCACTATATTCACCGAAACTTATTATTCTCTTTTGTCATTTCTACAAGACTATGCATATTATAAAAACAATTATTTCTTTATTAAAAAATAATGTTATTTTGAATAGTTGTATTGTATGATCTCAATATTGTACATTTTGCAAATTAAAACAGAGTAGCATTAATAACCCATAATTTTTAAACGAGTTACAGGGTTACGTGATTTTACAATAAGACTAGAAGGCAAGAAGTGTGAAATGGCAGTCAACAAAAAATGGAAAGGCAAATATTGCTGCTGCCTAACATGTCAGGCAGCCAAATTTTCATGTGATTTGCTTTTGTAGATTCCCATAATTAAGTTATAATTAGAAAAATAGTAAGAAAATTACATTGGAATTCTTCTTCCCAAAAAGAAATTAAAAAAATTAATGGTATACATGGGGATTCTCATGTTACTTTGATCAAACCACGCCAAAACTATGCACCAAAATCAATGATTGGAACATCTTATTACTTTGGATCAAATGCCCAGAATTTGGATTCTATAATTTATGAACCAAGTTGCCACAAAAAGGAACTTAGTTTAAGCTTAGCTGTCCATATATAATGTTTTTTACATGAAAATAAGGGTGGTATCTGGGCATTCCAAGAACGCCATTACTCTTATTCTCCATAGCATTACAAAAATCTAAAGGAAACAGTTGATTCTTCTTGAAAATCAATTAACGTGGTGCTTTCATTCTGTAAATTATCAAACATTGTGAAACCGACCAGTAGCAAAACCAAGCAACTCTTTAAGACAGCCACAAAAACAATTCACAGTTTAAAGAGTATGATATGCTTGTGATCAAGAAAGACCTACGTTAAAATACTTCATTCAAAGTACAAACTATATATATTTACTTTCAGTCATTATAGAGTGATACACGTATTTTCCGTTCTCCCTCATAATTGTAAAACCCCAATGTTTCCAAATTCTAAAAATAGAAATAGAGGAAAAGAGAAAAAAGCATCTAATTAAGTTCTTGGCTCAAGAGCCAGAGCAGTATCATCAGTTTACCCTTCAACAATCCTAACAAAAACCATAAAACATAGAAGCAAATAACAAAAAGGAACCTAAATTGCTTCTTCAAAAGACCTTCAACAATCCTGCTGCTTAAACTCTAAGCAGGTAAAAACTAAGTTCAGGAGCTCCATTACTATCAGGATTCATCATGTAAAAAGCCTCGGAATCTCTAGACCCCAGAACTCTCTCAAACTTGGCTCTCATATACATTATCTCCCCCTCTGACTCAGTTCCATCTCCGTCTTCGTCTCTATTCCCGGGCAAAACACCGGCCCCCATTGAAATAGGCTCCACAGCTTTCAAAACCTTCCAATCTTTGGGCCCACATTCTCGCCTTGTAGCAATCCCATACTTCTTCCCATTACAGTAAGTCCTCCACAAAGGCTCTTCGAGCAATCTTTTCGATTTCTTATCTTCCTCCTCCTTGTCGCACTCCAATGCAATCCGAACCAAACCAGACCCCATTTCTTTAACCAACCCGGTTATTGGTGTGGCGAGTTCAACTAGGAAGGCGGGTTGTGAGTGTGGGTCCCTTTGGAAGGCGAAATGTACATGCCCATGCCGGTTGCCAAAGAGGGTGCCTACAACTCTGGGTCCAAGACCTAGTGGTGGTAGGTGGGATCGGTTCTTACTGAATGCAGTAAGAACTGATCGCCACCGAAAAACTGCAATTGCTCGCAGTTTCTTCCTCGTAACTGGCATTGAAGCTGGTGGTTCGAAAACCTTTTCTATATCATCTTCCTCAGTTGGGTTGGTAGAAGGCTTGAAGGTTGGTGTTTCTTTTGCATCTTCATCTTCATTCCCGACTTTATTTGTCCAGGGGAAGTGCCTCTTGGAGGACATGTATTGGGAACTCTTTGCCATGATTGTCTTCATCTGAGAAAGGCAGAATGAATCGAAGGCAACTCCTTAAAGAATGTTTTTTTTTTTTTGGGGGGGGTTGAAATTCAGGTTTTGTCTTTACACTTGTTTTTGTAAAAGATGGATGATTTATGGGTTTTGATTTATTTTTACTTTAGTTACTATATCAGAATTCCTTTGTTGTAGGGCAAAAGAATCCTGACAAAACCTGCCAAACCTTCAGTATAAGCATTGGAGAGACACAAACGGAGAGAGAGTTTAAAATAAAGAAAAGAATCTGAGGAGACAAACGTTTGTGTTATTTCACTTTCTTTGTGGGGTAAGGAGCAAAAGAATTTGTTTGACCGACTCTTCTTCTTCTTCTACTAGTACTATTCCACACACAGCCACGCTTTAGATTTAAGAATTATGAGGCTGTTAATTTGAGATGTTTAATAAAAAACTTAAATTATTAATTGAAAACGGAAGAAATATTTCTTTTGAACGGGAAGCAAAGAAATTTGTACTGGGTGAGCATGAAGAAGGTGATAATAGAATTCTTATATATTCCTGTAACAAATTTCTGAATTCACTGCTAACCAAACCCATCACTGTTACAACTAGGGATCCTCCAAAAACAACCTTCTGCAACATGTCGGGCAGTGAAATTAACTTTTGTGAAGGTGTGTTTGGGTTCTCTACTATTTACACTCTCTCTCTCTCTCTCTCTCTCTATCTCTTTTTGTGTTCCCACCAGTGACGTATGGTTCAGGAGATCCACGTAAGCATATCTAAGCCACACCAGGTCCACATTTCATCAGCCCAAATTGACACTTCCATACACCCAACCCTCCACCCACCCCAAAACCAAGTAACTTCGAAAAGATATTCACAACATGTACCAAGGTTTTACATGAATAACAAGTTTCATTGAAAAATACATAGGCCATTTACCAGTATACTAAAAGCCAAACCTAAAAATTTATACTTCTTTTAAAACAATTTTGTATTTTATAATTGTTAAATTATACAACACAAGAAATAGAGAAATTATAATGAGCAAGAATTCCATAATGGATTACATTGTTACAATCTTTTCATCCATTTACAATGGAATTGACATGAATATATATACAAGTAAAGAAGGAAACAAGAAGCCTAAAATGAGGAAGAAAGGAGGAGACAAGGAGGGAAACATAGAGGAGTGAATAAAGGAAAAGAAGAATAATTCTAAGCTTTAATAATTACAAATAATAATGCTAATTTATGTTGGAGAATATCATCATTCAATATCATCATTTCTAACACCCCCCTTCAAATTCAAGGTGGCAAATGGGCGGTCAGCTTGAGTTTGGAAAGCAAATCCTGAAAGCGTCCTTTTACTACATGAGATGATCTCCAACAAATTGGAAAACTAGATCTAGAACATAATGATTATAATTACATAATTAAAGAAATTAAAGAACAAAACATAATGAATACGGAAGCAGTGGAGCATGGAAGCAGGAACATGGAGGCATGTGTGCAGGAGCATGGAGGCATGTGCTTAGATCTACTTTAACACCCCCCCCTCAAGCTGAAGGAGGCTCTTAGGGATCCGAAGCTTGGATACGAGAAAATGGAATTTGGTTTTTTTTTTTTTTTTTTTTTTTTTTGACATGTTCGATGATTGACCAGCAGACGGAACGGCGGTAACGGCGATGACGGGAGCCGACGGAACGGCGAGGTCCGGTGTAGAATTTCCGGAGGAAAAAACTTGATCTGAATACGCGAGCAGTACGTATAACAGTAACAAGAAATTGAATCAGAATACTTGGAGGTGCAGCGAAAGGCGACCCGCCGGAAATATTAAATTGAAGAGATTGAATATATATAGATATGTTTTTTTTTTTTTTTTTTTTTTTTTTTTTTTTTTAGAGAGGTGGAAGAGTAGCAGTGGTGCTAGTAGTCAATGATGGCCCTTTCTTTGGTTTTGGTTTTAGAGAGATAAACTGAAGTTTCGATATGAGAGGCGAGAGGTTTCCGAGGGTGTTGGTGGTGCGGAAGGAAGGGAACACACATTATTGAGATAAAAAAGAGAAAGGCGATGGATTCTGAGAATCATCAGCACCAAAATTCAAGATATCAGTGAAGTTAGAAGCAGAGAGCGAATTGTATCCTATATCTCCTAAGGTAGTCCAATCCGGAGTCATTAATCCGGCAACCTCCGCAACAGAACTAATTTGAGGAGACCCCTTTGAGAAACCATCCAAAGCAACTTGGTAATCTGACAGAGTCGGATATGCCGGCATATCCACTGCTGTCAGAGGATCCCCGTGTTCTGAAAGATTCACGGTCGGTAGATGGATATCAGGGGTTGATGAAAGGAGCTTTAAAAAACTTTTGTAGTGAGGATGCTCCAACAAATCTTCCTGGGTCGGAAGAACCCCAGGTTCTAGAGGATTCTCTGAGGGGCCAGATGGAGAAGCGAAGGAGCCTGGTGGGTGAGCAAGGGAGTCGGATGGATTGGCCCTTGAGGAACTTGTAGGAGGGTTAAAGGAGCCAGGTGGAGAGGCAAAGGAGCCGGATGGGTGAGTAAAGGAGCCGGATGGAGAAGCGAAGGAGCCTGGTGGGTGAGCAAGGGAGTCAGATGGATTGGCCCTTGAGGAACTTGCAGGAGGGTTAAAGGAGCCAGGTGGAGAGGCAAAGGAGCCGGATGGGTGAGTAAAGAAGCCGGATGGAGAAGCGAAGGAGCCTGGTGGGTGAGCAAGGGAGTCGGATGGATTGGCCCTTGAGGAACTTGCAGGAGGGTTAAAGGGGTCAGGTGGAGAGGCAAAGGAGCCGGATGGGTGAGTAAAGGAGCCGGATGGGTAGGCAAATGACCTGGAGGCTGGAGATTTCTCCGGCAGTTTTCCGGTCGAACGGTGGCGGCGTCGACCAGAGCCGGATGGAGAAGCGAAGGAGCCTGGTGGGTGAGCAAGGGAGTCGGATGGATTGGCCCTTGAGGAACTTGCAGGAGGGACAAAGGAAAATGACGGATTAACCCTGGGATACTCGCTGTCCAGTCGAGCCTCCAACGCCGTCATTCGTGACTGCAGAGCCTCAAGCTTTTGATCAAGAGAGGTAAGGAGGGCAACGCATCCACCAGCAGGATTTAGGATTCTTGCCTTAGCTTCAAAGAGAAACGAATCGAGAGTTTCACGATGTTTGTGATCCGGTACGTGTTGTAAAAAGAATTCAACACTTTTTACCCCAAAAACGGAAAAGATTGTGTGATAATCTCGACGATGATACGCATTTGAAAAGATTTTAACTGATTCACAAGAAGGAGGACAAGCTCTGCGGCGAAAAGAGCAGGCAGGACATGGAGTACCTCGCTGGCGGATGCTGATCGACATGGCTGTTTGTATTGGATTTGAATGGGAGATTTGCAGTGAGGATGGTGCTATTGGGTGATTTGCAGTGAGGATGGTGTGTTTTGATTTTAATGGCAGGAAGCTGGTGAAAGGGTTAAAGGCACCGATCTCGAAATTTGAATTTCGAATTTCGAGGTCGGAGCAAAAAGATGTCGGTATTTGATGATGGCGAGGGTCTGGAGTTTACGGAATTTGCGGGTTGTCGGTTATGGTATGGATTAGGGGTTGTCGGTTATGGTATGACTGAGGAAATGGACGGTGTTGCTTGGGATTGACGGAGGAGAGAATCGGGAAGTTGAAACGAGTGGATGAGTGGTGCAATGAGATCAACGGCTCTTGATGTTAGAATAGGAAAATAAGAAGGTTTAGGGGCTAGAATAGAAATATCAGAAAGTACAGGGGTGAAATTGTAAATATATCTGACGGTGTCTGGAATATTCCGTCAATTCTGACGGCAAGCAAACGGCGTTAACCGCTGACGTGGCTGACACGTGACTGACACGTGGCGCTGACTGGATGTCACGTGGCGGACACGTGGCGCTGACTGGATGTCACGTGGCGCTTGTGTGTCAATGATGTGGCAGTTGCAGTTTGTAAGGAAATAGAGGAAAAATAAAATGCTATTAGTAGGAATCGAACCTTGCACTAAGCTGTGGTTACCTGATGGTCTTGCCAGCCAGGCTGAATGCTTCAATAATAATTATTTGGACGTGGTTTTATTTGAACAGGTTTGCTGCGTAAAGTCTGATTCGAGTAGTGTTTGGAGGCGTATTTGATTTGTTTGATAATGGTGATAGGTGTGGTGGCTTGGTGGCGAGGTTGTGTGGTGGCTGGTGGTCGGTGGCGAGGTCGTGGTGGCTAGTGGCGAGGTTGTCCTCTGATACCATGTTAAATTATACAACACAAGAAATAGAGAAATTATAATGAGCAAGAATTCCATAATGGATTACATTGTTACAATCTTTTCATCCATTTACAATGGAATTGACATGAATATATATACAAGTAAAGAAGGAAACAAGAAACCTAAAATGAGGAAGAAAGGAGGAGACAAGGAGGGAAACATGGAGGAGGGAATAAAGGAAAAGAAGAATAATTCTAAGCTTTAATAATTACAAATAATAATGCTAATTTATGTTGGAGAATATCATCATTCAATATCATCATTTCTAACAATAATGTAAGTTATAATTCTCTTCCCATGTTCAAAATTGTTATTTTGACCTCACACTCTCTAGCCACTCTTACTAAGACTTATTTTTTTATCTGAATTGGCCAGCTCTCTCTTGAATCTTGTTGGGAGGTGTTAACGAACCGTAAAATGTTTTTTAAGTCTAGAATGTTCTGTTCTTGATTGAGTAAATTACAGTTACATTTTTACTAGGGTAAACATTAAATAAATTGCAAACGATCATATCTTTTCTACAATTATTCATCACATATATTGAGAGTAACAGACAACCTGGACTGGACCAAAGATTCGAACTTGAGCAAACTGTGACTAATTACAGCGGATATATAGACAATGCGCTGGAGTAAAAATTAAGCTAGAGTGGTGAAGAAATGCCAGTGGCTCTACCCAAGGGCTTTTGTACATAATAACATGAGAACAGGTGTGAGAGAGAGAGAGTCAGGGAAGCTTGCCTATTTATGGTTCAAGAAAAAAAAAGATCCTACTTAAAAGCTAGCTGGCTAGCTGCCCAAACCCGGCTCTGGTTCTGGTTGTTTCTGGATGTTTACCCCACCATTCATTCTCGCACGCGCTTCAGCAAACATCCTCTGCTGCTCCGCCAGTGCTTCCTCTTCCGTCATCTCAGCTCCGTTGGTCCACTTCCCACCACCTTTCACTGTGTCCTGTTGGAAACCATAATATAAAATATATTAAACCACCAGGAGAGTAAAAATAGTACGTCTAGTGAATAAAGAAAAGAAAACCCACCAACACCCTGTTCTTTCTGTTACTATATAACAAACAGGCATGTATAAAGATGATAAAAGGATAAAAGTAGAGCATGAAATAATGAGCCATTACCATAGTCTCTAGCTTGTGTTGTTCGTATGCAGCATAAACATCTTCAATGTATTCACCAAACCCAAGAACCTGACAGACAGATCATTTGCTTATATAAATCGTCACGAACGTATTCAAGCAGATAGGAGCAGTCGGGATAAAAGGGAAAAATAAATTACAGCTAAACTCATCGCTACCCATTTTCTACTATATATATATTCCGTTTATAATTTTATTGATGTACTTTTTTTGGATAAGAACAAGTTTCTGTATACATCATATCCATAAAAGTGTGAATGATACCACATGAATAATGGTAGTTTTCTTGTGATAGCCAAAGAGAAATGGACAGAATTTACACAACATATAGAAGAAGAGACGAAAGCTTAAGAAAGTAAGTAAAATATATCATGGGATAAAAAACCTCTAGTGCCTTGAGTACATGCTCTGGCGCAATAGTTCTCTTCTCTTCTCGGCTACAAACCTCATTTGACTCTGATGACACAAGATTAATAAACTCTGCAAAAGCATATCACAAAGGAAATTTTTTATTCTTCATTAGCAGAGTAAAAATGGTTGGAAGATTACATTAATAACTGATCAGCTGGAGTTAGAGAATGTATTGACTCCTGTAGTTTAAAAACACTTGAGAGACATGGATTTTAGCTATATATATCACACACTAAATTTTCAAAAGCTAAACGAGAAAAAGGAATAAGTTGCCATTACCACGTCATCTCACCATCCTCGAATTATTATCAACCTCCACAATGAACCTCTTGTTGCACCTTGTCCTGACTCTACATGGTTAAGTTTCATCTCGTAATTAATTACTCTCTAAGAGTGCAACTCAATGGCGCCGGTTTGTTTTTTTGTTGGGGGGGTGGTTAGCATTTGGTATCAGAGAGAGAGAAAGGAAATTAGGGGTCAGATCATGAAATTAGGGTTAGAGTTCATCTAATGAAGAAGATGAGGTTATATGTATACAGGGGTATATATGTCAAAGTGCAAAAAAATTGGACGGGGTTTAGCAATCCGTCAAAAGTTGGAGGCTTAAGTCAAAGGATTATTGAAATGGGGGATATCTCTAATTACGCATTAAAATAGGTAACTCAAAAAAGCCGTAGAAAGTATGTACAAAAATTGAATAAGTTTAGCACTACTCTTCTTCAAAACAACTTCTGAAATGAAACTATTACAATGAGGAACATAGAAGAGATTCTAAATTCGTATATATTAGTATCAAAACCTTCAAATGAATTCTACTCCCAGCCTCCCTTCACGTGTACATAGTATAAATGTGTCCTTTTAGTTTTTTGCATACTAGTTCATCAATCTATTGGAAAAGCACAAACTTAAGTATGTGATACGTGATAACTAGACAACAAATTTTAGCAATATGAAACCACAAGGAAACATTGGACTACTGGAGATCGTCAATAAGAGGAGCAATTTTACAAATTCAAGCCGCATCAATAATTGTTAGTTAACTTCAAGTTGAAGGGAAATAAAAAGCTAGAAAGTACTGTAATTAGCCTCTCACCTACACAGCATTCGATTAAAAGATCTTGAGCATCTCTTGCAACCCGAACATCTGGAGGCAACATCTCTTTAATGATCTTAGTCATTGTTGCTGAAAACAAAAAATCATAATTCGCATGAATAAAGGATGTAGACAACCAATCTAAGGAGTGTGTTATGACTTATGAAGTAACTTAGTCACCAAGACTAAGTCACCTCAAAAGGAATCATTATCAAACATACAAATCTACACGCAGTGACATATACACATATGAGGGTTGTGTGGGAATTTTAGTGAAACTACACACTGACACACAGCCAACGAATGTGACTACAATTTTGAAAACTTAATGGCTTAACGAATACACAAAAGACTACTATGAGGTTGATTATCAGGGTAGTTAATCCGCACCTTCAGAATTATCAAGCTGTCAGTATGAAGAATTTTCCACGGAAGAGAGCATACCGATGCTTCCTCAACTTGGCATACATACGAATTGATTTTTATTAACAGATTAGTGTATTTCATCCCCAGAAACAGTTCTCTCTCTTTCTCTAATCCATTTTAATTTTATTAGTCAGTAATAACTAGGATGTAGGTCACTTTACTAATTAAAAAACCAATTTATCTTTTCTTTCCAGGATGCAAATCTTAGTGGCCTCACATCACTGTACGGGCAAGAAATACATCAACTTTATCAAGTCACAATCCCTGTAAATTGATTCATCACATTTATACCTTATAAAAAAAATTATATTATAATAATTTATACTGCCAAATTATTAGCAAAAAAAACCCTACTGAATCTATAAAAATTACAAATCACAACACAAAGATATAGACATAGACAGGCGTGTAGGCATGTATACAGACATAGTACGAGGTAAGAAATAAATTCAACCAAGAAACAAGAAACAACCCTTTGGAAGCGAAGCATCCTCTTTTGTCCTCCCAACGATGTCCATAGCTTCCATTTTTATCCTTCTGAATCAAATCGAAATACAAAAAATAAATTACAACTCCGATCGAACAAATTCCTCTTTATTTAGAAACATACAAACACAAATATATAGATAATCAACAAAACTAAAGGAACTGCAGCTCAAAACATTAAAAGGAAAACAGATCTAGACTAAACTCACCGTGATAACGAAAATCGTGAATCTAGAAAACCGAACGGAGAAATTGGAGACAGATCAACGGACTAGAAGGAATGGAATTCGAATCGAAATTGAGGATCGGAGTTGGAGGCGATACACGGTGCGATATGGGGAGATTTGGGTTCGAAGGCGACTAGGGCAAATTTTCTCCAAAGCGCGTTGAATACGATCTAGCACGCGCTGCAGGCGCGTGGATGTTTTGACAATTTGGCCCCACTGAGTTGTTTCGAGTGATGAATGCGTGTAAGCGCGTCATCCGAGTGCGGTTGGGATGAGAAGACGGAGATAGTTATGCAATATATAGGGGGTTTCAGTTGAAGTCCCGAACGACAGGAAAAAGGTCAGATTATGAATTTATGATTGTTGAATTACCAGTGAGTTATGGGTGGGGGAAGAAAGAGAGACCTGGGCCAATAAAACGGAGTCCTAATTGCGGGCCAGGAGATAACAAGGATGTTCTTAATGAGCACTAGGCCCTTTTTTTTCTGTCCGAACAATTGAAAGCCCAAAAAAAAAATGCAAAGCAAAACAAACTAAACAGATACAGATACAGATACGAGCTTAATTTTAGGATGGGGCTATTGCTACACCCCATATCTCTCTGTAACACTCCTTATATTTGACTCGATATATTTAGGCCGAGTATATAATCATTTACTTTGTGTAATAGAGTCGAATTACTGTTGAAAATAAAAAAAATATATTGACTCGGCCCAATAACACCGAATAATGGGCACACGTTTGGTCCTATTGCACCAAATCAATGTGCACATGCTCGGTCCTATTGCACCAAATCAAACCAGGAGTGTTACGGAGAGATATGGTGGGTGGCAATAGCCCCACTCTAATTTTAAAAATCTCGTGAAGCAATGATACAATGCATACAACCAAAACGAAGAGCAAAAAAGCCCTGTAACTCATTGGCTGTCTTGTTAGCCTCTCGAGGCACAAAATGAAGGGAAGCTCCACAAGAATTCAAAAGATATCTTATGTCGAGAATTATCACGAGGCAATCCCGAGGGGGATCCAGAGAATTTGAAAGGCACCAATCAACCACTGAGTGATTATTGCTCTTGATGTTAGCATTGGAAATTCCGGTCTTAACACCGAAAATGCATGCTTCTTTAATAGTCAGCCTATCTACCATTCTACCATGCTAATAAAGTACGAGAAAAATATTTAATACAATAATTACAACGCCATCTGTTATTATGAACTCATTGAAATTGCAGGCAAGTGTGCATTTCTCTCTCCACAATTACATGAATCATTGATTTCTTGCAATTTTATTGGATATGTGATAACATATATCGTTGTAACTGTTATACTAAATATTTCTCATAAACCGAGCAATGGAAAAACATTGGACTATTTTCCATTTTTCCCTTTAATGTTTAATTGCTAGTTTTTTTGTTTATTTTAGGGCATTATCTTGGATTAAAAGGAGTGCTTCCAGAAACTCTCGATGACCGAGGAAGAATCAAGGTAAAAGATGGGGTTTGGAAATAGTTTTCAACCAATAATTGACACGCCTCAGTTAATACCAACCTAGCTATGCTGCCACTATCCCAAGCACAAAGATACTAAATAAAACATAATCAATGACTACTGATGTCTAGAAAAAAGACTAATAATTTGAGATATCTAAAAAAGAAAGTTGTTCGCATTATTTGAGAGAGAAGGCATAAGCATTTTAATTAAGAATTAGTAATTTGTTTCACATATTTTGTTTTTGTTGTGCATACTTTAAATGAAGAATATGCTATGTCCACATCTCTTTTTCACACATAATTATTTTGTGCTTAAAATAAATAAATAAATAAATAAAAACTTAATATTGACTCGTAGTAAGAAAATAGTTCTACTTTTTAATTTTGTGAAAACAATAATTATATTATATTTTTGTCCATCTTTCTACGAATACCACGGTGTGCTGTGTAACCCTTGGACAAAATCATAAAAGAAGGACCAAAAATTAACCTCATTCCTTGGCAAGGAGTCGTTGGGTATAAATAGTAAAATTGGAGATAAATAGACTAACAATAATTATTTTTTCAATGACACTGACTGATTGTGCTATAATATTATTGAAGACTTGAATAATTTATTTTTTTAGCTGTCCTTTCTCTCAGAGGATATGGAACACTGCTCTTAGGAGAATTGGAGTTAGAAGAAGTGCTGGTACTTGGGATCATGAGAATGAGTGCGTAGTGACATATGTTAAGATTATAGGAGAGAGAGAAATATTATTAAACTGATTGTGTGAATTTTTAATATTATATAAAGAGGGAACTCTATTTATAGGGCCTTACAAGATAATAGAAAAAGAAATAACTAATCTAACAAGGAAAAGGAAAGAACTACTAGCAATACAATAAAGAAAGGAAATAACATTATGAATGGAATAACTAGAATAAGGAAATGAGATAAAATATAATTTAACACCCCCCTCAAACTCAAGAAGTCTTGAAGAGCATTCTGAGTTTGGAGAAGAACAAGTTGAGTAGACAAACTAACATGTAGGCGAACGAGGCGGGCGAGCCGACGAGGATGACTGAGTCTTCAATAATTTCAACAAGAAAAACTGGAATATAAAACTGAAAAACTAGAACATGAAAATCTTAGAGAAACTGAAAAAATTGGAACATGAATAGAAAATAGAAAACTGAAACAAGAATAGAAAATTTGGTATGAGTAGAAAAACTGAAATAAAAATCTGGGTAGAAAATTTGAGAAAAGAAAAATTGGAAAAAAAAATTGATCGTCTGAGTAAAAGAAAAAACTGCATCGTCTGAATAAAAGAAACAAAAAAACTGGATCGTTTGAACAAAAGAAGAACTGGATCGTCTAAGTAAATAAAAAAAGATCTGGGATTGTCTGAGTACCCTCCCTCACGTGCGACCTCATACTCGCACATGGAGAGCAGACGGGAATAGGATTACATAGAAATAAAGTTCGGAATAACAAATGGGGAATGGAGATGCTGAGGCTTGAACCTTGAATTTTCCAGAAAACCAGGTTTGGAGGGAAAAAAATGGGGTTTATTTGGCAGGGTACTGGCAACGGGTTTGGTCCGGCGGACGATGATTTCGACTGTTGGTTTCAGATAGTGGCGAGTGATGTTGGCCGGTACACTCTCTGTGCATGGAAGTGTGGGAGTGGTTTGATTGGACTGTACTTGACAAATTTGGAATCATTTATGTAAGACGACAAAGATTATGTGGGTGGTGTGTAATTTTGGGATAGGAAAATGTTGGCAACAAATGGGTTTAATGGTGGTTGAAGCTGCGTGGTGGGTGACAAGAAAACGATTAAATGATGTGATAGGTAACAGTGAGGTTTGGAGGCCCGGCGGACGACAATATACATCGCCCGCCGGCGAACATAAAAGCGTAAAAATCTTACACCTCTGATACAGTGTTAAGATTATAGGAGAGATAGAAATATTATTAAACTGATTGTGTGAATTTTTAATATTACATAAAGAGTGAACTCTATTTATAGAGTTTTACAAGATAATATAAAAGGAAATAACTAATCTAACAAGGAAAATGAAAGAACTACTAGCAATACAATAAAGAAAGGAAATAATATTGTGAATGGAATAACTAGAATAAGGAAATAAGATAAAATATAATTTAACAACAGAATCTAAAGGGACATGGTTTAAAGCTAGATTAAGAAGCCTGGTTTTAACTGCTGCAGTGTAAACTTTATGGCAGGAGAGGAATGCTAGAACCTTTTAGCAGAAATCTCAAAGTTGGGAAGTTGTCTTACTTAAAGTGGAGGAATTGGTGAAAGCTGCTAGCTGGAACTAGAAGGCCATCAGGAATATAAAGTATTGGGAGCTATGTAAGGAATAGGGTATTTGTGATTTTCATATACTCGTATAAATTGATGGATATGAGTAATAACGCGCCATTGGTTTTGGATTTTCTTTTGTTATGCTTGTATTTTTTTTAGTGTAATAGTATTTGGATAAACAATATAGACACGCAGACTATCACGTAGGCGTGCATCGTGACGTGGCAAAAGATGTCAACCACGTCTTATAAACAGACCTCTTTTAAATGCTTAAGTGGATTTTACTTAATATAACGAGAAGGCCATTCAAAATCTAGTCTTGCAAGTTTGTGCAGACGAGCTGAGTACAACTTTGGATGCAATTGTATCATAGCAGTTGAAAAAAACATGGGCAACTGATAGATAGGATAAGAGTGGGTACACAAACCACCTCAACTGCATTAAATGTTTGTCAACTGTATGTAATGCTCCGAATTAAAGGGATAAACAAGATTAAGGATGAACATGCTTAACAAACAACTGCAATGATGGAGGGAGCTTTGGGTTAACCACTCTAGCTCCACTAACGTACTTTCCCCCTATTATATATACAAAGCATCTACTTAATTACAACATTCAAAGTTTTGAGCATTGAATACTAATACTTAAGTAAAAACAAAAGAAATTTCTTCACTTCAGATATTTTCCACTTGTATTCAACAGGTCTAATATGTGTACTAGAACTTACAGACTTAGATAGGAGTAGGTCAATAAAGTCTATAATAAATTTATGTCGATTGTTTTAATGGTTTATTATAGTGTTGGCTTGTCATCCACAATACCAGCTCTTCACAATCTCTCTTTATTAAATCAATCATTATTGATTACGTGATTAATTATTTATTTTAGATTTTTACACCAACAGATTGTATCTTATAAATTGTGTTGGTTTTTTTTTTTTTTTATTTATAAAAGTTCACATTTCACAAAAAAAAAAACAATAATTATTTTTCGTTGAATATGAATTGAAATGGATGCAGAAAATTTGTAAGGAGTTATTATAACATTTGAATTTGATTGGTGAATGTAATAAAAAGTAAAGAATATATTATAAATGTTTTTTTTTATTATTATTATTTTATTGCATTCACCAATTAAATGGAATGGCCAAAAAATTTCCAACTCATTATGTTTTTAATTCATCTTTTTCAGCAATTAACACGTTTAAATACTTTTTACTTTGAAATGTTCTGATGGTTTAAATTGATAGAGATAAAGTAATTTGATAATCGAAAACAAAGGGGAAGAGATACCCAGGACTCTAAAAAGAGCTTGAACGGGTGAAATGAATAGAGTTAGTGTTGAGGCATTTTTAAAGTGATAGTTTGTTAGCTTAATTTTGAGTAATCAGTGAGTTGTCAAAATGTCATATCGTCGTTATAAATAAATGGTGCGAATGTGAGCAACTCTGACTTTAATTCTAGAGGAGCTAAATCCGTAATTAAGAATGTGGTAATTCTCAATCCCCATTCCTTATCATTTTTCCTTAAAACTACCTCAATCTATAATTGCTTGTAAAAAAAAAACTGTAAGACAATTATTGTATATTTAAGTAGCAATTAATTTTGGTGAGTGGGTTGGTTAGCATGGGGCCGGGTATGGAGGGGGGAGACTAAGACCACAAAATTTTAAAATCTCATACAAGAAATTAGTTTAATTTCCTAAAGACGACCTATTTGTGTTATGGTGGGCAAATGAATTAGTCTTCAAACATTTTCCCAAGTAATCTGATTGGATATGTTATAATGAAGTGGAATATATTTTTTGAATAATCTTTAACTAAGAGATAGTGTTTTAGCATAATTAATCTTTCGTAGTTAGTTTATAGGGGAGAAAAAATCAAAAGAAGTAATTCCATTAAGTAAATAAGGAGTATGTGGTTGAAGTAATTTATTTTTTCTTAATAATAATAAATTTGGGTAATTTTTAAAGAGGGAATCAAACGGTAGCATCTCATATAAAAGAATAAATTTTACACTTTTAATTATTTGAGTCAAATTCAGAAATTATAATGGACTGAGTAGTTGAAGTGATTTGAATATAAGGATGCATTTGGCACACTGGATAATAAGGTAGGATAAGATATGATAAAAGCCGTATATGATAAGAGTTGAAATTAGTCGGATAGGAATTATGCTGAATAGGATAGGAAAGAAATCAGTCGGATAAAGATCAAGTGGAATCGGACGGGATAAGGACTAGTTTGATAAAGATTTAATAAATTTTGTATTTGATGGAATTCTGGATTATAAGTCCAGATATTATATAATACAACTTGCTTTTCTTTTAAAAATATATGCAATTTTAATTGTTGTTCACAATATTTTTTTATAAATAAGTTTCGTAAAAAGCTCTTTTAGGAGAAAAGTTAAATGTTACATACAATATTTACGAACTAGGCATTAATTACAGTTTCAAATTCTAATGTTACCCTTTTTTTAAAAAATTAAAGTTTCTTATAAATACATTCATTTAATAATAATAAAAAATACTATATTATACAAAAGAAATAATTTTAGTTGAGTTACTGTGATTTAGAATGGTTAAAAATTTTCATTAATAAATTTGATTGTCTAAAATGAGTAAAGAAAAAGATCAAAATAAAAAAATAATAATTATAAATTAGTTTTTATATTAATTTTGTTATCCTGCAACCATGGAATAAAAATAATACCCCTTATATGGCTGGTATATATTTACTTGGTTCTAAAGCATAAAATGATAATTAATCATGAGTGCAATTCAATCTTGTGTTGCACCAAACAAGTGATAGGTTTAAAATATTATATTCATCCTTGCATCAAACACATGATAAAATTTATTTATCATATCATTTTCAACAACAAATACCGAATAATATTAATTAATCAAATTATACTTTTAATCTCGCGCGGCAAATATACCTTAAATATATAATAGAAAATGTCCCTCATTAATCTATTCTATTGTCATTCTTTTGAATGCTCCGATATCAAAAAGTCAAAAGTTTTTTTTGTCCTTTAATACAACGTAATTGGATGGGCAACTTGTTATATGACCAGCGATTATACAACTTTATTTTCGCAATTCAAAATGTATCAAGCCTCAAGAGCAATAGAAAACACTTGGCACAAGTTTGCAAATTATTTAAACTACTCAATCTTAACCGCAGAATTATTATTCAAATAATTTTTTGTTTCAGTTTCTATTGGACAAATTTAATCAACTATTTAAACTACTCCATCTTAACTGCAGAATTATTATTCGAAATTTTTTTTGTTCCAGTTTCTTTTGCACAAATTTAATTGGTTTCAAGAGCCTCCAAATTGCAAACTTAATTTATCAGTATAAGTAAATTAAGATTAAGAAAGTAACCAGTTATACAAAACACAATCCCTTTTCTGAGTGTCACAAGAACAAAGAGATGGAAGATGGAGTCCCACAATTTTGGTCACTCTATCAAAATCAAAACACTCCAACAAATAAACAAGCTCATGTTAAATCAACAAGAAAAATAAGAGTTAATACAACCACATGTTAATCAAATTAAACTAAAAAAAAACCTATTATATCAAAAAACATCACACCCCTAATTTTACATTAATAAAAAAAAAGTGGTGATATGGCATCCCAAAAATACTTTATAATACTCTCACTTTCTTTCGGTCATTGGCAATCGAGTAAAGTATTTGTTACTTAGTTCGTACAAATCAAGTATAAGTTTATATATAGTCGATCATTGATGATTGAATCATACATTATTAAATTTATACTTGATTCTTCACAATAAAATAACATATGCTTTACTCAATTGTCAAATTTCGAAAGTATTTTCAAGAAAAATACTGGAATGCCGTTATCTCCGCCCAAATAAAAAAAGTTCATTACCTCAAAAAGTCAAAAAACATCATATCGCTACGAAACCCTTAGGCCAAGAAAATCAGCGGCGGATTTAGCCATGATCGTCGCAAATTCATTAAAGCTAATAACACCGTCACCGTCCGTATCAGCCTCATTGATCATCTCCGTCAACTCACGGTAGGTTAACGCCTGTCCCATCTTAGCCATCGATCCCGCCAGCTCAGCAAGCGTAATATACCCGTTCCCGTCCCGATCGAACGATCGAAACACCTCCAATAATTGCTCCTGATTTACGAGGATCTCGTCGTTGACGTACGGCATAATCGTTTTGACCAGTTCGTCAAATTCGACGGCGCCGTTACCGTTAGAATCCATGTTGGCTAATAAGGCGTGGATGTGGTCCCCGGAGGGTTTGAGTCCGAGGGATCGTAGGAGCGCCGCCAGTTCAAGGTGGGTGAGGCTCCCGTCGGAGTCCATGTCGAATCTAGAGAATATGTCTTTTAGCTGTTTTAATTGATCGATTTCGAGGATTGTCATTTTGTTCTGGACCGCTGGTTGGGTGTGAAAAACTGGTGGTTAAGGATAGAGGTTGACCGGCGGTGGAGGAGAGAGAAGGTGGTGGTTTTGGTTTAAATGGGGAGGAGACTGGGGAGGTATTAATTGTGTTTGGTTGCATGGAATAATTTGTTTTGTATTGTTTCTTTTTGTTTTGGGTGTTAATAAAAAGCGCGTCGGTGTATTTAATTTTGGGTAAGATGGGGGAAAAGATGCTTTTGTGTTCATTGTAATTAATAATTATTTAGGAAAAGATATTATTAGAGCCTAAAAATATTAGGCTTCGTCTAATTGCAAAGAGGAAAAAAAAAATTTGAGTTAATTTTGATGAAAATATAAAAAATAAGTTAAATGATAGAAGTCATCTCCTCTTGATTTTTAAGCTTTTTTATGAAGAAATTTTCTTTGCTGGGTGGTGAGTAAAAATTTTTACAAAAAATATTAAAGTATGGAGAATATATATCTTTTCACACAAACTAACGAAATTTATTTTCGTTTTCCATTTTTACAATCAAACACAACCTTAATATTTTAAAATTATTTGTAATGGCTAAAACTTTTTATAAAAAAGGTTATATAAAATGTTATTAAATACAATTTTACAGTAATATATTATTTTTGCAAAATGTTAATATTATATTTATTATTTAAAAGATATGTTAATGTCGGTACGTATTAACTACTTATGTATAAGAAAAAAAATTAAATAAACATTTAATATGGTTTATTGGCTCGGCACCAATATCTTCATGCTGCTTTCCATGAAGATATTGGTGCCAAGCAATGAACTAGTTCAACTTCTTAAGGCAGACATGCACGGAGTTGCTTACCGTAAGAGAGATTGATTTGCTTTTTCCTTTTATTATAGCAAAAAAATAATAATAATGTAGCACTAATTCTCATACATAAGATTATTTTTTTCTATTTATAATAGATTTAATATATATATATATATATATATATATATACAGAGCATTTCTAACAAGGATCAGTCCGTACAGACTGGTCTTTACTCAAAATTTTCTATATATATCTATTTAGAATATAAGCTAACATTTCCACATTTTTTTAAAAAAAAAATGTTAGTAAAAATATTGAAGTTATTTTATATAGATATATTTTTTTGACATAATTTTTTTATATTATAATCGGACAATCACTCTCCGTTCAAAATGAATTTAAAAAAATAAAATAAAAAAACAACTGTATAAAATGAATTCTAATGAAGATAAATGTGATATAAATTTTACATTTTGATTAATATATAAAAGTTGTCCTAGCTAAGTATATCAGTATTTTTGATGAAATATAATATATTTGTCCACTCGTGATGTTTGATGATGAGTTCCAGGAACCTAGCGAATAGTCAACCTGTTTTCATGTGCAGGTTGGACGTACTATATATGCATGGGAATGAATGATTGAGCTATATAGGTGTGTGAGGTTTAAGATATGATAATTGTGCCATATAACTGATGATGAGTATATAGATTCCGGTTTAAATTTATTTGTTGCGGTGGCATATAAAATATGAGTTTGTTTTTTATATGAATTGATTTGCATTTGCACGAATTGATTCGCATTTAAAATTTATCATATGAAATGTAAATTATGATATAATTTTACTTGTTAGCGACTTTTTTTTCCATTCTCAACTTATCAATAAAATTAACTATTTCACAAGATTTAAAAGTGCCGGAATACTTTTCCAATGTTTCTTTCTAGCATTGTGCATGAGTTGGACTTGGACTTATTAGGTGTTACTTTTTCCTCCCATTCTCCTATTTTACTTGTAACAAAAAAAATAGTTTTAGAAATTTAATTTTCATCCAATCTAAACCTTAAGAAATCATGCAAACTGAATTAAAAATATTAAATATGTTCAAGGGAAAAACAATGGAGGCCTGTAATTATCTTGGTTTTTCATATGTCCAATATTCTCTTGGAACCATTACGGTTTTTATTGTGTCGGTTTAAACCTTCCTTTTTTCAATTATGTTCCGATATTACTTTTTCCCTTATTGATCATTTTTTTAAAAGGAAAAAAACTTTAGTGAAGGATTAGAGTGAAAAATTTATTAAAAAAATTATAATGGGTTACACACACAGGGTAACCCCCCCAAATCAAAATGTCCCTTAAAAGATTTCACTTGTCCCTTAAAGGAATTTTGCCCGCCACCCTCGAATTCTTTTTTGAATACTTGCTTTTGATTTGATTATGTTATATTGGCATCACCATCATGCTGCTTTCAATCTCTTTTTAGAAAAAAATTTATCATGTTTATATTACCGTCCCTTAAAAAATTAATCAATTATATTGTTAAAATAGTACTAACAGGATTCAAACCTTACTTATTCATGTAAAAAATATATAATCATACTATTTAAATTAGAAATCATCGGTAAAATGAATCAATTTGACGAGGTTTCCCTTCAATGATCTTTGTTTACTTACTTTTGTAGGAATCAATTTCCGTAGTCATATTCTTGAATATCTTTTATGTAATTTAACTTCAATACAAAATGGAAAAATTGAGGAGCCTTCTTAACCATGCCTTAAGCCCAAATCTAAACAGGCCAAGGGGTTGGGCCCATTTTCCTTTATTTTTCGATCTTTTCTAAACGGATTTTATCTAGTTTAAGCTAAAAAGTTACATTGGCCTTCACTTTTTATTTTATCGGGGATTGTGGATTTTATATTTTTTTGGTAAACAGGAGATTGTGGATTTTATTCTTTTTAATTATTATAAAATTTGTAATATCTTCAGAAAAAAAAATCGTTTATTTTCACCAATTCAATAACCGCACAATTTTAGCTGTTGAAAAAAGGGGATCCATTTCTAATTTATTTGTTAAGAAATAAAAAATTGGGCTTACTGACAAAAGCATAAAAAATAAGGAAGCCAATCCCACTGTTTAGCACCATAATAAGTTCAATACTTCAATCTCTTCTTCTCTGTTACGCTTAAAAATGATCGGAAAAAAAAGTGTTCTTGTTAAGTTTCTGTTCCCCATCATCGATCAAAATTATAATATACTTTCTCTATTTCAAATTAAAAAGTCTTATTTGAATATTAATTTTATAAACTTCATGCAATCAATTAAAAATATATACATAAGTTGAGTGTCAAGTCCATTGCTTAGCTAAAAGTTTAAATAATCTTCAGGTTTAAAAAAAAACCTTGAGGGGTGACAAAGTTTCACTTGCAGTTGCATTCTTTATTGGCTTTGTATAATTCCAAAGGCTATGTGAGAAAATTTTAAATAGGTCCTCTTATAAAAATCAACCAAAAATCTCATATAACACAAAAAGGTTGTACTCATTGGAGGGTTTTTTCTTTTTAGTGTAATTTTTAGAGAAAAGTAAATATGGAGAGGCGTGGGAGAAACATAGATGAAAATATAAAATGGTAAAAGAGTATGAAGTAGGGCTTAAACAGGAGAGGTGTGGTGCTCAAAATATAAAATTCTTCCAAACTCATCTAGGTCCTATGGATACATTTTTGGACCCTTTTATTATTAAAATATTAACATATACTTTGATTTAAGGCCCCCATATAACAGATTTGGGCCCTATTGTCGTATTGGGCCATTACAAGTGCCCACTCTACACACTCGTAAGATCAGCCCTGTCCATGATTCTCACTTCGAATCAGCTTGTCGTGAGTTCGATTTACCACCCCTCTGTAGTCTATATTATTGGTAAATTTTGAAAAGAATAAACTTAAACTGTTATATTTTTAAAATCGAAAGGAGACTATGGGGCTTACTTTTGAGATAGGGAAAAAGCTTACAAAGGGTAAATAGAAGAAGAATGTACAAAGTACTACCTATGTGTTTAGATGAAATAATTCTAAAATTAATAAAAAAATTAAATAATAAAACTTAAAATTCTATCATTTAAAATTCTTTCAATTGCAATTTTTTATGTTTGGATATCTTATATGTAGAATTTAAAAAATGACATAAATTACCATTTCACTTGTTTTAAGTAGGAATTTGAAGAACAACACCTCATATTATGAAATTTTAAGTCGGAATTTGTAAAAATCAAAATTTAATAAATTTATTCGTGTAAAATTTCAAAATCTTCACTAATTTTACCAAACGGCGGAATTCCACTTTCTTACGCTCCAAATCCCAACTTTTATTCAAACTTCAAGGTTTTTTCCTCCATCCAATCACATGGTTACAAAATTTTATCAACAGCCTTTTGCAACAGAGATGGCGATAAATTAAGGGCTCCATGTGTTTGCTTGGGAGTAAGACAACATATGATTCCACCTTAATCAGATGGAATATATGTCTAGTGCTCAAATTACAAGAGGAAAATGTATCAACTTGGAATATATATATATATATATATCTGTGTGTGTGTGTCAATTTAATTCTCAAGCTTCAACTGAATCACCATCACATATTTCAAACATCTAATTACGAATGCACTCGATATGATTATTATGTTGATGAGCCCTTAAAAATAAATTAAAAAAAAATAAATCAATCAAACCAGCTGAATCATGGCCATTTACGAAGCTTCCAATCAAACCTCTATATACATACAACTAAATGCAAAGCTTTAGATTATAACATGAAACAGAGCACACAAAATCTTAGAGGTACTTGAAAACCAAAACATCTCTTTAAGCTATAGAACTACACACTAATCATGCATGTCTTACAATTCAATTCAAAACAAGATTCACAGACTCATAGTTCATAATGATCGAATACGGTTGATTTCCTCTTCCCCTCCTTGAGTAGTACTCAAAGAAGAACTAAATGAAGGAGCAACAATAACAGAGGAATAAACCTTAGAACTTCCAAGTGAAAGCCTCAAAAGCCCCTCCCTTTCTTGATCACCACCACAATAACTCACAAATCCATTTTTACACTCGCTCGAAGAACAAACAATAGTTTCTTCCACAAGCGCGTCAAAATCCTCACCATTACCAACACAATTACTCTCATTCTGAATAATTCTATTAAAATTGCGCGACAAAGACTTTTGCAAATTCTTCATAAAAGCATGCTTAAGAAGCTGATAAAGCCTCGGATTCTTACCCAACAAATTACAATTCTCTTCATGGGTGGTAATGATTCCATTATGTGCAAAATTTGTCTTTGCATTTCTCCCTCTTAAGAGCCGAGCCGCACTATCATAAGCCATGGCAGCTTCCTCAGCCTTTTCAAAAGTGCCTAGCCACAGCCTTAGCTTTTGTGAGGAGTCTTTGATTTCAGCTACCCATTTGCCTGAAGGCCTTTTTCTCACTCCAAGGAACCTTCTTTCTTCATTATTGATATTATTTGATCTTTCTAGAAGGTTAACTGGTTGTGTTTTTTGAACAATTTGAAAGGTGCTTGGCGTTTGATGAGGCATTGGTGAAGGGGCCGGGGTTGTTGAGGGGTGGTGAATGGTGAGATGGGGTTGGTTTTTTGGATTGATCGAGTGAAAAGTTAGAATGGGAGATCACAAATGATATTATTGTTATAATTGGATGGTGATAGGTGATAGATAATGGCATGATGATTTGTCTCATTAGTGTTATTTGCTTGCATAAAACTATTTTTTTTTAGTGCTCAAGATTTAATCTGATTTAAGGGATCTAGCAAGTTGTTGCAAGAATAAAAAACAAGTCGTTTAGTTCAAGTGATAAAATGTAGACCAAATATATAAATCGTATACATTTTTCAAAATTAATAAAATAGAAAACTTCTTGAACGAAAAAATAAAAAGTAATTACGTAGTAAAAGTCCGCACTTAAAATTTCAAAATACAAACTTTCACTTAAAATAGAGTTGCATTTATTGCAGTCACCATGTTATCAAGTATTAGTAATCTCTAAGTCATTAGTTCAATTCCTTTATTAAAATTTATGCCACCAACTCATTTTGGATTTGATAAGTTTGGTTCATCATGTTCTTTTAATAAATTTTAGTTTAAAATATCAATTAAGTTAAAATTAATATATTCTTTTATGTATGAAAGTAAAACAAACAAAAACATATCTGAGAGCGAAGGAGTTTTTAGTTCCTGCCCATACAATTTCAATGCATAATCCCTCCTACACCCATATATGTAGGGAATTCCACAATGAATGATTAACAGCGGCTCCAAAGACAAATATGGGGTATATTAGTAATTTGGGGAACTACTAAAAGGTAATTAATGATACAAGGTGCATTAAGCTTCTGTTTCTTTAGTTGAAGAAATACTAAAGAAACAAACCTCCACAAACATATAAATAAAAGTATAAAACCATACAAACAAAAGCTTATTTCAAACAGTATATGGATTATTAAAACAAGGGTAGTGATAACATATGCCCTAAGAGCACATGATAAACACCTAATTATAGAAAGAATAAAAGCCCAACATGCATTTAATGCTACATTGATTTTCACGCAAAGACCTAATTCTTGCTATAATTAGGTGTTTATCATGTGCCCTTAAGGCACATGTTATCACTACCCTTAAAACAAATGTTAATAATACCCCTAGGTGGCATTACGTGCATACAAGGGCCATCAAACAAAAATCATTCCTCAAAAGTCCAAAAAAAAAAAACACACACAGACGCCCACGTTTCCATCTCCTCATAAAAAGCTTAAGAAAAATCATTTTTAGCATTTGTCACGTAATAAATTAATGTTTAGCATTTGTCATATAATGGGTGTCTTTTTTAGTTCCTAAGAACATCCTCTTTGATCATCTCCTTCCTAACTTGCCTACTTGTGATTTAAATACACTTTGTTTAATTTAAACTGCTAGTGTATTGTTATTATCAGAGTAAACTTTCAAGTTTCAGAGTTTTTGTTAGATTCTTCGTGTCCCTCTATTTAATTACTCTCTCTAATCAATTTCAAAAGTTTAGCCTTTTTATATTTGGGGTGTAATTAACTTGAAAAAGAAGTTTGTATAATGCCCATTCTTGTCACATATTAATATAAGTGTCTTTAAAAAATTCAAAAATATAAAGTGTCACAATTTTAGAATGCTAATATTATCACTTTATTTTTTATTCGCTAAATGTCTTAAATACATATTATACTCATATTTTAAAAAATTAAACTTCCAACCTATGTTAAATAGACACAGATTCACGTATAACAATTAAATTATTTTTTTATTCAAAGTTGCTTGAGTTATTATCTTATTATATTATCTGCGAAATACAAGCACGATGTGATCCTCATTGGAGCAATTGAGCAAAGTGGACAAATTCTAGACTTTAGTGGGCTAGACTCTAGAGGCCGAACACACTATTATGCGGCGGGTAAGTGCTTCACTAGTTCACTCACTTATACCGGTATAACCGAATGAAGTACGGATGACATGCCATATTATCCATTATTCATATGCTTTTTCAAATAGAAATCTTTATTTTTTCCGATTTTTCAAAATAATACCGCTATTTTTATTATATAAGTATATACGAGTTATCCTATTTTTTTTGTTGATATGAAAATTAACTCAATGTTCAAAATATATCTGACTACATAATTATCTTCTAATTAAAACAAAAATATTTTACAGGTTATAAATCGAAGAAGCAAAATAAAATATTATAAAACATATTAAAATAAATATTTATTTTCTATAGCAAAACTTCATACTTAAATAATAATTATTTTTAATTTCTCATGTGTAATGTTAAAAAGTTTGCCTTAAAATTATAACATAAGAAAATAAATATAAATAACAAATCAAAGTTGAAAATTGTTACCATTTAAATTTAATATGGTCTCAAACCATTCATACTAGCAAATCACATGTGTTATAAATATGACTTAACTATTTCTCTTTTTTTTCATTTTTTATTCTTTTTAAAGACGTTTGCTTTTTTGGTTTAGTTTTAAAGATTTTGATAAATTGGGTTAATTTGTGCCAGTAATACATGTTTGCTTTTTTTAAAAGGGTGAGAGAAAATATATATTATACAACATTATGGATATTTTATTAAAAAAATATTTACAATATAAATAATCTATTTCGAATACAGATTATTTTAATCCAATACGTATTTATTTCATATTTAAAAACACTTTGGGCCTATTTGATTGATATTTTAATTTGAGTTTTTGGAAAGCATGAAAGTAGGTTGAAAAGTGAATTTAGTTTTTGTTGAAGGCTTTTTTTAACTAATTCAAAAAAACTCAAAACATATTCACAATAGATCTTATTTTTATAGATCTTGATAAGTAGGTTTTAAATATATATTTTTTTTATCTAATTTTAAATTTTGGATTTAAAATTATGGTGTTTTAATAATTTTACGAGACAAAAAATAAAATGAAATAAATTTTAAAAAGTGTGAAATAAAATTGACTTTTGAATAAAAAACTAAAAACAGGAATTTTAATGGCTTCATTTTTTTTTTTTTTAATATTTGTTCAAATAAATATCTACAAAAGTTCATAATATTAAAATAGGGAACAGATTCGAATTTTTCTGATAAGCCTAACACCGGGCCCTTTTGTGTGTGTATTTCTTTGTACAAACGAAAAATTGGAAAAAAGCTTAGAAGTTTACAGTGTGCCCGCCTTTTCCTCCTCTCTTCTATGGAAGCTACCAGAAGGAGAGGAACGTGTTTGGCTCCAATGGAGTCCCTTTCGTCGTAAGGTGAAAAACGCATAATCTAGGTTTTACTTTCTCCTCCTCTGCATTTTTGTCTGCAACAATCGATTCGACACACGTGGCTACTACTATTATTCTCTCAAACACTTGTCTCTCCTCAACTTTCCTCGGTCAAAAAACTGGAAGCTCCTCTATCTCTCTCTCTCTCATACACGCGCACACTCACAAACATGCTTGTATATGTGTCTATTTATTCTGTATGTGATAATATGAAATGGAGAATCTAATGTAAATTGATAGACTCGCATACTCCTGTCAACATTTTTGTATGTCAATTTCCGCTCCAACATTACTAGTTGAGTTACTTTGTTTACCTGCATAACAGAGTTTTGATTTCTTGTGTTTTCTTTTGCCTATGATATTCGTTCATCTAAGCTCTTTACTTGCATTTGTGATTTACTGATGTTTGTTCACTCCAGTTCAAGTTGTGTGAATTCAAAGAGGATGAAACCTTGCGGATTAACTTTTAGAAGCCTAAAATGTGCAGTGGATACGCCTTACGAAGGTACTTAATTATCTTAATGATGTAATGGAATGCAAATCCAATTTAAGTTTATTTCCTGTACTTAAAAATATAAATAAATTAAGGAAATTTGAAATCAAATCATGATGTCCTTTGTAAATGCCTTGGTTACTGCTGTCTAGGATTTAAAATTTAATGAACATGAAGGTGTAGAAGATGATTATTTGTCATGTGTTCCGTTACTCCCATCTCAAATTAAGAGCCCTATTAATTACATATAATTATATGAATTAATGTGATACGTTAACATTAAAATTTCTATGACAATGGCTAGCAACTAAGCTCAGGTTCAGAGTTTTGTTTGTCCCTCCCTGCCTTTAGATAGGAGACAATTACGAAAGTTAGTTGTATTCATTAATAGTTTTTTAATCAAATATTTGGTAATACTTTACTTGAGCAACTTTTAGAATGTTATATGCTGTAGCGGAGCTGAAATAACCTTGGCACCAACTTCCGCTTCAAGTTTTATATTTTAGGAATGCTAATTCAATATGAATATCATTTGCGAAAGTGAGACGTATAAATGACACAACTACTTCGATCGCTTTGAACTTGTCTTGAACTGATGGGCAATCATTTTGTAGACCAAAGGGTAAAGGCGGAGCAATGACTCAATAAATGCAAGGGATTGAAAGAAAAGCTGGTTGTCATAGTGTCAAGTGTCTCTCCTGGATAATTAGTTATCATTATCAAAAGCAAAAACATACTTGGTTGTTATTGAAAGAATATTGGGCATCGTGAATGTTTGTATAAGCTGTGAGATCCTGTCTTACATTACTTCTCTTCTGACCAACATTCGTACTATCGAACAGTTAATTGTTGATTTTTATGCCCAAGAATACATTTTCACGACTAGGATTCAGTGCAATTTATTTGCTTTTTCATTGGTATTTTGTTGTTGATTCCGATTTTTCTCTTACAGTTTTGACATGTGAAAGCTTGTGTTTGCTAATGAGAAATGAAATTGCCTTTGTTCCCCTATGAAAATTACAAGATTCATCCACTTCTAACTTCCTGAGCGATTATTATCGAAGGTAGTTTGACGGAGAATGCCTACTGTATCAAGTTGATTTGGATTTAAATGCGATTGACTCTTCAAGAACACACTTGCAGATGAGGGTTTAATCATGCATATGTTGCTTGAAGGAGAGGCAAAGCTAATTACACCTCAACCATGTCATGTTATTCCAGCATAGTGCATCTAAAGCTTCAAAAACAGTGATGAGTTCAATTTACTTGTGCATTGTCTCCTCAAGTTGTTGGTGTCTGACCCTTGCATTTTGCTGTACTCCTGTCACATTGTATCGATTGCTTGTTTTCTTTGTTTCTTCAGGTAATATTTCCAAATTTCCTCGAGTCAATGTTTGCGATCCATATAAGTGCCTTGGTATAAGTAGAGATGCTTCTGAGGAAGAAGTTTGGGGTGCTCACAACTTTTTGTTGAATCAATATGGCGGTGATGAGAGAAGTGCAGAATCAATAGAAGCTGCTTTTGAGAAATTACTGATGGCCAGCTTCAGAAATAGGAAGAGAACAAAGATAAATTTGAAAAGCAGGCTAAAGAAGAAAGTAGAGGAGTCTCCATCTTGGGTGAAGAACTTGCTCAGTTTTGTGGAAGTTCCTCAAACTGTGATTCTTCTTAGAAGATTGTTCCTCTTTACATTCATGGCATGCTGGAGTGTGATGAACTCTGCTGAAAATGGACCTGCTTTCCAGGTTTGTCTACATCTCATTTGTTTGTTTATAGTATATGCTTGACTTGCTATTTAATGGCCGCTTGAATGTGGGTGCATGTGAGAGAAGATTGCACCTTAGGAAGTGTTATTTCAATTAAAACTTCTATCGAATGCATTTGACTAGGGGTGGTACTCGGTCGGTTTTGTTTGGTAAGTGACCTATACCAAAACCATGATGCTCTGTATTTTTGGTTTTCGGTATTTTCGGTTATCGGTTTTCAAAAACACAAAACCAAACCCCTGCTTTTTTGGAATTTTCAGTATTTGAACTATTTTGTTTTTTCAGTATATATACTTAATTTTATTTTTAGCATTTTTCTCGAGGCAAGGAATACAATTATATTATTCAATCTTTACATATGAATTATGATGACTTAATTAACATAAAAATGATAATATCACACAAAACCTTAAACTAAAAAGATACAAATTTTAAGAATTAGGCTATGAGTAATTAATAATCTCACAAAATCTCATGTGGCTCATTAGATAAATTTATATATATCATGACAATACGGTTATTATTTTAAGAAGAAACTTTAAAGTTATAGCACATAATATAGTAAAGCCAAAAATATAGTAATCTATACTTTACCCTTATTTTTGGTATTTTTGGTATTTTGGTTTTTGAAACCAAAACCAACCCAAAGAAAATCGGTATTTTTGGTTTTTGGTATTTGAATATGGGGAACCAAAGACTAATTTTTCTGGTCGTTTCGGTTTTTACCATACCAATTCCCAACCCTACATTTGACAGCGAGTTGTTTGACTTGGTGCTCTTTTGTCATTAGGAGTTTGCGAAGCTTTTACCCTTTCAAAATTTAATTGAAGTTGAGCAGCGATTTCAAAATTTGCCTCCCAAAAATATCTTAAAAATGATTACCACCATAATTCGGGACTGTGGATACCAATCCTAGCAGTATTGTTGTAGTTTAATGACATGTTTATTGCATTTCTATTGAAAAACTGTTTGCCTTCGCATAAAGGTAAAACCAATCAATTTGCATGCTTGAATGATTACAATGTTTCAAATGTTGAATACTTTATTTTTTTTTATTTTGAATCAAATTCTTACCAATGTGAGTAAATATTCATTACAGTGGTTGAAACGATAATCTGGCATATAGATTTGTTATTTGTCATTGGGTTTGTGACGTAAGGGCTAGGATTCCCATGCACGGATAGCTAATTACAACTTAGTCGTTGAAGTGATCTGAACCTTTAATTTCGTTATCTAATGGTTATTGTTTAATTGGGTGAATCTGTACCATGTCATTGTTACATCGGTTCTATCCAATAATTTTTCTGCCAATGCAGGTGGCGCTCTCTTTGTTCGCTTGCATATACTTCCTTAATGAAAAGACAAAGAGCTTAGTTAGAGCTTCCATAATTGGGTGAATAGATTCAATTTAGGTTCTTGTTCTTTTTTTTCCTCCTCCCCTTATCCTCAGCATTCTTGGTTGACATTTTTCATTTTTGTTTTAATATCTTGCAGATTGGGATCTCTGGTGGCAGGCTGGGTTTGTGGTTCATTATTGGTTCCATGCATTCCTTCAGTTTTAGTTCATCCTACTTGGACACTTGAACTCCTCTCATCACTTGTCGCTTATGTCTTCTTGTTTCTGGGCTGTACCTTTCTCAAATGAAGTCCCTACTATAGCCAGCTTGGATTAATTTCAGGTTTTCCTTTTGAAAGCTAAGTTTCTTCCTTCTGAAAATTTGGACCTAGATCAGTTAGGTAGTATATAAGAGGTTTCTATTCCTTCTGAAGATGTAGAAACCTAAGTTTAGATGTTACATAAGTAGGTTTTTCCATTCCTTGTTAATGCTTTTGAACTAGATTAAGTTCGCTAGTATATATACAGATTTTGGAACTAAATTAAGCTAGCTAGTGTATACATTAGATTTTGGAACTAAATTGAGTTAGCTAGTATATACATATTGATACTGTTTCTGACTTTGTTTGATCATATACCTATACCAGACATTTTGTAATCTTGTTTAATAGTAAAACCATAGAACTATGAATTATCATACCTTCAATATCAAAGATATGGATCTTCCAAACTAAAATTACTATATTTTACAGTTTGAAACACAGGTGCGATCCAAACTCCAGAAGCTTTCAATTTGCAATTAAAACTAGAATAGTTCAAAATTTAGGTGTATGTGGAATCGTGCATTCTTCAGTGTTGTATCTAAACAATATAAGATATCCGTGGGACGCAAATGAACAACACTGTAACAAGATAATTAGCCTTAACAGTCTTGAATAATAAGGTCCACAACATTAAAATCCAGCAGACCCAGATTACTACAAGATTAAATAAACAAACCAAAAGGTTTAATTCCTGGATGTTATAGGCTAAGACTACCCTAATAGACACGTAGCAAATCTAAAAAACCTATTATGGAATGCATAGGATAGAAGAGAAGAATAGCATATGCATTTTAAGGTCAAGGGTAAGGTTTATGTAATCTGGTGAAGCGATCCGCTTTGTTGTTTCTGGCAGCACAGCAACCAATGGAGTAGATTAAGATGATAACTAGGATAATGAAGAAGTTGATGAAGGCCAATTCTTTCCATTGTTTCTGAATGTTGGATAAAACTCCGGCCTTGCATGAGTTACAGTCAAAGCACAGCCTTTTCTGATCATTGCTCCATGTTTTGCAATCGTTGTCTGGCACTGCTGGCCCTGATTTTGGCGTTTCCCAGTAGGTTGCATTCTTGAATGCAAAACCACAGGATGCTGGTGGCTTGCAGCAGCCCGACTGAAATAAAAGAAAAGAAAAGAAAAAAAGAAAACATGAAACACAAATTTTTTTGCCTAACAAAATTTTGGATAGTTAAGGAATTCAGAAGCAGTTCATATATATTTATTTTTTTCAGAAAATGAATTTGGGTATTTAACTATTAGACTGCGTTTTACCGGATGCAATAGCTTACTGGTTTAAATACAAAATATCATCAATTATTTGAAACTTAGCATCATCAATATCCTTTATACTCCCTGTAATGAATTTTCGGGGTGCAGCACTAATCTCCAAGACCCAACTGAGCCCACTATAATGAATTTTAGGGGTGTTAGGACACCCGGTGCAGACGTAAACTCTTGCAAAAGAAGGAAAAAAAGAAGGAAAAAAAAAAGCTCTTGCAAAACAAAGAAATCCACAGAAGAAAAAATCTTATATGCATGAAAATATATATACTAAAATGCAGAGCAAAAACATTAGTAGAAAAACTTGAGTAACAATCATCAAAAAGGAGATTATTAATCCACAAGGGTTTTGAGGAAGAGTCGGCAATTATGCTTTGTAGATGGGTGTTTTACAGGACCAAATAAACCGTACTTGGGATCAAAATTAGTGTTTTGTTAAAAAGACAGAAAGATATATTCAGACTTCGTGAGAGTAGTAATTCCACATAGTACGTAATCCATTAAGATAGAAAACACTATTATTTACAATGGGACAATTAATAGATCGAAGAGTAGGAGAGACATCTCTATAGATATCAGGATAGAGGGAGAATTATATATATACATATACCTGTAATACTGGCAATTCCTTTTCATAAAAATCAGCGGCCATAGGATGAAGATCAAGACTTCCACAAACACGAACATCAATCAAACAACTCTTAATATGCTCCCAATTCTTCGCATTAATCACATACTTCTGCAACCAATGCGAGTAGTCCCCTAGCCTATACTCCTTATACCCCTTCCCTGACACCACATTCCCAACCCCCTTATTCGTCACAACAACAGCAAAAATCGTGAAGCAAATCAACGCCACAATTGACAAAAACATCACCGCCAAGTACAAATACAATATTAATTGGACTCTACAACACGCGCCGATCAATCCAAGCAACGAAACGGCCATAAGGAACAAACCGGTGAAGAGGAGAGGCATTTGAATTACTCTCTGGCATAACGATCCGTCATGGACCGAGAACCATAGCGAATATCCGATGGCGACTATAGATATGATTAATGTGATAGTGTTGAGGATTGTTATCAGAACGTTGCTTACTCGAAACATTGCAGAGACAGAGAGAGAACGAGAGGAATTATCACGTTCGTAGAGAGAGAAAACCTTAGGATTGTGAATAGAGCGTTGCTTACTCGAAAGAATGGAGAGGGTGATGGGAGAGTTTGTAACTGTCTAATTTTAAGACGGTTTAAGTTGGAGGTGTAGAATTGGATTTGAAACTTATTAGCACGTTTGCCCCTCGTTTTCGGATTGAATTACGACAATGTTTCTTCTTTTATAGTACAACTAGAATTCGGCTAGTAACGAGTTTTCCACGTGGACGAGGAAAATTTGTTGACGGAAGGACGAAAATGTCCCTACCGTTATGTTTTGGAAAGACGTGGGGACCACTAACTGTCCAGGTCAGTAAATCGAGCACGCTTCTGGTTTTTCTTTTTTACGGTAATTAAGATGAATTAATCCGTTCTTTTGAGTTTACTGCAGGAAAATATTACAACCGTTTTTTTTTTTAAATCAATTTTGGTAATTTTTTTTTATAAGTAATTCGTTTGTATTAATTTTTATATAAGAACGAGAGGATGAGTAATGAGTTTGTCCGATTGATATAGAAATGTCTTAAGTTTTTCTTTTTCTTTTTTTTTTAAATAATATCTAAAGTCTTTTTGTTTGAAATATTACTAATCCAAGAAGAAAGACGATCAAACTCACGAACTTGGCTCCTCTCTATTATTCTTATAATCTAATTTTATCTAAGAGAGTATGGTTCAACAGTTAAACGGATGAATTTTTTTTTATGAACTTGGTTGAGATGATTGATAAAGCATTTTTCCATTATAAGAAAAATACTAAATCAAAAATTCATAACTTTATTAAACTACATTAATAATGTAAATAGCGGACGAAAGGGATCGAATTCACATGGAACAAGACTTGGGATTTGTATTAATTTAATTGCTTTTACTACATAAAAATAACATTATATCCAAAATTAAATTGCACACTAATTTAATACGAAAAAAAAAAAATTAGTAAGATAGTTGGAGAAAATTATAAATACTCTTTTGCTTTAAATTACATCTGATAAAAAGTACAGAGAACACTCCATAGACTTGCACGTGAAAGTTTTTTCCATTCCTAACCCTCACAATATAATTTAAATGAAAAGATATATCAGGTAACAATACAAATAACATTACCACATAATATTGTATCACAAAAATTAAAGCTCAAAATCTCATTATATTCTTTCATCATAGGTATATATTCACTAAAAATAAAAATAACCTTTACGCCGCATCACATAATGAATATTAGGAGTTTTCAACTAAAATCGCATATAATCTCTCAAAAAGGGTTGCATAATGGGAGTTGGGAAATAAAGGTAAAAATTGAAGGTTGATAGCATATTTTTTTTCTTTTTTTTTAATTAAGAATGATTCTATAAATAGGAGAAGAGTTAGGATTTAATAAGGAAAATATAGAAAGAGGTTAAATAAGGATTAAATTATAAACGAGCAAGGAGTGAGATATTAAATTGATGCTAGGGTTTTATTTTTTGGTATATAGCTACCACATCTTGACAGTAGTTTTGGGACTATTTTCGGTAAAGTAAACCTTTGAATTTGAGAAACATCAAAACAGGAAAGTTATAGGTGTTCAAATCTTCTTTCCAACCATATAAAGAACTAAAAAATCCGAGTTTTGGGCGAAAAGATATGCTCAAAATATCGAATTACTACATAACTTTCCTAAATACAATTATTGTTTCGAGATTGCTTTAATTTGCTTCTTCTTGACTTCAATATTTTATTCATTCAATTCAACTATTTTTCGATCTTTTCCTTACTAACTCTATAATTATTACGGCATACTAAAAATAAATAAAATAAATAACTTTTACAACTTAAAGTGGGCAAACAAAGATTAATAAGTGGTATAAAATATGCATTAAATCGTGCACATCAATGATCTCTATACTAAGTATATCATCTACATAAAATTCCATCAAGAAATAAAGTATGTGTAATAAAAATTTGATGCATAGGTTTATTTTTGATCATTAACTTTTTGGATGATCTACTCTTTATAAAGATCATCTTTACCATATTTTATGAAAAAATTCATTATTTTAACCCTCTAAACTTCATTAGACGAAATTGAACTTAAAGGTGATGGGGAGGACTAAATCCGAAACCCCCACTCTCCCAAGTGGAGTCATGAGTTTAAATTTCATTTAAGGTAATATTTACGTTTTGAAATTTAGGAAAGTATTTATAAATGTTAAAACTTATTTCGAGAACTATTTATGTTTTGAAATTTAGGAAGGTATTTTGATACTTTAGGAAATTATTTTGATAATATTTATGATGAATAGGGGTATATATATGACTTTCAAAAAATTTAAAAGCAAAAGGAAATATTATATGTAGATGAAATAGTTTCACTTTTCAGTTTGTGAGAAAGAATTAATGTGTTTGAATGCTGAAACATTTCTGTCAAAAAAGAAAAAGAATGCTGAATCATCAAAACATACTCAATTCTCTCTATCTCTCTCTCATTTTGGTGATTTTTTTCGGGTCAAAGCATACTCATTATGGTAATTGGGATTGTAATAAATTGTTAAATTACTTAAATAATGTGTCGTTTTTCACAAGACAAGCAGCAGAGGCAGAACCACAATGAAACAACTAGCCAAAACCAGTCCAATGACATACAACCCAGAACAGAACACCAACTATTTAATACTCATGGCTATAATGGTGTACTTTTATTTAATAGCAACTGATAGTGTCAACTTATTCTTCTTTTCTTTATTTACCCGAGGAAACCGGGAATTGAAATAAGGATACTATTAATGTAGCTGGTGAGACTTGAACTCGGATCTACTGCAGCATGTAATGTTAAACTTATTCAGATAGCCCTGCATCAGAGACTATCAATTGCCATACACACCAACAAAATCAACATCTCTAGACCCCACATATAAGGACCCACTGAGCTGCTCTTGAATCACATTAATCGAAGTGTTAAAATACTGCTCTTGCAAACCAAAATTTCTAAGCACATTCCCATATGCATTGAACCTAAACCCTTGAGGGGTAGTAATCAACCTTCCTTGCTGATTATTCATAATATTCACCGCCACCCAAAAATCACCCAGTGGAGTCCTCTTTATCTTATTGGGATTCCCAGGTAAATTTAACAGAATATCACTTGTACCTCTTTTAAGACCTGCCACCCAAAATCTTATAATTCTCTTGGCAAATAATTCGGACACGACGACAAACGACCCGTCCAAGCTGGCCGCAGGCCCAACGGCCACAAATAGTCCCCTCAGCAAAACCTTAACCTCTTTCGTCCGCGGGTCATATCTCATTAATCTTCCAGTTGAATCAGGCACAAAATTTGGCTGGGTGATGTTTCTGCACGTATAATTTTTGTCACATAAAAAAAACATTAAATTGAAACAAGCGTGTGGGGACTAACATTGAGGGATTAGGCTTGTATAGAGTGATCAAAGACTTGAAAAATAGATGGTTCAATGACAGGTAACATTTTTGTGAGGCAATCGCCACTTGTTAAAATTTGAGGCAACCAATTTTAAGCTGAAGGTTTAGATTTAATACTTTACGGTAGAGAATGATTGGTAGAGGGATCCAGATCCAAGAGTGAGAGTTGGACGTGTATATACCTTAGCTCGAAGGTGGTGCTAGAGTCGGTGAAATAGACGGATCCGGTAATTTGGTCAACGTCGATGCCATTGACTAAGCGAAATGGGACGCCTTCAGCACCGGTGGCTAGCCTGGTTGCAAGACCTCCGTTGGGTCCGACTACGTGGAGACCGAGGTAGGCGTCAGCAATGTAGAGGTCTCCGGATATGGAGTTGAAGCTAAAACCAAGTGGCCTGCCACATATGGGTCCCAAATCTGGGTTTTTGGTGCCATCACACAATTGCTTTGTCCTGAACATGAAGGTACAAAGATTTACTAGAATGTACGGATACGAAAACTTAAGGTGAATCAAATTTTTTTGTCCCTTTTAATTAATGACTTGTTACCTTTGGGTTGAGGTGGTGGCGAAATCTATAAAACCGGTATTGGGACCAAGCCACTTGAGAACTCTACCATCAGTGACCACTATATAAGGCCCTCCACCCCTTGGATCGAATGCAACTGACTCTGGCCCCGTTAGTGTTGGCGGGAGCTGGATTTTGCTAAATGTTGAACCTAATGCAAAAGGAAAAGAGAACAGAATAATGAAAATAGAAAGCATTAATATTGTCATTGTTGTGGGACTACTCTTCTTGTTATTGCAAAACATCAGCCAATTCCATTCTATTTATATAGCCAGATCCATCGACCACAAGTACTAGCTTATTATATATATATATATATATCCATACATATATCCATACAATTCAAAATGATTAATTTTATTAACGGCTATGACGTTAACATCTTTGATTCACGTACGGGGAGGAATGGTGCACTGAGAGATAATTTTGTTTAAGGGCCATGCATAGACTATATCTTCATAAGATTATGCGCACAAAACGAGTATACGTTCATCTATTATTTCCCTTTCAAATTGATAGCATCATCTTGCATTTTGGTATTTTTTTTTTAAGAAAACAATAATTTCAACTGCATAAATGATTAAAAAATATAACTTAACTATCATTTTGAGATTGACAATCACCTTGTATCCTAATTCACATCCTCTTTGTCTTTTTATAAGGTACGTGGCCGTGAATTCGATACATATGGACTTGGAATTGACCCTATTGCTAATACAAGTGGCAAGGACAGACGGACATATTGACAATACTGACAAAGCCGCTTGAAGGTGGGCAAATGCCCACCTTAATTTTTGAAATGTGTCTCTCTTTTTAGTCATTGTCTTTTTTTTTTCTTCCTTTTTTCTATAAACATAAATTTAATTAGCTGTAATAATTTAGAAGTGGCCCACCTTAATTTACGATAAAAATTACACTTTTGCCTACCTTATTTTATTTTTTTAATAAAATGTAAGTTTAAATCTCTTCTTCTTACTACAATAATAACGAGAATCCTCCCATTCCAAATGTAATTCGAACTCAGGATTTTTCTTGAATGCATAGTATTATTATAAAATGGTGTATCACCGTACATAAATTTGAAGGGATATTTTATAATAATATTTTTTTAACAATTTGTGAAATACTAGACTATCAACAAAAAATTGTATTGCATTGTGCATAAAATTTATTTTTTCCCATCTCAAAATCAAATCCTAAGCACCCACTATAAATTTAAGTGTGCACTTGAAGGCTCATTTATCTCTCTCCATAAATATAAAATATCAAATGTAAAATGTAAAATTGTCATGGTAATAAGATTTAGACTACTAATGATTATGTCCAAAAAGAAACTATTATTTTAAAATATCTCAAAATAAAATAAAATAATAATACTCTTAATTTAAAACCCAGATAGTATAAAGTAATTCACACTTGGAGATCTATGTCCATGCAGCATCTCCACATTTCCTGCCTGTACTTTCTAATTAATTAAACGTTTTGCCACCGTAGTCAATATTGGATCTTTCTTTTCTTGTGTACAACTCTCTCAATTCAGCCATGCTGCTTCCAATCTTTTTTTTCTTCTCTCTTGTGCACACTTCAAATCAACAGTGTGACACCGAAGTTCCTAAATTTAAGGTTATGGAAACTTGTGTTCTTTAAAGGGAAGGAAAAAAAAATGGCCATGTTAGAAATGATGATATTGAATGATGATATTCTCCAACATAAATTAGCATTATTATTTGTAATTATTAAAGCTTAGAATTATTCTTCTTTTCCTTTATTCCCTCCTCCATGTTTCCCTCCTTGTCTCCTCCTTTCTTCCTCATTTTAGGCTTCTTGTTTCCTTCTTTACTTGTATATATATTCATGTCAATTCCATTGTAAATAGATGTGAGATTGTAACAATGTAACCCCTTGTGGATTTCTTGCTCATTAATATAATTTCTCTATTTCTTGTGTTGTATAATTTAACATGGTATCAGAGGACAACCTCGCCACTAGCCACCACGACCTCGCCACTAGCCACCACGACCTCGCCACCAACCACCAGCCACCACACAACCTCGCCACCAAGCCACCACACCTATCACCATTATCAAACAAATCAAATACGCCTCCAAACACTACTCGAATCAAACTTTACGCAGCAAACCTGTTCAAATAAAACCACGTCCAAATAATTATTATTGAAGCATTCAGCCTGGCTGGCAAGACCATCAGGTAACCACAGCTTAGTGCAAGGTTCGATTCCTACTAATAGCATTTTATTTTTCCTCTATTTCCTTACAAACTGCAACTGCCACATCATTAACATCCAGTCAGCGCCACGTGTCCGCCACGTGACATCCAGTCAAGCGCCACGTGTCAGTCACGTGTCAGCCACGTCAGCGGTTAACGCCGTTTGCTTGCCGTCAGAATTGACGGAATATTCCAGACACCGTCAGATATATTTACAATTTCACCCCTGTACTTTCTGATATTTCTATTCTAGCCCCTAAACCTTCTTATTTTCCTATTCTAACATCAAGAGCCGTTGATCTCATTGCACCACTCGTTCAACTTCCCGATTCTCTCCTCCGTCAATCCCAAGCAACACCGTCCATTTCCTCAGTCATACCATAACCGACAACCCCTAATCCATACCATAACCGACAACCCGCAAATTCCGTAAACTCCAAACCCTCGCCATCATCAAATGCCGACATCTTTTTGCTCTGACCTCGAAATTCGAAATTCAAATTTCGAGATCGGCGCCTTTAACCCTTTCACCAGCTTCCTGCCATTAAAATCAAAACACACCATCCTCACTGCAAATCACCCAATAGCACCATCCTCACTGCAAATCTCCTATTCAAATCCAATACAAACAGCCATGTCGATCAGCATCCGCCAGCGAGGTACTCCATGTCCTGCCTGCTCTTTTCGCCGCAGAGCTTGTCCTCCTTCTTGTGAATCAGTTAAAATCTTTCCAAATGCGTATCATCGTCGAGATTATCACACAATCTTTTCCGTTTTCGGGGTAAAAAGTGTTGAATTTTTTTTACAACACGTACCGGATCACAAACATCGTGAAACTCTCGATTCGTTTCTATTTGAAGCTAAGGCAAGAATCCTAAATCCTGCTGGTGGATGCGCTGCCCTCCTTACCTCTCTTGATCAAAAGCTTGAGGCTCTGCAGTCACGAATGACGGCGTTGGAGGCTCGACTGGACAGCGAGTCTCCCAGGATTAATCCGTCATTTTCCTTTGTCCCTCCTGCAAGTTCCTCAAGGGCCAATCCATCCGACTCCCTTGCTCACCCACCAGGCTCCTTCGCTTCTCCATCCGGCTCTGGTCGACGCCGCCACCGTTCGACCGGAAAACTGCCGGAGAAATCTCCAGCCTCCAGGTCATTTGCCTACCCATCAGGCTCCTTTACTCACCCATCCGACTCCTTTGCCTCTCCACCTGGCCCCTTTAACCCTCCTGCAAGTTCCTCAAGGGCCAATCCATCCGACTCCCTTGCTCACCCACCAGGCTCCTTCGCTTCTCCATCCGGCTTCTTTACTCACCCATCCGGCTCCTTTGCCTCTCCACCTGGCTCCTTTAACCCTCCTGCAAGTTCCTCAAGGGCCAATCCATCTGACTCCCTTGCTCACCCACCAGGCTCCTTCGCTTCTCCATCCGGCTCCTTTACTCACCCATCCGGCTCCTTTGCCTCTCCACCTGGCTCCTTTAACCCTCCTGCAAGTTCCTCAAGGGCCAATCCATCCGACTCCCTTGCTCACCCACCAGGCTCCTTCGCTTCTCCATCTGGCCCCTCAGAGAATCCTCTAGAACCTGGGGTTCTTCCGACCCAGGAAGATTTGTTGGAGCATCCTCACTACAAAAGTTTTTTAAAGCTCCTTTCATCAACCCCTGATATCCATCTACCGACCGTGAATCTTTCAGAACACGGGGATCCTCTGACAGCAGTGGATATGCCGGCATATCCGACTCTGTCAGATTACCAAGTTGCTTTGGATGGTTTCTCAAAGGGGTCTCCTCAAATTAGTTCTGTTGCGGAGGTTGCCGGATTAATGACTCCGGATTGGACTACCTTAGGAGATATAGGATACAATTCGCTCTCTGCTTCTAACTTCACTGATATCTTGAATTTTGGTGCTGATGATTCTCAGAATCCATCGCCTTTCTCTTTTTTATCTCAATAATGTGTGTTCCCTTCCTTCCGCACCACCAACACCCTCGGAAACCTCTCGCCTCTCATATCGAAACTTCAGTTTATCTCTCTAAAACCAAAACCAAAGAAAGGGCCATCATTGACTACTAGCACCACTGCTACTCTTCCACCTCTCTAAAAAAAAAAAAAAAAAAAAAAAAAAAAAAAAAAAAAAAAAAAAACATATCTATATATATTCAATCTCTTCAATTTAATATTTCCGGCGGGTCGCCTTTCGCTGTACCTCCAAGTATTCTGATTCAATTTCTTGTTACTGTTATACGTACTGCTCGCGTATTCAGATCAAGTTTTTTCCTCCGGAAATTCTACACCGGACCTCGCCGTTCCGTCGGCTCCCGTCATCGCCGTTACCGCCGTTCCGTCTGTCGGTCAATCATCGAACATGTCAAAAAAAAAAAAAAAAAAAAAAAAAAAAACCAAAACAAAATTCCATTTTCTCGTATCCAAGCTTCGGATCCCTAAGAGCCTCATCAACAACCGCGCCACTATGCGCATCTCCGAATCCCTCCGGCGCGCCCTCTCGCAGCGCCATCCAGATACCATGCCAGATTTCAGATCTGACAAATACATTTGCTTAATCGCATCTTCTACCTTCGCTGTCTCCGCCACTGCCGCCCCCACCGCCTGAAAATACGACTCAACCGCCGACACCCAAACCCCTTCCGGGTGTCCCCTTATCAACCACCATCCCCCTCAGCTCCTTCTTAGCTCTCACCACTCCCTTGTCTTACCCAGATCCATACTTCTCCCTGGATCTCTCATACTTCTCTTTCTCTCACACCACCACCACCGCCACCGTTGCCCCTACCGTCGCCGACTAGTGGCGAACCGTCACACTCTACACCGAGTCTTTTCCACCGTCGGTTTCATAGAACCAAACACATTCTCCACCACCGGAGCCGGCGACACATCAATAGTTGTTTGGTAGCTTCCTCACCTCTTCAAACTCAAGTTGGTCTCTTCATACCCCTTGAGTTTGAGGGGGGGTGTTAGAAATGATGATATTGAATGATGATATTCTCCAACATAAATTAGCATTATTATTTGTAATTATTAAAGCTTAGAATTATTCTTCTTTTCCTTTATTCCCTCCTCCATGTTTCCCTCCTTGTCTCCTCCTTTCTTCCTCATTTTAGGCTTCTTGTTTCCTTCTTTACTTGTATATATATTCATGTCAATTCCATTGTAAATAGATGTGAGATTGTAACAATGTAACCCCTTGTGGATTTCTTGCTCATTAATATAATTTCTCTATTTCTTGTGTTGTATAATTTAACAGGCCATAACAAAAAAAAGGGACTTTTTCAAAGGAGATTTAAGCATCTTGAACGCTTGTTTAAAATTTGGAATAGTATTACGTGTGCTTTTATAAGAATTTAAATATAAAAAAATAAATGTACAATATAAATTAAATAATATACATATTTTTATGCAAGATTTAATTTTTTTTACATATATTATATTTATTAACACTATCCTTAAAATCTATCAACTTAGCTATGTGTAAATTTTTTTATGTTATAGTGATCATGTAGAATCTATCTTAACTAAGTTTTTATAAGAGACCGTGTATTTTACTTACCTATATAAGTTTTAAGTTTCTCTTTTTATCCATGCATTATCTCTCTTTATTATGTTCAATACTCACCTCACTTTGTCCTTCTTCTAGAGTTACCAGTACCAAATTTATTGATCTTACCTCATTTAGGATCACCATAACCTTCTTGCTCATTGGCTCAAGAATCCAACTCATTTTTAAATCAGCAAACATTTATAAAATGTAAAGTAAAAAAACCATCATCTTCCCTAACCAAACCTAGTCCACACAAACTCCACCGGAAAACCAGCATCCGACGTTGTCCCTCGTAACCCGGTAGCCGAAAACCACCCGCCCAACAACCCATGGCAAATTGGCTGTTACGCCTCTCATTTCGCTGTATCAAGGAAACCTTATTGCTTTATTCTATAGATCTTACTTTGTCGTTTCCAGCAAAAACTAAACATTGAAGGTAAACCATGGTTAGATCTATCTAGAATATTAAAAAGTGCTATTCTCCACTTAGTTTGTAGAACTTCAGATTGCAAGCTTCTTTTAAGAGAAAGCATAGCAATTAAATGCTTTTGAATATATGAATTTGTTATGTATAGGCACAAATTTCCATCAAATTCTTGCTGCCAATATATGTATTAAAACATTCAAAAATATATTGTACCCCAAAACTCACAGATTCAAGCTATTTACGGTTAAAATAACCAGATATATATTGAATTATTGATTCTAAGTTATTAACGCTTCGTTTGATTCAGGTATTAAGGTCAGTGAGATTAATTGAATACCAGTATTAACAGTACAAATGAAGCTTTTCCGATAACATGGCTG
This sequence comes from Lonicera japonica, assembly GCA_021464415.1. Taxonomy (NCBI): domain Eukaryota; kingdom Viridiplantae; phylum Streptophyta; class Magnoliopsida; order Dipsacales; family Caprifoliaceae; genus Lonicera; species Lonicera japonica. The sequence continues at coordinate 12,921,012 of CM038467.1, read as the reverse complement.
AGGCGGCGACGTATTAATTTAATACCAATACTTTGTTTGCCATTTATGCAGTATTAATACTGTGATAATCTCATGTTGACGTTAATACCATGTTTGATTCTTTTTTTCTAACTCGCATTTGGGATTTTATTTTGGACTAAATGCTAATAAAAAATATTTGGTATAAAAAAATATTTGGAAATCTGTTGAATTTTTTAGCCATGAGAGAAGAGAATCACAGTGACCGTAAATTAGGTAGGGTTAGCAAAGTTATACTCTAGAGCTACCCTTTTTCTCTCTCTGTTCCCTCGGTCAAAGTAATTTCTGCCATACGGCGATGTTCGTTGGACCTCATCTTTTACGCACGAGTTTAAACCAAACAAAGCTGCATTTATCGGATATTGTTAGTATTTATGTTGATCATGATATAAACAATACCACCTCCTCCTGGTATAAATTTACCACAAAGAGTGACCAATCTTAAGTTAGTCCGGTATTAGTAATCCCAGCGGACCGATTATTTTGCGAATCAAACAAGGTATTATAAAAAAAGGGTAAATAATTTCATCTCATTTTTTAATACCCAATCAAACGATGCTTAAATGCCTTAGCGGTGAGATGGCTGTCTAATTCAAGACCTCACAGGACAAATGAAGGTTTTCCGATAACATGGCTGAGGCGGCGACGAGTTTAATTTGGCCGGAGCCATTTGAGAAGATAATCTCATCTTTTTTCTTTTCTTTTCTAAATGCCGTTAAAATTTAAAGATGTTTGGTGATTTGGAACTCACTTCTCGATTGAATTTTTTAGCCATGAGAGAATTTGGTGGAGATGATCTACTAATCGTGGAGATCATCCTCATCAAGTTTCATAAAAAAATTCATCTATTTATTCCCTCAAAACGATTGGTCCGCATTTGAGGACCAAATAAATGGTCCTCTTTAGATTCTTCCTCTATTGATATATATTATATAGGTTGTATATTTATAAATTATAATAAAAATATAATTCGTATTAATATATCCAATAAAAATGTATGATAAAAATTGTGAGTAAAAAAAATATTTTCCTAAATGAAATTGTTGAAGAGACAAATGAGTTTGTCTAAAATTTAGAATTTACAATTAGAATTTTATGTACATAACCGACTTTACAATTATAACCCACTTTATAAGATCATCCACGGTGAATGTGGTAAATTTTAGAGGCAAATTTGCTTTTTTGATTACTAAGTTTTCAAGGTTGCCTATAGTGAAAATGGCATAAAAATAGTAATACGAGCGATTTTTACCTTTATGAATTTTTAACTTAAAAAATAAAAGAAGGGAAATTTCCATACAAGGCTCCCACCCTCGTATGGGTTATTTAAAAAAAGAAAAAGAAATGGTTATACGAGCGTTCTAGCGTCGTATGTTTGTTTCTTTTTTTTTTTTTTTTTTTATTTTGGTACAAATGTCTTTTACTTGTATAAGCAATATAATTGTCTTTCACTCGTATAATTAAAATTTACCGAAATGGTAAGTTTACTCACTATCTACCATACAAGCGTAATTTTTACCCATTTACTTTCTCCGCTGTAAACTCGGGTATGTTAAATTTGCTCATTTAGCATACTCGGTGTGGATGCTCTAACTATAATTTTATGTACATAACCCACTTTACAATTACAATTTACACAATAATTTTACGCATCCCATTCAAAAATGCTCTTGGTTGCAATAGATAGTAAGATCGAGTGATATGCGTTAGATATCACCCACCAATTAATTAAAGGTGGTGTTATTTACACCCTCAAATATGTTGTCTCAAGTACTCTCTTCTAAAATTTAATTAAAAACACATTTTAATAACTCTCTTATTTATCACAAACACCCCCCTTCATTGCATGATTTTAAGGTAAGTACTTAATAACACTCTCTTCATGTAAACCGAGCTTATGTAAGTATACTTCACCTCTCATTGGAGCGTGTCTCCAGTAATCCATTGCTTAATATTAGGCGAATTTCTTACAAACAAATTCTCCCTAAATGAGGTGAGTGTGTGTGGCTGCACTCACCTCTCATTAGGCGAGTCTTAGAAGGGTGTTAGTGATTAAAAAAATTACCTTAGTGAAAGTGTTTGTGACAAAGGGTGTTTGTGACAAATATGGAAGGTTGTAAATAATATCACCCTTAATTAAAACAATAATACCAAATTATATGAGAGCTTCATTTTGTAGTTTAAAAAAGGGTATTGCTTAAATGCACTCACAAAATCAATCTTTTCACCCTACTAAAATTTAAAACTAAGTCAAACATAACTTAAAAAATAGCGAGAAAAACTTTCTTCTCACCCCAAATTATATCCTAGAAAAAAATCATCGTTATTCTCTTCTTTTTTTTGCCTAAGGTTTTTTCTTCTCCATCATATTTTTTTTAACAACAAAACACCAGCACAACTATGAAAATAGTTCATCTTATAAACTAAAACCGAAAAACAAAGAAAGCGCAAAGCCAACCAATTATAAGGACAATAAGCCCTTGCAAATAGATTTTTATATATCTTAAATTTTTTTGGTTTTTAGTTTTTACTTGGAATGATTATTCTTTTGATTTTGTTTTTGTAATTGTGCCTGATTTTAATTTTTTAGATCTTATACGGCCTTAGGATTTTAGGGTTTTGTTCTCATATATATATATATATATATATATCCTTTTAAACATGGACAAATTTAATTAGCCTATTTATATTGGTTTATGATTCTCAAAATCATTGCTTGTAATTTTATGTGATTTTGGTGGCTATGTACCATTGATGATAATTATATTGGTTTCTTATTTTGAAGCATTTACTATTAAATTGTTCTTTAAGGAGATTTTTTTCTTTAACCAATTTCTCTTGGATATAATTTTTATATTCAGCGTCACTCAAAAATTTTATTCGTATGATATATATATATATACATATGACAAATTGATCTTTTAATATTTTTGGTGTAGTCAATTAAGACTTATATTTACTTATTTGATAAAAATAAAATTTTAAACAAATTTAAAATATAAATAATAACCATTTAAGAACAATAAATAATAAGATATTATATAATTGTTAAAACTGTATTTATTACAATGAATATTCTTTATCTTGGAAATACTATTTATACAAAAAATTTAATAAAATTTATTTAGAACGATGTAAATTTTATTTATAATATCTTATATTAATGAAAAAATTAATATTATTTAATGTTTCTAGCTTTAGCAACGAAACTTTATCGTTCCTTACATTGTTTTAGTAAACTCACCCCACCATTGTAGTGAAGTGCAAGATTTCTTAAAGATTTAATGGGGTGAGAAGACTAATTTTGTGAGTGCATTTAAGAACACCCAAAAATACTTTTAAAATTACATAAAAAACCAAAAATCTAATATGTGTTCCAAGAGCCCATATTAAAAATACGTGAGTATATTTATCATTGTATTATTTTATAAGAGTAGCCACACTCTAAAGCGAATTATTTCGTCGGTTGATTATAATATTTAGCAATGAATCTTCTTATTATGAAATACATTTTTATAACCATAAAATTTCCTCCATCTTTACATGAGAAATACATGTAGCGTGTTAAATACTTGTACAATATTTGAAAATGCGCACGCACATTTTTTTTTCCTTGATATAAAGAAATAGAATGGGAGTGAAGCCTAAAGTATCTTGGACCTCGTTTTAGGCTTGGGCCAATTAATGCTCGAGCCTTGTAGGCTAACTTGAGAATGTCCAGTGAAAGATCAATCGGTCATAGTCGTTATGGATTGACCATTTTTATATCTCAAGTTATATGCTTAATTACTATTTGTATTAAACTTAGGATGTGCTTGTTGATAAAAAAATGGAAATAGCTGGTAACAAATTGCACTTTAGATAATTAAATTAAAATTTTTTTTTTAAATATGGGGCCGTTTATTATTTTAGTATATGAATACTTTGAATTCCATAAAAAAAAAAAATAGAATTCTGCAAGGGGTCTATCCAGAGTATTCATAGAGTTGTCAACAAAACCAAGGATACTTGGATACGTCGATTGACTGTCAAAAAGATCTATTAACGGTGAAAGGCGCAATGACGGAAAGCTTTTAACGGAGTCACTTAAGGAAAGACTAAGAGGCCCGTTGAGGTAATTATGAAAGAAGGTGGTGTAGATATAGGGTTACACAGGGGCGGAGGGATGAAGGGGCGAGGTGGGGCCATGGCCCCACCTGGGCTTAAAAAAAAAAATTTTTTTTTTTTAGTATAGGGTGCTTTGTGCGAGAAAGGAAACAAGAGGGGCCAACATGGAATTAACTTTGGGCGGCAGTAATTTTGGGCCGAGTGAGCTAGAGCGGGAGGGCTGTTTTGTAAGGTTGAAAACTTAGGCGGGGGGATGCGTGTTATTAGCTTTAATAGTTGGAGGCGCTAGTTTGTATTTTATATAAGGTTAGGATTTTAGGTTAGAAAGAAAGAGACAGCAGTAGCAGCAGCAATAGCAAACAGGTAGCAGCAGCAGCTGCCGTTTTTTCGCTTCTCTCCATTTTTTCTCTTCATTTACTTTGCAAACAGCAACTTCCGTTCATTTTTTTTTTTGCAAGTAGCAGGCGTTCATCTCTTCTCTTCATTTTTATTCTTCATTTACTTTGGTATTTGACTATTTGAGGTTAGATTTCTTTTCTATAATTTTATATATATTGTTTTAAAATTTTGAATATCAAGAATTTATTTATTGATGTTGATTATTTGTTTATTGATGTTGATTATTCTAGACTTTCTAGTATATATTTGATTATTGATGTTTTAAAATTTTGAATATTAAGAATTTATTTATTGATGTTGATTATTTGTTTATTGATGTTGATTATTCTAGACTTTCTAGTATATATTTAGATTAATATGTTAAAATTTTGAATATTAAGAATTTATTTATTGATGTTGATTATTTGTTTATTAAATTTTAATTTGATTATTGAAGTTAATTTCTTTATTAGATTGTTATTTAATAAATTGATATATGTGTTTGTTGGTTATAGTAGGTTGAATATTGAGTTGATAAAAATATTTTAAAATATATAATTAATTTTAGTATATCATTCTTTATTTTTCAGAAACAAAATGGAGAAATATTTTAGTAAAATAGGAGTGGAAATATGAAGTCTCGAAGGGGAATGTTGTAACTAAATATATGCTATTTTGATTTTTGATGTATAAGACGTTAAGTATTTTAATATAATATTTTAATTTTGGCTTTATTATTGTATATGCAAAAAAATTTTTGTTAGTGTGGTAGTTTGGCCCCACTTGAACCAAAATCCTGGCTCCGCCACTGGGGTTACATATATAGATGGATGGATTGTTATATACAATTTTTTGTTAGGTGTTATGGTAATGCCGTAATGGTGATGGGTAGATTCTTGTTGGTTTAAGCTATGTTTATCTCTACAGTCTGTTCGGATTGAAAGGACGAGTGAAAAGGAAATGATTAATCATGATGAAAATAAAATGAATGGAATGGAATGGAATAAGTTTAATTTTATTATTATTTGGATAGTTACGAAGGAAAGGGAGTGAATGAAAAAAACTCTGTTTGGATAAAAGAAGGAAAAGAATATAATTTATTAAAAAGGTAAATTGTTTATTAAAAGGGTTTCATTTCTTTTCCAATCATCCCAATATTAGAAGGAAAGAAAGTAAGGGAATAAAGAGGAATGACACTCCCTCCCACTCCTTCCATTTTCATTCTGATCTCTTTAAATATTCTATCCAAACAAAAAAAATGCAATCCATCATTCCTCTTTTCCTTTCCCTTCCTTCATATTCCTTCCATCCAAACGGTCTGCTAGTCTCTACTACCCAATTAACTGTTAAGGAATTGAATTGTTTTTTAAAGTGCTCTATGAAGAATATGGGGATTTTGGCAATAAAATAAATAAATAAATATTTATACACAGGAGTGTATAAGTAATAATTCCACCCAGTCTCCTCTTTGAACTCCCAAAACACCTTGAATAAATATTGTTTATTCTAATTTATTTGTCTACTATTTTTGCGATACACTTTATATTTATGCAATGTAATATCTATAAATTACTTAAATTAATAACATGAAATATTATATAATAAAGTGGTAATTTCATTTTTATTATAATTTTTTTTTAATTTTACCTGATTATATTTGGTTGATCTTATCACCGATGACTTGTACCGATCGGCCGTGCCAAGTGGCGCATCCAGAGGGATCTATGAGGCATTGGAGCTCAGAGACGGTGATAACAGCGTTTATGGAGGTAGAGGTGTACTCACTGCTGTCAACAACATTAATGAAACCCTAGGTCCTAAACTCCTTGGCCTTGATGTCAGGTGATTCATATTTTTTTCCATGCATCAGTATATATTGTATGTATTTGTTGCTATTGTTTTAAGTTAATTAATTCTATTAGGAATTGTGATAGCCAGATTCAATGCCTAATATACGACAAGATTCATCATTTGATCATTTCATCTGGTTTCCATGTACGTACATGTTTCACTGATTAGCTATTATTTAATTAGTTACTCCTTGCTACTCTTTAGTTTTGATATGTATGACAGATCAATTTAGTCTCTAAGTCCCGATTATATTGTTAACAATTTATCGGGTCAGAGAATTTGATTATAAGATAATTCTTAGGATCTATAAGACAAGGGTTTGAGATGGACTTCGATACTTATTAGTGAAAAAAAAAAAATGAGTTTGATAGTTCACACGCCTAATGTTGGATGTAAACGTGGAACTAGAACTACAGATTGTTCAATAGCTGAATTAGTTGTGCATTTTCCTCTCTCTGCAGTTGTACTGAATTTGAGTTACCATGATTAGATATTTTGCTAGGTGCATTTTGAATCATCAAACATTTGGACTAAGCCGATATCAGGTTGGTGTAATTTTACCTTTTGATTGTGGATTAGAAGTATCTTCGATTTAATTCAGTAGCTTTACCATTGCCTATTCTCCCAATTCAGAAAACTATGATTTACTGGGTATGGAGTTGTTGAAGAAATTTCATTCTTGAGATTTAAGAACGTAATTGTAGTGATACAGCATAAGATAATCTGAATGCTATTTAAACTTGTGCTTAAATAATCATCCATTTGAAATCTGAAGTTTCTATTCTGTTAACAATTGCAGTTACTTGTTATTGTTTTGACACTTCATCCTTATATTCTATACAAAGGAATCAAGCTGATTTTGATGCAATTATGCTGGAGATTGATGGAACTCCAAACAAGTCGAAACTGGGGGCTAATGCAATACTTGGAGTATCTCTAAGTGTATGTCGAGCTGGTGCAGGAGCAAAGAGAATACCCCTTTACAAGCACATTCAAGAAATATCCGGAACAAAGGAGCTTGTTATGCCAGTTCCTGCATTCAATGTGATCAATGGAGGCAGCCATGCTGGAAATAATCTGGCCATGCAAGAATTCATGATACTGCCAGTTGGTGCAAACTCATTCACCAAGGCCCTTCGCATGGGAAGTGAAGGTTAGCAAATTCAGTAGTTTCTTGGTGCACTTTATATATCATCTCATAAGAGTAACATGTTCTAGGTATTGACGACAAAGATAAAAAATAAATAAATTTGGGCATGACAATAAAGATAATTGAAACTGTCAAAATTTGTTAAAAAACAGTATATCATACACTGAAGGGAATTATCAAATCAAAATATGGACAAGACGCATGCAATGTTGGAGATGAAGGGGGATTTGCTCTGAATGTTCAAGATAATAGGGAAGGGTAGATATTGCTTATTGATGCAATTGAAATGGCTGGTTACACAGGCAAGGTAGGGGGAGCTGATTCTCTCTCCTTTTCAGTTAGAATTTAGTTTTTCATACAGCATTTGTGGACTAAAAAGGAATTTTGCAGATCAAAATTGGAATGGATGTTGCGGCTTCAGAGTTCTTGACAAAAAATGGGAAATATGATCTCAATTTTAAGAAACAACCAAATGATGGTGCTCATGTACTCACAGCTCAGAGTCTTTGTGAACTTTACGAAGAGTTTGTCAAAGATTTCCCGATTGTGTCAATTGAAGATCCCTTTGACCAAGACGATTGGAGCTCGTGGACTTCCTTGCAATCATCTGTCGACATGCAACTTGTAGGCGATGATTTGTTGGTCACAAATCCTGAGAAGATAACCGAAGCTATCCAAAAGAAGGCTTGCAATGGGTTGTTATTGAAGGCAAGTATAGAATATATTTTTTTTTTCTCATCTGACATATATAATATAATATATTTACTTATCAATGATGGATTCTGCATGATAAATGGTTATACTATTATTATCTTCATTAGTTAAGCAGATAATGTTATTATGTGCCAGTTTGGTGATTGATCAATGCACGACATTTACTCATGTTTAGCCATTTTTATTAAAAAGGTTAACCAGATAGGCACAGTAACTGAATCCATTCAAGCAGCTCTTGACTCAAAACCTGCAGGGTGGGGTGTGATGGTTAGCCACCGTAGCGGTGAAACAGAGGATACCTTCATTGCAGATCTTTCCGTTGGATTGGCTAGTGGACAGGTTTTATAACGTGTACCTTATGCTTTGCTACTTTTTTATGCATCTTTAAATTTTTAATGTTGTGTTAACCCATTCTTTATTTTGTTGTTTAGATCAAAACAAGCGCTCCTTGCAGAAGTGAGCGGCTGGCCAAATATAATCAGGTAAAATTGAAATATCGGAAATTTTATCTTCACGCTCACAAAGGTTTCTCTTGCTCAATGTTCCGAATCATATGCATGTGTCTATATTTCATAAATCAAAAGTTTGATTATATTACAATATTATTATTATTATTTCCTCCTTATGTTGAAAGAACGATAGAGGTTAAAAAGATAGATGCATGGTTACATTACATACCCCAAAATATAGCCCTATTAGCCCAGCCTGATTTATTAAGCCCAATAGAAAGAGTAGTCCTTCTGAGTCTTCCAGAACTCTGCAACCCATTGCTTGGTTTTGTACGGAATATTTCCTTTGTTCAATTTATTTATTTATGTATTGTACTTTGTGAAGTATTTAAACCCTGTATTTCATCCTTGACTAATTAATGAGTACATTCTAGCTCTAAACCGAATTCATTTTTGTTAGCAACCCTGATTATAGTGTGGAACATGCCCAAAACTAACAGCAATCATTGCGGGGCCAAGAAATCTGACACCCCTATCCTCACCTTGTGAGAAAGGAATCTCTGTTTTGTCAGTCTTGTCTCTCTCTCTCTCTCTCTGTCACTCATATGAAATCATATATCTTAATGGGCTAGTTTTTGGTTACTTGTAGGTTATTTATGTGCATGAAAGACAACTAAAAGGTTTATGAAAAGAATAACAACAATTGCTCTGCCTGTTTGGTCCCACTCAGTTTTCAGCTTCCTTAGACCGCGGACCACATTGAATCTATTCGGTCCACAACCAAGCAGACCGGCTCAAACCGAAAATAGGAAAAAGACCAAAAAAAAAACCAGCGATCCAGTTGGTTCGGTCAATTTTTTTGTACATCCTTAGTCATTCGTGCATGCGTGAATGTTATATATAGGACTATATTTTTATAAATTCTATTTAATTTGCTGAATAAAAATATCGAATAGAATATAAAACACTGGTTAAAATAAGAATATTTAATCCGATATTTTGTAGAATAAATTAATGAATTTTATTCAGAGTTATGATAAACAGATAACAAAAATATTTAATTCTATACTGTCTCCTAAGTTGTCATATTAAAAATAGTCAGGTCAATATTTTTTATAGCATTTCTCCGAACTAATGCACGCCATATACTTTGATTTTCTGAGCTACCAAACAGCCATGTGAAAAGTTACTGGCTTAGCACCAAAAGAAAGAAAAAAGACAAGGTTGGTACCCACAGGCACACCCCTCGTTTTAAATAATTAAATTGGACCAATCACAGCCACAAATATTTGTGAATCGTTTTTTTTTTTTTTGGTGTTGTCACATTCTCTGTGACTTCAAAGTGGTGTTCAGTCGCAAGGAATTTTTTTTTAACATTAGCACGCTGGGACTAATTTTTTCGTTTTTTACACCATGCTTGTTACCAGTGGCGGACCCAGAAATTTAACTAACCGGGGGCGAAATTCAAAACAAACAAAAATATATTTAAAACACATCAATAACCGAGAACAAATTTAACCACAAATATAATCGCATTAATAATAATACTTGATACAATTAAAAGTCTTAAAATATTTAATACTTACAAATTACAATAAAATTTTACGAGATTTTATATTTTGAAAGTGTTATAGCACGTGTTTCTTATTAATATTATTGAAGAGGAACAAAAACAAAAAGAAAGAAAGAAAGGAACAAACGTACTAAAATAAGTCTGATAATTAAATGAATTCTGATCTCGGCAGTGGAAACTGGCAAGTGGGTGGAGTTTGATAATTTTGTTGTTATTACACTTAAGTACCCTCAAATATAAATTTATGCACATAAGTCTTTATAATTTTATTTTTTAAAAAAATACCCTATATTTATTAAAAAAAATTAAAAGCCAACTGGGGGCAATTGCCCCCATTTGCCGTAGTGTAGGACCGCCCCTGCTTGTTACTGGTCCCACGACTCACACCTAAAGAAAGATAAAAAATTTAAGAGAATATTTGTCATACTAGCCAATTTATTCAGTAAATTTTCCGTAGATCTAATAATGTGATAGATATATATTAAAAATTATTTTTAAGTACCAACCAATGCTCGGTTAAATTTTATTTGGACCACAAATTTTTGACAGTGTAATATTGCATTGTCCATAAATAATTGCATTGGTTTCTATTTCTTTTCAGTTGAAAGCATGGCAATAATTCTCACTTGCAGAAACACTGTAGCCATGCTCCACATAATCATCATTTTATTTTCCTTTTCCTTTCCCCTCCATGAGCATTTCTTCTTTATCGTTCGAAACTTTTCCAGTGCCATCCGGAGGCCCTGAGGCCTTCATCTTTGACTCAACTGGCGCACTCTACACCGGTGTTAACGACGGTAGAATTCTCAAATACAATACATCCTCAAAGGCTTCCATCGACTTTGCCCATGCTTCTCCAAAGAGGTACTTAAAAAACACTTTAGAATAGTTTTATAAACATTCAGTCTATACTATACATATCATTTTAACAGGAATTGAACCCATGATTTTTACTCTTTTAATATTTTAAAACAGTATCAAGAATTACCAAGTTTAATTATATTGAACATGCATTGAGTGTGTCACAAGTTCTATATTAATCTTTATGCGGTGTCATCTTGGTCACAGGAATAAGACATTGTGCGATGGCAAGGCAGACCCAAAATTAGGGTATATTTGTGGAAGGACTCTGGGCTTGGGGTTTCACTATAAGACCAATCAGCTCTACATGGCCGACGCATATCATGGCCTCTGCGTGGTGGGGCCTAAAGGCGGTCTCGCAACTCAACTCCTCAATAGCGTAGGGGGACAGCCCCTAAAATGGCTGGACGGGATAGACGTGGACCAGCGCACGGGAAATGTTTACTTCACAGACGTAAGCTCTGTATACAATTTGAGGTACAAAATAATGTTGTTACGCTGACCAATTTATATGGCTGGCCAAATTAATTAGGTGCAAACAATCATTGACATATCTGTGTTAATTAACGCGTGTTGCCACTCATCAGAAAAGTTTCTAATATAACTTCTTTTACTTTTCACTTGTAGTCAAGTTCAAGAGAGTATTAACGCAGGGGACTCAACAGGAAAATTCATGGTGTACAATCCAAATACCAAAAAGGCTAGGGTTTTGTTAACTGGGCTTAAAGCACCTGGTGGAGTAGGAGTGGCTAATGACAGCTCATTTGTCCTTGTTTCTGAATTCACAGGCAACAGAATCTGGAAGTATTGGTTGACAGGTGTCAAGGCAAATACAGCACAACTATTAATGAACACATCGACACCGGCCAACATTAAGAAGACGAGATCGGGTGATTTTTGGGTGGCGTCGAATATACAGAAACCCAATTATATACCAGGAGGAATAAGGATAAATGGAGATGGCAAAATTCTGGAAACTCTGACATTTGGGGCGCCGTATAACAACACGCCTATCACTGAAGTTCATAGGCACCGCGATCAATTATATGTGGCTGATTATTATGTGAACTTTGGTTGTGCTTACAAGATTTCTCGTCATCCTCGGAAAACTTTGGGGGGTGGTGTGGGCAAAATAGAGAAGTCTCCGTAGCTAGGTGTCCAAGTTTGTGTTCCTAATGTTTGGTTAATTGATTACTATGTATTTCTTGCTCTGTTTAGCTTGCCAGGTTCTTGCAAAATCATCGTTTCTTGATGAATTGGAGTGTGTAACTTCTGAATAAGTAACGTAGTAAGACATTAATCAACAAAATAAGGTTTGCTTAGCTCTTATATTGACAATCGCATCCATAATCGCATAAAAAAGTTGATTAGTTCAAAACTACGATTTGATTCGTTTTTGAACAACATATTGGAACAATAACAACTAAATCATTAATCATTATTGCTAAAATTTGTCTTTCAAATTATATATACCAAATCGATTACGCATCACATGTCTAGATTTGTTTTTGTACAAATTCTTATTAGTTTTTTTTTTTTTTTTTTTTTTGAATACTAAAACTTCAAAACAAAAGGCAAAACATAAACACAAAATAGAAACAAAAGTTGTCCTAATAAAAAAATAGGAGGATTCGACATCCAATGAGATGGGAGGGAGGACTTAGCAACCAGATTCACCGACTACTTTATGAGCCTTAAGATTAAGGCCTTGTCGGATGAAAGAAAACGAGGAGGACTTAACATTTGAAATCCTTTGAAACAAACAGGACTCCCACCCAATTCGAGAACCATACCAATCAAGACGATGTAGGAGGGTTAGGTGTTGGATCTTTAATTTAACATTGGGCTTATATGTGCAATAATTCACTACACCAGAAACCCCAAACAGGAACTACTCTAAACCGTTCCAAAAACAGGAGTGGCATTTTTTTGGGCGGCTGTTTCCCTTCCCATTCTGTGCTTATAGTTTGGTCAAACGGTGCCATTTTTTCAGCAAAACTGCAACGAATTTGGAACTACTATAAACCGTTCCAGATCCGTTTATTTTTTTGCCAAATATATTTCAATTAAAAAGGATATTATAATCCACAAAAACAATCACCAAGCTTGTAATTAGTAAATGTACAATACCCAAAATATTAATATTAATGTAAATACAAGTTAAACTATTGTAACATGTATAACTTTTACCAAAAAATAAAAAAATTAAAGAATAAAATTAATGTTTGGCACACATGAATCAATGTTTTCAGTAAAGCACCAGCAAAGAACGCCATTTATTCGCAAAAACTAAGATGATCGAAGTGAATAAAATTACTTTTCAACATTGTTTTCTGTTCTCTACTTCAACATTATCAGTTGCGGAAACTTTGCCTCATGCAACAAACAACAATACCTCCTAATTAGTTTTCTCACTACCAATCAACCACCACATTTCTCGCACACTAATGCTTTTTCCAAACACAAGATAATAAACAGGAAAACATACGCGACTATATTATGATTGTAGCTTAATCTTAATTATGTCATCTAAATTTCCTTCAATGGAAAATCTGATTTCCTCTCTGTTCAATAATTACTTTTGCATGCCCAATTGTACCTTTATTGCTTGTTGATACTTTCATAGGTGGTCATGATGAGTACATGACATATTCTTTAGTGAACAACTTAACCAATGACTAGTATTAGTGCAATAAAAACAATGAGTTATACTTGCCATTCATATTAAAATATTATATCTCTGTGTGTTTTCCTGTGGTATATATATATATATTATATACGGTAAAAGTTCACTTTTAAAAACTCGAAGTCAATTTTAATTCAGCCTTTGAGTTGTCAACTTCTACAATATTGCAATGAGTTGTCAATGATTGTTTCTTAAATTTAATTATTGTATCATATACAAATTAAAATAAATATGCATAAACTTTACAATGCAACCATACCTACGGCACTTTGGTGAAATTGTGAAAGATTTCTTAGGATTTGGGTATGGAAGAAAATTGAGTATCACGGATATATAAAAGATTGAATGGTGGAGATGTTTTTTAATTTAAGAGAAAAAATTAATGTATTCAAAATTCACTTTATTATTAAAAATGTAATGTTAAAAAACAAATATATTAATTATTATCAATATTATACTATGGTAAAAATAAACATAAAATGCAAGTTTTAAGTGAAAATTACCTTTATTAAAATTAAACAATGCCCTTTTTTTTAATAAATGACAAAATTATAAATGTTAATATCACGTGTGGCTTGTACCAGAGTTTTCTTTTTAAAAAAATAATGTTAAAAAATAAATATAGTAATTACCACTATTATTGTATGAGTAAAAACTAGACGTTTTATTTGTTCGGGCATGATGATTGTAACATACCTAACCCATGTGTAATGTTGTACTCTTTCATACTTATTAAATCTTAATACAATATAGTGTTTTATGATAGATTTTAATTAATAATCTCTCTGTTCCCAATTTAATTGTCACACTTTGAAAAACTAAAAATTAAAAAAACATAATAATTACTCTAAGAGAAAATGCTTATTTTCAAAAATGCCCTTTACTTTTCTCTTAAAAAAGGTGGCGGGACCCAATAATAATGAAAGTGGTGGAAGCTTAAAGGGTAATATTGAAAATTATAGAAAGCGTTGTAATTAATGACCTGCTAAATATGGAATAGTGAACAATTAAATTGAGACGGAGGGAATATATAGGTTAAGAGTATTATTGGTTAAAAATATGAATTCACGTAACGCCTTCAGGTTTGAACCTCGCTGGGCCTATCACCATTCTTGAACTATTGGATCTATCCATCCTTAGTATAAAAAAATAATTTTGAATTTTAAAAAGGCTTATCGGATTTCCGTCTAACTTTTACTTTATATTTAATTAGAAAATACCGATTGACATTATCTATCATTGGCACAAAAGAAATCATCTTTTTCTCAGAGCATCCACAGCGTAGTAGAAAAATTTAGTCTAAATTTAACATACATTTAATTATATTTTAGAGGAGAATACAACGGATATGGTAAAAAAAAATTAAAATGATGCATACGAATGAAGCTCATTCGTATGGGTTAAAAAAAAAAAGCTCATACGAATGAGCCACTATTGTATGAGGTTTATCAAAAAAAAAAGTCATACAAATGTGCCACTATTGTATGAGGTTTTTCACAAAAAAAAAAAAAAGTGGTCATACGAATGAACCACTATTGTATGAGGTTTATCAAAAAAAAAGAAAAAAAAGGTCATACGAATGAGCCACATTCATATGAGTAAAATTTAGCCGTAAGATAAATTTACTCGTTCGATACCCTACCTGCTAAAATTTTAAGCCTACATTTTCTTTCCGCTGTGGACTTGAGATAGGGTAAATTTATCATTTTACCCTACCCCACTGTAGAATGCTCTTATAAGAAAAAACTAGAAGAAGTCCCATCTGAATCTATCACATCATTGGTTAAAAAAACAAAAAAAAAATCTTTGCTAGTTGCAATCTTATTTTTAATTTGTACCTATTTTTAAATTAAAGAAAATGTAATTTTTGTCCAAGACAAAAAAATATTTTTTAAACAAATTGGAAAAATACATCACTTGTACAAAACAAATATCATGTTTTTATATATACAAAAAAGAAAGATTGTAGGTACAATCAAATTTTTAAGATGTATTTTTATAAATTAAAAAAATATATTAATTAATTTTAAGTGCAAAAAAAAACGCAAAACTTAAATTAATAATAATATATTATATTAAGCCAAGTGTCTTACTATAATATTAATTACTAAAAATTAATATTTTAAAATATTGAATTTTTTTTACTTCTAATTAGGCTGATTTAAGAACCAAGGAGGGATTTTGAAAAAAATTGGGCGGGAATCTCAATAAATATGCCAGCGAGTAGTCGAAAATATTAGTCAACGAGAATGGAAAGGGAAAACAATTTGGTACATATCTGGCATCGATAAAAACCGTTCCAAATATGGAACACTAAACCTGTTGAACTGTGATAAGGTGCACTTATTTTGCCACAGCTATAGGCACTGCCAAAATATCATGCCAGATACCTAGATTTAATGTAGTGATTATGTGTTGTGGATTATCGAATATAAGTACACTTTAAAAGTGATCAAATAAGGTTTAAGGTATTTGGACTTAAATGTATCAAATACAATGTAAGTCCTTAATGTGTAGATACTTATAATTTATATTTTTATGATGGGCTAAAATAGAAATACTAAATAGATAGCAAGGTTTACTATCTATATATTTTGTGGTTATAGTCGCCAGATTGCACATACGTATTATGTCCTTGTTGAATCCTCATCATCATAGATAGTATAAAGAATGAATAAAAGTTTCTCTAAAGAATACGTATAGATCTGGAAGACCAACCACTCTGCTACAAATACACGCTATGGATTCAGGTACGCTTCCACATATTAATTTGTTGATTCTTTGTGATACGACAAGAATTATTTTAAGGTTTGTGGTTGTGAGAATCCGCAAATGCGACCCCAGGTTCTCAGCCTCTGGTTTGGGAATCTGAAACATCGGAAAGGATTTCGTTGTTCCATTTGCTTCTATATGTTGATAATTCATATCGGGTGTCCCTATATCCTATTTTTAGATGCAAGAGGGTTCGTTCAGAGTCGTCAGTACATTTTACAAGAAAACGGACAAAAAGATTGTGTAATAGGGAAGGCTACATATAAGCCTTTTTTTACACGTTTGTCTATGAAACCAGGATTCTATAGGGTTCGGGAACTATATTACGGTTTGGGAAAGTGTTAAGCACCCATTCTGCCCTTTCGGTCTCTAGTGGTCTTATATATTTATTCTATGTTGAAAAACTTGGATGCTTTTACTGATATTCTACTGCTTTCTGGAAATAACTAATGAAAACTTAATTTTCGAGCGCGTTAGGAATCTACCACAACCATGTCGCCACTTCGCTTACTAGGAATCTACCACAACCATGTCGCCACTTCGCTTACTAGGAATCTACCACAACCATGTCGCCACTTAGAAATATTTCCGGCGGTCTGACTCTAGAAGGTGGCACTCCGGGTGCCAAGATTAGATCCGAAACTCTTGCGAAAATAAATGTTATCAGATATGCTTCCGGAGAAGGCTTAAAAATTAGAAAATATCACAGAGAATAAAGAATTTTAGTATAGAAATTGTGGCGAGAAGTTGCCGTCTAGAACCCATGGGGGTGTTGGCCTATTTATATTGCTCAGGGAGGATTGTCGCGCGACATTTCCCCCGAAAGGACATGTGTCGCGCGACAATGTGTACCATGTCGCGCGACAAACGGCTGAAGTGATGTTTCTGACAGACTGACGTGTCAGAAAGTAGATGGTCGGGGTCAGAGGGGTTTGTCGCGCGACAAAGGAGTGATTGTCGCGCGACATACTGATATGTCATGCGACAATCCCACTTAAAAATAGGTTTGTTGGCCAACAAATCCTTTCGGGGTAGTTTCGGGTGCTCGGGTGGGTCTCAGACTCCAAAAACAGTAGTTCTCGAAGGTCGTTAGGGTTCTTGCGGGGGTCACGGATCGGGGTGTCTACAGTGGTTATTTAGATCTAACAAGTGGTATCAGAGCGGTCTTTATGTTGAATCATTAAGAATCGAATTTATTTTTCGATCCATGATTATTTTGGGCAATTTTGAATTTAATAATTTTTAGGTTTTAAAATTTATTAGATTTAAATATAATTATTGGTTACATCCTTTGGATTGATTATAAAAAGGCTACCAGAGAGAGTGAAAACGACTCTAGTGTTAAGTGAATTGCCGTATGAACCTTGATTGGTTGCATTAAATGTTGCCAAGCTACACGTTATAAGTGTTTATCTCATATTATTTGGGTGAGGTAAATTAATATGTTATATATGTATTATTAGTCCGTTTAACTTTTTGGAAAAAGAACAAAACCTTATGGGTTTTGACTAAAGTGAACAATATCTTACTGAAAATGCTCAAGAACCTCATTATCCATAGCTTTTTCTTAATGTGCTATCCAAGTTGAGTGTATTCTTATCCTATCAGATTATTCGAATTCTGATGATACTCATATTCATTTTTTTATTTATAACAATAGAAACATTACCCAATATTTTGTTAATTCAAAAATTAGGTAAATCCTTAAAAATATAATTATCTATTTGATTTATTAATTAAAACAAAATATTTTAGAAGTTATAACTCGAGAAATAGATCGAAGCATTGCAAAATTATTAAAACAAAGATTAACATTTTTATAGTAAACTTTGAACTCAAATAATGAATTTCTTTTATTTATAACAATAGAAACATTAAATACTAGGATAACCACCAAATAAATCCAAATGACATATCAACGTTGAAAAATAATTACCATTTAAATTTGATATGGTCTCGAACTTTTCATGAAAAATCTAGAGCGTGCGTGTGCGGAAACAAATTAATTATTAACCCTAAGTTTCTTATTTAATGATTTAATTATCAAAAATCAATTTTAATGGAATCAATAAGTAAACTTAGAATTTTATGAATTTTAATTCTGAAAAACCTGTTTAATATTTTCTAGCATGTACTGATTAATAAAGCAATGAAATAGATAAGTAAACACCAAGAATTAACGAGATATCTCTGCAGTGCAAGACCAATCCTTAATAATTCAGTAAATGCACAAAAGTTTACAGACTCGATTAATCTCAAATTGCAAAAGCTGCCTGCAAAAGTCTCCAATCTTCTGCGTCTATAGACCTCCTATCCAAATTGTACAAATAAGTTCACAACGAATCACTTCGCCACAGTATCACACCGTTCTTTAATTATCAGTTGCGAATCACACGCACTTTAGAATCTGATTTATTCTTTAGATAAATAACGCTTGATTTGGCATGAATTAAAAGCCCTAAGGTAAATTTTATGTTTTGAGGTTTTAATTTCTCTTTAAGATGTGAAAAACTCTCTCAGAACATGTGTAAAAATATGTGTTTTTGAAATAGGTAATGTGTTTTATTTATTGGAAAAGACTTAAGTTAAAAATCTTTTTGAAATAGGAAAACAAATTTTAAAAAAGAAATTTTTGCGATAAAAAACTTCTTAGCCCAATTTTACTGCCGGACTGGTCTAAGTTAGCAAAAGCTGGACCAGTCCTCCCCTTTGGAAATCTGGTGGACCAAAGAATAGCCAGACCGGACCAACATAAGCACTTGTACTGGTCCAATTTTTAAAATTCAAGTTCCTTGAGTATTTTCATGCCAGACCAAGTCCACAAATGGATTTTTTTCCCAAACTCTTTAAAAAATTATGAAATTGATTCAACAAGACTTTGAATTTCGCTTTTCTAAAAATAACCACCTTATGAAGAATCATATTCAAATGCTAATGCTCACTGTATATATCCTGATATAATCCTTCAATGCATCGATTCGTTAGCTTAACTTGCTTGTAATTCTTCAGATGTAATCTCGAACGACTCCACAACTTACAAGCAAACGTGTTTTTATTGAAGGAATAAATACAACATAAACTTAGACTTTACATTTCATACTAGCAAATCACATATGCCTGTAAATATGAAGTAGGCCTTTCTTTTTTGTTTTCTTGTTTTCCCCTTTTTAAGCATTTTTTATTTGTTTAATTTAAAAGATTTTAAAAAATTTGGCCATCTTGTGAATACCTAACTTAGCATTTCCAATTGTTTTACGGGAGAGAATATATGTACATATACATTAAATATATGTACATATACATTACATATATTAAATTATAACGGATACTGATATATGGTAAAACGAATATCTACAAATATGGATAATCCCACATCGGATGCGGATTATCCATATTGAATACAATCATTAAGCATATCCGTTTTCTTATAATTTTAAAAATACCATGCAAATCCTCTTTTTCAAATATTCATTCGGATAAATATCTACAAAATTCATATTTAAATACAAGAACATGTTCGAATTTCTAGACATCCATTTATGCTAGTAATTAAACCCAAATTAATATAAAGATTTAACACCAAATGGAACCTGAAATCATTAAACCTAACCATGGATAATGTGTGTGGATGGTAATGAGATGAGAGAGAAAGTTGATGTGTATATATATATATAGAAGGAGCGGTTTGATATTAATGGGGATGAGAGAGGTGGTTGCATTGTGGAAGTGGTCGAAAATAGCAATGGGGAGTTGCAAGAGGTTTATCTCTATTTTTTTTGCTTTTTTAGCAAATTAGTATTTAACTAAAATTTCTAAGGGTTTCTTTACTTAAACCCACCTTCATTTTACTAATTAATAAATAGCCCAATATTATATATTTAACCCATTAATTTTGGTTGTAGCTCAGGCCAAAAAATGCAATTATTTTTAATT
This sequence comes from Lonicera japonica, assembly GCA_021464415.1. Taxonomy (NCBI): domain Eukaryota; kingdom Viridiplantae; phylum Streptophyta; class Magnoliopsida; order Dipsacales; family Caprifoliaceae; genus Lonicera; species Lonicera japonica. The sequence goes on along the minus strand of CM038467.1, from coordinate 12,900,520 downwards.
TAATTTGATAATTATATGCTTAAATGACATAATTGCTTTTAGTAAATTATTATATTTGTTAGATATTTATACTCATCTTGATCATTGATATTTATCAACTCAAAAAAAATGTGAAATCTATACATGTAATGTATTTGAGTCCCATCCCTCCCTCAGAGGGGGAACGACTTATCTATAGTTTAGGTGATGCACTGCACAGAACAATTGGGGATAATCTTAACCATTTATTCATAATAAGTGGCTTAGATTTGTACATGTCATATATCACTCGCAAAATAAGCTAAATTGATATCGTATTAATTAACATTCACATTGACGCCGTCTCATTATTCTCCATTAGTTTCGTTTCTCTTTGTAAATATTGTAGAAATACAAAATAATTCTATCATTGTTTGTCAATTCATTACCAATTGTGTAGCTTTAACGTTATGCGACAACTAAAAAATCGACAATTATATTATAGAATCACCTCTTACAACACTTCCGTTTAATTATAATTAATAAAAGTCAGAAGGGAAACATTCGAAAAACATAAAATAATTTAAATAATATTTAAATAATTTTTTAAAATTTAAAAGGGTGTTGGTAAACGCACCCATAAAATCCAATTTCAACACCAATTTTTAAAGGTGTTGGTAAACACATTTATAAAATCCAATTTTTTAAGCACTCGCATTTAATTTAAAAATTTGTAAGAGCACACTTATCTGTTAAGACACCCCAATAGAAGTTTGATTTACTTCTTGTAAAGCTTTGACAAGTTTATGTGCAATACACTACTCTTTTAGGAAACGTTTGATAACTCCATCAATACATTTTATTCTTTCACAATGATTTTTAGTGAAATTAATGGAAAGCCACGGTTTTAATTTCATTGTTGTAGTTGCTAAAACAAGAATCCAAAATTCTAATAAGTCATTGGTGGTTATAATTCCATTGCAGGAGCAGCTTGAGAGTTATTTTATTTGGGAAATTTGTGATTTCTCAACTTTCCAGTCTTTTTAGAAAATAAAACACCGGCCATATTATAAAACTCCTTGTGGTTAATTATTTATGTCAAGAAATTCTATGTACATTCATGAATATTGTATTGTCATAAACTCAAATAAGTTCTAAAATTTACACTGCATTAATACACTGTAAAACTCAACAACAAAATCCACATATATAAAATAAATTTATATAAATTACACTATAGCATATTGTATACATATTATATATATATATATATACAAAATCTTTCCCATACGCACAAGTGCGTATTTCGGTGGGACCCATGTTAAAACAAATGGAGCTTGCTGGCTTTAAAAAAACAAAACGGAACTTTCAGTAAAAACAAACCCTCTCTCTCTCTGAGAACATCGAGCTTATTTCCCCATCTCTCTCCGACTAAACTCCTCTTACTGAAACTCCTCTCTTCTCTATCGGACTAAAGCCTCTTCTCTCTCTATCGTGCTTTTTCTTTCTCTACCGTGGTGAGACCTCTCTACCGAGCTCTTCTCTCCCTCTCGAGACGAGATCCATTCCATTGAAGGAAAGCATTAACAAAGGAATTCTTGAAGATTTGGCTATGTTGAAGTTTGTTTTGAGTTTTGTTTGGGCATTAATCTAATTTCATGGATTTTCTACGCATTTGGATTTAATAGTTAAAGGAATTTAGGTTTGATACTTTGGGTGAGATTTGGGTTTGAAATCAGCTTTAACAAATTTGGGTTTGGATTGTTGTTTTCCCACACGCTTGAAATCCAGTAAAGTATGGATTGTCGTTTCTCTTATAGGTTTCAAAATTATGTTGTTATGGGATTTAAGTTATTTTTCCACAGTCCGAAATTTCATCATTATGTAAGCTTTTATTTTGTGTATACATAAAGACCCTACGAGCCAAAATATTGAGTAAGCCAAAACCATTACAAAATTCTTCTCACACATATGTAGAAAATTGCACGAAGAGAAGGGCTATGTTAAGAAAATTATCCAAATATGAAATAATGACACCACTCTGTTAAATTGTCCTCCCAGTCACTCTGTCAGTTTCTTCCTGAATTTCTTTCCTCACCATAGCTGCATAAGAAAGTCACAGCTAAATGAGAATTGTTAAAGATGAGGGAACAAGTACAATGGAATTTGTCTTCCAAATAACCAAAGTTGTAACCAAGTAACAATTTACAGTAATTGTTGGTTTAAGTACCATGGTTAATCATCTACATAACATAATATTCCCAATTCTTGTGCTAGTCTAAGTGGCATAATTTTACCAATTATTAACGGGTGTTGAAGCTCTTACCAGCAAATTTTGGCATAATTTTCCCAATTGTAGAGAGAGAAAAGGCTTCATTCGATATAAAATGAGGAGTTTCAGTGGGAGGAGTTCAGTCGGAGAAAGAGGGGAAAATAAGATTGGTGTTCTAGAGAGAGGAGGGGTTTGTTTTTATTGAAAGCTTCTGTTTTGTTTTGTTAAAGGCAGCAAGCTTTCGTTTGTTTTTACATGGGTCCCACCGAAATACCCACAAGTGTGTACTTACTTGTGTGTATGGGAAAGATTTATGTATATATATATACCCACCAATCTATAGAAGAAAGAGATGAAGTAGTCTATGAATAAAAAGGTGTATAAAAGAAGCCTCAAACCATAAAGGCAATAAGTATTTCAAATATTAAGGGTGCCTCGAAATATAAGGTCAAACTCTATTGATTAACTTCTTTATTAAAAAAGGTGTTAAACCTAAATGATTGTTTAGTTGAAATTTTAAAACATGTTTTTTAGATAAATTTTTGGAAGTGTAAAAGTAGGTTGAAAAATAAATTTAATTTTTGTTGAATTTTTTTTTCAACCAATTCAAAAAACCTCATGAAAAAAATTTCAAAAAATAGTCACAATGGATCTTATTTTATAGATCTTGATGAGCAAGTTTCAAATATATCTTTTTTTTTCTAATTCCGATTTTTGAATTTAAAGTTATGGTGTTTCAAAAATTTTATGAGAGAAAAAGTAAAATAAAGTGAATTTTGAAAAGTGTGAAGTAAAGTTAATTTTTTGGTAGAAATTTTAAAAAGTTTGATTTTAAAATCTCAACCAAACACCACCTAAATTTTTAGGGTGTTTTTACTGGAACCCAATTTAAGAAGATGGTTATCCATAACTTTGGGACAAAAAACTACTTTCAAAAACGTGTTAGGCTAAATGTGAAATAATTCAATTTTTTTGGGCTAAAAACAATAAAAAGAAGCCCCTCTATTTTTAAAACCAATCTAATTAAAACTATTTTATATAAAAAAATTAATTAAAATATTTTTAATTCTGCCCAACTTAACGCATAAATTAAACAGAAGAAATAAAATAAAACTCGTTTAATAGTGCCACAGAGGCAAAAGCTTTGGTTCGTATCCACACACAGTGCCAAAGAGGCAAGAAGTAGTGGTCCTTCACGAATTGCAAATCGGAAGCAAGAAAGAGGAGAGCAGATTGTGGACCCAATTGACAGTTGTCGAATTTCTGGATCTTTCTCAATAATGAACAAACTTTTGTTTTGGTGAAAGGATAACATTAACATGTAGACATCACGTGTTAAACACTTAATAAAAAAAATTATATACTAACATATATTAAATAAGGCATAGATTTTTATATAAAGTATTGTTATTTTTATTTATAATATAATTAACATATACTATAAGGACGTATGTTCTCATTTCCCTTTTTTAAAATACAAAATGATAAATTTATTATATAATTTTTTTCATACAAGTCTATATTTTTCATACAAATTATAAATTACAATAGCTCTCACAACAAAAATGGATATATAACCATTATATAGTGGTGGAACTCTTATTATCAGCATAGGGAAAATGCCAAAGGATATTGGAATACAAGGCTTTTGGGCAACAATAAACATTTTATCATAGAGCACAAACACACAAACATATAAAATTGGTAAAAGTGGAAAGTATTTATGGGTATGTTTATATTCGTGTAGTATTACAAATTTAACATTTTAACTTGTTAACGATTTTTAATGTGTCATTTAAACTATTTTCTTGATAAATTAACACTTAAAATTTATAATTTGTCAGTAATAATAGTTTAAATGTCAGATTTAAAATTATTAATAATTAAAGTATCAAATTAATTAAATATTATGTTAGTAATCTTATGCATGAAAGATTATAAAAAGGAATTGATATGTAAAATAAAATGTTCGTGATTTAAGAGATACAATAATATTACTAGAAATTAGGTAGAAGGTCTTACTACACATTAATTTTTACCAAAACTCCAATGAATAATATTTTTTTAAATGAAGTGCCTATTTTTAATTGGTAATTAGTATAAGAGGCTTATTTTATTTTATATTTTAAATGAAGGTATTTGAATAAATTTAAATATCATTTAATTAATAAAAACATGTTATATATTACCTAAATTACCCCCTCTTTATGAAATTTGTACAAAAAATTATTGCAGTGAAATATGAACTGAAATATGAACTTTGCACTAGAAATATGGACTGCAAAGTTCACATTGCAGTAAAATATGGACTGCAATATGAACTTTGCACCAAAAATATGGACTGCAATGTTCATATTGCAGTAAAATATGGACTGCAAAGTTTATATTGCAGTAAAATATGGACTGCAAAGTTCATATTGCAGTGAAATATAGACTGTAAAGTTCATATTGCAATCCATATTTTAATGCATATTGGTATTTTTTAGTTTATTTTAATGGTTGAGATGTCATTTTATAATGAAAAAAAAAATCACATGTCATATTATTAATAAAATAAAGAATAGGCCATTTATTTACAAAAAAATTATTCATTGACTTTAGTGTAAAAATCTTTTTCTAATAAGACCCTTTTTTTAATTGTCCCATAATATTATTATTTGTGCGTTTGTTAGACTCTATTTTCTTGCCGTTATTACATTCAACTCACACACCCAAACAAAATAACAACAAATACGCCAATCTTTTTCTGCATCATCTTGCCTTTCGATGTTGGCCAAACTTTACCTACCGTAAAGAAAGGTAGAATATATTATTTCTTCTTCGATCAGTATCACTTTCTTAGTTGTTTGTTTTTACTTTGCATCATTGTCTACCAAATAATTGTTTATTTGAATGGTGCTGATTCGAGGAGTGGGTCACCATGCTCAGAGCAAAATCTCATGGATCGAGGATGACAGAAATAATTACCGCTTTTACTTTTCCTTTTTCTTTTTTTGACTCCAAATTACCACTTATAATTAGTAAGTATATAATGGAGTTGAGGGAATTATATACTCCATATGTTTCAATTTAATTGTCACGTTTTAAAAAATAAAAAAATATAATAATTATTTCAATAGAAAACACTTGTTTTTAAAATTGTCTTTATTTTTCTTCTAATAAAAAAAGGTGGCGGAACTTAAAATAAAGAAAGTGGTGGGAGCTTAAAGGGTAATATTAAAAATAATAAAAAGTGTTGTAATTAATGATCTGCTAAATATAAAAGTGGACAATTATTTTGGAACATCCAAAAATATTATAGTGGACAATTAAATTGGGACGGAGGGAGTATTTAATATGATAATGAATATAATTTAAGATCCTTTTTATGGAATTAGGAGAATAATACAATAACAAAAATAGATAACTGTAATAAGAAAGAGATAACCCTAAATCAATCTAGGATACACTATTAATCTATTAGATAATTGATATGCTAAGAGTATCACTAATAGTAGTTTAAAAAATAACGCGTAAATCCTATGTATTAATCTATTTTTTCACAAAATGGGAAGTTTTTTTAAAAAATATGCTTTAATGATATATTGGTAAATCTTGTGTAAAAATTTAAAAAGATCAAAAAGATTGCGACAAAAATTAAATGCCATATGATATAATTTTTGATAAAGTTTTTTATAAATAATTTTATATTCACAATGAATCTTGTATTATTCATCCTGAAGACTATTTCAAATATATATTTTTGTATTAAAAAATATTACAATTTAAAATTTTATAAAGGTATTGTAGAGAGATAAAGCTATCATGACAATGTAAATAGATTGTGTATTATGCACTACACTTTTACATAAATGTTATGTGTTGAAGTATCTTAAAAGACTACTAAAAACAAATATTTTTACAAATTTTGTATATTTTATACAAAATAAAAATTTATATTACTATTGAAGATGCTCTGATAACATCAATCTATGAGATAATTGATACCCTAACATCCTCTCTTAAACTTAAGATGTTAAGTGAGAGACCAACTTGAGTTTAAAAGTAAGGTCATGGACGGATGAACTAGCATGTGAGGCGTAAAGCTAGCATGAGGGCTAGCGCATGAGTGGTTCATGTGTGATAGAGATACCAAAGTCCAATTGGGAGAGATATATGAGACGGGGGTGCTTCTAAACACCCGATAGAGAAGATAGAGACATGTAATGAGGGCAAACCATGAGATCAATTATGGCGGTGAATCAAAGAGTTACACTTGCAGACATTTGGTAGATAAGTAGAGATGAACGTATGAGAGCTTGAGAGAGCATTTTGGCTGTGGTAATATTCCGTTGAGATATGAGACACATAAGTATAGACAAGTGCTTAGAATTGTGAAAGGTTTAGCTTTGGTGAAGGTCCGGCATAGCAAGGCCTTAGGAGCACGAAAGGTCCCACTCTGTGGTATGGGGCTAGACGACAAGGAAGGCTAGAGTTTCTGGAAAGGACATCTAGGGTTTTGGAAATGCGAGCCGACTGGCATAAGAATTGGCACTGATTGTGGTTCGATTAAATAAGTATAAGATGTTATTTGTCTGGCATGAAGATTGAAAAATTGGTTGTTTGAGACGAAAATCGACACGATAGAGGTCCAGGGTGATGTTCAACATGGTTAAGAGGGCCACTGTTATAGTTACAGACTTATGGTGTGATAGTGGTTTAAAAAAAGAACCGCTATGATAATTAGTTTGGTTTTATGATTAATGTTATATTCATATTTTTAGTTGGCTTGGTTCCGATGTCAAAATCACTTTTTTCATTATAATTGTTTGAGTCAAATTAAAGATTCAAAGACATTATGTTAACAGAAGTTCGCTGAACTTATCGGATGCACCGTATATAATTCAGAATCTCGGGTAAATTGGTTATGTAGTTTGATTATAGGTAGTGGTTGAGTGTTAAAATACAAATTAAAAGTCTTTTGAATTAAATTTATTTTCAAAGTATTTTTATTGAGTCTTGTCGAAATTTGAGAAATTTCATTGACACAAATTAATGAGAAAACTTTATTTTTTTTATACATAACATGTTTCAAAATACACCTCTAAAATTTGGGTCGAATTGAAATTCAAATGGATTTAATATGGCAAAAAAATGATGATTTTATTTAAAAAACAAAAAGGAAGAAAACGTTGAATTAAAAAAATAGGAAAAAAGGTCAAAAGTCAAATATCCTTTTATTAATGCCACGTCACCCTTGTATCATAATGGGCCAAACCCATTAATTCTCCCGTCCACGTGTATAGAGCATATTGAATAATGAATAATGGAGGCAGCCTATTTTTAAGGTTGATGTTATTTACACCACTAAATATGTCACAAACACCTCATTTTAAAATTTAATTAAAAATATATTTTAACATTTCTTATTTATCACAAACATCTTATTTAATTGCCTAATCTTAGGCAAGTGCTTAGTAACAAATTTTTGTCTTAAGCTGAGTTTATATAAGTGCACTCACCTTTCATTATGTGGGTTTTATTTAAAAGACATTTCAGTAATTTATTACTTGATGTTAGGCGAATTTTTACAAACAAATTTTCATCAAGTAAGGCGAGTGTGTATGATTGCACTCATCTCTCATTAGAAGAGTTTTAAGGAGTATTAGTGATTAAAAATTTAATTTTAAAAAGTATTTATGACAAGGGGTGTTTGTACCAAATTTGAGGGTGTAAATAACACTGCCCATTTTTAAAATTTAAAGGGTGGATCGGAACACAATTGCTAATGTGTATATATCGGTTCGCTACTAGTTTTTGCCTATAACATTGATATCCAAGTTTTCGTACTAGTATGATTTTTTAATGTGTACCGGCCCAGCATTTAATTTTGGGGCACATTTTTTTATCACTAAAATTTATTTTTAAGTGTTTTACACATATTTCAAAGAGAATTTGGCTCTATATTTTTTTTATAAATATAACATATTGGTTTAAGATAAAATATATGATTTTAGAGAGATTTTTGATGTAAAAAATATCCAAACACTATAATCAATTAAAGCGAAATCGTTAACTGATAAGAATTGTGATCAAGTGCGTAAAAGGAGGTGACGAGTAAATCAAAAAAGTGGGAAGCACCACGCCAAACTAATTGCGGTTGGATTCTACAATCAAAGATTGACAAGACTTTTACATAATCACAGTGAAGCACTGTCTTACTTCTGGTGTTGTATGATTGCTTTTTATGTGATTGTTTAATATAATTGCTAGACAACACAATACATGTTTTGACAATAAAATTAATTAAACCTAGAGTTTAATTCCGTTTATTAAATGTAAAAACTTTACAATCCACTTAGGTAATATGATCCTAATTTTTTTTGTCAATTAATATTGATCATTACAATAGCGATGAAAGTGGGTTTGTTTGACTTTGTTTATGGTTTTGAACATAAGAAAATGTATAGGTTTCGGAATTTTTTTTACAACTATGCTTATTTTATAACTTATTTAGCAAAATAGGGTTGTTTTTAACATATTTGTGTAAAAGGGGTAGTTTTAAAATCGCGCTTCAATATAGCGTTTTTTAACCAAAAAACGCAAGTTGAGATCGCGGTTTTTAAGGGGAAAAAATTTTCAAAGATAAAATCGAGATAGATAGTATCGATTTTATCAATAAAATCAATTTAAGTGATATTTATTTTAGGGGTAAAATCGAGATTACAAATTGCGTTTTTACAACTTTTTTCAAATCCCACCTTTATTGTCGTCCATCATCCCATTCACAGCCGCACTCCGCCTCTCCTTCCTCCTTCCTCCTTCCTCCGCACTCCGTCGTCCATCATCCCATTCATAGCTCAGCTTCGCCTCTCATTCCTCCTTCCTCCGCCTCTCCTCCGCACTTCACCTCTCCTCCTCATCCACACTCCGCCGGCATTGTCCTCTTCTTCATCGGGTCCTTCTCCAGGTAAATAATATTCTCCGCCCTTTATTGGATGATGTGCTTGTATGTATGTATGTATATATGATGGTTGAATATTGAAATAAAAATGTGCTTGTATGTATGTATATATGTGATTGGGGGTTTCGAGGTTGTGGTAGTGGGTTGGGGGTTTCGGTGGTGGGTTGGTTAGTGATTTCAATGGTGGTTTGGAGGTTTCGGTGGTGGCACTTAGGTGGTGTTTTGGGGATTTCAGTCGTGGTTTGAGGTTTTTCCCTGTGTAAAGGTTTAGACAGCGTTTGTATGGATTATGACGGTGTAAGGGTATGGCGATGTAGCTATCCTGATGGGGGTAGGGGGTCAAATTTATTTTGGAGCGAAATTTGGTTGTAGATTCGTATAGCCGCAATTTGTATAACTTTTGAAATAGTGATATTTTATATAATTTTGAGCCAAAGTTTTAGTGGTCCCTTGGTAATGATAAAAATTTATCTGCTTTCAAAATTGCGTAAGAAAACGAGGTCAGTTGCTTTCTAAAATAAAATTCATACTAAAATCAACTAAACCATTTGAAAAGTAATAAAATTTTACATTTAAGCAATTCTTCGGATTTAATTTTTTTTGGCTTCAATCAGAGGTATTTAGCATTGGTTTAGATAGGATTATATTCATTATTAAGAACATATTTTTAGTACATCTCTTAAAAAAGAATATTGGGAAACAAAAAGGAGCCCCGGTAAAAGCACCATTAAAATCTAGTTTCAACACCCAATTGGGAAAAAAAAGTTACTAGCTATGTTGCTTACCTTTTTTTAAGCACCCATATTTAAAAATAGATTTTCTTATTTTTAAGTACATCCCCCTCTCCCATTCTTCTGCAAGTAATGGATTAATAAAATTTTATTATGCCTATTCTTGGTATTGTCATTTATGCTTATTCTATTCTTTTGTTAAGGTGCTATTATTAGTAAAAGTGTTATTATGAAATTAACGCTTCTATATGAAGTTAAAAAATGGTCTTTTAGTTGCTTTGATCTATTGCATACTAAGAGAAAGTATAATTCACACCATATATATTTGAGTAGATTAGTGAAAATAATTCTTGAATTTAGGTAGTGTTAACTTGTTCATTTTATTAGGGTGTTTTAATCAACAAGGGTGCTTTAAAAATATTATAAATTAAGGATGGGTGCTTAAATTATTTTTTTTGGGTACTTTTACCAACACCTAAACAAAAGAACAGCTATATGGATTTTTTTTTGTTTTCAATTATTAGGAAAAAAAAAGAACATTTAAAGGAACATTTTTTTTTGTTTTCAATATTTTTTTTTGGTTTTCTATAACATATATATGGATTTTTTAATCTCTCTTAATTTTTTAACATTAATGTTTAAAAATAATACCAAACTAAAACCTTAATTAAGTTTCTATGAAGTATTCAGAATAACAAATTAAACCATTAAGTAAGTATGCATTAATCTTTTTAAATTACAAATTAGCCTTCATGTTTAAAAGTAATATCAAATTGTATTTGTGTTTTATTTTTCGCAGAAATGTCTTTAAACTCTGGTTCCAATTCTGGAACATCATGTTCATATGTCACATGTTTTTATGGAGAGGCTACTACAATTTGAGTGTCATGAACGTCGAAGATTCTTTTGTTGAATGGCATACGCATGGAGAGGGAAAAATAGAAGAAATACAACTACTAGTACAAGCACTGTATGAAATTAATCAAGTGTGCAAGGAATATGATCTATTTGCTTGTCTTTCTACTTGTTGTGTCAGTTTTATGTAATTTGTTTAATTAGGTGGTGTATAATTGCGTCTAACATTGATATGTATCTTTTTTGTATATGTACGGGTTTGGAACTTATTTATTGATTATGTATGAATGCAAAATTAGTGATTACCCATAGAAAATGTAATGCGATAATATCTATCAATTTGTTTTATTAATGAATGGATATCTATTTGCATTCTCCACAGTTCTGTTTTTTTTTTTGTAAAATTATGTACACATGTACGGGTAAATATGTAATTTTTGTTACTTATTTTCTAATGAATACATACATAAAACAAGTTTTGGTCGATGGATCCTGGTCCTGAGGATCGGCGTGTGTTATATTTACAGGAGCATCATAGGTCGTCCGCTATATGGGACGGCCATGATCCTGCTTTGTTGGAGCCACGTAGGAGCGCTACTGAGTTTACTGGGCCTGATGAACAACATATTATCCTTCATGAGAGGGTACATCGTGTATTACTACGAGCTAGCTTTTACGGGTTGTATTGCATAGGTCACATCCAGTACGACCACGCACTCATTACGGCTATGGTAGAGCAATGGCAGCAAGAAATGCACACGTTTCATGTACCAATTGGGGAGTGCAATATCACACTCCAGGATGTTGTTGTACTGATTGGATTACCAATTGATGGCCATGTAGTTACTGGCCCTCCATTAGATGCCCCTCCGGCTGATATTTGTGAGCTTCTATTAGGCATCCGACCACCGAACCACGCTCTTAGGAGATCGAAGTTTAAGCTTTCTTGGGTAGTCGATACATTTGGAGAGGTACTTGCCCATGATGCCGATGACGTTGTTATCGAGCAATACGCACGTGCGTGGATTATTAAATCGCTAGGCGGTTCTATTTTGGCTGATAAGTCCTCGGCTTATATCAAAGTTTCTTTACTCTCACTACTTCATGATTTAAATACGATGGGCCATTATAGTTGGGGTAGTGCCGCACTTGCCATGTTGTACAGGGAGATGTGTCGAGCCACGCGTATAAGATCAAAGCAAATTGCTGGTCCACTAATATTGTTACAGGTATACATTAAGGCTAAATTTTGCTATTTTTAATCTTATATTTTGAATTTATATGTTCAATAATATATTGTGATTTAATTTTTGTTAGTTATGGTGTTGGAAAAGATTGACACATATTCGCCCTTATCGTCTCGATATAGCTATTGTTTAGGATGATGTCATTCATTCGATTGATAGAGCACCACACGGAGTCAGATTTGTTGATTTGTAACAAGACTATTGTCAATATATTATACAAATTCATTTTTGACACCCTTCATTTATTTAATAAAGGTGGCGGATGAGGTTTTCACTAAACCGGACACCGATACATGTTTTGACTCATTATAGGGACCAGCTAGATCGTATGCGAGCGGAGCAAGTAAATCTAATTACTATGTATGATTTAATTACTCTCAGTTAATTAATATCGTATTGAAGAGGCTAGACTGTTGTGTGACTATAAGATTAATAGCCATTGATTGATTGGAAAAACTATATTTGTATTTATGAATAAGTTGGAGATAATTATATAGAAATTCCTTTTGGATTAATTGGGAGATGAATTTGTTTGGAAACTTATAATAAACTTGTTCAACAGGTCAATATGGAAAAAATGGATTTATCTAAAAACAGACGAAACTCTGCTGAAATTTTGAAAAATTACAAATTTATTATTTCGTGTAGACAAATGTTTTGATGTAATTTTTAAAATTTATAAGTTTTATTTAATCATTTACAGATGATCTGGCAGTTGTACACTGCACACGTTATGGCTGGCTTGCCTCCTTATTGTCTTGCCGATCAGGCTATATGGCGGAGCCGGTCACCCCTTATCTACTTTAAGATAGTGGAGTGGCACCTCCCTGATAGAGTGATGCGACAATTTGGGCTACAACAGAATATCCTTATTGATTTTGACACAAGTGAGCAATTATACAATACGGATATGAGGGGGAGGGGGAAGGGGCGCGGAGATCCCGTTGATTGGAGGCATCAGCACCGCGATTTTATCGCCTTTTGGGATCGCCGACTTAACCACGTAGTCACTGGGGATTTGTTACAGGGCCTGATTCAATACGACCACCCGTATATGATTTGGTTTCGGACTGTTACTCGACGTTTCATACTTGCGGCATCAGAGCAGCGGCCCGAGTTTGGTCCTGAGCTAGTAGGAGTCATGTTGGAGATACTAGTTCGTTAGAATTGCATTAGCTAAATGTAATTTTGAATTTGTACATGAACTTTAATTTGATATTTATATAGTTTTTTTTCTTTTCCAGGGGGATGCGCTTGCTAAGATATATACATTGGCTATGAACCATCCTTTGCGGTCGATCACATGAGATTCTATATCCGAGGAGATATCTGACTTGGCACATATAACTCTTGTTATGGCGCGACAAGAGTTTCGATTATCTGTTGATCCATTTCAGGTCCACGACCCTATACCCGACCCAATCCCACGACTCCACCGCCGTCGTCGTCAGAGGCGGCAAGCTACTGCTACTACCACTACTACCAGTACGTTTTCAGCACAGCTTACTACATTATCACATGATGCTAGTCTGTCTACCTCTACACGGCATGACTCATCCCCCACCACCACCACCACCACCACCACTATTACTACTAGTACGTTACCCACCACTACTACTATGTTATCTTCAGATGATCCCTTTAGCTTACCAGATACTAGCACGTTACCCACCACTACTAGTATGTTACCCCCCCCCACTACTACTACTACATATGTGTTTTTTTCTCCATCGCCCCTCAGCCTATCACAGCCATATACGTTATTTTCTCCACCTGACCCCACCACTACTTGCCCCACTATTACTACTACTGCTGCTATTACTAGTACGTTACCCACCCCCACCATCACTACTACTACTACATCTGTGTTTTCTCCTCCACTGCCCTCCAGCCTATCACAGTCAGATATGTTATCTTCCCCACCACCAGCCAGTTTACTGCAATCGAGTACGACAGACTTCTCTACACTCTCTACCATATACGAGGACTTTGACATAGGACATTATGTGTCTATATTGACGACAGACTCGTCATTTATTTCATCAGCTGTGTCGCATCAGCTTTCACTCGGACATTTGCAATCACCACCGACACTTACACCCACAGATCATGATGATAGATTGACACAGTTGGGCATACCAGATGTTGTAGATGTACTTGTGGTACCTATTGATATAGGTCGAGGGAGAGGTAGAGGTAGACCGGGGTTAGGGGTAAGGAAAGGGGCAGAGGTCAGGGTGTAGAGGCACAAACCCATAAAGAGATCGAGAGGGATGAGAGGCCGAAGAGAAAGAGAAAAAAATCTAGTTGTGGTACTTAGTAGGTTGATTGTTAGTTATTAGACAAAAAATATCATTTCATTACTTGTATGAAATGGTTGTACATGGATATTTATTTTGCTTACTTGTATGATTTAATGTGTACATGAACTTAAACATTTGGTTTATTTGATAAAAACATACCTTTATAATTAAAAAAAATGTGTCTATAAGAAACATTATACATTAAATACATTAAACAAAGGTCACGGTTATAACATTACGCATTAAGCAAAATAAAACATTACAACAACAAAACGAAGTCAAGCATATAACTAGAAAATATTATGCATTAAATAATGTAAAAATAAACTAATAGCCTGGAATCTACTACATTGTCAAATAATAAAGTAAGAATGTATATCTAATTACGTAACAATGCAACAATTATTTAATTTGATTTCGGGGACACTTGCGGCGATCATGTCCCACCTCTCCACAAGTCCCGCAATGGTTGTATATTCAACAATCACTTACGTCCATCTCGTTATGAATGCGCCTGGATGGACGACCCTTTTGACTCAATAAGATTGGATTAGGAATCAAAACACCTGGAATTGTATTAACCAAAAGGGTTTTTCAGTATTCTTTTGGGAAAGTATGATGCAAAGTAGGAGAATATTTAGCCACGTATGCCTCAAGAGTAAAGTATTTATAAATTAAGTACTTCGGTTATAATCTTAATTCAGCACACACCGCCAATACATGTTTACAAGGATACTTATAAATTGTCCACCTCCTGCAGCTGAACATTTTCTTTGGCTGACGTGACAGATGTAAGTCCCTCCAAGTTATTATGCCTAAAAACAATATATTTGTCGATATCTTTCATGCGCTTTGATAATTTCAGTGCCATGAATGGCGTGTGTTACACCTCCGAATTATCAAGCCTAGCTTTACCCTGCTCGCCTCTTTGACAAAAATACGTAACAAGGCGATGAAAAATGAGCTGCAACGACGCAGTAATAGGCAAAGATCTCGCTCCAATAAAAACTCCGTTGAAAACCTCTGAGATATTTGTTGTCTTTATCCCATAATGATGCTCTCCATCGTGAACAAAAGTTCACTTTTCTAGGGAAATTTGGTTTAGCCACCTCAATGATTTTTTTCCTTCGCTTTCTTGCTGATCATCATACTCTTTGATCATGTCCGTGTACTTACTGAATTTCGGCAAGCAGTAAGAAGTTGCAGCATTCCACATTAATATCTTTAAAGTCTCGTCTGGTTTACATTTACTTGTGAGTTACTACGGACATGTCGCATACAAAATCGATGGTATGTCATTGGCTCTTGAAATTGTGGGTCGAAATTAATTACAGACAGTATGCCCCTGTGCCGATCATAAAGCAAGCAGACGCCATCTCGTCCTTTCACGACGTAATGCCAAAGCCACCTGAGAAAAAAGTTTCATGTGTCGTGACTTTCCTCATTGCCGAATCCAAATGCAAACGGGAATATTCCTTCACTTGCATCCATAGCCATTGCAACAAATAATTTTCTATTGTACTTGCCACATAGATGTGTCGCGTCTACACTTATAACATACTGACAATGCATAAAGTCTTCAATGGACGCACTAAAGGCCTAAAAGTTCTTCTAAAAAATACGATAATGGCCATCATACATCTTGCTTCTATACTCGTGGACAGTGCGTTGGTTGTTGTACTTAATCGCGGCCAAATATCTCATAATAATAACATAATACTCTTTCTAATTGCCAAATAATCTTTCAATAGCCTTCTGTTTCACATTATATGCTTTCCAATAAGAAATCTTGTAACCATATTGATCCTTAACAAATGCGATGATAACGCCAATCTTAAGACCATGGTCAACCTTAATCATGTGTTTTACTCTGCTTGCAATGAATTTGCAGTCCAAATGTTTGTGAGTTAGTTTCAAACGATCAAATGTGCATTTGTGAAGACCCTTGTACTTGGTTATCTTAAACTGGCCATGTTTTTTCTTCTTCTTACAAGCACGAAGCAGCCATTTGCACCATCTTTCGTGCAATTTACACCTTATTGCCCATGTATCTGCCTTTGATTGATCAACAATAAATTCATTTGAATTCTTAATTGCATATTATTTCACGGCAATCTTCAACTTATTTTTAGTCTCATAAGTGAGCCCTTTCCGTAATTAATTTTGATCTACCAACTGCTTATTAATTGTCACCTCCTGATCCACATACATAACAGGAAATTGTGTGTACAATGACGGTATGTCTTCCGCAACTACCTCAATTTGGTTTGATTATTCACATTTATTGCTTTTAGTGTCACTCTTTTTTGTACGACTATCAGATTCCGAGTTCTAATCCATGTCCTTTCCAGTGGAGTCATCATATTCTATACCATCTCCGTACTCAAACATTGGCTGATCCGGTATGTAATTCTTATGGGTATGGCTGCGTATCTTAAGAGAAAATTCAAACTTTTTTAATGATTATGAAGTAGAAGGTAAGTTAGAAACATGAGTGTACTGTGTCGATGGTGGTGAAGTATATAATGCCGAGGCTGGAAATTTTTCAGCAAGTGGGAACATATCATAATTCATATAAACTTTCTCCATATACAAATTGATTGCATTCACAGAGGGAACATTTAAAATTATACCCATTGCAAAATGTAAGCTTTTGTCATCATTAATTTCATGGAGAAAGAAACTGCAAGCATTCATGGTCACAAACAGTGGACATCTACATACAATCTTTAATGTGGACGGCGATAGGTCAACATTCATAGCAGAATAAATCATTCCAACTAATTCCGAGTACGTCGTACCTTCTTTAACAATAATTCCTATTTTATGTTGCATATTGTAACATTGTCCATGCTCTCTATTAATAATTTATCCACCTAGTATAAAAGCATAGATACTTGTCTGCTCGTCATTATTTACCTTCAACACAATTAAACAAATTTATCACCAACTGATAATAAATATAATTTATTTAAAATAATCAAGCATGCCCTCCATTATGATGGTAAATAATACATTCTTTAAAATAAAATATAATTTCTCAAAAAATAAATAAGTATATACATTCTTCAAAATAGTTATATAATTATTGAAAAAACAAAATTAAATATCAACCCCTACGAAATATTATATTAAATTATTCATTTAAAATCATAAAATAAATTTTTGCAAATAAAAAAATATGGTAAACCATTACAAATATAATTATTAAGTATTACAATGGCCCTTTTTGTTTTTGGCCCATTTTTTTCAAATAGTTTTGCATTTAACCCACCTGTTTAGGGAAAATAGGAAATGACCCAAAACTTCGGATAATCACTAATTTCTTGTTTTTATTTTCCCTAAAATACCCTTAATTGACTTTTCAAGTAAACAATTTAATTATCCCTAAGATTTAGTTTATAGCAAACTTTTGAATTTTTAAATCTATTAATATCCGAAATTCCAAAAGAAACATCCATTTAATTAGGGAACTTGAAATTAATTTCAAAAATATGAGAAATCATAAATCATAATACTTGGGCTAAACACAAATTTTCTATATCACAATAATATGATAATAAATCTACAAATTTGCAATAATACATACATTAACAAATCTACAAATCTATATCTAAACCTCCCCCCATATATATATATATATATATATACATATATTATGCATACATAAATCTATAAACAATTCAACAAATCTATATCATAAATCTACAATAATAACCCATTTATTTCATTCATATAATTATTATACAAACATAGATGTACAAATAATCAAAATATATAGATCTACAAATAAACAAAAAATATAGATCTATAAATAATCAAAATACTATAAATGGACATACCTATTTTTGTTGAAGTAGAGAAAAATTATTATGCGTGAATGGTCTTCTCAACTTTTCTTTTTTTTTTTTCGTATTTTAAATTATGAAAAAGATGGAGAGAAGAAGCAGCAGCAGAAGAAGAGGAAGAAAAGTAAGAAGAAGAAGAAGAAGAAGAAGAAGAAGAGCAAGAAGAAACTGAAGAAGGATACGGTGCAATAAAAATTACAGAGGGAACTTAGAAGAAGAAGAGCAAGAAGAAACAAAAGAGGAAAACGGCGCAATAAAAGTTACATAGGGAACTGAGCAACTTACGGTTGGGGGATGGAAATTAATTAAACTAAAAAACGCGGTAAACAATTGCGGTTTTATGTTAAAAAACGCGATACAGAATATCGATTTAAAAAAAAAAAAAAAGTCAGCTTTAAAAACGCAATTTGTGGTAGCGATTTTAAGGGTAAAAACAAGATTTTGAGTAGCGTTTTTAAGGGTAAAAACGCGACTATGAACTGCGTTTTTAATGCAATTTTTTTTTTTGTAAAACCACTATTTTGACTTGCGGTTTTAATGTAAAAATCGCTTATTTAAACCTTGATTTTAAAACAACCCTATTCCACCAATTAAGTTGAAAAGTCCCCTATTTAACAAAATAAGTTTAAAAAGAATGATAGTTATAAAAAAAGGGGGCTACTATTGACACACATCATTTAACTCACTAACACTCCATATCTCTCTAACACTCCATAAGTACATTTTTACTCTTCCTAACACTTCACCACTCCACCACTCCATATTTAATTTTAAGATTAATTAACATTAATCTAAAAAACACTCCACTCTTACTTTCTACCACTCCACTCTCCTTCATCTTCAATCTTCTTCTTTCACAAATCAACACATTTCCATTTAGCATTTTTTTGAAATTCTGGTTGGAATCAAGCATTCTATTCTCTCTAAAATTCAAAAAAACAAATCACACCACTCACTCTACAAATCTCATCTTCAATCTTGGTCTACTAACTTTTTTTTTAACAATCTAGTCGTTCCACTCTTTTTCTTCTGAACTTTTTCGTTATTGGTTAAAAAAAGTTTAATCGGTGCACACACCATATCAAAAGAAAATTCTGCCATGGATGAAGGTTTACTCGGTTCTTAGGAACCGAGTGTTGTTCATCATACTCGGCCGAAAGGAACCGAGTAAAGCACTAGTCACTCGGTCCTAAGGAACCGAGTGGAATTGAAAAAATAACCCAAAGCCTAACTCGGTTCCTTAGGACCGAGTAAGCTGTACATTACTTAGTTCCTTAGGACCGAGTAAGCTGTACAACACTCGGTTCCTAAGGACTGAGTAAACATTCTTCGTGTTTTATTTCTGTTTTTTTATTTTTTTTGCGTTCTTTTGTATCCAATGATTTATAAATGAAAGAAAACATAAAGGAATAACAAGAATATAAGTATCCTACTTCTTTTGGAGATGAATGCTGATTTGGATGGTGGTAGGAGCAACAATGATGGAGGTGGTGGCGGCAATGGTGGTGGTGGTGGTGATGATGATGATGAAGAAGAAGAAGAAGAAAAAAGAAGAAGAAGAGGCGGCAATGGTGGTGGTGGCGATGATGATGATGAAGTTGTTTAAGGGAGTGTTTAATGTTTTAATTACTAATTAAAAATAAAAAAAATAGTGTGTGTCCATAGAATAGTTAGGCTTTTTTTTTAAGAGAGTGTTACAGAGTAAAGTGGAGTGTGTCAATAACAGTCCCCTAAAAAAAAGTCATAGGTTTCGACAGTGACAAGACAGTGGTGAGGCAATTGAGATTAATAAAAGGCAATGGGTTTAATAATTGTTAATAGCGGTGGCCGATGAAGTTTGATACAACAGTGGAGGCAACGACAGTACAACATGCGGATGAAAATGAGTGAGATTGGGGGGCGATGGTGGTTCACAAAAAGAACCACTATGATGATTGGTTTGGTTTCATGATTAATAGTGTGGGTTACGACAATGGTAAAAGTGGGTTTCTTTTGACTTTGTTTATGGTTTTGAACATAACACTATGTATAGGTTTCGACAACAATGAGACTATGAGAGTAGTTAATAATGGCAATTGTGGTCGATAAAGGGCAATGGGTTTAATAATTAAATTGTTTGATAATGGCGATTGATGAAAGTTTGATACGACAGTGGGTGGTGTTGACGAGACAGTAGTTGCAGCAACAAGACAATAAGTAGATAAAGGTGAGTGAGACGAGGTGGTGCGGTAGGCAACCATATAAATCGCCCATCAGTAACATTGAAAATAGGGATTAAGATCTCTCATGATAGAAGGATTTTAATCCTTTAATGCCATAGTAAGTAAATATTGGATAACAGAGACGAGATAATTATATATTTACTATGATAATAATGAATACAATCTAAGGCTCTTTATACATGATTATAATAATAGTATAACAATGGAACTAGATAGTTATATTAAAGAAGGAGATAATTCTAAATCAATCTAGGATATACATTATCAATTTATTACATAAGTGATAGGTTAACAATATCTATTTATGAGATAATTGATATACTAACATACTTTTTAGTACATAAAAAAAATGATTTAATTGAGTTTAAAAGTTTTCTTGTTCCTAATACGACATTGTACAGTGATAATGTTGACCGATAGCAAGAATATATTAGAACGAAAAAAAAGAGGTTAGGAGTTCGAAAGCTTTCATAACGCTAAAAAAAGGTACTAATATTTATTATAAACTTTCGACAGAGGAAATATATTAAAATCTTTCTATATGGTTTTGTTTTATACTCTGCATTAGTATAATCAATTAGTCACATTAAGCTTCTGCAATTCACCTTAGCTTCCAAACAAATATATACCAACCCAATAATATTTATGTAGCGGCAACCCGTCTCAATACCATGTATTATTTTCATTCTGACATACAACCTACTAGGCCAAACAGACCCCGCAATAAAAACAAAATCAAGAAGAATAGAAACAAAAATTACAATCAATTAAGATCAGCAACTTCTCTTTGGATTGATCAGTAAATATGAATGGCTTGTACACATTTATTAAGGATGGTTTCATTATGTTGTGGTACGGTGATTATAGTCGGTATAGTTTTGGAGAGGAACAATGTTATTGTCTTCTTTAATTATCTTAAGCTCTAAGTATTGACTTTAAATACTTTAACACATTAATTTTTATTTGTACGGTTTCGCATGGATAATGAAAATTGCATTATGTTACTACTAATCTATAAAAATATTGTCCTTGGTAATCCTGAAACAAACAATAATTGTTAATTAAAACTCAAATTAAGGCAGATAAATCTAAGTGTTTGCATGGTACCAGTAGGAAAAACAGGCTCAAATTGTAAGTATTCACATAAAACGCCTAGGTTTAGTCGCTTCCTCTTCCCCCTCCTCAAATCACTGGCCCAGATTCAATAAGTCCTCTCCCATTCCGTCTCCTCAAATCTCTCAGATTAATCCACCACCGATATGAAATAGAAAACATATATTAATGTACTATTTTCATGAAAAAAATAAAATAACTTAGGGGGTGAGGGATTTTGGAAGATAATTGGTACTAAAAGATGTAGATCCAAGGTCTAGCTTGGAGTATTGGCCGGCAAAGGCTTGGATTTGTGTCTCAAGCCTCCATGGTTTTGACTAGTCTGGGATTGGATCGAGCTAGTAAATAATATATGTTAGGAGGGGCATAATTAATACATTTGATTGGAAAAAAACTTATAATCAAAATAAAATATTAAATATCATTATAATAATTTATAGCAGGAGTCCAAGCCTAGCTATTAGTTCAAATGGGAAGAACTTTTTAAATTAAATTGAGCTCTTCGGCTCAAGTACTTGCACTCCATTCTTCTTCCTTTCCTTTGGGTCGAATCTCAGATTAATTTGTACGTTTAGTACGGCCGCATATGAAATACTAAACTAACTTGAATTTTATTTTTTTTCGTCTTACTCGTTAACCTAGCAGAAAGAGGAATCATATCCTTGATAATAAAACCTTTTTAAGTTTAGCTTGGAAATGAGCCTAATGTAACGTACGTCAACTCAAATTAGAATTGGTACCAAATAATGATATTTTGACAAACTAAGAGGGCCTTTCTATAAATAATAACAAAATTATGCGTTTAATACTTTTTGTACATACAAATTACTGATTTTTTTTTTAAAAAAAGAAAAATATGTCCCTCTGCAATCCTCAACTGTTCTTATTTCTTACGGTGTGCTATTAGAATAAATGATGTTTTTTTAGATTCTATTTTATCAAAAAATAAAAAATATTAGATTCTTTGTGATATTTAGAAATTGAGGTAATGAATTCAAAGACTCTTGGAACAATTAAATTTAAGGAAATAATTCATACTTTTTTTATTGGGGCAATTAAAAAAAAGGGCTTATTAGAGAAAGATTTTCACACTAAAGCCAAGGAATAATTTTTTTTTAAATGAAGGGCCTATTTTTTATTTTATTGATTCATATGACATGTGCCTTTTTTTTTCATTATAAAATGACATCTCAACCCTTAAAATAAACTAAAAAATACCAATATGCATTAAAATATGGACTGCAATATGAACTTTGCAGTCTATATTCACTCAATATGAACTTTGCAGCGAATTTTTAGTGCAAAGTTCATATTGCAGTCCATATTTTACTGCAATGTGAACTTTGCAGTCGATATTTTTAGTGCAAAGTTCATATTGCAGTCCATATTTCACTGCAATATGAACTTTGCAGTTCATATTTTACTACAATATGAACTTTGCGGTCCATATTTTTGTGCAAATTTCATAAAAAGGGATAATTTAGGTAATACATAACATGTTTTTATTAATGAAATGATATTTAAATTTATTCAAATACATTCATTTAAAATATAAAATAAAATAGGCCTCTTACACTAATTACCAATTAAAAATAGGCCCTTCATTCAAAAAAATATTATTCATTGGATTTTTGGTAAAAATCAATGTATAATAAGCCCTTCTACCTAATTTCTAGTTTTTTATTTTAAATAAAGGATCATTTTATTTTTCTTTTTACAAAATAATAATAATAATTTAATTCTCATCGGTCAATTGCCGACTACCGCCACAAACCGTCAATCACTAAAGGAAAAAATTAGGATCATGTCTTTAGAATTGTATAGCCGTCGACCTAGACCTTTTTTTTTTTCTTCTAATATATTGCAGTTCTCGATGATTACGAGTGACTACGATAACCAATTACTCATAACTCATTACCTATTTTAAGTTGCCCAATTACAATAATCTGTATTTCTCCGATTATCAAACTATGCTAACATGTATTTTTCCGGTTACCAAACTACAGTATTTATGGATGTGAGTCCTCACTTGATACATTTTGGTAACTTGAAAACTAACAGTGATCGCAAATTTTACCCTTTTTTTTTAAAAAAAAAAAAAAGTTGTGAATTGTAAGCTAAAAAATTTCAAAGATAAGGACCAGTCAACATTGAGCTATGAAGCTCAAGCCCCACTCAATTTTTTATATATATATATATGGTATTAAAAAAATATTATAAGTGTACGTGCGACTTTTAGTACTCCAAAAAAATGCCCTCAATGTATCAAAGGTGTCAAAAAAAATGCACAAAAAGTTTCAACAAAGATAGTTTTGGAGTGTTAAGAGTATTAATTTGGGGCACTAATAGCATTACTCAAATTAATTAACATTTAACAAACCTTACTTTTCACTTTCTTTCTCTTGACGTTACACTTTGCACAACATTACAATGAACTGTTTAATTAGTTACATAATGCATTCATTTAGCCACGAAATTTTGTGGCTTTTTCACAAATTATTTCATAATTATTATAAGAACTTCGATGTACAATTGAATGGAAGATTAATGGATAAATGAACCATAGTTACATACATAAAATATGAATTATTAGATAATCAAATTATTACAATATGGTTTCAAAGGACGATAAAAGTCAGGACGATTGTAAATTTGTAATCACACCCTTTACAATGTCATTAATCAAATATCTACGTATATATTTTTTATTTTTTCCTTTATTGTTATATCGCCCCGGCCCATTCAAATTCCTCCCTAACTACGTCCTTGGGACCGACCAACAAACTTTAGGACTAAAGACCACGGCCCAACTTCAGTGTTGGGCGACAGTGGCAACTGGTCAATAAGAATAAGGAAATGAAAATGATTCGTAAGAGTACGATTGATCTTTGGGGGGGAAAAAAGTTTCTTTAATTAGACCTAAATAATTTTAAAAAGACAATATCTGCATTATAGAAAAGGATAAGATCTCCATGCACCCTCCGACTAGAATCCTCGGTCCAATTACATGCTTAATTTAATTTGTTAAGACAAATGAAATGGTTGAAGAAATTATGTGCACCCGCGAACAGCACCCGCCCCGGGACCCAAATCCTGGATCCAACCTTCATATACATGCTGCTTATTTTTGTTTAGACACATGAAATGATTGAAGCAATTGATTAAGTGGACCGGTTCAAGATAAACTTTTACTTAATTTGTTGTATAGCAGGAATACTAGACTGTATATGAAGCTTCTTTCAAATGCAAACTCTATATATACCAACCTAGACATAATATTTATTTAAATGGACCCAGAAATAAAATCACATTTATCGAGGAACATAATTAAAATACTCTCCCCCTTAAATTTGTGAAGTACAACCAATAATATGTTTGTAATTAATGTTATGTTTCAAAAAATAAATAACGGTTCAGTCTTAAATTTGAAATATATAATATGGTTTCCTTTTTTGGATAGAATTAAAATACCAAAATTATAAAAATTACGTTATTTTTTTTTAACCTAGCTTGAAAAATACCAAAGTTAATTAATTAATGTGAAATCGTTAGCATGAGTTTAATTAAGACATAAATTTGCCCATTTAATTTATAGCTGGTCTGATTTCGTACTCTCTAGTTATTATTATAGAATATAGAAGGGCTCTTTCTAATAAGGGCAACGACCGGTCGGTCAAATCTTGCGTACAAAATTTTGTTTAGATTATGAAGAAATCAAGTGACTGTTACATTCTATATAACCTTTCTAGAGGATCGGAACTTTTGCTTTGATTAGACTTTATATTATATATGCTTCGGCAATATATTCATCAACCCAATAATATTTATTTAGCGGTAACACCAACCACATCACTGTAACAATTATTCGTTTTCAAACAAACAAACTACCGAGGCTAAACAGAGCCAAAGCCATAATAAAATCAATATCATGAAGAAAAGAAAGAAAAAAACTAGAATCCAAACAAGAAAAAGTAACACTAATTAATGACGCGAATATTTGAACACAGCAGTAAATTGCTCATAAAGAGTAGAAATGTACAATTTACCGCGGTGCTCTTGAACTTCAGTAATGAAAGTGTTATTGTAAGGGGCCCCAAAGCTAATCTTCTCCAATATTTTGCCATTTTCATCCATTCTCATCGCTGTGGGTATATTGATTTCTTCGGGTACATTTAACGCTACCCAAAACTCTCCCTTTTCAGTTCTTCTCATGTTAGCTGGACCTGAGATATTCATCAAAAGTTCTCCGGTGTATGCTTTTGGGCCTTTTAACCAATACTTGGTGATTCTATTGCCCGTAAATTCTGAGAGAAGGACGAATGAGCCGTCTTTGGCGACTCCAACTCCACCGGCTCCTTTAAGTCGGCTTAGCAACACTTTCTCCTTTTTGGTCTTTACATTGTATTCTATCAAACGGCCGGTTGCGTCTTCCGTATCAATATGTTGCTGTACTTGACTGCAACAATGAATTTGAAACTGAGTTTTGGTGATTTCTATAATAAATTAACAAGTCTTTGTCTTGATTACTTGATGGTGAGATTAATTATAAAGTTTGGCCAACATAATACTTGTTCTGAACCTTAAATAAGAGTCTATGTTTGTAACTTTCACATTTTTTAAGAATGCACTAATATTGTTTCCTCAGGTTAATTAATTTGTTGCATATTGACTACTTTTATGTCCATTTTGTAGGAAAAGTTTATGGGATGCCCAAGTTTTGGGAAAGCAATATTTTTTTAAAGAGATGATTTGTAATATATACCTACCTCTTTTAGAAAGGTTTTGTTGTAACTTTGTCCGTTCAATTAATATTAAAAAGAAAAAAAACTGTAACAAAATGAGCTTAACCATAAGAAAAAGAAAAGAGAAAAAAAAAAAAGTGGGACGCACCTGAGGTTGTAGACTGTGCTAACATCACTGAAGTAAACATTCCCAGTGGTTTGGTCCACATCTATACCATCGAGCCACTTTAAGGGCAATCCAGCGGCACTTGACAGGAGCTGCTTAGCCATCCCTCCTTTGGGTCCAACCACATTGAGCCCATGGTAAGCATCGGCTAAATAAAGTTCCCTTGTCTTATAATTAAAAGCCAAACCTAATGTTCTTCCACAAATACTCCCCATTTCTGGGTCAGTAGTCCCCCCACATTTTTTCACAGTCCTTCAAGAAAAGAAAAATATAATTGATTATCATCACAATTAAAGGCATCTTTTCAACAACTCTACTTTGATTAATGTTGCTCTTAGAACTGGTAAGAGTGAGAGTTATACTTGAGACCTCAAAATTCGAGCGGATTAATTAAACCCAAATGATCACAATTAAGGGTACTGAAGTGGTGAGATTTAAACTCGACTCCTCCGAGTTCAAGCAGGAGTTGTTTAAACCACTCACGAACACTCAGCTTGAGACCTTCAGGTTTGAGTGAGAATCCTTTAATTCACTCTCTCACAATTAAGAATAATGGTGAGACTCATACTTGGGAGGCACTTAGTTATAATTAAGAGTACGTATTTTATATTTAAGTGAAACTGTAAATTGATTTAAGGTTTTTCAATATCAATGATACCAAGTCGGAGAGACGTATGCAAAGTCGACCCATCCATCTTTGGAACCTCTGTACTTGACGATTCTACCGTCGTTGACTCCTGTGTAAAATCCGCCAGTGGGGCTGAAGATGATTGACTCGGGGCCACCGGACGGCACCGGGAGTGTTTTCAAGGTTGGAGCGGAAAGGATAGTTGAAGGTAAGGAAAAGAAGAGGATGAAAATGGAAAGCATATGCATGGACATTTTGCTGATGAATTGAAGATGATTGACAATTATTTGTTGTGTTGAATTTAAGAGGAAAGGCAAATATGTCCCCACTATTTGTAGTACCAATTGAAGATTTGATAGGTAGACGGAGGAGATAGACGAGGGGCGTGGTCAACAGGTCAAATCTGCTTAGTTTGAAAGAAACTTGATACATTTCAAATTTTTTTGCATTATCTAGACCAAAAAAAAATAATAATTCACATTTGATTGGAATTGTTTTTAGCACACGTCTTAACTTTTAGACTTTCTTTGATAGCCAAAAAAAACATGCAAGTCGCTATTTTCTTACACCTATACACCTGGAAGTCAAAAAAGGGAGACGGATACAACTTGAAGGCAGTCTTACAATAAAAATCTTTATTAAAAAAATAAATAGATGAAGCCAATAGCATGTAAGGCTAGTTCTAGAACTAAGATTCTTGAGACAATTTCTTTTGTTTCCGTATGTATCTTTTCTCTCTCCGGTTAATTCGAATACAAATTTCTTTTGGTTTTTGCTTTATAGAAGTTGGGGCCCGCACCAATTCCATCAGGTTGAAATGTCATATCTAAGTAGCAAAATTTGAAAATTGTTGCCCGGATTTCAAAAGGTTTGAAAGTTCGAGAAAATAAATTACTCGATCGAATGCATTTGATTCCTCAAAACTTAAAAAAAGAAAAAAAAGTAATATAACACTTAATTATAAATTTTATTACATATTTTTACCGAATGTATTATGTAATTATACTTTTATAAAATTTAATAAGAATACAATATATTTAATGAACTTAGTAAAAATAGATGATAAAATTTACGAGTATGAAAATAAATATTTTCCTTTAGTTAAACAACCACCATTCGGCTGTCGCTTTTCATGTCTGAGATCCTTTTTCTTTAAAAAAATGGGAGAGAGGGAGGGTGGGGTTGTTGAACCTTGGGAAATAAAAATTCTTCGCTCATACTATGGTAAAATTACGTGCACATATACTTTCCGAATTTAAAAAAAAAAATTGTATTTTTAATAGAATTACAATTGTTGAAATTATAATGCCATTACTTTATGTTTCAAGAAAAGGAAAGAGAAGAAAGAATTATAATGTCGCTGAGAATGATTGTTATATAAACTTTTTTTGTTTGGCTAATTTTTAAAATTTATTTGAATTTCTAATCTGACCTTCACTTTCGTTACAAGGAATGCAAATATGGCTGCCCACTCTCTTGCTAATTACGGCCGAGATGGTGGAAAGATGCCGGACGCCTCGTTCCCGTTGCCGGCGTCTTTTTGCATAAGTTTATTTTGGGGATGTTGGTTAGTTTTTTCTTTGAGTCTTGTTTTATTTGTTGGGTTTCTGTTTGCTATATATATTGTAAGTAGTTTGTTTCGTATCGGTTATTTTGCCAGATTTTGTAGTTAAAAAAAGAAAAAAATTCTAAAGAGACAATGAATTAATCTAAAGAACCTTTAGCCATCCATTACCCGAGCCAATGGCAGATCCAGGGAAGACACGCCTCGATCTGCTAGTTTTTTTGAAAGTTTGAGTAGTAATCTTTTGGGTTTATGTGGGATTTATTTTTAATTCTAATATTGCAAAAAATAGGATACCAATACATAGATACAGAGGAAAGAAAATATGATAACTATAATTGGTTAACTTTTTTTTTTTTTTTAAAATAAATTGGTTAACTTATTTTAGTGGTAGGTTGTTTTTTTTAAGGTTGTTTTTATGTTACTTACTTTTGTGTTTATTTTTTATATAAACTTGCGTTTCGGGCCCCTAATTTGAAATTTTGGATCAGCCGGCCAAAGTTTCAGTAGTAGATTTTTTTGGTGGTGAAAATTCTTCAATAGACATACATTACGTATATACATATAATATATATATATATATATATATATATGGATGAGTTTTCAATGGTTACTTTATCTTTCTACTCATTGATGGGTACTGACAATAATTAATGCACATTGGTGAGGTGTCAAATCATTTAACCTGTTATAGCAGGTTAATGTGACATATTCTATTTTTATTTTTTTTAATTAAACTTTAGGTGGTGTTTGGTTGAGATTTTAAAATCAAGTTTTTAAAATTTTTACCAAAAATTCAACTTTACTTCACACTTCCCAAATTACTTTACTTTCTCTCTCATATTTTTTTTAAAACACCATAACTTTAAATTCAAAAATTGGAATTAGATAAAAAAAATATATTTGAAACCTAATTATCGAGATCTATAAAACAAGATCCATTGTGACTATTTTTTTAATTTTTTTTACAAGTTTTTTTGAATTGGTTGAAAAAAACTTTAACAAAAATTAAATTCATTTTTCAAAACATGTTTTAAAATCTCAACAAAACAAGATTCCTTAAATATTTTATTTGCCGACTAAACCTAGGATAACCCAATTCCAAATTAAGATAAGTGTTTATGGATGTTTTTGTCTTTTTAGTTTTATAGTTAATTAATAACATAAGTTTATTGAAAATAACACTTTTAAAATATATTTGACTTTGAATTTTCATCTCTATAGAATAGGTGTACAAATTACATACAACTAAAGTACTATTTTAATAACACTTTTAATTTAATCATTTTATTATCATGCGTGACAAATCATATCACAATATAAACTCAAAAATTAATTTGAAGCGTCTCATATAGCATGTGCTAGTGGTTTTATTAGTCACTATTCAACTAAATAATTATTTTAACACAATAACATAAAATAATATTAAAAGAAACTTATTTTCTTAATTTAAAGTATTTCAAACAAACTCAACTTTTAATAATTTGATAAGATACAGAAGTATGCGTATGATTTAAGGGAAAATTTTATAAATAATTTGTCGTTACTTAATTTCGCACTTAAATACAATAAAACCCTACTTTTATGTAAAATAATTAAATTAGTATAGCGAATAAGTAGGAGTCGATACAAATTCAAGTTAATACTTTAAAAGTAGGAAAGTTTGTCGAAATCCAATATTTTAGGAATTTAGATTAAAACAGTTTTTAAATTTTGATTTTTGAAATTATTTTAACTAAGAAACAAAACCAATTAAATTAAATCTAGCAAGTACGTAATCAATAATTAAAAATCCCAAGGAAAGAGAATCCACCACCATGGATATAAACAAAAAAGTATTTAATTATATTTTTAATATTCATCCCTACTATATAAACAAATTTAAAATACCATCATTCTTTCTTTAAAATAATGTAAATAAAAATAGGGATCGCCTGTATCCTCATTTATGGTGATCATAAGATATCCATCATTTATTTTAAAAACAATTAAAGTACTAGAAAGAAAACACGTTATAATAATGGTAATTTCAAAATCTATTTTAATTCGGGACGAATAATTAAAAATCAAT
Source organism: Lonicera japonica (assembly GCA_021464415.1). Taxonomy (NCBI): domain Eukaryota; kingdom Viridiplantae; phylum Streptophyta; class Magnoliopsida; order Dipsacales; family Caprifoliaceae; genus Lonicera; species Lonicera japonica. The sequence goes on along the minus strand of CM038467.1, from coordinate 12,869,857 downwards.
TAGAATTAAAATAAGCCCATTACATCCATGGCGGTTCATCCTTCTCTTTTGGGAGATAATTTAGCCAAGCATATTAAATAAATAATACATTAAAACAAAATAATAATTCATCATTAAAATTTAAAATTAAAGTACTTGAATACAAACTATAGATAATTAAAAGGCTAGAAAGCTTCCCTGTTTATGATGCTCGAACTAGCGTGTACTGCATGGCTTTACACTGTCTACTTATTCACCTTCAATACATCGGCCACACGGCAACTAGTATATGGAGGATTTTATCTCTTTATAACTCTCTAACAATATCTATATTCTATCTATTTTTTTTTATCTTTTTTCTATGATTTTAAGTGTAGAGAATATGTCTATATTTAGTAATAAGAGATACAAGTTTAAAAGGTTTAGAAAACTATAATTATAGAAGAAATAACAAATACGAATTCAATTAATTAAGAAAGAATAAGGAGTTGTATTTTAATTATGAAAGAATATTGAATTGGAATATTCTTTCTTCTTTATCTTCCTTTTTGATCTTTAATAGACGTCTTCCACCTTTTTATCACAATTTACTTCTTTCCTACAAAAAGACAAAATAAATATTATTCCTCCATAATTTAGGCATTAATTATATTCTAAAAAAATACTAGAAATTAGTTAGAAGGTCTTATTACACATTGATTTTTACCAAAAATCCAATGAATAATATTTTTTTGAATGAAGGGCCTATTTTTAATTGGTAATTAATGTAAGAGGCCTATTTTGTTTTATATTTTAAATGAAGGTATTTGAATAAATTTAAATATCATTTAATTAATAAAAACATGTTATATATTACCTAAATTACCCCTTCTTTATGAAATTTTCACAAAAAATATAGACTGCAAAATTCATATTGCAGTAAAATATAGACTGCAATATGAACTTTGCACTAGAAATATGGACTACAAAGTTCACATTGCAATAAAATATGGACTGCAATATGAACTTTGCACCAAAAATATGGATTGCAAAGTCCATATTGCAGTGAAATATGGACTGCAAAGTGCATATTGCAGTGAAATATGGATTGCAAAGTGTATATTGCAGTCCATATTTTAATGCATATTAATATTTTTTAGTTTATTTTAAGGTTTGTGATGTCATTTTACAATGAAAAAAAAAGGACACATGTCATATTATCAATAAAATAAAAAATAGGCCATTTATTTACAAAAAAATTATTCCTTGACCTTAATGCAAAAATATTTCTCTAATAATACTTTTTTTTAATTGTCCCCAAAAAATATTATTTGCAGGTTTAAATAGCAATTTGAGACACTTATCAACGCACGACTTCCTAAATAACACTTAAAATATATCTTATTAATATTAAATAATTAATTATTTGGTTTAATGATCAATGTCTTGTGTTTGACAAACAAATTTTGTACCATTTTCAAAATTGAGAAATATATCCACTAATTAAAATTAATTTATAATTGTACTAATTTAGATTACATTTTCATTTAGATTCTTAATTGAAATCTACTTTCATTTTAATTTATTTTCTATTTTCTTTTAAGGTGCATTTGAATTATATAATTGAATTTAGCTTTAAAATTCATAAATCTAAGATTCAAAAATTACGTATTTGAAATACAAGAGCTTAAAATTTTGTGTTTGCTTAACAAATATAAGGAAATTGATTTCTAAATCCAAATATTATTCCTCTAAATTTATATTTACTTGATTAGTAAGCTATTTTTATTTTTTAACACTCTGGCAGAACTCATGCTTACACAGAATTAACCCGTTTGACTCGATCCGCCTTTATTATAGTATTTTATTTCTTATAATGTAGCATAATTACCATGAAACGGGAGTGGGTTTATGCATATACTATTTGAGATGGATTTAGATTTTAAAAAATAAAACCTGCACCGGGCTGGGATGTATTTATAAGCTTGTTGGGTTTGGGTTTGGACATCACACGATCATTTGTCATCATTCGTATTATTATTATAATTAATATTACAAGTATATTTATAATAACAAAAATAATAATTTGTTTAAAAATAAATTAATATTTTTTTCAAATTCGCAAGTTTAAGATCTCTAAGGAACAACTCTATCTCTAAAATTTGAAAGTTAACTTTAAGATAAGTATTAAATCTCATTATTTGAATATATTTATAAATTTTAATTCATAATTTCACAGCAAACAAAAATATTTAGATTTGAGATTCCAAATCTCATGTTAAAATTTTCTCTCAAATCCACATTCTAAACACACCCTTAAAGAATTTTAAAAGGTTTTATTAAAAGATATTTTCAATTAACTACACTATTAATACTTCCACCCCATAATAATAATAATAATAATAAATATTTAAGAATTAAGTATACATATTCTTCTATGCTGACAATCACAATAGACCTATTTCATGTTTATCAAATTTTCAATATATAATCATATAAAGTATTCATGATCATGTAATTAATTAGTTAGTATGATATTTGGTACTATAATTTATAAAACGAATAGCATTTTCTTTTACTAGAATAGTTTGTAAGAGGATAATTATGTAAACAACATACCATAAACTTTTGAGATTTATTTTGTACTTCAAAAAAAATATTTTATTATGAATTTATGTGAAATAAATGAGCCTACAAACAATTCTAAAAAAAATCATCAAAATTTTAATTTTTTTTTGAAATGATCACCATTCTCAAGTATTTTTATTTTTCTTTTTTGCTGTACATAAATTTTTTTCTTTTTAAAATTGTATCATCTTATCATTTGATAATTAATTTAAAATTTAGAGTTTTCAGAATTAATAATATATATATTTAATACTTATGTTCTTGGTTGACCTTTGTTATAAGATTTCAATTACATATTTAAATTTGAAATCTTTGTTTGAGATGTTTAGTTTGAATTTGTGCTTTTGTTATTTTTATTTTTTAATAGTTGTTATCTTTATTAAGGGGTAGTTTTGAAAATAACTATATTTTATTTTTAATAAATTAAAATTTATTTTGCCATCGATTAAAAAGTTATCTTTGAAACTAATCCTAAAAATAGAATGTCCTTTATTAGAATGAGAGTAATTGATTTGTACTTTAAAAAGAAGCCCCATATTTTTATTTATTTAATTAACATAGATGTACCTATTAATCTAATTTAATTTTTAATATTAAATCATTAATAAAATAATATTTATAAAATTAAATCAATAATATTTTTTTGTTAGTTTGTCCACACTTAAGGATTAATTTAGGAAACAATACTAATTAACTTAACAATGTAGATTAACTATAAGATATCAATATAAATAAAATCACATATTTTATAGGTGTAAAGAATAGGGATATCCTGTATTGAAATTACAAAATAATGTAATAAATATCTAATTTATGTTTCCTTAAAATTAAATAGAAAAAAAATGACATGTCATCAGGTATCAACAAGTTACCCACTTAACTTTGCATTTAATACTTTGTATTTCTCCAATGTGCATTAATTATGTTAGCCAACTACACATTTGATCTCAAACATTGATTTTTCATCCAATGGTTAATATTACAATAACCATCCATGTGTAAAAAGAACGGTAACCATTGAAACCTCACTCACATATATATATATATATATATATAGGGGCGAAGCCAAACAGGCGTAGGGGGCAAGTGCTCCTTTTGAGATTTCAAAATTTTTTATTAGATATGAGATCTTTTTTGAAATAAAAATATAATATAATATATAGGTACTTTTGTGCATAAAAATAAATTTAAGGGTACTTAATTGTAAAAGGCAAAACTTTAGGGGACAATTTGAAAACTCTAAACTTAACAAATCACCGCTCAACTTCTTCTTTATCTCTCTATATATTTCAGCTTCTTCCTTCATTGATAAATATATATATATATATATATATATGTATAGGGATTTTAGTGCATAAAAATAAACTCGAGAGAACCTAACGGTAAGGGGCAAAACTTTAGTATATTTTGAATTTCGACCAAATTTCGCCCCCCATTATTCCAATTCCTGGCTTGACCACTTTATATATACACATACATATTTGGAATTCAATAAGAATTAATGGAATTAAAAATGCAATTTCCCGTGTATAATTCAATTATTTAGAATTGATATATTATAATTCCCATGGACAATTCGATTAAGGTGTGCGCTAAGTTTGCATAACATTTTGTACGAACCGAACCTAACTGTAAAGGGCAAAACTTTAGTATATTTTGAATTTCGACCAAATTTCGCTCCCCGTTACTCCAATTCCTGGCTTGACCACTTTATATATACATATACATATTTGGAATTCAATAAGAATTAATGGAATTAAAAATGCAATTTCCCGTGTAGAATTCAATTATTTAGAATTGATATATTATAATTCCCATGGACAATTCGGTTCAGGTGTGCACTAAGTTTGCGTAACATTTTGTACGGACATAACCTTTTGGCCCCCTTCTTGGTTGAATTTTTTTTATGAAATTTAGTTGAGTTAATCTACACTCATCTTTACCAAATTCCATCAAAAAATTAAACTGAGAAGTGGGTTAATTACAAGATTAAAAAATATATATATATATATATATGTTCAAAAATAGGCATAAATATATATATCAATTTTTTTAGTTAACTCACTTTCGAGTTAAATTTTTTGATGAAATTTAGCAAGGCTGGCAATATTTGACCTAACACGAACTCTACACAAAGTTAGTGGGTTTGAGTCAAGCATAAACAGGTTAGGGTCAATTTCGAGTTAGACACGTTTAACCAACAAACTAAACAGGTCGTGTTCGGGTTAACCCGCTAACTCAAAATTGACCTGCAATTAATACGATTTTTTTTCCAGATATATATATATATATATATATATATTCCATATTGATTGCACAATTATATTCTTATTTTGAGTATTGGTAGTAGATTATAGTTATTATGTTTTTGATAATAGATAAACTAATAATTTTTTATGTTTTTGCTTCGGTGATGGAATGTTATATATTTTGACTCTAGATTATTATTATCATATTATTTTGATTAAATATTAAATTTTGGTATTGGGTGATACTTATTATTACTTATTAAAAATTTAAAACTATTATAAAACAAGTTAATTATTTTCATATAAGACTTAATTGTTATTATAATCTTAAAAGGTTAATCGTGTCATGTTGAGTTGCAGATTTAACATGACCTGTTTATTAAACGAGTTAGTCAGGTCATGTCTTATAACACGTAAAATAAACAAGTCGTATTCGAATTAACATAAATGAAAGGATTAGTTAAACGAGTCATGTTCAGGTTGACACTAATACTATAATACTTGTGTGTTGACACGACACGTGAATCCGAATTGCCAGCTCTAAAATTTAGTTGAAATAATATACGCATCATAAATTTTATCAAAAAAATCATCCTAAAAGTAAGTGGCTAGCACTTTAATGGCCCCCTTCGCATGGAATTCCAAACCATAACCAAGTTGACCTTTTTGTACTATCTAAACAATAAAACTCGAAGTTGTTAAAAAAAAAAAAAAACCTATGCATCTATTTGTTGTGCCAAGGGTGAGATATGATTATATTTGCTTATCTCGTATTTGTGGTCACGTGACACAAGATACACTAGGGGTGTGTTTGTTGCGCGTGATTGAAAGTATGATTGAATTAATTAATTCTATGTGGTGTTTGTTGTCAAAAAAGATAGGATAAATAAGTCATATTACGTGTTTGGCGCAAGGGTGGATATAATATTTTAATCATATCCCGCGTTTGGTGCAATACGGGACTGGATTGTACTCAAGATTAAATATCATTTTATCTCTTTAGAATCGGATAAATATATACCACCCTTATATGTGGTATTATTTTATTCCATAGTTACGGGATAACAAAATTAATATAAAAATTAATTTTTTTTATTTTAATCTTTTTCTTTACGCCTTTTAGATAATCAAATTTATTAATGAAAATTTTCAACCAACCAAAATCACAGTAACTCAACTAATAAAATTTATTTCTTGTATAATATGGTATTTTTATTTATTTTTTATTAAATGAAAGTATTTATAAGAAACTTTAATTTTAGAAAAAAAGTGTAATAAATTTTGAAACTATACTTAATGCCTAGTTCGCAAAAATTGTATGTAATATATAACTCTTCTCCCGAAAGAGTTTTTTATGAAACCTATTTATAAATAAGTTAATCGCATTAGTTAAAAAAAATTGTGGACAACAATTAAAATTGTATATATTTTTAAAAGAAAAGCAAGTTGTATTATATAATATATGGACTTATAATCCGAAACTTTATCAAATACAAAATTTATTAAATCTTTATCCGACTAGTCCTTATCCTGTCCGATTCCGCTTAATCCTTATACGACTGATTCATTTCCTATCTATATTATCCCATATAATTCTTATCCGACTAATTCCGATTCTTATCATATTTGGCATTTATCCAATCATATCCTACTTTCTTATTCGTCGCGCCAAACGCACCTAGAGGATAAGTTTTGTGATTAAGATATTTTATCCCACAATAAGAAATTTACACAATCTTTACCTTATAGGGTAGTATATATTATCCGGTGTGCGTGGGATAATAAATATAAGGAAAAAAACACAAATTTACCCTCATTATTTAATAATACGAGCCTAAAAAACTATCTGCTAGTGATGACGCACAGCATAAAATAAACTATAAACCCAACCAAATCAAAGTGGAATATCATCCCCAAATAACTCCTTGTTATTAATGAACATGAATAATTCATATACAAATTATACCTATTTAATATAATATATTCCTAGAACACTCAAAAATAAAATATATTCCTAGAAAATATTTCACTTTCTCTATTTTTTAAGTCAGAATTCATAAAAAAATTTGTCAAAGTAAACCATTTTTTAAACTTAATAGCCAAACTAAACCTCTTTTCAACATATTTGTCAAATTAGCACACTTTTAAAAATAGTAATTTTGAATCACGTTTTTAAGTCGAACTACTATTTTAAGGGACAAATAGTGATTTGAAATCACTATTTTTAAAAGTGTATTAGTTTGGCAAATATGTTAAAAAAAATCGCTTAATTTAGTTATTAAGTTTAAAACATGACTTATTTTGGCAAAAAAAAACCTGAATTCATATTTTCTGACGTTGGATGTGATTCATTTCATACTTGTATTATCGTGCCAATTGCAATCAATTGAAATGATTTTATTTAAAAAAAAAAACTCAAATTTATCTGAGACGACCAAGAAACGAGTGTTATTGAAAAATTATTCTTCATTTTTTCCCGTAAGAATCCATAAAAAGATACTTAATCAAATATTTTTAGGCTAAAATATATTTAAAATAATATTAAGTGATAGCTTAATCATATTTTCATATCCAAATCAAATGATAAGTTGAAAAGCTACGCTATGAAATTGAACTGATACATTTTAAAATATTTATTACAAAAAAAACATATATTAAGAAAATTGAACAAAAAATTATCTTATACGATATTAGTATATTATATCTTATATGGGCATTTAATCCAAGATATCTCCAAACGCATGGTAGTATTGTAATTTTTGTGGAATGGTCTAATCCAATTATGTTCCACCTTTATCATAGTCGATATTTTTATCCGATACATCAAACGCACCCTATATACTTCGTTTCCAATTCTATGGTATACCATACACAGCCTTAGGATTATTTCCCTCTTTAACCTCTGAACACTAAATATTTTTAATTCTTAAGGTTAATGCTTAATACAAACGGGTACCTGTCAAAAAGGTGTTTTTTTCTTTATTGGAATAAGCCTCTAAACTATACTTTATGTTTGTATTTAGTTGACTACAAATGCTCAATACTTTTTTTTCTTTTCTTTTTTATCATACCCTAAGGTATCCACACCTTCGGTTGGACTAATCCCCAGTCCTCGTACAGACTACCGCTGTACAAGGTGACTAAGCCCTATAGCAAATGCATTGGCATTAAATGTCGGCCCATTCTCCATAAGCAATGGCTCGAACCTGAGAGCAAAACTTCACAAATAACTAAAGGAGGAGTAAAGTCCAACATGCATTAGTGGCTAAACTCATCATTAAGAGATAGAAAAATATACTTCAATTTCTCTTATTATTAGAATATTTTTTCATTTAACATTAATTAGGAGGTAAAATGAAACATCATTCTAACTGATGGGGTAAGAAATAATTTTATCGTTGGCCTACAAAAATAATATTCCATTGGCCTACAAAAATAATATTTCACACTTTCCTTTAAATAATTATCCCACTCAAATTCCACTCCATGATATTCCACCTTTTTCTTTAAATAAATATCCCACTCATTAATATTCCTCACTTTCTTTTAAATAAATATTCCACACTTTCTTTAAATAAATACTTTTTCCCATTCATTCATGGAGGACACCATCTTAAGATCCATCTTAAGACACCATCTTAAGAGAAAAAAAGCTATACCATTTTTCTACACCAAAAAAGTCAAGCCAAGAAAAGCTCACAATTCTTCTCACCCAAAATATACACTTTCTCTCCTATATATTTTATTCATTTTCTCGAAATATTTGTAATCCTAATTCTATACTTATAAATAGAATTAAAGAAATTATAGAGAGGAAGATTCGTAGCTTGTATTATCATCTAAATTGATTGCCATTGAGCTAATACAAAACAAGCACACACAAAAGGAGGACGTACTACCGGAATAGCATAATCGCTACCGGGGAAACCTACCTTAAAAAAAATGTTATGTGTTCATAATTGCGCCGTATTTATTTTTTATTCACCGATATTCGCTAATTGATTGGTTAATTATCTATTTTTAGATTTTGACGCCATCAGTTGACGCCGTCTATGGGAACGATAAGCTCTCTAAAGCTCTCGTTCTTTAGAAATTACAAGTGAATTTTCGGTGAAAAACTCTAAATCCCGCAGGCTTATGTAGTTCAGTATTCTCGGGCGTATAACTTCTTGCTCAGAACTCTAAATTATGCGATTCTGTAGTCCATTTTGTAAAAAATTTCAAGAGCTACAACTTTTCAGTTCAAGCCTTTTTCAAATTCGGTCATCTAGGGGTTCAGAACTGCAATACAAACTTTCTAAAACGAAAAAGCCGAAAATCCTGCAGGCCTACGTAGCTCAATATTATCGAGTTCATAACTTCTTACTCAGAAATCCAAATTATGCGATTCTAGAATCCATTTTGGAAAAAAAATTCAAGAGATACAACTTTTCAGTTCAAGTCTTTCCCAAATTCGACCATCTCTGGGTTCAAAACGGCGATACAAAGTTGCTGCAACAAAAAATACGAAAATCCCGCAGGCCTATACTAGCTCAATATTTACGGGCACATAATCATTCAAAAATCCGGTTACGATTAATCCAATGGGATAAAACCCAAAAGAAGAGATAAGTTATTTGTTAATAACTCATATATGATTTTTCTCTTTATATTAATATATCTAAAGTTGTATCATTTTCTTACAATTAATGATCTTTATTGTAGGTAAAATTGTCGAGCTTCAAAAACAAAATTATTACAATTAAATGTAATTTTTATCAAGTTTATCCGACAAATCACAAAAAATAAATTAAAGAAATTTTCAGCGGATATCAAATTTCCATAAAGCTGAATGTGATTTTGAAGTCTGTCAGACAACCGTAGGACAACCCCAGTCCAAAGGGATATTGCTGAGAATGATCATCTACTATCGCACCATTTGTCCAGACACCAAAATTTTGACGTTTCCTGGTAATAAATGAGAAAATTGTCATAATTTGCCTATGTCAGAAGGGGCACGACTCTACTCAAGACTTAGCCAAAAAGAACAAATTTCTTTTTTAAGAAACCAAGGACATAAATGAGAAAATTGTCAGAATTTGCCTAAGTCAGAAGGGGGCATGACTCTACTCAAGACTTAGCTAAAAAGAACAATTTTTTCTTTTAAGAAATCAAGGACTTAAATGAGAAAACTGTCAGAATTTGCCTAGGTCAGAAGGCGACATGACTCTACTCAAGATTTTGCTAGAAAGAACAAATTTTTCTTTTAAGAAATCAAGGACTTAAAAAAGAAAACTGTCAGAATTTGCCTAAGTCGGAAGGGGGCATGACTCTACTCAAGACTTAGCCAGAAAGATCAAATTTTTCTTTTAAGAAACCAAAGACTTAAATGAGAAAATTGTCAGAATTTGCCTAAATCAGAAGGAGGCATGACTCTACTCAAACTTAGCCAAAAGGAACAAATTATTTCTTTTAAGAAATCAAGGATTTCAAAAAAAATTCTATCACCATATAAGTCAGTCACCAAGCGTGAAAGGACTTCAATATAGGTCTGCTGAGAACGGATTGACATATTGTTTAATTATGTTCTACTTTTTTTAAAAAAAAAGGCTATACTTTAAACAATCACAAATGGAATATCTCCGGAACGTTTGTGCAAAGCCCTCACTAGAGGTGCACATTATTTAGTCACTCAAAAAAGGTTGAAGAATCCAAAAATCATCAGCATCAAAATTCAAAATAGTACTGAAATTAGAAGAAGAATAATCAGAAAAATCACGTCCTATATCCCCTAAAGCTGTCTAGTGAGGGCCCGTTGGTTCGACAATCACTCAAAAAAGGTTGAAGAATCCAAAAATCATCAGCATCAAAATTCAAAATAGTACTGAAATTAGAAGAAGAATAATCAGAAAAATCACGTCCTATATCCCTTAAAGCTGTCTAGTGAGGGCCCGTTGGTTCGGCAAACTCCGCAATAAAATCATCTTGCGAAAATTGAAATAAAAAATCGTCCGAGACAGCCTGGTGATAGGCGTTTGAGGCAGCCTGGTGAAAGGCGACTGAGGCAGCCTGGTTATAGGACAGATTCAGAAATGACGGCAAATCCACTTCAGTCGGAAGAGCCCCATTTTCTATAAGATTCGTGGTAGTCAAAAGGATATCTTGTACACCCTCATCCGACATAAGAAGCCTTAAAAAACTTCCGAGAGCAGGTTCTGGAAGATTTACGGCAGTCGGAATAACATCATGCATGTTATTTTCTGCCGACGAAGGGAACCTCGAGGAACCTACAGGAGGAGCAAAGGAGCATAACGGGTTAACGCAGGAAAACCCTCCTTCTAATCGAGCTTCTAATGCCGTCACCCATGCCTGTAACTCTTCCACCTTCTGTTCAAGAGAAGTAAGGAGAGTAGTACAGCCTTTAGTGAGATTCTCAATTCTCGCCGTGGCTTCGAGAAGATATAAACTGAAAGTCTCAAGATGTTGGTCTTTGGGGATATCTTGCAAGAAAGATACAACGTTCATTACCTCGAAAACAGTGAAGATTTTATGATAATCTTGACGATCAATCACATTTCGAAAAAAATTAGCATATTCGCAAGATAGAGGACATCTCTTGTGGCTATAAGCGCGAGATACGCATGAAGGACCTGCAAAACGGTGAGTGTTCGACATTATTTCAGTTTACTTTTGTAAGAGAAACTGTACTACAAAAGAGAAAAATGGCGTTGGAAGAATTGGATTGGGTCTTGAGGAATATGAAGAGGGAGGAGGGATAAAAGCACGGATTTCGAGTTCGAAAAAGAAGGAAAAACTGTCTAAATATATATATATATATATATATATTTATATGTAAAATAAAGAGTTGGAAAATGCCCGAATATAATCAAACTATTTATGACCAAAAGTATAGCGAGCTTTACATATTAATATTTCAAGCTCTACGACTTGCATCCAATGTCTAACGAGTTCTACACATTGATGTTTCGAGCTCAATGACTAGCATCCAAGATCTAACTTTCTTAAACTAAAACTCGAGATCAACGTCTAGCCAGCCTTACACAATGATGTTCTGAAACTCTAAGACTAATGATCAAAGTCTAGTTAGCTTTACACATTAATGTTCCGAGCTCCACAAACTTATGGTCAAAGGCTAACAAAGCCCCACACATCGATTATTCGAGCTCTCATCATGATTATCTTCCTTGACAAGTGCCCGCTCTCACGCCCCAGCTTTGAGAAAGACTTCTAATAAAGGCAAATGACCTAACACAGGCAAAAGATCTCTCGCAGGCATTGAATTGTCGACCTTGTTCACCTACGAAGGATTCGGGCCCAATACATCTCGAGCATTAGAGCTCAAAGCTACTACTAGCTTGAAGGATATCCTCACCAATCAGCTTATCCGAGCTAAATGATAAGGATAGGGGCAATTGATGGGGTAAGAAATAATTTTACCATCGGGCTACAAAAATAATATTTCATTGGCCTACAAAAATAATATTCCACACTTTCCTTTAAATAATTATCCCACTCAAAATCCACTCAAATTCCACTCCATGATATTCCACCTTTTTCTTTCAATAAATATCCCACTCATTAATATTCCTCACTTTCTTTTAAATAGATATTCCATTTATTAATATTCCACACTTTCTTTTAAAAAAATACTTCCCCCCATTCATTGATGGAGGACACCATCTTAAGAACCATCTTAAGATCCATCTTAAGACACCATCTTAAGAGAAAAAAAGATATACCGTTTTTCTACACCAAAAAAGCCAAGCCAAGAAAAGCACACAATTCTTCTCACCCAAAATATACACTTTCTCTCCTATATATTTTATTCATTTTTTTGAAATATTTGTAATCCTAATTTTATACTTATAAATAGAATTAAGGAAATTATAGAGAGGGAGATTGATAACTTGTATTATCATCTAAATTGATTGCATTTGAGCTAATATAAAACAAGTACACACAAAAGGAGGACGTACTACCGGAATAGCATAAGCGCTACCGGGGGAACCTACCTTAAACAAAAAATGTCATGTGTTTATCATTGCGCCGCATTTATTTTTTATTCACTGATATTCGCTTATTAATTGGTTAATTATCTATTTCTAGATTTTTGACACAATCACTAACATATTTGAAGCAATTTCATTTTAACTTGCATTCTATTTTTTTTTTTAGTATAAGCGATGAATAGATTTGGGCGGTTCGGGGGGGGGGCATCGGGATGTGTAGACACCCCGATCCGTGACCCCCGCAAGAACCCTAAACGACCTACGAGACTAATGTTTTTGGAGCCCGGGACCCACCCGAGCATCCGAAACTACCCCGGGGGGGTTTGTTGCGCGACAAACCATTTTTATGAAGGATTGTCGCACGACATATCACATTGTCGCGCGACAATCACTGGAATGTCGCGCGACAATCCCATTATGTCGCGCGACAATCTCTCTCTGCACCCGACCAACCACTTTCTGACACATCACAGTGTCAGGACCCATCACTTCAGCCGCTTGTCGCGCGACAAACCCACTATGTCGCGCGACAATCCCTCTCTGCACCCGACCAACCACTTTCTGACACATCACAGTGTCAGGACCCATCACTTCAGCCGATTGTCGCGCGACAAACAGATATGTCGCGCGACACTTGCCCTTTTTGGGGAAATGTCGCGCGACAATCTTCCCCGAGCAGTATAAATAGGCCAACACCCCCAAAGAAATGAGAGAGGAACTGGAATCTAGAAATTCGGAGTTTTTATCCTGATTTTATCAAGCATTTTATATTATCATCTTATCTCTGAAGAATTATCGAATCTATTCCCGACACTCGACGTGTCCCGTCTCTGGAAGCGAATTCTCGGAAATATCTGAAGAAAGAGAAGATTATTATCGCCGGAGATCTCTCTGCCGTATTATATTCTCTTTCTCATTATTATTCTCTCTGCCGTATTATATTCTCTTTCTCATTATTATTCCCGACACTCGACGTGTCCCGTCCTGGTAAGCGAAGTGGCAACATGGTTGGGCTAGATTCCTAACGCGCTCGAAAAATAGGTCTATCTGTGTACTTGTTTTATTTCTGTTGTCTTGTCCACGTTTTATTTGAATAAACTTATTGCCAAGTTATAAATAGCCTACCGTTTTCAAAACAAAAGACCCTGATAAAACCATTTGCAAAACCAGAAGAGTAAGTATGTTATCGTCCGGATAAAATTCTGTTTTCAAAAACCAGACTGATACGACTTATCTAGGAATTAGAATCAACATATCCTGTCTTCTCTATAGACTGCGACGTGATTGATAACTCTCCCCAAAGAGTTCTAGTTCCATATTAAATTAGTCCCGACATAGATCCGAACTTTTACAAAAGTAAACACAACACGAGAAAACCGTCATTATCTGAGGAAATAATACGGGATACTCTTTCAAAATAAAAGGTTTTGTCACTTGTATTTACACCTTTTAAATAAAAACATCGGATCTCGGAACACAAAGGTTTTCATCACTTTCCCGTTTTCCCCCATAAATTAGGGTTTTCATTTGAAGAGTAGTAGACTGTCAGTAAAAGCATCCAAATTTTTCAACATAGAATAAACATATAAAGACCACTAGAGACCAAAAGGGCGGAATGGGTGCTTAACACCTTCCCAAACCGTAATATAGTTCCCGAACCCTATAGAATCCTGGTTTCGCAGACAAATGTGTAAAGAAAGGCTTATCTGTAGCCTTTCCCCTTACACAACCCTTTTTGTCCGTTTTCTCGTAAAACGTACTGGCGACTCTGAACGAATCCCTTTGCATCTAGAATAGACGTAGGGACACATGATAAGAATCATCAAACAACTCCAAGCAAATGGAGCAACGGAATCCGTTCCGACGCTTCAGACGCCCAACGAGCGGGGACGAGACCCGGGGGTCGCATTTGCGGATTCTCACAGGATGGAAATTGAACTATAGAATCCTTGTGTGTATAACCATATTCTTGAACACTTGAATTAAGACCGATATCTATCTTGCCAAGTTTAACAACCATGATGGATAATTTTAAATTACAAAAAACAAAAAGCATAGGGTTACGTTTGTCTCACAAGAGGAAGTTAATAGTATTTGAATTTCTTGTCTATAATTTTAAAGTACGGGATATTAAATTTATTTAAACACAGTGCCAGGTTATGGCATTTTTATTACGACTTGGTCGTTAAAGTTCAAATGGGAAAATGTTTCTTTTAAACATAGTGACAAAATTACACGTATAGATGATTTCATTTACTTTTGTCTTGGAGATTCTCGAACATCAAATCTATTATATTTTTATTTTATTCTTTTTTTTTTTTTATGAATAAATTAATGTCATTGCCGTCCAACTTAATTAATATATACTGTATTCATTCATGTATTTTCCTTTAGGGCCTACAAATTAATTAATTATAATTTTAAAATTTAATAGTCCCATGAGATAGGTGATCCGAAATCTTTCCGGCCGGTAAATTAAATACTTAATTACTAAGTGTGAACGCTTATAAAAACTTCTTTTATGTTGACTATTCAATGTGGCTCTCTTATAAAATGTTTAAGTCGTTTATATTAATATGTAAATATCCCTTTCGTATTATATTAAGAATTTGCTTCTAGTTTAAAAATTGAGCAAGAACAAGAACAATGATATCAGTATTTTATAAAAAATATTTAATACTTTAAAATTATTTTTAATTACATAAACGTGTTCTAAAATCTATTAATAAATCAAGTCAATCATAAAATAATATGGCTCTTTATGTTTACGTACCTAACTGGTGGCTCAGATTTAATTTGAGTCTTTATGTTTTAATCTGATGGCTCGTATATAACATTCGCTTATTTTCTTAACTAGTGACTCAGATTTAATTTCAGCTTTTATATTTTAATCTGATGGCTCATATTTATCTCATAACTAATTTCAATGGTGATAAACACAAACAAGTATTTATTAAACATGTATTTATCTCTTAATTAGTATTTATTAAACATGTATTTAATCTCCTTAAAAATTTTAATATGTATTTATCTCCTAATACGTACTTTTAGATCTTTCCATCTACATCTTGTTTATATTTCTCTATATGAGTATAATTTATTTTAGTAACATGTAAAACCTATTTCTAATTTATTTTTTCTCGGTTGATGTTTATTAAACAATATTCGATGTAATATTGTATAATGATTATAAAATGGGTATGTGTACAATCTGTATACATATAACATTATTAAAAAGTGGCAAACATTATATGTAACAATATTAAAAAATTGGAATAGTCTATATATAATGTAATTGATTATTAATTTTAATTTTAATCTTCTTATTAAAAAAATTAAAATTCCAACATTATTTTAATAATTATTTTTCAAATTGCATAAGTTTATTCAAAATAACATTATTAATATAAATTTAATTTCATGTACAAAAATGTTCACTTGCCGGAAATTCTCTTACACTAAAATTCTTATCACTTGAATCATACCAAAATTAATAAATTCAAATAAAAAAAGAATAGCTTAAATTAAAATTAGAATCCAATTTTGATTTTGTTACTGAAACAACTTCTTAAATTATATTTTTTTCGTACCTTTATTTGATTATTAGGTATTGTAGACACCCCGATCCGTGACCCCCGCAAGAACCCTAACGACCTCTGAGAACTACTATTTTGGGTCCAGGACCCACCCGAGGACCCGGTACTACACTAGGTGGGTTTGTTGGCCAACAAACATATTTTTTAGAGAGATTGTCGCACGACATATCACATTGTCGCGCGACAATCCCTGATATGTCGCGCGACAATCATGTCTTGTCGCGCGACGAACCCCTCTGCACCCGACCAACCACTTTCTGACACATCACAGTGTCAGGACCCATCACTTCAGCCGCTTGTCGCGCGACAAACCCACTATGTCGCGCGACAATCCCTCTCTGCACCCGACCAACCACTTTCTGACACATCACAGTGTCAGGACCCATCACTTCAGCCGATTGTCGCGCGACAAACAGATATGTCGCGCGACATTCTCCTTTTTTAAGGAAATGTCGCGCGACAATCTCTCCCGAGCAGTATAAATAGGCCAACACCCCCAAGGGTTCAAGGAGGCAATTAGAATCCGAGAATTTGGGGCTTTAGATCTGATCTTTGTCAAGCATTTCTTTACTATTATCTTATTTCTGAAGAATTCTCGAATCTATTTTTAACACTCGACGTGTTCCGTTTCTGGAATCGATTTCTCGGAAATATCTGAAGAAAGAGAAGATTACTATCGCCAGAGATCCCTCTGCCGTATTATATTTTCTTTCTTATTATTATTCTCGTCGGGAGGTAAAGAAAGTCCCTTCTAGTATTTAAAATTAGATATCTGTGTACTTGTTTTACTTCTGTTATTCTGTCCACGTTTTATTTGAATAAACTTATTGTCAAGTTCCCAATAGTCTACTGTTTTCAAAACAAAAGGCCCTGATAAAACTACTTTTAAAACTAGAAGAGTAAGTACATTATCGTCCGGATAAACCGTGTTTCAAAACCCCGGACCGATAAAGACTTATCTAGGAATTAAAATCCACATATCCTGTCTTTTTCATAGACTGCGACGTGTCTGATAAACTCTCCTCAAAGAGTTCAAATTCCATATTGAATTAGTCCCGACATAAAGATCCGAACCTTTTTCAGAATAATCACAACTCGAGAAAACCGTCATTATCTGAGGAAATAATACGGAACACTCTTTCAAAAATAAAAGGTTTTTGTCATTTGTCATTTACATCTTTTAAATACAAAAACGTCGGATCTCGGAACACAAAGGTTTTCATCCCTTTCCCCGTTTTCCCAAATTAGGGTTTTTCTTCATTTAGAAAGTAGTAGACTGTCGGTAAAAGCATCCAAGTTTTTCAACATAGAATAAACATATAAGACCACTAGAGACCGAAAGGGCGGAATGGGTGCTTAACACCTTCCCAAACCGTAATATAGTTTCCGAACCCTATAAGAATCCCGGTTTCGCAGACAAACGTGTAAAGAAAGGCTTGTCTATAGCCTTTCCTCTTACACGACCTTTTTTGTCCGTTTTCTCGTAAAACGTACTGGCGACTCTGAATGAACCCCCTTGCATCTAGAAATAGAACGTAGGGACACTTGATATGAATCAAATGAAAACGCTCCAGCAACTGGAACGACGGAATCAGTTCCGACGTCCCAGGACCCCACCACCAACGGGGACGAGACCCGGGAGGTCGCATTTGCGGATTCTCACAGTGGCGACTCTGCTGGGGACAGTATTAGAAAACTAGACTCTTATATGTGGACCTTTGTTTATCTGTTGAAAACTTGCTTTTACTGCTTTCCCTACTCATGTTAATTGATTGAGAAGAAACCTTTTTCTAAAAAATGGGAGTTTTTCGAAAAGACGTAATAAAGATAATGATATTTGTGAAACCAACCTTTCGAACTTTACACGCACTATCACAAATCATGCATTGGTTCTACGAGTGTGAATTTACCCCAAACCCTCGGAAGTATTATAAGTGAGTAGGGAGTTGGCTTGCTTGGGCCAACATAAACCGAAAGCATTTACTTCCACTCTCCTTGGCCAAGTACGCCCCCGAGGTATATCGAGTGACGAGAACACTCACGTACCCGGAAGTATATCAAAAGATTCTTGCACGTACCCGCCCTTGGGGTATATCGCAAGGTCTTGCCAAAAAGGAGGGAGCCTGAAGCCTTAACCGTTCGAACACCTGCGCTGCATCTAAGATTGAGTCAGTTAAAACACTTGTCATACAGCTGTAGGGGATGTACCACTTTACGGCTTACTTTACCACACCTATTTTCCGAGGTTTTCTCTCGACCATTTTTAGTGATTCTTTTGGCAAAAATCGAGTCGCATCATAGTCTCCCTTCATCTTCGCCACGTGGTTTCGTCTACAGCCATAAAGCGGCGTCAGTCTGGAAGGTTGGGCCGGTCGAGATCATACCGGAAGACTAGTAAGACCAAGCATACCTGAAATGGCCGATGGACGAGAGAATCAGGAGACAAATCAGAGCCTAGCCGAGGCGTCTGCAGTTCAACCGACTTTAGCAGAGATGCACCGTTTGCTGATGACCGTCAGCATGAATTTGGCAAGCCTCACAAGTGAGCAACAGAACACCCGGATTCGAATGGAAGAGTTGTCAGCCGAACGGACCGCACCACCCGGGTTTGAGCAACTACCACCGAATCGAGATCCGAATCAAGGGCAATCTTCACAAGTACTTCCCCCAATCCAAGGAACCAATCCACCCCAAACGGGCCCCAACATGGCCGGTCCCGTTCAAACCGACCCCAACAATCAGAACCAATGGGCCCCGGATTCAGGCCCCACATACCAACAACAAGAGCCACCCATCGTCTGGCCACAACCTCAGCAAGGCCTCGATCCCCAATATCAACCATGGCCACAAGTCCCCGCAAGACCTATTCCACCAGCCCCAATAGCCCCTCCCAATGAGTACCCAGACATCAACCGACTCCGGGCAGTATACGCAGAATCGATGATAGCCCGGGAACAGCCCGATGAGGTGTCAAGAGAGAGCGAAGAAATGAAGAAATTGAAAGAGCAGATGAAGGTTCTGCAAAGAGGTGTTTCTCTGATGAAAGGGGCAGACGAGATCACAGACATGAACGCCTTTTCCCTCTACCCAGAAGCCAGACTACCTCAAGGATTTAAGCTCCCCTCTATCACCAAATTCACTGGTACTACACCCCCCAAAACCCATCTCCAATCCTACATCAGATCCATGCAAGTGTCCGGCTGTGGAGAGCCGGAGCTGGCTCAGGCTTTTCACATGACTCTCACGGGGGCAGCCCTGAGATGGTTCTTCGACCTAGAGAAACACCACACGAAAACTTGGGGGGATATCGTCAAAGAATTCATGACCAAGTACGGGTCCAACGAGAATTTGGAAATTACCCGTAAACACCTGGAAATGGCCAAGCAAGGCGAGAAAGAAAGCTTCAGCGACTTTGTCACCCGCTGGAGGGAAATGGCATCCCAAATGTCCAAACGGCCCGACGAAGAAGAGCAGTTAGAAATCATACAGAAGAATTTTACTCCAGCTGTATTGAACTGCATGGGAAAGCATGTATTCCCACACTTCAGAGCCCTGTTGAGTATGGGGTCACAGGTAGAGGAAGAATTGGCCAGAAAGGCGGACACGGATACCAAGAAGGCCTCTTACACTGGAAGAAAGACGGCCACTCCAGCCGTAAACCAACTAAGCTCGTACCCATATCAACAAAACCCATTTCAGCAGTCACCGCAGGTCCCCCCAATGAGTTGGCCTACGCAAGGAGACTCTTCAAACACCGAGGTCAAGAAAAGGAGAAATTTCTGCACCCTCCCCACTACTCTGGTCAAAAGCCTGGAACTACTCCAAAAGGCCGGACTAGTCACCCCACTCAACCCACGCCCTCCACCAAATCCTATTCCCAACACTTGGAGAATGAATGAGAACTGTGCGTACCACCAGGCGGCAGGCCATGACACGGAACGTTGTTTAGCTCTCCGCCATCGTATTCAGGACCTCATTGAAGCCGGAACCATCCCCGCACCCGGCGGGCCCAATGTTACCAACAACCCCCTCCCCAATCATGCTCCACCTGCAGGAATTAACGCCTTAACCACTGACGAAGGCTTTGATCCCGTAGGACTCATTCGGGACGATTCAGCCTATAAGGCACCCGTTATGCTATCGGCAAAAGCACAAGTTGCCCCAGGCCTCAACCCAATAATTGACCAATGGATGGCCAAGATGAACTTCCTATCTGGGCAGGGCTTAGGAAAGACAAATCAGGGGATCTCGCAACCACTCACCATCAAAACCAATCCTGGGAAAGCTGGGATAGGATGGACCCAGGACAAGAAAAAACAACCATGGAAACCCCGCCCCCCTCATAAGGAGACAATCTGTATGACAGAAACCTCCCCCGGGACTTTTAGTTGGTCGGCAGAGCCAGAGTCGTCAGAAACTTCAGAGGGATCAGACCCAACATCCCTTTGGATACAACAGATTACCCGCTCAGGAAAGGTATACCAGCCACCACCGATGGATGCCGAAAAATCACCGCCTCCAAAAGAAGTAGGAGAAGACCGAGTACTGGAACAGTTGAAGAAAACCCAGGCACACATCACCATTTGGGGCCTCTTGGTTGCCTCCAAACCTCACAGGACCGCTTTCATTAAACTCCTGGATGAGGCTGTCATATCGCCGGACTCCACGCCCGAACAACTGCCAAACATGATCGGGTCACTCACAGTCCAAAGAAGTCTGTCATTTTCAGATGAAGACTTGTCTCCGTTGGGGAGAAAACACAGCCTGGCTCTCCATATCACCGTCCGAACCCGAGGGAAGATCTTGCCACAAGTTCTCATCGACAATGGGTCGACCATAAATGTCTGCCCCCTAAAGACTGCCAGATGCTTGGGTATCTCAGATTCAGAGCTCTCACCATCCGCTGTAACCGTCAGGGCCTATGATAATACCAGGAGGGCCGTTCTGGGGTCTCTGGACTTGATCTCATGGTTGGTCCCGGAAGCTTCCCGGCCGACTTTCAAATCATAGACATTCCTTCCAGTTTTAACCTACTGTTGGGAAGAGCATGGCTACACGACATAGGAGCACTCCCCTCCTCCTTGCACCAAAAGATCAAGATACCGTTTGAAGGGAACATAATTACCATCCAAGGAGATCCTGAAAGGACCTTGGCGGATATGGAGTTACCAGTTTTGGGAATCGGGAGCCAGAGCATACAGTTAGGAGGCTTTTCTTACGAGCCTCAAGTGCAAACTCTTAGCACCCAGACAATCAGGTATCTTCCCCCTGACAATATCCCCGGTCTCAGCACCAAGATTACAAATATGTTGAGAATGATGAAATACTTGCCTGGAGCCGGTCTGGGAATGGGACAACCAGGACTACTTCAAGCATTGGAACCAGTAGCAAGGTACGAGAGGGAAGGTTTGGGGTACCAACACACTGAAGAGGACGATCAACAAAAAAGGGGTCGAGGGCATCAGTATCCGAGTTTCAGCTCTCTGAACGGGTTCTTTGTCAAAGAAGGAGAGGACTTCCCCTTTTGCGGCTTCCAGGAGCCTTGGAGAAACAGCGACGGAGAGAACCTTCCTGGGTGGGAAATCTTCTATGAAGAGGACCTATATATCAAAGAAAACACCGTACACAGCTTCGCTACCAAGTTGACAATCGGGCCGAAGGAAGAAAGTGAAGACATGAAAGGCGAAGAGGAAGAAATGATCGGAGATCTCTTCGACATCATGGCTCTGGGAGATGATGAGCCAGGAGACGACCCTGTACACTTGATATACGCTGATCCAGACTACCAAGGGGAAAGGGAAAAGAGCGAAATTGTAAGGGTGAGAGATAAGAGTGAGGGTAAGGATAGGAAGGAGTCACTCCTAAATGAACTTTTTAAACTTGTACCTGTAAATACTAGTATCAATAAAGAAGAGTCTATTTTGCGTTATCCTGTTATTTTTAATTCTGTAATTGCTTATATGGAATTGGAAAGAATGAACGAACACCCTGAACGGGAGGAGCAACGTATACAAAGCGAGGAAGGAGACACTCTTGTGATTAACCTCGGAACAGAGGAGGAAAGAAAAGAGGTCCGCATTGGGGCAAGCCTAAGTGGGACAGAGAGAGAAGAATTCACACAAACTCTGAAAGAGTATGTGGATGTCTTCGCCTGGTCTTATGCAGATATGCCGGGTTTGAACAGTCAGATAGTCATGCACGAAATACACACCAATCCAGAACTTAGGCCCGTCAAACAGAAGCTGAGGAAACTTACGCCAGAATGGTCCTTGAAAGTGAAAGAAGAAGTAATGAAACAACTGAGTGTGGGATTCTTACGGGTGATCGAGTACCCCTCGTGGTTAGCCAACATCGTGCCTGTTCCAAAGGCTAACGGGAAAGTCCGCATGTGTGTGGATTACCGGGATCTCAATAAAGCTTGTCCAAAGGACGATTTTCCATTGCCCAACATCGATTTGATAGTAGATAATACTGCCAACCACGCCCTGAAGTCATTTGTGGATGGTTTTGCCGGATATAACCAGATCAAGATGCACCCGGATCACCAGGAGAAAACAGCATTTATCACACCATGGGGAACATACTGCTACACCGTTATGCCGTTTGGGCTGAAGAACGCCGGGGCAACATATCAGAGGGCAGCTACGGCTATCTTTCACGACATGATTCACAAAGAAGTAGAGGTGTATGTAGACGACATGATAATCAAGTCAAAAGAGAGGGAAGGCCACGTGCCAGCCTTGCGAGCCTTCTTTGATCGGCTCCGCCAGTATCAGATGAGACTCAATCCGCAGAAATGTGTGTTCGGGGTAACCAAAGGAAAACTCCTGGGATATGTCGTCAGTAAGAAAGGAATCGAGGTGGACCCCGCTAAAGTTCAAGCTATCCAAGACATGCCCGAGCCTCGTACCGAGAGAGAAATCCGGGGTTTTTTGGGTAATCTGCAGTACATCAGTAGGTTTATCTCTCAGCTCACTCAAAAGTGCGAACCCATCTTCAAACTCCTGAGGAAGTCTTCAACAGGAGAATGGAACGATCAATGCCAGGAGGCTTTTGACAAAATCAAAGATTACCTCTCCAAGCCCCCAGTGTTAGCCCCGCCTCAGACCGGACTACCACTAATTCTGTACCTAACCGTCACTGATTCAGCCGCAGGAGCAATGCTAGCCCAACACCTCACCGATACCCGGAAGGAGCAGGCCATCTATTTCCTCAGCAAAAAGCTATCCCCATTTGAGATAAACTACACACCATTGGAAAAATCGTGTACCGCTCTCGTCTGGGTAACACAGAAACTACGGCACTACATGCTAGTTTTCCCAGTCATCCTGGCATCACGGATTGATCCGTTGAAATACCTCTTCGAGAAACCGGCTCTCTCGAATCGAATGGCAAAATGGTTATTTCTACTCTCCGAATTCGACATCACCTACATGACCCAGAAGGCAGTCAAAGGCAAGATCATAGCTGATTACCTGGCCCACAATCCGATATTGGGAGACATGATAGAAGAAGCCGAATTCCCGGACGAAACCATCATGAACGTCGAGATCAATGAAGACTGGAGGTTGTACTTTGACGGGGCCGCCAATCGGAACGGAAACGGGATAGGCATCCTGTTAGTCTCTCCAGACCAAACTCACTCCCCGGTATCATATCGACTGGACTTCTTCTGCACCAACAATATGGCCGAATATGAAGCCTGCATACTCGGGTTAGAGATCGCTTTTCAAAAGGGTATAAGGAGGATACAGGTATACGGAGATTCAGCACTAGTGGTCCATCAAGTTCTGAAGGAATGGAAGATCAGAGATGAGAAATTGGTCCCTTACCTCGCCCGACTAGAAGAAGTCGCAGGAAGGTTCGAGCGTGTGGAGTTTTACTATATCCCCAGGTCCCAGAACAGTTTTGCTGACGCATTGGCAACCCTGGCATCTATGATCGATATTCCGGAGGGGATGGAAGAAATAACCCTCACGGTACAAAAGAAATCAGGACCCGCGCACTGCATGACCCTTGAGGTGGAAATTGAAAAAGACGGTGACTCAACCGTTTGGTTTTATGATATCTGGAACCTGCTGAAGAACCATCAGTATCCCGAGAAAGCAGACAAGAGAACACGGGTCACACTCAGGAGACTAGCATCAGGATTCATACTCTGTGCCGGAAGATTATATAAGAGGAACTACGACGGGACTCATCTTCAATGTCTCACCGAAGAAGAATCAGTTAGAATGATGGATCAGATACATGGGGGCGATTGCGGACCTCATATGAGCGGGCATACGCTTGCCCGCAAGATCATCAGGCAAGGGTATTTCTGGTCTACCCTACAAACTGACTGCGCTGATCATGTACGCCGTTGTCACAAATGCCAAATTTATGCTAAGTCCCAGAAGCTTCCTCCAAAAGAGTTGTACAACATGACTGCTCCCTGGCCTTTTTCAGCCTGGGGAATTGACGTCATTGGGAAAGTCTCACCCAAAGCCAGCAACGGCCATGAATTCATACTAGTAGCCATCGACTACTTCACCAAATGGGTGGAAGCCGAATCTTACCAAACCCTGGATGCCAGGAAAGTTGCCCGATTCATCAAAAGGAATATTGTCTGCCGATATGGGGTCCCACACGAGATCATCTCAGATAACGGCACCCACTTCGAAGGAGAAGCTAATACAGTCATGGAGGAATACGGTATCACCCGACACAAATCTTCGCCATATAGACCACAAACCAATGGGGCAGTTGAAGCCGCCAACAAGAATTTGAAGAATATCCTAAGCAAGATGACCGACACCTGCCGGGACTGGCCGGAGAAATTACCATATGCATTGTGGGGATACCGCACCACCGAAAGGGTCTCTACCGGGGCAACCCCGTTCTCGCTTACATACGGGATGGAAGCAGTCCTCCCTGTCGAGTTAGAGGTCCCTTCCCTCAGAGTAATGCTAGAGAATCAGGTCAATGAACTGGAGTGGGTCCAGGCACGTTATAACGAGCTAGCCTTACTAGATGAGAAAAGATTGAAAGCCGCATACCACCATCAAGGATATCAGAAGAGAATCGCTCGAGCATTTAACCAGAGAGTGAGGACTCGGGGTATCACTGAAAATGACATCGTGTTGAAAGAAATTCGAGAGCCAGCCAGAGATCCGAGGGGAAAGTTCGGGCAGAAGTGGACAGGGCCGTATATCGTCAAAGAAATCAATACAGGGGGCGCCGCTATACTCACTGACCTAGACGGGCAGTTACTACATTCACCAGTCAACATGGACCGACTGAAGAAGTATTATCAATAAGCACGACATGTATAAGAACTACGTAAACCTGAGCCCCAACTCGAATATTGTATTTTCTGGAAAAAATCAAAAAGGGGGGAACGTAGGCAACCTGAGAAGTGACTTCAGGCCCGGTTTAAAGCTTTGTAAAGAAATTTATTTCTCATAAAAAGTCCCTTCATATATTATTAAAGAGGTGGTTCAGAACACCGAGAGTTACAAAGGAAGTACAGCATACAAAGAAGAAACTAATCCCTAGGGGTTGGCCACACTGGGTCCTCAGCGGCCAAATCAATTCGAGCCTCATCCAAAATCTGGTACGCAAAGACAATGCCATCCTCTGTAGGCTCAGAATCCATGAATCGGAACCACTCCATTTGAAAGGGGTCATCAATCAGCTCTCCTTCTAGAGATTGCCAGCAATAGCGGATAATGTCAGCCCGGAGGGGCCTGGAAATACCAAAACGGGCATAGTTAAACTGACGAGTCAGTCGAGCACGCCACATCCTCTCTACCAATAAAGAAACATGTGGGGTCACAAATTTAGACTCAGAAGAGAAGTTGTTCAGACCAAGGGGAACCTCCTGAGGAATGTTAAACTGCCGAAGAAGACGCCCAGGGAGGTAAAAGGAAGTAAACCAGAGCCCGCGGAGCCGAACGTAGTTCTGACCCCCAGTACTAAGTACCATCGCCCTCAGCTTCCACCAAGGAATGTTCCACCGGATAGCCCGAAAGTTCTCCGAAAACCACACCGTCCAATCAGAGGAAGACATGGTCAAAGCACCAAAGAGAGGCCGATGGAAGAAATGAGTCGGATTGTCGAGCCGAACTCCGCTGAAACCCACCGATCGAAAGCGCTCTAGCAGCCACATGTATAGCAGACGCGGGCTCCCCCGGAAGAAGGGCGAGGCCCCCCGTTGAACATCATCAAGACCATTCAAGGTCTCTGCAAGAATGATCGGCACTATAGACTCCCCATTTCTAGCCTGGTAAATCAGACTCAAGATAGTCGGATCAACACGGGAAGAACCTGTCACCAGCAGCATATCAGAAACCAGGCAAATCAGGGCCGCTGCAGTACGCCCCACGCCGTAAGAGGCCCTATCTTCATAACGATGAAAGAACCTCACCATTTTGTGGAGGTCAAGGAGACCGTCGACAATGAAACCATCGCAGGCCGCTTGGGGAATGGCTAACAGAGCAATTAGCATGTCGCGGGGACCGATTCCTTCTATAGGAACTGCCATCGGGAGACGAACGTCAGAACGTAACAGCCAGGAGAACTCCTCATAGGTTGGGCAGAGCTCATCTAGTCCAAAACGGAAGAGATGGTCCGCAGGACTCCAGAAATACAAGGCACCTAAAAGAAAGGAGAAATCTACAGGACGATGGCACCAGCCCGCCAAAGGACTGAATGCACCAAAGTTCAAACCATTTTCAGAAGATATCAGAGCATCTCGAGCTTTAACATAAGAAAAATCAGAGTTGGTACGGTAGGAAGACATTTTGGAGAGGCGTGGATGAAGGAAGGAAGATGGGTGTATTTATAGCAAAAAAGAGGGTCCTGTACCTGTTTGTCGCGCGACAAACCCATTTTCAGGGGGAAGTGTCGCGCGACAAACCCATGACCAGGAGGGATTGTCGCGCGACAAACCCATCTGGGGGGCACCCTACTTGTTTCCTTATACATAATGGTCATTTTGCCAAAAGAATCACTTCTGGATGCCTTTCTGTTCTCACTTTGTTCTTTTTTGCAGGAAACATAAGTATCACTACACTACAAGGTATGACTTTTAAATTACCGACTCTTATATATATATGTGTATATATCTTGCACAGACAGAATAAAAGTATAATCAAACACAGATAAAGATATTTTATAAAACCAATAAAAGAACAGTTTTTAAATATCTGTCTAAGCACATCTGTCCAAAACTAACGACTTAGTGCAGAAAGGGAAAACTAATCTACTCGGCGCGTTTTGACACGCTCCCACTATCTCCCGAGCCCTCCTCGGGGGTAAGATCAACAACTGGGACGCCGGGAACAGAAGGAACTGCCGCCTGAGAAGGCCCGTGGACTGGACCGGTGCCGTAGGACGGATCACCGACGATCGGGAACGCCTGGAAGTCCGACTACTGCTCCTCCGAGAATCCGTCCGGGCATGGGAGGAAGTCAGGGGGTCGTCCGGCCGTAAGGAGACGTCGATAGCCCTCTGATAGTCGCGCATGTATGCTGGAGGGTCTCGACCGACGTACTGGAGCAGGTTCCAGCTGTAGAAATACTGGGAATACCAGGCCCGTAGGTCTGCCACCCGTACACCCACTCTCTGTGAAAAGACATAAGATAAGAGGAGAGTCAGCACAGTCAAAATAAATAGATATAAACAGGAAAGTATCAGGAGAAGTTGAAGAAGATACCTCATCATCAGAGCGACCACCCAAGAAATCAAAAGTATCCTCGGGAAGGGGATACTCCGGGACAGAATATCGACATAGGCCCGCGCCGACATAAGAAATATCTCTGGGGAGTGGAGGTAGATCTACCCACGAAATAGATGACCCCGCAGGAGCAGCTGCAGAAGAAGACCCTCCCTCCTCACGAATGGGGAACAAGGGTGGACGAGAGGATGAGCCGCCAAAGCCCGGAGATCGGGCGGGAGGCCCCATGACAGTCGCCGGTAGAGGGGTCAACGTAGCATATGTTCGGACCCCCGGAGGATCCACCATGGCCGTCGCCCCCAAAGGAGGTACCCCACTAGAAGGAGTAGTCGCCGCCGCGGGAGGAGTCCGCCCAAACTGATCAAAATCTGCCCCAAGGTCCGCGGGCTCCCAGGACCTCTCAGAAAATCCCGCTCTCCCCTCAGCAGCCTCAGCAGCAGCAAAAAGGCCCCCCGGAGACGCGGAAGGGCCGGTGGGAAACTCGAAGCCCTCAGCACGCTGCTCCCCCGCAGGTGTCGCCTGAGGTGACGGCTCCGGAACGGCTGTCGCATCACCTCCCTCGCCCTCTGGCCGACCACCGCCCTCAGCCGCAGCAGGAACATCCCTCTCTCCCTCAGGATCCTCATCCTCAGAATCCGGAATGTTGTCCCTCTGATCGGGGACAGGTGGCAGATGACCCGGAACCACCCTAGCTAAATGGGTCTGTCCCCGTATGTAATGAGGATCACCCCCAATGCCCGATACCTCTCATAGAAGACCCGTCCCCGAGTCCCCTTCGGCTCCCTCATCAGGTAACGGGCAGCAAAAATAGCATAGTCTCCCTCCTCGACGAACGTCTGGAAGCCGAGTCCGTCAACCAAAGCCTGCACCGTCACCGGGTCGATCTCGCCCGTCCGCCTCATCAGAACAGGAGGGAACAATGGAACACGAGGCCACTGGGATGGCGTGTGCTGACGAATGACCCTCTCACCCAAGTAGAAGAGAAGGCCGTACTCATCCCGGATAAGCCGCCTGGTCCTCGAGGCGGTCAGAGCACGGCCATACCCATAATGATGACCCAGATCACCCAAGGGGCCCACTCAATCTGAAAAGAGAATAAGATTTTATTTCAGTATTTTATATATTCTACTCTATCTGACTATTGAAAAGCAAGAAAACTAAAGATATTTTACCTGCTCCTCCCGCAGATCATGAACAGCAGCAGCTCCGGTCTCCGAGTCCGGTATACATAGGGAGCCCTATAGTTCCCCGCGATGAATCGACGGAGAAAAGGGAACTGGTCCTCGTTCTCAACGAGGAGATCCACCTGGGCGCGACCCAGACGGGTATAAGCTACAAACCAGCTCTGAAAAGGAAAGATAGAAGAAATCAGCAATGATCAACAAGTAATGAGCAAAGAACTGAAGCAAAGACAGAAAGACTAAAAAATGTACCTCCCACAGCAAAGAAAAGCCCTTGAGGTTCAGGCTAAATGACGAGAGACCTGGTCCATGGCATCGTAAAGGACTGCAAGAATGAAGCCTCCCCAGTCGTAGTCAAACAGGAGGCTAAAGTCCCGAAGATAGGGCAACCACCAAAGATGAGCCGTGTCCCCACCACGAGCCTCGAATAGATCATGAAGTGTCAGTAGAAGGAGGACGCGGGCATACTGACGCGCCTCCTGACGGGTCATAGGAACCCCTGAAGCGACTAGCCGAGCCCTCTCTGTGGCTAAACGCGTAACCAAGACGCCCCGAGGAATCGTGTCACCAGAACTCCGCCGCTCCGGGAACCATCCTAATGAACTAACAATGCCCTCGGCTGTCAGACGCAGGGGAACGTCGATCTGAATAGGGACCCCCCTGAAGGAATCCCGGTCAGAGCAAAAAGATCAAGGGGTGTCATCGTCATCTCACCCCAGCTCCAGTGAAAAGTATGAGTAGTATCCCACCAGTGGCAAGCCAATGCCGACACCAAAACTGTCGCCCTAGAAACCCGCTCCGGGAGGGCGTCGAAGAGGGAGCCAAAAGGAGTCGCAAGAATCAACTCCTGGATAGGGGCCGGTGCCCGTCGCCACTCCGAAGATATAGTGTTGGGGGAACCCCAACCGCGGCCAACCCACTGCAGACAAAGGAACGAATATGGGGTTATGAGGGTACTTTGGTGTAATTATGAGAGTTATAGGGCTATAGGTGTAAATTATGTAATTTTCTAAAACCTGAGGGTACTTTGGTGTAATTATGAGAGTTATAGGGCTATAGGTGTAAATTATGTAATTTTCCAAAACCTGAGGGTACTTTGGTGTAATTATGAGAGTTATAGGGCTATAGGGGTAAATTATGTAATTTTCCTAAAACCTGAGGGTACTTTGGTGTAATTATGAGAGTTATGGGGTTATGAGGGTAAATTATGTAATTTCCAAAACCTGAGGGTACTTTGGTGTAATTATGAGAGTTATGGGGTTATAAGGGTAAATTATGTAATTTCCAAAACCTGAGGGTACTTTGGTGTAATTATGAGAGTTATAGGGCTATAGGGTAAATTATGTAATTTTCTAAAACCTGAGGGTACTTTGGTGTAATTATGAGAGTTATAGGGCTATAGGTGTAAATTATGTAATTTTCCAAAACCTGAGGGTACTTTGGTGTAATTATGAGAGTTATAGGGCTATAGGGTAAATTATGTAATTTCCAAAACCTGAGGGTACTTTGGTGTAATTATGAGAGTTATAGGGCTATAAGGGTAAATTATGTAATTTTCAAAACCTGAGGGTACTTTGGTGTAATTATGAGAGTTATAGGGTTATAAGGGTAAATTATGTAATTTCCAAAACCTGAGGGTACTTTGGTGTAATTATGAGAGTTATAGGGTTATAAGGGTAAATTATGTAATTTCCAAAACCTGAGGGTACTTTGGTGTAATTATGAGAGTTATAGGGTTATAGGGGTAAATTATGTAATTTTCCAAAACTGAGGGTACTTTGGTGTAATTATGAGAGTTATAGGGTTATAGGTGTAAATTATGTAATTTTCCAAAACCTGAGGGTACTTTGGTGTAATTATGAGAGTTATAGAGTTATGGGGGTACATTATGTATTTTTCTAAACTAAGAGGTATCACAGGTAAAAGTATGTGTTCGCTAAAAATCGGGCGTTATTCCTAGTCAGACATGCATACTAACACTATCTAAAACGAATACAGGAAATGACAAGAAGCAGAACAGATAAATGCACGAAAGAAGACATACCAGAGATCGACGACGAATCTCGTGAGAAACGGGCTCCATCAAAAGCCACGGGACGTCCGGGACCGGAGCAGCTCGGATAGCATCCCGATAGACCACCGCCCGACCGCGGTCTATCCCATCCTCATCATACCAGTCCAAATCCGCCCAGTCGTCGTGATGAGGGCTGCAGCGAAGAACGCCCTGAGCGTCAGTAAAGGTGACCTCCTCCTGGTCACCCTCCAATCGGTCGAGATGAGTAGGGTCCATCAATATAGGTAGAATATATGTGAAAAGGTCGGAAAAGTCAAAAACACGGCAGAGCTTCCGCGCTTGGGAGAGAAGAGAAGAGAGAAAAAGAGAGCTAGAGAGAGAAAGAGAAAGGAGAGAATGAGGTGGAATGAGCTCAGCAAAGGGTTTATATAGTGGGTCAGTTTGTCGCGCGACAAATGGCCACATTGTCGCGCGACAAAGAGCCAGGCACCGAAGTGTCGCGCGACAATCCCCCCTCTTCCCTGATTTTTTGACCTCTGTCTCATTTTATCTTCTGCAGAGGCACTTCGGAGAAGCAGTTTTCGGAAAATTGCTAAAAACCGCACACCCATGATAAAAAGTTCAAAGAGAAAACTTCCAAATCATCTCTCCGAAAAAATGCGAAAACAGAATGCCGCGATTAAAAGTAGTCTCTGATCTCACAGAAGGACCGAGACCATCAAATAATGAGAAAAGGCAGAATGCCACGATAAAACGGGAATGGAAAAAAATTGAAAAAGTAGAAAAGAGAAAGAACCCGTATGAGCGCCCAGAGCGAGCGAGAGAAACAGAAATGCAGAGTGACAGGGAGAGCCACACCAAAAGTGACAGCTAGGCCAAAACCGGCTCAGGGCTTCGTTTTGGGTGAGTAAGGCTCCTGATCACAACAAAGGGACAAAAGGACTCCTGGTCAAAAACAGAGAGGGCCAGGAAAAGTCTTTCCCAAAAGAGGGAGAAATAAGGGCATCGAAAAAACAGAAAAAACGATGTGGGCCCACCAAAAGAGAAAACTAAGAAAAGAATAAAGATCAGAGATTGAACTTTCAAACAAATTTTCTTTTCAGCACGATACAGAAGAGATGATTTGGAAAACCTCGGACCATCACTCTACGGAGAGCGAAGAAATCCGAAAACTGCCTTCTGAGTGAAACATCTTCACCGAGGAAAACATGAGAGTAAAGTTCAGAAAGATACGGGGAAACGGACATCCGGAATAGACCCTGAGAAGCTCTTTTTACCTTCGCAAAAATCTACTCTCTCTCTCACTCTAGCAGTCTAAGAGAGGCAATTCACCAACACAAGCCCTCTCCGGAGGCAATGCACAAACACAAGCCCTCTCCAGAGGCAAATTCACAAACACAAGCCCTCTCGGAGGCAATACACAAAATCACAAGCCCTCTCCAGAGGCAAGAGTTACTCATGAAAGCCCTCCCAGAGGCATTTTTTTTCCTTCTTCTTTCAGATCTAGAAGCCCTCCCAGAGAGGCACAAACGGTAGTCCTCCCACCTGAGGCGAAGCCCTCCCAGAGAGGCACAACGGTAGTCCTCCCACCTGAGGCGAAGCCCTCCCAGAGAGGCACAACGGTAGTCCTCCCACCTGAGGCGAAGCCCTCCCAGAGAGGCACAACGGTAGTCCTCCCACCTGAGGCGAAGCCCTCCCAGAGAGGCACAACGGTAGTCCTCCCACCTGAGGCGAAGCCCTCCCAGAGAGGCACAACGGTAGTCCTCCCACCTGAGGCGAAGCCCTCCCAGAGAGGCACAAACGGTAGTCCTCCCACCTGAGGCGAAGCCCTCCCAGAGAGGCACAAACGGTAGTCCTCCCACCTGAGGCGAAGCCCTCCCAGAGAGGCACAATGGTAGTCCTCCCACCTGAGCGAAGCCCTCCCAGAAAGGCACAACGGTAGTCTCCCACCTGAGGCGAAGCCCTCCCAGAGAGGCACAAACGGTAGTCCTCCCACCTGAGGCGAAGCCCTCCCAGAGAGGCACAAACGGTAGTCCTCCCATCTGAGGCGCAATGGTAGTCCTCCCACCTGAGGCGCAAAAAAGATCAATGGTAGTCCTCCCATCTGAGGCAAGTGGAGCAAGTCAAAGCCCTCGAAAGAGGCAACGAGGTAACAAAAGCCCTCTCCGGAGGCAAAACCAAACACGAAGCACTCTCCGGAGGCACTCACAAGCACTTTTTGCATAAACACTCCGATAGAGTTCATGCGGGAGCCATGGATCATGGTCTCTTCCAGTCGCCTCAATTCCTTGCAAGCAAGGAGCTTGAGTCGAGAGGGTCTGTAGACACCCCGATCCGTGACCCCCGCAAGAACCCTAACGACCTCTGAGAACTACTATTTTGGGTCCAGGGACCCACCCGAGGACCCGGTACTACACTAGGTGGGTTTGTTGGCCAACAAACATATTTTTTAGAGAGATTGTCGCACGACATATCACATTGTCGCGCGACAATCCCTGATATGTCGCGCGACAATCATGTCTTGTCGCGCGACGAACCCCTCTGCACCCGACCAACCACTTTCTGACACATCACAGTGTCAGGACCCATCACTTCAGCGCTTGTCGCGCGACAAACCCACTATGTCGCGCGACAATCCCTCTCTGCACCGACCAACCACTTTCTGACACATCACAGTGTCAGGACCCATCACTTCAGCCGATTGTCGCGCGACAAACAGATATGTCGCGCGACATTCTCCTTTTTTAAGGAAATGTCGCGCGACAATCTCTCCCGAGCAGTATAAATAGGCCAACACCCCAAGGGTTCAAGGAGGCAATTAGAATCCGAGAATTTGGGGCTTTAGATCTGATCTTTGTCAAGCATTTCTTTACTATTATCTTATTTCTGAAGAATTCTCGAATCTATTTTTAACACTCGACGTGTTCCGTTTCTGGAATCGATTTCTCGGAAATATCTGAAGAAAGAGAAGATTACTATCGCCAGAGATCCCTCTGCCGTATTATATTTTCTTTCTTATTATTATTCTCGTCGGGAAGGTAAAGAAAGTCCCTTCTAGTATTTAAAATTAGATATCTGTGTACTTGTTTTACTTCTGTTATTCTGTCCACGTTTTATTTGAATAAACTTATTGTCAAGTTCCCAATAGTCTACTGTTTTCAAAACAAAAGGCCCTGATAAAACTACTTTTAAAACTAGAAGAGTAAGTACATTATCGTCCGGATAAACCGTGTTTCAAAACCCCGGACCGATAAAGACTTATCTAGGAATTAAAATCCACATATCCTGTCTTTTTCATAGACTGCGACGTGTCTGATAAACTCTCCTCAAAGAGTTCAAATTCCATATTGAATTAGTCCCGACATAAAGATCCGAACCTTTTTCAGAATAATCACAACTCGAGAAAACCGTCATTATCTGAGGAAATAATACGGAACACTCTTTCAAAAATAAAAGGTTTTTGTCATTTGTCATTTACATCTTTTAAATACAAAAACGTCGGATCTCGGAACACAAAGGTTTTCATCCCTTTCCCCGTTTTCCCAAATTAGGGTTTTTCTTCATTTAGAAAGTAGTAGACTGTCGGTAAAAGCATCCAAGTTTTTCAACATAGAATAAACATATAAGACCACTAGAGACCGAAAGGGCGGAATGGGTGCTTAACACCTTCCCAAACCGTAATATAGTTTCCGAACCCTATAAGAATCCCGGTTTCGCAGACAAACGTGTAAAGAAAGGCTTGTCTATAGCCTTTCCTCTTACACGACCTTTTTTGTCCGTTTTCTCGTAAAACGTACTGGCGACTCTGAATGAACCCCCTTGCATCTAGAAATAGAACGTAGGGACACTTGATATGAATCAAATGAAAACGCTCCAGCAACTGGAACGACGGAATCAGTTCCGACGTCCCAGGACCCCCACCACCAACGGGGACGAGACCCGGGAGGTCGCATTTGCGGATTCTCACAGGTATGTATGAGTAGTTTTTACTATCAATATCAATTATTTATTAATATTTTAATACTTAGTTATGTTAAATTCAATGAAAGTTTCAATTGCTCAAAATTATTTATACTTTCCCAAAATTATTTTTATTTTTCTTATTATGAATGGTAGAAATTGACAGTTTTTACTATCAATATTAATGATATTTGCAATATCAGTTTGTTTGAAAGAAAATATAATTAATCGTGAGAAAGGATAAACAAAATAAATAATAAATAAGTCAATAGTTGGTGATAAAAGCATACATAATATTATATTTTTTTCAAAATATATTAATAAAAATTTATTTTCTTTGAAAACTAATTATAATTTTTAAATATCAAATTGATCTAAGGATGCGTTTGGTGTAGGGGTGTGCACGGTTCGGTTAACCGAACCGTGCGGCTTAACCGGCAACCGAACCGACCAAGTCGGTTTTTCATAATTAGGAACCGAGACAGAACCGAAAAGGGAAGAAACCGGTCGGTTTCGGGCAAGGTCGGTTGTGTCGGTTTCGGTTCGGTTTCGGTTTTAGCGTAAGAGGATTTTTGATGAAGAATTTTATTTTCAAAACCAATCTAACTTGTTATGGAAATCTTATTTTCATAAATCACAACATATGATGTAATAGAAATGAAGAATTTTAATCCCAAAACCCATTTAACTCAAGAAAAAAAATAGGAGGAGATAACAAAAGGGGTGGTATGTAAATAAAAACCTAGGGTTCTTCCATGTAATTTATATATCTCGGTTCGGTTCGGATTTTGGCGGGTATTCTTGACCGAGAACCGCCAACCGAACCGATGACAGTCGGTTCTTTAAGCAACAAACCGAAAATGAACCGCAAGTTAACAAAACCGTCGGTTTCGGTCCGGTTCGGGTCAGTTCGGGCCGGTTTTTCGGTTATTTTGCACACCCCTAGTTTGGTGTGCCGGATAAGAATTAAGTGGAATCAAACATGATAAAGATTAGTCAGATAAAGATTTAATAAACTTTGTACTTGATGGAATCTTATATTACAAGTTTGGATATTATATAACATAACTCGCTTTTGTTTAAAAATATATGCAATATTAATTGTTGTCCACAATTTTATTTTTTTGCTAATGAGATTAACCTATATATAAATAAGTTTCGTAAAATCCTATTCCAAGAGAAAAATTTTATATAATTTAAAATATTTACGAATTAAGTATTAAGTACAGTTTCAAATTTTGATGTAATTTTTTTTTACCAAATTAAAGTTTCTTATAAATTCCTTCATTTAATAAAAGAAAAAAGAAAAAGATCATATTATACGATAAATGAATTTTGTTGGTTGACTTACTTTGATTTTGGGTGATCAAAATTTTTCATTAACCAGTTTGATTATTTAAAGGGCGTAAAGAAAAATATCGGAATAAATTAATTAAAATTTATTTTTATATTTGTTTTGTTATTCGGCAGCCACGGAATAAAATAATACCAATTATTGGTGTGATATAACCTACTCTTGCAGCAAATATAAGATATGATTTGTTTATTCTATCATTTTTAACAATAAATATCGGATGTGATTAAATAATCCAATCATGTCTTTAACCCCGTACAATAAACACACTTTAAATATAAACATATTAATTTAAACTTACGCATTTATTTTCTTGGCATACGCATATTCTATATGTGATCATTAATTTCTAAATTTTAATGATCTAATATGTACTAATGGACATATATAAATGGATCATTTCGGGATTAACGTTATTTATAAGGAAGCAATAGTCAAGTTTTCAGTTTTACCAAATTTGAACTCGATATATCTAAAAATATGATTACATGAAATTAAACTTGACTAAAAATATATTTATTTAAAAAAAATTAAATTAAAACATACCCTGTTTACTATACCTATACATATAAACATCAGCTCACTTTTTCACTTCTCGCAGAGGGTTGGTTTCATTTTTTTTAAAACTACATATTGGATATTTTTTGAAAATATATATACATATATATATAGGCTAATATGTAGAAAAATAAGCTTGATATAATTGTAAAGGGCAAAACTTTATGAGCTATTTGAAAACTTCTAAATTTTACACATTAAAGAAAGCAAACCCATGTCTCCACGATTTCATTATCTCTATCACACAATTGCTTGCCTGCTTCTCTATTCTTCATTTCTCTCACTTGCCTCTTTTTGTCTTACTCACACAAATACACAACTATGTTACCACAACCACACCACTCCACCGCTCAACCTCCACATCACTACGAACACGCGCACGACCCACTATATTTTTAGGTATATTTTTCAGATCTACTTTTAAAACTTAGGGGTTATTCTATTCCTTTATTACTTTCATAATATTAGTTTTGTTCTTTATTAATATTAAGTGCATTTCTTGAACATTTGATTAATTGTTAAATATTTGGTGATTTAGGTCTAAACCCATAATTGTTGAATTTTATTTATATTATTGATTAATTGCATAATTATTAATTACCTAATATTAAGTGTATTTCTTGAACCATTGATTAATTGTTGAATAGTTGGTGATTTAGGTTTAAATCCCTAATTGTTGATCAATTGCATAATTATTAATTACACAATATTAAGTGTATTTCTTGAAATATTGATTAATTATTGAATATTTGGTGATTTAGGTCTAAATTCGTAATTTTGTTCACTATTAGTTATATACCTATCGTTATTTAATAATTCATTTTATTCTATTGAAAATGGTATTAATGGACAAAGTTTAAGTAGTATTAAAATTTTAAGACTTTAAATATGATTTAGTGTGCTTTAAATTTTGCCCTTGATTAACTTAAATCTTAGCTTTGCCACTGCTTCCTCGCATATTGTAATTATATTGTATCATAAAAGTATTTAAAGAAAAATATTATATTACAGTATAGTTGAGTCGAGTCAAATGGACAAAATTTATGTGAACTCGAACTTAAATCATTTGAACTCAAACTTTTTTTGATTATAAAAAAAAAGGAAAGAGTTCACCCTATATTATGATTTCCTTAATCGAAATCAGGCCATTTTCGATGCCTAATTGTAACAGAAGTGCACTTAGACAAATTTAATTTATTTTACCACAATTTGAATAATAGGCGTACAATCATATTTTTAAATTTTTATTAAAATTAAAAATTAAAATTAATGCCGTAGTGAAAATTTTAATTCTTCTTGCTCTCAAATACTAATGCTTTTTGAGACCAGTGTTAGAATTAATTTATCTATGAAATAATAAAATTGGAATAAGAATTTTTAATATGAGATAAAAATATATTAAAATTACGAGTAGTTATAAATATAAAAAAGTAATAATAAATATAATTTTAAATAATGTCACTAACTATATATAAGTATAATCAAATTGTGTCATAAGTACGGGTATTAGTTAGTATTTATATATTTATTAAAAATAATTTTAAAATACAAAATTATATTCATAAAATATTAATATCATTATCCAAAGAACAAATGCCAAAAAAGCTCCGTATAAATCTACTTGCTATAATTCACATTCACTATAAAATTGTCTGTTCCATTCCATAGTCACTAATTAAACTTTCACACTTTACAATTTAAAAAAAAGGGGCAATTAAAAAAAAGGGCTTATTAGAGAAAGATTTTCACACTAAAGCCAAGGAATATTTTTTTTTTTAAATAAAGGGCCTATTTTTTATTTTGTTGATAATATGACATGTGTCTTTTTTTTTTCATTATAAAATGACATCCCAACCCTTAAAATAAACTAAAAAATGCCAATATGCATTAAAATATGGACTGCAATATGAATTTTGCAGTCTATATTTCACTGCAATATGAACTTTGCACTCCATATTTCACTGCAATATGAACTTTGCAGTCCATATTTTTAGTACAAAGTTCATATTGCAGTCTATATTTTACTGCAATGTGAACTTTGCAGTCCATATTTTTAGTGCAAAGTTCATATTGCAGTCCATATTTCACTGCAATATGAACTTTGCAGTCCATATTTCACTGCAATATGAACTTTGCAGTTCATATTTCACTGCAATATGAACTTTGCAGTCCATATTTTTTGTGCAAATTTCATAAAAAAAGGGTAATTTAGGTAATACATAACATATTTTTATTAATTAAATGATATTTAAATTTAGGGGCTTTTAGTTATAAGGCCAATAGTTCCTTTCTCTATCTACTCAAGGACGCATATTTTTGGCCAATTGTTTGAAGGCCAAAACTTTTATCAAAGGACGACATTTTGATTTTAGGACAAAACTTTTTTAAATTATATAACAAAATAAATTAGATAAAAATATAGGATGAATACCATTTATGCCCTCTAGCTATAACAAATTCAAACACTTAAAAAACGGAAACTAAAATTCAAATTATCTATAATTACAACAAACATTAAATGCATATGATAAGTCAACCCATTCAAAAATATTCAAACAATAACAAGTTAATCCAATTATGCCATCTAGCTATAATAAAATCAAACACTTAAAAAACGGAAACTAAAATTCAAATTATCTATAATCACGACAAACATTTAATGCATAGGATAAGTCAACCCATTCAAAAATATTCAAACAAGAACAAGTTAATCCATCAAAAATTCAAAATTAAATACATGAAGAAGCATCTAGCTATAATAAATTCAAACACTTAAAAAACGGAAACTAAAATTCAAATTATATATGATCACGACAAACATTAAATGCATAAGATAAGTCAACCCATTCAAAAATATTCAAACAACAGCAAGTTAATCCATCAAAAATTCAAAATTAAATACATGAAGAAGCAGCAGGCATATAAACGAAGAATAGGCATCGCAGACATTTTATACAACAAAGAACAGGCATATAAACATTATAACAGACATTTTATACAATAAAGAACAGGCATAGCAGACATTTTACACAACAAAGAACATGCATTATATCAAACACATATAGACATTACAAAATCAATAGATATTATAAATCAAACAGGCATTTTTCCTCTAAGGTGAAAATTATATCAGACATTATAAATGAAAAGATATTTACACAGATGAAAAATTAAAATTATAAATTTTCTTAGAAAATTAAATCAAAACAAGGAAAAGGTGAAACACATTCAATCTTTTTATACCTTGAATGTCATAAAATTCATCTCTTTGGAGCTTCTAAAATTCATTACCCACAAACCCCTCAAATCCTCCTCCACCATGTCCAACTCTCCAAAACCTAAAAAGTTGCCCTAAAACCCACACAAAATACGCAATTACTTTAGATTTGTGTTCCGTCGATCTAATTGGAATCGAGATGAGAGATGCCGACCGATTGCAGGAAGTTGAAAAGGATTGATAAGATATAAGAAACGCAGTAGGCAATGATGGCTACAAGTACAAGGAGGATTAGTATGGATTCTGATGAGATGTAGCTTAGTTGGATGTGTAGCTCCATCTTTTCTTGAATATAGGAACATTTATGATTGGGATAAAGGAACGGGTAATGATAAGGATGGGGGAGTCAATGAATAGCATTATTTCTTATTATTAATGATGGGGATGGGGATGGGGATGGGGGATAATGCTTGCAATTCATATATTTATTAATTTATTAGAAATATTAATTAGTTAGTAGCAATTATCAATTAATGCATTAGCATTATTACTTTTACTTTCTTCTTAATATTTATATGTTGAAAATATGAAATATTAAATAATATATAAGAAGGGTAACATTGACAAAGTACATGAAAATAATAATATAATTATAATTAAAAATATCAAAAAATAAAATGTCCTTTAGGCATAAAATCGTCCTAATTCCAAAAAATCGGATCTTAAACAATAGCTCAAAACTTCTTGTCCTTGAGTAGATTGGTTCAAAAAATATTGGACCTGTGACTAATTTTCCATTAAATTTATTCAAATACATTCATTTAAAATATAAAACAAAATAGGCCTCTTACACTAATTACCAATTAAAAATAGGCCCTTCATTCAAAAAAATATTATTCATTGAATTTTTAGTAAAAATCAATGTATAATAAGCCCTTCTACCTAATTTCTAGTAAAAAAAAAAAAGGAAGATCCTCTCAGATTTCAACATAAAAAATAGCTGTCAGAAATAAAATTATTTTGTTTGACTATCATCAGGTTTGATGCAATAGCATTTTAAATATGATCCTTTCTTCGAGACATATGTGCCAAAAAGTTATAATTTTTAAAAGGATAATTTTATACACACTCACCAGATTAGTGTTTTTACCCCCACCTAATTAAACTTTAACTCTTATAATTTTAAGCTAATTGCAATTGTAAACTCACCCCACTATTTGTCGCTCTTCCCATATGCGACACGCATTGTACTATAGGGAATTTTAACCTTTTTTTCAACAACATTTTCAACCAATTTATTTCTACTAGATTCTTTGCCTTCTTTAGGTTGCTTCTTCGATCCATATTATAATTTTTTGATGAAATATGATTAATCGATCAAAGATAGGATGAACAACATGATTTTGTTTCACTCCAAAATTAAAACTTTTTCCATTACTACTTGTTAGTATTATAATCGATTAATCACCAATTAATACAAATAAAATCGCTAGCAAAATATAGTTTATATGAAAAAGGTGCAAAATTAATTCTCTTATCCACATAATTTATTTTTGAGGGAATGAAAGAAAGCCAGCTAAATTGATAAGCTCTATGGAATTGAAGGCATTTGAATTGCTCAAAATTCAATTCCATGCTAATAATTCCATGCACAT
Organism: Lonicera japonica; assembly: GCA_021464415.1. Taxonomy (NCBI): domain Eukaryota; kingdom Viridiplantae; phylum Streptophyta; class Magnoliopsida; order Dipsacales; family Caprifoliaceae; genus Lonicera; species Lonicera japonica. Next base: position 12,827,759 of record CM038467.1, on the reverse strand, counting down.
TGTGATAAATGTATTTTTTATTGATTTTTTTGGGATATTAGCGACAAAATATTCGTCACCAAATGTTCATCTTTTAAAAGATATTTGTTTTAATAAACCCCTCCCATTTATGGGGTGAGTTTAATTAAAGATTTTAAAAAAATTAATGAGATGAAAAATAAAATAAAATGAGAATCTCAATTTAATAGATCCATTTAAATCACCCTTCTCAAAATTATGAAAGGGAGAGTAAATAAATAAGATAATATAGCAATCTATGTATGCTTACTGTCGGTAGTAAGTTTACTACCACCTTCATTCATTCAGAAAAAAACACTTTCCCGGATACATCAAGCAATATATTTATGATCATGCAAATTATGATAATTTAAATTGAGTAATGAAAATTTAGATTAAGTCAATAAAATTTGAAATGATCTTATTTTAAAACTAAAGAATTCAATCCAACTCAATATTACAAAGTTTGAAATTTAGTGTGTCTATTTGATATTAATGTCCCTAGACAGCATTTTAAATAATATAGAATAATTTAGAAACATACTTTAATTCTAACATTTAGAGTTTCTCATTTAATTAAGTTTTTCAAACGCTTTCATAAATTAGATTGAATTATTTCTGAATACACAAAATTTATAATTTATTTATCTTAAAATTGCAATTGGTTTAAATTTATTTTGTTGACTCCCATTTAAATATAGTTACAGTGATTCTCACATTTAATTGATTAATATAATAATATATTTACGATCAACCCCACATTCTTTCATACTTATCTAATCAATGGTGCAGGCTTTGTATCGTAGGGTCTCTGGACCATTTTCAGTTCTCCACATGGACTTTGGCCTTTTCTTTTCTTTCCTTTCCTTTTTCATCAATGACTGCGAAATTTTCACATCGTAAGTTTTGGCTTTATCTGCAGTTTTTTGTTGTACTACATATACGCTTTGTTTTTATACATATATAGATTCAATTTAAAATTTTTTAAAAAAATTATATATATGAAAAAAATTTGTTTTCACTTACCATAAGGTTGTGAGTTTAGGTCTTTCCATTAATATTTTATTTTCAGCAATTAATGACCTTTTGATTTATTTTTAATATTTGTAAAGTGTCATATTATATATATATATATATATATATATATATACTAGGGTATACATGTGTCCTCTGACACGGTAAATTAAATAAGAATTGATAATAAGATAAAAAGAAGTAACGTGTGATGAACCTAAATCGAGAAACTTAGGTTCAATATATTTTCATGTTAGAAAAATTAAAAGTAGATTGGATTAAATTGACTTATTTTTAATTTTTAAAGAATCTTTTAATTATATTTTTTGATCTTATTTTGATCTCGGCAAAATAAGTTTTTAACAAATTAAACTCAAGACCATATGTGAAAATACTTCAATCACATATGTTGTAATGATTTGAAAATAATTCAAAAATTTGACTGATATATTGTGAACACTCTTAAAAACGACATAATGAGATGATCAATAATATACGAAACATAAATCATGTCCTTAAATGTTACTCAATAATTTTTATTATTCTTTTTAACAAAATTCTATAGTTATGATGGATCTCGTTTAATTGATCTTGATTAGTAGATTTTAAATATTAAATTTTGAATTTTTTTTATTAAGTTATGACATTTTTAATGTTGAAAAAATGATTGGCATGTGAGAGTTTATTGTGTGTATATTATTGGTGTTAAATGTTACTCAATAATTTTTCTTATTTTTTTTTTACATAGTTTTATAGTAATGATGGATCTTGTTTAATTGATAGTGATTAGTAGATTTAAATATTATTTTTTATGAAATTTCTTTATTATAATATTTTAAATATTAATTAAAAAATTTAGTTTAAGATGAATCTTGTCTAATTGATCTTGATCAGTAGAGTTTAAATATTAAATTTTGAATTTTTTATTTTAAGTTATGGCAATTTTAATGTAAAAATATTTATTGGTGTGTGAGAGTTTACTTTGTGTATATTATTGGTGTTAAATGTTACTCAATAATTTAATTTTTTTACATAATTCTATAGTCATGATGGATCTTGTTTAATTGATCTTATTTAGTAGATTTTAAATTTTAAATATTAAATTTTTTATTTTTTATTTTAAGTTATGCCATTTTTAATATAAAAAAAATTATTGATATGTGAGAATTATTGCATGTATATTATTAGTGTGAATGTTTTAACTTTGATGTGACATCTTTATGTGTGTATAAAATTTATTTAATGGTGTAGAATTAATGCACATCATAACATGTATATTTTTAATCATTAGATTTTTATATTTTTTAAAAATAAATTTAGTAAAACTTAATGTTTTATAATATAAATATAGATATTATATTATCTAATATATATATATATATATATATATATATGTAATAATGAGCTGTCTAAACTTGGCATATGCTTCAGAGCATCTCTAATGGGATGCTGACTTCTTTCCCACTGAGAAAGACACGTGGGATAAAACTCTTTTTGATGAGAACATAAAAAATATTGAAAAAAATAACTCATTAGTATAAAAAGTTTAAAAAATAAATTGAAATGTATACTGAGATAGCTCTATCTTATACATATTTTTATGACCATGTATATTTCTTTCTTTATATTTTTTTAAAAAAAAATCTTTTTTACCCCGAAAAGAAAAAAATTCAAGAAAAAAGTCAAAAAGTAAGTTAATCTCATCTTGTGCCTCAACTTATTTTCCGATTGCTCAAACAAATTAGTTATTTTTTTAATAAACTTCTATGTTGCTATCAAACGAAGTTTAAAAAGATGCAACTTTTTCACTCTGTTGTTTGCTTTTCGATGGAATTGCTAGTACTTCAATGTTAAGGGATGATGCTTCATTTTAGGTGTTTCAATAAGCACTTTGTATCGATCTTTAATTTTATATCTCACACGTCATATTTCTAACTTTTTCAACATTACTAATTAAAGCGCTTGACATAGTTAAATAAAACGCTAACATCTGACAAGGTTAATATCCTTAATAACCATTTGATTTATTCTTAATATTTTTCATTGAAGATGCTTTTAGAGGTGAGAGTTTGTTTTGTCAGTGGAACTCGCGGAGTTGCATGCTTGTTTTGGTGCACTTAAATTTGTTATGGACGCCAGGTTTCAAGACGTTATTCTTGAAGGGGATAATATGGCAGTCATCAACGTGAATGCAGTGAAGGAAATATTGGCAAATGGAGTCGTCATTGTTAATGACATTAATTAAGAAGTTAGCGGTGTTATCTTTTTCTTTTATCAATTGGGAAGAAAACTCGATTGCTCATTCTATTGCTAAGGTAGTCAATTCCCTTCTCAATGATGCATTTTGGTTTGTGGATCCCCAGTATGATTAGAGGACTCCCTAACCTTTGATGTTTCCGCTTTAGCAATTTAATAAAAATGTTTATGTTTATTCTCACAAATAAAAAAATTAAATAAAAAGTTACACGCCTTCCAAAAAAGGGAAAGGAAAAGGAAAAGGAAAAGGAAAAAAGAAGTGGCATATGCTGGAAACCTTTGTCCGCCATTTTATGAGTACATTGTTGAATGTCTTTAATTCTTCATGTTTGGACGGAAAAAAAGGTCTCTTTTGTGTGCCTATCCTAATTAAATATAAACGTGGCTCATGTGAACATATTAATTTATTTGTATTTTGGTTTTCTAACATTATTATTATATGGTATAGTAACTATGAGATCTGGAGTATATATTACTAATAAATATATTTTTCTAACATATCAAACCCTCTATTATTTAATTGCATGCACAAAAAGAATAACTTCGTAAAATTTAAACAATCATTACAATTTCTTATAAAAAGAAGTTGAAATTTTTAGTGATAAGTTCAATCCTTCAAGTCTTAACCTCCTAACCTTTCCGTTTGTGATTTTAGTTCAAACTTCTAAGAATGATCTTATACAAAAATTGTACCACTTACAAAAAACCATTGCGATATTCTTAAGTAAAATACCAACAATTTTGTCAATAGATTTATAATACAATGATAACATTAGCTAATATGTTTAATAAAAGAATTAAGTGTTCGATTCACCATAACGTCAGTCCAGCAACACTTTTTATAAATAATTTTGCTCAGTTTCATTCGATAAAATATTAGTCAAAGCTAGAAAAGTTAACATACCAAACAAAAAGCTAGTCTAGAAAAGATATTATCATCGATGTCCATGGAACGAACTCACGAATAGATACCCATATGGTTTCATTCTCTCCCACAAGAATTAAAAAAGAGTCGATAGGTTAAAACAGTTGCTTTTATAATTATATTCAATAGAAAGAGTGAATTTATATTATCATTCTAAAATAACCTCATTCAATTTTTTTACCAAAAACATTTTTTTATTACTTTTTGTTTTTGTTTTAATAAAAATAATAAAAATTAATTACCACCGGCTTCTGTCACCATCCCCCATCACCCAAACTCCAACTATCTCAGTAGAGTGCTAACACCTCACCGGAGCTCCGGCCCAGGTACTGCAAGTTTATTTTTGTTGTAAATCCGCAAATAACCAGTTATATAAATTAGTGCAAATATGTTTTTGTACTAAATCTAAATATAATTAATGTTATAGATTTTAGTGCAAATATACTTTCGAACAATATAAGCATTCTTGCCAGAGCTCCGACAACCAATGCTAGAGCTCCGGAGGTATGGTCGAAAGTACGAGAATGATTGTCGAAGCACCGGCAATGGTTGAAAGAGTTCCGATAAATGATGGTTGCAGAGGAAGTTGGTGAAAGTTAGCATCCACTAATTGTACCGAAGAAAAAAAAATTATAATAAGAATATAATTGACCATTAAAAAAAAAGAGCCGTATCTTTTTAGTGGATACAGATCGAAAATTAACCTTATGGCTAAAATAAATTATGAAAGAAATTATTTATCTAGTATGAAATAAAAAAATTGTACGTCATTAGTTTAAATATAATTATAAATAGACTTAAAACTCATTTTCTTGTTAAACAGTACGTCTAAATTTATTAGCACCAAGGAGCTGTTCATTTGTCACTTAATTTGCCATTTAAATCTGAAAACTTAAAATTTTCAAATTTAAGTAATTTAAAAAGTTGTTTAGTAATCCAAAAAATTAAGTAGTCACTTAATTTTTTACCACTTAAAATTTTCATCTAAAATTTTAAGTGGCAACTTTGCCACTTAAATCTGAAAATTAATTTTAAAAGGAAGAAAATGTTCATTTTACCCTCTTTTTTTTTTAACAAAATAACACAGCCAAACAAATGCTCCATTTTCGAAGGAAAACAACCTTTAGGTTGAAGAATTGTACGCCTCTTCCACTGGTCTTTCAATCTACCTTGGCTCTTGTCAAATTTTGTAAAAGGCATATCAAACACAAAACGGTCAAAGGCACGCTTACGCCTTGGTAGAGGTGGCAGAGACACCATGATTGCTTGGTGGAGTTAGTGAAGAGGAGTACATGAGATTAAAGAGGTGAGAACTGTGAGGAAGCATTTTGTGTTAAATCGGCTAGCTATATATATATATATATATATTATATGTATATTGCTGAGAAAATCAAAAGATTGATTTGGGCAAGCATTGGATTAGGTTTCGGATCACCAAAAAATGGAGTTTTTCTTGGTGAAGGGAAAATGTTGAGAAAAAAAGATGGATAGTTTTCAGAGAGAGAGCATGAGACAAGAAAAGTGATTAAAATAAAATAATAAATGCCAAATGGATAGCAGTCTGATCAACTGCCACATGGTTCAAATCGGATATTCTTCTGTTAAGCATCTTTTCCAAGCAAATTTATAAATAATCACCTGTTCTTTTGAACCCATAATTCAGTCTTACTAATAACACAGGCATAACATTATTCATACAAACCACGACAATCCAAACAAGAAAAACTTATCACGAATCTTCTAAGGGCGCGAATATCTGTACACAGCATAAAAATCTACATAAAGAGTAGAAATGTACAATTTACGGTGGTGCTCTTGAACTTCAGTAATGAAGGTGTTATTATAAGGCGCCCCAAAGCTAACCTTCTCCAAGATTTTCCCATTTCCATCCATTCTCATTCCAGTGGGTATGTTGATTTTTCCGGGTACATTTAACGCAATCCAAAATTCTCCATTCTGAGTCCTTTTCACGTTGGCTGGACCTGAGATATTCATCAAAAGCTCTGCAGTATTTGCCTTTGGTCCTTTTAACCAGTATTTGGTGATTCTATTGCCCGTGAATTCTGTGAGTAAGACAAATGAACCATCTTTTGCTACTCCGGCTCCACCAGCTCCTTTGAGTCCGGTTAGCAACACTCTCTCCTTTTTGGTCTTTACGTTATATTCTATCAATCGGCCGGTTGAGTCTCCCGTGGCAAGATGTTGCTGTACTTGACTGAAAGAATTGATTTTATACTGTTTTTTAGTAATTCATTATTTTCAACACAAAAAAAGTGTTCCTTTTCTTGCATTTTTGTAAGTGGATTATGTTTTAGAAAAAAGTGAAATTTTAATATTAAATATCCTAAAAAACATTTGTTTTCAATTGAAAACGATTGAAATATTGCTCTGAGGAACCCTACCGGTGTAATCCCTAGTATTTCATCCATTTTATTGGATGCCCAAGTTTTTGGAAAGTAAAACGAATGTTCTAAATAGGTGATTAGCAATGCCTACCTCTTCCCTTTTGGATAGGATTTGTTTTAACTTTGTCTGTTCAATCAATTAATTAATTAATAAAAAACATTGTAATCAAATGTGCTTGAAAAAAACAAAATAATAATAAAATAATTGAGACGCACCTGAGGTTGTAAGCTGTACTAACATCAGTGAAATAAACATTTCCAGTGGTCTGATCTACATCTATACCATCGAGCCACTTTAAAGGCTGCCCAGCTGCACTTGACAGGAGTTGCTTAGCTTGACCTCCCTTAGGTCCAACCACACAGAGTCCATGGTAAGCATCTGCCAAATAAAGCTCCCTTGTCTTATAGTTCATCCCCAAACCCAGTGTTCTTCCGCATATATTCCCCAGTGCCGAGTCAGTAGCACCTCCACACTTTTTCTCAGTCCTTCAACAAAAAAAAAATAAAAAATTGAACGATTAAGGTTATCTTCTAAACAAACTTATACCCACTAATGTTGTATTTATATCTAGTGAGACGAAAATTCAAACTTCCAAATTTTAACTTACTCAGTGACAAGATACTGGTGAGACTCAAACATGAGACTTTTGGATTCAAGTGGAAATCGTTTAACCTACTTACTAATAATTTAGGATGCTAGTGAAACTCAAACATAACAACACCCTCGGTTTAAATGGGAGTTGTTTAAGCCGCTCACTAACAATTAAGGGCTCGTTTGGTTCGAGTTTTGAAAATGGAATAGAAATACTTGATTCTTGGCAAGTTATTTTCCTGGCATCTAGGATGTCATGCCGATGTTTGGTTCAACCGGGAACAAGAATGGAATAAAGTATCAATTACAAAAATACCTTTCTTTTTAAAAGATGAGAAAACAACACCTACTAATTTTTTAAAAGAGACAATTACTATAATAAATTACAAAAATTACACATGCCTAACTAATAAATATCCTACAAAAATTACAATTATTTTTAATTAAAAAAAATTACAACAGGAAAAAAGAAAAGAAAAAAGTTATAAATAATTTTTCTTTTCATTTTTGTGTAGCAGCGTAATTAAAAAAAAAAGTTCCAAACAATATTTTCATACACTGATAGAAAAAGAATTATTTATTTATAAGGAAGAGTGTTATTTTAATCCTAATATGAAAAAAATAAAAAAGATGCCCATTGGTAATGGTTTATTCCTTATGATTTAAATGGGAGAATTTTGAGAGAAATATTTGTTCTTGGAATCATTTATTCCGGACTTAAAACTTGAACCAAACGCGAGAGTTGTTTCAGAATGAAATGTAGCATTCTTATAATGGTTTAAATCTTGAACCAAACGAGCCATAAGAGTTCTGGTTAGACTTAAAACAAACTTGAAAATTTCAGATTGAAGTGGGAATCTTTCAACCCACGCTCGCTCACAATTAGGTACCGGTAAGACTCAAATACAAGAACTCCAGGTTCGAGTGAGAGTCAGTTTAAACCACTCCGGTGGAATATGGTTTTTGCAAATCAAATTAATTACCTAGTTGGAGAGGCGTAAGCGAAGTCGACCCATCCGGCGCCTTTGGAGTACTTGACGATTCTACCGTCGTTAACTCCGGTGAAGAATCCGCCCGTGGGGTTGAAGATGAGTGACTCAGGGCCACCGGAGGGGACGGGGAATGATTTCAAGGTAGGAGCTGAAAGGATAGTTAAAGGGAAAGAAAAGCAGAGGATAAAAATAGAGAGCATGGACATTTTTACTGAAGGACTGAAGATAAGCGCCATTATTTGTTTTGTTGGATATACAAGGAAGAGCAAACATGTTCCATCATTTATAGCCAGTGAAGATGATGGAATGGCAGAGAAAGCCGTGGAAATGGTGGGACCATTAATTATTACGCGTCCACGTGCTCAACATGTCCTTTTCTTTTCAAAAAAAAAAAAAATTAGAAAAACTTCCCGCCTCGTCTCATTTTTCAGTACAATATTTTATTGCACGCATTCTTTTGGGATGTTTCACGTAGAAGTGTTGCTAGAAATTCGAAAATCAAACGAATGAACTGATTTGTTGCGATTCAAAATTTTTTGAATCGAAAAAAAAATTGAAATCGAAATTAAAAACCGAAGCCGAATGATTTGGGTCGGTATGGGTTGGGGATTCGAGATCCCCGAATTGGACCGAAAAAACTGAATCTTTTAAAAAATTATTTTTGCTAACTTAATATAATTACTTAAGTTGTCTTACAATAGGTTGAAAAAAAAGGAAACTTTCTTACAACATTTACATTATATAAATGACCTAACCCTATGGATTATTTACATTTACAAATAATTATTTAAGCTAATTATTAAAATAAATACTTTATATGATTTTTTTGTAGTGCCTTTTGAGTGAATTTATATTTTTAGTGCAATTTTGAACTAAAGTTTTAAGAACAAAAAAAAATCGAATGAGACCGAACCGGACCGAAACCGAATAATTTGGGGAGGGTTTGGATTTCATAGATACGAAAACCGAAACCGAACCGAACCGAAATCGAACTATAAAGTTTGGGGAGGGCTTGGGGTACCCTAGTTTCTACCCCGACCGAAACCGAAAACACCCCTGGTTTCACGTATGGGTCAATTTTTCTAACGGACCGAATTGTTTGTCTCGTGTGTGTGCACGAGAGGGTTGTTTTTTTATTTTGGTTGGGATATAAATTAAATTATTTTAAATTTAAATTAAATATAAAAATTTTGTTTGATTTTGTTTTTAAATCTTCTAATCTTAAATTTGAATCAAATTTTTTGTTTCAATTTCAATTTAGTTTTATTCGATATTGCCATATTTTTTTTGAATTAATTTAATATAATAATAATAATAATAATAATAATAATAATAATAATAATAATAATAATAATATTAATAATAATAATATTAATAATAATAATGTAAGATTGATTTAGATTTTAAGTAAAGTCATAATTTTCTAGAAACAATGAGCAAAAGTATTGAAACCATGTTATGTATTTAGTTACTATTTTATTTGTATATTTATAATAATAAAACACATTAAACAAAATAATATATTAACATTTTTTTATACATAATTCGGTTTGGTTTGATTCGGTTTCAGACTAACTAGCCTCGAACCAAACTATTTGGTTTTAGTTTGGTTTTCTAGTTTTTCGATTTTTATTTTTTTTCGGTTCGAGGTTTTACCAATTGGTTTTGTTCATTCGGTCGATTTTAACACCACTAGTGTGTGTATACATTAAGTTAGGCTGCACCTTTGTGAAAAATATTTTAGTATAATATCTTAATTGAAATTTTATTAAATATCTTAATAGAAATATTGGTGCGCATATTTTTTTTTTAAGAACAAACAATCATAGATAGATTAAGTAGATTCAATATTTGAAGGGGTTAAAGGGAATGATTTGAACCCTGTCATATTATATGGAGGATATTCCAATTATCAACTAGTTGGGCCAACACCCGAATTTCAAGAATAGTGTTTGCTAAAATTTTATGTTTTTTATGACTAATCCTCTGAATTTTTCATTTTATTTCAATTGTTTGAATTTAGTTGGTTATAAATATACTATATATTATTCTTAAACAATATATCATGCATTGATACTTTATGAGCTAGAGAATATACTAAGTATAATACTTGAAATAATGTCATTGTCGTCCTACCTAACAACATATATCATAATAACTAGAACTTTCACTTGTGAGATGCACGGGAGTGTATTTGTAATAGTAATATATAAAGATTAATTTATTATAAATAAATTAAAATAAAAATGCATCATATAAATAACAATTTATTAGACATTGTAATCAACTTTAAAAGTTTAAAATGTAACTAATTCAAATTTTGGAAAACTTCTTTGAAGACTACATTTGTGATTGAATTTGTTTGTTATACGTTTTTACCACAATTCAGTATCTTCATGCACGATTTGTAACTTTAGAGACTGCTATGTAAAATTGTCCATGACATAAAACATGGATTTTCAAATAAAGTCCGACATGCGAAAACGATTGACAACAACAACAACAACAACAAGCCTTTATCCCACTAGGTGGGGTCGGCTACATGGATCAAACGACGCCATAGTGGTCTGTCGTGAATCATATCTATAGTGAAACCATTCACCTCTAAATCCTTCTTAATAGTTTCACCTATAGTTTTTTTTCTAGGTCTTCCTCTGCCTCTAACAACCAGCTTCCCTCCATATGATCAACTCTCCTTACCACGGCATCTACAGGTCTCCTCCATACATGCCCAAACCATCTAAGTCGAGATTCAACCATCTTTTCTGGAATAGGTGCCACCCCAACTCCCTCTCTGATGGTAACATTCCTGATCTTATCTTTCCTAGTCTTGCCACTCATCCATCTCAACATTCTCATCTCAGCTACACTTAGTTTATTCTCGTGTTGGCTTTTGACCGCCCAACACTCAGTCCCATACAACATCGCTGGTCTAACCGCGGTACGATAGAATTTTCCTTTTAACTTGAGTGGTACCTTTTTATCACATAACACACCCGAAGCTTTCCTCCATTTCAACCATCCTGCTTGAATCCGGTGGTTTACATCTCCCTCTATCTCCCCATCTTCTTGTATAATGGATCAAGATACTTAAACCGAGTAACTTGTGGTATGACATTGTCCCCAACTTTTACCTCTAAGTTAGTAGTGCTCCGCCTTTTACTGAACTTGCACTCCATATATTCTGTCTTACTTCTGCTTAAACGAAAGCCATGCGCTTCTAAATTTTGTCTCCAAGTTTCCACCTTCCCATTTAGCTCTTCTCTGGACTCACCCACTAGGACAATATCATCTGCAAACAGCATACATCGCGGTGCTGGCTCTTGAATGTGTTCCGTGAGTACATCTAAGACCAAGGTAAACAGATAAGGGCTCAAAGCTGACCCTTGGTGTATTCCTATAGTTATAGGAAAATCTTCTGTGGATCCACTATAGTTATGACTCTTATTAATAGTCATAACATATGAAACAATCAAAGAATATTGCCTTTATTGAAACTTGAAAGATAACATCGAGTATGAAAGAGTAAAATTCATTCTTGGAATAAAAACTCTATGTCCTACATTGCTTCCTGTAATAACATTGGCTTCCAGAACATGATTTCAAAGCCTTGTAATAATTCACTAGTCTAGTTCCATTACACAACCCAGCATAATGATCAATGTTTCCTAACGACATAACAGGAACGCCAACCTTCAACTTTATCTCATGATTAGTAACCCCAGAATACTTAATGCTATTCAAAAATTTTGGAGTATGAAGAAAACTTCCAGTAAATCAATATTGGAATTTGAGCTGCAAATTGCATCAAAACTTAAATATATGTTTTCCTCGATTTGATTAAGGAAGACTTTATATTTATTAACTGATTCAATAATCTTTAGAATTTGAGCAATGACTATTCTTTCTTGTAAATATGATAGGTCATTAACATTTTCAAAGAAAGAAAGATATGTGCTTTCCATAATTATGGCAACTGAATTTCCGGTCTCCTTTATCAAAATGTCATAAGGTATTTCAATGGTTGCATGACCATCATTTGGACCGCCAATTATTCTATCTCCAATGCTTAATATCCAATCTGATAACTACAAGCTTAAATTTTTCATTATCTAAAAATCCATTAATCTCATTTGAATAATCACCCCACAAAGTACATGGTAACCTGTTTTTTTTTAATTATAAAAAAAAAACTCCAAACTCATGCTAATTAGTAAACACAAATAATAATAATAATAATAATAAAAAAAAAAAACATGTACCCTATTCCAATAATGTTCACAAATAATAAATGCATACTCTAGGTCCACAAGCATAATATCAATGAGTTTGGTCGTCCTTCCACTATATTCTTGCAACTTGGCATTATCTTTGCAAACAATTTCTCCAATTACATCTTAAAAAAAAAAAGTAATGAACGTCATTTTTTTTTATCATATTAACAAATCCACAATTACTTAGATGTACCAAACAATTTGCTCTCATCAATATCAAATGCACTTAAAATATCAGCAAACGATCTAAAGATATAATTCTTTGCGGAAAAACTTTCATCAACGGCATTCAAAACGTTAGTCCTTGGCATAAAATTTAATTAGCTTGTACTTGTGGCTCGTAGTATTGTACTTCATATGATTGTATTCTACAATGAAATTGCGGATTACATATAATTGTCCTTCATGGATCAATGTTTTGAAAGAGCTAATCAAGTAATATCTTAACTTAAGAACATTAAATCACAAATTAGACATTTTCGGAGGTTAATCGGATGAGTTTTTTGACGAAATTTAATGAAAATGATCATTCTGGATTTTCAAAATATTTTATAGTTAACCAATTTTTCGGTTGAATTTTTTATGAAATTCATCTCTACCAAGTTTTATAAAAAAAACTAATCCATGTGACTCCCCAAAATACCTGGTCTGGCTGTGAGTTAAAGTTATGAAATTAAAACATTACTCAATCCTTTATATATATATATATATATATAACTTATTTTAAAGCATCCTTAAGTCCCCAACAATAAAGGATTGTGAAAGAAAAAGTGTATTAGTCTATTGGCCGCGTTGCAGTGAGGTAGACAATTAACCAAAAATATCAATATGAATGTTACAATACTAAATATAACTTCCCTAATTTTGATGGTAATCAACAGCGCAAGAGTTAGGTTGTTTTTAGTGCCTTATGCCCTTATTCATGCGAGTGCTTATAAATAAGAAAAAAAATATTGTAAATGGAATTTATTTATTTTACCAAGTAATCATATTGAATATTCAACTTAATTTATTTAAAATTTGATTGATCATGAATAAAAAATTCATTTTTTATGGGACAAACTTACTCTATATTTTTACTAGTACGTACTATAAAAATTGTAGTTTGTGAGAGTAATAGATTATACCTTGAATTTATCACGTGGGTCATGAACCAGACGTGGTTTTACTTTCTTCGTGGAGAATGGTGGAAGGATCGCAATTGTCTCTGGACGCACATGGTCATAGTTGGTTCTAATTGTTGTTGACTTTTCATTTTATTTTATTTAAGTGTTGTTTTGATTTTTGAATTAAATTGAAAAATATCAGATCAAATATCCAGCTAATCTTTGATTGATTTGATTCGGTAATTTCTTTTATTACAATTAAAAAGGACAGGTGGATAAAATATTCAATGAAACAGTGATAACACTTAAGCCGAGTGATGATGATAAGTTACAACAACATGGTAATTTTTAAAATTTCAATTTGCAAACACTCAATTAATAGAAAACAGGTATGAAACTTTAGAGATGATATTCCTCTACTTTTCAACCTTAAACATAATTACTCGAAGTAATTTCTTCTACTATATGCAACTTTAGAGACGATATTCGGTTGCAATCGGTGTCTTGACTCCCGTATAACCATTGACATAGAACAGGTAAAACAAGATGTTTGAATCTATAAAATTATCGAGTCTCCAAAATAAAGGCCATGTTCTCAATCACTTCTGCAAAATTTACACCAAATTGAAAATTTGTTGTTCCTTATATATATTCAATTTAGTGTAAATTGAAAACCTTATCCTTTGAATTTAATACTTTTCAAGGCTTTGCTCGCAATCAGGTGTAGCATCTGTTTTCTTATGTATGATATTCTAAAATTTGTTCACTCATATTTTTGTCCATATGCAATCTTCGAACTCCATCCAAGTTCTATAATTTTGTTGATGATTCCATTGTATAGGTTATGCCTATTACTTAATCACTATTTTAATTTCTATATCACCATGGCACCATCTTAAATTAATAGTCTTATTTTCTTTAAACATATATTGCAACTGGATCAGTGGCCACGTGGTCCAAATCGTACAAATCGATTATGTTCTTTTATTATCTTTTGCGATCAAATTGACTAATAACCATCCATTCTTTTGATTCAATAATTCAATTTAATTCAAGACAGATGTATAATATTATTCATATAAACTAAAAGCAAATATCAGACCAAAAAGAAAAAAAATAAAAGCAAACTTGCCCCCTTTTCAAGACAATCCAAACAAGAATAATTTATCAAGGACGTGAATACTTGTACACTGCATAAAAATCTACATAAATAGAAGAAATATACAATTTGCCGCGGTGCTCATGAACTTCAGTAATAAAGGAGTTATTATAAGGCGCCCCAAAGCTAATCTTCTCCAAGATTTTCCCATTTCCATCCATTCTCATTCCAGTGGGTATATTGATTGTTCCGGCCGGTACATTTAATGCGATCCAAAATTCTCCATTTTGAATCCTTTTCACGTTGGCTGGACCTGAGATGTTCATCAAAAGCTCTGCGGTATTTGCCTTTGGCCCTTTTAACCAATATTTGGTGATTCTGTTGCCTGCGAATTCTGTGAATAAAACGAATGAACCATCTTTTGCTACTCCAGCTCCACCAGCTCCTCTGAGTCCAGTTACCAACACTCTCTCCTTTTTGGTCTTTACGTTATATTCTATCAATCGGCCGGTTGAGTCTCCCGTGTTAAGATGTTGCTGTATTTGACTGTAAGAATGAATTTTATACTGTTTTTTTAGTAATTCATTCTTCAATCTGTTAACTAGTAAATATTTCACTTTTACATTTTTAAGGGTGCACTAAATTTATCATTATTTTCAACAAAAAGTGTTCCTTTTCTTGCATTTTTGTAAGTGGATTATGTTTTAGAAAAAAGTGAAATTTTAATTTAATATATCCTAAAAAACGTTTTTATTTATTTATTGAAAACGATTGAAATATTGCTCTGATCAACCCTACCGGTGTAATCCCTTGTATTTCATCCATTTTATTGGATGCCCACGTTTTTGGAAAGCAAAAAGGAATGTTCTAAATAGGTGGTTAGCAATACCTACCTCTTCCCTTCTGGATAGTACTTGTTTTAACTTTGTCTGTTCAATTAATAAAATATTGTATTGAAATATGCTTAAGAAAAACCAACAAAAATTAATAAAATAATAAGGACGCACCTGAGGTTGTAGACTGTGCTAACTTCGGTGAAATAAACATTTCCAGTAGTCTGATCAACATCTATACCGTCTAGCCACTTGAAGGGCAGCCCAGCTGCACTTGACAGGAGTTGCTTAGCTTGACCTCCCTCGGGTCCAACCACACAGAACCCATGGTAAGCATCTACCAAATAAAGCTCCCTTGTCTTATAGTTCATCCCCAAACCCAGTGTTCTTCCGCATATATTCCCCAATGCTGGGTCAGTGGTCCCTTCACACTTTTTCACAGTCCTTCAACAAAAAATAAAATAAACTAAAATATGTTTATTAATTAAATAAGTATCACAATTATGGTTCGTTTGATTCAAAATTTAAACTATTTCGGAAATGCTAAATTCTATTCTAAAACGATTCCCGCGTTTGGTTCAAGTTTTAAGTCCGGAATAAATGATTCTAGGAACAAACCTTTCCCCCCCAAGTTCTCCCATTTAAATCATAAGGAATAAATTATTACCAATGGGTATCTTTTTAATTTTTCATGTTAGGACTAAAATAATTCTCTTCCTTATGAATAAATAATTCTTTTTCCATCCGTGTATGAAAATATTGTTTAAAACTTTTTTTTTAGTTACGCTGCTGCACAAAAATGAAAAAAATATATATTTGAAACTTTTTTCTTTTCTTTTTTCCTGTTGTAAATTTTTTTTAATTACAAAAATTGTAATTTTTGTAGGATAGTTATTAGCTAGGCATGTGTAATTTTTGTAATTTATTATAGTAATTGTTTATTTTGAAAAATTAGTAGGAAATGTCTTTTTATCTTATAAAAAGAATGGTATTTTTGTAATTGATATTTTATTTAATTCCTATTCCTAGTTGAACCAAACATCAGCATGGCATCCTAGATGCTAGGAAAAAAACTTTCCAGGAATCAAGTATGCCCATTCCATTCCTAAAACTCGAACCAAATGAGCCCTTAAGGGTATATTTTCAACAAACTCACACCAATTAATATTGCAATTATACCTAGTGAGACTTAAACTTGAAACCTCCAAATTCGTGTGGGGTACTTAAACCACTCACTCACTCACAATTAAGGGTCTTGGTGAGAGTCAAACCGTCTATGTTCTAATGGAATTGTTTAAACCACGTACTCGTTCACTAATAAGTGTATAATGTGTATAAGAAAATTTGTAAATTTGTTATGGTTTTTGCAAATTAATTTTACCTAGTCGGAGAAGCGTATGCAAAGTCGACCCATCCGGCTTTGGAACCTCTGTACTTGACGATTCTACCGTCGTTGACTGAAGTGAAGAATCCGCCACTGGGGTTGAAGATGATTGACTCGGGGCCACCGGATGGCACCGGGAATGCTTTCAAGGTTGGAGCGGAAAGGATAGTTAAAGGGAAAGAAAAGAAGAGGATGAATATGGAGATGATGTTCATGGACATTTTTACTGATGAATTGAGGATATATGTGTCTGGGACAATTTTTGTTGTGTTCGATTTAAGAGCTAACATGTCCCATTATTTATAGCCATCGGAGACGTGATGAATTGGCTAATGAAATGGTGGAGTGAGAGAGGAGAAAAAAAGCGTATCCACCTGATCAACAAGTCAAGCTATCGATCTTTACCCTTTTCTTTTGCCGGTTGAGTACAACAAACAACATTTTATTGCATTGTTTTAAGAGTTTCACCTCAACCAAAATACTTAATCGTTAAATGTAGCTAATTTTTTAAACGAAGATCAATCTCATATTCTCATACTTATAGTTAAAAGCATCTCTAATGTGATTATGAATCAAGTGAAAATAAGATGCCACATAGGATAGATGAACAATGAACTAAGAAAATATTTTCCGATGCAACAATCCATAATAACCATATAAATTATGTAGCAAAATGAAAATAGACATTGTGAGGATGACCCTCTATTTTTAGAGGGTCTCCTAGATAATATCTTCATTTCATATTATCATTTTTGTACGTGTATATATATATATATATTTTAAGCTTTCAAATATTTTAATTGAGATTTTAAAATTTATTTATTAATAAAAATTACACATTAAAAAGTATGATTCATGACCTATCAAACAATACCCATCTTACATATAAAATCATTAATTTATTTTTTAGGAATTTTTTAATAAAAAATTTCTTAGGTAATCTCATTAGAGATGATTTTTGCAAAACTTGTCCATTAAAAGATTTTTTTATGCCACGTAAAAAAGACATACTTATTTGTTAATGATCTAAAATTATTTAATCTATTTTTACATTGGAGATGCTCTAAATATAGCTATTTTTTTAAGTGAAAATCCATCTCATCCCAAGTACAATTGTAAACATACTTTCTAACGAAAGAAAAAGATAAAAGAAAGGAAGGAAGTTTGACGTCATAAGGTGTGTTAATTTTTTTAATAGCCGAAATATTTTCTCATCTTTTCTTCGATTAGGGTTTTAATTAGGGTGGTGATGTTGGCACCCTCATAATTATTCGGTAACATTCCTATTAAAAAAAAGAATTTTAATTGTTATTTTCACCCCACTTGTTTTAATTTAACTCAAAAGTTAATTAACCCACTAATTATATAATTATCTCTTATATATCTAGTAACAAATTTTGGTTGCACTAAAACAAAAACAAAACCTTCATTAATGCAAAACTCTAAATTTGAGGAGAATGGTATAAACAAAACCTCCATTGATGCAAAACTCAAAATTTAAGAATAATGGTAGAAAAAAGAGAAATTTTGAAATAAGGAAAGGAAAACAAGTAAGAAAAAGTTAATGAAAGGGAGACATACATGTTTTTATTTTGTTTCATTGCTTATATTATTTTCATAACATACACATCAAATATATATAAAAAAAAAACATAATTTTCTGTTTGAAGCACGAAGAAGGTTTACTCGGTTCTCCGTAATTGAGTTGCAGGCTTGTACACTCGGCTACTCTCAACCGAGTATGAAATCCCATAAAATATTATACTCTCGGGACCTTCATTCGGTTGAGAGCGGCCAAGTGTTGCTTTATTAGACTCAGCTATGAGCAATCGAGTGGCACTAATCACACTCGGTTGCTCTGAACCGAATGAAGGTCCCGAGAGCATGACATTTTTTCCTTATTTCAAAATTAAGTGATTATGTAGTTTTGCTTGTTTGAGAAGATGGTAAAGATGGTAGAGATGGTGGAAAAATTTTGGGGTTAGTTTAGGGTCATTTGTTTTATGTTATTATGTAGTTAATTACTTAGCGATGTTGTTAATTAATTAAGTAGGAGATTAATTCCTAAAAATAAGAGGGAGTGGTAAGTATAACATGTGAGTGTTTTTAAGATAAAAGTGTAAAAGTAGGAGTGTTTGTAAGAGTAAAAGTGTTTGCAAGTGTTTTGTAGAGTTCCAATATCACCACCCTTTAATTATGTTATGTCGTTGTACAAAGTATTTTACCAGATGTGTATGCATTAAGTTAGGTTGCGTTACTTAAAACTAAAAATACAGTAAATTGTTACTAAACTTTTGGTTTAGTGTCATTTTAACTATTAAATTTTAAAACGAATTGCTTTGGTTATCAAATTTTAGAGTGAGTATTATTTTAACCATTTCATCTAATTAGGCTATTAAATTTGACGCATTTCTTGACACATGACTTCGTGTAAAGTCTTTTTTGTCATATTGTAATAAAACAACATTTTTCTTCAATAATTCTAGTAAAAATAAAACACACACAATGTATAAAGTATAACAATATTTTCAACAAACATCTCAACTTGTATTGTTTTATAACCAAAATGATCAAAATATGCTTTAAATGAAACCATGGGCATTGCACATGGTTTTATTCCATTTAATTTAACAGTCAAAATTGAAGGACAAATTAATTTGTTTTAAAGTTTGATTGCCAAAGTAATATTAGATGAAAAGTTTTAATTTACTCCTAAAAATATTCTAACATATCATTATCAAATCAAGATTTTTTTTTATTATTCAAAGATAAGATATTTTTCCATTTGAGCACTCCATCAATGAGCAAGAGGTATGATAAGATGATCAGTTTGTCTCTCTATCCATAATTCGAATTATTTATCTTTCCCCGTCTCCTTTATGTATTTCAAACATGGATTAATTCATGTAGGAAAAACGAAATAAATCCGATAATTGCATTTGATCCCCCAAATTACAAACCTTGGAGTTTTATTATGTATAAACATGGATTAATTCTTGATGAGTTAATTAACTCCACCAAATTTTATTAAAAAAAATTAAATTGAGAAGTGGGTGAACTAAAAAGCTTGATCTATATATATACACGTAGGTTTCTAGCCGTTGAAATATAAAAAATTTAGATCACCCTTTCTCGGTTGAATTTTTGTATAAAATTTGGAGGAGTTTATATACTCGTAGTGATCATTCATACTAAATTTCAACATATAATTTAACGATATATATCCTTACAAAGAAAAGTTCATTATTTAGTTAAAAGAAATAATCTCTCCAGATTCACTATTTCATATTCCACATTTTAAATACTACTATACCACATACTCTATTATAATTTGAGAGCAATTAATGGATTATACGTGGGTGTTAGAAACATGGATACTAAAATTTTGTATAAGTGATTTCTCAGGTACAAATATCGTAATTATGACTGAGAAATCTTGGTTCAATGGTGATAGTATTATACTTCTAACCAAGAAATCACATATATTGAACTTGAGCAACAACATTCTTTAAATAAGCAGGACAGCAAGCTTTTGCAAAAAAATTTAAGATAATAATAATAATAATAATAATAATAATAATAATAAATAAAATAAAATAAAATAAGGACCTCATTAAAAAATGTTTGAAAATAAAGACCGAAGACTAACTCCTAACTCCTGCCTAACAACAAATATATACTAGGACCTTAGAATGAATTCGGTCCAATTTTTTGAAAATTTAATACTGAGATAATGGGTTATAGGGTCTCGATTCGTATTGTTTTGTAACTCTAGGGACGGACTCATGTTTGATAAAGGGAAGTAGTATTAATTTTATAATTTAATTTTACAATAAGGACACTTTTCATAATATTAATTTATTTTAAAGAAAATAATAAATGTTAATGGACAAAAATACTCTTAATATAAACATCTCTTATCATAGACACAACTTGCTATAGTAATGTAAATCAATTTGTACCTCCTCTCGCACCGAAACTTCCAATACCTCATCTCTCTCCCTAGATTCCCATTCAACCATCAATATTCTTCTATATCTCACCAACGATCTCACTTCTTCCACCACCATCATTAGGGGTGGATTTGGTACAATGCTGTACCATACCAGCTATACCGAGTACCATACTAAAAATTTGGTACACCAAAATCTATTATCATTACTATACCAAACTTTTGGTATACCGAATTTTGGTATATTGAAATATCGGTACGGTACGATTTGGTACGGTATATTACCAAAAAATCAATCTTGTAAATAATTTTTTTTTTTAATTTAACTAAATTTTCTTAATTTAACTGATTTACAAAATAATTGATTATTGTTAATTATCGTAAAACATAGGCTAACTTAGCTCAAACCTAAATTTAACTAAAATTTTCTAAAAAGAATTAGACATGATTTGTTAATATTTACATCTTTGCACTTTATTGCCTAAAAAAATAGGCTAAATCAATAAACAAAAAAAAATGTGTTATTACTGTGATGGCTCATATTTATCATAATACAAACCGATTAAGTAAATTGAGCCATTATAATTCAAATGGATTAAATAAATTGGGACAATTTTCATAGAACTAAAAGGAGGATGAAGAACTTAGAACCCCCTACAACTAAGCAGAATTACAGAACTTAGTCCCACTCAACCAACTAGGTTCCCAAATTCAAAATAAAACTTACTGACGCTTTAATTTATTTCATTTACTGGACATCATCTGTTGAGACTATACACTGCTTTAGCTTATTGTGAAAGAAAACAAAAACCAACATCTTCTCATCATCGATATATATTATATATGTCAAAATTCGAGTGCATACTCAGTGAAACGATTTAAATGAACTGAACAATATTAAAATGAACCGACAAAATTTGTTTAAATAGAATATTTATATGGAACGGGAATTTAGAGCTGAAATTGGTCTAAAGAGAGAATGAGATTGTTGACAATCTGAACCGTTCATCTAACTTCATCTATATCTAATTGTGAAATATTGGTAATTTGGTATTTATTTAATATTTGGTATAATGGCACATTTGGTATTGGTATGGTACAGTATACCATACCGTACCAAAAAATTGGTACGGTACGGTATACCATCGATAATTAATATGAATACAAGTGTCGCACCAAAGTAATTGGGTATGGTACAATACCAATTGGTATTGTACCATTACTAAATTTTTGGTACAATTTAGTATTAGTTCGGTTTGGTACGGATTGATACGGTATAAATGGTATATTTTCCCACCCCTAACCACTATCACCTCTTGACTCTCTGATCGTATAGCCATTCTCATCTTCTTCTTATTTTTTTCTGCATCTCCAATCATAAAACAAATAAACTTTTGATTGAACCGTCGGATGGGGCTGATTTTTAGATATTTTGTTCGGAAGACAAAGTTACGATAATTGTGCGAAAAAACAAACTTTTGATTGAACCATTGATTTTTGGAAATCAACCAATTTCGACAGTCCAGCGAGATCGGAAAAAAAATAAAAAAATCTAATCGCAACTCTTATTTTTTTTTCACGAACCTTGTATCAATCCATATATATATACATATAAATAAATTTAGTGAATGATGATATCATTAATTTTGTTATTTTCTGTTTTGTATTGGTGCTAAAACTATTTAGCAGCTTCTGGTTTTTGTCATGTGTATTGACAGGTGGTATTAAATGCATTTAACGCTTTCTAGTTGTTACCATGTGTGTTGACGTGCGGTGCTAAATACATTTAGCACATTCTAGTTGTTGTCATGTGTGTTGACAAGTGGTGCTAAATATATTTAGCACTTATGGTTGTTGTCATGCGTGTTGACGGGTGGTGCTAAATGCATTTAGCACCTTCTGGTTATTGTCATAGTATTAAATCTGTTTAGAACCAATTTTAATGAGACGTGAGATATTATAAGGAAGGGGGTATTAGTTTCTTTTTTGTACAATGCCCTTATTTACACGGCTAATTTGTAAGTGTCCTTTATAATTATGTTATTATTGGAATGAGCCTTATACCCAATTGCCCCATACTTTAATACCTCACGATTATCCAATTTATGTCTTTTCCAGCGGCTGATTAAATACTTAACTACCTTGTATTTACATATAAAAAATTATTTTATGTTGAGTACATAAAATAAACAATGGCCTGCGTAAAAGATGTTTAAGTCATTTATATTAACACTCCTTCCGCATTAAAATTAAATATATATATATATTAGAGACAACAAATATTCCAAAAAGGAACAAAATAAATATACTTCAGAAAATTCGCATTCAGTACATATAAAGTCTTTCAAGTATTAGACTTTTTGAAAAGAAAAGGAACAATGATTTTAACATAAAAACAATTACCATTGTTTCTTTTTTTTTTCTTTTTTTATCCAAAAGCAAAATTTGTTTGCCCATAATTAATGGGATGCAATACCATTCAAAATACGATTCTCAAGTTATAATGGAAGATAATACAAAATAAGAAGATAAAAGTACGCAAATTATAATATATGGAAGATAATACTAAATAAGAAGATAGAGACGTACATAATCTTAGAAACAATATCCATCTCTACAACGAGTCAACGACCATTGGTGATAAATTTACCACCATATGTAAATGACAATCATTCATGAAAAATTACCTTTCGTTTGTGAGGGTGTTATGTATATATATTAGGGCTTATATGTACCATCTGGCACGGCGAAATAAATAAGATCTGATAAAATGATAGAAAATAGTAATGTGTGATGAATCTTGCGTAGTTTAATGTTTTGAGCAACTGAAATATAGGTTCAATATATTTTCATGTTAGAAAAACTAAAAGTAAACTGAATTAGACCTACTTATTTTTAATATTTTAAAGAATCTTTTAATCATATATTTTGATATTATTTTGATTTTGGAAAAATAATTTTTTTAACAAATTAAACTCAATTTTATATATGAAAATAATCCAACAACGTCTGTTATTATAATTTGAAAATACCAAGAACACTCCTAAAAACAATAGACTGAGATAACCAATAATATACAAACACTCATCAATAATTTATTTTTATTTTTTTTTACATAATTCTATAGTCATGATAGATCTTGTTTAATTGATCTTGATTAGTAATTTTAAATATTAAATTTTTATTAATTTTGAATTTATTATTTTAAGTTATAGCATTTTCAATGTAGACAAAAATTATTGATATTTGAGAGTTGATTGCATGTATATTATTGATATGAATGTTTTTAACTTTGATATGATATCTTAACGTGTGTATAAAACTCATCCAGTGTACAACTAATATACACCATAACATTTGTATTCTTAACAATTAGATTCCTATACTTTTTTATTAAAAAAAAAAGTGGTAAAAAATAATGTTTTGTAACATAGATGATTTTTTATTTTAGGTTATAGAATTTTTAATGTAGACAAAAAATATTGATGTTTGAAAGTTGATTGCATGTATATTATTAATATAAATATTTTAACTTTGATGTGACATCTTAATATTTGTATAAAACTTATCTAATAGTATACAACTAATGCACACCATAATATGTTTATTTTTGACCAATAGATTTTTATACTTTTTATATAAAAAAAATATTAGTCAAAAATAATGTTTTGTAATATAGATATATTTAATCATTTTTAGTAATTAATCGCTGTCACATAAGAAGGTTAGAAGAATACGCTTTATCATCTGAAGCAAGACTAGAAAATATATTTAGATACGTAAGATAAAATAAAACGAATCAACGTTTTTTATTTTTACTTTTCTTCACAATCAACTAGTCTTTGCTTGTGTTTTGTTTGTTTGGTTTAAATTAAAGTCTTGGCTTGTTTATCAGCTACGGTAGTTTACGTACGGTGGTTAATTAGTTAATTAATAATTAATAAAACTCCACCCATGCATCCAACGTGCAGCTTCCCCCTCAATGTATCTAATGGAGGTAGGGTATATCTATACTTTACACTATAATAATCAATTGTCCATCCCTAATTTTTTATTTTTTTTTCTAATAATGTTATTAAATCTTTTATTTAAATAGAAGGAAAAAACTTTGTAAGTTGATTTTGCTGTCCCTCCCCCCCTCTCAACTTTTGGAGGAAAAAAAAAACTCCTTAATAAATATTTTATCCATCTTTAATTAAGACTCCATTTTTTATTTAAAATTAAGAGTTATTTTTTTAAAAAATTTTAATTACTATATTAAAATTAGTATTCTCTTTAAAAGGTAGATGCACGGGAGTTAAAGTGGTAGTCTTAATTTTGAGTAGAATTTTAAGTGAGATATTTTTAATAACAAAAAAATATATATTGATAAAGACGGTCCATAGACGGATTGTACCATATATTTTCTTTACATATATATATATATATATATATATATATATATTATTAGAAATAAAAAGTAAGTAAATAACTTTCTTCTTAAAAAAATTTACGGCAAAAAGGAAACAAAAAGTTTTGATTAACACTGGTAAAATATGAAAATATTATATTATCTTTGAATGCGTACCGGTAAAATATAACTTCATTTTTGTTATCTTTATTGGAAAAAAATTATGGACGTTATGTTTTTGTCCCCTCCTTAGTTACATTCATGGCTTTACTCCTTGCGTATTTGATTTCTATTGGCCGGTAATATTTGACACGACATGAACTTGACACGAAATTAGCGGGTTTGAGTCAAGTATAAACGGATTCGAGTCAATTTTGGATCAGATACGCTTAACACGCAAACTAAACGGGTCATGTTTGGGTTAACCCGCTAACTTGAAATTGACCCGCAATAAACACGATTAATTTTTTTTTCTACAGCTATATATATATAATTTATTTTTTTTTTGCCATCTTACTTTGACAATTATATTCTTATTTTTAATATTAGTAGTACATAATAGTTATTATATTTTTAATGATGGATAAACTACTAATTTTTTATGTTTTTGCTTTGGTGATGAAATGCTATATATTTTTACTCTAGACTATTATTCTCATATTATTCTGATTAAATATTAAATTTTGGTATTGGGTGATACTTATTAAAAATTTAAAACTATTATAAAATAAGTTAATTTTTTCACATAAGACTTAATTGTCATTATAATCTTAAAAGGTTAATCGTGTTGTATCGAGTTACAAATTTAACACGATATATTTATTAAACAGGTTAGTCAGGTCATGTCGTGTAATCTGTAAAATAAACAGATCGTATTTGAGTTAATATAAATGACACAATTCGTTAAACGGGTCGTGTTCGGATTGACACTAATATTGTAATACTTATGTGTTGACACGACCCGAATTCAACACGCGAATCCGAATTGTGAGCCCTACTAATATATGCAAATTCCTTGTGGTAGCAGCATATTCAAATCTGCAAGCAGAGATTAATTACAGATTAAATGCTGTGTGGGTAGGTCACCAAGTAAAATAATTCACACTGTAATGCATAAGTTATATTGTATGATTTTAAAATTGTACATCAAGCAATAGATTATTGAAATAATTTTCAAATATGGCCCGCCTAATGAGAGGTGAGTGTACTTACATAAACTTTCCTCACATGAGGAGAGTCTGTTGCTAAGTACTAACCTAATATCAAACAATAGAGGGGGTGTTCATGATAAATAATGAGGTGTTAAAATGTGTTTTTAGTTAAATTTTAAAGAGGGAATTTGTGACACATTTAAGGAGTGTAAATAACACCGTCGCCGCCACTCTGTCTTCTCCGTCGCTTTCTCTTCTCCACTGATCTCACACCTTCGCCTCACCATTGGTAACCCTCTTTCTCTCTCTGTAAATGTTTAGATCTGTAGATGTGTGTAGATCTGTAAATGTATATATCGTTTTTTCCGCCATAGTTTCCCGCATAGTCTCCGGCCATAATTTTCGGCCATAACTGAATGGACCAACTGTGTCCGGCCTGATCAATACTGTCTAGTGTAGTCTGGTTTTCACCAACCTTTTGGTTTGGTCTGGTTTCAAAATTGAAAGGACCGAAATGCTCGGTCCGGTCCTCTTTTGTTGGTAACCGGACCGTGAACAACCCTAGTGACAAGTTAATTCTTAAATGGGGTTATTTTTAGATTTATTATAATAAATTATATTATATTAGAATATACTTTTGTAAAAGTAAAAAAATAATAATAATATAGCAAGTTCCAGTCTTATACTAGAAAGATAGATTTTCAGTACTATTGTTTTTCTCCTCTTTATTTAAAAAAAAAAAAAAGTAAGGAGAAAGAAAAAAATAAAGTGAAATATACTAGAAACGTTTGTCTGTCATTATAACTTGCATGAGTTGTTGATTGAATATAGCTTATTTTGTGTATAACTTGTATGAATTGTTGATCTATACTACCTTAACAAATATATGCAGGTAAGTTGTGTAGTTGCGTGAACAAATTAATCTATTTGTACCGTTTATATTTTTCCAATATTATCATGCATACCATTACGGAGAAAGTGATGATCGGCCTTATTTTTATTAATTATGTTCATTAGTAAATATTAATTATGGAAAAAGTTGTAAAGTAACATTTAAGATATTTACTAAATTTAATTAAGGTATTATTTTTTACTAGAAATTAGGTAGAAGGGCTTATTATACATTGATTTTTACCAAAAATCCAATGAATAATATTTTTTTGAATGAAGGGCCTATTTTTAATTGGTAATTAGTGTAAGAGACCTATTTTGTTTTATATTTTAAATGAATGTATTTGAATAAATTTAAATATCATTTAATTAATAAAAACATTTATATTTAAATTCCATTTTTATGAAATTTACACAAAAAATATGGATCAAAGTTGATATGCAGTAAAATATGAACTGCAAATCATATTGCAGTGAAATATGGACTGCAATAAACTTTGCACTAAAAATATGATGCAAAGTTCATATTGCAGTAAAATATGGACTGCAATTGAACTTTGCACTAAAAATATCGACCGCAAAGTTCACATGAAGTGAAATATATGCAAAGTTCACATTAGTGAAATATAAACTGAAATCATATGCAGTCCAATTTAATGCGTATTGGTATTTTTAGTTTATTTTAAGGGTGAGATGTCATTTTATAATGAAAAAAAAAGACACATGTCATATTATCAATAAAATAAAAAATAGGCCCTTTATTTAAAAAAAAATTATTCCTTGACTTTAGTGTGAAAATCTTTCTCTAATAAGCCCTTTTTTTTAATTGCCCCTATATTTTATTTGGCTTAATTCCGATATCAAAAACATTTTTTCTTTTATAATTGTTTGAGTTAAATTGAAGATTTGAAAATGCGACAATCAACGGAAGGTCGCTAAATTTACTGGATACATCGCACATAATTCAGGATGTAAGTTAAGTTGGTTATATAGTTTGATTCAAAATAAAGGTAGTGGTTGAATTTAAAATTCGAATTTAAAAGTCTTTCGAGTAAAATTTATTTTTTAAATATTTTTACCCGAGTTTTACTGAAATTCAAAAAATGCAGCCGATACAAATTATTAAGAAAAGTTATACTTTTATATTTAACATGTTCCATAAAATTGTTTTTAAAATTTGAATCAAATTAAAGACCAAACGGATTTACCGTTTAATATGATAAAATAAAAGTAAAACAAAAAAGATTTAAGTTTATTTATAAATAACGAAATAAAAACGTTTAAAAAGTCAAAAGGTTTTGAAAACCCATGTACGCCTCTTTTTTATTTCCTGCGCAGCCATCATCATCATGGGCCTAGTAGCCCATTAAATTTCCTAAGCCATGTGTAAAGCAAGAATAAAAAGGCAGTCATTAAGTTATTTAATTTGGGTGGACCGGTACAAGTTTGCTTCAGTTGGACCGGTCCGGCGCAAAGTAAGGTTAAAGAACCGGAATTCAAATTTTGGAATGGTCCAACTTTTCGATCCGTATTGGTGCAGT
This sequence comes from Lonicera japonica, assembly GCA_021464415.1. NCBI lineage: Eukaryota > Viridiplantae > Streptophyta > Magnoliopsida > Dipsacales > Caprifoliaceae > Lonicera > Lonicera japonica. The sequence goes on along the minus strand of CM038467.1, from coordinate 12,798,957 downwards.
TTGTATTTTTTGGGGCACTAAATTTTATCGCAATTTTCTAAAATATTTTTAACATATTTTAAAAAAGAACAATTACTCTATATTTTTTGTATAAATATTGCTATTAGTTTGAGTAAAAAATACAAGACTAGAGAATAATCTTAGTCAAAATATTTCTGAATGTTAGATTCATTTTCAGAGAGTTTTAAGAAACCACTTAGGTTTTGTTTACATGTCATAGGAGATTTTATTATTCTTCAAATTTAAAAATTAGGGTTTCAAATATTCACGGTCTTGCGGGAGTGTCTTTAGTTACGATTAAAGACGGGGTGGGCGAAGTGGCTAATGCATAATAAGCGAATCGCAGACGGGAGTGAATGATTATGATCAAGTGCATAGAAGGACGCGCGGGGTAAGCCGAAAAGTGGGAAGCGCTACACCAAATTAACTGCGGTTGGATTCTACGTTCAATGGATTGACGAGACTATTACGTAAATTGTGGGGAAGTAATTTTTGTAAGTCATCAAATAAATAATCATGTTTTGATCATAGTGAAGCATTGTCAATTAGTTCTGAGGATTATTCCTACGCAACTAGAGATACCTCTTAAATTTCTTGTGTTGTGGATTACTTTTATGTGAGTGCTTGCTTGATATAAATTGTTAAAAAACACAACACAATATTTTGACAGTACTAAAATTTGATTAGACTTAAGGTTTTAATTCCGCTTATCAAATTTGAAATTGTTATTAATAAAACCTTAAAATCAATCTCAGTAATACGATTCCTAATTCTTTTTTCACTTTTAAGTTTTTTTTTAATAAACAACATATATTTTTTACAAAAGTTTAATAATATGCATCATTGTACTAGTCTTTTGAATTTTTCAATGGTTCTCTTATTTTCTTCTTATAAAGTAAAGCATTATATGCTCATACCCTATATATCCTTTGTTTTATAAAATACAAATTATGATGAGTGCAAATTTTTATTCCATGAAACTATATAAAGATGATGTTTGAGCATGGCCAATAACAAAAATTGTTTATGTTGGTACTAAAAACTGAAAGAATATTTTAGATCATGTTATCAAATGATCGGATCAAATGATCGATACAATAAATGCAACAAACCAAAAGAATCAAATATGTATAGATGATGTTAGCCTCCTATGAAGATACGAGTTAGTCATCCTCTGTGAAAAAGTCTCTCTAGCTATTATATCTTCATAATATTATAATAAGAGTGTGCCCGAGCTAAGCAAGTTCCGACTTCTTTATTCTAAGAGCTTTACTGAGTGCTATGAGTTTCTATTTTTCTCTTATCTTCTTTCTATTAAATGTTGAATTCTCTTTATTATTTGGTTTTTCTGCTAGTTGTTGCATTTTTTAGAGACGTAAATTCTTCTTGTATATATATGACTGGGAGAAAACGTGTGGCTAGTGCTCCTAGAGCAAGTCTATAGCCATGCTTCGATTATCACCAACTCTGACTTTCTTTTTCCATAAATTTCAGTGTATTAAATGCAATTGGTGTGCATTTAATGAAAGTGGGGGGAGTTATGTACACTATGTAGAGTAGTTGGCAGTTGCCCACATTTCTGCCAACAACTCTAGTATTGTGGCTAGGCGAGAGGGATCTCTAGAACTCGCCGAAAGTGCTTTGAGGCTTGAGTTCTGCAATTTGCTGTACATAACTAACTTTTTAATAGAAGTGCAATTCGTGGGGGACTCTGCGCGTTTTGTGGTGACCCGACAAGGCTCCTCCGAGCTTTTTACGATGGAGCTGGTCTGATTGTTGGCGTGGTCGGCCACATGCCAGTTCGTGGTTGACGGGATAAATTGGATTAATAATTTGCACCATCAATTTATATATATTTGCAATTCCTTGAGTTGTTCACCAAAAAATTGTTCCTTGAGTTATATTGACAATTATATTTATATATTTATAAGTTTTACTTGCTCTTTTTAATTTGTTTGAATGTTAATTTTAAAAGTTTTAATTGTTATTCTTAAGAAATGCTGGATATTGTTATGCGGAAGTTATTAACTTAATTAATATTTAACAATATGTTCCCAAACTATAAGTTATAATTAAATTTTATCTGCTGGATTTTTTTTTAATAAAGGTTAAATTTGTTAAGAGAGTGCTTGACTGCTTGGGATCTTCATTTCAATTAAATTGGTGTTTTCAAACCCATTATTATGCTAAGTTCTTAAATTATATCTTGATCAAAATTTATTGTTGAGTATTTAATTAGTGGTAGATAGTGATGAAAATTATGATATTTCTATACGAGTGATTACATTATAGGTGTGAAATTTAAAGTTCATCTAATAAATAAATAGAAAATTAAAAATATTGTCAATACAAATTTATAAAAAAGTAGGAAATAAAATATATAAATTTATAAATACACCCGTGCAACGCTCAAATTAAAAAATTAGTGTAAGAGGATAAGGGGAGCCTTGGCTGGTCTACGCATATTAAATTATCATTATTAATACATTGTTTATTAAAATATTATAAGTTGATGGCATAAATTTTACAAAAGATAATTGAATTATTCTCAGGTCATTATGAATAAATACAAATAAATATTCTCCTCACACCAGCCCCAACACACAGACCCCAAAAAAGGATTTTCAAAATCTTAGATCCACCATTGTATATTATTATACTTGGTGCATATATATACACGTGGATTATGAGAGAGTTCAGGACTATTACTAAAACAAAAAAAAATCAAGCATATTAAATCCTCAATTAATTAATTACAGATACAAAATGAGTGACTTTAAAACCTTCTTAGAATATCTCCAATAGTCTTCTATATTTATATTTTGTGTAAAATTTACAAAATTTGTAAAAAATTTCGTTTCCAATATTCTTTTAAAAATGAGTTTTGTGTAAATTTGATGTGTAAAATATACTTTTACTTTACATTGCCACATTAACTTTTTCCTTTTCCTGTTTTTTTACTAAAACTTTAAATGGTATATTGAAAAAAATGACTTGTTTGAAAAAGTTTTCTGAAAAAAAAAAAATTAAAGAATAATATTTTTGTAAATTAAGGGCCTATATTTGACCAAACTCCAAAAGTAGTGCAAACTTAATTTTGTATTAGATTTTTAAATTGTATTTTTTTTAAGGAATCATGCAAAATTATGTTTGCAATAGATGTTTTTTAGCATATTATTATAAATAAGTGTTTAATTGACTGCACTGTAGAATAATTTTAATAAATTACATATTCAAAACCTATTTATTAATAAAATTTACATAATAATTTTTCGGAGTTATGCAAATTTAAATTTACACTCCGTATTTTCTAAAATATTACCATGTATTTGTATTTATTTGACATTTTTTAAAATTTTATGAATAAAACATAAGAATATACTTGTTAAAAAATATAAACACATCATGCAAAATAAATTTACATTAAATTTTTTTTGTTGCAAAGTTAAGTTTGCATTCAGTCAAAACTCTTATTTTAAAACACAATTGATAAACAAGCCCTTATTTTAAAATGATAATGTTATATACGTCCTTATTTCTAAAAAATATTATTCGTTAATTTTTTTGCAAAAAATATTGTCTCGCAAGACCTTTTACTTCATTTTCAGATAAAACATAAAAACTTTTTATTCAAAATTTATATTTTAATAAAAATTATATATTTAAAATCTACACATCAAGAGCTTAAATCAAGATCTACTGTGACTATAAGATTATGTTTAAAAAAAATTGAAGGAAAAAAAATGTAAAATTGTATAAAATAACAGTTAACATGTGTTGATATTTTATTGGTTATTTCAAAATTCATACAAGAAGTTACAAAAGTATTATTGGATAATATGTTTTTCAAGTTTCATGTTTTGTGTATAGATTGACTGACACATATAATTTACACTTTAAATTTTATATTATTATTGGAGATACTCTTATAATTTAAATATTAGCTTTCTCAAAAAAAGAGGTTAGAGTCCGAAAATTTTGTTTTGGGAACGAAAGAGTGAGATAGGGAATAGAGCTAGATATACAAAATTGCACCACTATTATTCTCGAAGACTGCGTAGCAAAACATAGATTTGTACTACATATACAATGAATATATTTTTAGAAGTTGTAAGCAAAAAAACATGTCATTAAATAAGAAATAATACTTAATTGAAACCATTTAATTGATCAATCAAATTCCTTACATGCAGAGGCAGACCTAACTCCTGGTAATGAGGGTTCTAATATAATTAAGGGTAATTTGTTTTTTATTAATTATATATATATATAATAAAAAAATTGTATAGTTTAGCCTACTTTTTTTTCAACTTTAACCCACTCTTAGAGAAATCTTCGGTCCATCCCTGCTTATATGTCATTTTGTGTATCAATTTTACTACAATTTTGTCTGGTTTGCAAGTGAAACAGATTAACATAATGTGTGGCTGTCAAAAAAAAAAAGGAGACAAGAAAATAAACACTTTGACAATCTAAGATGATTTATATATATATATACTAAATATATCATTAATTCCTTATTTTGATGGCACTGAACTGCACTTGAGATATATTCAATGCCTTTAAGACAATTAAAAAAATAGCTTATTTATATACTTACTATATTAAAATGGGGGAACTGCATAATAATGACACGTGGTAGTTTTAAAATGTAATTTATATATTCTATTTTACAACATTTTATTTTTCGCTCATTTATTCCTTTTCACGTGCCTATTTATTTCTATAACTTTTCTATACATTTTTTTTATATGCTTTATCTCCATTTAACTCTTTTTTTACTGCATGTACGTATTAAATTGTGGTTAAAAAATCAATAAAATAATCGTTTTATCAAAAATAAAATTGGCAACCTTCCTTGATTGGAAATTATTGTTCAAAGCCAATGAAAGGAAATTTATCGTGCGGATGACAAGCCAACGTGGCGTTACTTTCTCCAAGGAGGATCGCAAGCGGATCCGAGCGTAAATGGTCCTATCGCTTTCGTGTTTTTTTTTTCTTGTTTCTCAAGTTATTTGGAATAAAATAGACAAATTAGTATCATTCAGTGATTTGATTCCCTAATAAAATTTAATATGATTAAAAACACATGTAATACTATTTATTTATTTATTTATTTATTTATATAATAGACATATCGGATCTTCTATCTATTTTTATGTTGGCCACATGATTACAAATTCAAAAAAAATAGTTAAAAAGAATAAAATTGTACCAACAACAAATGTTGACCATTCTTCTATTTATGAGATATTTAACTCGTTTTTTTAAGAACATACATTAACCTTAATTTTCTTTTTATGTTAGATCCATGAAATTATTATAAATCAGTTCGTCGTAGATTGTGTAAACATTATTGAGTAATGAGTAATGTAGGATTACGTGACTAAGGCAAATCCACAAAAACAATCTTTGCAAAAAATAAATAAATATATATTTGGACAATTTATTGATATAATTGTAGTCGCACGGTTGAAGTCATTTCGCAATTTTAACTGTTTTTCTTTTTCAAGGCCCATGAATTTTAGTCGAACAATTTAAAATAACTCAATTATTAAAAAAATATGTGTTTAATTTTTTTTCTTTTTGTAAATTAACTATTAAAAAAATATATGTTTAATTATTCTTTTTGTCTTTTCGTAAAATAACTATTTTATAAAAGCAGTAAACGATAGAACTACAACGGCCACACCAACTTAAAAAATAAAAGCAATGTGGCAATATACAATCTCGTCAGATTTAAAATTTTCTACCTTATAATTAAAAAGCTAGCTGGCATTTCGCATGGATTTATATTTTTGTTGTTAAAGCCGAAAGATTGGTATTAAACAGTTGGCTGAGATCCATCGACCAGGGAAATTACATATTGATTAGTAACAAAAGTTAATAAAAAATACTTAAGACTCTGATCAAATTAAGTACATATATATAATCACTTCCTCAAAAGATCGAGTGCATGTGCGGTGTAAAGGGTGATTAAGAACGTTTCAATACGTACAGTTACAAAGGCAATGCCATTATATACTCCATATGTTTATTCTACATTATGTAAGTCTCGTTTGATTCGGGTATTAAAAAGTGGGATGAGATTATTAATACCAATTTTTTTATAATACCTTATTTGATTCGCATAAATAGGTTGGGATTACTAATACCGGTACTAACTTAATACCACTCTTTGTGGTATAATTTAATACCAGGAGGAGGTGGTATTGTTTATCTAGGATTAAGAAAAAAGAACCATATATTTTCAAAAATGCCACTACTACTACTACTACACTATTATTATTTTAATTTATTTTTAAAATAAAAAAAAAATTTAAAAAAAAAATTAAATTTGTTTATTTTGTTAGTCCAAAATATAATTTCGTATACGAGTTAGAGAACCAAACTTGGTATTAACATCAGCATGAGATATCCCAGTATTAATACTGCATCAATCAAACATAATATTGGTATTAAATTAATACCAGGATTAATAGTCCAATACTATTAATACTAGTATTATTAATCTCACTGATCCTAATACCTGAATCAAACGATGCCGTAGAGAATTAAGGCAGTAAGACTAACTGTAATTAATTTAAATGTTTAACTAATCATTCTTTAGTTATAAATGTTACCAAACCATTATTTCTTTTAAAAAATAAGTTTTTGACGTTAAAATTTTCTGCTTTCTACTTGTTCAAACAAAAGTTATTTTTTTTTCTTTTTTTTTTTTTGCTTGGGGATTAAAGCGTACGTGCATTAAGGGGTAACATATTTTTAATTATTTGTAGATGTACAAGGTCTTTGCTTTTACGAGCAAATGACAAATGAAAATCAGGAAATGAGTATCTAGAAGCAGAGATTATTTAGAAGGGGTGTACTTGGGCTAATAATTTTATTTTTTTATCAAATTAAAAATGAGAGAAATTAGTATTAGTACTGTTTTTATTTCTAAATTAAAAGAGGAAAAATTGACAATAATGCTTATATTTCCAATTTTCAAAGATAATTTTAGTACGAAAACATTCTTTTTGGGGGGGGAATTTAAACAGTGCAATTGTGCACCCCTTTTCCTCCCGCTTCCCTGCGCCCTACATAGAAGAAGAAAATTGTATGTTAATAGATTCAAGACTCAAGAGGCAAAAGAACAATCCTGAAGAAGCAGAAAAGTTGAGCTGGTTGACTAACTTAGTTAGTAAGGTACACTTACCTAAATTCATGTAAAATCTTGAGTTATAATATTAAATGGGGTGAGAGGAAAGATTTTTGTTATTATTATAATAAATAAAAGAGATTTGAACATTCCCTTTTAAAAATAAAAAAGAAGCAGAAAAATTTAAGCCAAATAACAATTGATAAAATAAAGTAGTTGTTGAAGAGCTCACTACATATTTACATGTGTGATTCATCATCTTTAACTACACGATTTCATAGACCAAAAGAAAAAACGTTTTCCATCGTTTCTACGGTTCCTTCTTGTCCTTTTGGTGTTTGTCAAAATGGTTAGCTAAATGATAAGTTTCCCGAGAAAAAAACCATCCGATATATTCGAAGGTTAGCTCCTCGACTTCTTCCCGAAGCGTAAGTCCTGATTTAACTCTTCAGCGACGTGGGGGCGCATTTGCTGGGATGAAATTTACACGGCTAGTTCAAGTCCTAGGTGCCTAGGGCCAGAGTGGTTCTACGTTAACAAAAATAAAATAAAATGATAAGTTTCCCAATTTCTCACATATTTCAATTTTGTTTTTTTCTTAATTTAACTTATTTATCAGACAAGTCAAAAACAAGTATTGATCTTAGTTGACACTGTGTACAATTTAGAAGACTTTGCTTTTGGTATCTGAGTCTCAAGAATTACATTCACTCCCCCATGGCATAGTGCGGATGGAAGGGATCACTTTGGGGTGAGCCGGCTTATTTGGACGTTAGCGGATCGATTCCCAGAAATTGACATGCACGAGTTCTGAATTTAAATGTTCGATAGGTTGAGGGGCTGCTCTATCGGACCGGGTTTTACACGGCTGGATCGGGTCCTAAGCACTTGGTGTTAGAATTTAATCACTAAAGTCATCATATCTACTTATCAAGATCTAAATTATAACACATAAAATCGCGTACCTGGATCGATCATAATAAAAACACGGATCGAGCGAGTACGTGGTCTTCTTCAACCAAATCACCTTAATATCTTGATGAAAATTTTTTGTTATCTTCCAGATGGAGAGAAGGGAGCCGTATTTTGATTTGGTGTATTGGGGACCATAACCATAATATTTTCTTTATATATAAACTAATTAAAGTTCCCATCAAACGCTAATAAGCCCATATAAAGTATCTACACATTTGATCCACATTCATTTGAGTTGTCTATGGGCTTAACTAAAAATTAATTATACCACTAAAATTAGCCCATTAATTTAAATAGCAAATATAATTGTAAATGAAGTACATATGTTGCCCATATAAAATAAAAAATATGAAGTTTCTAACAATGTCACACTTGAGTTACATATTACTCCTGAAATAATTATATTACAGAATTATTTAAGCGCGCATCCGTATGCTATTTATCTTTAGATTTCTCCTTAAACAATCTGGTCTATCTCATGTACCAGTAATGAAATTACCGTAGCTTTTATTCCACTAAGAACATGACTAAACCACGATTATCACCATACTAATACACTTAATAACATAGATCAAATGTGGATGAGTATCATGAAAATTACATGCAACGTAATCTTAAACATGCCTATTTTCAACTGGTCCAACTTTAATGAGATTAACTTTAACCCTCCAAATTTTATGTTAAACTACAATGGATGAAAAAATAAATATTCGGAGTTAAGACAAAGATAAACCATCTTCTTTATTCTGTAAAAAATATGTGTCTAAATAAAAGAACATCCATAATACAAACTCCCACTAAACTAACACATTATTAGATAACATAAAACCCATATGAGCAATGTGCTCATAAAATACCTTATGTGTTAAGCCTTTAGTGAACGGATCTATAATCATGGAGTTTGTACTTATATGCTCTATAAACACAACAACTCTGAATTTTTCTTTAACAACAAGAAATTTAATATCTATGTCCTTTAGATTTCTAAAAATTTTTTGTTGTTATCTAATATAGCACAATCAATTTATCGTCACAATATTTTAGTGGTCTTTCGACACTATCCATAATCTGCAGCCTAGTGAAAAAATTTGGCTGCCATATTCCATCCTAAAATCGAAATCAGAATACCATATGATCTCTAACTGATCTAATTTCTGATACATAAGTATATAATCTTTTTGTTCTCTTTAAATACTGTATAACCATTTAATTGACTGCATTCCAAAGATATCATAGGGTTACTTAAATATCTGTCAAATATCTTTACTATAAACACTAAACCCAAATGCGTACATATTTTATGATACATCAAACTCCTTACAGCTGGTGCATAAAGAATATTTTGCATATTTTTTTTTAACTTTATTTTGGGGCACTGGCTGTGATATAAATTGTCTCCTTTAACAATGGGAGTATCTCCTAAATGACAGAATTTTATACCAATTCTTGTAAGAATTCTTTCGATATATCTCTTTTGTGAAAACCCTAAAAAACCCGACAATAATATCGATGTATTTGTATTTCTAATACAAAAGTGATATTATCAACATAAAATACCATGAAGATAATGTTACTCCCACTGAATTTATGATATACATAATCATCAACCGAATTTACCTTAAAACTGTACTAGATAATAACTTGATGAAATATGTAATACCATTGACGAAAAATTTCCTTAAAGTCATATATGAATTTATTTAATTTAATTTCTTCTTGAGATTATTGAGTTTGTTATATAGGAAGTTTTTTAACAATGTCTTAATGATCCTAATTTGCATCTGAAACAATGTCAGAAATTTGTTCCTAATCATTGTCAATAGCAGTACTTAAAATTTGAATAAATTCTCTTCAAAGACAATGTTTCTAACTTTATCTTCCCATTTAAACTCAATAACCTCAAGAAATTTAGCATTTTCCATTTTAATAAAGGATCTATTCAAGGGATCATAAAATTTATAATATCTCGATCTTTCAGTGTATCTAACAAAGTAACAATTAATTTCTTTATAACCTTACTAAAGCTAGACAACCATGTTTTAGCTACTACTTTGATATAACACTGTTTAAAAAGTATGTTGCAGTCTTAAGTGTCTCTTCTTAGAATCATTATAGTAGAGAAGAATGATTAATCACGCTCCTTACTATATCCTTAAGCTTTTGTTTTATCTTTTAGCAATATTGTTCATACTATGTTTGCCTAGCATGGTGTTCTGTGAGACTATTCTGCATTTCTCTAAGAATTTCACAAAGGTTCAGAACGTTGTTTACCTTATCCATTATATCTACCGTAGTATTTACCACCACGATCATATTTCACGGCCTTTATTTACTTGTCCAGTTGATTTTCAACTATAAAAGCCATAACAACGTCTAAGGATTGTAACTTCTCATTAATTAAATATATGTACCGTTAATAATTGTCATGAACATAATAAAATACTGTTAACCATTCCAGAGGCCATAGAGAATAGTTCACAGATATCTGTATGAATTAATTCTAAGATTGTTGAACTCCTTATGACACTTAGTTTTCTTATGTTTGTCCTTTTTCCCCTTTACACATTAAATACAGATTTTAAAAACTGTTAAATTAAGGGTTTTCAGGAATTTCATAAGTCTCTTAATTCTTTGTTTAGAGATTTGTCCCAAATGCTTGTATAATAACATGGAAGAATTCTTATCAGTTAATTTACGCTTTGTATCACGTAAATCAATTTACAATGTTTCATTACATGAGGTGATTGTATTTGTATATAAGTTATTAATCAAAGAACTACTAGCAAAATATTTGAATCTTGAAAAAGACTAACTTTATTATTTTCAAATGAACAAGAATAACCATATTTGTGTAAATGAAAATATAAATTATGTCTAAATGACAATACCATATAAGTTTCTCCAAAATTCAGAAGTAACTAGTTTTTAATGACAACTTAAAAGTTCTTATAATCTCAACTGTAACTGTGTCATCATTGTCCTGATAAATCAATCTTTCAGCATCAATTGGCTTTCGGCTTCACAGGTAACCTCTAAATACACTTATATGATTAGTATCATTAGAATTTACTCTTCAAGTAATAACATGTACATAAGTTAAATTAACTACCGAACAAACCTTAATGAAAAGTATATCATACTTTACACGCCAGGTATCGTATTTGGAACATTACTATGTCTATCATTCTTGCAAAAGTAATTGACAAATTATTTATCATAGTTCTTTTACAATTACCATAGTGTTGTTCCAACTCCAGGCTTGCGATACAAAGATTTTTAAGGAACGCCATTTCACTTTCCACCATTTCCTCACTTCTTTGACAGGCTGGTTACTTATGGTTTCAATTGTTGCTAAAGGTCATATGGGTCACTCAACGACAGATCTTTCTATTTTTTAAGGCCTCGGTGTACAAAGAAAACCAAGTTGTGCCCTTCTTTTTATTCCAGCACAATGGCTAACCTTTTGAGTTAGTTGGGTGAAACTAAATTCAGACAGTAGGGCTCTGGGTGCCTTGGATAAAGTTATGTTTGGAGGTGTTTTTCGAGATCGCAGATGGGTGGTTATTTATACTTATTGTTTTTATGTAGGGATTGGCACAACCTTTTTTGCTGAGATCTCAGTAGTCATTCAGGGTAAAGAATATACTCACCAACGTGAATAACGTAGGCGTTGGATTGAGTTAGACCCTATGGCAGTTATTCAATGCTTACAATTATCTTCTTATCTACCTCCTTGGCAGGTCGCTACTAGGTGGTATAACTACAAGCAACTTCTATCAGGCATACGCTTCAATTGCTATCATATTTACAAGGAACATAATGCGGTTATGGATCGTATGGTGTGCATGTGTGTTGATCATAAGGTCTTAATTTCGTAAGATTCGGCTCCTCCTCAGACAAATATCCTAGTGGGGCGCGATATGTTTGCAATCCTTAAGTATAAATTTAGATTCCATTAGTTATGCATTTCTTGTATTGTATCATTTTATTGCTAGTGGTCTTTATTTGGGCTGTTTTTTATTTTGTTTTTACAGGCTAATTTATAAAGCCCATTTGGCTATTTCTATTTTGGCTCTTGTTTTTTTTATAGGGAGGTCAGGTCCATATCCTCCTCCCATTTTCTTGTATGCCACATACTCTAAGTTCTTCCGACTCACTTTCTTTTTTGTTATTAATAAAGTAAGGTTCTATTGCCAAAAATTTTTGAATTCTCTTTTAAAAAAAAAAAGTACTTAATTTGATTTAGTTTGGTTTTGAGCTTAAGCTTCAAACAGAGTATGTCAACTTTTGGCAGTATATATGTCAATCGAATTGAATCGATAGACCCACTGAAAATGATCGGGATGGGTTGATCAGTCTGCATTATTGGCTGTTTTCTTCAAGTCCCTTTTTTGGTCCAGAGCATTTTCGTTTTGAACCAGAAGGCCTTAGAACCGTAAAACGTTCAAGCAAAAAATAAATAAATTGTCCAAATAAAGATTAAAAAATAATAACATAAAAAAGGAAGTAAAAAAATTTCTACCAGTAGATCTCTTATTTATATTGATATTGGTTTACTTTAGTTCAATTCAGCTTGGATTTTATGTGGATACATTCTAAAATTTAAAATCAAACCGACCTTTTTGATTCCTGATCTTCGTCCTTTTTCTAACCAAACCGAGCAACTTAAAAACCCGATTGGTAAGGACTCGCTGTGGGCAAATCGAAATTGTTTTTTTTGTGCAAACTCTTGATTGTCAAAATAGTTTGTTTTTGGGTAGGTGGTCAAACATTTTAGAGTTTCTATGTATGTTACACAAACACCACCAACGACCAATATATTTTTAAAACGTCACGTAAAACAGTTTTTTTTAATCAATTTTTTGTGCCATATTAAAATTACTCATTGAACGAAGGTAGCTGCAACTTATGTATAAAATGGTCGTTATATGCCACTTGCAGTTATTTGTTCCATGTTTATGTTAAACAAAAGAAATATATACTAAATCAGAAGGGAAATGATAGATTCAATATTGGAGAAACAATAAATTAGATTCAAAACAAAGTCTTTTAACACTTGTTCGTTCACCGTAAGTTACTAGCTAGTGGACAAATTGCCATCAAGACCCCCCCCTCAAAGCCCATTCCTCCAAAAACGTAAACAACAATGTCATACGTAGAAAGACATTTAACATTTATTCATCACCGCCCTCCCCAAGCTTCAATTTAATTATCATCCAAATACCTCTTAAATTCCCTGTACACACCCACATAATTCAGGTCCAACGACCCCAAATATAAACCGTTATTGTAAGGGTGCACTTCAGTCACCATCGTTGTGTTGAATTTCGGGCTAAAATTCACTGTTTCCAATAATTTTCCATCCCCATTAATCCTTTGCCCAAGTAATTCAACATTTGGCGACGAAATGCTAACCGCCACCCAAAAGTCACCCGCAATGTTCCTCCTTATCTTATCCGGACTTCCTGTGAACGTCAACAAAACTTCAGACGTATTTTTCTTTGGCCCTTTCAACCAAATTTTTCGGACTTGGGTCTTAAGGAGTTCAATGACGAGGATGAAAGAGCCGTCCTCACTAATTGCAGTACCGCTCGCTCCTGCAAGCCCATCGAGTACAACACTGACTTGTTTTGTCTTTGGGTCGTATTTTATTAGCCTTCCACTCGTGTCATTGCTAGTAACCAAATCACCTGTTTGGCTGCAAATAAAATGTGACCCAAATTATAAATAAAACTAGATTACCCTGTATACAATTTGAAGTATAATTTTAGATTGCTTTAGTACTAGCTAGTAAAAGTTCAGTCTCAGTCTCCATAGTAAATATGTGCTCGCTTTATATAACATTACAACAAAACTAATCTGAAATTTGTGTTTACACATTTTCTGTGAAGTACCTAAGATTGTATACGCCGCTTAAGTCAGTGAAATAGACATCTCCGGTGGATTGATCGACATCCAGTGCATCAGGCAAACGAAAGGCGACCCCACCTGCACTTGTGGCAAGCTGTTTTCCAACGCCACCACCTGGGGGAATCATGACCAGACCGTAGATAGAATCAGCGATGAATAGCTCACCTGTTTTGTCGTAGAATCCCAAGCCCGATGGCTTACCGCAAATGGTTGCAAGGTCGACACTGTTAGTGCCATCACAAAGTGTCTTGTTCCTGAATCAAATTTCAAGCAAAACAAAATCATAATCGTCCCTGTGATCATGTCTTAATTTTGTTTCATTTCGGTAAGGTTGTTATCATTGTTATAACTTTGTCAGAATTAATTTAGAGTTGAAAACGGAACTTTAAAAGTTTACCTGATTGGAGAGGTGTGACCGTACTCGACAAAACCGGTTATGGATCCTTGGTACATAAGGATTCTACCGTCACCTACACCGGTGTAGGGTCCATGACCTCCGGCGTCGAAGGCAAAGGCAAGAGGACCGGTTACCAATGGCAGTGGGAGGCCTCTTAGTATTGAGGCACAGAGAATGGGAGAAGGGAAAGAGGAGAAAAGGATGAAAATGGAGAGGATGGACATTGTTCTTAGGGCCATGTTTGGCTAATGATGAAGAATAATAGGTGTCGGGCCAAGTTGTATTTATGGGCAAACTGGAAACGAGGCCATGATTGAGAAAATATTCGATGAAACATGATAACCATGCAACAATGCCGCATGCTATCACCTTCCAATGAAAAGACTACAGCTGTATCTCCTGCCACGTTACTTCAACAATAACTCCGTTACCTCTGATCGCGTGACTTCCATCTAACACCGTGACGAAAATTAATTTACCCTTTTATCTCTCTAAACAACACTTCCTCCTTTCTCCATCGGATCCATTTCTATCTCTACCAAAACTTTCTCTCTACTAGATTTGTCAAATTTCCCTCTGTTATTGGCAAAACACCATAACAGCAATTCTAAGCTTCTGGAGTATTTGAGTGATTCATTTTGAATATCACTTACTCTCATATAATATATATCTATATATTTATGTTTTTTCAAAAGAATTTCACTTTTGATTATATATATTAATTGTTTAGCTCTCTTCCATTCTTAGATCGGTTCATGTACGATGAAGTAAGAGGAAAGATTGGCAAAGTCGGGAGAGCAAGAAACCCAAATTATATTGTTACATTATATATACATGTTTCAATTGACCAGGAAAAAGAAACTCAAAGTAAAACACTGCCATAAACATTTGAGCAACTCAATTGATTAAATAAATATCAATCAATTCCATTACAAATAAAGCACTTATTTTCTTTGCTTAATCTTCACTTCATTCACATAGTTTCGAGTCTACCGCGCATTAGAAATAAATTATTGTGAAAAAGGACACCCATATGCTTAAGTAGTTTGAAGAATGCCACAACGATTTGAAAATGATGCATTGTAAGTTTTGGAGAACCTCTTTAACCTTTCTGCCGTGATGTGATCTAGGAGAATTAGTGTTTCTCCGGGCTCCGGCAACATAATCCAGATCTAGTGTTTTCCGGCAACATAAAATGGGGTTTATTATCACCCAGAAAAAGGGATTATGGATCTGGAATTTATTTTTTTAACAAGATTATGGAACTGGTCATGCTGATACAATAGAAGACTGGAAACTGGTATAACCACCTGTATTTCTCTGGCAACATGTTCACAAGATTAGCACAAAGTATTTCTCCGGCGACATTATGGATCTTGTACAGAGAGAAATGATTGATAAGAGAGACAGAGTGGCGGAAGAGAGGAAGTAGGGAGAGAGAGTATTGGAAGAGAGAGGAAATAGAGAGAGAAAACGATAACGGTGTCAAATGGATAGTTACTAATGTTAAAGTGACGTGGGGTGTGATACAGCTGTAATCTTTTCATTGGAAGGTGATATTATGCGGCATTGTCGACATGGTATCATGGTTTTATTGAATATTTTCGCCGCGGAGCGCGAGAGATTAGGCCATTTTTTTTCGAGGAGCAATGAAGTTGTGTGTCGGTCGTGTGCGTGGCGTTTCATGTGTGACCCAACAACTTTTCTGTAATTTGTTATTATGTTTATTACTTATTTTTGTTTGGTTATAACTGTATTAAACATATTTTGCACGTGATTCCTAGCATCATTTCTTATGCGGGAATCTTTTATTTACTATTTGTCTTCGTTCTTATCCTTTGAGGCGTCCCGCGTCCTGGTGCTTTTCTCCATGTTGGACAACCGATATTTTAGTTTTTTCTTTTTCTTACGTGAACAATACATGCTTAGAGTATCTACACCGGATAAAATAAATGTTAAGATAAATTTAATAATTATTTTCTAAATTTTAAAACTTGTACACAGCAAAAAGGCTAGAAAAGTTTAATTATACAAGTGTCTCGTACTTATATAATTTTACTTTTTTAAAAAAAATCATACAAAGAGCACTCATCCGTATAACTTTAAAAAAAAAAAAAGCAAAATTTTCAACCATACGAGGCTGCCACTCTCGTATGGCTTCTTTTGGCAATTTTATTTTTAAGTTTTGTCTCTCTCTCAAATGAGTGAAAACAAAAATGGGGATGCCCATACGAGTATGGCTCACTCGTATGGGGTCTTTTTTTAAAAAACTTAATAAAAAAAGAGGAAGAAAATGCACATACGAGCGAGCCATATTCTTATGGTTTTTTTTTTTTTATGTTTGATACGGGTGGACCACACTCGTATGAGCCATACGAGTGACTTTCACCCGTATAATGTAAAATTTAAAATAAGGGTAAATTTACTCGTTCTCTATTCTATATGGCAAAATTTAGTCACTTAAATTTTTCCGTTGTAGCACGAGGTGGGGTAAATTTAGCATTTACCCTACCCGGTGATATGCTCTTATAGATAGATTTTGCATTCTTCATCGGGCGCGTGTAGAAAAATTAAAAAACCAAAAAATCGATTTGAACTAAGCAGTTTTTCAAACCTTGCAGTTCGATTCAGTTAAAAAATCAGACAATTGAAATATGTCGGTGTAGTTGTCTCTTCTTTCGTGTATAAAATGAAACAAAAATTGACCAAACCAATTAATATATTTATTGTATTTATATTTATTTGGAGTATATAACTAATGGACTATTTTCTTTCAAATAAATCTAAGTTAAAAAATTTAAAAGAAAACCTAAGAATAATAAACATTTAAGAAGATAAAATGCCAAAAACATTCAACAGCAAAAAAAAAAGGTCCAAGAAATTGAAAAGCTTACAAAAAATTCAAAATAATATAAACCCATTACCTAAAACAATAATTTAGGTCTAAGGCCCAAACTGATCGACCTAACCGAGAGAAACCGAACTAACTCCGGTCAGTTTTAGATTTTATGACTGTTCAGTTCAGTTAAACTTAGGCGTAAATCTAGAGGATCAATTTGATTGCTGGTTTAACCGCTCGGTTAGTTAACTGAATCGTACATACCACTGAAACTAAAGAAAAAAAGTGTATTAATGGTTGAATTTGTAATGGTATATCTGAATGACAAGCAAAGATTTTATTTTTTAACAATGAAGGCGGGCAAAAGCATCAAAAAGGATAGAAAATTGATCAGAGAAGATAAGTAATCAAGGGGAAACTTGCTGTGAACAGCCACCGAAGCAACTCGATGAGTTGAAGAATTCTCCAATTCCTAGATGACGCCCTAACCTCAATATCAAAATAAAGGCAGAGATCTTGCACGGAGGGGGAGAAACACCCGAGGCATATGAAACCATGCCTAACCAATTATGTCCTCTAGAACAAGGAAGAAGCAAATTGAAGGACAACGCGCGGTCCACGAGGAGACAGCCATCACGCAAGGCTAAAGCTTCACACTATATTTCCTCCGAAATGCAAGAACCCAAGACGTCTATTAGAATATCACTAAATTAAATAATAGTCTTAATGTAGCAAGGATTGGAATTTCATTGATGAACAGATGTTGCGAGATCCAAAAAAATTCTTTTTCTCATGCTTGAGTGAAATTATTGCTGCTTCTTTTTTATTCACAACACAACTAGTTCAATGGGTCTCCGATTGTTATTTTTTTCTTTTTGAAACTCAATTGTTTCAATGTATCTTGGCTCAAGTTGTTATTTTTTCACATGAGTTCTTAAACAATAGGCTCAAGACCAATCAACTTGTGGAATCTTATATAAGTTCTTCAATGTATTTGTTCCTCCGTAATCTCTGCATTCAAAGGGTGAAATCTTAAATAAGATCCAGTAGAGTAGATATTTATAAATAATCTCTAAAAATTATTTGTAAACACTATAATTCACGCAACAAAAAGTTCGTTTTTTATATTTGAAATGTCTAAAATCATCAACTAATTTATTTAAAGAAATTGAGCATGCGGTGCCATGGGGGGCTTCACATGCGGAACCTTTAGAAAAAATCCCAAAAATATATATCTACGACTAAAAGCATTAAATTTGTGAATCATTATTTACTTTTTTTTGCCGCGGGTATAAAAAATTAGGCCAACGTGCAGAAGGGCCCGAAAGATAACCTTGGTCAAAGGCCCAACCCCAGAGCTACAATGGGATGGGTCAGGCTGGGCCCAACGACAGACATATTTGTCTATAAATCCAAAATTAATACACGAATTGTTCACGTAACATGAGTGAACAATTATTGATACTGGAAGGACAACTCCGTTAGGATTTGTGGTGAATCAGGAGAGACGGACCTCTAAAGAATACACGAGGAAGCTGGCAAAGAAGCACCCTCCCCTGTCCAAATTACACATACTTTGATACCACCCCACAAAGTTTAAAACAATGGGCTAGGTTGGAGCAATAACATGAGTTACAGTCCTGTATAAATCATACTTTTATATAGTTCATTTGATTTATTACCTCTTTCTAAAACAATGGGCGGGGTTCCAATCCCAACAAAATCAATTGCATACTCTTATTAGAAATACTCCCAACACGGAAAGCGTAGATTCCATTCAATTTTGTAAAAACCATCCAAAATAAAGCAAGTCAACACTTGGTTCACCATAAGTTATTAGCAGATATTTGCCATTAAGGACTCCCTCAAGCCCATTTACAACATTACCAAGAGATAAAAAAAACCCTCCAAAAACTTGAACAATACATAAAACACAGACATATTTATGCATCACAGCTCAGCATGTGAATTGTCATCCAAATCAATCTTAAACACACCCACAAAATCTTTATCCAACGATCCCAAATATAAACCATCCTTGTAAGGGTGCACTTCGGTTACCAACGTTGTATCAAATTCCGGGGTAAACTTGAGTGTTTCTAAAATTTTTCCATCCCCATTTATCCTTAACCCAAATAATTCTACATTTGGCGGCGAAGTACTAATTGCCACCCAATAGTCACCTGCAACTGTCCTCCTTATCTTATCTGGACCTCCTGTGAAAGTCAACAAAATTTCAGATGTACCAGCTTTGGGGCCTTTCAACCAAAGTTTTTGGGCTTGGGTTTTGAGTAGTTCTATGACGATAACGTAAGAGCTGTCTTCGCTAATCGCCACTCCAGTTGGCCCTGAGAGACCATCTAATGCTACGCTCACTTGTTTGGTCTTTGGATCGTATTTTATTAGCCTTCCGCTTGTGTCCTTGCTATTAACCAAATCACCTGTTTGGCTGCAAATTAAATGTACGTTACCCCAAACTCAATATGTCGTTCAGCAAGCCATAAAATGTATTGACGAATTACGAACGTATTTTAAAAACTAAAGTACCTCAGATTGTACGTGGCGCTTGCATCAGTGAAGTAGACATCTCCGGTTGATTGGTCTACCTCAAGAGCGTCGGGTATGCCAAAGGCGACCCCTCCTGCGCTCTTGGCGAGCTGTTTTCCGACACCGCCACCGGGCGGAATGACAACTAGACCAAAGATCGAATCGGCCACGAAGAGTTCGCCAGTTTTGTCGTAAAATCCCATGCCCGATGGCTTACCACAAATGGTTGCCAAGTCAACGCTGTTAGCGCCATCACAAATTTTCTTGTCCCTGAATCAATTCATAGTCATCCCCGATCGGGCAGAGTCAATAAATTTGACTAAAGATCAACCATATCAATAATTAAAATTAGTACTACTACCAAAAAAAGAAAAAAATAATATATATATATATATTCATTTTACAAGGACAATTTAATACTAATACATATAAAAAAGAAGAAGAAGAAGATCATCAAAGGGAGTCAAAACAATTATGATTTGATTATAGTATAGTATATTATAGTGCAATTTTGACAGTTGAAGACTTATAAAAGTAAAATTTACCTGATCGGAGAAGATTGGCCATATTCAAGAAAACCGGTTTTGGATCCGTGGTACTTGAGGATTCTACCATCAGCTACGCCGGTATAGGGTCCGTCACCTTTGGAGTCGAAGGCGAAGGCAAGAGGACCGAGTACTGAAGGCAGTGGGAGCCTTTTTAATTTTGAGGCACAAAGAATGAGAGAAGGGAAAGAGGAAAAGAGGATTAAAATGGAGAGAACAGACATAGTTTTTAAGGCCATGTTGGGATAAACGATGAGGAGGAGGAATAGCTAGGGGGCTAAGTTGTTGTATTTATGGGCAAAAAGGCAGCAGCCTCAAGAGCAGTACCAATTTCTTTTGAGGGGCAATATCACTGTGGCCTGTGGTGGAAGGTGTTTCAGAGCAGTACCGATATTCAGGGCGGCTATAATTATATTTATAAAAATATATATTTTTTAATTTTTTAATAGGGCTCTACTAAGATAAATCCTTATTATGTTTAGAAATCTAAGCCAAGTCCAACTTAAAAATTTTTAAAGTGAGAAGGACAATAAATTATACGGGTGTTTTTTCTTTCCAATCGTACCCTCAATTCTACTAAAATGGAAAGTTGGATAATTGCTTAAAGCATACCGTATATGGTTGGAGAGAGAAACGCATATATTATTGGAAAGGAAATATTGTCACAAGAATCGGGTGAATTGCAACAAACTTTTAGGGATTCTTAGGATTTGAAAGAAATCAATTCCATCTCTACAAAAGCCTTAATCTCTATGGGAGAATCAACATCGTTGCTTAGTTTGTGGCTACAGGTATGGTTTTAAAATTATTCTACTCATTTTACTATTATTTGTGAGAGAGATTTGACATACTAGTTTCAATATTTCATCTCTACACAGTGATATTTCAATTATAACTGCGCTTGTTTCTTATTATTGATAAGGTGGCTTATGTGGTAATGGGATTTCATCTCTTCATAGTGAAATTTTGCTCAATTGAAGTTCACTGTTATAATTAATATATAGCCATATTATTTCTTCCATTGATGTTTCTTATTATTTATAAGGTTTTTCTGCATTAACATTAATAAACCGAGTTAGATTATACACATAAATCATAATGATGGGTTTGATTGAAGTATTAGTTAAATATCAATGTAGTGAAATTCTTACAATAAGATCTTAATGTAGTGAAATTTTACTATCATTTGTTAGAGAAATTTCACACATTACTTTCAAATTTTCATCTCTACACAGTGAAATTTTGCACAATTGAAGTTCACTGTTATAATTAATATGTAGGCATACTATTTATTCCATTGTTGTTTCTTTTTATCACTAAGAATGAGGGGAATTGTTTAAAAATTTATCAATGTTTTAATCATAAAGCACAACAAGTTAATTGACATATTGAAAATCAGTGTCTTATGATTTCATATGTGTATATATATATTGCTGAAATAGTGAAATTTTACATGAATAAACAGTTAAATTTTAAATGCTTATACAGTGAAATTTCATATTCTTCTCTATTCTAGTATATATGGAACAATTTTTGTTTACATGATTAACTTTTGATTACACATAATTATAATAGGTATGGGTAAGGATAAAAATTGTGCATACTCTCCACGGTACGAGATCCATGCAAGGAACATCAGAGATGATTCGTGTCATGAAGATGTTGAAATTACAACACACCCCAAGTCCAAAACACCATCGCCGACAATTAAGTTAATGGGACAACACACCCCGAATCACAATGTAGTTCCAGGTCAATTCAATCAATGCTTTCTGAAGTGAATCTAAATGATAGACACAAAGAAATGCTGGAACGGACCCTATTTTGGAAAATGTTGCAGCCATTCGTGTTTAAAATGGTTGAAGAGAACTCAATTACAAAATCAGACGGCAATGTCATCCAGCTAGTAAAGTGTTATGATAGACAGAGAAAGACTTTTCGATTATATATATGTATATATTTAGATTGATGGGTATATTTGTAAAATCTCAAATTAATTAATACTGATTTTGTCCTTATTATTAGTTTTTAAAATAAAAGGTGTCCTTTTGGGGTTAAAATATCATATGTCGGAGCATTTGTAGAAAAACCATCTTATTAGGGATTTTACTCCCATTTTCCCTTTTTAATATTAATTTTATACTATTGTATTAAAATACTTAGGGGTGTGCACAAACTAAACCGGACCGAACCGAAATATAGGATTTTTTTCGGGTTTTATAAATACAACGGTCCGGTTCGGTCCAAAATTTAATGGACCGATACTGTTCGGTCCAGCCTACAAAAAACCCAGACCGGATCGGACCGGTTATATTTATATATATATAATTTTTTTTAAAAAAATATTTACTTATTTTATATTTTATATTCTATTTATATTTTTATTTTGATTTGAATAGGTTCAATTGTTGTGATAAATGAGCAATTAATAAATGGGTTTAATATATATAAATATTGCATTGAAAATGGGCTGAATAGGTATAAAAAAAATAACCAATAAGCCCAAATAAATTGGACCCATTAAGACCATCTTTAGTGGGTAAGGTAAAAAGGTAGGCTAAAAATGTATATTTACACTATTCGATAATCAAGAGGTGCAGCGGGAATAGGCTAAATTTACCTCGCACGATTTATGAAGTGTCGGGTAATGCTATTAAGCCATCCCACGATAAATGATCCATCGGCCAAGGCTTTTGCTTCCCACGACACATCATGTGTCGTGGCAGGCATTTTCTCTTTTTTTTTTTTTTTTTTTTTTTTCCTTCTTCCATTTATGAGAATGCATTGCTTTGGAGGAAATTTGATGATGTGTCCCACGACACATCATCCATCGTCTGAAGCATAATTTGGATGCCACGATATATGTTATATCGGCCAATAAATTTTCAACATTTCTCACGACACATCATGTGTCGTGAGAGTGTTCAAACCTGCGACGACAATTCATTGATCGTGTAAGCTAAAATTTTGTCGGCAGCTAACTTTGGCTTTGGTTTACACTTTTAACCACTTTTTTACCATTTTACCTTACCGAATATGGCAATCCATGGGCCAAATTTGGCTATTTAGCCTCTCCAATGGAGATGGTCTAAAAAAGCCCAAACCGATTGGACCGACCGAAACCGGACCATTTAAATTGGTCCGGTCTGGTCTAAGGTGTTAATTCTGTCCGGTTCGATCTGTGAAATTGTAGGACTGAAGTTAACGGTCCGGTCCGGTCCAAAGCTAACCGGTCCGGTTAACCGGACCGTGCACACCCCTAAAAATACCCCATCCATCCCACAACAATAAACCCATTTTTTTTCTATACAAATTAAGAAACTTCATTTAATGTAATTGAAACCATAATTTTTTTTTCACAATTTTCCTATTATACCCTCATTTACTTTCTTTCTATAATGAATACATTGAATTGAAATCACATGCCCCAAGAAAATGTAAGAAAAATTTTGGAGTTGATTATTCTTTTGGAGTCGATAACAATGCAATAAACTCTGGCAACAACTCATATTTTACAATTGGTTAAGAGGAAATTGGACTTAGACCCCTTCCATTAACCCGTCCATCCAATTTCAGCAAAGAGTTTAGTTCAAGGCTAAAATTGCTGAATTTTTTCACGAAATTTGGTTGAGATGATCTTTGTAATAAGTAGATTATTTTTACAAAAATTCATCAAAAAATCTAAACTAGAAGTGATGTAATAAAAATTTGATACATATGTTCATTTTCGATCGTTAAAATTTTAGATAACCATTTCCCACTTTCGGTTTGAATTTTTTGATTAAATTTTGTGAAATTGATCTACTCATTTCAATGATCATTTCCATCAAAGTTTTGTGAAAAAACTCATCCATTTAAGTCTTGAATTAGATCCCCTTGAACAAATTTAGATATAAGAAGTAATTGATGAGAGCCAAGTCCAAAAAAATTGGTTCAATTTGTTTAAATTAATACCGACAAAATTCTTTTTAATATATTGTGGATCAATAATTAGATCTTTTACAAATGAAAATTAAATTAGGTCATACACAATCAACTATATATGTCAACACCACCTTCCCCCTCCCCCCACTCTCACACACAAAGCTTGATCTCTTATGCCACCTTGTCCTTGTGAAATTTTAACTACCGGTTATTGTCTTCGTATCGCGTGTACTCACTATAATTAGGGTGGAATAGTTGGAAGGGTTCACACTCGCTGCTGAGGAGAGTGGAGAGAGCTAGGCAAAATCGAGGGTGGGTTTGGATGGTGGTGTCTTTTGGGGTTGGATTACTGGAGAAGAAGGAGCTGGCGGCACATGCTCCATAGTTTCATGGTCTAATTAGCATATTTGTTTTTGTTATTTAATGGTCAATATGGACTACTTTGAAACGCACCAAAAAGTCTTTATTGTTTTTGACGGGCCAAATTAAAATTATCTCCATAGTTCAATGCCCATTATATGTAATTTTTTATTTATTTTTGATTATTTTTGGGAGACATTCACACACTATATTAAATGTAAGATTAATCTCCACTCGTGAATTTGAACATGTCGCAAGTCTATATATAATGAGTACCTAAAACAAATTTAATATGAAATCTTCGAATAAATAGATTGTTTTCTCACAAAAATTTAGCAAGTGAACAAATTATTAGGCCAAAACAAAAAAATTAAATTTATTATCAACTGTTTAGTGATGCAATATTTCAACATATATTGCACGAGATTGCTCGCATCAATTCATATGCAGGGAAATATTTTAATTTTGTGGGGGTGACCAGCGGCTTTTCCCCTTTTTAATATATTTAAAGCTATCTGTGTGCGACTTTGGTGTTCAACTTTGGCAGATGATAGAAAAGTCCCCGGGAGCGGGTGGGGCTGGGTATTTACGTGCCCAATTGTGATCATTTGCATGAACGCTAACATACCTTTAATAATCAACCGTTGGATTTTAGGATGTGTTTGATTGCGAGTATGGAATTTACATAAAAAAAAATAAGTTTCAAATAATTGAATTGCCTGGAATTGAGTTGTATAAAAAATGTCAATTAAATGTGTTTGATTGCCTTAATTTTCTACCCGAAAAAATAGTGTATTTTTTCATCTTTTGGTGTTTGATGGACATTATTTTTTATGGTAATTGTAACTTTTTCCAACTTTTGTTGTTTGATAACTATTATTTTTTATGGAACTTGAACATTTTTCCATGAAATTTATATCTTTTTTACATGGAACTTCCTAAAAAATCAGATTTTTTAAAAACAATTTCTTTTCTTTTTTTTACAATTTTACTTCATCAAAAAACAGTTTTTTGATTTTTGAACAATTTTACTTCATCGAAAATCAGTTTTTTTGAAAACAGTTTTTTTTTTTTTTTAACAATTTTACTTCATCAAAAAACAAATTTTTTTTTTTAGACCACGCTTACTTCATCAAAAAACAGTTGCCTCGACCCTTGTGTGAATTGCCTGAAAAATTAAAACCACCCCCCTAAAGAAAATATTTTCCAGCTTTACAAGGAAAATGAGATGAATAATAGAAAAAGTGGCAGTTTGACTCCATGAAAAATATTTACAATCAAACACTACAAAAGCGAAAATTTGGGTGAAAAATATGGCCTATCAAACACACCCTTAAAGTTAAATAGGCCGGAGGTGGCGGCTTGTAAATTTATTTATTTTCATGATTTTTTTGATAATTTTGTAAAGATAACGTTTTTGAACAATAAAGATACAGTTCAATGTTAACTTTTTGAGTAAAATAGATTTTGTAAATGTAGTTATAAATGTCCGAATAAATATCTTAATTGCAAACGTTGATAGAAAACTTGACCGGAAGTTTAATCGTCTTCAGTATAATATTAATTCTTATCATATTATATACAATACATAAGAGTATATTTTCAGTAACAAATTATATGTATTTATTTAATAAAATATATAGTTATATCTCGATAGATTTATAATTAAACAATGGATAACTATTATATTAAACAATTAAGCTTAGTTTAAGTCATGTGTGAGAAAATGTAATTGATGTTTTAAATATATCAGCACAAACACCGAAATACTTTTTGTTAAATCATAATTAAATTATTTATTTAAATTATTATATCTATTATTACTTATAAACAATATCTATATATATACTTACTATATAGTATTATAGAAGAAGAAGTAACATTAATTATTTATTAAATATCTTTCTTACATTCTTCATGATAGTAACGTTAATTAATCATTAATTAATTTTCGTATAATCTTAATGCATAATAAAATAATAATTATAATATATTTTTTAATTTGCTATTTAGTATTATGGAAGAAGTATTATCATTTAACATATTTTTTTAGAATGTCTTAAAATTAATAGTCTTATTTTCAATTTGTATAGCAAATTAGTTATATTCTCAACCATTAATTAGATCAAAATTAATCTCTTCTTGAAAACAGAAAAGAAAAAAAAGAAAAAAAATTGAAAAATTAATTTGAAACGAGCCAATATATATTTTATTCTCCATAAGCAATCTATTTAAGCCAATTATTTGGCAAAGAGACAAGACAAATGCTACTGAAGTTGCAAATTTGTTTTAATAATATGGATATTTAACTTATATAATAATAATGTTCATATGAATTAAGAAGTCAAGTAAATGAAATAGATTTTTATGCTGATATTCAATTTGTTATATATGATATAATTGTTAGTTTTATGCTGAAATAACACTTTTAAATACTACTAACTAACCCATTATAACTCAAATCTTTAGTATAATTTTTTTTAAATCGTGCTTTTGATTTATTAATTACTTTTAAAGTTTTACTTATTGAATTAGTTTGTTCATATTTATGTTTATATTAAAATTATAAGATAATAATAATCATGTAAGAATATATATATATATATATAATTATTTTTATTAAATTATATAATATAGTGTATTTATGTGTATTTGTATATTTACAAATAATGTTAAATTATACGGAGTACACACATTGTTAAAAAATATTATTAAATACACATATATCGTATCAGTCGTAAACTAGTCATAATTGGTTTTACATTTTTAAAGGGTGATTTTAATTACACCCACCTAATTATTCTTTTCACCCCATATATCTTTTTCAAAATTAATAAAAATAACATGTTTTACTAAACAAGCAATCCCTAACTTTATTAATCTACTGTGCTTGTTTCTTTGGAAATTATGTCACCCTCGCTTACTGAAAAAAGGGAGACCAAATCACCGAAAAAGGTCGAAGAACTTAGAATAAGCCAATAGATTAGATTTGAGACCAAAAAATTAATTAAATCCACCAATAGAACTAGGAGAAAATAATCTCATGAGTTCACCACTAATGTTCTCGTCGTAAGACTGATTGTGTGAGATTGAAGAACTAATGCTCCATTGGAGGACTGATGGGTTAAGAAAAAATGGTAAACGTTCGAATTTGTAAAATTAAATTTATTTGATACAAGTATGAAACTAACCGGATCAAGTTTAATGGTTCTTCCTGTTATTCTTAAAAATTAATATCAAAATCAAAAAAACTATCGATCACTCGCAAATTAAAACTTTCTTGTCTGTATATTAACCATTCAATCACAATAAATAGAACAATTATTCCAGGTCTAACTATTGAGAGATTCTTCAAGTTCTTACTCAGTGTTTTATTTGATTCTAATTATTCTTTGTATTACAATTATTTGATTATAATTACTCTCTGTATTACAATCCTCTGCAGTATAATTCATGTGATATTGTTGATTGATATCTTTATGGGTCTCCCTATAAGATTGATTTTAGCCAAGGACGATGCAAAAGTACGGTAGAATTGCTCGAGAAGGTGATATATATTTTTTGTATCTATGCTCTGTACAACATATTAATGTAAATCTTCTATTTAATTTTTTATGATTTTGGGAACTAAATCAAAGACATTAATTGTCCACTAATTTCTTGAATAATGTTTGTATACTTGAAAGTCCAATAACGATGGTTGATAATTCCTACGAATTTGAGCAATGGATTGAAGAAGATGCCAATGGTGGATAGAGAATGATAAAAGAATGCTACACATCCGCTATTTGTTTGATGAAGAATTTTGTTTTATAAGGACTTGTTTGGCATTTGCAAATTAGTTGTGGTGAGAAGAAAGAAAATAAATTTTTTTGGTGGGGTGAGTTGTAAATAGGGTTAAAAGAATAATTTAACGAGTATATTTAAAAAGGGTGATTTGTACTTAGGTACCCAAAGTTTTATTATAATTGGATTTTAGTACCCATTATTTTATATATTGGTATCTTAGTATCCATTTTCAGTTTTTTAGGCATTTTGGTACCCATTTATCACTTTTCCGTTAAATGGCCGTGAAGTTCATTGTAAAGTGGCAAAACTGCCCTCAACTATATTTGTCGCCTATTTTCTTCTTGCTGCCATTTTTCCCAAAAATAGCATCACATTTTCGACGAGCTCTCTCTCTCTCTCTCTCTCATATATGTATCCATAGCTACACATATATAGCTATCCCTCTCTCTTTAAAATATTTTCGACGAGCTCTCTCTCTCTTACGACATCAAGCTCTCCCCCGCTCTTTCTCACAGCATCAAGCTATACTTCCGACGAGCTCTCTCTCTCACGGCATCAAGCTTCGAAATTGGTAAGTGGGACTCTCTCTCTCACGGCATCAAGTTATATATACACATAATTGTATATATATGTATCTATAACTATATATATACCGTTATATCTCGAGCTCCGATAAGTGGGTCTCTCTCACAGCATCAAGTTATATATACATATAACTGTATATATAATATATATATGTATCCATAGCTATACATATATACAGTTATATCTCGAGATTCGGTAAGTGGGTTTCTCTCTCTCTCAAGCTCCGATGAATGGTCCATTGTTGGAGATCTCCCAGCCATAGCAGCCGTTCAAAACAGAGGAGGTGAGGAGAAAAGCAAGGGGAATGACGAGGATTCAAACTGTGCAATCTTTGAGAAAAAATTTAAACGACTTGTATAAGATTTGGGGGTTTTATTTTGCAAATTGATTGAAGAATACAATAAATGAGGGGGATTTTATGGTGATGAAAATAAAGGGACTGTGTTTAATTTATTTATTTGGGACATATACTGAATTTAATTTGATTCATATGTTGATTGAGGAATGAAAAACAAAATTAGATTTTCTTGGATTTAGGACTTATCCCTTTTTTCCCTTTAAATCTGCATTTGGTTGAGAATGATTGAGTCTTAAAAGGGCAAATGAGAATGGTTTGTTTTATTGTTTATTAAACATGTGCATTTTTGATATAACAAATGTTCTTTTGTTTTGATTTAACGACTTAACTTAGTCAACTAACGAAATTGTTAAAAACGGGTATCAAAATACTTAAAAAATTGAAAATGAGTACCAAAATTCAAATACCTAAAAAGATGGATACCAAAATCCAATTATAATAAAACTTTGAGTATCTAAATACAAATCACCCATTTAAAAACACCCTTTTTAAAAACTACGATCTTGATTCTTGAAAGTAAAACAACTGTTTTATGAAAAGGTCACCTGTTCCAATTAGTTTATTAATCACGTGCTACAGCGATCGAAATTATTAGAAGAGAACAAATTTAAATTTGAATGACCATCTATTTGCAATTTAAAAGATGTACATGACTGGTTCTTGAGAAAAGGAAAGCTCGTTCTTCTATGCATGTGTAATTAATTCAACGTTAACATTAAATAGCCACGTGAAGACGAGAAAATGGTCCCCTCTTTTTTATGTCAACTTGGCTACGCATACACCTATATTTTTTTATTGGATAAAATCATACACGTATATTAAATTGAACTTTTTTTAGTTATCCATAAAATTAATAGTATAATTAAACATACTCCCACTTATATAATTTTTTGAATGGGATTTTAGAAAATAAAACTTATTTAATTTTTTTAAAAATAGAGAATAATATTTTTATAAATTTAGTACTTATATTTGACTAAACTTAAAAAAAGAGTGCAACGTTAAGTTTGTAGTTATTTTTTGAATTATAATTTTTAATGGTACCGTACAAAATTAAATCTCCATTGCATGATTTTTAGTATACTATTATATCTAAATGTTTAATTGACGATGATTTAAAATTATTTCAAGAAGTTACAAATTTAAAACACATGTACTCATGAAATATACATGATAATTTTCTTGGGTTATGCAAAGTCATATTTTCACTCCTTATTTTTAAGATATTACTATGTATTTGACTTTATTTTATATTACTTTAGAGTTATATGGGTGGCACACAAGAATATAATTGTTAAAAAAATATAAACACATCATAGTTAGAATGTGGAGAAGAATTATTAGAACAAACAATAATAATATAAGTGTGCGCAATACCCATCAATCCCAAACTAAAGCTTAGCTAAATCACGGCCTTGGAGAACAATACACTAGAATTAGGCATGCCAATAAAAATATTATCTCTCGGTCAATAGTGAATAAAGATGGAACCCTTAAAACATCCACAACGGTTGGAAACTTAGGCCTACATGAATTCCCAATTCCAATTGTTGTGGGTACACTATGGAAAATATTACAGAGGCTATTCTTCAAAGGGAAAAACCAATAACACAAGATTAGATCAATCTCATTAACATATCTTTAGAGATACTTTAGTCACTCCAATGCTATATTATTTAGGTGTACATACTTAAAAGAAGATTATTAATTGTTCAAATAGATGAAAGGCTGGTTGAACAAATTAATGTTAAAATTAAAAGAATGAGAGGTGTCAATTATAAAAGATATTTTATCGTCCCTTCTTCATCTAACCGCACTGCACCAATAGGTGATCAACATATATGTCAATTCACCGATTAAAGAATATTATTTTAATCTCATATACATGATCCCAAAGTATTACTCCCGTCGAATAGAATGACTGCGTATATAACAGGGATCAAATACTTACTCAGTAAATAAGTAAGACTAAAAATTTGCATATGCTTACTCTAAAAATTATATAATTATTTTAATATACCATAATATGAAGGCACCATCTTAATAATTATAGGAAAATTCCTTGAGCCGTGGAACCTTTTAGGGATTTAAGAAACATACCGTATTAAAAAACATGAATGAATCTAAAGAAAGTTAAAACGGAGCATTCCCTAATAAAAATAAGGTGAAACTTAAGCTCGGCAAAAATGGGCCTAAACAAATGGACGAGGACTAGGCCTTGGCCCAAGTGTGAGTACAAAGGGCAGAACCCCCCCTTCCCTACACACACACTCAACAAACAAGTAAGACTAAAAATTTTCATATGTCTACTGTACAAATTTTATAATTATTTGAATATACCATAATATTAAGTGTAGTGTTATTTACACCCTTATATTTATCACAAACACTTCATAAGATAAAATTTTAATAACTAACATCCCTAAGACTCGCTGAATGAAATGTGAGTGCAGTCACACACACTAGCGCGCCCCACTTGGGAAGAATTTGTTTGTAAGAACTCGCCTAACATCAAGCAATAGATTACTGGAGTGTTTTTCAAATAAGGTCCGTTTAATGAAAGGTGGGTGCACTTACATAAACTTGGCTCACATGAAAAGAGTGTATTATTAAACACTCACCTAACATCAGGCAATAGAGGGGACCGATGTTTGTGATAAGTAAGGGATGTTAAAATATGTTTTTAGTTAAATTTTGAGTGGGAGTGTTTGTAACACATTTGAGGGGTGTAAATAACACTGCCCAATATTAAGGCACCATCTTAATAATTATAGGAAAATTCTAAGAGCTGTGGAACCAGTTTGGAATTTAAGAAATGTGCTCTTTTTAAATTATTATTTTTAAGAAAAGTCTAAGCCTCTCCTTTAATTCTACAAATAGAGAAAAAAAAAACCTCATATTCCTATCTCCATGAATCGAACCCTTACCTCAGGTAAGGGTGGAGGTTGCCTACCGGTCACCCTCTCCTCAAGCAAACCCTTATTTATTTCATTACAATCATAAATAATACATTACCTAAAAAGTGCTACAATAATAAAAGCACAAAATCCTAGTCAATCTTAGAGAAACTGTAAATTAGATTCAAACGAATGGCAACAACACTTGTTCGCCATAAGTTACAACTAGCTACATACGTACAATTGCCATAAAGGGAATAAAAAACATACGTACGTAATGTTAAGATATAGAAAACTAGAGAGAAAGATGGGAGAAATTGTAGATACTATTGATTGAACTGAATTACATAAAAGGAGGGTTCTATTTATATAGTGAAATAACTAAACCAACAAGAAAAATGAAACTAATCTAATTTAACAAGGAAAATGAAACTAACCTAATTCAATAAGGAAAATGAAACTGATCTAAATAAATAATAAGAAAATATGATTTGACACCTCCCTTCAAACTCAAGAAGGCTTTGAGAGCATTCTGAGTTTGGAAAAGAATAAGCCGACGAGGATGATTGAGTCTTCGAGAATTCCGATAGGTTACGCTGACGAGGATGACTAGGTCCGGTGTAGAACATCCAAAGTAAAAAGGCTGGGTAGAAAATCTGAAATCTGAGTAGAAACTGGATCTGAGAAAAGAAAAACTGGAATAGAAAATCCGAAATATGAGTAGAAACTAGGGGTGTGCGTAAACCAACCCGGACCGCGCCGGACCAAATTGAAATATAGGATTTTTTTCGAGTTTTATAATTACAACGATCCGGTCCAATCTGAAAAATTTTGGATCGTTACTATTCGGTCTGGTCTATCGTCCGACTCAAAAAAAATGCCTAAAAACTGGACCGGACCTAACTATACATGAGTTTGTTATATTTTGGGCCTATATATTTTGGTATCAAGACTTTTAAAATTTAGGCCTATGTATTTTTATTTGTATGTATAGAATGCATTGGTCCATTAAAATGGGCTTTACATATATATAAATATGTTATGAAAAATGGGTTGAATAAGTGTGAAAATAGATAAAAAGTTCAAATTAAATTGGTCAAT
Source organism: Lonicera japonica (assembly GCA_021464415.1). Classification (NCBI taxonomy): domain Eukaryota; kingdom Viridiplantae; phylum Streptophyta; class Magnoliopsida; order Dipsacales; family Caprifoliaceae; genus Lonicera; species Lonicera japonica. The sequence goes on along the minus strand of CM038467.1, from coordinate 12,765,589 downwards.
TAAAAAAGCCCAGATCGGTTGGATCGATCGAAATCGGACCGTTTAAATTAGTCCGGTCCAATCCGTTCTTAGCTAACAATTCGGTCCGGTTCAGTCCCACAATTCCTTGGACCGAAGTGCTTGGTAGGGTCTGGTCCAATAATCAACGGTTCGGTTAACCGGACCGTGCACACCTTAGTAGAAACTGAAATCTGAAAATCTGAAATCTGAGAAAAGAAAAACTGGAATAAAAAATCTAAAATTTGAGTAAAAACAAGATCTGAATACGAATAAAAAAAACTGAGAAATGAGGTTAATAGTATCTTTGGGCTTAAAATCGAAATACTGAAATTTAGATAGTGTGCGATGCAGCTAATGGATTTTAGATGGGAGGACATCGTTTTGTTTGGTTGGATTTCTTACAAGATTACGATCACAAAAAGACGGCTAGATAATATGATGGGTGACATCAAGGTTTGGAGGTCCGGCAAACAACGATATACATTGCCCGCGACCGGTGAACAAAAAAGTGTGAAGATCTTACACCTCTAATACCATGTTAAAACATATAAAAGTAGAAAGAGAGATGAGATAAATTGTATATACTATTGATTGAATTGAATTACATAAAAAGAGGGCTTTATTTATAGAGTGAAATAACTAAACCAACAAGAAAAAAGAAACTAACCTAAATAAATAATAAAATATAAGAAAATATAATTTAACAACCATCAGAAATGTCATCGTATATAAAACGAAGACGGTGCATGCATGCATATTTATTCATCAACTTGCATATAATTAATATATACATATTCACTCCTTAATTTAATAATCATCCAAATACGTCTTAAACCCTCTGTACACACCCACGTAATTCAGATCCAATGACCCCAAATATAAACCATTGTTGTGCTCATGCACTTCAGTCACCAACGTTGTATCAAATTGTGGGCTTAAATCCATTGTTTCTAATATTTTCCCATTCCCACTTATCTTTTGCCCAATTAATCTCACACTTGGCGACGAAATGCTAACTGCCACCCAAAAGTCACCCTCAGTGTTCCTCCTTATCTTATCCGGAGTTCCTGAGAAATTCATCAAAATTTCAGATGTATTTGCTTTTGGTCCTTTCAAGTAAATTTTCCGAACTCTGGTTTTGAGGAGTTCTATGACAAGGATGAATGAGCCGTCTTCTGCTAAGTGCCACCCCAGTCGCCGCTGAAAGCCCATCGAATACTACACTCACTTGTTTAGTCCTTGACTCGTATTTTATTAGCCTTCCTGTTGTGTCATTGCTATTAACCAAATCTCCTGTTTGGCTGCAAATAAAATGTGATCACCCCAGGCCAAGTTATAAATTAACATTAGACCCTCGATCCAAAAAAAAGTTATAAATTAACAAACATATATAGGTTTAAATTTCAAATTCAGAGATTCTCACATCTCTAATTAAACTATTAAGAAGCAAATAAGACGTTAACCTCTGGATTTTTTACGCAATAAACAATTTATAACACCTACTTGAGTACGTACAACAAAAAAAGGGACCCCAAATATGAAAATTTCGTTTATGCATTTTTTTTAATGTACCTCAGATTGTAAACAGCACTTGCGTCAGTGAAGTAGACATCTCCGGTGGATTGGTCGACCTCGAGAGCATCAGGCAAACGAAAGGCTACCCCTCCTGCACTCGTGGCGAGCTGTTTTGCCACTTGCTCACCTGGCACAATCACGACTAGACCGTAGATTGAATCGGCTATGAATAGCTCACCTGTTTGGTCATAGAATCCCAAGCCTGATGGCTTACCGCAAATGGTTGCCAGCTCAACGCTATTAGTGCCATCGCAAAGTGTTTTGTTCCTGAATCAATTCACATAAATCATGACTTTACCAGAGTATAGTATTGTTTTATTACTACTAGTTTCAAAATTAATTACCTAATTGGAGAGGTTTGGCCATATTCGACAAAATCAGGTTTATAACTTAGGTACTTGAGGATTCTACCGTCACCTACGCCGGTGTAGGGTCCGTGCCCTCCGGAATCGAACGCGAAGGCAAGAGGACCAGGTACCGAAGGCAAAGGGAGCCTTCTTAAATAGGCACATAGAATGAGAGAAGGGAAGGAAGAGAAGAGGATTAAAATGGAGAGGACGGACATAGTTTTGTGAGTTAAGGTCATGTTTGGATAGTGATGAGGAATCTGTGTTGGACCAAGTTGTATTTTATGTGCAAAATGGAAACAGCGTGACGAGGACATTTCCTTTTTAGGCACAATGTCGCTGTGATCAGTACGTAATATATGGTCCTAGTGGATGGTGTACCATGAGTGAGCCAACTACTTTTATGTAGTTTTTGAGTATGTTAGTATTGTATTAATTAATTAATTGCTTTCGAGTAAAACGGATTTCGTAATTGCTTAGCTTTAAACTTTACCAAATGTGCGTCTTAAAAATCTATATGTGCAAGCAAAGCAAGGTTAATTCATTAGTAATACAATTATAACATCAAGTTTTAAATTTTCAATAGTGCGTGACTAATTAATAAAACTTGAACACCAAACAAATGGTTTGGTGACAATAAATTTTATCAATGAACCAATTAATACTAGCTTGTTTATTAAATATATATATACCCGTTTTATTTTAGCAAATGCATATACTTCTATGTCTAGTTACGTAAAAGCAAGCGGCACACTAACTAGCTGGCAATTAAGACACCAAAAGAAACTCTTAGTTATATATTGCATCTTCAGAGTACGTTGTTTGCTGATCAAGTAAGCTGACAATAATAATACAACAGACAATTTTACGTTATAAAATTGTATATTCACAAGTCTCTAGCTAGCTTTTAATTTTTCAGTAGGATATTAAACTACTTTTTTCCAGTAAATCCACACCGACGGCGGGCACATTAATTAGGCGGAGACCAATTAGAAGCGCATTTGTACTTGGTTCTACAGAGTTCTTAATTGGGACTTAATTTGGCTGCACGGCCGTAAGAGTGACACTAAATTTGACGAACATACGTACCTCATGCATGCATGTTGTATTCAGTGGAATTTTAAACCTCGAGTGGATCCCAGGTTAGGGTCAGTCTTGCCGTCACAAAATGCCTTTGTCCGGAAACAAACGAACATGATCTGCAGCATTTAATTCCCTAATGTTACACTAATCAATATATTTAATCAAATTCTAAGTCCAAACTATACGGTAAATATATAGTTAATTAGCATTCTGTGATTGAGTGTGTAGGTAATACATTTAGTCAAATAAATTGATCATTGTTAATATCGATCATTATGTACATGAAAATACACGTACCGTAAATAGTTAATTAACTGTATATGCATTGAATTTTTATGATTTTTTATGTAGTATGAAAATACTTGTTACACGAACCATCAACTGTAATTCAATAGTCATAGTATTAAAATTAGCAATAAGTTCAACTAGAAGCTTTCGAGTCGATTCTTGACATCTTGCCATCTGTAAGGAAAAAGTCGGCCAACTAATTAATTGTGAGGTTTTTTATACCTAACTACTCGGTCATTGTTGGCACTTGTGTAAGGTCCTTCACTGGTACGGTCAAAGGCAAAGGCTCAGTCCACTTAATTGTTGGCATTGGAAATATCTATTAGAGGACAACGAAAGAAAATGATGAAAATGCAATGCATTTGCGGTACGTGGGCCATATAGTTTTGCAGCTGAAATGCATTTGATTGGCACTTTCTACAGTCACATTTTATTAGGTTGCAGTTATTATGAGTTGCAATACATATTTTCATCAAATACGCTTGGTTCGTACGTACTTTATTTTGATTTCAAAATCCATGCTGGCGCAGAAAATGAGAAAATACGCTGCATACTTTGGGGTCGATGATTTAAAATTTTAAACGGTGTAAAGCAATGATATAGAAGATTAGAAGATTGTGGGGTTAATTGATTTTGAGTTAAATACTAGATCAATTTTAAAGTTGCTTATTTTGTAACACAGTAAGTCAAACAAACAGTCACAAATAATCTACCTCACCACATAATACTTGATTATGTGGTTAACTAGACAGGCGGAGGAAATTATTTTTTCAAAGATTACTTGGTTGATGTGCAAAAAGGGGCGCTATAAGAAAATTAACCTTTTATGGCATTTATTTTAGCGGCACTATAAATAAATGTTGAGAAAAAAGTTTTTCCGACACGTTTGAACAAATTGCTAGGACTCTAGGAGTTTATAGCATTTTGCACTAAATACCGGAAATATATGGCATTTCATAATAACTATTGTAAATTTACTACATTTTCCAACAGGTGCCAGCAATGACACTTTACTCGGCATTTTGCGTAAAACGTTGTGAATTTATGACATTTATATCAAATATAGTAAATTTATGGCACTCTCCAACAAGTGCGGGTAATGTTCATTACTTTATGGACATTACGTATCCAACATAAGAAAAATTTGGCGTTTTATGCCACATGTTAAAAGTTTATGATAGAAAAGTAGCAAAAAAAATTATTCCACGAAAATAGAGTATTTTTTTTAATTTGATAATATTAAAATTATTCCACATGCATCACTTGTATCGAAGTGAAAAAATGTTCAACATACTATTCTACGTCATTATTTATTTTCAATTATATATCTTAGAACTAGATTGAATTCTTTCAAAAAAATAACTTCAATTCAAAATAAAGAAAAAGTTTAAAAAAAAATCTCATAAAATTTGAAACATATACATAAAAGTTCCTCAAAAACTAAACCAATGAATTACTTTATATAAGATTTTTTTTCTTTTTTTTAACTTTAACGGTGCCAATAGTCAAGGGCGAAAACGCAATAAAAATAATTTAGTTCACGCCTCTAATTGTATTTTTGTTGATAATAATAATAATAATAATAATAATAATAATAATAATAATAATAATAATAATAATAATAATAATAATACATAATGATAAGATATTAAAAAAAAAGTTACAATGAATAATGAACGAGTATTTTGACGCAACAATTACGGAGTGAGAAATAAGGTCGAGAATTAAGAAATTCGCGTAGGTGAACATTGTCTTTAAGGTACTTAAACAAATGCTAAGAAAAATGCTGCAAAATGTTTCAAGGACATTATGCTAATGTCGAGAAAAGTTAATTGTTTCTTAGTGGGGATCGGCAATATCTAGTTTTAATAGATGTTATACCAATTACACCACCAACGACCATTATATTTTTAACATATCAAGCAATTAAGTGTTTTGGATCAAAACTTTGGGCCATTTTAAATTACTCTTGTACTGGTCGAGCAAAGGTGTCGAGACCATAGCTAGGGCTTAATGAACGGACCTAGCTAGTCATGCACACTCAATGTAAAAATTGTGCTAATATGCTTCTTGGAAGCATGTGTCCCCGTTCTATTAAACAAACATGCATAAAAAATTAAATTAATCTGCAGAAAAAGGACAGATTCAATCTTGGATAAACCGTTCAGATCCAAAATAAAGTCAACACTTGTTGGCCATAATAAGTTACTTGCAGAGACTTGCGCTTAAAGAGATTCTACAAAAATAATGACATATTTATTAATTCATTCATCGCCGGTACTCCCCAGCAGCAAATTAGTTGTCTTCCAAATGCTTCTTAAACCCTTTGTACACCCCCACATAGTTAAGGTCCAACGACCCCAAATATAAACCATTATTGAACTCATGCACTTCAGTCACCAACGTTGTGTTAAATTGCGGGCTAAAATTCACTGTTTTCAAAAGTTTTCCGCATCCACTTATCTTTTGCCCAAGTAATTGCACATTTGGCGACGAAATGCTAACCGCCACCCAAAAGTCACCCGCAATGTTCCTCCTTATCTTATCCGGACTTCCTGTGAATGTCAACAAAATTTCAGATGTATTTTTCTTTGGCCCTTTCAACCAAATTTTTCGGACTTGGGTCTTAAGGAGTTCAATGACGAGGATGAAAGAGCCGTCCTCACTAATTGCAGTACCGCTCGCTCCTGCAAGCCCATCGAGTACAACACTGACTTGTTTTGTCTTTGGGTCGTATTTTATTAGCCTTCCGCTTGTATCGTTGCTAGTAACCAAATCACCTGTTTGGCTGCAAATAAAATGTGACCCAAATTATAAATAAAACTAGATTACCCTGTATACAATTTGAAGTATAATTTTAGATTGCTTTAGTACTAGTAAAAGTTCAGTCTCCATAGTAAATATGTGCTCGCTTTATATAACATTATAGACATAACTAATCTGAAATTTTTGTTTACGCATTTTCTGTAAAGTACCTAAGATTGTATAGGCCGCTTAAGTCAGTGAAATAGACATCTCCGGTGGATTGGTCGACATCCAGTGCGTCAGGCAAACGAAAGGCGACCCCACCTGCACTTTTGGCAAGCTGTTTTCCAACGCCACCACCTGGGGGAATCATGACCAGACCGTAGATAGAATCAGCGATGAATAGCTCACCTGTTTTGTCGTAGAATCCCAAGCCCGATGGCTTACCGCAAATGGTTGCAAGGTCGACACTGTTAGTGCCATCACAAAGTGTCTTGTTCCTGAATCAAATTTCAAGCATGTAGAAAACTAGAGAGAAATGAAAGATTATTGATTTCATTGATATATTGTGTGTCTATTACAATGGGAAATGCTCTATATTTATACAAGTAAAAGAAGGAAACATGAGTGCCTAAAAACATGGAAGAAAACATGGAGGAGACAAGGAGTGAAACATGGAGAAGAAAAGGGAAAAGGAGAATAAAGGAATAAAGGAAAAAACTTTCTAATATTCTAACACTAATATTCTAACACCCCCCCTCAAACTCAAGGTGGCATATGGGATGTCATCTTGAGTTTGCAGAGCATGTCTTGAAAGATGAGGAATGCTGGGTAAGTATTATTTGGCAAGGGAGGTCCAGTTTTAATTGTTCGATATGGTTGTTAATTGTCTGGCACGATTGCCATCCGGGGCGAGTCCGACACGTCATGGATGCCGTTTGGGGTGAAATCTGAAGGCTGGATTTGATATGATTGACGTTCGGGGAGAGATTGCCATCCGGGGCGAGGTCCGACACGTAATGGATGCCGTTTGGGGTGAAATCTGACACGGCTGGATTTGATATGATTGACGTCCGGGGAGAGATCCGACATGGCTGAAGGCCGGCATGAATATATGTTTATTTCCCCCTCAAACTCAAGGTGGTACGAAAAGACCAACTTGAGTTTGACAATAGATGATGGAAATATAAAGATTTTTTTTTTTTTTTTTATTGGTGTTAGACAGTGGGATTTGGTGAAGATTTGATGGTGATAAAGGTTTCGATGGTGAATGGCCGGTAGAGGAAAGGAGGAACAATGATGTTTTAGATGATAATAGTGGATGATGAACAGAAAAACAGAAAAGTTCTGGGGTGGAAATGGAAAAATCAGAAAGTTCTGGGGTAGAAATAGAAAAATCAAAAAGTTCTGGGGTGGAAATGGAAAATCAAAAAGTTCTGGGGTAGAAATAGAAAAATCAAAAAGTTCTGGGGTGGAAATGGAAATATCAGAAAGTTCTGGGGTGGAAATAAAAATCTAAAAGTTGTAGGGCCAAATTATAAATATCAAAAACTTCAGGGGTCAAAATGCAAATAATACAAACTATTCTTTTGGCGTTGGAATCGTCTTTTCAAGACGAAGAGGATGGGTATGGATTGATATGGATTGGATATAGTTTTTCTTAGGCTGGTTTGAGCAGTGGGATGGTTTTGTAGATGATTTAGTAATGGTGGATTAGCAGTGGGTTAGTTTGTGGGTTGATTGGAAAAGGAGGATGAGAAATGGAGAAGGAGAAGAAATGTTGTTATTGATTTAATTGATTTTGGATTGATCGTGGACAGGTGAGTCGGCGAGGAAGCGACGAGGCAGCGAGAATTGTGTTATTGGCTATTCCGGCGGGCGACAAGATGTATCGCCCGAGCACGGCGGAAAGTCGAGAGGATCTTACACCTCTGATACCAGTGAAAACTAGAGAGAAATGAAAGATTATTGATTTCATTGATATATTGTGTGTCTATTACAATGGGAAATGCTCTATATTTATACAAGTAAAAGAAGGAAACATGAGTGCCTAAAAACATGGAAGAAAACATGGAGGAGACAAGGAGTGAAACATGGAGAAGAAAAGGGAAAAGGAGAATAAAGGAATAAAGGAAAAAACTTTCTAATATTCTAACACTAATATTCTAACAAAGCAAAACAAAATCATAATTAATCATCCCAATTAACGTCTTAATTTTGTTTCATTTGGCTACGCCTATTGCCAAATTAGTTATAACTTTGTTAGAGCATATATAGTAATATATAGTATATATATTTTGACAGCTGAACAGACATAATTTTAAAGTTCACCTAATTGGAGAGGTGTAACCATATTCGACAAAACCCGTTTTAGATCCGAGGTACTTGATGATTCTTCCATCACCTACGCCGGTGTAGGGACCAGCACCTTTGGAGTTGAAGGCGAAGGCAAGAGGACCGGTAACTGATGGCAGTGGGAGGCTTCTTAATTTTGAGGCACAAAGAATGAGAGAAGGGAAAGAGGAGATGAGGATAAAAATGGAGAGAATGGACGTAGTTTTGGAAGTGAAGGCCATGTTTGGATGATGAGGAATAATAGGATACTGCTGGGCGAAATTGTATTTATTTATAGGGAAGAAGGAAACAGCGTGATGAGGACATGCATACACACACACATATATATATATATATATATATTGTTTGAGGCGCAAGGCCGCTGTAGTACGTTGGCGGATCGCGTTTAATTCTCATGCATGCGTGACTCAGCAACTTTTCTTTTATCACGATTCTATTTCCATTGAGAAATAATGTTCAGTTCTACTCACACCTTTTATTTGGTCTTTGAGAATTGAGTAAGGATATATTATTCAGTTATTGAGAATCGAGTATAATTCTATTACTCAGTACTTAGGGGTCAGGTAAAACATTTTCAAACTTATACTCGACTCTCAAGAATCGAATAACAAACTCTTATTCAGTATTTAAGAATCGAATGAAAAGTAGGAGTGAAACCAAGCTTTATTGCACCCTTAATTATTGGATATATTATTCTTGTTTGGTGCATGTTACAATATATTTCTCATTTTCTATTCAAAAAATTTGCTGTTTGATGTTACGATATTAAACATATTTTGCACGAGATTCCTTGCATCAATTCATTTATGCTTCCCTATAATTTATTTATTTTAATTTGTTCTAATCCGCTACATGTACAAGTACAAGACTAGTTATAGCTAAGATTGACACAATGATTAAATGTTAACTTTTGAGCCAAATGAAATTCGATTATTGGAATGGTGCATGGTTAAATGAGTTGTGATATATAGCATTGTGTTTCAAAAAATAAAATACTTTAGTAAAATAAATTGTATAATTGTTTTTATAAACTAAGTTCGTGGTTGTTGTATATTTTTAAGTTGGAGTAGTTGAAATAATTACAAGAAAATAAAACTAAGTTGAGATAATCTTGACCAATTAAGTTATGTATATATATATAAATATTTGGCCAGTACGTTTTATTTGCAAATTGCAATTTTGAAAGACGTGCATGACGACTGGCTCTCGAAAAATGATAACTCGTTCTTAATATGAATATATATATATATATATATATATATATAATCCAATATTAATATTAATATTAATAGTTAGCAACGAGAACACGTGAAAATGGTTCCTCGCTCTTTTACGTCATCGCGCTAGATAACGCAAAACTTTATTAAAGGGTGGGACTATTGCCACCCCCCATATTACTCCGTAACATTCTCACTCTGACTTGGTGCAATAGGACCGAGTATGTGTACATTGATTCGGTGCAATAGGGCCGAATATGTGCACATTATTCGGTCCCATATGGCCAAGTTAGTGTATTTTTTTATTCTCAATAGTAATTCGGCTCTATTGCACCGAGTAAATGATCATATACTCGGCCCAAATACACCGAGTCAAATGTAGGAAGTGTTACGAAGAGATATGGGGTGTGGTAATAGCCCCACCCTTATTAAAGAGCATTATTGGTTGTGCACTACTTCCTACGTTTACTTTAGCACTCAATATAGATTAACTAATATACAGTCAAAATATACAAAAAATATACAATGCAATATATTTAATTAAGAATAAACTATCTTAATGACCTTTAAATCATTGATATTATTCTACTTTGACTTTTAATTAAAATTTTGCCTCATTAAAATACTTAAACTATTGATTGAGTTACAAATTGACCCTTCCATTTAATTTATCTGTTAACTTTGACATAATTTCTTTTTCCTCCATTTTTAGAAGGGCAAAATGGTTATATTGAGCTAAATTTTTTACTTTTGGGTTAAATCTTTGTAGACAAACACACATATATAGCTATAGACACATGTATATATATACACATTGATTTCAATTTCAATTTTCGGGTTAAATCTTTGTATTGATTTTTGGGTTAAATCTTGATTTAGTTTATGAGTTAAAATTTTGATTTTGGGGTTAAATATTTGTATGCAAACAAACACACACACACATATATGGGGGGAGGTGGTGGTGATGGTAGTGTAGTGGGCGGAGATGGTGAGGGTGATGGGAAGGCGGCGACGGTGAGGGTGGGAAGGTGGAGGTGGAAGAGAGAAAAGAGGAGGGTGCAAGAGATGGTGGTGGTAATGGTGCTGCTGGTGGTGGTGGTGGTGGTGGTGGTGGAGGAGGTGGCCGAAGGTTATAGTGGCGGGAAGGTTAAAGCGACAATGGTGAAAGTGACGGTGGTAGGAGGGGGACGCATGGTGTGGGGAGGTAGAAATGGGTCTCTCTCTTCTCTTGTTTTTTTTGTAATTAATTATAATAATTTAAATGGTGGATTTTCATCAATAGTGATGGTGGATTTTCTCTCTACAAATGTGGGAAGTGGGTGGAAATGGAAGGAAATCAAAATTTTAGCTCAATATGACCATTTTGCTTTTTTAAAAATAAAGGGTAAAGAAATTCCATCCAAGTTAATAGATAAATTGGACAGAATGGCCAATTTGGAAATCGATCAATAGTTTAAGTATTTAAATGAAGCAAAATTTTGTTTAAGGGCCAAAGTGGGATAATATCAATAGTTTAAGGGTCATTAGAATAATTTACTCTTTAATTAATATACGGACAAAAATACAACGAATTATATTGGACATTAATTAATACACAATACACTAATATTATGTTATGATTACTAATATGACTCTAAACGAGTATTCTAAATTTCAATTTGATTTTTCGGACACTTTTAATATATATATATTATGTGACGCTTAAACTCTATTTGATAGTAATATGACATATGTTAAGAAAAATAATTGATTTGTGTGAAAAGTTGAAAAATAAGTTGAGGCACGTAGTGAGATTAACTTTTACTTTTTGATTTTTTATGTGATTTTTTGTTTCTTTGTGGAGTGAGTAAGAAATTTTTTTCACAAAAATAAAGAATGATCGAAGACTTATACTCATAAAAACTTGTATGAGATGGAGAACATCCGACGACATATCTTAACTTATTTTTCAACCTCTCACACTAATTACTTGTTTTTTATATTTTGTTCTATGTTGCTATCAAACGGAATATTAATGTATATATGTAATGATTTTGAAATGTTAAAATATGAAATTAGAATGATACTAGCTATACTATTGTACTAGTTGTTGATGATGGTTGGTTCAAACTATTATCCATACTGAAAAAATATAGAACTCAACATGAGTTTATAAGATGGAGAGCGTCACCCCATAGTAATGAGTCATTTAAAGATAAGACTGTACACTTGTAATAGAAGAAGATAAAAAAGCAGACAAAGCAAAGAGACTTTTGTCGATTGGACTTTTCATGAGATAATTCTGATTTTTGAAACCCCTGAACTCCTAAAGGATGAAAAAAAGAAAGGAGTAATGTAAATATTAAATTAGTTAATAAAATATACAATTAATAGATATTAATTAAATGAATACATTTAATACAAATTAATGACATATTAAATGGATATTAAATTAATTAATGAAATATATACAATTAATGCATATTAATTAAATGAATACATTTAATATAAACTAATGACATATTAAATGTAAGAACTTCCTCCATAATATTATTATGTAATAGATTTATCTCCAATTTGCATTCAACTAGTACAACTTTATAACCACAATTAAACCTGAGATTACGATAACCCCTTTTATCATATTTTAGTTATAAAAGCATGTTTAGAGTTTGAATCTCGTCATCTCCCCCCTTCTTGTGGTCGAGACACCCCTAAGATGATCTATCGAATGTTTAGAGTTACCAAATAAATATTAGAGTGAGCAACAAAATATTATTTTCATTTTTGTAGCCATCAATTTTCAGTAATATTCATTTGGTTTATGACTACATGTTATTTTCATTAAAATAACTATTATGTCTATATAGGGGTGTTCAAAAACCGAACCGGACCGCCAAACCAAATAAACTGGACCGAAAAATGAACCGATTTGAACCAGACCATTTGAATTCGGTCCGGTCCGGTCCTTACACTAATGATATAGCATACACTTTAATTAATATTAAATATCCTTCTACACAACAAATATTAAATATAAAAAAAAAACACTGAAATAAGACACACCCGTGAATATATTTATTATTAATTGATCAACTAAAACCTCTCTCACTTACACTTTGTCATGACAAATACTTGTGCATAGCACCTTTCAACATCACTTGTAGTAAGCACTAAGTATGGCCACTAGCTTGTTTTTGTAATGCAGAACTGCTTTGTCAATTTTATTAGGTCATGTGAATATGGGCTTTTGCTCACCTAATTGTTGTGAAAAATGAGTAATTGATAAATAGATTTAATATATATATATAGTATTGAAAATGGGCTGAATATGTGTTAAAAAAATAGCTAATAAGCCCAAATAAATTGGACCCGTTAAAAAAGTCCAACCCGGTTGGATAGATTGAAACCGGACCATTTAAATTGGTCTAGTCCGGTCTAATCTGAGTGGTAATTCAGTCCAGTCCGGTCCAGTCCATGAATTTGTAGGACCGAAGTTAGCGGTTCGGTCCGGTCCAAAGCTAACCGGTCCGGTTAACCGGACCGTGCACACCCCCATGTCTATAACATGATAGCCTAACTCTATGTATAATCTTATAAAATAGAAGTCACTAAATTTAGTTAAGATGCTAAATTTTGATTGTTTTCTTTTTTTGTTCATGCGTTTAGTTTTTTTAATAAAAGAAATTGTATGGAACTCAAACATGCAAACTTTGTTGGAAAATAATGCCTTACCTTTAGGTTACTTCTTCAATTTTTGAAAATTTTACATTTCAAATTATATCCGCGAGCATCAAAGCGATGTGTGCTTGATTATCTAATATATATATACATAAAGAAAATTTATTCGGACTCATTCTTTCTTTTTAGTTGTCTCTAAATACACCGTTTTATTAATACAATCCGTTACTTAAGCAACTATTGTTGAATTTTAATTTTATAATAAGAATTTTTATAAGAAGAGAAAAGAAACAAAAAAAACATAGCTGGGTAGGAAGCCTTTTCATAAGGACCTAACTTTATAATTTCTTTCGCGTTCTTTTTTTTTTTTTTTGAGTTGATTTCTTTCGCGTTAGTGTAGTCGCGCCCTAACGTTCTAATAAATCAATGTAACAACCTGTATTCGATTTGGGCCCAAAAAGGATTCTTGAAATTTGGGCTGAACAATTTTATTGACAGACATTTGGACACCCCTTAAAATGAACAAAAGAATTGACTGTATTTGGACTCAAAGACCCGGCTTTTATTAAGTTTAGATTGTGTTTCGTTTGTTAAAAACTCGATAAAATAAATTACTTTTAATGTAAATAAGTTCTTCATATAAATTAAATGTTTTGTGGGTGCTTGATTTGTAGTAGTGGTGGATGACTGGATGAAAACTCAACTGACTATTTTTTAGGTCTCGTTCGGTTTGAATTTTGAAAATAAAATAGTGATTTTAAATTCTTAAAAAATAAATTTTCTTGATATCTAGGATGTCTTGCCAATATTTGATTATGATAAAAATTCTTCTTTCATATAACGTCCCGAACTATTGCTATATATTTGGTCCAAACGAGAATAAGAATGAAATACGTGTGAATTATCAAAATATTTTTCTTTTTATAAAATTAAAAGACAAGTCTTGATAATTTTACAAATGTAAAATTTAAGATTTTATTGTTAAAAACTGAAAAAAGTTGTTGTATTTATTTAATAATAAAATAAAATAAAAAAACTAATAATAATAATAATAAAGAAAAGTTTGATAATAAAAAAATATTTTTTTTATGTTAAAATGTATATAAATGAAAAAAAAAAGGTTTTTTTTGGTAAAAGGGATATTTTGGTCTTAAGAATAAATCTTAGGAAAAACTTAAAAAGATAATACCTAAAGTAATACTCTAGTCCTATCCATTTAAGAGGGAGAACTTTGATAGTACGTTTGACGCGCCGGATAAAGAGATAGGATAACGGCCGAATATGATAAGTGTCGGAATTAGTTGAATAAGAATTATGTGGGATATGATAAGATGGGAAAAGAATCAGTCGGATAAGGATTAAGCGGAATTGGACAAGACAATAACTAGTCGGATAAAGATTTAATAAACTTTGCATTTGATAAAATTACGAATTACAAGTCTGGATATTATATAACACAACTCACTTTGGTTATAAACATATATGTAATTTTAATTGTTGTCCACAAAAATAATTTTTTTTGCTAATGCAATTTCCCTATTTATAAATAAGTTTTGTCAAAAACTATTCTTGGAGAAAAGTTATATATTACATACAATATTTACGAAATAAGCATTAATAATAGTTTCAAATTCTAATGTAACTTTTTTTTATATATAACTAAAGTTTCTTAAAAATACCTTCATTTAATAAAAGAAAAAGAAAAATATCATATTATACAAGAAATGAATTTTATTAATAGAGTTATTGTGATTTTGGATAGTTGTAATTTTTTATTAATCAATTTTATTATTTAAAGGGTGTAAATAAGATCGAAATAAATAAATAAATAAATAAATTTTTTTTTATTAGATTTGTTATCCGACAACTACGGGATAAAATAATATCACGTATAGAAGTGGTATAGTTTAGTCAGGTTCTAATGAGACATGTATTGGTATGGAACTTTTTTTCTGTTTGAATCGTATTCCCACCGGTGTCGATCTTACTCATAGATTAGGGGATCCCGTTGGCGGATAAGTTAGGTATTTCAACCATCAGTACACAAAAGATCGAACAAATTGCAAAGAGTGTAGAAACTTAGCCATTTCTAACTTTACTAAGATGGCCAAGTGTCGGGTCTTTTATTTGATAATATTACATATAAAATACTAGTTGTTAATTTCAAGGCCTATACACACCCACATAGCCAACATACAAAGACCCCAAGTACAATGCACCTTTATACTCTTGGACCTCTGTGATCAAAGAAGAATTGAATTCTGGACTAAACGTCAGCGTTTCCAAAACATTCCCAAACCCATCAATTCTTTGTCCATTGAGTGCTAAACTTGGTGTTTGTACAGTTACTGCCACCCAAAAATCCCCTAATATTGTCCTCTTTATCTTATCTGGACTTCCTGTGAGATTTAACAAAATTTCTGAAGTATTTGCTTTTGGACCATTTAACCAATATTTTTGAACTCTAGCATTCACAAATTCTGTCACAAGGAGAAAAGACCTGTCTTTACTAAGTGCAACCCCAGATGCCCCTGCAAGTCCACTTAGCAATACTGTTACATTTCTTGTCCGTCCATCGTATTTTAGCAACCTTCCCGTTGCATCACGTGTAGAAGTTAACTAGTCAATCTGACTGCCAGTATTGAAATTAGAGCAAAATTAATAATTATGAACCTAAAAGTGGTATGACTTTAATTTAGATTAAATATATATGTAAGAGGAAGATACTTACTTAATCCCGTATGTTGCACTTGCGTCTGTAAAGTAGACATTGCCGGTAAACTGGTCAACCTCAAGACCGTCTGGGAAACGAAAAGGCACCCCATTTGCGCTTGTGGCTAGTTGAGTTGCAAGCCCACCATTGGGTCCAACTACAACGAGTCCGTAAAAGGCGTCGACGACAAAAAGCTCACCTGTGAGATCGTAAAATCCCAAACCTAGCTGCCTCCCACAAGTCGGTCCAAGGGTGGCTGTGTTATTTGTGCCATCACAAATTGCTCTGGTCCTGAAGGAAATTTCCAATGAATAATTCTACGTCACACGAATTATTTGAAAGTATTGGTTCATTTTAAAAGGAAACATTTGTCAAATGAAGTTTTTGATGAATAGGGTAATTTGCAATTGTATTACGTACCTGTTTGGAGAGGTAAAACCGTATTCGACGAAACCAATATTTGGACCTCTATATTTGAGAATTCGACCATCGGCGACTGTGGTGTAGGGTCCGCCACCTAGCAAGTCGAATGCAAAGGACTCGGGGCCGGGTGAGGGAAGTGGGAGTTTTTGTAGTGATGGGGCAGAATGAATTGCACGAGGAAATGAGAAGAAAAGGGTGAAAATGTAGAGCATGGCCATCGCCATAGTCATAGTCATATTTTTTGGATGAGGAGGAGGATCCATTTATGTTAGAATTTATTTATAGGCTTAATAGAACAATACATCAATATATGTAGACAAGTTGCAAGCAAAATTGATATTGTTAGGCAGAAATTAGAGAGAGAGAGAGGACCAGTTTAGACACTAGCTAGGGGAAAATGCTTTTGTATTGAGGATGAGTAAAATCTACGACTCTCTGCATCCGTTGACATAAAACATGTAGCTAGGATGTGATTGCCCAACTATTAATATTAAATTTGGAGAATTTGTTTAACACACATCGATCACATCTCCAATCTTCTTTTTCTTTACTTTTGTTTTTTTTTCAAACTAAAAACTGTTTGTGGTGAAGTATGTTACAAATTTGTGTAAAACAAGTCAATTTTATTCACGGATGAAGAGTTGATTTCTTACTTGAAATTCTGTTTTAAAAAAAAAATTCTGATTTCATAACATGATACTTTACCATACACCAGATGAATGACTCATCTTTAATATTTATTTATTTTTGGCTCTTTTTTGCTGTCACGTTAGTTTAATTTTATACAAACTTTTTAGTATATTTGGTATATGTTTATCGTCTTTCATCGTGTCAATTTTTTGTATATCTGAATTCACGAGTAATACAATTTTTTCTTTCAAATAAGGGCCTATTTATTAGTTGTGTTTTAAAATGAAGGTTTTGACTAAAATTTTATTTTGTGCAAACTTAATTTTGCAATCCAAAACATTTGATGCAAATTTGATTTGCTTGATGTCTTTGTATTCTTTAACATGTGTATCCTTATATTTCACTCATAAAATTCTAAAACAACGTTAAATAGACCCAAAAACATAGCAACATTTTAGAAAATAAGGAGTACAAACTTAATTTTGCATAGCCCCAAAAAATTATTATGTGTATTTTATTAATAAATAAGTTTTAAATATGTAATTTGTTAAAATTATTCTAAATTATTATCAATTAAACACTTATTTATGATAATATACTAAAAAAATTGTAGTACAAACTTAATTTTGTACGATTTTATAAAAAAAATTACAATTTAAAAATTTATTAGAAAGTTAACTTTACATTCCTTTTAAAGTTTGTATCAAATATAAGCCTTTAATTTATAAAAATATTATTCTCTGTTTTTTTTTACAATTTTTTTAAAAAAAATTTCATTTTTTAATAACCCGAAAAAAAATGAAAGAACGAAAAAGAAAAGAACATTATTTTCCATATAAAATCTCTTGATCGAAAAGGTCAAACTTAAAGCCCATCGTAGAAAAAAAAACCATAAAGCCCGAGACAAATAGACCAGGCCCAAAGTGCGATTACAAAGCATAGAAATTCATGTGGTAGCCACGCCCGTGTGGGAAGCAAACCTCTCTCAATCACCATCAACATCACATAAAAAAGCATCATCAAAAATCACAAAACCCTAGTCGCTCACCGCCCATCACATAAACCCTAAAAAAAAAAAAACTCATTTTTCTTCTTCGTCTTCTTGTAATCCATTTTACAGAGAGAGAGAGAGAGAGATGGGAGGAAGCGATAGTGAAGTAGAGAAGTCGGCTCACAAGGAGAAGGATAAGAAGAAGGTGGTAGCTTTAGCCCCAATTGCTAAGCCCCTCGCAGGCAAGAAGCTCTCCAAACGTACCCTCAAGCTCGTTCGCCGAGGTGTATATTTATTTATGCATTTGTTTATGTGTGTCTTTTAATTTTTTATTTTTTATTTTTAATATGTTTGGGGTCCTGTTTTTGTTTAAGCCGCGGAGAATAAATGCTTGAAGAGAGGAGTTAAGGAGGTGGTTAAAAGCATCCGCCGCGGTAACAAAGGGTTAGTACTACTCACTGCCCCTACTTATTTGTTCATCGTCGATTTTGATATATTTTGACTAATTACTAGTTGTTACTTGTTGATTGATTAAAAATGATTCTTTATTTTCATAAACTCATTTCTTATCTTGATCTCAGCAAAGTTGGTTCTTCTAGTAGTACATATTTAGAATAACTACCAGTTTTGTTGGATTGGTTTTAGTTGGAGTGTTTTGAAACCCGAGAATACCGAAAACTAGATATTGGAGCCAATGATCACTCTAAATCAACAGAACGTGGCTGAATACTTATTCTCCAAGTTGGTAGTGTGAAAGTTTTTGATGTCTAGAGTTAAGGAGATTTGAATACCAATTATTTAGTTGAAAAAAGAAGTCCCATTGAAAGATGTTATTGGCATGAATGTGAAGTTTGTTTGCAACTGATTTGGAATGGAGAGACCTTGTCATTTTGTTTATCTTTGAACTTGTTTTGGTTATGTTTGAAATGAATTTTATTGTAAAAGTTCTTGCTTCTGGTGAATGCAGATTATGTATTTTGGCAGGGAACATCTCTCCAATTGATGTCATCACTCACGTTCCAATTTTATGTGAAGAGGCTGAGATACCCTACATTTATGTCACCTCAAAAGAAGTAGGTGTTTTGTACATTTATATTTTCTTGGTCATCTTTTACCGTTTGTTTTTTCTTGATTTGCATTTTTTATTTTATCTAATCATGATTGGACATCCTAATTACGCAAAAATTGCTGTGCTGTAAATTTAATTCAACAAAATAATATTTCACTTGGTTTGACCTGAGTCTTTCTCACATATTCTTTCGGAGTAAACTACACCAGAGGACACTATTGAGTTGTTTTAATTTTCCCACTAAATTATTAATTGTTCCAATTCACCCACTAAACTATTCAATTGTTTCAATTTAGCCACTAAAGTATTTGTTGTTTTTATTTACCTACTAAACTATTTAGTTGTTTCAATTTACCCCACTTAACTATGCAGTTGTTTCAATTTACCCATCAAACTGTCTGTGGTTAGAAAGAAAGGAGTTTTGCCTTCTTCTTTTTTTTGTGAGTTGTGCTTTTCATGTATACCCACTTAAAAACTTTAATGGTTTGCATTGCAATTTTTTGTTGATTTTTGTGAGGTTCTTTTCTTTCAACATTTGAATCCGATTTTCTCTCTCTTGGTTCTGTTGTCTTTATCAACAGTTGTTTTTGTTATCTCCATTAGAGTTCACTAATTTTTTGTAAAACTTGCTTTGTTAGTTATTTTGTTCTTTCCATATGACTTCTCATTTGACATGTGTGAACCATGATGGCATCAGAACAGCAATGTGCTTGCTAAACTATAATTTGTTTCAACTGTTTCTTTTTTGTATAAAGTAATTCTGGCTCACCTATAGATGCATCGTAACAGAAATAATGGAAGAAAGTTAGAATATGGTCAACTGAACAACTTGCTGTGGGTATTCTAGTTTCAATTCAATATAGTCTGCCACCCCTGCTAAATAAGAGTTCTGTTATGTATTATTATTGTTGTAAGAGGTATAATAGGCAGTCTTGTTGATAAATTGTTATGTGAAGAGAAATGATAAAGTGATTTGCTGTTTCAGGATTTGGCAAATGCAGGGGCAACGAGGAGGCCAACGTGCTGTGTACTGGTGCAAACCAAGCCTAGCAAGGGAGAAATTGCACAGGAAGAGCAAGAGAAGTTGAAAGAAGACTATGATCAAGTTGTATCCGATGTTTCTGAACTAGCTGCCTCCGTATTTTGAGTTTTATTTAACCTAACTATGCTGGTTTGTACTTTTCATTGTTGACATTATTTACAACATTTTGGCCGATGTGTGATATTTCTTCATGTGGTTTGTTATTAATATATATTAAACCATTGTCTGGATTCAGAGTATCACCATCTATTAGGGTTTATCTTTTGACAAAATCTTGCCTCTTCGATGGGTATTTATTTCAAGGAACCGTTTTGGGCATGTGTGGACGGTAAGCATAAAGGGATGTGCCACTCTTGTTAATTATTTTCACGAGACTAATACAAGTGAACGCCAAATTATCTAAACCACGGATGGGGTCTGACCCATTTAAAGTCAAATAAACAATTACTAGTCAAGCAGATTACAAAATATTCAAGTCATTGGTAACTCAAGTTCTCATAGCGTAGGCCAATGACAGTTGACTCTTGTTTGGTTGATGCTAGACCACTAGACTGACTCTTTCTCTAGGCCATCTAATTCCCTTTCAATTAAATGAACACTTTTCAACTGTTGCATCGAGGCTAATTTTGTATGCTACATAGCATCAAAAATTATATAGCAACCTTTACTTTTCCCTTTTGAGGTAGGAGCCAATGGGATCAATTGATCCTGATCCTTGTAAAGTGCCAGCTAATTTTATTTGTTTCAGTTAATTGAATTTGTTAAGAAGTCATACTAAAACACACAAAAATAAAAAAAGGTCGACAAAATTGGGCATTACACGTACATTAGTAGTCAGCAAAATTTCTGTCTTTCTCAAAAGCTTGAAATCAAGTATAGTATTGCCGACAGTATCAAAACCCTATTTTTCCAGGCTGAAATCTCTGATGCATACAGTCACAACGTTACTATACCGCCTTTTTAGTGAACAATACAACAAAGTGATACACCTATCCACTATTATGCTGCAAAAGAAGTACTTCAGCATAGCAGTTACTTCTGGGTTGAAAGGGTCCTGAACAAGTAGATACCCAAGCCCCCAATTGCCAAAGTCAGAATTAATGGCACGCCAATTGCTTCAGCATCTAAGGCCCTGACTGTACGGTCTGTTCTTCCTTGGCGGGATCTTTCTCCCCAGTACTCGCGTAGCAATGTATTCAGATTGTCTAATTGATGCATGATTTGGCGTTGCCCCCTCCCAATAAGTAATACCTGTTTAGGAAAATAAATTCATTCTAGAAATGAAGAGTCCATTTTGACTTTAACACATTTTTAAGAATGCACTAATTTCAACATAATCAATTATTAATATGGAAACTTGTTTGTTGGGTGAGATTTGATACATTATGTCCTGGAAAAGAATCTCAACTCTTGATTTGGGATAGAGGGAGAACATCTTTTCTAAAGTATTTGTTTTGGTAATTAACATCTATATGACTATTCTACTTACAACATCACATTGCTTCGTTGCTTAACTATTTTTCCTTTTAACTTTATTATTTCTTTTTATTTTTTGCTCAGAAGGAAATGAGATTTGCATTTTGTACCTCTTCAAGCATTGCAGACTCCCTTGCTAATTGGGAAGAAGAGGCGGAATGTGCTAGTTGTGATGCAGTCAGTGAACCATTGCCTAAGCCAGCAACGAACAGAGAGGTGGGTGCAGAGCTGTTGCAGCCTTCAGCCTGCAAAGGCAAATTCTGTTGGCTAACGGAAGCTTTCCTGAGAGAGAATTTTGAGTTTAGCTCTTCTATACGTGATGTGAACTCATCCATTCTCTCGTTTAGTGTGGAAATTTGTTCTGAAAGTTGAGTAATGACTCCCTGGAAGAATAGCAAAGACAAGTTGGTGAGAACCAGTTGGCATATTTAATGATAAGAAAGAAAGGGGGGGGGGGGACAAATAAAAAGCAAGGTCAAAGTAAAATTGAAGGGTGCAGTCATTGGCACTCCAAATGTTTTTTTGTGACACTTTTGTTGGATTATTTTGTGAATTAGGAAAAGAACCAAAGGTTTGAAGATAAATACTTTCCTTGGGAATTAGAAAAGAAACAATGAAATAGGAACATGTGCTTCAAGTTGCAATCAACACACCACGCATAAGAGAACAAGATTAGGCTACAATATTCTCTTTGGTGCACATTAATTAGGAGTAAATATGGCATTCATACAAATGGTTGGGATTCTAGCATTGTGGAGAAAGGATCATACCGTAATCCTTGGAAGGTTATCTCGAAAGGTTTGGTTCCTTTCAACACATTTATTCATCTCAAAGTGGGGAAGGGAGTTAGATTTCGATTTTGGGAAGATTCTTGGATTAGTGATAGGCCATTAGCTTCTATATTCCCTCGGTTATGCAATGTCTCTTGCAATAAAAATTGTTTGATATCCTCTTTAGCTTCATCGAATTCATCCAACATCCTTTCATGGGATTTGTCTTTTCGGCGGCTTTTCAATAAAATGGAAGCAGAGGAATTTTCGAGTCTAACGTCTATCGTAGTGATGCACCTCTACCTATAACAGTCCGGATAGGATAGAGTGGGTTGGGGATAAATTGGGATTTTTCTCTTGTAAGTCGTTCTTTTGAGTTATTAATGATTCTCAGGATGAAACTCTTTTGCGCCTCATAAACTGATTTGGAAAATGGGTATCCCTCCAAAAGTGAGACTTTTTCATGGTTGGCTGCTTGGATACTTGACACAAAGAAGGAAACCTTTCCTCTCGATTTCTCCATCTTGGTGCATCCTTTGCAAGTATGATAATGAGTCTAATAGCCACTTTATTACACTGCCAGTTTGCTCAGAGCATATGG
This sequence comes from Lonicera japonica, assembly GCA_021464415.1. Classification (NCBI taxonomy): domain Eukaryota; kingdom Viridiplantae; phylum Streptophyta; class Magnoliopsida; order Dipsacales; family Caprifoliaceae; genus Lonicera; species Lonicera japonica. The sequence continues at coordinate 12,742,604 of CM038467.1, read as the reverse complement.
GCAAGGGTGTTTAAGGAGTTTGGAGTGATTGGGGCCCTACCACATTCGTGGTATGATTTTTTATGTGTTGATTGGTGCCTTAGGGGTAGGAGGAAAAAAGCTAAATTCCTCTGGAGATGATGTTGTTTGGCAGCTGTATTGTGCATCTGGTTGGAGCGTAGTGCAAGAATTTTTGAAGATCGTATTTTGGAGGCTTAGGAAGTTTGGTGCAAGATCAAATTTTCAGCATCTTTATGGCCTTTTTCTTCTTGTTTATTTGGGGCTCTGCCCATGTCTGATATTTATTGTAACTGGGATGCAGCAATGTCGTAGGCTTATTAGCTTTTCTTTTGCCGTTTATGTATCATTTTTTTTTTGCTTAGTCGTTTGAGGTGGATTATTGATCCTCCTGTTGAACTTTGTAGTTGTTTTTGATTCTTCCTTTTTAATAAAGTTCTTCCGTTTCTGATAAAAAAAAAAAAAAAGGATTAGGCTACAATAAATTTGTTTGTAATTGTTTCTCTTTGGGAGAGTGAAGGTTGGGTGGTGGGCGCATAAAATCACCTGGTTAGCTAGTGTTGCTGGTGAATCTGCTGGGGTTCTTCCATCATATCTCCTATTATTAACAGCAAGTTTCGTCAGCCTGGACATACTCTTTTCCCGCTGATTTGAATAGGAGTGTGACATGCCACCACTGAAATACACATCGACAAGAATCACAACTGAAAACATTAAATCTGTCAAGAATTTATCAGAACACCAGGTGTATGCACCTAAACTAAATACTTGGTGCTCAACTTTCAAGATATTAAAATGGATGTGAGATGCTTTAAAATAGTGTATTGAAAAAGATCAGTTGATAAACTAGTAGTTATTAGACCTGGTCTTTGAAAAAAAACAAAAAAAAAAACTAGTAGAGAATTAAGTAATTAACTGACAGCTTGATTCAGTGTCTGTGAATCTCTTTCTCTAGGTTTCAGTGAGATGAACATGAGATACAAAGATTAAAGGAGCTTGGTGAATGGATATCAGAAGTACCGATTGAGATATTTGGTTCTCCTATCTGCAGAGGCTCGAGATAATGCTTCTTTAGGGCTCGAAACCAAATCATCATCTAAGCTGAGCTTTGTCTTCAGATCATCAGGCAATGCCTGTCGATTGATTTGATAATCAGTGACTAGGCAAAATAAAAGATTTGTATAATCAGTGAAAAGAAGCAAACCATAACGTCATTCACAAGCTTCTCCAACTGAATTTGTTCAATGTAAGTGCGAGAAACATATGAACCATCCAGCCCCAGCTGCTCAGCAATATATTTCACGTATAAGCGGTCTCTTCCTTGGACCTTTGTAACAGTTTCCGCAAAGATATTAGTTCTGAGTTCCATAAAATGTTAACAATGACAGCTCCAAGAGAACTGAAAAACACAGTTTTTTAAGCATTTTTCCAAAATAGGTACACGTTTTTATTATTATTGTTTTTCTGCTTCTGCAGATGGTAACTACTCCCTCGGTCCCAAATTAAGAGCCCACCATCCCATTTTAGGAACGCCCCAAATTAAGACGGACAATACTCTAGCACGTGTAATTCCAACAGTCAAAGGTTCACTCATATGAACTAGGTCATATGTGCAACAATAAGGAGTTACAAGGTCAACTCATTATGCTGTATAATGGCTCGTCAGTGGAATCACTTGAATGCCACAGTGCTACATTCTTATGTGGCATTTAACAATTTTTTGATGTATATTAGCACTGATAGTAAGTGTAAGTACTCCAAGCAAGTAGGCTAGCCTAGTTGGGGAGGCAACCACTCGGATCTAGGAGAGCCCTAGGTTCAGGTCTCACCAAGGGCATTTGTGGGGATTGCCTTTGTTTGTATTTTAAAGGGAGTGACTTAGACCTCCCTTTTAAAAAAAAAGTGTTAAGTACTATGTGAAAGAAAGCTTTACAAATAGCAAATGTGTGTTTTGAGAGAATACAACATTTAATTGGGAAACATGTAGTAAATGTCAGGCAGAAAGAACAACTAAATGACAGTAAGAAACAAAATAACAATTCGATACCATTAGCTAGAGATAAGTCTTAATACCTGAACATACTTGCGGTTGAGTTGTTCTAAATAATCAGTTTTCACACACACCCTCTCATCACTGAAGATATGGCTGCTTCTTTTTAGAATGGTCGCAATTGTGTACCCTAAAGCCATCAGTCCGCCAAGAAGACGTACACTAACTTCAAAAGTAATTCTAGGTGATATGATGAATGGACTATCTGTAACCCATTCCTGTAAGCAACAAGTACAAGTGGTCAGCAGATAGGGATCAACTTGAAACATAAAGTTAGCATGCCAACAAATTCCATCCTTCAGTAGAGCAAATGAGCAACCTCGATCCCTCATTCAATAGATAACACGTGATTTTGATATTTTAGAATTTGGAAGATTCTGGAGTTCATTTATAGTGTTAAACCCTCTTAAATCCACATGGACACCACTATATATTTCTGCATTATGGTGATTCTCAGGAAATACATAGATTTTAGATTAAATGGTGGTTTATTCTTTTCATTCCATCAGGTGGACCTACTACTTTCTACCAGTGAAATGTAAGGTCACAAAAGTCATTAAAATAGAAGAACGTGTTCAAAGCTAGATATACATAGTTGGGCCCATTATCTAGCAGCTTATCCTTTACAGCAACTGCTAGCCTCAAACTGTCTTATAACTTTCGTTCAGTAAAATCTTGGGTTCAAGTGCATGAGGAAGGATATTTAGAGCTTGATATTGAGCGGTACTGAATCTCTAACAGCTAAAAGTTTTTGGAGCAGCAGGTAACCAAATAGACGTTTAGCGATTTTACTTGTTATTGAGCAACTCTTGGTACGGAATCAACGGATACAAGGGGAAGAAAATCAGAAAAGAATTGAAGTACTAGTTGCAACATCTACATGTGCTACTACCTAGAGGTACATCAGACTCAATTTACTTGCCCTAAAACTCAGCTTATTACGTTGATCATAACTCAAACCCTATTCAAAATTACTTCAACCAAACTGGAAACTAAAGATAATAATTTAAAAGTTGGAAACAGAAGCTCTGAATATCCGGTATAAACATTTTATTCTTGTTATTTCCACTACAGATGGGTAGCTATATGCATAAACAGTTAATATCTTAATAAAGAAATCTAAAAGTTCATGTGCCAAACCTCAAACATGAGATTGTATTTTCCATCCCTGTTCCTCATCCTCAGATAGGATTGGCATGCTTCAGGATCTTCACCAGGTGGCAGAAGATATATATCATATGTTTCCTCTGTAGTTTCTCTGTGTTCTTCAGAAATAACTGCCTTGATTTCATCCAGAGTCACAGCTCTTGTTGACTACAGTAACAAAAAGCATTCACTCAGTGCTACTGGTGGAGAACAACAAAGTCAAATCAAGCATCAGATTAATAAACTGCATAAATTTTCTATTAGACATAAATTGAAGGTTAACCTTTAATATATAGGTGGGATTCTGGAATCCAGAAAATGGATTGAATTTGTTAATAATCTTTATATGGGCTGTTTGTAGATCCGGCTCGATAAAAGCCTTGTACATAGGATATACCTGTTCGTAAAAATGATAAAAGAATTGTTCAAATTCTGTAGATGTCCACTAAGATTTAGGGAGGCAATTCGATGTCAGATATCTCGAGGTTCAGATAAATATGTGGTAAATGTCAAAAATAATGAGTGGGAAACCGTTTCAGAGATTTGCTGGATTATCTCTTCAGGCTCTTGTCCAGCACGTTGAATGTCCCTCAACACCCGTTTGACAAGGTCAAAATGTACTCCGCCAGTAACAGACACACGGAGATCTATTAAAGGCCGCAATTTTTCACTTAAAGCGTAGATGCCTTCAACAATCACAATACGGGAGCTAGGGACTTCAATTGTCCTGTTAAATGCAACAAGGAAATAACAATTCTCAAGACCAGAATATAAAAGAATATAATTGAGCAAAATGGAGTGATCACCAGGGAAGCAGATTTGCATAGCATAAGAAACCTCATGCAAAGATATCAATTGTAGAGAATGCACATGTTTGGTACAGAGGCACGTTAAATATTGCAAATGATAGTGCCGGAGAAACTAACATGATACCCATTCAATCTAACATGGAGTAGTAGTATAAACTTGAGCCTTGCAAAACAGAGAGAGATTCCTAACCTGTAACCTACACGAGAGCTAGTTTTAAAATCATATATAGGAACTTGAACGGCCCTCCCTTCTTTTAAACCACGGATGTTCTCAAGCAGTGTGTCATAATCTGTCAAGCGTGGATCTGTTTCAAAACATACCAGACATCAGAGATCTGTGGAGAGTCCTTCAAGGTAAACACTTGTCTACAATGACAGACTTCAGTTCTCCAAAGAGAACACCAGAACAGAAAATACATTTAATGAGCATTTCTTGGGAATAAAATGGAATGGAACAGAATAAAAATCTGCAACAGAAGACACAAATATGAGTAAACCCATTCCGATCCAAACCAATATGCATTATGCTATTCCAATCAAAACAAAAACATATTCTTATTATCTTTGTTCTTCTAGTATCAAGTATACAAAACATGTTGAAGTCAACTAAAATTCCATATCTTCCTATAATAATTAGAGAATATCATAAGCAAAAATGTGTAAAGGAAGTTGTGAGTGAAATGACAAAAGGGCAGGATGTCCCAAATTCAAGGTACGTCACAGCTCAAGTCCTTCACAACCTCTAGGAGTCATGCATCTGTTAAAATGATATCTTAAAAGAATGACTCAGGAGAACATTGGATACCAATATATCATTAAGCAAATTAGCTCAGAGGAGGTGGAGAGAACGTATACTCAAATTACTTTAGATCAATATCATTCTGAATATGGAATATTGGAATTTAGTATCACAACTGCTAGGGTACAAAATGCTTTCATGAATTACACTTTGTATCATCAGTACTATCCAATTTGGAATACAGGAGGCCCAAAGACAACCAACTTGTTCAACAGGCAATCCAGGCCAACTTCACCGGGATGGATGTTAAACTTTCCTTCCATCAGAACCTCTCGAGGTAAATAATCAACTGGCTAGTTGAGAGGAACCATGCTATGACAAGAAACTTTGGGGAGTTTGTGTGACACATATTCACCGAGGCTGCTGGTCAATTTAACCTGTTAAACTGATCTTTTAACTCCATTATAACAGCAAATCTTTGTCATGCATAACTCATCTGGCAGAACTGCTTCTTTAATTTAGTATTGAAACAACATCAACAGATGGCTCTACCTAGATTATTACTCTAGCTTATCTATGTGACTCTGTGTTCTGAACAAGTTATCAGATCCTTTTCATGTCAATCTAATCATCGTTCAAACACAATGCTGAAAATGATCCAGAATGGCTATTTTGACTCAGTTTAAGTTACCCATACCTATAGATATCAACAAAATAAACTAGACTATTTTTGAAATCTTCTTGCCTTAATCAAGGTTCAAAGACAACGCTGAAACTGATCCAGAATGGCTAATTGACTCAGTTTCAGTTACCCATACCTATAGATATCAAAAAAATAAACTAGACGCTGAGTTTTCGGCCTATTAGGGATGCATTGTATGATTAGATGAACAAGCCTTGTGGAGAAAATATTTGGTCCCTTCCACAAAGGAATCTAGTTACACTTCACTAGTTGAATATCTTAGGCTCAAATACATTATCATCCTTATGGGAAGGATAAGGTGATAGTCTACAATTATTGTAATTATTTACACTTTGCTATAATAGAATTAACCAGATTCCTCCGTGTGCAAGTTTGCATCCTCTTGATGTGCAGAAATATTTGTAGTTGTTTCTGCTGACTTCTTTAAATCCATTCCGGTTCAAAAAAATAATATTCAAGGACTCCATGGATGGTGTTATATCATGTCATCTTTCTATTCGGGTTAAGTATGAAAGAGATCTTTCTTCTGATAAGAGGAGAAGTAAAGAAGATACGACTTTGTATGTTGTAAAGGAAATACAAGAAGCAAAGAACAAATGAAGAGAAGATTTACCATCAAAGTTTCCATCAACAATACGACTGGAATCATTGTAGTTGTCCATGCTGATGACAGCAATGCTGGGCATAAAGTTGAGAACCTTGTCCGTAAACACAGTTTTTCCGGCCCCAGAGGGACCGGCTACCCCTACAAATATTATCCCCTCGTTCTTTTGAGACAACAACTGGCAAGCTCGGATTACTATAAAGAAACCTTTCTCAAACGACAGAGGATCTTGGATTGGGACAATCTCATAACGTTTGGAGTCCTTCCTTTTAACCAATTGGACTTGATCTCTTAACAGGCCAGACCGTCGCCTTGGTGATTCAGCATTGGCAGAAGCATCCTCAGCCATTTGGAAATATTTCCCTCAACGCTGCAGGAAGAAAATTGTAAGGAAAAGCTAATGTACAGATCACAAACGTTAGTGGAGTAAAGATCAGTCATTCTTACAGGAAATATCTACCAATGTATAATATCGTTTACCAAAAATGGGACTTCACAATAAATCAAAAGAAATTATAATCCCTCTTCATGCTAACAATACTGATGGAGAACATCAAAAGCTATATGAGGGCAGTAATTGAACTCCAAATGCTCCATTTAAGAAAATGAAGTACAGGAAAATAATACACATAGATATGTATATATGAATCAGATTTATGGCACTTTATTGGGGATGAGAAAACAAAATAACTAGCAAAAGAAGCCTAATAGAAAACAGATTGGAGAAAAGTAGAAGTTAATTTTCATTCAACGTTCTAAATTTCTTATAGGCGCTGCTGAAGGGATATCATGGGATTGACAGACTTCACCATATCCACTAAGATTCTATACCATGAACCGCTTTAACGTATCAGTTTCCAAGTGGAGACTGTGTTTGCAATTTATATTAAATTGTTTAGAAATTTCCGTGACCAAGCCATTGATAGTGAGACATATGTGACAAACTAGATTTGGGGCATCACAAGTTTGTATTTATATGTATAAATAGCCAGAAGTGATGCATAAATGAAAAACAGCATTTATATTTTACACACAGAATAATAAAAAAAAACATGGAGAATAATAAAAATCATGTACCTTACAGATATAGGTACATAATTAACTCAAGAATAGGAAGAAATTATAATTAAATAATATTTTCAACAATAAGATATATTATCAGTTACAACAATTAGCTCGATAAGGAACGCATAAAATTCTATAATCCAACATTATGGTTTCAAATTGGAAAATAGGAGAAAAATCAGGAACTATATTCACACATCACAGTCCTTGGGGAAAATAAATATCCCCAAAGGTAAGCGAACAATGAACATGATGCAAAAGCCTAGGCAAGTTAAGATCGGCAAACCTATACTCCGCAGTCACAGAGACTGGCCGTGTTTGTGATCGTCCGGTAGATTATTGTACCATCGAGAATATTTTTTAACAAACGATGTCAAGTTAATAATAAATCAAACTCGGGGTTATTTACGCTAATTAGGGAATATTTATTTTTCCCGCCAGTTAATATGTTCAACAGCAAGAAAACAGTAATTATCGATTACGATAATATGGAGAAAAGGAACTAAAAAAATTCAATCAACGATGGAGTGATTTTTCAAATTTACAGGGAATGGAAATAATCGTTAACATATGGCGGTTTGGGAAGTGCGTGAGAGCAACGAAAACGATGGAACAATTTTATAAAAGAAATGGAAATAATCAGTAACATATGTCGGTGTGCGTAATAACAATGAAGATGATAAAACTAGGGAAGTGTTATCGGCAAACCTGTAGAACTCAGAAGCAAATTGTGCTGTCCTCTTATGGCGGTGTTTATGATCGTCCGGTGGAATTATTTTTAACGGCTGTTGTTGGTTTTGTATTGGAATTGAGAGCGAACGAGTCACAAGAATCTTGTTAATGCGAAAGTGTGGTTGCAGGATAACCACATGAAAAAAGGAGCCATTTTTTTGTTAATGGAGAAATAGGTACTTATCAGTGTTCGATGTTTGTCAAATCGCGGTGACGGAAGTGATGTTTCTGGTCCATCACGAGCCCGTGTCTCCAAATTTTACCGGTGTTCGGAAGAAGTAATTTTAATTTTAATAAAAATTGTAAATAATAAGATTTATAATTATATCATTTAAAATTATTTCAATCAAATTTCCTATGTTTGGACAGTAAAATTTTTGCAAATAATATCAACTACAATTTTACTTGTTTAGATAGACATGAAAACTAATCTAGTAGATATCATTTTTTTTTGTTTTACCAACACAAGAATAAAAAAAGTATGCCTTATCCCATAAAATTTTGATTGCAAAAATCTAGCAGAATCAATTTCTTCACTCATTTTCTTGAATGAATGATTTTGAAATTTTTCTAACTCTAAATCCCCACTTTTATTCAAATGTTAAATTTTTTTGGGTTAATTACAAAAATATACTATATACTTTCACTTATTTTACACTGTAATCATTGTACAATTGTTTTCGACAAAATCGATAATGTACTGTGTTTATTTTCATTTTGGTCATTCTGTCCACTAGAGTTAGTAACGCTGTTAACGGCGAGTTGAGTTGGTAATGACAATCTCACGTGGCAGCCACATCAAATTATTTTTATATAAAAAATTAATTTCATATAAAAAAAAATTTGGAAAGGAGCCTTCTCTTCCGGTGGTCACCGAAAAATTTAGAGAGAGAAAGCATATATATATACTATCAATTTGTTGTTGCTCCTCCTCTTCTTCTTTTTCTTCTCCCCTTTCTAATACTACTACACATATATACATCATCGATCTTCTGCTGCTACTTCTTCTTTTTCTTTCTCTTTCTCCCATTTTTTATTACTCTTCTCTTCCAGTGGTCGCCGAAAAATTTATACCCACCTCTCATCTTCATGCCGGCAACATTATAATTACCTCTATTTTCGGCATTAACTACCACTGTCAATTTGATGCTCCTTCTCTTCTTCTTTCTCTCTCCCCCTTCTATTGCTCTTCTTTTCTGGTGGTCATCAAAAAATTTATACCCACCTCCCATCTTCACGCCGGCAACACTATAACCACCTCCATTTTTGGCATTAACTACCACCATCGATCTGTTGCTCCTCTTCTTCTTCTTCTTCTTTTTTTTCTCTCCCCCTTTTATTGCTTTTCTTTTCTGGTGGTCCCCCTTCTGCTGGTGTTTATAATCTATGTATATGTATAGATCACTTTGTGTGTATATCTATAGAATTAATTTTTTATATAAAAATAATATGATATGAATGCCACGTGAGACTGTTATCACCAACTCAGCTCGCCATTAACGGAGTTACTAAACCCAATAGACGGAATGACTAAAATAAAAACAAACACAAAGTACACTATTAGTTTTATCGAAAAAATTGTACAATAACTGTAGTGTAAAATGAGTGAAAGTACGTTGTATATTTTTATAATTAACCCAATTTTTTTATCTCTATCAAAACACAGCATTACGATTTTGAAGTCATGATTTATCATTTACGCTTAGTTGTCTAAATCATATTCAAATTTAAGCTAATGTTATAAAAATTGAAAAGTGTGAGCAAGGTGGAAATCAGTATAGTAAAAAAAGAACCTAATTAAAATAAGTCAATAAATTTTAATTTTGTATATTTAAATACCAAAAAATAAAAATTCAAAAATACTGTTGAAGGATATTACACGTAATATGTCATCGTCTAGATAGAATATGTATTAGGGTTTTTACTATGTAGATTATGTACTATGGGCCAGATTGGGCTTTCTTGTAAATTCTAGTTACTATTGCATTTATGCCCTATTTAAAGGGATTATCTAATGAAAATGATAGTGAATTATTCCCACAACACGTTATCAGCACGCTCAGAACTAATAACCCTAACTCTAAGAGAACCTAGTTGCCGACCGCCGTCACCATTGATCTCCTCTCTCGACGTACAACCTTCAAGTATATATATGTATATAAGATTGAATACTTGTCTATAGTTTACGGGTTTATTTGTCTATATTTATATATGTGATGTAATTACTATAAAGTTGCTTTAGCTGCTTATGATTTCACCCTATTCAGCTATATACATACATGAATCTATATGCATATATGCTATGAAAAAATATATTTAAAGTAAACTAATTGGAAGATCTATTTAACGGAATAAATTGTTTAACTATGTTTTTTATGAAATATGGCAATATAATAATTGTGGATTAACACTTTAGCAGAAAGGAATTATTACATAGTTTGTCAATATATGTGTTGTTTGAAATCTTTTATTAACATAATTCATACAATTTACAACTTCTATTTTTTTTTTTACAAAATAAATATCGCATGATATTGACCATATCATATTTGTAATTAATCCACAATACACTGTGAGAAATATATTTTAAAAATTTTAGTGCATTTAATTCTATGAACTAGAACTTTAATTTACTTTTATTTATTTAAAAAAATAATGGGGCATTACAATTAATTCGCCTGAGACTAAACAGAATTAAAGTTTTTGTGGTTGCTTGTTTATTTTATTTTTATTTTTTTAAGCCTTCCTTGATTTGAAAAAAAAAGGCATAATTTGTCAGAGACGCATGAGAATTTTTTTTCTCTTTTCTTCTCTCTTCCTTGCACTTTTTTTGAAAAGAAAAAAAGAAAACCACAATATTTGTTTTCTCTTCTTTTTGGCACGATTTTCGATTTAGAACAACAGCCACAACAATTGATTTTTTGGAGAACCGCGGCTATTCATTTTTTCTTTGAAACCTTATTATATATTTTATGTTATTTTATGAAGATTATTTAATGATAATTTTTTTCTTATTTATTTGATTACATGCTAAGAATTTTAATATTATTAAATTTAAGTATATATATATATTGAGATGGGCTAATTAAATTTATAATTATTATAATTGTGCACAATCAGTCTGCTAAGAAAAGTAGAATATTACCTATATTCTTGATTGTTTTATTTAGTATGTCGAGAATTCAAAAATTTTCATGGTGATGAAAGTTCATGCGCATTATAATTACTATGATAAATTATTTTCATATAGTATCAAAAAATGTGACCATTATAGATCTTGATTTTGAAATCTAATTCATATTTCAAAAAAATAACTAACATGGATGTACTCAAAACTATGTAATTCTTCTTTATTTTTTATTAAGATGGCCGACCCAACTCGACCTGAATTTGGCATTTTGGACTCAGAAGGACTTGAGTACCATTGGTATGTTTCTAATGTAGAAATCGCCTTTGTGGCTGGAGAATACTCTGCCACACTTACTGACCCGAAAGACCCCACAGACAACGGACCGTCTGACAAGGTGAAAGCAAATGCATTAATGTTTTTAAGAAAATATATTGACCCCAGCCTACGCTAGAATCCCTTCAGTTGAAGACACCTAAAGAATTGGGATGCACTTAAGGGACATTTTATGAACATTCATGACAATTTACTCCCAGAATTGATCATTCAGTGGAATAAAATTTGCTTGCTTGACTCTAAAAAGGTTAACTACTTCAACAAGGAAATGTTGCGCCTAAAAGCACGTCTTAACTTCTATGAAAAGGATCTCACAAAAGATTATATGATTCATAAAACCTTTTTCATTTTTTCTAATTCAGCGCTTATACTAGCGAACCAATATAGGCTCGAGTATGATAACAAAAGAATCACAACATTCAATAAACTAATCAATCTACTGTAAGTAGCTGAAAGGCATAATGAAATTCTTTTGAATAATAATGACAGGCCTGTCGGGACAAAGAGAATCCCTAAGGCCAATTACGATAAAATGAATAATGAAAAGAACCCCAATGCAAAAGGGGTTGGACATGCTAATCCCTACACACGTGGCAATAATGCACAACGTGAAAATGAATGTAAGAGTCGTGGTACGGGTCGTGGAGGTTTTTCCAAATTATGGATAAAAGATGGTGCTATTGGACCTAGTGGTCAGGGAAACAAGATGACAAATACACCTAAAAACCCTCCAGTCAAAAAAGAAAGAATTGGTGATGAGCCATGTTACAAGTGTGGAGTTGTTGGGCATTGGTACAAAAACTGCCATGCAAACGCTAAAGTAGCAGTGAATCACAAGAGATATCGAGAGTCTAAAGAACAAGAATCTCATTTTATGAATGAAGAATATAATAATGCTGATGTCAGCTTTACAATTGCAAACTTTAGAGGCAAGAAGGATTTTGCTCAGTCAATGAATGCACTCGATTTTGACTAATCTGTTTTATTCACTTTATTTTTCAGAAATAGTTGAATAGACATATTACTTAATTTTTAATAAGATTATAGTTTTGTCTTAAGTTTATGTTGATTGGATAAATTAAATTTCTAAACAAAATATTGGATTGGTTACTGCTAGTTTTATTCGAATTTTATTCTAAAGTAATTGAATCTGTTTGTTTTATTACACATAGTTCAGAATTTATACTCGATTTTTTTACTGTAAAAATGAATCAATGATAACTTTAATGATTGGTTGATAGTGGGAACACTATAGCCATTTAACGAAATAGATAATTAATAACCTATAATACCTATGTAACTATGATGATTAAATTATCATAAGAGCGAAAATCTGCTCAACCATTTTGTTATTAAAATGGTGTTTAAAGTCACATACGCTCTATATGCACAAAGAGCGATCCGAACTTTATTAATGAAATTTATACCAACAATAATCATACAAAAACAAAATGTAAGAATGGAATAAAAATATATTTATTTTACCTCTAAACAAATGTACAAAAAAACGCATTTTAGAGAAATTTATGAGTCATTCTAGTGGAATGTACCCCACTACGATAAGGATGGTCAAATTTTATGTTACCAACGATGTACTATGGGACACTGACTCGTATAGGCTTTGGCATGCTTGCCTAGTCCACCATGGTCATGATGATCCGTGTGTTGAAGTACTTATATGGACATTTTCTCTTCTGAATAACAAATAAATGAGACAAAAATTTAACACATTGCAACGTGTTGATACTAGCAATGCTCAAAAGAAATCCTTGACTTTCGAAGTACTGGAAGTAATATCCTCTTTCCCATTATACCTCATTGACCATGTCAAAGGAACGACACTCGATTGTTCAAAACGTATTCCTTAGCAAAAAAAAAAATAGGATCGAGACCCTCATATGCTAAATATACAAAATAAAATATGCCATTTTTATAAAAAATATAAATATATATTTGTAGATAAATCCATCCAGAGTGCGGAACCATTCAAAGTACTTTATGGATCTGGTGGATAATTCGACATTCTGGCCACACATCGAATAATTATCTACATAAAATGTTGCATTTGCAAACCTCTTAGCACATATTATACGTTTAAGGGCTCACCACCCTGATTACTGTATCATATCTATAAGACTTGATAAAGCTAAAAAGTTTACATCAAAAGTACTTGATGATCATTACATAAAATCGAAGTAAAAAATCTCGTTCTCCATGTGCATACGCAAAAAGGTCTCACAAAAGCAACCATCAAAATGATATAGATGGTATATAGGGTATTAGTTTTGCGCACTATATTGCTTATATATGCTCGGAATTTATGTAATATTGCATGCAACTTTATTTATTTATTTAAATGTCCAATATTAGACAACTATTATATACGTACCAGTTGGTAACTGAATATTAGTCTGATATTTTACGCATATGTGCTGATTGCGTCCCCACAGCGCACCAAATTGGGCTCTCTAAAACAATTAAATATTAACGTTGGATATAAATTCTCAACGATAATCCGCTATTTGAAATCCTTGTCAGGTGATCTATTTACTGCTAAAAATTGTGGATCGTTACTTTGATGAGACAGTCTTCTCGTTATTAGGGGGAGATAGAAAAAGAATTTTTCAATAGAACGACAGGAATTATCGTGGGCCCCACTTTGTCTCATTTTGATCCCCACACACATCACAATGTATAGTGAAATGAAAAAGAATAATCAATCTTTAAAATGTAATATATTCGATGCCTGATACATTTAATGATATAGAAAAGTGACGAGATCAAACATACCAGTTGCAATATGCCTGTAAGGTTATAAGTCCCCAACAAAGGGCACAGTGTCGCAGAAAGAAACGCTGCAACTACACTTAGTAAATGTGTGGTTGAGGCCGTGGCTCCCCAAATGAAGAGAGGGAGGCCACTTAGTTCGACAAATCTCATACAAAAGAAAAAGTGGAGTAAGGCACAAATCTATCAATTAATCATTAATGTAAAAACCCCTTTCATGAGATTATCTCTAATTATACTTATATCCATAAATCAATACTGGGAGACTCCCCGAAGTTATAAATGATTCTAGAGAATAAATAAATTTCAATGGGTTAAGAGGGTATATGAGTTAATGAAAAGATTATCTATATGCATTAATAATACATTTACTTAAGGAATAAAAAAAGTATGATGATGTCGAATCTCACTTTGTTGCAAAATATCAACAAAGGGCAAAATTGGCCTAAATAAAAATAAACAATCCAAACAGAATTAGATTATTTGGTAAAGAGATAGGTATTTGGCCTGGTAGTGCTAACCGCGCCAAGTGTAAATCCTGTAGGATATAAAAAAAATTATTTGCCATAAAGCGTAAATGAGAAAAAAAAAGTTCTAAAGTAAAAGGCTCACCTAAAAAGTTCCTCACAAACGCTATGAAATTGCCTAAACATTATAACATTCCACTAATTAGTTAGCTTAATAGTTTCCGAATGACTGAAAATGTAGCTCACGGATGTTGTTACTGCATATCTCTATGGGGATCTTGATTCAGAGATATATATGAAAGTGCATGGTGACCTTACATTACCCAAGTTAAATGACTCTAAACCACGGAGTGCGTTTGCAATTATGTTGAAACGCTCACTTTACGGATTAAAATAATCCAAGCGGATGTGGTATACCCGTCTAAATGACTAGTTGATTGGGAAGGGATATAAGAACGATGAATTATGCCCATGCGTATTCATAAAGAAAACAGGTTCCGAATTTGTAATTGTAGCTGTATATGTTGATGATATGAATAGAATAAATACTCTCGATGAAATAAGAGAAACAACTTGAAATTCAAATTTGAGATAAAGAATCTTGGGAAAGCTCGGATTTTGTTTAGATTTTAATTTAGAATATCGAGCTTGTGGAATACTAATCCACTAGTTTGCGTACGTTCAAAAGATAATCAGGCAATTTAACCTGAACAAAACGCATTATGCTAGCACTCCCATGATCGGTCGAAGTTTAGGTCAAAGGAAAGATTAATTTCGTACAAAGTAAGATTAAGAAAATATGTTGAGAGATGAGAGATGAAACTTCATATCTAAATGCAATATGCGCATTATTGCACTTATCACAACATACTTGACCAGACATAACATTCGCATTGAACTTGCTAGCTAGATTTAGCTCAGCGCCAACGCAGTATAATTGAACATCTAAAAAGAAATATTGGGTTGGGATTGTTCTTTCTCTACAGAAAGGAAAAAATGTATTTGACAGCAACATCTAAAGTAAATGATGATGCTAAAATGACCACCACCTACATTGAAATCTCAAACAAAATCTTGATTAATTTTGTTTTTGTTGGGTATCTCTCTGGCCCACACAAAGCTCTAAGGATAATATGGTAAATTAATTTTCGCCAAATCTTTTCCTAAGGTCATATTTGAAAAGCATGTTAAAAATATAAGGATGCTTAGGCTTTCCCAACTTTCATGATCGTAGTACTGATCAAAGGAAGGTGTGAAATATGATAAAATTTTTGCACCTACGTTGTATTCTTTTTCTTAGACCAATGTTTATTTTTCCCACTGAATTTTGTTACTTTGTAAGGTTTTTAACGAGGCAACGATATATACATAAGCTTTTCAAATTTCTTCATTAATGTAAATATCAGGGGGATGTGTAGACTTGAAGGGGAGTCTAATATCCACACGACGTTACGTAATACTCTTTTCCTTAAACCAAGATTTATTTTTTCCACTGAGTTTTGTTACCTGATAAAGTTTTTAACGAGGTAACGATACGTGAAAACTCTATTTATTGAAGTAAGGATCAAATGAAAATATACACTCAATATAGGAAGTCTAACGTGATTGTCACAATGTTGTACTCTTTTTCCTTCGATCAAGGTTATTTTTTTCCACAGGATTTTTATTATTTGACAAGATTTTAATGAGACAACAAGACATGTACCACTCTATCTCCGAATCAACACAAGGGGGAGTGTTGAAGAATATTACACGTAATGTGCCATCGTCTAGATAAAGTATGTATGAGGGCTTTTACTATGTAGATTATGTATTATGGGCCAGATTGAGCTTTCTTGTAAACCCTAGTTACTATTGTATTTATACCCTATTGAAGGGGATTATCTAATGAAAGTGATAGTGAATTATTCCCACAACAAATACCACTTTTTTAGGTTAATTTTGATTTTAATGTTTCAAAATACAAAACAAAAAGATAAGGGGAAATTATAAATTTAACTATATTAATCTAACCATATTTTACTAAAACAAAAATTATAATGATAAAATAGACATTTATAAACTTTGATACAATTTTGCTAGCGATAAAAATGTTTGTCCCCTTAATAATATAGTATAGATAGATCTAATTATTACTTTTTTTTCCTTTTCTATTCAATTAAGAGTTAATCTTATTATTTTATTTTTTATTCTTTTTCCTTTTCATTCTACTATATTTTTTTTTGATATAATTAATCATTTTCTTTTCGTTCCCTCCTCTTAATTCAAATGAACAGTAACTTTTAACATTTTTTATTTGTATTAGTTGTGAAATGAAAAATAAAAATTTCTTCCTATTAATTATAAATGTGGAACATTTATTATAGGAAAAAAAAGATTACATATTGGCGATTTGCCGGAGGCACGCTTGACGTGTGGTTTGAGCGGAGAATCTAGTGTGTCTCACGCACGTCAGGTCGATTCGTGGACTCGAAAGACTGACTGTACCTAATAAACGCAGCGACTTTGACCAATTTTCCAATCCCTCTTCGTTTCGTCATCGTTTCGGTTTTTTAAACAGAGAGCAAGTAGCGAAAGGGAGGAGTGATAAGAAAGATGGATTTAGAAGGGACGCCAGCTTCCCATGGATACCACATGCCTGCTGAATGGGAATCCCACTCCCAATGTTGGATGGGTTGGCCTGTGAGTTTGCTTTCTCTCTCTCTCTCTCTATATATATATATATATATATCTCTTGTATTTAATAAATAAAATAAAATTCATTAGTTTCCTTTTACCCTACAACGATTTGTTATGTGTATGCTAATATTTCTATTTTCAATTTTCGTATGTATTGAGATCTGTATGTAGGAGGCATGTTTTTATGTTTATTTACAACGATTTGTTATGTTTTTATGTTTATTTATTTCGGAGAATGAATACGCATACACGCTATTGTCTATGATGATAGATTTTGGTTTCCAGGACCAAAAACAAGGTTATGCTCCCTGCTGATGGATAGAGCTCTTGTTTTTTAGTTTTCATGACACTCGCAAATTGATCTGTTAAGTAGCCAAGCCAACTAAGAACCAAGTCCCTCCTTTTGTATGTTATTCTTAATTAATGTGTCAAATCTGACTGTTTTATCACTACATACTTCTTAATTTTGATTTTATTTATGGTTGTCTCGAAGATCTTTCTGGCAATGTGTGCTGACCTCTCAGTGGTTCTACATAGGAGTCATTCTGCTTCTCTTAAAATGCCCCATGCCAAATGTACTCTTCACCTTTTTCATATGCACCTTTTCTTTTCCTTTAATAAACTTATGGCTAATGTGCACAATTAGAATTGTTATTCAAACTTCACCCCTAATTGCAGGAGCGTCCTGATAACTGGCGAAACAATGCAGTGCCTGCTCAAAGTGTATTTACGAGGGTGGCATCTGCAATCTCAAAATTTGAGCCTGTCACCGTATGCGCTAGTGCTGCTCAGGTTGGTACTTGTTGTAAGGCATTAAACAGTTTCTATAATGTATAATAAGATTTTGATCTATATTTTATGTAAAAATTTCCATGCCAGTGGGCTAATGCACGCAGCCAGTTGCCACAACATATCAGGGTTATTGAGATGAGCATGAACGATTCTTGGTTCCGCGACACTGGGCCAACCGTGAGCTTTTCCCTTCCTCATCTGGAGTGTATTTTCTGTTGTTACTTAAAATGGGGTTACCATTTTACTCCTGAATTGATGATTTTTTTATTTTTTGTGGATAGATTGTTGTGAGCAGGAGCAAATCGACTTCAGGGAACCTAGAACAGAAGGTTGCTGGAATTGATTGGAACTTCAATAGTTGGGGTGGTGAGAATGTGATACAATTTTTTTAATCCTTACATGACTTATTTTGTATTTTTCATATTATTGAATTATTATGTTATCCATTGTATTGTCAACATCTTCAGGGTGCCGGAGTACTCATATACTATGCTTATCAGGAGTCATAGATCATGAATACTCCCTGAGTTTCCATCCTCCTTTTCATTATATATGTGTGATGCAGAGTTTGTTACGTTTCTGTCACAAGCCTTGATTTTAATGTTCTTTTACTTTTAAGTTTTAACTAGTAATTAGTATTTGCTAGTTATTGATAGTCTACATGATAACCCAGCTAAAACATGGAACAGTCCGTAAGAGTTTTTGTTTAATGTTGATTAGGTGGGATTTTGTCATATGTTAAATGACCAAATTTACTCTTTGTTCAATGCTGATTAGGTGGGATTTTGTTATACGCTAATTGACCAAACTAAGAGTAGCACGGTGTTGAATATGAATCAACTGTGAGGCGTTCATGTTTGCTCTTCATTTAGTGCTTGAATCACCTGTTAGTACATTAGTTGATACACACTACAACATGTTATTACTTTATTATCATTGTTAATTGCCTCCTCACGGCCTCACCTACTCCAACTTTAGTTGCTTACAATGGCTTTGGTACCTACTATAATGTTAGAAGTGTCTAAACTTTTCTTCAGGGTGTCCCTTCTATATAGAAATATTCTCACTTTGTTTACCCTTGCAATTCTAGGTTGTGATGACGGTTGTTACACAGATTGGAGTCTTGATCTTCTTGTCGCCCGAAAGGTTAGTTAAGTTGTTGGACTGTAGTTTTTTAAGATTATAATTCATATGTTTTCTTCCGAGAGCGGCTAAATTACGCATATTCCCACACTCATTTACATAATTTCTCATATTTTTATGTTAGATTCTGGTCATCGAAAGGATTAATAGATTTCCTCAATCTATAATTCTGGAGGGTGGAAGCATTCATGTAGATGGAGAAGGTAACGGATTTCAAATTGCACATACAAAGTTCGGTCAATTTGCCTCTATTTGCTGATTGTCTGTTTTTTCCCTTTATTTGTGAAACAATATTTTCCTACTATACATGCATTGATACATTATTACATGATCGATATATATATATTCTATGTCCCAACTTGAACTTTAACATGCATGGTCATTTCCATGTGTGCCATTTTAACTAACACCTGCACTTGCTTTGCCAAATTCAGTTCCTGTCTTGAATAACTCTTGCTTCTTCCTTCAGGAACTTGTCTGACTACCGAAGAGTGCCTCTTGAACAAAAACAGGAACCCTCATTTGACTAAAGAACAAATAGAGGACGAACTTAAAGCATATCTGGGAGTTAAAAAGATTATTTGGTTGCCTCATGGACTATACGGTACTCATGGTTCTTTAATTAAATACTACTTGGTTCCATTTAATTTAATGTATATGTACTGAATATTCATACAAAGAATATTCGTACCGAGGTAATGGTCATGCTCTCTAGATATTTCATCCTTGTAATTTGGTTAACAAGACTGTTTTTAGGTCATGCACTAATAAAGGCCTACATGTAACTAGTAACTACGGTAAAGCATGTATGCCATAAGCACGAATGCTTCTGTCACTTTCAGTAACTTTTGCAGCGGCCTTTTATAAGTTGAACTAAAAGAATTTGATTGGGGTTATGCATTAATTTGTTTACATTCGATTTTGTGGTATTTGTCTAGATTCTTGGATCATAGAATATGTTTTTTAAATCGTATATTCCGATGTTCAATAGGGTGGTTTTTGGGTTCCCTGGAGAATGGAAAGATTAGGCTAACCAAGTTATACTGTAGAAATTGATTGCTTTCAAAATTAATGCAATCAGCCACCACTAAAATGAAAATGTGGAATCCTGTACATAATCCATGGAAAAGAAGTGCAGTCAAACACACCCTTTATATTTATCATAGTGCCTCGGGGTTCCGATAGATGGTCAAATAAATGATGAAAGTAGCGATGATGTTTGAAGGTTAACTTCACCATTGTTCTTTCTATTGTTTGATTACTAGTTCTGTGAACATAATTTTCTCTCTTTCCCCTTTCTTCTTACTCTTGTCACTTTTACATGTTTCCTAATTTTTGTTGTACGTTATTTTTCTTCCATGGTTTGACCCTATGAGATTCAAAATTTAATAGTTTTCAATAAAGGTTTACTTTTCGGAAACATCCTTCAGCAATTCTTCTTGGATTTGTGTTAAATACTTTACATTAAAACACAAAGAAGTTTCTTCAGTTTCTATGAATATCGAATATTCTTGTCAGTGGGATTTTTTATTTTGTGCTTATTTTGTTAGTGCTTGCTCTATTGATTCCTTAGAAGTTGTACATAAGCCTGGGATATACTGTTTCTTTTATTAGAACTGAGTATTCTATATATCTCTCTTTCCTAAACAGGTGACGATGACACTAATGGTCATGTTGACAACATGTGTTGTTTTGTCAAGCCTGGTGTGGTTTTGTTGTCGTGGACTGATGATGAATCAGATCCTCAGTATGAACGTTCTATGGAAGCCTTCTCTGTACTTTCCAATTCTACGGATGCTAACGGTAGAAAATTCCAAATAATTAAACTCCACGTACCTGGACCATTATATATGACAGATGAAGAGGCTGCTGGAGTAGTTCAGGTATGCATGATGTGTAAAATCCACTATTTCACCGAATGAACTATAGTTGCATATTTTCTCATAGCACAGAAAACTGTAAATTTGAGAAGTATACTGCTTCATAGTTCCACTTTTCTTGTACTATGATGGGTGCAATATGTGGTAGAGAAGTGGATCGAATCGTTTATTTACATTATACTTGGTCGGTCTCAAATTAAGAGTCCCATTTGATAAGTCAAACTTTTAAAGAAACATTGACTTTAATGTAATCAATGCCTTTTACCAAGTCTAACTATCATTGTATTTGATTCATTGTAGCAAGTTGAAATAAAGTAGTAAGTTGCGTTCTTCATCTCCCTGAATTCACTTTTCTGGTTCTTTAATATGTTGAGAACAGGAAGGAGAAGGTAAAGCAAGACTTGCTGGTACAAGGCTGGCTGCTTCGTATGTGAACTTTTACATTGCCAATAGAGGAATCATCACACCGCAATTTGGTGACAAAAAGTGGGACGATGAAGCTGTTCGGGTCCTCTCTGTTGCCTTCCCAGATCATGAAGTAAGCAACTAATACCTAGGCATTCAAGATTTAGCAGTCATCACAAAAAATAATACAATTATATTATAAAACTTCAAAAAATGTGTTTTCATGAAAATATTAGCATCATCCTACTCATAATATGAAACAAATTTGACATTTCAATCTTACAATGTATTGTGAGAAGGATGAATGTGATATGGACCCCACTTTCTAACCAATAATACATATGATTATTGCTTGTTAATTTTTTACGTCAGATGCACATGTCCCTCTAAAATTATTAAGCAAAACCTGTCTCCATTTGCATACCCTATTTCCCGTACTGAGCATTTTTGTTTTGGTGGCGTTGCATTAGGTGGTAAGAATTGATGATGCGAGGGAGATAGTTTTGGCCGGTGGAAATATACATTGTATCACACAACAGCAGCCTGGTTGTCCATGAAGTGAAAATATACATTGTATCACAAAACAGCAGCCTGGTTGTCCATGAAAATTTTACCCTGCAATATGCCGGGCAGGTTTATTTGTTTGTACGCCACCTGATTCTAGCTAAGCTAATTACCGTGTTCTTATGCGATTCGTCCTGAAATTTAACCTTAACTCAGCAAAGATGCTAATGTTGTAATTATCTTTTTGGTTATACGTTTGCTCATTCCCCTCAAGAGTAATATGTGACCAAAGAAATATGTAATAAATATACTCTTAGCAGGTCAAACTTTGTGTATGGGAATTCAACCTCCGTTGGATCTGTTGGTGTCTTTATTAGAACATTAAGTTAATATTTATTGTTTGTACTGAAATATGTCCAGCGATATGTGGTATGTGTCATAAGTGTCTACTTTTGTTACTGTTCTATAAAGCAAAAAATGGTCAAAGTGGAAAATCAATGTTTTATACTACAAAAAAAAAAAATCGTATAAGAGACCCCTTCCTCTTACATTATATACGTCTATTCAAATTATATATCTTTACTAATAATAATAATAATAATAATAATAATACTTGCTTTCACAATAATTTGTTAAAAATGTGTACAAAAGGTTGCATTGTGCATATTTTTTTTTTGGTCAAGCCCCCAGAGTGTTTAGGCTAGTTTTTATGCACCTCGACTAATCTCTGTTAGCGGTAAAGCACGCTGCTTCGCGCAACTCGATTAATCTCTACTAGCATACGTCACAGAATTTGACATGGGGAGCTGGACTACTCCTAATCGAATTCACCGCTGATCTCAGTGTCATGACCGCTAATCCCAATTTCTCAATCGCTGGGCTACACTTGTGCATAATATTATTTACTTTCACGACAATATATAAAAAATATGTATGAAAAGTAAAATTGGGTAGAAATTGGCCTAAACATTCTGCGAATGCTACCAAAAGAAAAATATGAAGTTGTGTTGCTAGGCCAAGCTATGGTAATAAATGGTGCAAAAAGTCTACGCGGTGGCCCAGCTCCGAGTACCAAACTAACAAGTAATGTGGTCTACTGAACTCCATTGAGACATCTAAGAGCAAAGTAAGAAATCGAAAATAATATTCATCAGGAAATAAAGTAATCACCCTCTCTCAATTGACGCCCTTCAAGATCCGTTGTTAATTTTCGAGAGTTAGGAAAAGAGGAGAGGAAGTTCTCAGAACTGGAGATCTGTGTACTCGTGGAGGCAAGTCTAGAGAGAGAAAGAGAAAGAGGAGAGGAGAGGAGAGAGTGGGGGTGTTGATTGAGCATACCAGTGTCGAAGATGGGATGCTCGTTTTCGGGACTGAACGCACTATACGACGCCGTGAACGGAGGCGGTGATGTGTGGATCAACGACAACCGCTTCAGGATCGTCAGACAACTCGGCGAAGGTGGCTTCGCTTATGTCTACCTTGTCAAGGAGGTTCTCACCGAATCCGCTTCTGCCTCTGGCGGTGGCTTCTCCAAGAAATTCAAAGATCCCTCTCACATCTCAGGTTCGATCCCCTCCCTCCACATTCTCTTTCTTCTGATGATTTATTTCATTGATTTCGAATTATATTAATTGATCCGGTGGACCAAAATTAACTAATATGGATGATATTTTACCTTCTACGGATTGGAATTTTAACTAACTGGTGTTGTTTCAATGTGTGTCGGTGTATGTATTATGTGATTCGTAAATCTGCGGGTTTCCGTCTCTATGCAAATTTAGGTTGTTTATCCCTATTGTGTTAGTTTTGAGCTGGAAAATTGTCTCAATTTTTAAACTTTATGAATTCTAAGTTTGGTTGGTCGTGTAATGGACATAGGTGTGTTTGGCAAGTTGGCAACTCGATTCCGAGCGTCAGAATTGTGGAAGCTAATTTTTGCTTCAATTCCAATTCCATAGCTCGGAATTAGATGGCCAGACACGCTATTACTGTTTTTCTGATTCTCAATTTTGGTCTACCATTGCTCTATATATGTGTGCAATTTTCAAATAGTCCTGTTTCGTTTTTGTGTCTTTTGTAAAGGTTGGATCATTACTGTCTTATTTACTGTTGATAAGTTTGAGAGGTGGCTCTGTTAGTCATCTGATCAAGGTTTTGTTTGTGGAATGTCTTAATGATTCACGTTTGGTTGTTTAAGAATTGGAAAAAGGAAATTCCAAATAAGTAACAATCTGATTGGGATGTATGGGGTTGGTTTTATATGCAGATGATGGAACTTATGCGATGAAGAAAGTTCTCATTCAAAATACTGAGCAGTTAGAGTTGGTAAGGGAGGAGATTCGCGTTTCTTCTCTTTTTAGCCATTCGAATCTGCTTCCTCTCCTTGATCATGCTATCGTTGCAGTCAAGGTAAACATATCAGTCATCTTATATATGTCATTTGCGAATAGTCAATGATTTGTATTTTCACACAAAGCTTGCCTACCCAAAGGTTGAGGTGGTTCATGCCTCAAATTTCCATGAGGTCAGTGTAAAGAATTGGCTTCAAAGTTCAAAATTTCAGGGGTGTATGGAATTGGCAGGATCTGGTTTCCAGCCATTGGATTCCCATCCCTCTCTGTCAGTCCGTCCTTTGTGTAAAGTTCAACACCATCATGTTTCTCCTTTCATATGCATCTTTCTCTTCACTCTCTCTCTCTCTCTCTTTCTATGTATATATATACACCTACCTTTTACATCTAATGTTGTTTTCTCTAGTTATTTGCAAAATGAGCTTTTGTATTCTATTCCCAGTCCCAAATTAAGAGCTCAGTTCCTTTTTGGACTTAATATACCAAATTTCAGGATAGTAAACAAGTTTTGTTCTTAACCATTTACCACATTCAAATTAGTGTTTATATTTTAAAAAAAAAATATGAAATCAAACGAGGGACTATATTATTTCAGGATGCAGGCCATGCAGCACATTTGTGTTCATTTTCTTCAAGTTGCTTATCTATAAAAATATTCTAATTTAATTAATAGGCATCACAAGAACAATCTTGGAAGCATGAAGCTTACCTGTTATTTCCGGTTCATTTGGATGGAACATTGCTGGACAATGCTAACATTATGAAGGCTAAGAAGGAGTTCTTTTCTACCTCTGACGTTCTTCAAATATTTCGGCAGGTAAGTCGGAATTATTTTCTCTTTGTGTGACAATTTTATTTTATTTTAACCATCATATAGTTATACAACTCAGAGCTTGAAGCCTTGAACAGTATTTGTTTGTCATGAATATGTCCACCAGTCCATCTACTTCTTGTGTGAAGAAAAAGTGATCACATCACTTTTGTCTGCTTTAGTAATAGTGCTTATCCTATTTTATTTTACTGACCACCAAACCAGAAACTTCTCAAGCCCAAGCATTTACTTTTCTTGTTAATCTTTTGTATGCATCATTCACTAGTAGTGTTACAAAATTACTTTAACATTAAGCTGGCGATGAGGATATACTAGTACTTTGTATTTCACAAAATGGGAAATACCAGACCCCCCTTCTCTCTCACACAACAACAAAACGTGAATATCTATGGTATGAGCTTGATGTATTTGAGAATTTCACCATGATGCTTGTTTAAAAGTGTCCTTTAATGGATGACGACGGTAGTGGCTCTGAATGCATTGATGTCATTAATTTGATGCTGAAATTTGCATTAATACACCAGAAGCATTTAATAGGAATTTGTCTGCAGCTTTGTGCAGGACTCGAGCATATGCACAGTTTGGACCCTCCATATGCACATAACGATGTCAAACCAGGTAATGTCCTTCTCACGCATAGAAAGGGGCAGCCACCTCTTGCAATATTGATGGACTTTGGAAGTG
Source organism: Lonicera japonica (assembly GCA_021464415.1). Classification (NCBI taxonomy): domain Eukaryota; kingdom Viridiplantae; phylum Streptophyta; class Magnoliopsida; order Dipsacales; family Caprifoliaceae; genus Lonicera; species Lonicera japonica. The sequence continues at coordinate 12,716,772 of CM038467.1, read as the reverse complement.
CTCGCCCTGCAAGAAAGCAAATTCGCTCTCGTACGGAAGCACTACAGCTCCAGGTACTTGTGTTTTTTTCTGCCTTTGTTTTCCCTGTTTCTATATCCTTCTCTCTCTCGGCTTATGTGATGTGGTCCACTTGTCTGAAGGTTCATCATGCTTTTCTTCTGTATTTAATAGACCTGAGGGATTTAACCATTCCGCCCCCCCAAAAACCCAAATCTTCTCTTGTGTGCGTGTGTTGACTGTTTGACCATGTTTCTCTTCTGATTGAAATTGAGGCTAGAATCCCTGAACCTTTTTTGGTGAACTTAAAGATCTTGTGCATGGCTCAAGCTTTGGACAGCAATCATGTTCAGAAAATATATTATAATTTAGAAGCCAAAGGCTACACCTGTTGGTGAGAAGATACAGGGTATCCTTTATTTGTTTGTTCATTTGCAATGCTGACCAATGAATGCATGCCTGTGAACAAGAGCAAGTTGATTTAAGTTTTAGGTGCTAAAGAGGGCAAGGGAAAAAGGCGAAACATAATTGTTTTGGGAAGTATGTTAGGTGCCCAAGAATGTGTTTGAACGTATGGGTGCACACATATTTTACTAAAATTGCGATAGATATAAATTGTAATTAAAATTTTATGCATGTAGATAAACATGAAAATTTCATGTTATCTGTTACCGCTTTGTGTGACTTATAACCACACCCCTATATATTATTGATAGTTGTATATTTTTGTTCTCAAAAACTCTTAAAAACTTTTCTTCACATTTGGCCATTTGCTATGCTGATTCTTTGGATACAACCTTTCTGTTCCATTCAGATCTGAAGAATACCATTTTAGTAATGTGCATGTTTTTTAACCTCTTAATCCATCCCTTTGTAGTCTTTCATTTTCTTATGGCTGGGTATGTGGGCGGTGTTGTTATGTAGGAATGGGCATCGGAGCACTGTTCGGCCCCTTTCCGAGCTCCTGAATTGTGGGATTGCCCAAGCCATGCAGATATTGATGAAAGAACGGATATCTGGTCGTTAGGTTGCACGTTATATGCAATAATGTAAGGCCTCTCTTTTATTCTATTTACTTGCAAGTCGAAAAGCACGAGAAAGACATTTCCTTTATCAACCCAATTATACTTGGTTTCGGGCCATGGATGTACTTCCATATATACACTCATGGGCATGTAACTAAAATTTGTTATATCACATTGTTATTATTACAGGTATGGTGTATCACCGTTTGAATATGCGCTTGGCGAATCAGGAGGAAGCCTGCAGCTGGCCATTGTAAATGCGCAGATAAAGTGGCCAGCGGGGCCAAAACCTCCGTACCCGGAAGCTCTTCACCAGTTTGTGACATGGATGCTCCAGCCCCAAGCCACTGTTCGACCTCGCATAAACGATATCATCATTCATGTCGACAAGTTGATCTCTAAATTCTCTCGTTGAAATGCTGAGTTTACTTACTACTACATGTGTACCATCATCCACTACTTTCTTCTTCTACCTTTTTGCAATTAAGCAGGGTAGGAGTTAATTCGGGTATGATGCATTCCTCAAATATATTGTGAAAATATGATAAAGAGTGATAGCAAATTTCTTGTTTATCTTTATATAGATGTTCGGAGTAGTTTGTCCTCATGATTTCGAATGTTGTTATGTTGATGAATCATTGATTATAAATATTTAAATTTTCTTAGTCAACTTAAAGTACGTTAAGTATATGTTACTTGTGCTGTCTCAGCTTTTCAGTATTTACGTAAAATCTGGGTTTTTTATCTAAGAGGAAAATATTAATGTCATTATAAATTCTATTTTTCAGGAAATTATCAATTTACTAATTATTAGTTTAAGTTGTAATATTTCTAGAATATGAGATATCGAGTAATTGATTGAAAGCTCGATTAATTTAAGTTTCTTAACTGTAGTTGGCTACTAGTTTGCGTAAGGTAATCCTAAATCTATTAGGACCTGAGAATCCAAATTGAATTGGATTTGGATTAATGTTCAATAAATGTCCTTTCCCATAGTTTACTCCTGCTGTATGGGTGAATATATATATTTAACAAAGCTAGAATCGCCGTAGAGTAATAGATTTCTTTCGATTCTTTTTTGCTTTCGTCGGTTCTGTTGGGTTGGGTTGTAAAATGGAATTGTACTACGCTGCACTCCTGATTAGTATCGTAGTAGTGCTGGTGTTGATGCTGCTCTCAGAATTCTGCCTTTTATGCAGTGATAGCACGGTGGAGCCGGCCACCCGCAATTTGGTAGTTGAGCCAAGATCCAAACCGGTACCCAAGCCTGAGATCGAGATACTAGTTATAATGGCTGGAGACCGAAACCCTAAGCACCTTGCCACGAGTGTTCCTCTTCCATCAACTCATCAACAAGTATTGCATATTTCACAGTAATTCTAGGATTCAATATTGGATGTCAACTAATAGACTTAGATAATGTTGCATTATTAGTGAATTGGTTAGTTGATGAAGTCCTTTCTTATATCACTACATCTATGATAACAGCAAATTGTGCCGTAGCGCGACTTCTTGTTTTTTAGCAAGTTATTGCACCAACTTTGAATGCAATTTTTCTTTCAGGTGTATTTTTGTACCTTATAAGAGGATATACGGATTAGAAACATGTGAACATGTGAATATATGATTCAAGTTTTAATACAATGGGGCATTTACCTTTTGGCCCCCATTTATTTAGTTCTATTTGTCTTTAGCACTCAAGGTTTATAATAATTCCCCTGTAGCTGCTATTTTGACAGAAACCATCCGATCAAATGGTCAATCCGTTAACTTCCATATCCTGTGCCAAATGTACCCCTCCCATTAACAAAAGTCCTCACTTTCACTGATGGAACTTTTTTAAAGTTGGCACTTGATTTTTAGAAAAACATTGTTAAAGAAAACGATGATGGTCGAATAGATAAATGGACTTAAAGAAAATGCATTTTAGTGTTAATATTAATTTGTGATTTAGGGCAAATGAGCATAATTTTTTGTAAATGACAAGTCTAACATTCTTTAAAGATAATTAAAAGGAACGATCCTGGTACCCCAAATTTATAAAATGGCAATTTTGTTGCTAATATTAACTCTTTTTCTAAATAAAATTATTGCTAATATCACAATGTTTTTCAAAATTACATTAAAAAAAATTGGTAATAAAACTCTCTCGATCTCTCAAAAATTATATGAATGCAAGCTTAATCAATATTAGCACTCCAATGAGAAAGAGGAAAATGGAAAAAATAAAAAAGTTAAAAAGAAGGAGAGGGGGGGGGGGGGGGGGGGGAGAAAAGAAACGTTGGACAAAAATGAAAATATTTAAAAAATAAAGTAACATTAGACTAAAGAAGAATAAATTTATTAAATTAAAAAAATAATAATAAGATTTCCCAGGGACAGATAGACCAGCAATTAATTATTTTCATTATCTTAAACATTAGTTCTTTTCACTTTGTAATGTCATATATTTTTTGATATATTTTCACAAAATTTTCCTAAATATCGAGTCTCTGTTCTCAACAAGTTTCGTCACTGAATAGCCAAGGACTTTTGTTAATGGGAGGGGTTTATTTGGCAAAACACATGGATGTTAATGGATTGAACATTTGACCGGATGGTTTCGTTAAAATGAATATTAAAAGAAAATTATCGTAAATTTTGGGTACTAAAGAAGAATAGAGTTAAATGAGGGCCAAAAGATAAATGATTCTAATACAATTAAAGCAACTAGAAATTAGGTAGAAGGGCTTATTATACATTGATTTTTACCAAAAATTCAATGAATAATATTTTTTTGAATGAAGGGCCTATTTTTAATTGGTAATAGTGTAAGAGGCCTATTTTGTTTTATATTTTAAATGAATGTATTTGAATAAATTTAAATATCATTTAATTAATAAAAACATGTTATGTATTACCTAAATTACTCCTTTTTATGAAATTTACACAAAAAATATGGACTGCAAAGTTCATATTGCAGTAAAATATGAACTGCAAAGTTCATATTGCAGTGAAATATGGATTGCAATATGAACTTTGCACTAAAAATATGGACTGCAAAGTTCACATTGCAGTAAAACATGGATTGCAATATGAACTTTGCACTAAAAATATCGACTGCAAAGTTCACATTGCAGTAAAATATGGACTGCAAAGTTCATATTGCAGTGAAATATGGAGTGCAAAGTTCATATTGCAGTGAAATATAGACTGCAAAGTTCATATTGCAGTCCATATTTTAATGCGTATTGGTATTTTTTAGTTTATTTTAAGGGTTGGGATGTCATTTTATAATGAAAAAAAAAGACACATATCATATTATCAATAAAATAAAAAATAGGCCCTTTATTTAAAAAAAAATTATTCTTTGGCTTTAGTGTGAAAATCTTTCTCTAATAAGCCCTTTTTTTTAATTGCCCCTTAAAGCAATTGTTACCCAGTTATTTGTTTTTTTTTTATTTTGCCTAATTTGGACAATTTTCTGAATATGACGTTGTAGAAATAAAGTATTTGTCAGAATAATTTTAGTTTTTCTTTTTTGCACTACAGAATAATTTTAGCTGACCAACTTACTCTACAGTAACTGAAGTGATTCAATGGTCCTAGAATTTTTTTTTTGTCTTTCTATTTTTTTTTTGTCAATAAAAACCAACAAAATAAAAGGCTACACAACCATTGAAGAATCCAGAATCCTGACTCACCAAGTAATGATTGGTGCATCCAAAATTAATCCGCCAGTTTTTGTCTGTTTGGATAAAGGGAAGCTGAGAAAATGTTTAACAAAATTACTCCGGGGGGGCAACAATTTTGTAATCATCGGCATTCTTCTTATCATTGTAACAAAAAAATATCAGAGTCGATTTAGATGTAGTTATTTAGCATATTGATTTGTCTGTCTCATAGTAGTTGTAAGTCCATCTTTACAATAATTGTGTACATTTTTATTGTGGTGATTATAAATTTGTGACATATGTATATAAGTAATTTTTTTTTAACAAAAACTCATTTCTTTGTATATAGAAAAAAAATTACTCACAGGAAATATTTAATAGTCAATCGGAAAAACATTTGATCAATTTTATAATTTCTTTTGTCCAAAAATAAAATAAAATACCACATCACTAATTTTTTATTTATTTATTTGAAGGAATAAGCAGGCAAGAAGTAAAGAAGCCATAATATTGACTGTCCAAAAGGAACAAAATGGAATGCTACTCTTTTGTCTTCCTGCATCTATGTGACAACTTTTAGTATCCAAACACTAGATAAAAATCAGTTTGAGAATAACCCAACTGATCAAACATGTAGTACTTAACAACTCCTATACATTGATCAAAGCCACTGAAACTAAGATGCACATAAATCTACACAGAGCAGAGGCACCAATGCCAATGGGTAAATCCGAATATGAAGAATCGCTCTCCACCACTACGTACCTTTTCTGTGGTCTCTCACTTTTCTTTGCGCTCGTAGCGTTGTCAATAGTCATTATCTCCTGTTATATGCGTATGGGCAGGCCAAATTCAGCTGTGCGTGATGACACAGACATAAAGGAGAAGCCAGAGCACTGTGCAATTACGGTGGTTGACGATGAGCCAAGGATCATTGTTATTATGGCCGGTGACCGGAATCCTACGCACCTTGCAACTCCGGTGCCAATGCCGATCCCAGTGCCAGTTCCAGCAGCAGGTCATGAGTAAGTATGAGACTTGTTAACTGAGTTGATATTGTTTACCTACATAATATTCATTGACTCTTAACTCAAGTATACCACTTGTGACCATTTTTAAGTGGGCGACCGAGTTTCTTCCGACTGGCTGAAATAATTTTAAAATAAATATAAAATGTCTGCAGTTAATTAAATTTCCTCAATTTAGTTTAACCTAGAGAGATGATAATTATCTTATCACTTTTTTTTAAAATTTCTTTTACTCAAAAAGCAAAATAACATGGTTCAATTATATCCGTAAATCTGTAACTGCAGCTGCAGCTGTCATAGAATTTGGGAGGGAATGGTCCAAAGTTAAATTCTATTGATGTAATTCAATTTATATGTGTAATAAAGTTTCATTAATGTAATCTATCAACAAAAAACTATTAGACATCGCATTAATAAATGGTTTGTAAACTACAAATACTTCCATCGAAATCGAATGTTGAAGAAGCTTTAAATTTGTTGACTTAGTCAGAGTGAGGTTAACATGTCCTGAACTCTCTCACGGGACACGGGTGCATTAGGCCCAATAATTAATTTGCTTGATTTGGTTCAATAATTCAATAATTTCTCTTTATTCACTTTCAATTCTTGGAAGATTTACATCTATCCGGAGTTGAGATTAAGTGATACAAAGCGTAAATATTCACGTATAACGTTAAGGTTTAATTTCTGCCCCCCTCTGCCTTCTCCCTGAATCATCTATCCACTGCTTGTATAACAAAAAAAAAAAAAGGAACAAATTAAGAGTATATCCTAATTTTCACAATATAATAAATACCCATTGTGCTATAATTCAGTTATATAGTTCTTGCATCTCAGTATAAAAGAAATCCCATGAACACCGGAATTTTTTCTTTTGGTAGATTTCCCCATTTTTTTAGAAAAAATAATAAAGGACAATACATAAATAATATTTATAATAAAAGACACTAGTTTGAATTCATTAGTTTGTAGGACAATATTTTAACTAAGGACAAAATATCAATAATTATATTACTTCAATTAGTTAAGTTGAATTTCAATACTACCCTTCTTAAAGATAAATACAATAAAACCAATATATAATTAAATTCAGAATTAAATAAAAAAAAGAGTTAAAGGATTTAAATGTCTTAAACTAACCGGACATAATATGAGATTGAAGCTGCAAATATGTTTGAACCACAATTATCCCATGCTAGCAATCAAACATATTAAATTACATTATTTTAATTAATTTTTTAATAGACATATTAAGTTGTATCTTTTAAATTTTTGTCAAACATATTAATTTATATTTTTTCTATTTTTTGCCAAACATATTAACTTTAATCTCTTCAATTGTCTATTTTTCCTAAAACGGAACCCTCGCTCACTCAGTGGCTTGATATGCCTTATTGAGCAAAAATATATTATTCATTTAATTTTATAATTTATTTAATTGAAAATGTATACGCTATACCCATTAAACACAATGCCCATTAAGCCCACGATTAAATGATTATTAAATTTTAATGGGCTTACAGATTTAGAGTCCAAATCTTATTTCCTTTGTCATTGATACTTGACCTATTAAGGCACTATGCTTTAAGGTTACCAACATAGCTACGTATAATTTCATACCTTAAAATCATATTTCGAGATGGATTTGCTATCACATGCTTCGTGGTATGACTTTTGTAAATAGTATTTACATCGCAACCTAACAATTTTTTTTTTATTGTTATTATCACGGAACGATGGTCATTCAAAATTAAATCCAAGTTATTATGTTTCTATTACAATGTAATATTCTCCATACACTTTTGTTGTTTTACGACGTCATCTGGGTTTACAATGTGTTTTTTGCAGTATAGATATCATTCATTAGAATCCAAATAAGATTAACTATGCTTCTTTCTAAAATATTTTAAGTTTATTTATTTAATCAAAGTTTATCCAACTGCTTATAGTAATTGTTGATCATAAGTTTTCATCATTAATGTTATCATTATTCGATTTTCAAATATTTCCTATTAATTTCTTGTTATTACATTGCTTAAGTTGTTTATGTCATTTGATTCCATACAGTTCCTTGTCCTTAATATTCTCATATGAATTGGTTATGCAACAAGGAGTTGTTTTATTTCACTTATGGGCATATATATTTTGAATCAGACATATTTAGTATAGTGCATGCATGTGTTCATGTAAGTCCCCAAAATTCGAATTTCAAATGTTAGTTGACTTTTGTCTGAGTCTTTGATTACTCCTAAATATCCGCATTGCTATATTTGATATCTCTATTTGAATTCTTTTAAAATTGTTTGTTAATTAGTTAATTCTTGATTTCTTATTTAATTATGATAGTTATCTGCATTAAGGGCATTCTTGGAATTGTCTAATTATTATTAAATTAATTAATTAAATATTGTTTTGTCATTATATAAAAAGTTGTCCTCGAAACTAATAGCTTAAAAAGATTGTTTTTTATTAGAAAAAGAGTGTGACATTTGTCTTTTATAAAAATAATAACAATAAAAAAAAACCCATTTTTATAAAGAATCATGCTTGTACTCAAACAGAAAGAGTGAGTATTTTCAATATAATTTTGAGTTTTCAATATTAGTATTATCAAGTAATGACTTTGTAATTCATTGACATTCTCGATATCCTTGTAACAAGAAGATCATATATTCGATATACAAGTAAATGTAGGTAATTATTGAACTTATTGTTGTGTTCACCCTTATAAAATATTAGTACCACCAAGGTTTTGATTCTGTAATTACTTTCCCCTAGGTAGGTCGGTCTGGATGAGAGGGAAATGAACAATATTAGCAATACATCACATGGATTACATAAGAAATGGAATCATGCATCTTGCTTTTTTCAATTGATAGATATCCTAAAAACATCAGATCATTATGTCATAATCTCATAGATAGATTCTTGTCCGAGTAAATTAACAACATTAATAGCAAATAAACAAAGAGAACAAGTAGGCAACAGATGGAAAAAAAAAAAAAGAGATTCGAACAAGTAGTTTTCCAGAAGCCGGAATCGGAACATACAACAGTGAATTAAGAGAATATGAATATTAAGTAGGCAAGTTATCTAACAAGGCATCATATCCCATTCTAACGAACCCACTTCTTACACATTCAGTTGCATTCTCCTTTCCCACTTTAAAAAAATAATAAAAAATATCTCCAAAAGAATCTGAAATATATATTAATTAAAAAAAAATTGCGGTTTTGACATTACCATTCCCGTTTAATCCTTGAATAAATAGACAACCATTTAAGTCCATTTTATTTGCAACACACACCACATAGAAAAAATGAGTCCAACAGAAAGCACTTCTTCAGGAGGATTCTTGAGATGGAATTCGCCGCTGCCGTATCTCTACGGTGGGCTTGGGTTAGTCTTGGGACTTATAGCTATTGCTTTAGTATTTCTTGCTTGTACTCGTGACAAAAAATATGCCTCAACAAGCAATGAAAACGCCGAAGAGAAGCAGAGGAAAGAACAGGGTAATAGTACTATGCATTCAGATACAGAGCTTAAAATTGTTGTAGTCATGACGGGAAATGAAATTCCTACACATTTAGCAAAGCCCGTCTCTTCCACCCGCCATGTCGAGCAAGTTTGATGATGCGTTTGTCGTTATAGTGCCACTTTGTAAATGTTTGTTTTGGGTCTTGTAGATTTTTGTCAAGTAAACTAACGAGAAACGTATAGGATTCAACCATGTTATTGTTAATTGGATTTGATGTTATCTATAACCATATAAGTACGGTAAATCTCAAGTGTTTTGTTTTACTTCCGTCAGTTTCTTGTTAATTGACTGAACTTTGTTGTTTTGGATGGTTGTTCAATTGTTCTTGTTCTATATGTATCCTACTTTTTTTTTTTCTTTTTTTGGTGCCTATATGTTTCCTACTTTTTTCAAAAATAATTCGAACATATTGAAAATTGGGGTTTGAGTTCCCGCGAGTCTTTACTGCTCCGTCCTTCAATATATTGGAACTAGCATTTTATTACTATATTAGATCTCCTAGTATAAAATTTAAGGAGAAAAATTTAACATAGAAAAAGTTGGTATAACGTATGGTAACTATAAATATAGATTGTTTAAGGTTGACGGTAGTTAATTACTTAATTCCTGTTGCTAACAGATTTTTCATGAAAAAGAAAGGGCAATTTAGACTTAGGTACCTTCAAATTAGACGAAATTAGACTTAGGTACTCTTTTATTTCAAAATTAGACTTTGGTGCAATTCCGTCTATCTCAGTTAAACTTTAAATGGAATCTAATTGTGTACAGTTTAATTTAACTTAACCATAGTTTAAAAATATCAAATCTTTAAAAAAAAAAAAAGAAGAAGAAAGGAAAAAACAGAAAGGAGAAATCGGAACCCACCGCCGGCCCCCATCTGCCCGCCCCCATCGGAACCACAACTAGCCACCCCCACCCCACGCGCAATTCCTAGGATTTCTCCTCTCTCTCTCTTTCTCCAGACATACATGTATACATACATTTGTATGTATATCTCTATAGATGAGTATTCTATGAAATCAATGAGTATTCTGTGAAATCGAAGGTGGAGGTGGTGTTGATGATGGAGGGTGGAGATCGAAGGTGGAGGTGGTGTTTGATGATGGAGATCGGTGGTGGAGGTGGTGTGGATGATGGAGGGTGGAGATCGAAGGTGGAGGTGGAGTTTGATGATGGAGATCAGTGGCGGAGGTGGTGTTGATGATGGAGGTGGAGGTAGTGTAGATGATGGAGAACGACGGTGGAGGTGGTGTTGATGATAGAGCTCGGTGTTTATGGTGGAGATCGAAGGTGGAGGTGGTGTTGATGATGGAGATTGGTGGTGGATGTGATGTTGATGAGGGAGATTGGAGGTGGAAATGATGTTGATGAATTTTTGTTAAATTTTTTTTTTTAGAAATGTTAACTATAGGTAAATTTGGTGGGTAAAAGGCATGTACTTTGCACGTGTCCGTTAATTTTGGACGGAAGATGGATGAAAATGTACCAAAGTCTAATTTTGAAACAAAAGAGTATCTGAGTCTAATTTCGCTTATCATAGAAGTACCTAAGTCTAAATTGCCCAAAAAGAAAATTTCACACATAAAGTAGGCATTTCAAAATTTTGAGTTATAAATTTTTTTATTATAACAAGAATCCTTACATGCATATATGGCCGCCAAGTCGCCAACCCTTCATGCCCTCAAGAATATTAATGCTGGTTTCGTTTAGATGAAAAATGAATATAAAAATTGTAAATACTACTTAATATGTTTGACTTTTAAATTGAGATACTACATTTAAGCTCAGTTTCAAAGGACCGAAAGGATAAACATATTCACACAGTATGTCTAGATTTGAACCCGGTCGCCTCAACATCTCTTTCTCAACCTACTTGGACTAATCAAACAAATAAATAAACTAATTAGGCTTCTGTTTTATAATAACATAAAAAATGATAGATAAATAAAAGAGTATTTGATTTGTGTGAAAAGTTGATAAATAAGAGTATTTTGTGTGAATTTTTTTCTTATTCAACTCTCAAAGAAAATTTTTGTATGGAAAAAGCTAAAAAGTAATAAGAAATCTCATCACATGTCTCAAGTTATTTTCAACTTTTTACAAAAATTAATATTTATATTGTTATTTTTCAAATCATTATCAAATAGACCCGAAGAGTTAAATTTTATAAAGTTAACATGATTTGCTTAGTTGATATGAAACTAATCTGCCTTTGCATTCCCCAAGGTTGAATCGTTGTCCTAATATTGCTGGAATTCTTGTCCCCTTCCACGTTATTGTTTCAATGAATCAAAAAAAAAGGCTTTGTGAAAATTAAAAAAGAAATAAAAGATCTAACTAACTCATTTATAATTTAATTTCAAAATTTTCATAAAATATAATTGTTTATTCAATCATTTTTCAATTCTATATTGAATTTGTTAATCTCATTCCACCCTTTAAAGAGGTCATAGCAGATTCTTTTATTTAAAAAATTACTATAAAATATGAAAAACTTACGTTCAAAAGTTCCAATGAGAAAAGAATACAACAGAAATATTCTTTTGACATTTACTATATACCTTGTGTATAACGTGCCCCATGAATAGAGGGTGAATTACATTTTCAATGCAGACTCAAAAAAGTGAAACAGCACAATCTCTCTTTATAGCTTTGGGAGATTTGTCGAAGGGAGTTTGAAGCAATAACATTGAAACGTATGATAGGTGACATAAATAGTTCTGACAGTAGCGTAAATAAAAACTTTAAAATTTATATAATAAATTACAAATTTTTTATTAAAAAGATAAGTGGTGGCCAAAATTTATTTTCACTTGTTTATCTTTTTAAAGGTGTTGTGGTGGTATTTTGATCACAATCTCTCTTTATAGCTTTGGGAGATTTGTCGAAGGGAGTTTGAAGCAATAACATTGAAACGTATGATAGGTGACATAAATAGTTCTGACCGTAGCGTAAATAAAAACTTTAAAATCTATATAATAAATTACAAATTTTTTATTAAAAAGATAAGTGGTGGCCAAAATTTATTTTCACTTGTTTATCTTTTTAAAGGTGTTGTGGTGGTATTTTGATAATTTAAAACATAATTATGGCTATTTATATCTTATTATATTTATTCAAATAAGTTTAAAAATATTTCTAAGTAAATCCAATTATAGTTGTTCCATATTGCATCAAAATTCTAATTTTTTCCATATTAAATAACTATTACTATCTATTAATAAATCACACAGAATTTTAATATGAAAAACTGCAAAATTAGTAATATTGTTTTTTTTATTTCCAAAATTTTAATATGAAAAGTGCAATGTCCTTTATAATTTGACTACTGAACAAACTTGTACTTATTTAGATGGACTTAAATTAATTAAGATATTTTTTTTAATATTTGCATGTTTGACCCATCCTGAGAAAAATTGACTATAATATTTTTCTTTAAATATGGTCATAATATTATATAATTAAAACTTGTCGATTTGGTCAAAGCAAGATAAATCGAGGTTGAGGTAAATTTTCACAACCAAAGCCTAACACATGTTAAACTAAGGTTCAAGTTCGTATAAATTTAACCTATTTTGACTAAACCCGACCTAAATGTAATAATTTATCATGAAATACTTGTACTAATTAATTTTTTTCAACCGCTATCTAAATGGGCTTTTTTTTTCAAAACAACAAGAATGCAATGGTTTCCCTTATTTTATTACTGAACAAATGTATACTTATCTAGATGGACTTAGATTAATTGGGACAATTTTTTTATATATAAATTAGCATTTTGACCCATCTATCTTGACCAAATTTGAATATAATAATTATTCTTTAAATATGGTTATAATATTATATAATTAGAAAGTGTCGATTCGGTATGGGCGGGGAAAATCGAGTTCGAGGCAAATATAGGTTTCACAACCAAAGCCATGTACATGTTTGACTTAGGTTTAAGTTTGTATAAATTTAACCCGTTTGACTAAACCCAACCTAAATATAATATTTTTTCATGAAATAGCTTTAAATTATCTTATAATTACAAAAAGACGAAGTGTGGGTGAGGTCGAGCAAGTTGAGTTTAGACATATGTATATTGAAACGGAGTGTGTTTAGGTTTATTAAAACAAAATTTGCTGTGGTTGGGTCGGGTTTTCTAACTAACTACTTATATTGAATTTTGTTATAGGTAACCAACGGTCTAAGATATATATGTCTTCTTGAAGACTTACGTTTGGGACTGATTTTTAGGTATGAATTTCATATCAAAAATCCAGTATGGTTTGATGTTAATAGTGCTTAAAGCATGTCTAGATAGACTTAGATAAATTGAGAAAATTGTAATGTTTATTTTTTAATTTAAAAAAATTATAAAATTATCTCGTTTGATCCATCCGACTTTATTTAAATATAATAATTTTCCATTTAAATACAATTATAATATCATATTATTACAACGTATTGGGTGGGTCGAGGCATGATGAATCGAGTTTGAATATATTTATATACTAACTGGATGGGATTCGTATTTTTAAAACAAAATTTGAACCTATTCTGTCAGATTCTTTTGTAACTGCTCATGCAATTGAATTTCGTTATAGATATTTTATAGCCTAGAATATCCTTAATAAGTTGGGTTTGTGATGAATTTTTCTAAAATCAAAGCGAATATGAGTTACACAAAAAAGATGATATATAAATTCGAGTCGGATTCATGTTTCAATAAATTGACCTTTTTGACTTGACCTGACCTAAAGTAACAATTTTATTTTGAGTACTCATTTAGTATCTTATAACTAAAACACTGTAATGTGGGTCGGGAATCAAATATCGAGTTTTGACTATACATATTAAAACAGAGTGGGTTCGAGTTTTTAAAAACAAAACCCGCATTTGGTGGGTTAGATTTTTTCTAACTGAGTGCTTATTTAATTTTAGTATATGTATTCAATAGTTTAAGATATCCTTTTTTATGATTTAGGTTTTTGAGTATGAGTTTTGCAACGAAAACCCTGTACAATTTCAGGTCGATAATACTGTAAGTACAGAAATATCTAATATATATATTGTTGAGACTATCAATTTCACATCGGAAGAGTGGATCATCACAAAGCAATATATATGATTTAGGGGCTACTTCATCCATTGTCAATTGGTTTTGGGTTAGATGCTCCAAAATCATACTGTTGAGACTATCAATCTCACATCGAAAGATTGGATCATCACAAAGCCAATTGGTTTTTGGTTGGATATATGCTCCAAAATCTAACATATACATATACAAATGTTATGTTAATACGTCATTTTATATAAAAAGATTAAGCGCTAAGATTCAAACAAATTTCTTTGGTTTTTCTTCATCCCGTTGTCTATAAAAACACAAAAGGGATGAGTTTAGAGTTTCAAGCATAAAAAATATGGGCTTATGTTGAGAAACCCCTAGGGCTAATGTGTGTTACTCATTCATGTGGAATGATAATGCGTAATCCCATCTAGGCCTCTATGGTCCTTTTTTTCTTTTTGCCCTTTTTTTAACATAAACGATGATTTTAAAATTTTTATTTTTTAATGGTGAATACAAACAATGATTTAAAAAAAAAAAAAACAAATTACATTAACAGGTGGACGCAGTACAAAGTTTGATAAACTCATTTATATTGATCAACTTATAACTTCTTTGTTATGATTACAAAGAAAAAGGCAAGCTGGTTAAATGCATGAACTTTAACTAAGCTTGTATGGCATTGGATACACCCTTTTTCTAATTATATTTAATTAAAAAAGAGGTTGAAAGACCATCATATACTATAGTATTTGTTTGACCTTAAACCTAATATTTACTAATTATTAAACATATACTGTTCCCCATTAGTACAGTGAAACACAATTATTATTTTTTTTAATGTAGACCCAAAAAGTGAGAAGTGGTGAATCAAACTTTCCAGCTTTGGGAGATTTGTCCCATTATCAAAAAGAATTTGCCAGAAAGCAGCACACAACTTCCCTTTATTCACATGGAGCCCAAGACAAATATGAAATTGTGATATTATCCCCTAATAGGACAGGCAACAAGAATAATGCATGGGGTCTCACTTTGTCTACTACTGTTACCCACATGAAAAGCCCCCATTGCTAAGAGTTAAATAAATTTTGGGGAGCAAACTATAAATTCATGCTTAAAAACGGATAGATAGAGCTAAGGCAGGATATGACCCAACCCACCTGCCTTCTCAACTATCTACTTCCCTTTTTGTTCCTTCACTTGTTATCATAAAAAAGGACCCTTCATAACAACCAAAAATTATGCCTTCCCCACCTTAACAACAACACTAACAACAAAACATCAAAAGTAACTTCTTCTTTCTATTTTTTTCAGAAAGAAGTTAGGTGGTAAGGTTTTTTTTTTTAATATTCTTATGGGACTATAAAAGTGTCACATTAAATTGTAGTGTTCATCTGCATTTTAAATGTAAAACACAGTAGATTTAATGATCTAATTAGAAATTGAACATGAGAAATTAAATGCTAACGTGTATTCTGAAAGTACATTTAAAAAACCTCGTAATTAAACAGAAATAATTATAAAAAAATAAAAAAAATCCCAAAAGCCTTTTTCAGGAGTTATATCCTCTTGTATCATCACTGTTACTACTTGTTGTAATATATATATATACGTATTGTAAAGGTTAGTCGGAAGTTTTTTCAATGCTCAATCCTCCATAGATCGAAGTATCGAACTTGGGGCCCTAAAAGTCATTTAAAATCCAATTTTCGTCTAATTTTGGACTTTAGGAGGTTATCTACTTATCTTATTGCTCAATATTGTACACTCTTTTTCTTCTCTTTTTAAAAAATAATGTTAAATACGATCTAAGTATTCAACCAACTCACAAATTTGTCAATTTTGTGGAGCCCAGTCCATGTAACTTAAAAAGCTAACTAAAGCACTCATGACAAAAAAATAATCTGTTTAAGTGAGTTAATGATCTCTGTCTCCCAAAAAAAAAAAAAAAGTTGAGTTAAATTAGATGACAGATGGTAGCAAATAGGGAAAGAACAGGAGAGCAGATGCCTCTCTCAAATAACCTGATCTAGAAATTGAACTCCAGTTGGCAGTTGGCATCTGTATAAGCTATCAATGGGGGGAAAAAGGCTGCAATTTTCATTAAATTTTACCCTTCTGTTTTATTTGACAAGACATGGAAATAAAAGTTGTGGCAGATAAATGAGGCTGGTGATTGGAACCTATTTAAGAACAAGGGAGGTCACATAATCTCAGTAGCCCCTGTGGTAGACTAGACTGTGTTCAACTGTATTTTGCATTAAGTACATATCATCCTTTTTAATTAATGTCAAATGCAGAAAAAAAAATTGAAGATTGGATTTGTAGCAGTGATGCCTAATGTCCTTTCAAATTCAAGTAAAAATTAAACTTGGTGCTGTTTTTTAAATATTTTAAGCTCTTTCCTTCCTTGACAGCTTCCAGCTGTCTTCTTGTGATGTAAAAAGTCAGAGACACAATGGCTATTTTAGATGTCCATGTGGAGGAATTTAATCCAGCTATTAAAACAGAATAAAATAGGGAAAAAAAATTGTGGGTTTTGTGTAATTTTTAAAAGTATAAGATGGGTATGTTTGTTGTTTGGTTTATAAAGACTAGAGAGCTGTTTTAGTCAGACAGAGAGAGAGAGAGAGAGGCATATAACATCTAAAGGTTCTATAGATCAATGTTTCGATAGTAAAATAAAAATAGGAACTCTGCTTGTGTTTCTGTCTTTTAGTTTATTCTTTTTGAGTATTATTGTCTTCTCATACATATGTAATGGATTCTTCCAAAATCTTTGGAGGTGGTTCAGAAGAATGTCACAGCAGTGAATCTGGATGGACCACGTATATTTGCTCCCCCGTACGTGGTGATGATGATGATGATGATGAAGAAGGTGATGGTAATGGTTATGCCATGGTCATAATGATGGTTACAAAGATGGCAGTGATGATTCTTTGGCTTCTGATGCTTCTTCTCACCCTAGACACGGGGATGGCAAATATCATGAGGGTAAAAATGATGAGAAGTTTTGCTCAAACAAAAGGGGGAAGAAATCAGTGGAGAAGAAATGTAAAGAAAGGAAGAAAAAGAATGAAGAGAAAGTGAAAGTGAAAGATGAGATTAATGCTCCAGTTCAAACTGGTAAAAAGGTGAGGAAAAACTTTTGGATAGGAAAAAGAAAGTAAATTTCATGTTGATGGTGGTAGAGGAAGTGTAATTTTTGCTTGTCTCTGTTTTGTGTTTGAACAGGTCCGATGTAAGAGATGGAGAAAGATATATATTTTGCATGTCATTAGTTACTAGTTATAAACTTATTAGCTCAATGCAGCGCAATATTTTCAATATATATAAATATTTTCATGAAAATTACATGTAAATTGTGTGTTCAATTGGTATCATGAATGATAAAAATTAATTAAAATAAGTACTCTTTGATGTAAATTGAAGTTGGTTTATGTTAAAATGTGGAAAACAATATAGATTGTTGAAGAGTATGATGTATATTGTCGGCTTACTACTTAACAGTTTAAGTTTTTAGGAGAGATGGTTCATAAATTAGTATCAGAGGTCATTGGTGGATTCACGTACCTTTGAAGCAATACTGGTAGCTGAATTCGATTGACTCAGGGAAGAACTTGGTATAGTGTAAGGTAGTAAGTTGCTATTAAAAGTGTCCTGATAGTTGGACTTGGTGGAGTCTAGAGTTCAGAGGCAATGGTTTTTGACATGGTATCAAAGTTTAGGTTCTGCAAGATCTCGAGTTCAAATTCTCTCATTTGCATTTGTTTCTTCCTTTATGTTTGTGCAGTATGCATGTTGTTGTTTGTATATAAAGTGCACTTTTGATTTGACCGGCTTGGCCTTTGGTTCGTTTGTCTATTTACGTGCGAGCTATTCGCACGTGAGGTGGAATGTTGAAGAGTATGATATATACATTATTGATTTACTATTTAACACTTTAAGCTTTTGAAAGAGATGATTCAAAACATAAATCGAGTACGTAAATCAAAACCTTTTTATTTACAATACTAATTACACCCAAACATGCCTAATCACACAACTTTAATTCTTGAAAACTCGTTCCTCAAGTAACAGTTACTCGTAATCAGCCAAACATAGAAAGATCGAGTGTGTTGAGTGTGAGTTCCATTCTTATTACATGACTTTTGTTGCTTAACAAAAGATTTGAAAATGACTAAAACTCATTTCTGTTATTTCTTTTATTATAAATTAAGCATCTAATTTAGAAATCTCACTTTTATTTTTGGGAAATAAATAATGCAATTAATTAACGATCGTAGATAAGTTTTGTTATGTTGAAGTTACTTACTGTATGTATTCTTGAAATATAATAAAATCAAACGCAAGCTCTTAGTTTGAAAAGGAAAGTGTGTTTATTATATATATATATATATATATAATATGCACAAAGCAAGTATTGGCATGTGTCTTTTTGCACATATGGATGTATGATGTATTCCAACGCTAAAGACGCACAAATACATGAGCAAGCACATGCAGCCTGCCAGCACACTGCCCGCACACAACATATATACATACAGAAAAAGAGGGGAAGAGCTAGGTCGATTTTCATTGTAAATACGTGGGCTTAATTTGATGTATTTAATTTCACTGTAAATATAATATAATATAATAATATATTCACCAGCTTGAACAATAAATATAAATCAAAGCTTCAGCTATTATGTTTTTGGCAAATAAAATGCTGCTTTGGTTCGATCGTTGTAGCTAGCTTCACTAACTAGTCTAATGGGACAATTTTGAATCACGATCTCCAGCCTCATTTTTTCTTTTTCTGTTTTGTCTTTTCAACTCCAACCACGGATCTTATTCACCCATTACGTTCCGACCAAAATAAAAGCTTGATATTGTTAAAGCCAAGCCCCAGATATGTACTCCGATGATTAAATAGCAAGGGCGGATCAAACACCGGTCCTAATTGTATTTTTTTTTAATCTACATTACCAAGCCCCTCTAAAAAATTAATCTTAGGTCGATCTGCATAGGTCCAAAAGCCTAGCATATGGTCCTTATTTTCTGTTTTGGATTTGTGCCAAACCTCCGGTATAAGAAATATTACTTTATTAATTATGTACGTGTCTAATTATTTGAATTGGCCGTATTCTATTCATGTAGGATGATTAAAAAGGGAATTTGAGAAAATGAGCATACTTACTTAGGGTAAGCGGAGATTTTGCAGAAATTCTTAATAATAATAATAATCTAAATGATGTGTGTTTTAAATGGATCTCATATATATAGTCGCCAATATATTTTTTCGTACCGTCACTTGATTTTTGCCTTAATTAATTATTTAAATTGATACATGTATATATTGTTAGGTTAAAGTCCGTTTCCTGAACAAAATATTTTCATTGTAGTGAGAAATATTGGTCTGTCCTAAGATACGCCGTTGATGTTAAAACTTAAATGTCCTTTTTGACTGCATCAGTAGCTGACCCGGATTCTGAAGCTGTGGTGCTTATAGTTCTGAGCTCTAATTTCAAGCTTGGTCACTAATACTTGCACAGAATAGATGGATATCACTGGGAAATTAATTATCGCATGTGTACGTGCGCGCTTCGCCCAAAGCATCCAATTATATGGTAAGATTCGTGTGATTAGGACTGGCATTGAGGGACTGCAAAGTAAGCAAACTGTCTACTTTTTTTTAAACAAAAGACAAGCGACATACGTTTGTTAGCGTGCAAGAGATCTAATATTTTAAATACGGTACTAAAATAAAGGTTTTAGTATATTGTGATCTGAATTTTTTTTCTTAATTTTAGTTTTTATACAAGACCCTATAAATCTCTGGACCAGTCCTAACGTAATTAAGAATTAAGTTTTTTGAAAAGAATATGGAAAAGAGTAGCTATCATGGGACCTATATTGGTCGCCCACCAACAATAATTGGGCAACATTAGCAATAGGGGGCATGTGATCTATCTTTGGTATTGTTGTTTGGTTCCTTTTGTCACCATTTTAACTTGGGGGACAGTGTGATTTTGGCATTTGCTCTCGGGGCCAGGTGACTCTTTACATGTTTCACTGGAGAATGACTCCAGTCGACCAAGTTATAAATAATACAGAGACAGATCGAGCTAATATGCTTGTGCCATTTTGGATGCAAATCCTGAGTAAACTGATAACGATATTTGATGAATTTAAGTTAGAATCCTAACTGACCGAAGGGGTAACATAAGAGAGGTGAAACGAAAATAAGCAGCTATGTATGACTTTTAGTGGAAATATCAATTTAAGAATTACACGCGTTGCCTTTTATAAGACTCTAAATCAATACAAGTAGAAGAGGCTAAAATGACATGATTACAACATTTTTAACCTTCTAAAAATTAAGATCAAGGTATATGTTTCATCATGAACATATGGCGCGACTATTTTTGAGAGAAGTACGTACATTCATTAATGCACTGATAGAGTAATCAAATATTGTTTTATGAGGCTCAGCAAACTAAACTACGCTTAATGTGACAATTATGTGGGAATTTATCCCCCAAGTCCAAAAACTCATCAAGTACAAATGAACTGCATAAATGTGCATCTATTCCTACCTTCCGAGTTAAATAGCCACTATTTTTTAGATACCATTAAATTAGCTAAATTGACTCTTATAAACTTATTCCTAATTTGGAGTAGAGGTAGTGTGCTTTTTCCCCTTTCTTTTTTTTTCCTACTCCAAACAGTTAAACTAGAAAAGATAAACGAAAACATAAACTCGAGTAATCACATAACCCGCTTAAATCTATATTCGTTTGGTTGTGTAAATAATTTTATTTGTAATTGTTTTATTGTAAATTAACAAATTGTAAATCTTTTCATTTTAGCAAAAAAAAAATGTGGTATGATTTTTTTCGCATTAACTTATATGATAGGTTTTTTTTTTTTTTTTTTTTTTTTAAGGGAGGTCTAAGTCTCACACTTTTAAGTGTTCAGCTGAGAATTTTACCGCTAGGCTACTCAGTCTCGCTTATATGATAATTATAAGTTATGTAATTTTAACTATGTATTTACATTTTTTTATTTAATGTCTTATATATTAATTTAAGTTTATGACATTATATAGTAGTTAATTTTTACAACCGAACACTCAATTAAATAATTGATGAATTAAAAAAAGTTAATTTATAAATTGGAGGACAACCAAACAGAAATAATGAAAAAGTAATTACGAATAAGGCTGGGTCCACTAGCAACAATATGGGCTGCTTTTCACAGGTTGGGCCTAATGGGCCCTTAGTTAAACAAAATTTCTTTTTATTTATTTCTTTTATCTGCAATTTTTTTTTTCTCTCTATACGTGTGAAGGCCATATATAAGTTTCTTACAATGAAATAATATAAAGTCTGAGAATTAGCGTAATGCCAAAGAAGTACTATTGCTGCATTAAGATTTGAACTTGTATAAATTTTTAATATTTTTTTTGATATAAGCGTTACAAAAATACACATGGCAGTCGATTACGTAAAAAAGAGAATTACGGTTCCCGTGATTCAAACCTGGGCATGGGATGGAAAAATTCACCATTTTTCCACTATACTAACATCCAGGTGTAATGTTTTTCTAGAGAAATAATTTTAACAATTTTGAAATGAAAATAAGGACAAAATTTTGAAATTTTTTTCAGGTAAAGAATTGTTATATAAGCCACAACCCGGAGGGAAGGGATATGTCTTGAGTGGGCTCTCAGCTATAAACCCATCCAACACAGTCTAATGAAGTGGGCTCTGGGCATTGAAATCAGCCCACAATCTCTCTCTTTAACAAGTTTAAGCCCTTTTCACACAGGAGGACTTTTGCAAATCTAAAGTAAAAAAGGATGGATATTTTATATAATAATAAATATGATCAGCAAGTGTTTTAAAAGATTAATTTATCATAATATTATATATATATTATATATAATAATAATAATAATAATAATAATAATAATAATAATAACTTATTTTATTTAGTAGTAATTATTTTAATTTCAACAATAGCATTTATTACATTGTTGTAGTTAAATTTTAGTTATTAGTATAATTTAATTACAATAGTATGACTAAAACTCACATTAATTTTTTCTAAGAGTCTTAGTTGGGCACATAATATTTGTATAAAAATAGGGTGTATAAATTTTGTTAAGAGAGGTAAATTAAATAATAATAAAAATAGAGAATGATGGAAAATTATGGAGAGATATATGAGAAAGTAGGAGAATGAAAGGAGAATTAAAATAAAATGAAAGATGATGAAATAAAAGAATGCATCTATTAGTAATACATGTTATCACTACATTAAAAGATGCAATTTTACTATTTATATTATTATATATGATTTTAAAATAAAAATATTTATTTCTTTTTATTTAAAATGTTCTTTTATTTTTTTTCTCTAAAAAAATATTCTTTGATTTCCTAAAAAAATATCTTCTATTATTTTATTTTATTTAGAAAGAAATGCATTTATCCGAAGTAAGCGATTTTGGACAACGCAACCTACTACTAGTCCAGCATTAGGGTTCTGACAATGGATATTAAGCCATCTCCAATGGTGATTTTTATCCACCCAAATTTTTATGATAGAAAAGCCAAATAGAAAAAATATGCCCCAATGGTAATTTCTATCACCATTTTTACATGTAGAAATGGTGATAGAAATTCCCTATATGATACAACACATTTTGATTGGGTATTTTAAAACCCACTAATTCTCTCTCTTCTTAAATAAGTGACAAATAAGGAAGAAATGTAAAAATAGAAATTATTATTGGAGACCATCTTTTTTATCATTTTCTACCTATGTGAATACATTGTCAATTAGATATAGAAATATTATTAAATAATATTGACACATATGAATATATGATAGAAATGGAAAAATGAAAATTACCATTGGAGATGATAGTGACGACAATAATTAGGGATGACTCATAATTAAGAGCAACTCTAATTACACCCATCAAACACTCTCTAACCTTCTATTAAATTCTTATATTTACACTCCCTCGCATTTACATTAATAATTTAAATTAAGACAACCAATTATTATCAGTGCACTCACAAACTCACTCCAATCCAACTTTTCTATCCAAACACAACCCTTAGATTCAAACACCTTTTATTCACTTATCATCATTTATATCTTATTCATTTTCTTACAAACACTCATCTATTGATACAGTTTAAAGAAAAACAAAATGCATTTGAAAGTTGACTCAACCCATACTCGCCTGAGTGTCTACTCGGCCTTGGTGGCCGAGTATATTCATTTATTCACATTTGGTTAGCACAGTCTGTTTTGACCCATGTGAACTCAATATACATGCACTGCCTTGTTGCCCATGAGTCGACGCAATATTTTTGTTTGAAAAAAAATAAGGATACATACTCAGCGGATTACAACTGAGTACACACACGCTTATGTTGAACTGATTAAAGCTTCATACACATAGCACTTTTGATCACAGATCACTATATAAAGTTTTTATTCCTTCGCCTTTTGTTTCCACGAAGGTGTAAAACTGTGGCGGTGGCTCGACATTATTGACTAGAAGTCTAGAATTGTTGTTGATCGGTGTGAAGTGCTGATTGGTGTGAGGAAGAAGAATGGAAGAAAGGAAGAAGATGAGATAGATTGATTTAATTTCTTATTATTAATATTAATTAATTTAAATATTAAATAAAGGAATGCTGGGAGAGTTAAGAAGAATAAAATTGTACTAGATGATTGTTAGGAATAAATGAATTATTAGATAGTGTTGTGGTGTAAGTAAACATTTGCACCCTTAATTAATCTAATAAATACTTACGTATAAAAATGATAGTTGATATTAGTATAATAATATATTATACATTAGACTAAATTTAGACCGAAGGTGAACACAGATTTAAGGTGGACTCGTATATCTATATTATTATATAAAGTCTTGACTAATTTCAACTGTTATGAAGCACGTTTGACAAAATAATCTGTTATTTAACTACTAAGTCATTTAACATCTTTGTTTTATATTTTGGTTGAACTAGATATATCAAGGGATGGCAACGTGACTTATAAAGCCTAATCCACATTTGCAATAGCCCACCTCAAACCCGATGCGAGTTTTATTTTTAAAACCCAAATCCGCTCCGCATAAATATATTAAAATTTGCCCATCCCCACGCCAATTTTTAAGTACATGCATCTAGCCAAATCAAATACAAAAATAGAATCCACCATAATTTTAACTAAATCTTGCCAAATCAACGATGCAAAAACTTAAATCGAACAAAATTAAATATATTTCAATAGTTTTTTACTCAATTTGAAAGAATTATAAAAAAAATTACATGCAAAGAAAATAATGAATTTAAATTTAGTTAGAGATTATCGAGAGGATGAAGGAGAAATTAAGTTAGGGTATGCTGATGTGGTACCATATAAAATATAATAATATACATGTATGTGGGTCGGATTGGGTTTTTAAATGCAAAATCCGAATTCGTCTTAAACTTGGTCTAAGTTATTTTTCTTAAATCTGAACCTAACCTGGGCTCAAGAAAACCTGCCTTAAACCTATCCTACTAAGGTCGGGCCAGGTCAAAAACCAACCAAGTTGAATTTTATTGCTATTTTCAAATTTATTTAAATAACATATGAATCGTATGTGCAAGTTAATTTATTATATATAAATAAGAGTATACTTTTAACCATATTAAACAACATTTTTAAGTCTAAAAAAGATTTTGACTCCAATTGTTTGTCCTCAAACCGTTGTTTTTTTAACTTGCAACAATATATATATATATATATATATATATAATCTATTTAAAATTGTTCTTTTTTTTTTTTGATCAATCTATATAAAATTGTCGAGTGAGATTTTTTTGTACGTATTTATCTCCTAAAACATAAAGCAAATCATCGAACGGTCAGAACATTGCGACCACGTGGGATTAACTTAGCCTTGCTATATATTTTTCATCCCTCACTCATCTCTCTTATTATTATTATTATTAATAATAATAATAGTTTAATAATACAAAAAATACACAGAGTCTGTTTGTTTAACTTCCTCCTCGTCTCCCTTCCCTGCTCACTGCTACTTTTTTGAGAGAGAGAGAGAATGGCAATGCCGAAGCTCCTTCAAACCTCTCAATTCACCTCCAATCATCTCCGCACCTTCTCTTCCATACTGTCAAAACCTCTACAACTTCACATCCACCTCACCCCCTCTCTCTTCCCTCACCACCGTTTCTCTCTCTACAATTCTCTCTATAAATCTCAGTCCCCACACACTTCCTGCCAACCAAGAAGAAGAAGAAGAAGAAGAAACTTCTCGATCCGAGCCTTTGATGCGGAGACAAAGAGCGACGACGTATCGTCGGAGAAAGAGGAAAAGCCCGAGTCTAGGTCTGAGGTTGATGACAATAATGGGAGTCTAAAAGGTGCTGCTCAGGATTATCCGAGTGGCGAGTTTGAATTCCAAAGTCCCGGTTTCTGGAAGAGCTTCCTAGTGAAGATTCGAATGCTTATTGCATTGCCTTGGCAGCGTGTTCGCAAGGGGAGTGTTCTGAACATTAAATTGCGAGGCCAGGTTCGATTTTGCTTCCATTTTTCAACTATTGATTAATTAATTGTACTTCTAATGGATTTTATACACAATCTGATGGGATATACTATTTCCGTTGGTAATTTTATACAAGAAATTGATCCTTAGTAATTGTCACTTACTTAGATGCTATCTTATAGTTTTTATTTTTGTTTAGTTATTAGAGATTATCTTATAATTTTTTATTTTTTTTTGGATAAGTTTGGATAATCTTATATATGTCACCAATTAGGGCAATGGCATAGCATAAATGCATAATCATGAAACTCTTTCTCAAATGAAAACAAACATAAACGTGAAGCTCAGAGATCATGCTCATGGGCTTCAGAGTGCAATAGAGGTTTCAGGTCAACTACCTATAATTATTCGAAGAAGTTGGTTCTAATTTTAATGTGAATTGCAACATGGTTGAAAGTAGTTCTGCAGATCAGATGGCTATATCCTATATGTAAGAAATCATCTGAAGCGTGTATATAATGCTAATGCCCATCCAAAAACCTAAGTGCACCTTTTCTTCTAACTATTCAGTGGTTAATTAGTTTCGACTCAGCATATTTACTTGACCTTTTGCTTCAGTGGTCAATTATGTTGTTTTACCTAGTTAAAAATTAACAGAAATACTGGAAAACTATTCATGAGCATAGTTAAAAATCAACACAAGTAATTGCTGTTACTTATTTTCACTTGATTTCCCCAGTTAAAAATACTGGAAAACCATTCAATTGTTTGTTAACCTCCAGTGCATTACACAATGCGTTTCAAACTTGGTCACTATGCAGTCAGTTGGAACTGTTTGAAAGTCAAACTTATTTCTGCTTCATGAACAAAATTATTCATGTCATTTTTTGCTAGAAGGTGCTACTTGTATCTTATCATTTTTTGTGGATTAATACTTTTATTAGGTAATGGAAGTTGAAAAACATTTGCTCGTTTTATCTTCAGATATCTGATCAGCTAAAGAGCCGTTTCTCTTCAGGATTATCACTACCTCAAATTTGTGAAAACTTCATTAAAGCTGCATATGATCCTCGTATCTCTGGTATCTATCTCCACATCGAACCCTTGGATTGTGGATGGGGTAAGGTCGAAGAAATTCAGCGGCACATATTGGATTTTAAGAAGTCAGGTAGAATTTTTATTCTTCTTTTTCGCCTTTTTTATTTATTTTACTTTCCAAGTTATATACACAGGGTAATGCTTTTGCCAAAGCAGATAATGTTGTTAAAGATTCTATACTACGCTTTCCCCAAATATAAACTGCTTCGGGAAAAAAAAGGCACTATTACTTTGGGCAATAGAGTTGACCGAAAGATGTAGTGAAGATTCCTTAAATTGCTCCTATCATTTCTTTGTGATTTTGGGTCGATTGCAGCAGGGATAAGTTGATAAATGTAGGGCTAGAGCTGCTAACCCCAACCGCCACTTCTGAATTGCTGAATGTGTGGGTCACAACAATGTGGTCATAAATGATGCATACACACGAGTTGATGGATTTGTGGTACCCACTTGTATGCGATTGGTAGGGTGTTTGTCCCTACCCACTCATTGCACTTTTAAGTTTATAGATATTTATGGACAAAGTGCAAGCACACCATAGCATGCGACCTGCTGACCATGCTTAAATGTTAGACTTCATGTCATAGATTTTCTTTCAACTCCACACAAAAATCATCTATCCGCGTAAAATAAAATTTTCCAAAAGAAATCATCTATCCGCTTAAAATAAGGTACTCTTTTGGTGGCAGTATTTTTTTTCTTTCTTTTTATTCTTGTAAGTTATGTGTTCTATCAGATGATCTTGAAATTAAATAGCTCTTGATTTGGGGTACATTTCTATCATTGAAGTTGTAATAACTTTCATCTGGTTTGTTTTATTAGTAGCTGCCATGCCATCTTTTACAAGTAGGTCAGTTGTTTTGATTCTAGCTACTCTCAAGATCTGCAAAATTTTGATTCATTCCCTGATTCATTTTGGTATTTGTAGGAAAATTCGTTGTGGGGTATGTCCCTGTATGTGGAGAGAAAGAGTATTACCTTGGCTGTGCTTGTGAAGAGCTATATGCACCTCCAAGTGCTTACTTTGCTCTGAACGGTTTGACTGTTCAAGCGTCATTCCTTGGAGGTTAGTATTTGTTTCAGCTGAGATCGCTTTTTTAGTGGATGAATGATTTAATAACCAGAAGAGGCGGTCCAGTGGCTTGTCTACCACTGGGCACCTGTTGGGGTGAATAGTTCAGGGACATCCTGAGTTTGAACCCCAGCAGGTACAAAACAATTGTCACCAGCGGCAGGCTCATATCTGTGAGCGGGGATTAACCCTGCATCCAATGTGGTGTAGGGATGCCTCGTGGGGAAAAAAAGATTTTCTGTTTTTTCATTCCCCAGTTGCATGCGTGTAGTATCTAAGAACCATCTGTTTGCTGCTGCATGCCTTACATGAGGTCAATTAATGATTATTTAAATGTTTGCTCAATATAAATATTACAAAAGAATTGTATAAATAATATAATTAATCCAAGATACGCAGGGAATCCTGTCTTAGTAAAATCTCCTTTTAAAATTGAAATCAAAGGGATTATAACACAATTCCCACCATTTGGAAATTCTAATTTGAGCCTGCCACGAAGGCCAACTTATGTCAATACCTGTTTGCTAGGGTTGGCATCGTCTGGAAACTCAATATTACATTTATATCTCAAGATTCATGTTTGACCTAACACATCCGGGCATGGCAAACTGCAACCAGTGGCTGAATCAAAATATTTATTTTCTCAAGATTCATTTTTCTTTTTTGATTCTCAGTTTGGATTGGTAATTAACAACAAGAATAAGATGTTCCAAATAAAAGCCTTCCACTAATACCTGATAAACCATGGGAGAGTTTGACAACTCCATTCCTTGAAAAAGGGATCTTAAAGCTGCAAAGAACTGATCACCAGTCATTGTCTTTGCAAAGTTGGTTACCCCTATTAACCAAGCAGAAAGAGGATATGATTAATTTTTCATGTTTAGATTATGGTGCTATTTGGCTCTCCGTCTCTGTCTATCACCCACCCACCCACACAATCAATTTCTGTACACTCACAATTACTTTTTAACTGCGGCAGAGTGGCATCAAACATTGTATTGCAGGTGTTCTTGAGAAAGTTGGGGTTGAGGCTCAAGTGCAGAGGATTGGTAAATATAAGAGTGCTGGGGACCAACTTACACGAAAAAATATATCTGAAGAAAATCGTGAGATGCTGACTGCATTGCTTGATAATATATATGGGAACTGGGTGGATAAAGTTTCTCTTACCAAAGGTGCTTTTATACTTTGTGGTTTGGCACGATCCTGAATTATCAAAACATAAAAGACTTTGGAATTCTGGATTCTTATACAGGAAAGAAAAAAGAAGATATTGAAAGCTTCATAAATGAAGGAGTTTACCAAATTGAAAGACTGAAAGAAGATGGCTGGATAACTGATATAAAATATGACGATGAGGTAAAACACCAGTGTGTGATCATCCTATATTTTTTTTGTTCTTTTTAACCTTTTACTGACCGTGATACATACCAATACAACTCAGGTACAGCATCTCCTTTTATAATCATCTATGTTTAGTGAATTGCCAATTCTAGCAATGAATTGGAAAAATATTTCACATTTTGGAAGTGTGCACCACAACCTTAATTGTAACATCTTTGACCAATTTAATTTATCATTTCAGATATCTTGCCAGTAATGTGCAGCCTTTTCAGGTTACATCTATGTTAAAAGAGAGGCTGGGACTTCTGAAGGATAAAAAACTCCCTCTAGTTGATTACAGGTTGTACTTTTTTCTCCCCTGATATCAGCTAGTGTGCATGTATCTACGTTTTTGTTAGACGTCTATTCTGTGAGGGCGTTATTATTTCCCTTTAAATAAATATTGTCTAATTTACTTCCTTTGTCCTGTGTCATTGGTGCCCTGTATTGTATATGGACTCATTTGCTCTTTGACGTTCCAGAATCATGTTAGTCAGGCCACCACAATTTCTACATTTTCAAATGAAGCAAATAACTAAGACAGACATCAGAGACGTTCAATTGGATAATTCACAAGGATTTGCTATATGCACTGCCCCTTCTTTAATTCAAAGTTACTTTAAGTTTTATGTCTTAATGAAGATGCACCAACTAAGATCATTCCATATTGTGCGCCAAAACCCATGCCAAAAGTTGCTGGCAAGTGCATTTTTGTTTGTAAGTACCCCCAACACCAACCAAAAAAAAAGGGATAGAAACCAAAGATTATTAATAATCAAGCACCCATTTCAAACTGTTCTTAATTTAGCTTGTGATGTCAAATTTTAGTTACAATTTGTTTATCTGAGTAAAACTTGAACTTTGATGTCAACCTTAAATGAATCTCAAACTTATTATATATTGTTTTATTTTGACTTTTCACTACAGGAAATACTCGCGAGTTCGGAAATGGACTCTCGGTTTATCAGGCGGCAAGGACCAAATAGCAGTAATTAGAGCCTCTGGAAGCATTAGTCGCACTAGGGGTCCGTTTAGTACATCCAGTTCGGGTATTATCAGTGAGCAATTCATTGAGAAGATTCGTAGTGTAAAAGGTAAGTTTTATCTAAGGCGTGTTCAATGAAATATAACTATCCTAAATCATGAAAAAGGTATTTTAAATTGTAATTAGACCCAATCCTTAAAATGTTGGCAAGCATCCCATCAGTTACCCTCTGTTTGTTGGTTCAAGTTATGTGGCTACTGATGACTGTTGTGTAACCATCTCCATCTATTGATTTATGAGGAAGTGTGTACTAGATATCTCTAAGTTTATTCTCCTTGTTAGATTTGAGTTTCTGGATCCATAAAGAAAAGAAGAAAAGATCATTTTGCAGTTTGTTCTTCTCTAGTTAATGTGAGAATCTCTTTCCAGAGTCAAAAAGGTACAAGGCTGTTATCATCAGAATCGATAGTCCCGGAGGCGACGCTCTTGCCTCTGACTTGTAAGTGTAACTTTTCTGGGTTTAGTTTCATTTATGAAAAAAATTATAAATACTGATTGTTCCAGGAAAACTGGTTTCAATATTTGAATTTTTATATTATGTTGTCTGTATTTTCTAGCTCTGAGTGGTTTTATTATTGAATCTGCGTAAGATCTAGCTCTTTTGTTTCTTCAAATTGGCATTAGAGCTTAAGTTCTTGATATAAGTCTGACTGGTAGAGATTCTTATGGAGGAAGAAATACATTTTAATGTTTAAAGGCCCCCCGTGAAAGTATGTGTCTTGATACATTTAATTACATTATTATTAATTTATTACTGCTTACATTCTAGTTGTATTTTTATAAATGGAATTGGTTAATCTATTTTCGCACAGCGCTCTTTTAAATTTTTTAGTCATTTTATTATAAAAAATTATTTCTATAAACGACATAGATTCCTACTTTGGGTTACATACTTTTTAGATGTGATTAAACCTAAACTAGTTTAATCAAACATGGTTTGTTTCCTGCTTTAGTGACACTAGAACTTGTGGCACACTCGATGCGTCACATTAAGTAGATTTTTAGACCACAATAAGCACACGTGATGGCATTTGGTCAACTGGTGATAACATGTGTTCTTCATAATCGAGGTCATGGGTTCAAAACTTCAAATCCTTGTTTAAGCTATATTTCTATTTCTAAAGCATGAAGGATAATTTTGTGTTTTCATGTGCGTTCTCCTATCACTTAGTATATAGTAATAGATATATATACATACACACTACGCTCGATGCTCTTTTGGATTCGAGATTTTCGTGTCCTTTCTTTGTATTTCACTCTAAGAGGTAAAAGAACAGAAAGGGTAAAAAATTGCATCACAAGTTCTTGCAATATCTTATTGTCGTTTAATTTTCTTTAATATTTTGTTGAACAGAATGTGGAGGGAAATTAGACTTCTTGCTGCCTCAAAACCTGTCATTGCATCAATGGCTGATGTTGCAGCTAGTGGAGGATACTATATGGCAATGGCTGCAGGTGCTATTGTTTCAGAAAGTCTTACCTTAACGGGTTCAATTGGGGTCGTCACAGGTGAACCCATTATATTATGAATATTAATGAGACTAAAGTTGGTGACAAAATATTTTTATTCTTTTAAAGTTTCACTGTGCTCAGTTTTCCACTGTGACCTACCACTTTTTAAGAATATAGGTGATAAGTTTTAACCTGTAGAAGCTAGATTGCTTGTCAAAAAGAAAAAAAGCAGCAGCAGGATCATCAATCAGATAATAAGTTTATTTTGTTCTCATGGCTCTCTGTCCAATAGATATTCTGGTATCTCAATGGTATTGTGTTGGCCCTCTCTATTGCATAAATGTACATGTAGAACCCTAAGTGGAGAGGAAGTTACTAGTTGCTTGTGCTGTGAGCAGAAAATAAAGCATTGCCTTTTCCTTTTAAATTAAACTCAAACCTATTTATTTTAATGGGCCTTGTTGAAAGATTTGCTATTATTGCTTGTAGGAAAGTTTAATTTGGGGAAACTTTATGAAAAGGTTGGCTTCAACAAGGAAGTCATATCGAGGGGAAGATTCGCTGAGCTTACTGCAGCTGATCAGCGACCATTTAGGTGAGAAATCATCTTGTTTTGTTTTTTGCTGATAAATAACTCTCAGCTTGGTCCGGTCCCATTTGGGTTCTCTTTCCTTATGATGAGACTGCTTATGGAAAATAATGAATTTAACTTGTAGACCAGATGAAGCAGAACTCTTTGCCAAGTCTGCACAAAATGCATATAAACAATTTCGCGACAAGGCAGCTTCTTCAAGAGAAATGAGTGTATGGTAGTCAAACAGAATGAATACACCTTTAGAATTGCATTTCTTTTATAACAATAGTAAATTCAGAGAAATCTCAATCACTGTGTGACAGGTAGATGAAATGGAGGAGGTTGCACAAGGCAGAGTTTGGACTGGTAA
Organism: Lonicera japonica; assembly: GCA_021464415.1. Classification (NCBI taxonomy): domain Eukaryota; kingdom Viridiplantae; phylum Streptophyta; class Magnoliopsida; order Dipsacales; family Caprifoliaceae; genus Lonicera; species Lonicera japonica. Next base: position 12,683,927 of record CM038467.1, on the reverse strand, counting down.
AGATGCTGCTTCACGAGGATTAGTCGATGCTATCGGTGGCCTCTCTCGCGCTGTTGCTATAGCCAAACAGAAGGCCAATATACCCCAGGACACGCAGGTTGGTTCCATTATATTGCTGTGAGTACATAATGGTACTTTTTCTTAATCGAATCACCACTTTTCACTTCCAAAAAAGCAGAAAAGCTTGAACCAAACAAGCACCCAAGTCATTTAGAACATAAAATTTAGCTGGTTCAACACTTTCAAGGGTGGTCCTGGGATTCTTTGGAAGGTTGGGCTTATGTCGATACATAATTAGGGTAGACTGGGATAGAATTAAAAACTTTATTATATACAGAACTTTTTTAGATAAGAAAACAAAGTGTTTTTTTTAGCTTTATTCAGGATTTGGCCAGAACTGTTCGGCAGATTACCACAAAAAATTGGGCTGGGCTACAGCCCTGGTCCGACAAGGTCAACACTTTATCAACTAATTGTAACAAACGCGTCCAGGTTACTCTTGTTGAGATGTCGAGGCCCTCCCCATCGCTACCAGAAGTGTTAAGTGGAATAGGGAGTTCTCTAGCTGGAGTGGATAGGACGTTGAATGGATTGCTAGAAGACTTAACATTTGCGGATGGAGTTCAAGCGCGGATGGATGGGATAATGTTTCAGAGATTGGAAGGAGCTTCTTATGCCAGCCCCATCTTGAATTTGATTAAAGACTATCTGAGCTCCATATAAGCTTAGGTGAGGACGTATTTATATTTTCTGTCCCGTGGTCTTTTCTTCTCTCTATGGATTTATATATATATATATATATGTATCAATATCATGTTAAAATGGGGAATGAAAGGTAAGAGGTGGCTCGCCACTGTATCTTTATCCTCTTTTAGAAGTGCCGCTGTAATTGTATATGCCCATGTTTCAGCAAAAAGATACTCTATGCCAACGAGGAGTTGTAGTGGTCAATTCCCTTGTCATACCATTTACAGTTTCTCTTTTGCCATTTTTAAAATATTTTAGCAATGGACAGAAGGCGATAAATTAAATATATAACTTCTAGAAAGATTTTAAGCAATAACAGGAAAATCATACCATAGAAATGCATTTCCTTATAGTAAACTGTTGTTCATTTGGTGATAGAATGTGCATTTTTGTCACAAATAGTGCATTTCTAGTGATAGCATTTATAACGAAACACATTTTTTTTTCTTTAGTGAAAAAAACTTATTTGTCAAAAAAATTACTCTTTAGTGATAAAATTTATAATTCGTCACGAAGGCTAGACAACAAAGGCATTGGTGATGAAACGGTTTTATTCTGTCTTTCCTAAATGTGTCATAAAATTTTAGTGAGATATAAGTGACCAAAAATTTTGTGACAAAAACCTTTTTTTTAAGTTACATGCTTTTAGTGATGCAATTTTAATAAAGACGTACTGACAATCTTTTATTAATATTGTAATATGTGATGATCTTGTAATGTTTACACCAACCAGACTCGGTGGTGGATCAAGAAATTCATGACACTGGCGGCTCAAGTGATAAAAGAGAGCAAGAAATAAGAAGCTAAAATCAACCAATATATATAACAAAAATCAACCAAGACATTAAATTCATCTAATTGTCCTCGGTAAGTTTTCATAATTTGAAATCATTTCATGATAATATCATTATCAGTTTCATGAAGAATATATTTCTCAGTATATGCCACCTTGCTATCATTCATCCACTTATCTCTCATCCAATTGCGTAGTTGATTTTTCACAATTTTCATAACATAAAACACTCTACGGAGATGGTTGCTACTAGTAAGGTTAGGGCCAATGTTATAAGAATGAATACTAATAGATAAACCTTGTATTTTTTTTCAACAACGCTATCATTCATTCACTAATCTCCCATCCAATTGCGTAGTTGACTTTTCACAATTTTCAGTCAGAAAAAAGCTCTCCTTATGGAGGCAGTTGTTACTCGTAATAGTAGAGCCAATGTTATAAGTATAAATACTAATGGATAAACCTCATATTCTTTTGTTTCAACCATTATTTATGCGAGTCCACTAATTCCTTTGTGACCTAACTTAGGAGTATGATCCTTTTTTTTAACGGACCATATTGTGGAACACCCCCTGCAATGGTTTTCACCCCCGAACATGCTGCACACATGTTAAACATACTATGAATGGAAAGAATACCATTTTGCATGACAATTTGTATCAATTTTAATGCATGTTATAATTTAATTATTTCTATTTATAGGTGCGTAACATGTGCCCTTAGGGTATACGTTAACATGACCCATTATTAAATTGATCTTTAAGCTTAAAAAGTTCCACCGAAGAAAAGTCTTTTTGACAAAATTGAGAGTAGGACAAATTGTTGCTTAACATAATAAGAAAATGAATCACTTAGATTTAGACATCCCAAACAAAGTCGTAACTCAGTTGTCAATTCATTGAAACGATTATTGAGCTCTTGGATAATTTGCACATCTATTGCATTGTAAAATACCTCATATCGATGATCTGTTGAGACGTACACATTGGTCTACCTCAGGGTACAAAGATGTTAGCCATGTCGTAAACCTCAATCGTATGTTTGTCACAAAATGTTCAAACTTGACTAGGTAAATTATTCCAACTACTCTCCTTCATTGTTTGAAGTCATTCCTTGCATATTTTAACCAAGTTCACCGCATTTACAATGTCCTGCTCTTTTTTTACAGTGCTCGTGACAAATCATTTGGGATCCCTAATATAGCTTTTATGAGGTGTAAACTAAAAATAAAATCGAATGACTACATCAACTCCAGTAAAATTTTTGCTTTATACTTCTACTCATTTGAATCATCATCAACTAACATGAATATGATGATAAAATTGATTAAAACATTGTAGTGCAAACTGCGTGTCAGCAGATTGTTTCAATTTAGTCTCTTGATCTAAATATGTCCCACTGTAAATCTCATTATTATTGAGTGCTTCATAAACCGCGGCTTTCTTGAAGGATATCTCGTCTTTTAGCTAAGGCTCCAACAATATTCACAACATTACCAACTATAAGAAAAAGTTCACTAATTTTGTCATGATTCTTTGCTACTACCACAAGAGCTAATTGAAGCTGATAAGCAAAGCAGTGAACATAAAAAAGCACACTCATTTTCTTTCAGAATAAGTGCTTTAAACTACTGAACTTGCCCTATCATAACGCTGTCTCCGCAGCCTATTTATGCTTAAGCCATGTCTGTAACCTTAAATGAGAGAGAAGTAGTTTATGTAACATGCACAATACCTACAAATCTCTCAATAATATGCTCATTCTTCACGAAGCATAATACTATAGCCATTTGCATATGTCTCGAGATTCATCAACAATAAGGGAAAATACCGCATCACCAATATGAAGTGTTAATTGCATTGATGATTTCAGTTGATAGAGCATTCACTATATCTTTTTGAATATGTGGTGATATCAATTTCAAATTCTCAGGAGCATTTCTCATTGATACAACTTTGACTTCCTCATTATGATGGCATAGCCAACGCAAAAGTAGAAAAAAAATTCCTTGGTTATTAGAATCTTCAAATTTATTGTGTCCACAAAACGAAAGGCCTTGTCTCGAAAGAAATCGAATTCAATCAACTGATGCACACAAATGACTTCAGTATTCCCTCTTAGCTTGGTCTGATTACTTAGAGAAAAGTGTCTTAGTATGTTACTTCTGGTTTAAATGATTTTCACACTTCCTCCATGCTTGGTTGTGGGAACTATTTATGCCTTTGACATGCATGAGTTCAAAGCCAATTATTTTTCTTCCAATTTGTAAAACCTTCACTAACAAATGAGTTGCCACCTGATTATTCTCCAGCCTCTCGTTAAAGAGCGGCACACAGTATAACAAGTTTAGTCAGATGAAAAAGAATGAATTAAATAGCAACATAAACAGAAGGCAGTATCTTTTGATATGATATACTCCAACCAATTAGCCTATTCACTAAACCATGCGGCATTGAATCATCTTGACTTATGTCCAAATTTTTGGAGGGGAAATTATGGTTCTTTGGCTGACAAAGACGCTTCTAAAAATATGCTTGTCGAACTTTGTCTTGAACATTAGGACTTCCTCACAACTTTGATTTGAATTATTAATTATTTTTTATTTTTTAAGGCAGTGACAACTGAAATGCCGATTTTCTTTTTAAATATATTGTTCTTGCAATATGATATGTTTAGTTCAACTATTTAAAAGTTAATCCATAAACTTAAAAAGAAAATTACAGAACTACTAATAATTTTTATATTGTAAGAGGGATTCAATTTGCAATGAAAAAAAATATATATGATAAAATATCGCATATACATGTTGACAAATTTGCAATAAAAATATAAAATTAACAGCATACAGTACAAATAAATTAAATAAATATTTTAAACAAGAAATTTCAAATTTTAATGAAAGAAGATTGTTACATAGATAAATTGATAATGGAGATTGGATTGGTTGGTGGGTCTAATACTGTAGAATGACCAAAATCGATTAGCTTAACCTGTGTTTGAATGGAGAAAAAACCTTGGGATTTAAGCAAATTAAAGTCAAGATTTAAAGCGCAAAAGAGTAAAAGTCTGTCATTTGGTAAACTTGATGAATAATTTAAAATTTTACACGTGATAAATTTACTAGATTTTGGCTTTTAAAAATTATGGCTTAAAATTTCGTAGTATAACGATTCTTAAAATTTTGTTAAAACAATTGATATTGTAATTCTTGTCATTTTTTAAATTTTACATACAAGACGTCCAAACATAGAAAATTGAAATTTAAGAAATTTTAAATGATGGAATTTTATATTTATCAATTTACAATTTCAATGGATTTCAGAAAAATGTCATAATTGAATTTTAAAATAAGAAGATAATCAGGAAAATGAAATACAACAAAAAAGTCAAAAACGTTTTTAAGGTTTCTAGTTTGAGGAGGGGGGGGGGGGGAGATGTCTGTAAAAGGAGAGAAAAACTTAAAAAGGAAAACACGAAGAGTGACAAGTAGAAATTTCACCGGTGAAAGCTCAGTTCCTATGATATAGTGGGTGATGGTTAGTCCCAAGAGATTATAGTATTGTAGGAAATCGAGCTTTAAACTTAAAACATACGCTTAACTCCCGCATCTAGACTTATTCGAACTGCGAAACCAACTTCTTGGGTTACTATTTCTCTGTCACGTGTTAACTTTTATCCCACACTCCATCTCTTCAAATACAAAATCAACATAGAAAAGAGTTACACCCATCATCACTAAAAAAGTCAAACCCTTGGATTCCGCAGTTCCACGCTTCCACCCACCCTCATCTTGCTTGTACTTTATACATCCAATACAACAAAGAAATAAAAATAAAAAATAAGAAACAAGATAAAGAAAGAAACAATAGAAATTCTAGAAGTTGTTCTTTCAATTTGCGCTTTTAGTTTAAAAGCATGGATTTGGTTTAGTCAAATTAAAATCATTCTGTTACATCAGACCTCAAAACTCGAGGGAGCTAGACTAAGCAAGCCTTTGCAATCAAAGAGATTGTGAACTAGACCCAAAGTTGTATTTTTAAATTTATTGTATATTCATATCAAGTATTATTTTATTTTTTATTTTTTTGGGTTGGAGGAGGATGTGAAGAGAAGAGTTGAAGATGGACGATGAGTGCATGAATAGTAATGGAGGTGTCCTAAAAAAGTGACAGAATGACGATTAGAGATATAATTGTTTTTGATTTTTTCGATATTTGCAGAGAGAGAGATGAAGTGGAGAATTAGATTTTTTTTGTTGTTAATAGAGAGAGAGAGAAACAGACGACGAAGAATCGATAAAAAAAGACGGCGTCAACATGAATGCGAAACCATACGACGTAGTTTACCGCCTTTTGGACCGACCGGTTGATTACACGTGAAAATCTGGACGACTCAGTAAAAATAAACGATTATAATGCACGTGAGTTTAAAAAAAAAAAAAAAAACTGCAGAGGAGAGTCGTGTCTTGGCTGTAGTAATTTTGGGACCTTGCTAGCATGAAAGACGCTGTAAGTTTTTAAACTTACAGACAATTTTAAACCACAAATTTGAGAAAGATATCTACTTTTACTCAAATTCTATATTTAGTTTTGAAATAAAAATCTACTATTATTAAATTCATAATTACAAAATTAATACTCTATTTTGTTTTTTACACAAATTCATCCATCTGACATTTGTATTAAAGTTAAATTAAATTTCTCCATTATTAATTAAAAATAGGATATGCTCATGTATATAAATTTTTTATTTTTTTTATATCTATAGAGATGCTTTAAAACTAAAGTTATTAAACTATTAAAATTATTAAAAGATGTTAAGGGTATGTTCATTTGGCGTGATTTTAAGACGTGATTTGGTAAATCACGTGATTTAGATAATTCAAGAATATTGTTATCTTGTGAAATTTTGTAAATTAGCAGATTTCATAATCCGCTCAAAGGTTGAGATTTTGAAAATTCTGCCTACTCAAAATAACGCTACATTTAGTATTTTCGTTTTTTACATACTCTTCCTTTTTATCAATTATTTCTCCTACAAAAGATGAATTTGATTTATTTAAAACCAAACCATTAATTAGAACACTATTATATAAATATTTGATTATTAATTTAAAATATTACAATAAAAATACAGGAATTTATTGCATTTTTTTATTTTATTAGTTTTTGTTTATGTTAAGATCATGTAGGTTTTTAAAAATAAATAAATTATGTTACTACTTTATATAATTTTTCTAGTTTTAATTCTCAATGATTGCATTGACATATCATTAATGATGCTCCTCATGCAAATCAATTATTTTTTTTTCATGTTATTATCGGACGGAGCCTAGATGAAATAATTAATATTAATTCCTCAAATATTATTTAAAGTGAATGCTTCTATCTTTTAGGGGTTAAAAATATTAATAATATAAATATAGGGTAAAAGTTGGGTCATAAAAATATTATTTAAAGTGAAATTTTTATTTTTAGGGGTTAAAATGTTAACAATATAAATATATGATAAAAGTTCAAAATTAAAAAATTTGAAAGCTTATCCAGTCAAAGTATTTGACCAAATATGTGGCCATAATTCGTCTGTAAGTTTATCATAAAACTTACAGACTTTTAGATAAGCATTTTCCTAATTATATCATTAATTAGAGAAGTGAGTCGATGGATATTTTTCATAATGGGTTATGCTAAGTATGTTTTTAAATTAATATATCTTTAAGTTTTGAGTTATGATGTTAAGAAAATCAATTATTTAATTTTAGAATTTTTTTAAACTAAAATAATTTTAATTTTTTAATTTTTAAGTAATATAAAGTATTAACTATAGTACGTGTATGCATATCATAATAAGTTACACCAAACTATCATTTACCGCAAATTAACAAGAATAGTAAATGTTTACCACAAATCAACAAGTTAATTAAGCTATTAAAAAAAGGTGAGAGATATATAATACTTGTTTGGTTTAAAAATATGTTTCATTCATATATCGTAAATTAGTAAATACTCAAATCTCTTACATTTGATGTGAAGAAATTAAAATATAAATAAATGAAACTCTCATTTTATGTTTTAAAATTACAATTTTAAATATCAATAAGAAAAAAAAAACTAAAAGTACGATTAAAATTAATGCGGTGCCATAGTTTTTTTGATTGGGGGAAGAAGGTCGTCTATAACACACATACGTACGTATACGTTGATGACGTGGAAAAGCCGCGCGGCGCCATCACCTCCGACGACCCTCTCTCATTCCCATGGCTTCTTCTCGAACTCAATCAGCTCACTCCGCCTCCAACTCGGACAACTCCGACAATAACCACGCTCCACCCCTCCACCCGGTTCTCTCTCTCTCTCTATATATATATATATACACACACACTTTTGTTTGCTTGTTTAATGTGGATTTTACTCAGTTCTAGGTTTTTTGTTTTTAAAATAGATAAATTCTTTCAGGAGGGTGCTGCTGCTATCATCAGTGATACAATTGCAGTTAAGGAGGAGGCGCTCGAGAAAAAACCTGCCTTCATCATCGACCCTTTTGAGTGAGTTAGTTTAGTTAATTGATTTCCACTCTATTTTCATCTATCTATCTATATTATTATTATATATATTAGGCCGTAATCCGTGTCAAACGCACAATCAGTATCTTAAATCACAATCATTTATCCCTTGTACACTTTTAAGATTCAAAAAGCATTACCCTAAATTTCAATCTAATTTTTCGATCAACCCTGTATCCGAGAGTTTGGTAGGTAGAGCTTATTTGTTCTGCGATGTCCATACACTTTGTATAGAAAAATATCAATCCTTTATTAAATTTACTTTCTCCTACTTACTTCACTATATTACCTGAATACGGATTAGGTGGTGGGATCATTATTTATTGGGAAAAAGAAAAAGAAAGAAAGAATGACTGGATGATACTTTAAATTGCACATACACATGTGGAATCTCAAAGCACTTTACTTGACCTAGTTCGATATCGGAGGCTAGATGATACTGTTTTCTTGGTTTGCCCTAGCTATATGAACAGCAAGGAGGAGATTGAAAAATTCAACAAGTACGAAGCTGACTACACACGGCGCTTGAAGGCAAAATACTTCTCAGATAAGACTATCTTTGGAGGTAAAAATTAGCATCACTTGCATGGTCTGGTTCGCTGTTGTAATGTTTTCAGTATCATGGAACATGTAATTCTTGCAGGCAACGTATTTGACGAAAAGATTACCATAGACGGTCTCAACATCAAGGCAAGCAAGTATGTAATTGAAGCATATGTTTATCAAAATCTTTTGATTTGTTATCATTAACGAATATAACCCAACCCGTGTTGGTATTCTTTTACCTAGATGGCCAGGAACCAAGTCATATGCTGACCCAGAAAATTTCGAAGATCGAAGCAGTGGTAGTTCAACTTCTCTATTGGAAATTCCGATTACTACTCCAAATGGGAAGCAGTCAATGAAGAGCGTCTGATGTACACAAGTGCTAACCTCCAGTAACATTTCATGACATTGTACCGTTTATGAAGAAATATGAATAGCCTAGATGGAATTTTATTAGAGATTATTATGAAACAGAATTCTTATTAAATATTTATTAAATCTATTTATTTATGAGACATGGCTATCTCAATTGTTGAATATACTGCTTGGAGCCGTATGCAGCTTAACTATATACGGCAAGGATTGATGCTATTAACACTCATTCCCATTTTCAGCTATGGATTCTGAGTTGCAGTAGCTGTTATTGGAGTACCAATGACATTGAAGCACCACCTTAAGTGTTTTTTAGCTACTAGGAAGAGATTTTTTTTCATGAGTAATTAGTTGCTGGGAAGAAGTTGGTGATACCAAATAGATCGGTCATTGTAGCAGTGGAACTCTCGTTTTATTAATTGAAAGTGAAGCAGTAAAATGTAAGAGATACATCACAGAATAGCAAAAGAAGCAAGACTCAACCTAGGTAGTTTGTACTAAAATTGAAGTTCTAAAACTTGTGAGGAGTTGAAAGAGAATCTTCCTTACATTTCCACTAATAGGCATAAACAATGGGCTTATCGCACAAGAGAAGCCCCCAACTGATACAATTTCCGCTAATAGAATTTATGTACTAGATATTAAAAGTAGAGATTTATTTGCTGTACTACATATACCTTCTGATCTGCATACAAAAACTTGACCTCGTACACGACTTGTAAAACCAATATAGATTTTCTATGAATACCCCTACATACGAAGGGAATTACACAAGCTTAACTTACAATCATACTAACTAAATCTATTGCAGCTGTGATTAAATCATGTTGCAAAGAAATCCTTAGAGAACAAAACCTGTAGCTCCTCAACTGAGTATTTGATGTATGTATTGTCGGACTCATTGAGGTAAGGGTGCTTTCTTTTCCCTACTATTCTCTTGTATCGTTCAGGAAATGACTTGTAAGCAGGAACCAACTTCTCCACTATTGAAAGCCGAATCTCCTCCTGTAGCTGCAAATCCGGTACCACCCATCTTGCTTGAGTTGATCGAACCCCTTCAAACAGAGTATTGAACTTCTTAATCCTCCTCCTCAAAGTGATCGCTGTCACCCCAGAAAAAATAAAGTTGCTCAAACGTCGAGGCTCGTCCTCTGATAAACAGTGCAACATCCTCTCACAGGTTACTTTCTCATTGCTAGCCCTTGCCTGCTTTAAATGATTCTCAGTTAAGTTGTTCATATATTCCTTCCCAATCATCTCTTCCAATTTCGGCAACCCTTTGATGCTTTGTTTGATGTAGTGAAGATTATTTGGTCATGAACGAATGAACCAGAGAGGCATCATCTTCATAGTTCTTGGATTTGGCCTCCAATTTGAACCGTAAGAACACAATGATCAAAACCAAATGGAGAGCAAGAGGAATTTGCCCTTCCTGTTCCGCGAATTTCACATCCGGAATTGTCAATACTCCAAAACACGTAGGTGGTTTCGATATGATAAACCTAGATAGGCTGCAGTTGTGATCCACAATGAGTCTGATATAATTCATTACATACTTTGTCAAGAAGTGAATTGTTCCTCTGGCCTCATTATTGGGTGACACCGTGTGAACCAAGGCGTTCTAAAAATCGGACAGAATCCCTCTCACCACCTCAACAGGCTGAAAGCAAAAGCCTAGGATAAGTTCAGCTTCTTCAAGTTCTTCAGTTGTAGGCTCAGAGAAAGTCATAAAAGTCAGAGGCGGACAGATGTCCACCAGCAGATTGCAGAGGTCTAAAAGCTTGAGCAACTTGTCCGGTGATTGATGGCTGTTAATTAGAGCTCCTGCAAAGTTGATCAACTCAACTTTAGCATCAATAACAGTTCTATAAATGTATGCATCCTCATCACCATGAGGTAATATTTGCCAATAGAGTTTGTTCTCCTGGGAAGTAGAGTTTTATAGAACACATTGAATGCGTGTATCCACATATCGATCTGCCTCTTAAACTCGTCCAACAACTCAAGAGCCCGCCTCTCACCGGAGCTCAATTTCCGAATCCTAAATTGTTTCAATTGGGTACCCTGAAAAGGCCTGCATGCACTCGTGTAAATCTTAATGATCTCATCGAGATAACCAGTGGAGTCACCAACATAGAATCCAAATCCACCCTATTGACATCCTCATCGGGAGGAGCAGCTGTAGTCGTTACTGTGTTCAATAATTTGAGAAACTTGTGATTGTGTTATAATCTGGGACTCTCTTAGACGCTACTAGCATCACGTCGACAGCTTGCAAGTAGCGATGAATTTTGGAGCTGTCATTAACTCAGAGATTAATCCTTCTTTTGACCAGAGCTGCTTTCCAGCGAAACATTAAATCGATGGCCAACTCAAACGACTGTTGTGATGGTACTAGTACTGGTTCCATACCTAGCTCTTTCTTTGATGCAGAAATAATAGCGGTAACTGGTAAAGGTGGTTAAAGAAATAAAATACTAGTAGGATTAATTATCTTCTATAGCACAAAATCAAAGGAGAAGGAGAGATATATAAAAAGGAAAAATTAGAGGAGACCCACAAACAGCATCTTCCAACAATATTCACTAAAAATTCAAGCAACTTAACAATAATACAGTGCAATTCTTTTGTCTGAAATTAAGAAGAGGATAAATAAAATTTCGTCACAGCATCTTCCACGAAGTTGATAGGTTGATTATTTTACAGCTTAGAACTGCTTTTTATTTTTTCTATCTCACTGAGTTGTTGAACAAATCAGTGTTGAACTCTAATTGCTTAAAAGTAAATGAACGAGACTAGTGCTAGTGAGTCCAGCCTCTCGTTCAGGGCAAGACAACTCGAGGCTCTGTAGAAACTTGATATAAAAACTTGGTACATGTAAGGCCAACAAGAATTTCTATGAATACCCCAAGATACAAAAGGAAATGGCACAAGCTTAACTGACAATGCTACTAATTAAATATCTATTATTGCAGCCGTGATTAAATCATGTTGCAAAGAAATCCTTAGAGATCAAAGCCTGAAGCTCCTCAGCCGAGTACTTTACGTATGTGTTCTCGAAGTAATTGAAGCAAGAGTCTTTTCTCTTCACTATGTGACTGTTGTATCGTTCAAGAAATGACTTGTAAGCAGGAACCAATTTGTCCACTATTGAGAGACGAAGCTCCGCCCGTAACTGGAAATCCTCCACCCCCCATCTGGATTGAGTGGAATGAACCCCTTCAAACAGAGTATTAAACTTCTTAATCCTCTTTCTCAAAGTGACCACTGACATCCAAGAAAAAAGAAACTTGCGCAACCATTGCGGCTCATCATCCCTTAAACAGTGCAACATTCTCGCACAGGTTGATTTCTCATAGCCGGCACTTGCCTGCTTTAAATAGTACTCACTTAAGTATTTTGTATAGTCTTCCCCAATCATCGCTTCCAACTTTGGCGAGCTTTTGACATGTTGTAGAATGTAATGGAGATTGTTGGTCATGAACAAATGACGCAAAGAGGCATCGTCTTTGAAGTTCTTGGACTTAGCCTCCAATTTGAAGCGTAAGACCACAACGATCAAAACCAAATGGAGAGCAAGAGGATTTTGCCTTTCATGTTCTGCGAATTTCACATCTGGAATCATCAAATCTCCAAAACACGTAGGCGGATTTGATACAATTAACGTAGATAGGATGTCTTCGTAATCCACCATGAGTGTGATATAATACATTACATACCTTGTCAGGGGGTGGATTCTCCCGGTGTCCTCTTCGTGAACTGGTGACACCTCATGAATCACGGCATTCTCAAAAGTTGACAGAGTTTCTCTGACCGCCACAACAATCTGAACGCGTAAACCTAGGAAAGGCACCGAGAAATCCGCTATTTGATTATGGAGGTCTAGAAGCTTGAACAACTTCTCCGGTGCTCTACGGGTGTTAACTAGAGCCTCGGCAAAGTTCATTAGCTCAACTTTTGCATCTTTAACAGTATTAGAAAAACATTTATCACCAAATGGAGCATCAAAAATTTGGGTGGAGAGTTTGTACTCCTTTGGAAAGATAATTTTGTAGAACACCTTGGATGCTTGTGTCCACGCACGAATATGCATATTATACCCATCGGACACAAGACCCCTCGTGTCACTGGTGCTCCATTTCTGAATCCCAACTCGTCTCAGATGGGTAGCAAGGAAAGACTTGCGTACACCCGTGTAAATGTCAATGAAGTCAGCGAGATAACCAGCGGAATTCATCCTCTGCGCAATATTCTCCAGATCATCAATCGCGTCCAAAATTGTAGCACTTGTTTCATGATGATCAAATTCAACACCGGCACTCACTGAAGTACTTGATACTGAAGACAGAACCATAGAACTCGCACGTGTATTTACATCCTCATCCTGTGCCGCAGTTACTCTCTCCAGTATGTGCAGAAATTCGTGCTTGAGCCGACTCGCTGCCATATCCATGGCATCTTTGGATTGGCTTTGACAATTTTTGACTATCATTGACTCCATCACTTCGTCAACGGCTTGCAAGTAGCGATGAATTTTAGAGCGATCCCAGTCAGAGATAAATCCTTGTTCGGCCGGTTCAGCTTTCCAGCGGAATATTAGATCCATGGCTAACTCTAAAGGAAAAGGTTGTGGTTCCATTGTTTTTTGTTTCAAGGAATTAGCAAAAGGGTTTGTTAAATAATTAATTAGCTAAAGGATTTTATGGCACAAAATCAATGGCAGACCAAAAGGAGATAAGAAAGACCATTTGACCAAGCACGGAAATGGGTCCAAAAGGAGACCAGAAAGACCGGGATACGATACGAGAGACCAAGAAAGAGCATTGTAAGTGCAAAGTTTGAGTCATGCATAATTTATATCTCGACTCTCACGAGATATAAATTTTGGAGCCCGTTTACATCCGTAGACAATTTCATACTCGTACTCTTCGTCCAGACACGCTTACCTTTGAAAAAGAAAAGACCAGGCCAGTTCCGTAAAAGTTGTGCTTGAAAAGGGCACATATATATATGTATATATATATACTCAAAACAGAGTTTTTTTGTATAAGTAGGGTGTTTTTCAAACTTATTTTGGCAAATAGGGTTGTTTTAATCTTATTTAGTCAAATAGGGTTGTTTTGACTAGGGACCACGTGGACCACTTGTTGGACCACTTGTCTTATGTGAGGGGACCACTTGTAATTACAAGTTCTTACCCTGAACTATCTTAGATTAATTCTTTCTATCTTTATTGTTTTAAAATAAGGAATCTAGTCTGACCACCAGTCTGTTTCGTCTAAACCTGGTGAATTTCTGTCTGTATAAAAATTATAAGACGGGTCTTCCGATGGTGAATTACTATCTGGTTCACTCGGAGATCTTGGTGGAGTAGGAGGTCTAAGAATTTCACTCCAACTCAACCCGTATGGACACTGATGAAGCTGTGAGGCTGTCAGTGGTCTCCACGGAAAGTTTATTAAATCTAAGGCTTCTAGCCTATAATTTGGAATATTCCAATTAATATCGTATACAATATCTCTTATGGGGGTTAAGATATTATTTTCTATATACGAGTCTAATTCTGCGTCTCCGTAAATGGATAATAACTGTCTATAAGCACGTAGATTATACGTACTGGCTGTCTCTATAAATCTAAACCGTCTTATTCCTCCGTTTTCACGTAGGAATTCTGCAGTCTCTGCAAGTCTCATTCTTTGCACAAATTTTAATTTTTCTAAAGTTTCTTGCAGTACACGTCTGAGATCGTGGATTCCTCCACAAACGTCTACTTGAGCGTTGTCTCTTCCTTGAGGAAGGTCTCTTCGAGGATTATTTACTTCCTCTTCGTCTATATCTTGTACTAACGCTTGGATATAATTATCTGTAGCGTTTTCTAAGTCTGGAAGTTTCCTTACTTCTCTAGACACCCACTTGCAAACGTGGTGTAAATAAGGAAATGTTCCTCCGGATCTGAAGTGTGCTTTACGCACTAGTCTTTGTTCTTCTGGGTTAATTAGACCCCACCTTAATATAGGCTGGGTACTTCTAATATCTGTCTGGTTTACGAAATTTTCGTAATCTCTGTCTATATTGCTCATAAATTAATTATGTGCTGATTTTCTATGTCTTAAATATTTAGCTAGCAATAAGTACTCGCAAATAATTTAAACAATAATATACCTAAATAAGATGTCTGGTCCACCTTGCTTCCGATCGCCTTTCTTGCCTTCTTTTTCCGTCTAAAGTCTGTTCTATCGCTTCTGCGTTTATTCTCGCTATTCATCCACCTTTGAAGGATCGGTCGTTCGTTTCCTGCCTACGCCTTTATCGCCTAACGCACCTTTGCTCACGGCTTCACGGCTACGACACCTGCCAGCAACAACCCAAAACCGGCCACTCACCAGTTTTGTATGAATTAGAGAGAAGGTTTTCTAAACCCGCCAAGAGATAAGTCTAGCTTTTGGAAAAATACAACAGAACTCGGAGATCAATGGAAGTTGTACTGAAGGAGAAACATAATTTTATTTAAGTAAAATTATTATTACAAACTACTTGCTTTCCTTTTGCTAACTAAAGGAAGCTTTACTCACTCATGCTCTTAGAATTTAAAACTCTAAGCTGAGAATGGAAAAACTCGTACTTACAAATGAAAACTCCTTCTCCTTATATAGGGAGGATACAAATTTACAAACCGGCTACCGGCTGCTAAAAGCAAAAATGAATAAAAGGACAGGCCCCACAACTTTAGACGCACAAGGCGAATAGTGAGTGAAGGGAGCTTGCCGACACTCTAGACAGCTAATGCATTACATATAATTATACAAACTGATAAAAACGCAATTGATTGCAAACAATAATGCACCTCGGGTACTGCTTTTGTGGCCCCATCGACAAGTGCAGGTTCTGTACTGCAATCAGCTTTTACAATTTTGAAGAAAATAAAACAACTTTACATTACAAAACAATTTTATACAGTAATATAAGATTCGTCTGGTCTGTAAAAAAAACGTCATTGCTTACGTTTCTGCATAAGCTTCTGTCGCTATCATCTTCTTTCTGTTACTAGCCGTCAGCTGTTACCTTGATGTAATCAGTTGGGCTAGGAATTCTGCTAGCAACGTCTAGCTGGTAGGTCTGGATGGAGCCTCTAATGGTGCTCCAGTATTCTTCTATGTTGGCAATGTTGGAGGTAGTGGTAGGTATTATTACCTCCGTGCCTTTAATCTATCCTCTGGTCATCCTTCCTCCAAAGGTTTCTTGTGCTTGGATGATCAGGTCTTCTTCGTGGCATACTGTGTACCATTTTTCTTCACTTAAAAGTTCGTCCATAATCTTTAGGATACCCAAAGATCTGTTGACTTTTAATGCTGAAGGATTTTGTTTTCCTTCAATGGGCTCGAGTTCTGCTGAACAGAGTCCTTCTACGTCTGAGCATGGTTCTTCTGAGAACCGGACTAGCTGGAATCCTCCAATTTCATGGTTGAATCCTGCTTCTGGACCAATAGAATAGCTTCTTAAATAAAGGGGAAGGTATTCTTTGATCGTCTCAACGTAATTGGCTATCTTTTCGCCAAAACAGTCTGCATTTGTGGTTTCCTGTATGAAAATCTGGCCAATGAGTCCTTGGCTAGCCAAGAGTTCTACAGGAATGTCTGTCTTTCCCCAAATATTTATTTGAGGTATGTCTTCACAGTATCCCTTCATAAACGATGCATGCCCTGGGATCGTTCTGTTGAAGAGATAGTTGCCGATTTCTTTTAAGGTTTCGGCAATGTCTAGGTTTAATGCGTCTAGGTCCATTGTCTCATTATTTTCTACCGCTCGTTCGTTTCTTAACGGGGTAAGAAGGTTGATGAAGAACCTTTTTTTCTCATAAACAAGATCTTGTATCTTGTTTTCCTTTGATGGTGCTGTTTGACCCGTGGCTCTAGCATAGGTCATTTCTTGGGGTCTAGGAGCTTCTATTAAGTTCCTGGGAGGTGCTGGATTTATCTGGGAAATAGCTATCCACTGCATCCTCATAAATCTGGCTGTAGCAACCAAATTTTGTCTGAATTCTATCTTGAGGTTGTTGGAATGATTCCACCATAGAGCGTCTATTAGGGTGAGAGTTTCTTTAGTAAATTCTCTCCTGAATTTAACTAAATCTGGAAACCTCTGGTCTGGTCTATATTCGGGGAAGAACATTCCTCCGATTATCTTATTTTGCCTGCAAATCTCTTCACTCCTTCTGCCAGGGGGAATGAGAATTTCATCTAGAGTTTCTAGAATGGGTCTAGGCATCTTTGGCTTACTTCTTTCGTTAGCCTGAGTCTGAGGGTCATATGCACCTTGCAGGTATCTGGCGACCTCAACCTGGTCGATAAATCTAGTCTTTCTGCTGGAGCTTCCTCCTGTTTCCATTGGTCTGGTCTGTTTATCTGTAGATATCATAAAACAGATTATTAGATTTTCGGCAAATACAGGTTCTCTTGAAATAATATCAGGAACTGTATTCTTTTTCCCTTTTATATGAATTATACTGAAATCATAATCACTAAGAGATTGTTGCCATCTAATTAGTCTATTAGTCTTTGATCTATTAAGATTTAGATCTCTAAATCCGACAGCATAGCTGGAGTCTGTATACACCGTAAAGTGTTTTGGTCTTAGAAAGAGCATATATTTTTCTATTGCTCTTACTATAGCGAGAACTTCTTTCTCGTGGGTTGTGTATCTTGTTTCGGGATCAGTAAATGTCCCTGAGCTATATTTACACAATTTTTTTTTCTTTGTCTGATAGTCTAAAGCATAGTAGATTGCACCCCATTGCTTATCCGAAGCATCAGTTTCTACTATGAAGATGTCCTCTGCATTGGGCATCTCTAATCCAGGGATATTTTTGACTTCTTCTTTTAATTTAGTCATTATATCCATGTCGTCTTTTGTCCAATTAAATGGATTAGTCTTTTCTGTTCCTTTTAATTTAGCGGTAAAGCTTCTCCTTTTCCCGGCTAAATCTTTAAGGTAGTCTGTGGCACAATTAAGCAATCCAAGAAAGCTCTGTAATTGTTTTCTGTCAATGATTCTATCTGGAAAGTCTAAAATCTTTCTAGTAATATGGTCTAAAGGAGATATTTTTCCATTTCTAATATGGACTCCTATGAAATCTATTTCTTCTTGAAATAGAAGCATCTTTTTATGAGAGATAATAATACCGTGATTATCGAATTCGGCTATTATTATTCTAAGATGTTCTATATGGTCTTCCTCTGTATGACTTGCAACTAGTACATCATCAATATATACTAGGCAAAAATCTGAATACTTTCTGAAAATGCCGTCTATTCTTCTCTGAAAGACTTGTGGGGCATTTTTGTATCCAAATGGCATTACTAGCCACTCATACTTTCCTTGTGGTACGCTAAAAGCTGTCCACGGTATGGAGTCTGGGTGCATTTTAATTTGCCAGAAACCTGACTTACAATCAAATTTGCTAAATATCTTTCTATTTTCGATAAGACTAATAAGATTATTCTTATCTGGTATTTTGTATGAATCAAACTCACAATTTTTATTGAGAGCTCTATAGTCTAATACCATTCGTCTTTTTCCTCTTTTCTTTTCTGATTCGTTTTCAACATAAAAGGCAAGGCTATTATGTCTACTAATGCTTTCTTGAATCATTCCACCCTTAAGTAGACTATCTATCTCTGTTTGGAATTCTCCTCTATCTCTCTGGGAATATCCTTTCTTATAGGTGCCTCCATTTATGGTGGCGTCTGGGTTTATGGGTATAATTTGGCAATATGCTTTGTCTTTTTCCCATTTTTCTATAGGATTTTCTCCAGTGGTAGGAATTGCTAATTCCTTTATCTTATCCTTTTCTACGTCTAAGGATCTGATGTCTATTTTCTTTCTCTTTCTCATCTCTTGGATAGCCAAGAGCTGATGTCTAGTCTGGTCAACGATTTCTTGTTGAATTAATGTTATCTGTTTATAACATTTTTTGTCTGGACAAGTGCATTTATTTTTAAGAGGGGCTGTAATTTCCTCTATTTCACCACACTTAGCTGTAGAACTCTGAGGGGGTCGCCATGCAGGTTTTACTTGCATGAGGTTTGATGCTCTATCCTTAGATATGAGCAAGGTCTGAGTATCAAATTCGCTGTTATGAGATAATTTTATTTTATCATCATATTGAGAAAATGGTTGATACTTTCTAAGGAAATCATTTCCAATTAAAAGATTTCCTATGAATTTACAAGGAGGATCCATGACATAAAATTCATGGGTAAATTCATTGTCTCCTATTTGGAAATAAATAGGTATGGTCTGTAATGGTAATTCAAAATAGTCACCATTAGCAACTCGTCCGGAGATAAGTTGTTCACTAGGTCTATAATACTCATCTGGAAAGGCATTTGCCTTACAGATACTGGCAGTACAACCGGTATCCATTAATGCAGAGAGTAGTCTTGGATAATCTGGGTTAAGAACCTTTACTTCAATAAGGCTCATGAAACTTTCTTTAGTTGAAACTCTCAGATTATTTTGTTCTCTGATTTCAATTCCTTTTAGAGGATTTGGAATATCAGGAATGGTCTGGGAAGGACTCTCGTCCATCTTTCTTTTTCCCTCCTTAATCTTTCTAAGTCTATTTGTATCAATTTCTTGATAGTATTTATCTATGTCTAAGTCTAGTATGTGATCATACTTATTTTCGTACATAGTACGAAATTCATGTCTCCAACAGTCTTCATGGTAATGAAGTTTGCATATAATGCATACCATGAATAACTCAAGTGATATCATTGTAAAACAATAATCACAAGTGAAGTCTGCAGGGCTACATTTCATTTCGAATTTACACCTATGGCTTGGATTCGTATAGCACTGTGGTATTCTAACCATTCTTTCTGGTTGGGAAGGTCGCCATACATCTGTTAAATTACAGCAGTAAATGGCTTCTTCATAGTCTAGATAAATAGCTTCATCTAATGTTTCATTATCATCGATTGTGGTGATGACGAAACATTCTTTGAATTCTTCTTCTTCAGAAGAAGAAAGTTCACTATCTGACTCAGTTGTATACGCACTATATACACTGGCATTGTCATCTATTTCGAAATCTGATAATTCGATATTATAGATGAGGTCTAAGTCTTGTGTGTCAGCTTGGGTAAGCATGACTTCTACTAATCTAACACTAGGTTTTATCTCTTTATTTTCTCTTTGAGAACAGCTTCTAGCAAAATGTCCAGTCTTACCACACACCCAGCATTCATTTCTTGAATTGTTGGTTGTTGGTTTTCTATCTTCGCCCTTTCTATAATTAGGCACTTTCTTTCTAGAGTCTGAATTCTTTTTGAAATATCTCCTTCTAGGAAATAATTTCTTTCTCTTCTTTGGATTTCTAAAGCTAGTCGATTTTCTGAATTTATATTTTTTATTATTAGGGTCTGTATTAATCGTAGCTTTGAAAGTCTGTTTCCAATGCTTCTTCTTATGGCCTTTGGAAGAACTTCTTCCACATCCCCATTGGATAGGTGCTATGTCTCTTTCATTTTTGATTGAAGGCATATTTTTAAATGTCTCCTTAATCAAAGCGTCTTGTGCTTTTTCGCGTCTCTTTGCGATAATGTAGTCTTTGGCAAAATTTATTCTTTCACCAAGAGTATCTTCTTTAGTATTATTGACTCCAGGCCACTTTCTATATTCATTAATAAGAAGGTGTCCAATAGCTGGGAGTTTTCTAAAATACTCGTCTTTAAGAGTTGTAGTGAACTCTTTTATCTGATAATACAACGTTTCATAGTTATTACTATATTCGTTGATCTTGTCTAAACTGCATATACTAAGTAATGATAACTTAGTTTTTGCTACGTCTACTTCTGATTCTTGGGCAAGGTGACTAGCACCAATAAATTCAGCTGTAAAGAGTTGTACATAACCATTTACAGTTCTTTGATTTCTTGTTTCATTAAATCTTGCTAGCTTAGCTATACTAGCTTCGTCTGTTGCTGTTCTTAAACTGTCTAAATAGTTTTTTACAATTCCTTTTAGGGATTGTTCAGCATATCTCCTACATGATTCTGCATCCCAACTTTCGTTAGATGCAAAGCACATGTGCATCTGATCTTGCCATTCCTTTAAGGCATTCTTTCTATCTTGTACATTATCCAAATTTAGGTAGATACCTACTGGATTGATGGCTACTGAAGCCATATTTTTTGTACTTTGAAAGTCTATGGCGGTCGTGGGTAATCCTTTGACATAGTCTGGTTTAGTCTTAATAATACTGTCACTATAAATAGGGATATTTATAGCAGCAGGAGTCTCAAATAGATTAAACCTATTTCTAGAGGTTTCTCCTATTTTAGCATTGTCTCCTCCTGGGATTGCCGTAGCAACTGGAAACACTTGCTGTTCTTCATCTTTTTCTTTAAGTCTTAATTTTCTTAGGAGTTCTTTCGTATCCTGAGAATTTCTTAAGTCTTTTATAACCTCACTAGATATCATCATATTATATCTAGTTGATTTGCTTCTATCAAGATTCTTTTTGTATGTTTCTCTTTCTTGGTCTGTTAGGTCATGTCCAAAATTTTGGATTCTGGCCTTTTCATACAAAATATCATGATTGTCTATAGAATTTCTAGGTCTATAGTCTGGAGCATGCTGTAATATTCTAGCAGTGCTAGCAATACTACATTCTCCTTCTGAAGGATCATCCAATGTGGAATCTCCCATGTTTCTAAATCTTGATTCCTCAGTTCTAATGTTCTTTGCTTTGAACTTAGGAGGAGCAAACTGTATATTAATATTGCCTGTGATATTATCTTGAGCAATATATAAAGGCTCATTTTGTACAGCCCTTGTCTCTTGAAATTCTGGCAGCTGCCAGAGAGTCTTGGCATGTTCTCTCATGGGTCCAGTATTTCTAATACTGTACGTATTATTAAAGTCTGAAGTATTTGTTCTAACAAGGATTTGTTCATTAACTCTTCCTTGTGGAATACCTGGTTGCATTCCTTCGAATGCTTTCTGAGAAAACTTAACATAGCTTTGATATTCTATGTTAATGTTTGCGTCTGGTAACACGTAATCTTCATACCCTGTGGCATATAAGATTAACTTAAAGTGTTTGGCTGTAGGTATAGATACTGTAAATGCCGGGGTGACATTGAAGTATCCTATATTGTCTGACATTTCTAATTGGGCTATTCCAACTAGGCTCTTCTGAAAATCTTTCCATCTTTTGTCAACTAGGCAACAAAGGATGTTAACTCCATTCTGCGGTCTATGCAGTCCTTGGATTCTTGCTTGGAAGAGTCCAAAGGTTAGGAATTGAAAGTTCCTGTCTGTTCCTCTAGATCTTAACCAATTTGGTTCGAAAATCTGAATTTCTGTATAATTCTTTTCGAGGATATGATTCCTACTACAATATGTCATGTTGTAGCTAGGTGTCTTAGGGATAGCTCCTTCTCGGAACAAGTCTATGTATCTGACTGGAGGAAGCTGTCCATTACTAATGGATTCTTCAGCGTACTTCCAATCCATTTCTCCCCATTCCTTCCATTGTAATGGGTGGGAAATGTTTCTTTCTCTCCACCATGTTCTTATGTTAGAGGAAGAGTCTCTTACTCTCTGGATCATCATGTTTTGATGTCCAATGCTAGGGGTAGGACTAGCTACCTTCTTAGTCTTGTCTAATCCATCATTTCTAATTCTTCCTGTTGAAGATTCTTCTTTTATTATGATAGATGGAGTCTCTTTGAACTTGCAAGTGATTTCTTGCTTTTGTTCAATTTTCTTCTCGATTCTATCTAATGATTCTGAATAATCATTCTGTCTTTTGATTTGACTAATAAGGGTTTTCCTAAGAGCCATCTGGTCTTTATACAATTTGACATATAACTCTTCGTTTATAGTCTTTGTATTTTCTTTTAGAGAACTATGTGCTGTAGCAATATATTTTTTTAATTCATGCACATTCATTTTCTCTGAGTCTTGTCTAGAAGCTATCTCTTCTGTAAGTCTAGCATCTAAAGCCTTGAAACCTCTTTCAAGTTTATCAACATACATCAGTATATGAGGTGTGTCTAAATCTGCTTGACTCGTCTGATTGGGTTTTTCATAAATGGCCTGTATTCCATTCATGATTTCTTTTAACTGTCTTTCTACCTGATCCGAATTTCTTCTACATTCGTTTATGGTAGACTCTTGAGTCTTAAAATGGTTTTCCCATTTTCCATCTAGATAGTATGCTAAGTTTTGTTGGAACTTAACAAAATCATTATAGAAGGTTCTTAATCCTTCTGTCTTAGCTTGTAAATCATTTCTAAGATTTTGAGCAAATTGATACTCACAATCTTGGGTAGCTGCTATAGCTGTAGAAATGAAGTTTAGTCTATCTAGAATACAGAGTGCTGCTTTGTTAGCACCACTGATTTCTGATTCGATGAATCTGCGAGAGAATCTTTCATCGCTCATCTTTTCTATTATCTTTCGATAAAAGTCTGATATATCTTGTGGAATAATTCCACCTGGAACTTCTTTCCAGTCAGTGTTAATTATTTCCATTTTTATATTTCTGGAATATAGTTGTGTAGTCTAGGTATGATCTTAGATTGCTCAGTGGATAACTTTTTGAGCTCTGTGTCTAATTGGCGAATATGTTTAGTTAATTCGTCGATCTTAGTCTCTAGAGAAGGGTTTTGCTCTTTGCAAATCTTTTTTGTTTCTCTAGTTGTGTTGAGGATTTCTCTTAACGTGGTAACAAAATCCGAGGGAATTTGTTGGTCTAATTCTTTAATTAGTCTAGTATTATTTTTGGTCTCTAAATCCAGAAGCTGGATGTCTGATTTGATCTTTTGGAGATCGATATGAGTCTGTTGCAAAACTAATAATAAATATTGGTTTTGGTCTAATAAGCAATTTATTGCTCCTGCAATAACCTGCTTGCTTTCTGAGTGTTTTAAAGGTATATGTTCTTCGTGTGAACAACCTTTAATCTGAGTTGTTAAACACCCTTCTGTTCCGATGTGGTGAGTCAGAATTGGTTGGTAGTCTGGATTTGTTCCAAAAATAGAGGCGTAGATGCGAGGGAATATTCCCAAGGGCATCTATGTAAACAACCTTTATTGTTTGAAGTCTGTGAGGAAAGGAGTTTGGGATAACTCACTACCTCTGATACCAAAACGGGGTTTTACTCTCTTTCTGTAAATCTGAGAGGTTACAAATTAATTTATAACCAAGTTTAAGGACTAAAGTCTAATTTCTAAAATTGTCTAATAAAGACAAAAAGTCTAAATCACCTTATTTATATAAATAAGTAGAAAACTACCTTATTCTTATAAATAAATTATAAAAGTGCCTTAGTTATAAAAAGAACTCCTCAAAACAACAGCAACTTCCACGAAGTTTATTGATTTATTATTTTAATTTTTTTTCAATCACACTGAATTGTTTGACCAAAGTTCTAAAACATTCTCTACTCCAATTGATATGATTAAATACACTCCACTTCATTATTTTTAAACTCCAACTCAGTATAAAGACCGACGTTTTATGATATTTGCAAATCTATGAGTGCTTTAAAATACTTTGTTTCTTGATCTCATGTCCATCCACTTATTCTTTCTAAGTTAAATTATTTATATTTTGTATTGTACAAAAAATCTCACTATTTTTTTTTCTTGAAAGGATGTAAGTACGGATAAGCAGCGTACTAAATCTTAACTTTTAACGATTGTTAATTTTAAAAAGAAAAAGAAGTTGCAAAATTCAATGAATATTTGGATAAATGAAGGACGGTGAATAAACAATTGATGATAGTTCAACCCAAAATAAAAGTAAAAGAGAAATCAAAGTCTAGTTATATTAGACTCCGGGATACGACTTTAGCTACAATCACTCAAAAGTCTAGCTATAGTAGACTCCGAGATATGATTTTAGCTACAACCACTCAAACTTTGAAAGAGATTATAAATTTCTAATTGTACGGTCAACTTTTATAAGGACTTTGTCATGACGAAAGATACTATTCTATTTAAACAACCCTAATACAGCATACTCATCTTTGTTAAGTTGATAGGGAGGTGACTAAACCTTAGAATGATAAATATGTTTTGCTCGATTCTGTATGATTAATTACAATAAACTGATTTTATTTTATTTTTGAAATGGTGCAAAATTTATTAACAATGTTTACCCCAACATACAAGAGGAAATGGCAAAAGCTTAACTGACAATGGTAATAATTTTTTTGAACATACAATTATACTAATTAAATATCTATTACTGCAGCTGTGACATTGCAAAGAAATCATTAGAGATCAAAGCCTGAAGCTGCTCAGCCGAGTACTTGACGTTTGTGCTTCGGAGTTTCTTATCCCTATGCAACTGTTGTATCGTTCTAGAAATGACTTGTAAGCAGGAACCAATGTGTCCACCATCGAGCGACGAAGCTCCTCCCGTAACCGCCAATACTCCACACTCCATCTGGATTGAGTGGAACGAACCCCTTCAAACAGAGTATTGAATTTCTGAATCCTCTTCTTCAAAGTGGCCACTAATATCCCAGAAAGAAGAAACTTGCCTAACCGTTGTGGCGCATCATCCCTTAAACAGTGCAACATTCTCTCTCAGGTTGATTTCACATATCTAGCCATTGCCTGCTTTAAATAGTTCTGACTTAAGTATTTTGTATAGTCTTCCCCAATCATCGCTGCCAACTTTGGTGAGCTTTTGAAGTTTTGTAGAATATGTAGTGAAGATTGTTGGTCATAAAGAAATGAAGCACAGTGGCATCATCTTTGTAGTTCTTGGACTTAGCCTCCAATTTGAAGCGTAAGACCACAACGATCAAAACCAAATGGAGAGCAAGAGGACTTTGCCCTTCATGTTCTGCGAATTTCACATCCGGAAGGACCGGAATCATCAAATCTCGGAAACATGTAAGGGGATTTGATACAATTAAATTAGATAGGATGTCTTCATAATCCACCATGAGTGTGATATAATTCATTACATACCTTATCAAGGGGTGAATTCTTCCTGAGGCCTCTTCGTGTACGGGTGTCACCTCATGAATCACGGTTTTCTCGAAAATTGAAAGAGTTTCCCTCACCACCACAACAAGCTGAAAGGCCAAACCTTGGACAGGTTCAGCTTCTTCTGTTAAAAGCCCAGGTAAATCAGTCAGCTGCTTAAAGAGATTTACAAGCTTGAACAACTTCTCCGGTGCTCTACGGGTGTTAATTAGAGCCTCCGCGAAGTTCATTAGCTCAACTTTAGCATCTTTAACAGTGTTAGAAAGACATACATCACTAAATGTACCATCAAATATTTGGATGGAGAGTTTGTACTCCTTTGGAAAGATAATTTTGTAGAACACCTTGTATGCTTGTATGCACCTATCTATATGCAAATTAAACTTGTCCGACAGCAGACTCCGCGTGTCACTGGTGCTCAATTTCTGAATTCGAGATCGTCTCAAATGGGCAGAAAGGAAAGATTTTCTTATACTCGCATAAATGTCAATGAACTCAGCAAGATAACCAGCGGAATTCATCCTCTCTGCAATACTCCACAGATCATGTACTGCGTCCAAAGTTAGGGCACTTGTTTCAGCATTATCATATTCGATGCCGCTACCACTACTCACAGAAGTACTTGATAGTGTCTCGGATAAAGATAGACCACCCATACTTACATCTGCATCCTGGGGGGCAGTTGCTCTCTTCAATAAGTGGTGGAACTAGTGCTTGAGCCGAACCACTGCCATGCCCACAGCTTCTTCGGCTTGGGTTTGGCAATTTGTGACTATCATTGACTCAACCACGACATCAACAGCTTGCAAGTAGTGATGTATTTCAGAGCGATCTCAGTCAGAGATAAATCCTTGTTTGGCTGGTTCAGCTTTCAAGCGGAAGATTATATTCATGGCCAGCTCAAAAGGCAATGGTTGTGGTTGTGGTGGTGATTCCATTGCTTTTTATTACGGAAGTACCAAAAACGGGGGTGGGGGTTGAATAATGAGGCAGGATAGGATTGTATGGCACAAAATTAATGGGAGTCCAAAAGGTGCTAAGAAAGACCAAGCACAGTAATGGGAGACCATAAGAAAGACCAATAGATCGTCACAGTCTAACCCTCAAGAGGAGACCCACCAACAGCGTTTTCCAGGAAGAAATGCTTTTTCTCGACCAAATAAACTCTAGTTGCCGACCACGAGCCTTTGCGATGATTTTGCCACTATTAATTTCTGCGCTTTATAAGACAATTTGAAGTACTAGAATGGAGTGCATTTATCAAACATAGACAATATTCACTCAAAATTCAAGCAACCAAATCATTTTTGTATGCTAATTGCATTAGTGTAGAGTATTGCACAGCTTAAATAATTGGCTATCATTAGGATACACTCTATTAATGCTATATTTGGAGGAGCGTGGGGGCTTGTCCAAGTGGTTGAAGACCCTTGCTAGAATCTCTGGAAATCTCAAAGTTTGAGTTGCCAATCCTCATTCCTCACCCTCAATGTAATAGTGAATATACACTCTTGGTGTTGTACCAATTTTGAGGAGAAAGTGCTAATGTGTTCTTAATTGGGTGCCTTAAAAAGTTCATTACCAAATTATTTTAAGAAATGTTCTGCAAAATTTTATCAAATAATTTAATCTAGAAGAAAACAGTAATCGAGTTGAAGGAATATCTTCACAACAATTTTAACTAATAGTTATCATTGATGGTTATCAACCCCATACATCATCAAAATGCCATGTTTTGCAATGTAGGCAAATGCATAGATACATTATTAGAAGGGTGATGATAAATGCACTCCTTTACCACATTTACTAACATTAAAATATGACATACAACTACCATAATGCATTAATGTGGCGGTGAAGTTACACTTTAGAGTTGCCTTTATCATCACCTTATCAAAATGGAAAGTCCAGTATCCATATTTGAGCATATGGTAGAACTAGTGCTGGTGAGTCCGACCTCTCTTTTAGCGCAAGAAAACTCGAGGTTCTATAGAAACTTTATACACATACCTGACCTTGTACGTGTAAGGCTATGAATACCCCAGGATATCAAAGGAAATGGCACAAGCTTAACAAACAATGTTCCTGATTAACTATCTATTATTGCAAGTGTGAATGTGTGATTTGATCATGTTGCAAAGAAATCCTTAGAGATCAAAGCCTCAAGCTCCTCAGCCGAGTACTTCACGTATGTGTTTTCAGAGTAATTGAAGAAAGAGTCCTTTCTTTTCCGTAGGTGACTATTGTATTGTTCTAGAAATGACTTGTAAGCGGGAACCAATTTCTCCACTATTGAGAGACGAAGCTCCTCCCGTAACTGCAAATCCGGCACCACCCATTTGGATTGAGTGGAATGAATCCCTTTGAACAAAGTATTGAACTTCTTTATCCTCTTCTTCAAAGTGACCACCGACACCCCGGAAAAAATAAACTTGCCCAACCGTTGGGGCTCATCGTCCCTTAAACAGTGCAACATCCTCTGACAGGTTAATTTCTCATAGTTAGCTCTTGCTTGCTTTAAATAGTTCTCGCTTAAGTTGTCTGTATAGTCTTCCCCAATCATTGCTTCCAACTCTGGTGAGCTTTTGATTTTTTGTAGAATGTAGTGAAGATTGTTGGTCATGAAGAAATGAACCAAAGAGGCATCATCTTTGTAGCTCTTGGACTTAGCCTCCAATTTGAAGTGTAAGACCACAACGATCAAAACCAAATGGAGAGCAAAAGGAGTTTGGCCTTCATGTTCTGCGAATTTCACATCCGGAATCATCAAATCTCCAAAACAAATAGCCGGATTTGATAAGATTTACTTGGATAGGATGTCCTCGTACTCCATCATGAGTTTCATATAATTCATTACATACCTTGTCAAGGGGTGAATTATTCCTGTGGCCTCTTTGTGAAAGGGAGACACCTCATTAATTACGGAGTTTTCAAAATTTGACAGAGTTTCTCTCACTACCTCAACAAGCTGAACGCACAACCCTTGGATAGGTTCAGCTTCCTCTGTCGAAGTCACCAAGAAATCCGCCAGCTGATTATAGAGGTCTAAAAGCTTAAACAACTTCTCCGGTGCTCTACGGGTGTAAATTAGAGCCTCCGCGAAGTTTATGAGCTCAACTTTAGCATCTTTAACGGTGTAAGAAAAACATGCATAACCAAATGAAGCATCAAATATTTGGGTGGAAAGTTTGTACTCCTTTGGAAAGAGAATTTTGAAGAACACCTTGGATGCTTGTATCCACCTTTCCATATGCATATTAAACTCATCCAACACAAGACCCCGTGTGTCACTGGTGCTCCATTTCTGAATTCTGTTAGGAAAATAATCTGACATATCTTCTATATAAAGAAGAGATATTATGTAAATAATAGTTTACCTTTTACATTCCTAAATTGTAGTGAGCATTGATAGATGATAGCTTGATTATAGGAGAGAGAATCATGTAACCAAAATACACTTGTTGTATATATATACATCAATGCATATCGATGATAATCAATTCAGTAAATTATCCTCTTTTCATGGTATCAGAGGGTAGTCTAAAAAATCCTGACTCTATAGCCGCTGCATTCTCCTTTCTGGCATAGCAAGCTCTTTATCCCTAGATTATCATGGCCGATGAAAAGAGGATAATTTACTGAATTGATTATCATCGATATGCATTGATGTATATGTGAGTTTTGGCTCACATTTTGGTGTAATGGACAAAGTTGGGCAAAGGACCCCATGATCGATCATGGTCCCAGGCATTTTGCCTATTAAGCGTGTTTTAGCTCATTTGTGCACATAACTTGTTTTTTGCCTAGAATTTAGTTGAGAGCTAAATTTTGTGAGAAATTTTTTCTTGTGTGCTTGTAATCACTCTTTGTTCCAATTATCAATAGAAGTTATCGTCTGTGTGGATTAGTGGCTTTTACGCCGACACCACAGTAAAACCTTTTTTGCGCTATTTCTTCTTTATTTCCTATTTCTCTATTGTGGGTGTGCTTTTTTGTGTCGGTTCTTCTTTCGGGTAAACCATTTGGGCTTGTGAGATCCCTCAACGTTGCGTTGTGCTCGGTTATGAGCGGTTTGGCGCAACAAATTGGTATCATAGGCTAAAACGAGAAATGTGAGATTTGTGTCGCACGCCAAGTGTTTGATAAAATTCCAAGGTGAGATTTTTTCAATCTTTGACTCGTTGTTGGTTTGTCAAGTTCTTTGGTGATTGAAGATGACTACTTCTAAGACCTCAAAGGTGTCAGCAATAAAGTTTGACGTAGAGAAATTCGACGGAAAGTTGGTCAATTTCGGCATGTGGCAATGCCAAATACGCGATGTCTTGATCCAACAGGAGTTGCATAAGACATTGTTGGGTGTGGCAGCTAAGCCCACGACGATGACAGATGTTGAATGGGAAGAGTATGATTTGAAGGCTTGTAGCACTATCCGGTTGCATCTAGCTCAAAATGTGATATATTACGTTATGCGTGAGAAATCCGCGGCTAGCATATGGAGGATACTGGAAGAGAAGTACATGATGAAGAGCATAGAGAATCGTCTCTATCTCAAGAAGAAGCTGTTCCGGTTTGAATATGCTAGAGGTACATCAATGAGTGAGCATGTTGATGAGTTTAACAAGATGATTTCTGATTTGTTAAACTTGAACGAGGACATGAAAGATGAGGATAAGGCTATCTTGTTGCTCAATTTACTTCCGGAATCCTATGACCATTTAAGCACCACTTTGTTATATGGTAAGGATTCAGTGAAATATGAGGACGTTTCTTCGGCACTGCTTGAAAATGAGCAGAGACAGAGGGAGAAATGTAGTACATCGTCCGATGCATTGGTGACGCGGGGAAGGACAGATGATCGAAAACAAGCAAAGCACAACAACTCTCGGTCCAAGTCACGCACTAAGTACTTGGATAACATGGAATGTTACAAGTGCAAAAGGAAAGGGCATATGAAGAAGAATTGTCCTAACGCTTGGGTAGACAAAGGGAAGAAGAAGAATGCGGATGATACAGCGAATTCTGTTACTTCAGGGGATGATGATTTCGAGAGTATGTTAGTGGTTACTCCTAGGGAAAGCTCAACGGATGAGTGGATTCTAGACTCGGGTTGTTCGTACCACATGTGTCCAAACAAGGACCTTTTCCATACCTTGACGAAGGTGAATGGAGGAACAGTTTTGATGGGAATGATCACGTTTGTAGGACGGAGGGTATTGGAACGATCAAGTTGAAGCTACATGACGGAGCAATCAAAACTCTGAATGAAGTTAGGTACATCCCGGATCTGAAAAAGAATTTGATTTCTTTGGGTTCTTTAGATTCTAACGGGTGCAAGATTGTGCTCGAGGGTGGAATGCTAAAGGTTACTTCCGGTGCCTTGGTGTTGATGAAGGAAAAGAAAGAGGGTAATCTCTATTTCCTTCAAGGTAGTACGGTGACGGGCAGTGCTTCAGTTTCTACGGAAGCTGGTGGAGCAAGTACAAATTCGAATTCGACGAGATTATGGCACATGAAATTGGGACATGCCGGGGAGAAGGCGATGACGGTGTTATATAAACAAGGTTTGCTCAAGGGTGCGAAGAGCTGCAAGCTGGAGTTTTGCAAGCATTGTGTGCTCGAAAAACAAACACGGGTAAAGTTTGGGACGGCTATTCATTGCACGAAGGGGTTGCTTGACTACATACACACGGATGTCTGGGGACCTTCCAAGACGAAATCCTTAGGAGGTAATCATTACTTTGTTACATTTGTAGATGATTTCTCTAGGAGGATTTGGGTATATCTCATGAAGCACAAAGACGAGGTCTTTGGGGTGTTTCTAAGGTGGAAGAAGATGGTCGAAAATCAGCTTGGCAGGAAGATCAAGGTGCTTAGATCCGATAACGGCGGAGAGTACACTAGTGATCCGTTTAAGGAGTACTGCCAAGATGAGGGAATTGTTCGCCATTTCACGGTTAGAGGTACACCACAGCAAAACGGAGTAGCTGAGAGGATGAACCGTACCTTACTTGAAAAAGTGAGGTGTATGCTGTCAAATGCAAATTTGGGGAAACAGTATTGGGCGGAGGCCTTATCTTATGCGAGCTACATCGTGAACGTGTTGCCATTTTTAGGGGTCGATTACAAAACTCCTATGGAGGTTTGGACAGGATCTCATGCAAGTTACGATTCATTACACATATTTGGGTGTCCGGCTTATTATCACGTCCGTGAAGATAAGATTGATCCAAGAGCCCGAAAGACGATCTTTATGGGTTCAAGAATTGGAGTCAAGGGATACAAGTGGTGTCTTTAAGATAAGAAAATGGTCATTAGCAGAGATGTTACATTTGATGAGGCTTCTTTGTTCAAGATGCCTACGGAAGAAAATGTAAAGGCTCTCGATGAGAGTGAGAAGAGAGGAGCGG
This sequence comes from Lonicera japonica, assembly GCA_021464415.1. NCBI lineage: Eukaryota > Viridiplantae > Streptophyta > Magnoliopsida > Dipsacales > Caprifoliaceae > Lonicera > Lonicera japonica. The sequence goes on along the minus strand of CM038467.1, from coordinate 12,651,485 downwards.
TGCAAACGGAAGTTACTATGCCAGTGGTGACTATTTCGGTGCAATCGGAAGTGACTAATCCGGTTGATTCTTCCGATAGTGATTCGGAGAATGGGGAGATTCCTATTGAGGGGTCTAGTCAACAACAACGAGAGGTACCGTCTTTGGCGAGTGGAAGAGAGCCTAGAGCTCAACGAGCACTGCAACGATTTGGCTATGAAGATAGTGTGACATATGCATTGGTGGTTTATGGCGATGAACCGACTTTTTATCGGGAGGCAGTGGCAGATAGTCATTGTGATGAATGGAAGGCGGCCATGGGTGAGGAGATGGATTTTTTTCACAAGAATAAAACCTGGGATCTTTGCAAGTAGCCAAAGGGGAAAAAGTCAATTGGGTGCAAATGGGTGTTTGCCAAGAAAGATGGGGTTCTAGATTCGGATGTTCGGTATAAAGCAATATTGGTAGCTAAGGGATTTGCACAGCGGGAAGGGGTTGATTATAATGAAGTCTTCTCTCCGATAGTAAAACACACTTCCATTAGAGTGCTATTAGCTATGGTATCGCAGTTTGACTTAGAGCTTGAACAACTCGATGTCAAGATGGCGTTCTTGCATGGGGATCTAGAGGAGGAGATTTATATATCTCAACCGGAGGGGTTCAAGGTTGTTGGCAAGGAGGATTGTGTTTGTAAACTGAAGAAGTCCTTGTATGGGTTGAAGCAATCGCCTAGACAATGGTACAAGAAGTTTGAAACATTCATGATGGCTCAGAAATTCAAGCGGAGTGATTTTGATCATTGCGTTTATTTCAAGAAACTCAAAGGGGATTCGTTTATCTACTTACTCTTATATGTTGATGATATGCTTATTTGTTCATCGAGTATGTCTGATATCAACATGGTGAAGGCTCAGTTGAGTCTCGATTTTGAGATGAAGGACTTGGGTGGAGCTAAGAAGATTCTGGGAATGGAGATAGTAAGGGAGAGAAAGAAGGAAAGAGTGTGCCTCACTCAGAGGCAATACCTAGAGAAAATGGTAGCCCGGTTTGGGATGCATGACTCAAAGCCTGTGAGTGTTCCATTGGCTCCTCACTTCAAGTTCTCGGCAACTATGGCTCCAGAAACAGATGAAGAGGTGGAGTATATGGCTCAAGTTCCGTATGCTAGTGCGGTAGGAAGCTTGATGTATGCCATGGTGTGTACTCGACCTGATATTGCTCAGGCAGTGAGCATTGTGAGTAGATTCATGGCAAATCCGGGGAAACATCATTGGAATGCCGTTAAGTGGATTTTGCGGTATCTACAAGGAACGAAGAATAAGGGATTGGTGTACCAGAGAACCGAGGGGTCTATTATTTGCGGGTATGTTGATTCGGACTATGCTGGGGATCTTGACAAGCGACAATCAACCACGGGGTATGTTTTCACATTTAGTGGTGGTCCGATTAGCTGGAGGTCGATGTTGCAAGGTGTAGTGGCGTTGTCTACTACGAAAGCATAGTACATTGCAGCAACAGAGGCAGTCAAGGAAGCATTGTGGCTTCGGGGTTTGATAGGTGATTTGGGGATGGTTCAGGAGAATGTCGATGTACATTGTGATAGCCAAAGCGCTATTCATTTGGCCAAGAACCAGGTTCATCACGGACGGACGAAGCACATCGATGTTCGGTTTCATTTTATACGGGAGATTATCGAGAGTGGTGAAATAATTTTGAAGAAAATTGGCACCAAGGATAATCCCGCAGATATGATGACGAAGGTGGTACCGACAACCAAGTTTGAGCATTGCTCGACTTTGGTTAACATTCTTCGGTGTTAAGGCCCCATTCGGGGGTAGAGGCTCTTCGGGGTCAGGTGTGATGCTATAGCAGTATTGATGGAGGAACAAATAGAGTGAGGTGTGCAAATTGCTGGATGGGTTAGCTGCATGATTCTCCAAGGTGGAAATTTGTGAGTTTTAGCTCACATTTTGGTGTAATTGACAAAGTTGGGCAGAGGACCCCATGATCGATCATGGGTTGCCCATGATCGATCATGGTCCCAGGCATTTTGCCTATTAAGTGTGTTTTAGCTCATTTGTGCACATAACTTGTTTTTTGCCTAGAATTTAGTTGAGAGCTAAATTTTGTGAGAAATTTTTTCTTGTGTGCTTGTAATCACTCTTTGTTCCAATTATCAATAGAAACTATCGTCTGTGTGGATTAGTGGCTTTTACGCCGACACCACGGTAAAACCTTGTTTTGCGCTATTTTTTCTTTATTTCCTATTTCTCTATTGTGGGTGTGCTTTTTTGTGTCAGTTCTTCTTTCGGGTAAACCATTTGGGCTTGTGAGATCCTTCAACGTTGCGTCGTGCTCGGTTGTGAGCGGTTTGGCACAAAAGTGTATATATGCAACAAGTGTATTTTGGTTACATTATTCTCTCTCCTATAATCAAGTTATCATCTATCAATGCTTACTATAATTTAGGAATATAAAAGGTAAACTATTATTTACATAATATCTCTTCTTTATATAGAAGATATGTCAGATTATTTTCCTACCCAAACTTCTGACCCCGCACCACCATCCTCTCCTCCTCCAACACCACCAAACTCGCTCATACAATCATCGCCCTCCAGTTCCCCAGTGTTATCTTCTCCGGTGTCACCTTCCGATCCTCTCAACTCTCCACCAGAAACTCTTCCTTTATGCTCACCCGACTCATCTACACCCGAACCCGAGCGTCTTCGTCGCTCCAGCCGCCCTCATAATCCACCAGTAAAATTACAAGATTATGTATGCTCTCACATCACGCACGCATGCTCTGACCAATCAAATTCCTAGCTTCCAGGTCCGACTAAAGGTACACATTATCCTTTGGCCAATTATGTTTCATATCATCGCTATAAGCCTGCATATCTCTCTTTTATTGCTCAGATCAGTCAAGTTACAGAGCCTCGAACTTATTCTGATGCCGCCCTCCACCCTGAATGGCAGGAGGCGATGCGGTCCGAATTGCAGGCCCTCCAGGCCAATGGTACTTGGACTCTCACATCCCTTCCAGTTGGGAAGACGCCGATAGGTTGTCGATGGGTTTTTAAGATTAAACGCCACTCCGATGGATCAATTAAGAGATACAAAGCACGATTAGTAGCTCGGGGATTCACACAATTAGAGGGTGTCGATTATCAGGATACTTTCTCTCCCACTGCCAAAATCATCACAGTTCGTTGTCTTCTTGCCTTGGCCGCAGCCCGAGGGTGGTCACTTCACCAATTGGATGTCAATAACGCTTTCCTTCACGGTGATCTTCATGAGGAGATTTACATGTCACCACCGCCGGGGCTTCGGAGACAAGGGGAGGAAAACTTGGTGTGTCGACTTCATAAGTCACTGTATGGTTTGAAGCAAGCATCTCGACAATGGTTCTCAAAATTCTCAGAAGCTATTCGAGCTGCAGGGTTTGTCCAATCACTAGAAGGTCTACAACAGGTTATTGTGTCTTCCTTGGCCCATCATTAGTCTCATGGAGATCAAAACGTCAGAAAACAGTGTCACTCTCTTCAGCTGAAGCTGAATATCGTGCTATGACAGGTGCTTGCTGTGAGTTAACTTGGTTGAGATATCTCCTCAAAGATTTGGGAGTATTGCATCAAGAACCAGCATTGTTATGTTGTGATAACAAAGCTGCATTGCATATTGCAGCAAACCCAGTCTTTCATGAGCGGACTAGACACATTGAAATGGATTGTCATTACATCCGGGATAAGATTCAAGATGGATCCGTTGTTACAAAGTTTGTGGGTTCAGCACATCAACTGGCAGACGTCTTAACGAAAGCTTTGCGAAAAGAAGCCTTTGTACCTATGATTCGCAAGTTGGGAGTACAAGATATTCATTCTCCAACTTGAAGGGGAGTGTTAGGAAAATAATCTGACAAATCTTCTATATAAAGAAGAGATATTATATAAATAATAGTTTACCTTTTATATTCCTAAATTGTAGTAAGCATTGATAGATGATAGCTTGATTATAGGAGAGAGAATCATGTAACCAAAATACACTTGTTGTATATATATACATCAATGCATATCGATGATAATCAATTCAGTAAATTATCCTCTTTTCAAATTCTAGATTGTCTCAAACGTGTACAAAGGAAAGACTTCCGTATACTCGTGTAAATGTCAATGAACTCAGAAAAATAACCGGCGAAAATCATCCTCTGCGCAATACTCTGGAGATCGTTAACCGCGTCCAAAATTAGAGCATTTGTTTCATGATGATGATCATATTCAATGCCGCTACCAGTACTCATTGAAGTACTTGAGAGTGTCTCAGAAAAAGATAGAGACATATAACTTGGACCACTCGTATTTACATTTAGATCCTCATCCTGGGCTGCAGTTACTCTATTCAATATGTGGAGAAACTCATGCTTGAGCCGAGCCACCGCCATACCCATGGCTTCCTTGGCTTGGCTTTGACAATCTGTGACTATCATGGATCTGACCACGTCATCAATAGCTTGCAAGTAGCCATGAATTACATAGCGATCACAGTCAAAAAAAAATTCATATTGGGCTGGTTCAGCTTGCCATTGAAAGATTAGAGTTATGGCCAACTCAGAAGGCAATGGTGGTGGTGGTGGTTCCATTGCATTTTCGATATGGAAGTAGTAGCAAAAACAGTAAAGTGGGTTAAATAATTAGTTAGGATTGTTTGTATGGCACAAAATCAATGCAGACCAAAAGGTCATAAGAAGTGTGCACAACAGCAACTTCCACAAAGTTGGTTGGTTGTTTCCATCACACTGACTTGTTTGACCAGAACATTTTGTACTACAATTGCCATGATATACAAATACACCGCACTTCATTATTGTTTAACACTCTAACTCAGTATATATTTTGCAAATCTATTAGAATATTTTCAATTGTATAATCAAAATAGTAATTTTAATAATTTTAGTTGAAAATATTATTCCAATGACATAATTAAATTTTAGTAACCCTTTAATTAATAACTAAATATACTTTTTTTATAATCAAAATTGACAACATTTGTCAATAATCAAAATGAGGGACTCACTAATTTTGTTGCTTCAAAGAAAATCTTTTTAAACTTGGATAATAATGTTTGCCTCCTATTGTATTTTATTTCAAAAAAAAAAATCAAATTGATTAATTTTTGGTCAATCAATGTAATACTAAGGTTATCGGGAAAAATAACCGTTGAGGATGCTTACATTGTTAACTGTAACAATTTACTAAATAAATAATAAAACGTCATTTTAATTATTCAATGTCACTTTTTCCATTAAAGATGCTTTTGGTGCTTTAAAATACTCTTGTTTTTAGATTTTATCTAGTTTTTTCAACTGAACTTTTCACAATTTGTACCATACTTTTTAAACTAAGAATGTCACTTTTTTTTTCTAGGAAGGACAAAAGTTGGTATGAGTAGGGTACTAAAAAATCTCATTATGATATATATATATATATATATATTTTTGGTACAAATGAAACGAAAAGAAACAAAAGCTAGGCTCTTTTTGGGATAGCCTCTCATTCAATATCTTTAATGAGGTTCTCAACCACTTGATCCTGCGGCACCAACATTCTTACTAGCTGCTCTTTTTGCCTGCCACCAATTTTTGCTAACTTATCATCATAGTGGTTCGCTTCGCGGGGAATATGTCTGATAGGAGTATCCATTTCCATCTCAAGGTTCTTGTAGTCTTGGATAAGTATTCTATCCAGATGATTTTCTTCTTCAATGTCGTCATTGCGATTGATGAAATCCACAGCCTCAAGGCAATCTGTCTCTATAGGCGCCTCTAACCAGCCTTTTTCCTTGCAAAGACTGAGTGCTTAACGAAGGACCCAAAGTTCAGCTTTGAGAGAGGAGGCTGCTCTAATGAAGCCATAGAACCCCTCTATCCATTTGCCTTGTTCACTCCGTGCTAGACCATAAAAACTCGCATAGTTGTACTTATTGGAGGTACTCTCATCCGTGTTAATCTTTATAGTCCCTGCATCAGGAGAGTTCCATTTAATCAAATGATGGTTAAGCGTGCTCTGTCTATCAGCTAACTTGCTCTTAAAAGCTTCATATGTATGCTTTGCATACTTGATGCTTTTAATAGCAATTTGGTTGTGACTAAGGAGTTTGTCATTGAATTCAAATTAATTTATAGCTTTCCAAAGGTTCCAAACAGCCGTGGCAAAAAATTATTCCAGCTTAGACCGTCAAGATTCATCTTTTTTTATCTTTTAGATTAGCATCAAACCAAATAATAAAGAGGATATCACCGGAATTTTGAGTAAAGGAAGGGCTCACAAGATTCCAAACCTAAGTAGCTTTAGAGCATTGATGAAAAATTTGGTTAACATCCTCATGCAAACCACAGAACCTACATTGATCATTCTCCCTATTACTTCTCTTAAAACATTCAACGTTTGAAAGAATTTTATGATGTCTAACTAACCAAATGAAATGAATGATTTTGTTAGGCCATTTTATTTTCCAGAGCCACTTCCAGTTAAGGTTGTTAATATCATAATTATTATTGACAATAATCCCATCATAACATTTGGAGATAGAAAAACTCCCGGATCCTTTCCCAACCCAGGAAGGCTTGTTCGAGGTGTTACCCGTGGGGGTACTAATGATATCATCTATTATTTCTTTTGGTATTATAGAGTTGATTTTATTCATATCCCAACCTCCAGAAGTAGAAATAATATCATTCACAGTAAGGGGAAGAAGATCATGACTAACCTCTAATATTTGAATAAAAGGTTTATCCCTACACCACCAGTCTTCCCACAAGGAAATATTATCACCATTAACAACAGTCTATTTAGTGTTTTCCACAAGCTTATCTTTACTGTAGATGAGGCTTCTCCATATAGGGGAAGTTTTCTTCCTACTATGCCACAGCCTCGGATTACTATCATGTTTGTATTTTCCTTTGAGAGTTTTAATCCAAAGAGGCTCCTCCTCGTTCATGACTCTTCATCCAATTTTGGAAACCATGGCCTTGTTGTCCCTACAATTTCTAAGGCCGAAACCCCCCATTGATTTAGGAGTATAAACTTTTTTTCAATTTCATCAAATGGACATTTTTACTTTACGAATTTTCACCCCAAATGAAATTTTTGTTAACCTATCCACCTCTTTGCAAATAGAAGCAGGGAGTTTTTGAACTTGCATAGTGTAGTTGCGGATTGTAAACGTCACAGACTGCACAAGAGTGGCCCGACCAGCCAATGATAGAATTTTTGCTTTCCAGCCAGCCAATCTCTGTTGAACTTTTTTGTAATAAAGCTAAAATGGTTCTTTTTAGCTCTCCCATAAATTATGGGAATAACAAGGTAGGTCTCCAGTCCTTGGTATCACTCATACCACATATAGCATTGAATTTAAGAATATCATGCCTGGGAACCATGGTGGATGGATAAAATTTTGATTTTTATAAATTGACTCTTTGACCCGAAAGACCATATAAATTATCAAGCACTTCAAGGAATAAAATGAGGTCATCAGCAAAGAAAATATGAGTTAATTTGGGGCTTCCTTTTGAAGCACACAAACCTTTCCACTTATTGTCTTTAGCCTTATCATTAATCATGTTCAAAAGGTATTCAAGGCACAAAAACTATGGTCATTAAAGTCACTAGTGATCAGCCAGGGGAAATTATAGTGCTCAGCTACCATGCTTAAATTCATCTACAGTTGATCATGCAAAGAATGGGTTGGGCTCCCATAGATAGTTGACACTAACCACTCCTCATAATTATTTTGAGTAACCACAGAGTGAATCATTTATTGGGAAGCGTGGAAAACTTTCATGTTGACTAGATTGGGGTTCCATAATAGTCAGATACCCCCTATTTTTCCATAAGGATCTATAGTAATAGACTATGTGAGTTGAAATTCGTTAAAGAAAATACCCATAATATTAAAGGGAACTTTGGTCTTTAAAATCGCCATTACTTTTAATTTGTGGTCATTAACAATATCTCTAAAGTTATATTTGAATTCGTCATTGTCGGCTCTCCTGCAATTCCAGAATGGGAGCTTCACAGAGAAACAATCAGGAAGAAGATATAGCTTTTCCGATTTAGGCCACACTGTGATCAGTTTGACCTTCTCCTGAGACTTCAACGTCGGAGACGTTGACGTAAGTTGTACCGAGTGCACCCATGGTTTTGAATGAATGAATTATTGAGCAAATATATTGAGCCTCGCTTGGTTTATAAACCACATCACATTGACCAGTCGGAGTTTTTCTTCCTCCGTCTCTACGAAGAGTCCTAGTCCGTTCATGGCTAGGTTGTAAGTGAGAAGTTTTGGTTTTCCCATCCGGTGGTTCTGGCTGAATGATGGTTGGAAATTGAAAAGTATATTATTTTTGGGTAAGGTCAGGATGAGGAATATTTGTTTATGGTGGAGGCGGAGGGAGGGCTAAGAAGGAGGTATTTGAAGAGGTGTTTTTGTTAAGAGATGTAGAAGGATGGGATTTGTGGTTGGGGTTTATTTCCTGTTGTTAATCCCAACTGTACGACTGGCTCTAAAAATTTCAATTTTTTCTATAAGTATCATTGAGATGGGGGCCTTCACTTGTAAATCTCAAGATTTCCTTTCGGTTAATTTCTTGGAACCTGCAGCAAGTTACCATTAAAGGTTTCAGTAGTATTCTTGTTTGACAAAATAATATAGGTACTAAAGGAAGCAAAGTCAGAGTTTTTTTTTAGCTGTGGGATTTTAAGAATCATCCTCTCTGATTGTTTTCCTTTTCCCTTTTCCAGGTCACGTGATGGGTTATTAATATTTAAATTAGAAAAAAGGCTTTGTGTAAAAGGTTATTTGTGGGTTTCAACTTCTTTTGGATATTCTGGTTAATTTTCCTTCTATTTTTTGGTTGGACCATCATCCAAGGCCCAAAAGTATCTTTAGTAACATTTGAATGGCCCATATCAGTATTGTACATAGACCCCCCATTTTTTCCATTTCCCTCAGTAATGTTACCGTTAAACTCTGTCATTTCCTGACAGTTTTCACTGTTCACCCTACCATTAGCTTCACCAATTGTCGGGGTAGCTGGAGTTGGAACATGCTTAAGGGGTTTTTCCCTTCGCAGTTCGCTCCGGTGACCTATTTTCCCTCATTTAAAACACAAGTAATGTATGAACTCATGTTCAACCTTATAACTCTTCCCCTCGAGAGTATAAGCCAAGATTAATGGCTTTGACAGATCAATTTCCGCACAAACACGGGCATACTTCCCCTTTTGGAGGTTGCCGTTTTGTAATCGATTTTGATCGGCTTTTCCAATTTCTTCGCAATCCTTTTCAAAGCTTTTGCATCATAGTATTCAATTGGAAGCTCAGGAAGTCTCAACCAAACCGACGTGGTTGTTTTCGTAGTCTCAAAAGGTTTGAAGTTGGGCTCCCACTTTCGAACAATAAGATAATGGTTCATGATGATCCACGGACCACCAGTGTAACAACCCGCCTAAATAAGCAAGCGCTAACTGATGATATCTTTAACAACAGCTAAAAACAAAGGTGAAATAAAGAGAACAAATGTAACATAATTTTAGATTCTAGAATTTCGCGAAAAATCAGCATAATGCCTCTGTACATATAATATACCAATCCTGTTGAAAATTTAAAGAATACAACTTTACAAGCTCAAATCTCTTAGAGAAATAAAAGATATTACAATCCAAATCTCGATGTTTTTCAAAGTGAAAAATCATTACAATGTGTCTTTTTACAAATTGTATAGACACAAGATTCATGCAGTCAATGCCCATCAACTAGAGAAAATACTAAGCACGACTCATGATATCAGAGGACTAAGAAAATCTCACACTCTTCCCCGTGAACCCGTATAATGCTACAAAATGGACCTGCAATGGAAAATGAGGGAATAAGCCAATGCTATGTTAGTGGGAACCATAGGGGAAGGAAAAAATGCAATGCATATGCAAGAAACTAATGTTTACCATCTTTAGTTATAAAACAATAGTTATAAAGTTCAGCTTGAAAAATAGTCAATGGATTATACAATTGAAAATAAGTTTGCCTGCCATAGCATACTAACCTACCTTTAATAACCATATCTCAAGGCACAATCACATTGTATTTATCACACCCGAACAACAAAATAATACTTACTTAAAAATACTATTAAATTAAGATAGCATAATAACGTTATCATTTCCAAAATCAACGTTATCTCATATACACGATTTTTTTATAACCTTATCTTAAAAAGTGATACTAACAAATATTTATAACTCACACACATGTAAGGATGTCTAGTCAAGGTACACAAAACAAGACTAGTAAATATTTACATCTCAAAACTGGTCATTTGTTTGTATTTAACAAAAATACAATAAACAGAAACAACATAATGTATTTCCCATAAACCTTCCCACCCATCCTAGACCTAGCAGTGGACGTCCCTTCTTGATACCTGTAAAGTGAAACATATATAAAGGTGTGAGATATAGGCTCAGTGAAAGCACCACTTCCATCAACAGTAATCTATAAAAGTTTATACATATATAAATAATAACATTCAATTCCCATCATCTAACCATCATATAAGGCATCAGATGTACCACACACATAACTGCTCTATAGCCTGAATTATTGAGCATCAAGCATCCATACCATATATCCATCATCTAGTCCTATATATATTGGGCATCAGATGTACCATTCCATACTCTTCTTTCAATCAAGTTGCGACTCAATTCCACTTCACTAGGCACAATATTATCAATATACTTATTCCGCACCACCCTTCACATTTATATATTTAAATGAATATAAATTCCAAGTGAGTACACTCACCTCAAATCCACACCAACGTAATTTCGAGTTATATTTTCTCGGTACGTTAGAAGTATCCGTTCCTTCGCCTATCAATCCAACATAATTAGTATTCCAATTCTACATTAATATAACCATTTATAAGTATGGAAAATATACTAACAATTACATGAATGTATACTCTTTATACATTTATTAATTTACAACGCATTACAACCATTCAAATTAGGTGCAGTCTGAATCCCTTGCATACTTATTACAAAAAATTTAGAGTAGTTACAGAACATGTCTGTAAACAATATTCCAGAATTTGAGCATAATCCAATAGCTAAAATATCGGATATTCACAAAACAACTCGGTATAAACATGTTATTTAGAATGTAACATATGGCAGTGGTCCAATTTTACGGATTAAACTATACCAATTGGCTAAGAACTAGGTGTTATACCATATAGTTTTGGAAATCTCTATGTGTCTACTTTTTAACGCAATTCACTATGCATTAATCGAAGTTTTTTACTAAGAGTTATCAAAATTCTCGTACAATGGCACAAAATCTGCCATAATGCAAAATTTCTAAGTTTCATCTTGTTTTTCCATCAAACCTTACTAAACATCAAAAAATAACACACAACTCATTTTAAACATGATTTTGACTTTTCTCACTAATTATCTTTTTACATAATCAAGAAAATTCAATTACATCATCACAACATAAAAACACCTAGAAATAAACCTGAAACCATGTTCTTTCATTTTCAATCATGATTTTCCAATTTCAATTACTACAACCATGATGAAATAATGACAAATACATAAATAACATAGTTTCAACTTACCAAACTTTAATTCTTTAATTTTTCTTGTTGTTTCTCTTCTTTCTCTCTCACTTTGTCTTGTATTTTTAAGTTTGTTAATGAATATTACACAAGGGAGGTGCTTATGTAGACACAAGCACCTCAATTTGATGAGTCATACAACTCTCACACGAGTGTAACACTTAGCACAAGCTTGTGCAATTTACACACCACTTCCTTCTATTTCTATTTCACACAACTAAATTCACTTACATACATTATTTTCACATAAGCTCCTCATGAATTATTATACTAACATGAGTTCTTATAATATAAACAAACTTAACTCACATTGTTCTTACAAAATCAAACATCATGGCAAAATGCACAATTCCACCATTCACCACACATTAGGCTAGGGGTGTTAAAGTCAATACGAAAATCGATCGAACGAACAGAACCAATCCGCAAAATCCCGAACCAAAAAAAAACCGAAATCGAAAACAAGAAAACCGAACTAAAATCGAAAAGTTTGGTTTGGGTTTGCGGTAAGCTAATCTAAAACTGAACTAAATCGAACCGAACTGAATTATGTATGTAACATCCTGTATTTAAATTAATGTTAATCATGTTATCTTAACTCCCTAATGTATATATGAATGATCGTTTGGTGATTCAGGTGGTCCGAATCAATTTCGGTTGGTAAATAAGAAGTTTTGGTTCTTCGCGATTTATTAATTTTGGCTAATTTTGAGCTATTGTAATTTCTTCGTTACTTACCTGATTAGGGTTCTGTTCGCGTTTTTGTGTATTATTCATGCCAATCTACAACTTTCGTGTTTTGGCCGAAGTCCAATTCGCACTCCTCGTTGACCAAAACAGGGCCCAAAGTTGGCCCATCGCTAAATTCTGGTCATTCGATAGTGCTTCGGCAGAGCGCTGTCTTCGGTGAATTTCTGGAAACGATTGGTCCATAATTTGTAAAAACTTCCAACTAGGAAGTTGTAGATCTTTGAAATAACTTTCCGTGGACATAAAGAACGCCCAATCGGAGTTCCGAGTCAAAAGTTATGACCAAAACAAAAACAGTGCTCCAGAACCAAAAATTGTGCGCGGACCGGTATGGCCTTTAAAAATTGCCAAATTTTCACCCCGCTGACCGGTCTAAGGTTTTTGGTATACCGGTCCGCACGATTACTATAGCTAGGGGTGGCAATTTCAAACCGGAAACCGAAAATCGACCGACCGACCAATGTACGAATGGTAACCGACCGACCATTTTTTGGTTGGTAACCGACCAATCGGTTACCGACCTAACTCGATAGCAGTAGCGGTTTCATATATACGTTTTATCGGTTATTACCGACCGACCGACCAAAATAATTTTTAAACTCAATACTTCAATAATTAGTCAATACTCAGCACAACAAGACCCACCCACATACACACACCCTCGTTGCCTCACAAGTCACACCCTCACTGCCTCACAAAACACACACACCCCACCCACAGACACACACCCTCATTGCCTCACACCCTCACTGCCTCACAGAACACACACACCGACCCTCACTGCCTCACAGAACAAAGTAGTGATTTTTCATTTCAAAGATTACTTATCAGGTATAATGTATTGCAATATATAATGATGAATTTTATATAGATATATATATGGTATTTACACTAAATATGTTAATATTTTATATCAAATAATTATTTTAATTATACCCTAATAAAAATTAATCTACGAATTTGACAGATTTAGAAAAAAGAAAATGAAATTAATTATTTTGAGACAAAAGGAAGTGATAATTATGAAAGCTTGGTTGACTAGATCTTTTGAGCAACTCAAAAATCTTGAAAGGGCGAGGAGGGTATGGTGCAAAACTGCAAATCATCATGATACATACGTACATATATATATACACATACATATACGTATTTGCTTGATGGTTGCTGCTGCTATGTTTCCTCCTTGATTTTTTTATGTGCAGTGTGCACGGTGTACTACTGTTATTGCTTGCTCATTGCTGCTGCTGCACTTGGTCGGTTTTTACCGCATTATAACCGAACCGACTGACCAAATCGGTAAAACCGATGATCGGTTTACCGACCATATCGGTTCGGAAGCGGTTTCATTAATGCATATACCGACATTGGTCGGTTCGGTATAAAACCGACCATTTCGGTTCGGTAACCGAACCGTGGCCAAGCCCTAACTATAGCAACCGACTTAAAATGGTTTTAAGGTCGTTTTTCACCCATTTTCACTCATTTTTCGAGCTAGACTCATCCACACACCTCTAGAGACTTCCAAAAGATTCTAGAGAGAGAAAGAGAGAGATTCCTACGCATCTCTCACCCCCGATCAAAGATTGAAGCTTGAAATCACCCGAATCCTCTTCTCCTTCGCTATACATCATCTCTAAGCTTGGCTTCTCTCCATGGGAGCTTAAGTGCGAAGCTTTGGCCATGTGAATTGAGGGTTGTACTCCACCCATTTGAGGTCCGTACTATTCTAGGAGCGTAGCGTTGCGAGGATTATAGAGTTTCGTCAGGCGGGTTCCGATTATCATCTTTCCTTCTTTCTTTTGGTTTACAAATTGAGGTAGGGGTCCTGTGGCTTTCAAAACTCGATATTATGCTTTAATTACTCGAGAATCATGATTTTTGATCATTATTGGTATGAAAAACTTGAAGATAAAAAGGGGTTATATTGTTGTTTGATTTATAATACTATGTTTGCATGATTTAAAGCATGATATGCCTTACCCACTGGTTGTACTGTGTTATTGGAATCATATATTATATCTCTTGGTGGTGTGGGTATTGTTTGTGGGAAAAATGAAACTATTGATTGATTTATACACACCAGGAGATATATAATTAGTTGTACTTGAGTGGGTATGGCATAGTTTGCTTGATGTTTGTATAAATGAGCATGTTTGCATCCTGTATACATCATTATTGTGTCAACCAAAGGCTCGAAAAGATTGTGGCAAGCTCTGGATCAATTTCTCGATTCATGGTTCTATTATTTGCCTTTGTAAAGTATTCTGCGGTTCGTGAATATGATGGAGAGCTAGTGTCTCTCAAGACCAGATGGTTATATCAATATGGTGCTTGCCGGGATGGGAAAAATAGGCAGGGCTCGGTGCCCTTGGGTTGAAAAGCCTTAAACCCCTGGGGGAGCAATGTATGGCCGCCTATTAGCCACCGGTGTGGAGCCCGGGAATATAGGCAAATTGGCAAGGCACTGTAGTTCCGTGGGTATGATTCTATTTGAGGACTTGAGGTCCAAGAATTGTGATCTATTGATATATTCTGAGGTTGATGGGCCGGGTTATTTCTATAAGGCCGTTGGGCCAATTTATGACTGTTATCGGATGACGGTCGGGCCACCTTGCATTTGGAATCAGCATTAGCAAATTCGAGCTACATGATTCTATGGTTGACACATAGGAGGTAACCTGCATTGGCATATGCATTGCATTACTAAATGAATACATGTTTTCCACTGAATTATGTTTTCTCTGTGATTATTTACCCCTACTGAGCGTACAGCTCACCCCGTTCTTTCCCAAAATCTACAGGTACTCAGGAATCCAAAGAAGGCAAGGACGCGATGGGTTCGGGAACGAATTAGAAGCTCTAATACTTGTATTTTGATAATTTTGATTGTGTAAATCATGGTACGGCAAGTCACGGCTTGCCTATGACACATCCACTATTAATTAGTCCCCTTTTTGATATTTATGCATGTATATATATATGAACTTAACCTACCCCATATCCTTACTATGCTTGTGAAATCTGCACTACATGGTATATGTTACAAAGCTTTACCATCATTTTCGTATCTCGTACTCATTAATGCTTGATATACAGTATGTTGTTGACTTATATTATTCTTATATACCTATCTTAGTCCTACTAAGATGGGTCAGTGACGCCCCAGGCCTTAACTACGAGTGTTATCCTGTACAATTAAGGTGGGGGTGTTACAATGTATAAGAAAAAAAATGTTAATATATACTTTAAGGGCACACGTTAATTATACTATAATATAAAAAATATGACATTTTTATAAGAATATATTTTTTATTAATTGAATATTATGATAATCTTAAAAAAATAGTCATTAGCGCGTGTCTTTATTGTTTAATTAATTACATAATGCTAAGATTTTTTATCACATACATGATATAAAAATAATTCATCATTTTATTTAATGTGTTTCATTCTTATAAATGTACAAATAAAATTGTAATTAAATAGAAAATATGATATTTATATGTTGCTCCTTATTTCTAAAAAATAATCACTTTAATTTGAATATAAATCATTATTACATTACTATTAGTATTATATTTTTATGTTAAATTGATTTTAAAAAAAAACACATGTCAAAACAAAATAAAACCGAAACAAAACCGAACCAAAAAATTTGGTTCGAGTTTGGGTTTCGAAGATTTAGAAAACCGAAACCGAACTTTTATATTTGGTTTGAGTTTGGGGAAACTTGGTTTCTACCCCGACCGGAACCGAAAACACCCCTACATTAGGCATATATTGATATTATCAAATGTACAAACATAATTGTAAATGCTAATCAATGTTTAAACATATTTAAATGATGCTAAAATATTTGTTTAAGATTCAGTATGTCACAGTACTGCTCATAACACAATCCATCCACCACCACCTCCTCCTCCTTGACCTAATACCGGTACTAGATGGAATATACTACTCACAAACGCACCCCATCTTACAATGGGTCAATGCACTGGTAACTAGATTTATAGCACCCATCTTTCCATGGGTTTGTGCAATAACTTAATACCAGCATTTCTATATCGGTGCTTATTCGGTTCTAACAATC
Organism: Lonicera japonica; assembly: GCA_021464415.1. Taxonomy (NCBI): domain Eukaryota; kingdom Viridiplantae; phylum Streptophyta; class Magnoliopsida; order Dipsacales; family Caprifoliaceae; genus Lonicera; species Lonicera japonica. Next base: position 12,634,987 of record CM038467.1, on the reverse strand, counting down.
TCAGTATCAATCTCAGGGATTTATAATAATAATAACAATAATAATAATAATAACCCATGAATAAAGTTAAAAAAATTAACTCAACAATTTTCATGAATAAATTTTGTAGCTTCACAATAATCATACACGCACAATATCATGGGTTAATTATACTGCTTTTGGGCGAAACCATACTATCATTCCCAATAAATTTTTTTTTGTATAACTTTGAAAAAGGGCCAACACCATAATTTAGCAAAAACAAACAAATAATGGTCAAAATTCTCAGATTTGTATAATTTATGCATTGCACCTTTATTATACTCTTCATTCAATCTATCCCTTTTCAAGTGAAAAACAATTGGATGTAGTTCTAGACCACTTAGTAAAGCAACAACCCATCAATTAACATGTCTAAACATAGTTTATGTAATAATGAAATATTATGCATATTCAGAATTTAATTTACATGTTTAGGTCATCTATGCATTATACTAACATTTGCTAAATTTTCCAGTTCATGAGGTTAATCCAAACTAGCAAGTGGGGTAATGCTAGACCAATTCGAAAATTCACAAATCACTACATGCATATTTAATTACAGGCTTTAATCATGTATCTAAAGTCATTAATATTTTGGATATTTAAGAAACCTTGTAGTTTAGTGAGTATTAGACATACATGGGTTGATTTCTAGTCATCTCGGTACCAAAATCACAAAATAGTCCATTTAAACCAACATGCATGATAATCAACCTTAATATACATCATTATTAGTATAGTAAACATCTAAATGTAGGATCGTATCATAAAAATATGAATTTCTCCTTACACATATAGAGAAAAATAGTAATTCTGGTACCATAAAACTACATTATCTTACTAGCAAGCCAATTTATACAAAGAACGAGAGAAAAAGGGAAGTTCCCACCTCTATAAGCTCAACTGAAAAGAGAAGCTCTGACTCAACCTCCTACAGCGACCAAATCGAAGAATCGACCTTAGAAATGGGTTCAACTCGCGAAAAGCTTAAGAAATCTACAATTTCTATGCAAAACTCCAAGATTTGAGCTACCAGTCATCAAAATCCCATAACTAACCTCTCTCTAACTCTCACTAGATCTCTGAGTGTAAAAATGGCGGAATGAGGTTGAGGAAGATAAAATAAAAGAGGTCAATGTCGGTCAAATCCGTTAAAAACGAGGTGCAAATTTTAACTGGTAGATCGATATGGGAAAAATGGATACCGATCCAGCACCAAAGTATTACCGCATTTTAGACTGGCAGATCGGTCTGCCAAAATGGCTATGCCGGTCCGACACCAAACCTGGATTGAGTTGAGTCCTCGTCCGAAAATAATTCGAACTTGCCCAAATTTGAATCCGATTGTGATGAAACTTTACCGAAGTGATATAATGTGCTTATGTGAGACATAGAAAATGAAGAAATCAATTTCATATCTCCCGAAATAAATTAAACCGAAAGAATGCATTCAAGCATCATAGTAATAAGGATTAGGATGTTAACCAAAAAATTAAAACACCAGGTGTTACAACCAGTGAACACATGCCTATAATCTTCCTTAGTGGTGAATTTAAAGAGGAAAAAACCCTCATCTAAATCCACCACCTCAAAACCTCCTTAGAGATTCCACAAGGATTTTACCCTTGTACTGAGTACTTTATAACCAATTGTTCTCCCCAATAATTGACAATTAAGAAATTCTTCCACTGTTTGTGGAGCTGCTTAACAAGGTTTAGAGGGAGTTGAATGGAAGGTTTCATAGGATCATCTCCACCGAATCTTCATTCAGGTCAAACTGAGAGTCTTCTATAGACTCATCAAGTTTTTTGTCCTCATCCTCATCCTCATTCGGATTTGCTTCAGTTGGTTCCTCAAAATAGACATCTTGAGGAACACTGCCTGCCACCGCCTCGTTATAAGACATATTGACTTTTGGTATTTCTAGTGGTGTACCATTCATGGAGGGAGCTTATTATGGGAAAACTTTTTTTTTGATAACAAGTTCTAAAATTGCAAAGCTTTAGAGAAAACTTTCTTTTTGGTAACAAGATGTAAAATGGTAAGAGTGACCGAAAAATAATGTATATTTTGTAAAAAATTAAAAAATAAAGTGTGATGTTCTCTTGATTTTTGGTGTTTTTTCCATTGACAAAATTTCTTTGATTGAAGGTTTAAAAACAATTCACAAAAAATAAATAAACATGATACGAAGAATATCTCATCATATCCCTCAAATTTACTTTTCAATTTTTCACACAAAACAATTGTTTTTTCTATGCAATTTTTTTAAAGTCAGTTGCACCATTTCTTATATTCAAAACCTCATCTTGTTATTGGAAGTATAACGTAGTGATGATTAAAGCTATTATCAAACAACATCAATATAATCTATAACTTAGTTCTAGACAAAGAAAGTTTGGAACCAAGTTCACAACAAAGATGTTTCCAAACAAGGTTGCCAAGAAATTATTTTCGGGAAAGTGATGGTTAAAGTGACAAAAATACACAGGAAGTTGTGTATAAGTTTTGATTGTTTTGGTGAGTAATATTATGTTTCACTGCAATTTAATTCTTCATGCTTTTAACTCAATTTCAAATATTTATATTATATTATAAAGTCAAGATTTATTTCAATCATCTGAAACTGTCTTTGATTTCCAATTTTATCCCTGCATATTTTATTTATCACAAAAAAATGCTTGCGATGGGAAGCAAACTTCCGTTTTCAAACAAAATAGGACAGCCATTTATTAATTTTGTTAAAGTTTTTTCTTCCAATTATTATATATCTGCGAGTCACACGTAGGGTAACATAATATGTACATACGCACCATGCGCACGCATACACATATGATTTGTACATTCCCAAGAAGAACCTTTTCATGACTTGGCCTGAAGTCAGCCAGTTTTCCTCCTAATATAACAGTGTTGGGTTGCACTAATTTTTCAAGGATGCATTTTTCTTAGTACAACTTGTTTTTAGCCTAGTTTGTCATTCTTCGATAAAATCCAAAAACTACCTCACCCCTTTAAATTTTCGTTTTCCGGGAAAAGGTTTCAATGTAAACCAATTCCAAGGAATTCAACCACCCAAACTCGTTTAGTCTTTCTCCTAATAGAACAGTGTCGATAACTTTTGCACCGAAGTTTTATCTCACCAGACACTAGACAGAGAGCATATAAAAAATCATTGATTGATCATGACTACCTACAAAAACTAATACAAATTTACAAAACTGCACATCCTTACGATCTACACTTAATCGGAAATAAGTTGCCAAGCAAACCTTTCACAAACAATTTGTAGTAACAATCGGATCGAAAGGGATAGATGAAAAGAAAATGGTTAATTATGAGAAGAAATGGAATATAATAGAAAATAATGGGTTTAATTCTATTGCACGTAAAAGAATGAAATGTAAATAAATCTTGTTTGAATAGAAAAAAAAAAGAAAAAAAATATATATATAATATAATTTAATATATTATTAACAAATTAAAGTTAAATTTGAAATAACATGAAAAATAGTGGAAGGAAACAAAATAAAAAAATAAAGGGGGATTGGCTTTTCCTCCCATTCTCTCTATTTCCTCTCGACTCCCTCCCGTTAAATCTATCCATACAAGTTAAATGCAATCATTCCTCCTCCTTTTTTTTCCCTGCTTTGATTCAAACGGACCGTAAATCATTGAGATTTCAAACAAAAAACTAAGCAAGGGAAACATTCATATAATCCCAACATATTACAACCAAAATCATTTAGAAGGTATCAACTCAAGGAAAGAATAGTTATTCTTTCCAACGACAATTATCTACAATACTCACAGACTAACTCAAAATAAGAACTTAAAAATCATATCTGACAATTAAAGAATACCTTCACCGAGCACTACCACCTCTTTGTCTCCTTCGTCGCTCATAGTTAGGATCATCTGTGGGCAACTCATAACGACAAACTGGACACGTATTCCTAATACCTAGCCACGGCACAATACAATCACCATGGTAACGGTGATCACAGGGAAGCTGCTTTGCCATTTCGCCAACATTAATCTCATCCTTACAAACAGCACATAGCGCACTGTTGTTGTCAAATTCTTCTTGAACTAAAATAACTGATTGAAGATTCTCAACAACAATTTTAGAAGTGGGTGGTCGACCAAACGAAGCATTTTCATTCTCTCCAAACTGCCCAAACATCATTTCATACTCGGTGTAATTGTACTCATCATGTTCATGTTCATGTTCATGTTCAATATTAGGGTTTGCCTCTAAATTGTGAAGATTTAACAGAACTTCCCACTCCAAATTCCTCAATTCAGCCACCCTATCTCCACCAGCTTCTTCTCCAGATGGAATTAAGGTTTCTAACGTAGAAACCGGTGCAACGTCATCAGGTTCTGCATCGAGTAACATACTCAAAACTTCTCTCTCGTCATCCACTTCCTCCCACTCGAATTCATCATTGCCACCATCCCTATTATCATCTTCCAACTGAAAGGAATCGAAATGAAGTTGTTCCTCGGGATTCAAATCAATCCCTAAAACTTCATCCCCAGCCTCCTCTAAATATGACTCGAAATCAATCCCCCTCAAACCACTCATGAAGCAATCCGGTCCACCGGACACGGTAGAAGACTCGCAGGAATCCGATTCACCGTCCCTCCTAGACACAAAGAACTCATCACCACAATCAGCAGGAACTATAAAACCAGAATCATCATCGTCATTATGCGCATCCATAGAAAACCCTAACCCTAAGTCAAGATCCAGGTCCAAATGATTCGAACTGACAAAATTCAACTGGATTTCGCGATCGATGCTGGAGGTAGAATCGAGGTCTGAGGTGTCCGAGTCCGATATTTGGTTACGTGGTCGGTCGGTGGGGGCTTGGTGATGAAAGGTTAAAGCATCGGATGTTGGGAAATCGACGTCGGAAGCGTAGATGTCAAAGTCATGGGACCAGTAAGGGGCAGAGTCCAGTGCGGGGATGATGACGTCGTCGTCGCCTTCATCCTTGTCGTGGAGGTGAAGGTACGAAACCTCCGCCATTGATGAGCCCAAATTTAAGAACTGGGAAGTTTTTTTTTCCTCTTTTTTTTTTGGGGGAGGTTTTGAATTTTTGGTAATTTGTGCGTGTTGGTAGAATAGTTTCAGGTAGCGGTAAGTATAAGGGCTCGCGGATTTGGCCCATCTGAAGCTTACAATTATTTGTTTTAATTACTAGTTTTTGTGGTGATTTTAATATTTAATATATATTATTAAGTTTATTAATAAATATGTATATATTAAGAATTGAATAATTAGTATAAAATAATAACATAGAAAAAAAAACATAATATCAAGTATAAAATTCAATTACTAATTATAAAAAAATCATTAAAATGTGTTGCCTTGAATTTTTTTAGTGCATAGATTGCTAAACAGACTCTTAATCAGATATATTTTTATTAAATTGTTAAAATTGGTAGATTAATATAAATTTGATTTATTATAATGTTAAAAGTAATCCAACAAAATAGAGTTTAATATATATATATCGTTATGGTGAGCTTTGGAACGAAATTCTAATTAACGCTAAAAGTTTTATAATTTTAATATGGTTTATTAAATAACATCCTTCTTAGAAAGTTTGTTATAAATTTATATAAAAGTTTTATATAAAAAACCTAATTCAACACAAACTCTAAATTATTTAATTATTTTAACCAATAAAGTTGTGGGAGCATAAAATTATGAAGATAATAATGGGCCTGGACATGAGCCAGCCCAAACTCTATGAGAGAATTTGTAATGGGGGAGAGGAAGTCCTTTTTAGTCTTTTACCCTTAACCCTAATGTAACATATGTAACCCTAATTCTATGAATATAAATAGAATGAGGGATAGCCAGAAAGGGGGCTGCCTCCTAGATCCTAGAAAGAGAAAATGTCAACTTGTATTCTTATCTCAATGGCCTTTGAGCTAATATAATAAAACTCACACACATACAAATGAAGGATGTACTCCCGGAATAGCATAAGCGCTACCGGGGGGAACCTACTATACCAAAAAAAAAATATCTTGTCTCCCTCACCATCTCCATCTATTACTCCATTGATTTTGCTAAGAACTTCATCTTGTGGGTTTGCCCAATTTTTTGGCCGCCCACAATTGGCGCCGTCTGTGGGAAACGATTGATCGGTGGAGTATTCTTGAAGATGCTAGTAAGCAAAGTGTTCTTCAGAAAAAGTCTTAATAAAAGCAACAAAAAAAAAATACTCTGAGCATCAGATAAGATTTCTTCTCTTATTAATTATATATTGGCATTGTTTTAATATTATTAAAATATTATTAGTTTTGAATTGCTCGGCATATTTCACAAAGGGTATATATACCCAATTTACACCATGTATGTGTAGTTCACTGATCCAGTGTACTCAATTTTTGTGTAGAAAATGGTTGAAAGTTTCTAAAATACGTCCAATCGAGTTGATGGACTGTAGCCTACTCGGCGTTCTTTAACCTTCATTAACATGAAAGTGCAACAGCTATACCAATGCTTGCTTAGCTCGGCTGGTTAGTTGCAGTCTTTGGAGTGTGGAGGTTGTGGGTTCAATACTCGGCCGCCACAATTATTTTTTGCCGAGCTCAATTTGCCTGGGAAGCCCAGCCGACTTAGTGATATAAAAGAAACGCGAAAATGGTTTCAAAATTGTATCTTGCCGAGATGGTTCGCTATTCAATTCACAACCCCGAGGTACAAGGTTCAAATCACGGTCATGACAGAATATTTTTACTCGGCATATTACTTACCGAGCTCACACACAAGTCTGGACGAGTTATCAAATAGAAGTACGAATAAAATTTCATTGATGGTCTTAGCCGAGCTAGTCAAGCGCCGAGCTCACAAGCCCGAGGTACAAGGTTCAAATCCTGCCGACGATAGAATATTTTTACTAGGCATATTACTTGCCGAGCTCTGGACGAGTTATCAAATAGAAGTACGAATAAAATTTCATTGATGGTCTTAGCCGAGCTGGTCAAGCACCGAGCTCACAAGCCCGAGGTACAAGGTTCAAATCCTGCCGATGATAGAATATTTTTACTAGGCATATTACTTGCCGAGCTCTGGACGAGTTATCAAATAGAAGTACGAATAAAATTTCATTGATGGTCTTAGCCGAGCTGGTCAAGCGCCGAGCTCACAAGCCCGAGGTACAAGGTACAAATCCTGCCGACGATAGAATATTTTTACTAGGCATATTACTTGCCGAGCTCTGGACGAGTTATCAAATAGAAGTACGAATAAAATTTCATTGATGGTCTTAGCCGAGCTGGTCAAGCGCCAAGCTCACAAGCCCGAGGTACAAGGTTCAAATCATGCCGACGATAGAATATTTTTACTAGGCATATTACTTGCCGAGCTCTGGACGAGTTATCAAATAGAAGTACGAATAAAATTTCATTGATGTTCTTAGCCGAGCTCACAAGCCCGAGGTACGAGGTTCAAATCCTGGCCACGACAAAATGTTTTTAATTCGGCAGAATAATTGCTGAGCTCGCACAGGCCGAACTGATCTATAAAGATAAAGCGCGAATAAATTTTCAACAAAGTATCTAGCCGAGTTGGTGTGCAGCTTAGTGTGTGACATTGAGGTTGCAAGTTCAATACCCAACCATGGCAAAATTATTTTTACTCGGCAGATTGTTGAGTCTAAGAAATATTTCAATTGCCAAAGTTCAGCCGAGCTGGTAATAAATAAAGAAAGGAGAAATTCTCATGTATTGAAACTTAGCCGAGTTGGTATGCAGCGTGATTTATTTACCTTGAGGTTGCTGGTTCAACACCCGACAACAACAAATTAATTTTTCACAACAGATAAGTCCATGACAACTCTTTTAAAGATAAGTTTTATGATTTTCTTACTATATATTATTTAAATTGTATAAGCATGCAAATACATACTTGAAATATAATAGTTTCAATCAAGAATTGAAATTTTGAGCTATATGCTAAAGAGCACGAACATGATATAATGAACATCATAACCTTGAAATCATGATACATTAGAACTCTTATACCATATTCGGCTTGATTATACCAAACATATTGCATGCTTGAAGACCCCTATTGTGCAATTTATTTTGCAATTAGCATTGCTAAAAAAAAGGGGAGAGAGATGTATAAGCTCATCGTTACTTATAGCCAAATGCTCTCTTTGGTAAGAAAGTTACACATACAACTATGCATTATTTCTGCGAAAAGATTGACATGATAAATCGCACTTCTAACCCTCATACTATCTTTATATTGAATAGCAGCTTTGTGAAAGCGAAGGAGGCTTAAAGGCTTGTTGTAGCCAAGTCTTTATAATCAAAGGTTGTCAATTTATAAGGGGTCAAAGCATGGCAGCCACATTTTATTTCGGAACGCCCTGGTGTATCTATTTCGGCAAAAAGACCTTCTTTTACAGAAGGCAAACGTGTAAGACCTTGCTCCGCCAAGGCATCAAAACTAAAGACCTTCTTATGCAGAAGGCAAACGTGTAAGACCTTGCTCCACCAAGGCATCAAAACTAAAGACCTTCTTTTACAGAAGGCAAACGTGTAAGACCTTGCTCCGCCAAGGCATCAAAACTAAAGACCTTCTTAAGCAGAAGGCAAACGTGTAAGACATTGCTCGGCCAAGGCATCAAAACTAAAGACATTCTTTTACAGAAGGCAAACGTGTAAAGACCTTCTTAAGCAGAAGGCAAACGTGTAAGACCTTGCTCGGCCAAGGCATCAAAACTAAAGACCTTCTTAAACAGAAGGCAATCGTGTAAGACCTTGCTCGGCCAAGGCATCAAAACTAAAGACCTTTTTAAGCAGAAGGCAATCGTGTAAGACCTTGCTCGGCCAAGGCATCAAAACTAAAGACCTTCTTTTACAGAAGGCAATCGTGTAAGACCTTGCTCGGCCAAGGCATCAAAACTAAAGACCTTCTTAAGCAGAAGGCAAACGTGTAAGACCTTGCTCCGCCAAGGCATCAAAACTAAAGACCTTCTTAAGCAGAAGACAATCGTGTAAGACCTTGCTCGGCCAAGGCATCAAAACTAAAGACCTTCTTTTACAGAAGGCAATCGTGTAAGACCTTGCTCGGCCAAGGCATCAAAACTAAAGACCTTCTTTTACAGAAGGCAAACGTGTAAGACCTTACTCGGCCAAGGCATCAAAACTAAAGACCTTCTTAAGCAGAAGGCAAACGTGTAAGACCTTGCTCCGCCAAGGCATCAAAACTAAAGACCTTCTTTTAAAGAAGGCAATCGTGTAAGACCTTGCTCCGCCAAGGCATAAAAACTAAAGACCTTCTTTTACAGAAGGCAATCGTGTAAGACCTTGCTCGGCCAAGGCATCAAAACTAAAGACCTTCTTTTAAAGAAGGCAATCGTGTAAGACCTTGCTCCGCCAAGGCATAAAAACTAAAGACCTTCTTTTACAGAAGACAATCGTGTAAGACCTTGCTCGGCCAAGGCATCAAAATTACAAAAAAAACATTCTTAAACAGAAGGCAAATATGTAAGACCTTGCTCATTCAAGGTAGCAAAAGTGAAAATGTACAAAACCTTGCTTAGTCGAAGCATTAAAAATTAAAAGGAGGGAGTGTAAAAACCTTACCCGACAAGGCAGTGTATTAAGATCTCTCCTTGTCAAAGGCAAAATTCTACTCAGCAAAGGCAAATTCAATTTAAAACCTTGACCGGCGAGGCAATTTCTTTGAAGCATTCAGCTTGACTGGCAAGACCATCAGCTAACTAGGACCATTGACTAAAAAAGGAGGAACGTAAATAAAAAAAATGAGCTCGTCCAACATCAATAGTCATCTGCTCGGCAACAGGTACTTCTTGATTTACAATAGTTAGCCTAACAGCCCGGTCAACATCAACAAAAACTTGTTAGGTCGGCAAAAGAAGATGATTTAACGCGCCGACCATACATATATCAACGTGTCTCACTTCCTCGTCACAGGATCTGAAAATTTTTCAGGAGAGCTTGCTTACAACACTTGGTGAATTACTTCGAAGACTACAAGGATAAGAAAGCAGATGGTCCAAGCACATGAACTCACCTTGGCCGCCGAGCTCACGTGCTGGGGGGCAATTGTGGGAGCATAAAATTATGAAGATAATAATGGGCCTGGACATGAGCCAGCTCAAACTCTATGAGAGAATTTGTAATGGGGGAGAGGAAGTCCTTTTTAGTCTTTTACCCTTAACCCTAATGTAACATATGTAACCCTAATTCTATGAATATAAATAGAATGAGGGATAGCCAGAAAGGGGGCTGCCTCCTAGATCCTAGAAAGAGAAAATGTCAACTTATATTCTTATCTCAATGGCCTTTGAGCTAATATAATAAAACTCACACACATACAAATGGAGGATGTACTCCCGGAATAGCATAAGCGCTACCGGGGGGAACCTACTATACCAAAAAAAAAATATCTTGTCTCCCTCACCATCTCCATCTATTACTCCATTGATTTTGCTAAGAACTTCATCTTGTGGGTTTGCCCAATTTTTTGGCCGCCCACAAAAGTAGAGTTTGAATTTATTTGGAATAATAATACTAATATAAAAATATATGGAGTTAAATACTTATACTATGTTCTTTAATGTAAATCTAGTTTAAAATATTTGTTTAATTATTTTAGCTAAATAAAATAGAGTTTGAATTTATTTGAAATACTAATATTAATATAAAAATATATGGAGTTATATTATATTATTTAATGTAAATCTTAAAATCTTCTGTTTAAAATTGAGGAGCATATTTATTTTTATAAAAAAAGTAAAAATACTTAAATTACTCATATTTTTATATATAATATAGATTAATTAGTGTAGTAGGCTTGGAAGGATCCAAAGTAATTACCAACTAATGCGTGTTATGATTCTATCAAATGAGTTGGTGCAGCACTACAACTCCTCAAAGCTTCTCTATCCTATAATCAAAAATAATTAATTAATTGGCTACAACTTTTTTTGTCCGCTACTTCTGTAAATAAATAATAATTATAGATAATGGGTTATAAGGCATCGCTCCGTTATATTTTATAACATTAAGGACGAACTCATATTTAATAAAGAAAAGTAGTACTAATTTCATAAATTAATTTTGCAATAAGGACATTTTTTATAATATTAATTTATTTTAAGAAAAATAATAAATGTTGATGGACAAAAATACCCCTAATATAAACATTTGTTAGCCCCTCATCCCCCACCTAAACTTCTAATACATCATCTCTCTCTCTTTAAATTACATTCAACCATCAAATGCTCCCTTCTGTCTCACCGACGACCTCACCTCCTCCACCACCACCACCACCACCACTTGATTCTCCGATCGTATCACCGGGAGGAGCACCGTTCTTATCTTCTTCTTTTTTTTACAGGGGCAATCATAAAACATATATAACTTTTGATTGAATCATTGGATTTAGCTAATTTTTTGATATGTTATTCGAAAGACAAAGTTACTATTTTTTTTGAAAATCAAGACGATCAGAGGTCGTTTTGCTATCAAAATCGACCAATTTCGACAGCCTAGCGGAATTTTGAAAAAAAATCTAATTGTTCCTCTTTCTTTTTTTCCGAACCCTACATCCATCTATATATATATATAAATAGAGTGGATGTTGATTTCATTAATTTTTTTATTCTATATTTTGTAATGATGTTAAAATCATTTTAGCACCTTCTGGTTGTTGTCCAAGTAGTGCTACCTTCTGATTGTTGTCTAAATGGTACTAAATGCATTTAATACATTCTGGTTGTTGTTCAAATAGTGCTAAATGCATTTAGCACCCTGTCTTGGTTGTTGTTCAGGTGGTACTAAATGCATTTAGCACCTTCTGGTTATTGTTCGCACCTTCTGTTTGTGGTGCTTTCTGGTTGTTGTTAGTGTCATAGTGAGACGTGAGATGTTACAAAGAAGGGGTATTACTGTCTTTTTTGTACAATGTCTTTAATTTACACAGCTAATTTTTAAGTATTCTTTATAATTATGTTATTATTATAATTAATCCTTATGCCTAATTGCTCCTAATAATGACTAGTTTTCAATTTTTTTCTTTTTTAAAGTAATGAATAAATCTTCTTATTATCGGGTTTTAGGTGCCTTTCTTATTAAACTAATTCAATTATTTAAAAATGACAAATGTTTTGTTTTGTTTGGGCAAGAATTGCGTGAATCCAAAATCTATTATCTAAAGAGTTGGTGTGGAATGAGTTACCCTCATAAAACTAGTTTAATATTTTTAACAAAAAAAATACTTTTGTGAGATCTGCGAATAATTCGTTTCTTTATATATATATATATATATATATGAGTCAATGAAACAATGGTAAAGAAGGAAGATAAAAATTTGACCACAAGAACGAGTTTAAATTTGAGATTTGAAGTTAAAGTCATTTTCAATGGTCATTTATATTCAAATAAATTTTTATATTAAAACGGATAAAAGAAAAAAAATGCTTTAATGATTATTTCTATAACTATTTTTATATGAGGTGGAAGGTAAGTCATATAGAGAATTTCTATAAGTATTTTTACATGTAAAAATTGTAATAGAAATTTTCAATGTAACATGGCACACTCTCATTAAATATTAGAAACCAACTAGTTCTCTCTTATTCTTAAATAAATGCCAAATAAAATAGAAAGATAGGATAAAAATGGCACAATGGGAGAAATTTTATTTGAGACTTTTTTATCTATACAATTTTATTGTTAAATAGATATAAAAATATATTAAAAGCACCATGACATATAAGATAGAAATAAAATTATAGAAAATATTATTGAAAATGGCCTAAGGATGATGCATTGTTTAATAGGACTACAATTTTTTCTCTTTTTTTTTAAAAAGTAATATCTCTAACATTTTTAAAGTCACCCTTCTTTTGCAAAAAAAGAAGAAAGAAATGAAAAGTATTTTGGGTAAAAAAAAAATTAAATTTTTTTATTATAATAAAATGAAATTAATAAAGTGTCACTCCATTACTTTAATCCATTCTCTTAATTTTATAGGATGCAAAGATCTCAATTTTAGTTCTCTCCAAAACCTATCTGGTAAGCCTTCCGAATGGAATCTTATTTTGGATCAGGTGCGGTCCAACTAATTTATTGGGGTATCCAATTAATAAATGTATTGAATAATAAAGAATGGCAATGGGTCAAATTTTGGTCCAAATTCAAAACTGAGCTGCTTTAAAATTACTCAATCCGACCTAGAATAAGTTTTATGTTGAAAAATTTAAATCCAACCAACTTGTTAGCATATTTGGACTCAAACCCACCTCAACCAAGTGTAATTATAAAATATTATAAAAGTATTAAAAAAAATTGATATATTTAAGACGGAACGAGTCAAAGAATTTTTTAATTAGGCCCATACCCGACCCGGGTTTTAATTTAGCAAATCCAAACCAGTTTGAAAAAAAATCAACCCGATATATTTCAGAAGCCAATTGAAATTGGCTGAATAAGCTTATTAACAAAATCTACATTAAAAATTCTGAAGAAGATTGAATCACTAATAGATATAGCAGACAATGTAATGGTTGAGATATTTAGGAAATAGACAAGATGCAAAAATGATGCACTTTGCCAGTATTTATATTTACAGAAGTAGGAACTATTGTAGATTACTAGTGCCTCGGTGTTGTACAACATTTTCTCCATACACGAGAAGAATTCTCCTTCAGTTTTGGATGGGATTATCACTAGATAAATACAGCACCTCTTATGAACTTATCTTTTACCTGTGCCATCTGTTTTCTTCATCTTCTTGAGCGAATCCAACAAAGAAGATCTTTCTTGGTTGTTTGTAGTCTTTGCAAATGGATTAGAAGGGCGATGAGTTTGCTGTATCTGATTCACCTCGCCACCCTTCCTTAACTCTCCTCCTACACTCTTCGAGTCCCCCCCTAAATTCTTTACTACCCCTGTAGTATCTTCCAAATTTGCTGGTTGCTTTTGTTCACTCTTCTCTTTTCCAGCTTTGGCAGCTGACTTAAACAAAGGGAAAGACAACTTCTCTGAGGATAATGGATTAATAATATTTTCGAATTTTTTGAAGATTTCGGGTGAAGTTAGTGTCTTGGCGTCCACAACATCAGCAGCTTCCATTGAAGCATCCGAGTTTGTGTTGGCAATGACTTTAGTCTCTGTGGTTTCTTTGAGTAACCTCTCCTGCAAGGAAATAGAAGCCATAAGAATCCACAAATGAGCAGAAAATATTTGAATCTGATTAACCAAACGTGGAACTTGAAGTGTTCTTCAAGAGAATGATGGTTTAATTACCTCCAATATCGTATTGAACCGCTCTGCCAGATTCGGTAGCTTGAGGGCAGTAACAAGCTTTATTGCACCTCTCACTGATTTTTCCAGTGATAGAAGTTTGACGAGTTCGGTAGCTCTCACAAGCTTATCACCTTTTATAAACATCACAAGAGAGCATCGTTGTTTGCCTATCCCATTGTCTTAATGCATTTAGGCCTTGTTTGATTCAGGTATTAGGGCAATGGGATTAATAATATCAGTATTAATAGTATTGAACTATTAATCCTGGTATTAATTTAATACCAATACCCTATTTGATTCATGCAGTATTAATACTGGAATATCATATGCTGATATTAATATCATGTTTAGTTCTGTAACTCGTATACGGAATTATATTTTGGAGTAACAAAAAAAAATTTATTATTGTTATTGTTATTTTTATTGTTATAGTAGTATGGCATTTTTGAAAATAAATGGTTCATTTTTCTTAATCCGGATAAACAATATCACCCCCTCCCTTGGTATTAAATTATACCACAAATAGTGATATTAAGTTAGTCCCGATATTAGTAATCCCAGCACATTTGTGCAAACCAAACAAGGTATATTAAAAAAGGTGGTATTAATAATCTCATCCCACTTCTTAATACCTGAATCAAACGTGGCTTTAGTGAACTAATAAATGCATAATTAGTAAACTATAAACTCACCGTTGCAGCATGAAGCAATGAGCCTCAAGATGCATCTATCGAGAGCTGCTTCCATATTGAAAGCCTCGTCATCAAGTGAAGTGGTGTCCTCACCAGCAGCTGCCATTTCTTCAATTCTTCTCTGAATCTGCAAAGAATTTTTATATCTCGTAATACATCTATAACAAGGTTTACTAGAACATACAGTTCAAACTAAATAAAAAAGGAAAAGAATGCTGAAGGAGGAGGACCAAAGTGCCAAGCTATTCATTTACATAATAAAAGCACAATACCACTTCATAAAATAAAGCCCAAAATACACCAAATCGAGGAAAAACATATACCTGGCAGAGATGCATATTGCTAAAGATAAACTCGTTCTCGAGGTTCTCTGCTCCCAGATCAGAGGATACAAGAGGAAATGAAAGATCCAAAAGAGTGAGAACTGGTTTAGGAACAGCCTGAGGTAAAAAAAAATTATCATCAAGATAGGAGCAAGTCAGGTAGATAAATAATGGTTAATCGTGGTAATCCTACCTGCGGGAATAAATCAGGAGATTTGCAAACAATGCAGAACAATTTGCTTGCATTCAATCCAACCACCCAGTAGTTTTCCTCTTTCTTCTTTAATTTACTAGTACTGCAAGTTATAATTTTCGCTCAGTAATTTTTATAACTTGAATAGATTTATTACAAGCATATATTTAAGATGGAAGAATACCTAAATAGTGGGAGCCAACTACCTCCATATTGATTTGTAAACACTCTTAGAACACCCTACATTACAAACACAAATGAAGTTCCATAGAAGCAATAATTGGGAATATCAAGTGGTATGAATCGTGGGCAGGTTCAGACTTACATAAGAATCAAAAGAACTTAGTTGGCCTCCTTCACTGAAACCAAACCATGTTAAACATGAACCAGGAGTCAACGGAAGTCGTCCTCGGATGGGCTGGCTACCGTTACAAATATTGAACACTCTATACTCTAGCACCTGTTTGAGATGAAATTTTTTTGTAAGAAAAGGACTCTGTCCTTCTGGATTATTCTGGTTGATGACAGTGAGATAATTGTTTGGTACCCAAGGAAATGTAATTCAATCCGGATTAACAAGTTGATAAGAAAATGGGATCAATGAGATTGACCTTAGGGACTCTCAAACCAAACTTAAGGCAATACCTGCTCATTTGAGGGAAGAGAAGGAGAAGCATGTGTAACAACCGCAAGTTCTTCTCTGAAACCTGATGCATTCACCACTGGCCCATCAAGAGAAAGAACAAATCTCTGCAATGTTGTTCAATCATAACATGGATTTTCCCAGTAAGAAACGAGGATTATCAATAATTTGGAAATGCAATTTGAAACAGCATATATCAAGCAAGTAATAGAAAGAATAGTGCAATGATGCTTAGAACGAACCTGCAAGCCACCCAGAGTGAAGATTCGAAGAAAATTAAGACTTGTAACAGCAGCAACCCAAGAAGTACCAAGTGCAACAGCCTTCACTTCTTCCCCTTCGAGTCTCATTGACCACTAAATTTTCATTGCATTAACAAATTCAGTCGTCGTGGAATTTTACAGAACAGGACAGGCTTTGTACACTCCAAGGTAAAAGTGCTTTGCATTTATTCTTGAACATAGGGAGTAGTAAACTAGTTGCAGATACGTGTGAATATCTTATGATTCAAGAAAGGAGCTAACCTCGCTGTTATTTGCCCAGCTACTGAATGGACGGTACATGAGGGTACTCATGTTATTCTCACCCTTGCACGGATTTGCAAAGACGCTTCCATTCTCATTTAATGAAGCCATTGTGAAACCAAAGTAATCGGTCATTGCTGGTACTCGTGGCCCTCTTCCAGTGTCGTGAAAATCTATCTGAAGCAGAAGTTGGAATAATGATTTATAAATGAATAATGTATACATATTTATTTACTTATTGGGGAACGTTGTGGGTGTTCACTGATTACACCAATTTTTTAGCAAGGAACCCTTCACTTAATTGAAACAATAATATGAAATACCTCTATATGGGAGTATCCATCATGCTCCATTGTGGTTATACTTCCAAGCATATTGTAGCACAGAAAGTGCCTTTTTCCAGGCTGAATGGGGGTAGCACCAGACTGAAAAGCCTCCTGCATTTTTGGTCCTGCCGATATCACTGTGCTTCCTACTCCCTCCTTCCTATTATCAAAGCTTCCCTTGGGACCACGAGAAGCTTTTTTGCAAGCCCTAGTCTTTGGAAGCAAACTCAACTCATTACTAATGTCTTCATCTGAGTCCTCGTCATATTTGGACTGCTTGCGTAATCTTTTTCTGTTGGGTAATTCAGACTTAAAAGAGGTATCTTCACCAATATCACTTAAACTACCAGATGTACTAGGATCTTTGTGATCATCTTCATCAAATAAGAGAAGCCCATTTCCGTTCTTTGATTGCGAACTAGGAATACCTTCTGTAGGAGATTTCATTGATGATGGAATAGTCGAGTCCCACACCCCATATTTCCCCATGATATCAATGACAACCAATGCATTCCCATGTGGCTTCCATGCCATGCAAGATATTCTCTCATCAAATTTCTGCCTATCAATATCTTGCCTCTGATCAACGTCCCAGATCAGAACCTGATTATCTGAACCAGAAGTGGCCATGTATTTCCCATTAGGTGACCAAGAAAGGTAACAAATGGGCTGTGTGTGATCGCCTCTAAGTGAAAAGAGCTTTTCAGCTGTGTCTCTATCATACATCACTAAATCATTTTTCAAACCCGGGACAGCTAACATCTCCCCATCTGGACTCCAGTTAATTGTATTCAGAACCGAAAAGTCAGATCCAGTATCAGGAGCTATACCTTTAAGAGTATGAACTGTTACTCCAGAATGGAGTTCCCAAAATATGACAATCCCAACTGAATCAACTGAGGCCATGTACTCACTTTTAGGATCAAAAGCTAAGCCAGTGACAGAGCCTCTATGCCCTTTCAAAACCCTAGCAATTGAGCCATCGATCGTATTGATCAGCTTAATACCCTCGTCATCACCAGCAGCAGCCAGCATGGTACCAGATTTATTAAAAGCCAGAGCACGGATTGGTAATGTAAATCTGGTGATATTGGTCTGAAATTCTCCGCCTGTTTAGTAAAATATAGAAAAATTTATCTACCAAGTAACTCAAATGAATATAAAGAGAATATAACAGAATCCAACTTAGCTGAAATAGTCAGACCAAGAAATGGATACTTCAACGCAAAAGTAATCGAGTATACACTGCTTGGACTAAACTATGATCTAAATTTCCCAACAAAAGCAGATAGTAATAAAATAAACGAAGATGTAATGGCTGACTATTTGAAATTTTAAAATCACTTATCAAAGCATATGAATTTTTCCTATTTCTGACAAGCAGCAACTCTAAAACAGAATCACAGATACAGCAGCCCGTTCAAGTAAGCTGTGAACCATCCTTCACCACATGTAATGTCTCAGATTCATCCTATGTTAATCAATAAATTGGTATTTGTAAGAAAACTTATGGTTCAGAATGCCAAGTACAAATCCAAAATGAAGGGCCACAAACATCTCATATCACGCTAGATACAATTTTGAACATGCAAATCTATATAATAAGGAGCAATGATTTTTGAATCTTAAAAATGTATAAGGGATTAAAAATTGTGTGGCTAAGATTTAAGATGCGATTTGGATTGTTGATAGTGCCTTTGGCACGAGTTACAGTCTAGTCAGTATATACACTTCATCCCTTGCTCAAAACCAAGTAGCCAAATGCAATCGTCATGAACCTAAGAGTTTGGCTTAAAAATCAAGACCCTAACTGATGAAGATGCATATATCTTTAATGGTGAAAATAAACAAATTACAAGTACCATTGCATCCCCACCCGGAAAATTTATGACAATAATTTATCATAGCTACTGGCACCACACTGTAAAACTGTCATTCAAATCAATCATAAGTATCTGTCAAATGTTCCTCACTACTAAATAAAGTAAAACTACACGCTTCTCTTCTATTTCAAACAAAGTTCATTGTCATTCAATTTACACATTTGAACTCGTTATCTCAAAATACTCCATTATTTTTCTATTATTTGGGGGGCTGAAGTTATAAGTGTGACAAGTAAATTTATTAATCAATCCGACTAGAGACTTCTTCTCCAACAAATATATGAAATTCAAACGAAAACCAATTGAGAAAACAGATCGAGAACGTAAGCAATGAGTATTACCGGGAAATTTGTAGAGCTTGACAGAGTGATCCATGGATCCAGAAGCTAAGCAGGTTGAATTAGGGCTAAGAGCCAAAGCGGTAACACCATCTCTGTGATTTCGAAGTAATTTTGGGGAAATTGAAGGTAATAGAGCGTCGTGGATACAGATCGAAGGGTCGGAAGATGAGGCGGTGACGATGTACTGACCTTGGAGGTCCCACAGAATAGAACAGAAGGAGCCAACGCCGTTATTCTTGTGGGCTTCGCGAAGCTTCATTGATCGAATTTTCATGGCGGCTGGCTATGGCGTTCTGCTTCCTTGCACTTTCTCAGATTAGTGTTGTTGTTGGTTTGGTTTGGTTTTAAGGGCTTTTCTTTCCTTTAAGGATAATTTGTCTTCTTCTTTTTTTTTTTTTTTGTGTTGGCGGGAAATGGTTGCCTTTGGTTTTCGCGGGAGAAAGGTTTTTCACTTTCACTTAGGGCTGATAGGTAGGGCCGCACTGGAAGTCTGCTAGTATTCGGTACGTGGTCCAAACCCCACCCTGCAAATAAAATAGCAATCTAGGCCGGCCTAGTGCAGCCCAAGCCCATACTAATTTTTAATTATCCTTTTTCGTCTCAAATTTATAAATCCCGTGCAAGAAATTAATTTTGGCCAAATCACAACAACTATAATATGGGGCATTACTTTTCACATTAAGGGCTCATTAGATTCGAGTTTTAAATCATTCTTGAAATACTACATTCTATTCCAAAAAAATTCTAATGTTTGGTTCGAGTTTTAGGTTAAACATATATCATTCCAAGAATGGAGTATAGAGGATTACTTTAGGTATGATCTACTAGATTTTCTCTTAAAATTTCTTCTTAAAACCAAAATATTCTTTTTACTTACTAAAACAATTTTTTTTCATTTATATTCTCTTTAAAAGGGAAAAAAATTGTTTTTAAACTTTTTGTTTTATTATTATTAAATAATACGATTACTTTTCATAATTCTTAATAATAAAACCTTAAGTTTTACTTTTGTAAAATTTGTAAGATTTATCTTTTAATTTTATAAAATGAATAACATGTTGGTAGTTTACACGTATTTCATTTATATTCTCATTTAAACAAAATATAGAAAGGTAATTCCACGTTTCATGAAAAAATAATTCCTGTTTGAATTGCAAACGTTAGCAAGGCATCTTAGATGCTAAGAAAAAAGCTTTCCAATAATTTAGGATGGCCATTTCATTTCTAAAACTCGAACCAAATGAATCTTATGATTATACATCTACCGC
This sequence comes from Lonicera japonica, assembly GCA_021464415.1. Classification (NCBI taxonomy): domain Eukaryota; kingdom Viridiplantae; phylum Streptophyta; class Magnoliopsida; order Dipsacales; family Caprifoliaceae; genus Lonicera; species Lonicera japonica. The sequence goes on along the minus strand of CM038467.1, from coordinate 12,614,460 downwards.
ACTCATGGAAATCTATTCTCCTGTCTCTCATTAGTAATACTTTTTTCGTCTCAAAAAAATAGTCTACTTTTTCTTTTTTCAAAATCTTTGTTTGATTTCTGTTTCGTGGCATAGTTGATGCACTATATTTTATAATATAAAATATATTATATTACTTATGATTGAATAAATTAAAATTAGTATTTTTTTCTAAAAAAAAATTATCAAAATTGAAATAGAATTATATTTTTTATGGTGCATGGAGTATTAATTTTGTTTAGTATGTTCAAACTAATCGAAGTCTATCGTTTCTAGCTATAAAGTGACTTGATATGCTAAAAACAACTTTTTATTCTTAGAATAGGCTTTCTTTCGTCTTTGACTAATGACTGGTGCAGCATTAATCTATCATAAAAAATTGTGACGTGGCATTTTTTCTTAGAGCAAATTTAAATATGTTATTTGATTTAATGAAAAAAAAATTTGTCCTTTGGAAGTGGAGTCATTAGAGCATATCCAATAAACATAAGTAAATCATGTTATATAGAATTTGTGTAAAATTTGTACATTATATATAATTTTTAGTGTTTTAATAGTGTTATGTAAAATGTGCTATATCATTTTTTGTGTAAAATGAGTGTGTATTTTATACATCTATTTTACACATCCACCTCATCATTTTCTCTCTCCAACTTTTTACAAAAACTTTAAAATAATATAATTAAAAATAAAAATTATATTTTGTAATAAAACTTGCATATTTGAATTGTACTCATCAAGATCTTTAAATCAATATCCACTTTGACTATTTAATTATAAATAAAAAAAAATTTTAAAAAAAATAAATATTATATATTTCATGTGTTTTCATATAATTGGTGCAGCATAATTTTACACAATATTATAAGTATGAACCATTTGAACAAAAATGATAATGTGTATAACTTATGTGTAAAATAATTTTTTATCAACTAAATGTCAATTATTTATTAATCAACATATTTTTATATATTAATTTTATATATTATTATCGGAGATGCTCTCTGAATAATTTTTACTTTCACGGTCCTTTCATGCATTGATGAATAATTACATCGATAATCTGAGCACGATTGAGTGAATGATTGACGATAATTTAAGGAAATATTTTTAATTTTTAATCACGCTTTTTTTAAAATTCTTCCGGTGCGTTGTTCAAAAAAAAATATTAATAATGTAGTGGCATCCACGTGAGTGTGTCTAGAAAAGGTATGCAAACTTTCCATTTTTGAAAACCCCGAAACAGTTGAAGCTTGTACCTATTCCAAATCCACACAAGCTTTAGAATCCCAAAACATTATTATCATTAATCAACCTCATTCCGTACGGTTTGTGTGCCGAATTATAATTGAGTCGACTAAAACAAATTAATCAGAAGAACATGGCACAAACATACGTTTACTCCTTTCTCCTTTTGGTTTTGCACCAAATACATCCCAAAGTCGTTCCATACTAGCTAGTAACTACTGCTAGGATGTTTTGAGATCAATGAATTTCACGTTCGAAATGTTAACAACATACAAATTGACAGGGTAAAATTTAAACGAGCATTAATTCTGACAATGACAATACTCGTGCATAATTTTATTCAATATTTTTATTAATGGGTCTTTCGTATGTGCGTTAAAGGCACACTTTAATATTTTCAACAAGCATTAACTCAACTCACATAAACGAGATTGTCAAATTTTTTATTAGTCCATACTTATTATACGTGAAGGTTGTATGTCTACCTTATTGTGGTTGATTGTTATTATTTATGAGTTTGTATGAAAAAGTTATTGTATAAAATAAAAAAATTATGTAATGAATTTATCATTTTGTATAAAAAAAATTAAAAAAAATCCATTAGTTATTGTCAATTGATGATGGGTTAAGTGCTTTAATTTTTATGTGATGTTAACACTTCAATGAAAAATGCTATAGGACCCACTCAAATTAATTTGAATCACACATCCCCTATAGACTATGGGAGAGAGAACGTGCAGGAAGACTCTGATAATCTCTTATAATGGTTTTGGAGGTTTCGATTTTTTGAATTCAGAATTTTAATCTCGACACACCTCTCATATGTGGCATATGGATAACGTGGAGCTCGTATAATTGTTAGGTCTTAATTGACAAAGTGATTAATGTTGAGAATGGTTGGCTCAATCCATTATCCCACATAAAAAAATTATAGAACTTAATATGTGTATATAAGTTGAGGAGAGTTACCACATAATAATAAAATCTTTTAAGATAAAACCATACACCTGTGACTTAAAGGTGTTTAACTTGGGGACAACGTCGTTATTATGTGTACGGATCGATGGGTCCAGTTGGTGTTTGGAGCATCAAACTCAAAATCAATTAACAATTGATATAGTTTTCCCTTTTTCTAATATATTGCTTCGAGATGCTTTAATTTTTCGATGTGAGATTTATTGTCTCAATACGTTTCCTCTCATGTGGCCATTTGGCCTACCTAACGCGTGGTTACTAGCCTTTCATCAGATATTATATTAGAGTTTGAAACATCTAACTAAAAATCAATTGGCAATAGGTGGAGTAACTCTTTATTTTTATATATTGCTTCGGGGTACTTCAATTTTTTCCGATATCAAATTCGTAGTGTCAACAATTTTATCTATTCTAAGGTTGGAAATATATTTTACATAGTGTAACTTTGTACTTTTATATGGAATATATTATGTTGTTGATAGAATTATGGCCTTCCTAAAATTATTTTCTAGCTTTGCCCTCCTAATGGTAATAATTTTTTTCTTGACTCATGATTAAGCTGAAATTAGGCCTGGCAACGGGTCGTGTATGGGTTGATTTCGTGTCGGGTTAAAATCGTGTCGGGTGAAAAGTGCCTCCACCAGTACACGACCCGTTTAATAAACGGGTGAAAAATTCAAATTCATACACGACCCGTTTAATTAACGAATGACACGACCCGATTCGTTTAACCCGTTTAAAATAAACGGTTCAATTTGGGTCGTATACAAATAACATATAGTGACCCGCTAATAATTTAATTAAGTAATTTATATATATATAAATTATATTCGGGTTACACGGGTTATAAACGGGTTTACACGACCCGAAATCGACTCGTATATATTCTTACCGGGTTGAACGGGTTTTATTCGAGTCTCGCGAATATACACGAAATCGACTCATTTAATAAACGGGTTTGGCGGGTCAATCCGAGTATGACCCGCACCCGTTAAGGGTTCACCCAAACCCGATAAATTCGTGTCGATTTGGTGTCGTGTTATAAATTGCCGGGCCTAGCTGAAATTAATCAAATTTAATTAGGCATTCCTAATTTATGACAGAGCGTTATTTTATAAGTTTATACGTACAAATGATTAATATTAATATATCAATTTAAATTTAATTGAAGTTACAAAAGTGGTGGCATAAAACTTACCATATATATTATGGTTGTTAAAAATATTGTTTTCTTTAAACATATGGCTCCCCACAAGTTCGAATAACTAGAAATTAGGTAGAAGGGCTTATTATACATTGATTTTTACCAAAAATCCAATGAATAATATTTTTTTGAATGAAGGGCCTATTTTTAATTGGTAATTTGAATGAAGGACCTATTTTTAATTGGTAATTAGTGTAAGAGGCCTATTTTGTTTTATATTTTAAATGAATGTATTTGAATAAATTTAAATATCATTTAATTAATAAAAACATGTTATGTATTACCTAAATTACCCCTTTTTATGAAATTTTCACAAAAAATATGGACTGCAAAGTTCATATTGCAATAAAATATGAACTGCAAAGTTCATATTGCAGTGAAATATGTACTGCAATATATATGAACTTTGCACTAAAAATATGGACTGCAATATGAACTTTGCACTAAAAATATGGACTGCAAAGTTCACATTGCAGTGAAATATGGACTGCAAAGTTCATATTGCAGTGAAATATAGACTGCAAAGTTCATATTGCAGTCCATATTTTAATGCATATTGATATTTTTTTAGTTTATTTTAAGGGTTGGGATGTTATTTTATAATGAAAAAAAAAGACACATGTCATATTATCAATAAAATAAAAAATAGGCCCTTTATTTAAAAAAAAATTATTCCTTGGCCTTAGTGTAAAAATCTTTCTCTAATAAGCCCTTTTTTTTAATTGCCCCTTCGAATAATTATTGTTTCGTCTCTCACATTATATTTACACAATTATTACTAGAAATTAGGTAGAAGGGCTTATTATACATTGATTTTTACCAAAAATCCAATGAATAATATTTTTTTGAATGAAGGGCCTATTTTTAATTGGTAATTTAAATGAAGGGCCTATTTTTAATTGGTAATTAGTGTAAGAGGCCTATTTTGTTTTATATTTTAAATGAATGTATTTGAATAAATTTAAATATCATTTAATTAATAAAACACATGTTATGTATTACCTAAATTATCCCTTTTTATAAAATTTTCACAAAAAATATGGACTGCAAAGTTCATATTACAATAAAATATGAATTGCAAAGTTCATATTGCAGTGAAATATGTACTGCAATATGAACTTTGCACTAAAAATATGGACTGCAAAGTTCACATTGCAGTAAAATATGGACTGCAATATGAACTTTGCACTAAAAATATGGACTGCAAAGTTCACATTGCAGTGAAATATGGACTGCAGTGAAATATGGAAAATTCATATTGCAGTGAAATATAGACTGCAAAGTTCATATTGCAGTCCATATTTTAATGCATATTGATATTTTTTTAGTTTATTTTAAGGGTTGGGATGTCATTTTATAATGAAAAAAAAAGACACATGTCATATTATCAATAAAATAAAAAATAGGCCCTTTATTTTAAAAAAAATTATTCCTTAGCCTTAGTGTAAAAATCTTTCTCTAATAAGCCCTTTTTTTTAATTGCCCCCAATTATTAAAAACAATATTATTCATGCCTACGAATCCTGCACTTCGAAGTGCATGAACAAATGGGAAATCATTTTGTGAAAGTTCTAAATTGTCGAGCTACTTGGCCAAAGGAGGTGCAAGTTTCTCCATAAGGGTTATTGGCCGACTCTCCACCGCCTCAATGGAACAATTACCGACATTGACTGGATTGTCGAGATGTTTTTTTCAGTTGATTAACCCAATGTTCACCATCTTATAAATTTTTACATCTCAATTTTCACACCGAGTTAAAAGTTTTTCTTTCCTTTTTTTTTTTTTTTTTTTTCCTTTTTAATAAAATCTCAAGGTTCCAATAGTCATGCATGACAAGTTAGATTTAATATACACAAATAAGCGTCATCTAATTAATCTGCTTGGCATAAAAAATAAAGTTATCAAATAGATATGATCGAGTTATTTGTTTGGGTTTCAAATACACAATAGTAATATGTTTAAAACCTAAATAAAAAATATATCTACGGTATAAAAAATTTAAGATAAATTAATTTGTTGAACTATCCAAACACAACAAAAGTTATACTACTTATGCTTATACTAAAATTTCCAACCTTTGCGAATCCTCTTAGTTCAAACAATAATATTAATAAAGGAGCAAAAATTATTTGGTGGGTGCTATATATCTTTTTTATTTTTTTCGGCCCTTTCCTTTTATTGTGGATCTTAATACGGAACAAATATATTGGGAATACCATATACCTTTTCAACGAGGGTGTTAAAAAAATGGACAAATTACGTTATACATAATTTCAAATGAAAACAAAATAATCAAAAGAAATCAAGTCTTTAAATAAATGTGCATGAGATAGAGCCGGGCCCTTGGAGATCTCCATCTCCTGACTACTCCTATACAGTCAACTATTTGTATGAAAATTCTTGCCTTAAAATATAATAAAAATTTGCTCATTTCATAAAAAAAAATATATATATATATATATATAATTTCCATTTGGTATACACGTTTTTTCTTTATAAATGTGACCCTTTTTTGAACTATCAAAGACCGATCTACTCAGCTATAGTTACAGTTGACACTGTTATCCAGGGCACTGATGGAAGTTGGAGAGCACGCCCTCGTGTTCTACGTATGGTGTTTAGTTTCGCAGTCACTGTACAATACAGTTAAAAAGTGTAATGTAATAATATTTTCATTTAATTATAATCATAAATGTATATATATATGGTGTTGGGTTAGTGATTCGATGCAGTTAACCACTTGCACATGTTCTCTCTTCTCTATGAGTAACTCTGCTTCCGAATCACGAGCTAGACTTGATTTCCTTACCTACATAATTTAATGGAGTTAATTAATTTGGCGATTAAGCAATGTTAATTTGTTGCTTCACGTTCAAACTAATTGAAGATGTTCCTAGACTAGTTACTTTATGCCTCTTCCATGCATGAACAAGGTATTTGAATTTTCCTGAGCTCAATTGATAATTTGCAGAAGTTGCAAAATTTTTGGTGGGTAGCTTTTGGCATCCTTCTCATGTGAAAATTAATCGAACTACGTGAAAATTGGTTTAAACACCTTCTAGAAAAGAACTCTCGAATAAAAAGTAAATATTAAAAAAGTCCTAACTCATTACAAGCGTTTTAGTGGTAAATCTTATAAATAAATAAATAAAAGAATGCTTTTTTACAACATGCATTGACCAGTACGTACCTACAATCTGATTACTAAACAACAAACAAAAAGACTTAATTAGGTCATTTTCATTTTAAAATTTTCGTGATGATATTCTACTTGTTCCAATACTACTTAAATAATTAATATTAATCCAGTCAAAGCCTAACAAAAAACCAATCCTCAGACTTTTAGTTCAATTAACTAGACAAAGTATGAAATAAATTAAGTTTACTCTTCGCACGTTGAAAAAACATGTCTACCCTAAGATTAGCCGGGGTATAGCCTCCACGTACCTGTATTTAAATGTGTGCCTAAGTAACATATTTAGTGCATCTTTGAATCTCTTCTGTCTCCTCTTACTTTTACTACTTCCTGCAAACTATGCTTAATGTTTGTGTATATGTATATATAGTATAGTCCCTTTGGGTAATTTAATTTAATGTGTGTCATTGAATCCATTTGAAACCTTATTTTAAAAATGAGTTGTTGACATTATTTGCTCTAAAGTTCTTATAAAATGGCTACCGAGCAAATAATCTTAAGAAGTAAGAACTCATTTCAAAAATAAAATTTCAACACGCACTCAATATATAAGGTATAGATTTGATGCAGGTAAAGTGGATGTACGTTCTAGAAGCTAAGATGGGGTCTAGACCATGAAGAATATAATATATTTTAAAAACTCCTTCTACACATGTATATTCATTGTGTTGGAAAAATTGTCATTTTGCGTCATTTTGAGAGCAATTTTATTTAAAACCAAATGGTCAGTTTTGAAAGGTTATTACGAATTTATGTTCTCCTCCGTGAGTACATTAAGATCGTATATTTATTTGCTCAAAATGAATAACGGGTGAATGAGAAATTGTCACCCAAAGTGAACTACTTGAGATGAAAAATGAAATGAAAAGTGTTAAGTCCCACATTGGAATTTTGTCGGGAAAGTTATGAGTTTATAAAGGATCATCTTTCACTAATTTACAAGCTTCTAAGAAAAGTAAGGCTCTCTCTTGCGCACCTAGGCGCAAGAGGTGCAAATCGGGGTCATGTTTTGCACCTGGAGCTAAATTAATTTTGTTTTTCTTCTCCATTATCATTTAATTTTGAACTGTTGTAACGGTCAAATTAATTTAGAAAACATTTGAATTATGACTCGATTAAATTCAGTAAACGTCTTAAATATGGGTCATAATTAACCAAAACAATTTTTGGTTTAAATGACACATTAAACACCACACTCCCTCACCTATGTATAAATAGATCCGTTATCTTATTGTATTAGTTAGATATACTTCTCATTCGTACCATACTTAGTTAATACACACTACAAAATTTGTTCTTTTTCTCCTTGGTGATATTGTTCAACCGTGTTCAGTTCATAGTGAGTAACACCTTCTATACTTAAGGTAGCTACTCTAACTCCGTTTTATCCTAAAAAACAGACGCCGTAAGCAACTCATAGCACTCCGACGATGCGGCGTAACTGTTTTAAAAAAATTATGTGATACACAAGACTCGGTTTAATTCTCTTTTCATAATTCACCATTTTATAAGATATAATATAGTTTTACACGGATATTTTCTAACACATCTGACATAAAAAAATATTCAAATATAGCGATTACTCATTAGTTTAATAACTTTCGATGAGAATAAATGTGATAAGAACCTCACACTCTAATCAATACATAATGATTAATCATTTGTTAGTTATTAGTCTTTTGTATCATATATGATGATGTAAAATAATGTTTTTACCTCATGGACCAATCACAAGAAGACACTTAACCATTATTACCGAAACGAGGAAATAAAACTGAGAGGTTTGTTTCCAAGTTTGCGCGTCAAAAGGAGCTCGTAAGAATGTCGGAACAATATCCCTTATACACTCAAGGTCTTAAGTCTACGGAGCTCTACCTTCAAAGGCCTTCGCAAAGCTGAAGTCGACGACGCCTAACCACTCTGTTAAAGTGGTTAACGGAAGCATGGAAGAATGTCGCCAACCTGCAGAAGGCGCAGAACCTTCCTCAACTTCATTAAATGCATAGTAAATGCACCATAATTCATTGAGAAGCAATGTCAGAATTAGTGGAGAAAAAGGATGGCCTTGGACCTGCTCCACAGAGCTCCCCCGCACATCTTCTCCCTATCATATATATATATATATATATATATATGAGAATCATTTACTTTCCTCAACAACCGAGAAGAACCAAACAACAACTGAGAAAAAGTCAAGCTTTTATCACCAAAAAGAAATATAGAGAGATAGAGCTGAAAAACATACGTCAGAGCTCCTAGTATAGGAGGTTTAGACTCTGTATGACTTAGTAATGCTTTCATTATAATCTTATAAGAATAGAATAGCTAGAAATACCTTGTTAGCTTGTAATACAAGTTCATTCAATATAATACAAAACAACCCAAGCTCAAACTCCATTCACAAGAGAATGACTAATTAACCTATATTTCTATATGAGGTGAACCTCCTCTATACATGTCTGACTTTCTTAGTTCAACTCTTTATTATCCTAATCATTGAATCAATCATTTGACTGTGTAGTCGAAATTGACATGTTCTAATTTTTTGTAAAAACAATATACATATTGTCCCATGCAGTTTGAAAGCATAGGTTTCCATGTAGCTAGGCAACCGTTGGCCACCAAAACACAGACTCCTCGTCGCATGCATGGCGGCAGACAAACGCAAAACAACCATATCTTTCAATCCACGCCACCTTAGCCCTTTTTCTAATGTGAACCAGTTACCCATAAACCCATTTTTGCTTTTTTTAACTGTGAACGCTATTCTTATGTTTTTACCAACAAAAAAATTGAGTTTCCCCAAGAACTGCTTCTACCCAATAACCGTATTTTATTTTTGTGTCTTTGAAATAAAGAAAGCAATTCGTTGGAACCCTAGCTTTGACTTGGCCTTGGACTTGTATAAAGCACCACCTCTGTTTTATGCTTTTCCTCTCTTCTGTTGGTTCAACTCAAACACTAATTCAAAGAAGAAAGGAAAGCGAAAAAATGGTTTCCGCAAGGCTTACTAGCTTTGTCTTTGGACTACTCATGTTCAATTTACTAGCATTAAGGGACTCTTTTGCATATACCCACCAAGGTTATCTATCTTCTCTTATTTTTTGTATGCAGCGGTGGAGAGTTTAATCTTGCAAAATTCATATGTCAGTCCTAAATTACGTTTTAAAAAGTATATACCTATATTTTGGTCCCTTTAATTTTGAAAATAGTACTGATACCTTTCCAAAAGTTCTTAACTTGCTTACTACATTTTGCAGCTACGGAAAAAAAAGTGGTTGAAGGCAATGAAGTGAATGTTTTTGCTACAGAAAAGGTATATTATTCGCTATTTTCTTTTTCTATTAATGTTGTCAATGTTATATTATTTACAATTTTTACTCATAAAAGAAACATACATGTATGGTACAGAATATTTTAGACGGTGTTCCAACGGCAGCTGAAGTTGCAGGTAGTGATAAAATTGGAGGAAGAAAATTGATGATGATGAAGAAGAAGAAGAAGAAGAAAGATGAAAATATCATGAACGGAGAATTGGGTTCAAAGATTTTGGGTGCAACTGATAATGTTGGGAATTGTAACAACAAAGGAAAGAGAAAGCACAACGTAGATTGTAGATTGAGAAATAGTAGTCGTCGTCGTCATGATGTGAAAGTGAAAATGGGGAGTTTTGCGGTTCTCAATGCTGATTATCATGTGCCCAAATCCCACCCGCCTAAAAATAACTGAGAATATTAATTAGTGATCGAGCTCCCAACTATGGGAGTGCAATTTTGTTCCTGCAGTTTAATCGAATTTTCTCTCTTTCCTGATGTTGCAGCCTTTTTGTTTTTTTATTAATATATCGTGTGTAGTTAAAACAAGTGAGGATTATCGTAGTTGTAAGTATCCAATATAGAGTTTAATTAATGGGAAATTATATATATATATATATATATATGTGTGTGTGTGTATATTCTATGGCACAACTAATTAATTAAATTTCCTTTCTCTCTCTGTCAGTCGTCCATTGATCTTGGTCGAGAAGTTCGCAGTTTTCTGTCGTGCTACATTTTTTTCTTCTGCTCAATCAAAGTGATTGATTTTGTAGTTAATTTATTTGCTACTGTTTTGGGTTGGCTGCATATATAGCAGCTGGCCTGACTAAAATTGATTTATATTGACAATAAAAAGTGATTTATATATCAAAAAGTAAAGTGGACTATGAAAATAAATAGTAAAATTTTAATTTGAAATAGAAAAAATATTAACCGCTTGAACTTGTGCGCCAAAACACGTTAATCAATCAAATATAGAAAGACGTCACAAACATTATAGAAGAATCACGAAATAGGTCAAGAGAAAGGTAGAAGTTGACCACCAGCTGTCACATTTTGTTGTAATGTTTTTATGCATGCACAATAAAATAATATAATATAATATATAGGATATATTGGGCTAGAATTTGTTGCACCACTAAAGACGATATCTCACTATACTAGTATCTTAGAAGCAGCAAAAGAAGGATCCATCTCAAACCTTTTGACCATAACAAAATTAAGGATTTCAGTTATTTAACTGGCTTAATTTCTATAAACATAACACAAAAATATTCTCTATTTACTTTTTGTTACGATGGAAACAAAGCTCACCCAACTGTTTGACTAGCATATCCAATTCTTTATTGGAGCTTCCACCATTGACTACTGCCTTCAAAGATGCCTCACGCATCTCCCTCACTCGCACTCTCTCCGGTATACTCTCCCTAACCGAGTCAATCAACAACTCACCCAACTTGGCTGAGTCAGGAACCGTGCTTTTACCACCCTCGCAAGCCTGAACCGCAATCCCAAGCTGGTCAATCAAAAGTTTAGCGTTACAGAACTGGTCCGCACCCGTCGGCCACGTCAGCATCATCACGCCAGCTGCTATTGCCTCTAACACCGAGTTCCACCCACAGTGTGTTAGAAATACACTTACAGCCTGGTGTCTGAGTATCGCCACCTGTGGGGCCCAACCCCTGATTATAAACCCTCTCCCTATCACACGATCATCGAAACCATCAGGAATCTCGTCCACCTGTCCTTCGTCGACTGCCTTCACACACAAGATGAAGTGCACCCCACTACACTCGAGCGCAACCGCGAGCGCATTCATTTGGTCCCTAGTCAGGGTGGCACGACTCCCAAAGCACACGTAGACAACCGAACCATCAGCCTTGGCATCCAACCATGTCATCACCTCATGAGGTGGCACGATGCTGGACCCACCACGTGCTGCGGGTCCCACATCAGAGGGCAATAACGGGCCCACGGCCCAGACCCGATCATGAGCTGCCGTTTTCTTTACATAGTCAAGGTAAACTCCTTCCAACTCAGTAAACGAGTTAAACACAAAGCCCCAACTAGCCATGTTGTCCACCAGTCCGTTTCTGAAAAACTCCCAATCTGGGTCTCCTTCTATAAATTGGCTAGGGAGGTGGGTCACTTGCCACCGAGGGTAAACCGGGGAATTCGGAATCTCGGAAAACGAGATTGAAAATTCCTCGTTGGCAGGATCACCGTTCTTTGGTAGATCCCGCCACGTGCAGTTAAAGACAGAGAGGGCCATTGCGCCCGAGGGGGAGAAGAGGATACGTGGCACGCCAAGATTGGAAGCGAGCTGATTGGTCCAGCCGAGGAAGAAATCGGAGATGATGGCGACGGGGGGTGAAGGGTGAGATTGGAACCATTGGAGGATAGGATCAGAGAGTTTACCCAGGGCGCGCATTCTAGCAATGAAGGTGGGTGGCGGTTCGGGAATCTCTAGAAGGAAGGGGTGGAGAGAGGAAGAGTGGAGAGAAAGGAGGGGATCAAGTAACGAGAGGTGAGTTGGGGTGACAATTATGGTCACGGTAAAGCCGCGGGTGAGGAAGAGATTCGTGAGGTCCAGGAGGGGAATGATGTGGCCCGCGGTAGGGAATGGGAAAACCAGGATGTGTGAACCGTTCTCGCCGGAAATAGACATGGCTTGACCAGCCTAAATTGGAACTTATTTTCTTTTTTCTTTTATGATAATCACAGTGAAATAGAAAAAAATAAGAAGTTTATTTGCATATATAGCGCGTTATCTTAAAGGTGTATCTAGTCTTGATTTACAAAAGTAAACATATATATTCATATTTAGTGCTGTTTGCGTCATGCCTTACGCTTATAATTTAACACCTTTGCGAATACAAAGTTTTCGTGTTACTATGTGTAAATGAATATTCAAAAATTAAAATTGATTTCGTAGTTAAATTTAAATTTTAAAAATATTTATTTGAATAAATATTTAAAATAAAGAATTTGAATAATAGTTTTAAATATTCAATATTTATTATAATTTAATATATGTAATGCATCTATTAGCCTTGCAACCTAGTCGCATTCTCTTCGGTTTTGTATTTGAGAGGTCATAGGTTCGAAACTCATGAACGTGCTTGCTTATTCATCTATTTGGTCAACGAATTATGTAGCTAGAGCCTAGTAACAAAATTCTATGTCTGACTCCATGTATATGTAATGCATATATATATATTCTTACCTTTCAAAAAAGGGACAAACTTAGCCTTATGTTAACAAGTTAATTTAATTTACGAAAATCTTTTAAACTAAATAAAAACAAAAAAAAATCCTAGGAGAGAAAATAAAAATAAAAAGCAAAGACCTAAGTGTATTTATAAGAGGATCCCATCCACAGCTGGATGCTAAAATTTGGAGCCAAATTGGGTGAAATTAAACAAAGTTCTAAGAGATGACACCGTGAGTATCATATAAAAAATAGTCAGAGTGTGTTTCATCCATATCAATTTTGAGCTTAAAAAAAAGAGAAAAGAAATATCTCATACGAGTGTGTGTCACTCGTATGAGGCATTCCTTTATTTTTTATTTTTATTTTTGTTAACTCTTTTCGACGAATGTTATAACTTAAATTTTATTAATTATATTTTTGACCCTACAAATTTATATCTCAATTGTAATTTTTTTATATAAGACAAAATATATTCATATGACTTGTATTCAATATAAAAAAATTATACCAAGTTCCAATTTTAAATGAATGGTTCCAAAATGTTTTACTATATTTATATTTTTTCACCCCAAAAGTTATTTATAATACCAAAAAAAAAATTGGTTTGAAATTTAAACTTTTAAAACTTATTTTCAATTTCACCTCAAAAGTTAAATATTTAACCCCTTCGTTAACTTAACACCATTCAAATGCCAACGGATCAATCAAAAACAAAATACATACGCATATATATATATATATATAATTCCATACAAGTATGCTTCATTTGTATTTCTTTTTTTTTACGAATTTATCATGCTCGTACTGCTCATTCGAGTGACTAAAAATCGTATGAGTAAAATTTAGTCGTATGGTAATTTTACACTCTCTATAATATACAAAACTAACTTTACCCCTTAACATTCCTTTGCCGTGATATGGGATATGGTAAATTTATCAATTTACCATACCCACCGTGGTTGCTCTAACGTATGCGATTTGCTAAAATGTTTGTCTTTATTTTAACAAATTTTGAAATATTTTATTTTATTACTTGAGTTATATCTTATAAAAGGTTTTGTCTTAATTAATCAATTAAATAGTTAAATATATTTTTAAGATTGCGCTAAATTACTAGATTAACAAAACATATAACAATGTATTTATAATTATATAGAAAAATGGATGTGGTAAATGTCCAAATCCGATAAATTCGATACAATAAGCATAAGATAATATCCGAGGGGATACGAATAAGGATTTGGATATTATATTTAAAAATGATAAGTGTTGGTGTGTAAAACTAGACGAAGGTAGTTTAGACCACGCAGTAAAATGATTAGTTCAAATGATAAAGGTAATAAATGCAATGAGCTAAAAGAGCCAAAAATATATAGATGAGGTTCGTTTTATATGAAGATATGGTTTAATCATCTTCTGTAGAATAGAGCTAAGAACTCGGGTTGCTTTGTATTATAATAACTGAGTTGATGTTACAAGCTTACAAAGCCTTTATAACTATTTCATCACAAGATTACAACAGGAGTATTTCTGAACCACACAAGTTATAAATTCCCTATACCATGAGCTCTACTATGTGCTATGTAATTATACCTTTTTTGGTTGCTCACCGTTTGTTGCTTGAATGCTATATTTTTTTAGTTGTCATTGAGATAAGTAAATGCTTCTTTTATATATATGATAGAGAGGAGACGTGTGGAGCTAGCTCTCCAAAGTAGGTCTAAGGCCATCCATCATCTCCACCAACTTTGACCTTACATCTCTATAGATTTTGGTACATTAAATGTAGTTGAAATGCATTTAATAAAAGTGAAGGAGGTTCTATATCTTCAGCAGGGCAAGCAGCAATCCCCTATACCTTTACCAACCACTCTGATAGAGGGTTAGGCGCTATCGACCTCAATTCAACAAGGGACCTCTGGAGGTCGAGCTCAATAGATTTGGGACCCCCATTACACAAGGGATTTATTTTGGACATTTTCACGAGCTTTTTCTTAGTGTCGGCCTGGAAGCAGTCCTCCCAGCTCTTCTTCTTTTACCTTGGCGAAATTAACCACGTGGCAGCTCGTGATTGGTCCACAGTGTAAAATATTATTTAACAGCATTAATAAGTATTTGGTTTCGACAAACGACTAAAAATGTAATTAATTATTTGTTTAAGAAATGAATAATAAGAGCATCTCCAATAGTAATATAAAAATTGTCTTGTAAATCATATATGTCAACCCAATTTTACAAAAAAGTTGTATACTTCGAACTAAATGCTTCAAAGGTACTTTTGTAAAATATTGTGTAAATTTTAAAATAACTAGTAAGATTCCAACATATGTTAAATATCAATTTAAGCATTTATTTTTTTTTGTAAATAATTTACAGTTACAATGGATCTTAATTTATAGGTATTGATGAATATATTTCAAATATAAAGGTTTTAACATATTTTACATTTAAAATTATTACATTTTAAAATTTTGTTAAAAAAATAAAGAGAGAGAAAGTTGTTGTAGTATTGTAAAATGGTAGTGAATTTTACACATACTATTATTTTAAAAGACTACTCAAGATAAAAAAGAAATAGAAACTACAAGTTGTGTAAATTTTGGACAAAACAAAAATATAGAAGACGGTTGGAGATGGTATAAGACTGTTTGATAAGGTGGAAAATTGTAAAAAAAAATAATATATATTTTTTTGAAAGAAGTTAAAAAATAAGTTGAAGGATGTAATGAGATTAACTTCTGCCTTTTGATCTATTCTATGAATTTTTTTTTTCTTTGGAAAACATTGAAGATTTTATTTCTCAAAAAATATAAATAAAGATGGATGATATATACTTATAAGAATAAGTATGAAATAAATAGTATCTCAATACATTCATAAACTTATTTTTCGTTTTTTAATTTAATTTAATTTAATCTTTATTTAATTTAATTTTATATATTGTTTTCTAATGAAATTTAAAATTTAAAGTTATTTGTGCGTGGCCCGCCTTGGTCCAATAGTATGGTCCTGGAGCCGAATGAACGGCTGGAAACTATAAACCTTTTAAATTTGTGTGTGAAGATTACCTTGACCGTCTTGTAATAGAATTCGAGTCGTTATCTCAATAATTGAGAAGCCTCTAGTGCAAGATCAGTGTGGTGTACGCACGCGCCAATTTACTATTGAAAGATTTTTTTTCTTGTAATAAAAGAACAGTATAAAAATATCATGACCTTAAAATTGTTAGAAGAAATATGTGAAAAATTAAATTATAACCTAGAAATAAACGAGACAAAAAACAAATTTGAGTCTTGTGTATCACACAATTTACTTAAAACAATTACCCCGCTTCCTGTGATACTTCGAGACTTGTTAACGGCGTTTGTTTCATAAGATAACATCGAATACAAATATTTACTTTCGCATTTAGGTGTAACTCATAATGAACTTTTTGTGAAGAAAAGAAAAAAAAGATAACCAAATTAATATATATTCTACCATTCTAGCACTACAGCAAATAAAAAAGATATCCAATGAAATTGACTTCATCAGTGCACTATGTATATATAATATCCACCAATATTTAATCATTACAAGGTTAAAAATTAAAACAACGCACTAAACTACTAACGTCTAAAACAGTGCACTAATTTCTTCCAATTATGAAAAGATAAATCATCTCTAAAATGGAGCGGAGGCGTGGTGGCGGTGGACGTATAGTGGCCAGTGAGTGGAGGCGTGGCTGCGGTGATAATGGAGTGGACGGACTAACAGAGGGCGGATAGAAAAAGAGAGCAGAAAGCAGAGAGAGAAACTGAGAGGTGAATTAAAAGAGGGGAGTTGGGAGGTGAATTAAAAGCATATTTTATTTTATTTTTTTTCAAAAAAATCGATTCGGTAAAACCGAACCATATATATATGCTTACTATTTCGGTGCCGAAATGAATTCGGTAACCGAAGTTTGGTTACCATTTAATTTCGGTTCAATTTAATTTTTATTTTTTTTTTGGTTTTATAGTTTTAGATAAATTTTCAAATTTTCGGTTAAAAATACCACTCTAATTGAAACAAAAGGTTAAGTGTTGGCAAAACCTCATATTAGAAGTCAACCACAAGACAGAACAAGCCAACAAGGGCAACTACCATAAATAATAACGATAGTCGTTTTCCAATTTTGTGTAATAAGTCAACAAGTCAAGTTCTTGTTTTTGGTATAATCATCCATTACATAACATAAAATGATAAAATCAACCATTTATGCCTCTCTTGCTTCATTTACGTATCAAAAGAATCATTCAAAGTTACTTTCACATATTTTCAACAAACAACTAAAACAAGTCTCACCAAAATTAAGCAAAAGATCAACATTCTAACCCTAAAAAGTAAAAACATGAAACTTTTATACTAGACTCTCCTGCTTTAATTTTTATATTTGGTCATTTACTAGATTCCTGTTTTTAGATTTCGCCGAGTACTAGATTCAACAACAAAACCCACAATGGACCAACCAAGAAAAACTAAAAAGATACAATAGATAACAGTTTCTCCAAAGCTGGAGGACGAACCGATATCCAATTTGCTTGGAGGGAATTCTTCCTTGAAACTTTTAGCAGTGAGAGATACGATTTTGAGCTCGAGAGACAAAAGTAGCACAAAACACCACTTCACTCGACAAAATAAAATTAGTACAAAACATTCGACAAAATCTAGTTAAAAACCGAATATCATTAGTAATCGCGGCTATCTCCCAGCAGAATCAAGGTCAAAAGACACTAAAGAAATCATCCCTTTACTACCAATTAATATTTTCACAAGCGTTGGCTGATTTAACCCGTAATAAACTCATCTGCCCATTCTTACTATCCGATCCACATAAATTTATTTGTTTAGCATAAATTAAGGCTAAACATATTAGTATTAATTTGAAAAATTATATTGTTCACTTGTACATTATTTTGCCAATAAACATAATTAATTAATTTGACAATTATTATATAATAAACTCAACCCACTTCTAAAGAGAAAGAAAAAAGGAGATGCCATTTTCATATTTCAAAAGCTACACCAATATTCTACAACTACATTTTCTTCTTAGAAAAATGGCTGACCAATTCATCCAAATCACTATACGAGCATCCACCTTCTTTAATGGTACCCAATGCTGCCTTTTGCAGCAACTCCATTATTCGTGCTGTTTCAACTCGCTTCTCATTACTCATTGCTTTCGCTACTAACTGAGCCAACACGTCCGAGTCGGGCACCGTTTCAGCCCCCTCACAAACTCTAATCGCCACCTTGAGCTCATCGACTAACAAATTCGCATTAGGAAACTGGTCCGCACCCATGGGCCAAGCCAGCATAGCCACCCCAGCCACCAGCGCTTCCAGGACGGAGTTCCATCCACAGTGAGTCAAGAATCCGCCTACAGCTTGGTGTCTCAATATAGCCACCTGCGGGGCCCACCCTTTTATCACAAGCCCCTTCCCAGCCACACGATCTTCAAACCCAGGTGGGACTGCACCGTACTCCCCTCCTACGTGTCCTTTCGTAGGCCCCTTGGCTGCCCAAATGAATTTGACCCCACTTTTCTCCAATCCCAATGCAAGTGCCTGCATCTGATCATTCCTCAGAACAGCTTGACTGCCAAAGGAAACGAACACCACCGTCTCATCGTCACTCCTGTCAAGAAAAGAGAGGATCTCAACGGGGAAATCCGGACTGGATTCAGATGGGTAATCTTCAGGAGGGAGTACCGGTCCAACCGCCCACACCCGATCATGCCCTAATTCCTCCTTCAAATAATTGAAATAAACGCGTTCCAACTCAGTAAACGAGTTAATCACGAGTCCCCAACTCGCTATATTCCCGAGGAACCCATCTTTGATGAATTCCGAAACTGGATCTCCTTCAACATAGCTCCGATAAATAGGAGAGAGTTGCCACCAAGGGTAAATCGGAGAACTCGGAATCTTTGTAAATGAAATGGGAGACTTTAAATCCTCGGGATTCTCCAATTTCGGTTGGTACCGCCACAGATAATAAATGACCGATAAGGCCATCGCGCCGGACGGGGAGAAAACGAATCGGTGGATGCCGAGCTGGCAAGCGAGACGGTGGGTCCAGCCGAGGAAAAAGTCCGATAAAATGGCGACCGGCGGCGAAGGGTGGTTTTGGAACCAGTGGAGGAGGGGGTCGTAGAGTAGTCCTAAGGCTTGTATCATGGATCGGAATCCGCTCGCCGGAAGGTCCCTGACGTTTTCAACGCCGGCGGGAATGGAGGGGTGAGAAGGGAAAGGGAGAATTAGGGTTTTGATGGAGGGGTGTTGGGAGAGGAGAGGGTCTAAAAAGATTAGGTTTTTGGGGGTGACGAGGATTGTTATGGTGAGGCCGAGGGCGGAGAGTTGGTGGGTGAGGTGGAGGAGAGGTATCATGTGACCCTGTGCAGGGTAAGGGAATACCAGGATGTGTGCGCCGGTGGATTCGGCCATTGTTTGTGGGGACTGTCTGAGTGGCAAAGAAGGGTAGGTAGTGGAGAAACCGTGACCTTTATTATCTCCTAAAATTATTAATGCGTTTAGACATAAATTTCCAAAACGAGAGTTGGTCCAGTGGGTAGGGACCAGGGATGTAACATTTTCCTGGTAAATTTTAGTTGTAGAATGTGGTCATATTTGGTGGGCAGTCCGTAAACGGTGAGGGTGCCTTTGATTACTAAGGTTGTTTGCGGGGTGTTTTAAGTTGACTTTTTAAAAAACAAATGTAAAAATATGTTAAAAAGTGAATTTGATTTTTGTTTGAATTTGAGTTTGAATTTTTTTAATCAATTAAAAATCTCATAAACTTTTTTAAGAAAAATAGTCAAAATGAATCTTATTTTATAAATCTTGATGAGTATGTTTTAAATAAATATTTTTTATTTAATTTTGATTTTTAAATTTAAAGTTACGGTGTTTTAAAAGTATTTTTAGAAAGACAAAGTAAAGTGAAATAAATTTTTGGAAGTGTAAAAATAGATTTGATTTTAAGTTGAGTTTTTAAAATTTCGAAAAAAAAAACAGATACCAAACACAAGCATTTTTTTGATGACAAATATGTATTTTTATTGTTGCCTGATTGCTTAATTTTTTAGAAAATATAAATTTTATCTAATTCTTTGGATACATCAAAGTAAGAGTTTATTTTCTTAGCCTAAGAAATAAGTTTTAAGTTAAATGGAAAATAACTCAAAGAACAAAAAGTCTAATTCTAGGTGCAATGGAAACACCAAAAATTGAAAACTATGACATCATTGTAGAGATCTTTTTCACTCCCATAATAAATGCAATCAATCACTTTTAAATATTTTTTCCTAAAATTGAATTGCCTAAAATAAAATTGCCATAAATATAAATATTTTCCACCATACTTCTATGTTTATAATCAAACAGGTGCAAAAATATAAAGTATGATGGGGTTAAATACTAATTTTATCATTGGCCGACAAAGGTAATTCAACATTTTTACCTCCAGTAAAATTCTATTTTTACTTCCAGTAAAATACCATTTTTTACCTCCAGTAAAATACTATTTTTACCTATGTGACATAAGCATACACATCATGTACATTCTAGAATATATGTGACCTAAGCATACACATCATCTACATTCTAGAATACATGTGACCTAAGCATACACATCATATACATTACACAAATTTACCTTTTTGCCCTTCATTTTTTACCTATAAATACCCCCTTCATTCAAACCACACCAAAAAACATCTCTTCCTTCTCTCCCAATATCCATCCATCTCTCCTAAGAGATATAAAGCCATTGGCAATATAAATACAAGCCAATTTTCGAGGGTCTTATACTCTCTCTTTTCATACCTTAAAAAAATACCAATCCTTATACGCTCTCTCTCCTACATATTTTATTATTTATTCTGTTGAAATATTTGTAATCTTAATTCTATACTTATAAATAGAATTAAGGAAATTATAGAAAGAGAGAGAGAAATTGGTAGCTTGTATTATCATCTAAATTGATTGCCTTTGAGCTAATACAAAGCAAGTACACACAAAAGGAGGACGTACTGCCGGAATAGCATAAGCGCTACCGGGGGAACCTACCTTAACAAAAAATGTCTCGTATTCATCTTCACTTTTAATCAGTTTCTGCTGGTATTGTTCACAGTCATTATTCACATATACGGTGGTACTGTTCACATATACGGTGGTACTGTTCACATATACGGTGATACTGTTCACATATACAGTGGTACTGTTCACAACCACTGTTCACATATACGGTGATACTGTTCACAATCACTGTTCACAGTTACAATCTATTATTAAACCTCTAATTCACCATTATTCATTAATTGGTCGGTCATCAATTATCTGTTCTAGATTTTGACACCAACAGTTTGGCGCCGTCTGTGGGAAAGACATTTCTTTAAAGTCACACGCTTCTAAAAAAACCATACTTTCACCATGTCACAGTCAGAAAACACCCAAACAAACCCCTTGATAGCCTTAGTGGCTCAACAAACTGTTCTCCAGGTCCAGATTGACAGATTGATGGCTCAAAGAGAATCCCCTTCGTACAGTTCAAGAGATAGATCACATCCGACCCCTGTTTCTGCACCGGCTCTCCCAGCCCCTGCGCGAATCCCAGCCATTGAAAGGCTGGGGGAACGCCGCTGGAAGTATAGGAGAAGTCGAAGCAGGCCCAGTGGGTCTGTTGCCGACCAATTCAATTCTGAACAAGGAGATTTTTATGATGAGTTCTCTGTTACAGCTCCCCCATCTCCAAAAAGAAATTCACAAGTTCATGTTGTTCAAGAAAGACGCTCTGAAGGAGAGGCTCAAAGACAAAGTGTGAGCAGAGGAGGTTGACCCCCCATTCCACCAGTTTTGGAGACAAATGCTAACCCTCGAGGGTCCGTGTTCGATAGGATCTCGAACAAGAGCTTTATTGAAGAAGTAGAGCAGATGCTCAGATCAGAAATGAAAGTCCAGCTGGCCGAAATGATGAAAATCATAGGCCACGTTGGGGGGAGCTCGGCAGCAACTCTAGTAAGAAATTTTGAATCGCCTTTTGCAGCGCACATCCAGACCTGTGCGGTCCCGAATAGATTCAAATTACCTCCTCTAGAGTCATATAATGGCTCAACCGATCCAATGGACCATTGGCAGCAATTTAGAAATATAATGGGGCTCCAGAATGTACCAGATGGTATCATATGCAGGGCTTTTGTCACAACTCTCAAGGGGGCAGCTTGGATGTGGTGCAACAGCCTATCTTCAGGCTCGATTCAGAGCTCGCACCAGCTTGGTACGAGATTCGTAACTCATTTCCTGGGGATTAGAAAGCAATCTAAGACCTTCACTCACCTCTTCACAATCAAACAAAGTTCAAACGAAGGCCTGAAAGAGTACGCTTGCCGGTTCAACCAGGAAAGCCTTATGATCGATGATCTCAATGAAGGTGTAGCCATAGCAGCATTTATGAACGGAGTAAGCTCCCCCTACTGTTTAATGACCTTAGTTAGAATGGCTCCAAAGACCATGTATGAGCTCCTGGACGAGGTCAACAAACAGATTGGGGTGGAAGAGACACTCCAAGGACGCAACATGTCAGGATTTTCTGCTCTCTGACCCCCTTCCAAGCGCCAGGGGGAACATAGCCCTTCTTCTGGCCAAGAGAGGGAGAACAAAAAGAAAAAAAAGAATACCGAAAAGTTCAGATCTAGCGAGAACATAGCTCATCGGAAGTTCACTCCCCTTACAGCTCCACTGAGCGAGGTCTATGCTCAATTAGAACCAGGAGATGTGCCTAAGCCTAGGAAGATGAGCACTTTATAGAAGAAGATGGACTCTACCCAGTACTGTCAGTATCACAAGGACCACGGCCACGAGACTGATAATTTCTAGAAGCTCAAAGAAGAAATTGAAAAGCTTATCCAGCGAGGTCAATTCCGACAGTACATAAAGAAAAAAAAAAGACCTCTAACAAAGGTAAAAGACCTCTAACACAGGCGAAAGACCTCTCAAAGGCAAAAGACCTCTAAAAAGGCAAAAGACCTCTAAAACAAGCGAAAGACCTTTAATACAGGCAAAAGACCTCTTAAAAAGGCAAAAGACCTCTAACACAGGGAAAAGACCTAACACAGGCAAAAGACCTCTTGCAGGCATCGAATTATCGACCTTGTTCACCTACGAAAGATTCGGGTTTAAGACATCACGAACTTCAGAACTCAAAGCTACTACTAGCTCCCGGGTTGAAGGATACCCTCACTAATCAGCTCATCCGAGCTAAATGATAAGGATAGAGGGCAATTGATGGAATTAAATACTAATTTTATCATTGGCCTACAAAGGTAATTCAACACTTTTACCTCCAGTAAAATCCTATTTTTACCTCTAGTAAAATATCATTTTTTACCTCCAGTAAAATATCATTTTTTACCTCCAGTAAAATACCATTTTTACCTATGTGACCTAAGCATACACATCATGTAAATGCACAAAATACATGTGACCTAAGCATACACATCATTTACATTTTAGAATACATGTGACATAAGCATACACATTATATACATTACACAAATTTACCTATTTGCCCTTCATTTTTTACCTATAAATACCCCCCTCATTCATTCATTCAAACCACACCAAAAAACATCTCTTCTTTCTCTCCCAATATCCATCCATCTCTCCTAAGAGATATAAAGTCATTGGCAATATAAATACAAGCCAATTTTCGAGGGTCTTATACTCTCTCTTTTCATACCTTAAAAAAATACAAATCCTTATACGCTCTCTTTCCTACACAGTTTATTATTTATTCTGTTGAAATATTTGTAATCCTAATTCTATATTTATAAATAGAATTAAGGAAATTATAGAAAGAGCGAGAGAGAGAGATTGGTAGCTTGTATTATCATCCAAATTGATTGCCTTTGAGTTAATACAACGCAAGCACACACAAAAGGAGGACGTACTGCCGGACTAGCATAAGCGCTACCGGGGGAACCTACCTTAACAAAAAATGTCTCGTATTCATCTTCATTTTTAATCAGTTTCTGCCGGTATTGTTCATAGTCACTGTTCACATATACGGTGGTACTGTTCACATATACAGTGGTACTGTTCACAACCACTGTTCACATATACGGTGATACTGTTCACAATTACAATCTATTATTAAACATCTAATTCACCATTATTCATTGATTGATCGGTCGTCAATTATCTGTTCTAGATTTTAACACCATCAAAGTAAAATGTTAAATTTAGCCTATCAATATGAAAAAAATTGCACAGTAAAAAGGCTTAAATTTACCTTGATACAAAATGCATCGTTCCACAAGATAACTCATAAGACGATATACAGTGTGTCTTTTAATAATTGTTAAGAAAATTAAAATAAAAAATTACATAAGACGATTCACTTATTATTGTCCTATGTCAAGAACGGTTTTGATTGGTTGGCGTATTAAAAATAAATAAATTACATGAGACCTTACTTATGTATCGTTTAAAGATTTTTTTATTTTTTTTAAAGAAAATGCATAGGACGATACAAAGCGCATCATCCGAAAGTTGTCAGATTTGGGTGATAGTTTGTGTATCGTTCAATCACTTTAGCGTATTGGCTGTTGCAGTGGGGCAAAGTTTAAACCAAATTTACACTTTTAGCTCACGTGATGCTTATGCCTTATAATTTTTTATAAAGTAATTGTAAATAAAACACACGTTAATTATATAATTTAAGAAAGGAATCGTGTTTTAAATTTGGCACTATGATTAACTGTAGTTTTAACTGAGAGCTACCCACGTCGAATTATGTTAGCAATATAAAGTTTTGATGGTTAGCGGCATATTTTTCTATAAGCAGAAATTAATTGAAGTGTGCGAAAATTATCCCAAACACTATATGACTTAGGAAAAAAAAAGTTGCCACAAGTTCTTATGAAACCCAATTTTGATTTTAGTCAATTTACTCTTACCATCATGTTTTTCATAAAAAGAAACAAAAAATTACATAAGCGTATTAAAGTTTAAACCCTAGCATTAGGGCCGGACATGAGAATTCGGGGGCCTGAAGTGAAATTTATCAATGAGGCCCTCCATCCTCAAATTTTTAGGTCTTTTTTTTCTAAGCATACAAATTCAAATAAAATAAATAAATTAAAATTAATCTACATGAATGATCACTACTTATTTTTTGATTAATAATAACATATAAGATTTTTTGATCAATGAATATCCGACCCCAACTTCAAACTTTAAAAAATTATAGACCCCAAAAGATTTTTGGGGTCTGAGGATTTGTTTCAGCACACCTCAGGTCCGGCTCTGCCTAGCATTTGCTCCGATAAAAATGGGTTTTATAATTAATCCCATACTTGCACAGTTGCACACACGTCAAAGTGTGCTTCAGTGCATAATATTTTTTTATTAATAAAAAACCTACTTGCAAAGCTGCAATCCATTCAAACCAATATTATAAAATATTATTTTTGACTAAACTATAAGAATTTAATGGTTAAAAATACACTTGGTATAGTGTACATTAGTTTTATATTATTGGATGGGTTTTATACACACATCAAGATGTTAGATCAAAGTTAAAACACTCACACCAATAATATATAAATAATAAACTTCACACTCTAATAATTTAATCTATATTAAAAATGTTAAAACTTGAAATAAAAAATTTTAAATTTAATATTTAAAATCTACTAATCAAGACCAACTAAACAAGAACCATTATGACTATAAATCTATGTAAACAAGATCAATCATAACTATAAAATTATGTAAAAAAATCAAGAAAAAATATTGACTAAAACTTTTACAAAAAGTATAAGAATTTAATGGTTAAAAATACATATGTTATGGTGTACATTAGTTCTATATCATTGGATGAGTTTTTTTATAATAATGATGATTTGTTTTAGCTTCTTGTGCTTTTGTGTACCAAATTATCTTTCCTTTATCCGTTGCTACTATGTCTGCCTTTGCTTTTCACAAGTGTGGCGTTGATGCTTTGATGGTTTTATCAATATTCTGAAGTTTTCCTAAACCCTAATGTTTTTATTGAAAAAGTAAATCAGTTCATTTCCTAAACTCTAATGTTCCCTAATAAATGTGAAATTTTGATTTGTTCTTCAACTTTGTTTGGGTCATTTGCTTCTTCTAAGCCTGCAAAGCTTATATTGCCGTCACAACCTAATATATTCTCTACGTTACTGGCTACAACTAGGTTAATACCACTTTGCACTGCTTATATTCAGTTCAGAGATTTTTAACATATTAATAGGCGTGTAATGTCAATTGAGTATCAATGGGATAAAAAAATGAGAATGTAGTTTGTTTTACTCAAAAAGAAAGTAATCAGATAAAGAATGAGAATGTAGTTTGTTTTACTTAAGAGAGTAATCATATATAAATATGTACCCACACAATACTAATATATATTTCCATCACAATTAACACAGGAACCATGTTAATTTTGAGGATATTCGATCAATTTGAAGCTACTAAACTTGAGCTAGAGCGAATATGTAGCTTCTTGTTAGTAAGTGACTAGCCCTAAGAAATCATTACGGTTTTATAACAATATTCTCACATCTCAATAAAGTTTCACAAACCCCGTTCCAAATTTGAAGAATCATCAAGAAGGGGCACGAACCTAGAAATGAAGCTCTGATAAAACAGAATGCCATATTCCAACTTCAGTATTCCCATCTTTTGTGGCACAAGCTCTAAACATGCCTGTTGTATTAAACGGCATGGTCGCCTTTCCCGAGGCAGACACGGCAACCAAGCCAGCAATGCCTTTTGGTGCACAGTCCTCCACAACATAAGCCGCTGCATCCTCGAGAGAAAGCCCTTTGTACTCCATAAGAGTAGCCACTTCTCTTGCTACAGTAGCGCATATTATTGCTTGACTTTGCTTGTGGCAGATACCGCACATAAATGGTTGGCAAATGTGCCAGCACCAATGACAGGTGTATCCCCGATCCTTCCCGCCCACCATTTTGTTGACTAATCCACTAGTAGAAGTGGCGGCGGCTAGATTTCCGTGACTATCGATAGCCACACATCCAATGGTCCCAAGTTGGCTATCCTCGTTGGGAACTGATGTTTTCTTTTTAACTTATTCTTCAATGGGCTGTGTATAATCTATCTACAAATAGAGTACAAATTTTTAGCTATTGCTATTTACTTTAGCTACTCGTTTGATTCGATCGAGTTCTTTTTTCTGCATGTAGCTTAGAGTGTTGTGTTAACATATATAGTCCAATATGTCTTTCAAGAGTCAGAAGGGCAAAGAGAAAACATTATGAAAATAAAAATGGCAAATAGCCGAGTACTATGTATCAATGACTGCTATAAAGAAGGCATAATTTTGAAGGAACAAAGCATGCATACCTGTACTCTGTTAGCTTCTTTTGCTTATTTCAGTCTCTTAGTATTCTCTAGAGTGATGAAATGGCTAGAGTTTACAATTTCAACCCCCTAAACAATATAATTAATGAACATCAATAATTCAGTAAAAAAATATATTTGGGAATGAAAATAACTACACAATAGCAAGTCCAACACATTCACAACATGAATGAATCACAATAGGCCAGAGCATAAAGAGGGTTCGACCTCTTAAAGAGAAAGAAAGAGAGAACTAGGAAGTAAAAAATGAGCCAACATATTTTTACTCTTTTTTAAAAAAAAAAAACAAAAACAAAACAAATAGAGGAAG
Source organism: Lonicera japonica (assembly GCA_021464415.1). Taxonomy (NCBI): domain Eukaryota; kingdom Viridiplantae; phylum Streptophyta; class Magnoliopsida; order Dipsacales; family Caprifoliaceae; genus Lonicera; species Lonicera japonica. The sequence continues at coordinate 12,586,546 of CM038467.1, read as the reverse complement.
GTCCAAGTCTCTTATTTATTACACTCTATTTAAGTGAAAGATGGGGAAGGGGATGGAATTCATAATACGCTACATGGGTCATGAGGCATTATTCTACCTCTTATGTAGCTTACTTGTGATTTCACTCGGTGAAACATCAATCATAATTAATATTGATGGTGTAAGGTGCGTTGAAACCATGTGAAAGAGGCGGACGGGGTGAACATATTATATTATAGGGATATGAGAATTACCACGAGTTTGACAACATCTAAAGGAGAACGATTAAACTTGAGAGCTGAGATACTGATCTCTAGGCAACAGCGGAGGGCAGCCTCTCGCGGCTAGCAGCGTTCTGGTGATAGTGTCAACGGTATATCGCCAGTGCCGCCGTGTAAAGCTATTGCCCACCTCATCTCCCTGCATGTGCAGTTACTATCTCTCCGGAGATTTTGAGGAAGGGGAGTAAATTCGAGAGGCTTAACCATTCGTTATCTTTAACTTCAAAACTATTCAATTGAATTTATTTCCTTTCTCTGGGAAATGATCATTTCATTTCAATCAATATCAAGAAGCTTAGGTTTGAATTGAAAATTGAAATTGAAAAAAAATTAAATCTAAAAATATATTATTTGTTTGAATATAACACATCTGAAAACTAATTTTTTTTATATGACAATTTTTCCCTTATTAGGTATTTTGAAAAGGGTGTTTTAAGTTTTGAAGATGGTAAAATAGATATTTTATAATAAGACGTTTTAAATTTTCAAATTTAAGTGGCTAATTTATAACTTAAAATTTTTTATGCAAATTTTTAGTTTTAAGTGGCAAATAACCTAATTTTTTTAACAAATAAACAATCATTTACTTTAAAAAAAAAGGCATAGAGTACTTTCGGCCAAGAAAAGGATCTTCCAACCAAAACAATGTGCTAATCTTGGCACCCTCAAAAAATGTCCTAATCCATTGATGGGGAGATGTTCTTAATAAAAAATGAGGAAAAAAAATAAAACCATACCAAAGGAGTATTTAAAAAACATTTTGTAAGTGATTAAGTTTGAAATTTTGAACCAATGCCCTCTGGATTAAAAGAAATAAATTTATCACTATGGCACTATTTTTTTCTTAGATTAGCTAATGTGCATGCATAAAAGGAAAAAAAAAAAAAAAAAGAGGGGGCGGGTGTTACTAAAGCCAAAACATAGTTTTCCTATTTTTCTTATATTTATTATTTTTTAAAAAAATACTTGTTCGATTTCGTTTGATCCCTGACTTTTGTTAATATCCATTATACAATTTATTTTTATTTTCTTTTAAATAAATTTTATGTATACATCAAAAACTTATAAAAAAGAAAAGTCTTTATATCCCTACTAATTATATATACACTTTTTTCTAAAAATTAAATTTGTAATTGATAGTCACCTTAGTAGGGGGTATTTATTGGATGGAACAAATTGGAATACGTTCATTTGGAAAAAAATTCAAAAAATTTGGAAATTCAAAACAAGATCCAAAATCAAAAGTTAGAAATCTTTTTAATTTTCCAATTTCTTAGAACTTCGGCATAACTTCAATATTATTTGAAAAATTAGCTGAGGAATTGTGCTCTTATTTTAGCGAATCATATTGCAATAATCAATCACCATACAAACAACATGCTACTATCAGTTTTAAAAGTTTAATTATGCAACAAGACACTAAATACTAGATAGTATTTTTTTATGCATTATTGTTAAAGATACGAGTTTAACTAATGTACTACATCCCATATATATATATAAAGAAAAAAATGTATAATTATCCTAAGTTGAAACTAATGTTTTTTCTATTAGAAAGTAATAAAAGTTCAAGTGTTATATAAATATATCATCACTAAATTTAAAAGTAATATAAACATTATACACCAAATAATGTATTTTTAAAATTTTGATATAGTTTCCAATTTTCTTCGAAAAAGTCAAAAACTAGAAAATTCAAAAATATTATATCTCATACCAGATTAAAAAAAAAAGTAGTTCATATTTCAAAATTTTCAAATCCTGCCCAAGCCAAATAACTAATAACCTCTTGAATAAACTAATATTTTTATATTTTAAGATGTGATAGGCTCTATAATAATATAATACCTAAAGACCTTATGATTCGTGTGATGGATTATTACAAAGCTCAAATAATTTCATCATACAATTCATTGAAGATATAAAAAACAATTGCATCATACAGTTTATGTTCCGTCGTATCCCGCCTCCAAAACCTACGAATCTGCCACTACGGTTGTTTAGTTAATATGATCTCTTTCTCACGCTCCGTCTTTCAAAGATTCCGCGACTGTCTTTCTTCAGTTTCCTGGCATCATAAAACCTCCACCAGCACCACTACCTGCCACAACCTCAACCACCACTCACCCACCCCAATCACCCCGGCCGAGCTCCACTCCGAATTCGCTCACCACCACCCCTCCACTGCCCGCATCAACAATGGAAGCTTCGGCTCTTGCCCAGCCTCCGTCATCGCAGCCCAACACCAGTGGCAGCTCCGCTACCTCCAACAGCCCGACAACTTCGTCCTCAACAACCTCCAACCCTCCATCCTCCGTACCCGATCAGTCATCAAAGACCTCGTCAACGCCGACCACCTTGACGAAATTTCCATCGTTGACAACGCCACCACTGCGGCTGCCACTGTCCTTCAGCACATCGCCTGGTCCTTCCACGAATCCAGGTCCTGTTATATTTATAATATAATATTTTTGTTAAAATAATAATTTCAAGCTATGACAATTACATTTTATTATTTTGTGTTTAGGAGTAGAATTATTATTATTTTTCCCAACAGGTTTAACAAGGGCGACGCCGCTCTCATCCTCCGCCACTCCTATGGTGCGATCAAGAAATCCCTATGCGCCTACTTTACCCGCGCTGGTGGCCACGTTATCGAAGTAAACATTCCCTTCCCCTTAAAATCCGAAACAGAAATCATAACGCAGTTCCAACAAGCTTTACAGAATTGCAAATCAAACGGTACAAAAATCCGACTAGCAGTGATCGATCACATCACTTCAATGCCAAGTATTTTAATTCCCGTAAAAGAATTAGTTAAACTGTGCAGAGAACAAGGCGTTGACCGAATTTTTATAGATGCAGCTCATGCAATAGGATCCGCAGAGGTTGATGTTAAGGATATTGGGGCCGATTTTTACACTAGTAATTTGCACAAGTGGTTCTTTTGTCCCCCATCAGTAGCATTTCTCTACTGTAAAAAGGCGGATAATAAATCACTCCCTCTCCATCATCCTGTGGTATCACACGAGTACGGTAACGGATTAGCCTTAGAAAGTGGATGGGTCGGTACAAGGGACTATAGCGCTCAGCTCGTGGTTCCTAGTGCATTGGAATTTGTGAATAGATTTGAAGGCGGGATTGATGGAATTAGAAAAAGGAACCATGAGAAAGTTGTGGAAATGGGGGAAATGTTGGTGAAATCTTGGGGGACGAATTTTGGGGCACCGCCGGAGATGTGTACTAGCATGGCTATGGTGGGTTTGCCAGAGGGATTGGGGATTGGTAGTGAATTGGATGCATTTAAGTTTAGGAAGCATTTGAGGGATCGTTTTAGTGTGGAAGTGCATATATATTATCGGGCGCCGGAAGGAGAATCTAGTGAAATTGATTTGATAACCGGGTACGCTAGGATTTCTCATCAAGTTTATAATAAGATTGAGGATTATTGTAGGTTTAGGGACGCTGTTAATGAATTGGTTAACCGCGGGTTTACTTGCAAGGATCTCTCAAATTGAACGAGGGTATGCTGCAGCTGGTTTTGAATTCGTATCTTCAATGATTGTGTAATACTATGTTCAGTCTGAAATTAAATTAAGCAACAATTGTGCACAATGTTTATCCAATCCAACGTATTGTTTGCCAACGGATCTCTCCGCCGGCTTATTGTATGAAAATTAAGCTCGAGGAAGATGCTGAAACATTTGGTGCCGGGAGGTGATTCATGAAAATAGGGGTGTTTTCAGTTTCAGTTGGTTAGAAAATAAGGTACCCCAAACTCAAACCAAATGTAAAAATTCGGTTTCAGTTTTTGAATTTTCAAAACCCAAACTGGAACCAAACTTTTTGGTTCGGTTTTATTTGATTTTGACATATTTTTTTTTAAAATCAATTTAACATAACAATATAATACTAATAGTAATATAAGGGTGTGTTTGTCGTGTGGGATTAGATAATCCTATCCGGTGTTTGTTATCGAAAAGAATAGAATAAATAAATCATATCATGTGTTTGGCGTAAAGTTAAATATGATATTTTAATTCTATTCCATGTTTGGTGCAACACGGGATTTGATTGCACTAAGGATCAATTATTGTATAATATGATATTTTATTTATTTTTTATAAAATGAACGTGTTTATAAAAAGTTTTAATTTTAGAAAAAGGGTAACATTAAAATTTGAAGCTGTATTTAATGCCTAATTCATAAATATTGTATGTAATATAGAAATTTTCTCCTAAAAGAGTTATTTAAGAAACTTATTTATAAATAGGAGAATCGCATTAGTTAAAAAAAATTTGTGGACAACAATTAAAATTGCATATGTTTTTAAAAGAAAAATAAGTTGTATTGTATAATATCTAGACTTGTAATCCGGAACTCTATCGAATGCCAAGTCTATTAAATCTTTATCCGATTAGTCCTTATCATGTTCGATCCCACTTAATCCTTATCTGACTTATTCATTTCATATTCTATCCTACATAATTCATATCCGACTAATTATGACTTTTATCATATCCAGCATTTATCCTATCATATCATACATTCTTATCTGGTGTGCCAAACGCACCATAAGATTAATTCATATTCAAATTAAAGTCATAATTTTTTAAAAATAAGAAGTAAACATATAGTGTGGGTGGTGTAAATATGATAAAGTTCAGAAAAGATAAAATCAGCCTAAATCGGTACAGTTAGCTATCAAATTCAGCAAAGGTGGCAATAATGAAAAGTGAAATAACAGTAATAAGAATGGGATTTTTGTTGGTGTGGATAGGTTTCTCCAGTGACTTTTATATCCATTCCAACAGTACGTCCTTCTTTAGTGTGTATTGGTGTTTTTCACTAAGCTCTAATTATTGAAAATAAAATTTAAAAATAGAGAGTACAGAGAGAATGTTATGTAGAGATAAAAATGGGTGATCTCTTATTATGGGCTTATCTTATCCTATTTATACAATTTGGATAGAGTTTGATGAGATTGAAAATTACTATAAAAGGTAAACTTGATCACTATTGTAAGGTTACAGGTATTCATAACCCTATTTACACTAATGGAAGTGGTTATTTCCCATTGTCTATTTTTCAGCTCAATTACCTCTTATTTATAGCTCATCAATTAGTCATAGGTTTCTTATCCAATCAACTGGTATCCTTAATCTTATCGACCAGAAGGTATTTTAGCCGATTAAGAGATCTGGCTCCCATATAAGCCACAGCCTACATGCTGGGCTTAGCCCAAGTACAAAATTATCCTCCCACATATATATACCATATTTTCTATTTAGTTATTATTTGATTTGTACATTTACAAGAATAAAACACATTAAATAAAATGATGAATTATCTAGCCATCATGTATCTGATAAAAAAATATTACCATTGTGTAGTTAATTTAATAATAAGGGCATATGTTTATGACTTTTTTAAAGATGATTACAATATGCAATTAATAAGGAAGACATTCTTATAAAATGCCATTTTTTATATTGTAGTATAATTAACATGTGCCTGTAAATATATATTAATGATTTTTTATTTTCTTATACATAATTTGGTTCAGTTAGTTTAGTTCGGTTTTGAACTAAATTGGCCCAAATCTGAACCAAATTGTTTGTTTTCAGTTCGGTTTTCTTGTTTTTGATTTTAATTCTTTTTCGGTTTAGGATTTTACAGATCGGTTAAGTCCGTTCGATTGGTTTTCGAATTGGCCTTAGCACACCTGCCTGCATGACAATCAAGTGGAATTTTTCTTGAGAATGAAAGAGATGCCGATGGTGAGTCAGGGTGGTGATAGCTGTTTATGTGGTGCTTAGTTGCTATTTTCGTGGGTATGTTAGTTGAAGATGTTAAGAAGATTCATTTATTTTATAGATCATTCTCGCTAATTCTTGTTAAATGGTCTCATAATATTGTAGCGTGTGAGCTTAGCAATCATGCATGAGAATTAGCTCCTGGCTAGAGGAGTTGATCTCTTCATATGCATTGAATCTAGTGTAAAAAACATTAAACCCCTTCAAACTATCTCTTTTTGGCACTAAACCCTCCATCTTTTAAAAGTGACACTAAACCCTCAAAACTATTAGATGTTATCACTTCACCCCCAAAATTACATAAATGCCCTTGTAAAAACTATTAGATGTTATCACTTCACCCCCAAAATTACATAAATACCATTGTACAAAGTTAGGTTCATTGTCACTTTTAGAAGATGGGGAGGGGGGGTTAGTGTCAAAAAGTGATAGTTTTAAGGGGTTTAGTACTTTTTACACAACTTTGTACAAGGGCATTTATATAATTTTAGGGGTTAAGTGAGAACATCTAATAGTTTAGGGGGGGTTTAGTGTCACTTTTAGAAGATGAAGAAGTTTATTACTAAAAAGAAATCGTTTGAGGGGGTTTAGTGTTTTTTACCCTTGAATCTATGTTTGCTAACTTAATGAGGTTTTTAATTTGCTTTTATTGTACAGCTAAAACATGGAAGAAGTTATTGTTATACAAAATTTGAATTAATAAAAAATAAAATACTTTAACCATATTTTAGTAAAACTCTAGTAAGAAAGAAAATTTGATATAAGATACAACTACCTGTTAGATATTAATTAAAAGAAAAATTTGTATTTCAATAATCCCAATAATTCACTGATGTCCCCAAAAAATAACAAATATTTCAAGTAGTTTTTTTTTTTTTTGAACAATAAAATAATTAAAAAATATATAATATATATATTTACATCTTTGGAAATTTAATTCAAGTAAACTCTATTTATCAAAGAAAATATATATTAAAGTAAAGATAAACATTAAATCTTCTAGGATCGATTTTTGGCATTATCAAAATAATATTTAATCTATGATAACATCACTTCATGAGTAGAGATTAGTAAAAGTCCGTGAAAACGGGTCCAAATATTTGGTTAGGTAACTAGAGGAAAAAATAAATAGATATAAACTACTTGAAACATAATTTAGGCATTGTATTAGAAAAAAAATAAAAATAAAAAATTAATTCAGGCACTGCTAGGTTTATGAGTAGAAGAGGAACAAGTGGCAGTCCATCCAGCCGCATATACATATACATACTATTGGATTGGGACAGATGAAAACTGTTGGCATTTTACGAAAGGCTATCTTGGCCTCTCGCCCTTGCGTATCAACAACAAACAGTGTCTTGTTCTGGGAGAGGCGCATAAGAAATATGGTGACGCTAGTGGTGGCTACCACCACTGACCCGGCCTCAATAGGTCCTGCCTCCGCCCTCTTAGCCATGCCCGGTTGGCACCCTGGCCCCCTTCTCCAGGTCTCCCCCTCTCTCTCTATTATTATGTGTGTGTTTGTTTGTGATCAATTAGACTACATGTTAAAAATGTTCGAAACCAAAAGTGGATTTATATGGTTCAAATTTGGAGTGGTGAGTTTAATTGTGATTTTTGGTTGTCGTTTAGGACATGTCGAGCTTTGTGAATAAGGAAGTAAGGCTGTTAAAACATGACAGAAGTATTGTGAGTGAGGATCACTTAGATAAGCGCTGGGAGGCTGCAACTGGGGAGGTCGTCGATGAAGTCATATTTCTTAGCAAGCACACCGCCGTCTCTAATCGCCCCGCACTTACTGTTCATCCAATTGGTATAATATATGTGCTTTTTTGATCACCTATTTATTTGAATTGAATCTGTGTATTGCAAATTATATTTACAAAAATCCTTAAAAAGTACTCCTTTTGTCCCAAATTAAAAGTTGACTATTTTTTGTCGGATATCCTAAATTAAGGATTTACCTTCCTATTTCAGAAGATAATCAATTGTAATAAAACTTAGTAAACAAGTTTTGTTCTAAACCAATGAAATTAGTGTTCTTAAAAAATGCGAAAGTCAAATACAGATTCTTAATTAGGGATAGAGAGAGCATTTGAATATTTGATTGTGTAATGCACATTATATTTGAAGTGTTTGTTTAGGTGTGCCCCATCTACGCGAAGGAGAGGTGTCACTGGCTGGTGGAAAGCCTGGGTGGGCTGCACCGCCTAATGCTCGGATAGGGCCTTGGTTGAGGCTGTTGAAGACCATAGCTGAATCACATAATCTAATTCCTGAATTCGAGGTAAATTATGTTGTATTGGTTCTGGTTTTCAGCAAATATTACTACATTATCATTTTGCAAGGCACAGGGCTTCATACATCTTATCAATATTAATATTGATGCCATGTTCTTCATGTATTTCCCTTTTTGTTAGCTGATGTGCATTTTTTTTTCTTGGGCTAGAATCTCATATGAAAAAAAAAGAAGAAGCATTTGTTAATGGTCATTGTCCCCAAGTTCGTAACTATAATATCAAAAGGCCTAATTGTAGTACCCATGACATACTTCCAACTGCCTTACCAAGCAAGAAGTTCTTTGTTGTGTCTGTCAATTAGGAAGTTTGTACCATTCAAGTTCAAGCAAATGCCAAAAGTCTGAATTTGTTATTTTTAGTATTTTAGTCTAATGACACAGCAAGAGAGGGACAGATCAAGAAGCCTTGCAATAATGTTGCCTATTGAATCTGATGAGAGAGATCATAGGTTCGAGTCTCACCAAGGTTTTTCGTTATTTGTAATTAAAGGGGTGAGACTTGGTCCTCCCTTTCTTTTCTTTTCCTTTTTTTTTTAAAATGTTTGTTCCCACAAAATTGTTTGCTATTTCCTTTTTTATTAAGGGTTTTTGATGACTTCACTTGTTATCCTATTGCTTGTGAGCTTAATTTCAGTTTTTATTGGAGTAGGTGACATTGGAGGCCACTCATCATGGACCCGAGATTAATTCCCCCACAATGTTTGTAGAAATTGGTACAGTTCTTTTCACCAATTATGTTAGTTTCATATATGAAACAAATTTGAAGTGTGTGTGATATGTGGTTAAATGTTACAGTATGATTTTTATGCCCTTCTACTATTTTGTCGTATCTCATATCATTGTAAACTGTCTCCCTCTATATCTTGTAGGCAGTACAGAAGAGTACTGGAAGAGGCAGGATGCTGCACAAGCCATTGCCTTAGTTGGGTATTTTTATTATGAGCATAGATCAGTTCATTATTTGATTGGATCCTTCTTGTTGATTCTTTGCTTATTGGTTTATTTATTTTTGCTGTGGTTGTGATTGAAGTTAGTTTGGGAAGGACTGGGACTTGGAGGAGGAGTTGCAGTGGGAGACTGGAACAGGTATGGGTCAAGATACCACATTTATTGATTCGTAGCATTGGATGAAACCATTAAAGTTCTCAGTAATTTCCAAATACTTTCTATTGGTTGCAATCGCTTTTCATGTGTAGTCCCCAAGATAATCCATCTTTTAGGCATTGGTACGTCATTAAAAATCTTACATAATTTCAGTATTATGGTATGATTCTGAGCCCAAGGTTTTATATACTAATGGAGCATGTCTTTTTTGTTTATTTTTTGCTATTTGTGAAGCTTACAACAACTCTACTTAAAAGAATCCTTTTTATAATCTCTTCCTTTGTGATTTTACCAGCTTTCATCCTCCATCCATTTATTCTTCTAATGATGCAGGAATAATGGGAAAAACAAAGTCCTTCTAGGACTTGGTGGCGGGCATTATGTACCTCGGCATATGGATATTGTTTTGTAAGTTTACCAAGTGCTCTTTTAGTTAGTTGTTTAGTACACTTCTCGTTTTAGAGGGCATTGTCAAAGCAGATTCCCTAAAACATAATAGGAAGCAGATTTTACTTTCCTCTAAACAGAAAATATTATGATAATGGTCAATAATTTTTGTTCGGACTTCAAGATTCATTGCAATCTTTTCAGGAAAGATGGTGTTTGGGTGGGCCACCTGATTTCTGGGTATTCATTGCCAATGGATGATCTAGATCGATCTAAAGCTCAGGGAAATGCAGAAGAGGGAGTGGGGGGAACTTGGAGGCAAGCAATCCAAGTTGCATTTGAGACTACTAAAGCAGCTTTTCCCGGGGGAGAGGTTCTTGCACACCTTGATCACAAGTTAGTCATTCTACATAAAGTATAACTTGCTTTTGATTCTAGTATGCCGCACAGAAAACCAAGTATGCAATTGTTTCCCTGTTTGATTGTCTTGTTTGCATCGGAGTAGATGGACTTCTAAAAGAGCCACTAAAACCAACAAATCACTTTATCCATCATTTGTTGTTTCTCTCAGGGAACCTCAATTAGGTAAGAGTAGAGCATCTATGCAAATACAAAATCATGTTAACTATGTATTTAATTTACCCAACAGAGAATAAAAAGGAGCCTTCCCATGTATAACGTGGCAACTAATGTAATGATTCCCGCACATGACGCAATAGTAGTAGTATGCATGTTATTTCTGTACACTTCCATACATTTCCAATGGATTGGAGACTAATTATTCAATGTTCTGCACAAATATTCTTTTGCCTTCACCAGTTTGCCTGATGTCCTTTTCACTTTTGGTGACACTGGAGCACATTTGAACATGGCAAAAAAGACCGACTTTAGAATAATGCTTATTAAAAAAATCACACTATTAGAAAGAAGAAATTTAAAACGTCAGTGATCTGTTTCATTATGTTGTGGTTTTAATCCATATTTGTGCATGATAGGAAAGATTTATCTCTACGAGTACATATTCAGTTGTTTATTCATTGACTTTCCAATAAATTTACCATTTTTTTGACTGATCAATGCAGAAGTTTTAAGAGTTGGCAGAGAAATGCGATTACAAGTTACCTAGCTGAGCAGAACATAAAAATTGGCAAGCCTGTTGACTTCTGCTGAATTCCTCGCAAAAAGTTGCTTACAGCCGGCGCTGATTACCCTTCCATGTTGCCTGGCCTTATACATATATTGTTGTTTACATTATAGTAACATCAATATTAATACAGTAAGGTACTTTAGTCAAATTCCCTGTTATTCGAAGGGGTAAAAGGTTTTTGTTGAAGCGTTGTGAAACTTATTTATTCAATGCTAATGAAGTTTTCTCGCTATGGACATATATGTGTATACATTTATGTATAATTGTATAAATGTGTTGACATTTTCAAAGGGATATCGGAGATGATTGTCAGCAGTTAAGAGGTACAGATATGTTTCCAACCCCAAATTCTTGGTCTTATATGGCTAGTTTTCGGAGATATATGCTGTAGTTTTAGTTTAAAGTATTTTTCTTTATGTCATCTTCATTTAGAAAGTAGAAGAGTTGAGTTTGAATTTGAAAACGAGGATCTTCCTAAAGTTGCAAACCTGAAAATGCATTCGAGGGTTATCTCTGTTTGTGCAATGTGTTGAAGCAGAGAATACCATAATTTAAGCATGGTTTGGCAGGGATTTAAATAATCATTTACATGCTTTATTTGTATTATCTGTGTCACAGGGATACTCCTTTGCCAAGTTTTATATTCAATTAATCAAATAGTCGCGGTCACACCAAAAAAAATTAGTGTCGCAGTGCTCGGATATGTGTAATGGTGATCGAACATGTGTGACCTTGATTTACTATTAGAATAAAAATAAGAATACGAATTTGAAAAAATTAAGTAATTTATGGGATTGGAATAAAAAGAAAAGAGAAAAAGTGAACAAACTTTATAAATGACAGTTGGGAATGCCGTCTAATTTTTATATCTATCTCCACATTTTACTCCCATTACCATGTTTGAGAAATCATAACTGACCCCATAATCAGTCATTATGATTAAAACACAGTAACTCCCTTCCTCCTCCATGGGTTCATTCATTCACATTCCCACTTTTTTCAAATTCAAATTTGCAATACCTCCTCTAACCTCTCCATTCATCTCTGTTCCTCATTTGTCATTCTCTCTCTAAAAATCATCACAGAATGAGCATACCATTAATGAGATGGCGAGTAAGAGATTGGGCATCGTGTTTCTATGCATGCCGGTTTCCTTTAGGTAACTAGCTCAAATTTATCGTTTTCAAATTATATTTTACTGCAAATCTTATGTTGATTTTTCTTTCTTCAATATATAATCTTATTCGATTTTTATGTTTTTGTAGACGAGGAACCTGAGAGATTTTGCTGTTCATCAATTCAGATATGTAAGGGTGACGATAGAGGCCAAGTGAGAGACATAAGAGAAACAGAATTGAGCGAAGATAGATACAAGCAAAAGCAACAATCGACAAAAAAATTGAATGAAAATAATGATAGTAGGGATTTAGAAGAGAAGGGGAATGAAAATGATGATGAAGAGTCGAGGTGGCCGTCGTTTGAGGAAGAGGATTATATAGTGTTCTGTTTTGAAGAGGATGGAGCTATTCACATGGTGAAGGAGGTGAAATCAGAGACATCTAGTCGCTCGCATAGTAGAAGTTCAAGGCCTATCAATCGGAAGGTTAGCTCTGAACAATTATTCAAACATGATCATATCTGCAGAATCCCGTGTTTCTATCAAAATAAAAATAAGAATTATTTCTAGAATTCTAGCAAAATTTGGTCCATTAATTGTATCTCAAAATAAAAACGGATTCTCAATTTACATCCAAAAGGATAAAAAGATTTTCCTCACTTAAAAAGGAAGAAACCACTAATTAACATTAAATTGTCATCTGTTTTCAATTAAAAGTTTAACTAATTACAAGTCTATCAACACAGTAGAGACCTTAAGAAAAATAAAAACTGAAAATTGGAAAGATAGAAATTTGTCGTTCATAGTACATCACAAATTCAGGAATAAATACAGTATATTCATTCTTTCTAGGATATTAATTAAATATGTTCCTTTTAATTTTTAAAAAATATTTTACAAATACTAAAAATTATCCTTAAGTTTTATTTTTCAGTAAGTAACTACTCAGACCTTATGGGATTGGCCTAGTGGTTCACTGGGTCCTTGTGATGGATGATCTATTTAGCGGAAGATCCCGCGTTTGAATCCCTCCAGTGCAGTTGTTTAAAAAAAAAATAAAAAAATCTACTCCTTCATGTGGCAATAAAATGTTTTTGATCAATAATGCCATTTATTGGGAATAATGTTTCCTTTTTCACTAAGATTATAGATTTTTTTGAACTTTTTTCAAATGGATCAGCTGTTAATAATCTTATTAGATGTAATAATAGAATAATTTTCATCTATATTTGCCATCTGTTTCTGGAAACAAAAGCAGCTTAGTTATGGCGAGAATGGAAAGCAAGTAAACAACTCCAAGCATGAGGCTATGTCAGTGTCAAATGAAGAAGAAAAGGGTATATATCCAACAAATGAGGAACGAAACTCAATCATCTCTTTTAAAAAGGTGAAACTGCATCTATACTACTTAGTCCTCAAATGATTTTGGTTCAAACCATATGCATTTTCTTTCGAAATTCAAGTAACTTGAAGAAACAAATGACGGTGCTCCTGTAGGGCAAGGAAAAAGCACACAATCATTTGAACACGGAGTCTATTGTGGATGAAACCAAAGAGGTAAATGAGCTTGAGATTACTAAAGAATGCAAGGATGTGTCCGCAGAATCAAGCGACTCCACCCAAACAGATGCTAGTACAAGCTCTTTTGCCTTCCCAGTGTAAGCATATATAATTAGTTCATTACTTACAAATTAGACGTAAAGCAAGAACACTTTCATATTCCCTCCGTTCAAAATTAAAAGTACTAAGTTCCTTAATGTACTAACTCATAGATAGTAGACAAGTATTATATCAACTAAGAATTTATTTTAAAATCAATGCAGTCTTTAAAAAAAAACATGTGAAAGTCAAACATGCACTTTCAGTTTGGGATGGACAGAGGTGTACCATATGGAGTAAGGCCGTATTTGTTTAGCACTTTTTGTTAAATAACAGTTTTAATGGAGTAATAAATATTGATGCAGAGGAAGCTGGGAATGGATGGGAAGTCCGGTGAAAATGCCAAAATCAGAACACCCGCATTTCAGCAAACACAAGCCCAGGAGTGTTCGTTTACGTTGTTGTAGATTCTTAAAGCCGCATTAATCAGTTATATATATATATATATATATTTATCTCATAGCTTTTTGTTACACTTACATTTACATTCTAAATAGGTTGGATTATATTTAATATGAAACCATATGCTGTCTGTTCTAGGAATCAGTGCGGTACATGCAATTTTTTCAACATATCTTGAGTTTTATGATTTACAAGTTTTTGAAATTGGTTTACTTAAAGAAGAATGGTCTCAAACTAGCTTGGAAATGTGTATCACACAAATTTCAAACGCATATACATATATATTCAGTACAGATAAAAATTTTCATTCACAAGATGCAAATGGGACGCCAAAATCGAAAGGACTGCACAATGATGATTATGGCACTAATTCAGCGTGATAATCAACTTGTCAATCATGAGTTATGCCTTCACAAAACTAATATGGAAAATGATTAATAACACTTTAAATGGGAATCTATGCTTAATTTAATGCATGTTATAATTTAATTTTTTCTATTTATAGATGCGTAACATGTATTCGTAGGGCACAGCGTTAACACGACTCAATTAATAAATAGCTATATTCTAATAACTTTCTTCATCTCAAATTAAAAAATATCCCTTAATATATATATATATATATATATATATAATTGACTATTTATTTCAACATAATCAATAATTTAAATAAAAGTTGGTTTGGCTATATTGTTGATTTTGGTAATTTAAAAGATATTCAGAGACACTCGACTTTTTCGAAGAAAAAATTGGTGAGCAAACTAATAATTTGCTTTTATTTGCCTCCACATTGATAAATATTGGTTGATATCGGAAGGGGGTTAAAGTTTGTATCAAACTGTTGTAGTTCCATTGAAAAAATGCCACGAGAAAATATACTCCAAATGATGATGCAACAAAAAGGAAAAGAAAGAAAGAAAGAAAGGAAGGAAAAAAGAAGTATAGTTATGAGATGACTGAGTGCGGAGCTAGGATTTTGGGTTTGGGAGGCCGAGAATATAAATGAACCAACCGCAAGAAATAATTCTTAGAAAAATTATTCAAATTAAAATTTATCATCAAATAATGAACAAGTTAATACAAAAACATAATATATATATATATATATATATATAATATGTCAATATATATAATTACAAAAAAAATATATGACCCACATGAGCAAGTTATATTGAACACATTGACTTACAGAAAAATAATAACTGCAATTACTCTTTTGCAATTATCTATTAAAATCAGGCATTTGAAATTGTGCTTGCAACTCTTTCATGATATAAAATGCATCTAACATCGAAATCTTGGGCAATATCTTTATCAATATATGTGATCAAATAACTTGTTAAAAAATCATCTTCCATCCGATTGTGTAATGTGGTCTTGACAATTTTTATAACAAAAAATGCATGTTTAGAAGTAGCTTTTGAAACTGGCAAAGTCAAAACAAGGCAAGTTAACATCGATCATAGATGATTGACTTTATAGTTTTCACCGATGCTTGACACAACTCTTAAAAGTAAAAGTACTACTCTTTTATTATTATTTTAAAAGTAAAATACAAGTTAAATTTTGATATATAAAAAGATATACGCTTTTTACTTACTTTTTGTTGCAAAAATATAAAGTTGATATATTAGTTGTATGCTTTTCAAATTTAAATGATCCGGGGTCATTAACTCTTTTTTTTAAAAAATAATAATTTGGGGGACCATAATTAATCTTCTCAAAATATATTGGGGGGCGGGGGTGAATGCGGGCTTTTATAAATTTTTTTTTCTTCATAAATACAAAATTATTATTATATATAACTTATTTTTTAAAAATTTTGGAGGGCGAACCCCCACCCTAAATCCATCTATGGTGTGGAAACCTTTTAATCTCCACTGCGGACCACATTTTCAAGTTGGTGAGCAGAGCATCTTCATTACCTTGTGTTATTGAACAAGTTTTTCGGCCAATAAACTCATCCCAAGTATATCTTGGCTTTTTAAGGAAAATGGGTTAAGTTAAAACTTTATTTTTTATGGCAACATAGAAAATAATAGAAAAAAGTAATTAATTTGGGGGGAAAAGATAGAAAAATAAGTTGAGATGTACTATGAGATTTTGTTCGATCACATGCTCATGCATCTTTCATCCTTGTTTGTTTTTGGTGAAAAATTTGTATTCCTCATACTTCAAAGAAAATTTGTTCATCGAAAAAGTAAAGAAGTAAGAGTTAATCACATAATATTCCTCAAGTTATTTTTCAACTTGTCACACAAATCAATTATTTTTTATACTATTTTTTATGTTGCAATCAAACAAAGCATAATTTTTTTATTTTAGTGTAATAAGTAAAAGTTGTTTGCACGGAGGGGGAGGATTATAGAATAGGGATATTCTTGTTCTAAGCTTGTTTTAATTATGTAATGTAAGTCACTCTGTCTTGACTACTGGAAGTTTCTTTTGAGTATTGGACAAGTGAACTTTTTAATTATCCAAAAAAAATAAAATATATATATATAGAGAGAAAATGTGTTTCTCCAATTTTGGTTTCCGTCTATTTTGGTACCGCCGGTTAGTGGCAGCACCCTACTATTATTATGTCTATATCTATTAAGTTGAAAAGTAACGAATGGTATTTAATGCTCGGAGTTGTCTAACCTTTGTAAAGTAAAGTGTAATTAATATCGAAATATGCAATTCATAATCACGTGAATATAACTTGTTTTGCTTTCTAAATTATATAACTGCACATATATATCATATATGTTTCTGTGTTTCCCCTTCCCTCTATCTCTAGATTTTTGTGGAATCTAATAATGTTCATACAGTAGGTGATTCGAACTTTGGGGTTGGCTTTGATCCTCAGCAGTACTTTATTGTATTTCAATTCTCAACCTCTGTCTTTGATTTTGCATCCTTGAAATTAAGCGATGAGGATTGATTAATTATAAGGTACTTTTTTAATTTATTTATTCTAATCTGAATTAATGGTTTACGTTATTTATAATTTTTATTCAAAATGTGAAATTGTTGGGGTCTGAATAACAAACAGATTGCTTCTCTTATGTGGCATTTTTCTGATACTTTTCACTGGTCTTTCTTCAGGGTTTATGTTTGGTAACATTTATGATCGTCATCCGTTTTAACTAGGAATGATATATATTGGTATTAAAATCGATCTGTGTGTTCTTTCATACTTTGAAAGAAGGTAAACCACTACTACATTAATTATTCGCTGTTCGTTACGCTTACTTGTGTTTATTTGTTGGCTTCTATTTTAGGATCTTGGTCTCTTCTGCTTCTTTCACTTAGCCTAAAAATTTGCCAATTCTGTATTTTTGTATTAAAGTATTGCAAGATGAGAATAGCGATAACTTGGTTCTTCACACACTAGTAATGCACCCATGTGTGTGAATCTTGAGGAGGGAGGCGCGTTTGGCAACCCACTTGGAATTGGAATTGGGACGGGACCCTCAATTCCAGTCTTTTCTTGTGGATAGACAAAGTACGTAATCTGTTGGGCTTTATAAATCGAAGATTATAAAGATTTTTTTATTTTTTTTGTACAAGCAAGATTATAAAGTGGATTCAACTGAATTTATGGATGCATTCTTGAATATATTGAAAACATAATGCACTTGTTACCTTCGATGATTCAACTGATGGAACAGATCATATGCCTTACAAGGGACAGATAATTTAAGGACGTCTACACTAATTGAGTTTCATAGATTGCAAAAATCAAGAACTTGCATCTCCACGAGAGAGCAATTATCAAGTTTGGAAGAACATTTGTATTGACAAGGAAGTTCCACTGGAAGACAAATGTTTTCTGGAAAATTGTGAGTTGGACCACAATATTATTCGTTCTTTACTGAACTCGGTGGAGAACAAAAATAGTCCCTTAATGACAGAAGCGCCGCAAACTGTGTCATCCGTTTCAAAGAGGGCAGAATCTTATCATAAACACGAATGTACAAGCGAGGAAAATCTGGTACTCTCTTCTACATCTCTTGCTTAAAAGTAGTAGTTTCCTTGTTTTAAAAAGAACTGGAATCTTTGATTATCTTTGTTATATAACTCTAGGCTGCTCCAATTTCTACTGTCTCACTTGAAGCTGCTTGTAAAAGCAATATTACCGATGGGTTTGATTCATCAAGGTTCACAAGTGACCAAAAAGGAAGCCTAGAAAATGCTGTGCCTCAACAACCTACTAAGCGTGAAAACGTGTCCACTCTTGAAGATGGGATATTTGAGAGTTCAAGAAAGCCAGTAAAAGACGCAAATTGTGCTCGCATTTCTCTTAGCTCAGATAGCAGCAGCAAAAATAGCGTGGATTCTTTTGCATTCCCTGTGTAAGTCTCTAAATATTCACCTATAGTTATCTCCAATTCTTCGTACATTTTTTTATGTATTGAAATTATCTGTTTCGCAATGACTTTGGCTCTTACCTTTTGAACAGATTAGCCTCGGAATGGTATGACAGCCCCATTAGAATGTTTGAAGCTGACCGAGGACGCTCGCCAAAGCGCCGCTATTGTTGCTGGTTGCCTTTGCTGTAAATTCTGACCTCTAAAAGATTTGCATCTCTTTTTGTGTCAAATTTTTAATTTTTTCTTCCGTCTTCTTTGATCCGGAATTTACATGTACGCTGAAGTTGTTGCCCATTTTTAAAATTGGTATTAATGAAAATAGTAATAATAATGACAATCTTTCCACCTTTTTTATTATACTTCCCATTTTCATCTACCAACTTTCGGTTAGCTAAAGGCGCCATCAATTCCGTTTTAATTAATACCACACTATTATCAATCTTTTGGTAAAACCTAGGGGCAATTAGTTTAAAGGATAAAAGTTATGTTCCCTATTTATTCAAGGACACAACTTTTATTTATTCAAGGACACAACTTTTGTTCACATTGTTTTGAGTCCAAACTTTTGTACCAAGTATAAACACTTAAAAAACCATTTTATAAAAAATGAAAATGAAATTAAAAATATGCAATTCCAGAAATGCCCATAACTTATTTATAGGCGATTTAAACTAAAATGACTAAATTAAATATATTAATGAGATTAAAGAAAGAAGTCTAACTCAAATAAATTCAATTTGAAATTCAAAAGGTCAAAAATACCGTAAAACTAACCAACATTATCATATGGATGCTAAAATCTAGGTGTTTTAAACCCAAAATATCTTGATATAAAAATCTTCAAATTAGAATAAACCAACGTAAAATCATGCTACCAATAAATCTAGAATATAAAAATCCAACTTAAATTAAAAAAAAACAAATTCTATTAAAAATCAATTTAAAATTCTCGTGATTCGCATAAATTAAGAAACACAAAATAAGCAGAGATTTTAAAATGGTTATTAGGATCATATAATGATCTAATATACCTATTGAACATGACATTAAAAAAAATAAAAAAGGCATTATAAATCAAACAGCCATTCTACCTTTAAGGTGAAAAAGATATCAAGCATTATCTCATATTTCTTTTGTTTCATTATTCGGTTGATGTCAGAGTCAACTCGATCGCATTGACGGAGATTGTTGTTTTAGGTACTAGATTGCTGGAGGTACGAGTGCATATTTGTAATGAGGATGAGATCTTTAAAAGAAACGTCTAAATTTTAAACTTTCCTTTGGCTTATCCTCAACGTTAAGGATTGGAATCGAAGGAACTTATTGGCGGTGGGGGAATTGCTTTGTCGGATCTCGTCAAGATGTGAGGTTTTCACGTCGCACTCGTTGACCATACCGATGAATTAGGGTTTTCTTGGAATGGGTAGTGAGTGAGGGGATGATGAGGGAGTGGCGGCGATAGTGGTGATAGGGATGAAGGAAATGTTGAGAAGGTGAGATATTGGATTGGGATAATGAATTGATTTATTTATGATTAATGGAAGATTTTAATTGAAAATGAACATGGAAATAAGTAAACAAACTAGCTTCGTGAGTTGTGAACGATTTGTGAACAGCGAGTAGTCGACGAAGCTTGGTGAGTGGTGATTGTTGCCTGATAGTGTGAGAGATGGAGACACCAAATAGAATGGGGGGTGATAAAAGCACCTCCATTTTTTATCACAAACACCCTCTCCATCTTATGCCCCTCACTTTTTAAAAATTTGTCACAAACACCCCCCTCCACCACCCTTCAATTAAGAACCATACTTAAAGTAATACTCTCCCGTCATTGAGCATCTGAAATTTCAGCAATTATTTAGCTATTGCCCATTTTTTTAGATATACTCTCTCGTATTAAATAGAGTAATTTTGGTAATACTCTCCTGTCATTGGGAGAGTAACTTCATTGGTACTCGCTTTACATTGAGCATCTGAAATTTCAGTAATAAGATTTTTTAGAAGCAACACATACTTAGCCAATGTAGGGTGAGTGATGTACATATCACTCGGCCAATGTGAGGAGAGTAATTGACAAAAAAATTTATTATAATTTTGCAAATTCACCAAATATTGGTTAAAATGCACAAAGATAAGATAACAATGAAACAATTATACCTCTTTTGAATATATGTATGTTTTAAAGAAGAAACAGGAGGGGGAGAAGAAAAATCCTTATGAAATTTTCGATGAAAGTATTTAGATGAAGGCCGGATTTTAGCTTAGATGTAGAATCCTCGGTTGCTCGAATTTGGGTTCGAATCTGTTCACTTTTTCAACAAGAAGATGAGGAGGAGGAAGAAAAGAAGAAGGAGGTGACAGCCCAATTTTTTAGATATATTCTCCTGTCATTAGGAGATTATTTTCATTGTTACTCGCTCTACATTGAGCATCTAAAACTTACATAGATCTGTGGCATTTTTTTAAAAGAGATTTCTGTATATATATATGCATTTTTTCGTTTGTTTTTTTCTTTCATTTTAAAATGTATATATATATATATCATATAAGTGTGTATGTATATGTGTATGTTTTGAATATATATATATATGTATGTATCTATATGTATATGTGTATCTATATGTATATGTGTATGTTTTGGAGAAGAAGAAGGAGAATGAGAAGGAGAAGGCGAAAGCGGAGGAGATGAATGAGGAAGAGGAGGAGGAAGAGGAGAAGAAGAGGGTGGTGATGGAGTATATGTGATTAATGATTAATTATTAAGTTAATTAATAGTTAATCTTTGTATAATTTTTATGAAATGAGAGAGTGGTAGGAATAAACTTTAGTTTAATATTAATAAAAATTTTAGAGGGTGTTTGTGACAAAAAATAGGGGTGCATTTATCACCCCCCAATAGAATAGCAGATTAGCTATTAAAACATTTATCTTTAAACTCTTAAGTAAAAATAATATAAAATGTTTATAATTTTCATATTTTAATAATATATGATATAAATTAATTATAATAAATAGGTTAATGGGAGCTAGCCGTAATAAAATTCAAAATTTCATTTAAAGTTGTTCCTTGATTTGTGTATAGGACATGGGACTCAAGGTATTATAGATATTGATATATACCTGATATGATACACATGTAAACTAACTTGTTAAAATGCATTAACTATAAAAAATATTCCAGCTAAAAACTGAGAAATTATGCAGTAAATTCGCAAAGGGTAAAATAGGAATATGTCTAATATAAATTAAATAAACAAATTTAAAGAAAAAAGGAAAGAAGAATGTCCTTTGAGCATAACATCGTCCTTATTCAAAAAGATTAGATCTTAAACAATGGGTCAAAACTCCTTGTCCTCGAGTAGATTAATTGGTTTAAAAATTATTAGACCTATGACTAATTTTCTATAAAACCTAATAGGGTCATGGCAATTTAGACTTGGGTTAGTTTGTGTCAGGTCTTAATGAATTAGTAGCAAATTTTGCCACCAACCGTAGGGATAAACACCTATTGATACTAAAATCGGTACAAATCATTTCTTAATTTTAAAAACGTTGGTTTTATTTAAAAAAATAATAATAAATAACAGATCTAACGAGTTACCCAAATTAGTTTAAGGGTAAACTTGTAATCCATTCGTTATTATTTAGTGTCAAACTGGTGAACTCGATAACTATCCGAATTCGTTAAGGACATCTATTAATTTATAATTTCGTTTCGATTCGATTTGTATCATGTTATCATGTAACGTGTGATTATGCGAGGTCTAAATTAAATGGCATAATTATAATGTGTTTATTGCCAGCACATACAATGGGCTATGCCAATTGCCCAACCCTATTAAGGTTGTAAACTTGTATGTACTTGCAATGTGATTAATTCCTGAGTTGCCTCTAAAAATGAATTTATAGTCTTGTCAACCAATACTGCTAAGTTGACAGCCAAGATAGACAAAAACAAAAGATAACTTTGTTCAATGAGGAAAAAATTCTATGAATTATTGTTACGGGATCAGTTATTTTTCTTTATTATTATGATGGTGAGTATCAAATTCTTGATCCCTTTCTTCTAAATTTTTAATGAGAGCTGGTACTACTGCCATGCTACAAGATTAGTAGCATCCATGAGTACATCTAGTTAATTTCGCCCAACAAGAGGTTTAATGAAGCTCTACTAATTTTTATTTTTTTTTAAGAAACTCTACTATTAATTTAATATCCTTCATTTTAATTTTTATTTATTTAAAAAAGAAAGAATTTTTTTTGTACACAAAAAATTTGTTTTGGATTATGCACTTCATCTTCCTCAAGCCACTACTAATCTTTGAAGGTACCACCTCCACCTACATGTTATTAAAAGCAGTAAATTACGCTGCTAAATAAATATGTTCAGACTCGCATTGGGAAAAAGTTTCTCAATAGATGACAGATCCCAAAAAAAAAGGTAAGTGGAGTGCGAAAGATGAATAAATGTAAGCTTTAATTTTTTTAAATGTATGATTGAAAATTGAATATGAAACTGAAAATAACCGAAGAGTAAGGAGAAGTGCTCTAGCTTTCTTAATTTACCACCCCCAAGGCCCCAACCCCCTTTTTAATTTTCCATTTTTTTGGTAAGATTAATTATGGTGGTACGTGTTAATATTGTTTCAGTCCCATGAGTTTAATTAGCATTTTGTCTGCACATTCACCAAGATGCAAATACGTAGGACAGCAAGAGGGGTGGGTCTCGACAAAATGAATGCTTTGAATATGGGCAGATTTCTGCTTAGTCCGACTCCGACCCGGCCTAATCCGAGGCATGTATCTAGGTGGGTCAAGGGGGCCTAAACTGAAAAAAAACAAAAAAAAAAACTCCTGACCCAATCTGGTGCAAGCCAGGGTATAGCTAAAACTTGCAAGAGCCCAATAGCCAATATTATTAACCGAACCGGACCTTAGAATTAACAGTTTTACCTTCTTCTTCCTTTTTTCTTTTGTTGTGGATCGAGTTTATACTTGACTTGCATATTTTGTAAGGGTTGATATTTTCATTCTACTAAATCAAGCTCAAGTAAAGGATTTATATTTAATGTTTAAACTAATATCCAACACAGTCGTAACGTTAAATAAGAAATTATTGATTTGATACAATATTGTACTTTATAGTTCTAAAAATAAGTACTTTTTAATCTCCTATTATTTGTCGATAAAGGATTGAGTTAATAACATCTCAATGACAATTGTGGAGTTTTTGATTTTTATTTATTGTCACAACACTGTTTATTTTGAGAAAATATTCAATACAACAGTAACAAATGTTATAATTTACCCGATCAAACCGTAAGAAATCAGTGACACATGTGATTAAAGAGAGAAAAATGTATACTTTCTTAAAATTTAAGTCATATATGATAACATGTGTTACAATCGTTTTATCAAATATTTTGTAGTTGAATAGTTAGCAAATCTGATGAGATTGAAACAAATTTGGCTCATATATGAGGTGATGTGTTTCTTTTCTCTTTTTTTTTGGGTTAGAGAAGGAAACGAAGGAACAAACTAACTGCCTCGAGTGAACATAGTCCAGTGCAAGTCTGCGATCATATCTCAATGACTTCCTTGGGTGGGATTAGGATCCTCACCAGTCACCACCAGCTCTTATTGCAGACCACCGTACCTCGCCAGCGCATCTGCACACTTGTTGGCCTTCCTAAGAATATGATTGAGCGTGATACCAGGAGTCGCGAGTAATTCTCGGCAATCCTCAATGAGGATTTTCTCTGGATGGTTCTCGACTTCAAAGTCATCATTGACCAACTCATTGGCGACAAACGAGTCCGTTTCTATATCCACTTTGGTCCAGCCAGTGGCGGGATTTAAAATTTCGAGGGGCTAAAATACAAACACAAATTTTATTTTATTTTTGACATAAAAATAATTAATATAAAAATATATTTAAAATAAGCTAAACAAAAAAGATACCCAATTGTTACATATTATTTTCTAGGATTTTTGCAGTAGTAAAACCCATTGTAGATTAAAATTTGTATTTATATGTTTAACCTCAAAATATTATAAATTTTACATATTGGAAAAATTTGAAAGGGACAATAAAAAGGTATGACTCAAATTTCAAAACCTTGGGGGGTAGTACTCAAATTTTCAAAAATCTCGAGAGAGGGGGCAAGGGGATCTACCGGGTCCATCCTCGTTCCTTGAACAGTTTCAATGCATGGCAGATTACACAAAACTTTGGCTTGATCGAGCACCCTCGCCATCCCTATACAACCACAAAAACCTTCAATCCACTTGCCCCGGTCCCTTCAAGCAAGGCCATCAAACCTGGCATATCTTGGAGATCCAAAGCAATTCCTATCAGTGTTGATTTTAATTTTACCTACAATTGGAAAATTCCACTAAATGTATGGTCCATTTGATAACAACATAAAAAATGATTGCAAAATCAATTGAAAACCTCAGTAAGTTGGAAAGTATGTTCAAAGATGTAGAATAAATTTTTTCCATGGAAAAAGTAAAAAAAATTACATTCATTTCTTTCAATTTTTTTCTAAACAAAAACTAATTACGACATACTTTGAATTATCTTTGACAAACCTAGCAACAGATCAAATCGAGTCGGTTTGTTATTTTTTGTTAGACAACTCAGTTTGTGACTGTAACATTTAAAGGAAATCTATATTTATATAAAAGTGGGATAATTTGACAAAAAAAGTTGACCAAATTTTTCGCCTAAAATTTTTCCTGTACCTTCTTTTTTTTTTTTTTAATAGTTCGCATGCATGTGAACATATTAAAAGCAAAATTAATGCAGTGCATGGATAATTGGCCAGGTAATTTGAGTATCATATGGGTGAACTGATAACCACCTTAATTCATTAAAGATTCACCCCTACACTTAGAACTTTGCGCTGATTAATTTGTGCCATGATATCATGTAATGTTTTAATCTGCTAGGTGTAAAATTTGACTTTTATAATTTTTCATGGAATGCCAAAAATTAAGAACTCATATATCTCTGAAGTTATATAATAGTAAACATGTTTTATTTTAATTATTATATCACATTTCGCATACTCGAAAAACTTGTAAAATTAAACGTAAAGTTATAATTTAGGACATATAATTCCTCTAATTTATTTTTATATAAAACTAGGTCGTAAATCGTGACCTATGTTAAATCTATCATCTACTAAAAAAATATCATACGACTTCAACTAAACAAATTTTTTTATCTTTTTATACGTTTTTTTTAATTTAAATATCATTTCTTCTTATTATATAAATACAAGACTTGGCTCTGCCCTTAACACAAAAATCTATACTCTAAAAATTGACTTTTATTTTTCTCTTTTATCATCACAAATATATATATATATATATATATATATATATATAAGAAAATGTTGAGTTGACGGTGTATCTCATAATCATATGCTGGTGAAATATACAATCTCCACAAAAATACACATGCAAAAGATTTGAAAGATGGTGGGGGAATTAAATCACATAATTTACATTACATGCAAAGCCAACTAATGCAAAAGAGCGTGACTTTCGTATTTAAGACTAAAAGAGATCATTTCTTCACACATGGCACTGACTAGGGGTGGTCGCGGTTCGGTTACCGAACCGACCAAATCGGTAATAACATTTTCAAAACCGCAACCGAACCGACATGGTCGGTAAACAGACCGTCGGTTAAACTGAAGTTTTCGGTTGGTTCGGTCGATAATCTGTAAAAACCGACCAATGCACTTTTTCACTAAAATATCCTCATTAGTTCTGCAACGGAGACTGGGGAGAGTGACTGAGTGAGAGACGGAACCACGGAGGAGACGAGGAGTGGGGTCTGTCTCTGTGGAGTGTGGAGTGTAGGCTATGGCGGCTTGTCGCTGTGCAATGAGGAATACAGGAAGTGGATCGAGGAACGGAGGAAGTGAGGGTTGTGAGGGAGAACCAGAGAAGTAGAGAATGAACTACGGAGTGGGGGAAAATGAATTGTTGACTGACTGTAGCTTTTTACTTTTCTTTTTTCTTTTTTTTTTATTAAACTTTTATTCTTTTAATTAGTGTGTAATATTACTCAGTTACTTAGTAACTTACTATGCTTCTGACTTTCTAGTTTCTATGTGAAAAAACAATGTATTGATCAGTTGACTCGGTTTAGTACTAAAAATTGGTTGTAATTTTTTTTTGGTCGGTCGGTAATAACTGATAGTATACATAATGAAAACCGCAACCGAGTGATATCGGTAACCGATTGGTCGGTTACCAACCAAAACATGGTCGGTCGGTCGATTTTCGGTTTACGGTTTGAAAATGTCACCACTAGCACTGACCAAGAATTGTGATGAACCCCACTGACTCAGCCAATAACTGCCTACTTATGCATAGCGTCCCACTCCAAAAATTGTCCACGTCACTTATTTACTCGGAAAATTAGAAGATGAGAGAAAGAGAGGGGGGGGGGGGGGGGGGGGGGGGGGTTGTCTCTTCCCAGGTTACTCGCCTGCGACAAAAAGAGTCCTTAGTTGTGATGAACCCAATTGAGTGATTAATACGATCATCCACTTGAATTAGTTACTTAATAATATATTAAAATGATAAAAGCTCACAACCATTATTCATTTATTCCTTTAATGCATTGGCCAAATTGGGGGCTCGTGTTAAACTTCATTTAGTCAAAGAGAATTAACAAATTTGAATTTCTGGAAAAAAACAAAAACAAAAAAAAAAACTCTAATTCAATTAACATCTTGCATAATGTTATCAACCACGACTATTATGGAAACTAATTTATTCTATGTAAACAGTGTTTGCGCAATTCATATATAGATAATTTTAACCAAAAAAAAATTAATAGATTTTTGTTAAGCTTTAAGTATTGGTAGCTGAGTGCAATTTTAATTTGTTTATAGAGAAATAAGGCCTTCTATAATGTTTAGATTAATCATGAGTTTCATTTTATAGCATAGTCATGAATTTTGTGCAATTCAATTCATGTGGATAGGATTGCAAGACCACACCCAACCTGAGATTTAGGGGGGTGTATTCAATTAGGATTTTAAAAGACTATTTTGAGATAAATAAGTCTTGTGGTATTCAATTAAGACTTTTAAATAATCTAAATAAGTCTTTTGGTATTCAATCAGGATTATTCGGATACTTTAAAGAAGGTGTCCAAATCTAGTGGTATTCAATCAGGACTTTAAACAAGTAACAAAAAGTCTTTTGGTATTCAAAAATTTGCTAATTTCAATGAATTTTTTTTAAAATTAGGAATTTGTGTGACTTTTTAGTGAAAAGTATAAATACCAAACCCTATAAAGAATCCAAAAATACGAGAGAGTAGACTATATTTTCCAGGAATTAGGAAACAACGTGAAGCTTCAACTGAGAACTCAGTGGTGTGATTCACTGTATATATATATATAGAAAAACCATTCATTATGAATGTACCATCATTCTATAAATATTGGAGCAACTATGTACGCATACTCTGTAAGGGATGAATGTATACATTTATCTATAGAATTATTTGTGCCTTTTTAAAAGGATTAGGTACCCATCTTCTTCTTTTTTTTAATAAAAAAATAATATTTAATTATTTGTTCATTTTTCTACGAATAACTAAACCATTCTCACTCTAAATGCGACTCAAACAGGAGATCTCTCGAATTCAAATAGACTCCTTTACTAATAGGCTAATGAGAGAGTTAGGTAATTGCATAACAATAAAATTTGATTATTTCTTCTTCTTTTTTCCCTTTTTGGATATAAAAAATGAAATTTGTTTGAGCTCGCAGGAACTAAGACTATTAATTGTAAACAACATTTGAAATTTCCAAAATTCAAAATTGTGTTTGGAATTTGCTGAAACAAGGAGGCTTATAATCTAGCACATAGAATTGGAAGAATTTTAATATTAAAATATATAATAAATTTAAGTATTAGTATTTCAAAATGCTACTCTATCGTCCCGAACTTAAGGTTTTACACTTTGAATTCACAAATTTTTAAGGGAATAATAATTTTAACATAATTAATTATCATCAACAAAGTTTTGCTATAATTGTAAAATTTAGTATACTAATTATGGGTGGTCAAAATTTAACCGAGCCCAGGTTTAAATGAATCTACTCAGAACAATAAAGTTGATAATCAGATATAGTGAAGGTGATGGAAATAAACATTAAATATGTAGTAATGGAAATGAGATTTGGTTTAAGGGTTAAGTTCCTCCGGTGGCTATAATACTCAATCCGGTAGTACGTCCTCCTTGTGTGTGGCGGTACACTTCACTTGGCTCAAACGGCCTAACTCAAAGTTGTTACAATGGAGATGGCAGTTCTCTTAAAGAGAAAGCTAAAGTGTTCAGAAAGTTGGCAAGTGTTGATATCAAATCCCTTCCCAATGAGCTCTCCCATTTTATTTATTTGTATATAATTAAGGTCACAATGCTCATTAAGTTAACAGTAAAATAACTATAGAATGTTTAACTTGCTCATTAATCCAGCATTCTTCACATGAGGGGATAAACTTATCCCAAATTAACTTGTACACTTTACAGGTGTTCATTTACTATTCGCTTAGGCGCCCATATCAGCAACAAGCGTTGATCGTGGTTATGAGTACAAGTGTCCCCTTCATATGTAACGAAATAGAAACAAAAGAGAGATTGAAGAAGGAGAATGAAAGAATTGTATTACTTTCTTGATAATTAAATGTACAATAGAGTAGGAATATATATACTAGAAATAAAACCCTAATCTAGGATACAATTAGGAAAGTATAATGGGAACACAATCAATATAATTAATACAATATAGAAAGTATAATAGAAATAGGAAACATAATATATATTATATTCTAACACCCCCCCCCCTCAAACTCAAGGTGGTAAGTGAGAGACCAGCTGGAGTTTGAAAATCAATGCTTGGAAACGGCTAGGCAGGTGAGCTTTAGTGAAGAGATCTGCAGGCTGGTCATCTGAAGATACGGGCATAAGACGAATGTACAGATTGCGAATATGCTGGCGAATAAAGTGACAATCAATCTCAATGTGTTTAGTTCGTTCATGAAAAACGTCATTGTGACTGATTTGAATGGCACTGCGGTTGTCACAATAAAGAGTAGTAGCAGAGTCTTGAGGAGCACCTAATTCATCGAGGAGGCGTCGAAGCCATATTAGTTTTTGTGAAGTATCAGCAAGAGCGCGGTATTCAGCCTCAGTGCTTGATCGAGAAACAACAGACTGTTTCTTACTACGCCAAGTAAGAAGGGAGTCCCCGAGGAAGAAACAGTAACCAGTAATAGATCGACGATCCGTAGGGTCACCGGCCCAGTCTGCATCAGAGTAAGCCCTTAATACAAGAGATGACTTTGAGGAGTAGTGAAGCCCATGAAAAACTGTCCCTTTGAGATAACGAAGAATCCGAATAACAGCATCAAAATGAGTAGAGCGATGAGCAGCCATAAACTGACTGACAACATGGACAGCATAAGCAATATCCGGGCGAGTAACAGTAAGATAAACCAAACTGCCAACTAACTGTCTGTATAAAGTTCCATCAGAGAGAGGAGTTCCATCAAACGGAGTAAGTCTAACATTGGTGTCCAATGGAGTAGATGCAGTTTTACAGTCAGTGAGACTAGCACGAGCCAGAACGTCAGACGTGTATTTCACCTGAGATAAATAATAACCTGTTGAATCAGAAAGAACTTCCAGCCCTAAGAAGTAGTTGAGACGACCAAGATCCTTCATTTCAAAAAACTGACTGAGAGATTGTTTGAGATCTGAGATACCAGAAATATCATCCCTAGTAATTATCATATCATCCACATAGAGGAGAAGAAGAATAGTCCCAGAATCTGTCTTTCGAATAAAAAGGCATGAGTCTGACGAACTGGATGAATAACCAAGCTTTGTGATGGTAGAGCTAAATTTTGCGAACCAAGCTCGGGGAGCTTGCTTGAGTCCATATAGGGCACGGCGAAGTTTGCAGACTTGAGTGGACTGGTGTGAATAACCGGGAGGTGGTTTCATATATACTTCTTCTGTGAGGTCCCCATTAAGAAAGGCATTTTTAACATCCATCTGAAAAAGATCCCATTTGCGAACGGCAGCAATAACAATAAGACTGCGAACAGACGTCATTCGAGCCACAGGAGCAAAAGTTTCTTCATAGTCTATACCATACTCCTGATTGAACCCCTTGGCTACGAGACGAGCTTTGTATCGGTCAATCAAACCATCAGATCGTGTCTTGATTTTATACACCTATTTACACCCAACTGCAGATTTTCCAGGAGGAAGAGTCACAAGATCCCATGTATGCGCTTTATCTAAAGCTTATAATTCTTCTGTCATAGCTTGCTGCCAAAGTGGATTAGTACTAGCTTCCTTATAGGATGTA
The DNA here is from genome assembly GCA_021464415.1 of Lonicera japonica. NCBI lineage: Eukaryota > Viridiplantae > Streptophyta > Magnoliopsida > Dipsacales > Caprifoliaceae > Lonicera > Lonicera japonica. The sequence goes on along the minus strand of CM038467.1, from coordinate 12,555,580 downwards.
GGTTCATAGTGAGATATCATAGTAGAATAACAATGGTAATCACGAAGGTGATGAGGGAGCTCTCTTACCCGAGTGGACTGTCGTTGTGGTGGAGGTATGACAGGATCAGCAGGCGAGACATCATCATTAGGAGGTGCCGTATGTTGAAGCTCGTTGGAAGAAATGACGTCAGGTGAGGATGGTTCAGGAGGTGTTGGACTGGGAGGTTGAGGTGGTGATGGCGTGGCTTCTGGTTCAGGTTCTGGTGGAAATGTGACAACTGGAGCCTCAAGTTCAGGGGTGAAAAGGTCAAGAGATGAATGAGTAAAGAACGGAAGTGGTGATTCTTCAAGGACATAAAATTTGGATAGAGAGGAGAACATTTTATGTTCCCAAAAGACAACATGACGAGAAATCCGTAAGCGTTTGGAAATAGGATCCCAACATCGATAACCTTTATGTTCTATCCCATACCCCAAGAAGCAACAAAGACGAGCACGTGGTTCCAATTTAGAATGTTCATGAGGCTGGAGTAACACAAAACAAGCACAACCGAAGACTCGTAAGAAATTGTAATCAGGAGAGGTACCATGAAGTCTCTCATATGGAGATTGATGCTGAAGAAAGGGAATAGGGATACGATTGATAGTGTAAATAGCAGTAAGTGCTGCTTCCCCCCAAAATCTTTCAGGACAACTACTAGCGATAAGAATTGTGCGAACAGTATCAAGAATATGTCTGTGCTTGCGTTCAGCACGACCATTTTGCTGAGATGTACTGGGACAAGAATATTGAGAAACAGTGCCTTGTTCACGGAGAAATTTAAGAAATGAGGTTCCCTTGTATTCCATGGCATTATCAGCTCGAAAAATTTTTATTGGACGAGAAAACTGAGTTTGAATCATGCGAGCAAAATTAATATAGATTTGGGGTAATTCTGAACGAGTTTTCATAAGATAGATCCAAGTAAAACGACTATAATCATCCAAAAAGATAACAAAATATTTTGAACCCCCCATGGTAGAATGTGGAGAGGGTCCCCAAACATCAGAGTGAATAAGATCAAATGGTGCTGAAGAAATAGAATCATTTTTATTAAAACATAATGCCGGTTGTTTTCCAAGTTGACAAGATAAACAAGACAATTTCTCAGACTTTATTGACCCTAACTGACCAGATGACGCAATAGAACGAAGACGGTCAAAAAACACATGTCCTAAACGGGAATGCCACAACTCAAATGAAGAAATAGTTTGTGGGGATGCCACAGGTGGTGTGGATGCAACAATAGGAGTGGGTGAGGTACGGAGGTGTATGAGCTCGAACATGCGGCCAACCTTACGGCCTATCCCAATAATTTGTCCCGTCTGAGGATCCTGCACATGACAACCAGAAGAGGAAAATATAACATTCAGCCCAAGATCACATAGTTGACTAACATAAATAAGGTTGATAGTCAATTTGGGAATATGAAATGTAGCAGGTAAAGATAGGCTAGGAGTAGTAACCGTTCCAACATGACTAACAGATAATTGAGAGCCATCAGCAGTTTTAATGGTGGGTGTATGAGAATTATGACTTTTAGAGGTGAAAATAGTAGGATCAGAAGTCATATGATTGCAGCAGCCAGAATCAAATAACCAAGATGTACCTGTGGTGGTGGCCATAGCAGAACCAGAAGAGGATGTAACCTGTTTCAGAAGAGCTGTGATGTCAGCTAGAGTCACTGGTGCAGTAGAAATGTCTGCTTCAGAAGAATCAGTGGTGGCAGCGGTGATGGTGCCAGAGGATGATCTAGAGGAGGATCTCCTGGATGGGTTCTTGTGACAATCGGCTTGAAAGTGACCTGGTCCCACCTTTTTGCAAAAGAAACACGTTCTAATTGGACACTTTAGTAGCATATGGGTGGTGGCATGACAGTACGAACATTCTCGAGAAATCAGACGCGAAAACTCGTACTTTTCCATTGAAAAACGTGTAAGATAACACAATATCTGTAAAAACTAATCTGATTCCGAGATATCTGAGGCCAGAAACGGATCCGGAGCGGTTGATTTAGTGGGGAACCGGTTTTAGAGTGAAACAAACCGGGTTAAATATAGGTGAACCGGTCAAGGGAGTAAGAATTGGTTCAGAAAAAAAAAACCGGTTTTTTTTTATTTTTTTTTTTTGGGCAGTGGCGCGTGGCTGTGTTCTAGCGGCGCGTGGAGGCGCGTTCCAACTCCGATTAGGGTGATTTCGACGGAGTTTGGTTCGTATTGAAGAGACGAAGGTTTTGATATATTATATGGTGGTTTAGGGTTATGTATCGATGTGGCGATTGATCAAGAAAGGAGGGTGCGCGCGAAATCTGGGCTGCGCGACTGGGGGATATTGCAGAGGCGCGTGAGAGCGCGTGTGATGTCTGAAAGGGGTGTTTTCAACGGGGTTTGGTTCGTATTGAAAAGACGAAGCTTTTGGTATATGTGTTGGGTTAATCGAGGTTCTGTAGAGCTTCGAACAGTGGATCGACAGTTGGATAAAGTTAGGGTTTTTGATTGGTTGGTTGCTTGGGTTGATGATGCTAGGGTTTTTGATTTGGATTTGATTGAAGATTAGATGAGAGATTGGTTCTAGAGGAGGATGAACCCCTCTGATACCATGTAACGAAATAGAAACAAAAGAGAGATTGAAGAAGGAGAATGAAAGAATTGTATTACTTTCTTGATAATTGAATGTACAATAGAGTAGGAATATATATACTAGAAATAAAACCCTAATCTAGGATACAATTAGGAAAGTATAATGGGAACACAATCAATACAATTAATACAATATAGAAAGTATAATAGAAATAGGAAACGTAATATATATTATATTCTAACAATATTGATTGAACGTCCATATAGGCACTTCGATTGTTCTGACCCTGCAAACGTACTCGGCTAGGATGTCGTTACTCAATTGGTCACTAGCGATCTCATCCAATTCTTGCAAATCCTTATTTCTTATTTGGTCCTAATCCATAGATTTTGGGCTTACTCCTAAGTATCCGGCCCAACTGGAGCTTCCTATTTTATAGCTCCCACACTATCCGATTGATCAAATAAAATTTTTAATTTAAAATAAGTGTAGGTTTAATTCACGTTTGTTGAAAGAAGTGACTCATAGTGAAGTCGGCAACTCGAATAGAATTGAAGATGTCTTCTTATGCTAGTAAGAAAAACAATTAGGGTGTGTTTGATTGGTAACATTTTCCATGGAAAATGAGTATTTTCCACTTGATTTGACAACTTAAGGTGTTTGATTGCATTTTTTTCTAGGCAATTCAATTCCCACTTTTGCCTCACACATTTGCATTTTCAAGGCAATTGAGGAAAATGTTTTCTTTGGGGGGGGAGGTGGTTTTTGTTTTCCATGCTTGGGCACGGTTCACGAGACAAGGTTTTTACCATTTTCTACATTAAAAATGCCATAACTTAAAATATAAAATTCAAAATAATATAAAAATTTAATATTTAAAATCTATTAATCAAGATCAATTAAACAAGATCCGTCATGACTATATAATTATGTAAAAAAATACCAATAATTTTTTCTACATTAAAAATGCCATGATACAACAAATATTTTCCGGGTAGAAAACTAAGGCAATCAAACACACTGCACTACATTTTCCATGCAACTCAATTCTAGGCAATTCAATTACCCGTAACTTATTTTCTTTCCATGCAAGTTCCATGCTTGCAATCAAACGCACCCTTAATTCTTTTTCGCTCTTTTTAAAAAATACCAATTAAAGATGTTTGCTTCGGACAAGCTTTTTTCTTCTAAATGTCTTTTAACTCAGACATAGAAACTGCATATATATATATATATAGCATGCAGCGTTTGCATAGGAAAATTGAAATGTTGCACTGAAAATATTGAAATACAGAAAATTCTAACCATCTTAGACAATCTTTGGGCTAATATATAAGAGTCTCGGTTATAATATTGAAAAGATAGACAAAGCAAATTGTCGAATACCACACATGAAAAATAATTTTATTGAATTATTGGGCCAAAAAAAAAAACAAGTAAGGAGAAACACTAAGGTGTTGTTTGACTATGGTTTAAAAAACATTTTAGGTGCGTTTTTTTTTTTTTTTTAAATTGTGTTTGGTTCACCGATTTTTTAGACAACATTCAAGTGAAAATAATCATTTTTCGTTTATTTTTTCTTTTATATTTTAGAAAAGTTTAAGAAATGAATAAAAAAACGAAGATTACATGTTTCGTAAAATTTTAAAAATAGTAATCTTCGTTTTTTACGAGATGTCTCAATTCTTATTCATTTCTAAAATATAAAATTTAATTCAATTTTAAAAATCAACATTTAAGATTACATGTCTCAATTCTTTTATATTTTAGAAAAGTTTAACGAAGATTACAAAATATGACATTCGGTTAGAACATCAATTACGAGATGTTCCAATTTTATCCTTATTATTATTATTCTTTTACAAAAAAAATATATTATATATAATTAGGATTTGAAATCATGACACTAATCATTGAATCAATACAATGTTTATGTTTAAAAATCAACGCTTACAAAGATACATTAGGTGTGGGACATGTCTAAAAAAAGTAACTATATTAGGCTAGGAGCTAGAGGGAGTAGCAAAAACAAAAAATGAGAAAATTGAAATCTTATCTCACAAACCGTGGGTTGAAGACGAAAAACAAAGAAATGCTACTGCATCAGCAGCTTATTATTATGATTATGATTATGATTATGATTATGATTATTCAGTGGGCTATCGCCATTAGTAGACCACCTCAGTCCATATTGAGACGTAAATGTCCATTTAGAGATAGAGAAAAAGGACAAACCGACCCTCCCCACCACCCACTCCAGTTACGACTCCCACGTGCCTATGTCCATTACTCTCAACAATGAACACCCCCAAACCCACCACTCCGCCACGTGGAGTCATCATCCAGCTTTCGAATTGTCACCTCCATAGTGGTCCCACCCCCCAACCCACTAATAACACACCCCCCCTTCCTTCCTTCCTTCCTCATCGTCCTTAGAGAAACGCCTACACCAGACTACCATAGTACACTCGATATTTATCTCTTCTTCTTCTTCTTCTTCTTCTTCGCACTTCAACTAATGTCTTTGTCCATTGTATCAGTCAAAACTCAGACCTTTGATTGAACCCAGTGTTTTTAGAAGCTCGATCCATCAGTTTTAAATTAATATCGTCATTTTTCATTTAAAATATTTCAAGCCTATCATTTATCGACAAGGCGTGACCAAATTATATATATTTATTTATAATATACAATAATCTAATGCACCATAAACCATTTAAGTGTGAAGCAATTTCCCAATGACGATCACACCATCCAGATTCTAAATCTGCAAATTAAAATGTGTTTAAACATTTTCATTACCACATGACATGCTGCAAATAATAAGATATATAGTTAAACATTCCACCAACAGATAACATAAAATACACGAGTAATGTACCATAATTAAAACCAAACATCTCCAAAAATAAAACAAGATCGATATATATATATATAAAAACACTCTATATATATCAACTCCTCTATTAAAGTTTTTTTAAAACCCCAAAATTACAATTATAAAACAAAGCTTAAACCTATTCAAACGGGGAAAAAAAAGTTAGTTTAGATGAATATTAAAACATCATAATAGCCAAAACAACTTCCAAAATCACCCAAAAAACAAAAGAGAGATAAAGAGGAAACCAAATATACATAGCAGACAAGTCATTCATATGCAAATTTGTCTTGGTATTTTTTCTTTTCTGCCAATCAGTTGATAATTCAGAGGTTAAGGCAGATAATTAAGATGATGATCGTTATCTGTCCACTGAGTTTGACTCCAGTACGACTGATCAACGGTCCCGGTTAGATCAAACAGTCCTTGATCAATCCCAGCTTGCCAATCAACTGGTGCGAGTCCACCATTGCTTGTTCTGTTCTGCGAACCCGAAAACTCAATCTCAGCCGGCTGATCCACAAATCCAACAGCAATTTCATTTATCCCGACATCATTACCTATGGTTGTACACGTCATCTTCTCCTCTTCATTCCACTGCTGCTTCAAACTCTGATTCTCTACAACCTGCCCTTCGTTCAACTGGTATGACGAAATGTCGCCGATGTTAAACCCTAGCACCGACGGCTCGGCTGATGACGTCATCATACTCGTGAAGCTGCCGATCTCCGGGAAGATCCCGCCGTCCGATGGCTGATCGATCAACGGCGGATCAAAGCTAGGGTTCGTAATTGTGGATTGAGGAACACTGAAAAGCTGCCTAGAATCCGGATAATTGACTAGTGTAGACGCGGAGGTGGAAGAGCTGCCGGAAACCACCTCAGTCGTGGCAGTGGTGGTCGTTGCGGTGAGGCTGGAGCTCTCGCTGCTAGAGTGAGAGTTGGATTTACGTGAAGTGTCTGTGGAAGGCTTCGGTTTGGATCGCTTTGTTTTCCGACAGCCTCCGCCAACGGGGACGTTGCGGAGGACACCGCCTTTGGTCCAGTACCTCCGGCAGCTCTTGCAGAAGTGGCGAGGCTGAGAGAGGTTGTAGTTGTTGTAGTAGCAGAATTTTGTGTTGAGGGAATCGCAGCGTGGACACTTCAATGCTTGGTGGTTCGGATGGTTAAGTGGCCTCAGCCTTCGGTCACCTCCGCTACCTAAAAACCGGCCACCTCCACCGCCTCCAATTGCATGAATATCTTGCATTTCAAACTAGCTAGGTTATAATTTGAATTTCGAACACAACAAATCGCTAAAAAAATTGCTAGATTTCAGCAAAAATGCAATTATCAATCGTGAAATCTACACCGACTTTTGCGCTGAGAATTCACATTTGCTGACTCTGATCTTTCTCTCTCTTTCTCTCTGCAGGAGCTTCGTAAAACTCTGACAAAAATCCCCTTTCATACCTTCCAAACTACTACTGTATCTGTATTTTTATTATGAGCATGAATGCGACTCAAATTTACATAATTACCCATATCACAGTCATAAATTACAACCGTGACCACGTGGTACTCTAAAGTACCAAAACAGCCCTACTTATTATAATATAGGCAACTCTGTTGTGAGTTAACATGCACGTGAGAATAGGTAAATTTAACATTTCCGAGGTGAGTCATTCCCTCGGTTGAATCGGCCTATGCTCCCGTATTAAGGTAAAGGGCGGCAAAATAAACACTCTTAAAATATAGTCTACCGTTTATATAGGATAGTGTTGTTAGCACTCTACAAATTTTTTGTTAATACTTTCACTTTTATTAACACTCTTATTTTTTATATTTTTATTTTAATAATACTCTCATGTTATACCTATCACTCCCACCACTACCACTTATTTTTAGGAATTAATCTCATACTTAATTAATTAATAACATGATTAAATAATTAACTACATAATAACATAAAACAAATGACCCCAAACTAATCCCAAAATTTCTCCACCATCTCTACCATCTTCTCAAACAAGCAAAATTACCATCTCTACCATCTTCTCTATCTACCAACAAATTTTGGTAGCACCAAAACAACAAATAAAACCTCCATTAATGCAAAACTCTAAGTTTTGGAAGAATGGTATAAACAAAACAAAACAAAACCTCCATTGATGCAAAACTCAAAATTTGAAAATAAAAGTAGGAAAAAGAGAAACTTTGTAATAAAGGAAGGAAAACAAGCAAGAAAGAGTTAATAAAAGAGAGATATACATGTTTTTATTTTGTTTTTTTCTTTATATGATTTTTATAGCATACATATCAAATATATAAAAAATAAATAAAATTTTCTATTTAAAACACAAAGAGGGCTTACTCGGTTCTCCGTAACCGAGTTGCAGGCTTGTACACTCGGCTGCTTTCAACCGAGTATGAAATCCCATAAAATATCATGCTCTCGGGACCTTTATTCGGTTGAAAGCAGCCGAGTGTTGTTATATTATGTTCGATTGTGAGCAACCGAGTGACATTAATCACACTCGGTTGCATTCAACCGAATTAAGGTCCCGAGAGCATTACATTTTATGGAATTTCATACTCAGTTGAAAGTAACCGAGTGTACAAGCCTGCAACTCAGTTACGGAGAACCGAGTAAACCTTCTTCGTGTTTCCTTTCATTAACTTTTTCTTATTTGTTTTCCTTTCCTTATTTTAAAGTTTCTCTCTTTTTTCTACCATTATTCTTAACTTTTTAGTTTTACATCAATGGAGGTTTTGTTTATACCATTCTCCTCAAATTTAGAGTTTTGCATTAATGGAGGTTTTGTTTGTTGGTTTTCTTATCTTGTTTTAAAGTTTTCTTTTTTCCTTCCATTCTTCTCAAGCTTACCCTTTTACATCAATGGTGGAGATCAAAGTTTTGTTGCCTATTTTGATAAAAAAGAGAAATTTTGGAGGAAAATTTAATTTGGGGATAAATGTTTGATTAACTTTGGAGGGAGATTCATTAACTTTTGTTTTAAATTAAAACAAGTGGGTGAAAAATTAGTTTATGTTTAATTAACTTTTTTACTAGATTAAATGAAGTGGGGTGGAAATAACAATTTACCTTTTTTGTGAGAGTGTTACCAATGGATATTGGGGGTGCCAACATCACCATCCTTTATATATATTATTTTTTAAATATATGCGATGCTATTTATATTTTTTTTATAAATATTTTTCTTATTATAAACACTTTTTTATATTAAATTTATTATCACTAATATGTTTTAAGGTCCGTTTAATTAAAAATAAGCAAACTTATATAAATTTGCTTCAAATGGAAAATGTGTGTTAGTAAACACTTGCTTAACATCAAATAATAAAAAAAGTGTTTGTGACACATTTAAATAGTAAATACTGCCCGTAAATATGATATATAATTATTATAATATATATAGACGAATATTATAAGGAATATAAACAACTCAAAAAATTATCATGGTTCAAAAATTTTAAGTATATTAATTTTAAATACAAAAGTAAAATTTAGTAAAACTTATATATTTAAAATTCACTCATCACGTGAGCTCAATAAAATAAGATATATCATGTCAATAAAGTTATGTTTAAAACTAAGATTTATGAAAAACTATTATAACTAATTTTTTTCTTCATTTAACTTGCATTTACATGTTTGACTACAAACCCAATTACAGCCAAATTTTTTTGTTAGTTTAAAAAATTTAAAAATAAAAAAAGTTGTTTAATATTTTAGAAACTTAAATAGTTTTAAAAAAAACATATTACTTTTTCGTATGATGTTACTTAGAATGGTATTATATTTTTAGGATTCTGCTATTGACACACACCAATTTATTCTGTAATACCCCATTAAAAATAACGTTAATTATTCTATTGACACACACCACTCTTTTTATTTTTAATTAATGATTAAAGCATTAAACACTCCCTTAAACATCATCATCATCATCATCATCATCACCACCACCACCATTGTCGCCACCACCTCCACCATTTTTGCTACCACCACCATCCAAATCATCATTCGTCTCCAAAAGAAGTAAGATATTTTTATTTTTATTGTTCCTTTACGTTTTCTTTCATTTATAAATCATTTGATATAAACAAATGCAAAAAAAATTAAAAAACATAAACAAAATACGAAAAATGTTTACTCGGTACCTAGAAACCGAGTGTTATTCATCATACTCGGCCAAATAGAACCGAGTAAAGTACAACTTACTCGGTCCTAAGGAACTGAGTTAGGGTTTGGGTCATTTTTTCAATTCCACTCGGTTCCTTAGGACCGAGTGGCTTGTGCTTTACTCGGTTCATTTCGGTCGAGTATGATGAACAACACTTAGTTCTTAGGAACCAAGTAAACTTTCATCTATGGTAGAACTTTCTTTTGATGTGGTGTGTGTACCGGTGAACTTTTTTTAACCAATAACAAGAAAGTTGAAAAAAAGAGTGGAACAATTAGATTATCATGGAAAAAGTTAAAAGAAGAATATTGAAAATGAGATTTGTGGGGTGAGTGGTGTGATTTTTTTTTTAATTGTAAAGAGTGAGAGTGGAATACTTAATTCCAACCGGAACTTCTGAAAAATGCTTAATGGCAATGTGTTGATTTGTGGAAGAAGAATATTGAAGATGGGAAAAATTTTAATGGTAAAGATAATGGAGTGGTGAGAGTGGAGTGTTTTTTAGACTAATGTTAATTAATCCTAAAATTAAATATAAAGTGTTGGGATATTAAGAAGAGTGAAAGTGTAACTATAAAGTGTTAAAGAGTTAAATGATGTGTGTAAATAGTAATCTCATATTTTTATACTTTTGGAAATATGTAATACTGTCATACTAATAATTTTGCATTTTATTGATAACAAGGACAAGTAACTCTTTTTGTAAATCGCATTTAAATTTTTATATATACCATTGAATGATCAAGGATGGTAAAAGAATATAATCCAACCCTAATGAGACAGTAAAACAAATTAAATTTAAGCGTAAAATCTACCTCAATCAGACCAAATACTCATGAAGCACCTTCGGTTCGACCGAACTATCTCTATGATAAATAATTTTTGTAAGTTTGTCTATTACTATCTTAAAAATAATAATATGTAATTTATGATTTTATAATTTTATTAATTATTCAATAAATTTATAATTCTTTAAATATTTTTAAATTATTAATATTTTTTATACCATCGTGCACACAGGGAATAGTTAATATTATATACATATATATATGGAAACTGCACTATCATCCGATATTTATTGGGCCGTACGGTTCCGTGGACGAGGAATGGCCGTTCGTTAGTGACATGTGTACGGCTGGGAGGATTGTGGTATTGCTGTCCACAAATAAGGTTTTGTCGTCTTGTCGGCATCATTATCTCTAATGCGCTAACGTCGTGTCAGTTATAACTGGCCCATGGGCTGCCACGTTGCGTCAATTCATTGGTGGGGTTGGCAGTTGATTTTGTTAATAGAGAGGTTGATGGCGGTTACTGTGGTATGAAACCTGACCTGTGAATAGTAAAACTGTTGCTTGTTGTGTATGTTTGTGAACAGGGGGTTATTAATGCTGTGGTGAAAGGACGAGAATGATAATAATATCAAAATTTAGAAAGCGAAACACGTGTTTAATCTTAAGTTTTAAATTAACGTATTTTCATAATTTGATTTTATATAAAATTTATATAACATATTTCGTTTCCAACTATCTTTTAAATTTGTATTTTATTTAAGACAAATATGTAAAATACACTTTTAATTTCTTTTGTCTTTTAAAATGTGTTTAATATAAAATATATATTTTAACAAAAATTACATATTTAAAATTTACTAAACAAAATTTATAAAATACGATTCATTATTATGATAAGATTATGTATAAGAAAAAAATATTAAATTGCATGAATTGATATTTAACATGTATTATTATCTTATTGTTTATTTTAAATTTTACACAAGAGTTTGCAAAACTAACATTAAAGTACAATTTTTTCATACTTTAAACTTTGTACAGAAGTAAGTTGACATATCCAATTTATATCTTAATATTTATTCAACAATTTAAGATACTTTAAGGTCTGGTTTGATTCGGGTATTAAAAAGTGGGATGAGATTATTAATACTATTTTTTTTATAATACATTGTTTAGTTCGCACAAATGTGCTGGGATTACTAATGCCGCGACTAACTTAATACCACTTTTTGTAGTATAATTTAATACTAGGAGGTGGGGGTATTGTTTATCCGGGATTAAGAAAAATGAACCAAATATTTTCAAAAATGCCATTACTACTACTACTACTATTATTTAATAATAATAATAATCAATTTTTTGGTTATTCCAAAGTATAATCCTATATACGAGTTACAGAACCAAACATGGTATTAACATCAGTATAGAATATCCCAGTATTAATATTGAATGAATCAAACAGGGTATTGGTATTAAATTAATAACATGATTAATACTCCAATACTATTAATACTGGTATTATTAATCCCACTAACTCTAATACATGAATCAAACGAGGCCTAAGTGTATATGTTTAGTCTAGGTGCTATTAAACTTTGGTCATTATTAATAATATATATTTAGATTTTGGCCCTCTTTTAAATTTAAATTAGATTTTGGCCATTGATTTGGACAAACCATTAAGGTTCCATTTACTAGGTGACTTTCATGTGTCCCAAATAATTGGCATACGCCCAAAATACCCTGTTTGATACTTAACCCACAAAACCCTCAGCTAATCACACAAATCGTCAACAAATGTGTAGAAATACCATAGCTGATAAAGCAAAAGCCTAGGTTACAATTGACTATTTGAAACACAAAATTAAAGAAAATGAATCCATAATTAACAACATTGACATGATTTTGAGTTATTAGCAAGAATTATAGCCTTAAATCACTAACAACTTCAAATTTCAGCCAATTGAATCCACATAAAGCAAGTAAGTGCAATTTATGTTACCATAGTGTTTTAAATTGAATTAATATAAGTGGATCGTATGTTTTACCCCCAATTGTAATTGATTATTCATAACATGTTTGTAAATCATCATCTTATTGGCAATTATATGAAGTTATATGAGTTATTTGGGAGTGAAGATTTTTTTTTCTTACTTTTTTTGTCAGTTCCCATGGATAAAAATAAGGAATTCATTTAAATGGGTGCTGCTTGAGCTTAAACTTTTACAATGTATGGAATTTTACAATATTGTTTTAAATATGTGTATTTGCCCAGTCTCATTTTTTTCCCGTTAGTGTTTTACAAATATTAGAATGCACACGGCATCTTATATTTGTAGTTGTGGATAAATGATTGAACCACAAAAATGGAATGAAAGCTACAATGAAAATTATATATTATCTCCAGTGCTCATTGCCTAAAGTTTATTCAAAAAAGAAAAGGCATGCAATAAAATAGATAAACAACCGTAAAAGTCCAATGAAAAAGCTCACAGGACTTGAATAATTATAAACCATTGTTATAATCACATTCATACTAGTTAATTTTCATATCAATAAGGAACAAGTTGACCGTTAACTATATATGGCTTAACGTGGGATATCAAAGTGATAGTCAACGGCGCTTTCGAATGCCCATGAAGTTCAATTCACAAGGATTGCATTACTTTTTAGTAACACTACATTACCTTGTTTACTTGTCTTTATTGGTTGTCCGCATTTCGTAATTCTTATTTCGAGAGCATTGCTGAATATAATTATTCATGCATTTTTTCTTGCAAACTTGGGTTTTAGAAAGGGATTAAGTCTAAAGTGATGGTTGACTTTCTTTCCTTCTTAATTATCATTTACTTATTTCCTTTTATCTTGTGATTGAGAGGCTGGACGCTGGTTTTTATCTTTTCTTTTTTCGTTGGGTTAGTGAGTTTTCAGTTTTATTAAGCATTTTATGCCATGTAATTTCTTGCATTTTGTGGTAGTTAAGAAAATTAAGCATTTAAGTCACATTAGCAAATAAAAACTATTTTGTGTGAAGTTTAATAAAAGTCTTGCATGTGTTTCTCGCTTTTATATCATCCCTGAGTCATTTGTCTGCTTTTATGACAAGCGATCTCTCGTTGTTTGTCTTATTTGTTATAACAAAACAACAATGGTTTACTTAACTTTTAGTTAATATTTTTTTATTCCATTTTATCTGTTCTAAGGTTTTTGGTTGCATTGAGAATAGTCGTAGTTATCAATAATGTTACTAATGCGTTTAAAGGTATCACCTAATTGTTATGAATATGACCCTTCTATATGGTAGTTCTCTTAATATACTTACAGAGTGCCTATTTATTCATTTTTTTCCCATCTATCTTTTTGTACATATTTGGATACATTTAAATGCAACAATTGTGCATATGCCATTTTTTTTTTAAAGTTATGTTATATATGGCATCTTATGTAGTTAAGTAGCAAGTAATGCTTTTTTGGATCTAATGTTATGAAACTATCAAGTATGGATATTTAAGTACAAATTATGTTATTAAAGATTGATAGTTTCATTGAATTAACATTGCATGCAATTCATTAATTGTATTATCGTCTTATTTGAGCTTTAGCCATTGTTAATATATTAATATTAGATTTTAGCCACATGGGCAAAGTTGGCAAAAAAATACCCTACATAACGACTGTGAAAATCCCAACGAAACCCTATCACCTCGATTCGGGGCGCGTGCACGTAGCGCGTTGTTTTTAATGATCAGAATCGCTTGTACATTTTGTGAGTTGGTTTTGCTAAGAAAAATTATTTTAACTATATATATTCCTTTTTTATTATTATTATTTAATAGTAATTTCTTTCAAAATTGTAAGTGTCAAAAATATATAGTGAGAAAACAAGTATAGGACATTAATGATACTTGACAATATTATAATAAATTAATTAAGATAGTATGACATGTAAATTGCGGATAATTAAAGGAATTGCACTAATCAAAAGCATATTAACTTGGCATCGGCCAATAAAGGCTAAATACCCAGGATATTAGAAAATGGAATTTATTGAAAAAGTTTTCTACAAAAAGATTAGGGAATAATATTTTTGTAAATTAAGGGCTTACTTTTGACTAAACACTAGAAGGAGTGCAATGTTAACTTTGCAATAAATTTTTGAATTGTAATATTTTATGGTGTCGTGCAAAATTAAGTTTGCATTGAATGTTTTTTAATATTGTATGGTATCGTGCAAAATTACTTTTGACTAAACTTTAGAAGGAGTGCATTGTTTAATTGACTTAAATTTAGAGTTATTTTAATAAGTTACAAATTTAAACCATTTAATAATAAAACACGTATGTTAGTGTTTTTAGATATGCAAAGTTAAGTTTGTACTCCTTTTTTTCTAATACATTATTATGTATTGGTAGTTATTTAACGTTGCTCTAGAGTTACCCAAGTCATACATAAATATATATTAGTTAAAAAATATAAACACATCATGTGAAATAAAATTGCATTTAATTTTTTGAATTGCAAAGTTAAGTTCGTACAAAATACAAATTTTGATCAAAGCTTTTATTTTAAAACACAACCGATAAACAAGCCTTTATTTGTGATTTTTTTAAAAAAATAAAAAACATGCCCTTATTTCAAAAGAAATTATTCCCTCGAGTTAATCACTACATTAGGTAGATCATCTTCACAAATTTTAGATGACTATCTTACCCACTTTTAGATCGAAATTTTTGATGAAATTTTATGAAAATAATATTATAGAGATCATCTCTACTAAGTTTTAAGAAAAAAATTCATGCGTCTAATGGGGAGGAGCTAAGTCCCTTACGTTTTGGGTCCCGTGGTTCGTTATGGAACCGTGATTTGTATCCCTTACTAGCACGAGAGAATCTTATTTTTCTTGAATACTTTACAAGCTCATAAGAGGTGATCCATTATAAACCAATCAAACTTTCCACAAAGCTCTCATGTGAGACTTACCTTTTTCTATTCAATTTTTTTTCATCTTTAGTAACTTACGTTGGGTGATAATTTCTCAATTACAACACAATTATAAATTATTTTGAGCAAACAAAAATATGAATTTGATGTTCTCGTGGAGCAAAACACGAATCTATAATAACATTTCACAAATGAATCAAAATAGCTCGAAAATGGTATTTTTCTACCCATTTTTCCAACAAATCCTTTCTTAGGTCTACTTTTTGATATTAGGTATAATTTTATTTCTTGATAACTTACATAAATTATTAATATTATTATGTTTACGTTGTAGTATTATAATTTATCATAATTGTTCACACTCTATGTTTGCGTTGTACTATTGTAATTTTCTCATAATTGTTCACATTTGATATTTGAGTTGTATATAGTGTTATTATTATTATTATGATGTTTGCATTAAAATTTTATAATTTTATATATATATTTTTTGCATTTTAAATTTTGCCTCTCCTTAATCGGATTCCAAACTCTGCGATTGATTAGCAACTACTTTTGTTAAACCATGTTGACAAGTGCCTAGTCGCGAGTTGCAGTATTTTGGAGGGGTCTCACGCAGTTTTCATAAACAGTCATATTGTCAATGCGAGAAATTATTTTTTTCAAAATGGACTGCAATGCTTGTACAAAGTACAAACTGCCTCGTTCCGTCTTAAATTTCAAATGTACGGGTAACGTGAGAGATATATTTCGTAATTCCTCATTTCCTCTGCCCATTTTTGAGGAAAAAAATATCTTTTAAAAAGCAACTTAAAAGTTTTTAATAGTGGATCTATTCTATATATTAAGAGTCATAAGTGATATTTTTTTTTTTGGTTCGGGGTCATTGTCCCATGGGGTGTCCGGCCAGCTTTTGCGCATCTCGATTAATTCCCGCTCACGCGTAGTACCATTTGCGCTGGTCACAAACAGTGGCGGAGGCAGGAATTATTTTCAGGGGGGGCCAAAAAAAATTTAAGTCAAATCAAATTCAATAATTATGTTTACAAACCAATTTTTTACTAAAATACTTCTTCATTCTGTTTCAATATTTCGAAAAAGTTAGAAATAATATACTAAAATTAATTATATATTTTGAAATATCTTTTGATATATAATTCAAAAAAAAATGAAAACTGTATTTCAAAAAAAAAAGAAAAAAAAAAAGTAGTAAAAAACGGCTGGATCAATTAGAAAAAAAAGTGAAAACTTAATATATTACAAACTTAAACCCTGAACTTGTAATGCTAATTGCACAAAACCCCCGCGCACAAAACACATCCCGCTTAGCATAAATTACATCCCCTGCCCCTAAACTTCTCAACTAATCACACAATGGCCCCTAAACTTCTCAACTAATCACACATAGACTCCTGTACTCTCTAAAAATTTACAAAAAGTCCAGGTGGGGCCATGGCCCCACCTCGACCCCACGTGGCTCCGCCCATAGTCACAAACTAATTTGCTACTTCCGGGAATCGACCTGTGAGCTCCTAGTCGACCCCAGAGCTCGAACTTAGGGTAGTTAGCCACCACTATATATATACCCTAAAATGTTTAAAATAAATTTAGTTAATTTATTTTTAAAAAACAATTGATATGGCAGGACTTGAGATTTAAGCCCGTTACCTTAGGTGAAAATGCAAGGATCTTATGTTAATTATTGGAAAAATAAAATAAAAACAGGTTTGTTATTGAAAACACATTTTTGTTTCGAATTAAGAACAACCGGGTGAGAAAAAAAAAACATGGTTAGCCTGCGGTTTAAATATTTGATACAAAGTTATCTCTTAACATGCACAATAGCAATAGCTAAAATTGACCTTAACTTATTCTATTTCATAATTTTGGACAAAAACACGAACACGCCATTTTTTTTTTTTTATTATTATTATTATTATTATTATTATTATTATTATTATTATATTTGCGATGCTAATAGAAATATACAACGAAAGCCCTATAATCCCACTCGTATTCTTTGTGCCCCAATAAATAGCAATGTCACCGCACTTGTGTTCTTTGTAAATTAAACCTTACATTATTTAGCTTGAGAAAACTGTTGGCCACCAAATTGTTCCAGGTGGCCCTGTTCAACACTCCGAATTAATTTCTTTGATCTATATGTAAACTAGAATTTAGTATCTTATAAATTTTGTCTCTCTCTCTCTCTTATTTTTTTTTTTTTCATTTTAGCGTAGAATGCAGTAATGCACTAATCGATTCAAATTCGCAGCAGAATGCTTTAAACATCTCTCTAATCAAAAAATTTATCCTCATTATTTTTAATACCGTTACTTCTGTACGTACTTCCCGAACTTAATTACAGCATCAACTGTTGGATGAAGTAGTACGTCTGGAACTTGAAAATGCAACAGTAAAAATATGAAAATTAAAAATCGAGATGTCACTTGTTTTCTTCTTCATTTTGTTTCGTCTATTGTGAAAGTACGTGTGTGGAAGGGATGGGGGTGTTTGGGTATATTAGGCAAAAGCTTTATAGATATCTGCGTGTCATCCACTAATCTTTTAATTGGTAGGGCCGTACTATGCTACAGTAATATTTACTTCATCTTGTTTATCTTTTATACAAAATGTAATCAATTTCCTTTTTGTCCATTTCCACGGAAAATTGAATCCCATACCCAAATTAACCTACCCATTCCATAATAATTTGGTAGCTTTTTTGTTTAGGTTTGATAGATTTTCACTACCAATAATAATGAAATAAACCGGCCTATATATATCAACTCTCAAATTCTTCTAGCTAATCTTTAACCTTTCTCTATGGATTGTTTGATCAATTGCAAACTTTATCCTTTAATAGGTAAAGTGATATAATTTATTTGCCTTTCCAATAGACAGTGAATTATATTTTTTTCAAGTACAAGTATAACCAAATTTTATAAATCCTTCTCTCTCTCTATATATATATAGAGAGAGAGAGAAAGGAAATTTATAGTGCGGATCAGTTTGTATACAAAACGGCTTATAACAACCTTTTTTGTCAGTAAAACCTTTTCTCTAATATTTCGTCAACAAAAAAATATCATTAAAAATCAATCCATTTACAAAACCAAACAGCACAAGAAATATACTGAATATATTTGGATGCCATAAATGTAACACATTGAGAGTATGGGGACACAGGTAGCTAGGTAGAATAGTGAAAAACAATCAAGTGCAGTGATGCGAAAGTGGGCTTGACATTATGTTAGCCCCCATTTGGGGGTTTCAAATGTATTTTCCAATAGTCATCTTTAAATCATATATCCATCTATAGTGTCCAAATTGTAAGGTATACTGCTAATATTTGATTTGAAGTGACAATTGAATTAGCAACAATGCATGTAGCTAGATTTCTCCGGTCCAGTCGTACTACTATATATATAGCTACTTGATAGGAACATGTTCACATGCCTCCATCCCCATGGTGGGGGCTCTCAATTAGCCCTTCCGGTACTTGTCCACATCTCTCTCTCCCCTTCTCCTTGTGCTTGTCAAAAGGTGATGAAAGTTATAATTACCAAGAACTCCATCTTCCTAAGTAACTGCAATAGATATATTGATTTTTTTTTACATATTAAGTGGTAATCTATGCAAAAGACAATATTAATTATTAAAATTTTAAATCTTAATCATCTCTTATACATTTTAAAAATTCCAAAATATTTTTCCCTTACTATATATATACTCGCACCCTCTTTCAAAAATGATTAATATATTTTTGTTTAAAAAAAAGAAACGCTCATATACGAGGTAAATGTATTTAAGTGCGAGAAATATTGAGTGGTTAACAAATTATAGGTAAAGCAATGTACATATTTTATATTTTATGTGCAAATTTGTTTATATATATTAACTAGGAGAAATAATCGACGGTGAACAATTAAACTTGTAACTTTTACCGTAAACAACATACATCTTAACTAATTGATCAAAACATTAATGAATTGCCTTAAATGTTTAAACATTGATTAAATATTTCAAATTATGAGATAAAACAATGAACGTGCATTCAACTTACCACGTATTCTAGTTGATATGTAATGATGACAACAGGTGGAGTTTGGCCAAACCCAAACCTGACTCGCTTATAAACTTGCCAAGACCTAGTGCGAGTTTTATTTTTTAAAACCCAAACTCACCCCTTGTGGTGTATGCATAAATCCAAACTCTACCTACCTTTCCTTAATCCACCCCGATCCGTTGTATTTGAAAGTGTAAGATCAATAAAAGTTGTTTACAAATAAACTACGAAATCAAACATAATTTCACAAAGATCATAAGGATTTTTTTGATAAGAGTGATTATCCGAGTTCAATATGTTTTACTAGGGCCCTAGTGGTGTCGTGGTTATAAATAAGAAAATTACAAATATTATTGCTATTGATTTTCAGATGATCCAAAGTGACAAAGTGGGTCTTATTTATAGGTGATAAGCAGTTGTTACAATATGATACAATAGTCCCCTCAAATAAAGAAAAGTGGTGGAAGCGGGTATAAATAGCAATGGGTGGACTATTACTCAATGACCTTGTTTAGATTTTTCTAGTGTTGCCACGTGTCACGTGATCATTCATTGTAAATAATGAACCATTTCTTTTACCATCTAACTTGGTATGTATGTCAGGTATAACAATCCTAATGTTATGGGTAGGCTACTCTATGTGCTTTGATTGGCTGCAATAGGTGCTGTCAGGCCACACGCTATAGGTGTTCGTCCCACATCGTTTGGAAGTGGTGAATTGATATGTTA
Organism: Lonicera japonica; assembly: GCA_021464415.1. Taxonomy (NCBI): domain Eukaryota; kingdom Viridiplantae; phylum Streptophyta; class Magnoliopsida; order Dipsacales; family Caprifoliaceae; genus Lonicera; species Lonicera japonica. The sequence goes on along the minus strand of CM038467.1, from coordinate 12,535,385 downwards.
TATATGTGTGTCCTTCCTAGTAAGAGACTTTTTAGAAAGAAAGTACAATCGTGCAATGTATCACGAGAAATGACAAAATATTATCAAAAGGGAAACTCGGTTAGAACTATGCCAACGAGGCCCTTTAACTAGTTGCAGTAGGTGCTGTGAGGCTACACATTATGGATGACCTTTTAGGAGAAAAGCAATATCGGGTTAGCTTGGACAATCTACCATATTGAGATAAATCAATTTTTTGTCCTTTTTAAAAGGGAAGGACTTAGAACCTTTTTCTTTTTACACAAATAAGAATCAAAAAAAAAAACCCTAATGAATTTGTTAACGAAATGCATCATATATAAGGTAGATTTTATACAATTATTGTAGAAAAAACCCTTTGTACTGTGTACAAAAAATTAATTCTAAAAAAATAAGAAAAAAAGAATAGTCTCATAGAACTTTAAAAAAAACTGTAAATGTGGTAAAAGGTCTTGAGTGACAATATTTTTACCAAGAAAAAATCAACGAATAATATTTTTTAAAAGTAAGGGTCTACATATCATTATCATTCTAAAATAAGGGCTTGTTTATCAATTGTGTTTTAAAATAAGGGTTTTGACTGATTGCAAACTTAACTTTGCAATCAAAAAAAATTAATGTAGATTTGTTTTACATGACGTGTTTAAATTTTTTAACAAGTATATTTTTATGTTTCATTCATAAAACTTTAAAATAATGTCAAATAAATACAAATGCATATTAATGTTTTAGAAAATAAAAAGTGCAAACTTAACTTTGCATAATTCCGAAAAAATTATTATGTACATTTTATTAATAAATAGATTTTGAATATATAATTTGTTAAAATTACTATAAATCACTGTCAATTAAACACTTATTTATAATTATGTACTAAAAAACATGTAGTGCAAACTTTATTTTGTGTGATTCTATAAAAAAATATAATAAATTAACTTTGTACTTCTTTTAAAGTTTGGTCAAATATAAACCTTTAATTTATAAAAATATCATTTTTAAAAATTTTTTTTTTGTGGGGGGGGGGGGGATTATAGACTCCGGCAGGAAAATAGAAATATTGCTTTGTTGGAAAAAAACAGAAAAAATAGAAGGAAGAAGGTACTGAAAGATGCATAAAATTTACTCCAAGTTGATATGAATCTTAAAATGTGATTTATATTCCATCCACAAATCACTTCTACTGGCTAATGCAATTATACATAATCTGCAAGCATCAAACAAAATTTGATGGGACTTTTGTAGCAATATACTATCAAATTACACATCATACAAAACATAATAATGTGTATTTAAATCACCTCGGTGAGAAGAACTCGGGAGGGAAAGGCAAAAGACATATTGTGACAGCGTGTGTTCACCAAAAAACTACTGTGTCATATTATTCAATTACGATACAATTATCGATTGGTAAGTATGACACTCATTTATCAGTATGACACTCATTTATCAAAATAGTGTGGCACTAAAGATCTCAATTCACAAATCTATAACGAGGAGAAGAGAAAGAAGGAGAGGCACTTTTGATCAATAATGATTTCTAATACCGGTATCGTGTCATATTATTCAATTACGATACAATTATCGATTGGTATTGTACTATTACCAGACTTTAATACAATTCAGTAATAATATGATATAATATGATATGAAAATTATGATATAATTTTTCAAAAAAATATTTAATTCAACAGTTATAATGCCACATGTTATCGCATATTCAATTAGTTTGTAAGAAATTAATGATTTATGTAATTGAAGAGAGAGAAATGCACACTTTTATGCAATTTGATTAAATAACTGTTATGTTAAATATTTTTTTCAATTTTTCACCCTTAAATTAATATATATTTATTTAACTATTTGCCTGAATAGGAAACGAATGGAATATGTTTTTATGGAGTTCCTTTCACCGTGTCTCTTAACCAATCTCCATCCCCGAGGATCGCGAAAAGATACGGTGTGGCTCAGTTGTGTGAACGTTAATGGAGGTCACTGTCCAATCTTACGCTCGCCCTTACTGGCCCAGTCGGTTGGATTGGAGACATCTCCTTGAGATAGGGGGCCCACTATCTAAAGCCCACCCATCAAGGTAGTGGTGAGTGGGGGACCCACCTAATTGCTAACCTAATACGCGTAGGCCCACGTAGAGTTCAACTGTTTCACTGAATCCGAATATAATGTCTATTGTTGTGGCCAGTGGGTTGCATAAATTGAACCAACTCCACAGTGGGCTCCACCACATTGATCAACTGATCGTACTTTTTTTATATATATACATATACGTTAGATATTAAATGAAGGGTTGAAAATTTTGGAAGTTCATTTATTTAGACTACACAATTTCAAACTATGTTGTGTACATTGGACGGACTTGGTATTAGTGTAACGTTTGTACTGAACTACTTATTCAACTACATTCGAGAGTATCTTTAATAGTTTTATAATAATTTAAATGTAAATTTTATGTGTTAATTAATTTTTATATAAAATTTAAAATTTTAAAAAAATATGATCTAATAATAATTTTTTAATTTTTTTATAAATTTTAAAATAACTAATAAGATATTAACAAATGTTAAATATTATTTTATATATTTTTATATTTCGTCCTTCAATTTTTTTTTATACAAAATCTTATGTTTATAATGGATCTTAATTTAAACTTCTTGATGATCAAATTTCAAATATATAATTTTTATTAAAATAATAATTTTTATTAAAAGTTATTACATTTTAAAGTTTTAGTGAAAAAATAGAGAAATAGAAAATGAATGTGACAGTGTAAAGTGGGAGTGTATTTTACATAATCAATTTACACCAAACTCATTTGTAAATCACTGTTGGGACTAAATTTTTTTAAAATTTACACAAAACATAAATATAAAAAATTATTTGGAGATGCTATGAGGGCGTGACTTATTTTCTTCGGTGAAAGATCTCACATAAATCTCAATTTTTTAGGTTTGAATTTTAGTAAATGCAAGGTAGTATTTACTTCCCTTCCTTCTATGTAATGGCATATACTTTTATTTTATTATTATTTTATTTTGAACAACATACACTTGAAGGGATTCGAATACGGAATCTTCCACTAAATAAATTGATTCATCACAAGGATTTAAGAAACCACTAGGCTACCCCATTAAATTGTATACACTTTTAAATTGAAACGGAGTAAATCTCACACAAAAATAAATGAAGTAAATAGGTCTAGTTACGTCGGCGGATCTGCTAAGGGAATTGCCCCCCCATTTCTTTTGTTTGAGTATATAAATACGTATGTGAAGATTTTGAAGTTTAAGGTATAATTTGCAATGTAAGAAATAAAGGCAAGACTCTTAATTAATCTCCCCTTCACCCCCTGCATGCTATGTAAGGGTGTTTTTGATTTTAGTTAGAGTAGAAACTAAGGTACCTAAACCTAAACCAAATGTATAAATTCGATTTTGTTTTTTTAAACATTCGAAACTTAAACTCGAACCAAACTTTTCGGGTTCGGTTTTGACATATGTTTTTTTTTCCTAAATCAATTTAACACAACAATGTAATAATAATATCATGATTTTTCATAAATAAGGAACAAACATATAAATACCATGTTTTCTATTTAGTTACTATTTTATTTGTACATTTACAAGAATAAAACACTTTAAATAAAATGACGAATTATCTTGCCATCATGTATGTGACAAAAAAAATCGTAGCAATGTGTAGTTAATTTAATAATAAGGTCACGCGTTAATGGCTTTTTTTGTAAGATGATCACAATATGCAATTAATAAGAAACATATTCTTATAAAAGGCCATCTTTTTTATATTATAATATAATTAATGTATATCCTTAGAGTATATATTAATATTTTTTTATATATAATTTGGTTCGGTTCAGTTTAGTTCGGTTTTGAATTAACTTACTCCAAACTAAATTATTTGGTTTCAGATCAATTTTCTTATTTTCAATTTTTTTTAGGTTCAAAATTTTATAAATTGGTCCAAATCGATTCGGTCGGTTTTTAAATTGCCTTTAATATCCCGTAGCGCTATGTTTCCCTTTTACAACAAATATGAAGCAGATGGTAGATGGTGGAGATACTCCATTCGTTTTTCTTTTTTTTTCTTAAAGGTTTCATACAAAAGCTTCTAACGCCACTGCCATCTCACTCCGCCGTCTCTTTACCCTCTCACTCTCCTTGCATTGCACTCCGCCAGTCCGTCCTTTCCCTCTGAGTTATACTTCTTAATTTGTTCCCCCTTTTTTTTTTTTTTTTATATATTTTGACGTGCTTGATGTTTTAATATCTTTTCTTTGATATGAATTTAATCTATGATAGATATATTCACACTTTTAATAAATTTAGCCCTAAGTCCCATATTATAAATAACCCTAATTAGTTTAAGGACTTGGAATTAATTTTTGTATTTGATTTTGAAACAATGGTAATAGTTAATTTTTTGATAAATAGGAGCTAGGAAGAGAGTTGCAATATTTTCAACAAGAAAAATGATGTCTTGCAATACTTTTAAAATATAAAATCTCATAAAATTTATTATAATTTTGCACTTTAACGTTACGTTACCTTCAGAAAGATCAATATATATATATATATATATATATTATATTTGTGTTAAAATATTACGGTTTTAAAGTTATTTTTTGCAATTATTTAAATATATTGGTTCAAGTTATGACTTGGCCCTGTGCAGGTACATAGGCGGTTTCCAAACAGAGGAAAATGATTGTAATGAGATTATCAATATAAATTACAAAATTATGAACAGATTAAATAGTTATTGTTGAACAGACTACTGTAACGGATTGCCTTGAATTTGTGTGTGTAGGTGAGAATAATATTGACATGAGTTAATGATGTTTTATTTTTGTAATGGTATATCTAACGGTTGATCGTTCTGGATTAAAATTTGGAATATATGATTTGTGCTGCTTTGGTTCGATGATAATATAATTGGACAATATTAGCCTGTGGTCCCCTACACAAGACTGCCATTATATATAACGAGTCAGAGAAGCGACGGCACAGGTCGGACGCGTGCTTTTGGAATTCAATAATTTCATTTGGACACATGCACCCTTAATTACTTATTTTTTTATTTTTTTTTTAATATATATATATATACTATGCAATTGATAAGACTTATCATAGTTGGTGCGGAAGGGAAGGAAAGATCGAAGACTTAAACCTCTGGAAGTTAAAACTAGATGGGTGGTCAAATCGTTCAAATTTGAGATTAATAGATCCATATACGTATGAGCCGAGGAGGTTCAGAATGAGTCATGGTCAAAAAAGAGGGCGAGTAAGACTCTAAGTTCGGCCTCAACGACCATAGCAGCATGGTTTGGTAAATCGAGACAGCATGATATCTAACACCGACCTATTAGGTCGTCAAATATTGAAAGAAATGATCAGCTAAAAGGTAATCGATGTGTTAAAGTCATGATACTAGTTTTTAATTATGTGAACAAAAATAATACTAAAAGAACAAAGACTTAGAACAGTTATTAATTACCAATTGTACAGTCTTAACGTAAGCCTTAATCTTATATTTATAAATAAAAAAATATAAAAGTTAAAAACGTATCATATTCCATTGAGCCTCATCTTCTCTAAAGAGCAACTAGCATTGAACTTCAAGAAGCCACGGTAAACTTTATAAGTTGCTTTCAGCATTATAAAAATACACTCAAAGAGTGAACGTATGCCAGACTTATTATTTAATTTATTGTCCGGGATCATCCTCTAAAATAAAAATCTCTTCTCATTATGGTGGTTTGTTAGCCTACTTGTCATTTTTTACTGTGACTACATTTTCCTCGTGAGGAAACCCCTTTTTTTGGGGCTCACAAAACCCAAAATCTTAATGTTACTAATGACATTATCAAAAAAAAATAGAAACTGTTCATGCTTCAACTTACTATTTGTATATTTTTTACAAATACTTTACGGTTTAGTTTGATTGCATCATAAAGAATAATAAAAAAATTATTAATTTGTGTGAAAAGTTAAAAAATAAGTTGATAAATATATGTGGTGAGATCCTCTTTATCTCACGAAGTATATATTCTTTATCCTTATTTATTTATTTTGGAAAAATTTTCTCACTCATTAGAAAAGTCAAAAAGTAAAATTAACCTCACAATTTGCTTTAACTTATTTTTAATCTTCTCACATAAAGCAATTGTTGTTTATATTATTTTTCAAATTGTTATCAAATGAAGCCTAAGTGAATTTATGTGATGAGCTGTTCAATCAAGTAAATATATATCATTTTTTTTAAAGTGGTGCTATTTCTACCCAAAAAGTACTTGTCCACTCCTATTATTATTCCCAGTAAGGCCATTTTCAATGGTTATTTCTATCTATACAAATTTCGTTGATATAAAAGAAAAATAGAAAGAATTTGTTCTAATGGGTTTTCTATAATCATTTCTATGTGAGGTGGAAGTTGAGTTACATGATAAATTTATATATAAAAATTGCAAATGTGACATGGCACATTCTCATTAGAACATAAGAAACCCACTAATTCTCTCCAATTCCTAAATAAATGCCAAGTAAGATAGAAATGACATTATTGGAGAAACTTAATTTGAGACTTTTTTATCTACACAATTATACTGCCAAATAGATATAGAAATGCATTAAAATCACTATAACACACATGATATAAATGAATTTATAGAAATACCATTGGAGAAGGTCTAAGGATCTTTTTACTCGTTCACTCCCTCTCACTAACACTTTGTGCCAATCCCATTCTAATACATTCATGGAAAATGATAACATGTGCCCTTACGGCACATGTTAAAGTTACTATAAATGGTAATAATCATTAATAATATTAATATTATTATTTCAATCAAAACCCTTCGTCCATCACTCTAACCTAACTCCATCACTGCCAGAGAAGAACTTGCCGTAAAAGAAGAAGAAGACGACAGTGGTGGCAGCAATGGCAAGAGAGATAAATGAGTTGTTGATTAATTAAGTGATTAATTTGGTGGGAGAATAACTTGAGTGGATGAAAATAGGAAATTTAATACATTAGTTAGGTGAAAGCGGTGACGATTATTTTTTGGAGGTGAAAATAACACCGATTTTTTTTTTTATCTAAATATATATAGCATTTTTAGTTTTGTTTGAGAATATATATATATTCATGTTTACGAACTATTTGAAGCGTTGTAAGCTTGAGAAATCCCGGTAAATATTTTGGTAAAAGAAAAACAAATTTGGAAGTGAATATTAACATGTAAAATATATGTTGATGGTGATATGATCTTAATGTTGTGATTGACATATTTGCTTCTTACCATGTTTTAGTCCCACTCTTTTCACATGCAAGTGATGCTTTTGTATTTTTCTTTCTGTTCTCCATCATAATATTTCATTAATTATAAATTAGTTAAAGACAAACAAATTACCCTTCACTATATAAGATCTCCTTTAGTCCTTTTGTCTCGTCCCCTAAAATATACTTTATATAAAATTACAAATGCGCTGCATCAGAATAATGTCAACCTCTAATCAAATTAAGTTGCGATATTAACATAAGTTTGAATTTTAATCACGAGTATCGTAAATTAAACTTAAAACTAATTATGTGTTATGTGGTATATTTAAGAGAATCTAAAGCGCATGTGGTACGACCAAATGGTAGATTTGACATGGTCCGGAAGAAAATAGATACATGTTTCACATGACACAAACACCAATTTACCATTCATGAAAGATGAATACCAAATATTCATATCAAGCTAAAAGTAATAGTTGTTACTCTTCAACCACCAAGTGTGGTTCAATTGTCGCAATACTGAGATTAGCAGTGAATTCGATTGGGAGCTTTCCAAGTCAAATCCCATTGGTTGCAAAAAAATTTAGTGGCCAGTGGCATGCTCTTCTGCAAGCAAATTATGATTAGTCGAAATACGCAAAAACTATTCTGGACACTCTGTGACTTAAATAAAAAAAAAATAATACTTGTTACTCTTCTAATGAGACAAACATATGCTATATATCCATCTCACATAGGTAAGTTAGACAGTCTTAATTAGAATCGTCAAAAGATGGGACGTACATGCAATAGGTAACCGATTGACCCGTACAAATAAATATTGTTAATGATGAGTTTAATTAGTCATTGGCTGCCATTTGAGGCAAAGTTTAGCTATTAATTAACAAGTTGTACTGTGAGACAGTGCATGCATATATGTTTGCAAATGTACCATAAGCAGGAGTAGATCGATGGTCGTTTAATTGCGTTATAATCCCACATTTAATATGCATGGCCGGGTTAATTTCATATATTTATGCTACACATATTTTTCTTGTCAAACTTCTGTGTGAGAAATGGAAATTAAATATGACTAATTAGTAATTTACGAGCACGTATAAATTAATATGGGCACATGCAGTAGGGATGGACATGGACTCTTGAACAACTGAAATTAAAACCATCCCATTAGCTAGATATTTATAAATTAGGAGAGATCGAGCTGGCAATTGGAAAAATGTTAAAAGCTATGGGAGTCCACAGCATGCAACGTACGAAGGCTTAAAATCACTCTGTAGACCACTCAAATTTATGGTATATATGCAACAATATATATATATATATATATATATATATCAAAACAAATGTATTACGATATAAAAGCTTACGTGCCAGTAATTAATTAACATGAATATTGAACTTTTGCAAATAAAAAAGAATAAAATTATTTTTAACTGTGGAACCACTTATCAATTTTAAACGATTTTCTTCTTTAATTAATTAAGTTACTAATATATATGTAAGCCGCACGCGTATTCACTAAAAAACATAGTTAAAACTAAAAATATGAAATACTAATATGTACCTCAATAACAAAGTCCCATCTGACACAACATATACAAAATATGTCAAAGTTAGATTGTCTACTTTTCAATCTCTTCTTCAAGTAAAATTATGTATATAACCATATATATCAAATGTACATATACATTAATTGATGATCGAATTCTCCATACTTAATTTCCACCAGTAATTTCTCTGTCAGTTTTGCATATATATACACCATTACTCACGCATGCATACTGCTCAATAAAACATGAGAATGTCATTACGTGGTGTGATCAAAATCTAAAAGCGAAGAAAAAAAATATAACAGAAAATGCTTTATTCATCTCAAATTGATAATTAAACTTTTTTTTCCAGGTACTGTTTCTCTTTTGGGACATAAATCAATATACTGAATTTCAACGTGTAATTTCATTGCATCATTACCATTGATGAATTTGACACTAATTTTTTTTTAAGAAGTACTAAAGTTAAAATGAGGCTATCAATTTATAAATAACAATGATATTAGCACTGTACAAAAATTACTCTAACACTTGAAAAGCATATTTAGTAACAAAAAAGTCTATATAAAATAGCACTAAAAATAATTTTAAAATATTAGAATACTTTTATGAAATACTAAAATCATTATCCTTTATAAATAACAATGATAAATGCATACATATGTGCGTGTGTATATATAATGGTTTAACATAACTCCGTTAAAAGACGAAAATATGGCGGTCGACTGTTGGTGGCCGGTGTTGCTTGAAAAGAAAAGAACGCGAGGCAATGTCACCATCTTCAATATATATCGCATCAGAAAGACAAAATTTGTCTAAAACATTATTCAATCATTCAACAAAAATAACAATTTCTATTGTTGCTTTCTCCTCTCTTGCCTATGCATGCTTGACCTTTTGCGCGCTTGTGGAAATATCTAATGCCCAGATATTCAACCCCCCCCAACTGGGGGAAAAAAGAAAAAGAAAACTGAACCAGTAATTCTCTTTCACAATATTGAAATCACTATTTACCATTGATCTGAGATTCTACTTGATCATCAATCTAAATGCCCAAATCCTAATTTGGGAGCTCATCGTTACTTTTTAAAATGTTCTAAACTACCTTTTTCTTTTAAAACAAAATCAATATACCAATTAAATATCACAATAAAAAAGTAACATCTAGTTTAACTACACTAGATATGAGCACCAACTTCTTATTCTCGTACATGTGTAAAATTTAACATAAAATTATTACTAACTTTGTAGTTAAAAATGATGCTTTCAATCAAACTTTAAGTTGTGGACTTGTAGGTTCGAGCCTAGTTAACTATATATTTTACTCAAAATAAAAATACTAGGAGTAAAAAAAGAAAATCGCAAAAATTAGTGTCATAACCACTTGTACAAATAGTATAAATTAAGTTATTAAAACTAATGCGCTGTTCAACAGTGCAGAAGTCAAACATATGCTATTCATTTGAGATCATGCAGTGCTTAATTAATGGTAAGGTGTTATCTGAATATACGTGATAATCGTCAATTGAAAATAGAAGGTGCAAGTAAATCCGTGGGGGTGTGTAAATGTAAATTGAGATGGCCGCTAAAGCTCAGACCTGTCAAAAGAGGAAATGGTACGGTAAAGCAACATGAGTTAACACGAAATTATAAATTAATGGGTTGAGTTTAAACAACTTTAAATCGTAGTGGTATTAATCCAATAAAATACGATAAATTAACGAATTGGGTAAGTTAATATTCTTGAACACAATAACACTTGTTAGGACCCGTTAATAATGTATAGATACACATTTATATAAACATATTTGTATACATCAGTATGTTAATATAGGCAGAGTACAAACAAATATTTGCTAATTAGTCTATGTATACATGTATATTAGGGCCTCGTTTGATTCGGGTATTAAAAGTGGGATGGGATTATTAATACCACTTTTTTTATAATACCTTGTTTGATTCGCACAAACGTACTGGGATTACTAATACCAGTACTAACTTAATACCACTCTAGATGTGCTATAATTGACGAATACCAATCAAGGGGGAGGTGGTATTATTTATCCAGGATTAAGAATTGTAAATGAACCATATATTTTCAAAAATGCCACTACTACTATATTATTATTATTTTTAAAAAATATATATTTTATTTTAAAAATTTGTTTTTTTAAAAATAAATTGTTTTTTTTTAAATTTTTTTTTTTTTTAAAAAAAAAAATTGTTAGTCCAAAATATAATTCCATATACGAGTTACAGAATCAAACATGGTATTAACATTAGCATGAGATATCCCAGTATTAATACTACATGAATCAAACAAGGTATTGGTATTAAATTAATACCAGGATTAATAGTCCAGTACTATTAATACTAGTATTATTAATCCCACTGGTCCTAATACCTGAATCAAACGAGGCCTAGGTGTATAATATTATATGTGTTTATTATGTTTAATATATGTATATGTATTTGTTAACGGGTCTCATTGAGTTGTTAATGGATTAACCTATATTTGATTCAAAACAAATCGAAACTTAATAAGCTAGTAATAAAGGATTGTGTCGGGTCATTTGTATGATACCAATGGGTTTGAATATAATATTTTCACCTAATAAAAAAGTCATATGTTTAAACCTAAACTAATATGACTCAAAACACAATAAAACGCATCACAAACACGACTCCAACTAACCCATTGGTAAATGGCGATCATGTTACACAGTCCAAATTAAGATTGGACTATGTATCTCGAAGCGGTGTACAAAGCAAATCTACGAGTTTAAAGAAACATCCTTCCACACTCACTAAAAAATATCAAAGAACCGACACTCCATAGCCACATGAAAAATAAATGGCATTAATGATAGTCATTTAAGACCGCAGCTGATCCTAAGCTCTTCTGCGTGTGGCATTCCTTCTACATTCTAACTTTATTAGATTTGCAAAAACATACTAATTTCTAATTACTTAATCAATACTTAAAAATACAACTCACTTTCTAATAAAATTTAGTACAATAATTATGTTAAAGAAAAAAAATCGGATTATCAATTTGAGACATTCTCAAAAAAAAAAAAAAAAAAAAAAAGAGACTGAAGGGCTCTGGTTGAAATTTACCATATATGCTTGACTATCGTTAAACATTCTGTTCTCTTCTCATCCAATGGGCCGGATAACTTGGGCTTAGTATCACAAACCCAACAATATTGGGAGCAATGGAAAAAATTGCGTTTGCTTTGATATAATGTACTTGGGCTTCAAAGTACTTCTTTTACTCTTTAGTCTTTCATTTATAAATGTCTCTTTAATTTAAATATTCTATAATTTATATAAACAAATACGCCCTTAAATTAGTTGCCCACTTTGACCTTTTCAATTTTCATGAAAAACAATAAATTCAACTTAACCAGTAGTGAAGAATAAGAATTAGTAAATTTATTACCTTCAAAAAAAAAAAATCTTTTAATTTAAGATGTTCTAATAAAAAGAAAAGGGAAAATAAAATCCTGAGTTGACATTGGAGGGGCATAAGCAATTAAGCATCGTGATGATAATGTTAGCGTGGTCTCCTCAAAGGCAGCCTCTCTCAACATATCGATATTTTCGTGTTAAATGGACTAATTCTTAAATAGCAACAGTTGTTTTCATTTTTTAGGAGTGTTCATCAATTCGAAACTAATATATCTTTTACAATTTAACTTGGTTTTAAATTTTATCATCTATTATAATCTGACTTTGTTTGAAAATTCAATTTAGTTAGAAGTTGGATTGATTCGAAACCGATATCTTTCGTTTAAACATTATTTAAGTTTTAATAACAATAAAAACAAATATAATTAACGTGCATATACCAAAATCATACAATTAAAAAGTCCACTTCATCACCAAAATAAAAATCTAAATGAAATCATTATATATTAAATACTAGTTTTATGAAACACCAAAGTAAGCGACAAAGAAGGGGAGATATGCAAACAAAACAATAAGAAAAAAAGGTAATCAATCAGAGCATTAAAAGGGTTTGCCACTTTCTCATCTTAGTTTAAGTTTCCCTCGTTTGACGTTTAAATGTGAAGAACATAATGAATAAGAGAAGTAATTATAAGGTAAATTAAGATTTATCTATTAGGGTATTTTATATGTAGCAATATTAAGCTTGACTACGGTATATATTAGTAACTTTGTGTATAACAATATCTAATTCCGTGATAATACGTGTTATTTTTAAGCGATGTTGGATTGGATTGATTTTACATTGGTTTATCAAAGTGAAAACCAAACCGATCTAACATTTGGTCGGTTTTCTAAAAGGAAAACCAATCAAATTTGCTAATTTAATCGAATCCAATTAAGTGGTTTGGATTTGATGGAATGGAATGGTTTGAGTGGTTTGGATTTGATTTTGTACACCCCTGCCATATTTGGTCCAATACTTCCAAGTTTTGTATTTTGTCCAAACATAACCAAATAAACAAAATACAAAATTTTACGATAGTAAATAAATTTTGTTTTCAATCATTGATTAGATTAAGATCCTTATATGATTAAAATGAATATCTAGAGAGAAGATAGATCAATTCAGTAGTATAATGGAAATCAATATCTAGAGAGAAGTTATATCATTTCGGTAGTATAATGAGTGAATAACACATGATGCATTCATAATGGACGGGGATAAATTATTAGGACCTATAACAAAAAAAAACAATTATAGTGCACATTGGCAAGAACTAGAAAATTGTACCTAGTCTTTTAACAATTAACACCTATAACCAGGGGCGACTTTAGGGTTGGCCAAGATAGCACCAACCCAGTGTCATTTTTTCTTTCTTAAAGTACGTAGCTGTATCAAAATAAAATAATTGTATTAACTTAGTTTATTTTTCAACCTAACCCAACCCTACCCCGCCTGAGTTAATTTACGTCCTTGTGCACTTTGTGGTATCGACAGATAAATGTTACAATCTGACAAAACTTTCACTTAAATAAATTTTTAAAAAATAATAAACAAATATAGTAAAACCCCACGCAGGTAAAATAAAAGGAGAAAGTAGTTTTAAAAAAATGAAAAATCACACTCTCATAACAAGACCCTCTCTTATTTTTCATATCACATTGTATTTATTTTCTTTTTCCATGGCACATAATTATGTAGTTTTATTCTATTCATAATTTGTATTAACCTAAGATTTTAATTGTCTTTTGCAAGTTTGAATGTCTGATTATTCATTTTTTTTCCGCATGACTTATAGTTTATTTAAATGTCGGCTTTGTTAATTTATTAATTTATTTAAAAGTTAATTTGGCTATTATATTAATGTTAATAGCATAAAAAGTCACATATTTGATTGGTTATTTTTATTATTTGTATTTAAAATTAGGGGTGTGCAAAAATCGGATCAGACCAAATTATAAGATATTTTTCTGGTTTTACATGTACAACGGCCTGGTCTAATTTTTAAAGGGTCAAACTTGACTGGTCAAGTCTTTGGTCTTGTAGAAAAAAAAGCCTATAAAATCGGACCGGACCAAACCAGTTATATATACATTTAAAAAAAACATATATTTAAAAAATATACATATCTTTCTCAAAAGTCAAACCCACTTTCACTTCTCCTCTTTTTGTCCGTGTTTTCCTCACTTTTGTCCCTATTTCTCTTTCCATATTTACAAAATATCTTTCTCTCTCAAACCATTTATCTCTTTCAAACCCTAAACCTAAATTCAAATACAAGCCATTAGCCGTCACTCTCGCCTTCTAGACTCCTAGTCTCCTTCTCGCTTGTATATACGCTGGTCTTCACCATCTTCGCCACCAAAGTCCACAACACAGTTCTCCTTTTCATTGGTACTCTTCTTTATTTCTCTCATTTTTCTCCAATCCCTCTATTTTGGTTTAATTTTTGGTTGATTGTGAAAAATGAGTTTTTTCGCCACTAAAATGGAGTTTTCGGGCCAAGAGAGGGCCTATTGTGAAGCCCAAACCGAGTGGATTGATTGAGATTGGACCGATCAAAACAGTCTGGTCCAGTCTGGTCATCAATAGTCTTTTGGTCCGGTCTGGTTCTAAAATTTAAAGGACCAATATGTTTGGTCCGGTTTGTTTTGAGAGTCAACGGTCCGGTTAACCGGACCGTGAACACCCCTATCTAAAATATAAATTGTGTGTGTGCATTTTTTTCTGTCATCAACATTTTTATAACATTTGCAAGTAAATATCACCACTCAAACATTGCAAGGCAATAAAAAAAAATTATAAACACCATGTCCATAATTAAAATGATTATATATATTTAACGAGTTAGGGCTTATTGGGGCATTTGGTGAGTAAAAACCAAAATGCAATTGGGCTTTACTCCGAGTTTTAATTTGACCACCATTTTTTTTCTTAATTTACCACTTAAACTCTCAGCTGCATTTCGATGTGGTAATTCTGTTCATTTTCAACCGTTAACGTCATAAAAAAACACATGTACTGTAACACCCTCACCTTAATTATCGGGATAGCACCCCTAACTAAGACCTGGAGCGTTACTAACCTATCTTAGATTAACTAAAATGAGTGTATAAATGTAAGGAATCCAGGCAATACACATAACACATTAATCAAACATAATATATAAGATGATGGAATTACATATATATATACACGTTCAATGCTTACACAAAACTAAGTTAAATGTATTCTAAAACCTTAAACAACACTCTAGGCTAGTCGTGGCTTGCCTGAGAAATATATTTATACAGCAAAAATGCATTCGTATCAGAGCTTCTATTTAGTTCTCGATCCTATCGTTTCGTTGTCTTTATTAGATTTTCGGGTACCTGTATTATTTTGAAAAAATGGGGTGAGCTATTTGCCCAGTAGGGGGAAAACATGTGGTAATACATTCGAAAACAAAGTTAATAATTTGATAAAAAATTATACTTCAATAATTAATTTAGTCAAGGACGGATGCCGGAATTTAATTGGGGGTACGAATATAATAGTTCTAAAAATGTATGAATTTTTTTTTTCAAGTACTAAAAATAACAAGAAGTCAAAATACTACATATATATATATAGATATATAAATAAGAATGTTTTACATACAAAAAAATA
The DNA here is from genome assembly GCA_021464415.1 of Lonicera japonica. Taxonomy (NCBI): domain Eukaryota; kingdom Viridiplantae; phylum Streptophyta; class Magnoliopsida; order Dipsacales; family Caprifoliaceae; genus Lonicera; species Lonicera japonica. The sequence continues at coordinate 12,519,401 of CM038467.1, read as the reverse complement.
AGCAAAAATATGAATGTTATACATACAAAAAAGCAAAATGATATTTTTTACAATAATCCTCTACGAAACTTTATGTTTTAAAAATGCTAAACAATTGCTTCATTGTCAAGTGTCTTAAATATGTCATTCTCAATATTATGTCACTAAGCAATCATTCAACAAGTCATCTCCCAATCGGTTGAGTAATTGAACCTTGATTAATTTATTGCAGAAAACACTCTTTTTACAATTGTAGTTGTAACAGGTAAGAGTAAAGATAATTATACAAGCATATATACTAATGGATATGCATGATATTTTTTCAATTAACCTATTTTTTTAACAAGCCCACTAACTCCTATAACTTCAAAAAATTGGTCATTGGAGCACACATCCAAAATATAATTATCGAGTTGATGTTCAAGTCCAATTTTACTTTATCATATTCAGAAAATGAATTGCTTGGATGAAAACAAGCTATACAAAGTAACAACTCCATATTTAGTTCATTAAATCAATTATTCAACTCTTGAAGCATTAAATCAATCACTATATAAAATAATTGTACACGATAATAGTGAAGATTTGTGTTGTCTCGAGCATCAAAATACCATAATATAAATACTACAACATACCCTATGCTATTAAGGTTATATGCATGTAAGTGCCTCATTAGTATATAAGTCCCCCTTGTGTAACTTTTTCTATGCTTACCAAATGTCATAAATACTTTAACTTGCCCTATACTATTAACGTAAATTACAAATAGGTCCGTTATAAATTTTTCCCGATGAAAATTTCCCAAAATCTCAAGAGGTAAGTTCGTATCCCCTCGGTCCAACTCTGGGCACGTCCCTGAATTTAGTTAAAAATCATTATCTCATAAAACAATGCATGCTTATGCAAATACATGTTACTTCCCTTGTGTAAACCATTATGTCGAGTCACTTGAACATTTCTAAAGCTGAAACAGAACATAATATGAGCCACATTACCAAGAGAATAATAATAATAGTATTGGCACCGTTGCATCATGTCACTAAAAAGATATCGAAGTCGAACTGAATCATAATCATAACAATAGTACTAAGCATGACCGTCGAAAGATTAATCCACAAATAATCATAATATGGCATCTCCGTCTCGGGTGAATATCAACAGATGATAAACAACTGGACCACAGTCCAACAATACCATATCAACATATCATTGTCACATCAACTAAATTATTAGTGTCTTGCCGTTGTCTAAATTTTTGGACTTTTTACCGCTAGCTCTTGACAGCCGACAATTTGTTGCCCCTATGGAGGTTTAGGAATTTTTAACCCAAGGGTACCGAGCCATACTTATTTCCATACCGGCAAGAACTAACCACAATTATTCCCTTCACCGATGAAAGGCCAACATAGATACAGGTAACTGTGGGCAATATCCCACCACATAACATAGCCAATAATATATCCTCGATGAAATAAAGAATTCCCAAAGATAGGTAGGTAATACATTTAAGAATGTCATAACGAATATGTAAAGTTTCTCACATCATAGATATAAGATATAGTCCTCCCAAGTGATAATTTTCATGCCATATGCCAATAGAATATTCCAGACTTATCGAGTGAATCGCCAAGGCTTCGGTCGACACAATAATTAATGCAATTCAATGCTATTAAATGAATATTTTGAATGATTTATGCCATATACACTTCAACAATTTTTAATCCATATTCCATGATGTATATTGCTTATCAACATATCAATTTCTAGTAACATATAACATTCATACATCTATGGAACATCACAACTTATGCATATATAGTGTAAATGGTATATATTGCTTCACAACACACTTCTACAACTTGTAAATCATGAAATATCAATCCCAACAAGCAAAGTATAGTTTGTTTTGAAACAATATGGTTTAAACATAATAATTTTTGGAGAATAAAATTATATCACGGGTTTTGAAAACGAATAAAACCCTACCTAAAAGATTAAAATTGAAAAGAATAAAGAAACACGATAATCGGATCCCCGACCAACAAAATTCAAAAATCTTTATGTCACCTCGGTCCCCACGATGCGTAGAACGAGTTTCCCTAAAGTCGAATCGAAATCCCAAATTTCGATATTATCATAAATCTAAAAAGAAATTTATAGAGGAGAAAGAGCTCTCAAAGGTGATGAAATGAGAGTGATAAATGGCCAAGGAAGACTCTAGAATCCTTTTAAAAGTTTAAACTAACATAGCAACAAGCGCCTGTTGGCCCACAACAGGCGCTTGTTTGGTCCACAACAAATGCTTGTTTATGCTCAATAGGCTGCTGTTCAATTACGAGAGAATTTTATTCTGAGACTGCCTTTCAACAGGTGTTTGTCATGTATCAAATATATATCTTAAAATTTGGTTAAATGTCTAACATATGGCTTTGGATTCGTTTAAAAATGAGTTAACATTTTTTTTTTTTTGAATTTTGCAAGTTTAGTGGACAATATCGATTTCTATGTGGGAATCCTAAATTTTTTTCATACATAGTCACTATTTACAACAATTTTCCACACCAATCAAGATAAATGTAACTTAATTACATTAATATAAACATCGTGTGTTACATTTACTCTAAACAAGGGCAAAATTGTCATTTAACACTTATAATAATTGAAACATTCTACAATACTATTATGATTATATCATATTTGAAGACAAACAAATCCTCTTGTTTCTCTATCTAAAAAACGCTTACCTCATTCCAAAAATATAATGAATATGCAAATTTCTAAAGAAATCCATCTATAAAGGACTGATTTAGAAAAAATAGGAACATTTATTTGACAAAAATGAATTGGCAGATATTAATGTTGATAATCCTCGTGATGATCCAGAGAAAATGTATTGTAAGTACATTTTTCACTCTTTTCATACATACGTTTCATTTTCGTTTTAAAGTGTGCTATAAAAACAATGGTTTATTGTTAATTAGTAATAAACCCTAGTTTTTAGGTCTTAAAATATGATTTTTTTAAATCTTTGTACTATTTTGACCAAAATAGTAGTTAAATGCCTTTTTCTTTTTATAATATAATAGTAGTTTGTATGTGGTATTTTTTGAATAACAAGTACTTTGAATATCATTTTAAACGTGGGTTTATGGGTTTGAAAGTGGATATTTTTTACAACTGTTGATTCTTCTTTATTCTCATTAACACTTTAAGAGGGGGAGAATTTATGGACATATAACGTAGAGTAGCACCTAAAGTATATGTGGGTAGGTCAAGTTCACAAATACATTTTATTAATACAGATAAGTTTTTGACAATCAAGATTAAAAATATTGTCAAAGAGGTGGAATGCAAACCATTTTTTAAATGTTGGTTTAAAGTACCATTTCTAGACTCATATAGATGGTTGAGGTTATTAGAGAAAGATAGGATGTAAGTACTGCTTTCAGTTAATTTTTTTACCTTGCTAATTTTATTGTACAACTTTGTAATACTTTCAATAAGTCTTTCAATATAGGCTATTAGAGGTGTTCTGCACTAAGAAAAACAAAATCTAAGCCAATACGCACCAATCTCTTCAGCTTGAGGATTGATTTGATGGTGGTGGGATTTTTTATTTTTTTTTGTATAATAAACTGTTGTAGTTAGTAGCAAGATGATTTTTTTTGTGAATTACATAGACTGTGTTAATACTAAAAATTGGAAGAATCTTTTAGACCACACAGTCAAATGATTATATTAAATAATTAGAGCAATAAAGGTACTAAATTTGAGAGATTCAAAGATTTATAGAGGAGATTGACATCGTATGAAGAAACAAGTTAGTCCTCCCCTGCAAAATAGAGCCAGGAGTTCGGTTTGCCTTATATTGATAGTGAACAAACAATTGTTACAAACTCACAAAAATATTTATAACTATTCTATCATCACAATATTACAATAAGAGTATACTCAACCTCTATGCCTTATATGGAGTACGTTGTCTTTTTTTTGGGTAGTCTTGGTTAAGCTTTTTTTTTCTTGTCCAAAACTTGGTTGTTAGAAAGTTGGTTATTGGAAGAATTAAATACTTCTTGTATATATATGACTGGAGAAGACGTGCGGCCAAAGCTCCTAGAGCAGGTCTGGGGCCATGCTTCAATCAGTACCAACTCTGACTATGTTTTTCCTCATAAATTCCAGTGTATTAAATGTAGTTGGTGTGCATTTAATGAAGGTAATGGGAGTTATGCGCCATTTGCAGAGCAGGTGGCAGTCGCCTATAGTTCTGCAAACCACTATGGCAAAGCGGTTGAGTGAGAGGGAGCTCAAGAGCTCGCCGAAAGAGTTCTAGAGCCCGAGCTTCACGGTTCGTTGATCGTAATTAAGTCCCGAGCATGTACCCAATTCTTAAGGGGCTACATCATTCTTACAGTGACTCAACAGGGCTCTTCCGAGCTCCTCGAGTTGGGGCAGGCCTGATAGCTGGCATGGACGCCATGCGTCAACTCGTGGTTGGCGGGTAAATTTGATTAATAATTTGCACCATCAGACTACAACTAGAGTTAAATTGTCTTGCTGATGTTTTTTTATATAATCTAAATAATGGCCATGTTTAAGTGGTTTACTAATAATCTAAAGTAGTTGGTATTTATGTAATCGTTTTAGCTAGACTAGTTATAATCTTTTACTAATATTATCTTATGGTGTTTATATTATTTCCTTCTTCACTATTTCAATGGTTTTTGCATGTTTAACTGATTTTTATGGATTAAAACTATAGTAAATTGAAGTTGAAATATAGAGCAATGTTGTAAAACAAAGGAAATGACCATAATTATTGGATGATTCATTCCTTTAATATAGGTAAGTACGCTAAACAATTACAATCATTTTACTTATTTTTTATAATATTCTTTTGTTTTGCTTAGTAAACACTATTGGTGCTAAAAACTGGAAGAAAATTTTAGACCACACAGTCAAATGATTATATCACATAATTAGAGCGATAAGGGTGCTGAATTTAAGAGAGTCAAAGATTTATAAAGGATGTTGGCCTCATATGACAATACAGGTTAATCCTCCCCTGCGGAATAGAGCTAGGAGCTCGATTTTCTTTGTATTGATGGTAAACAAACAACTATTACAAACTCACAAAAGTTTTTCTACAGGTTAATCCTCCCCAGAGTCTAATCTTTCTAACTTAGGAGCTCTAAAACGAGCTGCAGAGCTCTATATCTCTATATCACACTTGTGGTAAAATGGTTTATCGTTCTTCTTTTTTCTATCTCTTGTTGTTGAAAAAAATTGTTGGTTAAAGAAGTAAATGCTTTTTGTATATATATGACTGGATGAGTCATGTGACCAGAGCTCCTAGAGTAAGTCTGGGTCATGCTTCGATCAGTACCAACTCTGACATTGTTTTTTCATGAATTTCGGTGCATTAAATGCGGTTGGTGTGCATTTATTGAATGTGAGGGGACTTTTACGCGCTATGCATAGTAGATGACAGTCGCCCATACTTATGCTAACCACTCTGGTAGAATGGTAGGGTGAGAGGGAGCTCCAGAGCTAGCCGAAAGAGCTCGGGAGCCCAGGCTTCGCAATTTGTCGTACGTAATCAACTCTCGAGTGAGTACCCAGTTCTTGAGAGGTTCTATCCTTCTTACGATGTCTCAACAGGGCTTCTCCGAGCTCCTCGTGTTAAAGCATACCTGATAGCCGACGTGAACGGCCACGTGATAGCTCAGGGTTGGCGAGATAAATTGAATTAATAATTTGCGCCATCAAACATCATATTATGAACAAGCACAACTCACAAGAAATGATTTTTTTTTCTTATTCCACATCTTTCATTCATCCTTGTAAATTCATCATCGCCGCATTTTTCCATATGAAAAATCCACACCCATTATAAAAAACAGTGGTTAGCATGATGAACAAAATAGAAAAACCATTTTTTTAAACACATTTTACTTGCCACACTGTTTGGGCATATAAAGAACATTCTTCGTGAATTTTAAGGAGTTCTAAATGTTCTAAGATAGCCATCATTCTATAGTAGCAATATATATCCATTTCAGATGAATTCTCGGTGGATTTTGCCTTTTTGAAGCCTTGCTCCATTATGTTCAGTATGTATGTGTATACATATATATATATATATATATATATTATTTATACACTAAGGTTGAGTTTGACGCATATGATAAAATGGTGGAATAAGATAATTTTATCCTGTTTGGTGTTCGTTGGGATTGAATACCTGAGTGGTTTATTTATTCCATTAAAGCTTCTCATCTCGTCGAGAGAGATGGGGATTAATAAATCCTATTTAAGAAATTAAATTATTTTATCCTCTTTATATGGGATTAAATAATTATGACTCTCTAATCCGGCCCATCAAACACACCCTATGAGTGCGTGCCGGATTAAAAAGTTGAATATGATTATTTAATCCCATCAAAATATGATAACCACTTAGGTGAGATAACAAGCTTTAATTGGACAAATAATCAATTTTGATATCTAATTCAACAAACATCAAACACAAATTAGATAAAATTATCTACCTTACTATTTTATCATATGCTTCAACTTGCATAGTAAAATAGAAGGAAATATGAAGAGTTTTTTTACCTAAATAGACTACTTTTTCAATTTATTTACCAAATTAAACTACTTTTCAACTTATTTACTAAACTAGCACACTTTTTAAAATAGTGAATCACTATTTTTCCAAATTCAACTTAAAATAGTAATTCGAAATCACTATTTTTTTATTAAAATAATAATTTAAAATCACTATTTTAAAAAGTGTGCTATTTTAATAAATAAGTTGAAAAGTGTGCTATTTTAATTTTCTACCGGATGTTTGGGTTGGTCAAATACTCCACTATCAACATGCAGTATTCAGTAAAGTCTTTTTGACGTTTATAAACGCTTCCACGTGGTTGCCCATTAAACACAGTTCCAGTTCCACAACGTACATCCCACTGCACCCTATCACAACTCCCTAATAGAACCATCGTCTTCCTCATCTCCCCTCAAAGAAACACATCCAAAAAAACAAACAAACAGAATCAATCACAATACAACAAGAAGAAGAAATCGAAAAAGTAAAAATAAATCAGACATCGTTTCTTCCATTTCAATTGTGCCAACAAAACTAAGTCATCAGCCATGGATATCTGGCAGAGAGCTCGTACATTTGCCGAAGAAGCAGCGAAGCGATCACAAGAGCTCACCGTAGAAGCCGCGAGGCGGTCTCAAGACTTCAAGATCGGATCATCCAAGCTATCCGACATCGTTTCAGAGGCTTCGAAGCGCTCAAAGGAGATCGCAGCCGAGGCGTCGAAGCGAGCTGACCAGATCAAGGTCCAGGCTCTTAAACGTGCGGACCAGATCAAATCTCAGGTTCCTGCCTCTGCGCTTTCGCATCTCGTTGACTCTTCGTCTACTCCGTCGACAGAAGTTTTGCCGGAGGATCTCGAGAAGTTTGGAGTCACCGATGAGTTGCGAGAGTTTGTGAAGGGGATTACGATGAATACGTTTCAGGATTTCCCCTTGGAAGGTACCTGATCTGTTCCTATTTGTTTCAATTATCATTTCATGCGTTAGGTTATTGAGAAAATGTACGGAATAGAAAAGGAACTAAATTATGGAATGCTAAGTATGTGCAATGTGTGGATAAATTTTGTCTTGGCAAATTGCAACATTGTGCCTCACACGATATGTCAGTCAGTAGGTTTTTGATTTGGCCTGAGCCATACCTTTTAGTTCATGAAAATATGTTGGAAGAAATACGATAGGGTGTTGAGAAATCCTTTGCTTATATGCGAATTCTGCAATTAACTTGAATAGCGTAGATCGGATATCCTCATTCTTTTAAAAACATACCGCCTTGAGCTCAACAGCTAATGAAGCACAAATGTCTGTTTTCTGTATGAGAATACCACAAATATGTGAAAGAAAATGACAGGAATAAGAGGTTTGAATCTAAAATTCTCTTTGGTCAATACGAAACAAAAGCTTGTTTACAACTTGGCTCTATACTAGTTGGGTTTAGTGACTGCAGTAAGTAATTTACAGGAACAATGATTGAAAACTTTTGTTTGCTTGCTAACTTCTCAAAGTTTCTTTAAAAGCTTGTTTATGAAAAAGTGTCCCTTAGCCGTGCATACAATGTGTATAAGTTGTTTGTCCCTTCTCTGCCATTCCTCAGCTACTTATGATATTTAACAAATGCTGTTGGTTAGACATCTAGTGTTTTCAGTTGAAGTAGAAGTTCACCCAAGTTGTAGTTTAGGCTCTTTTGTTATTCAGGATCAGGTTGAGTGGTTGACAATGACTGATTACAAGAATTGACCTTGCATTGGAGGCATTGATTTATATTATCAGTATCTTTGTTTGATCTTCGTGTTTATATGTGTGCTTAAAATTTCTAGAAACTTTCCAGTTCAGAACTAAACATGAAACTTTGGTACCTACCTATGGCCCCAAGTTAGCAGTAAAATGATCAAAAGTGAATGGTTTATACATTTCAATGCAGACGTGTTTGTGATTTAGGACTTAGGAACCCTCGTTGGTTTCCCAAACTTTGTGTTCTTCTTTTAATACATATGCTGTTAGTTTTTACACTGTAAAATTTTGTAAAGATCCTTTTATTTTTATCATCTTCTGAATGTTTCCGATTTGAGTTTGTAAGTGGAGCAACTCTGTGTATGTCTGTTGTGCATGGTTTACTTGTTCAGTTATCATGCCCTGAGCTTATGTGGACTAGCGTCTTTGATGTGCAGATGATTCAGAAATGTCTCAGATACCCACAGTTTCAAATGTTCGGCAAGATCTTACAGAATGGCAAGCAATACATGCCAAACTTGTTCTCTCGACAGTAAAGGTAACACTCCCTAATGGTTCCTCCCCCGCCCCCCTGCGGGGAAGAAAAGTGGAAAAACAGAGAGAAACTATTCTTGTAAAATCAGATGTTTTACAAGTTTCAGTGGTGTGCTTTTTTGACATTTGAAGATGACATCAACGATAATAAGTTAGAAAGAATAGTAAATTAAATCTCAGAGACTTCTTTAGAACCTCTTTTGAGATAACAATACTTAATTCTGCAGCCTTTCCTAAACTGTAAGTTTGACTGTGTGAAATTTCCGAATTGTTCTTTCTAGAGTTGTCTGTTTATACGTGGGCCAAATCATCTCAATTTTACAGTACTAAGATACTGTGGTTTCTAATTTTCTATGCCAATAATGATTTGAGTGTTTGAAATTCAAGCTTTTAACATACCTTTTTTCTTTTATTTTTTCTAGAATCTTTTGAAGATGATGTTGTTGGGAGAAAGTTTTGGGGTTTTTTTGGGCAAAGCCAATTATGTCAATCTTTTGTAATGCTCTACATGTATCAACAAGAAATTTTTCATTATAACAAATGAATTTGATGCGTGTAATTGTATTATTTACTGCATAAAACTCTAATATATAATAGTTTATTTCATACAATATGCATAAATTTTATGAACTGCATAATGCAAGGCGTATATCTGTATTATGTACATACTTTATGTAATGCTTGAAAATGACTGCATTGTAAGAGTATCTATGTTGTTGTGTCACAGGAGGTCTCAAAGTTAAGATACGAGTTGTGCCCCCGTGTGATGAAAGATAGGAAGTTCTGGAGGATATATTTCATTCTAGTTAATAGTCATGTGGCTCCGTAAGTAACTTGATGTTATATGTCACGGACTCATGCATGCACCATGTTTTGGGTAAGGGGGTAATTAAAAGTACATCTGATATAAATTTGATGAGTTTAGGTATGAAAAACGTTACATGGAGGATGCAAAGCAAACATCTTCTGAAGGAGTGAAAGATGCCGTAGTAAAGGAGATTTCAACAGCCGGAGCGGTTTCTAATACACAAGTGGCAGGAAAGAACCCTAAAAGCAAGAGTCCAACCTCATCAACCACTGAGCAGGACCTAGATGTATTTCTCCTGGGAGATTTAGGTGACAGTGATGATGGTCCAGGTATGCTTCTTCTGCTTGTAAACTTGTGTGGGCTCCAGTCAATGAAGAGGTTGATTCTTTTTAGGGTTCCTTTTCAAAGAAACCAAAGTAGTTTAGTCCATCGAGCGAGTGTGTCCCAATGGTAAAGGTCCCGCACCTGAACCTGGAGGCCCCAAGTTCGAGTCTCACCACGTGCAAAAAATTAGTTCAGTCCAAGTGATTGAAAATTAAATGGGAACTTTAGCCACCCACTAATGAAAATAGTAAAAGCCACAAAATTTAAATTTTTTAACTGACTAATGGTTAGACAATTGTGGAGTTAGAAGTGCTAACTTAAGCCACCCACTAAATATCTGCTGTATAGTGTTCCTAGGTTAAATATTTACACCTTTTAGAAATGTTGCCATATACTTTTGCAGACACTGTAAATAAAATAAATAGAGAAGACATAAATATACAGATCTTTGGTAATAAAATAAATGGAGGGAAATAATGACCGAAAGGTCACGCTATGGGATGGCTGAGGCTTGGCCATTTTGCCTTTTATTTACCTCCTGGGCAAGGCATTTATGTGATAAATGTTATGGTACAACAGACCCTTAGGTGGTGGTCCTCACTCCTCATTATAAATGATGTAGTTTTACTGCTATAACATCTATAGTAATGATCTAAGATGCTCCATTTATCTTATTATCCTTTTTTAATTATTTTTCTTCTTTCTGAGTAGTTTCATAAATATTCAAAAGAACTAGATGTGGAAGAAAAGTAACTACGTAGTATTTTTTATAATTGCGATTCATGGTTTCTTGAGTTCCAGTGTATTGAAAGTCTTTCTGATTTGACAGATGATGGAGATGATGGGTTTGATGATGATTTCGACAAAATATAGCTTGGTAAGTGTAATTGAAAGATTGGCATCTCTTATTTGTATTATTGCACCCTTAGTTTGCCTCATCAATCTTCATCATGTGGACCGTATGAGGTGATGTTGGACTAGTCGGAGGATTTGATTAAATTTAGAAACTCCCCCAGTCAATGATATTTAGTGCATTGGTTTTATAAATTGAACTCTTTATTTGGCATGTCCCAAGAAGCCCAAGAAGGAAAAGAAATGGACATAGAGAGTAATTTGGGACAGAGAGTGTTATTTGTTATAAATTTGTTGCACAAACATATCTGTATGCTTGGGAATAAATTTTGTACGTGCATCGATAAGACGATAACTGCTTCGGAATGAGAAGAAGTATCTAAACTAAATAGAGACCTAAAGTATATTCAAATTACTAAATCTCAATGATTCATTTATGTAAATAAAATCTGAATTTGATTGTTGACAGGCCAGGATGGTATCTGAAGTTGGGTGGATTTGGCCTGCTCCGACCATATTTTGTTGACTACATGCAGGATTACTGGAAAGAGAAATGACCCAAGGGTACACATGTAGCTGGGCACAGTTGATTATCGCCAGAGAGACTTAAAGGATAATTGAGTTGTCTGAAATGGATCAAACTACCAATTTACAACTGTTTACGTTTATCCCCATATATCCTTATTTAGCCCCTTCTTTTGATATTTTCTGTTGATCTTTCGTTCTTTTTAGGTTCCTTTTGGTGCTGTAAAGTTAGGTTACGTAGTTCTTCATTCATGAAATGCTCATTTCTTGATTTAGTTGGATTTTACTTCTGTTCTTGTTTTTACCATTTGATTGATGGATTTCAAATGTGTATAAATTTACCAGTAAAATTTGATTGTAATAGAGTTTTTACCAGAATACTATTGCGCAGTTGAATTCATATTTAGCACATGGTCTCGCGTTCTTCCTACCGGATCTAATTTCAAAAAGATGATAAGGCACACAATAATCCTGCTTGTCAAATCCGTCGCATATATTAAAAGACATGCATTAACTCTATTCTTCTTTTTTTCAAAAAAAAAACAAAAGGTTTAGGTTAACAACTAAGTGGACGCGTCTTAATAGCAAAACCTACGAATCTGCAGCTTTCTAGAAGCATTACGTCTAATTGTTGCTGTCCTCGTCTCCTTTGTCCCTTTTGGAACCACCTCGTATGCCTTCTAAGTTTAACCTAAATTTGGAACCTGAAAAAGTTGTTCCTTATCTTTCTTTGTCATGATGGTTGTAGATGTGAGCCTTGGACCCTACCATCTGCATCCATGTTGTCTCAATCCTCCCAGCATAAAAATGCGAAATGTATATTTTATGCATTTTGAAAATTACCTCAATATATATATTACTATCACTAATTAAAAGTTTATATTTGATATTAGTAGATATATTAATTTCACTTGTGGTTAAGAAAGATATTTTTTTTTTAGATTTTCGTTAGTTCTGGCCGATTGATTATATTCTTAAAAGAAAAATAACTCTTAATTTGAGATTTTGGAAATGCCTATGAAAAAAAAATGCATAAAACCATAAATTGAGAGTGGGCAATAACTTTTAACTATTATCTAAGGTTTAATGCAGTTAAATATTGCAACATAGTAACTGCCAATAATTGAGTTTAGTTCAATTTTTATATATATTTTTTTTAAAAAAAAAATTCACCAATTTTAATATAATTAATATATCAAATTTGATCATAGCAGACAATTTACGAAATGGCAATTGGCAAAAGGCTTAAACATGGAAAAACCCTCGTTTGGTAGTTGGATCACAAGACTTGTAATTTCTTTGGTTAGTTGAAGAGGAAAATTTCTCACTGATCCCACGATAGACAAAGGGGGTTGAATGTTCCCAGCCCTTAGCAATCAAATGCCCCAGTAAATTAAAATTTTATATATTTAAAACTTATTCATTAAAACCCATAAAACAAAATTTATTATAGTTATATAATTATGTATTAAAAATTTAAAGAAAAATTATAAAAATATAATTTAAAGTGACATGTAACATGTGATCGTTTTTTATTGATTTTTTTCATAAATTACATATAAAATTTTACAAAAATACAATTGAAACAAATTTTTTTTTTTTTGAGATCTCAAGTTTGAAGTAAATGTAAATTGACACGTGAATTTACCCATTAAATTTTACACAACTGCAGTCAGAAATGTTCTTAAAATTTAGTTTGATGTATTGAAATTGGTTGGAAGAAAAAGAAAGAAAATGGAAAGACCTTATTTCTCTATCACAAGTTTCAGCAAAGTGACCGTTCTGACATCGTACAGTGCCTAAGGCCCAACAACATCCACACACATCAATATGCTTTCCTTCAATGTAATACAACAGGTAGCTTAAATTTAGGGTTTGGCAATCAAGTATCGTTAGCAGCCTTGGTAAGTTATACCATATGTTATCGTTATAAATGTTTGCCCCGTCTAAATAAGTGGGCCAATTCTAAAGTGTGGCATGATTGCTATCTCAATAATCTCTTTATTATAATATATTATTTATTTAAAAAGTTGTAATACATATTTTTAAAATATTATATTACTCTGACAATATAAATAATTAATTTGATAATAATGTTACCCATTCAAAATTTTAGATAAAAGATCATTTTAGTGGTTAAATTTTGCAAATTACGTGGTAAAATATATCTATCTTATTTCTCATGGTAAAATCAAATTTATTTTTGGCAGCTTCCATTTTGATTAATGATTGTGAAAAGAACTTGTTTAGTATTAATGGAATTTAATAGGCTGATTATGTTTGCAAAAAGAATAGTCTACTCTTCATTTAGACCAAAGGAGCTTGAGTACTAAAAGTGAAAATTTATAATTATACGAATATGTTTATGCTTTAATTGTTTTAAGAGTAAACTATGTAAATGTCTACTAAATTATTGATATTGTCTCACTTTAGCCCTCAAACAAAAATTTGCATCATTTAAATACTTGAACTATTCACCAAGTTTCAAATTTATCCTTCCGTCCAATTTGGACGTTAACTTGGACAGAATCAAAGGCAAAATTGTCATTTCAATTAGATGTTTTTTAAAAAATAATTTTAATTAGATTTTAAAATTATTATAAAAGAAAAAAAAAGAAGGAAAAGGAAAAGGAACAGAGAAAGAATAGAGGGACACCCACCACCACCTCCTCCCCTCCACTATTCAATTTTTCTATTTTTCTTCATCAATTTCATTTTCCATTCTTCATCGGAATAGAGAAAGAAAAAAGAGAGACACCCACCACGAGCCTCCCCTCCACTATATCATAATCAAAGCAAACTTCACCACCATTGGAAAAACAAAAATGAAGGAACTTTTAACCTAAAAATGAAAAACAGTATCCCTAAAGTTACTATACAACTTTTCCACATACATTCTATCTCTTTGATTCAATAAACTTCCTCATACCATGAAAGAACAATATCTTCAAGCCCTAATTTTAATCACCCCTTCAATTTCCTCCCCACCAGTAACTAATTTCAACTCTACCCACCGGAGTTCCGACATAACCTCTAATATTTTAGCTAACAAAACTATATTCTCTTTCATCAACCCTAAAATCCAATTTTTATATTTTTCCACTTTGTACCCCAATTTCGCCCCAATCTTACTCACCTTCTCTCCAATCACATCCATCGTCGTCGTTGTAAATCCCACATCGGAAAGTGGAAAAAACATTGAGACCCATATATGGGGCGGCTTGGCACTAACTAGTACAATGCGTTTTGGGGGGGTTAGCCCTGCCAAGAATAAAGCCGTGAGGGGGGTAGATGGACTGGCCCTGAGGGGTTGCAGGTCGCACTCCCCCAAAGCGGACAATATCTTACGGTGTGCTGAATCGTTACAAATGGTATCAGAGCAGACCTCACAGAGTACGGTGTGCCGACGAGAGAGTCGATCCCCTTAAGGGGGGATGATGTAAATCCCACATTGGAAAGTGGGAAAAACATTGAGACCCATATATGGGGTGACTTGGCACTAATTAGTACGACGCGTTTTGGGGGGGTTAGCCCTGCCAAGAACAAAGCCGTGATGGGGGGTAGATGGACTGGCCCTGAGGGGTTGCAGGTCGCACTCGCCCAAAGCAGACAATATCATACTACGGTGTGCTGGGTCGTTACAGCCGTGAGCCGCCACTATTTCTTCCCTAAACCCCCATCGAAAATTCCCGATAAATCCAATCTATATGACATAAAAAATATATCGAATGCATTCATCGTCGAACAGCATAGATCTGTCTAAAAAGACGAACAAAATTACACCATAAGACCACACATCGGCTCGTGCTCCGTCTTAGCCCTTTTTCCAGACCACCTCCGGCGTCGTGTAGGCCTGAGGTCCGTAAGCCATGTGGAGAAAATTGTTATTAAGTTGTTCCGGCAAAGCCGATAGTCCAAAATCAGAGACTTTAAGATTATTATATTTGTCTAACAGTAGGTTTTATGGCTTTAAATCTAGATGCGCTATTCCACTCTAATGGCAGAATCGGAGGGTGGATAACAGTTGTTGAAAATACCTGTAACCAAATTAACATATAATAAGTATTAGGATCCACAAAATAGATGAAGAAAAATGGAAGAATTAATGATGAAGAAGAATATAAGATGGAAGAATGGAGGGGAGGCGGGGAGTAGGAGGTGGTGGTGGGTGTCTCTCTCTCTTTTCCTTTTTTTTATTTTTCTTTTATAATATTTTTTAAATCTAATTAAAATTATTTTTTAAAAAATATCTAATTAAAATGACAATTTTGCCTTTAATTCCGTCCAAGTTAATGCCCAAATTGGATGGAAGGGTCAATTTAAAACTCGGTGAATAGTTTAAGTATTTAAATAAAGCAAATTCTTGTTTCAAGGCCAAAGTGAAACAATATCAATAGTTTAAAGGTCATTTTTATAGTTTACTCTTGTTTTAATAAAAGTGATATATTTTATCACATAACCAAAAGTGGTTAGAAAATACCGTTTGGCTTCAATAGTACGACAATAATGAGATATATGGCTTATCACTTATGGCCGAGTAGTAGAAAATGTAGAATTTTTTATATTTATTCATCATTTATTCGTCTTTGAAGTATACTTTACGTGTGTGCTATATTATATATCATAGTTTTTTATAATTAGTAAATTTTAAAGTAATGTTATAGTGTTTATTTAAGTGGATATGACACTTTTAAATGTGTGAGGACATGAGTTTGAATCAATAAATATTTATGAAGGGTAATTTTAAAATTTTAATTATAAACTAAAACGTGACCTTGATGTTTAACATATAGTATAGACTTAACAAAAGAAAATTAGTCGCCATTTTGGATTGAGGGAATGATTAATTATGAGAAAAATGAATGAGCTTAATTTTGTTATTGTTTGGTTAGCTAGTAATGGAAAAGAAATAAATAAAAATAACTCTTGTTTGGATGGAGAAAAAAAATAAAAAAAAATGAATGTGATTTAATATAGTGTTAACAAATTACTATTTAATTTAAAATAAAGTAAATAATTTGTTAAATAAAATTATTCCCCTTCTCAATCCTCTCAATATAAAAAATAAAATAAAATAAAAATTATTACAATCTTTTCCATTACATATATTTCCTTTTCATTTCCTCCTATAAATTTACATAACAAATAAAATATGATTGTCTATTCTCCTTTTTTCATTTCCTTAAAGTTCAGTCAATTCACACAGACTATATCTATATTATAAAATAATATCTTTAACTAAAACTTTCTCCAAAAAGTATAAGAATTTAATGATTAAAAATATACATGTTATGATATATATTAGTTATACACCCTTTGTGAGTTCTATACGCACAGTTATACATCAATATATCACATCAAAGTTAAAATACTCATACTAATAATATACACACAATAAACTCCCACACACTAATAATTTTGTCTACTTTAAAAATGATATAACTTTAAATTAAAAATTAAAAATTAAAAATTTAAAAATCTACTAATCAAGATCAATTAAACAAGATATATCATAACTATAGAATTATATAAAAAAAATTCAATAAAAAATATTGATATTATAAAACACCATATTTGACTAAAACTTTATCCAAAAAGTGTAAGAATTGAATGATTAAAAATACACATGTTATGATGGATATTAGTTCACACTTTTGATGAGTTTTATATACACATCAAGATATCATACCAAATATTCGCACAATAAACTTATAGGATACTAATTTTGTCTACATTAAAAATGCTATAACTTAAAATAAAGAATTCAAAATTTATATTTAAAATATATTAACCAAGATCAATTAAACAAGATACATCATAACTATAAAATTATATTAAAAAAATCAAGAAAAATTATTGAGTAATATTTAAAGATGTACTTTATGTTTTTGTACATTATTGATAATCCCAGTATGTTATTTTTAAGAGTGTTCACGGTATATCAATTTAATTTTTGGACAATTTTATAATAATACTGACAGACTTTGTTGGATTATCTTCACATCTGATTTAATAAAAAAATATTATTAAAAGATTCTTTAAAAAATAAAAAATAAGTCGGTTCAATTTGGTCTACTTTTTATTTTTTCAGTATAAAAATATATTGAACTTATGTTTTAATTGTTCAAAACGTTAGACTAAGTTAGACAGTGAGTTCAAAATAAATTGGTTAATATTTGTCGATTTAGATTCGTCATACGTTATTTTTTTATATCGTATTATAAGATTTCATTTATTTTATTGTACTGAATACACTATACTATATTATATATATAAAAAAGGGAGCTGCTATTGACACACTCCACTTCACTTTCTAATACTCCATTTATCTCAAACACTCCACAAGTACATTTTATATCTTCTTAACACTCCCAACACTCCATTTTTAATCTTAAGATTAATTAAAACTAATCTAAAAAAATACTCCACTCAACTCAACTCTCACCACTCCACTTTCTTTTTTTATGCAATTCAAAAAAATAAATCACACCACTCACCCTACAAATCTCATATTCAATCTTCTTCTTCTAATTATTTTCCAATCTAGTCGTTTGCTCTCAAGCTTTTTTGTTATTAGTTAAAAAGAAAGTTTCGCCATGTGTTATTGATAAGAATATATTAGTTATGGTTTTTAAGAAGAACAAATGAAAGTTTTTGGTTTGGTCGGTGTACACACCACGTCAAAACAGGTTCTGCTATGGATGAAGGTTTACTCGGTTCATAAGAACCGAGTGTTCTTCATCATACTCGGCCCAAAGGAACCGGGTAAAACACAAGTCACTTGATCCTAAGGAACCGAGTAGAATTGAGAAAATGACCTAAAGCCTAAGTCGGTTCCTTAGGACCGAGTAACCTGTATTTTACTCGGTTCCTTTGAGCCGAGTATGATGAACAACATTTGGTTCTTAGGAACCGAGTAATCATTCTTCGTGATTTTTTTTCTATTTTTTATTTTATTTTTTGCTTTTATTTTTATTCAATGATCTATAAATTAAATGAAATATAAATGAACAACAAAATTATAAATATCCTACTTCTTTTGGAGAAAGAGATGATTTAAATGGTGGTGATGGTGGTGGTGGCGACGGCAACAGTGGTGGAGAGGAAGATGATGATGATGAAGAGGAGGAGGAGGAGGATGAGGAGAAAAGAGATTTTAATTAATAGATATATAATTAATTTGGGTTTAAATGATGAATTTAATGTTTTAATCATTAATTAAAAATAAAAAAATAGTGTGTGTCAATAGAATAATCAAACTTTTTTTTAAAAAAAATATTAGTGAATGAATTGGTGTGTATGAATAGCATCTTCTAAAAAGAAAGGAAAGGAAAAGAATTCCACGAGAGCAATGTGGATCCGAGCACAGCAGATAATGATAAACTTTAACTAGAGTATGGGTTAACTAGAGTAGTGGAGCAAATCTTGTACGTCTCGCTTATTTTGCGAGTATATGCCGTTCTTCTTATCAACCCCATTTTCTTTCTTACTCTCTCTCTCTCTCTCTGTGTGTGTGATCTACGCCGGTCGATGCCGTCGGCGAGGTCCGTCAACCCTCTATCACATCTTAGCAATCTTCAATCCACTCCTCTCCTCTCAATTCAACTTGCTTCCGAATTTGCACAACTCTTCTCTCCTGTTTTCGTGGACCAAATTTTGTTCATCTTCCAACTCACACTTTCTTTTTCGGTGAAGATAGTAGGGTTCACTCCAACCTTGCGGTAAAATGTGTTAAAAGTTTTGAGGCAAAAAGAAATTTGAAAGTTTTTGATAATGTTCCTATCAGTGGCTGCTATTTTAGTTGAGAGTTGAATATCACTAGGAATCGACTTTGATTACGTTTTATAATATCTTTACAATTTTGTATCCCCCTAATTCCTTGGGATTCTTGTAACTAAACATAATCTATATTTTCGACTTATTTTTAGGGTATTTTTTCGTTACTTTTTTTAAGCAATTTTAGCAGTGGTGAGCCAATTATTTGACTGGGGTGATTTAATTAGTGGAAAACCTAGGGCTTGTGTTTGTATATGTATGGGGAATAATTGAAAAGTTTAGGGGGGTAATGGGGTTGAAGACAAGTAGAGTTGAGAAGTTGAAGAGTTCAATGGCTTCTCCAAGGTCTAGAACAAAGTTGTGGATAATTAGGGCTACAACTTCTGTGTTGTTATGGACTTGTTTGGTTCAGTTGATGGCATTGGGAGAGATGTGGGGCCCTAGGGTTTTGAAAGGTTGGCCTTCTTGTTTCTCTCACCAGGATTCTTCTCCTGTGCCTTTGGATCTCAAGTTATTTCCAGCACTTCCTACTAGGGTTCTTCCTCCCAAGAGTGAGTTCTCTATCTATGAAGTATGTTAATGCTGTAATTTTGAGTTACTCAAAAAAATGAAGTAAATGATTGCCCATCGTTTTTTGCTTAAATCATATTACTATATTAGAATTTCATTTTCCGTTTTGACTTATGTTTTCATTTTCTGAAGAACCACCCACATTGTCTTGGAAGAGAAGAGAAGCTTCAGTTGTTCGTTAATTTTGAAGAAAAAAGATGGGACACGCTTGAAATTTTGAGATTATAATACTTCTGTTTGAGCTGTCTTCTTCTGTAATTTGTTTCCCAATTGACGCGTAATTCTTATAAGCTTGCAGATTTCTATTACATAATGTGGGTTAATGAAGTCTTCATAAACGTTTACATTTTATACAAGGAAGTTTATAGACTATGAAATTCGTATCAGCATTGTTGATAATATGCTAACTCATTCACATTAATGTGTTTCTTTGCCATTATTAACTGGCTTTGTTTATCACCATTTTCATTCTGTCACTTGCAAGCTATTTGCATAATACATCTCATTTATTTATTACATATCTCTTCTTTCCGAAAAAGAATTGATATTCTTTCTATAATACTGTTCCCTTTACAGTCTAAGTCAAGCCTCTCAGTGGCTGATCTCCAGTCTTCTCTTTGATGGATTCTTTATGTTGCCATTATCAGGGGTTTATAAGAACAACGGTTACTTGATGGTTTCATGCAATGGTGGGCTAAATCAAATGCGTGCAGCGGTGAGTGGATTTAGGCGTAGGGCATATCACCACCATTACTGATTAGTTTCAATTATTTATATTTATTTATGTACAGATATGCGACATGGTTGCAATTGCAAGATATTTAAATGTGACGCTTATAGTTCCCGAGCTGGATAAAACTTCGTTTTGGGCTGATCCAAGGTGTGCCATTTTTATGTTTTTTTGTACACCTCAAATCGCCGATCTTTACTTCCTGCTAGTGAGGATATCTATTATTGCTGTAATTCTAATAAAACGTTCATTAATTGGATATGCCAGTGCGTTTGATGACATTTTTGATGTTGATCATTTCATCACATCTTTGAGAGACGAGGTCCGGGTTCTTAAAGAGCTCCCTCCTAGGCTCAAGAAGAGAGTGGAACTAGGATTCATCTATACCATGGCTCCTGTTAGTTGGTCCGACATATCTTACTACCATAATCAGGTGGGTTTATCTATATTATTCATCAAAGCTCCTCTTCTGCAGACATATTATGTCAAAATTTCATTATTGTTTGCTGTTCTGTGCAGATTCTTCCTCTTATACAAAAATATAAAGTTGTGCATTTGAATAGAACTGATGCTCGGCTTGCAAATAACGGTCAAACCCTTGATATCCAGAAACTCCGATGCAGAGTAAATTTCAGCGCTCTGAAATTCACTAGCCAAATAGAGGAGTTGGGTAAAAGGGTTATCAAGCTTCTAAGGCAAAACGGCCCTTTCTTAGTACTTCACCTCAGATATGAAATGGACATGTTAGCGTTTTCTGGGTGTACTCAAGGTTGCAACAATGAAGAGGTGGACGAGTTGACAAGAATGAGGTGACCCTATTTTTTAAACCCAAGTTTTGATCATCTCTCGTTTTTTGTTAACGTTTTCACCTTTGCAGATATGCTTACCCATGGTGGAAAGAGAAGATCATAAATTCCGACTTGAAAAGAAAAGATGGTCTATGCCCTTTGACACCTGAGGAAACTGCCCTTATACTAAAGGCACTGGATATTGATAGAGGCATCCAGATTTACATTGCTGCTGGAGAAATATATGGTGGAGAGAGAAGAATGGCTAGTCTTGCATCCGCATACCCTAAACTGGTTAGTAAGACTAGTTTGAAACTAAATATTTCAAGTTTTTGTAAATGGGTTATCTTTACCGGTTACTGTTTTTGAATGCACCCAAACAGGTCAGGAAGGAGACTCTATTGGAGCCATCAGACCTTAAATATTTCCAAAATCATTCATCCCAAATGGCGGCATTGGACTATCTTGTTTCACTGGAGAGTGATATTTTTGTTCCTACTTACGATGGAAACATGGCCAAAGTTGTGGAAGGGCATCGCAGGTATTATTTCGCTAATCCTTCAATTTTAGTCTGTAGTGCAAGAATTATATTTTTCAGATATTTATCCTTCCTTCAACTTTAGACTCAAACTCAAATCTTTTTTCAGGTACCTTGGATACAAGAAGACGATACTATTGGACCGAAGGTTTATGGTTGATATCATAGATGAATATAACAGTGGATTAATGAATTGGGATGAGTTCTCTTATGTCACTAAGGAAGCTCATGCAGATCGAATGGGGAACCCTACTAAAAGATTGGTGATTCAAGACAGACCCAAGGAAGAGGATTATTTCTATGCCAACCCAGACGAGTGCTTGCAACCAGCGGATGATGAACTTCTATTGAATGGAACCTGAACATTCTGGTTTGGTTTTGCCAGTTTTTAATGAATGGCTTATAGCCAAATCTGCCAGATTACATGATTATAGCCTAGTGTTACAAACTGATATCGTTTTGAGGCAAAGTTGAAGATTATTGGAGGAAGGTACGGTGCTACACTTCAAAGATGATATTGAGAAGTTACTGGGGAGTTGATGAATTTTTCCATATGTTTTAATAATACAATTCATGTATAGAAGCTTACCCTGCCATTGCAAGGTTTATATTGAACTCAACTGGGGGATGCATATATAGACTTGGTTTTAATGGAACAGTTGATTCTTGGAACTTTTATTTCCTGTTACCCCCTTGCATATAATGTACATATGTCTCTCCATTGTGTTTAATATAGTATGTTGGATTTGGTCATGGGAGGTTAATGACTGGTCCCCTGGCATTGTTCTATATTATTATTTTTATTTATTTATATATACATATACATATACATATTCATATTTATTTTTGTTTCGAGAAGGATTGTAATATACTAGAAAAATATTTAGTGCTTACGGAATTGCGTAAAATGTGTACTACTGTTATTTTTTTTTCCATGGTAAAAGATCTAAGCCATCATTTACATTCTTCAAATGAGATGATTGTGTCTTCTGGCACATTTTAGTATGCTTCAACATGTTAATTCCGCATCCCCTTGCACCTCATTATGAATATGATTTTCAAACAAGTATTACTTCTTCCATATCAAATTAATATCTTTATTTTGATTTTAGTAATTTTTAAGAAGACATAATCAATTTCAACATAATCAATATTAAATCTCAAGATAATAGTGTTGCTTTAATTTTAGTATTTCTTATGAAACATTAATTTCAAGATGATTAATAATACAACTTATCTTTTGGAGATAGATCCGGTAGGGAATATTAATTTCAAACATCCAGTAAAAAAAAAAATGGAGATTATCAATTCTTAACCGAGGGAGTATAACATTGTAGGTGCGAGTGAGGCCAATATTAAGAGACAAGGGGATTGTTAGCTAGCTTTGAGAGCCCATCGCAATTGGCCAAAAGGTGTTGGTGAGTCATGTTTCAAAAGTCGTTGTCAATTATAATTAATGGTAAAAGGGGAACAAACATATGCTTAAAGATTGCGTCTTTTGAAAATAAAGTCATCGAAATACTCAAACATTGTTAACCTTTTTTGTATTGGGGGGGGCGGCTCTATAAGCAATGTTAACTAGTTAGTTAATCACTAATAAGTATCTATATATATGTATAGATAGTTAACTAATAAGTATCTATATAAATATAGATAGATAGATAAGTCGGGGGAGATTAGCGATCGAGATTGATGAGAGTGTGACTTTCAAAATAAAATTGGTATCTTTGCTTTTTAACAAGGCTACGTTATCCTCGACCAATGTGGACTACTTTCAACAGTGATAGGGATCTTTCACCAGATCCAAGTTAGGTTATTACCACGCAATTATTATTTTCTTTTTCTTATATATAGTTAACTGTACGTATATTTATTAATTATTATTATTATTATATATATAGTTAAAACTGTCTATGAATTAGTGATAAACAACACAGACACAGATATGCTTAATTACTCCCCTGACTCACTGATATATGCAAAGTATAAATTACTACTAGTGGAAAATATACATTTTCCAATGGAAAATTAAGTTGATGTGGCTCACTGATCTACACAGAGACCAAAGTTCAATTCCACCGCCCCATCTTACTCCCTTTTCAAACACGGAACTATCTGAAAGATAGAATAAATTTTTTCTCCTAATACCACCAAGGGGATCGCTAGCTGTCAAAGAAATAGCAACATCAACCTTCATTGATTAAGAAAACTTTGGTAAACAAAAATTAGAAACTTGTCATCAGTGGAAAGCTTTTGAATAAGTAAAAAAAAAAAAAAAAGAGCAGCAGCTTCTCAACATCACAATGGAAGCCTCTTATAAATATTACATGTTTTGTTTGGAAAGTATGTGCATCCTAACAATTAATATGAAGAAATAATACAATGTACAATAGGTCTGTCACCCTCAACTTGGTAAAATTCCTACCAGATGAGTATACATGAATGAACAACCCCCACCCCCACCAAAGAAGGATAAGGCGCTACTCCCGAAAAATGAATAAATGAAGAATAAGAATATTAAGTTGCTGTACTAGTTCAGCCTTTTTTTTGCCTCTTGAGAGCTTGGTCTGATTCATCCTCGGTGCTTACTAGTCTAGAACCTTCCATCGTTTGGTTCCTCAAGGGAACGTCATCCTGCCCCAAAATTATTTAAAATTAGTCTTAATTATATATATATATACATGATTCTATGCCGTTAATAATTAATTAATGCTCATGCCAAAGCCGATCTAGCTACAGGAAATGATATTACGTGCTGCCGCCAATTGTGCTCTACACACCGCTTTTGCCAAAGCTGATCGCTTTGTCAATAGCAATGTGCAATAACAATAGAGCCTCTGGATAAAGAACTCAGACAAAATGAAAAGGGAAAAAGGCTTCCAAATACCTCTAGGATGGATGTTGAGGAATTCAGGGTATTGTTTGCTTGCTTCCCAAGATCAATTTGTACAGATATGGTGGCCTGTGACAAATCCACTCCAGAACTCTGCAGCGCTTGTGTTAGAGTATTCAACAACCTGTTTCAAACCAATATGTACGTATATTCATGTATCAGTTAAAAATAACAAACCAAATCTTAAGAAAAGTTGTTCTAAAGTGAGGGAATTATGTCGCAATTGCTACCACAAAGGTAAGAGAGCAAATTAATAAGCCAAACTGCCAATCAGATATGGAGAAGATTCAGCTGCCAATTAATTCAATAATGACAAAACAATGACAGCATTCCCAGTCTAATATGACAACTTTAAACTCATGGCACATAGAAATCAAGAATTTTAAACTACCTCAATGAATCCCTAGTTCCAACTCTCATGCAAACAATTTATGAAGTATGGGTTTTTACCATGGAAAATGCCAAAGGTACCCTATTTGGCATTTAGCTGTGTTTGATTGCATTGATGGCATTTAGCCTTAAGTTTGCCATTTTTCCATGGAATTGAAAGATCATCTCTCACATAAGCTTTTGTTTTCTACGTGAAACAACTCCAAGGAATCCACTTATTTCTTTCTTTCGCTATTTCACTGGAAAAAGTACTTCTAGGGTTATCAAATAAGAAGAAAACCACACAATGGCAACTGCAAGGTCATTCTGAATTGAAAGGAGCCATTTTTTACGCAGCCTTATTCAGGTGCCAACAACACATTCATTTTTGTCTAAAAAAATGCACCAGCGAAACTGACAAGGATAAATGTAAAAATACTCACCCTTGAGAGTAAACACTCGAGATGCTAATTGTGCCACTTTCAATGGTCAACGCTTCATCTTTGTGCGCATCACCGGCAGCAGTGCACTCCGTTGTACATGGTCTGCTTTGCCTTGGTTGAGACTGGGGCTGACTTGCCCTGTTCTCCGTATCAGACCCCAGCCTGGGTGGAGCTGCCACCGCCGCATTGCTGCTTCCACCAGCAGAGAATATTTTGGGCTGCAACAGCACTGGAATCGGGGATGCCTTATCCATTTCCTTGAAAGAATCTGGACAGTTCATTCCAGATTCTACTAGATTGTGCCCATTTCTGGGAATTGTTGGGGAGACGCTGATCTTGTTCTCATCGAACTTTGCAGCAAACATCACTGCTGGTGCAGGCCCACAATTTGTAACTCGAGATAGATCCACAAAGTCTTCTGGCATTCCAAGTTTTTTTCCCTGGTTGACCAAGGTGAAAGAATCATTAGTCATGTTATTGAGATAATAAGCAATCAGAATTGGAGCTTAATAATGTACTTGACTTAGATGCATTTTTCCCAGTAGCATCCCTTCATTTATACATATTTGGATAACTTACTGGATGATGATCAAAGTTCTAACACATCTGTGTGCAAAAATAGCATGTTGCTGTGTCACAAGTCACATATGTAGAGGAAGAATAAAATAAAGGGCTGAATGCATCAATGCAATGAATACATATATACATAAGACGGTTTAATTAATGTTACCCATGACATCAGCTTTGGCGGTTCATTCCATCCTGGATACAAATTCTCATACTTGTGCACTTTCTCTTGTAGAAATTGAATGTACTCAATAACCTGCATAAAGTTTTGGGTATGTAACGGTTCAAATTCAGATACCTACCACTACCAGAAATAATAATGAGCAAGTAGGACTAAACATCGAAAAATTATGTGTAGAATAAGTATTCTACGGAATCCACGTACCTCTAACAAAAATGAGGCCTTATCTCTCTTCTGGTCACCATGAGGGATGAGCCCCCTCAGCATATGAAATCTGCATGGCAAATTTCAGAAACTTTTAAAATGTTGGCAACACTCCCCCAAGAGAAACACTTGTATGCTTTTTCTCATTCGCACATTTGAATGGCAAGTTCTTCAAAGAAGAGGGAAATATATTTACAATTCAAGGGAAACTTTGATGAATAATTTGACTATGAAATTGTTATGAAAGCAAGATAGCACCCCCTCCGACTCAAAATTAAGAATCCAAAACTTATTTTTGGGCCGTCTCAAATTAAGCGTATTGTATGAGATTCAAACATACTCTTAAATTTAGATTGAGAGAGTAATAAAAAATAGGCTGAAATTCAAGCTCAATTTAGTTCCCGAAAGTAAATTTCAAATAAGTAAGTAAAATAATATTATGCATAGACTTCTTAACAACTAGCAGAAGATATTGAACACAAAAAACAAGTAGAATTTGTTGTGCCTTTGAACTGTCACCACGAGTTCTTCCTAACTCCACTGAGTCTAGCTACATGTGCCTTTGAACTAGCAGAAGAGATTATGCATATACAGGTGTGGAGTTTTCTTCGTTACTTTGCGATGACTCTTTCCACTTATATACCCATATTGAATTATACAATTTTTTCATGAGAGATCAATGGTTTGTGGCAACAATTCTTAACCGAATTAACATGAAGAGAGAGAAAATAATTAGGAAGCAGGGGTCTTAGTTAAATATGAAACGTGCCTGTCATTGATTTTGCTCCTCCTACGCTGCTCCGTGGCCGAGTGTTTGGATCGTGGAGTATTAGGTTTCTGATCAGTCCTTTTCCCATCCACTTTCACTGACAAATTGCCTGTCAAACAATTAATTAATCAAAGTCAAACAACATAATATCATATCAAGAAACAGGGTAATTTTAATGGAAACAGTTACAATGATGGATCTAAGGGCGGTCGGCCCCGAAGATTCGATAATTCCTACTTATATTAAGAGAGCATTATTTAGTTATAAATATTTTAAAATTATAAAAATAATTTAAGTATCTGTCTCCCAAATATAAACATATGAAATTACTTTACGTATGCCCACCAATATGATGTTAACATTAATTATAATTATAATAAAAAAAATAACTATATTTACTACTATAATTCACATACAATAATAAAATCTTTATAAGTAAAAAAATACTGAAAAAAAATTAGCGGGCCAGCGCAATTTATTTTTAGTACAAGTAATATATAATCCCCGCATAATTAGCAACAAGTTTTGTGGGGGGGTATATGTGAGAGAGAAAAACCATTGAAATGGGAATGAGAGGAGGAGGAGGGCTCTTTTTTGACAACGAAGTCTTCATCGTCATCGTCGTAATCGTCGGCATCCTGGACGGTCTTCGCAGCAGATTTGATCATGTCAATGAAACTTTGATTTTTCTGAGCCGATAATATTGGCCTGTGTGATAAGTTTACGAATATGGAAATAACTTAGAAAAAAGGACTTGAAGGAGAAGATATATGAGAAAGGGAAGGGGGGTGATTAAAAAAATAAAAAAATAAATTGGGACCTGAGAATAATAGGGGGGTTGTGGTTGGATGATGAGACTGAAGGTCGATCCTGTGATGGTTGCCATGGCCCTCTTCCTCCTATCGTCACTCCTGTAGCATCTGCCCAAAACACATGTTATCCCGTGGCATACTACCACTTTGCTAAGATAGTACTAAATATTCTAACAATAATACTAAATATTTTTAAAATTGTACATTATTCTAATAATAAATATAATTGAATTCACAATAGTACTACAAGTATGTTTTTTGACATTTAATTTTGAATATAGAGAGTTATTTTTTAAAAAAAATTAATAATTTAATATAGAATTCTTTAACACTTTAATATAATTTTTATGGACATGATATTTACATATATATATATATATATATATTTAAATATTGGAGGATTCACTTGTAATTACTATTTCAAGGAGATGTTATATGTATTATGATAGTACGTACATGATGTATATTCAACAATCAAATTAAATAAAGTGGAGTTGAACAAACACAATTTTCAAAGGGGCTAAATGAGCCAATGTCGGTATATTATAATACAGCCATTTTATGGTACCGTGGGCCAAGAAATAAATATCTCAGCAATATTGCATGCACAAGGAGTACAACAAGAAAGATGATTTCATGAGATATCCATGTCCCATGATTTCAAAAGGAAAAGTGGTGTGGCGGTTTCTACAATAAACAAGCTAAGTTACTAACAATATTCATCATAAAGATAGCGAACAATGATAAACTTCGGACCCTCACACAGTTAAATCTAATTAATTAATTACTTCGATGGTCCAGAGGCAGATCTATGTGTATGAGAAAGGGGACCATGATCCCCTCAATTTATTTATTTTAATATATATATATATATATATATGATTAAGTATATGAAATTTTTACTGTGCTCCTCTCAAATAATAATAAAAAATAATAGAGAGAAATCGTGCATTCTTGACTATGAGTATTGTTAAATCCAAACTTCGAAGTAAAATGGAAGATGAATTTTTTTTATAAATTCTTTGACTATCTTTATTGAAAAGAAAATTGCAAAAAATGTATATATTTTGTAATGCAACTTTATATTTTCTCTATTTTGTAATGTAACTTTATATTTTTTATATTAAGTATATTACGTCGTTGAAAATGGTATGATCCCCCCCTAAAAAAAATCTGAATCTACAAACTTGAGTTGTTTAGTTAGCTAAAGAGTTGTTATAACATGTTAAATAAATCACCAGCGAGCCAACCACAAAAGCTTGAATTATTAAATAATAAACCCACAAACGTATTATATATCCAACACACACGCATGGCCTAACTTGTAGTGCATATTTATTCACAAAGGGAGATATATATATATATATATATACTTTTACCTTTGATAACATTTGAGTTATCTTCAAGAATATTCTCCTTCCCTGTCTTTCCCTTTTTCGCAGCAGATTCTTCCCACAGAGTGAAGCCACTCCCTGTATAAGAACTGCAGTTTGAGTGTTCATCATTTCTTTCGCTACTACTTGCCTGCACCACTGAAAACATTCCCCCCTCTGGTTTCGGAACCTTTTGATTGATATAATTAGAAATATGACTAATGCTATATGTTCCAATCCCGCCGGGAAGTATGTGCTCCGTTGAAGCTGGCGGAGGCTTTCCCACATCGGTTATTACAACTTTGTTTTTCTCCTTAGCAATGTTCTTCTCTACTTGTTCCAACGGTTGCAAGAAGTCATGAGTTTTTATATAGCCACCTATAAAACATATCATCATATAAGATTGTGATTTAACTTGAAAAGGAGAATAGGTACGTCGCCCGTACAAATTAGGTTCTTAACTACTTCATCAAACCTCTAATCTATTTTCTATATACCCTTTTCAAAGAATTAGTACATCTTGAAGTTTGAAACTAGTTAATTATTAATTTGGCGGCAAATATTTAAAATATTTTCTATAAACGTTATGTAAGTCATCAAAATTAGTATTCTCTTTTCTTCTTCTTCTTCTCAAATTTCACAAATGAAAAATACATTCAATTTTAGGGATGCAATAACTCTCCATTTATTGGGTTTTCTTATATGAAAATTTGTAGTCTCTATTCAAATGTCCGGTAAGACAAAACTAAAATATAGATAAATTATATATTTAAACGAAGAATAAATAGTAATTATTGTTGTGTTTTGTAACTTCCACTATGAGGAAAGATCCAACGATGGACAAAACTAAAATATAGATAAATTATATATTTAAACGAAGAATAAATAGTAATTATTGTTGTGTTTTGTAACTTCCACTATGAGGATCAGTAGAAGAAAAGGTGACGGCCGGAAGAAAGATCCAACGATGGATCGCGTGCCCTCTTCTTTTATTAATTATTGAATAAAGAACGTAGGCCGCTTGATGAAATCATAATACCGTGCAGCTGCATAGACCCTTATCCTGATGAAGTACTCTCTTTCAAAACATCCGCACTCCTGTTGGGTCCCGCACCAAAAGAAATCGCCCCACCCAATCCGATGCGTGTGTTAGTTCCCAACTCCGAAAGCACCTCCACTCACCCACCCCCACCCCCACCCCCTACCTTTCTCGATTCCGGGGGCCGGAACACATGGCCCACCCAAATCACATGGCCCGGATCCGTATGCAGATCGGATTCAATATGTGGTTTAAAAATTATTATCAAATGAATTTTTACCACAACTTTATTAAAAGGGGCTTTTTTTAAAGGACAAACTCTATAATTTCTTTCTAACCAAGGACAATCTATTTTTGGAATTAATTTAAAGGACAAGTTTTTAATAAAGGACAATATAATAATAAATTAATATACAATTAAAATTTAACAAAATTCCGCTATTACCCTTCTTGAAAATAAAAAACCGGAATTAAAATTTTAAATAACATATTTTTCAACAAATAATATTTAAATAAATAAATCTAAGATAACACAAATTTGAAAGTTGGTTTGAATTAGTTTTGGCGATAATGACAACAAACAAACATTCAAATTCAAATATGCAAAATACTACCAACGTTCAGACATATTAAACAACAGCAGGGGGAAATCAAATAAGTCTGATATTATACCATAATACACATGCAGGTATATATATACATCTACTTATTTCATGCAAATGGATCAATGACACTGTAAAAATCATCAAAATTTAATTAGTATAAAACAATAAAAACCCAATTTCGTGAAAGTGTGTACCTGAATTTAGTATTCGAGCAAGAAATCCATTAACAACGTGTTGAAACCGACTTGTAAAAATCATTATAATCGGACAACGGAATAGATCATAAATTTACGTTCAATACACTATATAGAGCTAATAAAGCAAACCAACAACGCAAACGAGTACGTAGTAGATCTCCCGCACATAAAACGATAGCAAACTATTTGTGTTTTGCTGATGGAGAATAATGAATACAGAGCAGTAGGAAAAATACCACACACTAAGAAACGAATCTGAATAAGTCAAGTATGTAATTAATAATGGGCTAAAAATCTTATGTTCATATGTATTAAATTGGGCCATGGCAAAGAAAGCAGTATTATATAATAATTGGCCCATCTTCTGAAAAAAAGGCCCAAGCTATAAAAGGATATGAAACCCGGCCTTTTACAATTTAAAAAAAAAATAACTTTGGTTAATAAAATATGTCTAATATTTGTTTACATAATAGGAGTATTTTTTGATGATGCCTACATGCATTATGTCTACTTTTATTTACAAGTAAGCCATTAGATTGATTCGTTATAGGTTAATATGTCTGATATTGATATGTATAGAAAAAGGGTGCCAATCCCATTTATTTATCTTATATATTGTAGTTGCATGTGGCAAATCGATATTAAATGCGCCGTTATTAAAACTTTTATATTTCAATATGTCTAATATTTGTTTACATAAAGGGAGTATTTTTTGATGATGCGTACATGTATTATGTCTACTTTTATTCACAAGTAAGCCCTTAGATGGATTCGTTGTAGGTAAATATGTCTGATATTGATATTGCATGTGTATTATGGTATAATATCAGACATATTTGATTTCCCCCTGCTGTTGTTTAATATGTCTGAACGTTGGTAGTATTTTACATATTTGAATTTGAATGTTTGTTTGTTGTCATTATCGCCAAAACTAATTCAAACCAACTTTCAAATTTGTGTTATCTTAGATTTATTTATTTAAATATTATTTGTTGAAAAATATGTTATTTAAAATTTTAATTCCGGTTTTTTATTTTCAAGAAGGGTAATAGCGGGATTTTGTTAAATTTTAATTGTATATTAATTTATTATTATGTTGTCCTTTATTAAAAACTTGTCATTTAAACTAAGTCCATAAATAAATTGTCCTTCGTTAAAACTACTATAAAATAATTGTCCTTAATTATTATTTTCTATTATTAAAATTTTAAAGAATAGTCAATATATATGTTTATTAAAATATATATATATATATATATATATATATTTTAATTCTTTTAGGCTGTGTAACATTACTCAACCAATAAATATAGAATAATTTATAAGAAAAAAAATACATATTACAAAACTACATATACATAGAAAAGATGATAAGCCCCCACCCAAACAATTGGAACATCATGTGCATAATTAGCCACTAATCATTCGACAACACACATGCACACCAAAGTCGCATCTATTCAGAGTTATATCCCTCTCAAAGAAATTAGAGTAAATTTCATCCTATAAAAAAAAAATTGAAAATAATCAATGAACAATTTACCTTGAGAAGGTGGTCTTGGATCTTGCTGCACAGGTGAATACAGCGAAAGAAAATCATGTGTTGGTTTCCTACCTGTTGCAAACCAAACAAAAAATATATATACATATACATATACATATATATATATATATATAAGATCCAATTAGAAATCATTTCGCATAAAAAAAATTTTCAGCAAATTCATGTCTACAAATTTTATATATTTTTTAGAGAAAAATAAAATTATATCTATATATATATGTAGATTCAAAAAATTATATATTATATCTTAGTATGTATGTGTACTTACTTTCAGTTCCGAAAGGACGAGGTTGAGGTAGTTCCATTTATAGGTGGAGTAATTCAAGATAATTTTCCGGTATAATTCGAACTCTGTTAATTAAATCGGAAACTTTTTTACTGAGAAAACTGCTGAATTATCCGTTGAAGCAACAGTTGCAAGGGCTAAACTCTCCGAAATTGAAAATTGAAAGCAAAATTGAGGCCTCTGGGCTCAAAATCTTTGATTCTTCTCAGATCTGCAAGTGAGAATATTGCCAGAAATTTTTGCGCCTCCGTTAGAGAAGATCGGAGGTGCATTCACCTTTTCTGTCCTCAAAATCAAAATTATCTGCGCAGTTCTCTAATGGTGGAAGATGAATTTATTACACTGAAAAACGAAAATCTCCTTGAAGCTCGATAGTTTCCCGAGAACTTCAACTCCTATGCTCTCCGAGAAAATTATTGTACACAATTCAACTCAATTCTCCCCTCAGAGTACGAAAATTACCTACTACAACTTCATAACAAATAACTTCTACGAAATCTGCCACCACAATTCACCAATTCGAAATGTTATGACGATATAAACAACTGAATTTTTCACAATTCAACTCCAATACATGATACGGAACACGAAGAAAAATAAGATCCAGGGTAAAAAATTTGAAAGTTGCATACCTTTGATCCAACTTTGCGTAATTGAGGCTCAGATTCCTCTGAGAAAACGAAAACTGAAGTCGAATTTCCCAAAGTGCATTAAGGAAGTGAGCCAAACAGTGACTTTACAATAAGATTGGTAGGCCCCGGCGGGATCGAATGGTTTTCAAAGAAAAAGAAACAAAAAATGTTTCAGAATTCACCCCCGAAAATATTTCTGTCGATCTCCCAAATGTATATATATATATATATGATGATGATGATGATGATGATATACAAACAAGCAGTGCGGCGAAAGATGAGATCGAAAGGGCTTTCTCTCTCTGTGTGTGCGCGCTTGCAGAGAGATCTTTTTTATACACTATGTTTCGTCTTCACGGAATATTATTATTTGCTTCTGTTTCTCCGTTACTAAGAACACCGTTATACCAACGTCGTTGCGGCGGAGCTAACGACGTTTAGGTCCTGGCTTAACGGACTTCGATGCCGTTTGGTAGACATTATGCACTGCTACGATTAATATTTTATTCCAACTTATATAATTACTTATGTTTTTTTTTTTGACGATGCCGATTATTATTATTAATTTATTTATTGTATCAAAAATCTATTGGATGTGTTTAGCATTTTTATTACTAAGTATTGTTCGTGCCGTTCGGTACGGTAAAATAAAAAAATGTTAAATACAAATAAAGAGATTTCATATTCGAATTGTACATGTCAACTTTACTAAATTTACATAATAAACTATCATAAATAAAAACAGCATTAGGTGGGGTTTACGAGAGGTTAACAAAACTCACATACATGAAGGGAGGGGGGAGGGGGATAAAAACTAAACAAAATAATATTATACAGGAATATTAAAAAAGTATAAAAACTCACATGCATGCATGAAAAAAAATTTATTCCTATTCCTATTGACTATAAAATGGATATTCAACATACATAAAGGAAAAAATTCAAAAGCTTATGCACTATTCTTTGCCTATGCTGCCACTAAAACAAATAATTATATGATCATCAACTAAATATACATGTCATAAAATAAAGCTACAATCTCCAACTAAATGAGTTAATAATTGTTAATAAAAAATGCGCACCTATATATACATTATTCAAGTAAGTTACATAAACCCATACATATACCTTCAAAAAAAAAAGTAAACGACAAAATATTACATTCTTCAAAAGAGTAAACAACAAAAATAGTAGAAAATCTCAAGTATTTTGATGAGTGTTTAGCCATGAAAATCTTAAAAAAGAAACAATATATATAAATATATATGGTCAGAGAGAAGAGTGCTCTTGTATTTATAAAAAAATTGTGAGGGGAAAAAGTGAGAAAATTTTGAAATTTGAATCTCAAATTTAAAATTGTACTTTTTTATTATTATATTAAGGTGAAAAAATACAATAAAAAAACTATTATGTAATTGGGTAATTTGGATATCTTAAAAACACATTTAAAGGGTTTACATTTCTTTTTAGTTTGTAAACAAATTTTGACCATTAGTTAATAATAACAAAATAAATAAAAAATACATCTTATAATATAGATAGAAAATTGCCGCTACAAAAAATGAAGTAGTTTTAAGAGTAATGTGAAATTTTATAATAAGAGTAAGAAAAGTGGATTATAATAGTTTTCTATAATTTTTGTCTTACACGTAACTTTATAGCTACAATTTTAAATATACACACTTTTATTGGTAAATTTTAACTATACAAACTCTTACATGGTATTTTGTTTTAAATTTAATATATTTTGAATTTCATAAAAATAGATAAAGAAAAAAAATAAGAGATTAAAATTGGTGGAATAAGAAAGATAAAAAGTTGTTGACTTGCTTGATTAGATGGGTTGAAAACACATTTAATGGTCCAAATTTTTTCTTCTTTTTTGCAAATTAATTTGGACCATTGATTAAATAATTTGGTGATGTGATGGTTATTTCCCTTATAATATAAATTGACTAAAATAAAATAATGAAAAAAATAAGGGAATGGTTTCTCTTTTTAGATTTTATTTTTATTTTACGGTTTACAATTTTTTTAGTAGCCTGTGATCATTGGTAATCACAGCTACGATAATTTATATTTTTATGGTTACCCAACTATGTACGGTAACTAGTATTTATATGGTTACTCGATTACAATAAATACGTATGTGAATTCTCGTTAAAGACAGTTCGATTAACTGAAAATTGATAAGGGCCATAAGCTGAAAAAACTCAAAAATAGAGACTGGCCAACAAACTTCCCATAAAAAAATGTGAAACAAGAAAAATATACCATAAGAGAAGCCTTTGCTCCTCATCTCTATTTAATTTTTACCTTTTTTTGAAAAAATTGAAGGCCTTCCTTTTATTATAGTAACAATGAAAGTCCTTCCCATATCGAATGAAACTAGAACTTGTGAACTCTTCTTTATTTTATTTCTATAATTTAAGAAAATTATTATTTTTGACATAATATTTACGTTCAAACCTATTATAATTTACTCCTAGGATCCGTTTTATAATAATATGGAAAATAAAAATAGTTGATTTTTGTGAGAATGTAAAAAATAAGTTAAGACATGTGGTGAAATATCTTCTTACTTTGTGACATTTTTCATAGAGAAATTTTCTTTGATGGTTGAGGAAGAAATGTTTCTTACAAAAAATTATGAAGGATAGGAGATATTTACTTATAAAATGAGCATAAAGATCATCTTATCACATGCATCAACGTATTTTTCTACTTCTTATCAAATCAAGTGTTTTTATTTTTATTTTTCGTGTTGTTATCAAACGAAACCTTATCTTTTAAAGTTTGATACATTTTAAAGGGGAAAAATTTATCATGAGATTATAATTTGAACTATGCAATATGTATCCTTGCAAGTAGTTATTCGAAAAATATTTTCAAGTTTACCTTATTGTATTTTGACAAATTAGTTAACAGTTTTTTTGGTGGTCGCTATTTTCACGCCATCAAATACTTTCATTTGTTCGATGACAAGTGAATAAGTGTATGTTATTCACTCAATGACAAGCGAGTAAGTGCATGTTACTCGCTCAATGGCAAATGAGTAAAGCATTGAAGTTTTTACTCGCTTGTTATTTGGCGAGTAAGATGCACTTACTCACTTGTCATTAAGCGAGTAAGATGCACTTATTTACTTGCTATCGGACAAATGAAAAGTGGAGTAGTATTACTAAATATTTTTTGGAGTGTAAATAGCATTCACCCTTTTTTTTTCCTGGTCATTCTTTTTTTTTTCCTTAGCATGAAGCAACACTCAAATGTCACATTGCACAAGAACATTTTTGGAATGTTTTATATATATTTTTCCTACAAATGTTATGTTTAACGAAAATATTCCGGTTGTCATCACTTAGAGGTACATATATCTATATTAATATTGAAAACCAAGAGACTCTCCTACAATTAAAGATAATTATGATTCCAAATTAATTTATTTATTTTCGATATTTTCCATGCTATAATTATTTTTATTAAAAAATTAAACTCTAAAATTTGAATCCTAGACAATTTGGTTAATAAATCAAGTTTTATTCACTAAACCAACCACAATTTTTATTTTAAAATAGATAATACGCATGCATAGAAAATATACGTGCACACAGATCACTTGTAGCATTTTTTTTTTCCTAAACCTTTCTTCTTTTCGACTATCTCTTTCTTTCTTCAAAATTAAAAGTTGGATCACTTTTTTGAAAACCTTTGTAAATTAATAACAAACTTAACAACTCAAAAAAAAGAAAAAAGAAAAAAAAGAAACAAGAAAGAAACAAAAGACGAGCTAATTAATTAATGTTCCCGACCAACACAAGTAGGCGACACTTTCTTTTCCCTATTGATTGATTGTACATTATGTTAAACCGTTCGAGAAATAGTGAAATGACATTTAATATGGTACGTTCAAACAATAAATTCTTCACTGAAATTATACCATTGTTTCGATTGGCTCATTAATAATTTAAGTGGGACAAATTATCAAATATAAAGTTATTTTTTTATTATGAACCTAATTTTATAACCCACGTGCAAACAATTGTAATAAGGGTGTATTTAATTGGTATAATTTTTTATGAAAAATAGAGATTTTTTACCCAAGTTAACACTTTTGATGTGTTTGATTACTAATATTTTTTAGGTAGTCAAATTCCATCTTTTTGCAATCATTGCTATATTTTTCACCAAAACAAGGAAACTGTTTTCTTAGGGGAGGTTTGTTTTTATTTTTTAGGCAATTGTACATTTTGCGAGATAAAATTTTACGCATTTTTTATATTAAAAATGTTATAACTTAAAATACAAAATTCAAAATTTAATATTTAAAATCTATTAATCAATATCAATTAAATAAGATCAATCATGACTATAGAATTATGTAAAAAAAAATACCAATAATTTTTTCTACATTAAAAATGCCATAATACAACCAATATTTTTCGGGTAAAAAATTAAGGCAATCAAATACATTTAATTGGCATTTTTCATTCCAGGCAATTCAATTGCCTGGAACTTATTTTATTTCCATGCAAATTCCTTACTTGCATTCAAACGCACCATAATAATAATTCGTATTCTTGGCCGATCTATTATTATATATTTAGATTTTTAAGTATACATGAACTCATTCATTCATTTAAGTTGCATTAATCAAATAAAATATTAAATACATGTGTATTACCGTTTTATGATAGTCTCCCATTATAATTAGTCAGGCACAATTTGATTTACATAATTTAATCGAATATTATTTATTGGTAGGGTTATTAGCATCCCCAAAAATATTAGATAATTCTCTTATTTTCATGTAAGGTGTATGTTAGTTAGTTCTTAAGAGTTAAGTATAAGTTTATATATTTAATTTTTGATAATCAAATAAGACATTATTAAATT
Source organism: Lonicera japonica (assembly GCA_021464415.1). NCBI lineage: Eukaryota > Viridiplantae > Streptophyta > Magnoliopsida > Dipsacales > Caprifoliaceae > Lonicera > Lonicera japonica. The sequence goes on along the minus strand of CM038467.1, from coordinate 12,480,807 downwards.
TATTTTTAATTTTCTATAACCAAAAGACATACACTTTACTTTTATTTATGGCGTGAAACTTTTTGCAGCAAATACTAAAAAGAAATTTTTCTTTATAAAATTGCAATCAAAGGGGCACGTGAGTTGCGGCACGACGTACATGGCAAGTTGGAGTGAAACGAGGACAACTCCATTTCATTAGTTTCGTAAGATTGTCACGTGAGGGTAAACAATCTATCTAAGAGTTGACTGAATTACAATTTCTGTTGACCTCGCATAGCTAATATTATTACTCTGCAGAAACGATGATTAGTGCGCAGATCCCCATTAGCTTATCCTAAATTAATGTCACTGTTAAAGTTGATGGTCTGACACTCACTAGAGAGAGAAATAGTGACCACCAGAGGATGTTTGTGGTGAGGGAAGAAAAGTCACGTGCTTCACATCCCCTCTCTTATTAACCTTTTTTTTTTTTACTGTATAGATTTTAATTTGAACAATTCTAATGGGACACAATATTAATACTCAGCAAATTAATTTATAACACAATAAATTGGCCCAAAGATAGTCACCCTAAATTTAGAAAATCAGATTCGACTGAGAGTTTTTCAAGTTAAGTCTCGGTAAATACAAAATTATTGGTATCCAGTAGTTGGCACCCTTGACAAAAAAGATTAATCGAAGTGCGTGAAAACTGATCTAAATATTCTTGGTATAGAAAAAAAATTAATTTATATAATGTGTTATTAATTCATTAATTAGTACGCAAAGTTTACACTTTTGTCATTTCACTCACTAATAAATATATTAATATAATATTATTTGAGTTATTTTTTCGATTCTTACTCCAAAGTCTTTCTAACGTCATTGTTCAAACTTTTTTATAAATTTATTTAAAGGACATTTTTCCTAAACACGAATCATTTAATGTATATATATATAACTATATATCTGACACCACAGGTAATTAACGTTTTGATTTTGCAATAATTTATTGGTTAAAAATCCTAAAAGTCTATGAATAAGAGAAATGTTATTAAAGAATATTCATTGGCTATAATAAATTTTGAACAAAATAACTTTATTATAGACCACGTGTTCTCAGCAATACACTAACTATTTTAAATATCTATATTGCTCTAAAATTATTATTATTTTGAATTATGATTTCTGAATGGGCTTTCAGATGTTGTAGGAAAAGAGGGGCCGCCCACCTGCTTCCCATGTGCTCGAGATTCTCTTTCATGGTTATGGTTATATTTTCCTTTTTGTCTTTTCTTTTCTTATTTTTCCATTACTCGAAAGTAGTGGCAAAAATATGAATTTAACTAGTAAGAGGTGAATTTTAATGCACATAAAAATATATTTAAAATTGGAAAATTATAATATAATTACAATAGTATTAATAGTAATCCTTGAAATAACTAAAAGTACCAAATACTTAATGTCTACAAACAATAACATTCTACGGGATTTTATATTTTGAAAATATTATAACACTTTCTCCTTTTCAATATTATTGAAAATGTCTTGTTCAATATTCAATGTATGTTACCAAATAATCATTCATATATTCATCTCTCATGCAATTGCATAGCGCACTCTTGATGATTTAATATTGAGCAAATAGCAATCACTAGCAATTCTTCAATTAATCTAATATACTATGCAATTAAAAAATAATATAACTAATATTATACACTTAATTAAAAAATATATTCAATATTAAAAATTAGATCTAATATTAATCACGAGAAATTAATACCATGTGAGGGCAGGGGGGCTGTGACGCGGTGGACTGTGGCTGCGGGTAGGGGCGGCGGATGAGCTCGTGAGAAAGAACTAGAGAAATGAAGAAAGAGTGAAGGGAGGAGAACAAATGATTGGTCAGTGGACTAAGAGAGAGAACTGAGAAAAGAGGAAAGACTATTGGCACACATAGTTGGTTAGTCAATTAATTGGTTAAATAGTTCTATACATAAGTTCTTATATATATATATATATATTTTTTTAAAAATACTTCACATATAGTAAAAAATATTTAAATCTAAGGAGGGCTAATTGCCCTTACTTTCGTTCGCCTCCGCTGGTAAGTGATCATAATTCAAACTTCTTATTTTAATTTCTTTTATTGTTTTTTTTTTACATTTTAAAAACTTTTACACTCAATTTTATTAAACCTTTTTTTTTAGGATTTTAAAGCAGTGAATTTACATATAATTTATGGGAAGAGATTAAGTTCCAAGATTTCATAATTCGCTTGTGGAAATTTAGACTTGTATCAAAAATTGTAATTTCTTTTCAATATTATGAGAAAAATAAAAATTGGAATAAAAGATAAAAGATAAGGTTTGTAGCCCTTTCTTTCTTTACAACTGTATTATTGTAAACTAATTTTGGACTAATTTTATTCGTTAAAAAACAAGGGATAAAAAAACAGAAACTTTTGACGGACATCCTTGCTTTAATTGGACATTTTCGTTTCTCCCCTTATCAGCTTAATTATCTTCTAAAAATTCAAACCAAATTGTTTAATATATATTCAATTCGTGAGTTAGATATATTTATACTAAAAAAATAAATAATATTATATGGCATGAGGGTGTCATGCAAATTTATAAAGGGATAGAGGTTGAAGCCTATATATGTACAACATAATTTAATGGACATGCAACATATGAAGTTTGTGCGTGAAGGTTTAATTTAATGGACAACATAATTTAAATTTTATTTATACCAAAAAAAAAATGAAATGAAGTACCATTCCAATTATTTTTAATTTGTTTTTGAAAGCTAATCCAATTAAATTCAAGAGGATGACATCAATTATAACTCTTATATAAACCTATTTTAATGTAATAAAATAATATTATTTTTTGGAGTAAATGACACCAAAGGCCCTCAAACTATATCATAAGTTTCAATTAAGCGCCTAAACTCAATTTTGTGTAAATTGAGCCCTTAAACTATTGAAATTAAACACTAATAGCCCTTCCATCCAAATCCTCCGTTAAATCAAACGGATTGATGAGTTTTTTGGCCATTAATAAAGTTAATTGGAAAAAAAATGGAAGAAGAGGAAAGACAAAGAGGCAAAATAATTTAGAAAAATATACAGAACACTTAAGGATTGTTATTGAAGTGCTACAGCAACATTAATTATTTTGTTAAAATGTCAAGCCAATTCTTCCCACCTCTGCCATCTTACTTCTTCCATCTTTATTTTTGTTGTACAAATCACAAAAATCATAACTTAGAAAACCCAAAATAAGAAATTTATGTACATATTTACATAGATAAGTGTATCAATTAAATTAGTTTTATTTCAATGATACATTTATATATATATATGGGTTCACATGTATTTATATATGTGTAAATTTGTACACAGATATCTTATTTTGGGTTTTCTAAGTTATGATTTTCTAAATTATTTTACTTCTTTCTCTTTCTTCTTCTAATTTTCTTCCCTTTTTTTCAATTAACCTTATTAATGACCAAGAAAATCATCAATCCGTTTGATTTAACGAATGATTTGGACGGAAGGGCCACTAGTGTTCAATTTTAATAGTTTAAAGGCTCAATTGATACAAAATTGAGTTGCAGGGCTTAATTGAAACTTAGGACATAGTTTAAGGGCTTGTAGTGTCATTTACTCTATTTTTTGCTTAAAATGTTTTTGGCATTCAATATAATAAAGTAAAAAATTACATTCAATCACCACTAACCACCCTCATTGATACCACCGAATGTCAATGGATCGGTTTGGATCGTGTTCGTATCGGTTTTTATCATATTTTGGGTATTATCGTTTCGGGTCTAAACGAGTGGCTGTTTTATCGAGTATTAACGTGTTTTGAATGTTATCGTTTTGGGTTTTAACGAATTACCCGATATGACTCATTACCGGTTTAGGACATATATATATATATATATATATATAATAGAAATATATTTTGTTTGTATAATTTTATATGTATATATTGTAAGTTAATATTGAATTAACAAATATATGGGTAATACTTATGCAAATTATATACATTTGTTTAAAGATATGCATATACTCATGTACATAAAATATTGTACTACTACATATAATATTATACTACTATGTATATTATTAACGTATTCAAACGGGTTATTATCTTGTTAACGAATATTAAATAATCCGACCCATTAACTTATCGTGTTTTATCGGGTCAACACCAATACAATCTGAAATTGTTAATACTTCACCCATTAACTTATAATTTCGTGTCTGTTTGTGTTGTGTTATCATATCGCGTGTTGTTTTGCCAGGTCCATAGTGCCAATGCTATCACAATTGATGAGTGAGAAGAAAAGAAAATTGTTTAAAAAATATATATAAAAATATATTAGAAAAAAGGGTATTTCCATGGAAATACATTGTTCAATGTTTTTATGACTTAAAAAAAAGGGTGCCGGTAAAGGTACCCTTGATTTCTTATTTTAACACTCATTCTTTAAGCACTCAAATTAAAATTTTAATTTTGAAAGAGCACCCTAATTATTTGAGCAACTTAACAAAAAAAAGAAAGAAAAGAGTTCTCTATTCACAACCCTAAGAAAAAATATCCCGTGCGCTTTCTTCATCACTTTCGCATCTTCTTCTTCTCTCGATCTCTGCATATTCTTTATTTACAATAATATACTCCTTCAACCATTTTTCCATTAAGTTTTTTGTTTTTTTAAACTAGTGATATAGTTAAGTCACTAGCTATACATGGTTTGATTATGGTGTGTTGGAGAAAATCAAATTAAATGAATAAACTAAATGAATTAAGAAATAAAAAACATGTTCATCATTCTCATTAATTAAGAAAGAAAAATACAAAATAAAATCTATATGGCTTCATTGTATATATACATTCCCAATTTCGTCACTATTTGATATTTTCAACATTTTAGTTTCTTTTTTTAATTCATATTTGTCATTGGATATAAGACATAAATTAAAATCAATGAGATTATTTACGCTCCCAATTATCAGATACATGTTGGTGGCTTTAGCTTTCTCAGAATTAGTTATAAAAGGAAAGTAATTTTTTTAGTTCAAATGTTAGATCTTCGTTAAAGAGTGTGAGTGAATTTGATCTCAGTTATTTTTTAGGACTTGTATTCTGCTACCATGTTTATAACAAGAAAACAATTTAGTTTTCTTATTATGGTGCTTAAATTATGGGTACACTTTTAAAATTAAAAACTAAAATTTTAAAAAGAAATTGTAAAAGAAGAACTACGTGTATGTATTAAAAAAGTTTGGGTTAAATCTCTTATTATGGAAACGTGAATTCAAAATTAACGTACTATTTCATAACAAAATTGAAAGCACTTAAAATTATGTTTTGCACTATAATTGTTTATACAAATCAAGGGTAAAAATATGCATTTTTCAAACTATACAATTTCTAAACGGTTTCATTTGGATAACTATATTGTATTCATGGTACAACCAACTTTATATTTTTAATATAAGATATTTTTTTACACATAAAATCCAGTTCTTAAGAGGGAGGAAGGGACGGGATCCAAACCTAAAATCTTTTTCATATAGAAATAGATGTTTCAACTACTTGATCCATATATATATGCCTCTCAATTAGATTATGTTTGAATACAATAAATATATGAAGATTTGAATATGTGACATTTATTACGCATTTAAGACCTAATATAACTCATCATTTGAAGCTCATAGACGAGGAAAAAACAAGAACGAAGTCCTAATCCAAGAAATTTTAATAAACATAAGCTCAAGTTAATTACATAGTTTAACATTTTAAGGATCATGCACAATATATATATATATATATATATAGTATAAACTATTTTTCGTTCAAAAGTTCGGCATACTCCTCCAACTTCTTATAATCCTCATCGGTTACGTCACTAGCTAGCAAATTATTTATTGAAAATATATGATTAATAAAAACATATATTAAAAGTTCACGAACATGCACCTTCATTAGAATAAGAAATATTGGAAATGGCGTATACGTGCGTCTATCCTTCTCAAATTGATAATATTAATTTTTAAGCTTGATAGTTCCTTTTTATCTTTGGGTATGTTGCCTATGTAAATACTAAATTTCACAATAAAAATAAATTGTATTTTCTACTAACAATTAGGTTCGAATTAGATTTCCTTAAAAATAATCAAAGTTAAAACTGAGACTATCAATTTACAACAGATAAAATATTGACCAACAAGGGCTATGCTAAATCAGTAAATGTATATTCCTTACGTCTTTACTTAATTATTCTATTTATATTCATATTTGTTTTCCATTTCTAAAGGTAGACTATAAAATTTTACATACCAATTTTAACCATTTGTTAAAATGAGTAACTATCTTACAAGTTTGGTGACACCACGAGTACTTTTTCTGTGAAAAATTAGATTGTAGAGACTTTAATACTAATAATTTTAGGGAGACATTAATGTTTGACATAAAAAGTCTCATTTCAAACAGTAATATTATGTATTGGTTAAAATAATCTTATTATAATTTATTATAATCAATGAGTAATTAACACATAAATGTATCATTTTTTATATTATAGGTATTTATTTCTATGAAAAAATACTCCTCGAAGGCGACTAGTTTTTTCTAACTTAAGGTGGTGTTTAGTTCTTTAAAAGCCAATATATATATATATATATACATAGCATTTCCCATAAGGACCTTAACTTAAGGTCCTTATTTACGGACTTGCCAATTTGGCACGCTTTTCGATGAAATTTTTTGATGAAATTTAGTGGGGATGTTCTTCATCTTGTGTAGAACATCTCCACCAAATTTCATCAAAAAATTCAACCGGTAAGTGGGTTAACTACATGATTGAAAAATATTGGACATATATATCTATTTCTGGACCATAATTTTTCAATCCTATAGTTAACCCACTTTCCGGTTAAATTTTTAGATGAAATTTGGTGAATATATTCTACACACAATGAAGAACATCCCCACCAAATTTCATCAAAAAATTCCATCGAGAAGGGTGCCAAAAAAGCAAGTCCGCAAATAAGGACCTTAAGTTAAGGTCCTTACTTGAAATTTTTCCTATATATATATATATATTAATAAATTAGGTCAATCCTAAAATAATAGGGCTCTTTATATTTATGTTCTCAACTGGTAATTCATATTTAATTTGAAATATTTATGTTTTAATTTGACGGCTCACATATAACCTTCACTTATCTTCCTAACTGGTGGCTCAGATTTAATTTCAGCATTTATGTTTTAATCCGACGGCTCATACTTATCTCTTAATTAATTTATCTCATAACTAATTTTAATGGTAATAAAAACAAACAAGTATTTATTAAACATGTATTTAATCTCCTTAAAAAATTTAACATGTGTTTATCTTTTAATACGTACTTTTAGATCTCTCCATCTGCGCTTCATTTCTATTTCTTCATACAAGTATAGTATATTTTTGTAATATGTAAAAATCTATTTCTAATTACTTTTTTTTCTGTTGACGTTTATTAAACAATATTTGATGTAATATTGTGTAATGATTATACAATGGTTATGTGTACAATCTGTATATATATATATATAGCATTATTAAAAAGTGGCAAACATTATATGTAGCAATATCAAAAAATCAGAATAGTCTATATGTAATGTAATTGATTATTATAATTTTATTTCTCCATATAAGTATAGTTTATTTTTGTAAAATGTAAAAACATATTTCTAATTAAATTTTTTTCTCTGTTAATGTTTATTAAACAATATTCAATGTAATATTGTATAATGATTATAAAATAGGTATGTGTACAATTTGTATATATATATAGTATTATTAAAAAGTGGCAAACATTATATGTAGCAATATTATAAAATCGGAATAGTCTATATATAATGTAATTGATTATTATAATTTTATCATAAAGAGTAGTATATAATTTTACGTAATAGACAAGTCTAATATTTTTTACATAACTTAGATTACTGGAAGTATGACTAAAAAGATGGTTATGTGTTGTTCAGATTTTTAATATTAAATCACTGCCTTAATTTTAAAATGTGTATCTGCACAACGATTTATATCATATTTTTAATTTTATCGTAATGTAAATGATTATTAATTTTAAGTGATATACAAACATTGATTATTAAATTTCAAAAAAAAATTATACTAATCTTATTTTTAAAAAAAATAAAATTCCAACATCATTTTAATAATTAATTTTCAAATTGCATAATTTTATTCAAAATAACATTATTAATATAAATTAAATTTCATGTACAAAAATGTTCACTTGCTGAAAATTCTCTTACACTAAAATTATTATCAATTGAATCATACCAAAATTAATAAATTCAAATAAAAATTGAATAGCTTAAATTAAAATTAGAATCCAGTTTTTATTCTGTAACTGAAATGACTTCTTTAATTATATTTTTACGTATCTTTATTTGATTATTAGGCATGTATGAGTAGTTTTTAATATCAATATCAATTATTTATTAATATTTTAATATTTAGTTATGTTAAATTCAATGGAAGTCAATTGCTCAAAATTATTTATACTTTCCCAAAATTATTTATATTTTTCTTATTATAAATGGTAGAAATTAATTTTCTAAATGTAGGAAGTTTAATTTTTAACACCTCTTGTTTTCTAAAAGACGAATATAAAGGGTATCATGTCCTATATACATTTAAGTAATGATATTTGCAATATTAGGTTGTTTGAAATAAAATATAATTAATTGTGAGGAAGATAAAATATATATATATATATATATAAGTCAATGGTTGGTGATAAAGGCGTATATAATATTATATTTATCATTTTTTTCAAAATATATTAATAAGAGTTTATTATCTTCGGAAACTAATTCTAATTTTTAAATATCATATTGATCTAATGGTACATTTGGTGCGCCGGATAAGAATTAAGTGAGATCGGATAAAGATTTAATAAATTTTGCATTTGATGAAGTCTTATGTTACAAGTCTGGATATTATATAACATAACTCGATTTTGTTTAAAAATACATGCAATATTAATTGTTGTTCACAAATTTTTTTTACTAATGCGATTAACCTATTTATAAATAAATTTCGTAAAAAACTATTCCATGAGAAAATTTATATATTAAATACAATATTTATGAATTAGGCATTAACTACAGTTTCAAATTCTAATGTAATTTTTTTTTATGAAATTAAAGTTTATTCTAAATTCCCTCATTTAATAGAAAATAAAAATACCTTATTATACGATAAATGAATTTTGTTAGTTGACTTGCTGTGATTTTGGGTGATCGATAATTTTCATTAATCAATTTGATTATCTAAAGGACATAAAGAAGAAGATCGGAATCAATTAATTAAAATTTTATTTTTATATTTGTTTTGTTATTCGGCAACTCCAGAATAAAATAATATCAATTATAGGCGTGATATATTTGTATCCGGTTATAATGGGATAAAAGGATAATTAATCCTATCTCGTGTTGAACTAAACGCTGGATATAATAAAGATATCATATCCACTCTTGCAAAAAATATAAAATGTTATTTTTTATCCTATCATTTTTGACAACAGATACCAAATATGATTAATTAATCCAATCATATCTCTAATCTCGCGCGACAAACACACCCTAAATGTAAACATATTAATTTAAACTTACGCAATTATTCTCTTAGCATACGCATATCTTATATGTGATCATTAATTTATAAATTTTAATGATTCAATAGGTACTAATGGACATATATAAATGGATCATTTCGGAATTAACGTTATTTATAAGGATGCAATAGTCGAGTTTTCGATTTTACCAAATTTGAACTTGATATATCTAAAAATATGATTACATAAAATTAAACTTAATTAAAAATATATTTATTTAAAAAAAATAAATTAAAACATACACTGTTTACTATACTATACGTATAAACATCAACTCACTTTTTTCACGATTCGTAAAGGCAAAGCTACTAAGGGGCAGGGGGCCAGGCACCTCCCGTTGGTTTCAAAATTTTTTTTTAGTATATATTGGATATTTTTTAAAATATATACATATATATAAAGGCTTATATGTAAAAAAAATAAACTCAATCTAACTGTAAAGGGCAAAACTTTATGAGCCATTTAAAAATATCTAAATTTCACAAATTAAACAAAGTAAACCCATATGTCCACTATTTCATTATCTATATCACATAACTGCTTGCTTGCTTCTCTATTCTTCATCTCCCTCATTCGCCTCTCTTTGTCTCACTCACACAAATACTCAATTATGCTACCACAACCACACCATTCCACCGCTCAACCTCACACCATTACGACCATGCGCACGACCCACTATATTTTTAGGTATTTTTTTATATAGTTTTCAAGATTAGAGATTATTTTATTCCTTTATTACTAACATCAAGTGTATTTCTTGAGCATTTGATTAATTATTGAATATTTGGTGAATTAGGTCAAAACCCCTAATTGTTGAATTTTATTTATATTATTGATTAATTGCATAATTATTAATTGCCTAATATTAAGTGCATTTCTTGAACCATTGATTAATTGTTGAATAGTTGGTGATTTATGTTTAAACCCCTAATTGTTGAATTTTATTTATATTGTTGATTATCTGTATAATTATTAATTACATAATATTAAGTGTATTTCTTGAACTATTGATTAATTATTGAATATTTGGTGATTTAGGTCTAAATTTGTAATTGTTAAATATTATTTATATACTTATAGTTATTTAATAACTTATTTTATTCTATTGAAAACAGTATTAATGGACAAATTTTAAATAGTATTCAAATTTAAAACTTTAAATATGATTTAGTGTGCTTTAAATTTCGTCCCTGATTGACTTAAATCCTAGCTCTACCACTGTCTCCTCGCATGTTGTAATTATATTGTATCACAAAGGTATTTAAAGAAAAATATTATATTATAGTAGAGTCGAATCAAATGGACAAAACTTATGTGAATTCGAATTTAAACCATTCAAATTCAAACTTTTCTTTATTATAAAAGAAAAAAGAAAAAGATCACCCTATATTAGGATTTGCTTAATCGAAATCAGGCTATTTTCGATCCATAATTGTAATGGAAGTGCACTTAGACATACTTAATATATTTTATCACTATTTGAATAATAAGCATGTAATCATATTTTTAAATTTTAGTTAAGATTAAAAACTAAAATTATTGCTATAGTGAAAATTTTAATTATTTGTAATCTCAAATACTAATACTTTTTTAGAACAATGTTAAAATTAATTTATCTAAGAAATAGCAAAGTTGGAATAAGAAATTTTAATTTGAGATAAAAATATATTAAAATTATGAATAGTTATAGATATAAAAAAAATAACAATAAATATAATTTTAAATAGTGTCACTAATTACATATAGGCACAATCAAATCGTGCCGTAGGCACGGGTATTAACTAATTTATTAATAAATCAGGTCAGTCCTAAAATAATAGGGCTCTTTATGTTTATGTCTATCAACTGGCGGTTTTCATTTAATTCGAGTCTTTATGTTTTAATTTGACGGCTTATATATAACCTTCACTTATCTTCTCAACCGGTGGCTTAGATTTAATTTCAGCCTTTATGTTTTAATCCGACGGTTTATATTTATCTCTTAATTAATTTATCTCATAACTAATTTCAATGGTGATAAAAACAAACAAGTATTTATTAAACAGTTATTTATCTCTTAATTAGTATTTATTAAACATGTATTTAATATCCTTAAAAATTTTAACATGTATTTATCTCTTAATACGTACTTTTAGATCTCTCCGTCTGCTATTCGTTTCTATTTCTTCATATGAGTATAGTTTATTTCTGTAACATGTAAAAACCTATTTCTAATTACTTTTTTTTTCTCTGTGACGTTTATTAAACAATATTCAATGTAATATTGTGTAATGATTATAAAATGGTTATGTGTACAATGTGTATATATATATATATAGCATTATTAAAAAGTGGCAAACATTATATGTAACAATATTAAAAAATCAGAATAGTCTATATATAATGTAATTGATTATTATAATTTTATCATAATGAATTGTAAATAATTTTACGTAATGGATATTTCTAATATTTTTACATAATTTAGACTACTGGAAGTATAACTAAAAAGATGGATATATGTTGTTTAGATTTTTTATATACAATCACTGCCTTAAATTTAAAATGGGTATGTGTACAACGATTTATAGCATATTTTTTATTTTACCGTAATGTAATTGATTATTAATTTTACATGATATACAAACACTGATTATTAAATTTCACAATTTTTTATACTAATCTTCTTATTAAAAAAAATAAAATTCTAACATTAGTTTAATGATTATTTTTCAAATTGCATAAGTTTATTCAAAACAACATTATTAATATAAATTTAATTTCATGTACAAAAATGTTTACTTGCTGAAATTCTCTTGCATTAAAATTCCTATCACTTGAATCATACCAAAATTAATAAATTCAAATAAAAATTGAATAGCTTAAATTAAAAATTAGAATCCAGTTTTTTCGTACCTTTTCCACTCCTCCAAGACGTGAAGCTACTAATTACATAATGGATATGTCTAATATTTTTATGTAATTGATTATTAAATTTCACAATGTTTTATATTAATCTTATTAAAAAAAATCTAACATCATTTTAATAATTATTTTTCAAATTGCACAATTTTATTCAAAATAACATTATTAATAATTAGGCATTAAATATAGTTTCAAATTCTGATGTAAATTTTATTTTATTTTATAAAATTAAAGTTTCTTATAATTTCATTCATTTAATAAATGAAAAATAAAAATACCATATTATACAAGAAATGAATTTTGTTAGTAGACTTACTGTGATTTTGGGTGATCGAAAATTTTCATATCTAAAGGGCGCAAAGAAGAAGATGGAATAAATTAATTAAAATTTTATTTTTATATTCATTTTGTTATCTGGCTAAAATAATATCATTTATAGGTGTGGTATAGTTTTATCCAGTTATAATAAGATAAAAAGATAATTAATCCCAAGTTCAATTATGTCCAATGCTGCATTAAACGCGGGATATGATAAAGATATCATATCCACTCTTGCACTAAATATAGGATATGATTTGTTTATCCTAACCTTTTTGACAGCAAACACTAGATATGATTAACTAATCCAATCACACGTCCAATCCTGCGCGACAAACACACCTATATGTAAACATATTAATTTAAACATAAGCAACTATTCTTTTGACATACGCACATCCTATATGTGATTATTAATTTCTAAATTTTAATGATCCAATAGGTACTAATGGACATATTTAAATGGATCATGTCGGGATTAACGTTATTTATAAAGAGGTAATAATCGAGTTTTCAGTTTTACCAAATTTGAACTCAATATATCTAAAAATATGATTACATTAAATTAAACTTGACAAAAAAATATATTTATTTAAAAAAAATAAATTCAAACAAACTCTGTTTACTATACTATACGTATAAACATTAACTCAGTTTTTCACTCCTCGCAGAGGCGAAGTTACTAAGGGAAGGGGGCAGGCACCCCTGTTGGTTTTGAATTTTTTTTACACGATATATTGGATATTTTTTGAAATTTATATATATATATAAAGGCTTATGTGTAAGAAAGTAAACTTGATGTAACTGTAAGGAACAAAACTTTATAAGCTATTTGAAAATTTCTAAATTTCACAAATTAAATAAAGCAAACCCATGTCTCCATGATTTCATTATCACTATCATACAGCTGCTTGTCTACTTCTTTATTCTTTATCTCTCTCACTTATCTCTCTCTGTCTCACTCACACAAATACACAACTTTGCTACCACGACCACACCACACCACACCACCACGACCACGTGCACGACCTACTATATTTTTAGGTATATTTTTCGTATCTACTTTTCAAAATTAGAGATTTTTTATTCCTTCATTACTTGCATAATATTAGTTTTGTTTCTTTATTAATTGTCTAATATAAAGTGTATTTCTCGAACATTTGATTAATTGTTGAATATTTGGTGATTTAGGTTTAAACTCCTAATTGTTAAATTTTATTTGTATTATTGATTAATTGCATAATTATTAATTATCCAATATTAAGTGTATTTCTTGAACTATTGATTAATTGTCGAATAGTTGGTGATTTAGGTTTAAACCGCTAATTGTTGAATTTTATTTATATTGTTGATTAATTGCATAATTATTAATTACATAATATTAAGTGTATTTCTGGAACTATTGATTAATTATTGAATATTTAGTGATTTAGGTCTAAATTCGTAATTGTTGAATATTAGTTATTTACTTATAGTTATTTAATAATTTATTTTATTATATTGAAAACAATATTAATGGACAAATTTTAAATAGTATTAAAATTTTAAGACTTTATATACGATGTAGTGTGCTATAAATTTTGGTTATGATTATACGATGTAGTGGTAAACAATATTAATGTACGTATAGTTGAAAGGAGATAAAAAAATGAGCAGTGCAGCAGTCTCACTGTACATGCTGTCACGTCTCTATGGCATTTCATGAAAAATAACTGAACACACAATGTTTAAATATAAATGATTATTTGCATTAGCAGTTGCGTATTTGTACAACACTACTTACGACAAATTATCCGTACACATTTATAAAACTATTTAAATAAAGGGACTTGTTTTGGACATATATGTATTATAACAAAACTAATCCGTCTAACTAAGAGTATCCACAGGACAACAGCGGATATCGTAAAACTTACAAACAAATTTATATTTTATAAATGTGTCACTAGTTTTTTTTAAATGATTATATCGGATACAACATAAAAAATAAACATATAGACATGCTAAATTCGCATGAATTTTTAACTTAAAAAAATATAAAATGCTTCATACGAGTGTATTTCACTCATATAAGCAATTCGAATAAGCCACACTCATACATGTGTAGCTCACTTGTATAAGGCATTATATATATATATATATATATATATTAATGGAGTGAAATTTGATTGTTTGTGTAAATATTAAATTTTTAATAATTATGTTTTTGACCTTACAATTTTATAACTCTCATAAATTTTTTATAAGATAAAATTCATTCATACGAGTTGTCTTACGATAATCTATGTTGCCTATTAAAATATACTCCGTATGTGAATGAAGGATTCCAAAAATTTGTTGGCTATACAAAATGTTGCAAACAAGTGAATAAAAATAATGAGCATAGTGAAAAAAGAAAGCCACTTAAGAAAAAGGTTTGAAATTTTAAATTTTAAATCATATTTGCAATTTGATCTCAGTAGTGCTAACTAAAATTTGTAATTTGACCCCAACAGTGCCATTACACATTGACACATCTATGATGGTATTGAAATATATATATATATATATATATATATAAAATCTCCATATGAATGTGCCTCAATCGTATGACTCAAATGGGTGTGGCATACCCTTAGGTTTTTTATTTTTATATGAGTACATCTAATCCGTGTGGCTTATACGAGTAAATGTGCTTAGTATGAGTAAAATTTAAGTATATAGTAAGTTTGCTCTCTGTGCATATAAAGATAAGTTTGCCTATTTAATTTACTTGTGTAGCAAGTATACTAAATTTGCTAATTTAACATATCTACTATAGATACTCTAAAAAGTAACAAACTTTGTATAAGTACTCTGTAAACATGTTCCATCTCTCTATATATAAATGAGGTTTCTATTTTTTGGTATATATATGAGTTAATAATGTTACGTTATAAATGATTTTTGTGAACGTAATAGTTTGTAAATATACATTCGGAGTATAGTAACATTGGCGAGAGTGTTAGGTTATCACTCTCCGTCATAACATGAATTTGTGCATAACTTGTATAAAAAAAATAGCTTGCATGTAAGCATGATCAGAGGCGGAGCCACCTTGGGACCAGGTGGGTCCATGGCCCCACTTGGACTTTTCACAATTTTTTATTGAGTATGGGGACTTTTGTGCGGCAGCGTAAGTTTCAGGGGGCTTTTGTGAAATTATATTTGGTCAGTGGAGTAAGTTTCAGGGGCTTGCGTGCTATTAGTTGTACAAGTACAAGGCCTGTTTTTGTTATTAAGCGTGAAGCAGGTGTATTTTATGGTGCCAAAAATTTGGGGCGGATTTTTGTAATACGAGAATAGGTATTTATACTACAATTATTTTTTCTAGGGTTTTTTTATTTTTTTAGTTTGGTGCTGTAGTTCATCGATTTTATTTTTTCTATTTTTTCATCTTTTGAGGTTAATTTAATATTGGGTTAGAAAAAATTTAATATTATATAGTAAGATGTTTTTGAGAAAAAATTAGCTTGTAGATTAATATATGAAGTTATTGATAATGAAGATATTATTAAGCATTTTCAAAATATGAAGTTTCAAAAGGGAATACTGTAACTAAAAATGTGATTTTTGACGTATAAGATGCTAAGTATTTTGTTATAGTATTTTAATTTTAACCTTATTAAAAGTATATGCAATTTTTTTAAAAAACTTATTAATTTGCCCCCCCCCCCCCCCCCCCCCCCCCCGGTCTTAAATCCTGGCTCTGCCACTGAGCATGATTATACTCAGGGGTGGAACCAGGGGGGACAGAACAGGCTTCAGCACATGGAAAATTTTTAAAAACTTTACTATCACAGGTAAAAAAATATAAAAAATTTAGTATAAGCCCACCCCTTTACTACGTATTAGCCCACTCCTAGGAAGAATCCTGGGTCCGCCTCTGATTATACTTATAATTAATCACTTTTTCTCTACGACTATGTTGCATGTTTAAAATCTTTACAACTTTTAAATCATGACAAAAAATTCTGTAAAAAATTATGACTTGCACAGCCCACACTACTCACTTGCATTAACAACAGAGTACGTAACTGTTTATATATACAGTGAACCCCGGCAGTTTACCACCTTGGGTGGTCCCTCAAAAAACTATACACATCTTCAACTATCTTCAAATGTAGATTTACTCACTGTCTCTACATACAAACAAATCTTACACGAACCCATTCGAAAAATTAAGGGTATGATTGGGAATCACATTCTGGGTTCTGGAATTATATAGGCTGAATTTTTCTCTAATTCTAATTTTAAAACTTAAAATTGGGTTCCCAAACATACTATAATTATTTTTCCTTTTTAGCCAATTTTTCTCTTAAACTAAAAGAAACAAAGTAGGCTTGATTTTGAAAAAGGGAACAATGACAATTAAATAAATACTTTAGATTATGATGCACATTTTGAAAATAATTTTTTTTAGCAAAATATATACTATTTCAATGTGGGAAAGAGTTTAACACCGGTAGCTTGGAGCTAATGAGACTTGAGCATGTGATTTCTAGGTGAGGGTGAGAGGTTTTATCAGCGAGATAAACCACCTGAAAAAATGTCGGTATATATATGCCGATAAAAGGGACTTTTTTAGTGGTGAAACTAAGAATGAAAGATGATTAAAAAAAATTGCTAGGTTTTATATGTTTACTTATACATTCATTATTATTAAAAATAAATAAATTTATATTATAACTCCAAATTGACATAATTTATATATCCAATTCTCTCATTCACATGGATTATTAAAAATCAATCAATAAATTAATTGCAATCCATAATAATAATTGTAGAAACGAATAAATTAATTAAAATCGATCACCCATAACTTTGCAAGTGCACAAACACTAACCCAAACCACTACCTATCCAAACCTCTCTTTGAGATAAAACAAATCCCAAATAAAGATTCCAATACTTAATGATACCAACTAGGTTCATGAACGTACGCAGATCGCATTACACCTCTTTCTATTTAATTTATTTTATTGTATTTTTCAAAGTATAGCTTTGTGATCGAGGCGACAATTGCCTTTATATACTTCTATTTACACTTTGATTCATATATATTATATCTTAATTTATTATAAAAACTGAAAAAGTTTTATATTATTCTCGTATAATAATTGTGTAACATGGTTTCCCAACTCGACGACTTTACGCTATATATTAGTTTGCGAAAGCATATATATTAGTTATTAAACTTACAAACCATACAATTGTTCAGTAAGAAGAATTAATATTTTTTTTAAAAAAAGTGTAAGAGATTATTCATTACACGTTAATAGTACACTATAATCCAACAATAATAAATTACTTTTGATATGCTAAATGTTATAGAGATGGCAATGAGTAAGAGTAAGTTTTCAACGTATATCTATTTTATTTTAAACAGAGCAATACGTTATCTTATCGTATATGTGGTGGATACACCATTGCAATTAAAAGAGATAAAAACCCGATCTAAATTTCTCAACTAATACATATTAGTTGATGATAATAGCATCTAACAGTCATTGAAAATTTCAGTTCGATGATTCTCACAAAAATCATGAAGCCTTTCAAAAATTATTTGAAAGATGGTTCAAATTAAGAGCACTCGTATTCTAAGGGGATACATATTATGATTTTTATAGTTTAGTTTCAAATATCACATCAACCTTATCCGTTCGGTTACATTTAGTAGCCACGTTGGTTGTTAATATTGGTAGTAAATTAATTTTTATACAGTTTAATTTTGACTAGCGCACAAATTGCACATTACTTTATATCATAATAAGATATAGTTGTTTTGTGAAAGTAATATTTGTTTAATGTGTAATTTATTCATTTATGATAAGAGTGTTTCCATGGAAGGTGGACATTCTCTTGTTTAAGGCATCAGCTTTGGGATCAGTTAACAATGTCTATGTTTTTTGTCTTAGGTTTACGATCGATGACTTATATAACACTCCAATTTTATTTTTTTGTTCTTTTTCTGTCTTTTAAGAATATGTATGTGTACGTGGCAACTATTTTTATGCCCCTCAATTCATAAATAAATTATTGTAGGGGGGAAGATACGTGGCACAAATCCCGTTGAAAGCGGAAAAAGTCACGTGATTAAAATATTTCTCCCTATCGCATCGACCGCCTCCCGAATCACGTGGCCAACTCACGCTGTGATAATGTGGTCCCATCCCTATACGCGATCTCGTTTTCCTTTGGATTACGATTTTTTTAAGACATGAGGAATTAAATTTTTAAATAAAAGATAATATAAAAAAATAAATTATAATTGAGTGATAAATGTTCTCAGCATAATTCTTTAAATTAAGAGTCCGAATTCTAAGGTATTAGCTTAAAGTTAGAATAACAACAAGCATGCATCTTATGCATGGCACATATGTGTTATTATTTATTTCTAATACAATAAATTGTAAAAATTTCACTCTAGTATATAAAATTTTGTACTCCCTTTGGAATAGTGGTTTTTTTTTTTGTGTAGAAGATGTCTCTTGAGTGCGCATGGGCATATAAGATAATATGTTCATTATTCAAATTGATAAAAATAAAAATAACATTACTATTGGTGTGTAAAACTAGAAAGTTTATACCACACAGTCAAATGATTAATAAATGCAGCAAACTAAGAGAATCAAAGATGTATAGAGGATATTGGCCTCATATGAAAATGTGAGTTAATCCTCCTATGTTGAATAGAATTAAAAACTCAGTTAGCTTTGCATTGAAATAACCGAGTGGCTATTACAAACTTACAAAATCTCTCTAGTTATTCTATCATCAATATTGTTTATAATATGAGTATACTTTGAGTTACATGAGTTCTAAATTCCCTATATTATGAGTTATACCGCGTGTTCTGTAAGTTTATATTTCTCTATCTCTTTTGGTTGCTCACTGTTGACTACTTTAATGCTGGATTTTCTCTTATTCTTGGTTGTCGTTGGGTTGAGTTGGATTGTTAAGAGAAGTAAATACATTTTTTTTAAAAAAGAAAATTAAGGGAGGTCTTAGTCTCTCCCTTAATCCTACATCCTACAAATAAAGAAAAACCCTCCCCTCTCACCCCATGAGTCGAACCCTTGACCTCAAGGCAAGGGTGAAGGTTGCTTACCACTGGGTCAACCCCTCTCCTCAAGAGAAGTAAATACTTTATAAATATATATATGACTGAGAGAAAACGTATTGGAGAGCTCCCAGAGTAGGTGCGGGTGGCATGCCTTGATTATCACTAACTCTGACCTTACTTCTCTATGGATTTCGGTGCATTAAATGCAGTTGGTATGCATTTAATGAAAGTTACAGAGGTTCTGCAGTGTCTGGTAGAGTTGGTAGCAGTCACTCGTGCTGTCTATGCCTTTTTCTGACACAGTGGTCGGCCAGAAAGCTTGAAGCTCATTGGGAGAGGTCTGTCCTCCGAACTCCGCAATCCATTGCTCAAGAATAATCCCCTGGACTGGAATAATCATTGGTTGGAGCTCTAACTCCTAAAGACCTCCTGATTATAGCTCCCAATCCCTGTTTGTTGAAAGGGTAGTGATGTCGCTGACGTAGGAGGCCACGTATCTGTTCGTGATTGGCAGAGTAAATTAAGTAACTAATTTGCACCATTAACTACGAATAAAGAAATTCTCTATAAAAAGTTGTAAATTCATTCATTCTAAATTTTTATTTCCAAGAAAGATAATAGGCTTACAATATAGGATGAAGCAAAAAATATAAAAACATGCATGCTTAAAGGTGCACTAAAGTGTACAAATTTAAAACTTTTGCAACAAGGTCTGCATCCATCAAAATCATTCAAACTATCAAAAATCTTACATAATATATATATATATATATATATATATATATATAATATTGAGAAAGAGAATGATTGCTCAAATATAGAGGAACAATTGGCAAAAATTTTTATATGTAATGAAAAGGATTTTCTAAATGAGAAGCATGAGATGATACATATAAATAGAATGCTTGTACAAAGAAAGAAATGTACAAGTATATATGTCCAAGGGCATTTTCTTAAAAGATAAATTAATAAATGCAAGTAATTGAAGAGATACAAAAAAACTCATTCCAAATAAAATACATCTTAAATGTAATGAAAAAACTCAATAAATTAATTACTTCCTCCGTATTATTATTATTATTATTATTAGATATTTGAAAGTTAGCATAAAAACTTTACATTTAATGTACTACCTCTATTTCATTAATGACTAGACACTTACGCACATGCTATACATGTTCACGGTCTCCTTCTATACAATGGAATATGTACTTTAAATTTAATGCATTTAACAAATTGTTAAATAGTACAATAGTGAAGTGTCTTATTTTTTATTCGAATGGTCACATGTTTAAGTCTCAACAAATTTATAAATTTTATGTAAAAAATAAATACATAGACAAAATAAGAAATACTAAAATTCGGTGTCATAACTAGAAGTGTTTTGGGTTTCAGTTGGAATATAAATTAAAAGACCCAAACCTAAACCAAATGTGAAAGTTCAGTTTGGTTTTAAATCTTCCAAACCCAAACAAACCAAACTTTGTAGTTCGGTTTCGATTCAGTTTTCATATTTTTTTTAAAAAAATAAAAAAATAAACAAAATGTAAGGCAACATTAAATTTGGTGAGAAAAAATAATAACTTTAAACTTGTTCATACTTATTTTGAATATAAAAAATATTAACTTTTACATTTATAATATAGTTATAATATTTATGATAATTTAAAGAGTGCGGGTTTCTCATTAGAGCTCATAAATTTTAGGAATATAAAATTTTAGATAATGATGTAATATTATTTCAAGTCGTTTATACAATGAATCGTTTCAGTTTTGCAATCTCACAGCTCAAACTAGAACCAAATATATTTAGTTTTGGTTTATTTGTTTCAGTTCGATTTTTAATGGAATAGTTTGGCTTGGTACAGTTCAATCGTTTAATTTTTGGGTTCGCGACAACATCTCTAATCATAACCGAATAAAGTGGCTTTTAGTTTATAATAGCATAAATAATCTCACTTTTTTTTAATATTTATATAAATCAATTAATTTCAATCTAATTAAAGTTCAATAATATAAAGAATAATGAAATTACTAATAATAAATAATGCAAAAAAAACAAAATATATATTATTTAAAATAAAAATAAAATAAAATAAATATATATCGATGAGGAGCCCCTGCCTAGAACAGGAGAATGGTTGACCAATTTGGGGAGTGGGTCTGGTAATTGGTAGATAGCTGGATGGGGCATATACGTAGACGAACATCTGATATACGTGGATCATTCCAAACAGCTGGAGTTATACATCTCAATACATACGTACCAATTAAAGTATATAAAGTATTTGTTATAGACATTATATATATATATATATATATATATAATATTTGACTATAGAATATTATTGCTCTTTACGAAAAACTAAAAATAAAAATTGCAACTATAATTAATTTCAATGTATCATTTAAAAAATATATTTTAATGTCATACTTAAATTTTAACAATCTTTTAAATATTAATAAAATCTACCTACTATACAATTAAAATTAACAATACTTTTTAATAATTAAAATTGTAGAGCCCTAATTCTATTGATTAAAAAAAATATAAATATTTTTTTTTCAAATTTTAGATAATTTTTCACTATTTTTCTTTAAAAAAATAAAGTGCGTTAATAATTTTAATTTCATATAAAAAATTACCATTGTGTTTGATATTTTTTGTAGACAAC
The DNA here is from genome assembly GCA_021464415.1 of Lonicera japonica. NCBI lineage: Eukaryota > Viridiplantae > Streptophyta > Magnoliopsida > Dipsacales > Caprifoliaceae > Lonicera > Lonicera japonica. The sequence goes on along the minus strand of CM038467.1, from coordinate 12,458,157 downwards.
TAAGAATTTTTTTTTTGTGATCCTTACTACTGATTTAATTTATGTATCGTATAATTTACTATTAATTTAAGTTTGCAGTTAACACATTATGTACGTCTGAAATTTATGGTAGAGAACTGAGAATTTTTTTTGTGATTACTGCTTTGGAATCTGCCTGCTTCTAATACATATACTAACATGACCAGACCCAAATTGGGTGGAAGATTTTGTACTTGTTAAATAATAAACATAAATATTAAATTTATTTGGTTGTACTCGCACGTGAGTTGGGGAAGGCAGTGGTCACGTGCGCCCATTCCCTGCCGTTCATCTGCCACACTGGCTGCCGGCTCGCGTGCGGTGGGGAACTCCTCTCTCTGATTGTTAACGGAACTGCGATGACTGACGTTAAACTTTGAATAACGGCTTGATATTCGTTATGTTCGTTAAAGTGGATATCTTCGGAAATGGCAAGACTGTCCCTCACGCTATTATTACATTTTCGCCACTTCATTCTTTCAAGATAATGAGAAACCTGGTAGAACTCAAACATATCTCAAATTTTTAAATTAAAAATAGTTTGAACCACATATTTATCATGTACTATAAAAAAAGATTATGTGATATATAATTGAGAAATATTTACACTTACTCTTAAGTCTGAGATACTGAAAGAATTATCTTTTTCCTCTACTATGTCATAGCCTTTAATAATTGTATGATATTACAATTTCAATCTAGATGAAACTCCATTAAAGAAGAATAAAGGGTAGAATTAAGTTTTAATTCCTAGAATAAAATTATTATTTATATCTGTTCAAATTTAATAATCCTCAAAATCCATGTGAATAAAACCCTCCTCGTGGGAATGGAGGATCACTACATTTAAACATTTTTTTTTTTTTTGGAACAAACAATGATTCAATAATAGATTACTTGTCATCATAAATAACTCACTCACATACTACTTGGACAATCCCTTTAATTTAAGATAAGTTCAACCCTTAAATATGTTGAAATCATATTGTTTTCAATTATTAACTTTAGAATTTTCATTTGAGAAAGAAAAAAATGAAAATTCTAAAGTTAGGAAAAAGAATTGGATTTGTGGTTTACGCGGGGGGAAGAAAAAAAAAAGAAGGGGTATGGTGGTTATGGGGTTGGACCAAAATGAATGAATGAATGGGCTAGTGGGGATAGAGTACGTGAGAGCACGTGCTTGGAGGACTAAGCGGTGCGTCGCTCTCTTTCTCGTGACGGTGTCACGTGGGGGTAAGAAACAGATATTTCTCTAACAGGTGGACCCCGCTTATCAAAAAGAAAGAGAGAGAGAGAGAGAGAGAAAACCCGTCAAAAAAGCAAAGGCTACCCCCGTTGTAGTGGGGGCATGTGCTCTCCTTTCAGAAGTGACCTGTCGTTCATGGGTCCTTTTTTCTTATTTTGTTTTTATTTTTATAATTAAATATATATTAACAACATATTTAAAACACACGGTAAAAATATATAAAAAAAAATTATTACTCCATAACTTAATATTCTAATTAATAAATTAAATTTGTCACAAATTATTAATTAATAAATTTTACACAAAATTCATGATTTAATAATATATCAAGGACACATCGTTATTTCATATCATGACGCCAAATTGTACGTGACAAATTATTGAATATTTTTTTGTTGTAAGCATGCAGACGTGGCACCTCACGTGTTGGGTGTCTCGTGCTATTTTGGCTGGTACTAATGGCAGATACGTGGACCCACATTTCCTAGGACATGTGTCGCGTCCACTTGTGGGAAACACCTTTTTCTAGCATTCCTCTCTCCCCTAGACCCTGGTAGTCCATTTTTGATAGGGTTAAAATTCGACGGGGTCATGAGATCTCTAATGATAAAATAATATTTATTTATTTTTATATAAAATTAATTTTTTTATTTAATTTAAATAGATAAAACTGGACACATAGGCCTGTCTGGTGGCTCTTTTTTTGTTTTTTTCTTCAAATTTTAATAACTCAACTCAAAATCAACTCTACTTTTACGCTTTCTAAAATTTATTTCACTTTACTTTCTCTCTCTAAAAAAACTTTTAAAACACCATAGTTTTAAATTAAGAAATCAAAATTAAATAAAAAATATATATTTAAAACATACTCATCGAGATCTATAAACTCAAAAAAAAAACCAAATCCACTTTTCAACATATTTCAAAATTCTACCAAATATCACATTTTAAAAACTTAACCCAAAACATCCACCAAACATCACCATATTATTTTGTCATTGGGCTCTCATGACCACATCTAATTTTGCCCCCATCAAAATTTTTTCCCTCCCCGACTCCTTTGTTTTCCCCGTGTGTGTTCTGGGCCACAACCAAAGCCTTTTTGGGCTCCTTTAGTAGTTTTGGGCTTCAGAATCATGAATTTTATTAAGCTGGGCTTACTTCAAATACATTTTTTATAATATTGTACAATTATTTTAACTATATATATAAATTTTTTTTTTTGGGTGTTAAGGGGACGGGGGAATTGAAACTATTATGTTCACGATCCAACATAATATTATGTATAAATATATATTTAGGTCTAGCTCCGAATAATAATTTTATTAGTTTATGTTTTCACATAATTTAATACAGGCAATAAGATTAAAATGATGAGCAACTTACGTTAGGACATTAAGTCATTAATGACAAAAATGTAACAAGTAATCCATAAATAACTTTTTCATTTTAGATTAAGAGTTTTACTATTTTCTCAAACTAAAAGTATTATTTTGATTTTTTTTTAGTGACGAGCTACGTTTATATACCAGAGAAATCTTCTTCCCAAGCAAATCAAAAATTTCTTTCAAGAAAAAGAAAGAAAAGAAGCAAATTAGAACTTCCCAAACCCACTGAACAATAATCTCCCATTAGTTTTCACAATTAAGTGATTGACACCACATGAACAACGTTTAAGATTCGAGGATTACCAAGACCCGTGAGGTGGATTAGTTTGGTTGAAAGTTAGGTCCAAAGGCAGGAAGAATTTTGAAACCTGGTATTTAATGACCCGGCCCAATAACATAATATATGAAAATATATTCTAAAATAGAATTGGTGACAAACGCAATGTGTGCAGCCCAACAATTTATCACATCATGTTATATTTTATTAACACGAAGAAGCACATTAGATGATATTTGATGAAGTGTTAAATAGTGTTAATAACATTTTTTCTTCAAGTGAATTTTAGTAAACGTCATGGGTTTAAGTTTGAGTTTGAGTTGGAGTTGGAGTTCTCGTTTAAGAATAATTTAATACAGTGGCGGAACTACAATTTAATGTAAAATTTAAATTTGATGCATGGTTTTATATGCCCTCTTTTAATCGTATAGCATATTAAAATAAAGTCAAATTATATCCATATTTTTTTTCGACAATCAACGGAAAGCTTATATTAAAACAAGTGCCAAAACGTTACAAATGAACGGAGGGGGAACACTCTCCCAACTCTGAATCTCAAACAAAGAATCCGAACCCCTTGCTAAACAATGGGCCACGCGATTCGCAGAGCGACGAGCAAACGAAAACTTACAATTAACTAAATTCCTGGCAAGGATTTTACATTCTTTAATAATCAACCCCCCATAAGAACAATCTGATAATTATCCAGAAAGAGCAAGAAAAACAAGCAAGCAATCAAACTCGATAATCACGTTTTGCATTCCTCGCTCCTTAATCCAACTCAAAGCCTCTCTACAGCTAAGGGCCTCTGCAATAAACGGGTCTACTAAACTGGAGAATGAGTTGGCCTTTGCTGCGATAAAACCCCCAACTTCGTCTCTTAAAACCAGCCCGAAACCTATTATACTAAACGCTTGAAAGACTGCTACGTCGACATTACACTTCACTGAATTTGCAGCCGGCTTGACCGCTCATATCTATAAAAACCATGAACTAGTTGAATGCACGGCTGAGCTTCTTCCCACTGTTGTAGCGACGATAAAGCACCATCGAACACAGCGCAAGTAGATTGGTTCGAATAATTCCATACCAGATTATTGCGGTTAAACGAAATTACCCATGCTATCATTGCACTAAATTTAGCAACCTTCCCCCCGTTTAACGCACAAACAACCGCCCACCAATCCACTAAATTCGACACAGAAACACTTAAATCACCGACCTCTGACAATGCCTAAATACTTCGGGCCTTTGCACCGGCAATCAAAATGTGAAAAATTGATTCAGGCTCTAAATTACAAACCGGGCACAAACTAGGCACATCAATATTTTTAGCAGTAAGAGCCGTCCTCGTGGGAAGACAATTTAAAAGCCTGTATCCGGGTTGGAGATGGCATTTCTATTCGGGTTTTCAAAGACCTTTGGCTATCGGATCCAAACCAGGTATGTGTCTTCTCCGGTGGATGTTGGCCTTGAAGATCTCTCGGTTAGTTCCCTTAAAATCGAGCTTAAGAGCTGTTGGGATGGCGCTTTACTTCCTGACTTGTTTAATTCGTGCGATATTAAATTGATCTTATTTATTCCCTTGAGCCGGATCAGTAGTGAAGATGTGTGGCATTGGTAGGGGTCGGCGAATGGAGATTATAGTGTAAAGCTTGGTTATCGATGCCTTATGGAAGCCCGTAATTCGAAATATAATTATCAGAGCCCGGTTTGTTGGAAGCACTTGTGGAAGCTCAAAATTATATCCATATTTAAAGTGTTACAATATATTAATTTTTGTTTACTAAAATACTCATATAAAATCACCATTCACTAAATTATTGACTAATTTAAACATATTTCAAAAATTAAGGTGGCTCATTCACTGATTGTATATACTTAACAATTTTTTTTTCTTTGCTTTATATACAATATAGATTTTAAGATGGATATATATGGGTTCAATTTGAAGAGTGAGAGTTCAAAGTGCATTTAACATGTCAGATAAAGAATTGAATAAAATAATTAGATTGTTTAATCCCACAATAGGATAAGAGATAATTGTGAATTACGTAATTTACTCGATATTCTATCCTAACCGATACTAAATATAGGTTAAGGTAAAATTATTTTATCTCATCCTCCTAACTTATCCAAATGCATTAATCTTAAAAGGATTCAAATGACAGTTAAGGTCATTGAATAATTAAGTTATCTTTTAACTGCAGAGCTAAGTGTCCATCTTCAAAATGTTGAACACATCTTATGCGCCAGAGATAAAAAGATATTTAATGGGGTAACCAAGTTATAGTATAAATTATTTAATCAATTTGATGGCTTTATTATCTAGACTAGAAACACGTCCACAATAAGATTCAATAAAAGCATCTTTAATAGTACTGTATAAAATTATTGTGTAAATTTTATATGGCAAGTGAATTTTACAAAAAAAATTTACACAGACCTATTTACTTTCTAATAGCTAATATTAATACTTACGTGTAAAAAGAAGTGGTTCAATAAAAAATGGCTACCTAAAAAACAAGAAATTACACAAATGAGAAAAGAGAATGAGTGGGTGGAGAGATAATCCTACTTAGCTGTGTAAATCGAATGTGCAAAATATACGACCATTATACACAAGAACTCAGAGACATGGATTTTAAACAACCATTAAAGTAACAAAAAATTTACACAATAGGTGAAGAGAGAATCTTACAAATTATTTTTATCAAATACATTAAATGAATTATATTTTTATTGTATATTAAAAATTTTATATAATTTATCTGATAAAAATAAATGATAAAATTCGTAAATAAGTGTATCATTATTATAAGACGATCCTTAATATATTTAAGCAACAAAGTTCCGACAAAACTCGAGAGCTTATAATACTGCACGCCAGATGGTTAGCAGCAGCATGTGGTTGTCCTGTTACTTAATTACAGCAATTGCACCTAGTTTGACCGCCTTACCTTATTAATTACAGCTTTGTTTCACTCATGTCTATCCGAGAGTTCAAATCCATACGGAAGTTATTCGAATAAAAATTTCCTCTCCAACAAGAAAGAAAAACGAATAGAGAGAGCTGGAGGAAGTGGTTTCCACTGGATACTCCGATCACTGGCCGTGATAATCTATCTGTCCGATCCCTCTCCTTCACCTCTTCCTCTCCACCGCCCGTGAAATTTGTTCCTCAAAATACGGTGAGTTTGTATGCAAATCAATGAGATTTAGCCATCGCACTTCGATTTGATTCAATTCCCTTTTTATTCCTTATATATGTAAACTTAGTGTCAGTTAAGGAAGGTTCTTTATCCTGTTACTAGTTTCTGTACTTTCAGGTAATCTGAGTTGTGTATATAGTGTGATCAAGCTAGGTTAGCTGAAGAGAAATTTTTTTGAGAAGAGAAGGAACTCAATAGTTCAAATTTAGTCTTTTCCTCGCTTCCATTAGCTTAGATGGATAGAAATATTAGAAACTGGAAACTTTTGTGCGACTTAGGAATTTATGTAAAAATAACACTGTTTAGCAGACAGTAAAACCGAAATGTTTGTGGATGTTTATGTGCGTATACATGTGTGTGTGTGTATGTGACTTTTGATTGTCTTGTATATCATTGTCTTCACACACACACACACACACACACATATATATATATCATGAGTTGCCATTATCTTGATGGATCAGTTTCCAGAAAATGTTTGTGAAAAGGTTGGATCAGATTTCATGTCTGTGAGGCTTACCAAGCTTCTCTCTCTAACAACTCTTAACGATGTTGAATATCTCCTTATGTCAGTTTTGTTTAAATTTGTGCTATAAATGTGCTAGAAAATTGGCTATTGTAATAGCTTTCTTTGTTCAATGATTTACCCATGAAGCCTCATACTTAAATTGATTTTAGAACGTACTTTGTTTAGTTCTAAATTTCTCTTTGCTGATTTCTCTTTGATATGATTTTCTAGTTACTGAGCAATGGAATACACATCATATTCATGCAGGCACGAGCTCCAGTGGCATATAACCTTGTGTTCCCTTCTTTGTTGTTCCTTTATTTTTTTCTATTCCTCTTCCTTCCCCTTCCATTTTTACTTTCCCTCACTATTTCTGTCAACTAAACAGTGACTATATTCTGTGGTGGGATAGTCACATGCTGCCACTTTTTTCTCAAGGGGAACTTGTCGGTTAGCATCTTATATGCATGTATCAGCAGATTGCAGAACTAGAATCTACTATTAACCTTGTCTTCTTTTATTCCTTCCATGCAGGTCTTGGTCCTCTTAAAATATGGGGGCCATCATTAAATAAGCTTTGCAGATGTAGCAACTGCACCATAGGTATTTCTGGGTGGATATCATTTTTGCTCCAGCAGGTGTGAGAACCACTCAGGCTACCGTTTTATGTGTTGAGGGCCAACTAATGATTGTTTGGTGCAGTATTCTCTCTTTCATTCAGTTGGTGTCTACATTTGAGTGTGATGCCTTATTGAGTGAGAAGTGGAGGCTTTTAACCTTGTAAATTATGTCTATTAAGTTGGACAGGCCTGTTCAATCCCAAATGGCTGCGGTTCCAGTTGTCAACAACTCATGCCTCGGTGATTATGACAGTGATAGGGCGGCAACTGTCAGAAAGCCTCCAAGGAGGCGCCGTGTGTTTGTGCAAACTGAAAGTGGCTGTGTTTTGGGAATGGAGTTGAATCGGGGAGACAATGCCCATACTGTGAAAAGGAGGTTGCACCTCTCTCTTAATGTTCCCACCGATGAAAGTTCACTGACATTTGGTGATATGATACTGAACAATGATCTTAGTGGTATTCAAAATGATTCAGCACTGCTTCTCACTAGGAACCTTATGAATAGGAGCTCATCGAGTCCGTCCCTGTCGCCTACTGGGAAGGCTCTCCAACAAAAAGATCAGAGTGGTCTTGTTGAGATTCTTGGTCGGCCAAATCGCTTTGCTAGAACAAACGAACTGGTTAAAGAGATCGTGAAGGCGATTAGGAATGGGATTGAACCAATACCTATAAATAGTGGGTTAGGAGGTGCTTACTACTTCAGAAATATCAAAGGCGAGAGTGTCGCTATAGTGAAACCGACAGACGAGGAACCTCTTGCACCAAATAACCCAAAAGGGCTTCTAGGCAAAGCTCTTGGACAACCTGGTCTGAAGAATTCTGTGAGAGTTGGCGAAACAGGCTTTCGTGAAGTAGCGGCTTACCTTTTGGACCATGATCACTTTGCTAATGTACCCCCAACAGCTCTAATAAAGATATCGCACTCGATCTTTAATGTCAACGGCAGTGTGAACGGGAACAAGCTTCAAAACAAGAAAAAGGTTAGCAAGATTGCGTCTCTCCAGAAATTCATTCCCCATGATTTTGATGCCAGTGATCACGGGAGCTCTAGCTTTCCAGTTGCAGCTGTACATAGAATAGGGATATTAGACATTAGGATCTTTAACACTGACCGGCATGCAGGAAATCTTCTGGTTAGGAAGCTTGATGGTGTGGTTGAGCTTATTCCAATTGATCACGGCCTTTGCTTACCGGAGAGCTTGGAAGACCCGTATTTTGAGTGGATACATTGGCCTCAAGCGTCTGTTCCTTTCTCTAAGGAAGAGCTCAATTACATAAGTAATCTCGACCCTGTTCATGATTCTGAGATGTTAAAGGTGGAGCTGCCAATGATTCGAGAGGCTTGCCTACGGGTTTTGGAACTTTGCACTATTTTCCTAAAGGAAGCTGCAGCTTTTGGTCTCTACCTTGCTGACATTGGTGAGATGATGAGTAGAGAGTTTCAAGGCCGTGAAGAGGTACCAAGTGAGCTTGAGGCACTATGCCTAGAGGTAAGGAAGATCATAGCAGAGAGAGAAAATTCATATTTAGAGTCCGAACTAAGGAGTGGAGATGATGATACGGATTTTGAGCGTGCAGAGGTGGAATTTTCCCCAAACATGTCACAAGATTTGTTGAGCAAGTCTTTAGTTCATGCTGAGTTTAAAAGTTTAAAAGGCTGGAACCCACTCAGTGAACTAGATGAAATCGTGGTGAATGAGGAGCAAAATGAGCACCACTCAACTGTTTTAAAGCAATCAAAGTCTCTAAAAAACTTTGGCTTGGGTGAGAAGAGGCGGTGGAACAAAGGTGGAAAACCGAAGTATGCTTATCGGGTGGGTACTTCATTTGGCGGAAGAATAGCTGAGGAGAGGGTGTCATCAGTGACAAGAAGCTTTGTGAAGTTTGTGGACATGAATGAGGAAGAATGGATATTGTTCCTTGAGAAGTTCAAGGAGCTTCTTTTCCCTGCTTTTGCTAATTGGAGAATTTCAAGAATTGGCCAGAGGATGAGCCAGAGGCTTGGTAACTCGTGCCAGTTTTGAGACTTGTAACTAGCTTTTATTCAAAATAAATTGAGGAGTCAAGAAATAAAATTGTCTTCTTTTAGACTGTTGAAGTATGGGATTTGCTTGTGGGTATGTTACTCGACTTTCTTTTCAAAAGGAGAGTGTAATGGTAAGGAAAAGGTTTAGTATTTTAAGATCAGGGTTTCCTACTCAAACCTCTCTTTTGTAGCTGCCCTTTTTATGTTGGTTGTTATCGATTTCATAAAACAATAGTTATAGATATGAACATGAGAAAATTATGTACAAATTGATTTGGAATTACGATGTACAGTACGCAATCCTTGATACAATCTCAAATAGTTTCTGTAGTGTAAAGATCTCTCATTATGTGATTCATGTACAATCTTACATTATATAAATTATTGACTTTGGATGTTCCAAATTGTTGAAGTCTATTTGACTGTTCGTTCTGCCAAGAGGAAATGTTTGCATGCCACCAGAATCGGCTTCTCAAATAGAAAGGGGAAGAGTAATGCTTGCATACTCAGTTCTTATTTAAGAGTTATTTTATGAGAGATATATTGGTTGGTTATTATGAGATCCCAATACAAAGCATCCTCATCGTGTGTAGGGTTAGTTGAATATTGCAATAGCAACTAGAGAAAAGGTGGGAAACTCTGGTGGAATATGTTATGCGAGCTAAACCATTGCACTTATTACAATAAGTACTGCCTCTAGAAATTAGAAATTCTTATGGAATAGAGAACTCTTTCCTCAAGGCAGTGTTAAGGTGGGAGTTGTTGTTTTTGTTTTTATGATGAATGATGCATACCTTCTGTAGTTTTGTGAGGGGAATACACATTTTGTGAGCTTTGTATTCTTGGTTTATATTATGAAAATATAAATGTTTTAGTGAAATGTACTACTGGTTTATTGACCCATTCAAATGAAAAGATATTGCAACAAAACGAGGATTTTATTTAATCTGTTCATTTTTATTGGTACAATGACGCCCGATAAGTACTAGACAGGTTCTTAAGCAATAACTAGCCAAATTAAATGGAAGCTTTATCTTCTACCGACAACATAAAATAAAAGTCATTAAACAAAAAAAATATATCTTAACGCCTATAGAGTTTATTTTAGAAATTTTACATTAGAATAATTTAGCCAGGGAGATCAAAATATCCATATTTTTGTCACTGCAAAATGATTTTTTTATTACAATAAAGGAAAATGTTAACTATACCATAAATAGAAAAATAGACTTTGCATGAGAATATGTGTCTAATTTATTGTCGATTGAAACCTTATTCTTGTTATAAATAAGTGCTAAAGGGCACACCATTAACATGATTTTACAAAAAATAAGTTGACTTTAAAATTGACCCACGGTTCGATCCCCTCCCCTCCCCCCTTCTCCCTTGTATATATATATATATAAATGTTGGTTTTGTAATCTGGGTTCTGTTTCAAAATATAATTTGAACCAAGTTTAGCTGTATTTTGTCCTACGGATGTGGACCATGGTTGCTAGATGCATGGTGGTTTAGATAATCCATGGGTGCAATGGATTGAGAAAGGTATAATTGACCTTTATAGAAACAGGGAACGTTCTTCTTCTTCTTCTTTTGGTTTCAAAAACAGGGAATGTTCATTTGAGTTAATTAAAAATAAGGTATGCTTATTTTAGTACAAAAAACAAGGCACGAATATATGTAGTGTTTGAGGGTAGGAGCGTGAACGAGAGAGCCGAACCTTGAGCCAAATAAATATAAATAGTAAATTCAAAGATTTATAATTGCAATGGAATGAGTAAACAAATAAGAAGGGTTAACACTCAAATGTGTAATACATTAAATTGAGACATCATACAAATTATCTCGTGAAATCATTCACCACCATAAAGTATAAACTGACTATACTATCGCAACAAACCAACCCCAATTCCATCAGAATCAATCAATAATTGAAATTTAGCAGCACTAAGTTAATTAGTCCAACCTGCTACCAACATAATATACCGCGACACTCAACGTGATATTCCAATTGTCATTGGTCCTGACCATTTTTATATTAGAACCAGTTTTTGGTTAAAACAAAAATGAAAATTGACTATTAAATGGGAAGTAACATCCATCTATTAAATTCTTTTCATGGTGTATCGAATCACGTCTTAATTTTTGCTTCGGTAAAAGTATTATAGATCAGCTTGTTTGCACTGAACTAAGCACTCCCAATCCGGGAAATTAGAGGTCATTCACGCCTGGACTATGTGTATTGAGTCACTGCTATAGCGCTAGATCATGTGTATTGAGTCACTGCTATAGCGCTAGATCATGTATCGAATCATTCACTGGTAAATAGCGCGATTAGAGTCTTGGGTTAAAAAAAAGAAAAAGATGAGCCAAGTCCATCCATCGTCGAAAATGTATTTGGGTAGAGAAGTTCTATAACTGGATAAAATGAAAGCAGGAGGAATTCAGTTTGCCGTGTAGCAAGGCCCGAGAAGTATAGAATCCAAAATTATCATACTAGCTGACCAAATTATCTTGTTGATATCCCAAAAAGAGAAACAAAAATATTCGGATCAACTAAATTGTATCATAAATTCTTACAAAAATTTATAGTTCAATCATTCTACAAACTGCATGATAAATAAAACCTTTCAACCAAAGATACATATCTGCTTTCTAGAGTATAAGAATCCTTTTTCCATTTAATTTGAACATGGTAAAACGAGAAACACAAAAGGCAAAAAACCTAACGAGGCCAAAATTTTCTAGTTCTGACTCTACAATAACGCGATTAAAGTTCTGCGAGTGTAAAAATGTATTCAAGATTAGACAAAAATTACCCACAATCATCAAAGTACAACAATTTTCAACTAGTGACGCAATCTTGAAGATATGGGTGGGTCCGATTCACATATCGCTCCCATAAAGGTCGGTACCTTCCGATACAAAACTTCATCCACGGCTTCATATTCCCATTGAAGTGGATCACCGCTGCACTCTCAATCATCCGGTCGTCAATATTCGGGTCATACCCCAATCCCAATACATGCCATCTCCGATCCAACGGCTCAGTCAACCCATAGAAGGCCAGAAGGCCAGGTGGCAGCGTCCCAAGCCTCCAGAGTGTCTTATTAACATTACTTTCTTGCCAGTAATGGAAGCGCGCTGTCGCATTAACTTTCCTCCAAGCAATCAAATCGAAAACATTCATACCAAATGCCCAACCACAAGCCTGCGGATCAATTTTTGAGCTGATCAAAGGATTTGAGAAATTTAAATACTTGTAATAGCGATGAAAAGCTTCCAAACAAGTTTCCACTGCCCCATTCACATTCCCATGCAAATCCAAAGAAAACAGAGGAGTCAAGTCCTTTTGGACAACGACGTCATCTTCTAGAAAAACAACCTTCTCCAGCTGAGGATAGATATTGGGTATGTAAAACCGAAGGTGATTCAACAGAGATATGTACTTCGAATTTCGAATTTTCAGGTCAGGTGTTGAATCTTCAGACCCTTTGAAGTAATAAGACCAAGAATCTACTTCGTCTAGCTGATTAACAAGAGGAGAGTAAGAAGAGTTCAACCAAGTGAAGTCCTCGATTTTCTCAACTTCAACCGTGGACCCTTTGAAGTCGTTGATGAGGAACCAAACTTGCATCGGGCCATAGTTAACTCCGTTCGTTACAACGTGAAAAACGAGCTGCTTTGGATGATCAGCATTTGAAACAGTAGAGTTGACAACAGTCGAAACAGCGAGTAAATTATCTGAAAATAAGCAAAAGTGGTATAGATTATTGTCTACTAACCGAGGAGAGTTCTTCTCTTCAGCGAGTTCTTGAAGATACGAATTCTTTAGCCAATCGGCCACAAGTTTAACGTTTATGCAGTGAAGATTCTTGGGCAGTGCTTCGGCAGCTAATTGCCCAAACACGGTACTTTGAACAGTGGCCGCATTTGCACGCTCTTCAAGAGCTTGAATGTGGGATTTCATAGTCATTATTGTAGTGGCTATATCGTAATGAGCATCTTGTGCCTTGAAGATTAAAGACGATAGGCTTTTGATGACTGGCTCTGCTTCCTCTAGTGTGATGGGTTCCTCTCTCTTGGCTGCTTTAGAAAGTAAAGATTGGCCGATTCTCATCTTTGAACTTAGCTGCCAAGCAAGATGAAGGTTATTGTGCTCTTTTGCGATGATGATGTAAGCTTTGGCAAGTGTCATTTGTTCCGATAACTGCCTCGCATATGAAGTGGCACTTAACATATCTTCGGTAAAATTCAACCGCTTATGGGCAACTTGTACGTTTCTGGCATTTCTCTCCTGGCAAAGGGAAAATTGATATATTGGGTAAGTCATCAAGAATACTATGAAATTCTAGTTGCATAATAACCAAACCATTCAGTAAAAGTAGATGATTAATATGAGACGTTATATGGACAATGTAAAGAAAAAAACATTCGAAAGGCTGGCACAAACAAATATGTTCAATGACAAGTTTGAAAACCTTCAAAAATTATACTCCACATTACTCCCATAATACTTGAGGTAATTAGGACGAGAAATAAAGACGAGTAATCTTTGTGCAATAAGCATTTGACCTCACCAGCAGCATTCTGGTCCTAATAGAGAAACAGTTTTAAACAAAGAATGCATAAACGATGTGAATTGGGCATGCAAAGAAGCCAATTTTAGGAACTGCGATCTAACTACTGACATGAAAAGAGAAAGTCCCAAAACTTCTATTTTCTAATAAAAATGGCCCAAATTTACCTCCTGCAATTTTTTTATGAGAAGGTAAAGAGCCCTAAAGAGCATCTACAATTGACTGTTTCTTTTTTCTTACTAATTTTCCACTTTTATAGCATTCTGAACATCAACCGAATAGGCATTTTTTTTCCTTTTCTGGCCCTATTAATACATATATAGAGAGAGCAGCTAATTCAGAAAGTCAGTCTGTAATATCCTGGGTGTATTATGGGGTTATCGTCTCTATCTTAGAAGGCAATCTTTGTTGAGCCCTTTGATTCTGTTATCATTGCTTAACCCATGGCTATTAGTTTAATCTGTCAAGTATGTGATATCTCATGGTTTATTCCGTGTTCTGTTTTCTTCATCTATGTATTCCCATGGGAAGTTCAAGTGAATACCAAAAGCAAGGGACTATTACACGCGCACATACAATTACAATTATATAGAACGATCTATAGTGAAGATTAATTGAGGCATTTTGATCAAGTACGTGGCAATAAATAACTCATAAGTGTGGCTAAACTAATCATTAAGTAATAAATCAATAGGCCTGTGTTGAAATGAAAGCAGTCGAAAATTGAAGTTTTCAGTTACTGATTCCCTGATTACAAAATACAAACCTATAAGAATTAAGGTTGTATTCTTCAACAGGTTTGCGCCTTAACTTAAAAAATAAAGAATGATACTCAACAAACAGAGTACAATTTAATAGAGTTCAGTTTTCTTCTACAATCTTGCGGTTACTTACTAACAAACATAAATAATCAATTTCAGAAACCTTTCTAGTTCTGCATTATACCAAATTAATGTAGAAGAATGCTTCAAAAATGTGAAATAAACATAGCAGCCAACCAAGTCCCAATTATCAAAGAAAGCAAATAATTATGGAAGGAAAATAGAAGTAGGATCTTACGACTATGGGGTGTTGTTCGACCCGATGATCCTGGCGGTGATGAAAAACAAAAAGAAGAAAAGCGGCAATTGAGAATAAGCCGAGAAGGGCCCAGATCCAACATGAATACCTCCTTCGAACCGGGCGCCGGTAATCGGCAGCCCGCCGCCGCATCTTTCGTCCACAATTCACCCACCTAAATCTATGATGATTCCAATTGATTCATCGATGATTCTCAGATAGAAATTGGATCAAGCACCGACAAATCAAACTTTCCAAAGACGACCCAACATTCAATTCGCAGTCGAAATCAAAGAGTTGAAGCAATCCATTTCATTACTCAGATTCGATCATAAAACAAATAGTATAATGTTGTTTTGATATCTTTAAAAATCAAAAGTATCAAGTGATTTAAGGAGTTGGATAAGAAGAGGAATTGTGCGTGCAATCTGTGGATTGATTGGGCAAACAAGAGTTGAGAGTGTGTTTGTTTTCAGATATATATATATATATATATATATATGAAGAAGAAGAACAATTCACGCACAAAGTTTCAGCTTTCTTTTCTTTTAGGGGAGGGAATTTTTGAGTTTGTGCGTTCTCTATGTACAAATGAGTTGGGGGCAAAATCAATCAATGGCCCAGCAGCACAAGGAAAGGAATAACATGTGCCAGCGCGTTACTTACCAGTCTACTTAGATCAAAAAAAAAATCTCCTGCAGTATTTTAAACAATTTTTGACACATATAATTTATGTAAAAAAGTTATATAAAATATAAACTCAATTTACAAAACTACGTCAGATAATCTCGCGTCTATTTTCTTTCATCCCGTTTTTAAAAATAAATGGATTTAAAAAATAAAAGAATAAATATATGATAAATTCTATTTGTACGTATCTAATTGATAGTTTAATATTTATACAAAAGTTTAAAGCAGACTGGTACAAAACAAATTATATATTATTTTTATATAAATCCCACTTTGATACGTATGATTTACACAAAATTTATACAAAACTATTGAAGATGCTCTTAATTCTTTCCTTTCTTGTTTTCTTCACCACATCTCTCATATAGTCCTTTTTTATTGTATTTTAGAAATAATATTATTATTGAAATAATTATATTTATTTTTATAATAGTATATAATTTTAAAAAATATACCGTATAACTTTTCAAAGTACTATTATATTATGATAAAGAATAATACTTCAATAACTAATATTAATTCTAAAATAATTGATGATTGATTTCCCAACAAAAAAAAAATTAATTTAATACTTAATGATATAATTTATTTTATATGAGATTGAGTGTATTTATTATATCGATACGAGATATTTTGAAAAAGAAAGTTGAACTATTTACTTAACACAAAGGAAAAAGTAGTTATGTTATGCTTTAAAATAGGAACAGAGAGGGTCTACCCAGCCCCCAGTAGACTTAAGTCTAGTACAAAGTTTTCTTTTACCCCTTAGCCATATATAAAAACAAGTAATAAATTAAGTTAGACCACTTATTAGCACTCATTTAATTACGTAAATTATTTTATTGTAAATTAATAAATTATAATTTTTTTCATATTTAAAAAAAAAACAAAAATTGCCATGTGATTTTTTAGGCATGAGCTTATATTATAGTTATAAGTAATGTACTTCTAACAATAAATTTATGTTTTCTTATTTAATATTTTAAGTATCAACTTAAATTTATTACTTTATATATTGGTTTATTTTTGCAACTAGATTTGGATTAGATAATTCACGAATTAAATAATTTTAAATTATATAATTAGTAAATTGAAAGACAACTAAACATACTATTATTTATGTGATTAGTTTCAATTATATATGATTATGTGTGTCAAAATTAATTTTTAAGATTATCAACTACGGAACAACATCAACTACCAAATAAAAAAAGGGAAAACTATTTCTTCATTCATTAAGAAGAAGAAGAAGAAGAAGAAGAAGAAGAAAAAGAAACAGGTGTTGATCAATCTAATGATGAATTTCAATCATGAAAGACCCCTTGAACGTAACTTTTTTAAATATTTTTTATAATTTATGAACTCAAGTATTTGTTTTATGTCATTGAAACTCTTTTTTTCTCCTCTATATGTTTATACTTTAGGAAATATTTTTACTTTTTTTTTAAAATATTAGCCCATTCGGAAGAAATTATGTCTGCCCCTGCTTTGAAATGGGTTCAACAGGTGTGGATATACTAGTTAGAATGATCCAGGGCACATTTTCAAAATTATTATTTTTATGTGTTTCTTCTCAAATAATTTACACTATTATAATTGAAAAAGTCTTCAATTAGTGAGGCTCGAATTTAACATTTTTAGGTACGGGTGAAATCATTTACCACCTTGATAACCTTCAAATATATTTGTTTTTTTCCAAATGTTTCTAACTTTTTTTATTTTAAAATAATTTATGTTTATTTAAAAGTATAAAAGCTAAGTCCACATTTAGAAATGAGGTGTTACAAGAAACTAGTTTGTCACCCTGTGCGTTGCACATGTAACATTATATAAATAATATTGTTATAGCGAAAAATAATGAAAAATAGTAATCGAACAAACAAGTATCGTAATGATGAAGTAGAAAGTCAAAAAAAATAGATAAAATGAAAAGGAAACAATAAATTAAAACAAAATTGAACCACTAAATTAAATTTATAATAAAATATATTAAATTAAAAAAACACTGAAATTTTTAAAAAAAATATACTTAAAGATACCTTATAATGGAGATAAAAAAACTAAAACCACTTAGGAAAAAAATAGTAGATAATTTCATTTAAGATTAAAATTAGTAAAACATGAATTACAATGAATATTAAGGAAAAGTATGAAGTATTTACATTTGTTGGCAATGGAAACAACTTATAACAAATCAAATAGTCATTAAATCACTAAAATTAAATGTATGATAATATGAATAATATTTAAATTTTTTAAAAAATACTTAAAGACAAAATCCAAAACCAAAAAATTTGCTAAACGAATAAATACACTAAAGAACATTTATGAATAAATGAAGAATACAAAAAAAATGTGAAAATTAGATTAACATGCATGACAAAAAGTAAAAAAAAAGAAAAATCGGACAAAATATATCATTAGAAGTAATTTTTTTTTGAAAGCCACAATACTCAAATTATCGTAATAATTAATAGTCAAATCCAATTAAAATTTGATTTTTCAAACATGACTATACATATTTTCGTAACAAATAATAGTGAAATTCACAAGTAATTTTTTGTAAAAAGCCATAATACTCAAATTACTTTGATCGATCTTTGCATTGCACTTTGTGCACTGCATTAAATCTATAGATGCTTTTAATATGTTTACATGCATGCAAACAAAAAGAAAAAAAAAATTAACAAAAAATTTGTTCAACTTTTTTAGTCAAATTAACCTATTTTTATATAAATATAGATACAGATATAGATTAAATTTTGTGAAGTAAATTTTTTATAGATGGTATTTATTTGGAATTAATGGTTGGCTCGAAGAATTATCGGAAGTGGTTGGACGTCAGGGCGAGAGCCCGGGTAGACTCACTCAGCACCATCACCAACCCTCCATCCCTATCCCTATTACACCCCCCCCCCCCCCCCCCCCCCCCCCCCCCCCCCCCCACCCCCACCCACACACACACTTTTTTTTTTTTTTTATCTTCTCGAAACCGAAAAAAAAAAAAAAACAGATTTATTTATTATTATTTCAATTAATAATAAATAAGGAACATCGGTGGTTGCCTCTCCTCCGCCTAGTTCCGCCGGAGCCCGGAGCTGATATCATCAGTTTCGCCGCTCCGACGTTATATCTATTCTCCGCCCATCAGGTAACCCCCCCTCTGTGTGTGTGTGTGTGTGTTTCTTTAGATTCATATTGTATTTGTACCTCAATTGAAGAACCTATTGCCCCCGTACGAGATTCATAAAACATTCAAAGCGTTCGATTTTTACTTCGAATTGAGTCCAATTACAACCAGTTTTCTTTGTGTTTGTTAATACACGTTTACTTATATATGTTTTGTGTATGTAACAGTTCATAGATTTTTACTTCTCTATATGTTTTCGAGGGTGGAGAATGGAGATCCTCATGTTAAAAGAAGAAAAGGGTTACACTATACATACTAAACTTCATTACCATTCTGAAAACGAATTTAAATTTCTATTTAATCCAAAAAAGTATGCTTTTAGTGGCACCACTCTAATGAACTAGTGAATATATTGTCTGCCTTTCTTTTTATCTGATTGGCGGTACAACTATTTGTATAAAAAATTTGATCATTAGTATGTTTAGCACTACTCTTCCTTGAAGCATTTGTTGATGGAGTTATAATTACTTTTGCAGACTAGAGAGAGAGAGAGAGAGAGAGAGGGGTTGGGGGATGGGGTCGCAATCGGAGAGATTTTCCGTTGATTTTATGATGGGAGGGGCCGCGGCTGTTGTAGCAAAGAGTGCGGCGGCGCCTATTGAGAGAGTGAAGCTTTTGTTGCAGAATCAAGGGGAGTTGTTAAAGAGAGGACAGCTCAAGAGACCTTATGTAGGTGTTGGGGATTGCTTTACAAGGGTCTTGAGAGAGGAAGGTGTATTGTCCCTTTGGAGAGGCAACCAAGCCAATGTCATTCGATATTTTCCAACCCAGGTAAGGTTTCTCGCCCTTGGAACGATTTGGGTTTTATTATTTTTTAGTACATTGTTTCGTTTTTTTTGTTTAAGAGTTAATCGTTCCTTTACTTCTATAGATATTGAATTTGGGCCTTGCTATTTCTATATGGAATTCCAGTTTGCTGATGCCTTTTTTAGAATGTTTGTTTGGTAGGTAATACGATCCTTCTTAGAATACATAAGAAGTTCTTCTTGGCAATAATGAAGTCGTACTCCATGAGTTACATATTCCATCTCAATTTTTGGGGATATAGAAAGAGTCTGAATTTTGATGTTTATTTGCTGTAATGTTTTCATAAATTTTCTATTTTTTCCCTATTTTTACCTGGGCATCCTAGGATTTGTTGTACGATGGTTTTGGTTTTTTTTTTTGTTTTTGTGCGGAACATGTCCCCTAGAAATTCTTGATGCACACAAGACTCCAATGGCATCACACAATGTAAATCATAGAACCTATACTATGATATATTTGGGATAGGGGTGTCCATCCGATCCGATCCGGTCATTTTAAACCATCCGCATCCGATCCGATCCGATGTCGGTTTTAGGTTTTAGCATCCAATCCAATCCAACGTACTTTAGAAATCCAATCCAATCCAATCCAATTAAATGTTGGATTGGATCGGTTTCCATCCGATCCGATTAGAAGTTTAAAATAAGATATATTATATTCTTGAAATTTTCAATTCTAATGTAAAACAAGTTAATATAATTCATTACAAATCAAGTTCAAGTGTTCAACCAAAGAGCTAACCAAATAGCTAAGTTAAAAAGTCTACTGCCTAACTAAAAATACATAATTAAACCAACTATAAATCATTATGTACGTGATATGAAATATAAAATGATACAAAAATTTAATAATAATTTTTTAATTGAAAACCCTTATCTTATAAATATTACAAAGTGACCCCTTATCTTATGAATATTACAAAGTGACAACTGTAATAATGGATTGGATTGGATCGGTTTCTAGAGTACATAAAACCGAAACCGATCCAATTTTTTCGGTTTTCAAATTTTGCATCCGATCCAATCCAATCATCCATAAAATCCAGAAAAAATGGATTGGATTGGATTGGATCAGTTCCTCGGTTTGGATTGGATTTTGAACACCCCTAATTTGGGATAGACAGTTGAATGATTCCACACTGTCTACTAAACACTTATCTCGCGTTTATAGCGGAAATTTTGTAGTTAAAATTATATATTCATTTTCTCAAAGTGTTTGATCTTTAAAATTGATGCTGAATGTTATCTCTGAAGAAATATTTCTGGATTTTGTACAGGCTTTCAACTTCGCTTTTAAAGGTTACTTCAAGAATCTATTTGGACGGTCAAAAGAGAAAGACGGGTATGTGAAATGGTTTGCTGGAAATGTTGCTTCTGGGAGTGCTGCTGGAGCAACCACCTCATTGTTCCTCTATCACCTGGATTATGCACGGACCCGACTAGGAACTGATGCAAAGGAGTGCACGGTTAACGGCAAACATCAATATAGAGGGCTATTAGATGTTTACCGTTCAACATATTCAACTGATGGCATTAAAGGTCTTTATCGTGGATTTGGGGTTTCAATCATGGGAATTACTCTTTACAGAGGCATGTATTTTGGGATATATGACACCCTGAAACCTATTGTGTTGGTTGGACCTTTTCAGGTAA
Source organism: Lonicera japonica (assembly GCA_021464415.1). Lineage (NCBI taxonomy): Eukaryota > Viridiplantae > Streptophyta > Magnoliopsida > Dipsacales > Caprifoliaceae > Lonicera > Lonicera japonica. The sequence goes on along the minus strand of CM038467.1, from coordinate 12,436,884 downwards.
GAGAAAAAAATTCCACCAAGCACCTCATTTCAATCTTACAATTCAAACTGCAGGAATACTTTAATCTTACCTTTTGATCTATATATTCAAATTTTCAGGGGAATTTCATTGCTAGTTTCTTGTTGGGTTGGAGCGTGACAACAGTTTCTGGGGTCTGTGCCTATCCCTTCGACACGTTGCGACGTAGAATGATGTTAACCTCTGGTCAACCGTTGAAATACCAGAATACCATGCACGCATTCTGTGAAATTATTCGCCTTGAGGGTTTTGGTGCACTCTATCGAGGCGTTACAGCAAATATGCTTCTTGGTGTAGCAGGAGCTGGAGTACTTGCTGGTTATGATCAGCTTTGCCGAATTGCATATAGACGTAGTCATAGTTTTGAGCCTCAGACGGCCTTGAAGTAAACTCCTTCAGAGCTGGGTGCTAGGGGGCATCACATGGATATTGTGTGGGGCCCACATGGAGGACAAGGCTTCCTTTGTTGGGCTCAGTGGAGCGCATGTTGCTTGCACAATGGGTGTGGAGCAGAATGTAGATAGAACATATGTGGTGCCCTCTAAGTCTCTAACATATCTTAACTATTACTGGAGTGTTGTAGGTGGGTGTATAGCTTCGTTACTTTTTACAGCTTCCTCAGCAAATTCTAACAGAAGTTCTGGGAATGATGAATTGATACTGATAAGATTTGCACCATATCCGTGCAGCCAAATGTCTGTGAAAAGGTATGCACTTGTTCATATTCTGCTTAAAACAAGACATGATAGGACTGTCCTGTTAAAGTCGTTCATCCAACTCCCTCCCCCCAGCCCAAAACATGCGTACACAAATTATAGTGTATAATAATTTTACAGTTGATCAATTATATTTAGTTTATTTGGAACGGTGTTGGTCCGATTTTCTGGGTTGATGTGGAACGGTGATGCTTGGCTTACTGATTGATGTGTCACAAGGATATGTTATATATATGAATACAGACACGCACACATCTATATATTAGTCGTGCTTTTCTTTTATTGTGATTCATAAGGTGACAAGAGGCAAACAGAGACTCATCAAACATATGGTTAAGCCAAAAGCCAGAAATCTTGATGACGCTTAGTGGTGATCAAATACCCTCCTCCATATTTGCTGCTTTTTCTTCTCACTGCAATTGTCATGCAATTAGCATTGTGAATGCAGTAATAGTGGTAGTTCTCCATAGCCCTCTCGTGGCTTCTTTTTTGTGCCCACTTCTTCCATAATCGAAGAAGCACTATTGATTGCTTTCTTGGGCTGCCCAGCACCAACAGTGTCGCCCTTTGTTTTTTTGCTTCTTCAACTATTGTTGGACCCTTTTCCTTCCCTTCTTTCACTGATATTTCCACTCGCACCTAATTTATATGCAAAAACCAAAACACACGCTTTAGTTACAATTTGTATGTGTATGAAAATTTGGAATTGCAAAGAAACCACCCCTTTAGTCTGGTGAAGTTCCTTTGAAAATACGGTCTGTGTTTCTGTGAAAAGACAGAAGTGCGTTCATATTCATAAACTGTGTTATTTGGAAGATTGGAAATTCCATGAATCCAGTGTCGGTCACGACTCATAAACTTTCTTTGCATTTGCAATCACATCTTTCCGTTGACTTGCTCCTACGTGCCCACCAAACTATTCATAGTTAGTTTATTATTTTTACAATTATTATTGGAAAACATAGTTTAAGAAAAAAAAGTTTGATTTTTCTTTTTAGATGTTTCAAATTAAGTGTCTATTTTATTCTTATGATATAACTGTTGTACAAAACATCATCGTAAGAAGCAAGAATAGAGGAGAAGAAATATTTGTTTGTTTGTTTTCTTGTTCGACTTTTGGTCAAGCATTGGTACCATGTGCTTACAGTTATACATTCTTTTAACAATGGCTATATCTGCTCTGGAAATCGGTCCTATGCAAGTAAAAAAGTAGATGAGCAGTTACAAAAATTGTCATACTTCAATTTTATACTTAAAGAAAGGATGCAATAATTTTGCAAAAAAAATTAATGAACAAAAGTGGTCCAATAACAAAATAAACGTAACTTCTTACAAGTTCAAGTAACTATTTAAGGTTTTTATTCAATTAGGAGAGTAAACCAGGCTTCTCACCCCAGGCCTTTTGGTTTGACACATATTCTTCATGAGGCAAAGTAGTTGATAAGCCTTTTGAGCAAACTCTCTATCATAATTCCCACCTGCAAACATAAGCTAAAGCTGCCGGTTAATTATTTATAATAATATATCTTATGTATTATTATCAATTGCTTAACTCTTACGAAGGGGAAAAAAAAAAGGAAAGAAAGGAAGGCAGGCGTGCATGATTTATGCACCTTGTCTGGAGAAATTATTTATAACGAGGAGAAGAATAATGGAATGAAGATGGGCATGAAGGGTATGAGAGAGAGCCCATTGGAGAGCAGCTGCAGATTCAACCCTCAAATCAACAACCACCATTACCCTTATTCCGTTATTCCCTCTTTCACCATTAGTACTAGTACTAGTGCTGCTGCTTGTTAATTTGTCTTCGCTTTCAAAATTGGAAGTTGCATTGATTTTCTTGTACTGTTTAGTATTACGCGAAAACATGCAGAACCTGGCTAATCGAATCGTCATCTTTTGGTTATGATGTATTTCTGGATCTGCTGTTTGCTATTATGTGTGTGTATGTATGTGTTTGTGTGTGAGAGAAAGATAGGGACTGGTGTAAGTTTTAGTATTTGATAGATTGAGTGATAGTGGTACTGGTGGTGCGTATGGTAAGTTGTCTCTCCTTGACTTTAAAGGCTGGCTCACAAGAAGGTCGTGCTAACAATTTCTCCAATCACTACTTCTGTTTTTGTTTGTTTCTTTTGTTTTCAATGGTAGGTCTAGCTGTTTTTTCAATATGCCTTCGGCCAACTATGCACATTATTGACTGTCGTTGAAGCTGAAATCAAGGTTTCCTTGAGAATGAATTATTTATGTGTTTTAAGAGCACTAATTAATATTTGTAATTGTGGCACATATATGTTGACACTTTCTATTTAAACAAAAAAAACAAAAATAAAAATTAGAGGGAAGTTTTACATACTATTCTTGTAAATTGTTAGAATTTAGACAATTGAGACCTTAATAAGTTGGGACCATTATATGAATCAAGAGACGGTGAACTTCAACAACTAGAAAGCTGGATGGTTGCTCATCTCATGTTCTCCTTCAGTCAAAGTGATATAAATTCGGACATTTGTTTATCCGCTCATACAAAATACACCTATGTTGGGGAGAGCAAATAACAATAAAAGAAAGAAATTTAAGATATTTCCGGAAAAAAGAAAAGAAAAAATGAATAGGAAGTGGGCACAAAAGATAGCTCCATCCTCTAAGTGATCCATACAAAACAGCTGCCTGGTATTCCAATTCCCATTCAGTTAAGTTGATGATGGACCTATTAGGCTATTACATAAAAAAAATATAATGAAAAAAAAGAAGAAGAAGAAGAAGAAGAAGAAGAAGAAGAAGAAGGTTTACATAGTAACAGTTGCCTGGTATTCCAATTTGAACTGGAAACTTTCTGAAAATCCATTTAGGATAGTTCCATACCAGACATTTCAACACCACAAGATCAGATACATAGTGATTGTATATGCTCCCCAATATATACAAAATACTTATTTTACTAATCAAGAAATTGGATCAAAACAAAAGTAATGGAATCCTCGTGAATTCATTTTATGTGGCTAAGCATCCAAGGGGGCATGATTGTTGTACTAGTTTGATGTTGATGCAGAGTTTCTTCAACCTCACCTTCCCCTCCTGCTTGATTTGTGTCTCTGCATCACAAATATATTCGTTATTGAGGATATATATATATATATATATATATATCTAGAGAGATGGGGACTAACCCATTATTCAAAGTATGCACTGGCGGCTGTGCTTCAACAAATGATGAGAAGTTCTCCTGGTTTTGTTGCTCAAACTCAGCATTTTGCGCCAGCTCCTTTTCTTTATTCTTGACCTAATAATGGTGGCTCTTAAACATTAGGTTTGCGTATGTCATTAAGAAGATATATATTACTGAACATATGAAACATAATTGAGAAAATAATGAAGATATCACCTTCTTTGAAAGCAAGTTATTTTCCTCCTGCAGTGCCTTGTCCTGTTGCAAAAAAGGGTTAAAGAGACCTTATAGCCGAAATATTCAATGGCCTAACGTCCACAAATTGCATGAGTGGTCTTTTAATTAAGTCCTTGCAAAATACCAAGTCAAGTTAGATTTAGATGATATTACCTTTTTCTGGAGCTCAGAAATGGATTCGTACATCAGTTGGTTCTGTAATTAAGGGTTGTATATCAATAAACAGAAATTATCAATATTATAAAAGAAGCAAATTACAGTACGTTGAAGATATTAAGAGTAGGTCACTTGGTTTCACCTTTCTTGATCTGATGTGCTTGAGAGCAGAATCAAGCTGGTGCTCCAAATTCTGAAGCTCTTTGAGACTCAAGGAATCTAGGTCCTCTCCCATTACATGCCTGCAACAAAATCAAGAAGTGTTTAGCAGTTGTCCTATTGCATTGCTCAAGACTCCATAACCAATTATTAATAGGAGGAGATTTAACAAAAAATGACAAGTTTATCATTACTTCTGGTTTTTTTGCAAAACCTCTATCCTAGCCTTGAGCTTTGCATGCTCCAAAGTCCAGCTTCCCTATCGAAAAAAAAAAAATACGGTATTAGGACTAAATATTTCAAGTTAAAATCACTTGGACATACAAAGTTCAATTTTACTAAAAACACCGAATGAAATACCTGAGATTCGAGATCAGTTGGAACAAGCTGCCTTTCTGCATATGAGTATCTCTCGTATCGTTCAAGTATCCTTTCCATGCTATATTTAACAATGGAAGATTAACAAGGTAATGGTCAGTTCATACAAAATTAAAACTCATCAAATTTTCTCTGCTCACATTTGTATCCAGAAAGTTATAGCAAGGGTATGTTCAGCCCTGGGGTGGCAAAATGGGCTGGTTATTATTAGTCAACTCAATCGGTTTATTAAAAACTCAATCCTACCCATTAACTTATTAGATTGTTATTAGGCTAGTCCAATTAGACCCCATTCTTATCGGGTTGATTTGGATTTGATTGGGTTGCCCAATAACCCAAAACAAATATCTTCCCACAAAACAACTTTATACATTTCCCTTATCACTACTGGAGTTCCACCGCTTCCTGGCAATTACTGTTGGAACTCGATCACCTTTGCCGGTGCTCCGAAAAACACTGCCAAAACTCCGATCACCTTCAAAGTTTGCTGCCCACAAGCTTACTTTGCCACCACCAGAGTCCGTTGCCCATCAACTACACTGCCAGAGTTCCGGTAATCTCTCTCTTTCTATATATATGTATGTCTGTTAATCTGTTATGTTGATTAGAATATATATTAACTTTGATGATTTTCTTTTGGCATTATTCTTTTGTAACATTCGGGGCTATTTGATTTTTTCATTTTTGTTGTCTTTCTTTCCTAATGGTGTGCTTATGTGTATTGGTTTTGTTTGTTTTACCTAAAGCTTCAAGGGATGCTTGGGGGGGGGGGCAACTTCCGACCTTGTTATTTGGGTGTGCTCTGTGCGTCTTGTGTATCTGTGTGTATTAAATTTAGGAATTTTAACTTTAAATTATATAAGCCTTCATAATTATAATCATGTCTAGTTCTTAAAAGATTGATCTTTAAGAAGTGAGCCTGAATTCATGACACTATATAGTGCATAAGCTTGACTAGGTTTGTGGCCTTCCAAAGTCTAAATTCTGGAGTGCTCAATGAGTTTCCTCTACGATGAAGAAGAGGAGAATAGCGTATAATGATTCGACTTGGGACTAGAACCCTAAAGGGTCTTTATATATTAGCTTAAATGGAACCTCATCAACCCTAAATTCCTAATAGTCACTACACGTTGCAAAATCCATACCTATTAGATGCACTAGATAGCCCATAAATATAATTGATTAATGTATAAGCCCATCAATTCTAGTATGACTAGTAGAGTGTATAATGATTCGACTTAGGAACTACAATTCTAGGAGTCTTTATATACTAGTTCAAATAAAATCCTATTAATCCTAATATGATTAATGTTGGGTCTTTATACATTAGAAAACTCATATCTATTAGATGCACTAGATAACTCATAAATATAATTGATTAATGTGTAAGCCCATTCATAAATTTTTAACATTAAATTCGTATATTTTATTGTGAATTTACACACAAACATATATTTATAAAAAGAGAGGGAGCATTAGAAAAACAGAGAGAATGGGTTGGGTTAGATTTAACTCGTTAAAACCCAACCTGAATCCGTCAATCTGCTCATTTTGCCACCTCTTGCTCTTGACATTAATCCTCATTTTATCAGCATTGACCATTAGAATTTGAGAAGTTAAACACAACCTTTTAGGCTTTGACCATTAGAACACGAGAGATTAGTTTTAACTTGAACTTGTTATTGCTGCTGTCGTGATACATACATATATATATGTGTACTTTATATATATATATATATTTATTTATTACTTTAAGTTAAGGTTTTGTGTGTTATATCGGTACGATTGTATACATAAATTTTATGGTATAAGTTTTGAGTTATATGGGTCAAGATATAAATATGAGTTTAAAACCCAATAAATTTTGATCCAACCAGTTTAAATTCAAATATTGGTATAATTAAGTATATATATTTTGAGGTGAATTAATTGAAGCGACATATCGTTAAAGTGACATCTCTTGTGAAAATTAATTTATTTTAAAATATAAATAGTTATGTACTTAATCAAAAAATAAAATAAAATAGTTATGTACTTATAACTTATGTAAATTTTGACCGGCTCAGAGGAAGGTTGACTTTTAACAGATTTGCATGTACACCTATGATAACAAAAACGTGATAATTATTTAGTTTTATTTTTTCACGTGAACAATAAATCGGCTCAAAGGAAGATTTATTATTCGACATACCTCTTATTATCAGTATTTGATTACTATAACAAAATATCACTTTCAAGTTAGTATTTTTATTCAAAGATAAAATATTAATGGAACACTCGGTGTCTTGAGATGGGAGTTACCTTTATTTGAATTTACTATATTTGTTTTAAGATTTATATGAGCTTGTTTTGCTTATTTATTGTTGTTTTTCTGTGAATTCAGTTATGAATCATTTTACTAATATTATTGCTAGTATCAACTCTATTCATATGCTAAATGGTACAAATTTCAAATCATGGCAAGAGAACCTCTTGATAGTTCTCGAAGTCATGTATCTTGACCTTGCGTTAATGATTGATTCTCCCCCATCTTTTACAGATAAAAATACTCCTGAAGAGAGAAAAGATCTAGAGAAGTGGGATGAATCAAATCATAAGTGTCATGATTATGAAGAAAACCATTCTGGAAGCATTTAGGGGCACAATATCTGAAAAAAATAACTACGGCTAATGAACTCCTTGCTGATATTAAAAATATGTTCGTTAAGAACGAGAAGGTTGAAATAAGTACGCTATTGACAAGTCTAATTTTAATGAGGTATAGGGGCAAAAACAATGTCAAGGGGTACATCGTGGAGATGTTTTATTTTGCTTTCAAGTTAAAAGTACTTAAGCTAAATCTCTCCAAAGATTTGTTGGTGCATTTAATTTTTGATATCTCTTCCGACACAATCTAGCCAGTTTAAGGTGAGTTACAATTACCAAAAAGAGACTTAATATCTAAATGAGCTTATCTTATATTGTATTCAGGAAGATGAAAGACTGAAGCAAGATAAGGTAAAAGGTTCTCATATTGTCTCAATCTCTAAGACAAAGGAAATAAAAGGAAGAAGGATAAATAAGTTATTATACAGTACCACAAAAGAAACAATAAAAAAAACTAGGTGAACCGGAAGGTACTGGTGTTACTTTTGTGGAGCTGAATGGCACATAAAGAAACACTACACTAACTTTCACGCATGGCGTGCTAAGAAGTTGTCTTAATTGCCGAAAGCCAAATGATGGTGAAAGACATATCTATGTAGGCCATGGTAAGACAGTTCAAATTGAAGCAATTGAAAATTTTAGATTAATGTTAAAAACTACATTTTAATTAAATCTTAATAAGACATTTATTATACTGTCTTTTATATGAAATTTGATTTCAATTCCCTTCGGGAACAAATTTTTTAATTTGTTTCATAATTAAAAAAAAAGGTGGTTGGCTCTAGTTATTTGTTAGGTTACGATAATCTTTATTCAATTGATACAATTGCTTTATTTAATGAATCCCTACAATTAAGTGCATAAGGTGTAAAGAGAAAATTAAATACTGAGAATTCAGCTGCGTTATGGCATATGATAGTGCTATTGTTGGATATTCTGAAAAATCTAAGGGGTACACGTTTTATGATCCCACAACTAAGTCAATTTTCGAGTTGAGAAATGCCTGATTCTTTGAGGATGTCGAGTTTGTGAGGGGAGATATAGCAATAGACTTTATCTTTGAAGAGGAATATGTTGATATTCCTACAAGTGCTATTGGATTAATCAGGTTTTCATTCCTGACCTTTTTCAAGACATAAATCAAGACCATGTCTGAAAACATCTCGTTCAAGAAATTGTTCTAAAAGAACAAAATTTACCACCTCAAGAACCTTTGCCCTTAAGGAGATTCACTAGAGAAAGGAGAAGTGCACTGAAAGATGACTATATTGTATTTCTCTAAGCACATAAGGTTGACATTTGAGTGATGGAAGATGATCTGATCAACTTTCGTCAACCATGGAATGTTCTGATAGGGAATATGGGATTATAATCATAGGTATAGGAATATAATCATTTATAATGTTGTTAGCTTGCACGAGAGTAGGTTTATTGTTAATATTATTGATATGAGATGGAATTTCTATATACCTACATTCCCTAACTTGGTTAGGGTGAACCAAAGGCTGCCACTATGGTCCAAGCTGATAGGGACCAAATTGAATGAAGTCCTGCTTAAAATAAAGACTTTTTTGTTGTATCTGCTAGGGAAATGCTTAGGGTGCATGGTATAGTAATCAATTGGGGGCATGTTTTGTGGGTTAAGAAATATATGCCTAGGCTTGCTTAAATTAATAGGCTGAAGAGATAGGGTTGCATCAATGAGAATGGTTATATCATTTGCAATGCTGATATAAATGATGATTTGCATTTTGTTTTTGCTTGCCCTTTCTTTAGTAATATTTGGAATGTTATGTTGAAGATGAATGGTATTTGTAGAAATCTTGATAACTAAGATGTGGAGAGGGATATGGCCATAATTAAGGCTGGGGGGATGATTTTCAAGCCTATATGAGGTGTTTGGCTTTGGTTATTGGTGTATATTATTAACATAGCGAAAAATGTGTAAGTTAACCCTATATCTTTATTTATAAAAGGGAAGAAAACTCTCACATTGAAAAATGAATAATAAATTATGTTAATAATTGGATAGTTGAAATATAGTACATATATGTGACTTTTATATACAGGTGAGGAATGACCTTTAAGCAAGGAAACTTCAAAAGAACTTACAAAAAAAGAAAATAGTATATGAATAAGGAAAATACCAAAACAATATGATTTAGGAATATTTTAGAAGACAATTTGGAATTTTTTAAATCAATTTATTACTAAATTAAATATATCATAAAATCAAGTATTTGCATAAGTTACAGATTAGTTTGTCCCACATTAATCCCTCTATTTAAAAAAAAAAACCTCATCCTCGAGTTGTTCTCTATGTACAACGGTTCATTAGAACGGTGATACTCTAACAAATCAGCAACGTTGAAGACGATAGTGGCCACATGTGACAAATAAACTTCAAAAGTGACTAATAAACTTCACATCATGAATAAATACAATTGACTTTGGTACCCTATACAAACGAACAATCTCCTAGAAAAAGATATTGGCCACATGTATGCTTCTGCTGTTTTTTTACAAGGAACGAAGTGTGCCCTATTTGAGAATCGATCAACCACCACAAATACAAAGTCCAAACCCTGTTGAGTTTATGGAAGGCTCAGCACAAAGTCCATTGACAAGTCTTCCCATATATGCTCCGAAAGATTCAAAAGGATGTATAATTCGATATTCTGAGCTTGTCCTTTAGCAGTCTCACAAATATGACAATGCAACACATATCTCCTAACATTTCGTTTTCATTGAGGCCAAAAGTACATTTCATATACTAGAGCAATGGTTTTCTCTCTTCCCAAATGACTACAAAAGTTATTGTTATGCAACTCCAAATAAGTTACTCTATAAGGGATGTTGTAGATATGGAAATTCCTTGTGTCTAATTTCAGCCGAAACTTACCCCAAATCTACTTGAGGTCTTTATCATCTAAATATTTTTCCTCGAAAGACTTTCAAAATTGACAACTTCAGTTTGTAAAATAATGAGTAATGAAGCCTTTTTGGTAAGGGCATCGGCAACTTTATTTAATTGGCTAGATTTTTACTTTAGGGAGAATGTGAATTTTTGTATAAAAAGGTTCTAACAAGCATGTACCAAATTCATATTGTTTGGATTATTTACGAATTTCAATGCCTGGTGATCAATATAAAGGAAAAATTCCTGCTTAATGAGGTAGTGTTCCCAATGTCGCAAAGCACAAAAGACAACAAAGAATTCAAACTCGTAGGTAGTCCACTGCTTGCATGTCTTATTCAAATTTTCACTAAAATACTTTATTGGTTTTCCTTAATGGGTTAAAACTACTCTAATACCCACTATCAAAGCATTGCACTCCAATTCAAAAAAATTGTCGAAATTGGGAATGTTCAACACTGGTGCATTACATAAGTTTTCCTTTATTAAGGAAAAACTGTTTTCTCGATCGTCTTCTCATCGAAATTGGCCATTCTTTATACAAGAGGTTAATGGTGCAACAATGTTACTAATTTTTTTTTATGAATATGCAATAAAAAGTTATAATTCCATGGAAACTACACACATTTTTCATTGTTTTAGGAGTAGGCCAGTCCCTAATAGCTTACATATTTTTCTGATCAACATGATTTCCATCCCCTCCACAACAAACCTTAAGAATAACATTTGATGGATCATAAAACTACAATTTTTAAGGTTTATATAGAGTCGATTACAACGAAGTACCAACCTCCTTAGGTGTTACATATGATCCGCCTTATTACAACTATATATTAAAATATCATCAAATTAGACAACTACAAACATACCAATGAAAAGCTTTAGTACCTAATTCATCAGTGGTATGAAAGCGCTAGGAGCGTTAAATGATCGAAACATCATGACCGACCATTTATAGTTTCTCATTTGTTTTGAATGCAATTTTCCATTCGCCTGTAGGCCTCATTAAGTCTAGGAATGGGAAACATGTATTTCAAGACAATCTTGTTTATTGCTTGGTTGTCCACACACATTCAGCAACATATAAAAGGCTCATACTCTATATGCTAAGATCATTTTATAGTAACTTTTCTACATGTTACTGTAAAATATCGTGTTCCCTGGGGCTTATTTGATAGTAGGGTATATTCGATAAACTTGCACTAGGAACCAAGTCGATGTGGTGCTGGATGTCTCGCATTGGTGACAGGTGATCTGTTAACTCCGTGGGTTTCAAATTATGGAACTCTGCCGTAAATGGTTGTAATACTTTAAGAACTTCAATTGACTCTACAGCTTTTCCCTCGACCACTAGAGTTACTCATTCCTTTCCATCTACAATTATTCTTTAAATTCGACTCCTTCAATGGTAAAAAAGTTTTGCCTATCTGCTTTAGAAGCTTTGAGTACAATCCATCCTTTAATTGGAACCAGGACGATCTAATTGTGGCACCAAAATAGACAATTATTGTCTTTACCTCTATGGGTAGCATCTATAACAAACTACAATGGTTGCCCCAATAACACGTGACACACATCCATTTCAACAATATCACAAATAACATCATCCATGTAGTACTTACCAATAGAGAAATAAACCTGACGTACCTTCGTTACACGTACTTTTAGCCCATTCTTTACACTCAATTTTATAAGGTAAATTATGTTTTTCAGTCTTAAATTGTATCATCTTTAGTAATAACCAAGAGACAATATTCTCAGAATTTTTAATATTGATGATCACATTAAATACTTTTCGATTAATTGTGCAACAAGTTTAAATATATTGTACCACTGATAATCAACCTCTTTCTTCGGAGTAAGTAATACCGTTTGCACCATGCAAGAGACATGTTCCCCATCATCTCATTCTTCGATTCCAGCACCTTCGTACTAATCTTTAAAATCATAACCTCATTCTTCTATATTATTCACAAAATTTACTCTATGTCCATAGGGGATAATTGTTGAAAAAATACCCTGATTGTTGGTAACGATTACACTTTCCACCAATAGGACGAGCATAATTGCTAAGCTTGGGTGATAACAGTTAGTGCGGTTGTGTTGTGTTTGGGAACGATAAGGCCACTGTTACACGTGTTGCTTGTTCTTGTTTCACAAGCAGTGGTTTGGAATTAAGATGGATTGGCTGCTGATTGTCTTCCTTGGTCACTAGTTTGGTTAGAATAAGATTGTCGGTTATGGAATGATGGCTTGGCAAGGCAGCTTAACTGCAATTCTAATTTAGTCAATGTACTCATAACCTCCGACATAGTCCAAAATGTATAGAGCTACATTAGATATTGGATTTTTGGACATAAACCAATTACCATACCTAGCGTTTAGATGCGCTTCAAGATTTAGCAAATTGTTCCACACATTTAGCCTGTAAAACTCCTCTATATACTCTGAGATCAACTGAGTTCCCTAGTGACAATGGAGAAACTATGGGCAAAAATGGTGCTTTCATCACCTGCTTCATTTTTTGCCACGTTTTGACCAGCCGCTTTCCATGCCATCGGTGTTTGGAGTGCAATTTCTCTCACCATGCAAATGCAGCTCCTTTCAATTTGTATGCGACAAGTTTTACTTGTTTATATTTTGAAATTTCCATAATTTCAAAAAAATCCTCTACGTTGCTTACCCAATCAAGAAAAACCTCGATGCGGATATACTTATTAAAATTGGGTAAACCCATCTTCATCTTGTGATTATGGGGATCACGATATCTATTTCCACGATTATTGCGACTCTTGTGCCCCAAGTCTACCTCGAATTCATTTCCAATGGAACTATCTTTACAATTTCCACCTATGTTAAAACAGCCCGTCCCATGGTCCTGACCCCTATTAGGATTTTCAATCGTGTTGCCACCAAGTCCAAGTCTAGCGAGCACTCTTTGGGTCTCGTGTATTGCACCTTCCATTCGTTCAGATTGCTGTTCTTGTACTTTCATGGCTGCAGCTTGCACTCCATGAACTGTGTTATCAGAGTGCTTGCTTCTGTTTCCACCAGTTGCTATTAAGCCAGGCAAACTCTTGCCTCTGATACCAATTGACGTGACGAAAAGCTTGTAGGGTATGTAACCTTAATGGGGAAGAAAACTCTCGTAATGGAGAAAGAAATAATAAATTGTATTGATAATTGGACGATTGAAATAAAGTACATAAGACTCCTATGTATAGGTGGGGAATGACCAAAATATACCAAAAACTAGAATACACAATTACAAATATAAGTGAAAGAGGGGGAAGTGATAGAACCACATGCGTCCTCGAGAGTATAAGGTGAGGACTATTTTCCTTTATACATTGAGATGGGGAAAAAAGAAAAAAAGCTTTTAATTAAGGTAGATTTCATTGATATTGGAAGAATTTGAGACATAAAAGATAAATATATTGGTTGGACTCGATAATGAGGTAATTTTAAAGATATATATATATATATATATATATATGATAAATTCGTCAAAATGAAATAATGTTACTATGTTAGTGTCACTACAACTATTGTATTTACTGTTTGTCTTAACAACTTAAGTGAGAGTACTAGATATGCTTTAACCACTCCTAATTTGGCCGCTAAGGACAAGTTGATTGCCTTTTCAAAAGTATGCTATGTTTGATCTATCCTAGTCATATTCTAATGGAGCTTTTGGCCTTTTCTGTTTCTTAATAAAATTCTAGGGGCTAGGCCATTGCCTACCTTTTCTTTAGAATAAAAAAAATGGGGGGGTTTGGTCTATGTTTTCTCTGTAAAAATATTTAAAAGATGTGGTTCACTAACACAATTTAACGGATGTAATTTTTGAGACAAATACTATATATGATAGTGTTTCCGGTATTTGCGTCATAGTTATAATATCTAAGAACTATGCTAAGAAAATCTATAAATTACAGGTGCACTGATGTTATACTCACTGTTAATAAATTATGTGAGAGTGCTTTATAACTATCACCAAAATAACCTAGCTATCTATTGTGCATATATACTAATGCCCAAATAAAGTAAGTTGAACCCACTTGTGCAAATGCAACAGTCCGTGTCCGTGGGCCGTTTAGTTATTACTTAAAGAGATAATTTTTGAGGATTCTAATTCATGTCTCTTGCTCAAACAAAAAAAAATAGTTCTTAAAAAGTTTACCCATCTGACTATTTCCAATTAGTGTACCCTTCTATTTTTTGTGAAATTATACTCTTCACCTGCTTTTTTCCCTCCATTTTTATAATTTCACTGTACGTGTCTTCCCATGAAATTCAAGAGTACCAGTACTACGTTGTATGTATGAAACTTAAAAAAGTTTCCTTTCCATTACTCCCTCTCAGAAAATTGGGTGAATAAATCACACACGGACCCACTTGACTACCAATTATCCTTTTCCAAACAAAGGAATCGTATAATCACGGGTTTCATCAACCAATTATTCATATTAAATGTATTGATAAAATGTACATTTTTTGTATTGATAAACCGTATAAATCTTCGTTTTTGTTTCCAAACAAGTACCAATTCTGAGTTAACTCAGTTTTGAAACCAAACATATGGAACACTCCTTACAAACTCTACAGTTTTATGCATGACATTGCACTATAATATAAAAAATATCGACCAAAAAAATAGAAGAAAAACAAAAAAAGTGCGACTCCAAAAACAAAATAAAAAAAAATCAAAACATGATTTTTTTGTTTTAACAAAGAATTCTAAATACTCGCAGCCTATTCACCGATTAAAATCAACCAAACGGAGATACGCAGATCTACAAATAACAACTAACTAGCTAGCTAACGAAACAAATAAAATTGACGAATTTAAAGCAGAATCAAGTGATTCGAATTTCAATACGAAAGAACGAATAAAAGAAGAAGAGAGATCGTACCAGGAATCGGTAGCGTATTCGCATAGCTTTCCTTTGGTCGAAAAAACAATCAGTGCAACTTCGGCATCGCAGAGAACAGAGATCTCGTGCGCTTTCTTCAACAAACCAGACCGGCGCTTCGAGAAAGTCACTTGCCTGTTAATCTTGTTCTCAATTCTCTTCAA
Source organism: Lonicera japonica (assembly GCA_021464415.1). Lineage (NCBI taxonomy): Eukaryota > Viridiplantae > Streptophyta > Magnoliopsida > Dipsacales > Caprifoliaceae > Lonicera > Lonicera japonica. The sequence goes on along the minus strand of CM038467.1, from coordinate 12,421,411 downwards.
CTGCACTCTTCCCCTCCCCATTTTCTCTCTCACTCTACTTTCTGGCTGACCAAACAACAAGTCAGAAAATAAGCCAAAGTATGAAAACAGAGTGAAGATAATATGATTGATGTACTCGTTTTTCTGCTGCAGTTTTTCTCTCGCCAAATGTGGTATGTTTCAACGCAAGAAGCAAATGTTACTGAATTGAGAAATGTAGAAATGTGTGTCTATGGGAAGGTTGTGGAAAAATACCAGCTATCAGGTTGAGATTTGGTGGTATTGCAAAACCAGGCTGTTTCGTCAAAAACGTTGTCGATTTTTGATTGGCTGTGGGCAATATTAGAGTGGTAAATGTTTCGAGTGAGGGGACCACTGTATTTTTTCTTTGCAGAAAAGTTTCTACACGTAGATATTGATGATGTGTACGAAAGGGATCTTTTTGCATATGTGGTTTGGAGTGTTGACGGCGCTCCCCTTTTTCTGTGTTCATATTTCTCTCTACTGAATTTTTTATTTCCTCTTCTTCTTCTTCTTTTCTTATTTTTTTTTTATTTTTTTTTTTATGCTTAACAACATAAATAAAGAGGCAAAAGAGGTGATGGAACTTTGGGGTTAATTTTTGAAATGGTCATTTATGTTCTCTTTTGGCTGTTGCAGTGTGTAGTCACTTCACGTCAACGTTTCAAATGAAACTTATTTCAAGACTTTTAATGATATTAAATTTAGACACTATTTAATTTTTGGGTCGAATTTTCTTATTTTAATTACAAATAAAGAAAACTTTGCTACAAATAATCTTATTTTATGTTCGAGCAAGCACTTCTCCAACAAGTTATTAAATTTGGTGGTGTTAAATCTAGATGCTACTTAAATAGTTATAAAAGAGATTAGATAACCTAATTTATTAAGTGTCCAATACTCACTTCAAGTTTAAAAATGTATCGAAACTTTGTTATAAATTAGATATAATGTGTATTACTCATACGTGGTGAGAAACTTCTTCTTTTTATGAGACTAGTTGTTGTATGATTGTATTTTATATAGTATCAATTTCGCTTAACTCGAGGCCTTATTAAAATGCTTTTTAACGTTGGCCCAATTTGATCCGTTACATTGAAATCTAAACAAAATCAGATGTAATCTCAACCATTATAAGTTATAATGTTTTATCCTCATATTAAGCCCTTCAACTTGTAGTTAATGGCCTAAGTAAATATTCTTTCTTCTTTTTCAACTTCTTTACTTCTTAATTGCTTTAGTTTTGGGGTTATTTACCTTTTTTCCTCTTTGGCATCCAAAGTTTGCATTAATTCCCCTTTGACACCTATTTGAATAGATTATGTCCGATCAAAAAGTCAAATTGTTAAATGCATTTTATAATACAAAAAATACTCCTGTGGCTAGATTTAAATGAAAATAAAGTCATTTTCATAAGACAATATTTAGGGCTAGAAAATTAAAATCATGAACCAGAGAACCGATTCGGTTCATTTATTAGAAATATATTAATTTTTTTAATAGTTCGGTTCTTATAAATAGTTAGCGGTTCTTAATATAATTTCTTTCCAATAATCGTTACAGAACCGTTATTGGATTTCTTTTCTAAGTTCTATTCCAATGCTTAGGAACCGAATCGTTGGAACCGTTATTTCTTTCCAATAATCGTGAATATTTTGGTTTTTCTCTTGTTAATGGTTAACCAATAAACCGAAGGAATCGAACTGTTAGAACCAGTTCTTTAATTTTTCATAGTTGAAACTGAACCATTATGATATAATCGGTTCGGTTAGAAGTTTTTCAAAAATTGCCAAATAACCGAATTGGTTATAGCCTTAGTAATATCTCACTCGATTCATATCCAAATGATGAGATTCGTATGTGGTTGAAAAGCTCTTGCAACATAGGTTATAAATACATTAATAATATTCAATAATAAATATTTTAGATACCTCTAAATCGCTGTCGAAGTTGGAAAAACAAATCTCCTTTTTAAAACCATAAGTTTTACAAAGCCATCTTCATAAGGCTATATTTTACTTGATTTACGTCTAAATGATGTGATTCACATATGGTTGAAAAGATTTTACAACATAAATTATAAATACATTAATAATATTCAATAATAAGAACTCTATATGCCTTTAAATTGTTGCCAAAGTTGAGAAAAAAAATCACATTTTTAAAACAATAAGTTTCACAAGGCAATATCTTACTCGATTTATATCCAAATGATGCGATTTACATATGATTGAAAAACTCTTACAATATAAATTATAAATATACCAATAATATTCAATAATAAGAACTTTATATGTCTTTAAATCGCAGTAAAAATTAGGAAAAAATCATATTTTTAAAATGATAATTTCACAATGTCATTTTCACAAGGCCATATCATATTCAATTCACATTCAAACGATGCATTCTATATATGATTGGAAATATATTGCAACATAGATTATATATATGCTAATAAAATGTAATTTTTATAATATGTATATATAATCTATATACACTAATAAAATATATCTTGGCAACAATTCAAAGGTATACAAGTGCTTATAATTGATTATTATTATTGTATTTAAATTTGCATTGGAATTTCTTTCCAATCATACATGGAAAACATCATTTGGATTTGAATTGTGTAAGATATGGTCTTTTGAATATGACTTTGTGAAACTTATCGTTTTAAAAATGTAATATTTCTCAACTTTGTCAGCGATTTAGAGGCATATATATAAAGTGCTTATTATTGAATATTATTAGTGTATTTATAATATATGTTATAAAAGCTTTCCTACCCTATATGGATCGCACCATTTAGATATAAATAAAGTATGATATGGCTTTGTGAAATTTATCATTTTAAAAATATGTTTTTTTTTCAACTTTAGTAGCGATTTAGAGGCATATAAAGCATTTATTGTTGAATATTATTAATGTATTTATAATCTATATTATAACAACTTTCCAACTACATGTGGATCGCAACATTTAAATGTGAATCAAGTAAGATATGACTTTGTGAAAATGGCTTTGAGAAACTTATCGTTTCAAAAATATGAATTTTTTTCAACTTTGACAAAACAATTTAGAGGCATATAAAATATTTATTATTGAATATTATTAATATATTTATAATTTATGTTGTAAGAACTTTTCAACCGTATATGGATAGTATCTTTTGGATGTGATTCGAGTGAAATATGATCTTGTGAAAATTGTTTCGTTTTCATTTAAATATAAGCTTGAAAAAACCATCCAAATAGATGTCAAAGGAGAACTATGCAAACTTTGGGTGCTAAAGAGAAATATGTGTAATTAAATAGGGGTTAAAAGATAAATGACCCTTTGTTTTTTCAATTGTACTAAATTGTGTCCCGTTAAACGAGAGTGTACAAATTTAAACTTTTTTATGAGTTGAATTGTAAATTGTACCCTAGATTTTATTCCAAAGGCAAGAGACAAAATGGACGAGGTAGTTATCGAGAGATTAAATTAGGCGAAACAATTTGACTAATTTGAGCAATAATTTGAATTTAAAGTGTTTATTGAAAAAAGAAAATGACGAGGAGTAAGGAGTAAAGATTGACAACTTTAGCCCCTTAATTATGTATATTAAGCTTGAAAAAACTAGTATTAGAGTCTTTTGAATAACTTTAGCTCCTTAATTTAAAGTCTTTTGAATATGACTTTGTGAAACTTATCATTTTAAAAATATAATATTTCTCAACTTTGTCTCACATTAATTGCCTTTTAAGATCTAGATAAGCTATTAACGAGAGGTTTTATTTATGGTATTTGGGGTACATAAAGTACCTAAAGATGCTAGTCAATTTATATTTAACATATTTAAATTATGTAACAACAAATTGTGGTCTAGTGATTTGATTATTATTGAATTTAAGTTCAGGAGTCGATTGAAAAATTTACGGTTGAATTTCAAGAATATCAAAATAATTGTGGCCAGTTCAAATTCGCAAATGGAGATAAATCGAGATATGTAAAAATTAACCTCAACATCTCATAGCATCAAAAAAGAAATTAAATTCTGTACAATATAAGCGCATGCTATAGGATAAAATCACCTAGTGGGGTATGCCAAGGCGTTTAGACTTTAGATCCATATGGAAAAAGTGCATATATGCCTGTTATTAGTATTACCAACACACACCTTTTGGTGCACGTCAAAGTCCGTGAATTCATTATACAAACCGATAACGTATTCTTTCTTTAATTTGTTTTTCTCTTTTTTTGTACTATTAAGACTAACGATTCTTTGAGATTATCGAGTTTTTCTAATCTGCTTTTTTTTTCTTTTCTCTTTTCCTTCACCGGGAATTGTATGCTCATTTTTGAATTATTTGTGGTCTCCAGTCATTTGTTAAAATAAACTCGAACAATTTTTAATATTGTTTCCAGATTACTGCACCTTTTTTACTCCTAAGTTTTGGACATATTAGTTTTGCACTTTTAAAATATGTTAGTTAAAGGAGATTTCCAAAGAATTTCATTGAGGTACTACAAAGATTAATTTATATACAATTACATACAAGTTTTTTGCTTTTTTTTTTTAGAAAATCATTTTATCCTTAACATGCTGCACCGCCTGTTTTTGGCACCACACTTGATTTTGATGTATGCATATGTGTGTACGTGCATATGTGCGTGCGTATTTTTAAAGATTACACGTTGCTCATACATCTTCTTTCCATCACTTCAAGAAAAATCTCGTGAAAAAATTAACATGTAGATAAAAAATAAAACTATGACATTTATCTTTGACATGCAAGATATAGAGATTTCAAAGAAAAAGAACAATATGTAATTGTTCCAAAATTTTAGACACATTTAAGATAAGAAGAAAATGAACGTTTATTTGATATTGATTCTTGTGGCTCAAAAAAGAGATTAAATGTGATTTGCATGATATGACTTATTTTTTATAAGAGATGAATATTACCTTAAATAAATTTAGGTATATATAAACGCTATCGAGTATAAAGACTACATTCTAAGATAATTACTTGTGACTCAAATTAATTGGTAGAAAATACAAAGAAAAAGAAAGAAATTTATTATCAATCCCATCCCATCCCATCATGATCATATTTCTTTTAGGCCTCGTTTGATTCGGGTATTAAAAAGTGGGATGAGATTATTAATACCATTTTTTTTATAATACCTCGTTTGATTCGCACAAATGTGTTGGGATTACTAATACCGGTACTAACTTAATACCACTCTTTGTGGTATAATTTAATACCGGGGGGAGGTGGTATTGTTTATCAAAGATTAAGAAATAGGAACCATATATTTTAAAAAATGCCACTACTACTACTATTACTATTACTACTACTACTACTATATTATTATTATTATTATTATTATTATTATTATTATTATTATTATTATTATTATTTTAATTTATTTAAAAAAAATATTTTTTTAAATATTTTTTTTAAAAAAAAACAATTTTAATATATATTTTTTATTTTGTTAATCCAAAATATAATCACGTATACGAATTATAGAACCAAATACGGTATTAACATCAACATGAAATATTATAATATTAATACTGCATGAATCAAACAAGGTATTGGTATTAAATTAATACCGAGATTAATTGTTCAGTATTATTAATACTGGTATTATTAATTTCACTGATTCTAATACTTGAATCAAACGAAATCTTAGTATACACAGGTAAAAATGTCCTCCCCGACCCCTAGTTATACCGCGCAATTTTGTATTTTCACCAAAAAAGACCAGTACAAGGTAAAAAACAATTAACCATCCAACTTGTGAATATAAAAATCTGTCCTCTCTAAAATAGGCAAGATTCACCTCTACAGATTTAAAAGTAAAACAGCAATGGTAATTCTGCTATTTTTATTTGTGCGTCCGTCTCTGTTTTTGTTAATTTTGGGAGGGCATTCACGTGCACTGTGGGCCACCCCAACTTGCACATAAAAGAGTTTGGTGCATTGTCTTATCAATCTGAATACCTTTTTGACCGTCTGATGGCCCAAATCAAGTAATATGTCTTGAGAAAACCATTTTGTCTAAATATGGTACCACATATGTCTTCCTTTCACGTGTTCCGTGTGTTGTTTCTGGAATGTCCTAAACAAATATATTTTTTAATATAACGATTATTTCTTGGTTGGATTGCGATAAAATTGAATTTTTACATTTTAACTAATATATGATTTACATATTAAATATGTCATTTTTTTTATATAAACACACACACACACATACATATATATATATATTCTTTGGATGTGTCTAGTTGTACTTTAATTTACGGATTAAATAATTTAAATATTTGATTGTAAAAATAAATTAGTTTATAAATAATAACATCAACTTAATACTAAAACATTAAATAAGAAAGTATAAATAAACTATAATTTAAGTTCATGAAAAAAAAATTACACCTCACAATTTTTTGTTAATATATATATATATATAATTTATTAATTTATAATAAAATAATTTATACAACTAAATGAAACCTAAAATTATTGTAAATTTTATTTTGATCAAGGGATTCGCTAGAATAATCATGTCTCAAATTTGTAACCTATTGTTGCGATCCTTAGAAATTGTTAAATTAAACGTAATGTACAATAAATGCTCTGTGTGCCCTAAATACATATGCATGGATTAAATGTCCACGTGCTCACATAAAATGAATATACTTGTGAACCTTGGACTAAATAATTAGTGCTATCATATGGATGGAGATGCTTCTTGGAAAAATATGAATTATCGAATTTATTTTAGTTGTACAAGAGAGAAGAAAGAGTTTCCCTCTGCCATTAAATAATATTCTAAGAAATATTTTTTACTATCTTAATACCCACGTGAAGCATGGGCATTTTGCCAACTATTTTGTATAGTGGCTACTAAATTTGAGAAATCTTATGTTTCTTAAATAAAAGATTACATCACTTTGATTTTAGTATTTTTTAAGAGAACTCTAATTAACATAATCAATAGTAAATATAACTTATTTCTATTGTGAAATTTAAAAATTGATTTTATATAAAAAATAAAAATTAATGTTATTATTAATTTAAGAGATCATGAGGAAAAAGTGAAACGATTATTTAAGATGGAGAATACTTCCTTACTAAAATTCACAATTGTTCGTGTACCTCTAATGATTAAAAAAAAAGTTCATGATAAAGGCAACACTTACATACATGATTAACACAAAATTGGAGGAGAGTTTTAAGAACAAAAAATATAACACAAAGTTTGAGGAGTGTTTTAAGAACCCAAAACATTTGAGGCCCAATCAACTAATATTTAGTTATTAATTAATATATAAATGATAATAAACAATCTTCCTTTGAATCTTGAAATTGGAATGAAGTAATAAATCTTTTTGTCGCATATTTGTGGTTTATAGGTACAAGAGATAATTATTGTGCTAAATGAATCAAGTGATCCGAAAGATTATGCAAATATATATGTTGGATAAATGTGTATACATCTTATTATGATATTAAGAAAAGAAATATTTTAAATGAAAAAATGGAAAGAAGAATGAACAATTAATCAACAATATTAATTAAAACTTAAGAAGAGAAGTAAACTTTTTACATAGTACTATTATAATATAAAATTATATTGGTGGACTTTGAAGTCAAACATGGTACTTGCCTTATTGGAGAGCAGGTTTTTAATTTTGGTCCAATCTAAATTATTAAAAGGAAAGCTTTTATGGATGGGTTTTTTGTTTTAATTACAAGGCCCAAACCCCCTAATAAATCATAAGGCCCACCAATTGGCCTAAGCAAATTTTAGAACAGTCAGATCTTTGCATATGATTTTCTAGTGCACCCACCGAATAGGTTTTGAAATTTGTTGGTGTTGCTGGTGTTATTATTGTTGGATGACAGAAGTGCTACTTATCTATCTAATCTAATAATATATATAAAACGCAAGGAGTGAGAAGAAATTCATCGTAAGCTGTCATGTGTCCCTCAATAATAGTTGATTAATTCACCCGTTTGTTTGTTTTTTCACGGATATAACTCTTAAGTTTCTTTAATAGCTACGCCCAGTCTCTTCCATGGACCCATTCTCTCGCCATCCATTCAGTAGCTCTCTTCCATGGACTCATGCTCTCGCCATCCACTCATTTTCTTCATTGTCTCTATATCAAGAGTTTTGAAGTTTCTTCCCTTTCGTTTATATTTTTGCTATTTTCTCCTCTCTCGCCCTTCAACATACTTTCTAGCAATATTTTTCCCTTTTGTATTATATTTTTATGACAGAGCATATATACATTTGGTGTTTGATGTAGTTTTTTGGGAGAAGCGGATTGTTCATCTCAACTGCAAAAATTCTTTGCTAGGTGAAGTAAAATCAACTTTAGTTTGCTTTTATTTGTTCTTTTATATATAAATGTTGAATTGTCTAATAAAATAAAGTATCAATTCCCACTTTTTATACAGTTGAATCATAAAAACCTTTGAAATTTTTGTAATTGTTTGATAGGTTTAGGCATCGTTTGTTCTGTTTTGATGGTACCCATAACCTATTTGATGAAATTCCTCAATCACAATGGAGAACCTACATGGTAGGTTATTAACATATTCTATCTAGCAATGCAATTCTTTTCTTCAAAAGTAGAATTTTAAGACTCTTAGGTTTCGTTTGATAACATAGAAAATTATAAATGTGAGGTGAGATTTCTTCCAACTTTTTTTCTATGAATTTTTTTTCTTTGGAGCAAACAATCTACTGCTATTAATATATATGATAAACAGTAAATACATCAAGCAACATTAATGATGCCAAGGACAAAAGTATGCAAAAACTTTGGCTCAAAATGATGGGCTATAGATTTGATTGGTTGTATAGTGGGCCTCTTATACAAGTATTCTTATCTTGGAATGTGTACCAACATGGTCATTGAATGTTAAAACATCTCCATTTTTTCTAATGTAACTAAAAAAATGTTATTTAAAGATCAATCATATGATGTAATTAAAAGTTGAGTTTAAGGGAGATTCAAAATAAAGTGTGAGAATTGTGAAGAACAGAGGGTATTTAAGAGTTTGCATTGTGCTTGCATGGATCATTTTTTTGGAGTTTTGTTCTAATCAGCAAAAACTTCTTGGAGATTTAAAACCATTACATTATATTATATTATATTATATAGATAGCTAAATACATTGTATTCTTAACATTGATTTTGCATAATGACTATTGGTTGAAATGGAATCACCTATAGTTTTGCAACACAAAATTCAAATGACACAACTTCTACGCTGAACTTTAAAGTAATTTTTTTCCCTAAAATCTCGATCCTCACTAAAATGCTATAGGTCCGGCTTTCGTTCTCATTTATATGGTTAGGGAGAAAATCATACACTTGAATTGCATTCGAAATGACTTTCAACAAATTAAGATTTCCTTCATCACATTTAATATTTTTTTCTTGGATTTCCTGTTTATGGGGTCATAAGTTTTTGAAATTTCTTTAGTTGATTATTGAGTCTCTTGATTATATCTCATTCTCCTTTTATTTTAATCTATTTTTTTTAAAATGTCTTTAGCTTTCTTGGATTACAAAGTGTCCCTACCGCATATTTGAAGTAGTATCTGAAACTCTTAACTTAGTTCTAAAGGTTCTTCTTTATGAAAGTCTCTTTATTTACAAACTATATTGGAAGCCATTCAAATTATGCATACTAATAATCCAAAGTTCTTAATGATTGATAATTTGATATGGTTGATTTATGAAGATGTGTAGGAAATTTTCTATTGTAGCCATAAATTTGGGGAATTTGTAAGCAAGAGACAATTTGCTTCTATTACCCCGAACTAACTTTGTTACGTTAAAATGGTGGTTCATATGGAAATGGAGATTTTAACAATCTGAAATATGTGGGAGTTACCCTTCAATGGATGGATTACTTATAATGTACTTGAGTACTTTCCAATGCACAATAGTGCTTTTCATTGGCTTTGCCTTATTGGTGTTGGATTTTTTTATTTATTTTTTGATTTATTATTCCGTTTAGTTTGCATTGTAGGTCAAAGGTCCAGTCCAGTCTGCATTGTAGGTAATCATGCCATGAACACCTTTATATTTCAATTAGGTTGTGCATGTGAAAAGACATATGTATTAGATTGTAAAAATGAAATTTGCAACTCGCTTGTGCATCGCACGAGTTGCTAACTAGTGTTGTTTAAATTTCAACGTGACTGTCAACCATACCTAATAATTAATGTAAGTGAGGTGTTCTATTGTAGCATACAAGTGACACTCGTAAAATAATAATAATAATAATAATAATTCTTTTAATACTCCTTTTCATAGTGTAGGGTATTGTTACGAGCCCAGGACTATCTTGGGCTCTCAGGGCCTTTGCCATCTCGTTTTGATAAGAATAAGGAGATAGATGGGTCCCAGCATCACCTATTCTTGTAAGATGAAACAGAGCTACAAATAACAAATAGCGGAAAGATTAAATAAAGTAGGGTTTGAAAAAGAAAGTCAAACAAGAAAAGTACACCAAGAGTAATGATAAATGTGGGACATTAGTTTCCATTAAGGGTGTGCAGAAACTGAACCGGATTGGACTAGACCAAATAATAGGTTTTTTTTTTTGGATTTTATATATACAACGGTCCGATCTGGTCCAGTCCAATTTTTAGAAAACCGAACTAAACCGGTTCGATTTTCGGTCTTGTGAAAAAAAAACCTATAAACCAGACCAGACCGACATATGTATAATAAAGGGAAAAAAATTATATTTATCACCATTTGTACCAGCGGTTGATAGCAGGCTTTGTATTGTTTGGATCTCAAGTTTGAGCTCAGGTGATGGCGTTTTATTTTTTGTATACAGTCGCTAGCCAACTTCTCATTCTTTTTCTTTTTCAAACTAAACCTTAAAGTATTTACATTTGCGCCGCCAGCAAACTTCCCCCTCTCTCTTTAAAATTGAACCCTAAATTATAGCCGCCATCACGCCTTTCCAAGCTCACCCCTTCACTTTCTCAATTCATCCCATCCATTAATACTCTTTCATTATAAATGTATGTTTAAATCAAACCCAAAGAAACTAAATCACCTTCATCGTTTTTCTTCATCATTGTCGTCGTTGTCACCGTTACTTGCTCCGGCGACATCGAGCCGTCACCATCGCCAAACTCCGGCTGTCACTATTTCTGCTGGACCGATTGGGATCGACCGAAACCAACTTGTTTAAAGTGGTTTGGTTTGGTCCGATTTGTTCCGGTTTTGGAGGGTTACTTGGTCCAGTTCGGTCCAAAAAGTTTTAGGACCAAAAAGCTCGGTCCGGTCGAAAGCATAGTGAATGGTTTGATTGATCGGACCGTGAACACCCCTAGTTTATATAATCGAAAATGGGTGTAATTTTAAATTTTATTCGAAAAGAATCCCAGCTGATTCCAAAAATAGCACCATCTGATATAGCTCTTTAAAACTTTTTCTTCTTCTGTTTTTTTTATTTAGGTAAAAAAATTGCTTAGAAAGCATAGATAAAAGCTGCTTGCAATTGTTGTCACTAATACACTTTGAATTGCATTATAAAAATGCTTTCAATGTTACTATCTACACTTGTGGCTACTCAGCATTCACAAGAAATAGTTGAAGTCATTAATAAAGTATATAAACAACAGCAACAATGAATATGATGAGTAGTTAGGTGCCTTCAAAATAAATGTTTTATCTATTTGGGTTACCTTTTTTATATAAAAAAATGTTTAAATTAATTTTATTAGTATGCTTTTACTACGACCTTTTAAAAAATCCCATTGAAGCGATACTTTGTTTGATCTCGTTGAAGTGGAAAAGATTAAGAGGAAGAGGAAGAAGCTTGAATAGCACATAGATGCTTTGTTTGATCCCGATGAAATGAAAAAGAAAAAAAAATCCTTTTAGTTTTTGTCAGAGGTGAAGATTACTAGGTATGGGAGCACTTCAAATCAAGCAAATTTAACTTGAAATCGGCGTATTTAGAAGATGTTAGTGACAGATCTATGCTGCCCTCTTTAAAAGCTTATTCCTTATACGCCTAATATTTGGAAGTTCTTATGGAATCTCTCACTTCCTCCTAAACTTAAAACATTTTTGGTAGAGGGTCATTAATAATGCTTTAGTAACTATAGGAACCTATGGATCAAGAAGTGTATTTTTTCTTCGGTCTGCCTTAGATGCAAAGCGAAAATCGAATCCATCGAGCACATTCTATTTTGGTGTTTTCATGGGTCAAATGTTTGGTCTTTATTCCCGAAAATTGATAGCTCCGGTTTCTCTTCGGTGTTGAAATGGTTTTGACTAGAACATGTCATCCCCCCAATAAATGGGCAGTCTATGTGGCCAAAGACATCTCTGCCTAATTTGGTACCATCTAAAGTGCTATCACAGCCTGGAAGAAAGAAGAAAGCAAAAAATACGAAGCATGATGAACATAGAAGACAAGTTGGGGGTAAGTTAAACAAAAAGAGAATTATCCTCTATTGTAGCAAGTGTGGTAATATTGGACACAATGCAAGAACATGTAAGAGGCAGAGTGCAGCAAGTGGCAGTGGGACATCAAGGCAAAAATACAAGGTAAAAGTGTAATTCATTACATTTTTTATGCTAATTGTTAACGTGAATGCAGTCTTATTGAATGACAATTGTTTAAATATAGTTGAGAAGAGCATCACAAGCACAAGCTACACCAACACAAGCTAGTCAATCACAAACTCAATTTGCACCAGCATAATTTAGTCAGTCTCAAGCATAATATGCATCGGCACTTTAATGATGAACACTTTTTTTTCTGTCTTTTTTTTTGTGGGGGGGGGGGGGGGGGGGGAGGATAAATGTTGGTTTTTTTTGGGTTGTGATCAGTCTGGTTGATATTTTTGGGAATGTAATTAAGGGGGTATATTGGACAGTGGTCAGTTTGGTTTGAATATTCCGTATGTAATAACATTGGTCAAGTAATGAAACTTATAAAATTTCATTGCATTTCATAAACATTACAGATTTCATTGTATTACATAAGTAGTTCATTATATTTGACAATAAGACTTACTTACATTTGACAAGAACATGTGCTTTCTTTGTCAATTGAAAAAAACCATATAATTACAACACACACCACAACCACCATCCACCATTTCACATAATTTCCTCTATTGGGTGTTCTTTGTCCTTCAATAATCCACAAATACAAGTCTTCCTAGATCCAGAAGTCACAACCAATCTGCTCTGAACACTTGAGGAACCTCATCCCTGGATTTTGGAGAGTTCTTGAGGTGTAATTAAACATCTGCTAACTTACCAGAGAAGCATTAAACATCTTCTATGTTTTTTTAAGCTCCAACAGGTAAGTATCACTTCTGAAATCTCTATTTGCTCTTATTCTTCTTCTTTTTTCTATTATGTTTTTCTGCTTGAAATCTCTATTTTGCTCTTCTTCTTCTTCTTTTTCTTCTTCTTTCTACTTTGTTTTTCTGCTCGAAATCTCTATTTGTTGTTGTTGTTGTTCTTCTTCTTCTTTTTACTTTGTTTTCCCGGGGCTTGAAATGTTTCTTTTTCTTCTTTTTTTACTATGTTTTTTGGCTCGAAATATTAGGGAAATGTTGGAATTATCGTAGGGTAATGTTTAGGGGGGAATATAGGGTAAGTTTTGGAAGGAAATATTAGGGGGAATTAGTTGGAGGAAATAAAAGTGGAGGGAATGAATAATTATTTGGTATTTGACGGAAATACCTTTAATTGGGTCATGTGATTGGCATATGATCTAACTGCCGTTAGACTTTAACGGTGGGATTTGACGGAGTGACCATGGGCAGTACTTTTTAAAAGTTTAATGGTCAGTGGCTATTGGTAGAATTTGCCAATAGTTCAGTGGCCACTGATGGTATTTACTAAAAAAAACACTAAATTAAAGATAAATTAAAATAACTTTAATTATAAGAAGATAATTTTTAAAATACAAGTTTCCTAAAATGAAAATATAACAATATTTCTCTAATCTAAAAATACTAAACTATTTGCACTAGACCCGATAACAAATCTGACTTTGTCTCTAACCATGCATTGTGAAAAATAGAGGGAAGTATTTGTACACGACAAAGATTAATTATTTAATCAATGATAAGGAATCAATTATAATTAACACAATCTTCATTTTAGTTTCTCACTTTGACAAAAATATCATATTGTAATGTAGTTATCACTAAGTCCATATTCGATCCCCACTAAGGTAAATGATATAATCGGCACTAAGTCACATTCAATCACCACTAAGGATAAATTTATGTATATAGTATCGATCAAACATAAAATCTTCATATATTTCACAACCAAAATATACAAACTAAATTATACATTCATCTCAAAATCAAACCCCCACCCATATCACAACAATTAATTTACAATAAATTATCTTTTATCTTACCATCAAATATAATTAATCACCTTAATTTAAATACTTCCCCTTGCTTCATAATAACACAAAAAATTATTGCCCTGGACAGCGGCAAAATCCTCAAAGTCACGGCCTTCCTCCTTAATTCTCACATATCACTAATTTTTCTCCTCACTCAGGTACAATTTTTTTTCCTTCTCAAACAGAGGAAAATGATACAAAAAGGATGAAGGAACCACTAATGGGGCCGATAAACAAAACACCAAAAATAAAGGCAACGAAATGGCCAAGTGGCAATCTGAAATTGATGTAAAAAAAATAAAAATAAGGTGGCTTACTATACACATTTTCCCCAAACGTGGCTTAGGTATATTTATATTTATTTATACTATATATAAAAGTATAAATAATTTAAATATTTTTTTTATAAAAATAAATATGTCTTTCGATTTTAAACAAAATTTTTTAAGATATACATTAAATAATATAGTATAACTTCATATATTTTTATATTAACATAAGTATTTCAAATATATTCAAACTTTACTTTATTTGGTTAAAATAATTAAACAAAAATTTTAAACTAGATTTACATTAAATAACATGGTATAAAGTGTTTAACTCCATATATTTTTATAGTAATATTATTATTCCAAATAAATTCAAAATCTACGTTATTGCTAAAATAATTAAACAATTTAGAGTTTGTGTTGAATTAGGTGTTTTATATAGAACTTATATATAATTTCGTAACAAACTTCTCAAGAATGAGGTTATTTAATATATCATATTAAAATTACAAAACTTTTAGCGTGAATTGGACTTTCGTTACAAAGCTCACCATAAAGGTACTTTATATTAAACTCTATTTTGCTTGATTGCTTTTAACATTATAATAAATCAAATTTCTATTAATATACCAATTCAAAAAACCTAATAAAAATTTATCTGATTAAGAGTATGTTTGGCCACCTATACATTAAAAGAATTCAAGGCGACACTTATATTGTGTTTTGTTTATATGTTATTATTTTTATTTCGTACTAAATATTCAATTCTTAGTACATACGTATTTATTAATGAACTTAATGACATTTGTTGAGCATTAAAATCATGTGCAATGCACGTGCACAAAAACTAGTATATATATATATATATAATTTATTTACACACAAAAAATATATTAGATTTATGCTTGCAAGAATTTGGACTGTTACAGCTTCCATCCCAATCCCTCAGTCGAATTCGGATTTGCAATCTTTAGCTGCTTTGGATGCTGCTGGTTTGGTGATGTTCTGTGATGGTGCTTTTGATATGTCTAAGTCTTATTCTGTCTCAGCCTGATTGTTGTTGGATCAGTCTAGGTCCATCTTGGATGGAAGGTCTTGAAACGTTGTTGCTTCTTCAGCCTTGTTTTCTTAGGCTCAAGATGTCATAGATGCTTCCTGTTTGGTAGTAGTCAGAGGTCTTTCCAATGTGACTATTTTTAGTGAGTCAAAAATGGTTTTATTTCTAGCTTCTTCTGATTTGGAGCCTCCATAGGAAATTGCAGCGTTGATCGTTGATATTCAAAAATTCTCGGTTGATTTGGGTTTGACGTTTTGTTTTATTCCAAGATCAGCTAATCGTATGGCGGGTTAGATTATTAAAAATTTTGTTAGTGGTTTCCTCCCTGTTAATTGGGTGTCTTCTCAGAGCCGGCCAGAGGGGGAGGCAGCCTAGGCATTTGCCTAGGGCCCCTCTCTGGCATAGGGCACCAAAAAAAAAAAAAAAAAATTCAAGGGTTTATATGTAAACTTTTATATTTAAAGGTGCTAAATTGTAGGAAATAAAAGTCCAAGGGCTCTTTAGGAAAGGAAAATTATACATTGAAATTAAATAGGGATTGGGAGAAAGATTCTTAGCTTCTCGCCTCCCGTCCGCGCTTCCTTTCTTTATTTCCGGATAATCCCCTCCCCTCTAGTTAGTAAGTAATAGTATTTACTTTTAATTCCTTAAATTCAAGTGATTGGATTAATTTTGCTGCTTTGTTTACTTTGTGTCTTCTTTTGATTTTCTGCTTAGTTTGGCACACGGGAATTGATGTCAACTCAACTCTGCCCCCATTTTTTTTCCTATGCCCCCATTTTTTTTCCTTTGCCCACAAAAAGGAAACTCAACTCTAATTTACTATCAAATAGCAATGGCAAATGGGAATTATAATCGAACTAAAATTTTCACCTTGGTATCTCTCATAAACTCAACCCAACGATGAATGGTGACCATCTCTTACTTCTATTAAGTGAGAGGAATAATTTGGTTTGCACCCCCCTCACGTTTTAAATATATAATTTTAGAACTAGTGTTCGAACCTATGACCTTATAGATGAAGATTACATGTTATCACCACTTGGCCAAACTATTTTCTTATTATGTTTTAAAAATCTACATAACAGAATTACAGTTACTAAGTACAATATTGCACATACATCACATTCTAGTGTCCCTTTTTTCTTTTATTCAATTCAAGTTCAGTACCACCAGTGTTAAGATTGTTTTGTTGAAGGAGAAGACAATGATATGGGGCCCCAATTTTCGTCGATATTAATTTTCGCTTGGGGTCTCAACATCCCTAGAGCCGGCACTGTGTCTTCTACACCTCCACTGTTATCGGAGGTTTCAGAAAGTTTTATTTTTAAGTAGCTTTGTTTGTGTGCTTGTTTTGCTATTAAAAAAATAACTCAAAGAAATTTATGAGTGATAAGAGATGCAATATGAAACCAAGCTCATAAAAATAAAGGCCTAAAGCCCACCAAAGCAATAACAGGATGGGCAAGTCGGAGGATTGAGACTTTAGTGGGCTTCAAATGTGTCTGTCTCCATATGAGATAAATGTAAGATTATATTTTTTTATCCATGCTTCAACGGACCTAGATAAGAGAAGACCAATGTCGAGCAGTTCTCGAATTGGCTAGGAACATCAACTACCCATGGGTTATAGTGGGTGATCTAAATGTGATAGGAGCATAGTGGAAGAAAAGTGGAGGCAGGGCACTCTCCTCTAGTAAATGAAAGAGTTTCAAGACTTCTTAGCTTCCAATCCGCGGATGGATATCAATTTCAAAAGTAATACTTTCACTTGGAGAAATAAAATATTCAATGGGAATTTTGTTCAAGAAATATTGGATAGAATTTTTGTGATATCCCGTATTTTTATACTGATAAAAATGTATAATTATAATATTATTTATTCATATATATGTGGGTGTATATTCGTATATAAGATGTATATATATATATGGAGTTATGTACACGTGGAAGTTGTTGGTGCGCATTTAATAGGGGTGTCAAATCGTGTTTTTGGGTCGTGTTTTGCCTAACACGACACGACCCGAAAACTAAAGGTTAACACGAAAACGCCACGACACGAAGTCGTGTTTTTTTCAACTAACACAAACACGCTCCAATTTAAACACGGCCCAACACGAGATACACGAATAACACGATAAAAGTTCCAATTTCACTTGATTTAGTTAGTATTCATACTACATATACCCCCATGTACAATTTCATTTACATGGTACAAAAAAAGTTTCAAAATCAGATTATACACTAAATAAGCAACAACTAAAGTGAAGACATCACAAAAAACAAAAGATAGGTGTCTTCAAAGTTACATCTTGCTACTGTCACAACTTTAAAATATTCATAATTGCATCCTCCTTTCTTCAATCAATTATTACCCTATAAAAAAAATAAAAAAAAACAGAGAATAATTTAAAGAAACACTAGTTAAAATGTATATATAAATATAGATTGATCTTTCGTATTAAATAAATTATTGACACATACCTTATGGGTAACAGTAGATGTAGATACATGCTTGTCTTTGTTATCCATTTGTATAATATCTTCGGTGAGTTCATGCAAATATAACAAATATAAAAAAAAAAAATTAATTCCATCAATAAAAATTGTAGAAATGAAAATACTAAAAAAATACCTTGGACTCCAAATAACCAATCTCTTGTACAAATCAAAGCCTCCACGGTCTCAGGCTTGAGTGCACTTCGGTATTGATTAAGAACACGGCCACCATTGCTAAAAGCAAACTCGGATGCAACAATGGAGATTGGAATGCTTAAAATATCACGAGCCATGCAAGCAAGTTCCGGATAGCGATATTGATGAGCTTTCCAAAAGCAAAGGACATCCAAATCTTCTCCTAAATCATTTCTTGGCTCATCCAAATACATTTCTAATTGTGTCTTTTGAGTGCAAGCAAGTTCTTCACTTTCATAAGCGGTAAATTCCCGTGTTAAAAATTATAGAATTAAAAAACTCCAATCTTAAAAATTGATAACAACAAAAAGTTATATCAAATAAAAATCTACAAAAACAATCATTTAATTCAAAAAAAAAGTGTCTTACCTTGAACATATCTCTCGTGCCTTTACTAACCATTGTTTCATTCTTCTTTTTGCAAACATCTTTTCCACATTCGCTTTGTAAAGTAGTAGACGTGCTACAAGTCTCAATCGAGCATGTTGTGACACCCTGCGAGTGATGGAGTACTCTCTTGGGTGGAGGAAAAGTAGCTCAAAGGGGGCATCCCACATCGGAAGATGGGGGATCCTTGGAGACCCATATAAGTAAGATATGGTCGCTAATTAAATACGAGGCCTTTTGGGAGGCTCACTGGCTTCGGATCCCATAAGAACTCCGAAGTTAAGCGTGCTTGAACCAGAGCAATCCCAGGATGGGTGACCCCCTGGGAAGCTGGTCGTGAGCCCGCCCCCAAAAACAAAGCCGTAAGGGTAGATATTTCGGGGCTGAGGCCTGGCTGGACGCTACCCAAAGCGGACAATATCGTACTGAGGTGGGACCGGGTCGTTACACATGTATTCGCCAAAGAGAGAGAATAACTTTTCCCGAACAAGTGTACTTTGATATGAGTGGCTTCCACAAATCTTTTTGTAAGTAAACTCTACATATTGCATCTTATATCGAGGATCTAACACTGCAGCCATTGCTAAAATTAAGCTATAATCGGACCAATATTTAGAGATTTTTTCATACATTTGACAAGCCATTTGCCTTATAAACCCATTCGAGCTTTTCATCTCTTCTTTCAAAGTTCTCTCAACCATAAAAATCGAAGGAAAATACAAGTTTGGGTAGGATATTTATTTCCCAAAAAGATATATGTAGCTTCAAAGAAAACTTCCAAGAACCTAAAATTTTTCTCTATTTTACCCCATTCTTCATCGCTTGGACAATGTATGAAATTAGAATCATTTAGTGCTAAACGAAAAAAGGCACGACGATAAAAAATAGCACTTTCAATCATAAGATAAATTGCATTCCATCTCGTGGGAACATCTTGCCGCAAGCCTTTCTTAGGATTCAAATGAACAAATTTCACACATTCCATAAACTTTTGTTTCCTTACTTGTGAACCTTTAACATACTTGATAGATTCACGAACATTAACAATCCCTTCATCAATAGCTTTTAACCCATCTTGCACAATCAAATTTAGTACATGTGCACAACATCGAACATGAAAATAATCACCATTGCTATGAAGAACACCTTCATTACTCAATTGACTTTTTAAAAAATTCACAAAGGTATCGTTACTAGAAGTATTGTCCAAAGTAATAGTAAATAATTTCTTTTCAATCCCCCACTCGGACAACAAATTAGATATTTTTTCGGTTAAGCAAACACCATTATGTGGAGGTGGCATAAATTGAAAATTAAGAATCCCCTTTTGTAATTTCCATTCTTGATTAATAAAATGTGATGTAACACATAAGAACCCATCGGTGTTAATCGAAGACCACAAATCGGATGTCAAAGAAATCCTACCCGGGGTCACTTCTAGCATATGCTTAAGTTTTATCTTCTATCTTTTATGCATTTTCAACACATCCGCTTTAGCGGTATTATTAGAGATAGTTATAACATCTTCATTTAAGTAACGGAAGATTGCTCTAATTCCCTCATACTCAACAAATTGAAAGGGTAAGTCATGCATAATAATCGCCTCACTAAGTAGTTCACGAAATCTTTCAGGTTTAAATTTAACGGAATGCATTGACATGGAACTACCTAATTTTGAAACAAGTAGTTGTGATATGTCATTCCTATCCCTCCTAGGACACTTTTTAATATGTGTTCTCAAACTTCCTGTTCCATTCTTAGTTTCACAAATATAACGTCTTCCACACTTTTTACATTTTGCCCTTTCCCTCCCATCAGAACCAATTGGAAGTATATCAAAATATTTCCATACCATTGACCATCGCTCCCTAGGATTCTTTGCATGGCCTTCTTTATCTTCTTGCTTAATATCCACTTCAATTACACGATCATCTTCGCTGGAGCTGTCTTCACTATTTTCTTTGATATCCACATCCTGAAACAATGGTTAAAAATATTAAATAAATTGTAAAACTAGACCTAAGTAAATTAAGCCAATTAGAAAGATGCAGAGATCTTTAATACTTAATATTTTAATCAAACAAAATATAATTAGTTGACAAAAGTACAATATGTAGGAGCATAGTAACAATTTCCAAAAAGAAATATAGGAAAATATACATTAGAAAAGGAAAGAAAAACTAAAAATGCTTAAACATTGACATAAAAAAGAAAATAAACCTTTTAAGCTCAGCTCCAGTGTATTCACATAAATGGGTAAAATTATTAGCAAAATCTAATATAACAGTGGACTATATATACACATAGATGGGTGTAAAAGTAAGTATATAAACACATAGATAGGTAAAATTATTATCACCCATACGGCCATACACACGCACATCCATATATATATATATATATATTGCAAAGAAGAAATAAAATAGAAATACAAGCAAAGATCTATTTTAGTGAGAGATTTTGGATCGTGTGGTGGATTCCTAAGTATTACAAAATCTAACATAACAGTGGATTCCTAAGTATTCAGAATCAAACCCTAAAAAATCAACCCACAAAAACCCTAGAAATTTACTTGCGTAGATTCGCCAGCGGTCACACACGCAGAGATGTTGGAAACTTTTGCTTTCTTCTTTGAATTCATGGGTATAGGGGTTGGGTGTTCTTTGTTCTTGACATTTGAATCCATCTATTTTAGAGAGAAAAGTCGTAATATGGAGTGGAAGAGAGAAGTCGAAAGAAAGAGGGGAAAATTGGAAAAGATAAAGACGTGATTTGGACTTTGGAGGGGAGAAAAATAGGCTATTAAAAGGTAAAGTTATTAAATGACTTTTTATGTTTATATTTTTCTTTTAAATTTTAAAGAGTAAAATTATTAAATGATTTTTTATTTAATCGTGGTAATATCGTGTTTAATTCGGGTTAATTTCGGGTTAATTTCGTGTCAATTTTTTAACACGAACACGACACGACCCGAAGTCATGTTAAAAAAAGCAAACCCGAACACGACACGAACACGGAATTGAATTTCTATTTCGTCCTAATTTTGTTTTATTCCGTGTCGTTTCAAAAATTGCCACCCCTAGCATTTAGTTTAAGATGAGTCACCTCATATAGTTGACAACGCGGTTGTTTGCTAAATTAATAAATGAACTTATTCTTTTTAGGGTAAAAAATAGTAAACCCCTTCAAATTATCATTTTTTGGCACTAAACCCCCCAATCTTCTATAAGTGACACTAAACCTCCCTAAATTATTAGATGTTGTCACTTACCCCCAAAATTACATAAATGCCCTTGTACAAAGTTGGGTTTAGTATCACTTATAGAAGATTTGTTGGGGGGCGGGGAGGTTAGTACCCCCTCCCAAATCTTCTAAAAGTGATACTAAACCCAACTTTGTACAAGGGCATTTATGTAATTTTGGGGGTTAAGTGACAACATCTAGTAGTTTAGGGGGGGTTTAGTACCACTTTTAGAAGATAGAGGGATTTAGTGCCAAAAGGGATAGTTTGAGGGGGTTTAGTGTTTTTAACCTTTCTTTTTAAGTATATACTAATCTTATATATATTTCTAATAGAAAGTGGTGAAAAGAATTAGATGAATATAGAAGAGAAATGAACATAGAGATAACCAAGTGATATATGATAATGGCAATGGGTTTATTAGGATGAAGGCAGTGGCTTTAATAATTAATAATTTTAGGAATGCCATTTTATGGCTTTAAGGTAAGGGCTTGTACGTTGCATGTCTCTAGATTATCGATTTTTTGTACTCATGTTTATATCTTAGTTATTGTTTGGCCTCGTGTATTTTTTGAATTAATTGTGTTAGTATAATTAAGTGCTGTGGAACTAAGAGGCTCTGACCACAGTCCAATTATTTTAGATTTGGGGTTAAGCCAAATGAAGAGGTCCCCTCCTTTCAAATTTAAAATAGGTTGGAATGTAATTGGCGAGTGCACTACTAAGTCTACTATTATGGAAAAAACGTGGGTTGATCCAATTAGGGGTTCATCCATGTATCAAGTAATGTCAAAGTTAAAAGAGTGCAGAGCAGGCCCCATCAAATGGAGGATATAGTCAGAAAACAACAATGTCACAGAAATGGAACATTTCAAACAAAAATTGTGTGAAATTCAAGCCAAAAATATACATGGAAATTTAGGCAGTCTGAACAAGGAAATAACCAGCAATCTGGAATTTATTCAAAAAATGGTGGAGTTGTATTGGCTGCAACGCTCTAGAATTAAGTGGTTGAAAACTAGATACACGAACACGAATTTTTTTCCATGCAACCACTACACAATGCAGTTAACACCACAAAATTTCCAGAATTATGGGGCACGATAGCTGGGTAGTGGAAGAACCTTTTATCAGAAAACACATAAATAAGTACTTTATATCCCTTTTCTCTAAATCCCCAAGTCAAAATTTTGACAGCATCCTAGCCCCACTTACTAACCGTGTGACAGCATAGATGAACAAACTGTGCAAACCTCTCTTAGGCTCCGTTTGATAGTAACATGAAAAATGAAAAGAAAAATAACTAATTTAGGTGAGAAGATGGAAAATAAGTTGAGGGATGTGGTGAGATTAACTCTTGCCTTTTGCTTTTTTCCATGACAAAATTTTCTTTGGGTGATGGCAGAGAAAAAATTTCCACAAAATATTAAAGGAGGATGGAGGATATACACTCACAAAAATGAGTATGAGATGTAAAGGATCTCACCATATGCCTCAACTTATTTTCCATCTTCTCACTTAAATTAGTTGTTTTTATTTTTATTTTCCATGTTGCTATCAAACGGAGTCTTAAATGATGAAATTTTCAAGGCAATTACTCAAATTGGGGAATTTAAAGCTTCGGGACCAGACAGTTTCTTGGGGTGCTTTTTTAAGAAACATTGGAACACAATTGGGGATAGCATTTGTAAAGCAGCGAAAGGTTTTCTCAAAGGGGGTTACTTGCTTCACAAGCTTAACCAAACTTTCACTACCCTAATTCCAAAGGTGAACAATCCGATAAAGATTTTCATGTTTAGGGCCATTAGCTTATGCAATTTGATTTACAAGATAATTCACCAAAACCTGCTTAAGCCTCTTCTCCACACTATTATTTCCCCTAATCAAGCTGCTTTTGTTCCTGGTCGTATGATTTAAGATAGCATAGTGATGGCTCACGAGGGTTTTTATCATTTAAACACAAAGATATGGGGTGTTTCAAAAGATTTGGCTCTCAAAATAGATTTGAACAAGGTGTATAATAAATTATAATGTAAATTACCTTCTTGCAGTTATGGAAAAGTTAGGGGTTTGTCAAAAATGTATTGATTTGATTTCCCAATGTATTAACATGGCGTCTTTACTCATCAATGAAGAACCGTTGGATCATTTTGTTTATTTTAGGGGATTGAGATAAGGGGGGCCTCTTTTCTGTTATATTTTCCTCCTCATTCAAGATGTTTTATCCCTAACATCCAAGATGCAATCTATAAAGGAGCTTTGGTTGGTATTAAATTGTGGAGGCATTGTCCTATCTTATCTCACTTGTTTTTTGTAGACGACTCGATTTTCTTCGCCAAAGCTACTGAAGGGAATGTTAAATGCTTAAAAGACATATTGTTATTTCATAGGAAAGCTTCGGGGCAAATCATTAATTTCTTAAAATCAGTGATCTTTCTCTTAAGTAATGCTAGCTAAGAGGATTCAGATTAATTAGGTTTACTTAGCTTTTGGGGCTCAAATTATGGACATATAGCTTTCTTAATTTCTTAAAGGGGTAGGTTATTAGCAAAGTTAAAGGGTGGAAGTAAGTGTGTCTCTCCCAAGTGAGTAGGGAAACTCTTATAAAGGCCATTGTTTAAGTTATCCTGGCTTACGCTATAAAGTATTTCTCGCTTCTGACTTATTTTTGTAAAATGATCAACTCTTTTGTTCATAATTTTTGGTGTAGAGGATTGAAGGAAAAAGATAAGATCAATTGGAAGTGGTGGGACAAAGTTTCTAAATCTAAAATAGATGGGATGCTAGGCTTTTGTAATTTCAAGAGCTTCAATCAAGCCCTCCTTGCCAAATAAAGTGGAGGTTACTCACGAATCCTAATGCTTTCTGGGCCCATTTTCTTAAGGCTATTTATTTTCCCAATTGTAATTTGTAGAAGCTAAATGAGGTAGCTTCCCATCTTGGATGTGATTAAACTCGCTCGAAGGGAGAAAACTTTAATTCAAGGGGTAAGAAAAACCATCACTGATGGCTCTAACACCAAAACCTGGTTAGATCTATGAATTCCAAAATCAAGGGCATTCTATGTTTCTCCCCGAAACCCGTTGATTGCCTTCTTTCTTGGTTAGTGAACTGGTGGTATTTACTAGAGGAGTGCCGAACGTGGCTTCTCTAGCCAGGTGGTTCAATGAAGTAGATATCAAGTTAATTAAAGATATTCCCCTAAGCTCCTATCATGGTACTAATTGTTAGGCGTGGCACCCATCAAAATATGGTATTTTTAGTGTGAAATCAGCATATAGATTGACTTTGAACAATGATTCTCCTCCCTCCATTGGCAAGGCTTTTTCATCTTTTACTTCATCTCCTAACATTTGGAAAGTTATTTGGAGTTCGACAATTTTGCCGAAACTGAAACTTTTTTGGCGGAAAGTTGTCTCTAATGCAATTTCTTCAAAAGAGAACGTGTGGGTCAGAAATTGTAATAATTCGCCTATTTACAGCAAGTGTGAAGCTGAGCTAGAAACCATTGAGCATATTATTTTCAAATGTAATTTCGCAAGTAAAGTTCGAACGATCCTCTCTTATTAATATTGCTAATGTCACCTCATTTCTCAAGTGGACGGATGAGCTGATCAGTAAATGCCCTTTGGTTTTTTTCTACAAGAGGCATTTTGAGCTGTTTCGTGGCGGTGACTGGGTTCATATGGCGAGCATGGAATGATTTTTTTTTTCAAAACAACAAAGGCGATCCTTTTTGGGTAAATTCAGTTGTAGCTGCTGCCTCTCTGCTGGCTAATATTAATGGTGCTTTTCCTCCAGTGGTGGAGACCAGTTCAGTGGTTTATGTTACTTCTTCGGTTGTTCCACCCATCTCAATGCCATTCGTTGTTTTTTGTGATGCTGTCCTTTATAGCTAATTCTGGTCTTTAATTGGATGTGTATTGCTAGAACAGCGTAAGTCACTATGTGATGGGGTTGCTAGAAATATTGAACATTCTTCCCCTTTGATGGATAAAGCTAAAGTGATCAAGGAAGCATGTCTCTTCTCCAAAGCTAGAAACCTTGAGTCCGTTTCAATTTACAGTGATTCTAATGTTCTAATTTCAATGCTTTTTTCGGATTCGGTTCCACCATGGGAAATTGAATCTATGGTTATAGATATCAAACAATTGTCTTCAAACACTAGCGCTTTCATTTTGTGCCTCAGAGTCATAATTTAGCTGCTCATTATCTCCCTTTAGATTAAGTTTCTATCCCTCTTAATAGTTAAGTAAAGACCTAGAATCCAATATTCTAAAAGGTGGCGCCCAGGCGGTGCCCGGGTGCCCCGATTAGTGCCTATGCGAGTGATTAAGCGTCGGGATAAATTAGGCGGATGCTTAGGCGGGAGTTAGGCATATAGACTTATTTTTTCCCGTTTTAAAGGATCTACATATCTCTCTTTTTGTTAAAAAATTACTATTTAAAAAAATGGATAAAATCTATCAACCATCAACCATCATAAGTAAATTCATCTCTCATTCCTCCGATTAAAACAAAACCTTAGCTAACAATTGCAATCGCCAGAAAATGTTCAAGAATAGCTCATTTTGACTAATTATAAACACACCATGCTACCTTACTTCCTTAATCCTATCTTAAACTTTCTTCTTATTTTTCTTTTATTGTTACCTTTTCTTTTCACTAGCTGCTTCTTCTTCTTCTTATTATTCTTATTATCATTATCATTATCATTATTATCATTATTATTGTTGTTGTTGTTGTTGTTGTTGCTGGTGCTGCTTAAAATAAATTGATAATTTCATATAGATGTGACCATGTATTCAATTTTGTTAAATTGATAATTTCATATAGATGTAACCATGTGTTCAATTTTGTTTTGGACAGTGAGCCCAATGACTATATTTCACTTGTTTGTACTTTATACAAGTATTATATACAATTAGGCCTTGAATCTTCACTTTGTATTTTTTTTCTTTGCAATTCTTAATTAATAGACTTGAACTTTGACATGCGTAGTTTGGTGGTATATTTGTTAATTGAACATTTGAACTTCTTTTTATATTTATTTGAGTACTATGTTTGATTTGATAATTTTTTAGTATTTTATTTTGTATCTATAATTTTAGATATATTTAAAAATTAAAAATATAATTAAAAAAAAACCGCTTGGTGCCTAGCCGTTTAGGCCCTGATTAGGCGATAGGCGCTAGATCACCGCCTAGCGCCTTTTAGAACCTTGCTAGAATCTATGTTTTTGTAGTTTTTTTTTTTCCTGTTTTTCTTGTCCAAAAAGTAAAAATAAATGACACAGGGAAAACCCGAAAGCTTAAAAGATTTTATATTGTAGTTCGTCAATTCAGGGGTGGAATTAATAATTTCTTTAGAAGGGGTAAGCCTAATGTTACTTTCTATAAATTAAAGAAAAAAATTAGCAATAATATTATTTTCATTTAAGTATGTTTTTTTTTTTTTTTTTGTTGTGGGAGGGGGGCGGGGGTTTAATACTATTAGTAAATATTTTAAGTTAAAGCGGGAGCAAACTTAACTATTATGCATGCATACCGAAACAAAGAAATGGAACCAAAATCGAATACATTTGGTTTGGGTTTTGGGCATGATATCGCAAAACCAAACCAAACTAAACTAAATCATTGTTCTGAGCCAGCTTTCGCGCACTTCGATTAATTCCTTTCGTGGAAGGTGCCAACCGCTGGCCGCTAGATATTTATTTCACTATTTAAAATTATATGTCCTAAAGTTTCCAAGGATTAGTGAGTTAGAAATCGACTCTTTGAACTATCATAAATATTGAAGCTATATTTATTATAAATGTAAGAGATAATATTTTCCAATTCAAAATAAGTATGAGAAAGTATAAAATGATTATTTTTTTAACCAAAATAAATGTTGTCTTATAATTTCTTTTTTTTGAAAATAAAATAAAATATATGACAATCAAATAAAACTCAACCGAAACCAAACCGAAAAATTTGATTCGGTTATGAAAGATTTAAAAACCAAACAAAAACTGAAATTTTAATTTCAATTTGAATTTGTGTGTTGTAATTTTTAAACCACCAAAATTGAAAACACCTCTAAATGATCTCATTTTTTTCACTGTGGCTCCGCCACTGCTTTTGAGGTAGAACTTAGTTGTCACTGTTGTTTTCACAAAATTTCATTAATCCAAGCGTAAATGGCTTTTTAATAATAATTGATAACAGTTATCAAAATACTAATAATAATAATAGTAATAATATCACACGTTCTTCAGGTTCTTGGAAAAACCAAACCAATTACGTACTAAGCTTTAAATCATAAACAGTGAATAAAAGCACATCAAGATTTGCCCAAAATTACGACATCCACGAATGTTACAAGTCAACATAATTATTAAGTCAGAAATCCAGGGCTAAAAAGGATTCATTCCATTGTTCTTCAAATTACTAAGTGATGGATCTTCCACGAGGACTTACAAATATTTTAGTAACGCTATTAATCCTAAACAACTTTAGGTATGAAAAGGCATTACTCATTAAATGTTTTGTTTTCCACCGTAATTACAAGTTTCCAAATTAACAACACAACAACCCAAAAAATACTTAGAACAATGGCGAAAAAGAAGAAGAAAGTACCAGAGTTTATTGCATGAGGAATGTTGATCTCCCATTTAATGCATCCACCCGGGAATACGCCCATTAGGGTTATGGTTAGGGACATCAGCATTCATTTCGTCTTCACGCCCTGGATTGTACCTGAAACAAGAAACATTTGATAAATATGGCAAAAACAAAGCAAATTATGAAGGCTCTGTTTGATAGCAACATGAAAAATAATAAAAAAAAATATTTTATTTGTCTAAGAAGTTGGAAAATAAGTTGAGTCATGTGATGAGATACTCTTCATCTCATATTTATTTTTATGAGTAGATGTCCTCCATACTTTATTATTTTTTGTGAGAATTTTTTTTTCCTCAACCACCAAAGAAAATTTTTTTATTGAAAAATCACAAAATAAGAAGAAATCTCACAACATATTTCAACTTAATTTTTAACTTCTCACAAAAATCAACTATTTTTTTTTATGTTGTTATCAAACCTGTAATTCTCAAATAAGAGTCAAATTTGGGCCGTCCCAAAATAAGTGCCAGCCTTCCAAAATCGATGTATCAAAAAGATAATGCTACTTATACTAAAGGTGAATAAATAATGTTGTCAATTATGTAACTAATTGCATAATATGACCCACTTGTAAGTGGTGAGACTTATCGGAGTACTTGATCAATAGTATATGACATATCTTTTTGTGCACATTTTGCGTCTTTGGCTTTACTTTTATTGGTGAAGTCTATCTTTTTTTTAAAAGACGTTAGGATTTTGAATAGCAACTTGTGATTAGATACTATATAACTCGGTGGGGCGAAAGTCAGAAAAGTACCCCATTTGCATCGCGGAGCTCGATCCATGCTGCTGAAAGAACATCTCCAATTGAGGAGCAAGATGATCATATGGTATGTTTTGTACCCCAGCTTCCCACGATAATCGAAGAGGATATCCCAATGCACTTTCTTCAAGCTGAATATCAAAAATTCCAACTTATTGGGTTAGTAAGATAATGTAACAGCTTCAACGTACAAGACACGTATAACTATACTAAGTCGTAACTTGTGCCAAAATCACCTCCTACTATTAAAAAAAAAAATCTTTAATCTCAATCATATGACTTTTAATCTCAAATGCATTTTCAAGATTAAAAACCGGGCTTATTATATAGATGAGTGATCAATAATATGAAGATACATTTTGTAGAAGAAACCACTCATAATAGGACCTCAGAAGACTCTCTTTATTTTTAAGAACAGGCATTGATGCTCATATACCATCTTTATTAAGACTTTGTTAGCTTCAGCCAGCATTTGTTCCTGGAAGAAATAAAAGCCAGTAAACAAACATAAATAAGCAAACCAATAAATCAATTTAGATACCAATGTCAGAATTAGATTTAGATTTAGATACATACCCTCCTTTGAAGCTCAGCATGCTGATCTAGCATAAAGCGAAACTGAAAACCAAAGAATTATTAATAAAGAAAGAAAGAAAGAAATTATTACTGGAATGAAATTAGGAAGTAGGACGAGTTTCACTGTAGTGATGATGTCGGGTCACTTAAAGAAACGTAATTCACCTCACTTAACTGGAAGTGTGTTTAACCAGTGAATTTTATCAAACACCTTAGGGGCAGAAATATAAAGAACTTCTTCCCTTAAGCAAAAGTAATTATTAATGTATGCGACATTCAACATAAAAATTCATGTCCATCGCACAACTCATCCCACCAAGAGCGCACATAGCAACTTTCCATTGCTACATCCGAAAATTATCGCCCAAATAGCCAAAAAAAAAAACAAAAAATCTTGGTATTAATAAAATCCCAAAATAATTCTAAAAAGAGAATCAATTTAATCTCAATTCTCAAATATATATATATGGAGAGTAAATTTCAAGTAAGGTCTTAATTTGAGAATCTTAAGTTAAGGATTGAGTTACAAAACTTGGTCGAGATGATCTATCTTCACAAAATTTTATAAAAAAATTCAACCAAGCAGTGTGTTAATTACAAATTTGAAATATGTGTCCACTTAATAGAGATGTATATTTTAATTATATGGTTAACTTACTTTCCGGTTGAATTTTTTTATAAAATTTGGTGACGATGATCTACTAGTCAAAGAGATCGTCTCCACCTGCAAGTTTTTTCAAAAAACTCATCTATTTAATACCCAAAATATCTAATTCGTGACTTAAATTTCTTAAGTTAAAATATTACTTGAAATGTAATATGTATATATAGGGTAGCTGATTAGACTGGGCCAAATAGACAACTGTGATTGGTTGGGGATGTGGCCCACGACTTCATCGAGTATCTAAACTAGGCCTAAGCCTACGCATTGACTCTAGATTTAAATATAATTCTTTTTATTGAATACAGAAGGATACCAAAAAATGGATAAGTAGTTGTGACATTCTACATTTAACGATTTAATTGACAAAGAGTAAAATAGTATTTTCATAATATATTGTTTTTTCTGTTCTAATTTTAAAGTCTATTATTTATTTTTTATCAGATGTTTCTTAATCCAGTTTCCTGAGTTCAATTTCCTTCCCTACATTTACGTACCGTATCTGTCTATCTGATTATCTCAATTACATGCACCGGGAGGAATAGCACACATTTTAATATTATATTAAAATTTAAAACATCCGACCCAAAAATTAATTAGTAATTGGTGGAGCACCTCTCCGCTCCGTCAAACCACTTGCCATTTCAAGTAAATTCTACACTCCACTTCTTCACCTCAAATCACCATTTCAGTCAACGTCTATTATAATATTATACTTATCTTACATATATTGCTTTGAAAACCTTTAATTTCCCCACATGAAATTTTTAAAAAAACAGTTTAGTGCGTGAAAACAAATAGACATAGTACGACTAATAAGTTTGGCAATGGAAAACATATCAAAAGTATATATATATATATATATATATAAATTAAAACATGCTAAACTAGTGCACCATGCATTACTAGACACTACTCAAGAATTCTCGTAAATTCGGGTAAGTGTCTTACCAATTAGGCTAATCCATTCATTCAGTCTAACTAAGTAACTAGTATTTTATAGATGTTACTATTTTGGTAAAACAATAACTAGAATTTAACAAAGGTGAATTTAAAATCAGTTATAGGAGAAATTGTTTGTTACCTTGGTCGATCTTAGTTGCTTCAAGGAGAACTCTAGTTTGTACTCAAGCTGCTCAAGCTCCTTGGCGTTTAACGGGCCCAAGTCTTCTCCAAGAAGGTTTCTACAAAGATTAAGGATTCCATTATTTCGAGTAACACACTTTCTACTTTAGAAAATAAAATGCAAGTTGAACAAAAATTCGAACTCAATGCACGCGCATTGAATACATGTGCAATGTGTTCTGATTAGTATTAATGAACAAATTCCAATATGCTCCCTCATTATTTGCTATAATAATACATTGATACATTCTATGTATGACGAAAGAGAAACAATCAATGGAGGGCTCCTCCTTATGTTTTTTCATTTTCCACAAGAAGAAAAATTCGTGTTAAACAATTCAACTATTCCTTTTTTTTTCTTTTGTCAATTGTAGTATAAGTCAAGGCTGGTGATAGGATCATCAATACAAGGTGTTGGGATCGAACCATCATTGGATGCTAGTACGGTTTGGTCACATACCAAATGTGTATGCAAAGTTGCAAATTGTTGTGTTTGGCTTGTAATCAAGGTTGCTGGAATGGTGCAAAAGCGCTTTTGCACCTAGGCGGGCTTAAGCCCAAAAGTCTATGTTTTCACTTAGTAAAAATAGAGAGGTTTATTTCTATTTATTGTAAGGTGCAATTGCAAGAGTGAGAAAAAGAAACTTGTTCTTACAAGAGGATTATTTATTATGAGAGGCTAGTTAGGGTTTAACTAGAGTTGAGAGGGTAATTAATTGGAATTTTGTTCCATTGATTTAGAGTGAAGTTTATTAAGAAAGAGTTGGTGTAATTCTTGATTTGATCAATAAAGTTGCCCTCCTTTCGATCATTTGGAAGACCTGAAGGGTTCCACGTTACGTTTCCGGTGTGTTTTCTCTTTGTTGCATTTGGTTATCGTTGTTCTTTATCATTTATCTATAATTGCTTGTTATTGTGTTGGTTATCTTAGTTTGTGTTGAACATTATATTGTTTGTCGATTTTCACCCAACAAATGTTTGTGAAAATTCCCAAAAGTGATTTCTCGAGTATATTTGTGGATTGGGACTAGGTTAATTGCTCCAACATTTACAACACAAACCTTTTATCCATGTTATTTTTCTGATAAACCAATAAAATGCACCCTCAATGAATGACAAATTGTATAAACTACAATGAACTGGTATGTATGAGTAACGTTATACTTACCGTGTAATCTTGCCAGATATTCTTACCATCATGCATTCACAAGGCATAACCAAGGTATAACCCATGTAATGCATGAGGCAGGAATTTGTTGTAAGAATAATACCCAGTAAAAAAAATATTTTCCTTTATCTATACTAGAATTACTGCACACTCGATGCTTATACAATATTATAATTAGTAATTTGTAATATTATGCGTAGATTTGTAAATATTTTAAAAACATGTGCGTGATAGTGTTTTTGATCAATGATAAAGATATATTTTCCTCAACTTAAAATCGTGGGTTCGAAATTATTTTAGACACATCCAGGGATGGAGCCAAATATTAATGGCCTTGGGTGATGGTGGGGGTGTGGGGAATGTGTTACTCATACTACAAAAAAAAAACGAAAAAAAAATTGTGATATTTTGCTCGAACGGCAATTTTTTTTCCTCATATCATCGTTAAGGATTTATTTTGTATTGAAAACCATCTATTTATATTATTTTGTAACATAACTGCATTCATGCATTTATTTACTTCTAAATATTTCACTATGAAATAAGATTTATAGTGATAAATATTGGTATTTTTTTTATAATTAAAATTAATACCATATATTGAGTTATACGTAAAGTAATTCTTATATTTACACTGGGGGCAAAAAAAAATTTTGGGTGGGGGAATCTCAATAAATATCGAAGTCTGGTTCATTTGAGCTTTGACATTATGAATGGGTCAGTTTATCTACTACGTGCGCATTAGGCCTTGCATACAATGGCGGATGGAAGGGATGCCAGAGGAGCTCGGGCCCCCAAGATTTTTGAAATTTTTGGTTGTACCTCTAGATTTTTGAAATTTTGAATAGTAACATTGTTGTTTTGTTATGTAAAAATGCGCTACACCTTATTGGCCTCTTCAAAAAAAAATCTATGAGTAAAATTTATAACATTTTGAGCTTAAACATATAGAAACTCTAATCTTGCCTATAATAGGATTTACCTAGATATAAAACTACAGAAAAAATAACATGCAAAAACTGCAGGTTTTTCTCGATTTGCTTATTCTAAGACTAGTTTTATATTAATTACTTTCATGTCAAAATAAAAAAAAAAATTATATGCTGGTTTTTTGGCACCAAAATTTAAAATTCTGAATTTGCTTGTACATCCGTTAGTGAATTACGTACCTCTGAGTTCGGGCGAGAACCTCAACCCTTGCCTTTAACCTCAAATAGTCATGGTAGCAGTTCTGCGTCAATCAGATGATACCATGCAATAAATATTATTACATAGCAATAAGTTTTGAAGATCTATATATGAATAGAAATTAAGATCCTATATAACTAAATAAGAAGAGTGTACAAGAAATAAAACTATGTTAACCAACCTGGATCTCATCAAGTGGTTGAGGGGCATGGGAATCCAGTGAGCCATATTTGATATTTTGGTACCTTTCAAGAGTTTTCGCCATGCTAACAAAAGGAAAAAATTAACATTTAACAAAAATATAACTTTTCTATTTAACTCTTTTTTCTGCTGAGGATCTTAATTTATTTGGGCCCAGCACCCTGTACATAATTTGCACATGCTATTATGCTAAGACAAATGGAATGATGAAATATGTAAAGCATGAATGAGAAAAGTACTTGTGTATTCCTAGCTAGGGTTTTCTAAATTCATTTAAAATTATTATGCAACCTAGGAGATTATATTTATTTATTTTAACAAGAAAAGGAAAGAGACTAGGCGGGATTCTAGAATTTTTTTATTGTCATGTCAAATATGACCATTGATGATAATATTTAGGGGTAATTAGTATAAGGTCCCTCGTATTTGAAAACTAACAGATTTAGTCCATGCATAGATTAGCTTTTGTTATTCGTCCTTCTTACCTTTTTTACTAGACAACTGTAATAAATTTGTTTTCACCCCTGACGAAAATGCCCTTTGAATTCAAAAGGGATATTCCTAATATCACGGATTATTGTGTTTTGGAAACCGATTGACTAATAAGTATCCAAAAATATAAATTTATGACAATATCAGTTTTCAATTACAGAGTTTATTACCATAATTGTATTATTCAAAATGTAACTGATTTTTTTTGTTATTTATTGTCTAATTGCCAGCTCATTATTTGTAATATTTTCATTCAGTACAATGTAATAGTTATAACGATTATTATGTAATATTCAGTGCAACTCAAATTAAGAGTGATTAATGAGTTGTATAACAAATAGTAACAAATATATAATATTCATCATTGTGTAATAATAACAGTCATTTGTTGGAAATATAGATATTCAGAATTTTGTAGTATTTTTGTATTTGTTAATTATTATGTAAAATTAACAGATATTCGGAATTTGTATTTTTTTGATTAATTTGAAGATATGTATATATATATATATATATATATTTATACTTAATTTTATGGTTTATATATATATATGTGTGTACCTTTTGGTAAGATAAGAAATTTTAAGCATGTATGAACAGGTACTAAAATCAATGAATACAAAAATTCCTAAGATCCTTATTTAATAATTAATTGAAACATATTGAATGATAAACAGTTTTAAAGGTAATGATGGATCGTGGAGTGTACCTGATTTGAATGACTATAATTGTTGATAGTGGAGCATACGAGGAGTCTGATTCAGGCTTGAACGTGTGGATACTCGGCCGGAGGTTTGTAGATGCGGATTTATATTGAACAGATGACATTAATTAGCAATTATCACGTACAAGACTCCAGGATATAACACGAAAATGTAAGTGTTATATACTCTGCTCCATACATATCTTAAAAACAGAAATGGATTCCCACATCAATAATAAATGACTTAAGAGATCTCGTTCGTCGCTTGATTTTTGAGAACAATCAATGAGTGTCATCATTCTCTCGGATTCAACCACCCATTCCCCACAAACCAGATCCATGTGTAAATAAAAATAAAATAAAATTGTAGTTGCAAATATCGAAAACTTTAAGTCCGGCCACGATGATGATGATGGGTATGCTTGTGTATAAGACAAGAAGAGCACCGGGGACGATACATGCAATCAGATCGACGGATATAATGGAATCGATGATGAAAAATATGAAAACAAAGATAATATTCATGAGATTACTATGAGTCAATCTACGGCGAAGTCAACGAGGATAACATTTTATGGGATGATATGATGCAAATGTAAATGGAGGTAATTGCGGGGATGGTCTTCAAATATAATGAGTCATATAACATTTTTTGTCTTACTTTATTGATTGCTTAGTTTGGAAACAAACAAAATTATTTCATGTAGTTTATAATACTTTGGCACATATGTTGGGGAATCAGTTACCTACTCATGGAAATGTTTTTGTAATAATACATTATATATTTAGAAAATATAACTAACGTAAAGGTAAATAAATAAACTTATGGCAGATTCATTTATATTATTTTGTTTCTATACAATAATAACATCAATTAATGTAAAGGTACTTAATCTGTTTAGAACCAATAAAGCTAAACATATTTAGAACCAATCTGTTTCATCAGTACCAATAGTGCTAAATCTGTTTAGCACCAATCTATTTTAGAAGTACCAATGCTTCTAAACGGTGCTAAACAGATTTACCACCAATCTGTTTTAGCGCCAATGGTGATAAAGAATTGGTACTAAAATGATTTTAGCATCATTACAAAATAGAGAATAACAAAATTGATGAGATCAACATGCACTCAATTTATGTATATGTGTATATATACAAGGATCGATGTAGGGTTCATAAAAAAATTAAATTATTTCAACTTATGATATATTCATTTACATTATTTTTTTCTATACATTAGTAACATGAATTAACGTAAAGGTGCTAAATCTGTTTAGCACTAACCTGTTGGTGATAAATGATGCTAAATATGGTTAGCACCAATATGTTTCATCAGCACCAATATGTTTCATCAACACCAATAGTGCTAAATCTGTTTAGCACCAATCTGTTTTAAAAGTACCAGTAGTGCTAAACAGATTTAGCACTAATACGTTTAATCAACACCAATAGTGCTAAATCTGTGCAACACAAATCTGTTTCATCAACACCAATAGTGATAAATCTGTTTAGCACCAATCTGTTTTAGAAGTACCAACGGTGCTAGACAGATTTAGCACTAATGAATCATAGGGAGATATTGTGGGACATATATTATGTGAGGCAAGAGCCAGATAAATAATAATGAATAATCAATACTGGAATTACGGCGAGCATTGTTGACATTGAAGGTATAGAATGCGGCGGTGGCGATGGTGACTTGGACATCCCACCACGACGGCACCAGGAAATCCAATGCTTGATTGGCGATCATTCCTTTCAGTTTTAGACCAACCAAGTATGTGATGATATTCATAGACTTTTTTTTTTTTTTTTTTTTTTGCTTTAATAAATGGAAAGCAGAGCAAGAGTGAGTGAATTGGACAAGTGTTACTCCTTTTCTTTGTTTAGGACCATAAAGGTTCAAGAGATGTTTATTCAAGGATATATTTGTCCACTAATATTTATCATTTGTCTTAAAAATAAATTGATAATATGAAAAGTGACCTTATTGTAAAACTAAATTATGAAATTAGTACTAATTTCCCTTTATTAAACATGAGTCCGTCCTTATAGCAATAAAACAATACGGAGTGAGGCCTTAGAGCCCATTATCTCTATATTACAATACTAACAAATTATCTGTTTGATAAAAAAAAAAGTATATGTGTATCAATGTAGTATTATCCGTGTCATTGTGTGTTATAACTACCCTAAACCAATAAGTGTATATGTAACTGGTACAATTTGGCGATAACCATTTACACGCATTAATATATAACTTCCAATAATTTAATTATGAGCGTGCAATAAATTACGTATAATCATATATAACTACTGTATAATTATTGTAAAATCAAATTATGAAATTAGTACTAATTCCCTTTATTAAATATGAGTCCGTCTTTATAGCAATAAAACAATACGGAGCGAGGCCTTAGAGCCCATTATCTCTATATTACAATACTAACAAATTAGCTGGTACAATTTGGCGATAACCATTTACATGCATTAATATATAACTTCCAAATAATTTAATTATGCACATGTAATAAATTAAGTATAATCATATAACTACTGGAAATAAAAAATCCCAAACTTAACTAATATAAAAATGTTGTAACAATTATTATCACCTAATATCATTCAGGTATTAGGAACAGTGAGATTAATAATACCAATATTAATAGTACTAGACTATTAATCCTGGTATTAATTTAATACCAATATTTTGTTTGATTCATGTAGTATTAATACTAGGATATCTCATGCTAATGTTAATACCATGTTTGGTTCTGTAACTCGTATACGGACTTATATTTTGGACTAAAATTTTTTTTTAAAAAAAAATTTTAAAAAAAAAAGTTAAAAAAAAATTACTTTAAAAAAAAAAAAATTTAAAAAATAATAATATGGTAGTAGTAATGACATTTTTGAAAATATTATAGTAGTAATGGCATTTTTAAAAATATATGGTTCATTTTTCTTAATCCTGGATAAACAATACCACCTCCCCCCTGTTATTAAATTATAGCACAAAGAGTGGTATTAAGTTAGTAGCGGTATTAGTAATCCCTGTACGTTTGTGCGAATCAAACAAGGTATTATAAAAAAAAGTGGTATTAATAATTTCATCCCACTTTTTAATAACCGAATCAAACGAGGCCTTAATGTAATAAATATATATGTAGCTGATACAATTCGGTGATAACAAATTATGTACATGTAACAAATTAAGTATAATCATATAACAACTGGAAATTAGAAATCCCAAATTTAATCATATAGTTATGGCTGGATCAAGTAAAATACATAATGTAAGTATATTATAATTCTAATGTAATATGCTCACATTTGAATGGGCCCAGGATATCTTTTGAAAATAACACATGCGGGCCTATTTTTACTGAATAAGTACTTTCTACAATTGATGAGTGAAACACAATATCTTTTGAACAGTATTTGTTTTTTTAAAAAGGTAATAATGGATTCATTTCCAGTGGACTTGAAAAGAGGGCACGATCTTTGTCAACAATGTTCCAAAAATTAACACAACCAGTCGGTTATTAACAGCTGTTCTCCAGTAATTACGACTGATTGTTAGCCATACAGATGCGATTAGATTACACTACTAATAGTCAAAATCATTGCCTTAGATACCAGATGATCTTGCTTCTATAAAGGCGGTCCAAAATTGATATCGTCGTTCATAAATTTACACCATTTCTGAGAGTTAATCATATTATACATCGTATGCTAGCTACTTGCTTCAAGAGCTGGAAAAATGTCAACCAAAAAACAACAGGTGTGTTCCTTTTTAACCTTATGTATATTTACATCCTTACAAATTTTGAAGTATGATAATAAAGCTTTATATTTCTATTGTTGAACAGTACTTATACGCAATCTATAAATGGGTTTATGCTTTCATGTACACATATCTAGGTTTTACCAAGTTTACCATAACTTTTTAGAAATTATTTAGTTCACAATGGAATATCCAACTGATTTAGTTAAATATTATATTTTGACAGTGGCATCTGTTCATCATTATTTGATTAATTCCAGTTAAATTTCTACACTCATCATATATGAGAATGTAATTAAAAAATATGATA
Organism: Lonicera japonica; assembly: GCA_021464415.1. Taxonomy (NCBI): domain Eukaryota; kingdom Viridiplantae; phylum Streptophyta; class Magnoliopsida; order Dipsacales; family Caprifoliaceae; genus Lonicera; species Lonicera japonica. The sequence continues at coordinate 12,381,692 of CM038467.1, read as the reverse complement.
CTAGATACCACTGTCGATTGTGTCAGTGGTTGAAATCGAATAAACCCTTGAACCGAGAATGTTCCTTTAAGTAATTAGGTACAGATGACACATTTGGGAATCTGAACCACATATTATAACATACATTGAATATAGTTCTCGGTGAAAAACAAACAAAAAATATGATAATTAATCCTTTTGAGTATTTACTCTGAATATACACATTTAAATTCTAATTATGTAAATGATACTATAATCATGTGATCTATATTCATAAGAAGACCATTGTTAACTAATGCTTACTTCATTCACTATCACGCGAAGGTTCAGAGTAAGATGGCCTTGCCGCGGAGGAGTCCACGATTCAAGACACCAGATAGTCGGGTAAATTGCACTGTTTTTGTTACATGGTGACAATATTAATCATTGTAATTATATAGAACTGGTTATATCACTTATTATATAATGATTTTGGACATTAAACAGATAAATGAGAATGCAATGACTGGGATGATGATTACTCCACGGAATATAGAAGCAGAACAAGTTCAAGAACTTGCTAAAAAGCGTAGTAAAATTACCCGTTCTAAGCGCCGCATTGCCACAGTAGTATGTAAATTTTATAGGAATTTGATACATTATATATAAATGTATTTCTCATTGTGGATTATGTTACTAATTATAATAATGATTTTTCTTATCTACATCTGATAGGTGCAAATAGACGAACATTCATCCTTAGTTACAACAGATCAATTTAGATCAAACATGATTTCATTTGCAAGGTCAATGAAAACATTCAAAGCAGCCGGACTTGGACATGAACATCAGAAGGCTATGATGTCAACTCCGTTTTGGCAATTATTTGACTGCTACAACCAAGAAATGGTGTTAATCTCTAAGCACCGAAAATGTGATCTTATTCTAATCCAGATAATAAAGAGCTTCAATGCTTCAACTGGCACATTTGTGATAGGTGGTAAGCATGTCCGATTAACACCCACTTGGGTGACAAAGATTTTTGGCATACCATGTGTTGGTGAAAGGCTTGACATATTCAACAATTACTCACGAAAGGATGAATTTCTGCTTACTAACTTCACTAGCCGAGGTCAACTCCAGAAAACACAAGTAGAGCTTGCAATCGTAAATAAGCTGCGAACAAACACAACTGAGGCAATAGAAGATGTCGCAAAACTATTATGCATACTACTTTGTAGCTCAATGTTCTTCCCAAACACAGGGAGCTCGATCCCATGGTTCATTGCAAAATGTCTTGTAAGTACCGAGGAAATGAACAAGTATAACTGGGCACTAGCTATTTACGAGTGGTTGATGGAGTCGATATCTGCAAAAATTACAAGGCCATCTACTGTTACAGGGTGTATTCCATTGTTAATGGTAAATTTACGTACGATTGTATTATTTAATATGATTATATCTTTTATATTAATGTTGATTTATTTTACTAATTATGAAGAATTTACACATTTGGCACAGTATTGGTTCTGTGAGGTGACCTTCGCCATTCATCCAGATGCGCCTGCAGACGAGAGCAAACCACTGTTTGTGAGATGGGATATGAGGAAGTTGAAATCTTTTTTCCAGCAACCCACCACGCCAAATATTGAGGTATAATTGTAACCCGAAAATAAGAATTGTAATAAAAAACTAGTATATATATATGTCCTAATAATGGAATTATGTGTATCAGGTGCAAGACATTTACGTTGTTAATGGCGATGGTGGTAAAGGAGAAATGGTATGCATAGACACGGATGCCGAGGTCAGGAAAAGGTCTAAAGCTCCAAGATTAATGGCAGCAATGCCAGTAAAACAAGCCAGCAAGGGACTTTGTACTACGGGCATTGTCATTCGGGAACCACATGTTAAAGAGAGCACAAAACATCCGATACCAAAGTTGACAGAACATGTGAAAGGTAAAGAGCCAGTTAATGAAGAAGAAGATGATGAATTTTTACTGGAAGTTGATAGAAAGTGTTTTAACCTCCTTCCCGGTGATGTGCAAAAGAACGATGCATTCACCAAGACAGGGGATACCAGTTGCATCGGTAAACAAACAGTTGAAGTTATGCCCAATTCAGTTAATAGGAAGACAACTGAAGCAAATAGGGATGGGAACGAACGCATAAGATCAGCAAATGACCATTGTGAAACATTCAAAATCATGTCAGAACATGACCAAAGTGGTTGGACATTAACATCAGATCATGAATTTCATACTGCCGAATGTAGTGGCAGTAAAAGACCGGTCATTGCTGGCTCGGGTAATGTGCAAGGTAGTTGTACAACTGGATATGTGACCCCTGTCCAGCAAACACATTCACGTATCTTCGTTCCATCTGTTCCTTCAAAAATCCCACTAAACCATGAGTTGTTTAAAGAGGGCTTAGATACAAATACGCCACAGGCATCCGGGTTAGTCAAGCATCTAATTATTAGCCAGGAACATCTAACGGATAATTATATGAGATCAGTTGATGCTGTGAAAAGAACAGAGCAGGAGTTACAAGAGCATAAGAGGATGTGTATTGATCTTGAAACAAACTTGCGTAGCCAGGAAATGGAGTGTAGACGGGTGCAGGATGAGTTAGATAGAAGCCAAAATAGGGTGGCACTGCTTGAGGCTGTGAACGAAGAGTTATACGTTACAAAGGGAGATCTTGAGCGCAAGTGTGCAGTCATGGACGTATCAGACATGGTGAATAGTATATTAAAACCGAATGGGTCTACACCAACCAGGAAAGAAACAATGGAAAGTTCTGATTTTCCATCTTTTAGTTTAAATGTAACCCAACTTGGTACTGAGGAGAAGCCAAACAACCAATCAGATCCAGGAGTTGTCATTGCTGATTGTGGAACAGACATTAGATTAGAATTGGAGAACAAGATTGAAAGTTTGAAGGTAACTCTACAGGTTGTAGAGTATAACAATAACAAGTTGCTTTTGGAGAAGGATCAATTTATACAGTGGCTTGTCTCAGACAACCATCGTTTGGAAGGTGAGGCCGAGAAATGGAGACAGGCAATGAAGGCAGCCGAAAATGCGTCTCAACAGATGCAATCAATAATTCAATCAAAAACAAATGAGATTGAAGAAATACAATCAAAGTACAACAAACTGATGGATCAAATGATAGGGCTGCAGACTGCGAATGATGAGATAACTATCTTATATAGAACCATTCAATCTGATATGAAGGAGACAGAGCCAGAGGTGCCGATTCCACGTTTAATGCCGGAACAAGGAACCATTGCAAAAGGGGTAAAGGAACGCCAATCACGTAATAAGATAGTGGGACAACCAAATGACGGGGTTGTAGCATCCCGTAAGAGGAAGAAATCAGATAAACTGAGTGTGGGTGATGAGGAGACAAATAACCAAGTAAGAAGTGAAATGGTTGTAACTCGACGAGCCAAAGCTGCGTTAGTAAATTGCAATGTACCGCAACGCAATTCAGCAATAGAGATAGAAGATGATGTTTTTGCGTGCAAACTGCCAAAGGTACAAAATGCTATCAATGTTTATAGGTGTCCAATGTCAAGGTTTTTAAGCAATGGAGTCAAAAGTAAATTGCAAAGGGTGCTGAACGATGAAACACTCGGGTAAGTATATCTAATTCACTAAATCAATATAAATTGCTAATGCACTACTGTAATTGATATTAACTGTTGTTAAAAAATCTGACAGGCATGACTTAATATCTATCGATGCTGTATCGCTATCAGTCAAGGACATGGGTGACATATTGAAGATGAGAACAGTTTCCACCAATGTATTACTACTTCAATTATATAAATGATTAATGTTATTAATATCAATTTATATTTCCGTCAGTCTATGACAGTAACTTATTTAAATCTATCTCCAACTTACATTTTCTGATTATAGGTAATTGATACTTACGCCAAAATCCTTAAGTCGGGGCACGTAATTACGCACGGACCAAACGTGAAGGCCATCATTCTCACTAGTTTTGCATGGGTAAGAAATATAATCTATTTTATTCATGGTCATATCATTTTAACACTATATCAATTTTCAACCAAATTGCAAACTAATTTAATGAAAAATTTGCAGCAATATGTCTTGCTTAACAGACAAACTGGGAAAGAGAAGTTTTTATACGATCCAATTATTCAGCACATGCATGACGCTACGCATATCATGATACCTATGCACCATGATGTCAAACACCATTTCACAATGTTGTACTTTGATAGGAGTTTCAACGCATGGTTACATGTTAACCCCATTAAACCACGCAGGGATGGCAGTCATAACATATGTTTTAGAGATGCTATGAGGATGGTAAAAAAATATGTGTACACCTCATTCCAGTTAAATTTTATTTGATCTGTACGAAATAATGAATGAAATGATATTGAAATTGTTAAATGCAGCATGCCGACCTTCGTTTGTACTTCCGCAAGATGAAAGAGCTTGCCCCACAAATACTGTTCGATGGAAAAAGAGAACACCTAAACGCCCAAGATGGTGGGAAATCAACTTACATGAGGGGTTTGAGCACAAATGAACGTGCTACTTTTCAGTGGATGGTTGACGGCTTTTTTGAGTATCCTCTGCTCCCTAAACATGATTGCCCTCAGCAAGGAAGCGATACGTAAGTTAAGCACTTATCTATTATTCATATTTAACAATGTGATATTAGTTACGATTCAAAATGCCTAAAAATAAATTCTAATACAGAGTTGACTGCGCATTTGCCGTAATGTATTACATGCGAGAATTGTATGCTGGGAACACTCTTAATGGGGATGTCAAGAGCAGTGTCATACGGGAGATGAGGGCCCACGTTGCTGAACTGTTTACAGGAATAATGAAGGAACCCCAATGCCAATTTTCAGATGTTAATGATGGTGATGGATCGAATGGAAATGGGATACCTGGTATAAATGTTGATGATTAGGCTGAGTGAGAGTAAGTGATGGGGAGATGCCAACTTTGGTTTTAGTTCGTCTACGTTATATATTATAATAAGCACTTTTATGTGTTATGGAGATACTATTTCATTATTATCATGTTTCAGTTATCATACTTTGCTTTTTGAGATATGGTATTACTTTGAATTAAAGATATATTGTTATTTTAGTTTTTAAATAATGTCTCCACTTATTGTTTATGGTATTCCATGAATTAATGATCAGGTATTATATGTAACAGCATTCGTAACTAACATCTGTTTATTTAAATAATGTCCATTTTTTTTTTGTAACAATTGTATTAAAAAATAAGAAACTGTTAAAAGAATAAATTTATGGTAACTTTATTTGTAAACACCAAATGTTTATTTAGGAAAATTAATAGTTTCAAGGTAAATAACCAATAGGTATTTAGAATTATATCATATTTAAAATATATGGCAATTATTTCAATAAACAAATAATTATTTAGAAATAATTAGTTTTTTAAGGAACTGTTGTAACATAAATAGGTAATTAAGAGTATGTTATTTAAAATCTATGTCAACTATTTTCATAAATATATATGAAATATTAACTTTTTATCATAACAGATCTATTATGAAAATAACTATTTTTATCACAACAGATGTGTTCTGATAATAATAATAATAGTAGTTGTGTTACGACAGTGATTATCTTAATATAAGTAACTCCTTTTATTTAGTACTGTCTTTTTTAAGTTAAAAATGAAAAAAAAGGTATTAACCATTATCTTATTTAAAATCTATGTCAACAATTTCGATAAACATACTTGAAGAAATAACTATTTTATCAAAAAATAATAACTATTTTGACAACGATAATAACTATTATTTTTTTTTCACTAAAAAATAATAAGTATTTTATCAAAAAGTTGTGTTATGACAAAGATAATAACTATTTTAACGTACGTTACAATAATAACTATTTTAACACATGTAATCTTATTTAAAACCTATGACAACTATTTTAATAAATATATACGAAATAATAAATATGTATCACAACAGATATGATGTGATAATAACTATTTATATCATAATAGCTGTGTCACAACATTAATTATTTTAGCATAAGTAACTCTTTTATTTAGTACTTTCTTTTTTAGTAACCAATGGAAAAAAAGTTGTTTATTTAACAACTATTTTAACATACTTGAAGAAACAACTATTTTACCATAAAAGTTGTGTTATAATAATGATACCTATTTTTTGCTCTAAAAAAATAATAACTATTTTAATAACGATATTAACTATTATCATTATTATTATTCACCAATAAAACAATAACTATTTGTATATAAAAAGTTGTGTTATAATATCGATAATAACTATTTTAACACATGTAAATAACAAATGTTTATGATAGGAAAAGTAGATATATTTGCCAGCTAAATGTTATGAAATCTTTTGCTATCTCTTATATCGTATCTATTTTAATGGTACTGTTACCCACTAGAAATCTGTTCGTTTTTTGCAACCACTGTTTAGTATATATGGATAAATTCGTTTTTTTAAAATAATCTTTTTACAAAAATTTATTTACATAATGTCATTTTTTTGAAATAAATGGCAATTAAACATCAAATATATGGTTATTTGCATTCATCAAAACTATTTTGGAGTATCGTGCTAACAAAAAACTAAAAAAAGTTAAATAAAAACTGAAACTTAATTAAATAACCTTTGAACAACCTTGAAAATGATAACATATTTAAAATAGGTTCCATGATAAGAAACACTATTTAATAACTTATGATAACCACTGAAACAATCATGGTGCTTATTACCTAGATAGTATATGTCACCATAAATATTGGTGCATATTATTTCATACTAATTAACCATATCCTATGTATTTTATAATCAAACTGAACGAACAAACATGTAAATTATATACCGACTGAACATGTCCTTCGGTTGTGGCTACCCAACTGACCACACCTTCCACACTTTATCTTGCCCACTTCACCATTTGATTTGATACGATTTGACCTGGGTCTTCCTGGCTGTGTTTTTGTTGATGGTGGTAATAGTAATGGAACTTCTTCTTCATCGGGTAACTCATCAATGTGTTGGATAATCGGATAGATAGGATGTGAGTAACACTCCCTAAAAGTATCAACTTTGAAATAGTCATCCACGTACTTATATGGATCGACTCCAAGAAACTTCATAACAGTAACAGCATGAATGCATGGGAACCCTAACAATCTCCATTGGCCGCAAGTACATGCTCGTTCTCCAAGGTTAACCTTGCACTTAAAATCAGCAAGAACCTCGTACACATTTTCATTAGAACGATTAACAATCCAATGCTGCCCTTCCTTTACGTGTTTCTGCATTAGGCTTTCACTTTTTGGAACAAGAACAGATGTCCATCCTTTAGCGTCATTGTATCGATCCCCAATGAATTTCATTAACCTTGCACGTATTCCATCAATTAGCTGTGTGATCGGCAAACTCCTTTCCTTGAGTACCATGGAGTTGAACGACTCCACAATATTCGAAGACATCTCGCCATACCGATCTCCCGGGAAGTATGAGTTAGCCCAGTGTGCAAATGGTAATGTACTTAAAAAACTCTCCATAATTGGTCCTCCTTCCTTTTTCAGTTCATCAAGTGATTTGTGAAATTTCTTTTTGGAGAACGTATACGCACATCGGGTGAACAGCTTTAAAACTTTCTCACGAGTTTCCTTGTTACCGGAACCGGGATATTTTGCCTGAATGTTCGTTTTTAAATGATGAAAACAATAACCATGAGGTGAATTCGGAAACCATTCGTGAATTGCGTTGAGCAAACCATTATTTCTGTCAGTTAAAAAAGTTATCGTCCGTGGATATGGTTCTAGTATGTGGTGCAATTGCTCCACGAACCACCCCCAGCTATCATCACTCTCATTGTCTACTACAGCAAATGCAACAGGATAAAGACCTATTCAAGTAAAGATATATAAAAAAATTTGGTTAGTAAATTTATATAAGATTTGAATTTGTTAACCAGCAAAATGCATTTTAAATGTAAAAAACTATAACTAAGCCCATGTTAATCATTTATATTAAGTATAATATAAATGATTGAATAAGGTATCTAAATACATACCCTGGTTTCCATTCTTCCCAGTTGCAACAAGAAGTGTACCCTTGTGTTTACTCTTTATATGTGTCCCATCCAAGCATAGTATTGGCCTGCATTTTTGAAATCCTTTTATACAACCACCAAATGCTATAAAACAACGTGTGAATCGCGATGACTCCTTGTCAAACTCAATTCGACAATGAGATCCAGGGTTAGTTTCCAACACTGAGTACATATAAACCACGAGCTGCTGGTATGATTGATCATCATCTCCATGTAGCTCTGTCCTTGCAAGTTCACGGCCATACCAAGCATTCCAATAAGACACATCTAGACCATATCTAGCCTTCATGTCTCTCACAATGTCACATGGCTTAAATTGTGGCTTTTCACGTATAACTTGCATCATAACAGATGCAACCAACCTAGAATTAACCATTGCACTTCTACTTGAAGTGACATTGCCACCACATGTGTGAACATTGTGGAATGTCCTGATACAGAAATTGCCATTAACCTTATTGACAGAAGCATGGATACGCCACGGACATCCTTGTGTCCTTTTTTTTGCACATATAGCGGTCACTCGTGTTCTATCGTTCTTTGTGATCTTCAACTTAAAACCGATACCAATAGAAAACTTTATCAACTGACTCTTGAACTCCTTGCGCCCACCATAAAAAACTTGATTAACATGCTTAATGTACTGACTCCAACTGTCTGTCATGGATACAATCTTTTCAATTGCCGCATCGCCCCCAATTAGTGGATCGAAATCGCTAATTGGGTCAGACGATTCCATAAAGTCTACATTTTTGTCTTTGTCGCCCAAGTCTATAGATTTTGACGTGTCCACCAATTCCATTTCAATAAAATCAGCTTTTGCAATACTTTGGCTAACCAGCATCATTTCGACATCACGGTCACTTTCCAGACTGCATTTGATATCGGGCTGGAAATAGTATTTTAATTTGAGAGAATTACAATTTAGACCACCGAACAAATCCTGAACTTCTCCACAAATGTATTCATAATTTGCACCTATTGGTATGTAGAATGCACGTGTGGAATCCTTCCAAGAACATCTTGCAATAGAGTAACCATTGACATCCATCCTGTGTATGAAATATTTAGTGTAAGTTCAGTGATATGTATTGGTGAATCAACATAACCCATGCATAATGGAGACTATAATCCATCATTTGAGGTCATCTATTATCATAAATATGTATATAAATAAATATTAGTCAATCAAGGATGAACTCAATGCATAAGGACACTCTGATCCATCATATTATACATCAGTATTACTAGGAACAATTCAATGTTATTTTCCATATGATGTAATAGACGGTTTGAGTATATTATACCTGATCAATTAGATATCAAAAATCATAATGGACACCATATAATGAAGTAACTCAGCAGTCATCATCTAATATTTTTTTGACGGTATAAAACGTATAAAACGCGGGTTTATGAATAGCACTAATGACTCGCAAATGTATAACACTAAATGAAATACCCCTAATAATAAAACACATGATATTAATCACAAATGTTGTTGCATACTAGTAATACTAATGGATGTTAATTTTACGTAATCCCGATGAACATCCCGTGTATGAAAAATCATACCTGTTAATTTTACGTAATCCCGATGAACACCGATTGAATGTTGAAAAACAGAAATCAAACAAGATGTTTGATTCAGTTCATGAAATGTATGGCCTTCCCAAACTGCAGTTAATTCCCGACCACTACATGTAGTTTAAAAATGCAATATAAAGAGGATACCTTACGTGCAAACACATATTAATGGCAATTTATTCAAATTCAAATTTAGTTGTTATATATAACTTTGATAGATTTTGAATAACATAAATGGATTTCTATTGTTATTCATTTTTATTTACATAATTATTAATAATTACAGACAAGAATAATATACATGTATAAATGTATTTCTATTATTATTTTACTTTTTAATTTTTTTTGATACTGTATGTATTAGTCGATCAATATATGAATAGATATTGAGTGTATTACTTACCGGAACAGGAAATTTGGGGTATGTTCATATATTAATGGCAATTTATTCAAAAATTCAAATTCGGTTGTTATATATAACTTTGATAGATTTTGAATAATATAAATGGATTTCTATTATTATTCATTTTTATTTGCATAATTGTTAATTAGTTTTGAATAAATATACATGTATAAATGTATTTCTATTATTATTATAATATAATTATATTACATATATTTGTCGATCAATATTAGTATATAGAAAATATAATTATTTACATAATTATATTACATATATTTGTCGATCAATATTAGTATATAGACAATGTATGTAATCAATTACCGGAACATAAAATTAGGGGAATGTATACCTTTTTTTTCAGGAAACAGTATATATGTATATGGAGAGTCATCTTCAAATCAATTAAGAAATCATTCCATAATTAATATAGAGGGTATTATTGTCACAGCATGCTACGAAAAAATCACTGTCAAACTGGAAAACTCAAATTTTGGGTCAATTAGTCAATCAAGGGATGTAATCCTAATTTGAGATCTTACAAAGGATTAAATCTTTGACATTCAAAATAAGATGGGCTTAATACTAGTTTTCTATAATATTTATATGGTGACAATGCCCACCATGTATCATTTATGAATAAATACATACGTGTTCACTAAAAATATGTACAAAAAGTATGCAAAAGATGAGGTATCACGCACATTTTTTTTGAGAGTATGTAGTATTACTCGTTTATCTATTATTGGTTCAAACAATGGGCAGATGATTGGGTAAACTGGGTGATCAACTTAGACGTACAAGACTAAGCTCCATCTGGTTCGGTTAACGGCAAGCCATCTATGAAGGAATTAGGAGATTTACAAGACATTACTTGTGATCTGACTCTCAAAATTTATATCTCGTACGTGGACTTAAAACCACAGGACCTATATACATCACGAGAAACTTATCAATAGCTCAAACTTGTCATCTAACTAACCAACGAGCTTTGCACTGTTTACACAAAGTAATTAAATATAGCTTAAATTTAAAACCAGGCCTCACTGATCGTCTAAGTAGCATCACTCTTCAAAGACCGTCTATTTCGTATAGACTTGATTAAAGAATCCGAAGGATTTAAACTTTTTCGTCTATTGACCAACACAGCTGGATTCTAGTAGTATAATAATAATACCTATCCGTATATACGTACCTAGAGGTTAGAGAGACCAGAATAGTCTGTCAAGAATACACATACGTACCATTAGTAAACCCTATTATAGTACATATAGTTATAATCCATAGAACGTCTGTTTGGTAGGTTCTTGTTTCTGTGGGCATATGATGATAAATTGATAATCATTTACAGTGAAGGAAAAACCAAATTTTTCCCTAAGAATAGTAGTTTAGGATGAGAACATATAGGCAGCGTTACTTCTTAAAAGGATTGTAGGAATAGAACACTGCACTATATATATAGAGAGATAGTTGTAGATTTGGAGCATCAAATCTTAATCAATTGGTAAAAGTTAAAATAGCCATATGGTTTTGAATGTTATGCATGTATGAAAATCACTTCAATAATAAAGTTATAAATCTGAACTGTTAATTTTAAATTGGACTGTTAAGATTAACTTTTATTTATCAAGTTTTTGCAAGAGACATACACTTCTTTTATGAGATAAGACTCAAAATCTTTACCTTCCAACTCAAAATAAAAGGAGTATTTGTAGGAAAATAGAGGTAGGTCAAAGCATTATGTCATTTTCAGATATTTCAAAATGCATGTCAAAGTAAAAAATGACAATGAAAACATACAGAAGGTGAGTTTAACTTCAAAATAAACTAATAATAAAGGATAAGAAATTATGGGGATGCACCCACTCAGATCTATGAGAGATCCGAGGTTCGAGTCTTAGCAAGGAGATTTGGTGGGTTTTTTTATTTGTAGTTAAAAGGAGATACCTATACCCCTTTATTTTTTTATTTTTTTTTTCTTTAAAAAAAAAAAGATTAAGTTTCCGTATGGAATTTGATATTGGCCGGATGATCACTTGGAGTATATTTTACCTTACGTCCTTAATGCTGCACTTGAGGGGAAAATTTGAAGTACGATACTTTTTTTTCAACCTTTTGAGGTTAGACCATAATTATATTAATGTCTTGCAAGTCTTCTAGTTCTAACTTGGATAGCTTGCCTTTGACCAAACCAGACAGGGGCTTAATATATATATATATATATATGGTGTGTGCAAACTGTCCTAATTTAACCAATCTAATTGAACCAAAAAAAAAAAAAAAAGAGAGATCTCAGAGCAAGTTACTTCATTAACATGGCAAGAGCCAATAGCTCCGTGATATCCTGGGTTTGAATCTCACTTGGGGTTGGAAGTTGATTTATTATTGTAGTAAAATGAAGAGTTACGACCTTCCTTAAGAAAAAAACCAGCTCAGGCTCCTTTAAAGTGTCATTTTATAGGTAATGTTATGCAATCTGAATCGTTGATTTCAAATTGAGTGATTCAAATTTTGAGTCATCATCAGCAAAAGAAGTGTATCCCTCGAGGACTTTACTAAATATATGCTAATCTAAACAAGCTAATTCAAAATCAATGGTCTAGCTAGATCATAACTTTTACCTCTAAGGTTCCGTTTTATAACAACATGGAAAAGGAAAATAAAAACACATGATTTGGTAAGAACTTGGAAAATAAGTTGATGCATGCTCTCCATTTCATTCTCATTTTATGAGTAGATATTCTACATCCTTCATAATTTTTTGTGAAATTTTTTTCTTCCTCAAGTATTAAAGAAAATATCTTCATGGAAAAAGTCATAAAATAAGAAGACATCTCACCACATGTCTTAACTTATTTTCCAACTTCTTACAAAAATTAACTGTTTTTATTTTTCTTTTCCATGTTGCTATCAAATGAACCCTAAAGAGATTTCAATTTTGCTGTGAATAATTTTATCGACGTGTTTAACTCAAATTTTTGATAGATTTGAGAAAGCATGTTGAGATGGTAATTCTCACATCAACAAATTAAGGATTTATATACAATTTTTAGTATTGATACTCCAATATATATATATATATATATATTACACTGCCAAAGCATTTAATTTTGCTGAGAAGTATTTACACCAAATATCTGTGTCACTTGGACGCGCGATCAAGCGAATATAACTTTCTCTTGCTTCGTATTGTTCTTTTGTTTTAAGGGGCAATTAAAAAAAAGGGCTTATTAGAGAAAGATTTTCACACTAAAGCCAATGAATAATTTTTTTTTAAAATAAAGGGCCTATTTTTTATTTTATTGATAATATGACATGTGTCTTTTTTTTTCATTATAAAATGACATCCCAACCCTTAAAATAAACTAAAAAATACCAATATGTATTAAAATATGGATTGCAATATGAACTTTGCAGTCTATATTTCACTGCAATATGAACTTTGCAGTCCATATTTCACTGCAATGTGAACTTTGCAGTCGATATTTTTAGTGTAAAGTTCATATTGCAGTCCATATTTTACTGCAATGTGAACTTTGCAGTCCATATTTTTAGTGCAAAGTTCATATTACAGTCCATATTTCACTGCAATATGAACTTTGCAGTTCATATTTTACTGCAATATGAACTTTGCAGTCCATATTTTTTGTGTAAAATTCATAAAAAGGGGTAATTTAGGTAATACATAACATGTTTTTATTAATTAAATGATATTTAAATTTATTCAAATACATTCATTTAAAATATAAAACAAAATAGGCCTCTTACACTATTACTAATTAAAAATAGGCCCTTCATTCAAAAAAATATTATTCATTGGATTTTTGGTAAAAATCAATGTATAATAAGCCCTTCTACCTAATTTCTAGTTGTTTTAATTAGGTAGTTTTTAATGGTTTTTCCTAACCCTGCCTTGTCAAAATTAAAGAAAATCCAAACAGCGAATAAATGTAAACATATATGCCAGTTTTAGGAAGTCCCTAAAACTATAGAAGGCTATTATTAATATGAAACAATTAGTGGAAACCGACCACTGTGCTCTTTAACTAACAATAAATTGTGCTATAGTAACTAATGCTTAATTAGGAATTTAATTATAAGAAAACTCTTCTTTCTTTTTTTTTCTTTTTTAGCTACGCATGTGAATAGTTGCAATATAAAATACTCTAACCCTGAGGATAATGGTTAAAGTCACAGTACAATAAATTTTTATCAGGAATAAAAAAATAATAATAATAAAATTAAATAACAGTGAATTTTTTTTGTAGGGTTTGTGTAAATTTTGTTTTGTTGCAGCTTTGAAACAACGCAGTTATCCTCTCTTCTCTATATATCTCTCTTCCGCGGACCATTAACTAATTGATTATATTTATTGAAACTCAAAAAGTTCAGCTCTGCAAGACATCACTTCTCTAAAAATCAAATCATAACAGCGTATCACTGCTCTTTTTTAAATTGCTCTTAATTATTTATTATATATAATAAATACTTCCTAAAATATGAATTAATTCTTCAATTATATATATATATATATATATTAAGTAATGCTTTTTAACCTATCTTCTATCACTAAACAAAACTTAAGATCTTGCATAAAATAAGGAAATTAGGGGATACCAAAAGTATATTGGTGTTATGATAAATAGTATGTACATAAATATAAAAGTACACATAAAATTATGATCTTGTTTGAACAAGATCAATTCCATCTATAAGATCGTACCCCTGTATTCTTGATTTCGATAAAGTACGTACACATAAAATTTGCGTAGAAAGAGGGAGATAGATTAAAAAATATATATATGATCGTGCAAGATTTCAAAGAATGAATTAAAATAATAATTGTTTAATTGTTAATGTACGTACCAATTAAGTAAAACGTTTTAATTATATTCATATATATGGTGAATATGTAGAAAGAAGAGAAAATATATAATTAAGAGCTAGAGAAGATATATAGATATACCTAGGGCTACTGCAGAACTCATAGAGCTTGCCACGATTAGAGAAGATGATGAGGGCAACCTCGGCATCACAGAGAAGGGAGAGTTCATAGGCCTTTTTCAGAAGACCATTCCTTCTCTTTGCAAATGTCACCTGCCTGTTTATTTTGTTCTCTATCCTCTTCACCTCTACTTTCCCTCTCCCCATCTCTCTCTCTCTCTCTCTCTCTCTCTCTCTCTCTCTATACCTACTACTCTCTTATTCTTAGTTAAGATTTGAGCTACTTCTTTTATTTGTTCAGATCAGTGGTACTGAAAAGAGGTAAAACAATAATAAATTAAAAGATAAAGAGGAAAAATTAATGTACCCTTAATTTGGCCTGGGTGAGGCAGAGTTATATATATATATATATTAGCTAGCTAGGTTTATCTTCATGTACTAGTTGCTTTTTATTTTACCCTATCCAGCTTCCCTTTGTTACCCCTCAGCTCTTCCACTCACTCCAATCTACATTTATGGACCTCTCAACTTCAGATGGTTTTTCATTTTTACTTCTTCTCACTGAATTAATTGTAGCTAGTTTATTCAGTGCGTGTTTATTAATTAAGAGGTAGAATTGGTATTTTTTTTTCTCACCTCTTAATATTGCATTTAGCATTAAGATCGAGGCAAGTATATATTATTCTAGATGCTCAAGTTAAAAAAAAAAGGTCCAACAATTTTTTTTCCTATTCTACATGAAACTTGAACTCATGATCTCTCCTAAATACAGGTGGGTGCATATCGTGCCTTACTAACTCAACTAGCCCACTCACTCAAATACTTAAGTTAACTTTAATGAAATTTTATTCGAATGATATCCCTATTCTTTTAATTCACTAGCTATTGATATGCTCATAATTATAAGGATAAATTTGTAAAAAATTATTTATTCATTATACAATATGCTAAATAAAATCGAACACTTCCTAATTAGACAAATGGGCAACTTGATAAGAACTCATTTAAACCAAATAAATAATAATGAGTTCCTAATGAGCAAGGCTAGATAAGCCCGTGAGTTTAAAGGGTTGCAATACAAAAAATATATATAATTTTTTATTAATAAAATTATGTTTTAGCTATTATAAATTATATCAGTTATAAAAGGTTTTTTTGTCACTACATAGTCATGTATAACTCTCCGTCCAAATTTGAGGATAATATTGGTATTTCCTTGAATTTGAGGGAGTTTTATGACAAGAGAAAAAGGGAAGGGTGAAATTATTGAAGTTATTTTGTGAACATATTATAATAATAAATAGCACAGTGGCAGTAGACGTGTCGAGGACTGAATGGTCGGGAGTGAAGACTTATTGGGACGACGCGGGAGAGTTTTTTTTTTTTGGCAAGACACTAGGTGGTACGAATTTAACGACATCCAATAGTATCTGTACTGAAGTCACGTACTTTTACGGAAGGAACACGTGTCAACGAGGGGCCGCCTTCTGAGCAACGGAAAGCCCTACTTCTCTATGTTTCCCTGTCTTCTTTTCACCACTCTCAATGCCTCGTGCTGAACTAATTCTCGAACCTTATGTTACCATGGCGGAAAAGATAGGAGCAGCAGCTAATATTAAGATTTGTATTTTTTATTGAAAAATTGAAAATTTTAAACTGATTAAATTGAACTGAATCGATCTTTAATGGTAATCAAATGTCGGTTAGCGAAATTTAATCGGTACAAAAACAGTTCCCACTTCACTTTTATTAGGGTAGTTCAGTTATACTGAATCGAACTAAACCAAGCCAAAATTTTTACAAAAAAAAAAAGTTTTGAAATATTTACTTTTTAAACCTCCCCATTTCACTTTTATTAAAAAAAAATTCTACAACTCTGATCTCAGTTCCTAGTTCCACTCCTGCAGCTCTCTCTCCCCTCCGTTCTCTCCCACCACCACCACACCTGCATTCCATAGTTCACGCCTTCAGTCCACCTATCTACTTCTTCTTCTTCTTCGTTTTAATCCTCTTCTATCAGAGAGAGAGAGAGAGAGAGAGTATTTGGGGAATAGCGCGCAGCTTAATTAACCTGCATCCCCACATGCACCAACCTTTCCTTCAATTCACAGCATGTACATCTTGAGGTCATTTTAACTTATCCTCTTGCTAGTCCGTTTTGGGGTCATAAAGAGGTGTGTCCCTTTTAACTTTTTAGTAATGGTTTTTAATTCATTTTCGGTATTACCGAAATTCAATAATACCAAACCAAAATTTTGGCTACCGCAATTTCAGTTACCGACTACAATTCGGTACGGGATCGGTTATGGTTTTGTATTAGTGAAATAGTCAATTCGGTTCGGTATTATGTGTTTTGGTTCGGTTACCAAACCGAAACCAACCCTAGCTAACATTTTTACATGAAATAAATATTATAATGTATTAAATATTTATATTATTATCCTTCTAATAACAAAATTAAAAATAATATAAAATATAATTAATTTGTATGAAAATTAAAAAATATGCTTAGTGATGTTGTGATATATTCTTTATTTTTTATGAGTACATTTCATATATCCTTCTTTACCTTTTATGAAAAGCTTTTCTTTATCGTTACCCAAATTTTTTTTTAGAAAAAATGCCAAAAAGTAAAAGATAACCTATCAATACATTTCTCAACTTGTATTATTCTAGGACAACTGTAAAATGTTTGAGTAAGGCCTTTGCCATTTATAATATTTTATTATTCTATGACTATAAATATAATAAGGAAAACTCATTATAAGGGTCTAGAAATTTTAATAATCCGCTATAGAGAGAGAATGCTGGTATAAGACGTACTGCCGGAATAGTATTAGCGTTGTTGAAGCAACCTACCTTACAAGCAAAAATCCTTGTCCCCATTTTAATTTTTTATTCCTTCATCTAACTGATTTTGCTTAGAATATGCCTTGTGGGGAGATCAAATTAATTTAACTTATTTTTTTCCCCATAATTGGCGTCGTCTGGTGGAAAACATTTCTCAAGTTCATAGCATTCTCAGTTTCACCACCTTTCAATCAAACATCAACATCATTTAGTTTCTCAAAAACCAACAAAAAAGGTCTAGACACGTAGCTGGTCAGATGGCTCTCAAACTTCACTCTCTTAACAACAAGAATATAATAACAATTTACCAATTCCACAAAGGGAGTATAATCCTAACATTTGCCCAGATGAGAGATGCAATAGACAATAATTATACTAAAAGAGCTGGGGAAGGTGAATCCCAGAATGAGCTTACAAAGTTCAAGCTCAAAAAACAAATCATTCAGTTGTTGCTTAATGAGCACTTGAAAAGGCAAATCCAATAAGTTCAAAAAAATAAAACAGACTCCTCATCAACAAGGCACTAGTAACCCCTAAAGAACAACAACGCCACTTCACCCCAGCTCCTGCAATTCCTCTTAAACACCAACTTACACTAAAGGTCAAGCAACCGAGAAAGCTAAGGACGTTCAAATCTTAACACCAAAGGTTTCGGTTATTACTCAACGACGAAGTGTTTTTGATAGGATTGCTAAAAAGGATGATTGCCCAAAAACTTTTGCAGAGCAAGGCATAAGAAAATTAATAGACTAAACGGTGGCTGGTAAGGCCGTGGCCCACACCCCGTGGGACTTAGCCAAGAATTCCTTGGGATAGCAGAATATATCTCTTTTCATGCCGATGATAGTAGATGTTCCTCCTCAAAAGAAGTTTTCGATGCCTAAGTTTAATATTTACAATGGTCGAACAGATTGAGCGATCCATGTAAGATACTACCAACAAATGACGACTTACTAATTTTATGATGATGTAGTAATCTGTAGAATGTTCCCTACTAGTTTGATAGATGCAGCCTTCGGATGGTTTATTCGTCTAAATATTAGGAAACCTACCAGGAGACTAAGGACTGTGACCTTAGATTTACCTTGAATACCTTCAAGTATGGGTTGCCGAAAGACACGAATGGCATTTATAATTCCCCACAAGGGTCCCACCATACACCTTTAATGAGTTGCTCTCATGGGTAAATAAATATGCAATAGTAAAAGACGACGAAATGTTGACTTTTAAAAATGCAGATGAGAAAAAATGAGGAAATGGCAAGTTTTACAACACCAAAAGGAAGAGGAATGATGACTTCAGCAAAGTGAATGAGGATTGCTACAAAGGGGTAAACACTATTTTCACCAAGCATATCCATAAAACCATGTTTGATATTCATAACCAACCCTATTTTGAATAGCCTCGGTCAATGGGAGGTAATCCAGCTGCGAGGAACTTTAAGTTAAGATGATCATAACACAAAGATAATGGGCATTAGGGGTGTGCAAAAAATCGAAAAAATCAAAAAACAGAACCGAGCCGGCCCAAACCGAGCCGAACTAAGCGGTTTTTCAAGTTTTACTGTTTGGTTCGGGTAAAAAATCGGACAACTAAAGTAGGTGAGTTCGGTTATCGATTTTTCAGAAGACCATTCCTTCTCTTTGCAAATGTCACCTGCCTGTTTATTTTGTTCTCTATCCTCTTCACCTCTACTTTCCCTCTCCCCATCTCTCTCTCTCTCTCTCTCTCTCTTTCTATCTATACCTACTACTCTCTTATTCTTAGTTAAGATTTGAGCTACTTCTTTTATTTGTTCAGATCAGTGGTACTGAAAAGAGGTAAAACAATAATAAATTAAAAGATAAAGAGGAAAAATTAATGTACCCTTAATTTGGCCTGGGTGAGGCAGAGTTATATATATATATTAGCTAGCTAGGTTTATCTTCATGTACTAGTTGCCTTTTATTTTACCCTATCCAGCTTCCCTTTGTTACCCCTCAGCTCTTCCACTCACTCCAATCTACATTTATGGACCTTTCAACTTCAGATGGTTTTTCATTTTTACTTCTTCTCACTGAATTGTAGCTAGTTTATTCAGTACGTGTTTATTAATTAAGAGGTAGAATTGGTATTTTTTTTTCTCACCTCTTAATGCTGCATTTAGCATTAAGATCGAGGCAAGTATATATTATTCCAAATGCTCAAGTTAAAAAAATAAAAAATAAAAGTCCAACAAATTTTTTTCCTATTCTACATGAAACTTGAACTCAAGATCTCTTATAAATATAGGTGGGTGCATATCGTGCCTTACTAACTCAACTAGCCAAGCCACTCACTCAAATACTTAAGTTAATTTTAATGAAATTTTATTCCAATGATATCCCTATTCTTTTAATTCACTAGCTATTGATATGCTCATAATTATAAGCATAAATTTGTAAAAAATTATTTATTCATTATACAATATACTAAATAAAATCGAACACTTTCTAATTAGACAAATGGGCAACTTGATAAGAACTCATTTAAACCAAATAAATAATAATGAGTTCCAAATGAGCAAGGCTAGATAAGCCCGTGAGTTTAAAGGGTTGCCATACAAAAAATATATATAATTTTTTAATGACGAAATTTTTTTATTAATAAAATTATGTTTTTGCTATTATAAATTATATCAGTTATAAAAGGTTTTTTTGTCACTACATAGTCATTAATACTACTCAATAAAATCTGGGGTGGCAAAAAATAGTTTTAGTAACTAAGACATTTCTAAAATTTTATACCACAATCAGGAAATACTATATGGTCATTAATAAAATAATTTGTTATTATGTTTTTCAATTTGTCACCGAATCAAAAAGATCATTTTTCATGAATAACTCTCCGTCCAAATTTGAGGATAATATTGGTAGTTCCTTGAATTTGAGGGAGTTTTATGACAAGAGAAAAAGGGAAGGGTGAAATTATTGAAGTTATTTTGTGAACATATTATATAATAATAAATAGCACAGTAGAAGTAGACGTGTCGAGGGCTGAATGGTCGGGAGTGAAGACTTATTGGGACCACGCGGGAGAGTTTTTTATTTTTGGCAAGACACTAGCTGGTACGAATTTAACGACATCCAATAGTATCGGTACTGAAGTCATGTACTTTTACGGAAGGAACACGTGTCAACGGAAAGTCCTATTCCTCTATGTTTCCCTGTCTTCTTTTCACCACTCTCAACTAGGGGTGTGCAAAATAACCGAAAAACCGAAAAACCGACCCGAACCGACCCGAACCGGACCGAAACCGACGGTTTTGTTAACTTGCGGTTTATTTTCGGTTTGTTGCTTAAAGAACCGACTGTCATCGGTTCGGTTGGCGGTTCTCGGTCAAGAATACCCGCCAAAAACCGAACCGAACCGAGATATATAAATTACATGGAAGAACCCTAGGTTTTTATTTACATACCACCCCTTTTGTTATCTCCTCCTATTTTTTTTCTTGAGTTAAATGGGTTTTGGGATTAAAATTCTTCATTTCTATTACATCTTATGTTGTGATTTATGAAAATAAGATTTCCATAACAAGTTATATGGGTTTTGAAAATAAAATTCTTCATCAAAAATCCTCTTACGCTAAAACCGAAACCGACACAACCGACCTTGCCCGAAACCGACCGGTTTCTTCCCTTTTCGGTTCTGTCTCGGTTCCTAATTATGAAAAACCGACTTGGTCGGTTTGGTTGCCGGTTAAGCCGCACGGTTCGGTTAACCGAACCGTGCACACCCCTACTCTCAATGCCTCGTGTTGAACTAATTCTCAAACCTTATGTTACGATGGCAGAAAAGATATGAGCCCTAGCTAATATTAAGATTTGTATTTTTATTAAAAAATTGAAAAATCCGAACCGATTGAATTGAACTGAATTGATTTTTAATGATAATCGAACGTGGATTACCAAAACTTAATCGGTACAAAAATGTTAAAGCGAGTAGAGTGATTCGGTTATATCGAACCGAATCAAACCAAACCAAGCTAAAAAAAATTAAAAAAAAAAAAATTGGTTTTGAAATATTTAGTTTTTAAACCTCCCCACTTCACTTTTATTAAAAAAAAATTCTACAACTTTGCTCTCGGTCCTGCAGCTCTCTCCCACCACCACCAGTCCACCAATATATTTCTTCTTATTCTTCTTCGTTTTAATCCTCTTCTATGAGAGAGAGAGAGAGAGAGTATTGGGGGAATAGTGCGCAGCTTAATTAACCTGCATCCCCACATGCACCAACCTTTCCTTAAATTCCCAGCATGTACATCTTGAGGTCATTTTAATATATCCTCTTACTAGTCCGTTTTGGGGTCATAAAGAGGTGTGTCAAAAAAAAAAGGTGTGTCCCTTTTATTTTTTTAGAATGGTTTTTAATTTATTTTCGGTATTACCGAAATTTAATAATACCAAACCAAAATTTTGGCTAGCGCAATTTCGGTTACCGACTATAATTCGGTACGGGATCGGTTATGGTTTTGTATTACTAAAATAGTCAATTTGGTTCGGTATTATGTGGTTCGGTTCGGTTACCGAAACGAAACCAACCCTAACTAACATTTTTATATAGAATAAATATTATAATGTATTAAATGTTTATATTATTATCCTTCTGATAACAAAATTAAAAATAATATAAAATATAATTAATTTGTATGAAAATTAAAAAATATGCTTAGTGATGTTGTTATATATTTTTTATTTTTTATAAGTACATTTCATATATCCTTCTTTACCTTTTATGAAAAGCTTTTCTTTATCGTTACCCAAATTTTTTTTCATAAAAAATGCCAAAAAGTAAAAGAGAACATATCAATACATTTCTCAACTTGTATTATTCTAGGACAACTGTAAATGTTGGAGTAAGACCTTTGCCATTTATAATCTTTTATTATTCTATGACTATAAATATAATAAGGAAAACTCATTACAGGGGTCCAGAAATTTAAGTAATCCGCTATAGAGAGAAAGATGGAATATGACGTACTACCAGAATAGTAGTAGCGTTGCTGAAGCATCCTACCTTAAAAGCAAAAATCCTTGTCTCCATTATTATTTTTTATTCCTCCATCTGACTAATTTTACTTAGAACATGCCTTGTGGGGAGATTAAATTTAACATATTTTATTTTACCTATAATTGGCGTCATCTGGTGGAAAACATTTCTCAAGTTCATAGCATTCTCAGTTTCACCACCTTTCAATCAAACAACAACTTTACTCAGTTTCTCAAAAACCAACAAAAATGGACTAAACATATAGTCGTTCAGATGCCTCGCAAATTTCACTCTTTCAGTAACAAGAATATGATAACAATTTACCAATTCCACAAAAGGTGTACAATCCTAACACCTTCCCAGATGAGGGATGCAATAGACAATAATTATACTAAAAGAGTTGGGGAAGGTGAATCCCAGAGTGAGCTTACAAAGTTCAAGCTCAAAAAACAAATCATTTAGTTGTTGCTTAATGAGCACCTGAAAAAGGCAAATCCAATAAATTCAAAAAAATAAAACAGATGCCTCATCAACAAGGCACTATCAACCCATAAAGAACACAACGCCACTTCACCCCAGCTTCTGCAATTCCTCTCAAGCACCAACTTACACTGAAAGTCAAGCAACCGAGAAAGCTAAGGACGTTCAGATCTCAACACCGAAGGTTTCAGTTATTACTCAACAACAAAGTGTTTTTGATATAATTGCCAAAAATGATGATTGCCCAAAAACTTTTGTAGAGCAAGGCTTAAGAAAATTAATAAACTAAACGGTGGCAGGTAAGGCAGTGGCCCACACCTTAAGGGACTTAGCTAAGAATTCCTTGGGATAACAGAATATATCTCTTTTCATGCCGATGATAGCAAATGTTCCTCATCAAAAGAAGTTTTTGATTCCTAAGTTTAATGTTTATAATGGTCGGACAGACTGAGCGATCCATGTAAGATACTACAAGCAAATGATGACTTACTAATTTTATGATGATGCAGTAATCTGTAGAATGTTCCCTACTAGTTTGAGAGATGCAGCCTTGAGATGGTTTATTCGTTTAAATATTAAGAAAACTACCAGGAGACTAAGAACTGTGACCTTAGATTTACCTCGAATACCTTCAAGTATGGCTTGCCAAAAGACATGAATGGCATTTATAATTCCCTACTATGATCCCACCATACACTTTTAATGAGTTGCTCTTATGGGTAAATGAATATGCGATAGTGGAAGATGACAAAATGTTGACTTTTGAAAATGCAAATGACAAAAAATGAGGAAATGGCAAGTTTTACAACACTAAAAATAAGAGGAATAATGACTTCAGCAAAGTGAATGAGGATTGCTACAAAGGGGTAAACACTATTTTCACTAAGCCTATCCATAAAACCATGTTTAATATTCATAACCAACCCTATTTTGAATAGCCTCGGCCAATGGGAGGTAATCCAGCTGCGAGGAACTCTAAGTTAAGATGCTCATACCACAAAGACAATGGGCATAGAATCAAAAACTGCAAGACCCTTAAGGAATTTCTAGAAGGTTTAATTTCAAAGGGCCACTTGGCCGAATATGTCTAGGGCGTTGAGAAGGCAAAGATGAATGTTGATGATGATGAAGAGCATGGCGAGAATCAGGCTAACAAATTGGTTACTGGCGTTATTGACGCCATTCATGATACTACCATCCAAAAAGCCATCACAAAAAAACGTAATCAGAGTCTATATCAAGAGGGCTTACTGTGTTGATAAAGTAATTACAGGGGAGGTAATGTCAATTTCGGCTTATTAGGAAAACAAGAAAAACAAGCATGCTTAATAATTTAAGTTCATAGAACAAGACATGTAAGAGGTTGATACACCCCACAATGATGCTTTGATATTAAATATTAATATCAACACTTTTGATGTGAAAAAGGGGTTAATAGACCCATAAAGTTTTTTAGAAATCATGTGTCACATTAAGTTTGAAAAATTAAAGTTCCAATAAAATTGGGCCAACTCCCCCGTGTTCAGTTATAGTGGAAAGGCCATTTGGCTTATAGCAATAGTTTAAATACCAGTGAGATTAGGCCATGTACAGAAAATTGTTGAGTTCATTGTCACGAATATTAGTTATCTGTGCAAGCTATACTTAGCTATGGCTGGCTGAGACAGATGAGAACCGTTGCTTCCCCATACCACCAAAAATTGAAGTTTTTGCCAAAATATAGGATTGTTAAAACCTAAGGAAAATAAAAGGATACACATTATTGCTCTAGGCTGGTGATGGAAATAAACGCCCCGTTGAACTTGCTAAAAGGCTTCAGGCTATGAGTGTTTTCGGTTTAGTTCGGGGTAAGAATTAAGTAGACCCAAACCCAAACCAAACATGAAGATTTGATTTTGGTTTCAATTTTTAAATCTTCAAAACCCAGATCCGCACCAAACTTTTTGGTTCAATTTTATTTAGTTTTAGTATATATTTTTTTAAAAAAATTAAAAGTAATATTCATGAGCATTATACAACTTAAAAACTGTTTAGAAAAGAATTTTAAAAAAGTGTTAAAAACTATTTTAATAAAACAGTTTTTAAAAATAGTTTTAAAAACAGTATTCATAATACACACAAGCACCTGCAAGATCAAATGAAAAACAGTGGCAATGAAGGTAACTCCCAAAAGCTTAACAAACCATTCAAAGTTCAAATATAAAGGCCTTAAACAATACATAAATTACGCATAGTAACACACAAGCCATATTTCAAAGTATGAATTAAAATTGGTTATTTTTGGTTTGGTTTGGTTCTAGACCTAGACCCAAACCCATACCAGAACCAAACATCTTCGGTTTTGGTTTGATTTTTTTTGTTCAGTTATTTTTGGCTCGATTCGGATCAGTTCGGTACCGGCGTTCAGTTTTCATGTTGTCACAACACCTTTACTTCAAGCTAAGGGCAAGGAAAAAAAGGCCGAGCAAGCGAAGCAAGGAAAAAGAAAGGAATGGACAACTGACAAGCCTGAATCCTCTCATTAGAGGGGATTGAAGGCTGCTAAAATTGCTAGTAACCACAAAATGGCCAACCCATCGATGATAGGGCACGTGGGTGGCCGGAAAAGAAAGTCTTCGAAGATTTGACACAAATTCCCGCAATTGAAGGAGAGAATGCCGTTAAGAGGTTTTTCATGGAAGAGGGTTCTTTAAATAAAGAAGAAAATAAAAAAAATGGTTAGTTTTTTTAGAGCTAATATCGATATGTTTATGTGGAAATCGTATGGCATGCCTGGCATATATGCCAATGTGTTGTGCCATAGCCTTCATATTGATAAAAATTTCAGGCCGATTAAGCAAAAGCCGAAGAGTGCAGCATCAGAAAAAGCAAGGGTAGTAGAAAAAGATGTACAGTCCATTTGGATTGAAATGAGAGAGTGGAAAGGAAATGATTAGTCATGAAGGAAATGAAAGGAATGGAATGGAATGAGTTTAATTTTATTATTGTTTAGATAGCTACGGAGGTAAAGGAATGGAATAAAAATAACTCCGTTTGAATAAAAAGAAGGAAATGAAGAAAAAGAATGTAATTTATTAAAAAAGTAAATTGTTTATTAAAAATGTTTCTTTTCCTTCCCAATCCTCCTAATATTGGAAGGAAAGAAAGTAAGGGAATGGAGAGGAATGACACTCCCTCCCACTCCTTCCATTTCCATTCCATTCTCGTTAAATATTCCATCCAAACAAAAGAAATGCAATCCCTCCTCCTCTTTTCTTTTCCCTTCCTTCCATCCAAACGAACTTGTACATAAATTGTTGAAGGCCGGGGCCTTAAAGAGGCCCAGTTTCCATAGTGGATCTCTATCCCAATTGTGGTGAGAAAAAAATGGGAAATTGAAGTTTGCATAGACTTCACTGATTTAAATAAAGCATGCCCTAAAGATAGTTTTTCCCTTCTCAGAATTGATCAACCGGTAGATTCAACGGTTGAACATGAAAGGATGAGTTTTTTAGATGCTTAAACCCAATTCCACACATAACTCCAGCATCTCCACACAAGCACGTATATAGTTTCTAAATCTTCTTGGATAAATGTACGTGCCTAATTATTGTACGAAATGTTTCAAAAATAAATATATATATATATATATATATATATCGTAGGAAATAAATACCATGAACTGAAAATGACTCATAACAATAAAATGTAAAATTCCTCAGTTACTTATACAGATACTCATGAATGCTCTTATGGTTTATATATATATGCTTAATTTTCTACTTGTTTGTTTCTCAATTTCTTTTTCTTTTTCTTTTTTTTAAATCTAATTGTTTAAATAACGAGAGCCAGGGGATAGACAATACTTCGAGTTTTTGTTCAAACTGATGATCAGGTTTAATTGACAGGGCATGAGTTGCGGCAGAGAGAGGACTTGATATTAAGGGGAAGCAAAAATTGACTTTGATGCACATTTATATACGCATATTTATGTATCCACATTAATTTAGGTATCATAATACATAATTTAAGTGCTAAAATACTCGTATAGAGTACACCTCTTCACTATAAATTAATTATGATTATGTAATTATTTTAAAGTGAGAACGTACTGTGTACATTTTTTCTTAAAGTAATTATGGTGAGCAAATTCTAACTTATTACCTAGCAAATTTATTTATCTTTCTAAAATTGTTATCTAAATTAAACATATATATTTCAAAAAGCCATGCACTGGGCATGGGTAGAAACCATGAAAGAGCTCGACATTTTTCTTTTCATATACTAGCTAAAAATATAAATAAAAACTGAATATGTGTTTATTGATCAAATATAATATGATTGATTACCGGTCACTAGGTTATTTTTTGAACTTTTATTTATCTATTTACTTTTTACTTGTAATATGGGGAGGTAATTGTTACAATTTGGGGTTTATGATTTATTTTATGTTAGGTCCAGTGAAGATGAAATGAAATGAAAATATATGAAAGTGGAATCACAAAAAAGACTTTATATCAATGGATGGCGGATGTAGTGAGCTGAGTCATTGACCATGATATATGAAAAGATGGCACATAATATTTGGTCTGGTCTACGTAATATTAATACATACTGTTAACAGAGCCGATATTGAACATTTTTAAATCTTGCGTAAAGAACCTTATGAAAAGTATTAAGATTAAATATCTATTTCTCACTTATTATTTTTAAATCAATCTAAATAAAAAATAAAATATTGTTGTCGTTCTAATTTTCTCTTATAGCATTAGAAAATTGAGTTTGAATATGAAAAGAAAGAATCAAATATGAGCTGAAGATTGAGATCATTTTCCTGCATGTAGTTAGAACTTTAAAAATCTTAGTTTATCTTAAAAAAAAGTGCTATTAAATAGAAAACTTTTTTTTTCTTTTTTAATATATATATATATATAAAAGCAAATAAAATATTGGTGCTCCAAAAATATTTAGGCCTTGGTCGATTGTCCTGCCAGCCCTCCTCCAAGGCCGACTTTGACGATTAATGTGAAGATTGTGATAATTGTGACTAAATTTTGACCGAAAATGGAAAGACTTGTGCTAGTTGGGGTGAAAACAGAATAGCTTTGAAATGTAAAAGGCTTAATAAGATTTTCAGATTCTTTCTTGGGCATTTTCTCGAATAGATGGTGGAAAAAATTTGGGTGCGGTCCTCATGGCCTACAATAGTTCCGTCTAGGAAAATTGAATTATGTATTTGGTTTTCATTTTTCAATTGCTAGCTGTAATTGCAGCGCCATGGATAGGCATTCTTTTTGTAGTTGCTGCACGTTATTATTATTAATGTTACACAGATACATATTTTATGTTATTATATATATGGGATGGGATCAGTATATACGGCCTTTAGCGATGAATATTTTCATCGCAATAATTATATAAGTTGTAGCAATAGTACTTATGTCCGGACTGAAAATCTTGATTGACAAAGTTTAGTTAGTAGATGAGGGATGGCAATAAAATTCAATCCGGTAGATTTTTTTTACCCACCAAATCCGAATAGGGCAGGTTTTTTAACATTAGGTTGGGTTCGGATTTCAAAATGAAAGCTCGATGCGGGGTTGGGCCGAGTGTGAGAATCCTATTAGGACCCCTTTGTGGCCTTTTTGCGCGTTCCATGGTTGAAAAGGATTTTCGAGTCGCTAGTCCGTTTTCCAGGAAAACGGACAAAAGTGTGTTCTTGTACCCTTTTGGGATACAATGCAGTCTGCGTAACCAGAATGAGTTTGGGGGACTATGTTACAATGCGGGAAGGTGTTAGACACCCACGGCGCCCTTTCGGCTTTTAAATGGACATACTTGTTTTCATTTTTTAATCTTTTCCTATTGTTTTTTTGCCTAAATACATGTGTACAACTGTTTTATTAGCATGCGTGAGTGATGGCTCGATTTTCGAGGTAAACAAGGGAAGATTCATTGAAGACCGATCGGTCAACTATGGCAGTTCATTAATTTTCATGCATTATTTTTTGGGAAGCATGTAGAAGTGTTATAAAGCCTATTTACAGATATATGGATGCAATTACGATTCAATCACAGTCTAGAATCAAGTTACGTATTAAACATGTTGTCTTTGTCCAATTTTGAATTATTAACATACATGCAGTATACAACATTCACAAAAGAACATATACATATATGAAAGGCAATTGATGGATTTAAAACTGAGAGATTTAACAAAATACCTTTATTCCAAAGATAAAGCTATTATTTCGATTGATATTGAAAAGTACTACAAAGTAGTCTAATTAAGAATTTTGAGTACAATATTTTTACAACGTGTTTCTATCTTTAGATCTAATTCTTATCTATCTAAATGTGATTCCGGACATTTGCTCTTTTATGTCTCTTCTGAACTTTACCCTCTGCCTGTCTGAGGCTCCCCCCGCGCTTTTTGTTTTGATTCTAGATGATATAGTGGTCGAATGGGTTGTTGCATCGAAAGACTGATTGGTAAGGCTGTAAGACCGACTCGTGGGCACCAAAAACCGATTGAACCAAGCTGAAGCCCAATCGGTCTTGGATGACAAAGGGTGAAAATTGATCTATGAGTACCGATAACCTACCAGTTGTTGGGGTTGACCTATTCGCGAAAGCTGATGACCGAGCAAAAGCATGGAAAACCAATTAGTGGCCACTGAAAACTGATCGGGTTACTCGAAAAATCGATCGCCCATTCATTATAGCCCAATTGGTCTTATGTGTAGTTTGGGTAACTTTGATTCATTTCTCTTGCACTTTGAGTTTTGATCTCGATGCCATCAGAGTCTTGATATGCCCTTTCTTGGTACTACCTGAGCCCAGCATTTGGCTTTCGATGTCTTCGAAGTCTGGTCCTATTTTTTCGGATAGTGACTAGTTTATTCTTCCAATGGTCGAAAAATGGGGTGTCTGCACAGAGTTTGCACAAAATTAACTCGTTTGACCCATTATGTCCCAAATATATCATGTTTTCCTTAAATACCCTTTATAGTATAGTATAATTACCATGGGTTGGAGCGGGTCAAGGCAGTTCAGGTTTTAAAAAATAAAACTTATACCGAATCGGGTCGAGTTCGGGTTAGACGAGTTTATAAGCGGGATGAGTTCAAATTTGGTCAAATTCGACATATTGTCATCTCTAAGATTAACCACTAAGATTGGTTTAATGGCTTACTTTCCATAGAATTCAGTACTCTCTTATTTCTATTACTTATAAGCTGCGTTTGACCTGCATGATAAGAGGGTGGGATAGGATAATTATATCTTATACTATATTTGGTATTTGTCAGAATTGGATATCGGAGCGAATTATTTATCCCATTAAAATTTTTTATCCCACCGAGAGAGGGATTAATGAATCTCACCTAAAAGGTGGGATTGTTTTATCCCCTCTAGATGGGATTAAATAATCTTATCTGACTCTCTAATCCGGCGCGTCAAACACATCCATAGTGCTGGAAAAAATGAGATTTATACCTTTTTCTTTAAAATATTAATCACATAAAAATGTAGATTTGCCTTAATGGTAAGTATTCACACCCAAATTTGGAGGTCCTTTGTTCGTAAGGCAATTGTTTTTGTTAGTGACTTGGTACAAGGATAGACATATACTCTAGAAGAAATATTTGGGCTTTTCATAATAGGCCTTAATCCAAAAGAAGGGAGAGAAGGAAAATGACAAGTCCAAGTCTATTGGGCCAGATGGGCTTGTTGTGGTTTTATACTTTGACTTAGTATTTGCCAAAGGACTTCCACTTAATTTTTATTTATTTTCAATTTTTAGGATAGAAGGGAAGCACAGATTCATCGCCCAGGGGGGGATTGTGGTTCCCCGGCACTTCCTCTTTAAAATGCCACAAATTTCAAATAATTAAGGCTAAATGACCAATAAGCACAACGTACTTTACCCTGTTTTTCAGTTATGCCAACGAATTTCATTTTTCATCAAAAGTGCCATTAAACTTTTCCCGTTATTTCACTTAGGTCCAAATTGTAACTTCTGTCCAAATCTTCTTAACATAATGCTGAGTTGGAACAAAAAATCTAACGTGTCGCTTTAAAAAAAATAACGTGACATTTAATCTCTTCTTCCCAACTCATTTTCCCTTTCTTAAATTTTTCCATTCCGGCCACTCCATTGATTCTGACCTTTATCACCATTTTCTCCAGCCATTCCATTGATTCCGGCCACCTCCATTTTTTCTCCTACCACTCCATTGACTCTAGCCACCTTTATTTTTTTCATCTTTTTCCTTCATGAACCCTCCGCCCATCTCCTCAATCGATGACGACTAGCCGAAAATGGGTTTATAATATTATAAGAGAAAAAATGGAGTAGTGGCCGGAAAAAAATGGAGGTGGTCGGAATCAATGGAGTGGCCGCAGGAAAAATGGCGGTGGCCGGAGAAAAAATGGACGTGGCCGGAATCAATGGAATGGTCGAAGACAATGGTGCCATGTCATTCCTCTAACTTAACTCAATTTAGGCCACATCATTTTTTATTTTTTTAAAAAAGTTTTACGTCAATTTTTTTATGCCAACTCAGCATTCTGTTAAGAAGAATTGGACGAAAGTTACAATTTACAATTTGGACCTAAGTGAAATAACAGGAAAAGTTTAATGATGCTTTTAATGGAAAATGGAATTCGTTGACATAACTGAAAAACAAGGTAAAATACATTATGCTTATTGGTCATTTAGCCAATAATTAATGAGTAGAAATTAAAGTGAAGCTATTTTCTAATTTTTACTTGAGATAGATGATATATATGTGTGTGTGTGTGTGTGTGTTATGAGGCCAAATATTTGTGACTAGACAATATTCTTCAAAATAGTAATAAAGGTTGTAAATCTAATAATGATTAGCAAATTATAAGTTCTAAGAAAAATGAATTGAAAAGGTTACAAGAGAAAGTAGGCAAAGCACAACCACAAAACAAATCTACCACAAACAACACAATATAATTATCATAACTTTGATCACTCCAACATCATATCACTGAGTTAAACCAAGTACAACCGCGGCCGGAGAGAGGAAGCTTGGTGTTATCCACATAGTGCGGAAGGTGCGAGGGAGGTCAGGGATTTCGTATTGGGTGCACGGGGGTACCCCTTGATCCGAAAGCCGAGCAAATCGATTCGTAGGAGCATCCTTCCAATTGTTGTGCCAAAGTAGATAACTGTGCTGGTCCAATCTGCCAACACTTCTGAAGTAATGCTTACTATCCCAATGAATCTTTGTGCAGCATTTGTAGCCAGCACGCAGATATAAATCACCCACCTTCGTCCCGCATACTATCCACACTTTCATGCAACAATTCTCACTCTCAATAACAGCCAGGTGCCCGTCTATCTCCACCAGCTCCAAAAATGGCCTAGGCGAAACTACATATACATACGGAAATACTATTTCCTGGAGCGTCTCCGTTTGGAAATCAACTGCCAGTACAGCTATGTCATAGGGCCGTCTTGTCTTCGTCATGAAAAAGAAAAAGGCTCCGCCAAAAAATACAGCCTTGTATGCTTGCCATTCTTGGGATGGTAATTTTATCTCCCTCCATGTACTATCGTTTACAAGCGAAAGAATCTCCAGTCTGCTCTCTTTGGTACGTCTTCGAAATATGTAGTGTCGGACGATCTTGTATTGGCCGGAGCTATCTGAGCCTAAGCAGACCGTGTAGCTCGATAGTTGACACCTGGAGGTACCTTTTGATGCTGGCAAAGTCATATCTTCACCCGTGATTGGGTTGGCAAGGAACAGAGGATCCGCCTTGTTATTTGTAGAAGCTACACACACCAGCCCGTTGTGGGAACATTTGAATCTGATGCCTATGAATGGCATCTTAAAAACAGGGATCCGCCTAGTTATGCGTTCATAAATATTCACTAGGGGTATATGGTCTCTAGGAAAATTTGACTCTTTGTTTTGGACAGGTAAAAGCAAGAGCCGATTGCTACTTGATCTAGCGAGTTGCAATTTAATAAAGTAAGGATCATTAGTGGTAGAATACCACTTTGAGCACACAAGTTTGCACGCTAAGATGGATTCTATAGGAAGTCTTGACATAAAATCAGCCACTATCTCTGGTGGCATATCAAATATTGTCGTCCTTATTTCACCCGCATAATTAGTTGATTTCTTGGGTGTAAAATATGCCATTTAATTTGAGAAAGAGGACTTTGCAAGAACTGCGCACGACACATTCAATTATATTAGACAAGATATTATCTAACCATGTCATGATGTAATATTATCATATATGAAGAACAAACTATATATTCAGGTTACAATGGAAATTTCCATGTTTAACATATATAGTATCTTTTGTATTTATGAAACATGCACTGAAATGGCGTGACACCCTCTTCAGCAATAAGATTTCAATAAAACAAAAGTTTCATAAGGAGAAGTAGATGAAATTTGTGTAATCCGGCCATATAAAGTAGTTTTAGATCAATGCAGATAAACGAAGGAAGATGGAAAAAGGACAACAAACAATTAAGTGAACATTACCAGAATCAGTCAAGGAAGCTAATTTATTAATTGGCAAAAGACGGACAGTTGATTTTGAACTCTCCTGGTCTTTCCTAACAGTTGTAAATGTAGGATTATCACATGTAAAGGAACAACCGGGACGTTACTGTTTCAAAACTCTACAAACCAAGTTGTAACAACACATGAAACAGATTTGGAGTAAAAAGCACCATTGGAATGGCAGATGATGATAAAATGTTGTGTTATTTATATATAGAGATGTGTCTAAATTTCAACTAAAGGTTAATCGACGTGGGAGTTATACTTTAGGTTGGACTAAACTAAGTTTCAGTGTGCAAATCAACATTATAGGGTCAATGCCAAACTCGGATAGGACCAAAGTAAAGTGAGTGTTGGCTGCAGTGGTGAGAGAAAGCCGAAGCTAGTTAGGGCTAAATGGAGAGTGGGAAATGGAGGCAACTATTGTAATCCTGGTGAACACCTTAAAAAAGTATAATGCAGGATGTTAATTTACACTATAAGAAAGTACATGTTTTGGTAAATAAGTACACACGGATTGCTTGAAATACGATAAAAGATCAAGGGCCCCTTGCAATGTAAATTGAATGTTAATGATCAAAATATTTGTATTGCCAAGATCAGTTATGATGCTGTTAGCTATGATCAAGTTAAAAGCACGCTTCCTTGGCATTCACGCTACACCGGGGGATTTACTTATCAAACGACGACATTTATCACAAATCCAATAAAACTGCAATAAATCAGTGATGTGGAGAATAACCCATGTGATTGAATGCGTACTTTCTGAAAAACAATGTGATAATGTCATCCTTGTACATGTTGAATAATTATTCATTGATTTGAACGTTAAAGCTCAGTTAATAAAAATCCAAATTATGTATATTCCAAATTTGTTCCGTATAGCTAGTACTCAATTGTGTTTGTTTGTCGCCCAATTCTTCTACATTTGACTGATTTACGTTCAAATCTAATTTGCAAAACTGAACCCCCACTAAACACCTGTTACGTGCCGCGAAAGTTATATCAGAACTGACCCTAATTATGCTACAGGTGCATAAATGCAGTGAAAACCTCTGATGAACAAAACAGATGACTAAACAGCAGATACCACAAAATCTACGACAATTTGGTACCGGACAAAACATTAGTTTTCCCCTGCATTTATTCAAAGGGGCCTGGGGTATTTCAATGTTACATCTCATTTAACACAAACATGAAATACATCTTTTTCCAAATTTGTTCCACATAGTACTAGACTGTTATCTTACAGCCCAATTCTTCATGATTTATCCAATTTGGGGTCAAATTTAATAAGTGAAAATTGGACAGACACTAAAGCCATTACCGTGGTGCAAAAGTTTATCAAAAATCCTAAATGTTTCACACATATTCAGAGAAATGAATGGTAGACAAATCAGATGACCAGTTGCTCAAAAAAAATAAAAAAAAATTCAGATGACCAGATCTGACAGATATCAAAAAATCAACCACAACTCTGAACCAGAGAAAGGAATTTTTGTAAGTAAAAGTCATATATAATAAAATTAGACCAGAAACATATATCCAATTGAATTCAAAAACTTTAGGAGATAAGATATGTAGGTACAAGAAAAAACCAACGACAACGGGTCTGATCAAGAAACAAAACAATAAAAAATCCAATTGAGTTCAGAATTCTACCTGGGAGAGGAAATCTGTGAAAAGATGTGATACAAGCGTGCAGTCAAAACACCCGTCTTATAAAAAGAAAAGAACAATCAAGAACAGCACAAGAATGTTCAGATCGGAAAAATCAAACTAAAAAGGTGTTTCGAGAACAGAAATGTGTGATCAGACTCTATATCATGCATGTAGTACATATATATATATATCCAAATTAGCATAAAATCACAATGCATGTGCATATATATTTGTGTCTATCTATGTGCTTAATTTGTTGAATTATAAATACATATAGATAGATAAAGGAAGGGGATGGAGATTATACCTAGCTAGCTTTGTGCTTTAGTTTAGGGCAAAACCTACTCTACACTGCTATCTTCTTCGCCGTTTCTTACTTCTTACAGATGGTGGTGGTGACTTTGCAAGTGTTACACACACACATATATATATATATATATGTATGTATGGCTTGAGGGAAGAGGGTGTCTACGTCTTTTCACTCCCTTCCAGTCCACGTGCCACTTTTTCAAACAGAACCCGCCAAAATCATCCTACCTGTATATTTAATGTTCGGTTCGAGACGTTGAAAATCCGTATACAAATTGGATCCACACGACCGGAAGTAGTGAAGATTGTTGTTGGGCCGGATCAACTCTAAGGCACTTAAATTTGCTGCTTTTATTCAAGTGATTTATAATTTGTTCCTAAAAGGTCACAATTGATTCAACTAGTGATTTTACCAAGTGCTCGCGCGTAAGAAATATTGTTATGAATCCATAGTAAGTTGTTGCCAATTTGAGGTCATGTTACCAATTATTTGGAGCAGGAAAATGTACGCACATAAAATGGGTAACTGCAGAAGTATTTAAAGATGGATATTATTGTCGGAATGTGAAATTCGTTATGCAAGTTTGCGTAAAAAGAGTGACGTAAGCCTACTTAAAGATGAATATTAGTGTTGGAAAGCCATGAAGACTATCTATCGTGCAAGTATAATGCAAATGCGCGCATTACTTTTTATAGATATATGATTAGGTTTCTGAAATTTAATTAGTTTGTATAAGTCAATAACTCGTTATAGATACCTAGTGAGTAGCATAAGTTATTTGTGATGTTTAACCATGCATGCATTAAGTTACTTGTTTTAATTAGCAGGTTTCATAAAATTAAATTGGATTTTATTTTATGCGTATTAAGAATATCCAGTATTCATTATCATCTACTTGTGGCAAAAGCTTGTAAAGATTTTATTTTTTATCGTATTTAGTGTCTTAGACATATTATTAACGCATGGTTTATAATATTAGAAAAGAAAATTTATGTCACAGTAGCCTTTTATCTTCCTATTATCCAAAATTGTCAAAATATGTAAATTTTGGAAGAAGTTATCAAAATAATAGTAAGATTTCATGTACTGAAATTTAAATAAATATATTATTTTTTTTTTAAAAAAAAAGAAGGTGTAATCCTCTTATGTGGAGTGACACTCGCAGCCTTTTACATTTAAGATGTTTTAAACGTTTTTTTTTATTTATTATTATTATTGTCGATGGTTTTAATGTGACAAATCATACGCACTCGCGGTTTGCATTTATACCGATAGATGTTTTTTTGATTAAAGTTGAAATTATCAAGTCATTGATTAATCAAAACTAAAATTGATAATTTGATTTTTTGAAATAATGTGACTTTGATAAACATAAGGAATAAGTTTGTGTCATATTCTTGCTTTTCCAAATATTTCTCAATCGTAGACCAAAAAAAAAATATTTCTCAATCTGGCATCTTGCTTTAATAAAACATTTTAAGAGCATCTTTATTGTAAATATAAATTGGAAAAAAACAATGTGCCATCGTAGACGATGAGCATAAAAAATTGTCTCCAATGCAATTGTAAAGACTTAATGTGAATCTGACGTGGCAAGAAAAAATAAAGATATTGTGAAGAAGACCCTCTACATGTAGAGGATTTTTTAGACATTATCAAGCCTGCCACATCAGCATTTTTATTATTTCAAACTACTTTATTAAATTTAAAAATATTGTATCTTTAATTTTAAAATTTTATTAATTATGAAAGTTATGTTATGGAAAAGTATTCAGCAATATCTATCAAATAAAATCCATATTTAATAATATATTTACAAAATAAAGATTAGTGATTAAGATGGTAAAGACCCTTATCAACGTTACAACTGGAGATGAATTTTTTTGAATTTTCTTATTAGAAAAACTTATGTGCCACATAAGAAATATGATCATACACATACTTATATGTTCATATCTAAAAATATTTTAATTTATAATTGCATTGGAAGTGCTCTAACTTCATTTCACGAAATATTTCCATTTCAGGATGCGAGGTTCAAAATAATTGGGCCCGAAAAATGAAATAGATTGAGCCCTACGCCTATGCAAATGAACCGGCCCAAAGATCAAGAAGGCTTCATCTAAGTGAAGGGGTCTAGCACGTGGTCAACTACAAAGACGTGATTGTCGCTGGCTGAGGATTATTTTGACAATGCCTTAACCTTGGGCTTGGGAGGCCTCAACCTTGGGAGTACTAACTTGACGTTAAGGTTGTCTCAATGGCAACCTAATACCACCGAGCCAAGAGGTATAAGATTGCAATATGAATTGGAATATTCCCAAAGAAATGTACAAATACATATTGTATTACAATAAAAGTAAGTTTGCACAATCTAAAATATAAATAAATTGTCTCGAGTTCAATTATCGCTTCGGCATAGAAGTACTCAAAAAAAACATAAATAAATTATACAAGGCATATCATCCATTTAAATACACACAGAGTTTCATTAGAAAAATACAAAAATCTTAAGAGTGCGGACGTAAGTGTATTAATTTTTTTCTTGTTGCTTTCCTCAAATTTGTTTCTTAGTCTCATCCACGACATAGCCTAAAATTTACACCACTTACAAGAACATAATTCAATTATTCAAACTTATTTTCCAAGTATGGTTACGAATGTGTCTATAGTGTTCCAAACACGAGTAAGCATTTTGGTGAACAAATGTGTGAGAAATATTTAAAATACAATTCTATTCACTTATTACGTTGCATGCATTTTAATATTTAATAAAAATAAATTAAAATTTAAACATGGAATGAACTAAAGTATGATATTAAACTTTTAATTTAAGAATAAAAAAAATTAACTACATATGCTGTTATATTAGTGAATTCCTATTGCTTCAGTGATGTATTCCCATTGACCTGTACCACTTATTTAACCTCATAAGCTTAAATACTTTGCAATGTCACCACTAATTTTTTCTTGGAATCTATATACATGCTCGTTGGAAGAATTCGTAAGTCAGGTCTGGATCATCTTTGGTCACGTTGCGCCTAAATTTGAATCCGTCAACAAGTCTGAATTAGAAAATTCATTTCGGAGACTTCCCACTTTCCTTGTTTACTTTGTTTTCTAGTCATAGTTAGGCACTTGGCCATCTCGTTTTAAAATTCAAACTGATGAAGACCGTTCAAAGAAAAGAGAGAGAGAAAAAGACAAAACAAGAGAAACCTAATGCTACCCCCAACAAATGGGGAATTGACAAATTAAACTTTAAAGTATGGGATTATTTGCCATATTTCTCATGATATTTCAAAAGTTGCAATATCAACCTTATAGTATTTTTAGTGTTATAACTTAAACCTTCCATTAACTTCTATTTAGAAAAAGTTAATGACCGCTTATGTGACAATGATATAGAGCAAACCATCTGAAAACAAAAGTATAAATGATAAATTAAACCTTGAAGTATGGAGGCAATTGCAATGTTCCTCTTGATATTTAAAAAGTTGCAATGTGACCCTTAAAATATATTTTCAACTCATCTTTAACACATGTTGCCTCCTTTTTTGTATTATGTTTTAGCTTGATACAAGTATCACTACATTAGTGACAATTTCTCACTATTTTCATTTGATTTAAAATTACTACAAAGCTTTACCCATAAAAGCACTTGGAACATTCATATCTTTTAATGATATTATTTACCTCTAATGCTGGTATAGCCCTAAACGGTATACGAATAATTTGCTTACATCTAGTACATATTAGTAGATCGATCAAATCATAAGAAAACTTTGTATCCATGTTCAAACTAAAATAAAAAATTTAAAAGACTCAACGAAAAAATTCTTTTGGGAAATAATAAAAAATAAATAAACAAATATCAAACACCGAAGCATTGGCAATCCCTTCTTTCTTGTTTGGAATTTGTCCATGAAATTTGTAGAAACTAATCCTTGGCCATAGTAATAAACTCTTCAATTCATATTTTTGAGATTGTTTTCTTTCATTATGAAAAAAAATGCAATATGCAATCTTAGTTAGGTTGTTATAGTAACTTTTGAAACACCAAGATGAACATTGCAACTTACTCCATATTTTAGGGTTTAATATGTCATGTAAATTTTTGTTTTAAACAATTTGATCCATATCATTGCTACATCATCAAGTCATGTCAACAGTTTTTAAACGAAAGTTAACGAAAAGTTTAAATTATAACACTAAAAGTACTTTGAGATAGACGTTTCAACTTTTAAAATATTGAGATAAACATTGCAAATGGCCTTATACCCCCAACAAATTTAGTAGAGAAGAATAATTTGTCAAAAGGTAGCTATCGTCTTCAATAGGTAACACTACTCGAGGCATGTGCCATCCAGCCGGCTGCGAGGAAAGCAATGATAAACCTCTCCATGTGCAGAAGTGGAAGAGAGAAGTTTGTTCTTTGAAATTAAAATGCAATTATCTTATTACGGGATATATAATTATCTTATAGACTCGACTCTTCTCTTGTTAGTCCATGAATTGAAAAGGTCTCTATAAAAAGGTCCGTGTAAACAATCTTACTTTCTAATGCGAAGAACCTCGTAACCATTTAGATCCGTTACACTGAAGCCAAAAATTTAGTATACCCTTTCTTTTTTTTTTACTCTATTAATAATTTTCCTAAATTGCGTTTATGATCCACCTTTTAATAAATAACTGATGCAGGCCCCACGTTTCTCTCTCATTATGCATCACTATAAGCATGTGAGCATGATTATTTATTTATTTATTTATTTATTTATTTATTGCCACCTGATATGATCAAATAGATAGACACATCCTTTAAAAAAAAATTAGATAGACACATGTTATAGTTACAACCATCGCAGTGAGACTCGAATAACAAACAAAAACAAAAACAAAACTGACCCGTATCCAATCTCACATCCTTTCACATGCTAAAGAAGGAAAACAGACTCAAGGCTCAATTTAAATCAACACAAAAGGCAAACTATATTATTATTCTGAATTGGAAGAAAATGATACAAACGAACTAATAATAACCTCTCGACAGCAAAATAAATAATTCAAGCTTCTAGCAGGAGCTTTGATCCAAAAAAGGAAAAAAACAACGATCCCGATACAATACTATTATCTCTCAACAGAGAAAAACAATAATTATAATGAGTTAATAACTAAATCAATTAAACAATTAATCTATTTTGCGGCGCCATTGGGTAGCTTAGTAGTAGATTCTCCACCAGATGGGTTGAGTTCATCCCAAGCTTCGATCCAAGTGAGCATGGCATCGGCAAGCTTGACAAAGTAGTCATCCACCTTAGCGAGCTTTGCCCTAACTTGCTTGGAGATCTCAATGTAGCATTTTTGGACAGTGGTGCATTCCTTTGGAAGGGTTACTCCTTGGAAAAATGGGATCAACTCTTCTTGCCAGTAGATACCTTTGTATTCCTTCTTTAGGTTCACAAATGGGTTGCTTGCTTTGCTGTGCCATATGTATGGCAGCCCTGTCTTCACTCCCAACCCTAGGTGGTCACATATCACCTACAAAACCCAATCAGATCAAACCCGTCAGCCACAAACCGTCAATATTTGCTAGATCTGCTTTTATTAACGACAAGATTCATATATTTTTTGTTTGTCTGTGTAAATTGATGTAAAGACCATGTCGTGGGTGGCCTCTACACATTTGTGGGTGTACATCCCACATTGCCTAGGTAAGGTGAACTAACGTATATATAGTCACTAGTGTTTCTCCTAAGAGCCCAAAGAGGACAATATTTTACTGGACTACAGTACTACACTGGCCGTAACAATTGATTTATTCACAAGCAGGACGATGTTTGATTGGTTATTATGTTTTTTTCATGAATATAAACTGAAGCAAACCAACCAGTCAACCATAAAGATCAGATCGGTTTGCCTCTACATTACTTTCTGTTAGTCATAGTAGAAAATAAACAATACGTACCTTGATGCACCATCCTGCCCACATGTCATCGTAACGTCCAATTGGCTGACCATCACCCATAAGGCCGAAGTACATTGCAGGGCCAATCAATTCACGGTCGAATCCGAGATTCATACCACACATGGGGAAGAGGGTTCCCTTTGGTATGGTCATAACTGCATCTACAAACCTAGGAAAGATGGCAAAATTTTAGAAAATATTGTTAAAAATGCACGTACTGTACATAGAGGAATTTTAGGGCACTTGAGTTTTGTACCTAGTGTTTCTCTCACGAGGCTTGACGAGCTGGGTGGGTGCATCATAATCTGGGATGTTGAGCCAAAGCCCGTGGGAAACTGCAGTGGGGACACCCTCACGGAGACTGAACGGGTAACCACGGACGAAATCTGCACCATCGCGATATGGGTCGTAGAGGGTGTTGAAGAAGAATGGAGTCGACGGGGACAAAAGATTCTTTATGTGCTGCTCAAGTGCATTGATATCTTTGCCAGATGGATCCTTAGCAACCTGAATAAAGAAGCGGCATTAATAACAAATTTAATAGTCTGCCCAGTTATAACCAGCCATGAAAAAGTTCTTAGAAAATATGATGTCCATAAGACACGTTGAATCGTTGATATCAATTAATTAACAAGAAGCAATGATGCAAATTCTTGCAGAAATATGAAATAGGAGGGCTGATTTGTGTGTTTGTGTATAATGCATGGGTACCTATATCCCCAAATCATTAGCGGCATATACCTGAGTAACGTGCAACTGTCAAACAAGAAATTACAACTGGCTAAAGCAGCAGCACTTCTTACCGGAGAAAGCTATCTTCACTTCAGCAATAGCAACTCCCACAATATGTCTTAAAGGACCTCGAAATGTTCTCAAATGAAGGAATAGAAAATGGAAAAGAAAGGAAAAAAAACTAGATCTCGAAGTAGCAATTATAGTTACGAGAATTTAAGTTCGCTATTATTTGAACAATTGTGATTTGGACACAATCGCTAACTGGAAGAACCTACACTTGACAAGTCACTATCAAAATGTCCAAAGCCAAAAGATTATCTTAGGTACGATACTCAAAGTCATTATCAGAACGACATATACAACATTTTCAA
Organism: Lonicera japonica; assembly: GCA_021464415.1. NCBI lineage: Eukaryota > Viridiplantae > Streptophyta > Magnoliopsida > Dipsacales > Caprifoliaceae > Lonicera > Lonicera japonica. The sequence continues at coordinate 12,338,737 of CM038467.1, read as the reverse complement.
ATTAGTTGTTTAATATACCCCCCCCGGTAACAGATCTATGTTATAATGATGTAGAGCTGTTCTTAGGCATAATTACTTCCAGAATAAAAGTTACAAAATCAATTTCACTTAAAAAAAATCATAATCATAATCATATCGTTTTATGAATCAAAACAACTGAAAGTACAAGATCTTTAAGTCGAAGTAAACACTACATAGAGCAAAACAGAATAAACAAAATTAAACCGATACAAAACAAAAAGAGTAAAACTAAAATCAGATCTAAATCCAAAAAGCTCAGTAGACCACTTAAATCACCAAATCAAACCACGAAACGGAAAATTAGAACTAAACACACTTCAAAAGTACCCACAAGTCAAAAACTGGAATAAAAACAAAAGGCAGAAAGGGATGTCATTGAGAGACTTACAAAGCAATCGTCATCAATGGTATATATGTACTTCTTCTTAGACACCATGTAACCAAAGCAACGGCAAGCAGAGTCCTTAAAGGAGATGCAAGAAGCCTTGGGACCCAGTATCCGATTGATATCATTCCGATTGTAGAGCTCGTAATCGAAACCCTCAGGGACCTTAATGGTCTTCGAGGGGTCACCGTCTTGTACGATGATGAGATGGTAAGGCTGAAAGAATGGCCTCCACATCTCCAGGAAATCAAGGTTTCTGATTGTGGGTATCACTATGTCCAGCTCATCTTTCAAGAGGGGGACCGGAGTAACTGAACTTCCGGCCATTTTAGAGAGAGAGAAAAAAAAGTGTAGATCGGAGTTTGAATTCTATTGAGGGAGAATATTTCAAGAGGGGTGAATTGTAGAAGAGGTGGGGGGGTTTGTGTCGTGTTATATGCTGTGGAAATCTCCGCAGCAAGTGGGTGGCACGTGAGAAGTAGTGGTTTTTTAATATTCTTGGCACGTGTGAAGTCGTGGTTTTGATTTTTTTTGTTGATGAGTTGACCGACTACTGATGACTCAACAATGGCGAAGAGAAGCGGTGCGGGGTCGTCACTTTCTTTTTTCTTTTTGGTGGAAATTCTTTTTGTTTGTATTCATTGGATTCGGTGGATTTTTATTTGATAAAACGGAATACAAGTAGGGGTGTCCAGAATTCAATTCAAATTGGAGAATTGATTCAATTCAATTCATTTTTATTTTTTTTGGATTTTATGGATGATTGAATTGAATTGGATGTAAAATTTGAAAACCGAAAAAAATTAGATCGTTTCCAGTTTGATGTGCTCTAGGAATTAATCAAACTCAATCTAATCTATTGTTAGAGTTGCCACATGTCTCTCTATCATTGGTGGCATAATATTTAGTCTTAGTTTGAAATCATTTAATCTTAGTTTGTTATTTAATATTTAGTTTAATCATGTATAGTTCGTCACTTGGTTTAATTATGTATTTTTTGTTAGACAGTAGACATTTTAACTTAAAGCTATTTGGTTGAACATTTGAACTTTATTTGTAATGGATTTTATTTAATTTACAAGTAATTTACGTCTTGTTTTACTTTAGAAATGAACATTTCAATAATATAATATATCTTATTTTAAACTTATAATCGGATCGAAACCGATCCAATCTAACATTTAATTGGATTGGATTGGATGCTAAAACCTAGAACCGACATCGGATCGATTCAGATGCGGATGATTTAAAATGACCGGATCGGATCGGATGGACACCCCTAAATACAAGAAGTCAGAAAAATTACTAAACAAAACATTAAATTTACCATTTACCCTTTTTAATTTTAAAAAAAATAAACATAAATTAAAAAGGCGAGATGTGTTGTAAGAGCAGTTCCTCCATATGATTCGGCAAATATTCACTTTATTGATGTTTTGATTTGTTATTTTAAAAGAAAGTTACATCTCAGAGAATTACGAAAAATGAATATAAGTTATCTCAAATGATTGTGATTTATGATTAATTAGGGTATATTCGTACCTTCCGGCACGGTGAAATAATAAAATAAAAAAGAATAACGTGCTCTAAATTTAAATAGGCAAACATCATTAGTTTATTTCAACAAACATCAACAAAAAAACAGTGTATGGATTCTTAAATATTATTCAATATTTTTTCTTGATTTTTTTTGCATAATTTTATAGTCATAATGGATTCTTAGTATATTTTAAAAATTATTTTTTTATTAATTTTTTTATTTTTTATTTTAAGTTATAGCATTTTTAGTATAGACAAAATTATTAGTTTGTGAAAGTTTATTGTGTGTATATTATTGGTGTGAGTGTTTTAACTTTGATGTGACATCTTGATGTGTGTATAAAACTCATTCAATGGTGTAGAATTAATGCACACCATAACATGTGTATTTTTAATCATTAGATCATTATACTTTTTAAGTCAAACTTGATGTTTTATAATATAGATAAGCTTAGCCCTTTACTGGGTAAATGGTTGAGGAGGAAGTGCCAAAAGTGGAGTAAAATGCTTTTAATTGAGCTGTTACAAGATAAGTAACTCTAATTGTACTGGAAATGACACATTTTTAATGATTATATGCTATAAGGGTGCAATTGTTTTGCTCTCAGTTCGGTTCATTGTCCTCCACCAGCTCGAGTCCAATATATTTTTGATCATTTCAATTAAAAAATTATTAAATTCACCTTCCAATTTGAAATGAAGCTTTCAAACACACTTCAAGTTAGATATCATTTGGGAGTTTGGAGAGTGATAGAAGAGGTTTTCCTTGATGTTAAAGGTGTCAAGGTGATCAAAAGGCCACAAGGGAAAGCAATTGATGATTTCGTTGTTCAATTAACTCATTGCCAGTGACTTGCAATAAAGTTAGGGTCTTAATCGAACCATTAGTAGTCCCCGAAGGTAAGCTATAAACATAGTCATAAATCACTCGACGTTCTGTTGAACATGCAACATCTTTTCTTTCTTAGAAAATGTTATGATCGACACTCAATTTAGATACCTAGCTACTAAAAGCACCTTCCTTTCACACTTTATTGACCTTTGTTTAGGTAAAAACACTTTCGATAATCAATCACAAGGGAGCCAAGATGGATTTGAATGAAGTTAATTAAAAAAGGGGCATTATGGAACGATTTGTTAACCCACACCTCGATTTAAGGCAAAGGTCACCCCCTCTTCACCCAATAGTTTGGAAATGGAGCCTTTAAACACATTTCAAGTTAGCTGTCATGTCACCAATCAAGTCGATAACCTCATTCATAAGAATTGCACCCGTAATCTCTTCTTCTTCTTTTTTCTTAAAATATAAATCATTAAGTTCATTCTAAATGTATCCAATCAACAAATCAAAAATAAAAAAATACTCTTTATTTCAAATTAAAAGTCTAATTTTGACTTTGATGCTTTGTTAAAAATAATTAAATCAGTTTTATCAGTGGTCTTTATTTTAAAACAAATCAATCGTCAATGATATAACTTATATTTTATTATAAACAATGAAAATTAATTATATTTTAACTAGAAAGAAATTATTTTAAAATAATTAGTAGTTACAAATATATTTCAAAAACAGAAATGGAAATATCAATAAGACCCGTGATTCGTGATAATAGTTGTTAAACATTTTTAAGTTTGTATCAAAAACAAATGGGTTTTTTTTGTTTAATAAATAACGTGGTTTGAATGATACGAATGTGGTTCTTATTCCTAAAGTTAAAAAGCCTGATAGAATTACGGATTTACGTCCTATCTCTTTATGTAACGTGGTCGCCAAAATCATGACAAAGGTCCTAGCAAACAGGTTGAAAGGCGTTTTAAATTCTATTATATCAGAGAACCAAAGTGCTTTCATTCCGGGGCGTTTAATTACTGATAATGTTATGGTGGCTTTTGAGATAGGTCAATATTTGCATCGTCGTACTCAAGGAAACTTTGGTTTCGCCTCGCTTAAGATGGATATGTCAAAGGCTTATGACAGAGTGGAGTGGGGTTTTTTAAAGGAGATGATGAAGAAGTTAGGTTTTGCTGATCGATGGGTAAACCTCATTATGATGTTTGTTACTTCTATCAAGTATTTTATAAAGAATGGGGGTAACGATATTGGTCCGATATCTCCTACTCGAGGGCTTAGACAATGAGACCCTATATCTCCTTATTTGTTTTTGATTTGCGCTGAAAGGTTGTATGCTATTTTGAATAACAGATGTACTAGCGGGCTTATTCATGGCTGTCGTATCGCTCGAACAGCGCCTCTAGTCTCTCATCTATTTTTTGCAGATGACAGTTTTCTTTTCTTTTGAGCTACCGATAATGAAAGTGCGGCGGTGAAGGATTGTCTGGCCCATTACGAGGAAGCATCGGGCCAAATGGTTAATTTTGCGAAATCCTCTATTCTATTCAGTGCTAGTACCACTCCTCAATCTAGAGAAGCCATATGTGATCTTTTTGGGGTTCAAGAGAGTTCAAACCATGGCAAGTATTTAGGGGCTCCTTCCTTAATTGGTTGTAATAAAGCAGATGTTTTTGCCTATGTCAAGGAGAAGGCGTGGCGAAGATTGTTTGGGTGGAGGAACAAAAATCTTTCAAGAGCAGGTAAAGAAGTTCTCCTCAAGTCAGTCATTCAAGCAATTCCAAGTTACGTGATGAGTGTCTTTTTACTTCCTCTCTCGCTTTGTGATGAGCTAGAAAGAATGATGAATAGCTTTTAGTGGGGAAAAAAGAAAGACGGAAGTAACGGTATTCGATGGAAAAGTTGGAACAAGCTTTGTTTTAAGAAGATTCAAGGTGGCCTAGGTTTTCGGCGCATTCGTGATTTTAATACGGCTCTTTTAGCTAAACAAGCTTGGCGCTTGATTACTCACTCTAATACGTTATGTGCAAGAATTTTCAAAGCTAGGTACTACCCTCATTCTGATTTTCTTAATGCGAATTTGGGTGGTAATCCTAGTTATATTTGGAGAAGTATTTCATTCTCTAAAAATCTGATTTTAGTGGGGGCTCGCAAAAGAATTGGCAATGGTGTTAGCACTAATATTGTGGGTGTCCCCTGGTTACTTGATAAAGAGGACCCATATATTCACACTATTGTGGATGACGACATTAAGGAAGCGACGGTAGATGGCCTTTTGATTCCCGGGAAATTGGAATGGGATGGGAGCTTAATTACGAATTTATTTGATGCTAGAGACCGAGATGCTATTCTTTCTATCCCACTTCCTCATACTCCTAAGCCCGACTCATGTTATTGGGCCTGGGATCCCAAAGGTAATTATAGCGTGAAGAGCTGCTACAACTTTTTATGCCAAACGTCTCAGCCGCTTGTTACTCCTGCTATTACGGATTGGAAATTTATTTGGTCGATGCACTTGCCCCCCAAAATTCGTAACTTTATGTGGCGTGCTCTTAACAATGTAGTGCCTTCTAAAACAGCTTTAAAATCCAAGCATGTGGATATAGATGTGTATTGTGCTCTTTGTGCAGGTCATGATGAATCATTATTTCATGCGCTCATTAGCTGCCCTGTTGTCCATCAGTTTTGGCAGAAATCACAGCTCCGTAATGTGCATTTTGAAACAGATAATATGATAGTTTGGTGGAATGAAGCGAGAAGGCGCTGGTCAAATGCAGAGATGGAGTACGCTGCAGCTCTTTGCTGGAGTATTTGGACAAATCGGAACGATCTTATTTGGAATGGTTCGACGAAATCACCGGCCACGATTGTCGGCAGAGCAGAATTTACCGTGGCCGAATGGCGCTCGGCTAGTGCAGTCCCTTCCGTATCAGTTGATGAGGTGCAGCAGCACTTAAAGAAGTGGAGTAAGCCTCCTCCGGGTTACTTGAAATGCAATGTTGATGCCTCGATTTTTTCTGCAGCTAACCGGATGGGTTTTGGAGGTGTATTAAGATATTCAAATGGCTGCTTCATCGCTGTGATTTAGGGTTCAAAGCATGGTCACTATCAGCCTTTTCTTGCAGAGGCGTTGAGCCTTCGTGAGGTACTTAGCTGGTTGTAGGATAGAGAGCTATCGTATATCATCATCGAAACCAATTCATAACTTTTAGCTTCTGCTGTTTATAACTCAGTTGATTATTTTTCTATTGTTGGCTCTATTGTTGATGATTGTAAGGCAATTCTTAATGCCTTAAATCAATGCTCGGTTTGTTTTGTTTATAGGTCGGCGAATTGCGTTGCGCACAGCATTGCTACAGCAAGTAATTCTTTGTCTGGTTTGAGGGTTTGGGATATGTCCTGCCCTCCTTTTATTTCTCATGTTTTGGATGCTGATATAGCTTAATATATGTTCCCTTTTTTGTGTCAAAAAAAAATAACTTTGCCTCAAAATACTAATAATCAAATTTCTTTGGAAAAATAGGATGGCCTTTGTGAATCCACGGGTTAGTACTCGGGGGTGACTCATTCCATTCTGCGTGAGGCATCGTGGCAAATGTTTAACGAACGGAGGCCAGGAAAAAATGTGGACATGTTCCTTGTTCAGTAGACCGTCCTTGCCAAACCAATCCAACCCGCCACAACCTTCTTATTTTCCAAACGGTTGACTATATATATATATAATCTAAATTATCTTAGAGAGTATCACATTTTTTGTTTTCTTTATTTGTGGTAAAATTTCGACCAAAAGCATAATCGGGAAAGGAAAGAAATACATGGATCAAACCTATCATCTATATATGGAGCATTTCCCATAAGGGTTACTATTCACGAACCTTATTTACGGATTTTCCCTTTTGGCACGTTTTTCGATAAAAAAAATTTGATGAAATTTGGTGGGGTTATTCTTCATCGTGTGTAGAACATCTCCACCAAATTTCATCAAAAAATTCAATCGGAAAGTGGGTTAACTACATAATTGAAAAATATTGAATTTTATATATCTATTTCTGAACCAATACTTTTCAATCATGTAGTTAACCCACTTCTTGGTTGAATTTTTTGATAAAATTTGGTGGAGATGTTCTACACACGATGAAGAACATCTCCACCAAATTTTATCAAAAAATTACATCGGGAAGCGTACTAAAAGGGCAAATCCGTAAATAATATCCGTGAATAGTAATCTTTGCGGGAAATGCTCCCCATCTATATATATATATATATATATGGTTAGAAAATGGGTATGAAAGTCACATTTTTTACCATTTTGAGGGCGATTTTGTAATAAGACTTTGCACTCGGTTGTGAAAGTTGTATATATATTCGTGTTCTCCTACGATAGTACATTGAAATTGTATAATTATATGCTCAAAATAGTTAAGGAGTGAATAAAAAATTATCACCCAAAGTAAGCTAGTTGAAATGAAAAAATGCAATGAAAGTGAAAAGTCCCACATTAGAAAAAAAATGCAAAGTATAATGGGTGTGTAAGTGAACTCTTGAGAGTGCCATATTGAATGATTGAAGATAAGAGGGTCTCTCTCGCGCACACAGGCACGCAGGGGTTTAGCCTAAAACCATTGAATACTCGAATCCAAAACTTAACTGATTCATTTTATATCCACCAATTAAAATATTTTTTTCATTCCGAAAACTAATAATATACCTTGTGTTTGTTTTCATGTTGGCCATTCCATTTGTTGGGGTTAGTAATGACATTAACGATTGTGTGAATTAGCACTAACAGTCCTATGTAGCATTCAGGTAAAAACGTAAAACAAGTTTTAAAAAAAAGTAAACAAATATTAAGATGATTGCCGGCACCATCCTCCACATTATTGCCACTGTCGGCCAGCCACCATTGTCACTGATCATCACCCACAGCCGTCGCTACTGCAAGTGATCTTCCTCTCCCCTCTCTCTTTCTCTTTCTCAGTCTCATTTATTTTTCTTTGCAAATTAAATCCGTACACCATATATATACGGGAATTTTTAAGTGCGGATCGGTCCATACAAAAAGCGAGCTCTATATATATATATACATATCATACATTTACATCATGATCAGAATCAGAGATTTTCACATATACATATATTCATTACAAAACTAAAGATTTAGTCTTTACCCCAAAATTGAAAATTGTAATTAAAATCAGTTTTGTAATCCGGCCTTTACACACAACACACATATATATAAAGCAAATTGGTTTATAAAAATTAATTAATATAAATTGCTGCATATGTGTATATATATAGCGATATAAATAAATGATTTGGGGGTGATGGTTTGAGTGTGGTGGTCGTGGACGGCGACAATTGGTCGGCGATAATAGCGGCTCGTTGGTATACGATATTATTGTGAATGACGGAAAGTTTGATGCTTAGTATACGTGAATATTCTCATTAATTTATGGCCCATTTAGTTGCATAAATTACCTAATTTTAAAATTAGTTAATTTTCGATCGAAGAATTGTGAATTTGCTCATTTATGAATAATTCAATTATAATTCAAGTAGTGTTTGAAAAACTTAAAAAAGAAATTGTGATTGTTACAATAAAAACATGTTCTCTATTGTTCTATGTTATTTAAAATTTTGTTTAAATGCATCAACATCACATATAGAAATTAGATCTTCTCGAAAAATAGAGTTGGAATGAATTATCTAATTGTAGAATTAGGCAATTTCAAATTTTATTTGAAAAGACATAATTTAAGTTTTAGTGAATTAATTTGAATTATTATATTTATAATTGTTCAATTTACATAATCAAACATTAATAAATGAAAAAAATTTAAATTACTTAAATATAAATTATTTAATTCATAATTTGATGGACAACTAAAAGGGTCTTTAATGAATAGTTTAACATTAAATTTGTCGTTGCGTTAGCCAATTCAAGTGTAGGGCATAGCGTTATGCAATGTATGACTTTGTTAACATTTAGTTGCCACCTACGCCCGTGTTGCACAAACCCTACGCATTTGTCGGTGGTATTAATTTTATTGGTAGAACCGGGCAAACCAGGGGCATTGTCGCGCTTAAATAGCTTTCATAATACCAGGACTAGGATCCGTAATAAAGTAACGTGCATATAATATTACTACATTCATCAATCAAACTTGGCCCACCGATAATTTGACTCAAGTATTATTAACATAAAATTATTATTATAAATAAATGCTGCAGCACAATCGCACCATGTTTCCTCTACCTCTTCTCAATTGTCTTGTTAAATATATATATATATGTGATATACAGAATGTTGGTTGTTTTACAGCTATCCCCATTATGGGTGTAGTGCTTTGCATCTTATTAAAACAATATTATTAATGTCATTCATTCAATTGTAATTCAAGCAGAATTAAAGAGGTACCCTAAAACAATTAATAGAAAAAATTATGTGGTCAATTAATAAAGAGCGTGAGCTGTTAATAGATGCATGTAGACATATGGAATAGAAGAAGGGAAATTAAGAGTTGGATTCTCATTACTGTAATTAATTATTAATAACAATAAATAAAACAACACTTTTACGCTGTGTTTGAGAGTTTAGGAGAGAAAAAAAGAAGAAGAAGAGAAAGTATCAATCGGAGGGAAGAAAAAATGAGATAAAGGAAAATATTTTTTTCTATTTTGTTTGGAAGTTAAGAAGGAAGAAAATGTTACAATCTCTCATCGGTAGTTGGAAGTTCAAAAAAACGGAGAAAAAATATCATATTTTAAAGATTTGTTATGTATTTTAAGGATAAAATTGTCAATACAATAAATTTTCATTAAAAAACTTTCTCTTCTCTCTGATTCTCTCCAATTTGAAGAGAACGATTTAGAGAGAGTTTTAAATAATTTTCTTTCCCTTTTACTCATATTCTCTTTGTAAAAAATCCCAAACGAGAGAATGGATAAACTCTCTTGTTTTCTTTCCCTTTCTCTCTAAATTAAAACTTCCAAACATAGGGTTAAACAACATTATAGCTAGCCTATTGGCAGAGAATTTGAGAAGGGTTTGATGACGAGAGGATTGTTGTCAGTGGCGTAGTCAAGAATTCAAAGTCAGGGATGCGCAATTGAATAAACTCAAAAGTCAAAATAGTAATAATATAAATATGAAATTCTTACATTAACAAAAGTACTAAAATAAAGAAATTACCAACAACAATTCTCTCCGAGACTTCATATTTTGAAAACTTTGAATGACAACTTCATTATCAATGGACTCGATTACATCTTTCTCAATATAAGCCACTAAACAATCATTCATAAAGTCATCTCCTAACCGATTTCGTAGTTGACTTTTGATTATCTTCACCGCTGAAAATACTCTAAATTAAAAGAAACATTTTGAGTGGACGTAGATATATTTGTAGGATTGAAATCAACATTCGGAATAGCGGAATTTATGCTTGGAATGGTAGAACTCACGCCCACATTTTGAGGACTGGAAGAGCAACTTGTTCCTATTTTACCATAATACTTCTTCATTCTAAAATTAGCCCTATAAATTCAACATTTATTAAATTAATAACTTAATTAAACCTAAATCAATTACACAATTAATATACAATTAACTAAATATAAAAAATTGAACAAATATAAAATCTTATTAAAGAGAAAAAATCAAACTAACCTAGTTTCAACAATTATTGGAATCTCTAATTTGTCTAAATGACCTTTTATCTCCATCTGCACTGCTAGAAGCCTAGAACTTTCACAAATTCTCAACTATTCAAGATAAATGTTCTAAAAGGCTTAGTAGATAGACTAAATATTCACAACAAGCACCATAAATCAATATTCATAACTAATCAAAGTTAGAGCCATAAAAAGCACCATAAATCACTTAAAAATCATCTGACGTTCTTATCTCAACAAGCACGGAACAACAACATCAATCATCAAATCAAATAAAGGGAATATATCTGAGAATTTAACAAGGATTTACGACAAAGAAAAGTCTAACCTCAATAAAGGAATCGAGAACCGATCGATGATGAGTGGCTTGGTCGGTGATGACCGATGAGTGGCTGAGGCAGTGAGGCCTGAGTGCATGCGTGGGTGGTCCACGGAGAGTGGAGTGAAAGTGTGAAACGCAGACACGCAGTGGGAAAAAAAAGAAAAGAGTTAAACAGGGGAGAAGAGATGAACGGAAAAATAAGGGAGGGCTTTTAAGTGTATTTCAATTTTCAAAAGCCCCTCAATTTTTATTTCTTACAATTACATACTTTTAACTATAAATTTATGCATATAAGTCCCTATTTTTTTTATTTTTTTAAATTGCCGAAATCGTTGGGGATGCGCGCACCCCCTCGTCATACTGTAGTTATGCCCTTGATTGTTGTTGTATATATATCTCGATTAGAACCCTTAATCCTCATTAATTAATTGTATATTTAGGGGCGGCACACTTAATTATTATGTTTTGCATTTTTATGATATATTTTGGTGGTTACAGTAGTTGATGTCAATAGGATTCAATGTCATTTCAATTTTTGGTCATCGCTGTTTCCTTTGTTTTAGGTATGGTGAACTAATTTATTAGTTCATACAATAATTGTGTTAAAATAAATGAAACATAAACTACGGTCAGGGATGCAGTTATGAATTTTTGTGAGTGACGAGGGGTGGTAAAGTAATAGAGGGAAAAAAATAAACATAGCAAAAATATATTCTTAGATTTTCTATTCGAATTGCAGACGTATATGTCTTTCCTATGTGCATTAATTTAATTTTTTTTCATAATTGCTTAATCATTTTTACTCACAAAAATTCCTGACTACATCCCTAATCCATCTTAGAATATACTAAACGGACACTTTGATTTCCTAGGGTTGCAGTTTATGATGATATACTAGATTATAGAGAAATAAGTATTTGAATAGAGCACCAAAAGAAAAGGAAATGAGGTGCTAATGGCCTTGTAACCTAGTTGCATTCTCTCTGATATTGTATTAGAGAGGATACAGATTCGAAACCCATAGACCTCTTATGTGAGTGGTTGTTGATGATAATGTATATGATATAGTCATTAAGAAATCTCGATTTACATATGACTAAAAAATCACATATAATAAATTTGAGGGACCGCATTTTTAAAAAGTAGGGACCACAAGGTTGCTTTTTCTTTTTAAGAACCTCATCGAAAAAATGTTCAAAAACAAGGACCGGAGACTAATTTTCTCATTTGTTTGTATGGGAACTTTACTTTAGTAAAATTACAATCTTAAACCTTAGGCTTTAGCTACTTTACATTTTACCCCAAATATATATTTTAACACTATATATATATATATATATTTTAAAAAAATGAGTGGGGGCGTAAGGCCTATGCTCCATCCGTCTCTTACAATAGAAACTCGATAAAATAATAACTTCATTAAATTAATAAATTTTGCCGATCTCGACTCAGACCCGAGAGCTAAATTAATATTTTCGCTAAATTTATAAGATAATATTTTTTTTATAAGATCCCCCTTAGTTTCATCAGTTAGATAAATTAATATATAATGCATACTTTTAGACGTACTATCATATTTTACCAAAATATAATTGCTTAATTAAGTTTATAGGGTCTCCTTAAGGTCCATCGATATAATTGCTTAGTTAAGTTTTTAGGAAATAAAATTTCGGACAATTAAAAAAAAATGTCTTATTAGAGAAAGATTTTCACACTAAAACCAATGAATATTTTTTATAAATGAAGGGCCTATTTTTTATTTTATTGATAATATGACATGTGTTTTTTTTTTCATTGTAAAATGACATCCTAACCCTTAAAATAAACTAAAAAAATACTAATATGCATTAAAATATGGATTGCAATATGAATATTGCAGTCCATATTTCACTGCAATATGAACTTTGCAGTCCATATTTTACTTCAATATGAACTTTGCAGTCCATATTTTACTTCAATATGAACTTTGCAGTCCATATTTATAGTGCAAAGTTCATATTGCAATCTATATTTCTAGTGCAAAGTCCATATTGCAATTCATATTTCACTACAATATGAACTTTGCAATCCATATTTTTTGTGCAAATTTCATACGAAATGGGTAATTTAGGTAATATATAATATGTTTTTATTAATTAAATGATATTTAAATTTATTCAAATACCTTCATTTAAAATATAAAACAAAATAACCTCTTACACTAATCACCAATTAAAAATATGCCCTTCATTTAAAAAAATATTATTCATTGGATCTTTGGTAAAAAATCAATGTGTAATAAGACCTTCTACCTAATTTCTAGATAAAATTTTAGGAAATGACAATATTCGAAACATAAATATTTCAAATTATTTATCAAATGATAATATAATTTACTTAATTAATTAAGTTTATAGGAAATAAAATATAAGGAAGATCAAGCAAACAATATTGAAAATACAAATCTTTTGTTAAATTAATAAATTATTAATTTATAGATAAATTAAAATTTCATTTAATTAATGAAATTTGCCGGTCCCAACCTTATTAATCTATAAAAAAAATATTGTATCGGTACAACCAATCAAATAAATTAAAATTAAGTAATTGATGTATAAGTTCCAATATATATGAATATGATTAATCTTGGGTGTTCTTAAATGCACCCACATAATCAGTTTTCTCACCCCAGTGTGAGAATACTTTCTTCTCACCCCATCAAATCTTTAAAAAATCTTGCACTTCACCCCAGTGGTGGGGTGAGTTTACTAAAACAATGTAAAGACGATAAAGTTTTGTCGCTAAAAGTAAAAATATTAAATAATATTAATTTTTTCATTATTATAAGGCATATTAAACAAAAATTACATTGTTCTTCATAAATTTCATTAAAAATTTCGTCTAAATAGTACCTCTGAAAATAGAAAATATTAATTATGATAAATACAGTTTTAACAATTATATGATATTTCATATAATCTTTTATTATTCATTACTCTTAAATAGTTATTATTCATATTTAAAATTTGTCTACAAATTTTATTTTTATCAAATAAGTAAATATAAGTTTTAATTCACTACATCAAAAATATTAAAAGATCAGAAGTTGATCCATATATATAGTAGTATGTTTGATATACAAAAGAAATTTGAAATATTTACTGCGTTTCCAATTAAATTTAGATCATCCTGTATTTTTTAAGCATTTTGAAAAATTTATTAGTCATATTCAACACATTTATAAATAAAACAAAAATTAAATTAATTCTTTTATAATATATATGAAAATTTAAACATTAATTATACTCAAAGAAAAGCCCAGAAAAGCCCTTAAGCTATTTTTTCTTTATTAACTTTTTTTTATACATACTTACGTAAACTATCTATCTCTCTCTCTCTCTCTAAAACGTACATGTGAGCGAAAAATGTACATGTGAGCGATATAGAGTAATAAGTTAGGTTAGATTGCAAAGGCTCGGAGAAGCCATTGTAGTTAACTAATTAATTAACAAAAGTAATAATTGAGTCATATACCATATAAGTATGTCATAATTCACTGCATCAAAGATATTAGAAGATCAATTTTATTTTTATCAAAAATACTAGAAGAAAGATGACAGAGGAAAAAAAACTCACAGGAAAAAAGTGAATACCGATGAATTTTTCCAAGTGTTCTTAAATGCATCTACAAAATCCTTCTTTTCACCCCGAGTGTTCTTAAATGAATTAAAAACATTTTCTTCTTTCTTTTTAAAAAATGTTATCTTTCGTGAAAATGGAAAAAATGAATTGGAAAAATAAAATAATTTTTATAAAAATAAATCATTTATTAAAATATTTTGTTACTTTCAATTTCTAAGATATTTAATTTTTTGAGACTCAAGAAAATGATATCCTTGCAAAATATTAAAAGGATAGAGATTTTCTCACTAAACTATTTCATTTTTTAATATTTTTTTACGAGTAATTTTTAGAATTTAAATATTGAAACAATAAAAGCACAACATGCAATACATATATATATATATATATATATTGTTTATGACATATTAGGCACATGTTAAGACAAACATTTTTTAGCTTTGATATCGTATAACTTAATGCGAGTTTTATTGAGCTCTACATGCATGCACAAATAAAAAAATTTGAATAAATTAAGAAAAATATCATTGAAAACGTTATCGTGCGAGAGAAAATAAAAATAAAAATCTAGCACTTAATATAAAAATTAAAGAATATTTATTATAAACTTACATTTATGAGATATATGTAATTAAGTGAAAATAGTAGATGATTGTTTGTTGGAAAAAAAGAAGTTTTTTAATTAATTTTTAAAATTTTAAGTGGGTGAGAAGACAAATTAGTGGCATTTTTTTTCAAAGTATAGAAATTGGGGTGAGAAGAATGGGGTTTACGTTATTTTTTAGGTTAAGATTAACGTAACTTTGACTTTTGGTGGGGTGAGTTTACGGATTATGTGGGTGCATTTAAGAACACCCTTTTTTAATTATTAAAGAAACATGGAATTCTGTAAATAGATGGTTCCGATATGATATTATTTTCGGTTGCTTAGATGAATGGTATGTATTAGCAACAAGGATACAAGAAATGGTTTGTTTTTATTTAATATCCAACAATTCATTCTACTGGACAACACTACGTTAGCCATGGATCAAACTGGGTGAAAGATTAAGGGTGATTTTAAATATACCCACATAATCCGTCTTCCCATCCCACAAAAAGTCAATACTACATCAATCTTAATCTAAAAAATAGTGGAAGATTCTTTCTTCTCACCCCAATTTTTGTAACTTGAAAAAATTGCCACTAATTTATCTTCTCACTCATTTAAATTTTTTAAAATTAAAAAGGTCCATTCTTTCCAACAAATAAGTCATAAGTGTACAACTCTAGTTCCAAAATATTTTAATAAATGATTTATTTTTATAAAAACTATTTTATTTTTTTAATTCATTAGATACAACCGTATAGGAGACTGTAATATTACGAATATTGAAATTTTATTATTAGCTAGTGAAAATTGTCGGGGTAATTATCTTATGTTAACTAATTAATTTTTACTTTGATCAATTGTTTCATTTTAAACAGTTGGTTGCTTAAAAGTCTAAAATTATTGTTGTTGCTATTTTTATTTTTCAAATTTACACGTTCCTGTCTTTGAAATTGTCACTTATGGAGTTTGATCCTATTTCTAATTAGGAATTTTGTGATGTCAGTAATGAATTTTGTGGATGTGCAATAAAAAAATTAATTTATTATTTGACTTATAAAAAAGATGTGGTATGTCATTAGAGTGTATTAAAAAGATGGGGTAGATTGAATGTTTTCGATAAAAAAATATTTTTTTGAATTTATATAAGATTTTCATGTTTTAAAAATATTTTAAAAATAAAGATGTGTGACTTAGACGTTAGCTAAGAGACCTTTGAGATGTAGATGGTCAATCTAACATTGTCTTTCCCAATTTTTGCTACATTATCTTCATGTCCTTCATTCATAGTTGCATTGAAGATACTCTAAGAAACAACACGTAGATCAAGATTCAGTTAGCACAAGAAACTCAATAGATAATTATATAATCGTATTCTATATAGACATGTTGTTAATCAACTGCGTTTTAATTTTCTCTAGGATCATATATTCTCCTGCCTTTTATTCGACAACTCTCTTAGATTTAAAGATAATCCATTCCGGTTAACTCTCCAAGGTTCCTTTTTTAACGATTGCATGAGTTCCATCTTCAATGACTTGTTTTTGCAATTAAAGCGACTATTTTATTTATTAAATTGGCAAAGGAGAGAATATGAATTTAAAGGAGAGAGAAAGGCTTTACGTCGTTACAAATTATCGACAGGCATATTTATTAATTTAAATAACTTGGATCCAGGTTGGCAGATTATAGAATTCTGATTGGATGGTAATACCATATCATCCACGCACGTGACATGGTATACCAAACCGGCCTCCTCGTTTGGTTATACTTTTCTTTCTCTGCAAATTGGAGTATGGTGCTCGTAATCGAGGCCGCCATAGGAGGAGATTTCAATAATAAGCCAATCAAATATTTCAAAAAAATATTATTAATTTAATTTTATAAATATTATTTTGAATAATAATTTAATAATTAAATTTTTAGTAAATTATTAAAAATAAATCTCTTATGGTGCTACCGTAACGTGGATAGACGATTTTGGTTTAGCTTCCTTGTGTTGTTAATGATCCCTACGTAGATTCTAATCATGAGCAAATATGAGGAGTTGGTTCTAAACAAACAGATTGAATATATAATCTTCTTCGTCGCCGTCATGAAGGTTTTTGATTTCTGAAAAAAGTAAGTTCCGAAATAGAAACAAACTCTAATACAGTGGTGACGAGGATTTTTATGAATATTTGGTGGTTTATGAGGACAAAAAATTCATAAGTTGAAATATTTCCAGAGAGGAAAGTCGGAGAACAATAATGCGTCAGTAAAAATTCTAGGAACCCGTATTTCTCAAATCCCTCTATTTCTACATTTCTTAGTATTAAACCCCTTTCGTTTCTTCTTTTTTTTTTTAATAAATGAACCCATTGATTTATTTAATTTTTCGTAAAGCCCTAAACTAAATCTTGTGTGAGGTGATTTGCATATTGAATCGCGTACATGTAGTGTGAAAAAGTGATAAATAGTGATTATAGTACCAAAAGTATGGATTTATTTTTGCATTGGAGATTGAATGGAGTTTCTATTAAGTTTTGCAACTGATTAGGAAGGAGTGAAAAACAGAATAGGCAAAGCGTTTGAAGAGAGGGTAATGGCCGGAGAAAATTTGTGCGGTAGTGGAATGAACATGTACTGGCCTGGAGAGAGAGTTTGCCTGGTATTAATGCACCCCGGTGTTTATGTTTACGCAGTATAACATTGCTTCCTAAATAAATTGAGCATTAAGTTTTTTATTATATATTGTGAACCATTAACTACGTAGAATCTAACACCCAATCCGTGGTTTTAGTCTATTCACTACCAAGGAGACTTTGTTTGGTAGTGGCACAATGGCTTTACGAAATAAATATTGGATCTTCAAATTTTTTCAGTAGTGGGCCCAATTGTACAAGATTTGGAACACCCCATTTTAGTACCATATATTATAAAACTGTCAACTAAGTGGACCCCTGCCGACAGATTGAGCTAAGAATTTAGGTATGTATTAAGGCGGCTAATACATATGCTTCGGCCGATTAAATACAAGATTTGTGAATATTATTTCATCTAAGCTTTCCACTACAAATTAGTTATTTTTCTTAGAGCATCTCTAACAGTAATATATATTTAGGTTTTGTCTAAAATATACAAAACTTGTAAAACTTTTGAGCTCCAACAGTCTTTTAAATTTAGCTTTTGTGTAAAATGAATGTGTAAAATACATCACAAGTTTACACTGCCACATCAGCTTTTCTTTTTTCAATTATTTTACAATACTTTAAAATGTAATAACTTTTAATAGAAATTATATAATTTAATAAAAAATATATATCTAAAATCTACTTATTAAGACCAACAAATCAAGATCCATTGTTATTATAATATTATGTATACCAAAATTCAAGAAAAAATAATAAAAAATTGCATAAAATAATATCTAATATGCATAATTATCTTATTGGTTCATTCAAAATTTACACAAAAGTTTAAAAATGTACCATTGGAGGATATTTTTTTTACACTTCAAGTTTTGTGTAAAAGTGTCTTGACACATAGGATTTACACAAAAATATTTACACAACGGTTGGAGATGCTCTTATAATCTTCATATAATATTTAAATGTACTTTTTCTTTTCTTTTTTTCCAGATTACAACCCTGTAAATTTTAATATATATATATTTTTCATTTTGTAGGAAAAAATAACTTTCGAATGAGAGAGTCTTGTATAAAGATCTACATAAATATTAAGGGTCAATCTCATAAGAATTAAGATCCCTAAATTGTAATTTTTATCTCCATAGTAACTTTAGAGTCGTTCAAGATTCTCCATTATTTTTTTTATCCAATTTTAGTTCAATGCCTAAATGAAATGATCATTTAAAATTTCACAAAATTTCATTAAAAAATTCAAACCAGAAGTGGATGAAATGATCATTTAAAATTTTTATGGTCGAAAATGAACACATATATCAATTTTTTACTACAACTTCTTCTAGTTTGAATTTTTTTAATGAAATTTTGTGAAACAATTCATCTGTTCACACCTCAAATTGAACCCCGTTAAACAAAATTGAATGAAATGAGTAATAGATAGGAGCGAAGTCCATTCAAGATGAAAGATATTTACAAAGATCCAATTGTCGTTCGTCTTTCTTTCTTTCTTTCTTGTTTGTCTTTTTAATAGATATGATATATATATATACAGTCCCCTTCTGGTGCGCATTACTGTTGCGCACCAGTCCGTACGCATTGGGCCATTTGGCCCGCTTCCTGATGGAATTTTTTGATGAAATTTTGTGGGGATGTTTTTCATCGTGTGTAGAACATCTCCACCAAATTTCGTCAAAAAATTCAACCGGGAAGTAGGTTAACTACGTGATTGAAAAAAACTGGATTTTATATATCTATTTCTGGACCAGTTTTTTTCAATCATGTAGTTAACCTACTTCCCGGTTGAATTTTTTGATAAAATTTGGTGGAGATGTTCTACACACGATGAAAAACATCCCCACAAAATTTCATCAAAAAATTCCATCGGGAAGCGGGCCAAATGGTCCCAATGCGTACGGACTGGTGCGCAACAGTAATGCGCACCAGAAAATTACCCTATATATATATATATATATATATTTAAAATCAACCCATTCTCATTCATTGATAAAAAAGAAGTCAAAATTTACATTATAATTTTAAAAATATGGGCACTCTTCTAACCACACTGATAATTTATCAATATATATAGC
Source organism: Lonicera japonica (assembly GCA_021464415.1). Classification (NCBI taxonomy): domain Eukaryota; kingdom Viridiplantae; phylum Streptophyta; class Magnoliopsida; order Dipsacales; family Caprifoliaceae; genus Lonicera; species Lonicera japonica. The sequence continues at coordinate 12,319,019 of CM038467.1, read as the reverse complement.
ATGTCTAGCCAAGGAGTGTGCAACAGTATTAGCGGCGCAGTTACACTAAGAAATATGAGTGTTAAAGCATTGATGCAACCACTTCTGAGCGTCTGCGATAAAACTGTAAAGTCTAAAATGTGTGTTAGTTTTATTCCTTCAACAAAAATACGTTTGTTTATAAGTTGTTTAAGTCATTTGAGATTACATTTGAATAACTACAAACAAGTCAAGCTACCAAAGCATGCATTGAAGATTACATCGAGATAAATGCGGTGAGCATTAACATTTGAATTTGATTCTTCCTAAGGTGATTGTTTTCAAAAAAGCTAAATTCAAAGTGTTTTTCAATTAATTCCATAAGTTTTTGAAGTTTTCATAGAGCTTTGGAAAAATTCATATTTGGACATGTACATGATCCATTTGTGGGCCGGTCTGGCATGAAATTACTCAAGGAAACTGAATTCTAAAAACTGGGCTTATGTTGCATCGGTTCAGCTATTCTTTGTTCCACCAGATTTCCAAAAGGGTGGACCGATCTAGCTTTTGCTAACTTGGACTAGTCCGGCAATAAACCTAAGTTAAGAAGGTTTTTATCGCAAAAATTCCTTTTTAAAGATTGTTTCCTATTTCGAAAAAGTTTTTGACTCAAGTCGTTTCCTATAAGTAAAACTCATTGCCTTGTGTAAAAAAAACACCATTTTTACATGTTTTAAGAGAGTTTTTTTTTAAGCATTAAAGAAAGATTAAAACCACAAAACATAAAATTCACCTTAAGGTTTTTATTCATGTCAAAGCAAGCGTTATTTATTTAAAAGAATAAATCAAATCTTAAAGTGCGTGTGAATCGCAAAAGGTGTTAAAGAATTGTACGATACTGTGGCGAGCGATTCATTGTGAACCTACTCGTACGATTAAAATAGGAAGATTATACGCGCATAAGGTAGAGACTTTTACAGGTGACTTGTGCGATTCAATTTTTTTATGTCTGTACGATTTATGATTAATCGAGTCTGTAAACTTTTGTGCATATAGTGAATTTTTTATGATTAGTCATGCACTACAGGGATACTTTGTTAATTAAAGTGTTTGCTTATCTGTTTAATTAATTTATTGATTATTGCATGTTAAAAAATATTAAACAGGTTTTCCATAATTGAAATCAATAAACTTTTATGATTTACATTTTAATACGATTAAAATTGATTTTTGATAATCCAATTTTCCAAATAACGAACTAAGGGTTAATTATTTAATTTGTTTCTGCACACGCATGCTCTAATTTTTTCAAAAACCACCAATTTTGGACAGATTTTCACCATAACTTAATAGGGCCTTGATAACATACCAAGCATCTCTTTCAATCTTTAAAGAATAAAAACTCATCTAGCATTTGCCTCCACTACTTCTGCATCTAAAGGTCCTTTAAACTTATGAGATAAAGCCGCTAAAACGTTGCATTTATAATCTCTAACTATAGCCCCAACACCAATACACATACAATCTAAAAAAGCAGTTGCATTAAAATTAACCTTATAGATACCTTGATTTAAAGGCTTCCAACGAGGGACACGCGTGATCAAATTGTGGGGTAGCAAGATTGTTGTTTGCATCTCAAAATTGCTCCATAAAATCCTTTGCTTGATACGATAGATTTGAATATTTCTAAATCGTATTCTTTCTTCTCATCATGAGATTTAATATATATTTGCATAGTAACTTATATCCAGCATATAGTGTTTTATTGGTGAAGTATATTTATGAATGTTACTTAAAACTTATAATATGCATCTTTGTAATGGGGGAGCCAATAGCTGCATTCAATAGTCAATATCAAAACTTATTATTTGTGTCCCATCTGATTTGCTACAAACCAAAATGTATACTGTTAATTTTGAAATGAAAAAAAAATTGTAAACAATATTACACTTAAATTTAAGAGTAAACAACCCATTTGGTCACTAAACTTTCGTCTCAGTACCATTTTAGCCACTAAACTTTAAAACGAACCATTTTACCCATCCAACTTTTGACTAAGTTGCAAAATGGCCACTCCGTCCAATTTGACTATTAAGTTGGACAGGACGAAGCCATCTGCAAGGCACATGACTTCATTTAAGGCTATTTTTGTCATTTTGAATCAATGCTATCATTTGCTTACAACAATACTCTTCCATCCAATAATTCTCACCAAAATGACAAGAAAAAAAGTGTATAAAACATAGAGTACGCCCACCAAACAAAGCCACAAATTTGAACTATAGAGAAAAGGAAAAAGGAGAAAGAAAGAAAGAAAAAAAAAGCAAAATAGCATGGTGGATTGTTGTACAAAAAAAATCCCCTAAAATAATGAAGATGAAACTAGTGTCAAAAGATATGCAAATGTGGAGGAGCAAAATGAGAAGTGAAATGCCCTGTTTTTGTATACTTGAGCTGGCTCTATTTTTTTCATTTGTAACTTTAATGTAGTGTTTTTTTTTTTGAAAATCAAGTGTTGTTTAATGTTTTTAATGAAATGAAATTTTGTGTATACGAACTTAAATGTTTCTCTATTTTGACCAATAATTACACCCTCAAAACTAAAAGAAATGTAAAAGAAAGATTGGTTAAATCATAGCAAAGCAAAGTTTATTGAAAGTAGTATAGAACACATAAGTGGCTTTATTTTTACCGCTAATTACTTCTCTAAAATATACCCCCTAGCTAACTACAAACCATAGTTATATTAGATACCCATTTTCAATACCGTAGTAGTTTTCCCAAAAATTATACCTTTATACAACATTATTTCCCCCAAAATATATAGCCTCTAACTACATGCATGAATAGCATACCATCTTATTAATATGTTTGCGATGAATTTGTCAAGCACAAAACCTCAAAACGGAGCATACATGATATAATCCTAACGCATGGATCAAAAAAACCCAAAATTCTAAAAAACTAAGCATAGTTAGTTTAATCAAAACGAGAATCGATTAAAAACCCCCAAAATGACAAAAATTATTTATTAAATAAACCTTAACCACTCTTGAATGAATAATTAAAACTTAAGCTTAAACATCATAGACCATTCACTTCAAACTAAAGCTAACTTACAATATAAATCTTCATAGGGGTCAATCGAAAGATCGCAGAGCCGCAATGTCCAATCCATGCCCTAATTTTTGTTGTACGCCACTCTATCGCTCTCTCTCTAATTATATGTTACTTGTTTTTCTAATGATTCGAGTGGAACTGTAATGCTATCTTTCAAGGTTGGTATTGTTTTAAAATGACAAAAATAGCCTTAAATGAAGTCATGTGCCTCGCACATGGCTTTATTCTATCCAACTTAATAGTCAAATTTGATGGAGTGGCCATTTTGCGACTCACTTAAAAGTTGGATGGGTAAAATATTTTGTTTTAAAGTTTGTGGCCAAAATGGTACTGAAATAAAAATTTAGTGATCAAATGGGATGTTTACTCTAAATTTAAAATTGGGAATGAGGTAAAAGGTCTTACATGACAATATTTTTTGTAAAAAACCAACGAATAATATTAGTTAGAAATAAGGGCCTAGATATTATTATCATTTTAAAATAAGGATTTGTTTATCAATTGTGTTTTAAAATAAGGGTTTTGACCGAGTATAAACTTAACTTTCCACAAAATTGCGGTTTATGCAAACTGAACTTTACAATAAAAAAAAATTAATGCAAATTTGTTTTGCATGATATGTTTGTATTTTTTAACAAGTATATTCTTATATTTCATTCATTCATAAAACTTTAAACAACGTCAAATAAACACACATACATAATAATGTTTTAAAAAATAAGGAGTGAAAACTTAACTTTGCATAATTCAGAAAAAAAAAATATGTGCATTTTATTAATAAATAGGTTTTGAATATATAATTTGTTAAAATTATTATAAAGCACTGTTAATTAAACACTTATTTATAATAATATGCTAAAAATACATGTAGTGCAAACTTAACTTTGCATGATTCCATAAAAAAATACAATTAAAATATACCGCAAAGTTAATTTTGCACTATTTTTAGAGTTCGGTCAAATACAGGCTCTTAATTTACAAAAATATTATTCATTGGTTTGTTTGTTTTTTTGCATAAAACTTTTTTAAACAAGCCCTACTTTTCAATAGCCTAAATTTAAAACATTTCTTAGCAAGAAGTGAGTTAAAACATAGCAATTGTTGTCTTAAGATACTGCTATAATAAGCCTTAACACAAGCGTTAGACCGACTGGATAATTATGCGTACAATAATTAAATAAACAAATACCACTAATATTCAAGTAATACGAAAAACAAGAGATGATGAATTAGGAAACAACCAACCAAGCACGCAAACAATTATGTGCTATCGGCAAAACCACTACTAATCCACTTACAACCGCAAAGCAAACCTAGCTGCCGATTAAAGCTCACAATATTATTTCTCAAATATATACTCTTAAATCTAGTTAGAAAACAATACAATATAATGTTAAAAAACCTATGACAATAGTTTTATAAAGTATAAATCCAATGGGTTTAGAATTGCACAAAACTAAAACCAACTAAAAGTACGATGTCTATATAGAACCAAATATTCAGCAATAGCCCATTGTTGTGAAAATTCTAGGTTCTTATGTTGTCTAATCTAAATTTAAAGAAAAATATGCTTGGATTTTGAAATTTATGTGGATATTCTTGCCCAATCCATTTGTTATTAGTATTTTCTGCACTCTAGCCAACCACCAAATAAAATTCAGTAGTAAAACATTGTTGCCCTTTTCATTTTATTTCCACAATTGGTTGTTGGATTTTGTTAACACACGGGCTGGGCCAGGCTTTGGTTTACTACAAATAGTGAAATTGGGTCCAAGCCATAGCCAGGTTGAACCCTCTGATTGGCCCAGGCTATAGCAATACCACAACAACTTTTTTTCGTTTGGATAACTGTACTTTATGCTTGACAAAGAATAAATTTATTTTGGTGGAAGAAATACCTATTAAACTTTGTATCGACAAACAAAAATCAAAATGCATTAAAGTGTGTAATTTTAAACCATCTTAAATTTAGGGAGAAATTTTATAAATACTCACTGGAAATTTCCCTATATATATATATTTATATATTTGACGAGTTCTCATAAATCCCTTAAATTTGAGAGAATGAATAGGGTCCTCAAATATTTTTCCAAAACAAATTAATTTTGATGATTTTATTTTGAAATGACTTTATTTTATCCTTATAATTGAAGAAAAAATATGATTTGAAAATATTTTTTCCTAAGGTTTTCCCCCAAACATAGTAAAAGTGAAGTTAACCATTTGAGTGCTTCTCTCAAAATTGAATTTTTTTTCTTCTCAATTTCTCAATTTTTCCCTTAAATATTAAAAAATTATAAGAAAAGATTTGGATCGAGATGCCCTAAATGCACAACACTTTATTTGCTTGGGGTCATGGCATGCCATTTGGGAAGCATATATATATATATATATATAGAGAGAGAGAGAGAGAGAGCAATTTCCATGAATATATATCATATATGGGTGCAATGTCAACTTTACTTGTGTACAAGAGAATGACCACTTAGCTTTTCTGTTCAAATGTCTCAAATCTGCCCCCTGCATAACTATCTTCTCTGCCCAAATTCTTGCTTCATTAACCAGGAACCCAAAAAAATCAAAATTGAAAATTAAAGGGGCAATGGGAGATAGATCAAAAAATATCATGAAAACAAGCAACAACCATTAGGTGTGCCATCCATCCGATGCACATTCATTTTACCTTTTTAATGCAACTGCTTATTCGCTTATTAATTGCTCTTTCATTTTAGTCCCTCCCCCCCTCTCGCTCTTTCGATTCCAATCCCAGTAAATTAATTAAAGTTCTGGGTAATGGGATTGATCAATACACCTGCTAACCCAATTGGGGAAACGTCTCATAAGCTCAACTTTTTTTCTATTCTCCTATTCTTGTTCTTTTCTCATACAGGTAATTACTTTATGCTTACAAATTTCACATATAATAATGATTTGTCAATGAACCTAGCTACTATTTATTTTATTTTAATTTGTTTTTGAACTTTTAGCTGCATTCGATCCGCTTGATCCATTTGGAAACATTACAATTAAATGGGATGTAATGTCTTGGACTCCAGACGGTTACGTGGTGAGTGTCTATATACAATGATTTGAAGCAACGAATATTTTGACATCGTATTAATTTTTCTATAAAATTTAACACAGGCGTCAGTGACGATGAACAACTTTCAAATGTACCGGCACATCATGAGCCCCGGCTGGACCCTGGGCTGGGGTTGGGCTAAAAAAGAAGTGATTTGGTCCATGGTTGGAGCACAAACGACAGAACAAGGTGACTGTTCCAAGTTCAAAGGAAATGTACCACATTGTTGTAAGAAAGTCCCCACAGTTGTAGACTTGCTTCCTGGAGTTCCTTACAACCAACAATTCTCCAATTGCTGCAAAGGCGGGGTCGTGGCTTCGTGGGGCCAGGACCCTTCTGCTGCCGTTTCTGCCTTTCAGGTCTTGATAAAATATTCAACACAACATGCTTCATAAAACTAATAACACATATATATTCGTGAGGTTTTTTTAGATCAGGTGTTCATAGCCATAATTTTCTTTTTGCAGGTGAGTGTTGGACAAGCTGGTACTTCGAATAAAACAGTAAAACTGCCCAAGAATTTCACTTTGCTAGGTCCAGGACCAGGATACACCTGTGGACCTGCGAAGATCGTGCCATCTACCGTCTTTCTCACTGCCGATCGTAGGCGAAAGACTCAAGCATTGAGTAAGTTTCTCACAGTAATGTTACTTGTACATGGACCAACTTAACTGACCAAATAATTAATGTATCGGTAAGTGCATTTGACAATGTGTGGTCTACTTTAAGCATTGGTATGTAATGTTTAACACATCATTTGTTCTATTAAATAATCATTTGTCTGTTTTTGCTGAATTATATAGATTGTTGATTTGAATTAAAGTTCAAAATTTTGGATAATTTGAATGCAGTGACATGGAATGTGACCTGCACTTATTCACAGTTTCTAGCTTCCAAGAACCCAAGCTGTTGTGTTTCCTTCTCATCTTTCTACAATAAAACTATCACTCCTTGCCCTTCATGTTCTTGTGGTTGCCATAACAAAAAAGACTGTATTATGTAAGCATTACATTAAGGCTTAAACATAACTGTAAATCTCAACTAATGCGTATTACATTTTTTTTTTTAACTAAATACTTTTTTTTATCACGCCGAATTTATGCCTTTTGATTTGGTTTCGGAAAATTGCTCAATCAAATGCAGGAGCAACTCAAAGCGGCTGAACTCAGTGGGAATAAACACTCCGAGAAAGGACAATGCGCCACTATTGCAATGCACGCACCATATGTGCCCAATACGCGTGCACTGGCACGTTAAGATCAACTACAAGGATTACTGGCGCGTCAAAATTGCCGTTACTAATTTCAATTATAGAATGAACTATACACAGTGGACCCTTGTGGCTCAGCATCCCAATCTCAACAATGTCACCCAAGTTTTCAGCTTTGATTACAAGCCTCTTGTCCCCTACCAATCCATAAGTGAGCAAAATTAATTCAAAATTCACAAATACAATTTCAATAATTCTTAGAGGCCCGGACACAAATATTTATGATGTTCAATGCACATGCATCAAACCACTGTGTCCTCTGAGCATGTCCCAACGTGTATATATATATATATATATCCTTGTAGGATACTCGTACATTTTTACTAAGTTGATGGAATTTTTGTTTACATGAATATTTGCAGATGACACTGGTATGTTTTATGGGATGAAATTTTATAATGATTTGTTAATGGAAGCTGGACCTACTGGAAATGTGCAATCTGAGGTGTTACTACAGAAGGACAAGAACACATTTACATTGAAGCAGGGATGGGCTTTTCCGCGAAGAGTTTACTTCAATGGTCAAGAATGCAAGCTTCCTCCACCTGATGCCTACCCGATTTTACCCAACTCAAGTAATCATGTATATGCGATAATATTTACTACATTTTTAGCTAATGTTATTCTGATGATTATATTGTTTGTCCTTTGATGTCGTCTATTAGAAATGTGCGTCGTTTTTTGTGATGAAATGTTAGAGATGATTGGGTGTAACCAATGTTTGACATTTTAATTAATATGAGTTTGTGAATAAATAATAATTTGCATTCAGGGTTGATACTTAAGAGTTAAGTCCCTCCCATCATCATCACTATTATTATTATTATTATTATTATTGAAAAGTCCCATTACTATTTAGGTAAGTTCTACAGCTTACGTAATCGGTCAGATTAATGATTATGACATTTACAAATGCAACTCTCTCTTCAATTCAATATTGATTCCTATGTAGCCAAGTCGTTTACAACTAACATACCGCTTCCACTCACTGAAGTACAAAATAATATAGATTGTTACTTTAATGCATGTAAGTCATGTTGATAATGTCATTTTTTCCTTTTTTTTTTGGACTCAAAGATTTCATTGTTTAAATTTATTTAGTTGAAATATTGACACAAGATTTTTATACTTTTATCATTATTACTAAGATATACATCAAGCATGGATTTTTCTCTCAAGAATTAAGAGATAAAAATAAAAATTACTATAATTTTTTAAAAAAGTTAAAATGTTATTGTAGAAGACATGTTAAAATATTCACAATTTTTTTTGGACCAAAATAAAATGTTGTTGTAGAGATGAAAATTTCGCTTTATTTTGTGGGAAGACATAATTTATTCTTTCCAAACAAAATTTTTAGAAAGTCAGTTTTTTTCTTTTTTTTTATACATATCATTTTTTTATTCAATTTATTTGTATCACGGTAAATAATCCAATAAGTTGGATTATGATTTTTCCTTTTAAAAATCCGACCTAACCCGCGTACATATTTACATAAATATATTAATATAAAAATTATATATATAATGTTTATAAAAATACCCTAGACCATTTCTCTCTAAAAAAAAAATACCTAGACCAAACCTCTCAATTGTTTGACTGCTGTTTCATTTCTCACATTCTCAATCTCTCAGTCTCTCACCTCTCGTCCTCTCCCACACCTCCCACCGTCCGACGCCTCCTTCTCCTCCACCTCCTGCGGTGCCACGCCACTACTTCTCCTCCACCATTGCGTTAGAAGATTTGAAAAGTATAAGAGTTTGTGTTATTTCAATTTGGGGTTTTTGATGTGTGAATAATTGAATTTGGTATTAATTTACTATTTGAAATGTAGAATTGTTGTTTAATATTTGTATTGTGGAGTCTGAGACTTGTTGTTTTTACTTTCTTTAACTTGAATTTCGAGTTTAATTATTGAGTTTGGGACACAAATGGACTATTAGCTTACTAATTTGGCGCGGGACAGTTTCAGGCTTTCTCACATTCTTGCGAGGCGGGTTTGAAATTCAAAAAAAATATCCCGTGTTCAAGGCGAACTAATTGTTAGAAGAATGATCAAACATGGTGGGCTACTTAGTGGTCAAAAATGACAATTTTTGACCTTTTAACCTCCAAGCAATCTTTTTGAATTGAGATGGTGACTTTAGTTTGTTGGTTTTTATAAATAGAGCATTGTGCAAGACTAAAAGAGAAGCCAAAGGAAATAATAGATAAGGAGAGAAATTAAATTCTAGGGAGAGAAAGTGAGTTTCTCTTGGTGAGAATTTATTTGGTGAGAGAGTTTATTTTATAAACTTTGATTTCTTAGAGTGAGATTGGGTGTACTTGGGTTAAGGGTAAAAGAGTGTATATCTTGTATTCTTTATATTGTACAATTATTATCTCAATAGTGAAATCAGGCTCTCCGTGGATTAGTGGCAATTTGCCGATACCACGTAACTTTTGTGTCTCTTTCATAATTATTATACTTGTTCCATCATATATACGTATTGTTTATGGTGAGCATCGCTTAGTAGCGGTAATATTCTGATTAGTAAAAGGGTGGTGTCGAAATTATATTGGCATAGATCACAACAACTGGTATCAGAGCGGGTTTCGAGGTTTGCACAAGGTGTTTGATTAAAAAAAAAAAAAAGATTCGTGCATAGATTTTTTTTTTTTATTCATATCACAGGTGCTGTTCAATTTCGCAAAGTTTCTTCTTTTAATGGCGAGGAATATTGCAGTTCAGTACGTGACAGACAGATATGATGGAAAGGGAGTTTCACTCTTTGCAGACGAGAGTGAAAGACCTCCTTGTTCAACAAGGTTTGCAAGGGCGTTAAAAGGGTTAAGTGGCAAGCCGAGAAGATGAGTGATGATGATGGGAGGATATAGAGTCAAAGTGCTTGAGCACGATTCGACAAAATATCGGTGATAATATCATCAACAACTTCATCGATGAGGATACGGTGCCGAAGCTGTGGGATAAACTAAGAAGATGTATTTAGGCAAGAATCTCACAACAAAGCTCAATCTCAAACTGTGGGATCTTTATCGCTTGAAGATGGGGGAAGGCGGCAACCTCATGGACCACATGAATAAATTTCATGGGCTTGTTGATCAACTTAAGAAAGTTGATGTTAAAATTGAGGAAGAAGATGAGGCCTTATTGCTTCTTACCTCACTTCCGGATTCTTATGAAAACATAGTCACTACCGTCTTGTATGGAAAGGATACGTTGAAGATGGTAGATGTGGAGTCGACTCTGTTGTCTAACGACAAAAGGAAGTCCTCATGTGAGGAGATTTCGGACTCGGCTATGATTGTTCATGATCAGAATAGGGGAAGGAATGCCAGCCGGGGATCTGGTGGAAACAGTAGGTCTAGATCAAGGGCGGTGGAAAAGGCAAGCAATGCTATAAGTGCAAGCAGTGGGGTCACATAAAATGGTATTGTCCTTTGAATAAGGAAGGTGACACCAGTAATGCAACAATGCATGTGCAGATGAAGGAAACTTTGGAGATGCTCTCACAGTCTCCAAATTTAATTCTCTTTCTCAAAGTGATTGGATATTGGATTCAGGATCTCAAATCATATTTGTTTCAAGAAGGAATATTTTGATTCATTCAAAGAACGTGCTAATAGTTCTTTGAATTGCCAAACGGTAATAAATGTACTGTTGTGGGTGTCGGAACGGTGAGAATCAAAATGTTTGACGGGTGTGAGCATACTTTGGTGGTGTTATGTCCCAAAGTTATAATTCCATTAGCCATTGGATTCCAAAGGCTGCCATGTATCGGTAGAAGGTGGAGCCATGCAAATCACACGTGGAGGTAAGGTCCTAGCAAAGGAGAAGAGAAAAACGGTTTATATCGCCTTATTCAGATTCAAGGAAACGGGGACACAAGATATCAAGCGCTTGAAACGTGTTTCGTTTGATCGTCGAACAAAAACGAAAACACATGTGTCGTGTTTCCAGGCAGAAGGCGAAGGTGAGATAAAAATTCCTACTAGGGAAGGGGTAATTATGAAGTCCCCCTTCGGAGTCGGCAAGTAAGGTTGACTGGCAAAGCTACGCACTGATTGGCCGACATGAATCAAGGTGGAGATAGGACCAAATATTTCCTTGATTGAGGAATGCGTAGCGGGTACGAGGAACAGGCCAAAAGACGTTTGCGTGTATAGCAAACGGAGTCTTATTATTTAAGACTAGGAAAATCCACGTCAGGTGGAGCGCTATTTGAACTTGGCGAAAAGAGAGTCACATGAGCTGTGTTTTGGTGTGGCAGAAAATTGCCAAAAGTTAATTGGCAATTATTTGCCAAGGTGAGATTGTTAGAAGAATGATCAAACATGGTGGGCTACTTAGTGGTCAAAAATGACAATTTTTGACCTTTTAACCTCCAAGCAATCTTTGACCATTGAATTGAGATGGTGGACTTAGTTTGTTGGTTTATAAATAGAGCATTGTGCAAGACTAAAAGAGAAGCCAAAGGAAATAATAGATAAGGAGAGAAATTAAATTCTAGGGAGAGAAAGTGAGTTTCTCTTGGTGAGAATTTATTTGGTGAGAGAGTTTATTTTATAAACTTTGATTTCTTAGAGTGAGATTGGGTGTACTTGGGTTAAGGTAAAAGAGTGTATATCTTGTATTCTTTATATTGTACAATTATTATCTCAATAATGAAATCAGGCTCTCCGTGGATTAGTGGCAATTTGCCGATACCACGTAACTTTTGTGTCTCTTTCATAATTATTATACTTGTTCCATCATATATACGTATTGTTTATGGTGAGCATCGCTTAGTAGCGGTAATATTCTGATTAGTAAAAGGGTGGTGTCGAAATTATATTGGCATAGATCACAACACTAATAGTCCTAGTTGAATTTGTTATCGGCCAAATCTACACCATATCTAATTGGGAGCAAAAGTAAAAAAAAATTAATAAACTATTTACCATTTCTAACTTTATTTATAATTTAGTAATAATATACTGAACTATATTACTCTATTTTTTTTTCTTCTCTCTATCTTTTTCATCTTTTAACTATCAAAATAATAAATATCAATCTTTAATTAACGGAAGATTTCATGTTTGAATCTCTCTTAATTGTTCAAAGAAAAAAAAATTATCAATATAATAATAAAATTAAAATAATTTAATTTCTTTCCCATCCTTCCTAAGAGTATGTACACAGGGTAGGGTAAATGGCTAAATTTACCTTACCTCATGCCACAGTAAATAATTTAAGTGACTAAATTTTACCATATAAGATAGAGAACGATGAAATTTATCCTTCCTTTAAATTTTACACCATACAAGTGAAGGTCACTCGTATAAGCATCTTCCTCTATTTTTTATTTTTTTTTAAAAAAAGAACCTCATACAAGTGAGCCATACTCGTATGGGCATTTTCTCCCCTTTTTTTTATTTTTGTTTTGCACTCATTTGAGAGATAGACAAAGCTTACAAAAATTGAGAGACAAAACTTAAAAAAAAGTTTGCTGAAAGAAGCCACACGAGGGAGGCAACTTCGTATGCTTGAAAATTTTGCCTTTTTTTTAAGCTCATAAAGGTGAGAGCTCTTCGTATAATTTTTTTTTTAAATAAAAGAAAAATTATATGAGTATGAAACACTTGTATGAATAAATTGACGAGAATGAATGGAATAGAATGAAAATGAATGAGTTTAATTTTATTATTTTTTGAATAGTTAAAAATAAAAAAGAATAGAATGAAATAAATCTTGTTTGAATATATATATATATATATAATTTAATATATTATTAATAAATTAAATTTTAAAAAATATAAAAAAAATTTCTTTTCCTCTTACTCCTTCCAATATTTAAAAAAGAAACAAAATAAAAAATTAACAATTCCTCTCGATCCCTCTGTTTCCTTCTCACTCTCTCTTTAATAAATCTAATCCAAACAAATCTATATTATAATTTATAAGGGAAAAAACCATCACATCACCAAATTATCTAATTAATGGTCCACATTAATTTATAAAAAAGAAGAAAAAATTTGGACCATTAGATGTATTTTCAACCCATCAAATCAAGAAAGTCAACAACTTTTTATCTCTCTTATCCCACCAATTTTAATCTCTTATCTTTTTTCTTTATCTATTTTTATAAATTCAAAATACATTAAATTTAAAACAAAATACCATGTAAGAGTTTGTCTATTTAAAATTTACCAATAAAAGTTTGTATATTTAAAATTGTAGATATAAAATTACGTGTAAGACAAAAATTATAGAAAACTATTATAATCCACTTTTCTTACTCTTATTATAAATTTTTCACATTACTCTTAAAATTATTTCATTTTTTCTAGCGCAATTTTCTATCTATATTATAAGATGTAATTTTTTTTCTTTATTTTGTTATTATTAACTAATGGTCAAAATTTGTTTGCAAACCAAAAAGAAATGTAAACCCTTTAGATGTGTTTTTAAGAAATCAAATTACCCAATTACATAGTACTTTTTTATTGTCTTTTTTTACCTTAATATAATAATAAAAATATACAATTTGAAATTTTAGACTCAAATTTCAAAATTTTCTCACTTTTTCCCCTCACAATTTTTTTATAAATAAAAGAACACCCTTTCTCTCTTTTTTTATATTTATATTTTCTCTTTCTTAAGATTTTTATGGCTAAACACCTATCAAAATATTTGAGATTTTATGCTCTTTTTATTGTTTACTCTTTTGAAGAATGTAATATTTTGTGTTTTTTTTTTTAAGAAGGTATATGTATGGGTTTATGTAACTCATTTGAATAATGTATATATGGGTGCTCATTTTTTATTAGCAATTATTAACTCATTTAGTTGGACATCACAGTTTTATTTTATGATATGTATATTTAGTTGAGGATTCGATAATTATTTGTTTTAGTGGTAACCTAGGTTAAGAATAGTGCATATACTTTTGAATTTTTTTCTTTTTATGTGTGTTGAATATCCATTTTATAGTCAATAAGATTAGGAATAAGAATAAAAAAGTTTTTATGCATGCATGTGAGTTTTATATTTTTTTGATATCCCTGTATAATATTATTTTGTTAGGTTTTTATCCCCCTCCTCTTCATGTACGTGAGTTTTGTTAACTTCCTGTAGCGTTGTTTACCAATTTATCACTCAAGCTAACCATTTTATACTCAAATTAACATACTTTTTCATTTACGATTTAAAATTTGTCAAAAAAACTTGTAAATCCCACCTAATATCATTCTTATTTATAATAATTTATTATGTAAATTTAATAAAATTGACATCTATAATTTAAATATAAAATATCTTTATTTATATTTAATATTTTTTTAATTTCACCGTGACATACGGGACGGCCAATACCTAGTAAAATATATTTCTCCCTCCTCTTTTTCTTCCGCACTATGGTCGCAGTGATGGAGTAAGGCCGGAAAGAAATTATTAGTACACACTTTGAAACCCGCATAAGTTTATGCAAAATTTTTGAGGTCCCAAATAGACCGATAATTTATTAAGGGATCGTTAAACCCTAGTTTGGTTCTGTTCTGCCCAGCTCCCACGCAATTTCAGTGTTTTTGCTTAACTTCGACGCACTTTCAGTGTTTTTTTTGGGTGTTCCAAATAAATACTAAAGGAATTAAGATAAAAATCCGGTTTTGAGCATCAAAGAAGGGAATATAATTAGGGTTTTTGGGAGTTTTAGAGCTACAATTTTTCGATTCCAAAAAAATGGATGCGAGCAGCTTGGATCAGACATTGCAGGAAGGGAAGCTGTATCGCCAGGTCAATGCTCTAATCGTTGCCCATCTTCGAGACAACAATCTCACTCAGGTTATTTAATTTATCTCTCTGTCCTCTTCAATATATATATATATAATATAAATTATATGTATGTGTTTTTTCCCTTCTAATTTTCTTTTTGGTAGTCCAGGAAGTAAAACGAAACCCTGTATCGTATGTATTATTAGCAGGATAAAATAAGGTAAATAATATAACAACAAATTATCCCTTTTTCAACCTTGTTGGTTAGGATAAAACCAGGATTTATCAAGCAAAATTCTCACTTTAGGAGTGAAACCATGGTTCTATTCATAAGCTAATCAAATCAACGATTATGATCCTACGAAAAGAAGTATTGGAAATTGCTGGTTGAACTTGTGGTTTCGTGGGCTATTCTTCGGCTGATTTGGTCGGTTAGGAATTTTATTTATAACATGGTCACGTCCCTTTCAATTTCTATCTTCTATGGAGTAAAAATCAAATTGGACAAGAATATATATATATATTCCTTGTTTGTAATAGGTCAGGAACCCTTTTACCATGGAAAATCATACAGTGACCTCCTTCACCTGATGAGTAGCTTGGGCCACTTTTATAGCTACTTGCCATATATCCAAAATGACCTCAAATTGATCAGGAGAAACTAGGAGAAAGGTTAAGGTGTAAAGGCTTTGTAAGTCTAGTAGATTTAAAAGCAGCTAGGCATACACAAGTTCTCTAGCATTTCACCTGGGACGCAAGAGTGCTTTTCTTGGGAATATGCATGAGATTGTTAATATATTTTCTCTTTCTTAAATTATTTTTCTCACCAACCAAACTAATGGTTAATTATTTTGAAGTCTAAGATTGTGAATCATTATAGGCTGCCAGTGCAGTTGCTACAGCTACAATGACACCACTGCATGTTGAAACTCCACCTAACAAGCTTCTTGAACTGGTTGCCAAGGTTTGTATTTGTTCCAATAACACCCCTCCACCCCTCCACCCCCCCCCCCCCCACCCCCGGGCCAAAAGAAGAAAAACATAATAGAATATTGGGTCCGAGAAGTTAACAGGGTCTTGCAGTGGAGAAAGACGAGATTTTGAGAGGGGTTTCTTCAACTGCATTATTTGATTCAAGTATGGCCATCCCTGTGGCATATGGTTCAATCCCAGCCCCTCGTGCTGTTGCTGTTGATTTCAGGCAATCTTTCTTCTGATAAGAAAATTCAGGCAATCTATTTCATATTACTGTCCTGTTTTCTCAAAAATCTATGTTCCTTTGCTTTTGTACCACATGATAACATAGTTTTCACGCATGTCAACAAGCAAAATTGTTTTAGTATTTCAGATCACTTCAATCATGTCGAACCTCCAAGTACAAACTAAAAGACTAGGATGGTTCTGTACAATATGAAAACATTTTTGTTTATCAATGATTCAATGTTATGTTCTAGATTATCAGGTGCTACTGCGAAACTCAGTTATCTTTTAGTTATCTCTATTTTGTATCTTGATGTGAATGCTCGCTTTCCATATTTATTGTAACAGATCTCACAGTTCGTGTAATATATGCTCTTCATCCTTAGAATACTTGTTGGTTTGCATATTCATCATAAGTAATTAAGTATGAATGTGTGTGTTTTTTGCTCATTTTGCAGTTCCTGTTTATTTAAATATTGAATTGCTTTCGCATGTTTGCCCTAGTTTCTCATTGCATACCATCTACCCAATTGTATACTTCTAGCAACATTCTAAAATGGTCCCACACCTCTACATAGTGTTTAGCATAATGTAATGTAATGCGCATTGCATTATGCGCAGATTGTTAATTCAGTTTTTTCCCGAAACAGTGCAGTGCATGATACCAAAGGGTCATCAAAGAATTTTTCAAAACATGAGACCCGGCATGTTTCAGAACATAAGGTTTGCATATTTAGAAATTTTGTTTCTTGTATATACGTGAATTATGTAATAGCAATATCCCATGTTTATGGGGAATTATCTGCTCATCTAACTTAAACTGGTTCTTAAATTTTGTAGAATGTTGCCAGATGTGCAAGATTCAGTCCTGATGGGATGTTTCTTGCAACTGGGAGTGCAGATACATCGATTAAGCTATTCGAGGTTCTCATCTTTACTTGTATGAGTAGTCAGCTGTTGGATCTGAACTGCCTAATTCAATTACCTCTATCTTCTTATGCAGGTTGCTAAAATAAAGCAAATGATGCTGCCAGATACAAGGGATAGTCCTGTGCGACCCGTTGTTCGGACATTTTATGACCATCTACAAGTAACTCATCACTAATAGCCTTGCATGGTCCTCCTCATGTTAAATAACCTTAGAATTTGACAATGTTAACCTAATATTTTACTTATACTACTACTGCAGCCAATAAACGACTTGGACTTCCATCCTCATAATACTGTGCTGATATCTGGGGCCAAGGACCACACGATAAAGTACGAATTCATTTTTAATTAAATCTAAGGTTGTTTTTGTACTTGGTCATTTTTATTCTTCATCCTCCTCATTATGCATTTTGTAATATATGTAGTTCGGTAATGAAACTTGTTGGAATACCAAGTCCGTTTTAAACATATGTTTAAAGCCTATATTGCTCTTGTTGGTCCTTGCAGGTTCTTTGATTTTTCAAAAGCAGTTGCAAAAAGAGCATTCAGAGTTATCCAGGTTTATGTGTTGTTTTATTTTAAAATAAGTCATCATTTTTAACTTGACAGTGAAAATCATTTTTCTCAGTGATGTATGCAGATTTTTTAAACGAAGAAATGGATGTTTTATTACAGGATACCCACAATGTGCGATCTGTATCTTTTCATCCCTCTGGAGATTTTCTTTTAGCAGGTCATTATAATCATTACAATTCCTAAATTATTGATTTTTCAACCTACTTCAAACATATTTAATGCACTATGCCTCTGTTTTTCTACTTCAAATTGGCCTCTGATGAGAATGGAAAAATAATAACAGGGACTGATCATCCAATTGCACACTTGTATGATATCAATACTTTTCAGTGTTACCTATCAGCAAATGTCCAAGAGAATGGTATTAATGGAGCCATAAATCAGGTATTTTAAAAATTCCTTCACTTATTAACACTGTTTTATTGAAACAAAGACCCATTTAGACATTTAGTTCCTTTTCTATTTGGCTGTGCAGGTGAGGTACTCCTCTACCGGCGGCATGTATGTGACGGCATCTAAAGATGGTGCTATTAGGCTATGGGATGGAGTGACAGCCAGTTGTGCCCGATCCATAGTGGGTGCCCATGGAACTTCAGAGGCCGCTAGTGCAATTTTTACAAAGGATCAGAGGTAGAGATTTTTTCCATGATTGACCACAAATATAAATGATATGAAAACATTTGTTGGGATGAAGGGTTTTTGATGGGCCATTGCATAGAATATAGGAAGAGATTTTTGTGAGGAAGCATTGTCATGGAAAAAAATTGACATAGTTATGTGTTAATGCTCATTGTTTGTGTAGTATTTTTTTCTTTATAACCTTTTAAGGTATGTTTTTCATTTTATGTTTTCAAGAATTATTTGCAATGAATGACAGAATGATTACTAATGTTTGCCACTAACATATAATCTTCTAGGTTTGTTCTGTCTTGTGGAAAGGATTCTTCTGTGAAGCTTTGGGAAGTTGGCACTGGGAGATTGGTCAAACACTACCTTGGAGCCACACATACACAGCTGCGGTGCCAGGTTTGTCATTAATTTTGGCATAAAACTTGTTTGAGCATGGTTGTAGAAACCTATTACCTCGTTTATGGATCATATAGACATATAATAATTTTGCATAATCTGTGGTCTACAGGCTGTGTTCAATGATACAGAGGAGTTTGTACTATGCATTGATGAAACAAGCAATGAGGTTAGTTTCATTTCTGTAGTTGATTCTTCGGCTTCAGCTGGTTTTTAAGTCAGGTGCTTAACTAGTTGATTTGGATTTGCAGATTGTAATATGGGATGCATTGACAGCAGAGAAAGTAGCAAGGTGGCCTTCCAACCATATAGGTGCACCTCGTTGGCTTGAACACTCGCCAACAGAAGCAGCATTTGCTTCGTGCGGGACTGACAGGTCAATAAGGTTTTGGAAGGAAACTATATAGGGTAAATCCAGGGACCTTGTAACTGAAGCAAATATTGACCATTGTTGCTTGTAGACATTTACTGCTTTGAGCTGTATACGTTAAGAAAGTCGCCAGGCCATTAATGAGAGGATGGTCTGAGGCATCATTCTTGTTCGCTTAGATTTTTGGAGCCCTGTAACAAATGCAAGTTCTTGTATCTTTTTTATTAGTCCGTTTCCCTTGGCCTCTGAGGCTTGGAGAAGTGCTAAAAATATTATATTCGGGAAAGTGAACGCAATACTAGTTATCGGAAAGCCTCGCAAGTAAATTTTCAATTTAAAGAAGAAAAAAAAAATAGTGTATTTATACACAAATAAATAACACTAGTGGATTCCATAAGAAAAAGAAAAAAGGGATAATGTACGTTTCCAGATTTTATACCTTTGTTATTACTGTATTTAATTTTTCTCGGGGTTAGTAATCCATTAATAGCAATAATAGTTGACGCTAACTGTGTGTTTGAATGGAGAAAAGAAAAAAACTCGGGATTTGAGCAAAATTCAGGATTCGGAGGGCGGAGAAGTAGAAGTTCATCATTTGACAAAATTAGTAAAGAATTTAAAATTTTGCACGCTGTAAAAATTTCACGGTATAAGGCATCATTCTCAAATTATGACTTAAAACAAATGATATTATAATTTATTTTATTTTTAAATTTTTACGTAACATCCAAAAATGAGAAATTACAATTGAAGAAATTTTAAATAATAGAATTTGAAATCCTACTATTTATAAATTTTATAAAAGATAAAATTATTTTATGCAAACTTAGGCCTCGTTTGTTTTACGGATTTAAACACTCAAAAAGTGAAAGTCTTTCCTTTCATTTGTTTGGTAAGCACAGATTCCAAAAATACTTTCTTGATAAAGAGGAAAGCATGAGTAAAATCATTTCTTTCAAAACCCATGAAATTGATTTTCCCTTATGGTTTTCTAACATTTAAAGAAATTGTGGATAACAATATCTCTACTTAAATAATTTTCGTGTTTTACCGAACACAAGAAGGAAACTTAACATGAAGTTTAGTTTCTTACATCCATAAAAAAGATAAAAGAATTAATTTTTTTTCCGTAAAACAAATCAAGGCCTTAGGATAACAGTCCAAGTTAATTTTAATTTCCTACCTCTACGAAAAAGATAAAATTAATTTATCTTCCATGAACCTACCTCCACGAGAAAAACAAAAGACTTGATTTATCTTCCGTGAACCAAAAAGGGCTTAAGGTAACAATCTGAGTTTGCATCCGTGCATCCAAATTAGAAAACAAAATAAAAAAAAAATGTTCAAAAAAGAAAGAACAAACACAACAAATAAGAAAATGACGCATAAGATGAAAAGGGAGAAAACTCTCCGGGTAGTCACCTTCACCAATTTATCCCACCGGCGGCTGGGGGTGCGTTTTGAGGTGGACGGGGTGGATAAGTTTATATATATAGTATATATATATATATATATATATATATATATTTAAATGGATTTAGTTTTTCTCTTTTTAGATAAGTAATAATAAGGGTGGGAAAATATACCATTTGTACCGTACCAAACCGAACCAATACTAAATTGTATAGAAAATTTGGTAATGGTACAATACCAATTAGTATTATACTATGCCGAATTATTTTGGTACGACATTGGTATTCATATTAATTACCGATGGTATACCGTACCATACCAACACCAATACCAAATGTGTCATTATACCAAATACTAAATAAATACCAAATTACCAATATTTCACAATTAGATATAGATAAACGGTCCAGATTGTCAACAATCTCATTCTCTCTTTAGACCCGTTTCAGCTCTAAATCCGATAACAATTCTCATTCCATTTAAACAAATTTTGTCGATACATTTTAATATTATTCAGTTCATTTAAATCGTTTCATTGAGCATGCACTCAAACTTTGACATATATAATATCTATTGATGATGAGAAAATGTTGGTTTTTGTTTTCTTTCATAATAGGCTATGTCAGTGTATAGTCTCAACAGATAATGTCAAGTAAAGGAAATAAATTAAAGCGTCGTAAGTTTTATTCTAAATTTGAGAACCTAGTTGGTTGAGTGGGACTAAGTTCTGCAATTCTGCTTAGTTGTAGAGGTTCTAAGTTCTTCATCCTCCTTTTAGTTCTGCGAAAATTATCCCAATTTATTTAATCCATTTGAATTATGATGGCTCAATTTACTTAATCGGTTTGCATTACGATAAATATGAGCCATCATAGTAATAACACATTTTTATTTGTTTAATGATTTAATATATTTTTTTAGGCAATAAAATGCAAAGATGTAAATATTAACAAATCATGTCTAAATTCTTTTTCAGTAAATTTTAGTTAAATTTAGGTTTGAGCTAAGTTAGCTTATGTTTTACGTTACTTAACAATAATCAATTATTTTGTAAATCAGTTAAATTCAAAAAATTCAGTTAAATTCAAAAAAAAAATCTTTTTATTTATAAGATTGAATTTTTTAGTAATGTACCGTACCGTACCAATATTTTGGTATACCAAAATTTGGTATACCGAAAGTTTGGTATGGTAATGGTAATAGATTTTAGTGTATCAAATTTTCGGTATGGTACTCGGTATAGTCGGTATGGTACGGTATTGTACCAAATCCACTCCTAAGTAATAATATGATTTGAATGCACTGCCGAAGTGTAAAATCGGGAAAAGCACTTTACATTAACCCTAAGATAAAAAGAACAAAAAAAATGGGATGTTGTATTCATCAACCGTTTCCTAAAATATATCACAACTACATGATCGAAATGAACAAAATGCTTGAATTTCATTCTACTGAAACTTGTTTGGAATAATCAAATTGCACAAGGGTACGGTATTGTACCAAATCCACCCCTAAGTAATAATATGATTTGAATGCACAGCCGAAGTGTAAAATCGGGAAAAGCACTTTACATTAACCCTAAGATAAAAAGAACAAAAAAAATGGGATGTTGTATTCATCAACTGTTTCCTAAAATATATCACAACTACATGAACAAAATGATTGAATTTCATTCTACTGAAACTTGTTCGGAATAATCAAATTGCACAAGGGTGTTCACTAGCTGAAAGAAGGTTCATTACCACAACATTATAATATATCTATATATATACACACAAGTTCAAGCTTGATTTCCAGTTTTGTAAGCCATATTTGAACCCAATACCGCCAAAAAACTCTCAGAATTTGATACGGTGCCGGAAAGAAGACTCTTTCGTAGACAAGCAACATATATAAATATAGTGTTTCTTATCCAGAACAAAAATAGTGTCGTTTCAGATATTAAAAAGACCTACCAAAAACTGTTACTCCTGTCGTCACCGACAACAAAATTCAAACATTAAAAAGCTGAAAATTACACTATCAAGAAAATGATATCATCATCCACTTTGAGGTTCATTGCCAACACAGGCAAAATTCGTAGGAAATCAAAAGGATCTTCGCATTCCTTTCTTTGGCTTCTTCACGAAACTTAACCGGATTTTCTTAAGGCGCCTCCTCTTCCTCGCCATTTTCTCGGGCAAAGTCTCCCTCTTCTTCTCCTTCTTCACCATCATAGGTTTCTTAACAAACCTTGGATCCAATTTATAAGCTTTGGGAGCAACCGGAACCTCGTTGCTTTCAGCTTCCTTGTAAAGAGCGTTTGCTTTATCCAACTTACCATGAGCACACAATTTTCCCATCAACAAATCATAAGTCTTGATCCCAGGTTTACAACCATCCTCCTTCATCTTTGCAAAAACACTCAAAGCATGATCAATTCTCTCAATCCCACACAAAATTTTCAAGAACTCGTAATAGGCTTTCTTGTCAAGGGCATCCCCAAACCCTGCAGATTTCATTCGGTCAATCATCTCATCCCCTTCTCCAATCCTCGCAGCCTGATACAAACTCTTGATTAGAACAAGAAACGTCGTCTCATTAGGATAACATCCCCATTCACCCATTCTATCAAACAGGTTCAATGCATCCTCAGTCTTCCGAATTTTACACAAACTAGTTATCAAAACATTGAATGTCTCAACATTTCTTGGAACACCAGCCACATCCATATCGATCAACACCTTCTCGGCCTCAGATTGAAGCTGAAAGGGATCCTTTTTCCTACAAAGCTTACACACACAATCAAGAATTGAATTATATGCCACACTCCCAATATCAAAGCCTCCTCTTTGCATTTCCCCTGCTAACCTCTTAGCCTCCTCAAGCTTCCCATCAACGCACCATCCCTTAATCAAAACATCACATATATATTCGTCGGGGAAAAACTCATTCGCTAAATCCTTCACCATTTTCTCAGCATAACTAGCAAAACCGTGTTCACAAAGCTTCGAAACTACCAATTTCAACGTATCTCGATCACGCACAAACCCATAATCTTGATTCATTTTCTCGAAAAAGGAGACCACCTGTGTAGGTCTACCAGCCCTAACCAACCGATCAATTGCCGAATCTAGGGTTTTAGACCCCAAAATGCCACGGCCATCAACGAGAACCTCGTGTATGGCCTTGAAATCTTTACGGCGGCCGAAGTAATCGACGAAGTAAGAAAAAGTCTGGTCTGAGAGATTGAAATTGGGCCTGGAAGAGACCCATTTGTGAAATCCTAGGGCTGTACGGCCAGCGCCTGGGGAAATATCCAGAGTGGTTTGGACCAGGGTAGGGGTTAGGGTTATGTGAGAGAAACTTAGATCGAGGCGTTGGGGTAGAGAGAGGGGGTCTGCATTTGGGTCTTTGAGGAGCTCCGATGAGAGAGATTGGGCAATGGTATGTGTGTCTTGTTGAATGGGATCGGAGAGAGAGGAGAAGAATTTGGAGGAGAGAGAAAAGGGTAGAGTGAAAAAGGGGGAGCGTTTAGAGCAAGAAAGGTGAGGGTGGGGTGGTGATGAAGAGAAGTGCCGGCGAAGAAGGTTACGGAGAAACGGCGATAATGACGTTGTTGAGGGTCTCGGCATTTTCATCTCTAGAGAGAGAGTAGATTAGTGTGAAGCTCCACTGTTTCAGTTTCATTCACCGGTCAGTAACGAAATTCGAAACCCTAAAAGACTAAAAGTCAAGGCTAGGTGCGTGTCCCCGTTTTAATTACGGACCAAATCGTTATGGTCGGTCCACTTCAACGATATATTGGACCGGACTTTGGAATGCTTTTTTGATTTTGCAAAGTTGGGCTGCTGCTGGGTCTGTTTTTAAGTTAATTAACTTTGAACGTATTCATTCCATAAATCTTCTAAGTCTCATATCAAACTTGTCCAACTTTATTGATTTGAAAAATGATGAATAAATATATTTTTATTTTTATATTAAAAATTCTTACATCCTACTTTTTTTGAAATATTTAAAGCTCGCCATAGACACCCAAAACTTAGGGTATACTCCGTTATGCTAATGATACACACTTCTTTAATTACTTGATTTCACTACAAATGCACCAAACTAGTATATTCTATTCTTTTTGGTACTTAACATTGACTCGTTTCATATGCAGCAAGTATGTGTTTATTTATTCGCTGCATAAGCGCTGAATGAGCATAATTAAGTAAAGAAGTTTGTGTTATTAACCAAAAAAAAACCACAAACTAATAGTTTCCAAAGAACAAGAAAAGAAAAGGTTCTTTAACTTCTTCCTTCTACGCAGAGAATCCTTAACCATACAATCTACCCCCATTGCCAGTTTTCCCACATGAAACTCCCGAAACCCCAAAACAAACCACCCTCTACAAAAACTCGCTAGCCCTTGTTGTGGTATGTATATACCGAACGTTATACATACAGAACAGAAGACAACGTATATTTTCATATTTAAATGATTGTTTTTTGTTTACCTAAGGTCTTAATCTTATTTTGATAATAACAATAAATCAATCATATGTAATTTAACATGTTTCTTGATATAAGTATACAGTTCATTTACTTGAAAAATTCAAAAAAAACATGACAAGGATCAATCTTTCACTATTCGATCATTGGACAAGACAAGGAAGAATAAATCTCTCAATACAAATCATGAAGCACAAATTTCACGATTTGATCATTGGACAAGACAAGGAAGATTAAATCTCTCAATGCAAATCATGAAGCACAAAGGATCAAAACACTATATGAAAAGCTTCAAGAAAAAAGTTTCAAATGAAGATCAATCCGAAGAAACAAATCAAAGCATTCGAAGACTCGTTAATTCAATAATTAAGTGAGTGCTTAAGATTTATGTAAAGTTACTTTATTGATCAAATCCCTATAGCTCAAACATATTCATGCATCTTTTAAAGATTGATTCAAATAAGCTTGAAGTTGAATTTATTTGAAAAACATCATTTTACAAAGACCGAGTTTCAAAATAAATTCATATTAATTTTATATGATCATATTTTAAGCTCTAATAAAAATAGGTATCTTAGCAACATATCTTTGAGGTTCAAAAATCATTAGAATTTTATTTAGAACTAAATTATTAAATTACAAAAATATTTTTATTTTACATTTAAAATTTGCTTAATTTTCACACAGTTTTGATCTAACGGTAAGATGGAGGCCTTTCCGGACTCCGATCATTTTAAAATTTTTACAGTAGTTAGACAACATCTCCTGGCACTTTTGACTAAAATTTGAGCATGATCCAACAGTCAAATTGAGAGAAATTAACAAAACAAATTTGAATTATTTGTTAAAACTAGCTGTTAGAAAATTTGAAAATGTATACTTTGGAGCCAAAACCTTTCTTAATCATCCCCAACGACCATATGGTTTTGCAAGCTATAAATATGAGGTCCTAGACATGTTATAACATACTTGAGTCATTCTACAAACTCATTTTACATATATACAAAGTTATTCAAGTATTCAATTCATTTCATTGATCATATTCTTCATTTTTTAGCTATATACTTTGATCAATTTTGATAACTCTAGTGTGAACTTTATTTGTAATCTTCAAATATACTTGAGAGTTGTTGTATTGGTGTGTATCACCACAAACAATTGATTATTCATTTCAAAAGAGAGTTTGTCTCTTTGTAGAGCAAGAGAGCATATCTTGTGAGAAGTGTAGTGGGTATATAACTACATTGTGAGTGTTGTGTGCATAGCAACATTTGTATTAAGGTTTGATCTTCACCCGAAAAAGATTGAATAGTGAAAATTCTCGGGAAACTAACCGAGCGCGGACGTATAGTTAAAAAAATCGAACCGTGAGGACAAAAAGTCTTGAGCTTCAAATTGGTTCAATCTCTCTAACGCAAGCTCTCTTTTTATTGCTATATTATTGCTTGTATTTTGAGATTGCCTATTTTCTTATCTTGGGATTGATTACTTGAAATTGATTATTTCCTTGATATTGTTGCTTAGCTAAGTTGCTTTACTTAAATATTTTAAAAACGTTTTAATTCTGCATTAAGTTTTTAAAACCCTATTTACCCCCTCTAGGGTTATTTTTTGACCAACATATTTGAATAAGACCGTACACCTAGCTAGTATGACATTTCGAAAAGTTTATATGATAAATTGGATTTTTATGTAGTAACAGTGTAAATGGTTAAGAGAGACTGGATTTATTTCAGAATTATGATTGTACATAGTAAATTTACGATTGAATTTAGAATTACTTTATTCCTCCTCTTTTCAGCATCATGGAGTCATCCCAACTATAGATATTTAGACTAGTGATTGATACGCAAACTCCATAATCATGCAATCATTCTAGCCCACATGGATCAATTATGTGTCGCGGAGCACAAGTGACCTCGAATTATTCATACTTGAAAAACACAAATTCATCTTTGTATATATATGTTGCACAACCCCCATTCTTAGCACTAAAACATTAAATCTAACATTACATGATTTGTTATCGACAAAATATACCACTCATACTCAAAATTTAAAGTTCTCACTCTCACACTAATGTGATCGCGACCATACGAACTTATATTATTATAGGTCTCCTTATATATAGCATTAATGTCATCATTATATTTAATCATCATATCAAAATGGTAATTAAAGACACAATCTTATAATGGCTTGGCATATGTATTCATGATTAGGCACCCAACTTATTACGGTGTAACCCAAGTTGCTGCCTTGCAATTTGGATTGATCATTTCATTTTTTTAAGGTACTCAAATGGGATAGGGCTCCTCTATGGTTCATCAAATCCACTGCAGGTGAAATTTGTTAAATCTGAATTGTTTATTTTAACAGTATACATGTATCCAAGTAGGTAAATCACTTAAAGGAATAGTTAAACTATGTTGTTTCAATTGATAGGCAAATTTCACGGACTTTGATCTTTCTGTCTAGTACTAATTTTGCAATTTCTCTTTTGAAAACTCTGTTCTTTTCTGCTGCTATTTACTTCCTCAAAAAAAATTCCATGCCCGGTCCTATCATCTTCGACTACCAGAAACACACCAGTTACAATTATCAGATTCCATCCGGGCCACTTCATCTTCCTTGTGGTTTCTAAATCCGAGGAGGAAAAATAAATATTTTTTTGGTGAAACAAAGGAAAGAAAACAACAACAGCAAGAAAACAATAGAAAGCAGAAGAAGGAAAAACTCCTAGTAACCCCTGGGGTAAGCCACTCCAACCAGATCAGCCATCAAGCTTTCCACAATTTCATCAGGTGGAATCAAAATTCTGACATGCTGCTCACGCTGGGTAGCTCCTAATTTTGCCATGCCATCCGCACATTTATTAGCCTCTCTCAGCACATGCCATATTCTCGCCTTGACTTGTCGCTTCAGGCTAGCTTCTACAATCTTCAATGAGGTTACGCTCGGGGTGGTTTTCCACATTTTCATCATTATTTATCAGGTCCACCCCAATCTTCGAATCACTTTCCACCTCCACGCTTTCCCATCCTCTCTTCTTAGCTAGCTTCAATCCTTGCCTTAAGCCCAATAACTCAGATCCTAGGACAGTAGCTCCCACACGGCCACAAAATCCTTCAATCCAGCGTCCCTCATCCGTTCGAGCTAGCCCACCATAGTTGGCATAACACGGATTCTGCAGTTTGCTACCATCAGTATTGATTTTAATCAACCATGCATTTGGGAAACGCCACTGTATTAGCTTATCATAAGTACTATCATCACTTTTAGTCTTGTTATGAAAAGCTTCAACAAATTCCTTAGCCATATTGAAGCTTTTCATAGCAATTCTATCATGTTGAGAGTCATTATTTCAAAATATATTATTATTTCTATTTATCCAAATGCACCAAATAGTCGAAGCGAAAATAATATTCCAAGGTATGGGGACTCCCTGACATACGACTTCATTTTTGAGGTTAGCATCCAACCAATCTCTGATAGAAGTGACTCCCATATCCTCATTGTAGTGTAGTCCCAGAATTTTTCAAACTTCCTTGGTCTTTTTGCAATCTTTAAAGATATGAATACTACTCTCATTTAAACCACAAAATTTGCATCTAGGGTCATTCGAAATTCCCCTAATTACACAGTTTTCTCCAGACAGGATTTTGTCATGTCTTAGAGTCTAGATAAAGCATATAATTTTAAGAAGAATTTTCAGTTTCCAAACCCAGGCCCAATCATTATCGCTAGAGTCAAGCGCTTCTCTATTGAATAAATTATTAAGGTAACAAGATTTAATAGAGAAGCGACCTGAACCTTTCCCAAGCCAATTTGGTTTATCATGTTTTCCTTTCTCCCTAGGGATCGGTATGTGGCAAATTTCCTCCTGAATATTAGGGGGAAACATCTGACCAATCTTTCGCATATTCCAGTCTCCACCCTCGTTAATAAGAGTATCAACATTTCCAGTGTCCTCTTGTCCCTTAGCATTACAACCTCTCTTCCTGAGGCTTGTCTTGCCACACCGCCAATCATCCCATATAGAAACATTTTTACCATTGCCAATGGTCCATCGAATGCCCTCATGCAAATACTCTTTGGTTTTACAAATTCCCCGCCACACGTGGGAAGTTTTCCTGCCAATCTTCCACTTATTAGGGTTAGTAGGAATATTGTATTTAGTACGCAACACCCTAGCCCAAATGCCCTGGTTATCATTAGTGAGATTCTATCCCACCTTCTCTATGGTAGCAAGATTGTTGGTTCTACAATCACGAAAACCCAACCCACCAAACTTTTTCAGTTTACACACATTTTTCCACTTTATGAGGTGAACTCTCTTTTTCTCTTCCGTATCACCCAGAGGAAATTCATGTTAAGTTTGTCAATCTTATTACAAATAGTTTGGGGGAGAAGAGAAGTATTCATATTGTAGTTAGGGATAGTGGAGCTAACAGACTGAACAAGAGTGGCCCTGCCTCCAAAAGTCAGGCTTTTGGCTTTCTATCCTGCCAACTTTTTTTGAACCTTATTCACAATGAATTTGTATCTGTCTTTTTTAACACTCCCATGCACAATAGGGCTACCAAGGTAAATACCTAGGTCCTTAGCCATGGGCATTCCACTCAAAGCTTTGAAAACATTCGTATCTCTAACCTTAACATTAGGGGAAGCATAAAGTTTAGATTTGTTAAAGTTAATTTTGAGCCCAGAAACATAACATAATTCATTAAGAGTATCCATAACCACCCTACAATTTTTCTCATTAGCAGTACAAAACAACATAAGATCATCAGCAAAAAAAAGATGGGAAATAGCAGGGCCATTCCTAGAAGCCTTAATACCCGTCCAGGCCTTATCATTAACAGCCTTGCTGATGAGGTTCGATAAGTATTCAAGGCATAAGACAAATATATAAGGAAATATGGGATCCCCTTGTCTCAAACCCCTTCCCGCCTCAAGAGGTTGAAGGGGTTCACCATTCCAAAGAATAGAGGTTCTACCTCCAGTGATGCAGTTCATAATGAGTTTAATCCAATTCTGGTTAAATCCAAAATTAATCAGAACCTTAGCAATGAACTCCCAAGAGAGTTTGTCATAAGCTTTCTCAAGGTTAATTTTGAAAATAAGGCCACCACTTTTTCCTTTTTTATGTTCCAAAGTATGAACGATCTCTTGGGTAATAATAATATTATTAAAAGTTTGTCTATCCGGGAGAAAGCTGGACTGAGTGGGGCCAACAATTTTATTGAGGAGATGTCTAATTCTATTAATAATAACTTTAGTGATAATTTTATAACAAACGTTGCAAAGAGTGATCGGTCTAAATTGGCTTATATTCTCCGGGTTATCAATTTTAGGGATCAGAGTTATGAAACACTTATTGAGCTCACTGGGAAACTCCCAATTATGGAAACAATCATAGACAAATTTCACAACAGATTGAGAGATTTTCCTCCAATAAAATTGGTAAAATTTTGGTTAAAAACCATCAGGGCCCAGGGCTTTATAAGGCTGCATACCGAAGACAACCTTTTCAACCTCAGTCCAAATGATGGGCAAATCGAGGATATTTTTGTCTCTGTCATTAATAGTAAGAGACGGGGGGAAATTATAGGACTCAATTATTTGGTCACTGGTCGCAGAGAATAAACTGTTAAAATGATTAAGCACATGATTTTTTATAATCTCACCATTATCACACCAATCCCCATCAATAAGAATTTTATCAATACGATTCTTCTTACGTCTAACTATGGTAGATAAATGGAAAAATCTAGTGTTTCTATCACCATGAACAATCCAGTTAGTTCTAGATTTTTGGAACCAGAGTAGCTCCTCTTGCTTAAGTGTATTAGCAAGGTCCCTTTTTAGGTTTCTTTCTAGCTAGTCCAAGCTATGGGAGAACTGAGTTTCCTGTGCCATCTGTATACCTCTAAGTCTAGCTTTGATTCTCTTTTTATTTTGGAAAATGTTCCCAAAAATATTTGTATTCCAAAAGACCATATTTTTAGTATACTGCTCAAGGTAGTGATTGAGGGAATACTCATTATTCCAAACTATTATCAATAACAGAATCAAAGTTAGGGTGGGTAAACCAGCTAGCGAGAAATCTAAATGGGTGATTACTCCGGTTATTAGAAATCAGAGAGTTACCTTCGGTGTTGACAATCATGGGACAGTGGTCAGACGAGGTGCGTGGAAGATTTGAGACCGAAGCTTCCGGGAAGAGAATCCGCCATCCCTCATTAGCTAACGCCCTATCCAATCGAACTAACGTGTTAGCTCGCCCTCCTCTGTTATTAGTGTAGGTCGGAAAATACCTTAGAGGGGGGTGAATAGGGTTTTTAAAAACTTAATCGAATTTTTAAAAATAATTTTAAAAATATTTGATGTCTATATATATCAAGTAATCAAGAACAAAGTTAATTCCAAACACAATGAATAAATAGCACAATATAATAGAGCAAGAGATAGAAAGATTGAACCGATCGAAGTCGAATATTTTTTGTCCACACGGTTCGGCTTGTTCCCCTACTCCACGCTCGGTTAGTTCCCCGAGAATTTCCACTATAACCGATCTCCTTCCGGGTGAAGATCAAACCTCTACAAGTGTATTCTTATCACACACTCTCACAAGTATTGAAAACACCTTCAATACTTTCACAAGAAATCCCTCTTGCTAATCTATGAGATACACCTCTCACAATTATGATTCAAATGAGTTTAGGTGACAAACACCAATGTACAATATCTCTCTTGTATATGACAAAATACAAATGAAGTTCACACTAAGAGATATCAAAATTGATCAAAATATATAGCTCAAAAATGAAAGATTAATCAATTAAATGAATTGAATACTTGAATAACTTTGTATATATGTAAAATGAGTTTGTAGAATGATTCAAGTGTGTTATAACATGTTTAGGACCTCATATTTATAGCTTGCAAAACCATATGGCCGTTAGGTATGATTAAGAAAGGTTTTGGCTCCAAGGTATACATTTTCAAACTTTCCAACAGCTAGTTTTGACAAAAACATTCAAATTGGTTTTGTTAATTTCTCCCAATTAGACCGTTGGATCATGCTCAAATTTTAGTCAAAAGTGCCAGGAGATGTTGTCTAACTACTGTAAAAATTTCAAAATGATCGGAGTCCGGGAAGGCCTCCATCTTACCGTTAGATCAAAACTGGACAAAAATTGAGCGAATTTTAAATGTAAAATAAAAATATTTTTGCAATTTAACAATTTAGTTCCAAATAAAATTTTAATGATTTTTGAACCTCAAAGATGTGTTTCTAAGATACATATTTTTATTAGAGCTTAAAATATGATCATTTAAAATTAATATGAATTTATTTTGAAACTCGGTTTTTGTAAAATGATGTTTTTCAAATAAATTCAATTTCAAGCTAGTTTGAATCAATCTTTAAAAGATGTAAAAATATGTTTGAGCTATAGGGATTTGATCAATAAAGTATCTTTACATAAAATCTAAGCACTCAATCCATTTAATGATAATTCGAGTCTTCGTGATGCTTGATTTTCTTGTGCGTATCTTTACTTGTTTGGTGTTCTTGATCCTTTCTTGGTTTTGATAACTTGTATAACATGTAGAGATCATTCTTGTGCATATCTTCACTTGCTTGATGATCTAGATCTTTTCTTGGCTTTGTATAGCACATGTATATCACTTGAGTTCATTTCTTGTGAGTAGAGACGTTTGTAAATGTTGTGTGAGATTTGCTTCAATTTGAAGTTACACTTGGTCGAACGATATATCGGTTAAAATGGTTATCATCATTAGAACAACCGAGTTAAATAACACTTTATTAACTTATTGTAATTATCAAAATAAGATTAATTGACTTTAAGGTCAATAATTAGTCCAAGTTAAACGAGGCCCGTTGCAACCGAGATCGATAAAATTACACCTATTAATGTTGGTAACAAATTTATGAGTGCTGTTATTCTCTGAAGTTTCTCCAAAGCTCCTTTTCTCACTGCTATCTGCATGATCGTTGAAATCTCCAACAACCAGCTGTTACATCCCAATGCGTGGAGAAGCATAACACCATGAGGCAAGGCGATGCGGTCCTTTGTGTGCGGTGCTAATGGGTTTCGGGAATCTATGCAGGTACGTAAAAGCTTGTTTAGTGTCTTGTGTGCGTTCCGCTGCGTGTTGCCGCTGGGTTAGGGTGGCCCGAATTCCAGGGAGTCTGGATGCCGGGCGGCGCGCGAGGTCGAGAAAATTATCCCGTGACAATTGGTATCACAGCTTAGTTGGGGAATCAGGCTATCGAGCGACTAGCGGTGACATGCCTTCACCAGTGGAACGGGAAGAACCGGACTTTAGTGAATCGCGGAGTCGTGGTGAAAGGCACGCATTATGACTTTGGTGGGGGGCAAGAAAGCATCACATGAGTGAATGAAGTAACCCGTGCGAATGGAGTTCGCCCAAGGTGGTGGTGCGAGTATTGTGTTAGGAGCCACAAGGTCAGAGCCTGCAACGAGGACGTTGCAGAATTGAGTGGGGGAGGTTTGTTACACCCCAATGCGTGGAGAAGCCTAACACTAGGAGGCAAGGCGATGCGGTCCTTTGTGTGCGGTGCTAATGGGTTTCGAGAATCTATGCAGGTACGTAAAGGCTTGTTCGGTGTCTTGTGTGCGTTCCGCTGCATGTTGCCGCTGGGTTAGGCTGGCCCGGATTCGGGGGAGTCTGGATGCCGGGCGCCGCGCGGGGTCGAGAAAGTTACCCCGTGACACCAGCCATGGTACATTGTAAAACTCAGCAACCACAGCTAGGTTACTCCATAGTTTATCGCGGAGGCGATGGTTCGGACTAACATAGACTGCCGATAATAGCCATTCTTCGTAATTGTTCTTGGTGACCATAGCATGGATACACTGACTAGAGGTATGGTAAGGCCTAATGCTCACATTTGCCGGGTTCCAAACCATCCAAATACCTCCGACTCTTCCCACCGGATCCACTGTAATGGAATCCATAAAATTATATTGCTTGAAAACATCTTCGACTTGGTTAAAGCAGACTTTGGTTTTAAGTAATACTATAACAATGATCTTCCCACAGGGTGTGTTTGGATATGTAGTTTTAGAATTCTATTAGAATTGTAATTCTATAGTATTACAATTCAAGAATTGCAATACATTGAATTATAATAATTGTTTGATTGCAAGTTTTCATTTGAAATTCTAATAGAATTTAAAATTTATTTATTTGATAAAATTTAGAATATTGAAATTCCAAATGATAATAAGGAGGTGAACATAAGTTCATTTAATATATATACAACTTTGTATATATATACACACTGTGTATATATATATACATTATATTTAATATACATTATATTTAATGTATACATATATATACATTATATTTGGGGGGGGGGGTTGGGTGGGGTTTTAAGGTGATATGAGTGGTAATGGTGAATTTTTTCAATTGGAAAGAAAACTCTACTATTTTTATGGAATTCAATCCTTTAGAATTTGTGGTTTTGGAATTCTAGTAGAATTCCAAAACTATAACTTTTAACCTATCCAAACAATAGAATTCCAAAACCATCCCCCAATTCCAATTCTATAGTATGGAATTGGGGTTGCCAAACACACCTCAGAGAATTACGAAAATTTTCATTGCCGGCTCCGCGGCAATTCTAGAAGAGAATCTTCATGGATGATACGTAAGGTAGTAGAGGAAGCCTCTCATTGGAGGGCCAAGCTGTTATCAGCTTCACGCGTTGCTGTGTTTCCAGAGTCGACGTTGTCGCTGCCATTTGGAGCGCATGTGCCTTTGGTCTTTCGTCTCGGAATTGCTCTGGCTCGAGGTTAAAGCGTATTTGACTGACTGTCCAGTGCACTTCCACGATTTGATATTCCTCTTCGATTGCTTCGAGTGAAAATAAGCCCAGATCATGAATTGATTTAGTAAGCAACAAATTAATGTCCTATTGTCCTTGATTTTGCATTAGGCCTAAAAGAATCTCTGATATATATATATATATATATATATGCATAGAACATCTCCACCAAATTTCATCAAAAAATTCAACCGAGAAGTGGGTAAACTACATGATTGAAAAATATTAGTACAGAAATAGATATATAAAATCCAATATATTTTCAACCCTATAATTAACTCATTTTCCGGTTGAATTTTTTGATGAAATTTGATATAGATGTTCTACATATGATGAAAAGCATCAAATTTTATTAAAAAAATTCATCGGGAAAGAGTGCCAAATGACCCAATTCATAAATAAGGTCCTTAAATTATACATGTTTAATTCATGAAACAAACCAATACCCTATCAAGTGATTGTGATTATTGTTTGCAAAGACGCAAGAAAGTAGGGGAAATTTGTGAGATTGATAGAAGATAGAATAAAATGGGAAAATATAATAGACGGTGTTAACAAGAACATTAATCCAGACTGACTTTGTTTTCTTACTTTTTAAGTGGTTAAATCATGTGGATTAATCTAAACCACTCATTTAAAATAAATGGTCAAGATCTATTCACTTCGCCCATGCAGTTTGCCTCCAAACTGTCGAGGGGCCGTACCCACTCAAATGAGCCATCAACCAACTTGGCATGCCTATTCTTTAGGAGCATTGTTCTTTTCACATTCAAAATTTTCAAATCCAAAAAAGGGTTATGATGATTTTGATCATATGCTGATTCTAGCTAGCTAGGGATTTTAAACCTTAGGTTTCATAAACATATCAGAGGCTAACATTGGTTTGTTCTTTGTTTATTGCCATTTGCATGCCTAAAGTTATATAATTAATATATATATATATATATGGAAAATTTCAAGGACCACTATTTACGAACCGGGCCATTTGTTATGCTTTCCGATAAAATTCTTTGATGAAATTTAGTGGAGATATTCTTCATCATGTATAGAACATCTCCACCAAATTTCAAAAAAAAAAATCAACCAGAAAGTGCATTAACTACATGATTAAAAAATATTGGTTCAGAAATAAATATATAAAATCCAATATTTTTCAATCATATAGCTAACCCACTTCCTGATTAAATTTTTTTATGAAATTTGGTGGAAACATTCTACACATCATAAAAAACATCTCTACCAAATTTAATAAAAAAATTCCTTCAAGAAGGGTGCCAAATGACCCCGTCCATAAATATGGTCTTTAAATAGTGATCCTTACTTGAAATGTACCCTAGCTATATCCCTATATATATATATATATATATATATATCTTCTTGATGACCAGAATAGGCCTCATATAGGTGGACTCTTCTTAATTTTTTCTTGCATTATTGCTCCCGTATTGCGTTGGTATTAAAGTAATTTCATTATGGTATATTCATGAATACATAACTTCTGATTTTATAACCAAAAGAAAGTTCACTTTAGGATACCGATGAAGAAATTATTCTCTTTTAATTTCTGGCTAAGAGGGGGATCGTGAAAGGTCTAGTAAATATTTTGATTTATTTGATTATATGCGTTTGGTTGTCAGGAAAATGAAGAAATCTACTCAATTTGCGTTAATGATGATAATTTAATGTTCCACGGCCCATGGGTCCCTTTGCCATGTTGCTGATAAAGATGATCACAATCACGACCGTACTGTAAGAACAAAGAAAGTAAATAGCAGCGAGGCATCATATTTATTAAAAGCAAACAAATCATGATTTGAAGAATATCCGATGAAAAAAAGTTGATTGCTTTCGTCGTTTTTCTTGTTTCTTTCAACGTGAATTCTAAGGAAAATATCTGCAGTTCCACTTCAAGTAGCTAGTAAAGTTGGTGCGGGGACGAGTATATACATAACCAGAAATTACTGGCAATGGAGGAGAAATTGACTATTTTTATTGGGAACACGTACAGTAGATAGAGCCACATAAACATAATTTGATCGAGTCATCTCTCAGTTACAATCGTGAATTTCGCTAAAATTATTGAAATAAGTTAGATGTCATCCGAAGGTGGCGTTGGTCGTAACTTTGAAACGGAAGAATAAACAAAGGGACATTCCAACAAATCAGACATAAAATCCATTAAAGGCTAATTATTAGCTACAAAGGTTACATATGCAGCATGATAATATTCGAAATCAAAGAGAAAGAAGGGAAGGTGGAGACAGTCAAAATCATAAAAAGAAAAGTTATATATATAGTGGGCATTCAAGGAATAATCTCTAGCTCTTCCCATAACAAATCTGATTCACAAGACCAATTAACCTGCTAGCTACACACTGTATTTACATCATCCAAGGAATATATCCATATATATGCCCATTAAAAGATCCATATATATATATATATATTCCATATATACATACGAGAAAAGTAGGATTCATCTATATCACAACCTTTCGCGTATACTTAATAACATAATAATAAAATTTGGGGTATCAATTTGAATAGACTGCTAATATTCCAAATTAAAGAAAAATAATGCCAACATCATCTAGCATTATCAACGCGATATGTACGCCGTGTATACGGATATTCTCTTTTGTAGATAATGTAATTTTAACGCGCATGCTACATGGACACCAAAAATTAATGTTTTGTTTTTCGATTTTGTTATATGCTATTAGTGATGAGAGAACAAAGGAATATATGTATATAGATAGAGATAGATAGGATCAGTGAAAAGAGGACACAGGGCAACTCGCACTAATTGGATCAAAAAACAAAAGATACATGGGTGTAAATTTGGCCTCTTTTTTTAAAAAAAAAAGATAAAAAAAAAAAGAAGAAGAAGAAAAAATGTAGTGCATCTCTCTTTACAGTTGGGTAAAAAGGAGGAAAGCTTTTCAGATGTTCAAAAATATATTCTTTGCGGGAGAGGGATTTGGATCCTCAGAAAAGAGGTGAGCCGTATCATTGATGTTGGGGGAGCTAAGGTTCTTATTCTTCAATCATTTGAATCTCTCTCTACACAAACACATTTTAATGATCAATATTGAATTGAATCATACATATATATATATATATATATATATAATTAAGAAAAGGATAGCTAGGTGGGTCTCTGTTTAATGATCAATCCCCCTAACAAAAGAATCTTATAAGTTTGCTTTTAATTTTGTAATATAAGCAACTATAATTTTTCTTTCGTTTTTAGTATAGGCTTGCAAGTGTGATTGATAAAGGCACCAAGCATGGAAGAATAAAGATTAAAGGGAAAGAAATTAAAGGCAAGCTTATTCATTTTTTTATTGTATCATATGACATTAATTATTAGTGTTTTTAAGGAACGTTATAAAGATTTTGCAATTATTATATGATTACTTGATATCTTGTAAGATGGTAATTTAACATGAGTTGATATCGTTCACAATATCATGAGTTACAATATATTATTTTTAACTTCTGGATAAGATGGTTTTAAAACAAATAGATGTAGTATTTTCAAATGATAGGCGAAGCAAATTGATTGAGAATTATTTTTTTAAGACAAATTTAGAATTAACAATTCACATGTACGCAAATGATAGGCTAATTAAGCAAATTGATCGTGTGGATTAAAATAATACAGTAAAGTAAATATAACTACAAAAGGGCCTTTATGTTTTCATTATAATCCTGGGAAAGGAGATAAACGGAATACACTACAAACATATTTCTATCTCAATAAATTCTTGCAATTTATTACATTATGATGGTGACAACGTAAAATAGGACTCTTGAACAACACAAGGAAAGTTAAAGCTACAAGCTACTCTCTGTGATACCAAAACAATTCCATTCAATGGCTTCTTCGCAAGACAATAATTCTATTGCAACTAACAAACTTTAATAAGTTGAAAAATAAGTTGATCAATTTTTTTACAAAACATAAAAGATGGTAGATAACATATTCACATAAATGTGTAAAATATATATTTTATCACCACATTCTTAAACTCATTTTTGATCTTCTCACCCAACTTATGACTCTATTCAATAACAAAATAAAAAACACTTGATTATATAAAAATAAGTTAAGACATGTGAAGAGAGATTCGTGCCTATTTTCATAAATTGATACCATAGGTCATTCTTTATTTTTTGTGGAATATTTTCCTTTACTACCACTCAGAAAAAAATTCCGTGAAAAAAAAAATCAAAATATAAGAGAGCAACTTTTCACATTCCTCAATTTATTTTTTTATTTTTCAAAAAAAACGAAGCTTTAAAAAGGGACAAAAACGGAGAGTGTTGCACAAAATTCTCTACAAAAGCACTCACTAATTACATAGGTGTCTCAAGAGAAGTTGGAGCCCGAAGCGATAATAGTACAACGGCCAACTTCAATTTAGGTGTAATATACAAATACAGACGGGAAAATAGTACAAACAACCTAATATATACGTACGTACATGGATGGTAACACCCTCCGACCAACTAACAGAAACATCATATTTACAATGAAGCATTAGAGTTCTATCTACAATACATAGTCCATATAATGGATGAAGAGGAGCCATGTAGAAACAAATGCGAATAAAATGAACAACGCATTGATCCATGTGCTAAGGAAGATTAATACGAATGAAATGAACACGTACGTACAGCTGACTGAAAAGCAAACAAGAATTCCATTGATCTAATTTTATTTTATTTTTAAGGAAAAAAAATTAATTCTATTGTCTTTTCTATGAGGATGAAAAACTAAAATTTCTATCAAGTTTTTTTTCTAGTATTTGATAAAGTAGAAAAAATATTTATATAAAAATATCATTGTCCAAAATTTCACAATAAATGCTGAGAATTAACAAGAAAAGATCAATATATGAGTTTTGAGAACACTTTACCTCCTACTTTTTCCTCTTTTCTCCCTCTTACCAAAGGAAAGAACGAAAATACTCAAATTAACGAACCAATCGAGACCCAAGAGAAAAGCCCCTCAATTAATAATAATTAGAGCAAACCAACCATAACACTAGAGTTGAAGGAAGCTTAAGTGAGAGAATTAATGACAACATAGCCAGCTAGTATTCATAAGAACCATAACTACCACAAAGCCACATCAACTTTAATATGACAATAATAACCATATATCACTAGCTTAAGGACATATATATATATAGAATATAGATATTATCTGATAAAAAAGCTAGAAAGAAAATACATCCAATGCATTAAACTTCCTTGCATCGAAGTCATTCCTTTCACAATCACAAAGACAACCATCCCCACCATTCCTACTAAAACTACCACTAATTAAGTTCTTGATTTCTTCAACTAATATAAAAAACCTAAATAGCATACTTAATTGACATAAAATATCTGATCTCCCCCACATGCAAACCTTCCAAAACCATGAGATTGAGACCAAATGGGTGGTGGGGATTTTCTCTCTTCAATAAACCCTAGCAACAGCCTTGCACACCAATGGCTGCTTCATTTCCAAGGACAGTTTCAAGCACTCAGACAAGTCCACCCCACCATTACCAGAACCAGA
This sequence comes from Lonicera japonica, assembly GCA_021464415.1. Taxonomy (NCBI): domain Eukaryota; kingdom Viridiplantae; phylum Streptophyta; class Magnoliopsida; order Dipsacales; family Caprifoliaceae; genus Lonicera; species Lonicera japonica. Next base: position 12,278,384 of record CM038467.1, on the reverse strand, counting down.
AACCCACTTGAACCCCTGAAGCAACTGGGCTAACCAAAGCTGCACAGTGGCTAAACCCATGGCCTTACCGGGGCATACCCTCCTCCCAGCACCAAACGGGGCCAACCTAAGGTCAGACCCCATTATGCTAACCTCCTCCTCCAAGAACCTTTCCGGCATGAACTTCTCCGACTGCGCCCAGACCGTGCCGTCGTGGGTTATGGCCCACATGTTCACCATAGCCGTAGTCCCCGCCGGAATGAAGTGGTCACCCACACGGGTATCGTGGATGGATAACCTGGCCCACGACAGGAGCGGGCCGGGAGGGTGCACCCTGAGAGTCTCTTTCACAATGGCTTGGAGGTAGGGTAGGTTGGGGAGGTCAGAATCCGATACGGATCGGGTTGATCCAACAACATTGTCGATTTCAGCTTGAGCTCTGGCTTGAATATCTGGGTGAAGAATCATTCTTGCAATAGTCCACTCTAGGAGGATTGCCACTGTATCAGTCCCCCTGAAGATCATTTCCTGTAACAACAGTAAAATTTCACTATGTTACCATACAAATATTTAGTCACGCCCACATATTATTAAGGTGCAGAATATAGAATCTAAGTAAAAGAGGAATTGTTTTCTTGAAAGCACACAGGAAACAAACAAGATGAGAATAGTTGTTTCATTAGTCTTGGAAACAACCACGAGAAAAAGAAAAAAATATTCAGATTCTTCATATCTTTTGATGCCGAAAAAGAGAAATAAAACAAGATTTATACATTCAAGCATCAATGTAAAAGTTTCACGGGTCAAAACCAACGAATGAAAACGCTAGATACTTTTATTATTACTATTACTTTTATCTTTAAAAATAGCCGTTACATACTTTTATATCAACATAACAAAATATTTCTTCTATGAAAATGAATCAAGATATTAATAGTCACACAAAAAAAATGCTTACACTTCAAAGCCAATAAATAGAATCATCAATAACTAGAGCGTGAGTTAGCCTAGTAGTAAAATTGCACTCGAGGATCAAGATCTGGTCTCGGTTCGAGTCTATCAGGGGAGGGATGGGTTTCTTATACCTTTGAAAAATGCAAATGTAAACTTGAAGACATTTCATACATACATATATATATATATATATATAAATGCAAGAAACTAGATGAATTAAAAGATTGGAGAGAAGATGAGTGTATACCCATAGAACAGCAATCATATCAGAGTCACTGAGCCTGTTCTCCTTCTCCAAATCAAGCAACACATGAACAAAATCACCAGAGCTCTCATCAAAACCACCAGCAAGTAGCCCATTCTCAGCCCTTTTCACCCTATGTTCCTCAATAATCTTCCCAACAAAAACATTCACCTTGCCCGCCAACTCCCTGCACCTTTTCCTCACTCCTTGAAAATCAAACCACCCCACAACTGGAAAATGATCAGTCCAGTTAAATATCCCAAGCAACTCATACCCTTCACGCACCAAACCCTCAAGCTCAACCCCATCCCCACCATTACTAAAATCGTAACACTTGCCAAACACGCTCATCATCACATTGTTCAAAGACCCAAAATGTAACACCTTCTTAACCTCAACCTCACCATTCTTCTCCATCAAACTAGAGATTTCACTCACCATTTTCAACCCAATGTTCCTCCTAAACTCCCCGAAACCCGAAACCCTCTTCGGACTAAACAAATGGGTGGACGAGATTCTCCTCAGATTCCTCCAATACTCCCCATAAGGAGCAAAACCCATAGCCCTGTTAAACAACAGCTCATAGGCAGACTCCTTAATAGGCCGATCGGCAAAAGCAGAGCTATTCAAAATCTCTTTGGCAGTATCCGGGTGGCTTGAAATGATGAAACGGGTCAACCCCACTGAGAAAGCCATTAATGGCATAGCATTCAAGCTATTGGCAAGCTTTGACAGTACTCTGTGGGTCAAAGAGCCGGTGAAAGAAAAGACTAAGCCTATAAAGGGAAGACCGGAGGGTCCGGGAATGGCGGTGGTTCGGCTTCGGGCTCTGGAGAGAGCCCAAGCCAGACCTCCGGGGGTTAGCCAGAAGGCGAAAACGGCAATAAAAAGTAAGAGAAAGACAGACAGTTCGCAGCTGAGAACAGAGGGAATGAACGGAGAGTAGTATTCCGATGACATTTTTTTTCCGGTTTGGGTTGTTTGGAAATGGGTGAATAACGGAAGTTTTAGAGAGAGAGAGAGAGAGGATGTGGAGGGAGAAGTGAAGAGACAAAGAGCGTGAAAGAGCAGTTAAATAAAGAGGATGTAGGGATGCATTTAAAAAATAATAATATAATAATTAGAAAGAAAAGTAGAAACAGGTGATAAACCGTGATTTAAAAAAAAATAATGACCATTTCTGTCTGAATAAATTTTTATGTTAAAATAGAGAAATAAAAAAAATGTATTTTAATGATTATTTTTATTCGGATAAATTTTTATGTTTAAAAGGAAGATAAGAAAAAATATTTTTAATGATTATTTTTATAATTATTTTTATATGAGATAGAAAGTGAATTATATACAAAATTTATATCACCATTTTTATATATAGGAATTTTTTATAAGCATTTTTACGTATTAAAATTGTGATAAAAAAAATGTTATATGATATGAAATAATGTTATTAGATATCATTAAATGCACTAATTATCTCTCATTTTTAAGGGTAATCAACAATTTTAACCCCAAAGTTTGGGGTCATTTTAACTTAAATCCCGTTATTTCAATTTTTATAATGTTAACACCAAAGTTTTATAATTGTTGTAATCCAAGCCAGCCGTTATCTTCTGTTAATATACAACCAATGGCGCTGACGTGGCTGTTCGAGCTGGCGCTGACGTGGATATTGTTACTATGGGCATCGACAATTTTAACCCCAAAGTTTGGGGTCAGTTGTAATTTAAATCTTGTTGTTTCAATTTTTTTCAATGTCAACACCAATATTTCATAATTGTTGTAATCAACCTAACCGTTCTTTTATGCTAATATACAATTAACAACGGCTAATATACAATACACTTTTTCGTTAGCAAGTGAGAAACACACGCTTACGTCAAATCATCTAAACCACCTTTTTGATTCACAATTCTAAATCCCTCTATAATTATTGTTCATTGGCGATCAATAATTATTGCCGATCATAATTGTTGCATAAAAATTGGCAATTATAATTTTTTGAGTCACAATCCTAAATATACAACACACCTTTCCGTTGGCGATCATAATTATTGCATCAAAATTGGGTTAAGGTTGATGGTAATCACCTTACTTTTCTTGGTTGTGGGACTCAGTTTAAGAATGGCGTCCTTCATGACATTGATTTCATCCAGAAGGTTAATTTTTTTCATTTTTAGTTCTGTTATGTTTCTTTCTTGATCGTATGTCTTTTTATTTTATTTTATTTTTCCCATAACCTTAACCCAATTTTGATGCAATAATTATGATTGCCAACGAAAAGGTGTGTTCTATATTTAGGATTGTGACTGAAAAAATTATGATTGCCAATTTTGATGCAATAATTATTGATTGCCAACGAACAATAATTATAGAGAGACTTAGGACTATGACTAAAAAATGTGGCTTAGATGATTTGACTTAAGCGTATGTTCGTCATTCGCCAACGAAAAAGTGTGTTGTATATTAGCCACCGTTAGTTATATATTAGCATAAGAGAACGGTTGGGTTGGATTGCAACAATTATGAAACATTGGTGTTGACATTGAAAAAAATTGAAACAACAGGGTTTAAATTACAACTGACCCCAAACTTTGGGTTTAAAATTTTCAATGTCCAGTAGCAACATCCACGTTAGCGCCAGCTCGGACAGCCACATAAGCGCTACGTCAGCGCCCTTAGTTGTATATTAACATATGATAACAGTTGGGTTGGATTACAACAATTATGAAACTTTAACGTTGACATTGTAAAAATTGAAACAACGGAATTTAAGTTAAAATGACCCCAAACTTTAGGGTTAAAATTGTCGATCGCCCCATTTTTAATAAATAAGAAATAAAGAATAAATGATATATCATTGAATATTATTTTATTATTATTTTTTATACATGTAAATATGTTGTTAATTAAATATACAAAATTTTTGACACAGTAAAAATGTAAAAAAGTAGATATCGCTATCGGAGATGGCCTAATGATAATCAACTCTTTTTTCGGTTACAGAATATTTTTTAGACGGATTTTGCCCCTTGAGAAGCCGGGGACGGTTTTATTTTCTTTTTTCCTATTCGTAAAATATTAATTTGTGTCTTTATTAGTTCTGCGTGAGAATATTTGATTGTTTTAATTTATGTTCACGTTTTATTCCTTTTTTTTTAACACGCGTTTTATTCACTACTTCTAATACGTTTCATTTATTAGAAGTTTTTTTCTATAGAAATATATTTAGTGACTAATTAAATTAATCTAGGAATTGCTCATTTATTAAAATAAATTCAGTGATATATAAATCGTTTGTATTTCTAGATTTAGACGATTGGTTATAAAGTATTTTAATAAAGATAAATGTCACATGAGTCTTATATTCTAACAATTATACGCTAGTCATACATTTTTATGTGTTAAAGTATATGATATGCATCGTTAGTCTAGCTACGGCTTAATTAATTCAAATTTTGTGCTTTTTAATTATTTGTGAATTTTTTTTGGAAAGTTCGATTTTCATTTAAAAAAAAAACTTTGTTGAAGGATGGTAGATTGTGAAACTTAAAATTTTCATAATCTTTAAATTATTAATTGTGGGGTGAAAAAACAATGGTGAATTCACTATTTCATATTTTAAGCAGCTTTGTAAATCAAATCCAAAATTTGAATCTCCTTGTTATGCTGTGATGCGGTGTTTTGTTTTGTACGTTGCTTGAAAATTTGAGGTTGTGATTTCATTTAACTTTTATATTTACATACAAACTTGATTGAAATTTTGGGATGAAATTTATTTAAGGATGATAGATTGTAAAACCCCGTGCTTTTAGAATATTGATTTACTTAAAGAATAAATAAGATTATGTAAAAAAAAAAGATAATAAATAAGACAAGGCTAACTATTATTTTAAATTATCTTGAATTTGGAATGATTTAGAATTTATACTCAGTTATCTCTTATTGCTGTTTTAATTTATTATTCTTTATTTTAAATTGGAAATATCTTATTATATACGCCTAAACTTACTCTATAATATTATGTTACGTTTATATATATATATATATAAAGTATGGCTAATGGTAAAGGCACATCATTTTTTAGTTAAGACACATTTGATTAGGTTAAACTCTAATTGAGACTCTATTCAATTTTATTATTGCCTTGCATGTTGATTTATTTGTGTGAGTTAATTGTTATGTGTTTAATGGTTCGCAATTAGATTTGATACCATACGCGATCCGTTTATTATTTGGCATACGTTAATATCTCTATTACTTATTATCATTAATGATTTTGGTAAAACTCTTGTATTATCAAGAAACTTATTAGGCTTTCTAACTTACCCAAATTGATATTGATCGAGCAAGGGACTTGGATTTGTTAAATGTTTGTCATTTATTTGATTTAGATTATATTGATATTAATTACTTGGTTGCACTTTAAGGTTAGGGCGTGTAGATCATTTGTGGTATATTTTTGAAAAGGACTTTGTTTTATTTCTAGTTTTTGTAAAAGGATTATTGTTATTGTTATTGTAATTTAAATTTGATGGAAAGATTATAACTTATTTGTTTTTATTCGAATTTTTTTTTTTGGTCAAAATTCTTTTACTTGCATCCCGAATATCAAGGTGTGATAAAATTAATTAAAAGCCGATAAAGTCATACGGTGACAAATTGCCACAAGTTTCAATAGTATAATACGTACTGTATCCTCATAACGTGGTTGTCATTTGTCATATATTTAAAATATGAGGTTTTATAATTACCAAACACAATAATTCTCTACTAGACATGAGAGAGATAAAAAGTAACAATCGAGTAAATACACTAAGAATGAAAGTTGTAGTAAGTATTTTTAAGATGGAAATAACACCACCATATATATTTTTGTGTCTACTTATTTTGTAGTATTTTTGAAAGAATAATCATACCAAAAAGAATTGAAAAAACATGTATATCCCTTTATTGTTAAAAATTACTTGATACACACAAAGTCGAAACTACCCTTTGCTCATGGTCATGATATTTTTTGTTTTCAAACCCCCTGACGTTTCAAATGACCAACAAAGAAAAAGAAATAAGTACGGTATGTGGAGCCCACGTTTTGGCCACGTGGTTGACATAAACGGTGATTTTCGTAGTTTATAACTTGCAGCGAAGCTTTGAAAAACTACAGGCTACAGCGAAGCATTAACCATGCTTGATTTTCTCTGTGTATGCATTTCTTTCTCTCTCTCTCTCTCTCTACGCTAGTACGTACTGTATAAACTAATAATAGAGGTTCAATAGTCATTCACTCCTAAATTTAGAATATTGAGCTCGATTGGGAGCATTGAGTTTTGACATATATGTACAAAATTTCTAATAACTAGCTAGTATATATTAGACAACTTTTATGAGCAAAAATTAGTAAAACTATGAAAATATTAGACAGAACACTCAATGGAAATGTATGTTCAAGAAAGAAAAAAGAAGAAGAAGGTCGTATAGTGTATAGAGTTTTGGTTGGGTAATCTATGGAAAGTACAGAGTTGAAAATGTGATAAGCAGAAAAAAGGCTGAAGCTGAGAGGTATGGAAAGCGGACTCGATGGTAATAAGGTATCCGCCAAAAGAAAATATTAACAAGTGTATATATAGAAGCCGTTACGGCGCAGCCTTCCACACTTCTACTTAGGGTTTTGCAGTGTTCCTTCCGTCCTGTCACTCTCTTCCTCGCCTTTTTGCTATTCTATATGCATGCCATTAATTAATAATTTCAATCTCTCTCTGTCACACACATGCGATTCTCCTTTTCTTTCTTTCGATCTCTCTCACACCATAAACCAAGCTTAATTGTTACCAAATTAATTAGAAAGTCTCGGTGCAAACTTTTTACAGAGAATTCAAAATATCAACAATGAAAATTGTATCTACTGCTGCATGCTTACAAATACATCAATTGATAAATCAATATTATTTATCTTAATCTTACTTCTCTAATGTGGGAGGTAAAAACTTTGCAAGTGCGATTTGGGTTGGGCCCTAATTTCTATGGGTCTCAATGGTCGACCCATAGTTTGAATGCCCATCAGGATGTAAGAAACCCATAACTGCCAACTAAGAGCCCCTTAACCAGTCAATCGCCTCGGGAGACACTAGCCGAGTAACATAAGTGTTGACTATATACCTTAAGTAATCAGCGTGGCCAACCATCGTCATTGCCAACCTAGTTCGATGAAATGAAGTATTCAAGGTCGACTTGGAAAGTCGGCTAACATATAGAATACTACGGGCGGGAGGGTGAATCATTATGGAAATTAACAACCTTTACATATGTGAATAGGATTATTGCTCAATGATCAATGTGGGTAAGGTTTACGAAAACTCTGATTTTAGAGTAATGCCCAAGTTTACCTCTAAACCCTAATTTAAACCCTATCCTATATTTATGAATTGGAAGGAAACATCTTTAGAAAACTTATTCAAGTTATTTTGTAGCGGTCTATTTTGAGTAAATAGAATACACAAATAAAGATGACGTACTACTGAATTGGTAATAAAGCCAACCAGGATAACCTATCAACAAAGCAATTTTTTGTTTTGTAGTGATTTGGGTATTTTGTGTCTTAGTTATTTTAATACTGATAAAACTTTTATTTTAAAATGTGAACAACTTCTATTTTAAGTTGGCTAACTTTTTGACACCCACATTTAAAACCTTGGATTGTTAAATTGCACACTACATGCGTAAACATATTTTAGAAAGGATGGCGTATATAAAATTCTATTATTATCGCTAGTATATAAGTCTTAATATACGGTCCTTAATTATGCAAGTATATAACTATATAAGTGATGCATGTCAGTATAAATTGTTGAGCAGTTTTTTTGAAAATAAAACGAAAATTGGCTAACCTTTACATGATTTTTTTTTTCATGTATAGAAAACATGGATGTAATGCAATATATTAAAATAGTAAACACGGAAATTTCTTGTTCACCAATAAAAGATTTAAATCATGCATGTAACCTCTAGCTAACAATATTAAGTAGAGTTAGCCAACAATTGGAAAATATTATTGTTAAAACAATTTTTTTTTTACTGGAACAAGTCGCCTCAAAGTTGATGCTTTTAAAGTGAGGTGAAGTTGCTCTACGTAAAATATTTTACTTTGACAATATAGTATCTTCCCAATAATTTTATATTTTGATTTTTTAGAGTAACTAAAAATATTTTCTCTCAATCATGACCTTAGAGGGCATGAAAGATAAAAATTTTGAAATTTAAATTTACTGGTTGTTTAATTATATTTAATAACTACAAATATCTTTCCCTTCTTTTCTAAAGTCTAAACATAAATCAAAGTTAGACTTCTAGTTGATATTAAAGCAACTACAAATCTTTTAGCATACTTACACTTTTATATCAAGGGATGATCGTAGAATGTATATAGATATATCAATTGCAACTACCGAGACTAAAAAAAATATTTAAATTTGAATGAATTTTTCACGACACACGAATATAACTTAATCAACGTATATGCCACTTGATGTATCAATTTTTTTGTTAGATATTTATTTCAACATCAAATCATTGTACGTCTTGTCCCACTTTGATATCACAATGGCAATTTTTATTTACTTTAGTAGCATTATATTTGCGTTGACTTAGCATTATAAATTTTATTTGTTTGTTCCAGAAAAAATAAGAGTAGTGACTGTTCGAACTTTGAATAATCCGTGCAAATATTCATACGTACTCTTATATATATTTTCTTTAGTAAATTTGATCTCGTTTTAAAATTTAATATTTGTGTGCACCGGAGCCAATTAAACATGACTGGTTTTTATTATTTATTTCTAGATTCTTCGTGGGGCTACGGGGAATAATGAACCCCTGAGAGGTGAATCTTCTCTCTCTCCTCCCAAGAGATCTGAATCTTCCTCCGGTGCGTCACTCACCGTACGTAATTCAACTGATTCGTAAGAGTATTTTTAATAGGCATGTGTAAATTAAGATACATAAGATTTGTGTAAAATTTATATAATGTGTATAATTTTTGGTGCTTCAATGGTGTTGTGTAAAACATGCCACATCATCACTTGTGTAAAATAGGTGTGTATTTTACACATTCATTTTACACATCCACATCATCATTTTCTCTCTTCACTTTTTACAAAATATTAAAAGTAATATAAATAAAAATAAAAATATAATTTTTTATGATATTTTTATATTTGAATTCTACTCATCGAAAGCTTTAAAATAATACCCATATTGATTATTAAATTATAAATAAAAAATATTGAATATTACATGTGAATATATATTCCATGTTGTACAATATCATTGATTCATTTAAATTTTACACAACAATCTTAAAGTGTACCATTGGAGCACAAATGAGAATGTGAAAAATATTTGTGTAAAATTAATTTTTATCCTCCAAATGTCTATTTTTTATTGGTCTATATATTTTTATACAATCAATTTACACATTTACCATTAGAAATACTCTAAGGTTATTGTCGAAAAAGAAATAAAAACTGGTGGCTAAGGTTAAACTTACAAAAGAATCTCTTTTGGACCGTAAAATATATATATATATATATTTAGAACATAAAGAGAGATTTTTTTATTTTAATATAAAAAAAATATACTAACTATTTAAAAGGATAAATTGATGAATTTTTTTATGAAAATTTGTAGAAATAATTTATATAATAAGTAGATCAAGTAACATGTTCCCCCTCAATTTATTTCCGATGTAATTGCTTCAGCTTAATCTATCCATTTCTTGATTTCAAAAAAAAAAAAAAAAGTAGATCAAGCAACATATGAAATTAACTATCAGATAAATTCAATTAATTTTGATGTTTTACCCAAAAGAGTAGAGTAAAAAATTTGTTAGTGCAGAAAAACTTGAACTTGTAACATCTAAATTAGGGTTTCTAATTTTATATTTTTTTATGACATATCTAGATAATTAATAAGATTTATGTTATATTTAATTTTGATCGTGTGATTTAATTGGTCAAGGTTGGGGCATTTTTAAAATATCTTTGATGTAGTAACGTAATTATATATTATGTCCCAAAATTATTGTGTGATTAGTAGTAATTTTAATTTTTGAATAATCAAATATGTACTAAAATTTGTTAGGTTATTTAAATTTAATATGGGATTGTTATGGCTCCTTTTGAGTTAACAATTAAAAGAAAAAACTATAAAAGAATTTTGAGTTATCAATTGATTGCTAAAGAGTAGTTAAGATATGATGGTGAATTCATTTTTCTTCTTAAAAATAGTCTTGAATAACGCAAAAATGATACATAAATTTAAGAATAAGACTCAAACTTTTCAGGTCAGTGCAGCTAAAAATGAGGTATTAAAGATAGGGTACAGGGAGCGATAATGTAGTAATCTTTAAAGTTCATTTTTTTAGGGACGTTAATTTAGTTAATTTTTTAATTTACAAATGATCTATACAAAAATAGATTAATATTACTCTGAAAGAAAAAATGATTCTGTTAAAAATTTATCATCCTTAAGCATAATTAATGAACTACAAATTTTATTGCCTTAAAAAAAGTTATAAATTTGGTTTAATAAAAAATAAAACTGTTTTGGTAATAACAATCATGATTTATGATAACAAAAATATTCCAATGAGTTTTTGACTGGCCATTATACTAAGGGTTGAATTTTTTTTAGTGTGGTACGCATTGGTACATTATAAATACAAATACGATTTGGAGTCTATTCGGCTTGGTTTCGTATAAATTTAGTCTGTTGAACTCAAACCAACTCGTATGTAATATTTTGTTTCTTTAAATACTATAATTGCACGCGCGTATCAATGTTGAGCAAGTTTGGAAATATAATAAATGTAGCATATTCGAGTTTTCATAATTAATGGGTATTGTTATTTGCACCCACCAAATCTGTCACAAACATCCCCCCGCCCCACCCCCTAAAGGTAAATTTCTAATCATTAACACCTCCTAAGATTTTTCTAATGAGAGGTGAGTGCAGATGCATACACTCGCCCTACTTGAGGAGAGTTTGTTTATAATAACTCGCATAATATCAAGTAATGAATTACTAAAGTGTTTTTAAAATAATGCTCGCTTAAGGAGAGGTGAGTGCACTCACATTAACTCTCGTTGCATGAGGAGAGTATATTGCTAAGCACTCACTTAACATCAGGCAATAGAATGGGGTGTTTGTAACAAATAAGGTGGTGTTAAAATGTATTTTTAGTTATATTTTGGAGTGGAGTGTTTGTGACATATTTGAGGGGTGTAAATAACACTATTGTAATTAAATTATCTTCAGTCTTTGATTGTGGTGGGGTTCATTATATTTTTGAACGGGTTAAAATTGAATTTAGCACAACTCGTCTTAAACTTGACCAGTAATCATTAGTACACATGCAATTCTTTCTGAAGTAAACTTAATTAATTTTTTTTCGTATTGAATGCACGGGCATTACTAGTATATATAGCGAGTTAGGGTATAAAAAGAGATTTTCTCACTTTAATAAAAATAATGGATGACTATTTAGAGGGATAAATCCATGAATTTTTTAATGAAAATTTGTATAGACGATCTATATAATAAATAGACCACCTTAACAAAAATTCATAAAAAAAGTAAACCTAGAAGCGTTTTTTTTTTTGAAAAATTTATATATATGTACATTTTCGATCGTTAAAATTTTTGATGATCATCTCACCCACTTATAAATTGATTTTTTTTTATATAAAATTTAGTGGAAGTGATCTCCTTATTATATAGATCATCTCTACAAATTTTCTTAAAAAAATACATCGATTTACCCTCCAAATAGTCATTCATTCTTTTTGTTAAAGTGAGAGAATCACTCTTTATAGCATATTACACTTTTTACTTAAATTAATTTAACTTAAAGTGTGATGTTATATGGATATATCAATTTTTTTTGTAGTTAAAATATCATAATTTTTTTATAAGTGCAGTTAAAATATCAATTATTTAATGTCGTGTTTAGAAAATTAGGGACCGGTTGCCGCATAGCATAAAAAACAACTATGTGACAAGTTAGTGACTTAGTGAATTATATTTAAAAAGTGACTTGGCTAAAGATTGTCATTTATGTCAAGTTGGTGAAAAGTTACCAAATTGAATGTCAAAGTTTGATAACGAATGCCTAAATTCGGGTGTCCTCGTATGAGTGCCGTGATTAATAATTTTAAAAAATGTGTTGTTGAGGCTATAATGATATCTTGACTACAAAGTTGAGGTTCATATAACATTAGCCAAAGTTAAAATAGGTATATTTTTCAATTCCGCATAACATATTTTATGACAGTATTATTTGCACCCCTCATATTTGTTACAAATACCACCTAGTCATAAACACCCACCAAAAGTAAATTTGTTATCATTAATACCATGTAAGGCTCTCCTAATAAGAGGTGAGTGCAATCGCATACATTCAGTCCACTTAATGAGAGTTTATTAGTAAGAACTTGCATAACATCAGATAATTGAGTGATGTAGTGTTTTCCAAATAAGTCTCGTTTAATGAGAGGTAAGTGCAATCACATAAACTTGGCTCCTCAAATTGCGAGAGTGTGTTACTAAGCACTAGCCTAACATCAGGTAATGAAAGGAGTTGTTCGTGATAAATAAGAGAGGTGTTAAAATGTGTTTTTACTTAAATTTTAAAGGAAGTGTTTGTGACAGATATATGGGATGTAAATAATACCGTCTTATTTTATAAGACATATCTATTGACACTTCACACAAATTATGTGATATTCTAAATTAGGGTATACTTGTGCCATCCGGCATTGTGAGATAAATAAAATCGAGTAATACGATAAAAAAGAATAACGCATGACCGATTTAAATCGGCAAACTTCAATAATTATATATCAAACAACTGAAACATATGTTCAATTTTCATGCTATAAAAAAAATGTGTGATCGCCGTGTTTTAATTTTTTTAAAGGCACTTTTAATCATATTTTTAATCTTATTTCAATATTAACAAAAAAAATTTTAATAAATTAAACTCAACGCCAAATTTAAAAATAATCCAATTACGTCGATAATTATGATTTAAAAATTAAATGGTCTAAAAAATTGGTCTGATATACCATGCACACACAAATTAAGATAATCAATAATATATAAACACATAAAATACATCTTTAAATGTTAGTCAATAAATTTTCTTAATATTTTTTACATAATTATAAAGTTACGATGGACCTTATTTAATTGATATTGATTACTGATTTTAAATATATAAATTTTATTAAAATTCATTTTTTTTTAAAGTTATGAGAATTTAAATTTCAAACAAAATTATTAGTGTATAAGAGTCTATTGCGTGTATATTATGGTGTGTATGTTTTATCTTTGATTTAACATCTTGATGTGTGTATAAAATTTATCCAATGGTATACAACTAAAGCATACCATAACCTAAGTATTTTTAGTCATTAAATTCATATACTTTTTGAGAAAAAAGTTGGTGAAAGATGGTGTTTTATAATATAGATACATTATTATGTAAATAAAGTATCTCTAAAAATATAAGAAAAATATCTTTATAAATTATTTTATAGTGCAATAAGATATTTTGAAGTGCTAATAATAATACCTTACATTATTGTAAAATTAAAAATTAAAAATTAATATAAGATATTTTGAAGTGCTAAAAATTAAAAATTGTCATGCTATATCAAATTAATATAAATGTTACAAAATGAAGAGAAAATTTATGATTACTTGAGCATAAATATAAAAGGTGATTTTATTTCTATCCGCGATATCTTGAAATTAATCCACATTGTTAAGTTAACTTGTGTTGCCTACTGAATTAATCTACGAGTATGGATAGACTGACAAAAAAATATTATTGCTGTAATTTTATAAATATTATTTTATTACTGATTTAATATTAAAAAATTCACTAGATTAATAAGTACATCCACTTTAATTAAATAAAAAAATATTAAATTTTATATACTCATAATTGATTCTTTTGTTATAATAGTATCATAAAAGTATTGAAATATTTTAAAACGTCAAAATTACTAATAGATAGTAGGCGTCACGTGTTGTCTAGTTGGGATTTTAAAAAAAAATTTGTGTGTGTGTTTTTTTTTAAAAAAAATCATGTTTGATTCACCCATTTTAAAATTTTCATTCAAGTAAAAAGAATATTTTTTTCCCTTTGTATTATATAAAAATTTTAAGAAATGAAAAAAATATATATATATATCTTTAAAAAATTTAAAGTTAGTGTACCATACACAAATCAAATTGAAAAACAATTTTAAAGAATTCTACTAAATTTTAAATTTTTCATTTAACTAAATTTTAAATTTTACATTTAACTAAGTTGTTTTCAAATATATTTAATAATTTAAGAAAGTAATTATAAATTTTTTACATTTAACTAAGTTGGTTTTTTCTTGTCTATGCAATACACAAAACTTGTTGTTACTGATAAAAGTGATTGGCAATTGAGCTATAAAAAGTAGCTAATGTTAAAATTGAGGCAGTAAAAAATAACAATGCCAACAATTGGTTAATTAAAAAAATGTGACACTGGCAGTTACACAAATATAAAATATTTTGTTTGGTGTAGAATTTTGATTTGAGATTTTTAAATATATTCAAATATTAAGATATAATACTTCGATTAAAGTTGTCATTTTCAAATCTAAAAAGGAGGGCTGCTACTTCTAGATTCTAAACTCGTGGATTTGAAAAAAATAAAAAAATTAAAACAAATTATTATTTGTTATTATTATAATTATGCTTGTAATATTAATTATAGCAATAATATTAGGGATGGCAAGGGATCGTGTTTGTTTGAACCCGAACCCGACATGCTTATAAACCCATCCCAACTCGATGCGGGTTTTATTTTATTTTTTAAATCTGAACTGGTCGTGAATAGCTTAAGTATAAACAATCCCCCCCCCCCCCAAAGGTAATTATGCTATATTACAGGGAAGAAAATACTATAATATGGTTGGGTTAGGTCAAACGGGTTAATTTTGTGTGAACCTTACCTTCGCCATGATGTCAAAAATAAAATTAGCCTAGTTATCAACTAAATATAAATTTTAGCGAAGTAATATTTTGATTTAGAAATCAATTTACTTGTATTTGTTAAGCAAACACAAAATTTTAAATTTCTGTAATTTCAAAAATGTAATTTTTGAATCTTAGAATTTTAAAGCTAAATCAAATTTTGTAATTCAAAGGAACCTAAAAGAAAATAGGAAATTAATAAAATAGAAGTAGATTTTGATTAGGAATATAAATTAATACAATTATAAATTAATTTTAATTGGTGGATATACTTTTCGATTTTAAAAAAAAGTAATTTTATCAAAGTTTGTTTAAAATTTTCATAAATTAAGAGTAAATTAATTGTAATATATGACTGATAAAAATAAAATCACTTAAATATAAATTAAAAGGTAGAAAGAAAATAAGAAATTAGTATGTAGTATACTATTTTTTATTTTTTTTTGTACAACTTATGTAGTATACTATTGGGGGTTGAATAAATGGGTAGATACGGAGGGAGTGGGGGGTGAAAATATATTATGGTGGGATTTTGTTGTCTGAGCAGATCGAAAAGATTTTCTCTTGCCTTGCAAGTAACATAGAAATATGCCTGAGATTTTGTAAGGCCTATACTTGCGTATACATTTATAGCTACAGTTACTATTCTACCAGCTACTACTATTACTACTCGATCATCATCAATGTAATGTATACAGGGAAACGAAAGGCGGACAGCTAGCTGGGGACTGACCTATACTTACTGAATTACTCCGGCCCTTTTTAGGGTTGTTTGGTAAATGTTTTGAGTTGAGTTTTTAAATTAAGTTTTTAAAATTTGATGTTAGGTAGAATTTAAAAGTATGTTGAAAAGTGAATTTGATTTTTGTTTGAGTTTTTTTCAATCAACTAAAATTCCCATAAAAAAATTTCAAAAAATAGTCCCAATGAATCTTATTTTATTGATCTCGATGAGCACGTTTTAAATATATATTTTTTATTTAATTTTGATTTTTGAATTTAAAGTTATAGTGTTTTAAAATAAATTTCAGAGAGAGAAAGTAAAGTTAAATAAATTTTGAGAAGTATAAAAATATAATTGATTTTGAGTTGAATTTTTAAAATTTAAGGAAAAAAAATAGATAGATACTAAACAGCCCTTTACTTTGCTTTTTTCTTTTTTTAACAAGCAGCGTTAATTACCAACATTAAAATATTCAATAATATTTCATCTCATTTATTAAGTATAATAATATTAAATACGTGTATATTTGCTCCATGCATATGGCCAGAACCATTGTTTTATATTAAAAAAAATACATTAAATTAGTGTAATTAATACTGAGTACGTGAACATTTACTCAGAGCTAAAATAAATGTGTACATACTTAATGTTATTAGATTGAGTCAATATTAGAATGTTAGTAAGTATAATTAGCGTCGCTCTTTTTTTTTTTTTTGAAAGCTTACTATGTCATTATTTACCTTAGTCATTTTTTTTATACAGACATTTTAATACATTAATTAAGTGAATAAAATTCTCAAGAAATCCATTGTTGATTAATGCATGAATAACAAACACATCATTATTTACTCAATATATGCTCTAAAATTTTGTCTTCTAAAAATTATTTTTTCTTTCATCCAAGCAGTAATACTCTTATTAGGTTTAACCCATACTATTGAAAAATTCTCTTTAGGATATATAATAAAGTTGGTGATTATGTATAGTAGCGATTAAGGAAGATGAGTTTGAAGGATTTTAGGGTTACATTGGCATGTACGTGTCCATTGAGACTGATTGCCTAACTGCTATTAGATTGATTGAAGGAGAAGAAGATATATAAAGAGAAGCACCCGGAGATGATTTTTAATTTGTTGAAGATTATTGCGGTGGCGCATGTTCTAAGGGATTGGGAAAGCGGATCGGAGGCACACAAGGAGAGCGAACAAGTTGTCCGAATCTTGGTCCACTCCTGAAGATCTGATCGAAGAACTAAGAACAGACATTCAAGGAACTACTTTTGAGAGAGGAATGTAGTGCATGCTTTGTGTTTTTTCTTTTCCTTTTCTCAACCAAATAAATAAATAAAAATATGAACTTAATTCAAGCTTTGACTAAGAAGCCACCTAGGATATAACTCGGAAGTTTGCTGACACAATTGGCCATCTTTTAAAGTGTTTCCAATGAAGATGTTAGCACTAATTTATGTCAGAAGTTATGCTCTTCGATGTCACCCGCTATTTGCAATTTACCCACTCGCCCAAATGGCATGAAATAAAGAAAAGTTAAAGCTTGTATTTATGTTGGCGCAGTAAAATGCCTTTAGCATGCTAAAGTGCATGGATGCCAAAGCGTAGCCACCGTTAGCTTTTAAATTAAGGGTAATGCCGCTTGTTATACATATCAAAATGTTATCTTATATTTTAACATTTATTTGACCTTATAAAATTGAAATAATGTGTATATATATACTAGGTTCTATAACACTAAGTATGTGAACATTATCTCTGTCTTATTAAATCGAGTTAGTATATTTTTTTCTTATCACCAATTACTTGACCCTATTGCACCGAAATAATGTACACGTTTCGGTCCAATATGACCGAGTAAATAAGATAAATTGTTACTAAATAAAGTTGTGGGTAATTAGCGCCGTCTTAAATTTGCATCCATCAATTTTTTCTTAACTTACTAAAAGTTTTAACACATTCATTAAAGTGCATTTTTACATGTTAAATAATATCCGACGCTAAAAGGCATTTTAACATTGCCATTAGAAATGCCTTAAAGTATGACCGGTTGTATTTTAGACTCAGCAGTTGTGCCTTTAAAAAAGTGCATATAATATTTCTCTAATTTTGTGTCTTTACATGCCACGGTTGTTGATTCTTACGTGAAATTTTAACATTCGGTTGGATTACAATTATATAGTTCAACGCATATCTTCATTCATTTGAAGTTCATAATCTATATTTATTAGTTTCGTGTCTTTTAAGAGGACACTGATTTTAATGTAAAAAGAAATGATACTAATTTTAACACAATTAATTAATAAAAATAAAATTTATTTAATTTCTTACATACAATTTAATACACATATTTTTAAAGGATTGCACTAATTAATTAATGGTGAAACAATATAAATATTGTCAAAATAATGTATAACTTTAAAAACATGCGGTCAACTTCTAAAAGCAGTACGATATTTTGACAAAGAGATAATTGTTTTGACAATATGTATACCCCTTTTCAAACAAGATTATGGTAAAGATCGAGAATATATTTCATCTGTTTTAAATTAAAAGTCTATATTTAACTTTCGCATCTTTTAAAAATACATAAATTTCAACTCAAAAAGAATATACTAAAGTGGTTAAGCTTTTAATTAAGACATTATTTTTCTTTGATACAAGTTAGCTATAGTGCTTATTAATTTGATAATAGTTGTAATACTTTTCCAATATCTCAAATAATATGATTAATAATAATTCCAATACAAGACCGGGCCGCTTGATCCGGAGTGAACAAGAGGCTGCATAATATCTTGAAAAGCATTTGTCGCTAAGAAAATTGATATTTAGTCACTTTGGCTTGCTGCGAAGGATCGAGAGTAACTTTTGAGTTTTGCCTGTCGACTAAAATTATGCTGCATGTATGGATGGGACGCTTTTGTTGCATTATATTTCTACTTTTCACTTTTGAGAAAGACCCCTAAATTATATAATCCTACTAGCCGTGGAGGGAGTTTCGCACCAGACACTTTTTCTACAGTACGTAGACATAACCTTTCATGCCTTACTATATTATGTTTTGTTCGAATTTTGATTTATTATTGAAATCTGAATTTACTAATTTAATTTGATTTGGATTTTTGTTCGTTTCCAAAATCCGAAATTACTATTTTAAGTTCCACGGACAAACAAAAGTTCAACCAAACAAAAATAGTATTCATATTCATTCTCAAAATTTTTAATTGGTAAATTTATACTAGAAATTTTTTTAAATTCATGTCAAAAAAAATAAATATAAATTAACCAGACTCAAATTTTGTATTAAATTATTATTTCAGATTTTGAAACCGAACAAAAATCCGAATCAAACAAATACTTCAAGGAATTATGTTAAGCCGTCACGTGTCAATAAGATTTTGAAAAAAAAAACGACGCTACATCCTAATAACTTTGCAAAACAGTTACCGTAAGACCATCTCTAATGACTAGTGTAATACTGTAATGTAAAAGTGGGTATTTAGCCAACTAATTAAACCCAAAACGTAGCGGGAAAAAGCTAAAAATAGCTTTCACGACACATCATGTATTGGGAAAGAAATGAAATATTTTTGGGCGACACATGATATATCATGCACGGTACCACGACACATCACTTATTGGCAGTGTTCGATCTCTTTTTTCCAAAGTGAGTCAATTTGAAGGCAGGAAGTTTCAAAGCAACGAAAATCCATTCAGCAACAAAGAATCTCTTATCTTTCTATATAAATCTCTTTCTTACCTTCACTCTCTCTCAATTCTTAAACCATATATGGAGGAAACAAAAGGACAATTTTTCTCTCTTTCTTCTCATACGCCACATGATGTGTCATTGAAGGACATAAAATTCTATCACACGACACATCATGTGTTATGAAAGTATTATTTTCTTGTCCCGATCAATGATAAATTGTATAGTGTCTAAAATTTTTAGTTGCTACATTTAATTTGGGTTTACACCTTTCTCTTCACTTTTAACTTTTCACATTATCAAATAGGGCTACAAAAAGTGAATACTTTTACTTGTAACTTATGCGGTGGAGATGGTCTAACTTGACGATATACTCTTTTTTGTAATTAAGGATGAGTTCTTGTAATCAATCTTTTTCCCTTATTGAGTCGACATCGACTTTATAGAAGTAGGTCCTTGTCATTTTTTTTTATTGAATCAATGTCCATTTTGTAGAAGTCAGCTAGTTTTATATTACTTTTCTAGTTATCTACATATAAATTAAAGGCAGGCAAATTCAATCATGACACTAAATTTTAATATTCTTATTATTTTACTCATTTTCAACAAAAAAAAACATTTAATTAGAATTGAACCTACGAACTCTAGGTTAATTAGAAAATATGTTCCCCTTACCATTGGATTTTTTTTATTGAATATTTTTCATATTAACTTAAATATAAACATGTATAGAAAGAGGTGTGTATATGCGTATCACGTATGTCAAGTGTCTAATTAATATTTAAAAATAAAAACCTTATTGCCTAACATGGTCTCAATTTTCAAAACCATATTTAACGAGATTATTTGTCATTAATTTACACATCTAGCCGGATTCATTCTTCCAAAGTCAACACCAAATTTAGAGTAAACAATTCAAATGTTCACTAAATTTTCGATCTAGTACCACTTTAACTATCAAACTTTAAAATGAATCACTTTGGTCATACAACTTTGGAGTGAGTACCACTTTGATCATTTCATCCAATTATTTGGTCATTCAACTTTGGAATAAGTGCCACTTTGATTATTCTGTTCAATTTGACTGTTAAATTTAATGCATTTTCATGCCACATGATTTCGTGTAAGGTCGTTTTAATTATATGCAACAAAACGACATTTTCCTCCAATAATTATCTCCAGAATAAAACATACAATATGTAAAACGTAGCAATATTTTAACAAACAGCACAACAACTTGGGATATTTTATAACCAATATAATTAAAATATGCTTAAATGAAGTCATTTGTCTTGCACATAGTTTCATTCCATTCAATTTAACAGTCAAATTGGAAAAAATGACCAAATTGATACTTCCTCCAAAATTGAATGGCTAAATTAGTTCGTTTTAAAATTTAATGGCTAAAATGGTACTAAATCAAAAATTTTGTGGCCATTTGTCTATTTACTCCCAAATTTATGTGTACCAACTGTATAAAAAAATATGAAAAAAATATAGCTTCCGGTGTATTCAAGATGATATATATCATAGTATGCAACCTTTAAATTGTAAATATTTATTTTGCGTTATACTTACAACCATGATTAAAAAATAAATAAAACCTCCCACATCTCCATTAAGAAATCATGGTAGACAGATATAATATAACCATGTTGTAACTCATGCTACAGTTACTATTGATTATTAAAAAGCATCGTAAATTTTTGTTATATAATTTTTTATCTCGTAAAGCAAATTTATCATACTCATGTTTACATCATAACAAATTTATTCTCATACAATAGCTAAGATATAAATTTATCATAAACTTAAATTTTATTTATACAGATCAACATTACTTGTATGAACCAAAATGGTAAGCCATAACTATATATATAAAAAACGGTTAGGATATGACACACCTATATGAGTACTCGTATGACCCATACAAGTGTAGCTTACTCGTATGATTTTTTTTTCTTCTCAATCTTGCTGCCAAAAATAGTCATACGGGCTTGTTACACCCATATGGCAATTTTTTTCTTTTAACATATGCAGTGTAGCATCGCCAGAAACTTAATAATATCTTTGCAAATTTGTGGGTTAAATTTGCCCCGTGCACTACGGATGCTCTTATATATTTTCAAGATTCAAAAATTATTGACCCTTATTATATAATTTTTTTCCATTTTAAATAAATAGTCTTACATTGATTTTGATTATTTTTAATTAAGTACTAATTTCAAATTAATCACTTGTCAACAATACAATTTATTTCTCTTATAAAATTTGGTATAAATGAGAATCTCAAATCTCAATCGAGACAGTAGAACAATTTAAACGATAATGAAACTAACCGGGGGATTATATGGTCTGGTCACAACCTAGTATAATTAGTCAAACTTTAGAAGTTTAATTTGCAAAAATAAAAGGTCATTGGTTTCATTTAATCCACGTGAAGTAACCATTTTGGTTTGTATCAATTAAATTAACCATGGAAAATGATAACATGTGCCTGTAGGGCACATGTTAAAGTTATTATAAATGGAAAAAATTAGATTTTGTATGAAAATCTGTGTCATATTTAATATATATTATGAGTTAATTATTTTTAAAAATTGATACTTAACATGTACCTCTAAGGTACACATTAACATCACCCATTAATTATTATTAATAAATTATAAACAACAATTCTAGTTGGAGTATTGAGTTTATAAATCTACTTAACTATACGTGTCAGTGAGAAATTCATTCCTTCACGGACAAGCATAATCGGTGTATTAAATGTGGGTTACGACATTTTTGAGTTCTTTTTCCATTTAGTCTGCTTTTGAAACTTTATTAGCAAAATAGGGTAGTTTTTAACATATTTGGCTGAATAAGGCACGTATTAAAAACGCCAGTCAAGCTGGTGATTTTAAGCCAAAAAACGCCCACTGTCCCAGCATTTTTATGAAGCAGAAAATCCCCACTCCCACCGTCGTTCATTTCATTCAAACTTGAAAAAAAAAAAACTTCAGAACTTGAAGTTTCCATTTCCACCGCCCTCCTCCCACAGTCGTACACATCATCCACCGGCGTCCTCCTCTGTTGCCGCCATCTCCGTTCGTCGAGCTCCTCCACTCCGGCAGGTATGGCACTTCTTTAGCTTTAATTTTTTTTTAGCAAGATGTTTCCATTTGTGTTGGTTTGTGGGGACCATTATAGTTTGAATTTTTTTAAGCATCCAGGTGGGGTTTGGATTGTTTTGTGTTTGTTTGTGGGGTTTCAGTTGGTTTATTTTTTGTTGTGGGGTTATTATTTACAAATTTTTGGAATGAAGGAGGTGGGTTTGTGGGGTTCTCAGTGTCGAAATTTTGTAGTGAAAGAGGTGGGCTCGTGGGGTCTGTGGTGTTAGCGGGGTCGGTGGTGTTAGATATAAGTGGAAAATCAAGTTTAATACTTGATTTATGTGGATAAACAATTGGAGTTTTGGAGTAATTTTAGGGGGTAATCAAACTCATCTTTACAGCACTAAAATTCTGAAATCGTTTGGAGATGTATTTTACTCTACTACAAGCAAAGCAAAAATTCAGATACAAATACAATCCAAAGAAAAATGTGAGAGAATTTGGGATAAAAATTTAGGAAATTAGTAACATTGGTCTAAGTTTCTTGCATTATATTTATACGAACTATTTAAGCAGAACTCCAAGTAAAGAAAAATACTAGCATTGGTCTAAGATTTAAGCAGAACTCAGTGCGTCTAAAAGATACTACATTTAAAAACAATCATAATCAACTTAAAATACACAAATATTCGATTACATATGTAGTCGTCTTTTAGGAAATTGAAGTAAAAACCTACTAAATTACAATATAGTTACCATCAATGAGCATGTTTTTAAAGAATATTTTTAATGTTATTAATTTTCATTCCATCTCATTATTGCGTGTTATGAAATAAATTTTTTCATTATTTGTTTTTTAAGTTTTTTTTTAATCGTATTACAACCCAAATGTTATTAATGTTATTAATTTTTTTTAATGTTATTAAATTTCATTCCATCTCATTCCATTTCAGTAATTTTTCAAACAATTACAACCCCAATGCATTTCAAACAATACTAATTGAAGAGAAACAAAGTCACATACATACATTACATAAAAAAACACGGTGTAACCTACATAAATTAAATCCTCTCTCTATCACTAACACACACATTCCCACATATGTACAAATTTAGTAATGTGAATAAGCCTTATTGTGTCTAGTTTGTAAGAACTATTTTTATGTATTGCATCATTTTGCGCAGAAATGTCTTCAAACTCTAATTCCAATTCTGGATCATCCTGTTCATATGCCACTTGCTTCTGCGAATAGGTTGCCCCAATGAGAGTTTCATGGATGACTAGAAACCCCGATAGAAGATTCATGGGATACAAAAATTTTGGTAATAATGGATGCAATTTTTTTGATTGGGTTGACAAGGAGAAAAATGTGGATGAAAAGATGCAAGACATTCACAATAAAATGAAGCTATATATCGCCAAAAAGAATATTGGAGGGCCGTTACTGAAGGGGTGAAAGAATTGAACATCCATTTGTCTAAGCGTGTGGAGATCGAGAGAAAAAATAGAGAAGAATTACAAAGGAAGTATGAGCAATGCAATAAAGCACTCAAGTGTGCCAGGAGTATGGTGTATTTGCTTATGTTGCTACTTGCTCTGTCAGTTATATCTAACTTGTTTTATTAGGTAGTGTAGGTTTATGTGGAACACGTAAGTGTTTTTTTTGCCTATATGTATGGGTTTAGAATTTTTTATTTCAATATGTATGAATTCAGTTACACTCTATTTTTCCTAAAATGTGTGACATTACATTGTAGTGAATTTCTATTAGTTAATGAATGGATGTTTTTTATTTAAATTATACATATGACAGGAGTAGGTTTATTTGTTAAGCTATGTACATATATATAATATTGAATGTGCGTTATTTATTTTTTCGTATTTAACGAAGATGTACATGAAACATGTAGTTGTAGATGGATCCTGGTCCTGAGGACCGGCATTTGTTATATTTATAGGGGGTCATAGGTCTTCTACTATATGGGAGGGCGATGACCCGCCGCCGGATAGACAAATAGATAAAGAAAAAAGATAATGATGTCTGCTGCTTTAAATTCAAATTTAAATAGGGGCATACTATGCATCAACAGTCATAACGTAACGTAAATATCCTAATAACATGTGATAATACATTATGCATCAACTGTCATCATTATAATGGAGGCTGACATACTTCGAATCCTGAGTGACACTCATATTTAACAAATATAACACATAATGAAATTATACGGAGTGTGCAAATTAACAATACATAATAACTGAACCGAAAATCCTAGTAACAGAAACTATGAATTCTGAAAGATAAACAAAATAAAAAAAGGCAAACATGTCTACTTATAAGACAACAATAGTTGTTCATTCTTTTTTCGAGAACAAATGTGTCGATCATGTCCCGCCTCCCCACAAATCCCACAATGGTTGTTTCTTCGACGATCGCTTACGTCCATCTCATTATGAATACGCTTAGATGGACGACCCTTTTGACGCAACAAATTTGAATTAGGGATCAAAACACCTGTAATTGTATCAAGCAAATGGGTTTTCCAATATTCATTTGGCAAAGCAGGATACAAAGTACGAGAATATGTAGCTACGTATGCTTCAAGACTCAAGTCTTGATGAATTAAATACTTCGGATCTAGCCTTAGTTCAGCATACACCGCCATGACATGTGCACAAGGATATTTATAAATTGCCCACCTACCGCAGCTGCACGTGCCTTCTTCGATGTTTACATTCTTCATTTTTCCCTTAACTGATGTGATGGAGGCTATTCCCTGCGAATTGTTATGCCTGTAAACAATATATTTACTGATATCTTTCGTAACCTCTGATAATTTAGTCGCCATGAATGTCGTGTGATCCATCTCAGGATTGGTAAGTCTTTGTTTCCATTCCTCGCCTCTATTACAAAAGTACGAAACAAGGTGATAAAAAATGAGCTGCATTGACGC
This sequence comes from Lonicera japonica, assembly GCA_021464415.1. NCBI lineage: Eukaryota > Viridiplantae > Streptophyta > Magnoliopsida > Dipsacales > Caprifoliaceae > Lonicera > Lonicera japonica. Next base: position 12,252,646 of record CM038467.1, on the reverse strand, counting down.
AGTAAAAGGCAAAGACCTGGCTCAAATTAAAACCCCATTAAAAACTTCTGAAATATTTTTTGACTTTATCCCATAGCGAAACCTTCCATCGTGAACAAAAGCCCACTTCTGTAGGGGAATTTGGTTAAGCCACCTCCATGGTTTATTTCCTTCGCTCTCTTGATGTTCATCGTATTCTTTTATCATATGCATGTACTTATTAAATTTGGGTAAGTAGTAGCAGCCTTCCACATGAAGATCCTTAACGTCTCATCTGGTTTACATTTACTTGTGAAGTTACTGCGAACATGTCGCATACAAAACCTATGGTGCGTCATCGGCTCTTAAAATTGTGGGTGGAAATTAATTACAGAAAGAATGCCTCTGTGGCGATCAGAAATCAAGCATACGATGTCTCTTCCCTTCATGACATAATGCCAAAGTCGCGTGAGAAAATAATTTCATGTGTTGTGGCTTTCCTCATCGCCGTATCCAAACGCAAGTGAAAATATCCCTTTGCTGGCATCCATGGCCATTGTAACAAATAATTTTCCATTGTACTTACCATGTAGATGAATCGCGTTTATACTTATAACATGTCGGCAATGCATAAAGCCTTCAATGGACGCACTAAAGGTCCAAAGTTCTTGTCAAAAATACGATAATGCCCATCATACACTTTGCTTTTACACTTGTGGATTGTGCGTGGGTTGTTGTACTTAATAGCGGCCAAATATCTAGGCATATAGCATAAAAGTCTTTCCAATTACCAAATACTTTTTCAATAGCCTTTTGTTTCGTATTCCATACCTTTTAATATGAAATTTTGTAGCCATATTTATCTTTAACAAATGCAACGATAACGCGAATCTTAAGGCCTAGATCAACCTCAATCAAGTATTTTACTTTGCTAGCAATGAATTTGCAGTCTAAATATTTGTGAGTTAATTTAAAACGATCAAACATGCATGTGTGGGGACCCTCGTACTTGGTTATCTCAAATTGCCTGTATTTTTTCTTCCTCTTACAAGCATGAAGCCGCCATTTGAACCATTTTTCATGCAACTTACACCTAATTGCCCATGTATCTGTCTTTGATTCATCGACGATAAATTCATTTGCATTCTTAATTGTAAAATGTTTTACGGCAATCTTCAACTTATCTTTAGTCTCGTACGTCAGCCCATTTTGCAATTCATTTTCATCTTCTAACTTCTCATTTATCGTCAACTCCTGGTCCACAAAAGTAACATTATACTGTGTGTAAAACGATGGTATATCTTCAGCAACCTGCTTCGATTCTTCCCCTTCATCACTTTCACTGTTGCTGGATTCTGTAAAACTGTCGGAATCTTAGTCCCAATCCGTCTCCTCTCTAGTGGTGTCATCATATTCACCACCATATCCACAGTCATACATGGCCTCGGGGCCACCATCTCCACAGTCATACATGGCCTTGGTTGTGGGTTGAGATGAATTGTAAATCTTCTTCTTATTCCCACCAAATTCCAGCCTTCGTGATGGCCGCGAACTACTCGGCAACTTAGAAACATGAGTGCATTGTGTCGATGGTGGTGAGCTGTACGACCCAGATAATGAAAAATTTTCCCCAATTGGCCCAACATCATAATTCAGGACAATTTTTTCTATATACAACTCGATCACATTGACAAACAAAGCATTGAAAATAGTACCCATTACAAACCGTAAGGTTCTGTCATCGTTAATTTCATGAAGGAAGTAACTATAAGCATTTGGAGTCACAAACATTGTGCATCTACAGAAAATCTTTAACGTCGACGGCGATCGGTCAGCATCCATAACAAAATAAATAATTTCTACAAATTTCGAGTGGGTAATACTTTCATTTAAGATATTGCCTCTTTTGTGCTGAATATCGTAACCATAACCATGCTCTCTGCTAATAATATGTCCGCCCCATTATAAAAGCGTAAAAACTTGTCGGCTTGCCATTTTTCACCTTCAACACAATTAATCAAATTTATTACTAGCTGATAATAAATAATATATTTTTAATTGTCAAGATGTACAATATATGATGTTAAAATAAGTACATATATATATTCTTCAACATACTTGAATAATTATTCCAAATAGAAAATTATGCATTAAGCCATACGAAATATGATAATAAATAATATATTTTTAATTGCCAAAACGTACAATAAATATTGATAAAGACATTCTTTAACATAAAATTCATTTCTCATTAAAATAAATACATATATACAATCTTCAACATACTTAAATAATTGTTCAATTTAAAATATTAAGGATTAAGCCATACAAAATATGATAATAAATAATATACTTAAAATTGCCAAGACATACAATATATGATGATAAATATTTTTTTTAACATAAAACCCTACGAAATATGATAATAAATCATTTATTCAAAATTGTAAATCATTTTTTCCATAAAAAAAATTAATTATAATGTAATATATTTAGGAAAAAATGGAGGTTTTTGGACACTTTTGTCCTATAGGAAAAAAATGTAAATCATTTGTTTTACTTTTGTCTTAAGGCACTCCACTTTTATTTTTAAGGACATTTATATATATATATATATATATGGGTGATGTTTCAATGGTTACCGCTCTTTTTACCCATAGATGGTTATTGCAATATTAACCATTGGATGAAAAATTAATAGTTGAGATCAAATGTGTAGTTGGCTAACATAATTAATGCACAATGGAGAAATACAAAGTATTAAATGCAAAGTTAAGTGGGTAACTTGTTGATACCTGATGACATGGCATTTTTTTTCTATTTAATTTTAAGGAAACATAAATTAGATATTCATTACATGATTTTGTAATTCCACTACAAGATATCCCTATTCTTTACCCCTATAAAATAAGTGATTTTATTTATATTGATATCTTGTAGTTAATCTACATTGTTAAGTTAATTAGTATTGTTTCTTAAATTAATCCTTAAGTATGGACAAACTAACAAAAAAATATTATTGATTTAATTTTATAAATATTATTTTATTAATGATTTAATATTAAAAAATAAATTAGTATAATAGGTACATCTATGTTAATTAAATAAATAAAAATATGGGGCTTCTTTTTAAAGTACAAATCAATTACTCTCATTCTAATAAAAGGCATTCTATTTTTAGGATTAGTTTCAAAGATAACTTTTTAATCGATGGAAAAATAAATTTTAATTTATTAAAAATAAAATATAGTTATTTTCAAAACTACCCCTTAATAAAGATAACAACTATTAAAAAATAAAAATAAAAAAAATATATAAATAACAAAAGCTTAAATTCAAACTAAACATCTCAAATAAAGATTTCAAATTTGAACATGTAATCGAAATCTTATAACAAAGGTCAACTAAGAACATAAGTATTAAATATATATTTTTTATTAATTCTAAAAATTCTAAATTTTAAATTAATTATCAAATGATACAATTTTAAAAAGAAAAAAAAATTATGTACAGCAAAAAAGAAAAATAAAAATACTTGAGAATGGTGATCCTTTTAAAAAAAATTTAAAATTTTGATGATTTTTTTTAGAATTGTTTGTAGGCTCGTTTATTTCACATAAATTCATAAAAAATATTTTTTTTGAAGTACAAAATAAATCTCAAAAGTTTATGCTATGTTGTTTACATAATTATACTTTCACAAACCATTCTAATAAAAGAAAATACTATTCGTATTATAAATTACAGTACCAAATGTCATACTAACTAATTAATTACATGATCATGAATACTTTATATGATTATATATTGAAAATTTGATAAACATGAAATAGGTCTACTGTGATTGTCAGCATAGAAGAATATGTATACTTGATTCTTAAATCTTTATTATTATTATTATTATTATTATTATTATTATTATTATTATTATTATTATTATTATTATTATTATTATTATTATTATTATTATTGATGTTGATGATGATTATTATTATTATTATTATGATTATGATTATGGGGTGGAAGTATTAATAACGTAGTTAATTGAAAATATCTTTTAAGAAAACCTTTTAAAATTCTTTAAGGGTGTGTTTGGAATGTAGATTTGAGAGAAAATTTTAACAAGAGATTTGGAATCTCAAATCTAAATATTTTTGTTTGCTGTGAAATTATGATTTAAGATTTATAAATATATTCAAATAATGAGATGTGATACTTATCTTAAAGTTAACTTTCAAATTTTAGAGATAGAGTTGTTCCTTAGAGATCCCAAACTTGCGAATTTGAAAAAAATATTAATTAATTTTTAAACAATTTTTTTTTTTTTATTATAAATATATTTGTAATATTAATTATAATAATAATACGAATGATGACAAAGGATCGTGTGCTGTCCAAACCCAAACCCAAACCCAATAAGCTTATAAACACATTTCAGCCCGGTGCAAGTTTTATTTTTTAAAATTTAAATCCGTCTCAAATAGTATATGCATAAACCCACTCCCGTCCCATGGTAATTATGCTATATTATAAGAAATAAAATACTATAATAGGGGCAGGTCGAGTAAAACGGGTTAATTATGTGTAAGCATGAGTTCTGCCATAATGTTAAAAAATAAAAATAGCTTACTAATCAACTAAACATAAATTTTAGAGGAATAACATTTGGATTTAGAAATCAATTTTCTTGTATTTGTTAAGCAAACACAAAATTTTAAGCTCTTGTATTTCAAATATGTAATTTTTGAATCTTAGATTTATGAATTTTAAAGCTAAATTCAATTATATAATTCAAATGCACCTTAAAACAAAATAGAAAATAAATTAAAATAAAAGTAGATTTCGATTAGGAATCTAAATGAAAATGTAATCTAAATTAGTACAATTATAAATTAATTTTAATTAGTGGATATACTTCTCAATTTTGAAAATGGTACAAAATTTGTTTGTCAAACACAATACATTGATTATTGAACCAAATAATTAATTATTTAATACTAAATAATATATATTTTAAGTGTTATTTAGTAAGTCGTGCGTTGGTAAGTGTCTCAAATTGCTATTTAAACTTGCAAATAATATTTTTTTTAGAATATAATTAATGCCTAAATTATGGAGGAATAATATTTATTTTGTCTTTTTGTAGGAAAGAAGTAAATTGTGATAAAAAGGTGGAAAAAGTCTATTAAAGATCAAAAAGGAAGATAAAGAAGAAAGAATATTCCAATTCAATATTCTCTCGTAATTAAAATACAACTCCTTATTATTTCTTAATTAATTGAACTCGTATTTGTTATTTCTTCTATAATTATAGTTTTCTAAATCTTTTAAACTTGTATATCTTATTACTAAATATAGACCTATTCTCTACACCTAAAATCATAAAAAAAAGATAAAAAAATAGATAGAATATAGATATTGTTAGAGAGTTATAAAGAGATACAATCCTCAATATACTAGTTGCCGTGTAGCCGAGGTATTGAAGGTGAATAAGTGGATAGCGTAAAGCCATGCAGTACACGCTAGTTCGAGCATCATAAACAGAGACGCTTTTTAACCTTTTAATTATCTATAATTTGTATTCAAGTACTTTAATTTTAAATTTTAATGATGAATTATTATTTATTTAATATGCTTGGCTATATTATCTCCTAAAAGGGAAGGATGAACCGCCATGGATGTAATGGGCTTATTTTAATTCTAATTGATTTTTAATTATTCGTCCCAAATTAAAATAGATTTTGAAATTACCATTATTATAACGTGTTTTCTTTCTAGTACATTAATTGTTTTTAAAATAAATGATGGATCTCTTATGATCACCATAAATGAGGATACAAGCGATACCTATTTTTATTTACATTAGTTTTAAAGAAAGAATAATGGTGATTTTGAATTTGTTTATATAGTATGGATGAATATTAAAAATATAATTAAATACTTTTTTGTTTATACCCATGGTGGTGGATTCTCTTTCCTTGGGATTTTTTATTATTGATTACATACTTGCTAGAGTTAATTTAATTGGTTTTATTTCTTAGTTAAAATAATTTCAAAAATCAAAATTTAAAAACTGTTTTAATCTAAATTCCTAAAATATTGGATTTCGACAAACTTTCCTACTTTTAAAGTATTAACTTGAATTTGTATCGACTCCTACTTATTCGCTATACTAATTTAATTATTTTACATAAAAGTAGGGTTTTATTGTATTTAAGCGCGGAATTAAGTAACGACAAATTATTTATAAAAATTTTCCTTAAATCATGCGCATACTTCTGTATCTTATCAAATTATTAAAAGTTGAGTTTGTTTGAAATACTTTAAATTAAGAAAATAAGTTTATTTTAATATTATTTTATGTTATTGTGTTAAAATTATTATTTAGTTGAACAGTGACTAATAAAACCACTAGCACATGCTATATGAGACGCTTGAAATTAATTTTTTAGTTTTTATTGTGATATGATTTGTCACGAATGATAATAAAATGATTAAATTGAAAGTGTTATTGAAATAGTACTTTAGTTATATGTAATTTGTACACCTATTGTATAGAGATGAAAATTCAAAGTCAAATATATTTTAAAAGTGTTATTTTCAATAAACTTATGTTATTAATTAACTATAAAACTGAAAGGACGAAAACATCCATAAACACTTATCCTAATTTGGAATTGAGTTATCCTAGGTTTAGTTGGCAAATAAAACATTTAAGGAATCTTGTTTGGTTGAGATTTTAAAACATGTTTTGAAAAGTGAATTTAATTTTTGTTAAAGTTTTTTTCAACCTATTCAAAAAAACTTGTAAAAAAATAGTCACAATGGATCTTGTTTTATAGATCTCGATAATTAGGTTTCAAATATATTTTTTTTATCTAATTCCAATTTTTTAATTTAAACTTATGGTGTTTTAAAAAAATTATGAGAGAGAAAGTAAAGTAATTTGGGAAGTGTGAAAAAAAGTTGACTTTTTGGTAAAAATTTTAAAAACTTGATTTTAAAATCTCAACCAAACACCACCTAAAGTTTAATTAAAAAAATAAAAATAAAATAGGTCACATTAACCTGCTATAACAAGTTAAATGATTTGACACCTCACCAATGTGCATTAATTATTGTCAGTACTCATCAATGGGTAGAAAGATAAGGTAACCATTGAAAACTCATCCATATATATATATATATATATATCTTTTAGGACACTTTTTATGTAACTAAAAATGAGAGTGAAGTGTCTTAGGATAAGCATGTAGTGCTAGTATCATTTTCCTATATTTATAATAACAAATACATTCTTTAAAATTATAAAATAAATTTGTCAAAAAAAAAAATATTAAACATACATACATACATAAATACATACATTCCACAAATCTATATCGCAAATCCATATATATACATTACAATCAAACATATTTCTTTCCCATTATAACTTGATATTATGTGAAATATAATAATATATACTAAATAATCAACTTTGTAATAAACTAACCTTCTTTTTTTCAAGTGAATAAATGGAGCTTTTGGAGTGCAATGGAGGTTTTGAAGTGCAATAGAGGTTTTGGAGTGAATGAATGGAGCTTGAATGCAAGTAATGAGTTTAGGCGGCTGCTGTATGCGTTAAGTTGCCTGTTATTAGGTTAAAAGGAGTGAAAAATGGTCGGTTTAAAAACGCTAGATGTGCTGGTGTTTTTAAGTGTAAAAACGCTAGACATGATGGTTTTTTTTGCGTAAAAACACCACAGAGGTCAGCGTTTTTATTTTATTTTTTTTAAATCACTATCTTCACTAGCGTTTTTAAGCAAAAAACGTGGCTTTGACCAACGTTTTTAAAACTACCCTATATCCACAAATATGTTCAAAACCACCATATTCTCCTAAATATGTTTCAAAAGAAGCATACTTAAAAAAAGAACTCTTTAGTCATGGTCTATGAGTGCAAAATCTCGCCTGTCTCTTGAAGACTTGTAGATTAGTGATTACTAGGGGTGTGCACAAAGCGAACCGGGTCGAACCAAAATATAAGATTTTTTTCGGATTTTATAAATATAACGGTTCGATTCGGTCCGAAATTTAATCGACTGATACTATTCGGTCCGGTCTTTGGTACAGCCTACAAAAAACCCGGACATGACCGAATCAGTTATATTTATATATATATAATTTTTTTAAAATATATACTTATTTTATGATTTTTTTTAAATTATAACCCTAACCCTAACTAATAAGGCTTCTTCACTCTTTAGCAGCCACCTCTTCATCTCTCATCTTTTTTTTTTTATTTGAATTGATTCAATTGTTGTGAAAAATGAGCAATTGATAAATGAGTTTAATATATATAAATATGCCATTGAAAATGAGTTGAATAGGTGTAAAGAAATAGACAATAAGCCTAAATAAATTGGAACCGTTAAAAAAGCCCAAACCGGTTGGACCGACCGAAACCAGACCGTTTAAACTGGTCCGGTCCAATCTAGTCTGAGGTGGTAATTCGGTGCGATCCGGTCCATGAAATTATAAGACTGAAGTTAGCAGTCTGGTCCAAAGTTAATCGGTTCGGTTAACCGGACCGTGCACACCCCTAATGATCAGGGTGTGTACATATATATACACTTCGTTGCCTAAAAAATTAATATTTGGATTTTTCTTCTTTTTTTTTTACATAAAACTATAATTTCACAATACAACTATTTTTTTTTTCTACACAAACTATCAATTTACAACCACCACATTTATGTATGTTGAATTTAGAATCTTTTTATTACGAAAATATGGAGAATGCTAAAGGACAACTAAGTTGACGTGGGTCGAACCCATTGATAGCGTAATTTGAATTTAGTTTTAATAAAATTTTAAAAGTTTTGATTTATTCGTGAAACACGTTTGAATTAAGAGTCACACTTGAGTATTATACAAATGTTGGCCAATTCGGATTTTCTTTTACATAAAACGATAATTTCACAATACAACTATTTTTTTTCCACACAAACTATAAATTTACAACCAGCACATAAGACTAACAACAACCACGTCTACTTATGTCGAATTTAGAATCTTTCTGTTACGAGAATACGGAGAATGTTAAAGGACAACTAAGTTGACGTGGGTCGAACCTATTGATAGTGTAATTTGAATTTAGTTTTGATAAAACCGTAAAAGTTTCAATTTATTCGTGAAACACTTTTGAATTAAAAGTGTTGTTTTTATCAAATAAGAAATAAAATACTAAGAACCAAATTTTACTCTTTCTCTAGGTGAAAGATATTTATGAAATGTTAATAATTTTGTAGTACTATACTAGTATTAATTGGTATTAAGCATTTTAAGGATTAGTAAGCTCCGTCATAATTTTAACTATCTATTTTATCCTTATAATTAAAAAAGGGTAGTGTCATTAATACTCAAAATGAATTATAGTACTTCAAAAAATGCTTTCAATGCATTGAAAGTATAGTTAAGATATATACCAAGTGTCACTCCAAATAATTCGGAGTGTGAGACAATTAAGTTAGGGCTTGTTTGGTTCAAGCTTTTGAGCTTTATTGAAATCTTAAATTTTATTCCTTTAGAATTTTGTTGTTTGGTTGGAATTTTAGATAGAAATTTAGGATTCATAGAAAACCTAAATTCCTCCATTTTGCAAAATTTCATTCCCTTATAAATTGGGAGGAATCCTTGAATTCCCTTTTGGGGGAATCCTCTTTTTTTTCCAAAAAATGAAAAAAAATATTTTATTTACTAGAAAATGATTTTTCCAAAAAATGAAAAAAAAAACAAAAATATTCTTTTTTCCAGAAAATAAAAAATATTATATTTTTTTCCCAGAAAACGAAAAAATTATTTTTTTTCTGTAAATGAAAAAAATTATATTTTTTTTCCAGAAAACGAAAAAAATTATATTTTCCCAAAAATGAAAAAAAAAATATTCAGAAAACGAAAAAATATTTTTTCCCCCAAAATTATATTTTTTTCAGAAAATATTTTTTTCCTTTTTTGCCGATTTCATTCATTAAACTCCAACCAAACGAGCATTAATTGATTGAAATAAAGGATGCCAGGAATAAAGGTTTCCTCACATCTAGAATGCCAATTCCATTCCTAAAGGTTGAACCAAACGAGCCCTAAAGTACTAATAATTTTACCGTAAAAGAATATTTTATAACAATTTTACAATTTTGTTTAACTTGTAAATTATTCAGCATTTTGACACTTTTAAAAGGTGAGACTGTTGTCACACTCAAAAATTTTATGTACCACTCATTTAGTATAATAGAGCTGAGTATATGATTACTTACTTAATGCAATAGGACCGAATCAATGTCGAAAAAAAAAAATATACTAACTCGGCTCTATTGCGCCGAGTAACGTGCATGTACTCAGCCTTATTATTCCGAATTAATGTGAGAATATTAAAAAGTGGATGACAATAGCTCTACCTTTTTTAAATAAGTGAATTATAGTAAAAGAAAAGTTAGAGATCTACTCGTTGCTTGTCTTGAAAAAAATTAAGGGTGCTGGTATTAGCACCCTTAAAATTTAGTTTATACACCATTTTTAAAAAATAATCAATATATTATCTAACCTTAAGGGCACCCATATTTAGATGACTATATTGTTCTTAATTCACTTGCTTAATGATTGTAAATTAATAATACCTACTTTTCTTCTTTTATTTTGAACCAACATGATCAGTATTTCGAAGAGGAAAAAACAAAAAGCAAATGATCAAAGGCAAATTGTATTCCTATTTAGCAAGCTTAATTATCTCCACATTTATTGTTCTCTCTCTTAATCAAAATTGAAGAATTCTTTTATTACTTAATAATTCAATCTATCTCTTCTCATACCTTTTGCATGTAGTGATTCATTTGAAAATAAACAAATTTTCCTTATACAACTTATAATATTTGCCTTTCATTATACGTGAGATTTGTTTTATTTGTGCAATGAAAAGTCGGAATCAAATGATTTTATATGGCATTTTAAATAGTGCCCAATGCCCATACAAAATTTGAAACTCTAGCTAGTTTGTTTTGTTAATAAATTGATATAAAATATTATAAACGTTGAAGTGATCGACCAAATTTTAAGTGACGGTGTGAATTTTATTATCATAGAATTTTGTATTTATTCTATGTTCATAACGAATTTTAGTGGGTAGAGCGTCATCAAAATTCTCTTCACATCATAACCCTAATTAGCCAATTAAAGTTATCTTTTGTGATCATTGTAAAAAAAAATATTACAAAAAAAAAAAAGTTCAGATTAATTTGTTGTCGAATTGGCTTGCCATGCATTACAAGCAATCAGTTGGCCGGTTTATGTAAGCTCTAGAAGGAAGGTAAAAGAATATTCTCAGAGAATGCTATACCGATAGAGAAATATTCACCCATTTGTATTTTTCCTACTTGAGTGCTCTTATTGTTTAGGTGTCTTTCTAAAATTAAAAAATTAGTACAGGTGCCTAAATAAAAAGGTGCTGAGAAAGAAAAGTATGGGTGCTTTTACCGACACCCAAAAATTAAAAAGATAAAATTCATACGAATCTAAAGACATATTAGGGAGATATATATATATATATATAGTTTTCAAATTGAAATTTAAAATTTAAAATATTTTTTAAAATAATTAAAAATACCAGTCGTTGTAATGAACCCACGAAGTCGAACCATCCATATTCCTTTGGAACTTGACGACCCCTCCTCCTTAGTATTAGTAAACAAGTTATATCCTTCGATTTCACTCTTCTCTCTTTGGTTTGTTGAAATTGAATGGGCAAGTATTCAGGTACTCACAGCTATCGAACTGATAGAGCTCCTCTCTTGAATAGACAAGTAAATCTCTCAATTTATGTTTTCTCATCGATTTTCAATATTTTTGTTCGTGCTGTTAATTACTCAAGTTTTTTATTGTTGGGTATGTTAATTGATCATCCAAAATTAGAATTAGATACTTGATTTCCCCAACTCGGAATCTTTATGGGTTATACCAAGTTTGAATGTTTCGTTACATATCAAAGATTTTAGTATAGTACTCTTGTTTGTTTAATTTATTATGTGTTTATGTTTGATTTTGGGTTTTGGGTTTTCTCATAGTTGGAGGGAAACTCAGAAAATGGTCAGCTTACAGACCTTGAACACGGCGACGCAGTTCCGGTAATTTCAGTTTATCTTAGACCCTTCAATTTAATTTAATTTGTCATGGTTTAGTCATTAGTGAATAGTGATAATTCTACAATTATATATGGGGTTTTAATTTGGTTTCTGGAAAATTCAGGCTGCTAATGTGGGCTTTGGAAGAGTATTGTCGCTTGTAAGTGGACGATTTCCCGTGTTTATTATCGACAAATGCAGAATTATGTGGTTGAAATTTGAACATTTATTATGTTATAGGCAAAGCCCGAGGCAGCAAATTTAATTGTTGCTACGATTGCGCTGTTGATTGCATCCACATCAAGTATACTGATAGTAAGTACTCTCACAGCTCTTTCTCCCCCTCTTGAAAAAGAAAATCGGACTTTATGGATTGGATGGGCATTTGATTTGAATTTTAATGACATTTAAAATGTTAACGGTGCAGCCAAAATTTGGTGGGCAAATAATTGATATTGTGTCGGGAGATATACAAACACCCGAACAGAAAACTGAAGCTTGGGATGCCATCAAGAAAACCATACTTGGAATCTTACTGATTGTTTTAGTAGGGTATGGACATTTCCTTAGTTCTTCTCTTCATTATTTAGATATCAGTTTTATGCCCGCGCTATGTGGTTTTCCTGATTAGCTTAAGCCTTCAATACTGACCATTTTATTTGAAAAAAAAAATGTATCAGTTAGATTACTATAATTCAATCATTATAAATATGATTGGGTTATTGCTCTTTCGCTTCTTTCAGTTCAGTTTGCACAACAATTCGAGCATGGTTGTTTTCTTCCGCCAGTGAAAGGGTTGTTGCTCGGTTGAGGAAGAATCTGTTCAGTCACCTGATTCACCAAGTAAGCGAGAAGAGAAAAGAAAAGAAATAACTCCTTTGCAGTATTACGTACTTTTGTCATGTTTTCAACTTGAAAGTTTGTTTACAAATCCTTATGAATTTACAGGAAATAGCTTTCTATGACATAACTCGAATAGGGGAGCTCCTCAGTAGGCTGTCTGAAGATACCCAAATCATTAAAAATGCAGCAACTACAAATCTTTCTGAGGCTCTAAGGAATCTGTCCACTGCATTTATTGGTCTTGCCTTCATGTTTGCGACGTCATGGAAGTTAACATGTAAAGGCTTGATTATGTTTAAGCAGACTACTTCACTTATGTTAACCCACCTTCCAGCATATTCGTCGTAGCTTAATCTTTTTTGTTATTTTGGTTTTAGTGTTGGCCTTGGTTGTTGTTCCGGGTATTTCCATTGCTGTGCGTAAATTTGGTCGCTATCTTCGTGAACTCTCTCACAAGACTCAAGCTGCCGCTGCTGTAGCTGCCTCAATCGCTGAGGTTTTTTTTCACTGAAATCAAAGTTCTAGATTTTCAATACGTTGAATCCTAAATTGGAATACATCATATTGCTCCATCCTATATAGCCTACCGCTAAATGAGTTTGATTATATTATTTGGCAAATGTGCTTACAACATAAAAGGAAGCGCCGTCTAAATGGGACTATAAATTTTGGTTAATGAAATTAGTCATTCTCCTGAATGGAAACTATTACACCAAGAAAGTACTTAGTTTATGTTACAAATATGTAGCATGATATTATTCCAATATCAATTTTGATCTTCAAAATACTATGCCGCACAATATAAGTGTTAATTATCGTAAAATAAATATCTATTTTTACCTTTGTTGTTTAGGAAACTTTTGGTGCCATACGCACAGTCAGATCTTTTGCACAGGAAAGTTATGAGATATCGCGCTACTCAGAGAAAGTTGAAGAGACACTGAAGCTTGGACTTACACAAGCTGTGAGCTCTCTCTTTCAATTTTTTCTCTCTAACACAGAAGCAGCTTTTAATCACTTGTTTTTCTGATGCAGAAAGTAGTAGGTTTCTTCTTTGGAGGTCTAAATGCAGCATCAACACTATCAGTTATTGTAGTAGTGATATATGGGGCTTATCTGACTATCCATGGCTCTATGACGCCTGGTGCCCTTACGTCCTTCATTCTTTATAGCCTAACGGGTAAACCCCTCAATTTTTTTGCATCTAAATGGAAGCATTGATACATTTTACTTGTGAGAGATGCATTAATTTTAAACAAATACGAGATATTAGGACTTTTGGACCCTCAACTTTAATCAATTCAATTAAGCGACCTTTGTACTGTCAAACTCTGCAGTAGGATCATCCGTATCTGGGCTGTCGGGATTATATACGGTTGCAATGAAAGCTGCAGGAGCCAGTAGGCGGGTTTTTCAACTTTTGGATCGTGATTCATCCATGCCAAAATCAGGAAATAAGTGTCCTTTGGGGTTAGTAGTTTCATGGTTCATACTTCTTGTTTTTTTGTCTTTGTTTACCACTTTCCCTGTCCAATGATTAGAAAATGTTAGAAAATAGAAATTCTAGATTTTGGAGTGAAAGAACAACAAAAAATTCTAGGTTTTGGAGTGAAGAAATAATCTTGTGGCTCAAATATAGCAAAACATATTATAGATTCTCATATCTAAGGATTCATCTGCAAAAACTGTACCTGGACTTGGATGAGATGACGTATAAGTTATTTTCTCATTAATCATCCTAGCCTGAAGCAATTCTGTATAATTTGATTATGAAAAAACTACTTATGAATATTGCATATACAAATGGTGGAAGAAGGACATTGTAGATGTAAAGAGGGTAGGAGATAGGATCCTAGCCCTAAAATTCGTAGTGGAGCAGGACACTTTTAATGTGATAAGTGCTTATGCACCTCAAGTCGGGTGTGAAGAACACCTCAAGATAAAATTTTGGGAGGACTTAGAAGGCTTAATCCAGGATATACCACTTAGAGAAAAGATTTTCCTAGGAGGGGATCTGAATGGGCACGTAGGGAGCTCTTCTGAAAACTATAGGGGGGTGCATGGAGGTTATGGCATTGGGGTGGTAAATACCGAGGGAAAATCTATCCTTGATTTCTCGTCTGCTTATGATCTTATGGTTGCCAATACATGTTTTAAGAAGCGGGAGGAGCACCTCATCACATACAAGAGTGGGGCAGCATGCTCGCAGATCGATTTCTTCCTCTTTAGGAAAGGAGATCGAAAGAGTTGTATGGACTGTAAAGTCATACCTGGAGAGAGCTTGACTACCCAACATAGAGTCCTGGTGATGGATATACGAGTTAAGGGGAAAGTGAAGAGAAGGGGCCAAGGTAAGGTTTCAAGGATTAGATGGTGGCATTTGAAGGGTGAAAAACAAAGGATCTTTCAACACAAGGTGCTGGAGGGAGGGTTTTGGGAGGCAAACGGAAGCGCAAATGATATGTGGGACAAGGCGGCCGAGGGGATCAGGAAGATAGCTAAAGAGACGCTGGGTGAATCAAGAGGGTGTGGACCTAGGGATAAAGAATCTTGGTGGTGGGATGATAGTGTACAAGATAAAGTTAAGGTAAAAAGGAAATGCTTTAAAGCTTGGTCTCTATGTAAGAATGCGGAAAATTGGAATCTTACAAAGAAGCAAAGAAAGAGACTAAGAAGGCGGTGAGTGAGTCGAGGACTAAAGCTTTTGATGGATTATACCAATCTTTAGGCACCAAAGCTGGGGAAAAAGCTATTTACCGACTTGCTAAAGGTCGAGAAAGGAAGACAAAAGACTTGGATCAAGTGAGATGCATTAAGGACGAAGAAGGTAATGTCTTGGTTAAAGAACAAGACATACAAGCGAGATGGAAGAACTATTTTCACAAATTATTTAATGAAGGTTACGAGATTTTAGCATGTGGAGATGAGCTGAACATGCGAGAGGATGACCAAAATTTTACCTTTTATCGCAGAATTCAAGAAAAGGAAGTGAAAGAAGCATTGATACGAATGGATAGTGGTAAAGCAGTTGGGCCAGATAGTATACCTATTGAGGTTTGGAAGGGTCTAGGTGATAAAGGCATTGGTTGGCTCACAAGGTTTTTCAACAAGATATTGAGGTCAAAGAAGATGCCGGAAGAATGGAGGAGAAGCACCCTAATCCCGATTTATAAGAATAAAGGGGATATACAAAATTGCGCCAATTACAGGGGGATTAAACTCATGAGTCATACTATGAAGTTATGGGAAAGGGTGATTGAGCGGAGACTAAGAAAAGAAACCAGCATTTTAGATAATCAATTTGGTTTTATGCCCGGAAGGTCGACCATGGAAGCAATTTACTTGTTGCGGCGTTTGATGGAGCAATATCGGAGGGATCAAAAGGACCTACACATGGTTTTCATTGACTTGGAGAAGGCGTACGATAGGGTACCCAGAGAGATTTTGTGGAAAGCCCTAGAGAAGAAAGGGGTTAGGATTGCCTATATTCGTGTTATCAAGGACATGTATGAAGGAGCTATGACTAGTGTGAGATTTGAGAACACATAGTGGGTCCACAGAAGATTTTCCTATAACTATAGGACTACACCAAGGGTCAGCTTTGAGCCCTTATCTGTTTACCTTGGTCTTGGATGTACTCACGGAACACATTCAAGAGCCAGCACCGCGATGTATGCTGTTTGCAGATGATATTGTCCTAGTGGGTGAGTCCAGAGAAGAGCTAAATGGGAAGGTGGAAACTTGGAGACAAAATTTAGAAGCGCATGGCTTTCGTTTAAGCAGAAGTAAGACAGAATACATGGAGTGCAAGTTCAATAAAAGGCGGAGCACTACTAACTTAGAGGTAAAAGTTGGGGATAATGTCATACCACAAGTCACTCGGTTTAAGTATCTTGGATCCATTATACAAGAAGATGGGGAGATAGAGGGAGATGTAAATCACCGGATTCAAGCAGGATGGTTGAAATGGAGGAAAGCTTCGGGTGTGTTATGTGATAAAAATGTACCACTCAAGTTAAAAGGAAAATTCTATCGTACCGCGGTTAGACCAGCAATGTTGTATGGGACTGAGTGTTGGGCGGTCAAAAGCCAACACGAGAATAAACTAAGTGTAGCTGAGATGAGAATGTTGAGATGGATGAGTGGCAAGACTAGGAAAGATAAGATCAGGAATGTTACCATCAGAGAGGGAGTTGGGGTGGCACCTATTACAGAAAAGATGGTTGAATCTCGACTTAGATGGTTTGGGCATGTATGGAGGAGACCTGCAGATGCCATGGTTAGGAGAGTTGATCATATGGAGGGAAGCCTAGTTGTTAGAGGCAGAGGAAGACCTAGAAAAACTATAGGTGAAACTATTAAGAAGGATTTAGAGGCGAATGGTTTCACTAGAGATATGATTCACGACAGACCACTATGGCGTCGTTTGATCCATGTAGCCGACCCCACCTAGTGGGATAAAGGCTTGTTGTTGTTGTTGTTGTTGTAACGTGCATTTGTTTCCCCAAACCTTGAATTGTTCTTCGTGCAGTCATATTTAATTATTATCAAAAAAATTCCAGTGGCAAAAGTAACCCAGACTTCAAGTATATTACCACATTATCTTTCACCTTTTTTTTATCACTAGTTTTTGTTCACGTGCGTTGCATGTAGTTTTAGGGATTAATAAAAATAATTAATGAAGTCCATTAATAAGTACGTACATATTAAGAATTGAATAATTAGTATGAAATAAAATTAATCACAAATAAGCAAAAACATAGTATCAATTGTAAAATTTAATTAATAATTATAAGAAAATCATAAAATCAATCAACTATATAAAAATGTTATAGATACATGATAAAAAATGATCAGATATATAAGAGAGTAATATGTTTTTAATCAATTTTCAGAATTGGTAGATAGTTAATGCGTATGTGGATTATTATGCATAGTATCACAAAATAATATAACACTCATAAATAATAGATTGTATAGCCTAATGATGTATAAGTCGATATTAAATAGCTTTGTAATTTTAATACGGTTTATTAAATATACATACTTTTGTAGTGAGTTTTGAAAAATACCTAATTCAACACAAACTCTAACTTATATAATTATTTTAACCAAATAAAGTAGAGTTTAAATTTATTTAAACTACTAATACTAATATAAAAATATATGGAGTTATACACTATTTGATATACTACTACTAATATAATTCTAACTTGTTTAATTAGTTTAACCAAATAAAGTAGAGTTTAAATTTATTTAGAATACTATAATATAAAAATATATGAAGTTATATTGTTTTTTTTAATGTAAATCTTAAAATATTGTGTTTAAAATTAAGGGCCTAATGATGTATAAGTCGATATTAAATAGCTTTGTAATTTTAATACAGTTTATTAAATATACATATTTTTGTAGTGAGTTTTGAAAAACACCTAATTCAACACAAACTCTAACTTATATAATTATTTTAACCAAATAAAGTAGAGTTTAAATTTATTTAAACTACTAATACTAATATAAAAATATATGGAGTTATACACTTTGATATACTACTACTAATATAATTCTAACTTGTTTAATTAGTTTAACCAAATAAAGTAGAGTTTAAATTTATTTAGAATACTATAATATAAAAATATATGAAGTTATATTGTTTTTTTTAATGTAAATCTTAAAATATTGTGTTTAAAATTAAGGGCCTAATGATGTATAAGTCGATATTAAATAGCTTTGTAATTTTAATACAGTTTATTAAATATACATATTTTTGTAGTGAGTTTTGAAAAACACCTAATTCAACACAAACTCTAACTTATATAATTATTTTAACCAAATAAAGTAGAGTTTAAATTTATTTAAACTACTAATACTAATATAAAAATATATGGAGTTATACACTTTGATATACTACTACTAATATAATTCTAACTTGTTTAATTAGTTTAACCAAATAAAGTAGAGTTTAAATTTATTTAGAATACTATAATATAAAAATATATGAAGTTATATTATTTTTTTAATGTAAATCTTAAAATCTTGTGTTTAAAATTAAGGGCATATTTGTCTCTACAAAAAAAGGGAAAAACACTTAAGTTATTCGTACGTTTATATATAGTATAGATTTGTAGTTTCATTTCATCTTACAAAGCCAACTCATCAAAATCTTGTCCTAGCAACATAGGGTCAGGTACATGAATCATGCATTTTCCTACTGTTCTTTCAAGTTCAATACCTTCTGTTAAACCACATACTAGTATGTCAAGCTTTGCAATATCTTCAACCAAATTAATTGATGCCCCTCTTCCTTAATACTACAATTGATACATATCAAAATCGCTCTTCTAATCTATCACATTTTAGTCATAATTTTTGTATTGGTAGAATAATATAAAGACGATTACATGGATTTATGCAAGGTGGGCCCTATTGAAGTACATAAATACCTTGGTTAGATCCTCTTAAAAACTTTCAATAGCAGTCTTTTGTTAACTAGGAAGCTGCTACCCATGGGTAAGAGCCGAGGGCCGTGTTGAAGTATATAATTAGTTTAAGCTACACCAGAATGATAATGTTATGTCGTTATTGTGTTTTGTTGTAGAGAGGATGATGCAGAAGTGGAGTTGGATGATGTCTGGTTCGCTTATCCTTCCCGTCCTAATGATACGGTACTCAAGGTAAGTAAATAATTCCTTCTTGACTAATTTCATTTGTGATGAAATACACCAAATGCCTTTTAATTAGATACGGTGTGATAGAAGTATATATCGGCCATTCTGTGATTTCAGGGAATAACTTTGAAACTACAACCTGGTTCAAAGGTTGCATTGGTTGGTCCAAGTGGTGGTGGAAAGGTTATGCTTCTTAAAGTTGAAAACTCTGCTTTAACTATGGGTCATGTTTATGTGCTCTTATTTTGAAAATCAATTAGCTGAAAATATATGAATTGTGTGCTGCAGACCACCATAGCTAACTTGATTGAAAGGTTTTATGACCCAATCAAGGGAAAAATTTTGCTAAATGGCGTTTCTCTCGTAGAAATATCACACGAACATTTGCACAAAAAGGTAAAAAAAAAAAAGCATGTATGCATGCTATTGTGACGTCATTTTTTCAGATTCTTTGCGTCTAATAAACTCTTGCCTGGAAAACAGATCAGTATAGTCAGCCAAGAACCTGTCCTTTTCAACTGTTCCATTGAAGAGAACATTGCCTATGGACTTGACGGAAAGGCAAGCAGTGTCGATGTGGAAAATGCAGCTGTAAGTTTGAAGAATCAAGATCTTCTTTTTACCAAGAAGCCAAGTACTTTTCTGATCATACTATATTAATCATAATTGCAGAAAATGGCGAATGCCCATGAATTTATATCGAAATTCCCAGAGGGTTACAAGACCTTTGTTGGCGAACGAGGGGTAAGGTTGTCAGGCGGTCAAAAACAGAGAGTAGCAATTGCAAGAGCCCTGCTGATGAACCCAAGAATTCTTCTTTTGGATGAGGCCACTAGTGCTCTTGATGCTGAAAGCGAATACCTAGTTCAGGTGTGGCAAATGTTATATGGGTTAAAGGTTAATTCAATTTTTACTCCTCCGGCTTACCTCTGTGGTAAATGTTCATTTGTAGGATGCCATGGATTCTCTAATGAAGGGGAGGACTGTACTAGTAATAGCGCATAGACTTTCGACAGTTAAAAGTGCAAACACGGTTGCCGTTATTTCTGATGGACAGATAGTTGAAAGCGGCAATCATGATGATTTACTGAACAAGAATGGTATCTATACTGCATTAGTCAAACGGCAGTTACAAGGACCCAAAACTGAAATATAGTTTTGAGCTACTAGTTGGTGAACACTTGGCATTGCTTGGAAAGAAATTTATTGTCCTCTGATGGGTTCGTCATGGAGAAACAATGCTGTCAACAGGGCAAAAATAATGCCCAAATTCATTTTACTGAAATAAGTTATATGCCATCTTTCGTGGTTAAAGTTTTATGTTATTTATATATGCTAGATACACCACTGAATTTTTGTAGGTCATTTATAACCCAGACTATCCTTGTGGGATCATTGTGGCTAAGAATTATGATGGCTAAATTCTAATTTAGTTGATCTCACCTGCATCCTGGTTATCTTCCTGTGATATTTATTTAGCACCATCAATGTTATGCCATCCAGCGCTGAGCTACGAGTGGAAATGCCATTTCAAGTAATGTTTTGAAAGAAGTGGATACTGGCCTTTTGTTATTCAAGGAATCAAGGCTGTGTAAATTAGCTTTTTTTTATGGGTTAAGAGTAATGTATACATCTGGGTTTCCATCAACAGAATCATCATCTAGCTGCAGTCTTCAGCTTGAAACTAACCTGCACCTCTAAAGTTGCCAAAGGTTGCAACATGAAGTTGTTAAAGATAGACTAATTTCAACTTAAAAATAAAAATGTTTTAGACTAATTCCAACTTAAAAATAAAAATAAAAACATTCTTTACAATTGTGATATTTGATGCATAAATTATATCCCAAAAATAAATTTGGAGGAATTTATTGTCACATTAATAGATTTCTTCACGTTTGGTCCTCTCAAGTTAATATTTTATCATCAAACAATAGTCGAGTTTCCAAACAACCTACTCTGTTTCTTGTGAAAGGAGTTTAGACCTGTCATCTACCAAATCATCTTCGATTACCTCTGAAGAAAATATCAGTTAGTATCTTCTTCCAGTTTGGGCAGAATAAATCATCAAAGAATTTCTTTAACCATCCTCTGGATAGCCAGCATCCAGACAGAAGCTCAATAAACATGGGTCATTGTTTCTTCTCGGTACTTCAGAACAATTAAATATTATAACACCACTGAATCTGATTTAAACAGCTTTTGCAGCTCTTTATGATTGAGCTGGAAGGCCAAAAACACTTTGCTTATGCTTCACATAATGATTTAACACCGCTAGAAGTGACCTCCAAAACTAGGCTTTGAAACTCTTAGCCTGCAGTCCGCAAAATGATTTAACACCGCTAGAGGTGACCTCCAAAACCAGGTTTTGAAACTCTTAGCCTGCAGTCCCCTGCTTCATGTACGCATTGGATTGTCCAAATGATCTATGACGTTTAAAGAGAACTTTATATAGCATGCGGTGCACAATCCCAATAGTTGTTTCCGGATAAGCAGAAGAAAAGCATGCCCCCCAAGGGAAGCCCTGGTATCACTTGTCATGCAATAGTATTCCTAACACAATCAGAAAATGAATAAAACCACAAGTTAATATTACAAGTCATTGAAAAGTGAGAGATATGATGCAACCGCAAAAAAGTAGAGATCATACATATAGAAGTATCATTGGCGAAAGGATTTTAAAGCACAGAGAAGAATCTTTAGCTTTGTAATGGGTTCGACAAAGGGAATCATAAAACCTTATAGGGCATTATGGAGAAAAATCATGCTATAAGAAAAATATAATAACAAGCGAGACATCGCCATACCTGAAAATGGGTGAGCTGATTGAATACCATGTCTCAGTTGTTACATAGACTTGGAAGGATAAATGCACGCAACTCTCTACTAAACCAAACATTCCACAAAAGACTTTATGTTCTCCACATCTTCTTTGGAATCAGAATACTTTTGTGACTTGAAAAGCTTCCACATTCCTACTGGATGCTTCCTCCTGCCTTCAACATTTACTGCAAACTTCCCATATATTTTTTCACACTCTGGGTATGGTTTCACATAAAGATTATAAAATCTATGTCTACTAGGCTTAATCAAAGATCTCAAACCCACCTCATCTCCTAGCCCACCTTTTGACCTCAAATACTCTATAACATTGTGTCGAGGAACAATTTGTTTCTCGAAATTCATTCCTAGATACTCTGGAACTTCAATCAGCCACTGAACATCAAAATTCATCACATTTACTAAAAATTCCATCTTCTTCTCAATATCCTTTGTGCCATAGAGAATTGCTCTCGGTTCTTTCCAAAGCACGGTAAATGCCTCCGTATATATCAATCCGTATTTGCGCAAGCAATCAATCCTCAATTTCACTTCATACCCGGCCCTAAAAGGTCCCTCGTGAAATATCTGTTCTTTAATTGGTACCCGACACTTCAAACTCCTCAACATTTTCAAAATCTGAGTAAGCTCCCCAACTTCCAACCCAAGAATCCTAGGATCTTGAAGAATCTCTTTCCTAACCACGTCCAAGGTATAAACAGTGTCTTCAAATTCATCAAGCAACGGCTTCAACTTACTCTCTACCCCGAATGCCAAAACACCTGGAAACTTATTAAATACCCAGTCAATTTCGCTCTTATGAATTCCAGTTCCCTGCAAGAATTTCACTATATGATAAATTCTCACCTCCCTCATCATAATCACAGTGGGAAACACCTCTAAAATCCTAGTAACAGTGACATCACTAAACCCAAAACCCTTCAACCGCTGTACACACTTAGAAAGATCCTCTGGGTCTAAATCAAACTTCCTAGAAATTTCAAGAACATTCTGAATCATTAACGAAGTGGTACCAGAAACACCCATTTCAGAAATACCCACTTCCCATTTTTTTAAAAAATCAAGTTCAAGAACCTGAGGACAATCGTGTACCATGGAAACAAGGCATCTCCGGCTTAAATTCAAGGATTGTAGGATTCTTAGCGATTTATCTAGTTCGGAGGGACTGGTGTTGAGTAAATATCGATTCTTTGTGATGAAATTATAGAGTTCAGAGGGTGGGAAACCGTACCTTTGAAAGAGATTGGAGAGGGGAATTAGATTTCTGTGTTGGAATTGAGGCGGACTTGGGTGGGCAGAGTTTGTTGAGAAAGAATGGATATTAGGGCTTGGAAAAGGAGGCATGAGTTTGGGGTTTAATGTGATAAGGCTGGGGAGAAGGTGTCTGTTTAGAACCCTAATCGCCATTGATATCAATTCCTCGGACACAACATAGTAGTTGAGATTGAAGTCATTGTTTATGTTATGTGTGATCTGAGAAATCGAGCTCGATGTGTAAATCTGTCTTATGAATCAGCAGTATTGTTGTACGGATGTTAGAAATTGAAATGCATGCGTGAAGATTTTAACTAACGAGATTTCGCCCTAAAAAAAATATTTTTAAAATATTTTATTAAAAAATTAATTTTATGTTTATACTTTTTAAATTAATTTTATTTCACTTTTTAGTTAATAAAATTTTTAAAATATTATAATTTTAAATCTAAAAATTGAAATTAGATAAAAAATATATATTTGAAACCTACTTATCGAGATTTATAAAATAAGATTTATTGTGATTACATGTTTAGTTTTTTTTATGAGTTTTTTTGAATTAGTTAAAAAAAAAATTAACAAAAATGAAATTCACTTTTCAATCTACTTTCACACTATCCAATAACTCATCTAAAAAACTCGACCAAACACTTTCCAATAACTCATCTAAAAAACTCAACCAAATAGGGTCTTCAAGTTCGAATTTGAACATAGAAAATGTTAACAATTTTAAAATTATTAAGATTGAATAATAATAATAATAATAATAATAATAATAATAATAATAATAATAATAATAATAATAATAATAATAATAATAATAATAATAATAATAAAGTAGGTTTAAATAACAATTTGAAATATACATTAAGAAACTTGCTTATTTTAAAAATTATATAATAAAATAGTAAGGTCATAAATTAAAGGACAATGGGCCGGTTCCTACTAAACTCACACAAATTATCTATTATAAATGGAGATGTTTTAGTAAATTTGAATTCAAAATACCTAATGAATATTCAACTCTACCCAGCCTGACTAAAATAGATTTTACATTTAAACCCAATCTAAACCTGTATTACCACTTCATTAGAGTTGAGTTATAATCTTTTACCATCCTTAATTATTAATCAGTATATGTTAAAAAAATGATTTATGTTTGAAAATCATAATTATTTTGGTTATTAAGTTACATTAGGTAACTTTTGTGCATCCCTTAAATACAAAGGATCTTTTAGATTATGATTTTGTTTAATAACACCACTTGTTGGTGCGTAAAATTAGATATGAGTAATTTATGCCAAACAATCAAATGATTAGTTTAAATGATTAAAATAATAAATGCAACGAGTTACGGGAGTCAAAGATGTATAAAAGGATATTCGCCTCATATGAAAATATGGGTTAATTCTACTATGTGGAATAGAGTTATAAGCTCGGTTTGCTTTGTATTAAGATAACTGAATAGGTATTATAAGCTTACAAAGTCTATTTAGTTATTTTACCATCACAAAGTTACAATAGGAGTATACTTGATATACACAAGTTCTAAACCCCCGATACTATGAGCTCAATTGTCTGCTCTGTAGTTATACTTATCTCTATTTCTTTTGGTTGTTCACTGTTTGTTACTTGAATACTGGATTATTTCTTGTTGTTGGTTCATTATTGGTTGTTGAGAGAAGTAAATATCTTTTTCCATATATATGACTGACATGAAACGTGTTAGAGAGCTCCCAGAGCAAGTTTGAAGCCATGCCCTGATCATCACCAACTCTCACATTGCTTTTCCATTGATTTCGGTGTATTAAATGTAGTTGGTATACATTTAATGAATGTAAAGGAGGCTATGTGCTTTCTACAGGCAGGCGACAGTCTCTCATACCTCTGTCAACCACTCTAACATAGTGGTTAGGTGAAAGAGCTTAAAAGTTCACTGAAAGAATTCTGACAGTCGAGCTCCTTTATTTCGTTATGCGAAATTAAGTATTGGAATGGATACCCAAACCACAGAGAGCTCCGATCTCACTGTAATACTTGAACAGAGCTCCTTGGACCTAATCTCATTTCAATAGGTCAAGTCGTTGACGTGAACGATCACGTGTCTACTCGTGGTTGGCAGAGTAAATTAAGTTTATGGGTGTTTTCGGTTTCGTTCGGGATAGAAACTAAGTGGTTGTTTGGTTGAGATTTTAAAACATGTTTTTTAGATAAGTTTTTTGAAAGTATAGAAGTAGGTTGAAAAATAAATTTAATTTTTGTTGAATTTTTTTTTAACCAATTCAAAAAAACTCATGAAAAATTTTCAAAAAATAATCACAATGGATCATATTTTATAAATTTCGATGAGTAGATTTCAAATATATATATATATTTAATTCCAATTTTTGAATTTAAAGTTATGGTGTTTTAAAATTTTTATAAGAGATAAAATAAAGTGAAGTGAATTTTGGAAAATGTGAAATAAAGTTGACTTTTTGGTAGAAATTTTAAAAACTTGATTTTAAAATTTCAACCAAACACCACCTAAGGTAGCCTAAACCAAATATAAAAATTCTGTTTCGATTCGGTTCGATTTCTAAATCTTTAAAACCCAAACTCGAACTAAACTTTTTGGTTCAGGTTTCGGTTAGGTTTATTTGGTTTTAACATTTTTTTTTCTAAATCAATTTAACACAACAATGTAATACTAATAGTAATGTAAGAATGGTTCGTATTCAAATTAAAGTCATGATTTTTTAGAAATAAGAAGTAAACATATATATACCATATTTTTTTTATTTAGTTAATATTTTATTTGTACATTTACAATAATAAAATTAAATAAAATGATGAATTATTTTGCCACCATATATGTGATAAAAAAATCTTAACATTGTGTAGTTAATTCAATAATGAGGGCACGCATTAATGACTTTTTTTTTAAGATTATCATAATATACAATTAATAATAAACATATTCTTATAAAATGACATCTTTTTTTGTATTATAGTATAATTAATGCTTTTTTTTTTCTTATACATAATTCGGTTCGGTTCGGTTTAATTCGGTTTTGGATTAGTTTGCCAAAAACTCAAACCAAACTTTTCGATTTTGATTTTTTTTTGGTTCGAGATTTTACGGATTGATTCAGTCCGTTTGGTCTGTTTTCGAATTGCCCTTAACACCCTTAATTGGGTTACTAATTTGCACCATCACCACTTAAATCTGAAAACTTAACACTTGTTTACTTTAAAACTAAAAATCCATTTTTTTTAGTTTTATACTAAAAAGTAAACTTTACTTCACACTTTTCAAAATTCATTTGACTTTACTTTCTTTCTCGTAAATTTTTGAAAACATAATAACTTTTAATAAAAAAATCAGAATTAGATAAAAAAAATTATTTAAGATATACTTATCGAGGTCTATAAAATAAGATCCATTATGGTTATTTTTTTTAGTTTTTTTCATGAGTTTTTTTTCTTCTGAATTGGTTGAAAAAACTCCAACAAAAATCAAATTCACTTTTCAACCTATTTTTACACTTCGCAAAAACTTAATTAAAAAACTCAACCAAACATGCCCTTCAGTTTTCAGATTTAAGTGGTTTTAAAGTTGTTTGTTAAAAAATATAAATTAAGTGCCAACTTAATTTTCTCCACTTAAAATTGAAAACTTAATTTTAAAGAGTGTAAAAAACCTATTTTACCTTAAAAGAATGTAGAATCATATGACCCAAATATACTAATAGGGGCAAAATTGTTATACTAAAAAAAATTTCAGTTTTCAGATGTGTT
This sequence comes from Lonicera japonica, assembly GCA_021464415.1. NCBI lineage: Eukaryota > Viridiplantae > Streptophyta > Magnoliopsida > Dipsacales > Caprifoliaceae > Lonicera > Lonicera japonica. The sequence continues at coordinate 12,225,150 of CM038467.1, read as the reverse complement.
ATATTATAATAAATAACATTTTTTCATATACAATTTTCAAAACTAAACAAATAGTTTTTTTTTTTTTTTATCAAACACTACCTTAGACTTAAATTAGGATTTGGTTGTTTACTTTTTTGCCTATTTATTTAAATTTGGTTACTTATTGTAACTCTAATTTATTTATATAAATATACGGTTCTATCTTTCATATTGAGAATGCCAAAACCCTAATTGTGTTTTTTTAACTATTTACCTTATTATTAATACAACATTAATTTTAAATTTTTTAATTATAAACATATAATTTCATTCTTAGTAATATCATTTAAAAAAGTAATATACATTTTTATTTTTTTTAAACTAACGGAAGAATTAGGCCGCAACTAGGTTTGACATCGATTCAAATTTAAAGTAAAATGATTCGAATGCAAGTTAAATGGATAAAAAGTGGGTTATATTAGCTTTTTATTAATTTTAGTTTTACAATTAACTTTATAGTCATCATAGATTTTATTTTATAAATCTGGTTGAGTAGATTTTAAATAATAACTTTCAGTAAATTATAGTTTGTATATTTAAAGTTAATGTACTTTAAATAAAAGTTGATAAGAGAGAAAAGTGATAGAGGGAGAGAGTTGAATTGCGGAATAAAAGAGAGAGAAAATTGTTGACTTTTTTTATTTGATATTTTAACACATTTAATTGTCCAATATTTATCTAGTTTATAATCATAAAATGTGAACAATTGCCTTAATAAATTAGTGATGTAATGCTTTTGTGCCTTATAATATTTGTTTTTATCCTGTAATATTGAGTGGAAGTCTAATTAAAATTAAGCATCAAGAGACAAATCATACACTAAATGCATAATTTTATTTTAACAAAATTTTATTCCAATAATATTTATTACTTTTTATTCGCTAGTTATTGATCTATATCATAACACTAAATATAAATAGAGTTCAATATTCATTGTTCAATAATAAGAGGTTAAAAAAAGCATAAATGGGCTTGAAGTGAGTGGAACACTTCTTAAAATGTCAAATTGCAAAATTATCCTAAACTTAACCTAGAAAAATAAGCAGTAGTTTTAATGGTATTTGAACATGAATTCATGAAACCTTTATTTTAACAAATGGCAACTTCGCCACTTCATAAAATTTCTTTAGGGTGCGTTTGTCGCGCCGGATAAAAAGGTCGGATAGGATAGGATAAGGATAGGATAGGATAGGATAGGAGCCTTCCGGATAAGTTGTAATACTGTCAAGTGTTTGGAATTGTCTCGGATTAAATGGTCGGATAAGAGAAGATATCCTAGATAAGCGTTTGGCGTGCATCGGATAGGAAAATTTTGTATTCAATTTTCCTAATATACCCTTTTGTGTGATAATCATTTTAAATAATATTTGTTTAATTTTTTAACATACTTTTTAACTTATCATTTTTACTCATAGAAAAATGTTATAAAACTATCATTAATGATATTTTTCAATATTATTTAGCCTAAAATCATTTGATTAACTATTCTTTTACCAGTATTATGTAGAGGAACATTGCCACTTGTTCTTCAAACATAACGTCTCTTGATTCTTTTAGTTTTCCAGTTATACGAAGGAGTTCACACAAAATACCAAAAGTGCGCCTGTTCATTCTAAGTTGTTCTATACAAGTCACGTCATTTCCACGAATCAAACGATTTATGTTTTCTATTCTCGTCTCAGTTCCAACAAAAGTTCTATTTTTTAGCACATATTTTTGGTAGTGCGTACATGCATTAGCATATGTAAACATAAATAGCATATATCCCACAATAATCATATTCACCCACTGCTGAACATCATTTGTACAATGATCTCATCTTCATCAAAATCCATATCTAAAAATTTAAAGCATAAGAAATGTATCAAGACATAATTTTTTTTACTAGGCCAATATAAAAAATCTAATAATATAATAAGCACCTATTTTGGGTTTATATTAGTTTTGTAAGTAAAAAAGATCTAATAATATAATAGAGTTTTATAAAAGGTAAAAAAAAAAAGGTTAGCAATTATATTTCCTATAATTATTTACTAATAAAATTTTGATCTTGTTGTTTAGTCTAAAATAAATTAGAATGAAGCTAGTTAAATCCAGTATTATTTTGAGTTAAATCCTTGGGAAGTTATAGCTGTACAATTGCAAGAGAGTGGGTCTAAAAGTTTGTAAGGAGCCTAAGGTTTTCAAACATGCATGCATTGCAGCAAAAAAGCAAGGGAGAAAAAAAAAAGGTGTAAACTATAAACTGGGCAAAAGTAAGCTATGACCATATATATATATATATATATATAGGTTGTTTTAATGGTTTATGGTTCAGGCTAGACAAAGTATGACCCTCGACTTGGAACAATAAATTATCTGCACTCAATAGCAATTGTTATATAAGAACAAGAAAATATTTTGGAGTTATTAGGCAGAGTAGGATATGTAGCAATTAACACTTCCCAGTTCTCATGGAATAATGTTATTAAAGAAGAACTATGAGTACTGTGGCAAAAAAAAAATTTCTTTTTTTTTAAATAGTGTACCAAACACAAACCAATTTTAAAAACTACACTTCAAATTTTTTTTTTTAAATTTTTAACCAGAAACTCTAACCAAGTTGGCAAAGTAAAACTCCTCTCTCTCTTTATAATATAAAAAAGACAGTACAAACACAAACCTTTGCAAACTATCCAACAAAGAAAAGCAAAAATTAGCCAAGTGAAAATGTTGAAAGTATCATTAAAAGCATCAAGCCTTCAGCTTTAATCCTTAATGCTGTCTGTTTCGAAAACAAAATTCCTTACCGCTGTATTTCTTTGGGACACTAAAATTAAGACCTCTCTCCCTCTCTCTCACACGCATATATATACACACATTCTTTCTTTTTTTTAAACAAGACCGAACTCCATGCTTTCAATAATGTTCTGAAATTATTTATCAATTACACACACAGCATTACATATATACATACAAGCTAGCACATATAAAAACACATACATACAGCTTTTTATATCTATTTACAAGCACGCATACAAGCAAATACACACAGCTTTATATATATATACAGATGAGCACATATATAATTAACACACAGCTTTATATATACACATATGAACGCATATATATATAAGCCTATACACAACTTTATATATACACATACAATCATAAATATAATAACAAAGAAGAAGAAGAAGAAGAAGAAGAAGAAACCTGCTGCGGTGCTTTTCTCTGCGTCGCTTTTCTCTGCGTGAGCTCTCTTGCGGCTAGGGTATTAGATGGAAAAGTGGATTTTTTTTTTTTTTTGTTTATCCCGTAGGAACCGTATAACGCAATACCACCCCTCAAGGTGGGATTGCGTAATCCCGCAAGTTGTAGGATAAAGAGTCCCAACCGGATTAGAAATCCCCTCACTTATCCAATCCTATTTGACGCCAAACACCGGATAGGAAAATATAATCCTATCCCCCTTTACTATCCGGCGCGACAAACATGCCCTTAGTTTGCAGAGCGTGGACCAAATGAATATAGTTTATTCTTAAAATGGGCTTGTAAGAAAAGCATGCCAATCCGGTCTTATATATATATACTAGGGTATACCCGTGCTGTCTGGCATGGTGAAATAAAAAAATCTTATAATAGGTTAAAAAAATTAACGTGTAACAAATTTAATTCGACAAAATCAATCAGTTTATTTTGAGCCCATTGTCTAGTCAAGTTTAACGTTGTGAACAACTAAAACGTAAGTTCAATATATCTTTATGCCAAAAAAAATTAAAAATATACTGGATTAGACCGACTTATTTTTAAGTTTTTAAAGAGTCTTTTGATCATAATCCAACCACGTAACATACGTCTTAAAAATGACAGATTGAGATGATCAATAATGTACTAACACATAACATACGTCCTTAAAGAGTCTTTTGATCATAATCCAACCACGTAACATGGATCTTATTTAATTGATCAATAATGTACTAACACATAACATACGTCCTTAAGTTATGGCATTTTTAATGTAGACAAAATTATTAGTATGTGAGAGTTTATTGTGTGTATGATATTGGTGTGAGTGTTTTAACTTTGATGTGACATCTTGATATGTGTATAAAACTCATTCAATGGTGAAAAATTAATGCATACCATAACATGTATATTTTTAACCATTAGATTCTTATATTATTTGAATTTTTTTTTAGTCAAAGATGATATTTTATAATATAAATATATATTTAAACTCGTAGCACACGTAATACGTATATTTATTATAAATGATAATTCCGGACACTTTAAATTTTTAGTTAATCACGTTCAATTTGTATAGTTGTGTTTTTTTGTGTTCTTAATTAAAGCACTATGTATATTTATATATTGTCTATGTGAGTCTTCTACCCGATAATTTTTTTTTAATCAAACAAAAAAAATCAAATATTTTCTTGCAATCAAGTCCAGGCCCGAACCCTGAGCCTACCCAGTCAAACCCTAAGGTTTTCATTGGGTCGAGGCCCCACTCCTATTAAACAAAAAGAACTCTAGACAAAGGGGCTCAAGATACAACTAAATTAGGCCCAGTGTATAAAGATGAACGAAATTTAATTATTGTGCGTTTAATTACACAGTTTTGTAATTTTATAAAATTACTAAGGTATACACATGCCATCCGGCACGATAAATTAAATATGGAAAACTAGACTTAGGTCCAATGTTTTTTGAACTGATCTACTTAAGGACGTACATTTTTATCGGATTGTTTAAAGGCCAATATTTAGTCGAAAGGACAAATGTTTGTGAAAAGTCCATTTGTTTTAGTTTTATTATATTTTATTTTTATTCCAATTAAATATAATATTTCCGGATGTTTTGACTTTTTTCTCCTCAAACGTGGATAATAATTCTTCCGGATGTTACCCTTCTTATATATTATTTAATATTTCATATTTTCAACATATAAATATTAATAAGAAAGTAAAAGTAATAATGCTAATGCATTAATTGATAATTACTACTAACTAATTACTATTAATAATAAATTAATAAATATAGATAATTGCTAGTACTAACTAATTAATATTAATAATAAATTAATAAATATAGGGAGTGGAAGCATTAAAGAAACAATCGACTGTGTGTTACAATCAAGATATCCGCCTATATTTCAATGCATTCGAAAAATCAAAACAAACCAATAAAACCCATTTAAACAATCCTCCCCTTCATCCATTTCCAATTTCAATCAAAATCTTCATTAAACACAAATCAATCAACTCATTCTCGTCCAATCCAACGACTCACCTTTTCAACACTTCCTTCACCCCCACCACCCCCCCTTTCGCCGATACTAACACACCATCCCCTTGCTCATCCCGCAATCTCTACAGATCTGTTTTCAAGCTGGACTTTAATTGCTGAAAACCTTTCCACAGAGCCATGGTCGGCATCAGGAGGATCAAGCCTTTGGATTTTTATAGGTCACCTTTCTCTCTGTCTCTCTCTCTCAGTTTCCCATCTTCATTTTTTACTCTTATTACTTTTTTGATTTGATGATAAATGAATTTTGACTTTATTATATCCATTCGCATGTGTGAAACTTTCTTTTGATCTCATTTTCTAGGAAAATTCATAATTTTGATTTTTCATATGTGTAAATGTCTTTAGATTTATAATGTCTGATATATTTTTCATGATTTATAATGCCTTTTGATTTATAATGTCTGTATGTCTTTGATATAATGCCTGTTTGATTTATAATATCTTTTCATTTTGTAAAATATGTATATGTTTTAATATAATGCCTGTTGTACAAAATGTTCCCAAGCTGGTGTTCCATGGTACCAGCTTCTTTGGGATGTGCACAATACCATTATCTAATCAAATATTTTGTTGTATTTGTTTGTATGCCTTTTTTTCGTTCCTTAAAATGCCTCGTATTGTCGTGCCTTTAATTTTGAATTATTGATGGAGTACGTTGTTACTGTTTGAATTTTTTCAAATTCGGGTTGACTTATCGATTGTGATAATGGTATTGCGTGATTATAGGTAATCTATATTTTTGAATTATGTTTGATTGTGTTGGAATTTATTTTAGCTAGAGGGCATAATTGGTATTCGACCTTTAATTTTATCTAATTTATTTTAATTTAGAATTCTAAAATGTTTTGTCCTAAATACAAATGTCGTCCTGGGCTAAAATATTTGGCCTCCAAACAATTGGCCAAAAATATGCGTCCTTGAGTAGATAGAGAAAGAGATTATTGTCCTTATAACTAAAAGCCCCGATTAAATAAGAACCGATAATAAGATAAAAAGGAGTAACGTGTGATGAATATAAATCGACAAACTTATGTTCAATATATCTTCATGTTAGAACAACTAAAAGTAAATTGGATTGGACTGACTTGTTTTTAATTTTTAAATAATCGTTTAATCATATTTTTTTATCTTAATTTGATCTCGGCAAAATAAGTTTTTAACAAATTAAACTCAAGACCATATGTGAAAATAATTCAATCACGTCTGTTGGTATTATTTGAAAATAGTTCAAAAATTTAACTGATATATTGTGAACACTCCTAAAAACGACATTATAAGATGGTCAATAATAATGTACGAACACATAAAATATTTTGATCTCGCCAAGATAAGTTTTTAACAAATTAAACTCAAGGTCATATGTGAAAATAATTCAATCACGTTTGGTATGATTTAAAAATAATTCAAAAATTTAACTGATATATTGTGAACACTCTGAAAAACAACATACTAAGATGATCAATAATGTACGAACACATAAAGTACGTCCTTAAATTTACGAACACTAATGTACGAACACTATGATAGATCTCGTTTAATTGATCTTGATTAGTGAATTTTAAATATTAAATTTTGAATTTTTTATTTTAAGTTATGACATTTTTAATGTAGAAAAAATGATTGATATGTGAGAATTTATTGTGTGTATATTATTGGTATTGAATGTTACTCAATAAATTTTCTTATTTTTTTTTACATAATTTTATAGTCATATATGGTGGATCTTGTTTAATTAATAATGATTAGTAAATTTAAATATTAAATTCATAATTCTATAGTTCTGATGGATGTTGTTTAATTGATTTTGATTAGTAGATTTAAATATTATTTTTTTATGAAATTTCTTGATTAGTATATTTTAAATATTTAATATTAATTTTTTTTTATTTTAAGATGAATTTTGTTTAATTAATCTTGATTAGTAGAGTTTAAATATTAAATATTTTATTTTAAGTTATGACATTTTTAACGTAAAAATATTTATTGGTGTGTGAGAGTTTACTTTGTGTATTGGTGTTAAATGTTACTTAATATTTTTTTTTTACATAATTCTATAGTCATGATGGATCTTGTTTAATTGATCTTGATTTGCAGATTTTAAATACTAAATTTTTATTAAATTTTGAATTTTTTATTTTAAATTATGGCATTTTTAATATAGAAAAAATTATTGGTGTGTGAGAATTTATTGTGTGTATATTATTGGTGTGAGTGTTTTAACTTTGATGTGACATCTTGATGTATGTATAAAACTCATCTAATGGTGTAGAGTTAATGCACACCATAACGTGTGTATTTTTAACCATTAGATTTTTATACTTTTTGAAAATAAATTTGGTCAAACTTGATGTTTTATAATATAGATACTAGTGTGTTGCCCGTGCGATACACGGGTGATATTTAATATATTATTGACGAATAATAAAATTTATTTTAAGGTAAAAGAAATACAAATTATAATTATTGAAGATGTAAATCAATTTTAAATATTAATCTCAAGCATGTTATATTTATCTATTTATATCATTAAAATATAAAATGATCACAAATCATATATAACTAATTGATCACCCAATGAAGTCTTATTTTCTAATTAAAGGATTGAGGGAAAAAAGGAGCAAATTAAATAATTAAAAAATAAATGACATAATACAGAACAACTAAAAATAAAGTAATATAAATGTACAATTAAATACTAAAATAACAAATGACACATGGCAAGATTTGAGCAAAAGAAACATTTAGGGTGTGTTTGATTGGTAATATTTTCCATGAAAATGAGTATTTTCCACGGAAAATGAATATTTTCTACTTGATTTGACAACTTAAGGTGTTTGATTGCATTTTTTTTCTAGGCAATTCAATTCCCACTTTTGCCTCACACATGTGCATTTTCAAGGCAATTGAGGAAAATGTTTTCTTTGGGGGGGAGGTGGTTTTTGTTTTTCATGCTTGGGCACGGTTTACGAGACAAGGTTTTTACCATTTTCTACATTAAAAATGCCATAACTTAAAATATAAAATTCAAAATTCAAAATAATATAAAAATTTAGTATTTAAAATATACTAATCAAGATCAATTAAACAAGATCCGTCATGACTATATAATTATGTAAAAAAAAATACCAATAATTTTTTCTACATTAAAAATGCCATAATACAACAAATATTTTCCGGGTAGAAAACTAAGGCAATCAAACACACTGCATTACATTTTTCACGCAACTCAATTCTAGGCAATTCAATTGCCCGTAACTTATTTTTATTTCCATGCAAGTTCCATGCTTTCAATCAAACGCACCCTTAATAATTCTACTACTCCCATTTTATATATACATATGATATACTAAAATAACAAATGACACATGGCAAGATTTGAACAAAAGAAATATTTAATAATTCTACTTCTCCCATTATATAATATATATATATATATATCAATTAAGGTTTGCATTCAATGACAATTATACCTGGAAGATGAAAGAATGTATAAAGAAAAGAGAAAATATCAAAGGGAAATAAAGTAACCCAGGGAGTGTGGTGGAGCGGTAAGGGCTCCTCCATCCATAACCAAGTGTCAGGGGTTCGATCCCTGCCTTGGGCATGGAGCAGTCTTAAATCTCTGGGCCAGCTGTTCCACCCTTTGAGACCCTTTGGGCGTGAATACTAATAATGCAATTAATTTATGTATTTGAATGATTTTTTTCTCACTCCTCCCATTTTATAATAATTAATGCAAATTTAATCAGATATGGATAAAAACATAGAAGAATAATATGATTTAAATGCTATATAAATGCTCAGTTGCTATGAAAACGACACGTGGCACTTCTTTAGTAAGAAATGGTTGCATTTTTATTAGTTTTAGTATATATATATTATATATGTCAGTGGGTATTCATTTTAGAATAAATTGTCTATATACTCATTTTTTTGTGAGATCTGAACATAAACTTTACAAGTAAAGTAACTTAATCTTTATACGCTATATTCATATAAAATTGTAATTTTATATATTTTTTATGTAGACTTTTTTTTGTCAACTCTAATATAAATTATTATCAAGAGGATAAATAATATAACAGCGTATCATTTTTTTTTTTTAAAGTGGTGTTATTTTTGACCCCCAAAATACTTGATGCCACTCTCACTAAGCTTATTTTTACTCATTCACACTTTCATTCATACTTTGTGCCACTCCCACTTTAGTACATTCACTAAGGACTAATCTACAATTAATTAAGAGCCATTTAACTCTTTATCACTCTAACCAAACTCTATCACCGCTAGAGAAAAAGTTGTCAGAAAAGAAAAAGAAGAAGACAATGGTAGCAATAATGGTGAAAAATAAAGAGAATGATGAGTTGTGGATTATTTAGTGATTAATTTGGTAAAAGTGATTTATTTATTTTTAGAGAAAAAAAACACTATTATTCCAAATAATATGAAATCAAATAAAGTAACCACATTGGGGACAAGGAATCCCAAATTTCTGACCTAGGCATATATAAAGCAAAATGTGTCAGGAAATGCACCAATCTCCCTTTTTACGAACAAAGCGAAAGCTAATATAACGACAAAGAAAACTAGCCTTAATATTATAAATGGTTTCACCAGGCTCATTAAAAGGAGATACACGTGAGTTGAGAAGATTCACAATCTTCAAACAATCACTCTTAACCTTTACATGTTGAAATCCTATCGAAACATTTCGTTTGCTACTATTAAGATGGAAAGAGCTTCAACAACATCCACCGAGAAAGTACCAATAACTCGATGTGCTGAAGCAAGTATTAGCAAACTATCATTATTTTTTAACAATAAAACCCAAGTTTATATTACACAATTAGCTATAAATTGCTGCATTTGTGCTAATCCAAATATAAGGGGCAACATACTTACACCACATCACCATCACTTTTCTCCTCTACACCATCGTAAGACCACACACATTCTGAAAATTAATATAAAAACTAATAGCTTTCGCCATTAGCAAATCAACCTCCAAATAAACAACTTAATTTTTTTTTGCTTATATCCTACCAAATCCACCAACATAAGACCATAAAAATGGAACAAAGAGCTCCATCGTCAGTATGCTAAAAAAATGAAACAACGTTCTAGAACGTCGGTGAACAAATTTCACTCAAATAATCGTGGACCGGTTAAGCCAACCAAATTTGTTTCAACTTTTGGCATATAAAGAAAAGGCGGTGGGAATTTTCTTCATAGTTTAAATCACACCGAAGACATATCTCGAGAACCCGAACACCTCTTAGTCGAATAAGCATTATAATTTGGAGGTAAAAATAAAATGCGTTATAAAAAATTAAAACTTCCTCGGTAGTGGTATATGCCATAATTTTTTCCAACACCATTCCAATACATTATATGAAGAACTTGCTTTAACAGTAACTTCTGCAAACTTGAAATAATACACATTTTTCACTAAATAGTGACCACTAGAACCATAATGCCACATCAAGCTATCCAAATCCCCATTTGAGTTCTTTAGGGGACGGTGACACATATATGACAAATGCATAGCGAAAGGGAGTTTTTGAAGAAAAGTTAAGGGTGACAAGATGGTGATGGAGCTGCGGTAGAACCAAGCGAAATCAATTATTTGGAGGAATAGTTCGAGAAAGGCAGTGATGCAGGCCAAAACCTCGTTAGCAATAGTTTTAAAATTCCCTTTAAATGATAGTTTAATTGAATAGGGATACCTCAATTTATCCTATTTATGTAGCTTATTATAAATTCTTAATAAGATTTTAGTTATATATTTTTTTCAGATTAAAAAACCATTTGAATGGGGGTAGAAACATATAAATAGGAGAGTAACAAGTATTTTTGAATTGATAACACAATTTTTTTTGTAATGGCTATTTGCATTTCACAAACACATTTGAAAATACTTAATTTTTTATTCGCCTGATGACAAATGAGTAGGCATACGTTATTGGGCTGATGACAATCAAATATAAGCCTATATATTCAATACTCATGGGCTGAATAAGACATTTTTAAATTTATACTTGACCTTCAAAAAGTGAATAAAATACACGAACAAATAAATAAAATAAAATATTATTAAGCAAAAAATAATATATAAATAAGCACTGCTTTTTTTGGGGTGATTTTGTTTATATCCATCCTATCTTGCAGTTAATCTGCATTACCTATTAAGTTAATCAGCGTACATGGATATACTGTCAAAAAAATATCATTAACTTAATTTTATAAATATTATTTTGAATAATAATTTAATACTAAAATATTCACTAAATTAATAAGTACAACCACTTTAAAATTTAAGATGCTAATATTATTAAACAATATGTAAATCTTAATTAACTTAAAGTAAAATATCAAAAATAAAAATTAAACGCTTTTGCTCATTCCATATCAACATTACCATGCCTCTTCCCCCTAGCATCCTCATTCTTCGCGGTCAACATCATCCTCATGTGTGGATAATTTTCAAATCAATTAATCCACGTGCAATTGTAAACCCTAATCTTAAACCGTTTGAAGTTTTTTGAAAAATTAATAAGAAAGAAATTTAAAGAGAATTATTGAATCAACCCACTCAATAATTTAATACACCCCGGTTCAAAATTTTCTAATCAAAGTCTAAAACTTTCATCATACCTCCCCAATACACACGTACACACACACACATATGTATATGTATATATACACAATCCCCCTTTATATTCACCTCTTTTTTCTTCTATGATTTTTTGGTTTTTACATTAATGAGTTTGATGTTTTAGTCGAAATTATATCACCATCAATAAAATTTGGGGGGAGACCAATTCAAAACCTTCTTCAATGAATTCGAGTTTGTTTGATTTCAATTCCTCATTCGTTGATGATCTTGATGGAATTTTCCGATCCATTAGTAATAATCTAAAACAAGAAACTTCAAATTCAAATGGTTTTGATAATTTGGATCAAGAATCTTAATTCAAATAGAATTTAAATTTATATAATTATAAATTAATTTTAATTAATAAATATATTTATCAATTAAAAAAAAATAATATTATAAAATAAATTAACCACAAGATATAACGTATAAAAACAAAATTCATTTTCTTCGCACGACACTTACGGTTAAAAAAATTCTAAACAAGTAAAACAACTTACCCGTTTGCCCAAAGAAAATAAATATATTATTTTTTAAAACTTTTCTTTACGCTGAAATCGAACTTAAGAAGACGAATAGACGAAACGAAAAACTAGAGAGGGAGGGTCGGAGGGATATATTTAGGGCTAAGAATCTCCGTTCCTTCCCCATCACACTCCCATTCGTACTATGATACGCTAGACTAGGAAAGGAAAATTGTGCAATTTTCGATTATCAGGATTTAGGGTTTCTTATCAGGCACCCAAGTTTCTTCTTTGATATCTCTACAACTCCAATTCGATCTTGGTAAGCCTCCCACACTTTATATACTTAATAATAATTTTAACACAACACATTTCATAGCTTCATACATACGCATAAACCCAGGGACTGTAATAACGGTGGTTTTATTGCCGGCTATTTCATTTAAATAGTCGTTTAATGAAAAGTTGTTTTTTGGTTTCCCTTTTGCATTTTTTAAGTTCAATTTTTGTATGAGTTACCGTAATTCTTTCTTGTTTCGAGGGTTTTCTCTGTATTTTGTCTAGATATTCAATGGAGAGCACCAACCATAACATTCACCAGGAATTTTAGTTGGGAGGGAATTATTTTAATACGGAACTAGAAAGCAGTAACCCACACATGTAGAAGATTCTGATACTTTCTTTTCCAGAATTTGTAATTTCCTTTTTATTTTGAAGTCAATAACCCTTTGGAAAGTAACTAAAATTAGTCATGCAAAAAGCTGTTGCCTAGGTGGACATTGTCACCCCCCCCCCCCCCCCCCCCCGCCCTTCGTACAGACAAGTGGACATTGTCATCTACCTTCATACAGCCAACAAGAAGTAATTTGAAGAGGGCTTTAGATCCTCAGGGCAAACCTTATCTCTTATGTCCATATGTTTATCGAGGTGTTGTTGCATTACACGTCTTGACTCTTTTATTTGAATTTATGTTATGATGTAACGTCAAACTTCAATCTAACTTTTTCTTAACAACCCCTCACACCAGTGCTGAAAAAGGCCTCATTTGTTATATTATGTTTCAGAAGGGAGCAACACAGGATATGCTTGTGCAAGTTGGGTTTTATGTGCAAAACCCATATATTTGAGTGTTCGTAATTCCGTTGGTTAAGCTGAAATGTACGGTCAAGGGAATTTTGCTCCTCAGTTTGGCCAGGGTTCTAATACATCTGTGCCTCCTATCCAACAACATATGCAGGCTCCTCTTCCTCCACCACCTACTTTCCAGCAAGTAGTTCAGCAGGGTCCTCCACCTCTTCGGCCACATGGGGGTCCACCTGGTCAAGGTTACTTAAATCCACCACCCCCACCCCCACCCCCCCACTCACTTCCACCCCCACCCCCTCTTCGTCAAATGCATGGAAGCACCCCAATGGCACATTCCTACTCAAGTACACAACAAAATTACCAGTGGACTCAGAATGTACATCATGTCCCACCACCAGCACGTCCTCCTTTTGGTACTCCAGCTCCTAGAGTGCTACCTCCCCCTCCTTCAAAAGGTCAAGCTCCCTATAGAGACATGGTTCATCCATTGTCCTCTGGTAGTGTGCAGAGTCTTCAGCATACTCCACCACCGCCTTTACCCGCGTCTAGTTTTTTTATGCCTTCTGCTTTTGGATCCTTCGAGCAACTTGCAACTCAAGATTCTCATATGCCTTCCATGGCTTTCCTACCTCCACAACCACCACCTCCGCCTTCTTCTCCTCCCCCAGGACCTCCACCCCTACCACCTTCCTCACCCCCTCCTTCCTTTGGTACTCCATCTTCTGCAACTACAGGACCTCCACTCCTTCTACCTTCCTCTCCCCTTCCCAACTCCCCCCAACATTGTTCTGGGACTCCCTATGCTGCACCTCTTCATTCTGCTTCTGAGTTGCGCCACCATTCAGAATCTGGTGCGAGTTCCAATAAACATTCTGCTTCGGTTGCCGATTCTGTTGATGGAGCCTTAGCTCCCCACCTGATCACCGATGATGCATCTAGTCCTGATGTCCTTTCAAATGGCAAAGGAGGGACTGAGCCTTTTTCTGTAGTGGAACATGGTTTATCAGATGGGGGAGATTTGAAGTTGGATCTTCCTCCACCTCCGCTCCGGCCAATGGATGAACAAACTGTTCGGAAGATTGAAGTTCTGTGTCAATATATTGCAAAGAATGGCCCCGACTTTGAAGATATGACTCTGCAAAAGGAGTTTGGGAATCCAGAGTTTGAATTTTTGTTTGGTGGTGAGCCAGGAAGTGAAGCTGAAGCTGCGCACAAATATTTTATATGGATGAAGAAGAGATGTAGTTTGACATGTAAATTGCATGAAGGACAGCAACACAATGATTCAATGTTGAGGCCATCAAGGAATGACTCTTCATTGCAACCCGATAGTTTGATCAAAGCAGGCATGGCTCCTTCACCTGCTGATTCAGACATGGACATGGAAGGTTAGTGCAATTTATTGTATTTTTTAGTTTTTCTTTTTGCTGGAATTCCTTGTTCTTTCTATTTGTATCTGTTAGACAGCCTACGGGTATTCTGGTGTATCTAAAGAAGTAGTTAGTAAAATAGCTAACCAACCTCTATCAAAGGCTGCAATGAATATGCGATGCTAATCGAATGATCCCCCAAAATTCATATGATTTAAATGATCTGAGATGTATAACTACGCTATTTAGCACTCATCTGGTTCTTTGTTTGCTCTGTAATATGATCAGCACTAATCCCAGCGTCTTGGAATGCACTCTACTTTAGACACGTATTTATTGACAAGGAGAGGGCAATGGTGTATTTACCGTTTCTGTTTGTGTTTTTCAAGCATGCTTCTTAAAATTTTTCTCAGCTGTAATAGTTGTGGCAACAGATCAAGGATAGTAATATGTTTGATTAAGATGCGTGCTCAATTAATTGTAAATGACTGTTCAGGATATTGATTTGATATTATTCATTTGCATTTTTATGGTGATAATTGAGCTTTTATTTAAGAATGTGTACATTTTGTTTAGGTATTGATGTTAGCACTCCACACTAGTACTCTAGCACTCCGAAAAGTGCATTCTATGCATAAAAAGTGTCCCAAAAGATTCCTTATAAAGGGTCACTAAAGATGATTTTGGAGTGCTAGAGTACTTATGTGGAGTGCTAATATCATTACCCTTTTATTTATTCTTAATTCATTTTTTATAGTGTTCATGCTTAATTCATTTTTATAGCGTTTACGCTTAATTCATTTGTTGAATTTGGCAACTTAACCTCACTGTAGTCTCTTTCCAAATATGAGTTACGAATGATATATTGTTGATGCTGATGCTTTGACTTACGGTGTTTTTTGCGTGTGCTCATAGATGATATCACTCAGCCTGTTGAAGAACACGGGATCTATAAATCTTTTGAAAGTTCAACTCACGGATCAGATTTTATATCTAGTGAACTCGATATGAAAGAATATTATGCACCGCAAAAGAATGCTGCGCATAGCGCAATCGAGGGTGCTATATCTGGATCAGTTGAACATGTAGAAGGTATAAGTATTTGCTATTCAGTTTTGCTTACATGGAAAAGATAGGCATGATTTCTCACCCTCAATCACTCTTTCTTCAGTCTTTATCAATATAAATCCAAATTTGGATATAAAGTTAGATAACATTCTCTGGGATAATCTCACAATTTCCTTCATTTGCATGGCATTGACTCGTGTGTCAAGTTGTTGCGTAGTATTGGTGAGTTTATCCCCTAACAAATACATATACAGGGTTCAAAATCTCTCTGGATCGTGATAATTCCACTGTTGGAAGGTCATTGACCGTGGTTGATATCTCAGTTGAAGATGCTGACTGCCCGTCAGATAGCAACTTAGAGAATTCTATAAAAGTTCCCAGTCAACATACCAACGATGCTAGCGCTTTCAGACTTCTGCAAGACTATGATTCTGATGAGAGTTTGGAAAACGCGGATGAGACTTGTCTTGAAAGTGTTTGTCCTGCAACAGTCGATACATCAGTTAATGTTGACGATGCAAGTTTGGATGTTGACACGGGTTCCATTCAGATCGACCTCGGATCTAAGGGCCTTTTGGGGTCTGAAAAGGGGCTTACCCCATCTAAATCTCTGGATTCTTCCATAGAGTTAGAAACAATAGTGACGAAAGCTGATCGGACATCTATTGAAACTGGAAAAGTGGAACAAATTATTGATAATAGCCATGGAAATCAAGAATCTATCGACAGTGGCACTTCTCGCACCGCTTTCAAACCAAAAAATGGATTAGAAGCGACCAATGTTGGTTCCACACTTGAGAGTGGTAAGTCTCAGAAGGAAGATGCAAGGAGTACGTCTACTTCATTGAAAGTCGATGAGTTTGGGAGATTGGTTAGAGAAGGAGCTAGTGACAGCGACTCTGATGATGTACGCTATAGTAAAAGGCGTGGAAAAAGAGGCAGAAGTTGGAGTCGAAGTCGATCTCCTCACGATAGGAGGAGGAGGAGTCCTCGGAGAAGAAAGGAGAAACGCAGCCGATCTCGCAGGTCTGCATTTTACTTCATAACATGCTTGGTTATTTTTCTTTGTTTGCATGCTGTTGTATTTTTTTATACATATTGATGCATACAACGTGGTCCTTGAAAAATTGTAAATTTCTTATTCTTGATGTTTTCTAGCTGGTCTCCCAAGAAACGAGGTAGAAGCAGGTCTCCTTTAAGGCGTGGGGGCGAATTTGGTGGTGAAAAAGCTAGACGGGAGAAGGGCCAGCTTCCTGATTGCTTTGATTTTCGGCGCGGCAAGTGCTACCGTGGGGCATCGTGTCGGTATCTTCACCATGATTCAGACAAGAGTGATGGGTCAAGGCACTATAAAAGCAAACAGCCGCAGTATCAAGAGCGGCCATCACCTAGTTCAAAGCATTCCGAAAAATCAACTGATCAACTTGTTACTCCAGATCAAGATGGTAAAACATTGGCTACTTTTGCTGCTGAATCTGAAAGGGCTCAAGAGGTAACTGAAGCACTAGATATAGAAAAAGAGATAGTGGAACCTCCCATTCATCTTACTGATGCTGATGACAGAATGTTACCTAGTGAAACTAGAGTTGAAAATTCTTGGATACAGCAGTCTGAAGTTATTCGTTTGGATCCAGTGCACCAGAATACTGATAACCAGCCACAGCAGGTGGACAACTCTTCTGCCTCAGACGGTACAAGTTCTCTGAGCAAGCCACATTCTGAAAATGTTCCTTCTTATCCTTCCCAGTTACCGCCTCCCCCTCCCTCAGTTTCACATGGCACAGATGCCCCATTTCCTCCACAACTTCCCACATATTTTAACATGATGCATTCCTATCAAGCTCCAATTCTTTATCAGCATTCTCATTTCTCTGAACCACCAAACACCTCTTGGCAGCATTCACTGCCCCCGCCTCCGCCACAATCCTCACATCCACCATTTGCAAACAATTTAGCTATGAATGCAGCAACTGCCTCACATGGTGTTTTCCCGCCGTTAGTTAGGCCTTACCTTGCTGAACTGCCAGCTCGTTCCCAGGTTGGTGATTTTCAGCATCTAACGTACCCTCCAATGCACGAATTTGGTCGCCCTCTATCCCACCCGGAGGATATCAGAACAAGTACATTGACAATGACCAATCCCATGACTCAACAATACGGGAGCCCCAGTTTTGTTGGAGAAGACCGATTCTCACGAATTCCAATGGAGAGTTTAAATTCGTCCAATTCATTTGCCCAGGGAAACATGCACCAACAACCTATGCCATTTTCGAGGGAATCACCTGGGAGGAGAATGCAATCTTTCTTTGGTGACAATGTCTATACACATTTGGGTGAGCATGGGAAGGTCAACTCTACCTTGTCAAGATACTCATCAGATTTTCTTGATAGGAACCAGTCATCTGTTGTACCTGATTTTGGAGGATCTAGAATTCCAAATCACTACAATCCTTATGCATCTACTTTTGACCAGCCACTGAGCTCAAAATTCGGTTCGACTATGTTAAATCAAGAACTGGACATACCCTTTGGTAATAAATATGGTGCGTCGTTAAGTTTGAGCCATACTCCAGTTGATGGGCAAGGTGTTGGTAGTCTAGGCTCAAGAAATGTGACTATGTCAAGAAGTTCTGCCCATGCCATTGAGCATTTGCCTCGGCCTAGTGGGGACCAGTATGATCCACTCTTTGACAGCATTGAACCGTCTTCAAAGGGTCAAAAGTTTGAACCAACCGATGAGTCCGATACCATGTTGAGGCTCAGTGGCTCAAATAAGCCACTGGATGGGGAAGAAAACAAACATAAAGTGGCTCTAACTACATCGCTAGACAATGATGAATATGGTGAGACAGCGGATGCAGAAGTTGGAGCTGTAGAAAATGGAAGCCCTAGTGATCCCAATGATGAAGCAACCACACCCGCTGGAGAAATTGAGATCGATCAGGTTAAGATTCCAGGGAAAAGCAAGAAGGGCAAAGATTCCCGATCGATGAAACTTTTCAAAGGTGCCCTTGCTGATTTTGTAAAGGAGGTGTTAAAGCCGTCTTGGAGACAGGGTAATATGAGCAAGGAGGCCTTCAAGACCATTGTCAAGAAGACTGTTGATAAGGTGTCTGGTGCTATGAAGAGCCACCAAATACCCAAGTCCCAGGCAAAGATAAACCAATATATCGATTCATCACAAAGGAAACTGACTAAGCTTGTGATGGTAAACCGTCTTTTCTAGTTTTAATTTTGTTTTCTAATGGCAAATGGAACCCGGACATGCAGACTCTTGTCCGTTACTGAATTTTGTTACAATTTTGACAATAAGTCCTCGATTGGTAGTTGTCATGTAGAATAAGATGTTCCCAAAAGAGGTGGATTTTCTTGTCACCTTAAGACATATGGAGACATTGTTCTCACAAAGTTATTCTGCAGGGTTATGTTGATAAGTACGTCAAATTATAAGTGGAGTCGAGTTCTACGGTAGCATTTTGATGAAGTAAGTGCTTTGTCTGTGTGTATACTCCCAACATTGCATTGCCATTTCAAAGTCAATTTTAGCTTTAACCTGCGTATATTATCTGACAGGGCTATGGGAAGGGAAACATGCATATAGTGTTCAGTAGAACTGTGAGCGATGTACTCTGGAAGGCTACCGCGTGGCATAGATGCCAATGTGTGCGTGATTTTAAGTCCCAAGAGAAGATGTATCTATTGGCAGGTGGTCATATACATTCAAATCTCAGCAAAGTTCTGACAAGGCTCCAAAACTTGTATGTAATGCAACTTTTAAATTTTTTTATCTGTTGGTTTTCTCTTTATTTGATATGCCTGTCTAACAATATTACAACCTTTTGGAAAAGCATCTTCTCGAGCCCCGTTTCTAAGCTAGGTTTACGATTCGTCTGCGCATTCCACATTGTTGATTGGAAACTCAACTTCCTACCCAATTTATGTGTCTTATATCAGTGATCAGTCCTTGATTTATTGACATGAAAATGAGGCAGCTAACTATCATTAACTTGGAAAAAATGTTCTCCATGGTGACACATAATGGTGTTGTCCTTATTCTTGTTTCCAAAACACTTTTAAGTAGAGGTAGACAAGAAGGATAATTTGTGGTGAGATTTAAGTGGCGGGAAGTTTGTATGCTCAATTTGAAGATGTTCAAATTGCTTGATTGTGAAGGTGTTGGGTCATTGAAGAGGCTCGAGTTTTTGCAATGCAACTATGATATGTTTTAGGTGTAAAAGAAAATGCACATGTTGTAGCTGTTTTTAGTTTAATTTATTTATTTTGGGACTGTCAGTTTGGGTTTAAAAGCGGAAGAATTAACGACTAGTATCTCTTAACTTGATCCTAATGTCATTGCTAAGTACCGGATGGGGTCTAGCTAAAGTTTAACACCGTGACACTAAGTTGTGATTAGTAGACTAAGATTTTTTTTTTTTTTTTTTTGGGTATTGGATTTTCAGGGTTGAATCTTTGATAGGGGAAAGGACCGCACCTATAAAATAGTACTTGTGAGGCTAATTACATTTAGGTTGGTTTACAGAGTAAAACTAGTTTGAAAAAAGAGGAAATAGAAAACCTTGGAAACATTGTAAGAAATTCTCCGTAATTCATACTATTTAGGGAACAACTCGAGATTAGGTAATGCCGCACATCTCAAGAATGTAGGACCAAATGACACAAGGCTGACAACCTAAGGGGTTGCCATAATAGTAAGGGCGAAATTGGGACTATCTCGGTTGGCGCACGATCTCAGGTTCTATACCCCACTGCGTGAAACCTTTTCTTAGGCCATTGGGGCATCACCCGGTTGAGCAACTAGGGCCTCCTAGGATTAGTGGGGTTTTTTTTGGGGGGGGGGGCGGGGCTCCGATAATCATGGTTATAAAAAAAAATGTCCACAAGACTGACAATTTTTTTTTGGGGTTTATTGACTTAATCCCCTGCGCTAATAGCCATACTTGAGAAAACTCCCTAAATAAATTTTTACTAGACATAACCCCCTATTTTCTGACGCCGTCCAACTTCCATCTATTTTAAACATTTTTTGACTAAAATGCCCTTATCTCATCTTCTTCTTCGTCTTCCTTATACATGAACCCTAATTTTCTCTCTCATCTTAAGTCAAAAGCCCCAATATTCTTCTTCTTCCTATTTCTTCTCTCTCTCTCTCTCTCTCTCTCTCTCTTCAACCCAAACCACTCCCCCACCAGCGACCTCCCTCTTCCCCACTGTTTTGTTCATCCATTACCGGTGACCTCCATCTTCTGCACCGTTCACGGTTTACCCACTACTGCCTTTCACCTCCGGCCACGTTCACCACCACCTACTACTTCCCCTCCGGCCACCTCCACCTTCTACACCATCACCTTCTTGAAATCGTAATCAAATCTAAAATTGAATTGATGGAAATCTAACCAAGATCGAATCAAGTATAAGTTGAATCAATACGAAATTGAATTTGTAGGTACAAACTGAATTAAAAACAAATAAAATAAAAAACTAAACCTAAACCTAAATAAAAAATAGAATCGTTGTTTTAGAGAGAGAAAATTATGCAAAGATGGTACAAACAGAGTATTGGATGAAGTACGGAGTCGGAGTTAGCATCGGTGTCGGAGTAGGGTTCTTGAGTAGGAAGATAGAGTAGGGTGATGAAGTTGTTGAGGGGAGAGAGAGGAAGATGGAGTACGGTGATGGAGTTGTTGAGGGGAGAGAGAGGAAGATGGAGTACGGTGATGGCGGCGGTAGTCATTGAAGACGGAGACATCGAAACTCGAATTCCTGATCTGGGTTGTTTATGTTGGAATTGAATGGAGAGAGAAATCCCAATTTGCAACTACGACTATGAATTAAAGTGTTCTAGATAAATGGAGCTCTCTCTCTCTAAAGTTTATTTGCCCCAAATTTTATATAGGTTTTGGATTTTAATTTTCAGTTTTGATTCTACTTAAAAAAAAAGGATCTTAATTTTCAATTTTGATAAATATATTATGATGTGTTGTAAAGAGAGAAATGATAAGAGAGTTTTTAGGGTTTTGAAGCAGATGAGGGAAGAAGAAGAAAAGGGGAAGAAGGGAAGGGTAAAATCGTCCAAAAAAAATGATTTTGGACGGAAGTTGGACGGCGTCAGAAAATAGGGGGTTATGTCTAATAAAAGTTTATTTAGGGGGTTTTCTCAAATATAACTATTAGCGCAGGGGGTTAAGTCAATAAAACCCTTTTGTTTTGGGGGGGCATTACAAGTGAAAAACAGGAGCAAAACAAATACAAATGTTTAGTCCCTAATTTTGGTGGCTGCTGCTTCCTTGTTTCTTTCTTTTAGACATTTTTTTTATTTCTTATTGGTTTGAATTGGAAGGGGGCATTAACATCGATATTTAGTTATCTTAACTCGGTTATTTAGGGGGTTAAGTACCAAAAGGTGATAGATTAGGGGGTTTTGTGTACTCTGTTATTTATCATTGATCAGGTTGAAATTAGTATATTCATGAAACGTGCAAAAGTCAAAACATGTATTTTAATTTGGGATGGAGGTAATATTACTTTTTTTTTTTTTTTTCTTTTTCGATACAGCTTCTGATTGTATGAGAAGTCCTTACGAATCTTATTTCTGCATGGCTGTGCATTGGACTTCTTTACTTGTTTCATCCAAG
This sequence comes from Lonicera japonica, assembly GCA_021464415.1. Classification (NCBI taxonomy): domain Eukaryota; kingdom Viridiplantae; phylum Streptophyta; class Magnoliopsida; order Dipsacales; family Caprifoliaceae; genus Lonicera; species Lonicera japonica. Next base: position 12,202,541 of record CM038467.1, on the reverse strand, counting down.
TTAGTGAAGCTGCTTATTTCATGTTTCGCATTGTGTTAGTTGTTTTGATTAGATAATTCTCGATGTACTCGTCGTTATTAGTATTGTACTCCACCGCTCAACGTTTCCGGAGCTCTGGCGTGGGAGAAATATTTGTTGGAGGGGGCAGTCACTGGCGGTGATTTAAATGTATTCTTCTAAGGAAAAAATAAAGAATGGTTAGTCTATATTTGGTGATTGTACATAATGTTTTTAGGCCCTAGGGTTTGCATATTCACATTGAATGATCGTCATATTCACAGGCAAAACTCCTTATTTACTCACTTATTTAGTCATCCAAACATCAGATATTAGTGCAATCTTCATGCATGCCATATAGTATTTATCGAAGGTTGTGTCTCCATTTGATAACATGGAAACTGATAATAAAAACGTTTAGATATGTGTGAGATGTTTGGAAAATAAGTTGATGCATGTGATAAGATATCTTCTAACTTTTTAGTTTTTTCCACTGATTTTTTTTACGGGTTGAAGAAGAAATTTTTTTCACAAAAAATAATGAAGGGCGAAGGATATTTACTCGTAAAAATAACAATGGGATCTCATCACATACTTTAACTTATTTTTTAACTTTTCACATAAATCAAGTGTTTCTCTTTTAATTTTTCATGTTATTAAACAAAGTCTCTGTGTTCAATTTGTTGTAATTTTTAGGTCATTTACAAAAATGTTACATGCTTTTTTTAAAATCTGTATATGTGTATACGCGCACACGCAGAGAGCGGCGTGAAGATATTAACATATACTTAAAAATGTATTTAACTATTTAATTTTAGGTAGGGGTGTGTAATGCTTTTTCATGATAGTGTGGTTAATTAAAATGTATGTTATGTGGGCAAGTAATTGACTATTAACGTGAATAATGTTGCGGGCGGGCATCGGTTATTTGAATTGTTTGATTGCGCTGAACTAGCACATGTTAGGTTTGCTTTTAGTACTCGAACATAATAATAATATAGTGTTAAAAAGTAAATTTTAATTTATGTTAGAAGAATGGTAATCAGTACTGTATTTTTTATTCCATGTTGAAGATTGAAAATGCCATGGCATTGTCGACTTGAGAGTTGGGACGTAGTAGCAATTATTATTATTCTGCAAATGAAGACCATGCATTTTCACCACACAAAGGTTGCTGATGTGTATTGGCTTTGTCCTTAAAAATCCTTTTCTTTTTCTTTCTTTCATTTATATATATATATATATATATAATTATTATCTTCACAATTCCTTGCGACTATCAACATCATCGTCGTAATAATTATAGGGTTTGGAAATTTGACTTGTTTTGCTTGCAATCTCGTGACTCTAACCACCATCTTTATAACTGCTTTTATGTTTCGGGAAGATATCATATGCTTCCCCCCCCCGCCGGAGCCTCTCTTTCCTATTTTTTATTGATAATAATAAATCTAATGGAGAAAAAGATACTAAACCTTATGCTTGCATGTGCCTTTCAACGACTTCAAGGATCGGTTGCGCAGTTGCTTTATTCTTTTATTTATTTATATATATATATATATATATATTACATCACATGACTGCTGCTGTTGCTGCAATTTTTCACACATTTAATAGTTTTAAATTTAATATAATACGCTCTCCTAAAATTCAACATATGCATTATTTATTTTTTTGTAAATAATAATACTACTACTAATTCAACATTTGCAATACTTTTGCGAGGTCTAAACTATCCTTTGGAAATTGGAATGCAAAATTACAAAATCATGTAGTACAAACATTCATTGGGTGCATGTACTATGACACCACTTACAATATCAATCTAGGTTTATTTTTAAATACAATTTATGAAGGGGAAATAACTTTGTGCGAACGAGTAATAATATTATATGCTTTAAGAATAATTCATTGACTCAGCAGATATATATATATATATATATATTTATTTTACTTTCACAACTGCCCACCCCCACTCCCTTCCTCTTGCGGACTGCAGATAGCTAACCAGGCCGCCACGACTAATAATTATAGGTGGACATAAATATTTAAATAAAAACTAATAAATTAAATGTGATTTTTTGTATTGGTTATGAGAAGCTCACTACTATTGATTGTAGTTAATGATAAATTGGCATATTAATTTGTTAAATATTTATATTCACGTAAAAGGACTCTCCTTAGGCACAACTTGATAAAACTCATTAAGCCCAATGGAGAAATAAAAATAGAGTAATTTTGTTTCTATCAGCAATATCTTGTAGTTAATTTGTGATGTTAAGTTAATTCACGTTGTTTATTAAGTTAATCCGCGAGCATGGATAGACTGATAAAACAATATTATTAATTTAATTTTATAAATATAATTTTTGAAGTAAAGTAAAATAAAATAAAATAAAAATTAAACCCTTACTGCCATTTCAAATTTTTACAGTATTCTTCCTTTTTTCTCACTTCGGGATACCCACTATCAATCTTTCTCTCATAGACTCTTTCTTCTTTCATTTTTTCACACCATCTCTGCATTATTCTCTCTTTCTCCACTGTTTAATCCCTCCTCACAAGTTAGGCACCATATCTAGAAGGACAACACTTGCTGTCTTTGTCTTCTTCATCACAAACCTTAAAATTTTATATTTATATTCTTCATCTAGGGTTTATATTAATAATTTATAAATATGTGTGTATATATATATAACTGATAAAGTTTTAATCGATTACAATACTTCTTGTATCGGCACATCATTGAAATCACTTTTAACCAATCGTAACATCGACAAAGTTTATGGAATAATCAATTCCTTTGGGGTGGATATCTCAGGATCCTAAAAAAACGCATAACTAATTTTTGTAAGTTTAAAAGAAACGGAAAATAATAATAATAAAATTATTATTTTAGGACACAATTTAGTTTTGGATCCGACATTAGATATTAACTCAGGTTCTATTGAACTCTATAACGTGTTGTATTCAGAATTATGTTCTTCAACTAGATTTCAAATAAAAATATAATCTTAAGTATAAATTCGTAAGCAAAACTTCCAATGACATGTTAATCCATGTAGAGTATTCTTCATGTTACAAAGTATTGTTCAATTCTCTCGTTGGCAAAAGATTTTTCATTGTTGTATGCTTAAACTATGTACTGATATTAGGGTTTATATTTTTCGTTGAACAAAATACGTATTGATAAGTTAATCGATGTTCAATTATTTTGAAATCAATCCACGCATATTGATCATTAAAACCTTAACCCTAAAACTGTTTGAAAATTCTTTAAAGGTAAATATCAAATAAATTAAAAAGAAATTATATTTGGATTAGGAATTTTAATTAAAATGGAATTTCAATTAATCTAATTATAAATTAATTTTAATTAGTGAACACACTTATCAATTTTGAAAAGGGTAATATTGTGAAACTTTGTTTAAATTTTTTATGATATAAGTGTGAATTAACTATAAGATATCGTTGATAGAAACAAAATCACCATAAATAAAATCTGATGAATGATTGAGTGAATAATTTAAGATGGTGAAAGTTCCTGTACTCAAACTTATTAATGATAGTAATATGTTAGGTACTAATTTTATAGTTTGTAAAGAATCATGTGCCATAAGTGTGATTGGATCCCATTGATTCTGCCACCTCTATTGTTTCGTTGTATTGATTTGGCCCTTTCAACTTTCCTACTCGGCACATTTTTTTAGCATTCATCTACCTTTCAAAATATCATCAAGTCTTTAATTATGTTAGAAATGATGATATTGAATGATGATATTCTCCAACATAAATTAGCATTATTATTTGTAATTATTAAAGCTTAGAATTATTCTTCTTTTCCTTTATTCCCTCCTCCATGTTTCCCTCCTTGTCTCCTCCTTTCTTCCTCATTTTAGGCTTCTTGTTTCCTTCTTTACTTGTATATATATTCATGTCAATTCCATTGTAAATGAATGAAAAGATTGTAACAATGTAATCCATTATGGAATTCTTGCTCATTATAATTTCTCTATTTCTTGTGTTGTATAATTTAACATGGTATCAGAGCACAACCTTGCCACTAGCCACCACGACCTCGCCACTAGCCACCACGACCTCGCCACCAACCACCAGCCACCACACAACCTCGCCACCAAGCCACCACACCTATCACCATTATCAAACAAATCAAATACGCCTCCAAACACTACTCGAATCAGACTTTACGCAGCAAACCTGTTCAAATAAAACCACGTTCAAATAATTATTATTGAAGCATTCAGCCTGGCTGGCAAGACCATCAGGTAACCACAGCTTAGTGCAAGGTTCGATTCCTACTAATAGCATTTTATTTTTCCTCTATTTCCTTACAAACTGCAACTGCCACATCATTGACATCCAGTCAGTGCCGCGTGGCATCCAGTCAGCGCCACGTGTCCGCCACGTGACATCCAGTCAGCGCCACGTGTACGCCACGTGACATCCAGTCAGCGCCACGTGACATCCAGTCAGCGCCACGTGGCATCCAGTCAGCGCCACGTGTCCGCCGCGTGACATCCAGTCAGCGCCACGTGTCAGCCACGTCAGCGGTTAACGCCGTTTGCTTGCCGTCAGAATTGACGGAATATTCCAGACACCGTCAGATATATTTACAATTTCACCCCTGTACTTTCTGATATTTCTATTCTATCCCCTAAACCTTCTTATTTTCCTATTCTAACATCAAGAGCCGTTGATCTCATTGCACCACTCATCCACTCGTTCAACTTCCCGATTCTCTCCTCCGTCAATCCCAAGCAACACCGTCCATTTCCTCAGTCATACCATAACCGACAACCCCTAATCCATACCATAACCGACAACCCGCAAATTCCGTAAACTCCAGACCCTCGCCATCATCAAATGCCGACATCTTTTTGCTCCGACCTTGAAATTCGAAATTCAAATTTCGAGATCGGCGCCTTTAACCCTTTCACCAGCTTCCTGCCATTAAAATCAAAACACACCATCCTCACTGCAAATCACCCAATAGCACCATCCTCACTGCAAATCTCCCATTCAAATCCAATACAAACAGCCATGTCGATCAGCATCCGCCAGCGAGGTACTCCATGTCCTGCCTGCTCTTTTCGCCGCAGAGCTTGTCCTCCTTCTTGTGAATCAGTTAAAATCTTTCCAAATGCGTATCATCGTCGAGATTATCACACAATCTTTTCCGTTTTCGGGGTAAAAAGTGTTGAATTCTTTTTACAACACGTACCGGATCACAAACATCGTGAAACTCTCGATTCGTTTCTCTTTGAAGCTAAGGCAAGAATCCTAAATCCTGCTGGTGGATGCGCTGCCCTCCTTACCTCTCTTGATCAAAAGCTTGAGGCTCTGCAGTCACGAATGACGGCGTTGGAGGCTCGACTGGACAGCGAGTCTCCCAGGGTTAATCCGTCATTTTCCTTTGTCCCTCCTGCAAGTTCCTCAAGGGCCAATCCATTCGACTCCCTTGCTCACCCACCAGGCTCCTTCGCTTCTCCATCCGGCTCTGGTCGACGCCGCCACCGTTCGACCGGAAAACTGCCGGAGAAATCTCCAGCCTCTAGGTCATTTGCCTACCCATCCGGCTCCTTTACTCATCCATCCGGCTCCTTTGCCTCTCCACCTGGCCCCTTTAACCCTCCTGCAAGTTCCTCAAGGGTCAATCCATCCGACTCCCTTGCTCACCCACCAGGCTCCTTCGCTTCTCCATCCGGCTTCTTTACTCACCCATCCGGCTCCTTTGCCTCTCCACCTGGCTCCTTTAACCCTCCTGCAAGTTCCTCAAGGGCCAATCCATCTGACTCCCTTGCTCACCCACCAGGCTCATTCGCTTCTCCATCCGGCTCCTTTACTCACCCATCCGGCTCCTTTGCCTCTCCACCTGGCTCCTTTAACCATCCTGCAAGTTCCTCAAGGGCCAATCTATCCGACTCCCTTGCTCACCCACCAGGCTCCAATGCTTCTCCATCTGGCCCCTCAGAGAATCCTCTAGAACCTGGGGTTCTTCCGACCCAGGAAGATTTGTTGGAGCATCCTCACTACAAAAGTTTTTTAAAGCTCCTTTCATCAACCCCTGATATCCATCTACCGACCGTGAATCTTTCAGAACACGGGGATCCTCTGACAGCAGTGGATATGCCGGCATATCCGACTCTGTCAGATTACCAAGTTGCTTTGGATGGTTTCTCAAAGGGGTCTCCTCAAATTAGTTCTGTTGCGGAGGTTGCCGGATTAATGACTCCGGATTGGACTACCTTAGGAGATATAGGATACAATTCGCTCTCTGCTTCTAACTTCACTGATATCTTGAATTTTGGTGCTGATGATTCTCAGAATCCATCGCCTTTCTCTTTTTTATCTCAATAATGTGTGTTCCCTTCCTTCCGCACCACCAACACCCTCGGAAACCTCTCGCCTCTCATATCGAAACTTCAGTTTATCTCTCTAAAACCAAAACCAAAGAAAGGGCCATCATTGACTACTAGCACCACTGCTACTCTTCCACCTCTAAAAAAAAAAAAAAAAAAAAAAAAAAAAAAAAAAAAACCAAAACCAAAACCAAATTCCATTTTCTCGTATCCAAGCTTCGGATCCCTAAGAGCCTCCTTCAGCTTGAGGGGGGGTGTTAAAGTAGATCTAAGCACATGCCTCCATGCTCCTGCACACATGCCTCCATGTTCCTGCTTCCATGCTCCACTGCTTCCGTATTCATTATGTTTTGTTCTTTAATTTCTTTAATTATGTAATTATAATCATTATGTTCTAGATCTAGTTTTCCAATTTGTTGGAGATCATCTCATGTAGTAAAAGGACGCTTTCAGGATTTGCTTTCCAAACTCAAGCTGACCGCCCATTTGCCACCTTGAGTTTGAAGGGAGGTGTTAGAAATGATGATATTGAATGATGATATTCTCCAACATAAATTAGCATTATTATTTGTAATTATTAAAGCTTAGAATTATTCTTCTTTTCCTTTATTCCCTCCTCCATGTTTCCCTCCTTGTCTCCTCCTTTCTTCCTCATTTTAGGCTTCTTGTTTCCTTCTTTACTTGTATATATATTCATGTCAATTCCATTGTAAATGAATGAAAAGATTGTAACAATGTAATCCATTATGGAATTCTTGCTCATTATAATTTCTCTATTTCTTGTGTTGTATAATTTAACAAATTACATATTAATATTATCACTACCTAATCAATTCTAAGTAGAGCAGATTATATTTGCTGCCAATGTTGACTCGATGATATTATTATCTTCACTAAAATGTATATTTGATGTTTATATGCAGGAAAATGACAAGATTCGTGACTAATTTTCGTGAAATTGTATATTTTCATTTATAGTAAAATGAATTTGTAATTTGCTACGTGTTAGATTAATGATGGCGACACTGGTCCTTTGTTTCTTTTGGAAATAAATCAATTTAATCAAATATACTATTATTAGGTTATGTTTCATAGCAATATAAAAAATGGTAAAAAAAACAATTTAATTTATATAAGAAGTTAGGAAAATAAGTAAGACGTGGTGAAATGCTCTTCAATTCGTGCTTAATTTTTTGAGTGTATGTCATTTATTTTTTTTTATTTTTTGTGAAAGTTTTTTCTTTCCCACTTTTGAAAGTTTTTTTTTATGAAAATAAGAGTTAATCTCACCACATGTTTCAATATATATTTTTTTTCAATTTTTCATGCCAATTATTTTTTTTAATTAGTTTTTATATTATTATCAAATAAAATTTTATTATTAATATAATATTTTATTTTTACTCCGTTTACCACCAAAGGTTGCACCAAGTGATTGGATATTGGAAGTAATTAAATAACCACACAATTCCTTATATATATACACGCCAATGAGGAGAAAAAATTGAGTGAAACGGTGATACCACGTCACAATGTACACGTGGCATTAAAAACCAATCAAATAATACCACGTGTAATAAGAAAAAGCACACAATTAAAACTTATTATAGAGAAAATATTGAGTGAAATGGTGATACCACGACAGCATATCCACGGGGTGTCACCGGCCAATAAGAACTCTAGCTTTTGCCAACTGGAATCTTAATGGATCACAACTGTCTCATGTTTTTTTTAACGGCATCTCTTCTCTCTCCTCGGGCTCTCAAGTTTATCTCTCTTCTGCGTCACAAATTCTTCATCTTTCTCTCTCTCAGTTCATCAATGGAGATTTAATGTCATGGGAGGTACTTCAATGGAAAAAAAAACTCTGATATCTCGATTATCTTTTACGAAATTAAATCCAGTCTGTTTGCAAGGGAAAAACCGTAATAGCTTGCATGCATTATTTTTCAAAAGTTGGGCAAAATCAACAATAAACTTTGAATAAACCTTGAACAGGTTTTACAGGAGAAAGACCTACAATTTTATTTTTAAACCTTTCATTATTTTCTTGAGTTTGATAATGAAATAGCTTTTAAGTTCTCTTCAATTCTTTTTGTTATTTTACTCTATATTTTTTTTGCCAATAACATGGTATCACTATTTCACTTAATATTTTTTCGCCACTGAAGATTGATTGAGTTGGTAGAATTTGAATATTTCACTAATAATTAGTAAGGCTTAAGTTTGACTCCCGCCGCTAGCAATCCATCTTGATATGTAATTTATAAGGATTATTGAGCGTATTGTAAGAACTTCGAGTGTATAGTAAGAATTTTCTATCATATGTTATGGTGGATACTTCTTCAATTTTACACATTTTTGTTGTATTTAGGAGTAGTTATTCGTCAGATATTGTTATAGTACATACATATAAATATATATGATGATTAATATGATAAATACTTAATGTTCTTTGTAATTTTGATGAATAATGGTGTGGTGTAACTTATTATAATATATATGTACAATCATAGTAAATACTATATATTACTTAAAAAAAATCAAAATAAAGAGTTTCAATTATGAAAAAATTCTCAAACTAAATGGTTGATATTTTTAGCATCTTGTCAACATAATTAACATGTTAAATCAGCAGCTTGAAACCTAAAAATATGTTAATTGAAAAAAGTACTCACCATAGCATATGATAAAAAAATATGTTAATTGAAAGAAGTACTCATAACCTATGATAGAAAGTACCTAACATTCCACTACTCTATATATATATATGCAGAATAATTTTCTAATAACTAATAGTTAACCTTAAAATTAAAATGATAAATTTACTAATGGCAAGTGTAGAGTGATTGGAATTTAATTATACTCGAAAACAACAATTCTAGATGGATATACAAAATTGACATACAAAGTTACAAACTGACATATCCAATGTGGCCACCATATATTGGTTAAAAGAATAATATCACTTTCTATTTTAACCAATGAGTGATTGACACATTGATATATCAGTTTTTTGTGTCAGAGTTTTATGTATATGTAGAATTACTTTAGAGAGGTAAATAGATGAATTTTGTTATGAAAATTTGTATAAATGATCCATACAATAAGTAGACCACCTCCACAAAATTTCATCTAAAAATTTAATCTAGCATTAGTTGTAATGAAAAATTGATATATATGTGCTCATCTCATCCACTTTTGGATTGAATTTTTTGATGAAATTTGGTGGTGGTGATCTATTTACGATATAGATCATTTTTACATATTTTCATACACAAATTCATCAATTTATCCTTCCAAATGGGCATCCATTCTTTTTATTAAAGAGAGAGATTCCCTCTTTATGGTCATTCCCCTTAAATTGTGATCAACTTTATTTTTAGGATATAATTAATATATTGTATCTGTGCATAGTAGATAAATTTTATTTTTAACCACTAATAATATGACAATTAATTTTTTTATTGAAAGTTTCAAGAATTAAAGTAAAATTTTAACATATTTTCTCCTTGAAAATACAAAACATTAGAGTAAAAAAATAATATAATTTACGATTTTCTTTCTTGCCTCAATCGCACTTATTCGTCATGGTTGCATATGTCATTGATTGGATAAACTTAATTCGGGTGTTTTAGACATTGACTCCCATTTGTTCTTCGTATTTAGACGTTGAAATTCATTTGTTATGCTATTTAGTGTTTAAGTGCCAAATTAAATGGAATCTGTTTGTTGACTAGCCAAAACATTAAGTGGGTTTAATTTGTACTTGAACTAACCAAAATGCCATGGTGGGTATTATTTTTTATTGTTTTAATTGATCCATCCGCTAACCACGTATTGTATTTCACACCATTGACCCACAACTTATCTTTAACATTTTTATACCAAATCAATATGAAAAAAAATCATACCCATCAATGTCATACAACTAGAAAGATATTTATCTTGGACATACTTCATTTTATTTGAACTCCACTATTCCCATGATAGATAAAAAATGACTGTGTACCACACAATATCATTAAAACGTAAAGTGAAATAATAAAATACAAATAATATATGTCATAAACATCAATGTAGCAAAATTAAGCAAAAGCCCTCGAAAACAGAAGCAAGAATATGTGTGCATTTGAACAGGGAAAAAAACCCCCTAATTACTCAATTTTATTATAAACCCTAAGCAAATAATAACATCAATGACATTAAATGGTATTTGCATCTTCCTTTAACTCATTTCTTCCTTTTAAAGGCTTCCAATCTACCTTTAGGTTATCACCAATCCTAATTATTATTTTTATATTCAAAGAAATCGTATTTGTTAGGGTTATGTCAAAGAAGAAATTGTTAAATTGATTAGTTGAAAGTAAATGGAGGCCAAACACTATTTTTGTTCTTTGTTAAGTAAACAAGGACATTTTGGTCATGTCAAGTACAAATTAAAGTTACTTAACATTTTGACCCGTCAACAAAAGGATTTCAATCTATTTTGAAACCCAAATATTAAATAACAAAACAAACGAGTGCCAAAGGTAAATATGTAAAACAAACGAGCCCCAAAGTCCAGAACATCCACTTAATTAATTTCACAAAATAGGCCCTAACTAATTTTGAATGTTTAATATATCTCACATGCATATATGTATGTGTATATATATATATTGATGATGTGTCACTTCACAATGAGAGTATTGTTGGGGATGATGGAGTTAAAAAAGTAGGACTGGCATAATGTGTCAATGAAGGGAAAGGGAAAGGGAAAGGGAAAGGAAAAGGAAATCGGATGATTAATTAGGCCATGGATGGGGCTATAGCCAGCAAGTACGCGCGTAGGCATGATTATTTTCCGGGGATAACTTAATTGGTGGTGGACTACGTACAGGTGCCTGCCTAATGACCGGAGTTGTAGGTACATGTGCATGCTAATATAGATATATATATCCCCATTTAATTACTATATTCATGTGGTTATTCATTTTTTCTTTTCTCGACCATTCTCTCTTTCTTTTGCCTTATATGCATATATATATATATTCACCTTTTTCATTTGTGTGAAGATAAATTCATGTTCATAACATGCACATGCACATTCACATGTATTTTATTTTTTCGCAGCCTTTCTCAATCACTCACCCTTGATAGAATATATACTTACATGTATATATATATATACACACGCATTTTAATATCATATTAATGATCATTATTTTCACCCGAATATTAAACTTGTTTATTGAAGATAATTTCTTTGCTAAATTCTTGCTTCTACGTACGCTGACTTTCTTTTATATATGTATATGGATCTTTGTGATATGAAAACTATGACATTATATGACATATATTGAGTAATATTTTCATTTACTTGGATTTTACCCCAATCTAGTTGCCGTATAACCTAATTGCATAATAATTATTTCAATCATAAATCTAGCCAGTTTGATTTCAGGTTGACTAAGTTTTTTTTTTCTTTCCCTTTCACTTTTTTGTTTTTGAAATCTTAGGTAAATGTTGTTGCTGCATATTTTTTCTTGAACGATATTAAAATCAATACGAATGTGGTGATAACTTACATGAAAAATGATTTAATTTCACAAAATTATTATTATACAACAAGTTTTTTCATGGAAACATGAAACTTAAGATAGAGCCAGGTTTTGAATTACAAATTATTATTATACAACAAGTTTTTTCATGGAAACATGAAACTTAAGATAGAGCCGGGTTTTGAATTACATAAAAAAAAATTAGGTTAAATTAAGTTGTATAATGAAAAATTAATCAACAAAAATTATGCAATCAAACACTGAAAAAAAAAGAGATCAAAACATCCTACAATACATAATTAAATGTATCTACTTATTAAAAGGCAAAAGACCAAAGACGAAAGAACCAAAATAAAATAAAATTAATATTCTCCCCAACTCAAATTAAAGGTCTCATAAACCAAAATTTATATATGTCAGACATCTCCATTGCAAGGTTACATGTTGGTCCTTGTGTTTCCTTTTCCTCTATGTTTCTTCCTTCATATGAAGTATTAATTCCATCTCTATAATTTCAATTTTTTTTTAAAAAAAAACACCTAAAATTAAAGAAGCTAAACCAAGGGATTGTTGACCCAAAAAAATAAAAATAAAATAATCTAAGGGATTCATTTTGATCAGCCAGTTTATGTTAATATATACGGGTCTTATTTAGGCTGTCCAAGCCATAATGCACGTAAATTAATGTATACAAGATATGGTCCAGATTTAGAACCTACCGATTGGACCATTTTACCCACTTTTGTAGTTACGATCAAGTTGGCATTAATAAATAAAAAGGTTTCTTACAAGTCAATGAAGTCTTTATAGCGCTCTCTCTCTCTTGTTTTTTTTTTGGTACAAAGTCTTTTTACATGATTAATTCATAAGACATCACCGAATAAAAATGAAACCATTTTAACCCGGGGCAACAAGCCAACAATTAATTATTGTTAAGGTGTGAAGATTAAATTATGTATATATATATATATAAATAGAGCATAAGTATGTATTCTGTATTTCATTTTTATATTTATGTATGTATTTAATTTGAAAACTTAAGGAATTATAAATAAATTTGAAATCGACATGTAAGTGGCAATTTTAGAAAAAACTTTAGTGAATTGGATGGTGCATGAATTGATTAGTGAATTTTGTTTTGTAGCTTCTATTGCTTTACTATACATTTAACACAAAAGTTTGATAACAAATATAGCCAGCAAAAATTAAATCTTCTCAATTTTAAAAAAAGTAAATTATTTTATGAAGTATCAAATTTTCATGTATCTCTTTTCAACTTTTAGCATTCCAAGCTTTTGGTTAGAAAATTTTATATTATATTAATACGAGTTATAATATACTTTTTTAGCCCACAAAAGTAAAAGTAAAGCCATTTTGTTAAATATAAGAGCAATGTTATATTTATTGGATATTTTTATTAATTATTTTTATTGACATATATTATATATGTTATACTTTTATAAAATATAATAAAAATATAATTCATGTAATACACTTTACAAGAATAAGTAGTAAGAATTGTACGTAAATTTTTTTTTTTTTAAATATAAATTTAATTCTTACTTCCGGCGAGTATTTGTTTATTTTTGTAACAAAAGAGAATAAAAATAATAGAATTACTTAATCTTTAATATAAATTGACATATTTAATGTAGTATTTAATTTTTTTTAAATTAATTATTACTATAATTTTATATAAAATTTGTATACTTTATTAATAAGTTTAGTAGTACTCAGTATCTCAAAAAAAGAAAAAGAAAAAGAAAGTTTAGTACTACTCACTAACTAAAATTTTTTTTTTGGAAAAAGATAATATTATTATTAAAATAATATTATACTTTGGTAAATTTGTTTTTGATTTTAATAGAGTACCCTTTTGACTCTGCAGTTAGTAGAATTGGTCTCTTTCTTGCAGCGAAACCACTACATAAACACAAGCACTTTCTCTCTCTTATCGATCTGACAAGATCACATGCAGATGCAGACAGTTCCAGACCCACCCATATACTCTTCCACATGGAAGAGTGTGTGAGAAATAGCCTGCAAGACATCCCCTCCCTCTCTTTCTCTCTCTAGGATAAATAAATAAATAAAGCAGAAAAAAAAAAAAAGATTGATTTAATTTAATACTCATTGACAACTCAAGCCTCTCTGATCATAATGGTTTCTTTTTTTGCCCCATATTCCTTCAACGAAACATCTCAATTTCAATCCCTTATTGTGGTCTGTCTTTCTCGTTTTTCTCCAATCAAGGGAAACTCTAAATAAAACTTCATCCTTTCAGATTGGTCTTTACATTTAGGAGCCAAAAATTTAATGACAAGTTAATGCTGCTGCTGCTGCTGCTGCTGCTAAATGTTTGCAGTGGGGTTGCAACTTGCTTATAGGGTATTGAGTCTCCTCTCCTCTCCTCTCCCCTCCTCTGCCTTTTTTATTTCTAGTGATGGCATTTGTTCTGTGAGAAACCTAAAATTGCTTCAGTGATTGATATCAATTTCTGGGTTTCTTTTGATTCTTGAAGAAAAATACAGAATTGAACAGTTTATGGAAAACCCAGAGAGTTAAAATTTGTGCATTTTGTTCTTGCGGGTGTTTGTAGAATATATATATATCTATATATATAATTAAATTTTTGACCTTTAATTTAGCTGGTAAAGCTGTGTTTTAGCATAGATTTGTGGAGTCTAGTGCATATAAAAATTGGGGAGTGATTTACTCTTGTACCTTGTTTATCGAAATCCCCAAATATAGGAATTACAGGAATGTGGCAGATGGTACAGTAATTTAAAGTCTGGCAAAGGGTTGAGGTCAAGACAGAAAGTATAGAGGACAAGGGTTTTGGTATATCTCCCCTTAAATTGGAAATTGGTTTTTGAGGCAGATTCTAAATTTGTTTATCACAGTCTTACCTCAGATTCTTGACATTGTAGAGTCCCTCAGATCCAGATTCTGTTAAGGTATAGTTTTGGAATTTCACTTGGTAGCAAAGAGGAAGGGGATTAAAAATGGCTGCCAAACTCTTACATTCATTAACAGACGATAACCCAGATTTGCAAAAGCAAATAGGATGTATGACTGGGGTTTTTCAACTCTTTGATCGTCACCAAGTTCTAGCCGGTAGGCGAATCACCTCCCCTAGCCCCAAAAGGCTCCCTTCTGGTATATATTCTGATCTATTTTATTGCTAAATCTGTTTAGTGTCTCTTTATCTTAAAGATGGAGTGTTCATCAATTTGTTTAGGTTGAGGCTTGTTTACCTTTGATTTTTAATGATTGGTTATGTGTGGGACCGATCTTTTATCATTGCTCCAAAAAGGTTTTGAGGATGTTTCTTTATTCATCCATTGATTTTTCTCCCTCTCCAAATGATTGCTGATGGAAGTGCTTAACTTTGTTTTAGTGCTAATTTCTTGAATCTACTACCTATATAGTTGTTCTACCATACTTTCTTTTTTTGGTAAAAGAAGAATCCTATAAAAAGAAAAGGATTATATTCGAAGAGGGGAAGGTGGTCTCCTAACTAAAAGGAAAACAAAAGATAATACTCAATAAATAGCAGAACTTCAATTTCATTGCAATAATAGAAGTTCACAAAGAAGCTGTAATTGGAATTGACTGTTCCTGAAAATTCCTGGCATTCTCTCCAAATCTAATACACCACCAGTTCTCCTTAGAAAACCCGTCTGGACCATTAGTTCCAGGCTTTTGTTTCTAGTTTAAAACTCTTTGCATTTCTTGAATATCCTCCTCCCTTTCTTTTTTATGTCTGAAGCATGATAACAGGCTTATGTTTCTTCTATTCACCTTTTGGGTGCACATGTAGCTGAACATCAAATATCGTCCATTTTTTGCAGGTAGTTCCCACTTCAGCAGCCGCACTTCTGAGGCAGAGTTCAATTATAGACACCATCAACCTCCAGTGATTGTAAGTACTCTCAGTTGCAACTTTTTTTTGTGGACAGAGAGTTCATTATATCTGTTCATTGTCATGAATTACTGGAGTAAGGCATTGTTGCTTGAATTGTGGCCTTTCTATGTAATTTCTTAAATACCAATACGAAGCACAGTGCTGTCATGTTTTAATGTACTACTAATGATTCTAGATATTCAAGGACTGCTAAATGACTAATGACGCTACACAAGCTTCTATATGCATAATTTCTTAGCGAACCTCCCAAAAAAGACCCTTACTGGACAGTTAAAGTCATTATTGATATTATTCCATCCTCCTTTATCTTTTAAAGTTGAAGTATCAAGAGAGGTTATTACCATTGCATTTATCCCAATTTCTTAGTGACTCCCAAAAATGAGTTTTCTTGGTGTTATATGAGTATATACTATGAACATCTCCACCAAATTTCATCAAAAAATTCAACCGGGAAGTGGGTTAATTACATGATTGAAAAATATTGGTCCAGAAATAGATATATAAAATCCAATTTTTTTCAATCACGTAGTTAACCTACTTCCCGGTTGAATTTTTTGATGAAATTTGGTGGAGATGTTCTACACACGATGAAGAACATCCCCACAAAATTTTATCAAAAAATTCCATCGGAAAGTGTGCCAAATGGCCCAATCCGTACGGGCAGTCCGTGAACAGTAATCCGCACCTGAAATTTTCCCTATAGATAAATATATAAATTTTACTATAATTGCAGGAGAAGCACTCAAACAAGAGTCCATTTGACAAACCAAGAGCTTCCACGGAATCCTCAAGAGCCTCATTTTCATCTTCCTCCCGCTCATCTTCTTTCTCTTCACTTGACTGTATCAAAACAGCTCAACCGGACCATTCATCCTTTGACCAAATCATTTATCCAGAAACTCCTTCAAGGGACCCATTGATGAACCAAGCAAGTGCTTCTCCACAGTTTGGACGACAAATGCTTGATCTTCGGGATGTGGTCAAAGATTCTATGTACAGAGAAGCTCGGGGATTATCAGTTAACACTAAAATGAAGGAGGCATCGGACCGTTTCGTGAATCACAGGGACTCCCCAAGGCCGCCTCAGCTTCCCAAAACCACTGATGGAGCTTACAGCACAGCCCCGAATGGGAAGCAAAATGTTCTTAATAAACTTCGAGAAGCTCCTTGGTATTTCGATGAACCCAGAGAACTTTCAAGATCATCATCATACAACTTGAGAAATGCATCTTCTTTTACGGTTCCCAAGGACGCTCCTCGATTTTCTTACGATGGGAGGGAAGGAAACCGTTTATCCTTTGAATCACGGGACAATCCCAAGTCCGCTCTCAAGCTTAAAGAGCTACCAAGACTTTCATTGGACAGTAGGGATAATTCATTGCGTAATTTCAACTCAGATTCAAAATATAATTTTCTTTCAAGTAACTCAGAAAAGGATAGCAGCGGCTCTAAAGCTGAGGTCCCGAGTCTCAAGAAAACTCAGACACGGCCTCCAAGTGTTGTAGCAAAGTTGATGGGATTGGAAGCGCTTCCAGATTCTGTCTTGGCCAGCAACAATAAAACAGGTTTGATTAAAAATTTCCCGCTTGAAGATTATGATCAATACTCAAGTTCTTCAAAGACGACAGCTCAAATATCGAATTCCTCAAAGAACTTGTGGAAGGAACCAACATCGCCCCATTGGAAAAATAACGATTCATCGATGAAACCCATTTCAAGGTTCCCAATTGAACCAGCACCATGGAGGCAGCTCTATGGGACTCGGGGTTCTCAGAAGCCTGCTCAGAAACCAGCTTCTAGGCATTTGAAAGCTCCATCTAAGCCAGCTAGCCCTTTCCCTTCTGTTTACTGTGAGATAGAAAAAAGATTGAGCGATCTTGAATTTACACAATCTGGAAAGGATCTCAGAGCTCTTAAACAGATACTTGAAGCAATGCAAGCGAAGGGGCTCCTAGAGACCAGAAAAGAAGGAGAAGATTCGAACTTTGCATCTCCAAAAGAACATGATAAAAAATGTACAAGTGCCATTCAGCAAGGAAGATTGGCAAACCCACGAAAGCAACAGGCCAATCAAATCATGACTTCCACAACTAGGGGAACAAGTTCTTCAAGGAACTCTGAATCCTCTATTGTTATTATGAAACCAGCAAAACTTGTTGAAAAATCTGGTATTCATGCTAAAGATCAGATTCGTCCTAAAACTAATCACAGAGACAATGCTTTCAATTCGACTGACATGAGAACCAATAGCAGAAATATAAAAATGGTCCAAACTTCAACAAGGCCACAGCATTTGTCCAAAGAAAGTACTACAATCTCAGTGAAGAGCTCGGGGTCTGCTAGCCCAAGATTGCACCAGAAGAGGATCGAGTTGGAGAAGCGATCTCGGCTGCCCACACCTTCATCTGATTCAAGCAAAGCAAGAAGGCAGCCAAACAAGCAGCAAACAGAGTCAAGTTCCCCAGGAGGAAGACGCAGGCCCAAGTCTTCAAGCATTCAGCAAAGTGAAGAGCAATGCAGTGAGATGAGTAGTGAGACGAGGAATTTGAGTTACCAAGAGAATCAAATTTCATCAGGCTTAAAGATAGATATTGAAGTCACCAGTATGGACAGATCTGGTGAGATGAATGGGTCCCAGAGTCCATCTATTGAAGCATCTGAGTACTCGTTTTCTGGCTCTGTACAAAAAGTAGGTGCCTTTTATCTCAACTAAACATGTGTGTGTGCGCGCGTGCGCGCTTCTGTATTATGATGAATTGGCTGGCCATTTCTTATTGCAGAAATCAACTCCTTTGCTGAGTGAAGATGAATCTTTGGTGGAAATTGCTCCCGAGTACCCCAGCCCTGTCTCTGTTCTTGATGATGTGGCGTATATAGATGATTCACCATCACCTTTAAAGCAGATGCCAAATACCCTCAAAGGTAATGCTTTTGTTTAGTTCTTTCCTATGATTAGATATCGTGAAGAAGCTGAAGAGCTAAACCAATCAAAACTTTCGAGTACTGGAAAATTCTGATACCTGCCTGCTGTGTTGGATTGAGAAAAAAAAAAGGGCTCATTTCCTTTGGAAAGAGCTTATTTAGTTATGTGACTGAATTAGGCCATGTAAATTCTGCCAGTAGTTAAAACTGCACAGGATTGTAGTATCGAACGGAACAAAAGAAAAAGCAATTAGGCTTCTCTCATCTCTAGTTGTCATTCTTTTCTATCAGAACACAATCTTTTCTCTAATCTTGCTCTTTATTGTATGGCAGTTGATGGCACTCGAAATTCTAATGACAATAAGGAGGAATGGAATCCAACAGATAATCACGTATCAAACACTTTGGGATCCAGTCTTACATCTGAGATTAATCGCCAGAAATTACAGAACATTGAGAATTTGGTTCAAAAGCTTAGACGACTCAACTCTGGCCATGATGAAACCCGCACGGATTACATTGCATCTCTATGTGAGAACACAAATCCAGACCACAGATACATATCCGAGATATTATTAGCTTCCGGTCTACTCCTCAGAGACCTCGGTTCGAGCCTTACAACTTTCCAGTTCCACTCATCTGGCCATCCAATAAACCCCGAGTTATTTTTGGTGTTGGAGCAGACCAAAGCAAGTACTAAGCCGACGGAACATGGAAATGTGGTTGAGTTGAAGCCAGAAAAGGAGAAGTTCCACCGGAAACTCATTTTTGATGCTACGAATGAGATTCTTGGCGGGAAGTTAAAATTAGCTTGTGTGGGACCCAATGCTGAGCCATGGCTAAGACCTGGCAAAATTATAAGAAAAACCCTGAACGCACAAAAGCTTCTTAGGGAACTGTGTGTGGAGATTGAACAGTTCAATGCCAATAAACCAGAATACAACAACTTGGAGGAGGAGGAGGATGATGGTTTGAAAAGCCTCTTCTGGGAAGATGTGATGTGTCGGGCGGAGAGTTGGACGGATTTTGATGGTGAGATATCAGGGGTAGTTTTGGACGTTGAGCGCTCAATTTTCAAGGATTTAGTGGGCGAGATTGTGATGGGCGAGGCTGCTGGTTTGGGAGTTAAGAAGAAGCAGGGTAGGCGGTGCAGGCAGTTGTTTGTGAAGTAGTATGAGTAGCAGTAGTGCTTTCATTCCTTGTTCCTGTTGCATTTCATTCTCTCGTGTTATTTCTCTTTGTGATTTGTATATATTTTTTTTCTTTCAACGGAGAGCTTAATAATTTTTTGATAAGCAGTGTAATTTCTTGAGTGGATTGTAAAGAAAGTCCATCTTGAGCGTATTATTATTACAACAAAAATTCGTAGCAGTTTCGTACATATAGACCTCTTACTGTTTTATCTTTTTCCCTCTCCAGTTCTCTTTTATACTTCATAAGTTGTTTTTATGGTCCGCTTATATCCTGATATTTGCTTGCTTTAAAAGCCTACAATTTGTGGCTTCTGTTCTCCAAAAAAAAAAAACATCTGCGGGGATAAAATACAATAATTAATTATTGAGCTTCCATATATAAGTCCTATTTTCAAAGTTAGGCCACTAAATATGTTGTTTAATTTTAGTGACGTTTAGCAGGATGTCCAACGGATTCTTTTTATTTCTTTTGGGATGCATTTCTAGCAAAATTTGGCTAGTATACCTGCAATGTTGGAAGTATAATATTGAGTAGTCATTTGGTTCGATTTTTTGTTCGTTTTAGTATTTAAAATGGTTATTTCATATTAAAAATTTGAGCTTTATCAACTACTCTTGACATGAATTAATGTGAATTTACAATTTTAAGATTCTTGAGACAAACCAAGCAGCAATCAAAAAGTATTTGGGTCCCATCTTTCATGTTCATTAACATATATATCCTGGAAACTGATGGGTGGAAACAAATTCCAAGGAAAAATTCATTACATCTTCTATAGAGTAAAAATTCGAACACCCCTTGTCGGATTCTATTTATACTAACATATATACGTGTGTGTGATATTAATTGAAGGTACAACCAAACTGTCCCAAACAATTATGGCATTAAAACCAGTTCTATTTGTCCTAGAACCCAAACAGCCAAACCACATTCCAGTCTCATCTTATCATCTAAACCCCAACAGAAAAACAACCCAAATGACCCTCCAATCCATTAACATCACAAGAAGAACAGCAACAACGATAATCGCAACCACATCGATACTCCTAGCTGGAGAAACAATTTCCCGGAGCCAAAAAGCAGAGGCATTCGAATTTGATTTTAGAATGACAGTTCCAGACCAAACATTTGAGGAGGCCATGAGTGTAATCCAATTCCACGCACAAGAACTTTTACAGGTGAAGGAATTATTTGAAAATTCAGAACCAGAATCATGGAAAGAAGCCCAAAAGGCACTGCGAAAGAGATCTTCATTGTTGAAGCAGGATATGTATACCATAATTCAAGGGAAGCCTGGACAAGAGAGGCCTCAGCTGAGTAAATTGTATTCCACTCTCTTCAACAATGCGACTAGATTGGATTATGCGGCCAGGGATAAGGATAAGGCAAGTGTCAGGGAGTGTTTGGATAACATGGTTGTGGTCCTTAAGGATTTCTTGTCTAGTATATGACATAATATATTCACATGTTTAAATACTCAATTTTGTATCAATTTTCGTTTCTTAATATTTATTACTGGTGATATTAGTTCATATTAAAGTTGAATTTGTTTTGAGAACTGTTGAGGAGAGGTAAATAAGAAATAGAAACCAATGCATATTCCCTCTGCACAGACAGAAACAGGAAAGAAAAAAAAAATCTTATTAAATGTTTTCCGATTTCGAGGGACCTTTTTATTTTTTTCTAAGGAAAAAGAGAGGGTTAAATGTTCAAATTAATTTTCCTTATATCTTCAAGCACAAAATGCAGCAGATGGAAGGAAATGGAGAAATAGATGGTAATACTAATCCACTTGAAATCTCTATCAACTTCCCTACAAATTAAGGACAAACTCTATATAAATACATACAGAAACACATAACAAAAACACGCCCAAACATCTTCATGCTAAAATTTTCTCTTAATGAATGAGTGAATCCCACATTTTACTTTCCAAGAGTACTGGAAAAAAGTTGTCACAAATATCCACTTCAACTAGATTATGAACAGTTAAAATGACCGCAATTGGTAGCTAATGCAAATATCTAGACTAAAAATGATCTAATTCTAGGACGTAACTAACTAGCCACGGAGCATAACTTATTTACATACAAATGTAAGCAGTAAAACCCATCCATCATCATGTCCATGTACATATAACTCCATTCCTGTCCGACGTAGCTAATGGCTTCCCAATATCACTCCATGAACAACATAGAACAGGACCCTCATGTTCCTTTAGAGTGCTCACTACACTCACCTTCAAAGTTGACCAAACATAAACTGACCCGTCAATCGATCCAGCAGCAACGTAATTACCATCCGCACTAATACACGATCGGCTCCAATTTGACGCCACTCTGTTCCCACTCGCTCTAAACGTACTACAAACTTCAAGACTTCGCGCATCAAGTAAATTGTGCACATTATCTCTCCCACTCGTCAGAATCGTATTTCCATCTCTGGACAGAGATATTGATGTAATAGTGCTTGAATGAGCAGCGACTTCACTAACTAGCTTTCCTGTTTGAATATCCCATAGCCGAAGATTACCATCATTGTGACCCGAACAAATCGTCAATCCATCTACGCTGAAACAAAGCGTGTTACAATTGCTATGGAAGATAATTGTGTTGGAGCAGTAACCTCTCTGCAGATCCCAAATCTTTATAGTACGGTCGTAAGCGGCGCTTGCCACATGGCGGCTCGAGAATCTGTTGACATCTACGGCTGAGACTTTGTCTATGTGGCCTGTGAGAGTGTGGCGGATCCGGCCCGAATTCTCGTCCCAAACGTACAAGTTGTTGGAGCTGCACGCAGCAATAATTGATCTGTTATCGTGGGTGATTGTGAGATCAAGAACAGAGCCCAAACAGCCATGAAGCGTGCGAGTTAGTGAGCCGGTGCTTGTATTCCACATTTTTATGGTCTGGTCCTGGCCCCCACTAACTAATAGACCAGCATTGTACTCGAACATAATAGAAGCACAACCGCCATCATGAGCAGGGATGTTGTACTGGCTTGTACTGGGAATAGTAGACTCCACATAGTACTTGGCACCTTCTTCCCCTTGGCGGACGACACCATCCACTTGTTTCCGGGTGAGTTTTCCTATACTATTCGCCCTAAGCTGATCAAGCATATCCTCATAAATTGCATTAGCCTAAAATGATAAGAAAACTCGTCGTAAGGCAAATACGGTAAAATGGGTATTGTACAAACTAAAAAAGGATATGTCCGGAGTCTTTCAAAGTCACAACTAGAAAATAGATCTATAGTAATAATTTAATATCAAAATATAAACAATAATGATAATCAATAATGATGACAATAGTAATGATAACGGCAGTGATAGTGAATAAGAGGAAGAGGATAGGCGTACGTTTCGGTCTAGCCCAGTAAGATATTGTCCAATTTGGGCCCAAGCCTACACGGTTTTACTTTTATTCCAAGATCTTTTACTAGGAAGGACTAATACCCACATATATATAACACCTCACCCAAGGGATGTGGGATGAACACCTAGGGAACACGGGTACATCAGTTTGGGCAGGCGTACCCGTTTGGATACACCATGGACACGGGTACAAGTACAGACACGGCATGGATACATCACGTAGCGTGTCGGATATAATAGGTATTGTAAAAACATTGGACACAGTTAGGACACGGGTATAAGGGTACTCCTTGGACACGGCTGGGTAACAAATTTTTAGAAAAAAGGGGGTCAATTGTAATATTTAACAATATTTGGGTGTCTTTTATTAAATTATGTTACAAACCATCTATCCTAAAAGCTTAAGTTGTTGGGCGAAAGAACCGTAATGAATATCATGCTTAAGATTTGTTCGTGAAAAGCAAACAAATTTCGAATTTTGGATTAACAAACGGGGAATGGAGGTGCCAAGGTTTGAACCTTGGACCTCCCAGAAAACCCAGCTCTGATACCATGTTACGAACCATCTCTCCCAAAGGCTTAAGCTGTTGGGAGAAGGAACCGTAATGAATATCATGCTTAACAAATTAAAAGTAATTTACACATAAGATATATTCACATTCTCATGTAAACCATCCATCAAAATAAAAAACTAGGGTCAACGTTCTCAATGCCGCTCTCTTCTTCGGTCTTCTCGCAATCACAAGTATGTCGTCGTCCCTTCTTCTACTATATATTTGTGAATTGAAGCAACAACAAATTGGCTTGTGTTTTTGTTTGGTAGTAATGTTCTTTGGATATATGACTTTGCATAATGCATATTATTATATATGTGATTATATATATATATATTTATAAATGTGTCCCTCTCCGTATTTGTGTCTTGGTTTTTTAAAATTTGTTGTACCCTTGTGTCGTACCCATATCAGGTAAGACTCCTGTACCAATGTCTGTGCTTTATAGATGAACACCCATAGTGTATAGCCTATTGTCTGCCGGCACCTACTACAACCACATTGAAACACATATAGCAGCCCAGCAACAACACTAGTGTTGTTACAATAGGATCTTGGAATCACATAATTGGGAGGATTAAGAGAGCCATAGATTCAGGATTCCTTTCGCTACATACCTCATTAAGTCGTTCCGCCTCCTGCATCTTGTGCAACATCCAACGATCAATTAGCATCTTATTTTCCGCCTCAGCATCTTTTGCTCTAAGAGTCATCACTTCAAGTTGTGCCTTCAGTTCCTCGTTCTCACCTATGAGCAACTCTATAGCTTTCGTCTTTTCTTCCACAAGAACCTTTAAATGAGAGTATTCATCCCTGTAGCATTAACATAAAAGTTTCAATCATTCACATAACGCTTCAAATTCACAATAATCTCTGGTTTATGGCTTAAGGAGGAGGAAGGGGAGGGGGACCTTGCTTGACTACACTCCTTTTGCAAATCAGTGATTAAGGCTTCTTTCTCTTCAACTAAAGCCTTTGAACCTCTTGACTCGGCCACTTCCACAACAAGCTGCTCAGATAAACGAGCTTGAGCTTTATAGCATTGCTGAAGTTCCAGTTCGAGAGTTTCTGCTTTCTCTTTCCATTCTGAACCCTTGAATGACATATACCAAGTATCAGGATTACAATATTGTTCAAATTATCAAGAGAAAAATGAAGTGCTAAACTTGTGTATACAAAATGTTGCAACTGTAGGAACATAATTTTAACATGTAATTGCATTAAATACATTCCATCAAGCAATGTAGTCCCAAATGTATACTTTTAAACAAGCTTCAAAATTTTTAATTAGCATAAATGAGGACATGTCAGCATACAAAAGTGAAGTTAAGATGGACAAGCAGTGAGAAAAAAAATATAAAGAGATTATAACATTAAGTCATTAATGCATTTGAGACAAGCTAGACATTAATTGAACAGAAAGACTAGAGAGGGTCCTTTCCTGATAAGATACTACTTATAGTCCCGGATACAAAACATAGAACAAACAAGAAGCTAGCCTAAAACAAACATACGGAAATTCCATAAAACAAATAAAATACAAAACATTCAATGAGGAAGAGCATAGCTGTAGCACAAGACAAAGGATAGGCGGAGAAAAAGGCACGCATAAGATATCACAAAAAACAAAAAAAATTCAACAAACATCTGAAAACATCTAAGATGCTATATTTAAACAAGGATATAGCCCTTGTATCAAAAAAACAAGGATATAGCCCTTGAAAAGATGAATGGTGAAAGAAAACGGGGAATTCAGATAACCAAGCTCAAGTGCTTCATATTGTTGAGTTAAGCATTGTCTGCTTGACTATTCCGCTTAAGCTTATTGTATTTTTCTCTTCCTCCATATCAAGCATTGGGCTTTCCTCTTGATTATGGAATATATAATAGGAACAGAGTTTCTATTCAATTCACAAATATTAACTATACCCAATAAAAGTAAAAGAGAACCTAAATCAGAAATAGAAGTTCACACCAATGATTCAATACACGAGAGTAATCTATATTGTTAGAAATGATTATATTCTCCAACATCATTAGCATTATTCTTTGTAATTATTAAAGCTTAGCATTATTCTTCTTTCCTCTTCTTTTCCTTTATTCCCTCCTCCATGTTTCCCTCCTTGTCTCCTCCTTTCTTCCTCATTTTAAGGCTTCTTGTTTCCTTCTTTACTTGTATATATATACATGCCATTTCCCATTGTAATACACAACATTAATAGATACAAACATTCATTTTCTCTCACTCTCTCTCTAAGTCTTTCATGGTATCAGAGGGATTGTGATCCTACTCAAAATTATTCTCCATCTAAGCCTTCTAAAAAATAAAAAAAATAAAAAAAAAAAAAAAAAATTGCCACGTCATCACCCAGCACAGTCATCTGCCACGTATCAGCCACATCATCTTTGACCGGCCATGTCATCGTTGACTGCCAAGTAAGCAAATTTTTCTTATTATTCTCATATTCACCCCAGAACTTTCTGTTATTCCTATATTCACCCCAAAACCTTCTGTTATTCTCATATTCACCCCAGAACTTTCTGTTATTCCCATATTCACCCCAGAACTTTCTGTTATTCCCATATTCACCCCAGAACTTTCTGTTATTCCCATATTCACCCCAAAACCTTCTGTTATTCTCATATTCACCCCAGAACTTTTTGTTATTTCCATATTTGCCCCAGAACTTTCTGTTATTCTCATATTCACCCTCGAACCTTCTGTTAATTCCAAATTAATCCAAAATCTATCCAAATTGCCCCAAATCTCCAAAATCAATCCCAAATACTTTTATGGATCGTCCCGAAATCTCTCGACCTATTTCCATCACTCTCAATGGACCCAACTACATCCACTGGGCCCAGGCCATGACTAGTTTCCTACAAGCTCGAAGGGTGTGGCGTCTTATCACTGGAGAGGTTACTAAACCATGTCAAAAGGAAGATGAGTCAGATGAAAAATTTTCCGTCAGGCAAGATGACTGGATCGCTAACAATGGTGATATCATTACATGGTGCCGCAATTCTTCTATTTCCTCCATTAATCAACAGTTTGGGCGCTTTACCACTGGGAAAGAAGTTTGGGATTTTCTCAAATCTCGATACACTACTAAAGATCTTGCACACCAATACCAACTTTTGACTGCCCTCCAAGCCAAAAGACAACAACCTGATCAATCCATTGATGATTTCATATCTGAGATGCAAGCTATATGGGATCAATTAGCTCTTTCTGAACCCGTCTGGTCGTGTACCACTGATGTTAAGAAGTTTGTAACTTATAGGGATCAACAACATGTGATGACACTACTCATGGCCTTGCATGACCGTTTTGAGCCTGTTCGAGCATCTCTTCTCCATCGTCATCCATTGCCAACTCTTGATGACGCTGTCACGGCCCTTCATTTTGAAGAAACCAGACTTGGGGTAAATTCCAAGAACTCTAGTGGAGTACTTGCTGTCACTCAGTCAAAATCTGGACAATCATCAAAGGAATGTACATACTGTCATGAGACTACCTATACGCTGCTCTACTGTCCCAAACGGGTTTGTAAGTACTGTCATAAGCGAGGTCCAAAACATTTCGGTTCTGATTGTTACAAGAATCCTGCCAGAAATAATAATATCAGATCTGACACTGCTGCTGCCGCCACTCAACCACCACCTACTCCAGCATCACTTGTCACCAATAATGATCTTGCTGAAATGCTAAAACAGGTTTTATCTGGTCCATCTAATGCAATGTCTGTAACTTCAGGTAATTCTTGGTATTTTGATTCTGGCTGTTGTAACCACATGACATCTGATTCCACAATATTTCTTTCAAAACATTCTACCCCACACACATCTCCCATTAAAACAGCTGATGGATCCCAATTACCTGTTAACTATATTGGACCAATATCCACATCCAACCTATCCCTTGCATCTACATTTCACATTCCTAAGTTGACTATAAATCTTATATCTGTTGGTCAACTCTGTGATCTTGGTCTAAATGTTGTATTTTCTTCTTCTGGTTGCCATGTACAGGATCCAAGGACGAAGCAAATCATTGGGATAGGCCGTAAAATTGGTCGGATGTTCGAGCTCATTCACCTCCATACACCATCTGAACTCACATCTACTTTGTCCACTGCTCCAGCTCTCTCCAGCTCTCCTTTCGAATTGTGGCATTCTCGGTTAAGTCATATCTCCAAAGATAGGCTTAAATCTCTTATTTCTACTGGTAAATTAGGAACTGTCCAATCAGAAAGTATATCTTGTCTATCGTGTCAACTTGGAAAACAACCTGCGTTATCCTTTAATAAAAGTGATTCTCTTTCCTCTGCACCATTTGATCTTATTCACTCTGATGTGTGGGGACCCTCTCCTCATAGCACCATGGGGGGGTCAAAATATTTTGTTGTTTTCATTGATGATCACACTCGATTTACTTGGATATATCTTATGAAAAATCGTTCCGAATTACCACAGATATATTACAATTTTGCCAAAATGATTCAAACCCAATTTTCTAAACCAATCAAAATATTTCGTGCTGATAATGCCATGGAATATAAAGAATCCAACTTTCTAAATTTTTTGCGTCAGCAAGGAACTATTTCTCAATATTCTTGTCCTGGCACTTCTCAACAAAATGGACGAGCTGAACGCAAACATCGTCACATTTTAGATACAGTTCGAACCCTTCTCATATCTAGTGGATGTCCTGAAAGTTTTTGGGGCGAAGCAGCTCTTACTTCGGTCTATACCATTAATCGTCATCCTATTCCATCTTTTCAAAATCAATCGCCTTATGAAAGGTTGTATGGTCATTCACCAAATTATAACCTTTTAAAAGTTTTTGGTTGCGTTTGCTTTGTCCTCCTTCAGCCTCATGAACATTCCAAACTGGAACCTCGTTCTCGCCTTTGTTGCTTCCTCGGGTATGGGATAGAACATAAGGGTTATCGGTGTTGGGATCCAATCTCGAAACGACTTCGCATTTCACGTCATGTCATTTTTTGGGAACACAAAATGTTTTCATCAATCTCTAAATTTCATATCACCACCGAAACCTCTCTCCCGTTCTTCACTAGCTCTACTGCCGACTTATACCCATCCGTCTCCTCTACACCGTCGCCGGTTATTAACGAAATTCATGAACCACCTGCTGACACTCCGCCCACAGAGTTGAACCCATTTATCACTACCACTGATCCATCTAATGACTCGTCTCCTGTACCAACAACGGACTATTCTGATGATGCTGGTTCGTCCAACGATTCTGAGCATCAAACACCTCAACCTCGTCAGTCTAATCGGGTAAGACAGTTACCTCATCATCTTCGTGACTATCACTGTTATTCTACCATATTTTCACATCATGAACCCACATCTTATAAAAAGGCTAGTTCTAATCCTATGTGGCAGCAAGCTATGTCTGAAGAATTACAGGCTTTAGATAAAGCCCAAACTTGGGAATTGGTCACTCTTCCACCGGGAAAGATAGCAGTCGGATGCAAATGGGTTTATAAAATCAAAACAAAATCAGATGGATCTATTGATCGATACAAAGCTCGACTTGTAGCTAAAGGTTTTAATCAAGAATATGGTATCGATTATGAAGAAACATTTGCTCCCGTTGCTCGTTTAACCACTGTCAGAAGCCTTCTCGCAGTTGCTGCTGTTCGTAAATGGCAACTTTCTCAGATGGATGTAAAGAATGCCTTTTTAAATGGTGATCTTTCTGAAGAAGTCTACATGAAACCACCTCCAGGGGTTCCACATTCCATCTCTCAAGTTTGCAAGCTTCGTCGAGCTTTATATGGCCTTAAGCAAGCTCCTCGTGCCTGGTTTGAAAAGTTCAGCTCTACCATTCGAGAACTAGGTTTTATTTCTAGTTCATATGACTATGGCCTTTTTATTCGAAAAAGGGAGACTGGTATCACACTTCTTATTCTCTACGTAGATGACATGATTATCACTGGGGATGATGTTACTGGTATCTCTGATATCAAACAATCTCTCAGTCAACATTTTGAGATGAAAGATCTTGGCCGTCTGAATTACTTCTTGGGGCTTGAAGTTCTCTCTGATTCTGCTGGTTATTACCTCTCTCAGGCCAAATATGCTTCTGATATTCTTGCCCGGGCTGGTCTCACTGATTGTAAAACCGTTGCTACTCCACAAGAAGCAGGTCTTCGTCTCACTCCTCTTGATGGTACTCTTCTTGATGATGCAACTCTATATCGTCAGATCGTTGGCAGCTTAGTCTATCTCACCGTTACTCGTCCAGATATTGCATATGCTGTTCATATTGTCAGTCAATTTATGTCAGCTCCGCGATCTACCCACTATGCTGCAGTTCTTCGCATTCTTAGATATATTAAAGGGACTTTATTCCATGGCCTACATTTTTCATCCACATCATCTCTTGAGATTCGCGCATACTCTGATTCAGACTGGGCTGGTGACCCTACTGATAGACGTTCCACTACAGGATACTGCATTTTCTTGGGGGATTCACTTATATCTTGGCGCAGCAAGAAACAGTCACTTGTCTCTCGCTCGAGTACTGAGGCAGAATATCGTGCTCTTGCAGACACTACTCAGGAACTCATTTGGCTACGCTGGCTCCTTTCAGACATGGGAGTTTCTCATCGTCTTCCAACTGTCATTGGGTGTGATAATCGGAGTGCTATTCAAATTGCCCACAATGATGTCTTTCACGAACGAACAAAACATATCGAGATTGACTGTCATTTTGTTCGTCAGCATGTGTCCAGCAATTCTATCCGCCTTATTTCCATCTCATCCATAGATCAACCCGCGGACATATTCACTAAAGTTCATCCCACAGGTCGCTTTCAGAATTTGCTTTCCAAACTCAAGCTGGCCTTCCATTTGCCACCTTGAGTTTGAAGGGGGGTGTTAGAAATGATTATATTCTCCAACATCATTAGCATTATTCTTTGTAATTATTAAAGCTTAGCATTATTCTTCTTTCCTCTTCTTTTCCTTTATTCCCTCCTCCATGTTTCCCTCCTTGTCTCCTCCTTTCTTCCTCATTTTAAGGCTTCTTGTTTCCTTCTTTACTTGTATATATATACATGCCATTTCCCATTGTAATACACAACATTAATAGATACAAACATTCATTTTCTCTCACTCTCTCTCTAAGTCTTTCATATATAAACATGGAGGCAGGGTGGGTTAGTGGAAAAATAATTACAACTAAAGTGACTAATGACTGCAAAATAAGAAAAACAGTAGTTATATACACAAGTGGTAACCCGTGCCAAATGCACCGTAAATCTAATTTCTCCATCTCTCATCTCTTCAAAAGGCATGTTTCTCAATACCTTTCAACCCTTTAAAAAGTTATAGACTTCCAATCTTTTATCCCTTACACAATATTAAGATTCAAAACCATTATTATATATACATAAGACCCCCTGTATAAGTTTGATGAATGCCAATTGTCAAAAAATAAAAAATAGGGAGAGAATGAACGAGGGACCTGATAACAAAAAGGCCTAGAAAGAGCTATGATCGCAGGGCCATGAGCGCCCTCTTCCGATTTATGCCGCTTCCGAAGAGCCTTCAGAGCGTGATTGATTGCTTCCATTCCAATTTGCTCTTTTAACCTAAACACACAACACATTCATCAAACATCCTCAATTTGAGTTATCTATTTTATTTTATGCATATAATAAATAATAGTTTGAATCCCTATCAAAAGTAGAATAGCTGTAATACATACTTACCGATAATCGAACTGCAGATTTGCGCGAGCCATCGCTTTATTTAGGGTTTTCGAGCATTCAGGGTTTATGCTGAGGAAGATGGACGGCGGTGAAAAGATCCACGGAAGAAGATTAACAATTTATATAATCAAATAAATATGTTAATGAAGATTATCTCTCTATTTATCACGACGTCAGGATGGCCGAGTGGTCTAAGGCGCCAGACTCAAGTTCTGGTTCTCGTAAGAGAGCGTGGGTTCAAATCCCACTTCTGACAAGATTCAAGTTTTATTTATTTGCATTAAGTCTCTTTCCCTGTTTTATTTTCTTTCATTTTTATTGCTTTTCAAAACCAGTATGTATATTAAGCTACTGTAGATTAGATTATTGGCTATAAACAAATAATCTGACTAGTATCTGTTTCATTGTATTTTTTTCTCTCATCTTGAATATTACACCAAAATATTATATACATTCTGTTGCAGTAAATTATTTGTATTTTATGAGGATAACTCAAATTATTTGCCAATTTGGCGAATAATTACAACCTATTTCATCAACCGACTAATCATACACTTAATTATCATAACGGGTATTGGGAAAGACCACTGATAATCCGTTTATTACCCTAAAAATTGGTCATCATGAATCATCAACAAACAAATAAAAGAAACTGAATCTTGAGGGACCTTAGAGTAACGAATTCAATTGCATCGAAGTTCCATTTCCTATGGAACTTAAGTGTTTAAAAGTACACAAGTCATCAAACTATCCAGATATACCCATCACTTGTATAAAAAGAAAAAGTACACAAACCCCAATTGCATAAGTTACATCCAACTTCTTTTACAACTCTGTCTCCCCTTTCACTAATACAAATTACAAGCTTCATGCATACATTTTACATATGGGTTGATGGAATTACCCAGCACGTAT
Organism: Lonicera japonica; assembly: GCA_021464415.1. NCBI lineage: Eukaryota > Viridiplantae > Streptophyta > Magnoliopsida > Dipsacales > Caprifoliaceae > Lonicera > Lonicera japonica. The sequence continues at coordinate 12,169,981 of CM038467.1, read as the reverse complement.
CCTATCCACCCAATCCACGCTCCTACGCGCTCTTTCCAGCTGCAGCTCAATGCTTCTCCTTGACTTATCATGATACTCCACACTCCTCCGAGACCTCTCCATTTGGTCCAGAGAAATTCTCAACTTGGCAAGCTTATCATCATTATCAAACTTGTACTCATAAGTTCTCATTTTTTCAGGCTTACTAGTACTCTGCCTTGGCTTCTCTCTCCTGTCAGTGCTCTTCCTTGGAGTCTCAAAACAATCAGTACTCTTCCTAGTGCATTCTGGCCGGTCTGTACTTCTCCTTGAACTGTTCCTCTTAGAGGGAGATTTTTCAACATTAGAAACAAACTTCTTGAGATGCTTAATATATTCTGGGTATGATTCCAAGTTGCAGTGATTTCCCCCTTTGAGCCATAATGGTTCGTATTTCTCTTGGCAAAGTTCCCATAACTGTTTTCCGTGAGACATGTCAACAACTTCATCGGAAGTTCCCTGCAGAACAACAGAAAAGAGAGACTGAGAGGTTATATATGCAATCAATAGAGTGCAAATAAAAAAAAAAATACAGCCCGCAGTCAGAAACTGTTTCAGATCTGGATGGACCAAATACAAGCGCATGCAACATACACACATACACACACATATATATGTATGAACTTGGTTTCTAATCTTTGTAGGCTAAACTTGCCAAGGGTCCATGGAGTACCACAGATCGACATCTCTTCGGGCCCCACCTTGAATGTAACGTGTACTTAATTTGGTAATAACTTATTGGTCATGACATGCAAAATCATCCTTAATACCTTTTTTCTGTTGCCTGGACCATTTTTGTCGGTTCTTTGCTCAATGTATTGGTTAAACAAAGTCATCCATTATTAGTTTAAGACAATTATTTGAAAATAAAGTAGTATAAAGGGTCCATAAGTTGATCCGGGATCCGATAATAAATGACTTTAAATCGGAGTTTTTGGGTTCTGGGAACAGGAATTGAAACAGATTCACATCCTCTAGATATTATATTCTTAGGAAAATATGGACTTCTACCGGGAAAAGGTGTATCTAATGTCTTTAACCTCTGTAAAGTGTTAACTATTCTAAAATATCGGAAGTAATTCAAATACCCACACTTCATAATAAATAATACATGACAAGTTACAAGTTAATGCAACGATTTGAAGTGGACTCATTGATATTGTTAGATATATGTATCTAGTTGACGAGAGGTTTGGTACTAATAAGCACCAACACCTTGCAAATTTAAAAAATAACTGGTCTATGGGTTAATATACTAGTCTTGACATAATGGGAAATTAAAAAAACACTACGAATAGTGTGCTTTGTTACAGGTATTTAACACTAGTGAAGGGTGAGTGCTAGTGCTACAATATGCCTCATTACAATGACGGTAGTCAAGAGCAGTGTTTTAAATTGCATACTATGCTTACGCCTTTTGAGCAGCAGCAGCAGAAGAAGAATTGAGCAGAAGAAGAAGAAGAGGGGCAGAAAAACGACAACTAACAACTCGAAACAAAGAGAGAGAGGGGGGACAAAAAATGATCAAGCACAAGCTTTCTAACTTCATTCAAGTTAGGGTTTCTTTAGGGTTGCTTCTAATTGAGAACCTGAGTAACTCGTGGTTCAAGTTAGCCTTGTTCGTTGAGAATTTAAAATCAAGCATTGTTTTTTTTTCTCCCATAGACTGCTATTTAATTAGCAATTTAGGCTGCCATTAATGTATCTATTATCTAATATAGCAAATCTAATTGTTAGTAAATGTTTTATGTAGTAGAATGACTATGTTAATAGACTTGAGTTGTTAGCCTAATTAATTATTTTTTTCTTTAATTTTTTTTTATATAAGAATGCTTTGCAAGAAAGGCTTACGCCTCCGTTTAAAACAGTGCTCCAGAGCATGAAAATATTTAGCCACCGCGCTGACCCTTATTATTGTTCTTTGGTACGTATGTTTTTTGAATAACTTCAGCCCTTCACTATATTAAATTATTAATAGACGTGATTTATGATTTGAAAGGAAAATAATAAAAAAAACACAAATTCTGGAATCCACGCATCATCATTCTGTTCAGGGCAACCGATGCGTGAGGATCACACCACCATGGATATTACTTTTGTGAAAAATAAACAATAATGCATTAAAAGCTATCTTCTATACAGTTAAGAAGCAGATACCATACCGGCAAATTCCCTTTTTACAGTATCCACTCCTGACAAGATTTGAATTTTGTTTAAACAATTAGATGCAAATCAAGAGAATTTGGCTACTTACATGAATTACTAGAACAGGACACTTCACCAATGGGATCTTGTCAATGTTCTGCGCAAAATCAATGTAACATCTTGTCAAAAAACTGTATGCATGATGGTTATCGGAAAGAGTCAAATATATTATAAAATACAGTTTCACCTTATATATGTCAAACCAATATGTGCGTTTAACAGGATACATGACTCTCAATCCTGATAGTATAGGGCTGTGCAAAACAGCAGCTCTTAGCCGAGGCAACCGAGCAGCGAGATCCAAAGTAGGGCCACTTCCCACAGACTGGCCGTAAAGGATGATATTTTCCTGCTTAGTACCATAGCTCTCTTCAAGACACTTGTATGCAGCTTCTATATCTGCATAAGTATTTTGCTCACTTGGCTGCAAAATGAAAGTGTAAGTGCAAATTTATCAGGCAGCTCTCAGGTATTTATTTGAATCAATAAATTGAAAATTCGAAAGGGTAACTACCTTTCCAGATGACTGTCCATAGCCAGAGTAATCGTATCTGCACAATTCAAATCAAGAAATCTTTCATAGCTGATGACGCTTCGCTAACTAAACTAATAAATCAAATAGCAGTGTGTGTAAAACAACAACGATTCGAGAATATAAAACACTCATATTCGATCCCTTCTAGTTTGAGAAGATTTGTTAAAAACTCAGGCTTCGATGACACCACGCAATACAATATGATAGAGTCCCATCTTTTTCATCAATCCCACTAGTACGAATCAAAACTACTATGTAGATTACAATCCAAAACAAGAAAAAGAAAATTTTAATCTAACTTTTACAGATTCGCATTAAGGCAATTAACCTAGCACTTCTGACTTCACCCCCCTTTTTCCTCCTGTTTGATCGCCATAATATACCTTACCAATAAAGAAATTGAGAAAAAAAAAATATTGGAAGACTTGCGGAAGCTAATTCTCCAAAAATTGATAATTTTTTTGAAATATGTGTGCATATATATATATATAGTGAAAATAAGAAGGTACGTGGCTAGGGTTTAAAATAATAGGTACCCCATGATATTAACTCTTAAGCGAATACTCAATTCGACGAAGAGCTCATACATCTGGCCAATATCAGCGGCGTTTCCATGAGAATAGAGGATGGTGGAGGTGGCCATAGGGTATCGAGCGTAAACGGCGACGATCTCGTTGCCCCGGCGAGTTAGGAACTTGAGAACGTCGACGTTTTCACGGTGAGGAAATATGTTCAATAACAATACACCAGTAGGGTCTGTAATTAGCTTGTACGATGGTGGGCTCGGGGGAAAAAAGGCGAACTTGGCCGCCATTGATGAAGTTACCCCACCCATTTTTTCCAAAATCAGAATTGGAACGACATTCTTTTCTGTTCTCTGTTTGGTCGTTGGAGAGAGAGAGAGAGAGTGAGCTGGGGATGTGTGCACTTTCGGCAAGTTATTACGTGAAAGAGAGTGATAGTGATATTTGTTTAGGAGTTGTTGATCCCTTCTGTTATTGAGATTAACGGAAATGATGTATTTCGTGAGTTGTCATGAGGCGTAGGTTTTTAAGGGTCTGGAACGGGGAGAAGGACAGAAGGTTAGAGGTTTAAAGCTTTTGTATTCACATACGCGTAGCGATGCTGTCCACTCAGAATACCTTCCGCAGGGCAATTGACGGTTGCATTGGTAGACCCGCTAAAGATAATACAAAACGACCCTACACAAAATTATCAATTAATGAATAAATTTTTATTGAATTCAAGTTGTTATCGATGCACTTAATAAGATATGATCATTAAAATATAATAAATTAATGGTTTGAGTTGGTTAATTTTCATTAACACGATAATAACCATTAAAACTCGTTATTAATATACATAGTTGTATAATATTACATATATTCATGTATATGTGTATATTTTTAGTATAGATATTTATAAGTATTATATACATATAATATTATAGGGGATGATTCAAGTTATACCTGATGATGTAAACTAATTAAGCTCCACATCCATCAGTAACTTTTTTTTTTATCTATTTCATAATTCATCAATCTAACCGTTAAATTAGTTAATTATGGTATCTCAAATTTACGTGCAAAAAAAAATTAAATTAATCGAAAATGTGGAAATTACTCATCATAATTATGTAATATATTGAATTATGAACTTTACAACTATCAGATTGATTTAAAACTTTGTATGCTTGATAAACACAACAAAAATAAGTTATTCAACCGTGGAATTGATAAATTATGAGTCTAAGAAAAAATTATGGATGGGTGTAAAGCTTTTTAATCTTATACCAGTGTAATTTGAATTTTCCTTATATTATATATACAAACATAATTTTTTTCATTATATATATGCTTAACAGGTAATAGTGAGTAATTCGTTAAGACCTGAAACATTAACATCCAAAACACAATAACAACAGATAAAAAAAACACTTGTTTAGACCACAAAACAATAACATCCGAAATACAATAAAAATTAACACAAACACAACCTGAACCCATCCATTGTTAAGTCTAGGCATAGCATAATAAAAACAGGGATAAGTTAATTTTCCCAATTTCCCACCAAATCTCATCTTCCTTCCCTCTCTTTCTGTAGTCAACCACTGAATATATTCATGTACCACTTATATTGAAATAAAAAAAATAAAAGGCTCACGATAAACAACTCTTAAATTGCAATCTTAATAATATATGTATTATTTTTAAAATTTGCTAGCTATAAAGGATGGTAATATACTTTCATCTTTCACCCAATCCGGAATTAATTTTTTAAAAATATGTGGAGGCAGAGACGGACTGACTAAGGGATAAAAGGGATTAGTTGACCCCTTGGATAAAAAAAATAAAAACTAAATTGTTTTTGGTCAAACTGAAAAACAGACCATAACTAGCAACCACAACGGCTATTTCACCAAAAAATAAATAAAAATAAAAATAGAACAAAGCATTAATGTTGTCATCTCCTATCTCACAGATCTCTTCTGCCTATTTTTTCTTCTTTTTCTTAGTTTCGTTTTTTTCTCTTCACTAGCTCCGCAGACCACAGCTCCGTTCCACCCCGGGCATCCCACCACCTCATGGTTTAGGTATAATTTTCTAAAGTTATTTTTAATCAGTTCTTGTCTCTTATATTCTAATCATGTTTTATTTATTATTTTGAATAATTTATTGACTAGAGGTAATTCATGTTAAATGTATTATTGAAATATTATATTTTTCGTCACTACGATATTCTCATGTTACCTTATAGTTTCTTTTTATAAAAATTCTAAGGAGAAAATATACCTTTGGTTTACCTTAATTAGTTAAAGTAGATATATCTTACTAATTTATATATATAGGCGAAAACAATAATTCTATTAAAAGATGTAACTTTAACACTATATTTTCTCTTAATTTATGTGGTATTGATCATATGTGATGTTACAAAATTAAAAGGGATAAAATAGTTAACATAAACATATATTTTAATTAGTAAAATTAGATTGACACAAAAAATAATATTATTTCATTTCATTTCATTTTTTTACTAAAGTATAATATTATTTTTAAAAAATTATGCCAGAATTCATATATGCCTTTTTATAATTTTATCCAAAATTAAATGGCTTAAAACTATTAACGTTGTAGCATTGGTTCAAGTGTATCTATTTCTTAATATTTCTTGATCTTATAATTTGGATAAAAATTAATGATTGATTGAAGTAATTGATTTATAAATTTATGGAACGATTCTTTAAAAGAAAGTTATCTACGGATAGTATCCACTTCGCAACAGAATGGGAGGTCAATGGTTGAATGATAGCTTGATTGTTTATATTGAGAGAGATATTTTTGCTTGTATTGATAACGAATCTATAATGCAACGTTTTTAGAATATGAAAACTTGTCGTGGACAATTGTAACTTGTATTATTGGTTTTGTTATGAATTATGAATGAAAATACTATCTTTATATCTTTTTAGCATTATTTTCTTTATAGAAATTTTTTGGAACTTTATTTTCTTTATAATTCTGGATCCGCCATTTTATGGAGGTCAGACAAAAATCTTAAATCGTTTTAATTGTTACTCAGAAACTACCTTCGTTAAATTTAAGAAAAAGTACAGGAAATGCTTTGAGATGTTGTTACTCTTATCTACACGCATATCTTTAATTTTAGTTCTTCAGGTGGTGAATTTTTTTTGAGAAGAAACGAAATAAAAGTAGAATTTCCTTTAAGTACTTTAAATACGTACAACAACAATTTTTCTCAAGTAGTTTTTGTTTATCGTAGAACTATTTATATATAGTTAATTATAAAATGATGTTAATGTATATTTTAAAGGTGTCAAAATAATTATTTATATTATTAGAATATTATAATTTTTTAAAATAGTATTGTATTATGTGAAAGAGAATTAATATTGCTTTAATAATATGATTACTCTATCTTAATTACGTTTATCAAAAACTTATACGCGGGAAAACTTAATTTTCTGTTTTATGAATGAAGATTTTAACGTATAATTATAACATATTACAAATCTTTAAAAGGTTGTGAGTAGGTTCATGGGGGGGGGGGGGGGCGGCGGTGTTAGGGGGAAGGTTCGAAGTACTACAGCTGGTCAAGAAATTAAAAGAGTGGAAGATGCACATGCGCATGTTCATCATATATAGAAGAATATTTGTTCCATCTTTTTTCTCAACCCCATACATAAAAATTAATACACTTCCTAATATTACTGGTGTAATAAAGTATTAATTATTGATGTTTACAAGGAAACAATTAAAATATATTAAGTCGTAGCCAATTATTTAAATATGGACAGGCTAACATATATATATATATACAGCTAAAATTAAGTACGAACTAATTCTTTTTACGATAATTTTGCGTCATAAAAAACATTCTCAAACATTTTTATAATGAAAAATCATTATAAAAAGACCACTCGATAAAAATTAGTCCGTACCAGAAACAGACCCTATACATATATATGAACCATCCACCCAGGAGCCAACTCAACAAACATATATGCATGAGACATAATAATAATAATAATAATAATAATAATAATAATAATAGTCGATCCAAAGTAAAGAATGTGGGAAGGTCGATCCAAATTAAAGAATGTGGGAAGATGGACTAGTCTGTTGGCGAAGCTTACGACAACTCCCACCATCAATATAAACTGGTCTCCATTGTATGCATGTCTTCTTGTTTGTGGTTTTTTGTTTAATTTCTTACTTACAGCTCAATTAAAGAGGGTCATGGTAACTCTCGTATTTAATTGATGAATATAATAAGATAATATTAAAATAGTTTTAGTCAACCCCACACTTTTTATTACACCCACCAAGAGTCACCATAACTCTCTTAACAACAAATTCCTACTCATATTTTGATTTTGGGAGATTCTTGGTTCAAACTTTTTTTATTACATTTTATTACTGTCACGGTCTGGAGCCTTAGGGCTCTTCAAAAAGTTCACTGATTTTTATTACCAATTAATTTGTTTTAATTAAATAACTTTTATATTTTAATTAATTAAAGATAAGGTTTTAATTGAGTCTTTCGGACGTTGGGGTTGTTGCATTGTGGCTACGCTTTTATCTCCACATTCCTTTGTTGGAAATTGGTGTGTATTTTGAAAAAAAATTAAAGTAAGCTTCATTACCTATGTCCTACATTAGATAATGTGAATTCTTTTATGCGTTTACATAAATGTTTTGTTTACCCAATTTTCGTATAATTGGACGAGGACTGTTATATATGTGGCTTACCTCACATGCACAATGATCGTACTGGAGTACTGGACCGACCCGAGTCGGGCTTGCTTTGAATATTTTCTTTTGAACAAAATATATTTGAAAATTTTATTTTATTAAATAAATTTTATTTAGATATTTAGAATTTGAAAATTTTGACTAAGTCTCCAACAAAAAGAGATTTTCAGTGCCCCACTAATTTTGGCCAACAACTCCACTCTCTCTCTCTCACACTAAATATGGTTAGCTTGAGCCAAAGGAAATGGAGAGTGCATCCTTATTTTTCTACACTTGTTGTTCAAGTTGTGTATGTATGTATATATATATATATATATATTACTTTCTCTATTTTTTTGAAGAATGTGAAAGAATTTAAAAAAAAACATATTCTTAAGCTAATCGTGAATATAAAGAAAAACAATTTTGGAGAAGAAAATTTATTTAGTGAGCAAATAAAAAAGAGGTTTCCTTTCTTCATTTTTTTAAGAAACCGAGACCACCAAGGAAAAAAAATTCCTTCGTTTTCTTTAACGAAATTTGTCTACCGATTTCAAGCATTAACTATCAAGGGTGTTAGTATTCTGATTTCCCGACGTGCAAGGAAAATCGAGACAGAGGGGATTCTGGAGCTTGTCGTATCCTGGGGACGGCGTGGCATTTACGAACTGCAAGCATACAATTTGGGCAGAGCTGCGAAACGTCTTAAAGAGAGCGACCTAGTCCGCGCCTCAACCCAAAATTTTCCTATCAAGTTAATGATACTATCGTTCCATTTATAAAACATTTTTTATAGTTCGTTTTGACAAGCGTAAAATTTTATTTTGGCATTATTATTTTGTTCATATTATTTTTTCAATGTTGGTTATATAGACTTAATAGTAGTACACTATTATTTGTTGTTATTGTAAATCATTATATTTTGGAAGGTTTACAATTTAGAGGTGGGTCTCTACGTCGATGCATGTTAATTCATTCACTCCTCACCATTGGTATTGTTAATGGTAAAATTATTTTGCTTGGTATCCAAAACAATAGAAATTTTCTGGAACTTTGATATCGTTAATTTAATATCAATTTTGATATCATTATTGTTTTTGAACTAAAGTACTCGTTGCTATTGTAGTACTTATATTATGATGCTTCAACATCCTTTCTTCCCATTAAGATAATTTTAGTTATATATATGCTGATTTACAAAGCATAGAGAAATACAGAAAACATTAGCTCTTTTCTTTCTACTTTACATAATATTTCTCTGGAGTACTTTGAGAGTTCAAATAGGATCTTTGCAACTACTCATAGAACCCTATATCATTGTCATATCATTGGAGGTGTGTGCTCAAGTAGACTGTTGCCTTCTATTATAATTAACAATTTCATCTTAGGTAATTGTGCTATCATAAGCCTCGATTAATAAGTTATTTCTGATTTTATGTTTTCCACAGTAGAATAATAATTATTTTTCTTACAGAGTTTATATATAAATAACTCTCCACAGTAGAATAAGTATTTTAATCAAAAGAGGAAACCCCCTAAAATTTATTAATATTCAAAGAAATTACAAGGCTAAAGGGACATGAACCAAACCTCTAAGAGACTGCTAAAGAAAACTAAAATAAGAAAGTGAAAACTAAAATACACTTATTTGTAATGAACATGGTTATGAATATCCCTCTTCGGCAAGCTAGTTTTTCGAATTGGATCATCGAAATAAAGTTGTTCTAAAAGCAATTTATTAACTTGATCAAATTTATGATTTTCTTCACCAAACCCCTTGGATCGATCAATTTGTTTGTTACTTTCATTTATATTCAAATTGGTGACATCTTCCAATGTAGCAAATATGAGTAGTATTCTTGTATTTTACAGTTTTACTACAACTCATTTTCTTTACATTGTTTGACCTACTTGTACTTTCACCACCCTGCCTTTGCATAACTAATTCACTAATCATAGTATCCTCTATAACCATGCTAGCATTTCCGTTTTCCAAAACCCCTTCAGAAGCATTATTAACTTCATGTTAAAAGAAATTCACAACCACCGCCTTTTTAATTTCGCTATCCTCACAACTAGAAAAAAACTCACTTATCACAGCCAAAACATGTGGTAAATAACTATTTACCATAATTCTCGACACATCAGTAGCTGTTGTAACAGCCAGTGTCATAATAAATTAAAAAACCTGTGGAATAAAAAGACAAGTTAACACACTAAAAAAGTATGGTAAATAGTTATATATCACACGTAAAAACTGTTTCAAATGGAAGAATAATGGTAAATAAACCATATATAATGTAACATAAACAACATCCAATAAAAACTATTCAATCTCATCAAAACACTAGGAAAAGTTAATTCATTTTACTAATTTCTAGCATTAATTCAAAAAAAAAGAATGGATTTTCTACAAGCACAAAAAATTAGGAAAAGTTTTTTTTCCTTTTTTCATCATCAAAAGATTCTTCTCCGTTTTCCAAATTAATATTATTCTTGTGCCAGTGCCTTTATTTAAAAAAAAAACAAGCAAAAAATATCAAGTATTCACACATTTGCTAAAATGTAAAACCTTTGGATGACATTTTTTTTTAAAAAGCGTCAAAATTGTATCTTTGTTGCCAACTTCAAATTAGTTGTCTTCATGTAGAAATGGAAAATGCGTAAAACTATACAATAAAGGAAATGCAATTAGAGATCTGGGCTCTGGCCCAAGTGGTAAAAGTGTGTTAATTTACAACTTCGATGGAATCCTCTGAACTTTGAGTTGGAATTTGCTCCAAGAGATTTCCAGCGACATACATAGCTCTCCCTAAAGAATGAAGGATTTGAAACTTGAGAATAAGTGTCATGCTTTCTACCAGATTGATTAGGTTCATGGACATCCAGATATTGCCTTGCATCATCTGTAAAAAATTTGTCATAAAAGATTCATAAGTTGCCAACTTGCTAAGATAATATATTATGTTCATAGATTGTATTCTCACATCAATTCAAATTCCATAAATAAGGCATATAAGGGAAAGAGTATTCGAATAAACATCAATTTAATTTTTTGCCTAAGTTGTAAACTGTGAATTTAAGTATCATACTTTTCATTAGATAAGAAGTAAATTAATGATGTTTTACAAGTAAATTGGTCAAGAATTGACTTTGTTGGTGCTAAAAACTTGAAGGGTATTTTAGACCACACAATCAAATGATCAGATCAAACGATTAGTATAATAACTACAATAAATCAGCAGAGTCAAATATGTATAAAAGAGGTTGGCCTCATATGAAGATACATGTTAGTCATCCTCTGTGGAATATAGCTAGGAGCTCGATTTGCTTTGTATTGATGATAAACAAATAACTATTATAAACTCACGAAAGTCTCTCTAACTATTCTATTCTCACGATGTTACAATAAGAGTATTCTCGGGCTATAGGAGTTATTGCTTTTCTATTTTAGGAGCTTTATTGAGTACCCTGAGCTTCTATTTCTCTCTTGTCTTCTTATTTTTGAATGTTGGATTCTCTTTTGTTGAGTTAATTATCTGGTTCTTATGTCGTTGAAAAAAGTAAATGGTTATTGTATAAATATGAATGGGAGGAAACGTGTGGCCAGAGCCCCCAGAGCAGGCCTGGAGTCATGCTTTGATTATTATCAACTCTAACCTTGTTTTTTCATGAATTCCGGTGCATTAAATGCAGTTGGTGTGCATTTAATGAAAGTGATAGAGGTTCTGCGCATTCTGCAGAGCAGGTGACAGTAGCCTATACTTCGGCCAATCACTATAGCAGAGTGGTTAGGTGAGAGAGAGCTCCAGAACTCGCCGAAAGAGCTTTGGAGCTCGAGCTCCATAATTTACTGTACGTAATTAACTCTCGAGCGGGAGTCCAATTCGTGAGGGACTGTTGGCTTCTTGTGGTGACCTAATGGGTCTCCTCTGAGCTCCACCCGCTGGGATAGGCCTGGTTGGTGACACGTGGATGGCCTTGTGTCAGCTCATGGTTGCCGGGGCAAATGGGATTAACAATTTGCACCATTAGACTTTTTTGTGCCTTAAATATATAATGTGTCCCCTTTCCCAGTACTTAATATATTATCTACTCCATATGCTTTATCAGAGTTTAGACACTTTAAGGCTTACTTGAATACATAAGGCAATGGCAATCCTAGAGTTGATAGTTAAAGACTATATGAAAGTATATTGCTTTGCAGAAGCAAATACATATATTTTCTTTAGACCTCTAAAAGATAGACCATATTAAAAGCTTCTTATATGTAAAAAAAATTTCTTGCACTCAAAATTGGCATTACAGTGATTTTTGCTATAGTGCTACCACCTAGTTCAGCTAGTGATTAAGGGGGAAAAAAGGCTAATTTAGTGGTCTGACTTCTGTGCAACAAATAAAATACAACTCAAAATTTTACAAAAGTCAAAAAAAAGGTTAGATAATCATCTATAGTACTTACCTTAGTAATCTTTTTGCAAATGCTAAAGCTAAGGCTCGTCTTAATTTAATTGTTATTGTTCCTCTTATCAGTATAATCAATCATTGACAATACTCCACTAGAATATGAAGCTTGGTCATTAATCTCAACTTCGAACTTCACAGATATATACTCATTTAGTGTACCTGCTCTTTTAGCATAGAGTGAAGTCTTTGTACACACACAAGCACTTAGTAAGGTAAGAAGCTTCTTTGATCACAAAGTGAAGCTGAAAAGGCCTCATCTCTAGTGGGAACCTTCCGTTATCTTTTGTTAACATCTTCATGACATTAATTATCAAAGTGAAGATAACATAACTATTTTTTACCATCATGTCTACAATAATGATCTTTTCAGAAACATTGGCAAATCATAAAACCTTGATTCAAAACCTCATCCACATCCAATCAATACCATAGTATAAAGTTCAAAATAGATAATAGCCTTACATTGATTAGAAAATCAAAATAGATCGTAGTCATTTATAAAAGTTTAAAATATCTTATAAGTACTCATAAGATATATATATATATATATATATATATATACAAGTGCATGAAAGATGTAACTCATCTGTTTAAGAAACAAACAAATAACATATAATTGAGCAGGACAAACTAAACAAAGGAACACAACTAAATCCATAGTCTTTAGCCACCAATAAAGTATCTGATATTCACTACCATCAAACAAGACAAACCAATAGCATATAACTTAGCAGGACAAACCAATAAAATTAACAAGAACCATATGAATTTTTTCAAACACTTGGTGGGCAACGTATACAATGGAATTACAATTATATGAGAATGAATGGATAATTCGAAACTTCATCAATAACATACCTTTCTGGATTTCTCTATGAGATCAGTCATAGAATAGGGATAGTAAAACCTAGAATCAAAACCAAGAAGTAATTAGGGATAACAAGACCCTATAATCGAAAATCATTTAACTACTCAAAGAAATATGAAATTTAAAAAGAACATCAAAATCAACATATTCAAAGAGTGGTACACATAAAATTAGGTCAAAAATGGGATCAAGTGAAGCTATTGTATACCAACTTCAACGAACTCTTTAGGTTCGATAGCAGCGATTGTCACGTGGAAATACTATGTCGAGTAGAGCGAGAGCCCAAATTTAACCTTGACAACATGGAAGTTTGATTGGATAGATGATGATGAGAGATTTGTACTGATTGAATGGATGGATGAGCTGAGAAAAAGAGCCCTAATTTTAATTTCGACGGTGATGTTGGCGAGTTTAGTGTTTGAGTACAACTAATCAATTGTGTGTTAAAGTATGAGTTTTATTTTATTATTTAGTTAATTTCCCTCACATTTGCAAAGGCTTACTAATACATGTGAAGAATAACAACAATTTTCAAATGCCCGTTGTAAGTGGGCCCTTAAAGTATTGCTAATGGAGTAATCAAAATTGAATAATTAAAACGACTTTTGATTATTCATTTAACAAGTTGTTAAAGTTAATAATGTAGCCATTTCCAATGGCTATTTTTTCTCGATAACTAAATTTGTGGGGTCCATTTTATTGATTGGCCACAAATTAATCAATTTGAATTTTGTTTCAAAATAAAATAGGGAAATATGATTTTAATTTGAAAAGATTTTCTTTTACTCGATAAAATTAGTGGGCTCTTTATTTTGGTTATTGGTGAAGGTTGTTAATTTTGATTATAAATGGAGTATATTTAGTTAATAGTTAAAAGATTGCTAAAATTTGATTATGCCATTGGGGTAGTATTTTTAGCCAACATTGTTAAATTTGATTATAATTGTTAGTTTGATTATACCATTGGAGATGCTCTTAGTATCTTGTTATAACAGTGGCTATCTACACATGGTAAATCCATTTCCAAGTGTCTTATCCAAATATGTATTACTCTTCACTGCCCATTATTGTTGCATTTTAGGCTCTTGGTTACATCTTGCATCAGAGTGTCCAAATACTTTAAAATGCTTGCATGACAGTGAAAGACATTGGTATTCAACCTTTTGCTCCGCCTTATTTCCTTTAACATCATCCGACATGATTGTTTGTGGCAACGAAACACCCATACACACCTCAATATAGAACCTAGCAAAAGTAATTCTCTTTCTCTCAACGGTTATTTTTATTAGTAAACAATGGCTTCCCAATAACACTATCTAGTTTACTTAATATTCAATTTAACTATAGATGTACTTTTAAATTAAGAAAAAGTACCCAAACAGAAGCCTCCACTATGTCTTATCTCCCCAAGCTTGCTTCAAGTCTTGACCATAATAAGCTTATCATCAAAGGACCATGGTCTTATCTCCATCATTTCATTTTAAGTTCTCATATTTCCAAATTAAACCACATAAACCTTATATTTAGGCAAAAATAACTTCAATTCCCCAAAGTTCCCTCACCTTTTTTTAAAGAATTGTTCCATTACACCGAAAGACGGTTTGGCACAAAGAACATATATAATCAAACCCTTCTTCCAATGTTTAACTTCATCTGGAACTTCAACATTGTCAAATTTCACCAATTTAATCCATCTTTCTTTAATTGAACAATAAACTCTAAATCGACACCATTAGATCGATCTCTATTAGGTGCCACAATATCATCCTAACTCTTAAGCTTCGACTTGGGTTCTTAAACCACCTTGAGGAAATTGTAAGTCATGATCATCAAATTCATTCTCTTACTATCTATATATATAAATTCTCCATTTTCTTTGTAGCATTCTCATCAATTTTCACAGCTAAAACCTCTAAATCAAGTCTGAATTTAGTATTTTGATATTTCACCTTATTCAATTCTTTAATTAAATTATCAACTTAGGGGCTGTTCACTTGCCACTTAAAACGCCACTTAAATCTGAAAACTTAAAATTTTCATATTTAAGTGGTTTAAAAAGTTGTTTAGTAGCCTAAAAAATTAAGAGGTCACTTAATTTTTACCACTTAAAACTTAAAATTTTCATCTAAAATTTTAAGTGGCGACTTTGCCACTTAAATCTGAAACTTAATTTCAAAATGTGTAACATGTCGATTTTACCCCATCTTTTATCAAAATTACATAGCATTGTATACATCGCTAGCTCCAAACCCTTCCACATATCGCTTCAAACCCTTCCACACTTCAGGTTTGTTCATCAAGCTTCTCTGCTTTTGTTCTCATTCTCCGTTCATTCTGTCTCTGTACCAATTATATTTGCGTGTCAATGTTAAGCCTTAGTTTGAGAGTATTAGAATAGAATATGGTGATTCCCAATATGTGGTTACTTTGAGAGTTTTCAATGTAGAACTGTTGCAAGTACCTAAAAATTTACTGCTGGTTGTATTGGTTTAAGCTCTTTATATACAAGGAAATTGTGCATCACACTGATTCCACATATTGCTTGAGGAAATCAAGTGATTAAAAATCGAGGATTCAATTACGAAATATTGTAAAATCTTAGTTTATCACCGAATGTCTACTTATATAACCATACTTGCTTCTCGAATTTTAGAGCCCTAGATGAAAGACAAGGGCATTTGGATTGAGATTGACTGCAATGGCGCCAGTGTGTTCTTCATTGAGGTAAACATCGACTAGGTTTTGGTGCCATTCTCTCGATCTATCCCTCGTATACTAAATCTGTCACACGGTAACTTTTTTTTTTTTTTTTTCTGGCAGAGGCTTACCAAATAATAACATTGTTTCACAAACAACCAGTAAACACAAGCACACACACAATTCAGATCATAAAGGCAAGCAATTTACAGGGACAACACTCCCAAACCTTTTCTATTGCCTCAATAGTTTATAAGGAATACAAATTCACATAATTTGTCTAACCAGCTAAACACGTTTGGCTTAGACACATTTATATGCCTGCAGTTGACAACCCCAACTGCTTAAGAATTCAAATTCAAAGACAAGAAACCAACAAACACAACTGCTAAGTGGTTTTGTCCACACAAAACTACCTTGTCTTGTGCCAAGCATGTGCAAGGGAGTTTTTCATGTCCCAATCAGACAACCAATTGCCCATAACTAACTTGATGTCTTAGCTATGCCTATCCATGCATCAAAACGACGTAGTTTCGGTCTTCTTTCGAATTCCCACAATTTTAAGTCATGTGCCACTCATGACTTAGGCAACATTAAGCCCATAATGTAACTCTAGTAACCCACGTGCTGTGTCGGATGCCCACACTTAGCCCGCATGTCATAACGTACACTAGCCCCCTATAATGCCACTTAATTAAATATCTAAAATGGTAGCAATGCACATCGAGTCTTATAAGTTACTGCAACCCAAATGCCTACACACTTGGTTGATTTCTCGAATGAAGCCTAACTGCCCGCATAGAAATCCTTCAAATTCCTGCACCCCTTATTTCTACTGGGCATGCCTTGGCAATGGTGCAACCAAGTCATGCTAACTTCAACCCCAGCTACTTAGGATATAACAATATCCTTGTTCTTAATCACATTTTCCTGTACAACTGGCTATCGTTGATCAGCTTGGCTCATTTTCATTTGCCTTCCTATCCAATTCCGGCAAACGGGGTCTAAAATGAAATGTTGTCTATCATGTGTTTAGGTTTTGTTTTTCTTTTTTTCTATTTACTGTTGAATTGAGGTAATACTTTCAAAATTTTATCTAATTATGAAATGGTATATTGAAATCTATATGATAAAGAAACTTTTTCACAACTATACAGTGATGGATCTAGGGGGCTGAGCGGGGGCGGTCGCCATCCCAAATTTTTTTAAAAATAGATTAGAGATAGTAGTAATTTTGTATTTATAAAAAATTATAAAAGCCCGTCCTCCCAAATTATTTTGAAAAGATTAAGTATGTCCCCCTCAATTATTTATTTTTTAAAAAAGTTAAACACCTGGACTAATATATAAGAATTACATTTTTGAAATAAAATAAATAAAAATTGTATATCCTTTTATACATCAAAATTTACAATCTTACTTATAAATAGATAATATTTGCAATCTTACTTATAAATTTTATCTTGCGGATTTCACCGAGCAAGAAAAAGAATACTTGGAATTTAAATTAGAAAATTATAAGCTTGATATTTTGGTCCATCCAGAGTTTCAAAATTTATCAACAATTTCAGAGTTGTGCCAAGTGTTGGTAAAAACTAAAATATCGATCATTTATTCTCTTATCGATATGTTAATTCACCTTGTTTTGATGTTAGTGGTTACAATAGTTACATCTGAACGTGCATTTTCAGTTATGAAAATTGTTAAGATCACACTTCATAATAGGATGGAAGATGATTTTTTAACAAGCTATTTGATCACATATATTGAGAAAGATATTAATCGTGATTTCAATGTTAATAATATTATAGATGAATTTTATATCACGAAAGAAAGGAGAGCACAACTTTAAATGCCTAAATTTAATAAATAATTGCAAGGGGGTAATTGTAGTTATTATTTTTTGTAAGTCAATGTATTCAATATAACTTGTTCACGTGGGTGATCATATGTATATATATATATATATTTTGTAATTGTATTTATATTGACATATTATATGTGTTATATTTTTACGTTAACTTGCTTTATTATTTGATGGTTTGAATAATTTTTGTGATAATTTTTTTTTGCCGTCGGTTCATTTTTACTCTCGTCCCCCCAAACCTAAAACCCTGCCTCCGTCACTGCAACTATACTTATTCTTTGCCTATTTTGTCGCTCAATATTTCGTCGTACCGTTCACATCATTGCTAACTAACTAATATAAAAGATAAATTTATCCATCTTAGCATATTTTTTGTCAATGCTCTTAGAAAGAGTTTTAGAAAAGAATGAGATGGTTTGTACCAGAAAAACATGAAGAAGAAGGAATGAGATGGTTCCAAAATTCATGATTATTATTTACCTGTTTGTGAATGATGAGTTTATCATTAGTGTGTTATTTTTATTTATTTTTTCAAAAAAATCATTGTTGTTGGAATTTGAAGTAGAAAGATCTGAAAATCAAGGCGTGAATTTTGACTAACCATTGTAGGATCACAAAAATGGGCTCAATCTACTTAAATAATCGGGCCCATCTTCGTGGGGCAACCCATACGTCCATCACCCTCTCAGTTCGTTTCAAGGCCCATAACAACGTCTATATTCAGATTTCAGGGTTCTCAAACCTTTTCATGACGCTTTAGATCTTTATTATATACACCAACTATAGCTTAAGTGTGTGATTCGCATGTAAATTAGATAATATTAAAAAGTTTAGAAAAATTAAAATTTGCTCTAAAATTTTATTGAAAGTTTCTAATTCGAGTATTAAGCTCATTTTTACAAGAGTGTTATTCAACTTCAATTGCCGTTTGAGATACGTCGCGTTTATTTAATAGTAGTTTGTCAATTTCTATCTTGTAATGTTAGGATGGGGTTGGTTATTGATGAACGGATTGTTTGCTAACGAACAATAAAATAAAATTAGCACTACTGTTTAATTTATAACAATTCAAAAAGAATGTCTACTTAATATGTAATGCATACTAATTAAAATATAAAATAACAAAAACAATAAATTGATTTATAGTAAAAGGAAAATTAAAGAATAAAGAGAGGAACGAATTTCACAATCTGTGCATATTGTATGTCAAAAAAACTACAAAAAATGGCACGTCTTATTAATTAATTAGCAAGAAACATCATATCATGTAATCAAAACCTAAAATTAAAGGTGAAATTATATTTATAAACAAAAGCAAATATTTTAATCCGTGTGATTGATCTAGTTTATTCTTACTGCTAGTACGTAGAGTTCCACACACATAATAACTTACTTAAATTATGTCACTATTAAAAATAAATTAATAAATTCATCGACAAAAATTAAACTTCATTTTTTTTATTATTATAAATATAATCAATACGCCATCAGACCGACCATTCACACAAACCAAACCCAACATTAAGAGGCATTTGGTAAGATTCAATTCCACCAACCAAATAAATTTCCACTTTAAAGATACAAATAGAAAAATTAATATTAAATGGTGTATTCACATTAATTTTGATTTTAATCATTTCAATTCTTTCCCAAATCCCCAGAGTTGTTAACGTACATGTGCTTCTGCTAATTAACTTCATTAACAAAACAAGACACACTTAGCTTTACGAATATATATAATCTCGTGATATTATTGCCAATAATAAAACGCAGACGAAAAGAATAGTAGCCATGTAAATAGTGACACGTATCAGACCAAATTAAAACCCTACATGCACACAAATTAAAATTCATCCTAGCACGTGCTGACAAATCTTTTGGGAAAAGAAACCTGTGGAGCCTATTTTAATTTATTTAGTCAGGATACTTTGTGTCTAACTTCAAATAATCTTTTTACACTTTAATGGCCGATTAATATTATATTAGCTACTCTCAGTGCAATGTACGAATGAAGTTTGGCATATCTTTATCTTCACTCCACTGCCTAGCTTTTCTATATATATATATATATATATATATGTTTTATACAAGCAAGCTAGATTAATAGATTTTGTTGATTTGAGGGAAAGAAAAATGAGGACGGAAATCGAATCTAAATATTCAATATGAATATTCACGCTTTTAACTACTTGAATTTAAGCTCGGATATGATTGACATTATCATTTTTCTAAGATACCACTTCTATAATAACACCTTTTAATTGATTTAATTTTGTCATCTAATTAAATTCATGGTTAATAAATTATTAGTATCATAAGAAGTTTAATTGTTTGAAAGGAAGTTTGTAATATTTTATATATAGGCTTATAGAGAAGTAAGTGGTACAACAAATAACTATTTCTTACAACATAATGACCTAGAATGATATATCAGATGAGAAACCTAAGAATATATATACATTAGAAAAGTAGAGCAAGAATAAACATTAATTTGTAATATCAAGATAGTTAGTTAGCTTAATAAATTTTTCCTGTTACACTAGTCCACAATTAGAACTACGTACATGAATCGATATTTTAACTATATTAAAATCCTATTTCTCTCATTTTTTATTTTATGTTGTTTTTTTTAAAAGTATTTTGATCTCATATATCCTTTTATAAATTCATAAATATTATTTATTCATGAGTTAGTATGTTTCTCCATTAATACTTTTCTAATGCTTAGGTAAAACAAGGATATTTGCGCGTAAACTTAAAAACGAATAAAAAATAAAAAAAGATGTTGTAACTTTATTTATTAAAGTATATATGCACGTTCTTCATTATGCCATATTAGAATATATAACTCAATTATTACATCTAATTAATGGTCCAAAATTTTTCTTTTGTTATAACTAACTTTAAGCAATTTATTCTTCAAAAAAAAAAAAAAAAAAAACTTTAAGCAATTTATTCATCAGCCAATAGGGTTGTATTGAAGTTCAAAACGCGCCAAACAACTTTTTTAGTTTTTCCATTGGATAACTCATAATAAAATAAAATAATAATCCACTCACATGTATTGAATGAACCAACGGTTTTTACACTCGACGCATGTCTCCTTTGCAACAGAATAAATAAAGGAATAAAATATTCAAGAGTAATTCAAGTAATGGAGGAAAAAAAAAAACTCAAATGTGGCATGCATTCGTTGGTTAAATGAGCTCTAGATAGACTTCTGTCAAAATAACATTTTTTTCTTCGGAAAAAAAGAAGAAGGAGCTACTTTAGTTCACATGGTACCAAATCTTTCATTTTTAATAAAATTGGGTGTAATTTTAATTCTCAGTAGTTCAGTATCAAAAGATTTCTTTGTGGGATAATAATTGGATACAGGCTAACCCATTTTTATTTTTATTTTTACAAATTAGAGCGATTCAGTACTAAATCTCACAGAATCGTCGATTAAATGTTAACTCATTTGTATAGTTTAATTACATTTGTAATAAAATTTCGTTATTGATATTAAATTAGACATTAAGTATTATAATACTTTAAAATTATGTTTAGTGACATGTTATGTGTTTTTTGGAACACTTTTTAAACATTCAAAATACTTTTTACAGTTTCATAATACTCGAATGGAACGCTAATAGCGATTAAACTTTAGTCCTCGAGCGGAGGCTTTTTTTTTTCTTTCTTTTTTTTAAAGAAAAAGAAATCACATAACCAATTAATAATAATAATAATAATACATTCATATGTCATTAGTAAGTCGCTTTTTGACACACCATAAAATAATTCAAATTCTGACCATCACCCACATGCATAAACATAATAAATTCTCCTCTCCATTCTTCTTCTTCTTCTTCTTCTTAAACACATCTTTAATTTTTATGCATTAACTCCTCGAGAGAGCTATGGAGCTCCAATCATGGCTTCAATCCAACCGTCCATTTTCTTCTTCATCTAATACTCCTACAAATAGCGATTCAACCAATATCTATGAAGAAGAAGAAGAAGAAGAAACCAATTCCAGTAGCCCCGATACTTATCATCAATCTCCAAAACCCTTCTCCTCCACTTCTCACATTTACCATACTTCTCTCAAAACCCTAACTCCCCAAACTATCAGCTGCCTTGCTGTCCACAACAACTCCCTGTACGCCGCTTCCAACAACCAAATCAACGTCTTCGATTTAACCAACCACACCCTCACACATACTTTCCACTCTAATGACTCGTCTTCAGGTTTAGTTAAGTCCATTACTTTTGGAAACGGCAAAATATTCACTGCTCATCAGGACTGTAAAATCAGAGTCTGGCAATTAACTGACTCTAAACGACACCGTTTAGTCTCCACGCTTCCCACTGTTAAAGACCGTTTGTACCGTTCCGTTTCACAGAAGAACTACGTCCAGGTCCGCCGTCACAAACAACAGCTTTGGATCCAACACTCTGACACTGTTTCCGGATTGGCCGTTAACGACTGTTTAAATTTGATGTATTCCGTTTCTTGGGATAAGTGCCTTAAAATCTGGAGAATGTCAGACTTGAAATGTTTAGAATCGATTAAAGCTCATTCTGACGCCGTTAACGCCGTCGTTGGTTTCATTGACGGCACAGTTTACACGGCGTCAGCTGACGGGAGGATAAATGTTTGGGGGAGAAATCACGGTGACGGAAAACACGGACTGTTAACTACGTTAGAGAAGCACAAGTCTCCTGTGAATGCGCTTGCATTGAGTAGTGACGGATCGGCGTTGTTTTCAGGCGGTTGTGACCATGCGATCTTGGTGTGGGAGAAGGATGATCAAGATGGTGATCAAATGCTGCTGAAGTGGACGCTGAGTGGGCATGCGGGTGCCGTGCTGTGCTTGATCTACGTGGATGGTTGGTTGATAAGTGGGTCATCTGATCGGACGGTGAGGATTTGGACACGTCGATCCCAGTGTGGGGGCTACCGTTGTTATGCGGTCCTAGAAGGGCACTTGAAACCTGTTAAGTCGTTGGCGGCAGTTACTATTAGTAGTAGTGCAGGAGGAGACGGTGTCGTTTCGGTTTTCAGTGGCAGTCTTGATGGGGAGATTAAACTTTGGCTGGTGAATTATAAATCAAGTTGGGAGAATGGATGCTTACTTTCGGATTGTCGGAAGGTGGGTTCATGCTCATAGTCGTAGGAAAGAAAAATAAATCAATTAAAGAAAATGTCTTTATATTAAAACATTAAAGTTTGTAATACTTTATTATTTTTGTTCCATAATTTCAATGGGAATCAATATTATTTGTCGGGAACAAAGAATTAATTTATCACGTTGTAAAATTCATGGTATTTAGATAATTGTTCTATTTATATATATATATATATATATATATATCACGTAAAGCTGCGGTTGTTGTATGTATTAGTGTTAATCAAGTTTAATCATGGAGTATTAATTATACTATTGACATATCTTGCAAGTCTGTAACAACACGTACATACACATAATTACAATTTCGTGCATCCATATTACAAAACATTATCTTTAATCAAATTTTTTTTTTTCAAAAAGTATAAAAATTTAATGATTAAAAATAAACATGCTATGGTGTGTATTAGTGCTATGTTATTGGATGAGTTTTGTACACATATTAAGATAAACTCTTACACATCAATAATTTTGTCTACATTAAAATTAAATGCCATAACTTAAAATAAAAAATTCAAAATTTAATATTTTAAATATACTAATTAAGATCAATTAAATAATATCCATCATGACTATAGAATTATGTAAACAAAAAAACAAAAAAATTATTGAGTGACATTCAAGAATGTACTTCATATTTTCATACATTATCAGTCATCTTAAAGAGTGTTCACGGTACATTAGTATAATTTTTGCACTATTTTCAAATCAAACTGACATATGTGATTGTATTATATATTTGCACATATGGTCTCAAGTTTAATTTGTTAAAAAAATTATTTTGTTGAGATTAAAATAAGATTAAAAAATATGATTAAAAGCGGTTCAATCCGGTCTATTTTTAGTTTTTTCAATATGAAGATGTATTGAACTTATGTTTTGGTTATTCAAAACATTAGACTAGGCTAGACAATGGGTTAAAAATAGACTAATTGATATTTGTCGATTTAGATTTATCACACGTTACTTTTTTTATTATATTATTAGATTTTATTCATTTTACCATGTCGAATGGCACAAGTATATCCTAACATATATATATATATATATATATTAAGATGTTAGTACTATAAAACTAGTTAGGCAACAGAAGTAATTTAACGAAATCTATTCAACTATGCATGTAGTTTGTTTATAATAGTAAAAGTGGGGTTACTTTCTACACAAAATTATATTAGTGATTGGCTACTTTTAAAATATATATGTAATCACATAAAGGAGAATAAATAAAATGAAGAATATGGATTAAAATATATAAACATTGAAAGGAGAAAAAGATAAAGAATTTCTTCATAATTGCAGTGCTCACGTTCAACGGCTTTGATACCAGGATGTTTACATAAAAAGAAGTAAGCACTAGGCACATTATTATTAATTTAGATGTAATAATAATAGTAGTGGGGGCATATGAATTGAAGATTTGCCTTTTTGGGAATTTTTTTTATTTTGTTTTTTACTTTTAAGAGATCGAAGCCCCGTGAAACACGTAAACTCGTTGTTCCAATTACTTCTGCAGACCTTCATCCCATGGTGTCTACAGTATTTGAGACCAATCAACTCACGGGCACATGATGGATGCTCTTTGAAGCCAAACCATTAGGTTACAGGCTCAAAATTAACTCTGTGTATATATACAATTAATAGGCATTAAGAGAAGGAGACTTGAATTACACACTTCATGTTTTTTTAAAGACAAAAAAATTTAACTATAGTATCAATGTACATGGTATATAACATATTTGTACGAAACACATATACGTGGTGTCATATGAATATGCCATAGAAAAGTTTGGCTCATATATATACTTAACGGATACTTTATACATTCTTAATGTATTCATAGCTTACATTCATTCAAAATTATTTTTACCGTCCAAGGGGCAATTGCATGGTTTACCTACACACAGAGACATACTACTTACTCACTTGAGTTTTTCATTGATGCACAGTCTTCACTACTGCTACTCGCGTAAAAATATTTTTGAGTCTATTCCAAATAAAGATTGGTATTTTTCTTGAAAGTTTCGAATTAAGAATAACTTTTTTTTTAATATAATTAATAGATCAAATCTCACAATAACGATAACAATATCGAGATTGTTTTTTATATTTTTAACTTTTAAGTACAACAAAAAATAGTCCATTTTAAAATGGGTGAAATGTAATAAATATTGCTGCTCTTAATTCACAAGAGAGAGTACGTAGTATAGGTCAACATTTTACTTGTATTTTGAAGGGGAAGGTGTATTGCAGTGGTCGAATTTGGAGCCTTTGCATTAATACACATGTATTTTGTACGTGACACTTCCCCTCCAAAAGGTTTGGACGCGTCTCCGATGGACATAAACCCAATGGGCGAGATTGGAATGCTTAGTTTTTGAGATGGTAATTCAATAACGTTAATAAGATTATAATATGTACAACAAAAATGAAGGATCATATAAAAATAATATTTTCAGGACCGCTTGATTTTACGTCTTTTCTTTACATTGATTTTTGTTTTTGTTGGAAGTTGTTAGCTCAATACATGCCACAATAAAAATGTAAAAGTTTAATATTTGGTTAATTAATATGTGAGATGAATTTATTAATTATCATTGAAATCTTTTGAAGAAAACCAACCCCCCCCCCCCCCCCCCACCCACCCACCCACCTTAATCTATAACTGGAGCCCAACAATTTTACTTTTCAATAAACAGCTTGACTTGGACTCAATTGGGGTTAAAATGCGAAAAAAATAATTGGATTTAGGTTGGGTTGTCGCAATAAACTTAAACCTAGATATAACAAATATAGAGGTTAAGGTGAGTTTTATTTTGTCCCATTCCAGCCTTCTAGCTTTGGTAAGAAATGTGATTTGTTCCCATAGTTAAGAGTGTAATTACTCATAAGGAGCATCATGTCGAATTAAAATGCGCAAAATGACTTGGATCTAGGTTGGGTTGTCGTAATAGACTAGAACATGGATATAGTAAACGTAGAGATTAAGGTGAGTTTTGTTTTGTCCATATTTAATTTAGTGCTTCTAGCTTTAGTGAGATTTAGGATTTGTCTCAATGGTTAAGAGTGTAATTATTCATACGTACAGGGCACCACGTTGAGTTAAAATGCGAAAAAACTTGGACACAAGTCAAGTTGTCGCGATAAACTTAAATCTGGATATAACAAACAAAAAAGTTAAAGTGAGTTTTGTTTTGTCCCATATTTAATTTAGTGCTTTTAACTTTGGTAGGATGTAAAATTTATTCAGTGATTAAGGTTATATTATTCACACGAAGTATTGTGGTTCAATCCTCTTCTCCTCTCATTTTTCTTACTACCCGAAATTTCAAAGTCAATTCTTGCCTCTACATATATATATATATAAAACTTTAGTGTGCGTCCTACTCAGACTCTCTTTGCGTAAGTAGTGACGTAGTTCCCAATCGACATATCTCGTGCTTTTGTACGTGCTTGCGCACTAATGCGGGCAGTATTATTATTAATCATGTTTAGGGACCAAAGCTTCACTTCACTAGTTTACTTGCTTATATTTGCTCAAACTCACACAAATTTGCCTTGCTTATGTACTTTTTGTATTTTGAAAAACAAAAAACATTCCCAATGTTGCTGGTTTACTTACTTATATTTGCACAAACTCGCATAAATTTGCCTTCCTCATGTACTTTTTGTATTTAAAAAACAAAAAACATTCCCAATGTTTGTTGTAAAAAACTTGAACATGTTTGTGCAGAAAGCACTGTTATACGTGAAGAGTGGATTTAGCAAAACTAGAATAGAGAAAAAAGAGAATATTTTTTTAAGAGGGGTCGTTTCTCTCAAACTCGTAAATGAGGAACACAAAATAGTGGTGATTTTGGTGCCCGCCTTGCCCACTTAGTTGGAAAATTGGAAAGTACCATGGAAATATTGGAAAAAGGGACAATTTTATATTAACGAGTTAATATATATAATTAGCTCTTAAAAGTGACATAATAGTAGTATACTGAATTTAATTTTGGGATTGTGTCAAAATAAAATAAAATAATAATTTTGGGTTTGACATGATATTTCTTGAGTCTCGATAGTTGTAAAATATTATGGTAACCGACGGCTAGCCACTATTCTATAAGTTGAGATTAGTCGAAGTGTTCGAAAGTTGATCTAAACACTTCGTAGTAATTACCAAAAAATAGAAGTTGCTATGTAAACTATAGTAAAATGGCCATTGTTCTACAAGTGTAATTAATTGAGGTGTGCGAAAGTTAGTGTAAACACCATGTGGTGGCCATTATTCTATAAGTTGAGATTAGTTGAAGTGTTCAAAAGTTAGTCTAAACACTTCATAGTAATTACCAAAAAAAAAGAAGTTGCTATGTAAACTATAGTAAAATGGACCATTGTTCTACGAGCGACATTAATTGAGGTGTGTGAAAGTTAGTGTAAACATCACGTGGTGGTCATTATTTTATAAATTGGGATTAGTAGAGGTACTCAAAAATTGATCTAACCATCGAAAGTTAGCATAAAATGGTCACTTTTCTAACATTAATTGAGGTGCGCGAAAGTTTGCGTAAACACTATCAAAAAGTCAACGTAAACACCATCAAAAACAGCACTGCCCTCACGCAGGATCGAACTGCGGACCTTCAGTTTACAAGACTGACGCTCTACCACTGAGCTATAAGGGCACCATGTTATGCAAGAGCCACAGTTCTAAATTAATCAGAATGTCGTGCTGTCTCCTAAATTCTCAACCAGCGCCAAGTTCGTATTTGCTGTTATGCTTTCTCCCCGAAGTTTGAGAAATTAGATGCAATGGACAACACATTCGAGCCTGTATGACCGTAACTTCATTTACGCTTATGTTTTCATTTTAATTTATCGCGCATATATATATATATATATGCACATAACTCTGGGAATTGGGATTGTTTGATGTAACTTAAACAGGATCTTGTCCATGCAATATTCAAGCTCATATGGAAGAGAAAAGCTCTCGGTTAGTTTCCCTTTCTTTCTTCGGCTTTTAACATTTCTTATTGATTTTGTATTGGATTGGATTTTCGCTTTAGAATTTACTAATCTTCTGTCGCTCCTATTGCAGAGCGAGGGAAAAACGAAATCACTGAGACTATAGAGGGCGAGGTACCAAATATATAGGATTTCATATATTTTAAGTTGAGCAATCTGTTTTCACTTCCAAATTGCGTTTATTTGCAAACATTTATTTGAATTGGAGAACAAATTGTTGGCGTGTGGATGCTTTTTACTATGCTTAACTCCAGGTTTAGTGGATTTGTGAATGTACCTAGTATGTGCTAGGTGTTAACCAAATTTGTGAATGGTCTAGTGGATTGAGTGCTGTGCGCAGTTAGCTTCGCTGTAAAAATGCTCAGGAAGTGTATAAAATATGGGGTCTATTTTGAGGGCTAAACGGATGAATTGTTTCATGAAATTGGGTGGAAATGATCTCTACAATGAGTAGCTCATCTCTACCAAATTTCAACAAGAATTTCAAACTGGAAATGAATTTAATAATTTTTTTGATATATATGTTCATTGCCGTCCGTTGAAGTTTTAGATTATCATCTCACCCTCTTCTAAATTGAATATTCTAGTGGAATTTTGTTGAGATGATCTACTTATTATAGAGATCATCTCCACCAAGTTTCATGAAAACTTCATTTGTTTAGCCCTTGAACTGGATCCCCTTGTGGGAAATTTGGGGAATGGGGTAATGGAGAGGAGCCATGTCCAAGCCATCAATTGAATGGTTAGGATTGGAGTTGGCCTAAGGGCATCTCCAATCCTCCACAAATTCTTTTCCAAGTTTAAACTTGAAAAGTGAAATACTTGGCTCAAAGTTTGAGGTCCCCAAATATCTCTGCAAACAAAATGGTGTTATTTTATTGTAATGAAACTAGAAATCAAGTCTTTTATGTCCCAAATTTGAGTTGAAGTGCGAGTGAAGTGCTATTCCTCAAAAAAATTCCTCCAAATATGAGTGAAGCATAAAATTTTCTTTTCACTTCGTCTTCCCAAAGTTGTCTTTTTACTCTAAATTCCCTGTAATGGTTGTGGGTTGCTTGAAGTTGCACACTAACTTATTTTGCTACAAGCCTAGTATTGTGAAAACTAGGTTATTCATCAATTCGTGTTTTTTTTTTTTTGGCAGCAATTGTAGTCCTTGTAAAGGGGTCATCGTATTTCCCTTTTATTTTCCTCTTTTCACAGATGGTGCTGGTATTCCATGTCATGAGAGTGATAGAACTTAATTTTTTTTTTTATATTTATCATCCTATCAGCATCTGCTTTGTTACACCAGAATCTCTTTCTTAAGCACTCGGAACTTTTTGCATGATGTGGGAAAATTGCTCGTGTTTTTGAGCAATATTGGGTGCAGTTATGAGCTGTCAATTGAAATACTCTTTTGGAGTGCTAGAGTATGTGGTTGGAACGGGTACAATCACTCCGTCTAGTATTTTAGGTAGCCAAACAAGGTTTTGTGTAGTTGCCAATGACAATTGACAATAGTTGACATTTGTTGAAGAGCACAAGTTTCCTAAAACTTTATGTTTTTCCTTTTGACCATTAGAGACACCTTTTGAGTGGTATTTCCTCCCATTAGAACTATTGAGTTCTCATGCAAATCAATTGATCACCTAGAAACCAAATTAGCAGTTAAGCATTCATTGGTAAATTCATGCATGTATAACTTAATAACAACTCAATATCTCATCACTAAACTTAATACTTGACAAAGGAAGATGATGTAGGCCTTGCCTACTAGCTTATCATTTCCTATGCAATATACATTGGTAACTTTGTTGGCTTGGATACATCTTTAATATAACATCCCATTTCTTGTTAATAATCGCCCAATGATTGACAGCGTTAGCTCCTCTTATACAACTTGATGTTAGCTACTTGAGGTTCTTAATCAAAGGGATTTAGCAGTGCCATGTGCACTTGCCCTACAATTTGGAGGTCAAGATTATGTCACGGTGTATGCTGATCGGAGGGTCTAACTGTAGCCTATGGGATTAATCGAGTGCTCTGAGAGGCCTGGATATCCCCAGTCAGTGGTGGATCCGGGGGTACCGGGACCGCTCCCCTACTAGGTTTTCAAAAATTTGAGTAGTAATAATATTTCTTGTTATGTACAAACATGTTATACCTTATAGGCCCCTTCAATTTTTACTTTCTTTATAGATAAAATTTATAACGTTTTAGGTTTTTGTGGGCTTTTCTCTTGAAAAGAAAAAAATATATATATATATATATAAATACAAACTCAAATCTTGCAAGCAATGAGATTTACCAATACAAAGATTTGGAGAAAACAACACGTGACAACTGTGGGTCTTTCTCGGCTAACTTATTTTGAGCTTGTTTTATGTTACTTTTATGTCAAAAAAACGTTTTTATACTTGCATTTTGGGCCCCCCAAATTCAAAATCCTGGATCTGCCACTGTCCCTAGTTATCAGGGAAAAAAAGAAGACTGTTTTTTTATGCATTGAAGCCATTTAAATAGAGGGGTTAAACATTATTCAGTATTCGATGTTAAATGTTACATAGGATTGATTATTATATTTTCTTAGGTTTAATCTTTATGTCGCCGAGCAAGACATGTGGTTGACAGTTCACAGTTTTGCAATACAGGTAGGGGCAGGAACATCCAAGAGAAATCGGCTTACATCTGGTGAGGGACTTGATCAATTTCTAAAATAGTAAAATAGTAAATACTAATGATTTTATTTTTTAAAAAGAACCAACATCTTAATACTTTCAGTTTATGCAATCTGTTGTTATATGTCTTGCAGGGAATGAAGTATTGATGTAGTCGTTTGTAAATATTTTCCAGTAATCACACACATTTGCTTTACAAACACTCGGTTGCATATAATGTGTGCACATATATATAAATTATTCAAGTCTCAGTTACTAGAGTATATCAGTGATATGGACTTGCAAAAAATAAAAGGGAAATTTATACATATCAGAAGAAAGGATGTCAACTGTTTGTTTTATGTGCTTCCAATGATTAAGGTTTGTCTAAGATGTCTCAATTTCCTTCAAATTTCAGTCACTGTTAAACTCTTGAAGTTGGTGCCTGACTTGCATATCTATATGATAAGGGGCAATGGTTTTTGAATCTTAAAAATGTATAGTAGATAAAAATTGTGTGGCTGAGATTCAAGATGCTTTTTGAATGGTTGATAGTGGATTTGGCATGGGTTACAACCTAGTAGATTTATATGCTAGAAGTGTAAAGCTATGTATAGGATTATTGGAACAAAAAAAATATGCCTCTTTATGTCAGGTAAGTAGCTCGAAGAATTTCATGGGCCATCCTTCATTGGTAAATTTCATGTACTTATGTTGATGCAGCTAATGCAAATGCACTGAAGCTGAGCTGTGAACTTCTTCGAGTGTTCGTCACAGGTCACCTGCCTACAACATATTCTTTGTTCCTTATGGCTTTGATGTGTTTTTTCTCTGCATATGCGTGTCAATATATTTTAAAACTCCTACTTTGATGCAGAGGCTGTCCAACGTGCTGCTACTATTGCTGAAGCAGAGGGTGTTGGTAAAATAGAAGCTACTCATCTTGAAAGAGTTCTTCCACAGCTACTGTTGGACTTTTAAGGGGATACAAAGTTGAAAATTTGACCTTACTGTTAGGCAGGTTTACAACACTTCAGAAATTGGAGGGTCTTAAATGTTTTCTAGATTTTCTTAATTACTTTCGGATTGTTCTTACTGTACTTGAATTGTGTTTACTACTGTAGTTTCGAGTAGTTGTGAAAATCTTACTATTACTGAAATGTGGGGTGCCATTTATTTAGTGCGCAGTTTTCTTCTTTAGGGAGAAAAATGTAAAAATTGAAGGAAAATCATACTGTGCCAATTGATTGAGCCTGAGCTATCCTGTTCATTTAGGTGAACCAGGCTTGAATCTAGAAAATCTATTCAACTTAATCTTGCTCAACATACCTTGAATCAGTTCAAGTACTGTCAACTCGGTTTGAATCAGCCCAATTTGTTTGCAGCCACGACAGTGGTGTAAATGTGATGGTATAGTTAGACTAGGCCTTATTTATTTATTTATATTTTTCCCCTTCGTATCTCTGAGAATGCCTTTGCTTACTCTATCCAGTTGCTGATAGAAAAATGCTGCGTGCGCTCTCACAAGGATATATACTAGAGAGTAGTCTATTGAAGACCATACTAGAGAGTAGTATTGAAGACTGAGTAGATGCAGGACTCAAAGTTCAAGTAGCGAGAATTAGAATCTGATGCATACAAATTGAAACCTAGAGTGCACGAGTCTCATTATGCGTATCGCTTAGATAATTAACAATAATCTTGAAATATCTAATTACACTTTGTAAAAATACTTTATCCACGCGGCGTGCAGAAATTACAGCTTGTAACAAAAAAAGAAAAAGAAATTACGGATTAGAGTTATAATTGTTTTACTTGAATTAAACAAAGCATATACCTAATGAGATAGATCATTATTCCCGCACCAATTTATTGTATTTTTAATCACCCGCGCCCCCTTCCCCAGCCCAGCCCTGGCTGGCATACTTAGTGCATGATCTGCGATAACATGCACCTAACATCCTTACTATTAGGCCTTTCTTTCGGATTATCAAGAGTGCAAAAACAAGCAATCTTAAGCACCAAAAGCATTTGCTCCTCATATCCATTTCCCAACAATTTAGGATCAATTGCTCTTTTTGGCTCCTCCGAAGTCATAACATTTCGCATCCATTTCGATAAGTTCATCTCATCCGTGCTCTGGAAAAAATCGTCAGATGGGAGCTTTCCTATCACCAACACCCCTAACATCACTCCAAAGCTATATATATCGCACTTATCGGTGAACTTGAGCGTCTGGTGATACTCTGGTGCTATGTACCCCACGGTACCTGCCACATTTGTCGTCGACACGTGCGTTTGCGCATCGGGAACTGCTTTTGCTAGCCCAAAATCTGCAATTCGGGCTTCCATTTCATCGTCAAGTAGGATATTTGCAGGCTTGAGATCCCTGTGAATTATACGAGGCGAATGGTTCATGTGGAGATACTCGAGCCCAGCAGCCACACCAACGGCAATCCTATGCCGAGCCAACCAATCCAACTCTCTAGTCCCTTGTGCAACCCCGGTCAATATATCCTGTAAGCTCCCGTTCTTCATGTATTCGTATACAAGATAATGGCAGTCGGGCCGTGACAGATGGGCTAACAGAGGTAGAAGATTCCTGTGTCTAATGTGGCCCACGGTTTGAATTTCTGATTTAATTTGACGCATTATCTTGTTTAGGAGCTTACTGTTTTCTTCAGTGAGCTCTGCAGCCTCTTTAGGGGGTTGAATTACCTTCTTTATTGCAATCATCTTTCCGTTGCTCCCCGGTAACTCGGCCTTGTAGACTTCACCGCAACCTCCACTTCCAATGACTTCAAGCGATGCAAGTCCGTCTTCTTTCTCCAAGAAAGCCAAATCCTCGCGTTTCTTGATCATTGGGCTAAAGATTACGATACCCGAGTCACTCTCTCCACCGTGGATTAAAGCCGTAAGTATCTTGAAAAGTATAGAAACCACAAAACCAGATATGAACCCGGCTAGTGCTCCGGCCAGGAACCCGAGAATCCACCCCCTTACCTTATTTTTGTGTTTCTTGTTCTTAAGTGTAGGTGCTGTTGGAGAAGGAGCCGGAGCTTCTCCGTTGAAGGAATTTCCGGAAGAAGGTGCCACTGCTGTTACAGGCAGCTCCCTTGAATTCTCAGCTAACATGTAACGTTTTGGAACATCATTCTCGTCTATCTCCTCCGGTGATGAATAATCCGGCCGGTGACTGATCTCCGGCACCACTCCTTCCAGGAAACTATTACCCGAAATGTTGAAAAACCGGAGGTTTCGAAATGATCGCAACGAGGCTGGTACTTTCCCGGTGAACATGTTATTGGAGAGGGAAAGCTTTTCCAGGTTGGGAAAATACTTCAAGAAATTCAAATTCCCGGAAAATTTATTGGAAGAGAGTTCAAGGACTCGAAGCCTGACTAAGGAGGATAATTCAGAGGGAACTTGGCCAGAGAAACGGTTGTTTCGGAGGTCCAGGATCTCAAGTTTTCGGCAGTCAACGATTTGAGGTGGGATTTGGTCAACTAGGTAGTTGTTTGGGAGAGAGAGCTCTTTGAGCTCAGAGAGTTGTCCAATTGCCGGAGAGAGAAAACCAATGAGTTGTTGGGAATTGAAAACCAGCCGGGTTACTCTGAGCACGTAACCGGTGCTTGAGATTCTCCGGTCACAGAATACTCCGGTGGAGTTGCAGGGACTCGCCGGGGCACTGCGTTGACTGGGGAAACCCAAGTCTTTTCGGATAGCAAAGAGTGCGTTGTGATCTGAGTGGTCGAGATTCAATCTGGCGTGAACGAGGATGATGAGAGTGAAGAAAGAAAGGAGGGAGAGGTGGTGAGTAGTGGCCATCGGAATAACTCGCCGCGGGGCTGTGGGTGAATGGCCGGTGCGAGGAGTTCGAATTGGTTTCACGCGGTGTGTTTTCATTATATAATAAGTTGGTCTTTAGTGCCGTGTGGAAAAGTAAGGCAATGAAGACCCTCCAAAGTCTCAATATTGACTTGAGAATATTATGTTATTGTAGGTATTTGCATAATATATGCATAAAGATAGAATCTATACAATCACATGCAATGGATTTTAAATTTTAAATTTTAAAAATTTAAAAGATATAAAAATTTATATATTTAAAATTTAAAATTTAAAATATTTTTTAAATAATTAATAATATTTTTAGCACAAAAAATGTCTCTGGTGTATCATGTGAATATAAAAATAACACATTATAAATACTCTACCCATCGGAAAAGGTTAATGTTAATTTGTTTGTGAGTTCCTTGATTTTCCCAAGTGGATTGTCCACCTTGGCCTTTCGCTTTGTTCGATGGGGAGCTTTCCATGTCAAATTCTGGCAACAACAAGTCGGATGTAATTAGTGGCAGATACCAATCATAAGATAGATTAATTAAGGTGTGTAAAAATTATGATAAACACTCTTTGAAGATTAACACTAGAACTAAAAATAGTAACATTATAAGAAAACATTACTTCTATTACTTCTTTCTATTCAATCACACTAAAAGAGAATGATGAGACCGTAAATTTTATTTGATCAATGTTACATTTGCTTATTAGAAAGAGTTTATTAATTAAGTAACAAAATTCACTAATTATAATAAAAAAATTTAATTTAAATTTTTTTTTGATAAACCAATCTGTAAACTTAGGCTATCTATAATGGTAATTTTATTTGGCAGTTTTTTAATAGGGAGTAGAAAATCATATAATAATTAATCACAAATGGTGTTTCATTTATTTTTTTCTTGACATTTATTTAAGAAGAGATAGAATCAGTGGATTTTTTAACTTCCAATGAGGTGTGTAACCTCTCGATTTATACCAAAGACTTTTACATTATACTGCTAATGTGAGATATTGGGTGGTTACATTGTGCCAAGTTGCATTGAATTTTTTTGTCACAGTTTTTATATGTAGAAATGGAGATAAAGATTCTCAATATAAATTGACTACCAACTTATATAGAAACTCTTTTAAAAATTAGTATTGGAGTTTTTTTTTTCTATATTTCATTTATAAGATAAATATGTGTTTGAATACAAAAGACAATGGCCTTAAAATGTTTCCTTTCATGTTCAATTCTCTAATTAAAACTGTGTGTATGCTTTATTTGTTAAATTATCCAAACAGAATATGCTACACGACCTTTTGAGACAGTACTACTTTATAATATTTGTATAATCTCTTTTCCCCTGTAAGACATCCATAGCGTGTGAATAAAATTTATCTATAAATTTTTAAATTTGACACTAAATTTCTTGAGTAGCTACATTGAATAAAACATAAAAATTAGTCATACGATTGTGTCAAACCCGTATGAAATTTTAGCTTAAAATAAATATTTTTTTTTAGAAATGCCTCATACAAGTGAGGCACACTCGTAAGAGAGTGACGGAAAAGTCTCATTTGAGTGTAACTCAATTGTATAAGCTTTTCTTTTATTTTCCTTTTTAAGGTTTCTTTAGCATTTAAAAAAATGAAGAAGAAGAAGAAGAAGAAGAAGAAGAAGAAGAAGAAAAGTTCATACAATGAGTCACACTCGTATGAGGCTTTTCTCTCATATGAGTGTGTGTCACTTATATGAGGTTTTTCTATTTTATTTTTTTTAAAAGCTAAAAGTTCATATGAATTTTTAGCATTAAGAAAAATAGAAAATCCTTATTCAGTTGTAGATAAGTTGTTGAGTAAAAAAATAAAATAAAATAGAAAAGTCTTATACGGTTGTGGTTCAACTGTATGAAGTATCAATTTTTTTGGTATGAGTAAAGCATCAATTTAATCTCTCACTATCATATAACACTAAATTTATGCTCTAAGTTCTCTTCACTGTAGCAATGCGTATGGGATGCTCTAACCAGAAATGGAGTATAATTGTAACTGTGGTAACCTTTAAGATATTTTATGGAAATAAAATCACTCTCCTTTTTCTCTTTAGTCTAAATGTGTTTATTGGATAGAATGAATCGAAATATATTTATTTTAAAAAAAATTCACAAATTCAAAAGAAACTTCCAAAGAAGCTTTGGAATCTTCAGATTTCTTAAAAATTGGCGTAACTTTGACATTGTTCGAAAAAAAAAATCTTAAAAATTTGACATAAATTTGTATTGTTGTCCTTGATTAAGTTGAAATTAATATTTTTTTATTAGATAGTACCAAAAGTTCAAGTGTTGCTTTAGATGACTGGAAAGTACACTTAATAGATATAAGCACAGTACCACAAATATTATATTAATACGTGATCACTAAATTAAAAATATTATAAATTTTACACACTAAATGATGTATTTTTGAAAATTCGAATACAGTTTTCAATTTTCTTCGAAAAAATCGAAAACATAAAAAGATGAAAATTGGAAATAATATATCGCATTCCAAATTTTTAAAAATTTTGATCAAATTTCAGAAATTTGAAAATTTTGAACACCCTAATCAAATGTTTTTAAGTCTTCACCTACACCAAAAAGGCAAGTTGTGTGCAAGTAACTGAAAATAAGTTTATATTACCAATAATTACGTGCAAACACTATTATTATTTCTGTCTAAAAAAAATTCGTATATAAAATAAAATAAATATCCCTGAAAAAAGAAATGAAGAATAGAGTGACAATATTAAATATTTGAGGTGGAAAGTGGAAGCAGCCGGTAGAAGATAAGGGTGGCCCATGTAAGAAAATATTGCTGCACTAGGGACACCTTGTCACTGACTGGCTAAGTGGCTGGAGGACTCTGCATTGATGAATTCTCTTTTCATAATTTGTATTATGAACTAATGATTACATAGTAATTTAATTACTAAGATTGATGTTTAGTTAATTCTTTTTCATTTAAATAATTATTTCCCGTAACATGAAAAGTATTTATACAGATACAAAATTTCGGATCTTTTTTTTCCACTTAATTTATAACATTCCAAATTTTGCAAAAAAGTTTAAGAAGTTTTAGACTGAAATATAGTAAAAGTAGTTAACAACTTGGTTTAACACCAAGCACTTCTCAGTTGAAGTCGTGGCTTGTCCCTCTCCTCGATCACTAGATCTATCAACTTGGTCTAGTACAAAGCACTTATTTTCTCTTAGACTCAAACACTAGATATATTAACTTTTGTATTTAAAAAAAAAAAACTTTTTTGTTCATTGCTGATGTGATTTTCTTGATCTGATCAATCATTTTGGAATTTTTTTTTTGTACAATAGCCAATCAAGTGCAAACGTATATATATATGAAATTTTTTTCAAGCGGACTAGTTTGAAATAACCGAGACCTTTAGTGACAGTTTTTTGTCGCTAAAAATATATCTCCAATGTATTCACGATGGAGAATCATTGGTAAATGTCCCAATCCGTACAGACCAATTTGCATGAGAAATTTTATTCTTGGATTGTTCATTTATTTCCTCTCCTTCGAGATTCGTGGAAAGGGGAAACCGTGACCGACGCTACGAACAAATAATATTTTTGTGTCAATTTTTAGTTAGAAAACCAATCACATGCAATTAGACCATTTTAACCTTGAAACGTAATGAAAACTCTACTCACTTGGTTTTTTTTTAAATACTTTACGAGTGTTGTACTTTTATAATTGACGAAGACGCAGCATAAATGTAAAATTGGTTACCTCCAAGAAGGGTCAAAAATTACTTTTCAAAAAAATAAAATAGTTTATAGGCTAATTAACACTTTTGACTCTTAAAGTTTACAACTTTTTAATAATCTTCCTAAATTTTCTTTTTTCGGCAAAAGCACACTCAAAGTTTGTCCCATGTTTCATGGTCGTTCAAAATCGGATATATGTCCAGTTAAAAGATTAAACAGAATGACCATTTGCAAGGGATGTGCAAGGGTACTTTTGGTATTCCCTTCCACCATTCTTCTTACTCTGTTTCATCTCCATCTCATTTCAATTGCATTATCATCATCCCAATTCTCTAACTCACCTCCATCGCAAGAACCTCCTAAACTCCAACTAAATCTCTCTCTAAAACAATTTTCTTCTCACATTTTCCTTCACCCATAACCACAATTTTTTTTTCTGTTCTGCCTCTACTTCACCCTTTTACTAACGCACCTTCGCTCTCAAATATGCTACACATATAATGATAAATGAATCATAAGAATTACCAAGAAGGCAAGAAAGGTAGTGTGTTTGATTCACAAATATCCTTGCAAATGGTCATTTCGTCCTATTTTTTAACGGGACATCTCGTTTTGGACGACCATGGTATACGGAACAAACTTTGGGTATGCTTTTACCGAAAAATAGAAGAAGTTCCAAGATGACTATGGAAACAATGATAAACTTCAAGAGTCAAAAGTGTTAATTACCTTAGTTTATAGGTCTTGAAAAATATTCAAAATTCCAAAGTACCGGAAATTACCTCTGGCCTCCCCTCCCCTTCACTTTCTTGTTTTGAGAGTAGAACTCGTAGTACATTTAATATTATTATAATTTTATTTGCGTACCAACAATAATTGCCATGCTAATTCCTCCCTCGTGTTACACGTACTGATGACGTATACATGCAACACACTCTTAGTTTTCAATAATTTTGAACGGGTTAGGTCTAACTAACCAAAAAAAGTTAGCATCATGTTGGGCATTATGATGCGCACTTATTAATGTGAACCGACTTAATGGCTACTAATTAGTAAATGTGTGAAATAAAGACGCAGCGTTCTTTTTGGGGCAAAAAGACTTTATAATGATTAATATTCTGTGGACTTTGACTTAGGGGTCATTTAGGGAAGTCACTGTAAATTAATATATATCCCGTAACTTTCAATTGTCCTTGTCCTTTTCATTTTCGGCATCAAATAGCAATAAATAACAAGAAGAAGAAAATTTAGACCAATTGGATTCATGCGTTTACTTGGTGTTTGACGAAATTATCCTTTTCAACACGTTTTGAATCCTTGCGACGGCTGTTTCTCTTTAGAAATTCTCTCTCGCACAGGAGAGAATTTGCTAATTGGAGGGTTATGTTCAGCTGTTGGCAACAGTTTGATTACTAAACCAAAATGATCAATTTTATACTGAACCAACCAATGTCAGTGTACGCATATACAAAACTGCTTCAAAATTAATACAAGGGGTTATTAGTTTTACCTCCCTGTTATCGTAATTAATTGGATTTGAGGACACAATAAATCTATATATTAGTAAAAGGCAACAATTAAGACTTTTCTTATAGACTAAATTACCCCCACGGAATAAACAAGGAAAATTAACGTTAATATTCTTACCATAATTGTTGGATTTTTCAGTAAACATTCTATAATTATGTTTGTCTATTTAATATGCGTATTTTTTGATTAACACCATATATGTAAATATTTATGAACACATATACAGATACATATACACAATTGGAAACATGTAATCATCAAATAAGATTCATACTGTATGAAACCTTATAATATATATTTTTATAAAATTTTTGTATGAAATTTAATATTTATTCAAAATTGAAATGTTGAATGTAACATCTGTATCAGAAAATTTGTTGCATGTAACATCTGTATAAGAAAATTTGTTGCATGAAACATCTGTATAAGAAAATTTGTTGCATGAAACATATATGATATATACAAAATTGATTTTGACATATCATAAGAAAATTACTAATTTTAAAAAAATTCATATATTATATTGATGGAAATTATTGTTGACTATATAATATATAACAGTTTATATATATATATATTTATTAATAATCATAATAAGAATTTAATATAGAGGAAACTGTGATTAATAGAAGGTAATTATCTCTTATATTGGAAATCGCAGCATACCATAGTCAACGCGCCAAAACAGATATATGAATGTCCACACCTCGAATTATGGTATACACCGGCATCATCAACAGACATGTCCCTTCGCATTCCGATTCGTGCATTAATATATATACGACTGTTCCGATGGATATGCGGTCGTCCGTTACAATATATATTAAACAAAACAGATATATCATTTGTAACCGTACGAAATACGGGTTGTATCAATGGAGAGTCCGAATAGAGTATTAAAACGTACAACATCTTCACCGGCAATTCTAGAACCAAATAAAAGACAACGGACGTTGGAGCAATCATCTGTATCGTCACCAGACCAAAACATAAACAAACACGATGTTGGTGAATGTCAAACCAAAGACGAACGTGTGTGTCACGATGATAGATCCAATGATCCATCTATGGATAATACAAATGCTCTGGCAGCTGATGAAGAAGATGACTTGGGTGAAAACGAAGATGACGGGGATGGTGACGAAGAAAGCGACAATGGCGATTCTGACAACGAAAACGAAGGTGAAGAATCCGGTGATGGTTTACAATCCGAAATTGCACCATGGCTTGAGGATATTGAAGATATTGAGCGAGAGGAGAATGAAGATCTGTCTACAACTGATTCTTCGTCTTCCGGATCGGACTTTGACGTTAGTGAAATTGGACGAGATTACGGTGAAGAAGACGATGATAGATACGCACACAGCTCTTCAACAGACAATCCCTACCCTGGCTGGTGAATGATGATGGTTGACCATGGTTTTTTCTTTGGATGGTATGTTTTTTTTTTTGGATGGTTAAGTTGTGTTTGTTTTGAAACAATTATAATTTTGCTAAATTTGGTAATGTTGATGACATGTTAATAGTTTTTTTTTTATTACTAATTAATTATAATTTAAAATGTTTTATTAATGTATCTGCTATGTGATTGAGAGTATTAATATGCGAGATTTGTGGCTTTTATTTTATAATCTGTATGATGGAAATGGTTTTGTGTTTTAACTATATATGATTGGATATTTTCAAATTATACTTACCTAAATTGAAGAACATACGTCCTTTAAACAAAACGTGTATTACGTGAACTTGTTTGCCAATATACCTTCTGTGAACAGTTGCATTATTTATTATATATATAAAACATAACAAGCTTTTCATTTTTCATATGTAGACATCCTCCATATAATGTAAAAACATATAAATAATATGACCCACAAAAACTTCTCCCGTTTTACAACACGCTGGTTGTTGTGAATCCAAATAGCGATGTCCTCCCAAAGGAAAAATCCACAAGCTGAGTTCTGTTTTAGAAACTTATATATGTCAGTTGTATATCAAGATTATTATCTGAAAATATGAATGAATATAAAAATTTAAACTAACCGATGGAATGGGGCATGTGAGAAATCGACGGCCAGGGTTTTGTGGTGTTGTCGAAGTCCTAGTTACTGTTTGAAGTCCGCAGTAACAAACGAATCCCATTGCCATTGCAGAGTTAAGCCTGGTCAAGTGGTTTGGTTTTATTGTTTTAATGTAACTTGCTGTGAATGTTAATATATACAATATTATTGGCGGGAGCTTTGAAGAATTAGAGAACTCTTTTTTGGAGTGAATCCATAATTCATTGCCCATAATTTATAAAAAGATAGAAATATTCTGTAACAGTATAATTGTTTAGTTAATCATCACAACCCAAGATTATTCTTACAATTATATTAAACAAATACAATTAGTTGTTTATTATATTTTGAAACATATTTATAAAATTTAATTAATATACATAATAATAAATTAACAAATGTATGTACATGAATTAATTGGTAATTGAAGTACATAGAAAGTCGTACACAAATAAAAATATTATGTGATTATTTACTTGTTTAGTTGTTTATTACAATAAATTATCAATATTATAATAATGTACAATATATGCAATGTATTATTTTAATATATCTAGAAACTAATGGATCATTGTTAACTAATAAGTGTAAGTACATGCTAACAGTTATATATGTATATATGTACGCGTTATATTGTTATAATTATATCAATATGAAACTGGGATTACACCCCTAGTATTGAGACAGGTTTATAGAATTTAATTACTATACTTGATAAACAGTTAACAGATATATGCAGGAATGTATTTATAATGTAAGTTGTTTGAATTATATAAACAACTATGACTAATCGTACTATTGTGTATTTATAATGTAAATATTTCGACTAGCAGATCATATTTGTATGCATGTAACGTAGTAGTAAAACACGAATAAATATGTGGTTTAACAGATATAAAATAACTTATTAACAGTCAACTTATCTTACTTGTTGAATATGTTATTAAAAACAATTTAAATATGTTGATTGACCATTTTGATTTTCGACTAACATTGTAAATTGATTCAATTTATAAGTTCGTGTAACTTTCTACATTAAATACCTATTTTGATAATTTTACTGAAAGATGAATTGAATGTTAATAGGTAAGGTTATTTTTAAAAATTTCATGCTTATTTTTGTCCATGTATTGTATTTATACATATATATTATAATTTAATATATTTTCCAAATATTTCCACAAATTTGGTTGAAATTATACAATGTAAAGTGTTATTATATAACAGTTATATGTACTGAATTATGTGATCTTTAAGGTAGTTAAGTGTGTATTATAAGTTTAAACATTTTCTTAAATCTTGATTAATAAACAAATATTTGATTTTATTTAGTTTTTTATAACATATCCATAAACGGGATCAGAATACATATATTGTACAGTAAAATATGTTCGATTAGAATATCATAATTCTATGTATGTAACGTAATAATAAAACACGAATAAATATGTGGTTTAGCAGATACAAAATAACTTATTAACAGTCAAATTATCTTACTTGGTGAATATGTTATTAAAAACAATTTAAATATGTTGAACGACCATTTTGATTTTGGACTAACATCGTAAATTGATTCAATGTATAAGTTTGTGTAACTTTCTACATTAAATACCTATCTTGATAATTTTACTGAAAGCTGAATTGAATGTTAATAGGTATGTTTATTTTTAAAAAATTCATAAGCATTCGTCTGATCATATCTATTATAAAAAAGGTAAATTTTAAGTAAAAAATGCGGATAGAATAATTATCATTACTTATAATTAAAGTTTTGGTTATTTGTGATAGAAACAGACAATTACAATCCAATTGGATATATATGCATGAAATCATGTTAATATGGAATTTTTTCGAATGATAAAACAGATATATGAAACAATGTATCTATATGATTAATCGTACTATTGTGTTTTTGGGAAACTATGATTTCATGCTTATCTTTGCCCATATATTGTATTTATACAGATATATTATAATTTAATCTATTTTCCAAACATTTTCACAAATTTGGTTGAAATTATACAATGTAACGTGTTGTTATATCACAGTTATATGAACTGAATTATGTGATCTTTAAGGTAGTTAAGTGTGTATTAAAAGTTTAAGCATTTTCTTAAATCTTGGTTAATAAACAAATATTTGATTTTATTTAGTTTTTTATAACATATCCATAAACGGGATCAGAATACATATATTGTCCAGTAAAATATGTTCGATTAGCAGATAATAATTATATGTACGTAACGTAATAGCAAAACACGAATAAACATGTTTTTAAAAACAATTTAAATATGTTGATCGACCATTTTGATTTTGGACTAACATCGTAAATTGATTCAATTTATATGTTCATCTAACTTTCTACATTAAATACCTATCTGGATAATTTTACTGAAAGATGAATTGAATATTAATAGGTATGGTTACTTTTAAAAATTTCATAAGCATTCGTCTGATCATA
This sequence comes from Lonicera japonica, assembly GCA_021464415.1. Lineage (NCBI taxonomy): Eukaryota > Viridiplantae > Streptophyta > Magnoliopsida > Dipsacales > Caprifoliaceae > Lonicera > Lonicera japonica. The sequence goes on along the minus strand of CM038467.1, from coordinate 12,125,600 downwards.
TCTATTATAAAAAGGTAAATTTTAAGTAAAAAATGCGGATATAATAATTAGCAATACTTATAATTAAAGTTTTGGGATCCACGACAAAATTTTATATTGATATTATACGGTTATAATGTCATGTGTTAACTAAGTTTAAAACGGTCCGTCGTAATCATTGCAATTCAGATACATATATTTATGTTTTTGATATAAAATTTCTGTATGTTTTATATGGTGAACTAGTGAATATATTGTCGGCCCATAAATTATGCAATAGTTCGTTAAACGTCATATAAATGCTTTATACCGTGTTAATAGGATTGCAGATCTGACAAACATAATATCTATTCTTGAACACCCCACCATAATCACCACAGTTGGTTATTTATGACAGAAACAGACAATTACCATTCATCCAATTGGATATATGTATGCTTGGTATCATTTTAATATGGATTTTTTTTTCGAATGAATGATATAACTGATATATTCAACAATGTATATATATGGTTAATCGTACTATTGTGTTTTTGGGGAACTATGATTTCATGCTTATTATTGCCAATATATTGTATTTAAACAGATATATTATAATTTAATTTATCTTTCTTGCTGAATATGTTATTAAAAACAATTTAAATATGTTGATCGACCATTTTGATTTTTGATTAACATCGTAAATTGATTCAATTTATAAGTTCGTGTAGCTTTCTACGTAAATACCTATTTTGATAATTTTACTGAAAGATGAATTGAATGTTAATAGGTAAGGTTATTTTTAAAAATTTCATGCTTATTTTTGCCCATATATTGTATTTATACAGATATATTATAATTTAATATATTTTCCAAATATTTCCACAAATTTGGTTGAAATTATACAATGTAAACTGTAAAGTGTTATTATATAACAGTTATATGAACTGAATTATGTGATCTTTAAGGTAGTTAAGTGTGTATTAAAATTTTAAACATTTTCTTAAATCTTGGTTAATAAACAAATATTTGATTTTATTTACTTTTTTATAACATATCCATAAACAGGATCAGAATACATATATTGTACAGTAAAATATGTTCGATTAGAATATCATAATTCTATGTATGTAACGTAATAGTAAAACACGAATAAATATGTGGTTTAGCAGATACAAAATAACTTATTAAGAGTCAAATTATCTTACTTGGTGAATATGTTTTTAAAAACAATTTAAATATGTTGATCGACCATTTTGATCTTGGACTAACACCGTAAATTGATTCAGTTTATAAGTTCGTGTAACTTTCTACATTAAATACCTATCTTGATAATTTTACTGAAAGATGAATTGAATGTTAATAGGTATGGTTATTTTTAAAAATTTCATAAGCATTCGCCTGATCATATCTATTATAAAAAAGGTAAATTTTAAGTAAATAATGCGGATAGAATAATTAGCAATACTTATAATTAAAGTTTTGGTTATTTGTGACAGAAACAGCCAATTACAATCCAATTGGATATATATGCTTGATATCATGTTAATAGGGAATTTTTTCGAATGATACAACAGAAACAGACAATTACAATCCAATTGGATATTTCGAATGTTAATAGGTATTGTTATTTATGTTTTTGATATAAAATTTCTGTATGTTTTACATGGTGAACTAATGAATATATTGTCGGCATATAAATTATGCAATAGTTCGTTACGTACATATAAATGCTTTATACCGTGTTAATAGGATTGCGGATCTGACAAACATAATATTTATTCTTGAACACCCCACCATAATCACCACAGTTGGTTATTTGTGAAAGAAACAGACAATTACCATCCATCCAATTGGATATATATGCTTGGAATCATTTTAATATGGAATTTTTTCGAATGATATAACAGGTATATTCAACAATGTATATATATGATTAATTGTACTATTTTGTTTTGGGGGAACTTTGATTTCATGCTTATTATTGCCAATATATTGTATTTAAACAGATATATTATAATTTAATATATTTTCCAAACATTTTAACAAATTTGTTTGAAATTATACAATGTAAAGTGTTATTATATAACAGTTATATGAACTGAATTATATAAAAAGAATAGTTAATGATATTATCAGGTGTATCATAGTGTGCTAAATTACAACAAGTTATATGATAACAAATTTAATGTCATAATAATTTAGTATGTTTTATATTTTATATTATATTTAATATAAATGAAATGTGTATTGTTTCGAACGAATCTTAATATATTGACATCATCAATGTCAATACCCTATATTATAACGTCTATAATGTGAAATTGATTCGGTATCTTTTATAATTGTTGTTTCTTTTTAAAAAAAAGTTAAATATATAATATATTGTTTACTATGTGTAATATTAACTTTGTATATATTGTCCATATAGTTTAAATTAATCGCAATTAATAATTACGAACATTAAAGAGATAAGTTGAAATGTATATATTACCAATGAAATGAATAATTATTGATATTAAACATTCGGATAAAGTGGGCCAACATGGATCCTGGTACGGGTCCGACTAATATATTTTGATTTGTTTCCATAATAGATTTCAACCGTAATTTCGAGTTGAAATACTTGAATCATAAATATATATAACAAAGACGCATTAATTTTGGAAAAAAAAGGAATATCCAGCTAAAAAAAAAGAGGTTAAAATATCAAACAGATTGACGACTGAAATCTTGGAGCTGATTATCGCTATAACAGATACGATACCATTTCATCCGCCGGATTGAAAATCACAGCTTGATTCCTTACTTATTCGAATAGTATTAAGTATCATATAAATATAGAATCTCTGTAAACTTCGAACAAGTGTAAGAGAAGAAGATAACAAGTATAAACCACTTCAGCGATAATGGACAGTGGGAAAGAATAGGTACGTTATCAACCCCATCAAGTAATAAATATAGTTACAAAGTATTAGCCGTTGATTCATTGTTTGTTTCCTCTCGAAACCCTAACTTTTGGGGATAATATGTTGTTCATTTTCTGTAGTATACATCATAAGAATTATACAGTAAACATATGTACTAACACGGTTTAAGAACCGAATGTGCCTATCTTGAAATGTTCCTCATAACGAAATATTACGGATATTAGTTAATGTATATGGACAGATACACGTAGGTACAAATGTGTATATACTGAAAGTGATAAACCCTCATTGTACACGTGGATTATTTCCTCGATATTGTTTTTGAAATGATCTTACCACATCAGTATTATTATATATTACAACGTGGTTTTGCATGTTACGATTTCGAAATGAATTCAACTGTTAAAGTGATAAACCTGTAACATACTTGGATGCATTTTGTATCTGTATGCGATAAATGATGCCATAGTAATATCACATATATTATACCTGTTTTAATCCGAAATGCACGGACATGTATGGACTCTATTATGAGTTCTAATTTTGCCGTACATAGGGATTTTTGACATTAATGATATGAATGCTAGATTATAAACAAAATAAACAGTTCAATTTTTTTTTATATCACATTGACATTGCTATAAATCGAAATACATGTATCTGTTTTGTTTATACATGTGTAATTTTTTCGAATCCTTTTATAGAATTGACAGCCATTTGTGTATATCATTTATTATAGTAATTTCAGATTTTGATTCCCTGTTTATTCTTAATTTATATCTTTATATCTTCATGAATGAGTACATATCACTTAATGTCTCAATTTTGATTTGTAATGATATTCATTCATGTTAAATGACACAGGAAAGGCAAAATGAGCTACTTAACAGAAGAAGGAGTCCACGATTGAATATCCAGAAAAGCAGGGTAAATTCGATATAACAAATATTTTTAATCATTAAATAACAATATAGTTCCTTAATCTGTTTGTAAATTTATATAATGATACATTGTGTGGCAATTTTTTACTAACAATTCATTGTCTAATACAGGTCAATCATGAACCGGTCAACAATGTTCAATCAACTGACAAATATGATGACCAAACGTTGAATGATAAAAGGGGTACAAAGAGAAGTAAACCCGTTCCACACCATAAAAGCCGTTCTGCTACATTGGTATGTTTTAATGTGTGCAAACAAACTAAACCAAACTAGATGATGTTATATTTCGACTCAAATGATTCAAATCTCATAACCAAGGAGTATTTACTTTTAAACTAGGTACAAATAGATGGCGAATCAGCAATCGTCACAACAGATCAATTCCGCTCTAACATGGTATCATTTGGTCGTTCATTGGAGTTGTTCAAGGCAGGGGGGCTTAATTCATCACATGTTAACTCAATGATGAACACACCTTTCTACCCACTGTTCGATATGTACAATCAGGGGTTTGTTGCAATGACCAAGCACCGCAAATCTGACATGGACATCATCAGAATTATTAGATGCTATAACGCTCCTACTGGCACGTTTATATTTGGTGGCAATCATGTGAAGTTGACCCCGACATGGGTAACTAAGATATTTGGTGTGCCTTGTTTTGGTGATAGGATAGATATATCTGGTAATCAACAAGTTGACGCAGGTATACAAAGCAATTTTAGTCTAAGCAGGGGTCAACTACAAAAAACCCATGTAGAACGAGAGATAGTCAGCAAATTGAAGTTGGTTAACACCACCGATGTGGATAGGGTAGCACAGCTAATGTGTGTTTTACTGTGTAACTCTGTTTTTTTCCCAAACACCGGAACATCTATCCCATGGTTCCTTGCAAAACTTATGTCCAGCATCGATGAGATAAACAAATACAATTGGGCTTTGGCTATCTATGAATGGCTAATGGAGTCAATCATAGCAAAGACAAGCAGGCCATCCACAGTAACAGGATGTGTTCCATTGTTGATGGTAATTATGACAAAAGACAATTATGTTAATTATTAAATTCGTCCTATTAGATCTTATAACATAAATACTCTGTTTGTGCATTTTCAGTACTGGTTTTGCGAAGTTACCAGTCTTATAGAGCCAGACGAGCCAGAGGACGAAGACAAGCCACTATTCGTAAGGTGGGACATACGAAAACTTAAGAATGCATTCCAGCAAAAAGATATGCCACCCATTAAGGTATACTTCACCTTATATGTACAATGCATATATATATATATATTCATTAAACTAACAACTACTTATGTGTAGCTTTTTTTATAATTTTCTTAACTTAGGTGATAGAAAAGTATGTGATTGATGTTGAAAGCATTGGATCGCGTTCACGTGCATCTGAAATGAACGTTGAAATACGAAGAAGATCAAGAGCTCCGAGGACACTGACAAGTATGCCTGTTGTATCAAATACAGATAAGGGAAAGGGTAAGGGTATCGACATACGGGGTGCCGGTCTTTCAACACCAAAGAAAGAAGTGTGTGACGGACTGAAAGAATTTAAACACAGCAATGAACCTGTTAATGGTGATAATGCAGATGGAGAACCAAAAATCTTTCAAGTCAATTTCACAAAGTACAGTGTAGGTGCATCTGATTCGGCGCAAAAACAATCAAAGCTTAATTGTATGGAAAATTCAAAAACAATTGCAATGGAAGAAGGTCTCCATGCTCGGTCGTCGCATCAACCTCCAGCTCAACCGGTAGAAAAGACCACTCCAGAATGGCGTAACAAGTCTGACCATTTTAACATTAGCCAGATGCCAAAGGAGACATCTTCGAATGCAGTTAGTCAGCCTATTCAGTCGACCACGTCTTGTCAAGTTGATAGGAATCCAGAGCATTCGAAACACAATTTGAGGTCGTCGTACCACAATTCAGGTGTTAATGTGTTTGTACCATCCGTCCCACCAAAAATGTCAATCGTGCATGAAACAGCAGATCAGAAAACGAATGGAACAAGTGACCGGGCGACATCTGAATTTAAAAAAATGATGGTTGCGCATGAGCATTTAACCGAGAACTATATGAGGTCAATCGAGGAGATAAAACGTAAGGACATTGAGATAAAAGAATTGAAGAGCAGGTGCATCAATCTCGAAGACACTGCAAACGAGTTGGCTGTGCGGTTGAAGAGTAGCGAGGGTCATCTGGAGAGGAGCGAGACACGGGTTGGAATGCTGCTTTGCTTACTTGACGAATCACACGCAAATGTATCCGAACTTGAAAAGCGATGCTCAGTTGTAGATGTTGCGGACACTGTACACAGCATTATCAAATCGAGGAGCAAGGAGAAGACAGAATCGGAACCACTTGAAAACAGTGGTTTACCTTCATTTGAGCTACATGTAACACAAATGGCATGCACAAAGAATAAAATGGCAAGTTCGAGCTCCGGACCTGAAACAGAAGAGAGGGTACATGAACTAGAGATTGACAATGAAAAACTCAAAGTTGCGATAGAGGTTCTTCAACACACCAACTACGACATGATGACACAAAAGGATCGGGATATACAAATTTTAGTGGACAACAATAACAGGCTTGAAAAAGAAGCGGAAAGGTGGCGGAGAGGGGTAGATAATGCAAAAGGTGAGACAGACCACCTAAGGTCAGTGTTCGATAGAAAAAGGAGGGATTTCGATGAGTTGGATGTCTTTAGTAAGAAGCTAATGGAAAGATTGACAGAGATACAATCAGTAAATGACGAACTTACGATAATAAATCGTACGCTCCAATCAGAGTTGAAGGAGAATGAACCAAGCGTTCCTATTCCAAAACTGGAGCCAGAACAAGGGTCCATAGCCCGGGGTGTGGTTGAAAGAGGAGCAAGGACTAGGGTTGCATCGCAGGTTGAAGTCAAACAAGGCAATAATAAAAAACGCAAGGATGTGGAAAAGCCCGAATCTGCATCACTCAATGAGATTCACGCCAGGAGGAATCGGAGGACAGTTTCTAGGTACACAAAGGCTTCGAATGTACAGGCAGATGGAGACAGATGTAACCCTGTTAACATTGATGATATCGACGACAGATTGGATAAAGGTGGACCATGCATACCAACAAAACGATTTAACGTCAATAAAACAGCTATTGCAAAGCAACTTGATCCCAGTACGAAAATGAAACTACAGAATATAATGACAGACAAATCACCGGGGTTAGTGTGAGCTGAATAAGATTTTAAATAATTTCGTTGCATATTATTTAAAATCTGATATTGTACAGCGATTATTTATCGAACACTTGTACGATAATTTGTAGGTACGAGTTGATTCTGCTGGATATTGTTTGTCTATCTGTGAAGGACATGGGGGACATACTTGACAACAAATCACTATCAAGCAATGTACGATTCACTATATTATGCTATTCATATTAATAAAATCAATTTTTAAAATACAGTTCTTAAAAATGCCCACTTATTAAATTCCGTTTGCTGCAGGTAATAGACACATATGCGAAGCTTCTGAAAACCGGGGTAGCAGTCGAACCAGGATTCGGTGTTAAAGCAACTATCCTGACGACGTTCGCTTGGGTAATCTATTACGTAAATAAATAGATAATGATTACGTATACCATTATTATACTTCAAATATATCGAATTTTTATACAATACGTCATTAATCCATGTTGTAAATGCAGCAATATGTATTGTTGGGCCGTGAGATTGGTATCAATAAGTTCCTGCTTAATCCCATATTGGATAACATCCATAATTCAACTCATATCATTATCCCGTTACACCATGAAGAAAAGTATCATTTCACAATGATGTACCTGGATAAATCAAGAGGAACGTGGTTCCATGTCAACCCTATGAAGCCACGAAAGAAGGGGGATGAATATAACAAGTGTTACAGAGATGCTTCCAGAATGGTAATGCAAACTTACCTTCATTAAAGTTCCGTAAGGTTCGAACCACTGTGCTGACTCAATTTCTCCATTGTTTTATAATAATCAAATCTGTATACGTAGCATTCTGAGATAAGGCGGTTCTTAATTCAAATGAAAGAAGACGCTCCCCGCACCCTGGCCGAAGGTACACGTGATCATTTCAGCACGAAAGATGATGGGAAGTCGAAACACAAACAGGTGCTAAGTGATAACGAACGCAGCGCTATTGAGTGGTTGGTTGCTTCTTCTGTGGATTACCCACTTGAAGCAAAGACAGATTGCCCCCATCAATCGAACGATAGGTAAGTGGTCTACACTCAATTAAGACATTTTACCTTCTTATATTATAAAGCTTATCATTTTTTTTATCAGCGTTGATTGTGCAGTAGCAGTTATGTATTACATGACCGAGCTATTTGCCGGGCGTGAGTTGGATGGCAGTCTGCGAAGCAGTGTGATAAGAGAGATGAGAGTGAAGGTGGTAGAGGTTTTCACTGGATGTATGTTGGAGTTGCTGAACGAACAACAAAACACCGATAAATCCTGAACAGATAATTCAACTTCAAAGATGGCAGTCTGAGTTGAGATTATGAAGTCGTTAAATTACTTTTGATATCGCGTATTTATATTAATAGATGCACTACTCGCATTAGAAGTTATATATAATAAGTAATATATCATGATTTACGCACTATAGTGTGGAATATTTTGCATTTTGGTTGTCTTATGAATTGGATTCGGATATTATGTAACTTTGGAATGGCACATTGATACTTTGGTTAATGTTTAAAATATTTGTTTTGACATAATTAGTGTTCAGATGTAATCCATAATTGTCTATATCACGTTTAAGTACACACATATATGTTTATCATATATGTGTGTACTATAATAACTTACCAATTTTGGACATCGTATGTATCTGTTACACGACACTTACTATTTATGTCAAATCATTCGACATTATTGTTATTTTAAACAGATGCAATACCAACTAATAAACCTACAGTGTTTTCTACTAAATCTTTAAAGTAAACTTGCGAATACCTGTTGTTATATCATATTGGATTTCACCTTTCTAACTAATGCATTTTCATCAAACGAAGTTACCCATTAAAATCTACCATACAAATTCCGTGTATATGTTTCTGTATATGTCTAAATTCATATGCTTATATTTAATAAACCGTGTATCCATGGGACAACAGGTATCACATGGATGGTGTATAAACAGCATAAATGTGATAATAAAATATTGGTAGGTATAGTTAACCGGTAAAAAAACTATGATTATAAACGCGCTTTTCATAATGGTTAACCTACTAATGAATACAAAAATAATGAATTAATAAGTTTTGTTGATATATTATATCTAGCAAACCTGTGTAAGTGTCTTAAGATTTATATCAGTGGTAGTTTGATTATAAGTACACATATATATATATTTATGTGTGTGTGTGTGTTTGTTAGTTTTACATTATAATATCAATATTTTAAAACCTGTGTTTGTTTTCGTTGTCCTTCATAAATCAATATTTTAACAGAATTATTACATAATGTGTATATGAATTACGTATAAGTTATAGCATTTCCACATACATAGAGCTTTTGTATATATATAATATATATAAATTCAGAAAACACTTCTTAAAAATTGCGTGATTAATGCACACATCAATAAAATATCGAATTACACGATAATATAATATTTCACACTTTATTTTTATAGAAAAATTACTAAAAAATCTTTTTTAAACAAAAAATTATATTGTCTCAGAACATGTACGTCTATTGTGCCCGCCCAATTGGCCGCATCTTCCACATTTTATCTTTCCGACTTCTCCACTTGATTTGAACCGCTTTGTCCTTGGCCTGCCGGGTTAATTCTTGGTCTTTGGAGGCAGAAGCACTGGAACTTCGTCATCATCCGGCAAATCATCAGGGTTTTGAACAATAGGAAGTATGCTGTGTGAATAACATTCCCTAAATGTTTCTGCCTTCAAGTAATAGTCAACTTATTGATACGGGTCAACATCAATAAACTTCAAAACAGTTACAGCGTGAACACAAGGGAATCCAGTAAATTTCCACTGGTTACAACTGCATGATCGTTCCGCAAGGTCAACTTTGCAAGTGAACTTCGAAAGAACCTCATACACATCTTCATTTGATCGATTGACTATCCAATTTTCTCCGGCTTTGACATAACTTTCCAAAATCTTTTCATATGTAGGGCACAACACAGTATTCCATTTCATCGCTTGGTGTGATCTTTCTCCAATAAATCGCATAAGTTTGGCTCTTATACCATCAACAAGCTGCGTAATGGGGAGTTCCCTCTCCCTAAGCATCATTGAATTGAATGACTCCACGATGTTTGAGCACATTTCACCGTATCGTTGTCCCGGAAAGTACGAGTTTGCCCAATTTTCAAATGGTAGACCACTTAGGAAAGATTTCATGACATCACCACCTTCCTTTTTCAGCTCATCTAGCTTCTTGTGAAATCGTTTCTTTGATAGAGTGTAAGCACAACTTGTAAACAGCTGAATAACTGTTTCACGTGTTTCCCTGTTGTTTGATCCAGGGAATCTAGCCTCAATATTATGCTTTAAGTGATGGTAACAGAATGCATGAGGATGACCGGGGAACCATTCTCTCAGAGCATTTATTAGACCATTGTTTCGATCAGACATGAATGTGATCTTCCTATCATCCCCATGGAGAATCTGTTGTAGGTGCTCCGCAAACCAGCCCCAGCTTTCATCGCTCTCATTGTCAACAATTGCAAAAGCGATTGGGTATAGTCCTGTTTTAAAAAAATAGTTAATTTCCCACTTAACGTAAAATAATTGACTGGTTAATCAAAAACTAGTAAATACGTCCTGGCTATATATTGGTTACCTTTATCACCGTTCTTTCCTGTTGCAGCTAGAAGAGTGCCTTTGTGTTTACCCTTCAAGTGAGTCCCATCCAAACATAGATATGGTCGGCAGTATTTGAAGCCCGATATGCATGCACCAAAAGATACAAAACACCTTGTAAATCGCGTGGTTTCCTTATCAAATTCTATTCTGCAATGCGATCCCGGGTTTGTGTTTATAACTGAAAACAGATACACAACGAGTTGTTGGTATGACTCATCTTCGTCTCCATGAATTCCCTTTCTTGCCAATTCCCGACCATACCAAGCATTCCAGTACGGTACATCAAGCCCAAAGTTGGATTTCAAATCCCGTATAATGTCAGTTGGCCTGTAGAGTGGATTCTCACGAATCATGTTTGTCATAATTAAAGCCACTACTCTAGATGTTACCATCGCACTCCTACTGGCAGTGATGTTACCACCACAGTTATGAACGTTATTGAATGTCCTAACATAGAAATTACCATTGAGTTTACAAATAGACGCATGTATACGCCATGGGCATCCGCATGACACACGTTTAGCGCATTCTGCAGTAACTCTGGTCTTGTCATTTTTTATGAATTTTATTTTAAATCCAACGGCAATAGTGTACTTTATCAATTGTTGCCTAAACTCTTTGGCACCTCCATAGAAAACCTGCTTAACCTGTGTTATGTATGTCTTCCACACATCTTTAATAGAAACAACCTTTTCATGCTCAACGTATCCCATTAATAAATGATTTTCATTATTTATAGGATCACAAATCTCCATACCCATATCCTGGTTACGATGCTGTGTCGCTACCTTGTTGATTTGAAATTCGACAACTTTTATGTCAATGAAGTCGGCATTTGCAACTCTTTGGCTGACAAACATCATCTGCATATCGCGGTCCGAGTTCAAGTTGCACTTAGTTCCTCCATTGAGCGAATACGTGATCTTGCATGAGCCCAATTCTGCGTCTGGCAAAAACGAATTTATGTTGCTGAGTAACTGATTAAAAGACGATTTCTCCTCTACGTACATTGCAATTGTGGAATCCCTGAAAGTACATCTAGCAACTGAAGTAGTGGCTGCATCCATTATCCTGCATATTGAAACAATAGTACGATCTAACGTTCAATATAACTGCAATTACGAATCATGAGAAAACTATACCAGTGGATACAATTTTATAACCTCAGCAAGCTAATACAGGGATAAATAAATGTGATTACACGTGAGTACTAACCTTTTTGTTCAACGCGAAAACGATCTGTTTCCCTTCGCAAACAAATCAGGTGTGAGACTTCAAATAGCTATACCTGTTTGAAGTAAATGCGTAAGCAATAACTGTAATTTCGATCGAATTGTTTAAGGACACAGGGGCGTTGCTGTATATAACGTAAACTTATAATGATAAATTTTGAATTATTATTTATTTTTGACAAGTTTTTCAAAATTCAAAAAAGTTGACTTTCTTAAGGCATATATATTCGACTCAAATATTGATAGCATCATTAATAATACAACCAATATTCAAACTTTATTAATATATAAATATAAGTTATATTTTTGGAAATAAATTTCATTAATAGATATTCTAAGATTTTTTAATATGTATTATTTAAATTTCCTACTAAAACATTCAATATAAATCCCATAAAACGTTTTAATTTTTATATTTTTCATTATATCGTCTAGAATTCATATTGCGTAAAAGATTGCAAACACGTAAATTTAATTATTTATACGGCTATAATTATGTAATATTATTAGTAACTGTTCAATTATAAATTACAAAGCTGTATATAATAACAATATCATAATAATAGCTGAACACATTATATAAACCCAATCGATTTAACATTTCACGTATCACAATAAACTCTTAGTAATTATCGCACGATACCATATCCTAATTGCGTAAAACCGACAGCTAATAATTTGTAATTACTGCGAATACAATTGCTCATATTACTTACATGTAGAAGTTAATTATGATTCCCCTTTTTTACGCCCCCATGTACTGTACGTATTTATATATGGAATAAATGACAATAACTGAGAAAAAGGTTACCATTTTGTCTCTAACTCGTTTAAATTTATTAAAATTTAATAATTGAAACGGACAAATGTTGTAATTAATTTAACAGTTGAGGATGTTCAAATATGATCACGATGAAAGAAAATAACGGAGGGATATTGTATAAAGTAAATACACATGTATAATGCACAGATGAGTAAAAATTAAATATATTAAAAATTTGTAGATAACATATACTATATTATATTACCAACTATATTAGACTTTTTAAATATATGCAAGTGTCCACGCATAATCAGATGCAACTATAAAACATACGTTACATTATAAATGTATTTTATAAACAGATAAAAATTAGTAGTGAACTTCTACAAGTGTCCACGCATAAAATGAATGCAAGTAAAAAACATATGTTACACAATAAACGTATGTTATAAACAGATACTGAATATCGAACTAATAAAATACCTGCACACACACACATGTATATGCGATATATAAACAGATATACATATGTTACACAATAAATGTATTCTATAAACAAATAATAAAATTATTAGTGAACAGGTAGAATTGTTTACGTAAACAGATAATGTAAATATGTTTTAAAAACATACACATCTACATCTATATATATATATATGTTATATATTTACCGTTTTAAAGATACACAATATATTGTAAACAGATATATATATATATATATTTACCGTTTTAAATATACACAATGTGTTACATAATAATATAATCTTAATTATATCGTTTTACAGATACAACTATTTACCGTTTTACATATACAAATGTCCATATGTAAAAAGATACACGGAAAAATACACATGGTAAATAATAACTGTTTGTTATATACAGCTAAACAGTATTAGTTAACAGATACAAATGTTCATATGTAAATAGATACAATGAAAATACATATGAAATTCAATAACTGTTTTTTAAATCTTGATAAACACTAGTAGTTAACAGGTACAAATGTCCATATGTAAATATACACAAGGAAAATATATATGATAAACACTAACTGTTTGTTATAGACAGATAAACAAAAGTAGTTAACAGATACAAATGTCCATATGTAAATAGATACAATGAAAATACATATGAAATTCAATAACAGTCTTTCATATACAGATAAACACAATTAGTTAACAGATACAAATGTCCATGTATAAAGATATACAAGTAAAATACATATGATAAACACTAACTGTTTGTTATAGACAAACAAACACTATAGTTAACAGATACAAATGTCAATATGTAAAGAGATACAATGAAAATACGTATAATATACTTTAACACGTTCTTATATACAGCTAAATATTAGTAATTAACAGATGCAAATGTCCATTTGTAAATAGATACAAGGAATATACATATGTGTAGACAATAACTGTACATATAGAAAATGAGTAAATAACAGGTACAAATGACAACATACTAATAGATGCAGCAAAAAACCATATGATACACAATAAAATGCTTTTATAAGACAAATAAAAATTAGCATACTAATAAAATACTAAAAACATATATGTAACATCTACATATCAGAGTAGTACTAAAGTCATACAAAAATAAATTAAACTAAGATAAATAAAATAGTAATATATTAAAAAATATATTAATGACAGATACATAAAAATTCATTAAACTAAGATAAATAAATTAATGATGTATCTTATATATACATATAAAAACTACTATGTAACGGATGCAAATATTATGTACCTGTTAAAAACGTATAAGTGACATATACATAAAATTTTATTAAACTAAACCAATATGAAAATATAATTTTTCAGAAAAAATTAAAATTAATTCTTCGAAAATTGACAGGTACATAAAATTTTAAAAATATTGAATAATTAAATATAATTATGTATATAATATTAAGTTTTTTGATGATTTTTAGAAATTGCAGTAAAAATCAAATAAAAAAAATGATGATTTTTTCATAGAATACACTTTTTCAGAAAATTAATGAATATGATCTCACTCGCAAATCACGTTGAAATCAAATGAAAAACAATAAATAAATAAATTATCAATCAATACATCTTTCCTTATAAGAGATCAATGGCAAAATCGTCATCTCTTGAGAAAACCCAAACTAGCAATTAATGATGCAAACCCTAATTTAAGAAACAATTTGAATAGAGGGGTGTGATCCTAATTATACAAAAAGGACTCTCCTCTCTACTAATATATTTCAAAAACAAGGATGAAATCCTAGTTTCCTATTAATACAATGGGTAAAATGACAATCAATTTTACCGATGTGGTCAGTTTGTTTGGTTATAATGTAGTAAAAACTGACCAAACGTAACAATGAGCAAAGCAACAATGCACTGTGCACACTGTACAGTAAAAAATTAAGCTGCAAACATAACAACAGTTGCCCTCATTAAGCAAATAGAAATATAGATATATTAAGTATCAACTAAACCAAAACTCCAAACTAAACCAAAACTTTAAGTTAATTAATGGATGGAGTCGAAGAGAAAATGATGGACGGATAGTGAGGGCAGTGACAGACCAGCAATGAGGAGCGAGGCTGGGAGAGAGAATGAGAGACGCCATTAAGAAAGTGGGAGAATGGATATGATATCCTTTTTGAAAGAGAGTGGGATAACTATTGAGAATCTAAGAGTGAGATAAGGGAATTAAGAGTAAAGGTTAAAGTTTTAAGAGTTATATTTTTATAAAAGTTATATGATTTATAATTTGGTTGGTCGGTAATTATTTAATTAATTATTACTGGTTAATAATTAATTATAATTAAAAGTTGTGAAAATTCAAAAATGCGACTACCGGGTCCCAACTTCTAGTTTGGGAGTCTGAAACGTTGGAAGAAATTCTATCATTTTATTCACTTTTATATGGTGATAAT
Source organism: Lonicera japonica (assembly GCA_021464415.1). Taxonomy (NCBI): domain Eukaryota; kingdom Viridiplantae; phylum Streptophyta; class Magnoliopsida; order Dipsacales; family Caprifoliaceae; genus Lonicera; species Lonicera japonica. Next base: position 12,109,966 of record CM038467.1, on the reverse strand, counting down.
TCATATCATGTGTCACTCTATCTTATTCTAGATATAGGAGTGTTTGTTTCAGAGTCACCAGTACGTTTTACGAGAAAACGAACAAAAGAGTGGTGTAAGGGAAAAGGCTATAGATAAGCCTTTTTCTTACATGTTTATCTACGAAATTCGGATTCTATAGGGATCGAGAATTTTATTACGGATTGGGAAGGTGTTAACCACCCGTTCTGCCTTTTCGGTCTCTAATAGTCTTATATGTTTATTCCGTGTTGAAAAACTTGGATGTTTTTATTACTATTATACTACTTTTTGAAAATGTTTTATAAAAATCTAATTTTGGGAAAAACAAAAAAATTAATGAAAACCTTATATTGTCAAAGTCTAATTACTTAGGGCTGAGACCGGTTCAGTTCCTAGCCAATTTTCAAAGAACCGTTAACTGAACCATTAAATTATAACGGTTCGGTTCTAAGTATAAAAAAGTGAAGAACCGTTTAAGAACTGAATCGGTTCTAATGGTTCAGTTCCTCCGGTTTATCGGTTAACCGTTAACAAAAGAAAAACCAAAATATTAACGGTTATTCGGTTCTTTCAGTTTATTGGTTAACCGTTAATAAGAGAAAAACCAAAATATTAACGATTATTGGAAAGAAATAACGGTTAATGTAAAGAAATAACGGTTCTAATGGTTCTAACGGTTTGGTTTTTAAGCATTGGAATAGAACTTAGAAAGAAAAGTTCAATAATGGTTCCTTAACGATTATTGGAAAGAAATTATATTAAGAACCGTTAACCGAACCGTTAACAAATGACAAGAACCGAACCGTTAAAAAAATTAGCAAATTTTGAAGAACCGAACCGATTTTTATTGGTTCGGTCCGGACCGGTTCTCCGACCCCGATTCTATTTTCCCAGCCCTATAATTACTAGTGACAAAATTTTAAGTTATCTATTTGAAAACATGAGATTGATTTGATATTATTTCCTCATATAACAATACCAATTATCTCATCTGGTTAAATTATAAAAGATCGAATCTTACCAGAATTAATTTGATATAGAATTAAACTTTTGAGGAGAGTGTATCAGATACATCACATTCTATGTGGAAGATAAAATATATCCAAGTTTAATTCTTAAGTAAGCTTTTTCAGTTTGGGTTTTAAAAATTTAATTTTATCCGAAGGATAATAACCTTACTTCTTCTGATTCTACAAATGATTTTATTAGGGTTTGGACAAGTATTTTTGTTTGAAAATAATAAAATATTAGTAATTTGACAATATATTTATCTAATTAGAAAGTAGATAGAGCAACAGATATGAAAAGTTTACATCTATGAATAATTTAAGTTAAACACTTAAGATAACACAGGTACACATATATAACTTTATTTGGAAAGAAGTTTAGGTGATTACCTCTCCGTCGATATAATATAAATAAGAGAGAAATAAAGTATTACAAAAAAACCTCCGATGTGTACTTACTTTTCCTCTTTGAAATATTTTCAGTGGTTCGACTCTAGGTGGCACTTTGGGTACCAAGATTAGATTCGAGACTTTTGATTACTTGGAGGGGCGCACTCTGCTCAAACCATTTTCAGTATTTATTTGATTACTTGGAAGATTTGATGGCTTTAATACCCCAAATTGAGAAGTTTTTGCAAATAATTAATCAGTCCTTGCACAGTACCATCTTACTTCGCACTCTCTTACCAATTCCCAAACTCTGTTAAGCTCTTTAAAATAATGCTACCCTTGGCTCAAAATTGCACGGTTTTACTTTTATCCCCAAAAGTCCTCTTCCAATGAAAAAGTGTGATCACATATAATAAAAATCAATTTATTTACTTAGGCGATGTGGGATGAACACTCCTAGAATATAGCGTTCCAGTACCTATTGCAGGACACAGGGACACGTACAACAAATTTCCCACTACAATAAGACCATTTAAGATACTAGCCTCATATAAAATTTTATGTATGATATAGCCATTACTTCTAGGATCCATCAAAACCGACAACGGTTGCCTTGTCCTTTAATGTATCAATATATGTTCACGTGTGCCTTGCATCAAAAAATGAAGAAACTAGGCTAAAGCAATTTTTACCTTGAAATTGAATCTTAGGACAATGAATGCATTCAAGCACCAGTAAAGATGGAAAATATGGAATCCTCAATTATTTTTATAGAAAATAAGCGCAATCAAACACACCGTCAGGGAACTATAATAAGAAATTGAAAAAAATAGAAGAAAAAGGGCCGTACATTAATCAATGTCAAGAATAGCATAGTGAAGGATTTCTTCGATAACAAAGAGAATGAGATTGGCATCAACTAGCTCACGTCCATCAAGACAACGAGTAACTTGGATTTGCTTCATCATCGCATTGTCATCAGATAAGGAGAAAGCTTGGTTGTCACGGAGCCTACCCATTTTCTACATTCTAGCAGGCTGGACAGTGTGTTATCTTTGTTGGAAATATTATTAATTATTCTATTGTGAAAAAAACGAAAATACAATATTAAAGAAATCTATTGGTCGAGATTTGTGTAAACACAATCTTCTAAGGTGAAAATTGCCCGCTGTAAAGATGTTGTCAGCCTTCAAGAGTCGGCACATCACATGATTTAACGACCTATGGTTTATACCAGTAACTATAAAACCCTAATGGAACTCTCAAAGTACTTCAATGAATTACAAAAATAATGAAAATAGAAGAAGAAGAATACTATTTTTTTTATCTCTATTTTTCTCTCAGAGATATATCATATGTATAGATACAAAGCTAACGGTATAAACGTAGGGATAGAAGTGTATCAAGCAGAAAACGTAACCTCCCCAACGTCTAAAAAAAAAGTCAAAGTAATCATCCATTTAACTAAATGAAATTAATTTAATTTATAAAATATTTAAATAGTAAAAATATTGGAAGTCGAACCAATGTCATGCAAGCCAATACTCCCGAGCTTCTCTCACTTTAACTACACACTCTAAACTAATTATTTCATTTAAATTATGTATATATCTGTACACAACAATCTTCAATGAGTTCAAAAAGACTAGGAGGAAGGGAAAACTTGAAGGGTGGTTTTTCGATTACGCAATATTCAAGGCTATACACAGCGTGCTAAGAAGATGGAATAAAGTCTAATTCTACAAATTACTCACGTTGCTGTTAGTGTATATGTTTGAAAATAAAAAATTGTTGCAAAATAAAGTAGAGTTTATTCAGAAAAATAAAATAATTTTAAACATGATTAGAATATGAATACTAATATAAAAGTATATGGAGTAATAATATTTTATTTAAGTCTTAAAATTGTGAGTTTAAAACCAATGCCAAATAAAACCGTGCGCTCAAAATCAAGAAGCAGGTGTCCATACAAAAAGTAAAAAATAAATAAAAATTCACATTACTCATATTTTTATATATAGAATAAATAGATGATTATTTCCCCTAACATCAAAAATAGTAAAATACTTGTACTGATACAAAATATTAGGAGCCTCTTATTTTTTTCCCTTGTATAATATTCCATGTTTTAGAAAAGGCTTCAGAAGTCTTTTTGGTCAACCCTGGTGTGATTTTTTTTTTTTCAGCTGGTCCAAGTTCTATTTGTTCAAACGTATTTATTAGTCTTTCCGTTATTTTCGGCACTTGGATTGATCGATTCATCTACTTCGAGTTTCGTAGAAAGTGTAAACTGTGACCAACATGATCAACAAATAATTTTTTTGTCAATTTCTTTCGATAGAAAATCAATCACAATTAGACCATTTTAATCTTTAAAATAAAAATTTTATTGCACTGAAATAATTTGTCATTGTTAAGTATGCTTATTGTTTTTACTCCACAATGAGTCTCTAGGATTCTCCATATTCACTAATTTTCTCTTCTAGTTTATGTTTGGTTCGGAGTAATATATTTTTTTTTACCCAAGTATAATGTAAAAATGGTGAAAAACAAGAGTATAAGCGATCTTGGAGGGAAAGTGCAATTCAAATCCATTAAGTAAATCGAAAATAGCGAGTGATTACACCAAAGCAATAGGCTTTATATAATTCATACAAAACTAACAACACACTGATAATCTTACAACGTACCTGCCCAAAACTCTCTACCCTATCACTTGGACAGTTTTTTCAAGCCACATTTGTTAAATCTATAAATACCATATCAATTCAATGAGTAGAAAGAGATGAATAGTGAAAGTGTACCCGCCTCCATGAATAATTGATCGATTAATGCAGTGAACTTTAGTGCCAATTTTAGTATTGCAATTTGCCTTCCAACTCTTTCTCCATCAATAGCCTTTTGATATTCTCCTTAAGAGGACGTAGAGAATAAAAGAAAATCCCCAACAACTGCCTGTTGTAGAAGAAGACAATTATATAGGGATGGGTTGGGGGCCATTGCCTCAATTACATTAGTTCCCTTGAACTATCGGATAATTCTATTTCCGCCCCTCATAAAAAAGAATTCACATAAATGCATCTACACATTTGTTCCATAATAAATAACCCACAAGCCTACTTAAATATTAGTTGGATCACTTGAATTTAGACTTTATTAATGATGACACACATTAATTATACATAATGTGGACCAAAGTTGAATTAATTATAAAATTAATCCAACAACATTCGCCACTACAACCACTAAATGAAACCATAAACTGCATAGTTCACAACACACAACCATAATCAAAATATTACATAGGCACATGCATAACGGGGCCCAGAGATCCCGGTTCATCACTTAATCGGTACAGCAGCGATACATGATGTACTTTTCCATTGGACGGCCACACTCTGCACATACCACCATCTCCGGTATCCCACCATTGATTCCTGGGAGGATCAGACGGTTACAATGCTCCGGTGTGTGAAGTTTGTGCAAATACTCAATCAGTCCTTGTACAAAACCATTTTGCTTCGCACTCTCTTGCCATTTCTCAAAGTCTGTTAGGCTCTTTAAAATGGTGTCGCCCTTTGCTTTCGCCACGTCAGCGGACAGCCCCTGGCTGATCAGGGCCCACCCTTGATCACTACCATCGAAGCTAAGCATTGCCATCACCTCTTGCATTATCGGGTCGTTCTCGATTGTCTTCCCCTGCTGCATTTTCGAGTAAAGCATGCTCTCAATTCGGGTCCAAAAATACCAAATAAATGTGAGGTCGGTCCAAGTGTGACTGAGTTTTTCCACACTGATTGTTGAAATAATCCTTCTCATTTTCTCTCTGCTTTTGCTCTTCCCCACGTAAACCATTTCTAGGCCAATGCCTGCAGTTTCGGCTACATCTCTTAATGTGGTCGTAAATCCTCGGATCCATTCAATATCCTCGCCTCCATAAAGGCAGACATATTTTTCTTTAGCAATCTAATAAATCAAGAAACACGAACTGATGTCAATCTGAGCTTATTTCAAAGGGGTTTGTGAGAGCATCCACAACAGTCTAATTTGTGTACGGTAAGTAGTATAAGAAGACATACACTAAAACAAATAAGAGATATCTGGATAATGGTTGAATTGAAACGGACAAGAGATGTTCATATAATTGGTTTCAAATGGATAAGTGATGTTCTTTTGGAGTCCCAAATGGATAACTGAAGTCCACTCGGAATCTGAAACAGATCTCCGCTTGGGGCCTACCAGACATCAATTGTCCACACGGTAACGAACTTAGCCAAATTTCAGTTCATCCTTCACCTAATATACAGTGGAATATTATAGGACAAACTTATCCTACAAATTAGATTGCCGTGAATAAGGAATTACCCAGTCTAGTATGGTTGTATCAATGTCGTCTACCAAGAGCTCGAGTCTCCAAGTCTCTTCCTTCCACAGCCCTTCCTCTCTGGAAATAGTGAAAGGGTAAGCCAAATTCCTCCAGATCCACACCATGTGGAATGCATTCAGGCACGCCAGTTTGCCGTGTGGGTCCACCACCACTAAGATCTGTTTCTTGGCGAAATGCCACACCTCCTTGATGTACTTGGTGACTGCAGGTTCTAGCAATGAAGGGTGGTGCACACTATACCATGGCATCTCTGACTGCAACTGCTCGAATTTTTTTTGATACCCTTCGATCCAAGGAATTGTCCTGTCAACTATCGGGATCCACACCACCTCATACTGAATATCTGGAATTGTTCTCGATTCTTGGTAAATATGAACGAGAATTGTCAGTTCTTCGGTTGAGAGGTCAAGATCTGAAATGAGCAGTAGAACGTTCTTTCTTCTCAGCGCATCAACAGGAACCTGTTTGTGTGTTGTATGCAAAGACATTTTTTAAGCGCGTGTCGTCTCATTTAGTACAGAAAAGATAATGCACTAGGAAGATTAGAAAAAGGAGAATTTGTAAAATAGAATAGTACCCTTGTCTTGGAGGTGCCATCAAGAAGAGGCAGTATATCATCTTTGTTGTAGATCAATGCTTTGAGAATCCTCAGATTGTCCAAATGTTGCATCTCAAAGAGTCGTAATAGCATGTTGAAATATTCTTCGTGTCTCTTCTCATCTGAATAAATCCCATGGTTTATCTCGCTTTTAAGGTCTTCAAAATTTCATCGTGAACAAAGTTTTTTGATCTTTTTTATTCATCTAAAGCAAAATTTGATAATTCAAGGGGCTCAAACTCACCTATGTGCTGATAGCAAAGAGTTAGTTGCCCCTTAAGGTGTTCATGAATGTTCCGGACCTTATGAGCCAAGCTTGAAAGTTCCCATGCCTCTGTGGTAGCCGTAATGTGCCTGCAATTAGTACAATAAAGTTGGTCGTGTAAATAAAGGAAAAATGGAATTGCTTCTACATGTGATACTTTTACAACATTTGTCTAAAAGAACCACGCATAGTAGCTCAAAAAATTCTTAATATTACGTACTCGTAACTCATGCCTAGTAGGCTAGTGATCTGTGAAGCACAAACCACCATGCTTCTGATGGTCCAATAGGCAGCAATTGGGATATGAGCGATGGCAAGGGACAAAGGCGGGGTTTCTTCGGATATATATTGAGCCGGTAACTGCTTGAACTCAATAATGCACTTGGTCACATCTAAAATGGCCTTTATAAGGTTGTTAATAGTGTCAAATCGCGATTTTAGCAAGTAAGAATGCTCTATAATATCTGGCAATTGCTTGAGCAGAGCTACAGATTTGGCCAGTGGATTTGTGGGGCAAAGCCGAGCAACTAGCCAAAACTCCCCATAGTTAACAGTAAAGGCTGCTAGTGATATCACCACTTTGGCTTCCCATTTGTGGCTTGAAAGCATGCTAAGTATCGTCATTGTTGACGAGTGCGCGTCTGCTCCACCTGAACACTTGCATGACAGCTGTGACAACACATGCATTGAGTTAACTAACAGAGTTTGAAAGGTGATTTCACGTCCCTGTATAGTCTAGTAATATATTGTCCGCTTTGGGCTTGAGCCACACAATTTTGCTTTTATTCCCAAAAGGCCTATCACTATGAAGGACTAATGACTACACAAATATATAATATAGCACATAAGTTCATTCACCCAAGTGGTGTGTGATGAAAGTGTGTAGCCTACTAGCACATGCAGCAGCTACAGCCTGCCCACAACATTCAGGTCGTTACATATACTAACCTTGCAGGAAATTTTATGTCCACAACATTCAGGTCGTTACATATACTAACCTCGCAGGAAATTTTATGTATGATATAAGCCAATACTTCTAGGATCTCATCAAAACCAGCCACAATTGCCTTGTCGTCCAATGTATCAATATGATCATCTGTGCCCTGCATTAGAAAAGAAACTAGGCTAAAGCAAGCTGTACCATGAAACTGGGGAATCAGTTTCAAACACCAATAAAGATGGAAAATATGAAGTCCTAAATTATTTTCTGTAGAAAATAAGTGCAATCAAACAAAACATCGGGAAACAAAGGGTGAGCCTAGTAAAGAAGTGAAAGAAAGAGAGGAAAAGAGTTGTACGTTAATGAATCCATCAATGTCAGGAATAGTGCGATGGAGGATTTCTTCGATGAGAACGAGAACGGGCTTGACATCAACCTCACGTCCATCAGGAGAATGGGTGGCATCAATTTGCTTCATCATTGCATTGTCGTCAGAAGAGGAGAAAATTTGGCGGTCATTATGCCTCCCCATTTGCTTCATTCTAGGAACCTGGACATTGTTTGCCATTTTCAGGGACTTGAAAAGTTTAAGAGGAAGGAAATTTGAAGGGTGGTTTTTGGATTACGCAACCCGGGATATATATATAGTGCTAAGAAGATGAGATGGAATAAAGTCCAACTGAATCAAGTACCTTGCTTGCAAGGGAGGGTCTAATCTAAAGCCTGTTTGATTTTCTTTTCTTTATTTTTGATGGATAAGGATTAGCTAGCCATAGTGGCCCCTTCATTGTTTCTTTATAGAATTAAAGAAGGTTCATCATGTTCACATCTGAAGCAACAGGAATGTTGAATTTTTATGAACAAAATCTGCATATATATATATATATATATATATTTGAACATCACATGATTAGTTTAAAGTCAGCTTGTTCTTCATGCTTCATAGGGAACTGATCAGTTGTTAGAAGATGCAGAGAAAGAAAAAGGTGGATAAGAAAGAAGAGCACCCCCACGGCCCACCCCCACCCATCCCTAAAATAGAAAGAACAAAAAAAAATGACACGAATCCTACCAATTCTTACATTAGTGAGGGCTTGATTCTTTTGATAACAAGATGGAAAGTAGGAGGAAATATGAATGATTTGTGCCAGAAAGTTGGTAAATAAGTTGAGAGATGTGGAGAAATATTAATTTCTCCACATCTTTTTTCATGGTAAAAATTTATTTGGGTGATAGAGAAAGAATTTTTCACAATAAACAAAAAACGATGGAAGATATTAACTCATAAAAAATAGAGAGTATATCACCACATTATTCAACTTATTTTACAACCTTTTCAACAAATTATTTGTTTTCCTATAATTTTCTATCTTGTTATATCCACACAACTAATCGGTGGAGTTGGGTTGGGAGCTGGTATGGGATGGGTCGTGGGGTGAGTGGTGATAATAAAAGGTGAGTTTTTTTTTTTAGAATTCAATAGGAATTGGAAAACTTTACTGTTTTTATAGATTCAATCTTTAATAATGATGGTTTTAGAATTTTAAAACTATAATATTTTTATCTATCCAAACAATAAAACTCAATTTTAATCGAGTGACATAAAGTTAAAGTTGTGAAACACACCCTAAAGTTGCCTAACCAAATACCATTAAAGATAGTGTAGAAATACCAATGTTAGGGAAAAAAAAATAATTTATCACACTGCAAGAAGGGGAAAGGAAGAAGTAACATGTAAGACGTGGAGTAATCAATCATATTCTATTATAAAGAAGATAAAGCAGATAGATAAACGTGTTTTATGACATCCACTTGCGGCGTAAGCAAATCTTACCTCAGCAAGATTTTGGAACAACAATATATGTAAGTCCCAGTTTTCATCAACTTTATTTTTCATCAGAAAGCGAGGACCTATATATTATTCTTGGACAAGTTTGTCGTTAAATAGAGATAAAAAGGATTCGAAATTCTACGTTATGAATTTTGAATCTTGTTTGAGTAATGCTACATGAATGCATGTTGGGGATAATTTCAAGAACATGGTTCAACCTATGTAAATTATATAAACTTTTTTTTTGTTAGTTAATATACAAATAATATATCATTATAAATTAAGTTCACTCATACTGTAATAATAATAATTTTTTTTGTTAGAGTATAATATTGTTTTAAAAAATTGTATATATTATATATTTTTAAAATTATACGCTCAGCCCTAAATTAAATATAAAAGTCAAGTGCAAACTAGCTATAAGGTCACCACAATCTGGATTTGATGTCCTCCTCTTGAAAAAATTAAAATATTTTACAGTAGTATTTAGTAAGCTAAAAACTAATTTTGTTTTTCTAGTTATTGGAGTAACTTGGGCCCAATCAACAGTTAATTGGATAAATGTGGGCCAAACCAACTAACAATTAAGCAGCCCAACTAACTATTTGGCACGTGTAATAGATGAGTCGCGTGAAGGTACTAGCGGTAGAGGGAAGTGGGAAGTTAAAAATAGAAAAATGTAAAAGTTGCGTCAGAGAATGAGAATGAGAATGCCGCCCTCGGTAATTGGGCGTGGTTGCTATTTTCCGCCTTCAAAGCACCGCTATCCAAATTTCACCTGCAGTGGACACCACCATGCTCTTCTCACCCTCTCTTCTTGCCGTCGTCTCCTTAACCCTAATTTTTGCGCTGCAAATTCTCTATTGCTCAGGATGGAGGTACCACCCCCTTCTCTCTGTTCATATATATATATGTATTTTGATGTATAAAGGGATAAAAAGTTGGATAATTGAGAATTCTTTTTTCATAGGCTGAGATGAAAGAGTGTAAACGGAGATAAATTATTGTTCCGTATCTGCCGATATGAAACGGTTTCAAAATTTATTTCGTTTAACTGTGAAATTTGATAATTTCCTGTGTTCAATTGCTTCATAATATATTTGGCGGAATTTGCCACTAATTCCAGTTGAGTTGCGGTTTCGAATTAAATTGATATTTACAGGTATAGGATTTACGAGGTTTGGAGTGTAAAAGTTTTTGTTTCGAAATTTGTTGGAATGTAATTGGGAAGAGCTCTAGAGTTCTATTATATACGCCTTATGCATTGTCCTAAAACCTTCAAGTTTATCAACTATTGACATATGCACCCCATATTTAACATTTTTGGTGCAGTTTTCAGAATATGGGGAAATGGTTTTTGAATCTTAAAAACTTTATAAGGGGTAAATAATTGTGCGGTTGATATTTAAGATGCATTTGATTGGGTTACAACCTAGTATATCTATATCTTTGTCCCATCCGTCTTTATTTGACCTTTGTCTTGAAATGATATTACTCATCTTCAAGTTATGAGGAAAGGTCAACTCTTCCTTTTTTTTAGTAAAAGAGGTGGGAGAGGGATTGAACCCACAACCTCCCAATGGAAGGTCAGGACCAATGCCACTTGAGCGATAATTTTGGCGGTGAGGGTTTCATTTGTGGTTGAGGATTTTGTGAATCATGTGAATGAGATACAATCCGCTTATATGAAACTTTAGTGGCTTAACTTAAAAGGTTGCAACTTTTTCCCAGACTCTGGTTTTATCTTTTGCACTTTTTAGCCTCTTTTTTTTTTTTTTGTTCCACCTTGTAACAGGTAATGATGAGATGGAGTTGGTTGTGTTTTACTTCAATATTATTTCATGTTTGTGTCCAGCGAGTGTGGACTGGAATTGGCATCCAGAAGAACAAACAAATGGTGGAGCATTTGAAGCATTATGGAGTTGTTAGATCAAATAAGGTAGCGGAAGTGATGGAGACTGTTGATAGGGCTATGTTTGTACCCGAGGGGATACCACCTTATGTTGATCGTCCAATGGACATAGGTTATAATGCCACCATTTCTGCCCCTCATATGCATGCCTCATGCCTTCAGCTTTTGGAGCAAAATTTGCAGCCTGGAATGCATGCATTAGATGTTGGTTCAGGTATTCCTTTTTTGCTACAGCATATATATGTCTATACGGTATATGTGTGTTAGAATTCTTACAATGCTCAAGTGGGACAAAGTATCTTCTTGAACCTAGAGCACCACCCTGGTTCGAGTCTCACCAAGCCCTCCCAACAGGCCAACACCATAGATGCCAACTCGAGAATTGAATTGTGCATTTTCAGAAAATAGCGAAGTGGAGCATAAGAATATACAGATTGCCAAAAGAGTAAATCACAACTTCACATTTACAGATCATAATCCAGGTGACAATCAAGCATGAAACTAATCTTAGAGCGGGATCACATTGTTTAAACAGGAAGATAATTGATGCTCAACTCCAACATGATATCAGTTTAGTGTGTGTTACATATTTGGTGAATGTTATGTAGTCACATGGTATATAATATTAGCTAATCAATCATTGTGTCACTGCACTATTTTTCCCTCCATATGTTTATATTAAAATTACGGGTATGTTATCTCTTGTAGGATCTGGATATTTGACAGCATGCTTTGCTGTTATGGTTGGACCACATGGTCGTGCGGTTGGTGTGGAACATATTCCGGAATTGGTTGCTTACTCAATCAAGAATGTCCAGAACAGTGCAGCAGCGCCCTTGCTGCAAAAGGGTTCTCTGTCAATGCATGTTGGTGGTATGCGTCCAAATAATCTACATCTTTTCAAGAACACTGTTCTATTTATATGATATTAATGGAGCAATTCATATGGGTGGTTGCAGATGGGCGGCTAGGGTGGCCGGAATCTGCACCTTATGATGCAATACACGTAGGAGCAGCAGCAGCAGAAATACCTCCAGCACTAATTGAGCAGTTGAGGCCTGGGGGCAGGTTGGTGATACCAGTTGGCAACATTTATCAGGATTTGAAGGTTGTGGACAAGAATCTTGATGGCTCAATCAGTGTTCGGAGTGAAGCCTCAGTCCGTTATGTTCCGCTCACTAGTCGAGAGGCTCAGTTGCGTGGGGATTGAGGAGGATAGAATGCGTCGTTCCCATGTGTATGCTGTGTAAAAGTGAACAACTTAACCTTGAATGAGGTTCTTTGCTTTTTATTTCAGTCCGTACATAATGTTTTTGAACGTCTGTATAGGTAAGAGTATTCAATATTGTCCCTTGAAGTATATTATCGACTCATCAATAAGGAGTATGACAGTTACAATTAAGTTATAAACACTCCCACAGGTGCACTTTTTCTAGTTGCACAAGACTTTTTCAGAGCAAAGTCAATAATCCTTCCTTCGGTTAATTGGGTGTCGGTTCTATTAATTTTTCAAAGTTGAATGTGATCTACTCTTTCTAACGTTTCCGTAATAACATCAGTGCGAAAGATGGATATCCTATGAATAATTGTATATTATGTGACGGGAGAGTACAGTCGATTCAATATAATGAAGAATGAAATTTGTTTGTCATTGTAAGATTTATAAGCTAACATATTTGTGAAGGGCTTCTAAATAAATGTATTTAGTCTGTTGTTTTCTTTATTTTTTCAAAAATATAATAATAAAAAAAATGCTTTACTAGAAGTAGTCAAGATAACAAGAATAATTAATTTTAATAATATTACCTCAAAAGACAATTTAATGTTACATTAACAATCAATTAGCAAATAATTAAATTCAGGTACTTAATTATTAAAATTAGAAATCCTTTTAATAATCAACATGTAGTCCAATAATCACTAACATTTTGAATTTAATTTTAACTCTCATTTTTTTCAAGAATTTAAATGTGAATAATTTATGATCAATCATTGAGCCAGCCAATTTTAATACCATTGTCGACTTTAATAATATATTAAATGAAGAGCCACGCTTAAACCACATGCTCACCCGTTAACAATAGAGAGAAGAATAATGTTAAAATACAAATGTGATTGTCCAATTTGAAGAATAATAAAATACTATTTTGATTATCCAATATGAAGCATCTTATCATCTCTAGAAAAACCCGCTTGTTCCTTAAATTAGCTTCAATCAATTTTAACATAACAATGATAGTCGATCACGAAGAGAAGGAAATTATATTATTATTATTATTATAGAATATAATCCCACACAAAATTAAACATTTTCTCATATATATCACCGGCTTAACAAATTCATTGGACAAATGCTATGATGACTCCCTAATTAGAGAAAAAAAAAATTAGAAAAAAAAAAAACAAACATTGTTACGAAGCTAACAATAAAAATAAAAATGACCCATCACCACAAATGTCAACTGTAAAATAAAGAAACCAACAGAAGAAGTACCACATTTTCTCGAATTCACTACTCTCATTTCATTTCATGTCATTTCATTCATTCAACTCAAAAAGCTCCGCGCCTTGGCCTTTCTTCTGCCATGTTTACTCTGATTGCCCTTCCTCCCAGATTCTGCCAATTCATTACCAAAAACTAGTTACAAACATTTCTTAGAATAAAATAATTTTTACACGAAATATTAAAAGCGTGCGCTTAAATTACCATTCCATCAAGGTTGGCAATGGCATCATTTACTTCGGCTTCGCTAGACATTGTTACGAAGCCAAAACCTCGCGAACGGCCCGACTCCCTATCATAAACAACACGCGCATTTACCACCTTACCATGCTCGCTGAAAACCTGCTCCAGTCGTCCATCATCCACATCCCATGGAAGGTTACCGACATAGACTCTGTAAACGGGTCCGAATGAACGAGGCTGTCGTTCTGGCCGTGTTCCTCTTGGCGAAGCCTTGTTCACAGTTAATAGCCTTCCACCCAAGTCCTGTTAAAAACACATCAGTTGACTCTCAAACAAATTAATACAAACAGGCTGTAGCTCACAACATAGAAGCAAGAAGCCAAAACATATATTGGGACAAGTAGATAGTTTTAATTATGCGCAGGCACTTTTAAGTAGCCGCTTCTAAAGTCTAAAGATACCATGTTTTTAGGCATTATTTGGATATATTTGATATTAATATTAGTAAAAGACCACTGTGAAGCAAATACCATGGTGTCAAATCCCATTGTATTCATGACATGTTTTCTTAGACAAGAATCATCCTCATTACAAATACTCCCTCTGTCTCAAATTGATTGCCCTGCTTCATTTTGGTACTTTTTAAGGAAACACAAATTTTAGTCAATGCCCCATGGTCAAGAATATAACTTGTTTTTTAATTGGAGATTTGGTACATTTCATCAGATCTTTCTCTTCAAAAAGATGGATCTTATAGGTCTTCCTTTCATATGCATGAGCTAACCATGTGGGTTACTGGCTTATCGCATAAACAAAAAAGAGAGGAAGTACTTTAGGCTGCTTCAGGGTGCACATTATAAGCTATGGGCTGCACTACTGGTCCATGAGTTATTGCTGGATTAAAGGCACACACCCCACAGCTCAACGGTCCTACTCAACATGCACCTCAAACATTATCAAATATTTCACACCACAAAATCAAAACCCTAACTAACTAACTAACAATTTAAAGCATATGTCAAGGTTACCAGCAATGGACTGCTGTGCTAAGTAGTAGGCACAGACCAAAAACTTTAAGATTAAACCCTTACCAGTGTCTTTTAAAGCCTAACATGGAAGACCAATGCATGATATTGCCACCAAAGGCTTCGGTGGCTATGTTATCTCCAACTTGAGACCGGTCAAACACTCTAAAGCAGATGAAACAACTAACAATTTACCTTGTGCGAGGACATTATATGCATAGCTACAGCCATTATTGAGATTCATCTTTGATTCCAAATATCTTCTTGCTTGTTAAATTGAGTTAATCTTCTATCCAAATCTTTTAGAACGTCATTTACAGAGCAGGTTCACCCTTTTTATCTAAAAAAAAAATTCTTTTATAGAAATTCTTCTTTGATGTATATTGTACAAACACTGCTAATGAGAAAAAAAATAAAAATGATACAGATTACATGAATCACCCACCATGAACAAACAAAAAATACTCAAGCGGCAAACAAAATCTAAGACAGAAACACTTACGTAACGGTTGAAACGATCGACAGCCTTCTCAGCTTCTTCAACAGTACTCATTGTCACAAACCCAAAACCCCTACTCTGGTCAGTCTCCCTGTTGTAAATCACCTACCAAAAAGAATACATACAAGAAACCACAAAACCCTTATTCAAAGCAATAACAATCTGATGTCTGTCTATGTATCAAATGAAAGAAAACATTATCATTATTATTACCTCAGCAATCTCAACAATACCAGCCTGCTCAAAAAGCTGAGCCAATTTCTCACTATCCACATCAAAAGGCAAGTTACCCACAAATAGCTTAGCCTCCTCGGGCGGCTCCGAATACCCCTCTTCCCCCTCTTCTTCGCCGACGCTGTCTCCGGCATCACCTATCGCCTCTACGGTGCCCTTTTCTTCACCTTCAGATTCCGGGTTACTGGAATCTTGATTTTCCAAGGTGAATTCCACCTTTTCTTGTTCTTTCTCTTCAAGAACGATAGTGTTGTCTTCTTCTTGAGTAGCAACGAAGGCGATTATAGAGGGAAATTGGGAGTTCCTCTTCCTGAGAGAGAAAGTGGAAGAAGAGGAGAAAGCGGAGCAAGAAAGTTGAAATTTGATGGGTTTTGAAGGGATAGAGAGGTATGGGGTAGATGAAGGTTTGTTGGTGAAGAGGGATGGAAGTGAGATAAGGCAAGTATTTGCCATTGATGAAGAAGAGGGTTTCAATATGGGTTTGGTTATACAAGACATTTGTTTGTTTCTTGTATATATATATATATATATATATATCTATATCTGTATCTATATATGAAGAGGGTATTGAGAGAGAGAGAAATGGAGAGAGGAAGGGTTTGGAGGAGGGGCTGGGAGTGGGTGAGGATAAGACGAAGAAGAAGATTGAAATGGGTTTTATTTGTTAAGGGGGGCGGACGGTTCAAAATTGGGCTTTAAGTTTAGTTGGTTTGAAATGTATTCTAAACTAGGTTATGCTTGTGCTTGAGAGTACCAAATAGCGAAAAAAATTAAATTTATGTTTATAGACAAAAAAAATTATTTATTTTTATTTGTTATATTTATGGCATGATAATTCATTGATAGTAGAAATTCAATTTTTTTTTCTAACTTAAAATTGTAATAAACTCAAAAATTATTTGTATTTTAGTAAATTGTGTTTTAAAAAAAATAGTTAAAAAATTAAAAAGAAATGGTTTATAAAAAAAACACAAACTAATTAAAATTAAATAAGTTTTGAGTGCCCTCGGGCACGGGCATAACATAAAATTGTGTATGATTTATATATTTTATTCACTTGTCGCAAATAACAAAATGATATTACATTGTCAATCACTTTTCAATAAAATCCATACTGATCAGTTTAAAATTATTGACAATGGTTGGATATTCAGTCGTATTCAACTTGGTTATCTCAGATTATTTGTTAAAATAACAAATATAGTTTGAATAGTATTTATTCACCAAAAAAAAAGAAGTCATTCACTTAAATCCGAAATGATAACACCTAAAATTCGATAAAGTGCCATATGAGCACGATCCAAATCAACTATTGATATGTTTAGTGAAAATATCAATTAAGAAATACAAAAGGTTAGTAACCAATTTGTGTTGAATATATTTCACACAATAGAAAACATGTTAATTACTTATTTTACCACCAATCAATCTACATTTGTATTACTTTTTTTTGGTCACAAATTAAGTCTCACTTTACTTAATGAAGTGAAGAGATGTAATGAAGTGAGAAAAAAAAAAGTGGAGTCTTTAGAATATATATTTAAATAAAAATAAATGCAGTATGATTTTAACTATTGGATTAGATGAGAAATATGCATTTTAACCTTTAGATTGTCCATGTATGACAATAGTCATATAAAATATCTTTCATTAACTCTCTTTACTTAATGGTGGTTAAACTTAATGGTTGAAAAAGATTAATTTTACAAAATCCCAAAAAGAGAATTAATCAAAAGAAATCAAAAATAAGAATAAAATCACATTTAAAAAAAATAATGGTTTAAGGTTGAAAACAAATGATCTGAATTGTACATATTTGAATTGAGAGGTTCAATGAATAAAAATACAGAATTAGTGTAATTAAGTACATTATATCTTATTAGTTCAACATTTTCAAAATGCCATTGAAAGAATTGAAATGTTAATCAGAAAAGTATCGTTTCAGAATTAGAATAATCAGTCATAACAATAAAATCACCTTTAAAAAAATAGTTATTTAAGGTTGAAAACAAATTCCAATGAATTGAGAGGTTCAACGAACTAAAACACAGTGTGTTTTAGTGTAATTATCTTCTATGTAAAATTAACTATTTTATTAGTTTAATTTTCTTCTTTTTTTATTTATTTTTTTAACTATTTTTTTATAACTTTTATGTTTAGTGTTTTGGTTATTAGCAAATTTTTTTTTAATTGAGTAGATAAAACGTAAAGCGAAGCAGATATACTAATAATTTTATTTCATTTTTAAACTTTTTAAAATTATACTAAGTTTAATCTAAATAATTCCATAAGATAATTTTTTTTTTCTTTTTACCATTGGATTTAGTACATTAGTTATGTACGTCAAAAAATAATAATTCAAGACAACTAAAAAGGAAAAGAAAAACTGTAAATTAAAGCATAACTAATTATTCTTTCAATGTCATTTTTGAAATGTCAAACCAATAAGATTTAACATACTTAAAAGTATCGTTTCAAAGTTAGAATAATCAGTCATATTCTAATCATTTATGGTAAGAGTAAATACATAGAAGGAGAAAATTGAGGTTTTTAATTTTACATTATTCTTCAAACAAATAGTACACAGATATACCTGATGCTTAACCACGGGGAAAGGAAAAGGGAAATAGGATTCCATCAAAAATAATTAATATAAATTATTAAGTCACTATATTTTTTTTGTATGTCTATCTCAACTTGCGGTTAAACTTAACTAATGGTTGAGATTGATCAATTTAACGAAATCTCAAAAATGGAATTAATGGTAAGAAGTCAAGAATAGCAATAAAATCACTCGTAAAAAAATAGTTATTTAAGGTTGAAAACAAATTTCATTGAGTTCTTTATGGAATTAATTAGATTATCTTATGGAATCAATTAGATTAAACTTAATATAATTTTAAAAGGTCTAAAAATGAAATAAAATAATTAATATATCTGAGTTACGGTTCCCTTAAATTCGCTCTACGTTTTATCTACTTAATTTACTAAAAAAATTGCCAATAACCAAAACACAAAAAAAAAATAGTTAAAAAAAGTAAAAAAAAAACTAATAAAATAGTTAAATTTACATAAAAGAAGATTTAAAGTGGGTGTTAAATAAATATCCTTATACTTAGCTCTTGTATCAAAATAGTAAGTTACCTTATTAATTTTAAATTATGAGTTTTACTTTCTATTCCAAAACATAACTAAATAAATTAATATTTTAAATGTATTAATTTTGTAAGTTAAAGAGGAGAACATAACTAAATAAATTAATAATTAACAAAAAAATTGCCAATAACCAAAACACAAAAAATAAAAGTTATAAAAAAATAGTTAAAAAAAGTAAAAAATAAAACTAATAAAATATTTAATTTTACATAGAAGAAGATTTAAAGAGGGTGTTAAATAAATATCCTTATACTTAGCTCTTGTATCAAAATAGTAAATTACCTTATTAATTTTAAAATTGTATCAAAACATAACTAAATAAATTAATATTCTAAATGTAATAATTTTGTAAGTTAGAGAGGAGAACATAACTGAATTAATTAATATTCTAAATGTATTAAATTATGTGTCATTGGATTGTTGAACCAATCTTGACCATTGGATTGTTGAATTGATTTATGACCTTTGGATTAAAAAAGATAGCGGTCAAATCAATGAATAGTATTTCCTTGATTTCTATTATAGAGTAGAGTAATGCCCGTGCCCAAGGGCACGGTACAGTATAACAAAAAAAATCATTTTATAATAATTTTGAAAAAAATCATTGAGGGTGACTCTTTTAGTGGGAGTTAGATGAAACGGAAAAATAATATAATTAAAGACAAAAATCATCTCAATTTAAGGTTGGAACTCATTTTTACCATTTTAATTAAAATTTTCTTTTTACCATTAAATCTTGCAGATGTAGTTCTAGCCGTTAGATTTTTTTTTTCAGTGCTCATTCCAATAAATAGTAATTATAGATCTCTAATTGCATGAAGTTAAAATATTTTGGTTTACTCACTTTGAAATTAAAAAACTGCGATTCCTTGCATATATTAAAATAGTAGTATTTAACATCAAATAACAATACTTGAACCTTGTGAGCCTTAGAAAAATAATATTTATCGACCATTACTCCAGGTTTCGGCACGGTGATATGAATATATATATATATTGACAATCTCTCCAATTTTAGTTCTGTTTAATTATCTCTAAATTTTACAAAAGTGTTCAGTTTACAGGAAAGTGCAAGACAATGTGTTTGGATTGACATTGTAAATAAATATTTTATTTAACTACACAACCTCACTGACCTAATATTTTGTCTTCTTTTATATTTTGAATTACGTGACATACATGACTACAATATATAAATTGTAACACAGCTCGCTAATGCAATTTAAAGTTAATGGGAAAAGCTGTTGGGTTAGCATGGTTCGGTCAAATTCGAGTTGGGAACTGACTAAGATGTTTAATAAACGGATCATGTTGAGTTAGCATATATAACATGTTAACCTAAAATTGACATGTTTCAATTCTGTTAGACAGGTGAAACAATTCTTATTTATTTGGGTAATGATATTAAAATACTTTGCGCTCTAAAATCATCTTTAATGACTAAAAAGTGTACCAAAAAATTCATATAAAATATTACTAAAAATAATTTTAAATTTTTAGAATATTTTTTTGAAGGGCTAACTTCATTACTTTTATTATTTAACTTACTTTAAAATACTTATTTGACACACAAATTAATTATATTAATTTAGTGATATCATGTAACATAAATATTACATTAATGCTTGGTCAGCGGCTGTCACGCACCAGTAGCAAGGATTAGTCGAGGTGCGCGAAAGCTGACCCGAACACCCCATGAGCTAACCCTCAAACCTAAAAAAGATTCATGTTAGTTATAAAACTATTAATTTATACCCTAATTTACACGCAAATATACTCGGCCACCCCATCTCCCCTATTTCTCCCTTTCTTTCTCCTCGTCTCTCTGCACAATAAAATTTAAAAAATTATATTAATTTACTTTTATTATATAACTTACTTTAAAATATCTATTTGACACACAAATTAATTATATTAATTTAGTGATATCGTGTAAGATGCGAAAGTTGGCCCGAACACTCCGTGAGCTAACACTCGAACTTAAAAAAGATTTATGTTAATTATAAAACTACTAATTTGTACCCCAATTTACATGCAAATGTACTTGGCCACCCCATCTCCCCTCTTTCTCCCTTTCTTTCTCCTCGTCTCTGTGTGTCGCACAATCAAATTTTAAAAAAAATCAAGTAAAATTTTAGAATCAAAATGAAAATCTTTAAATTCAAAACCTAAACACAGGTTAACCTGACATAAATTATTTAATTGAAACCCAGCCATCAAAACCCAAGAAATTTACAACCTCTACAACACCACACTTCTTGATCCCCACTCATAAATTCCACAACCTTCGATCAATAAATCCATTTTCAACACAACATAATAATCCAATTAAATAATATCAACAACCACTAAAACAAAGTAAAGCGGGAAAATGTAAAGAAATAAAAAAAAATGAGCATGGTAAAAATTAGGGGGAGAGTTTTGTGAAGAGAAGAAAATTTTAAAGATGGACTTAGAGAGAAAAAGAGATAAAGGGGATATCGGTGAAGATTAGGGGATATCCGAACTTTAGAAAAGAGACAGAGAGTTGGGATGTAAGTCATAGTAAAAAATAAATAAGAATGAAATTGACCCAGATAAATTCTATACCACTGAATTTGTTGGAACCACTTATAGCAGCACGATTAAAAAGTTAGTGAACCTAAACACAGGTTAACCTGACATAAAATTCTTTGATTGAAACCCAGCCATCAAAACCTAAAAAATTTATAACCTCCACCTCACCACATTTCTTGATCCCCACCCATAAAATCTACAAACTCCGATTAATAAATCCATCTTCAACAAAACCGAATAATTTAATTAAATAGCGTCTATAACCACTAAAACAAAGTAAAGAGGAAAAATGTAAAGAAACAAAAAAAATGAGCAGGGTAAAAATTAGGGGGAGCGTTTTGTGAAAAGATGAAAACTTTAGAGAGGGACTTAGAGAGAAAAAGAGATAGGGGATATCGGTGAAGATTAGGGAATATCCGAACTTTAGAAAGAGACAGAGAGTTGGGATGTAAGTCATAGTAAAAAATTAAAGAAGAATGAAATGACCCAGATCAATTCTACACCACTAACTCGACATGATCCATTTATTAAACATGTTAGTCAGTTTTCAACTCGCATTTGATCAAACCATGCTAACCTAACACCTTTACCCGTTAACTTTGAATTGCGTTAGCAAGTTATGTTAAAATTTATATACTGTAGTTATGTATGTCACGTAGTTCAAAATATAAAAGAACTCAAAATATTAGGTCAGCAATATTGTGTAGTTGAGTAAAATATTTATTCATAATGTCAATCCAAACACACTATCTTGCTCTTTCCTGTAAACTAAACACTTTTGCAAAATTTAGAGATAATTAAACACAACTAAAATTGGAGAGATTATCAATATATATATATATATATATATTCATATCACCGTGCTGAAATCTGGAGTAATGGTCGATAAATATTATTTTTGTAAGGAACCGCAGTTTTTTAATTTCAAAGTGAGTAAACCAAAATATTTTAACTTTGCGCAATTAGAGATCTATAGTTACTATTTATCGAAATGAGCATTGAAAAAAAAATTCTAACGGCTAGAACTACCTCTGCGAGATTTGATGGTAAAAAGAACATTTTAATTAAAATGGTAAAAATGAGTTCCAACCTTGAATTTAGATGATTTTTGTCTTTAATTATATTATTTTTCCGTTTCATCTAACTCCCACTAAAAGTGTCACCCTCAATGAATTTTTGCAAAATTATTATAAAATAATTTTTTTTTGTTATACCGTACAGTGCTCTTGGGCACGAACATTACCCTAATCCTATATATTGTGAAATATATAATTAAATATTGTGACGATAATTATTCTAATTATTGTGCTAATTACTTATGAATATAATAAGTATTGTCTAATAAGTACACGCAAAAGTTTATTATTATTATTATCTAATAAGTATGATTTACATTTGTACCATTCCAATACTGTGGAATAAAAATTTATTTATTTTTTAAAATTTGTACCATTTCAATACCACTCCTTGGTATTTAAAGAGAGAGAAAAAATGTTGTTTAGAGAAATAATAAAGTAAGTAAAAAGATGTGTGAATAATTGAGAAAAAAAAATAAAATTACTTTCCAACTAAGACAACGGTCACATCAATAACCTTAATTTGTATTATAGATTTCGACGTACAGTACAGTATTTAAATTCCTTGGTCCATACTTCCTTTTGAGTTGCTCGTAAAAATACACTTCAACCGTTGTCATACTAAAAAGTTTGGTAGTTTTTTTTCATTTTGCTCGTATGTTTATTTTTTATAATAAAAGATTTAAATTTATAACTTACAAAGAAAGAATCTTGTAATTAAGGTACTTCCTCATACTAAAAAGCATAAGGCATATTAAATGTCTAATTTTATGTAAATTTTTTCTAGGAAATAGAAGTATACCAATATACCAACTCTCGTGTACCAAAGAATTTTTTTCTCAACTATTAGCTAATTAATTAGGTTAAAATAGTATACCAACCCTTAACTAAGGTACTCTTAAAATCCGACAAATCGTCTGTTTACATATTCAATTTTTCAGCACAGCACTTTAAACTATTCAATTTTTTTCATGTGGAATTTGGTTCATTGCAACATATATATATATATATATATATAGTGCTTCTAATGCTTCATTGAATTATTCATCCAACACCACAATTACACACTTTTTGTGAGAAACCTTTCGATCAATATATATTTCTTGCGTTCTATTGTTAGTTAATATATATATATATATATATAGAGTCCCTATCCTATACGGATTACTATTCACGGACCATCCGTACGGATTGGTCCGTTTGGCACGCTTTCCGATGGAATTTTTTGATGAAATTTTGTGGGGATGTTCTTCATCGTGTGTAGAACATCTCCACCGAATTTCATCAAAAAATTCAATCGGGAAGTAGGTTAACTACATGATTGAAAAAAACTGGTCCAGAAATAGATATATAAAATCCAATATTTTTCAATCATGTAGTTAACCTACTTTCCGGTTGAATTTTTTGATGAAATTTGGTGGAGATGTTCTACACACGATGAAGAACATCCCCACAAAATTTCACCAAAAAATTCTATCGGGAAGCGTGCCAAACGGACCAATCCGTACAGATGGTCCGTGAACAGTAATCCGCACCTGAAAATTCCCATATATATATATATGTATATATATATATGATCAACATAATTGTACGTGCTTGTTTCCATTGTTGTTTAATGAACATTTCAATAATCTTGGCATACTTGTATTTACTATCATCCAAGAGAAACACCACCACTAAACTTTCTACTATTCATTCTGAACATAAACCCTTCGTCTATCTACTTCAAATACTTACCGTAAAATCATCAAACTAAATCTTATGCATGCATGAACCTAACCCACTGAGATACACTAGGAACCCCAGCATTAACAACCGTAATCAAATAATAACTCGCGGGCGCAACATTAGCCGATGGCGGTGCCTCTAAAGTTGCATAAAACAAACCCTCAATGGGTCGACTAACGCTCTTGCAGCGGAGCACAAGCATCCTCTGGTTCATCGAGATCGAGTGTGTGTTAAATGGTGGCATATACGCGGTAAACTTCACATTGCTCAGCTTTTTATCCAAATTGAAATGAACCACAAATTCTTCTCCATACTTAACACCATAATCACCATTGGCATATAATACGGACAGATTCCTTGCCCTTCTCTGGTCAAATTGCTCGTCCATATAGGGCGGTACAAACGCTTGTAACCTCAATTCTGTAGGGTACCTTACACCTTCAGTCACATATCCATATTGAGGGTTACTTCCGGCAACTAGGACCCGCCCATCGGGTAGGAGAATAGCTGAGGAGTGATACATTCTTGCGATTTTTGTAGACCTTAGGGTCGAAAACCTACTTCCTAGAGTTTTCCTCGGTCTGTAGAGGTAAGGCTCAAGGGAGGGATTCTCCGCATTGTTCCATCCAGCACACCCTCGCTCCACACCGTTGATCATCAGGATATTGCCAGTTGGCAAGATTAGCATGTCGGTCATGAGCCTCGGCCTTGGCATGTTCTCCATGGTCCACTGGTGTTTATCACCACTGATCACCATTCTCCCACAAGATCTAAGACCATCCAAGAACCTACCATTTATCGCAGCTGTATAGGCGCCTGATGCTGAGCCGCCACACACCATCACTTCCACTTTCTGGAAGCCGTTACTGTGGTCGAGAGCGAGAATCACGGACGAACCGGTGCTCGGGTAGCTCCTCGACCCATTTCCCGGAATCTGAGGAAAATTCTTCACTACCTCGTTTAGCTTATAGTTGAAAAGGATCGAGTCCCGGTTGGCAAAAATGAACAAATTTCCGTCAGAGGAAAGATGAAGGAAAGGATAAAGATTGTTTCCCCTCTCGTTTATGTCATAAGTATCGTACAAGAAAGGAAGATCGAAAGATTTTTCCCCGCCCGAAGATTTCGGTATGAATTCGTAAGTGAATTCCGCTCTTCCACCAACAACAATAACCCTATCGTTCTCGGGAAGTAATAGATTTGAAGAATACCACCGATCACTTGACAGAAGCGTCCTCGATTGCCTCCAGTCACAGTTCCTGTTTTCACAAGGCTCGTAATAACGGATTCTCCGATAACCGTCGCCGAACCCGCCCGTTTGAAGGAGCGTTCCATTGCTCAACATGGAACCCGAGGAGCACCAGGCATCAGTTTCGAGGTTGAGAGGCCTAATTTGGTTGGCTGAAATGGAGTATTCGACGGAGTGGGCATAGCAGGAGGAATCTGCCATGTCATCATGGGTGCCTTTGCACCGTGTTCCATTGTAACGGCGACGGAGCTTGTACCTGGACCTGTCCGACCCTGTCTGGTCAAATACAACGATGGTGTTGTGGTGGGTTAGTTGCATGTGCATGGCCAACACGCCGGTGTGGTTGAGGAGGAGATACCATTTTCCTTTACTCTCCTCAACCTGGGACTCGGCAACTGCACTGCCGCTTAATAACAAAAGGGCACTGATCAAAATATGTGAAAGCTTCTTATTCTCCATGTGTGTGTGCACGAGAGAGAGAGAGAGAGAGAGAGAGAGAGAGAGAGGGGTGTTGAATATTTTTAAGAGAAAATGTGGTCTTTATATAGAGTGTAATAAGAGGGGTACGAATAGAAAGGTAAAATACAAACGGTGCATTCTAAAATTTATGGGAATTTAAGCAAATCTTTGGATGAAGGCCAGGTTTAGGCGAAATTGGAGAAGGAACCACTGTTCTTGGAGGAGTTCATGTAAAGCTTGGGTGGAAGAACCAATCATATCTGAGTAACACTACCTTCTTTTATCTGTTTCAGACCTGAAACCAGCCTAATTGTTCTTCAACACAAGAAAATAGGAGAGACTTCTACGCTGCAAAGAAATTTAACAATGCTAGCTTACATTTCAGTTTCCTTCATTTTGGCTACTACCATATCTAAAGGATTATGTAACAAAGTTTAATTTTTTTTTGCATCATAAAATTTTAACCAGTAAAGGTTCCTCAGTCAATCTAGTTCTCTTACAGTCCGTTTGGATTGAAGGGGAGAGATAGAAATGAAATAGTTAATTAGGAGGGGAATGAATGGAATAGAATAAAAAGGAATGAGTTTAATTTTATTGTTTGAATAACTAAGGATGGAAAATAATAGAAGGTAAATAAATTTTGTTTGGATAAAAAAAAGAAAAGAAAGGAAAGGGATGTGATACAATATATTATTAACAAATTAGGGTTAAATTTAGAATAACGCAAAAATATCATTAAAAATTTTTCCTTTCTTCCCAATTCTCCCAATATTGGAAGGAAACAAAATAAAGGAATAGAGAGGATTGACATTCCCTCCCAATCCCTCCGTTTCCACTCCACTCCCTCTTATAAATCTATCCAAACGAGTGAAATGCAATCCTTCCTCCTATTTTCCTTTCCTTTCCTCCCCATTCCTTCAATCCAAACGGGTTGTTACTTTTCTTTTTCTTTCTACAAATCCTACTCTTTTTAGAATTTTTTTGCTAACCCTTTTCATTTTTCAACATGACACGTCAGTCCGAAATAAATATTCTATTAATCTCAAATTAAGAGTTTCACTTTGTAATAAGCCAACCATATTAACACATGGGCGAGCTTTCTTAATCAACCTTCGTTTAGAGGAATGGAGAGAATTGACATTATAATTTAATAAAGGTTAGTTTTGGTATATCTATCAATTTCTATTAATGTTAAAACGGGACAACTTATTTGAGACGCCCGATAAAAAGAAAGTATAAACTCTTAATTAAAGCCGGAGGGATTATGATAATATTTCCAGTCTTCCTTAGCTCCTGCAACTTGAAAGGGTGCGGAAGAAGAGAAAATATTTCGAAGAAACATGATCAAAACAATGACAAAAATTGAATTATATCCACCATAGAACTTGAGGTTTAACCAAAGGCATCCCGCTCCACGAAAACATGCCATAGCACCAGAAGTAAACCGCATACATTTTATAGCTTATTTACCTGATTGCAACATTTATAAAGCTCAATTAAATGGACAAAAAGGTAGAAACTAGGATTCATCAACACAAGGAATATATACCGAGAGCACAATCGAATAACTATGTACAGAGCACAAATGATCTGATGTATACTTATTCCTTCATAATTAAAGACAGCGACCACTCAGATCCAGCAGCAAAGCAGATTTCACAAAACACTTGCGAATTAACTTACACTGAGAGAGTTGTTGTGATATATCAAATCCAATAAAAATCTTGCGCGATTAATAGAGTTTTATCCTGGTTTGAATTGCACTCCTACAAATAGGGCACAACTGAAGGTCTTCCCCACATTCACAACATGTCTGCAAAAATATAAAACATGAAAGTTAGTTAATAAATAAGTACTTGCTCATATTCATACATCTGCTTTTTGAGAACGAGATTTAACAATGCATATATATAATTTGTACCTGATGTCCACAACCAAATGCCATATCCTTAGTATTGGAAATACAGATAGGACAAAGCTGTCAAGAGAGCAAATAAAATGCACGCCAATTCAGGATTGTACCAAAACTATAGAAAACAAGTAAACAGTACTGAATGGAAACCCAAAAAAAAAGGGATGAAATTCAATACTTACATGATTATCAGAAGCAGAACTTCCAGGTTGACTAATACCAACAGCTGCGCTGCGTTTACCAGAAAAAGGTGCACTTGGACTTGGACTTGGACTTGGATGGAAACTACTGGATTGTGAAAGTTTTGATGTGCCTAAAGAAGCCGTACCATATTGAGGTGGGGGAAGAGGAACCCTATCTATAGCTTTCCCATTTCGAGTCCTGGTAGAAAAATGTAAAACAAATAAATAACTGAAGATGTCCCCAAAATATGTCCTCATTAATCATAATAATGAATTCCTGAAAGCCAACTTGAAATTGTTACCCTAATATGTTTAGTTCTAGTGTTGCTTTATACTGAGAAGGTATTTCCATCAAGGCTGCAAGAGCAAACTCCGTTTCTTTCCTGGACCGATTCAAATTCTTTGACATAATTTCTGTGAAATTTACAAACTACAATGGGGCGAAAAAGCAGCATAGAAAATTAAAACAAGGTAATGTCCAAATAGGAAGATGAAATCCATCGCTACTTGACTAAATCTTGCCTGAAAATTATCAAAGGCTCGAGCAGGAATGTTGTCATCAAATTCCCTCATCATGTCCCATGGTCCATCTCCAACACCAACTAAGATTATCGACAAGGGGTACTCACTGTAATTTAACAACATGCCTATTTGAAAGTGGCCGGGCAACAAACTCACCAAGGAAATGAAAAAAAAAACTATATCTTACCTGGCCTTCACAATTGCCTCAACAGTTTTCCTTTCCTGTGGGCTTAGCTGGCCACGTTCAGTATCAACACTTCTAGTCACCTATGACGTGTTAAAGGATGAATTAATCAAATAATCTTGGGTGGTGTGAAGTTAGCAGTAGCCAGGTAAAATATGAACAAGAAAAACCATTATGGCACATTATAATATCACACAGAGTTACACTTGGTGGTATAGTCCGGTGTTTTAAAAGGTGTCCAGAGGCTCTCATTGATGCGCCTTAATCGAAAAACGCACCGAAGCTTATTGAGAACTGCAAATTGCATACTATGCTTGACATACAATACCAAAACTACGCTCAATGAGGCCCTTTGGATTAGTATTACACAGAAGAGATCAATTATAGACACTAATACAATTCGATATGCTCTTCACAGACAAACTTGGGATTTGCGATCCCAGGTAAGATCGGCTAAGGATCGGGGGATCCTTTTCTATCAGAT
Organism: Lonicera japonica; assembly: GCA_021464415.1. NCBI lineage: Eukaryota > Viridiplantae > Streptophyta > Magnoliopsida > Dipsacales > Caprifoliaceae > Lonicera > Lonicera japonica. The sequence continues at coordinate 12,080,687 of CM038467.1, read as the reverse complement.
AGGAAGGGTTGTAGCACAAAATGTACTTCTAAGTAATTGCCTCATAGATCCTATATCTTTTTGTGCAAAAAAATTTTATAAAAAAAAAAAAGAAGCGTCGATTAAAGAAACCGTAAGTGTAAACATGCCGTCTGAAACTTGAAATAGAGAGAGAAGGGCGGAAGAACGACAACTTACAGCTCGAAACAGAGAGAGGGGAGGAAAAATGATCAAGCACAAGCTTTCTAACTTCATTCAGGTTAGGGTTTCTTTAGGGTTGCTTCTAATTGAGAACCTAAGTAAGCATTGTTTCACTTATTATTATTATAGCATTTAATTAGCAATTTAGTCTGCCATTAATATATCTATTATCTAATATAGCTAATCTAATTGTTAGTAAATGTTTTATGCAGTAGGAAAATGACTGTTATTGAACATTAGTTGTTAGCCTATATTAATTATTTTTTTCTTTGTTTTTTTTTTTATATATATATAAAAATGCTTTGCAAGAAAAGCTTACGCTTGTCGTATTGAGGCTTATGCCTTCGCCATTTAAAACATTGGTATAGTCAATGAGCTTCTTTGCAAGTTATATACTTATTAATCAATAATATGGTGGTTGTAATTCAAATCGACCCTATCGTGATTGAAAGAGTGACAAAATACCTAGGTTCTTGTTCCTGTGATTCTGATGAATAGAGACCAGAAAACAAGCAAGTTTATATCTTTTTAAGTAAATTGTAAACAATATTCATTTTCAATCCATATAACCAAGAGCAGATATAAATACCTGCCCATCAGCGATTATCAACAAAACATGGTACTGGCCGCCACTTTGTTCAACAATAGTGATTGCCATTTCAATGATTGGGGCAAATGATGTTGGTCCTGTTTAAAGGAATACATGTGAAAGTATCGTAAGTTTCAAGAACCAACTAGGAAAATTTTCTTTGAAGAAAGTGAACGAGATGCTTATTGACCTGCAAGACGTAGTTGAGGGACTAGTTCTCTATAACGTCTCAATACTTCCTCAAACCCCTCACAGAATTTCTCATCAGGATAAAAACTGAAGACTTCTTGGTCATGTGTTGAAGCTGCAAATGCAAAAATCATGTAAAGGTCTTCATTAAACTCAACTCAACGGTCCTTCAATTATCTAGAGATAAAATCTCGAAGGGGAGGATGATAACTTATAAGTAAATTACCATCTCCAAATCCAAAACAAGGAATTAGGTTATCCTCGTCAAATGAAGCTAATGACCTTCCAATAATTGAAATTGCTTCTTCATATGGATTATGACCATCACCAATGTGATGCAAGCTTTTCCGGTGAAATGACCTTGCACCTAATATCAACACAAGTTAGAAGCATCACACAGTAGTTTGTCAAAGAATTTCAACAGGCCCAAATAAGATCACACCTGTCCACTCATTGCTCTTGGTGAAATCAATACCAACAATTAGATTTGACGATTCCAGGCCAGCACGCGCTAGGGCTTCAGTAACCTATGAGAAATCAAGAAAACGGGGATATGTTAAGGGTTTGTGATGAGTAATTATTAAAACACTTGTGTAGGTAAGTAAAGAGACATCCTAAGAAGACAGATATTTCTACGAATGATATATACACTAATACTTTTGGATGAAGTGTCAACTACTCATTTGATGTTTAACTTTTGATGGATAATTCTTAATATCAGATATTCAACCAAGTATGACATGTTTGAGTGCTTGTCAGCATCTCATATCAAGATATGACTTTTTCTTTAACATAAAAATCAAATTCAAGATCTTATCAGAAAATTAGGGCTTAAAATAAGTGAATATATATATAGTAGGTGGGATGTGAGTGGAGAGAAACCATCACAATTATGCATACTGTCATAAAAAAACATATTAGTTGGTATTTCTATCTATGTAGAATGGGGCAATCCACCAATAAATTTCAAGAGTTTGAATCACGGTATGTAGATTCCTTTGCTACAGCTCAAACTTTATACATGTAAATCTATTAATCCTTATTCTAGAATCATACAAAAACTCAATACAAACAAGCACTATGTTGCATCAATACCAGAATTTTCAACCACTTAACTAGTAGAATCTTAGTAAAACTAAAAGCTCATCATATCAAATCAATGGTAACACCATATTCTCAATTATGTAAAGCACAAAGTGAGTAATGCTTACATCACAAAAAACCTAAAAGTTTAAAAAGCACCAAGTTTCCTCTTCCAGCATGAAGTAGACCCAACAAAATTTTCCTAGTGTGAGCAAACTTTTACATCAGAACAAAGAATGACTAAGGTTCTGGTACCACAAGAATGAAGAATGTAATGGACTTAACAAAATTAAGTAATATAACATCACCTGTTCCAAGCTGTTGTAATTATCATCTATCTTTGAATATTTCCTCTCAAGTTTCCTCTTTGCTTCAGGGCCTTGATTACCATAATTTTGAGTTGGAGCCGGTGGTACATAGGCCTGGTACGGCTGAGAATATGATGACTGTGGATAGCCATTATAAGTATTCGAACTAGAACCAACAGATGAATACCGACTTGAAGTTTCCCTTTTCGAAATTCTGCCACCCATGAACTCTACAATCTACAGAGATTCTGCGATGTCTAACTCTTGTAGCATCTCCCCCTAAAAACAGAAAAAGGCAGTTTCATTTAAGGAACAAAACCCTTAAAGAAGATTAAACATCATACGAACTCACATATACTACTTAATCATCTTATAGCATTAACTTGGCAACTCCAGCTTTCAATTTAGCTAGCATGGAGTAGGATACAAACAATGATTCCTTTAGGAAAATGTATTAAATTCAAAGAGAACCTCGTCGGGTTGCTTCTATTTTCAATAATTAGAAATCCACAATGCAAAAAGTCAACGGATTTCCCTGGTTGGTTACCTAACCTAATACATAATAAAAATTGGGTATTTTGAACATAATTTCTGATACATAGAAGAAAGAAACCCATAATTAATGGAATCGCTCAGAGGAATATGAACCATTTAGGCATCCCTTGGCCCTATAGACAATTTATGGGTCGACGGAATTGTCTTGTTTCAGCAAATTTCCGGAGCAAAGTTAAAGAAGGTATTTGGCAAAAACTAACTAGATGCGGGACAAAGAAAGAAACTTGCATAGTTATTCAATAACTAGTCAAAACCATCGAGAAATTCTGAAGAGAAAAGGCAGTAATGTATTTACAAAAACATAATTGTGAGACTGAAATAGACCTGGTAGATTTGGTTTGAGTTGGGTGAAATTGAAATAATAAATGGGAGAATTTAGTCACAAATTGTCATCTGTAATGTTAGTAAGTAGTAATATTCCACTGGTTTTGAAACGTAGAATCTTGATTCATTCTTTTCAAGCAAAGAAATTACAAATAATTATGAATAAATAAATAAAAAAGAAAAGGCAATAATCGAGTTAGGGAGGAGGAGGAGAAGTAAATGTGAAATACACTTACCTACTAGTAGTTATCTATAAAGCTGAGAGTAACCTAGTTAAAGAAGGAGAGTTGACGCCTCTGCAAAAGAATCCACACAGAAAGAGAGAGAGGGAGAGAGATAAGGGTCGAGGGGGGATAAAAGTTAGAGAGAGACGAAACGAAAGCTTTGTTTTTTTATTTTAATTTTATGTAGCGAGGGAGTAACGTGCTATTGGGGTTAGCCGTCGTTTCCTCGAACTTTCTCTCTCCACGTTACATCTTCATTTCCTTTTCCGGGAACTAGTCTTTTTCTCACCCTTCTCCTCTCTTTTAGTGGGGCCTAGCAAAAGGCAGACATAATTAGATGATTTTATTTTTATCTGTAATATTTTATATTTAATTTATTTTTAAATAAATTTTTTTATAATATTATTTTTTAAAAAATTGATAATTATATTTACTAATTAAAATTAATTTATAATTATATCAATTTAAATTTTATTTTAATTAAGATTCTTAATTTAAATATAATTCTTTTTTAATTTAATTCATATTTAGCTTTAAAAAAATTTCAAACGATTTTAGGGTTAAGGTTTAGTGATCACTATGCCTGAATTGATTTTAAAATAACTGACCGTCTATTAACTTATAAGTACGTATTTTTTTCGATAAAAAATATAAACCTTAATATCGTTCGTAATTTAAGCATACAAAAATGAAAAATCTTTTGAGAATTGAATAATACTTTGTAACACGAATAAGACTTTACGATAGAATGAATTAACACGGCATTGAAAATTGAGAAATAACTAGGTATTAATGTTGAAAAGGATTTATTTTCATTATAGTTAGCAAAGACTGCACGTTCAATGGTACATTCTTTGTTTTTCTTATGAATTTATATTTGAAATTTGGTAGAATGACTTAATTTTGGATAGGACATTACAGCAAGGGCGGATCCAGGATTTTACCTTGGGGTGGGCTGATGATAAAAGGAAATTTTTGTAAAAAAAAATTCGAGAAAATATTAATAACGATTTTTTCCCCTTTTTTAAGCATACGAAATTTTGAAATTAATTTTGTGTTTGGCTAAAAAATGTATAGACTAATTTTTCTCCAAATTTCAATTTCAAAGTTTTAAGATTAGGTTCCGAAATACAAAGAAAAATTCATTAAAATATATACGACAATTAATTACTAAAACTGAGGCTTTGAAATATAAACTCTTGGAAAAAAAATTAAATATAAGTATTGGTCCAACTGGCAGCAATAGTATTCTAATAATCTAACAAAAAATTGTATACAATATATATTAAATAAATTGAAGTACTGAACAATAAATTAAGAAATGAACAAACAATAATTTAAATCTCTAATAGTATAATAAATAATATATATAAATTCAAGCCCCTCCTCCTCTCCTTCCCCCTCTCACTTAAGGCTTGAACATCTGAGTCGATCATGCGCAATAGCGCATATTAAAAATATATATATATATATACAAATTATGATGGCCTAAGTAATTGACAAAAATCAAGTGGGCTGAACTTCTATTTAATTCATTAGTATTCTAACTATTTTATTTTTTTTAAATGGGTTAGATTGAGTTGAGTTAGGAGGGATTGAGTTGGGTTGGGCTGGGCTAGACTGCTGTTTAATATTTATGGGTAGTATAACTAATTTTATTTTTTTAGGTGGGCTCCAGCCCAGCTGGGCCCCCCCCCCTCTCTACACCCTTGCATTACAGATTGTTGCAGAACCTGAGTTAATATCAATACCAAATCCAAAACTAATTTATTGTCTTAAAATAATAATTGTATTTTTTATTTCTTTTAAACTTACGAAAATCAGTTATTATTTTATTTTTTTAAGATCTTGAGGTATCCACCCCGAAGGAATTAATTATTCTGAAAACTTTATATGTGTTTCAACTGGTCAAAAGTGATGTCAATGATGTACCGATGCAAGAAATATTATAATCGGTTAAAACTTTATCAGTTTTTAAGTTATAAACACTTATTTTTTTAATTATTAATATAAACCCAAGATAAAAAATATGAAGATAAAGTTTTAGAGTTTGTGATGAAGATGACAGAAATAATAAGTTTGTTCCTTCCAGATATGGTGCATAACTTGTGAGGAATGATAAGATAGTGGGAAAAGAGGGAAGAATGAAGAAATGGAGGAGGAGACTGTGGGAAAGTGGAAAAAGAATGAGTATATGTGGAAAGAAGAACGGTGGATATTTGTACGTGTGTGAACACCTCATTTTACGACCCCCGTAAGAATCCTGATATCCAAAGAAATAAGCACGCATGCATGCACGAGCATTCCTAGATGCATATATTATGTACATGTGATACAGGTCAAAGAAGAAAGCCGAAAACACCCTAGATGGGGAGTTACAGAATTATCGGAAATTTATTGGAACCAAAAACCGTCAAAACTCCTGAAAACTTGTAAAAGGAGAGTTACGCATTTCAGATCATCCTCAAACTTTAAGAGTTGTTAGACATCACCATAAGGAGTAGCATACTCGAAAATCAGCTCAATTCGACAATCGGATCTCCAAAAATTCAAAAAATCATGAGGTAGATTCGGGTGGTCAAATGGAGGTCTTCTCGCAGTTAAAATGGTTTGAAGTTTGGTAAGTAGATAGGCCTTATTGTGGGGAATAACATATTAAAAATTCATCTTTGTAGGACATGGGATCCTCAAGAATCAATTTGTCCATCGTGCAATTATAATCGAAATGTCCTTTGTAGCAAATTAAAATAAATATTGGCCTTCCCGAATTCTGATCAACCTCAAATTTGGAAAAAAGCTAGAAAACATTTGAAGGGAAAACATATCCAAAATTCAGCATAATCCAATGGCTAGAAGTTCAGTTCTTGAGGTTGTTGTACGCAAGTACGTTTCCTACGCGGGAACAAACTCTTTGTACTAATTCAAGGAGACCGAGTCTTTCCCGAACTCCGATCGTCTTCAAATTTTTACAGGGTCTAAAAGATTTATATTGGAAATATATATCCAAAATTAAGAATGATCCAACGGTGAGAACCTGACTTGTCGTGCAAACAAGGGACCTTGTCTGCAACAAGTACCTTTCCTACGCGGAAACAAACTCTTCGTACCAATCAGAACAAAAGGGAACCTTGCCGAATTCTGATCGACTTGAAATTTTTACAAGATCTAGAAGACTTCTATTTTCAACACATATCCAAAAATCAGGATGATCCAACGGTGGGAAGGCTTCGCGATAAGTTCGAAGAGTCCTAGTTGCAATCTCTTTTCTTGCTCTCCAAGTATTTTGACAACTATAAATAGACCCCCCTCCATTCATATTTTATCATCAACAATCAAGGAGATTTCGTGGTACACACCAAGAGATCCTTATTCTCTCCCTCCAAGGAGGCTCAGGTATAATTTTATCTCTCTTCTTTTATTTATTCGTCGGTTTTATAATTTATATTCTTGTCTGCATAATTTCTATCAATTGATAGCTTTTCAAATTGTTTTTCAAAACTAAAGGCGTATAATAAACCCTAATCCAATTCCAAAATAATATTATTACTTTCTTACTTTTTCAAAAGTCCAGATTAGCGGTATCGTTATACGAAGGAATCGATAATCGCTACATATCCAATCTAACTCATAGATTACGGTGTGTATGTGATAAACACTCGATTATAAGAGCACTACTGTCATCTATACTGGTTTAATCAATAGACTTTGGTATACGATCGGTCAACTTATCTCATATCATATCGAGTATAAGATTCCACATTGAATCAGTTTCTGAAAAGTCCAATTCTTTACAAAATCACTTGTTTCATTGCATCTATTATTATCAAACTCTCTTTTTCAAATCACACACACACACGCTTATTTTCAAAATCATGGGCGAACTAGGAAACACATCGTTTTCATCCCAACCCCAAAATCCCGATTTCTAAGGCAAGCACGGAAAGCTGTGAAGTAATGGCAATAGCATGCAAGAACTGAATTATAACACACGCATATCTTACTCAAGAGACCGAAAGGGCGAATTGGGTGCCTAACACCTTTCCGATTTGTAACTTAATCTCCGAACCTTCGAATCAACTGGTTTCGCATACAATGTGTATAAGAGGATATTTAGTCCATAAATACGTCTCTTTTACACAAACCTTTTTTGTTTGTTTAGTAAAACAAACTGGCGACTCTTATTCTTTTAAAAATCGATTTTCAAAGCAACAACGGAATCGCCACCCACGAGGACTCCCGGGCGTCGAGAACGCGGGTTCTCACAACCTGAGAAAAATGAAAGAACACCATAAAAATTTGAACTGAAAGTAAGAGTTTAATTTTTATTTTTGTTATTTTATTTCAAAGTTAATTAAGATTTAGCTATTGCTTAATAATATTAGGATATAACTTTTTAAAGTGGATGTACTTAATCTTGTAAATATTTTATATTAAATTATTATTCAAAATAATATTTATAAAATTAGTTAATAATATTTTTTTTTCAGCTTATCCATGCTTATGGATTAACTTAACAACACTGATTAACTGCTACAATTTATTATAATTAGTAAGTAATTGACATATTTTATTTTAAAATGTAAATGGTCTTTTGTTTATTTTTATGGCAATGGGGTGGTTCATTATTTAGCAAAGCATGTTAAAATTGTGTCGGGTTTTAATTTTTAATTGGAGGAGGCTCTCGAGCTCTTGTTTTATCCCTTCCAAACCGATATGATTTTTTAATGTAGTTTCATTTCCCTTTTTCAAAAAAAAGAAAAAGTAATTGACATATTTATATATTAATTTTTTATAAACATATTTATATTAATATAAAAGTACTTGATATCAGAGGTTTAGTGGCGAATTCAAAAACTGACTAATCTATGAAAAATTGAATTGAAAAAAGCCAAAATCAAGCTGAAACCAAATAAGTATAGTTCATGTTTGGCTTGGCCATTACAAAACTAGACCAAATTATACTTATTTATAGCGAAACATATTGATAGGGTAAATTAATAAATTGATTTACTGAGCCAGTTACAAGAAGACACGTGGCTGCCCACGTCAGCAGCCAAGTCTACTATGGTGGCGAGAGCTCAACAGCTTTGGTTTGATTAGTTTCAGAGATTATACATATTCAGCCTAAACATTATTCGTATACTAGATCCTGGAGGCCGAATGCCAAAGCTCTTTTAGCGAGCTTTAGAGATCTCTAACCAATCACTATGTCAGAACAGGTGTCGACAGTATGGGTGACTACTACCAACTCCACCAACGCCATAGAACATCCCTTAACCTAATTAAATATATACTAACTGCATTAAATGCACTAGAATACTAGGAGAAGCAACATCAGAGTTTGTAATGATGAGGGATGGCGCTCAAGACCTGCTCTGAGAGTCTTCCCACATATTTCCTTCTCTATCATATATAGAGAGCATTTACTTTTCAAAACAGCCAGGTTCTTGACTACAGAACGACAAGGCAAATGAACAACATTAGAGAGAAAAACACAAAGAGATAGAGGTCTAAGGCATATAACATAGCTCCAAACACTGGATATTTAGGCTCTGGGAATGCTTAGAACCTTTTTAACTGTAATGTTACATGGATAGAACAGTTAGAGAGTCAACGTTTGCTTGTAATTCAAATCCGTTCATTATAATACAAAGCAGCTCCGAGCTCCTAACTCTATTTACAAGAAGAAGATTAACCCATAAACTCATATAGGGCAAACATCCTTTATACATTCTTGTCTCGTTCTTTTACCTTGCTATTATTTCAATCATTACTTAATCACTTGACTGTGTGGTTGGAAGAAGAATTGTTTTAGATTTTTGCACCAACACACATGATGGAAGTTTATATAGTAAACGGACCTTATCCATTCAACACATGCATTTTATTTTCTATTCATACACTTATGATTTTTTTTTTAAATTATTGATCTTAGTTATATGTTCTATTTCAAGTTATGTTTTATTTGTCTAATTGTCTAATTGCTTGATACTCTCACTGTTTGATTTTGGTGCTCCATTTTCTTAAATTCCATATCAAGTTTGGTTCGAGTTTGGAGCAAGCTAATCCAAAATCGATCTAAATCGAATTATCTATAAAAAAATTAAAAATATTAATATATACTCTAAGGGCACATGTTAATTATACTATAATAAAAAATAGGGCATTTTATAAGAATATGTTCCTTATTAATTGTATATTGTGATCATCTTAAAAAAATCATTAACGAGTGCCTTTATTATTGAATTAGCTACATAATATTAAGATTGTTTTATTACATATATGATGGCAAGACAATTCATCATTTTATTTAATATGTTTTATTCTTCTAAATATACAAATAAATAGTAACTAAATAGAAAACATGATATCTATATGTTTGCTCCTTGTTTTTTTTTTAAAATATGACTTTAATTTAAATACGAACCAATCTTACATTATTATTAGTATTACATTGTTATGCTAAATTGATTCAGAGAAAAAAAACATATGTTAAAACCGAACCAACGAGTTTGTTTCAAGTTTGGGTTTAGAAGATTTAGAAATCGAATTGAACCGAAACTGAAACTGAATTTTTGCATTTGGTTTGGGTTTAGGATACCTTAGTTTCTACCCCAACCGACCGAAACAAAAAACACCCCTAATAATATCTACATCAACTGAAACTAAAAATGCTCATGTTCTATATCTATGTAATTTAAATGAAAATAAAAATAAAAATTGTTTTGTCTAATATCTGAGTTTCAAATCTTCTTTCATCGAAAAAAAGATCAATAGAACAAAACAAATAATTAAAACATTGCACACTTAGCCCCATCTCAATTAACTTATGATGAATACTATCACAAAGACAGAAACCATAAAAGTTTGAACCATGATATTTGGTCTAGCGATAATTGCCCTAGGTAATTCTGAGGTTGACTTGGAGTTCTTCATGGTCTAAGCTACAAATGAAGATTAGTCAGGGTGCATGAAAGCAGACCCAGAGACTAGTTGTACAAACCAAAAAAATAAAACAGAAGTTTTCTTATTTATTACCATCTCTATAATAAAGCACCATAGCGCAGTAAGTTTAGAGGTAAAATTGAAATTTGGAATATTAATTTTTAATTAAATGATTCATATTGAGTCCTGAGCGACCGGAATATATTACTGTGATGAGAATTCTATTAAATAGTTCAATTTAAAATATGTTTTTTTATTACAATTTAAAGTCAATTTTCTAGATTTTGCGACTTCAAGGATGAAATAATGTGACTATCAAAGGGCAAGACCGGGTTAATGTTTCAAAAAAAGTCCATCAAAGTAGCTTGCTATTGGTACCGGAGCCTTCACAAGTGGCAGTTGTTTGCCCGGGCCCGGTGCCTCTTCATCGGGTGAGTAAGTGCATGTTACTTGCCTAATGACAAGCAAATAAGGCATTTTCAAGCTTTTATTTGTTTATCATTGGACGAATAACATGCACTTACTCGCTTATTATTGGGTGAATAAAAAGTTGAGTAAAACCAAGTAAAAAATTGTGTGCAAATAGCATAAAAAAAAACCATGTATGAGTACAGTGTACTGTTAAACCACAAGCATTGAACAATGAACACTGCACTATCAAACTGGGGAAGCAAATAAGGAGAGAGGAGTTTTCTTATGCATAACAAGCCCAAATGCTTCTTTCATCCCTTGAGGCAGTCTCCACTCAAAGCTCAACCAGCAACATAGAAAAATTAATCCCAGGACACCCCCTCCTCCCTGCCCCAAATGGCAAAAACTCAAAGCTTTGCCCATCAAAATCAACAGAGCAATTCAAGAATCTTTCAGGTAGAAACACGTTTGGATTTTCCCAATAATTCGGGTCCATAGCTAGCGATTGTGGGTTAACGATCATCCTTATTTTTGAAGGGATTTTGTATCCTCCAATGGTGTAAGTTTCTGTTGTTACTAAGGGAACTAGTAGTGGGGCCAGTGGGTGGAGTCTCACTGATTCCTTTATTATAGATTTAAGTACACCGTTTCTGAGAGATTGGTTTATTTTACCTTCCCTTCCCTTCCCTTCCCATTTCCCTTGACAACTTCTCTTACTTCCTCTTAAGCTTCTCTAAGTACTAATGGATTTTTAATGAGATTTGTCATTGTAATTTCCCCCAACAGGCAACAACATCTCTGCTTCATGAACAATTTCTCGAGCTCTGCTATCATTCTTTCCTTCTCCCTGTGATTCTTTTCACCAAACACCACCCGACATAAAACATTATTAGTAAGCAAAACAATCAAGTTGCTTAAATCAACGGGAAGGAGCTATAGAATCAAGCATACAGGGAGGGCTACTACTCCTCCGCGTATGGTATGGCCTAAGTTAAGAATGGTCAACTCAAATCATTGATCATCCCATTATAAAACTTTAACATGGGCAGATAATAAAGTCTTTTAAAATAAAACTTCACAACTGTTAGCCAAACGTGTTTTAAGTTGGGGACAATAAAAAAGCTTCTTTGCCACAAGCAAGTCAGGGCCACCGAAGAAAACTGTATCTTGTGTTTTGAATATATATCTCTCTTGCCACTCGAGCGGAGGAGACTATAATTGTTGAAACTGAGTCTAGTTGAAGAACAAACGTGAGTGGCCCGTTTTTGTTTGAGAGGTGGTGAAGTGATCGATAACTTGGTGAAGGTTTCCAATGAGAGGGAGCTTTTTAGGACCAGAAGGTAGATTCATTGTTTCTACTTTTTCCTTTTTCTTCATCATCAGTACAAATAAAAAGAAATATACAAGAACAAGAAGACGAGGAACGAGGAGCGAGAGGAAATTGCGGATCCATTATGTGATTTGTAATAGCTTCAGAACAAAGAAGAACCATTTACAGAGAAACAATTAATAAACTACCCTAATGGCCCCTAAATTATGGGTGTTTTCGGTTTCGGTCGGGATAAAAACTAAGGTACCCAAACCTAAACCTAATATAAAAATTCGATTTCGATTCGGTTTTGGTTTCTAAATTTTCGAAACCCAAACTCGAACCAAACTTTTCTATTCAGTTTTATTCGATTTTATTTGGTTTTGACATATGTTTTTATTAAAAAAGTTAATTTAACATCACAATGTAATATTAATAGTAATGTAAGAATGATTCATATTTAAATTAAAGTAATTGTTTTTTTAAAAACAAAGAGCAAATATATGGATACCATGTTTTCTATTTAGATACTATTTTATTTGTACATTTACAAGAATAAAATATATTAAATAAAATGATGAATTATCTTGTCATCATGCATGTGATAACAAAATCTTAACATTGGGTAGTTAATTCAATAATAAGGGTACGCGTTAATGACTTTTTTTTTCAATATTATCAAAATATATAATTAATAAGAAACACATTCTTATAAAATGTCATCTTTTTTATATTATAGTATAATTAACTTGTACTCTTAGAGTATATATATTAAGATTTTTTTATTATATATAATTTGGTTCAGTTTGGTTCGGTTTAGTTTAGTTTTGGACTAGCTTGTCCCAAACCCAAACCAAACTTTTCGATTTCCGTTCGATTCTTTTGTTTTTTGTTTTGGTTTTATTTCGGTTCGTGGTTTTACAGATCGGTCCAAATCGGTTCATTCATTTCGGTCGGTTTTTGAATTGGCCTTAACACCCCTACCCTAAATTATTCTTCTAGCCTCACTTTAGCCCTTAAATTTCAAAACGCTCCATTTAGGAGCTTAAATTATTGAGCAAGTCTCACTTTGGCCCTTCCATCTAATTTCTCTGTTATGTTGGACGAAATTAAGGGCAGAAATGTCATTATGCATTTAATTGAGAGTATCTTATTGACTAGTTTTATTTGTGATTTTGTAATGTTTATTTCATATTGGCTACCTTTGGTTACTTAGAAAGTTGGGGAAAGGCAGACTAATTATTGCTTAATTTTTATTGATTTTGATTGTTAAAATCATTATTGAACTAAGTTCTTACATATGTAGGGGGGTGTATTCAATTGGGAGTCTATGGGATTTTTTTGGACTTTTAAAGTCTATGGGTATTTAATTAGGATTTGAAATAATCTATTCAAATCTAAGGGTATTCAATTAAGATTTGAAATAATCTTTTAAAATCTTACTGTATTTAATTAAGATTCTAAAATATCTTTCAAAATCTTATGGTATTCAAAAGTTTACTAACTTTAAAAGAATCTATTTATTGGTGGATTGTGATGGATTTTAGGGTCCATAGTATAAATACTAACCCTAATTAGAAATCTCTCCACATTCCTAAAGATTTCACGTTCTCTCAAACGACTACTACCAGAAGATGAACAGAGCTTGAGGGGAAACCAACATACCTTCTCCATCAAGGTATTTTTATATCTTTCTTCACGTTTTTGATTTATATCATCATGTTATATATATATCAAAAGTTATCCATGTAATAAAAAATCTGAAAACATAAAAAAGTGTAGATTTGGATACTACGCTTCCTTTTGAGAGAGAATACTGAATAATGTTCAATCCAATAATAATAACAACATTTATTTATTTATTATATGCAATTGCAATTGCAATTCACTCCAACGAACAAGAGGAGAGAGAGAGAGAGAGATAAAAAAAATTGAAGGATGCGCAGGTGGAGGAACGGAGGGGGCGAGTGGCGTCGACGACTTGAGACCTGAATGTAAAAAAATACACAATTATATATATATATTTATATATATATAAAAGTATATAAAAGTAATATAAACATTTAAAAACTGCCCAATTCCGATTAGAACATGAATCGATCTAGTTATTGCCCAATTCCGATTAGAATAAAATATTTTATATAAAAGTAATATAAACATTCTTTTCAAAATTATTGTAATACTAGTTATTGCAAAAAATTATCTATTATATATCAACCTAGTTATAAATATTAATTTATAGACTAGTAGACATTTTTATCTATAAAAATTGTTGATTTACCGTGGGATATTTATCTTTAAAGTTTGAGCATCATCAATTTTAGGAGTGGAAGTTACAAGACTGGTAGATAGAGAAAATAGCTGAAGATATAGGTTTAAGTTTCATCTCAAGTTTGGCAAAAACTAGAAACAGAATATTGGTTAAAAATTAAAGAGAGATTTGAAGACATCGAATTAAAAAATTGGGGTTCTTAGGTTTATGTAATTAGGGATTGAGGATTTTGAAAAGAGGTGGAAATTTACATCCGCCAATTTCAATTGAGATAGAGAGCTGGTCGGATCTTTGATTTAATAAATTACTTGTAAAGTTATAATTTATATTGAAAATATTTATAATTGCTGGAAACATTAATAGTTACACCATTTTCTTATAATTATAATTTGAATAGATGTATCAACTTCTAGTTAATATTTTTTTGATACAAACTTTTAGTTATATTATATTTGTAATAATTATATGTTTTTTCATGTATTTAAAATAATTTACTTATATATTTTTTCATTTCTCAACGTGTTATTATATTAGTATAAAATAATTATTATAGAATAAAATCATAAATAATTAGTTGAATAAAACTAACCCGGCCCATTCATACATTTAAAGCAATCCTCAATTAGAACGTAATAATTCAAAATATCACTATACGATACATGAATGACATTAATAGTACTATAACTAGAATAGGACACCCTTTTTTTCTACTCTTCCCATATGTGAATATGGGTTCTGCTTTTTTGTTTCTTTTTTTTTTTTAAAGAATGATTTTAGGTGGAGAATGTTGGTTTTTGTTTCATCTGCTACGTATTTATTATCTTGGTTTTTAGAGTACTAAAAGATGCCTTGTTTCGAATTAGTCGATATGTTCTTTAGCATTTAACCTATAGTTTTTATGGTGGCCTTTTTTTTTCTTTGATGAGGAAATGGTAAGATGTGTTTTACTTGCTAAAAAAAAACCATACCATGTACATTTTATATTTTAGACAAAAAATATATATTTATATTTGGAGAGGGTGTAAGGACTGATTTACTGCACTCTTATTTTGTTTTTGTGGTACGATATTATAGTAAAATCATTATGGCTGACCAACAACAAGATATCAAGAAAAAAGGAAATTATGAGCAGTGGACTGAGGAAGAGAGCAAATTATTGTTAGAACTTATGGTTGATGCTGCCGCTCGGGGATGGCGTGACAATAGTGGCATTTTAGGGAAGCAAGTAGTAGAAGAAAGAATACTTCCCATTCTTAATAAAAAACTTGGGATTCAGAAGACTTATAAAAATTACCAGAGCCGTTTGAAATGGTTTAAAAATAAATGGAGTTCTTATTCAACCCTTATGCGTTTTAGCTCTGGTTTTGGGTATGACTTAACTACAAAGAAATTCACTGCTTGTGATGAAGTATGGGAAGAATATTTTAAGGTGAGCTTTTGAAATACTATAATTTTTTTTTTATAAACATACCGTGAATATGAAATGCAATAATAATTTTAAAAACTATTTTTCTTCTTTTTCTAGGCTCACCCAAAAGATACAGAATTGAGGTATGGGACATATGAAGATTATGAGGACTTGGAGATTGCTATTGGGAATGGTGTAGCTGTTGGGAAAAACTCAATCGGGTTGGGTAGTGCTACTGATGCAAGAACATTAGGTGCTAGTGAAGGTATAGAAGTATCCATAGAAGACATGGAGTATGATGTAGATTCAAATGCATTTATAAGACCTAATTATAATGATACATCATTTCACTCCACGTCACCTCTCCAATCCCCGGAATTTTTGGAGGTTCCCATGCAAGGAACAACCCAAAAAAAAAGAAATAGAACCGATTATGAAGGAAGTTCTATCTCAAGTAAAAATACCCCTCAAGGTGGCGTAATAGAAAAGCTTGATAAAATTTCCACCAGTTTTGAAGGAATTTATAGTCTGCTAGAGAAAAGAGAAAAGGAGAGACAATATACAATTTGGGATGCTATCAAGGAGATCCCAAACTTGGAAGAAGATACTCGGTTCAAAGCTGTTGAGTTGCTTGATACTAAAGGAAAAAAGGATGTGTTCTTGAAGATGTCCCCTGAAGAACGATCAAGCTGGATATTCCACAAGATAGGACAACTATAATTATTTGAGATATATACTCTATATGTTATGAATTTCTTATGGTCTACTATTTTACTTGGACATGGTCTATTAATTTATTTAGAATACTTTTGGTTCAAACTAGTATTATTAAAAATGCATGATATTTGTTATTTGGTTAGTATTGGATTTTGGTTATACTATTAGTAATATTAGACGGAATTTTTATTTTTTGAATTTGTTTGTGTGCTAGTGAAATGAACATGATTCTTTGTTATCTTATGTTCTTTTATCTATTGTTTTTTATTTCATGTTTAAGTACAAAAGATAGAAAAATATAATCATAGTGTGTTGTTATTTATTTTATTTTCAATTTTACTTATGATACATTTTAAAATAATGCAGCAAATTTATTTTGTTTATGAAAAATGGAAGGGGAGGAAATAGAGGGAGAAGAAATAGGGGGAGAAGAAATAGATGAAGAAGAAACTGAAGAAGAATTTTATGAAACAATTAAGATTTTATCAATGGTAATTCAAACAATAATCATTGTGTTAAGAGAGACTATGCTTATGGTACCTCGACGTTTGCTCAATCGACGACCAGTTACCAGGAAGGGATATAATTACATACATAATGTGTTGAAGGAAGACCCACAAAGTTTTCGAGAGTTGCATAGAATGTATCCAGATGTTTTTCTAAAATTGTGTACTATTATTAGGGACACAACACAGTTACAAGATACAAGATATATATGCGTTGAAGAAATGCTAGCAACATTTTTACTCGTTGTGGGCCACAATGACCGATACTGCAATGTTCGTCAAAGGTTTAGCCGCTCACATTTCACTGCTAGTCGAAACTTTAATAAAGTTTTGAAAGCCTTGAATACAATAGCACCACAAATGATGGTCAAACCAGGATCTACAATACCTTCTAAAATAAGAGAAAGTACAAGGTTTTACCCTTACTTTAAGGTATGGTCTTGCTTTTTTTTTTTATGTAAAATTAATTACTTTAAACCTACTTTTCTTATTAATTTTTTAATTATGTGTCTTAAAAATTAAAAGTGATATTTTTTATTTTAAGGATTGCATTGGAGCTATTGACGGCACCCATATTCCAGCAACAGTAAAAGGTCGCGACGTAAGCAGCCATCGTAATCGTCATGGAATTCAATCTCAAAATGTTTTGGCAGCTTGTAACTTTGATTTGGAATTCATATACGTGCTTAGTGGGTGGGAAGGTTCGGCACATGATTCAAAAGTATTAAATGATGCGTTATCCAGAAGAAATGGACTTGAAGTACCTCAAGGTAATTAATGATTTTTATTTTTATGAACTCTAATAATATATACTCGTTTGGACTTGTAAAGTACTCATTTTTTGTGTATGGTGTACTAATTCAAAATGTATTATATTTGCAGGAAAATATTTTCTTGTGGATTGTGGTTTTGCTAATCGACGCCAATTCTTAGCCCCATTACGAGGTGTTCGTTATCATTTAAAAGATTTTGGTGGTCAAGGTCGTCACCCCCGAAATGCAAGTGAGTTGTTCAATCTTCGCCATGCATCACTGAGAAATGTGATTGAGAGAATATTTGGTATCTTTAAATCGAGGTTCACAATTTTTAAAACTCCACCTCCATTTCCATATGTAACACAAGCAGAGCTAGTGTTAGCTTGTGCTGGTCTACACAACTTTCTTCGCAAAGAGTGTCGCTCGGATGAATTTTTGGTTGAGCCAGAAAATGATTCATCTCCATCACATCTAGACATAGAAGAAGAAAATCTCGAATTGCTTTCTCAAACTCAACAACAACAAAGAGCAGATGCTAATGCTTGGAGACTTACCATTGCTGAAGCTATGTGGAATGATAGACCACACAATAATGAGAATGGAAATCAAGAAGACAACAATGAGAATGAAGAGGAATATGATGATAATAATAATATTTGAATGGAACAGTATAAATTTTTATAATTTATTCCGTTAATTGTCTTTACATTTTTGATAATGCTATCTTAAACTCGTAATTAATTTTATATTATTATTTGTCTTTTGATTTTTTTTTATTCATAGACTTTTTAAAATCTGCATAAATCCATAGACTTTTTAAAATCCGTGTAAATCTAAAAGAATCCATGTATTAAAATCTGTCAGAGTCTATAAGGATTTAAAACAATCTATAGACTTAACAGAATCCATGGATTTTAAAAAGTCAATTAAAATCTTTTAAAATCTGAATTGAATACACCCCCCGTAGTGGCAAAACCATGAATTAGACTAATGGAGGGTGAAATTTGGTCGAAATTCAAAACACACTAAATCATATTTAAAACCATAAAATTTGATCACAAACATAATAGTATTAATAATAATAGTTCATACAACTAAAATAGCAAATGCAAACAACTATAATAAATTATAATAACATTCTACAGTTTTTTCATATTTTGGAAATATTGCAAATGCCTTAGTTTTTTAAAAATAGATCTGAAAAGTATACCTATAAAATGGAGAAATGGTGGTGGACACAGTGGGTGGTGGCGTTGTGGTGGTGGGCTGTGTGCTAGTGTGTGAGACAAAGAGAGATAATAAATGAGAAAATGGAGAAGGCGGCAAGAAGTTGTGAGGTAAAATGTGAAATTCATCTACTAGACAGAGAGGTAGAGGATTGGTTTAATTTATTAAGTTTGTGATTTTAAATGGGTGGCGCTATTGCCACCCACCAAATCTCTCTCTAACACTCTCCTTCTTTATAACACTCTTCAAGTATATTGCTTTACTTCCTTTCATTCCAATGACCACCCACCTTTAAACAATGTTAATTAATAGTATTAATAATAATAATCATCATTAACACTTAATAACCTCCCATAATTAATCCTACAAGAAGAAATTAACAAAACAAAAAAAAATCTTATTCTCTTACATGAAAATCAGTCCGTTCACCCCTCTTCATGCTTCTCTTCTTTTTCGTTTCTTCTTCACTTGCATAATTAATCAGTCCCTTCATACTCGTTCCTATTCTATTCCATTCTTTTTCGCAAGCAAGCACACATGGTAATGAAAATTCATTCCATCCTCTCTCTTTCGTCGAACTTTGCTGCAAAATCCTCATACTCGGTTGTATATAATCGACGAAGTTGTGAATACTCAGCTATATATAACCGAGTATACATGCTTCAATCTTTCTAAAAACACAATGCATGCTCGATTATTAAGAATCGATGCTTTCAGCTTAACTTAGCCCTCCAAAACCGAGTTCATCCAACTATCCTCAGCTCTTCACAACTAATCTGCTTGCTCGACTGTGAATAACCGAGCTTCTTCGACCCGATTTGGTTATGTATGGGTGAGCTTCTTCGACCCGATTCGGTTACGTATGGTCGAGTACAATTAAAAACGATCCATGTTTTCGTGCTCTGTTTTCTGGTTTCGACCGAGCTGTTTCTTGTTTGCTTTTGTTGCTTTCTTGGAGAAATAATGGTGGTGGTGGTGGTGTGTGAGGTTGTCAAACTACTTTTGTACTTAATGTTTTTATATGAATTTGAGAAAAAATTGTTTGTTTTTGTTTTTATGTTATGTGCTATATTTTCTGGTTTTCTTTCTTGTTTGTTCTTGGAGAAATGATGACGATGACTTAATGATGGCGGTGGTGTTTGTTTTTGTGCTCGTCACATTTGATTGTGTTGCTTCCTATTTTTCAAAAAATGTAATTAATTTATTAATGGTCATTAAGTGTTAATGATTGAGGTTAAAAAAAAGTTGTGTGTGGCATTAGTAAAAAACTTTTTTTTTAAAGGAGTGTTATAGAGAGATAAGGGGGTGGCAATAGCGCCACTCTTTTAAATTGTCCTCTAAACTTCTGCCTATTATATACAGTACCCCTCAAGTTTATTTTTATGTACATAAGTCCCCCAAATTTATTTTTTTCAAAAAATACCCCAAACTAAGAAAGGGCACCTGCCTCCACACAGCTTCGCCCCTGCGCATAAGTTTTTTTAAGCAAATAAAATTTAGAGACATAAACTTTTTGTTAATCCCTTTCTTCTTCTCTCTCTATTTCTTAATATAGTTTTCGTGTTACTTATTCATATCCTCCGCCTTTTTAGGGTCTTGGGGAAGAAGAAGATGGAAGAAGAAAGAAATCAAATGCTTTTTCTCTCTAAAACTTTCTTTTTACTTTTTTTTTTTATTGAAAAATAACATTTTTTTCCTTAATTCCGTCCAGCTTAATAGAAAAATTAGACGGAAGGGTCAATGTGAGACTTATTCAATAGTTTAAGTGTCTAAATAAAGCGTTTTAAATTTAAGGACTAAAATAAGACTGAATGAATAATTTAAAAGCCATTAAAGTAATTTACTCTAGACAAAATATCAACATAGAATGAATTTGTCAATAATCCAAGTCATAAGTTGATCCAGGGCCAGGGGTATAAACAATTCGCCTGGTCCTCCTCTTGAGATTGTTTCTTATGAGCAAATCTAAGTATCCAATCTGGTTTTGTCATGTTACATAATTAATTTAAAGAAAATGGAACTAATTTGGTTTTGTCTTGTTACATAAATTTCAAATAAGCTAAATGTTTTCCTTGTTTGGAAGTTGGAGCAATAATTAGGGGTGATTCTATTTTCACCCCTAATAATACTTAGTTTCATTCCCACTTTTTATTCGGTTCTTAAACATCGAGTAAGAGCTTGTTATTTGATCCTAAGGGTCGAGTATAAGTCTAACAACGCCTTACTCAGCCCCAGAGCACTAAGTAATGGGTTTATACTCAATTTTCAAGAACCGAATAATTACATGCTTTTACTCGGTGCTTAAGGACTGAATGAGGGATGTGAGTGAAATCGAGTATTATTAGAGGTAAAAATAGAATGACCCATAATTCGTGTGGAAATTTGCTGAAGACTTCGCAAAGTAAACACCTTGAGATTTGTATGAAGTAATGGATACTTGGAATAAGTAGATAGTGCATAAAATCTACGGTGTGACTTTTACATCTTTATAAATATACTCTAGCATTTTATATATGAAAATGTTAGAAATATTATTCATATGCAATAATAAGTCTCTCCATCAGAATTCATATCCTTTTACGACGCACGTTTGTTGAGAATGGTTGGCTCAAACTATTGATCCCATATGAAAAAATTGTATAACTCAACATGAGTATATAAGTGGAGGAGAGTCTCCATATAGTAACGAGGCCTTTTAAGATAAAACCCCACACCTATGGCATAAAGGTGTTTATGTTGAAGGTAGTATCGTTATTATGTGCGCGGACTGGCAGGCTCGATTGGTGCCCCGGACCCAACCCAAGTGCCGGCCGGCACAAAAATTGGTATCAGAGGTTGATGGTGAATCCACAGACTTGTGGAGCAGTACCGATAGCTGAACTCGGTGGAGTCAGAAAAAACTCGGTAGAGCTTAAGTAGATAAGCCGTTACAAAAAACATCCTGGTAGTTAGACGTAGTGGAACCTATGGTGGAGTTAGACTCGAAGAAACCGGGAGTAGAGTCGCTATAGCCTACGTACACCCGGGGTGCTGCTATCAAAGTGTTTATGCAGGTTCCTCGAGTAAAGTGAAACATGGTGTACCTCGAGATGTTCATTGACAAAAAAAGGTGGACGATCTTACGGATTGGTATTGTTAAGTGGTGATCTACATGAACAGTTCAAAAGATTGATTCATGGTGAACTATGGTATAGGTCTAGGTGGAGTCAAGGTAGACTGGTTTGATCCAAGGTGGAGATTATGAAGAATGGTTGGCTCAAACATTGATCACACATGAAAAAATTGTATAACTCAACTGGGGTATATAAGTGGGGGAGAGTCTCCACATAGTAACGAGACATTTTAGGATAAAACCTTACACCTGTGGCCCAAAGGTGTTTAAGTTGGGGATAATATTGTTACTATGTCCGCAGACCGGCGGGCCCGGTTGGTGCCTTAGGCCCGACCCGAGTGCCGGTGGGCACAACAATTGGAATCAGAGATCGATGGTGGATCTACGTACTTATGAAACAGTATCGGTAGCTGAACTCGGTGGAGTCAGGGAAGAACTCGGTAAAGCCTAAGGTGATAAGTCGCTACAAAAGCCGCTACAAAAGCGTTCAGGTAACTGGATTTGGTGGAGCTTATGATAAAGTTAGACTCGGAGAAGTTGGGGGTGGAGTCGCTATAACCTACGTACACCCGGGATGCTGTCAAGGTGGTTGTGCAGATTTCTCAAATAAGGTGAAATATGGTGTACCTCAAGATGTGCATTGACCAAAGGTGGACGATCTTGCGGATGGACCTTATTGAGTGGTGATGTACATGAACAATTCAAAGGTGGATTCATGGTGGACTATGGTATAAGTTCATGTGGAGCCAGGTGGACTAGTGTTAGTCCAAGGTGGAACCAGGTGAAATAGGTGTTCCTCGAGATGTGCATTAGGGTATACCTTGAGATGTGCATTAACCAAAGGTGGACGATCTTGCGAATGAGTGGTGATCTACATAGATAGTTCAAAGGTGAATTCATGGTGGACTATAGTATAGGTCCACGTGGAGTCAGGTGGACCGGTGTTAGTCTAAGGTGGAGCTAAAGTGGACTGATTTGATTCAAGGTGGAGATTATTAAGAATGGTTGACTTAAACTATTGATCTCATATGAAAAAATTGTATAATTCAACGTGGATATATAAATGAGAAAGAGTCTCAACAGTATCGTTATTATGTGCGCGAATTGACGGGCCCGGTTGATGTCCCGTGCCCGATCCGAGTGCCCGCGGGCACAACAACGTTAACATAACAAATTTCAGTCTGTACGCTAAAACTGTGCTTGGTACATTTTCTGTTGCTGGATTCGTTAGACTGCTCAAAGATGCTCAAAGATTTAGTAGGCCTAGCTACTGCACGTGTTATTTAGACATACGCTGGGGTAGTCATGAGGCAAAGAGTTCTTATGCATTGTAACCCCACTGCATTTAGTAGGCCTAGCTACTGCACGTGTATTATTTAGACATACACTGGGGTAGTTATGAGGCAAAGAGTTCTTATGCATTGTAACCCCACTGCTTCATCCATATGAAAATCTTGTACTCTCATTATTTCAGTTTATTGCTCGAGCTTCCTTCCGAACTCAAAGGCGCTCTGCACTTGCTTTATCATACAAGTTAATTCTCCAAAGTTCTACTCTGACCTTGATTCGACGCCATTCAACTTATTCTACCACCCTGTCCATGAAAAGAAATCAGCAGATTAAATTCACAACTTTTGGTTAGTTTGTGCAGTTTTGAATAGTTGTATCTGAAGTTCAATTGAAGAGTTGATCCAATCAAAAAATGTGTTGGATTTTTCTTTCTCAGTTTGGCTAATTAAGTTGGTAGCCATCATCTTTACCTTCTTAAAGCATAAAAAGGGGAAAAAGGAAAAAAAGCACTCAACTTCATCATTAAGAAAAACAGTAGCTTTTGATTGATTCAATATGTAAGCTGAACTCTAAAACGTTTGGCCCATCTCAATTAACTTATGATGATGTACTATTAGGAACCGATAATGAAAGAGTAAGGATGCATGTATTAAATTAAATGACCAAGTTAAAAGTTGAAATGATGTATCATAAAGTGTTATATATGTTTTAAGTGGACCAGACAATGCTCTTATCTTTCTCTGTCATAATACAAAGTGGAAAAAAATCAACAACTTTAGCAGGTATAATTGAAGCCTTTTTTGTGTAATCAAAGCATCATGTCAATTTTAGCAGGTGCAATTGCAAGACTGCTGAGTGATTTTAGAATGTGCGCGTATAATTTACACATACAGGGGAAGCTACAAGGCAAAGAGGAGTTTTCTTATGCATTGTAATCCCCACAGCTTCTTCCATATCAATATTTTCTACTCTCATCCCCTTGGGTAGTTCCCAATCAAACCAATACAAAAGATTCGCAAGTGCAAGCTCAATTAGCAGAATAGCCAAATTGGTTCCCGGACAACCCCTCCGCCCAGCCCCAAACGGCACCAACTCAAAGCTTTGCCCTTCAAAATCAGCATCTTTGTTCAAGAATCTCTCAGGCATGAACTCATTTGGATTTTCCCAGTAATTCGGGTCCGTAGCTATAGATTTTGCATTGATAAACACCCTTGTTTTTGCAGGAACTCTGTACCTTCCAATAATGCAAGTTTTTGTGGTTTCCCGGGGTACTAGCAATGGGGCTGGGGGGTGGAGCCTCAGTGCCTCCTTAACTACCAATTTTAGGTACACCATTTTTGAAAGGTTAATTTCCTGCACTACCTTCCCTTTTACCTTCGCAAATTCTCTCACTTCCTCTTGTGCTTTTCTCATGGTTGATGGGTTTTTAATTAGTTCTGTCATTATCCATACTAGTGTTGCTGAAGAAGTATCAGTACCTGCAATAAACATATCCTGCAATAACACTCGAAACGGTCAAACCCATATGAATACGATCATCTTAAAACATAAACAAAAGAGAAAGACAAGAAAGAATGAATGAATTATGAAAGAAAGAAATTAACTGTTAAAATGCCCTTAATTTGTTCATTACTGAGGCGAATTGCTCTAGTTTGATCCTTCTGAACTCGAAGCAATACATCAACTAGATCTTCTTGATCAGGTTTAGGCCTGTCAGGCTCAAGGTGGTCCGAAATAACTCTGTCATACAAATTGTCCAATTCTCTAAAGATCTTCTCCAACCTTGCTTCAACACCATTCAACTTGTTCAACCACCCCATCAATGGAAAAAAATCAGCCACATTAACTTCCCCCAAAAGCCCTTGCGTTTCACCAAGAATTTCATATAATCGGAATTTTCCCTCATCGCCCCTCTTCCCAAATGCCACCCGGCATACGAAATTATGTTGGGCTGGTTCCCTCCTTTGTGGAGGGACCAATGGTTTAACTCATATGGGCCATTTATTTCTCTCTTAAGCCCATGTGGAGGTTGGCATATATAAGGGATTAAAAACCCTATTCAATAAATGAGAAAAAGAGAGAGCAGCCGTGTGTTTTTTTCAAGAGAAAGGAGAGAAATCAGAATTATTCAAAGTCTGCCCAGATCTGTTCCAGCAATCTGATCGGCAAGCAAACGAGGTCCGATTGAGCTGAAATTTGGTGTACGTGTTCTCAACACAGGTATCTAAAATCTGGACGGTGGAGATCGGATTTGAAGTTTTCGAGGGCTGGTTTTAGCTCGTGAACAGTAACTCCGTTCTTGGTTAGATCTTTCCTTTTCTTTCTTTGAAATTGTTTTGTTGCCAAGAAGTTTGATATTCTTGAGGTGTGCTTCTAGCTTTGACTAGAAAGAACTTTGGTGTACCCATTATTTGTTGATAGTGGAGATTTGATTGGAGTGGACTACGGTCCCGTGGTTTTTACTTCCCACACTGGGAAGGTTTTCCACGTACAAATTGATGTGTTTCTCTTGTGTGTGCTTGGTTGTTATTTTCAGATTAATTGTGCTCTATTTAGTTACTTCCTGTTAGATTTACACAAAGAGGGAGAATATTATTTTCATAATTTGGTTCAAGTTTGGGTTTGTGAATCATTAGTATTGGCTTTCTCCCTTCAAAGTGGTATCAGAGCTTGGTTGCTATTGTGAAATTCTTGTGTTAAATTATGGAAGCTAACTTGACTAGAATGGTTACTTTAAATGGTTCAAATTACCAGACTTGGAAAGGAAAAATGGAAGACCTTCTTTATGTGAAGCAATTACATTTACCGGTGTTTGCTAGTGAAAAGCCGGAAAATAAATCTGATGAAGAATGGACCTTTCTACATCGGCAAGTATGTGGATTTATGAGGCAGTGGGTGGATGATAATGTGTTGAACCATATTGTTGGAGAGACACATGCACGTACACTTTGGAACAAGCTAGAGCAACTATATGCCCGAAAGACCGGAAACAATAAGATGTTTTTGATAAAGCAATTAATGACTTTGAGATACCGAGATGGGACTCCAATTACCGATCACTTGAACACTTTCCAAGGAATAACTAATCAGCTATCTGGAATGGGTATCAAGTTTGATGATGAGGTACAAGGGTTGTGTTTACTTGGCACGTTGCCAGACTCATGGGAGACATTCAGGATGTCACTGTCTAACTCCGCCCCAGATGGTGTAATCAATATGGAGCTAGCTAAAAGCAGCATTCTGAATGAAGAGATGAGAAGAAAATCTCAGGGATCCAGTTCACAGCCGGAGCTCTTGGTTACTGAAAATAGGGGGAGAAATAGAAGCCGAGGTCCGAATAATAGAGGAAAAAGCAGAAGCTCATCCAACAAATATTCTCATGTCGAATGTTATCATTGTGGCTTAAAGGGTCATATCAAAAAGCATTGCAGAAAGTTGAAGAGAGAAATCAAAGAAAAGGGGCATGATAAAAAGAGTGACGAAAGCAAGGATGATGATCGAGTTGCAGCTACTACTTCGGGAGATTTTTGCATTGTGTACAATGAAGATGTTATTAATGTTGCATCCGACGAGACCAGCTGGGTTATTGATAGTGGAGCCTCCATTCATGCTACGTCTCGACAGGATTTCTTCACGTCTTACACACCAGGCAACTTTGGGACGGTTAAAATGGGGAATGATGGCTTGGTTAAAGTCATTGGCAGTGGAGATGTGTGTTTGGAGATGAAAAATGGTACACGGTTGGTCCTTAAAGATGTAAGGCATATTCCTGATATTCGGTTGAATTTGATTTCTGCAGGAAAGCTCGATGATGATGGGTTTTGCAACACCTTTAGTAATGGTCAGTGGAAGCTCACTAAGGGTGTTATGGTTGTTGCTCGCGGCCAAAAGTTTTCTAGTTTGTACTTATTGCAGGCAAAGATTTCCAATGGCACTATCAACGCAATAAATGAAGAAGTCGCAGTGGAGTTATGGCACAAGAGGCTTGCTCACATGAGTGAGAAAGGCTTGGCAGTATTGGCTAAAAAGAATCTTCTTTCTGGAGTGAATAATGCATCCTTGAAAAGATGTCCTCACTGTTTGGCAGGGAAGCAGAATAGAGTTGCCTTCAAAAGTTCGCCTCCTTCAAGGAAGTCAGGTGTTCTTGAACTAATCCATTCAGATGTTTGTGGCCCTATGAAGACAAGAACACTTGGCGGCTCCCTTTACTTTGTGACCTTCATAGATGATCATTCAAGAAAGTTGTGGGTATATACTTTGAGAAGAAAAGACCAAGTGTTGGAGGCATTTAAACAGTTTCAGGTCTTGGTTGAGAGACAGACTGGGAAGAAAGTGAAGTGCATCAAAACAGATAATGGGGGAGAATATTTAGGCCCTTTTGATACTTATTGCAGAGAGCAGGGTATTCAGCATCAAAAGACACCACCCAAGACTCCTCAGTTGAACGGCTTAGCTGAGAGAATGAATCGAACACTGGTGGAAAGAATAAGGTGTTTGCTTTCACAATCACAATTGCCAGGATCCTTTTGGGGTGAAGCTTTAAGTAATGTTGTTCATGTTCTTAATCTTACACCGTGTGTTCCTCTTCAGTTCGATGTACCGGAGAGGGTTTGGACAGGCAAGGAAGTTTTCTATGATCATTTGCGTGTTTTTGGGTGCAAGGCATTTGTGCATATTCCCAAAGATGAGAGGTCTAAGCTCGATGTGAAGACTCGACAGTGCATTTTTCTTGGCTACGGCTTGGATGATTTCGGATACAAGTTATATGATCCAGTTGAGAAGAAACTTGTGAGAAGTCGGGATGTAGTGTTTGTGGAAGATCAAATACCGCAGAATAATGAAAAGACGGTAAATGCAACACCTCAGCACGGTGATGGTTTGGTCGACTTGGATCCAGTTCCTTCGATAGAATTTCCAGAACATGGTGAGCCTGATGTTCCTGGTGACCACCAGGTTGTGGATGATGTTGATGTACCCTTACAGGATGAGACAGGTGATGATACTCATGATCAATTGCCCGTGCCACAGACAGCCCCAGATGTTACACTTAGAAGATCTACCAGAGATCGGCACCCTTCCACTCGGTATTCTACAGAAGAGTATGTGTTATTGACTGACGGGGGAGAGCCCGAGTGTTATGCAGAAGCCATGGAAGATGAACATAAGGCAGATTGGTTTAATGCAATGCAAGATGAAATGCAGTCACTTTATGATAATCACACATTCGAGCTGGTAAAGCTGCCTAAGGGAAAGAGAGTTTTGAAAAACAGGTGGATTTATAGGGTGAAGCAAGAAGAACACACTTCACGACCTCAATACAAGGCTAGACTGGTTGTTAAGGGTTTCAATCAGAGAAAAGGTGTCGATTTTGATGAGATTTTTGCTCCAGTTGTAAAAATGTCTTCTATACGTGTTGTTCTTGGCCTAGCAGCGAGTCAAGATTTGGAAATTGAACAGATGGATGTCAAAACAGCTTTCCTTCATGGTGACTTGGAGGAAGAGATCTATATGGAGCAGCCAGAGGGTTTTAAAGAAAAGGGAAAAGAGGATTACGTGTGTCGGCTGAAGAAAAGTCTTTATGGTTTGAAGCAGGCACCAAGACAATGGTATAAGAAGTTTGAATCAGTTATGGGGGAGCAAGGTTACAGGAAGACTACTTCTGACCATTGTGTATTCGTACAGAAATTCTCTGATGATGATCTTATTATTTTATTGCTCTATGTTGATGACATGTTGATTGTTGGCAGAAATCCTTCTAGAATTGACGAATTGAAGAAGCAATTAAGTAAGTCCTTTACCATGAAGGACTTGGGGATAGCAAAGCAGATTCTGGGCATTCGGATATATCGAGATAGAGAGAAAAAGCAGTTGTACTTATCTCAAGAGAAATATATTGAAAAGGTACTCGAAAGATTCAAGATGAATAAGGCTAAAGTGGTTAGTTGTCCTCTTGCTAGTCACTTTAAGCTAAGTATGAAGCAAAGTCCTTCCATAGAGAAAGAGATAAGAGACATGGAAAGAGTTCCTTATGCTTCAGCAGTGGGAAGCTTGATGTATGCAATGGTCTGCACGAGGCCGGACATAACTCATGCGGTTGGAGTAGTGAGTCGGTTCCTATCAAATCCAGGAAGAGATCATTGGAATGCAGTAAAGTGGATAATGAGATATCTTCGAGGCACTTCGACATTGAGACTCAGTTTTGGTAATGGAGAGCCCGTGTTGGTTGGCTACACAGATGCAGACTTGGGTGGAGATGTGGATACTCGTAAGTCCACTTCGGGTTATTTGATTACTTTTGCAGGTGGAGCTGTCTCTTGGCAATCAAAGCTGCAGAAATGTGTGGCTCTTTCAACAACAGAAGCCGAGTTTATTGCAGCAACAGAGGCTTGTAAAGAGTTGCTCTGGATGAAGAATTTCTTGAAAGAGCTGGGGTTTAATCAAGAACGTTATGTCTTGTTTTGTGATAATCAAAGTTCAATTCACCTTGCCAAGAATTCTACTTTCCATGCCAGATCGAAACACATTGATGTAAAGTACCATTGGATTAGAGATGCTTTAAATGATAAGCTGTTGGAACTTGAAAAGATTCACACCGATCACAATGGCTCAGATATGTTGACGAAGGCTCTAACTCGAGAGAAGCTTGAGATTTGTCGCTCGATTGCGGGCATGGCATTTCCCTCCACATAATCGGGAAGGGGGAGATTTGTTGGGCTGGTTCCCTCCTTTGTGGAGGGACCAATGGTTTAACTCATATGGGCCATTTATTTCTCTCTTAAGCCCATGTGGAGGTTGGCATATATAAGGGATTAAAAACCCTATTCAATAAATGAGAAAAAGAGAGAGCAGCCGTGTGTTTTTTTCAAGAGAAAGGAGAGAAATCAGAATTATTCAAAGTCTGCCCAGATCTGTTCCAGCAATCTGATCGGCAAGCAAACGAGGTCCGATTGAGCTGAAATTTGGTGTACGTGTTCTCAACACAGGTATCTAAAATCTGGACGGTGGAGATCGGATTTGAAGTTTTCGAGGGCTGGTTTTAGCTCGTGAACAGTAACTCCGTTCTTGGTTAGATCTTTCCTTTTCTTTCTTTGAAATTGTTTTGTTGCCAAGAAGTTTGATATTCTTGAGGTGTGCTTCTAGCTTTGACTAGAAAGAACTTTGGTGTACCCATTATTTGTTGATAGTGGAGATTTGATTGGAGTGGACTACGGTCCCGTGGTTTTTACTTCCCACACTGGGAAGGTTTTCCACGTACAAATTGATGTGTTTCTCTTGTGTGTGCTTGGTTGTTATTTTCAGATTAATTGTGCTCTATTTAGTTACTTCCTGTTAGATTTACACAAAGAGGGAGAATATTATTTTCATAATTTGGTTCAAGTTTGGGTTTGTGAATCATTAGTATTGGCTTTCTCCCTTCAAATTATTAGCCAGCCACAGTGTCAATTCGATCAAATTTATCGGACTTGGTGAAGAATGGACAATAGAATCAATCATGAGGGAGACTTGTTCTTCGCGTATGGCTTCAAATGATTGTACTCTCTTTGCACTTAGTAGCTCCAAAACTGCAATCTTCCTGACTTCCCTCCAGTACTCACCGTAGGGGGCGAAACTGATGGTCGAGCAGTTGTAACTAAGCTTCTTTGCTGCGTATAAAACAGGCCGGTTTGAGAAAGCTTGGTCATGCGTTTTAAAGATCTCTTTAGCCATACTAGCTGAGGAGACTACTATGGCTGGTACTGAGCCTAACTGCAAAAACATTAGTGACCCATATTCATTTGAAAGGAGGTGAAGGGATTTATGGGATATATCACCAAGTTGGTGAAGGTTTCCAATAAAAGGGAGCTTCTTAGGACCAGGTGGTAGTGTCCTTGTATCAAATTGTGCCTTTTTCTTCTTCATCAGAGCCAATAGCAATAATGGCATGAGAAAAAGAAGAAAAAGCATCAAGATAAAGTAAGGAGTCATTAGCTTCTTGAACAAAAAGGGAACACTCAGGTGACTGATCGATCGATTGGAGTATTGAATCTCAAGTTCAATTAAAGAGTTGTTATATTTATAGATGTATCTCTGTATATAATGTAAAGAAGTAAAGAAAATATGTTGGTTAGTGCAGTTTGGCCGGCTCTGCAATTTGACCTACGCCAGTGTCTAAGGCGGCTAACTTGCAGAAAAGGAGAAAGAAAAGTCCAACCTTGAGCCCACTTGTAGTTATTTTTTTTTAAAAATTAATGGGGTAAAATTAAAAATGTTCTCTTATTTTTTTTTAATTAAATAATATATATTTCTACACTTTTTTCTTAAATTGTATGGGGTCAATGAACCCCACTTTAAACCACCTAGACGCACCCTTGGCTTTAGAGCATTTTTAGAAAAATTGAAGTCTAAATTTTAGTGTTGGACTTTAATTTCTCTTTTTCGTTAAATAAATAGGTTTAGAGTATTTTCAATCATTATGTAAAATTCGAAGCGTAAACAGCCTATATTTCTGCAAAACTCGAAATTTGAAAAAAATATGTTTTAATAATACTTTTGTAATGACTTATGGAAAATTTGAAATAATTAATTAGACGCCAACATATGCTACATATAATTTTTTGTTGAATTTTTTTATAAAAAAATATATAATTACAATAGATTTTTTTATAAATCTTGATGAGTAGATTTAAAATATGTAACTTTTATTGAAATCAAGAGTTATTACATTTTAAGATTTTGTAAAAAATTAAAAAATAATAAAACTAACATGACCGTGTAAATTGGGTTGGGGGGGGGGGGGTTTTGGGGGGGACATTTTACACATTCATTTTATACAAAACTAACTTTTAAAAGACTATTGTAAACCAATTTTTTTTATAAGTTGTATAAATTTTATACAAAATAATTTATAAAAGTGTTGGACATTCTCTTAAACTTTCTTCATACACAAAAAGTAAAATAGATTATATGGAGTGCGATTCACACAACTACCCAAGTGTTGAAATTGTACAAGCAACCTAGTCTCCATCCGCACAATGGAATTTTTGTTTTTTTTCCTCAAGAATTAGGACATTGCTACGAGTTCAATTTTGGCACCCCAACTCTTTCCTTTTCAAAAAAATAAAATAAAAATTATTCACCTCCATTCAACGAGAGTTATTTTAACTTTCATTAATAAAAGAGACAATTAGGTATAAGGGTCCATTCTAATAATAATATAATTATAAAGGACACTTAAAAATTAGTCATGTAAATTAAAGACACTGTACCAAAAAGACACTAATACCCCTTTCTTATAATATTGTCTCATTATAACACTAACAGTAACCAGAAGGTGCTAAATGCATTTAGCACCCCTGGACAGTAACTATAAAGTGCAACCAGAAGGTGCTAAATGCATTTAGCACCCTCTGGACAGCAGCCAGAAGGTGCTAAATGCATTTAACACTCTCTAAACAGCAGCCAGAAAGTACAACCAGAATGTGCTAAATGCATTTAGCACCTTCTGGTTACTGACTACGCAATGAGACTACGCAAGCCCTTCTGGTTACTGGTTACTTATCACTGGCTGCTGTCCAGTGGTGCTAAATGCATTTAGCACCCCCTGAACAACAGCAGCTAAAAAGTACAACCAAAATATGCTAAATGCATTTAGCACCCCTGGACAGTAACTAGAAGGTGCTAAATGCATTTATCATCTCCTAGACAGCAGCCAGAATGTGCTAAATGCATTTAGCACCCCCTGGACAGCACCACAACCAGAAGGTGCTAAATGCATTTAGCACCTTCTGAACAACAACTAGAAAGTAGCACCACTTGGACAACAAACTATAAGGTGCTAAAATGATTTTAGCACCATCAAAATTGACGAGATTAACATTTACTTAATTTATTTATATGTATATATATATATGGATCGACGTAGGATTCGTAAAAAAAAAAGAGTTACGATCATTTTTTTTTTCGAATCTCGCTGGGCTGTCGAAATTGGTCGATTTCTGTAGCAGAACGGCCTCTAATCATCTTAATTTTTCGCGCAATTATAATAATTTTGTCTTTCGAACAACATATCCAAAAATCAGCCAAATCCAACTGTTCGATCAAAAGTTATATATCTTTTACGATTGTACATCCATAAAAAAATAAGAAGAAGAAGATGAAGATGAAGATGAAAATGAAGATGAGAACGGCGCTCGCTCCTCTAGGCGATACGATCGAAGATTCAGGTGGTGTTGGTGGTGGTGGTGGTGGTGAAAGATGTGAGATTATTGGTGAAAGAACTTCTCTTTTTCCTTGTTTTTTGTTTTCTCTCTCTAAACTATGTGTATGTAAGAGAGAATAATATGTCTTTTGTATGATTAGAATAAATGATATAGTATGGTATTTTTGTCCATCAACATTTATCATTTTCCTTAAAATAAATTAATATTATGAAAAGTGTCCTTATTGTAAAACCAAATTATGAAATTGGTACTACTTCCCTTTACTAAATATGAGTTCGTCCTTTGAATTATAAAACATTACGGAAGAAGAACTTGTAACCCATTATCTCTTAATAAAACCACACATTATTTAGTGTTGTTAAATGCTTTAAAAAGGTAAAGAATCTCTAAACTTTTTAAATGAGTGGGATAATTCATTTTAAATTCATATTTAAACAACTCATTAAATGGAATTTTTTAGATAACTATGCTCATTTTTTAACTTATTTAGTAAAATAGGGTTGTTTTAAACTTATTTATGAAAATAGGGTAGTTTTAAAATCGCAATTTAATGTAGCTATTTTAGTTGAAAAAACGCGACTCAAAGTAGCAATTTAAAAAAAAATCACTGTGTAAAAACGAGATTCATTACTGCATTTTTACCATTAAAAAAGCTACCCCCAATCGCGGTTTTAAAGAGGATTTTTTTTAAATCGATATTCGTGATCGCATTTTTTAACATAAAACCGCAATTCATTACTGCGTTTTTTAATTTAATTAATTTCCCTCCCATAACCCTAAGTAAATTCTATTGCGCCGTTTCTCGCTTCTATTTCTTATTCTTCTTCTTCTTGCTCTTTCTTCCTCATCTTTTGCTGCTTCTTTTTTCCATCTTCTTCATAATTTAAAATTTGAAAAAAAGAAAAGTTGTGAAGACCATTCACTCATAATAATTTTTCTCTACTTCAACAAAAATAGGTATGTCCATTTATAGTATTTTGATTATTTATAGATCTATATATTTTGATTATTTGTAGATCTATGTTTGCATAATAATTATATGAATGAAATAAATGGGATATTATTGTAGATTTATGATATAGATTTGTTTGATTGTTTGTAGATCTATGTATGCATAATATATGTGTGTGTGGGGGGGGGGGTTAGATATAGATTTGTAGATTTGTGAATGTATGTATTATTGCAAATTTGTAGATTTATTATCATATTATTGTAATATAGAAAATTTGTGGTTAGCCCAAGTATTATGATTTATGATTTATAATATTTTTGAAATTAATTTCAAGTTCCCTAATTAAATGGATGTTTCTTTTGGAATTTCGAATATTAATAGATTTCAAAATTCAAAAGTTTGCTATAAGTTAAATCTTAGGGATAATTAAATTGCTTACTTGAAAAGTCAATTAAGGGTATTTTAGGGAAAATAAAAACAAGAAATTAGTGATTATCCATTGTTTTGGGTCATTTTCCAATTTCCCTAGGTTAAATGCAAAACTATTTGAAAAAAAATGGGCCAAAAACAAAAAGGCCCATTGTAATACTTAATAATTATATTTGTAGTGGTTTATAATATTTTTTTATTTACAAAAATTTATTTTATGATTTTAAATAAATAATTTAATATAATATTTCGTAGGGGTTGATACTTAATTTTGTTTTTTCAATAATTATATAACTTTTTTGAAGAATGTATATACTTATTTATTTTTTGAGAAATTATATTTTATTTTAAAGAATGTATTATCTACCATCATAATGGAAGGCATGCTTGATTATTTTAAATAAATTATATTTATTATCAATTGGTGATAAATTTGTTTAATTGTGTTAAAGGTAAATAATGAAGAGCAGACAAGTATTTATGCTTTTATACTGGGGCGGAGAAATTATTAATGGAGAACATGGACAATGTTACAAAATGCAACATAAAAAAGGAATTATCGTTAAAAAAGGTACGACGTACTCGGAATTAGTTGGAATGATTTATTCTGATATGAATGTTGACCTCTCACCGTCCATTTTAAAGATTGTATGTAGATGTCCACCTTAATATTTAAGTTGATATCTTTGTATGCTTTACTTTGTTTCATGTCTAATGTTTTATTTTGCTTTATGCATAATGTTATAACCGCAACTTTCGTTTAATTAATTTAAAGCAAAATGTTTGTTATTCTTCAAAAAATATAATTATAGAGGTATGTTTTATCATATATACCAAAATTCTAAGTTTATGTACACACCAAATCATACAACTAAGCGAAAATAAATATCCATGTACAACTATTTAATACAAGTAATGAAATGACATTTTTTCTCTAATAACTAACAATCAACCTACTAAGTACCACAACTAGGTTTTTTCCTCTTCCTCTTCGGCCTCTTATCCCTCTCGACCTTTGTATGGGTGTGCGCCTGTGAGAACCCGCGTTCTCGACGCCCGGGGGTCCCCGTGGGCGGCGATTCCGTTTGTTGATTTGGAAATCAGGTTTTGAAAAGAATAAGAGTCGCCAGTTTGTTTTACTAAACAAACAAAAAAGGTTTGTGTAAAAGAGACGTATTTATGGAGTAAATATCCTCTTATACACAATATATGCGAAACCAGTTGATTCGAAGGTTCGGGGATTAAGTTACGAATCGGGAAGGTATTAGGCACCCAATTCGCCCTTTCGGTCTCTTGAGTAGGATATGCGTGTGTTATAATTCAGTTCTTGCATGCTATTTCCATTACTTTACAGCTTTCCGTACTTACCTTAGAAATCGGGATTTTGGGGTTGGGATGAAAACGATGTGTTTCCTAATTCACCCATGATTATGAAAATAAATGTGTGTGTGTGATTTGAAAAAGAGAGTTTGATAATAATAGATGCAATGAAAAAAGTGATTTTGTAAAGCATTGGGCTTTTCGGAAACTGATTCAATGTGGAATCTTATATTCGATATTATATGAGGCGAGTTGACCGATCGTATACCAAAGTCTATTAATTAAATCGGTATAGATGGCACTAGTGCTCTCATAATCGAGTATTTATCACATATACACCGCAATCTATGAGTTAGATTGGATATGTAGCGATTATCGATTCCTTCGTATAACGATACCGCTAATCCGGACTTTTGAAAAAGTAAAAAAAGTAATAATACTATTTTGGAATTGGATTAGGGTTTATTATACGCCTTTAGTTTTGAAAACAATTTGAAAAAAAAGGTTTTGAAAAGCTATTAAGTAATAAAAATTATGCAAACAAGAGTATGAATTATAAAACTGACGAATAAATAAAAGAAGAGAGAGAAAATTATACCTGAGCCTTCTTGGAAGGAGAGAATAAGGATATCTTGGTGTGTACCACGAAATTCCCTTGATTGTTGATGAAAATAATGAATGGATGGGGGGTCTATTTATAGTTGAAGAAAATACTTGGAGAGCAAGAAAAGAGATTGCAACTAGGACTCTTGGAAATTATCGCGAAGCCTTCCCACCGTTGGATCATCCTTATTTTTGGATATGTGTTGTAAATAGGAATATTCTAGATCGTGTAAAAATTTCAGGTCGATCGGATTTCGGGAAGGTTCCCTTTCGTTCTGATTGGTACGAAGAGTTTGTGTCCGCGTAGGAAAGGTACTTGTTGTAGACAAGGTCCCTTGTTTGCACGACAAGTCAGTTTCTAACCGTTGGATCATGCTGAATTTTGGATATGTATTGCCAATATAAGTCTTCTAGACTCTGTAAAAATTTGAAGACGATCGGAGTTCGGGAAGGACTCGGTCTCCTTGGCTTGGTACAAAGAGTTTGTTTCCGCGTAGGAAACGTACTTGCGTACAACTATCTCGACAATTAAACTTCCAACCGTTGGATTATGCTGATTTTTTGATATGTTTTCCCTCCAAATGTTTTCTAACTTTTGTCCAAATTTGAGGTCGATCAGATTTCGGGAAGGCCACTATTTATTTTAATTTGCTACGAAGGACATTTCAACTAGAATTGCTCGGTAGACAAATTGATTCTTGAGGACCCCATGTCCGACAAAGATGAAATTTTAATATGCTCTTCCCCACAATAAGGCCTATCCACTTACCAAACTTCAAACCATTTTAACTTCGAGAAGACCTCCATTTCACCACCCGAAATAAACTCGCGATTTTCTGAATTTTCGGAGATCCGACCGTCGGATTTAGCTGATTTTCGAGTATGTTACTCCTTTTGATAATTTCCAACAACTCTCAAAGTTTGAGGATGATCCAAAGTACGTGACTCTCCTTTCACAAATTTCCCGGAGTTTTGACGGTTTTTGATTCCGACAATTTTCGATAATTCTGTGACTCCTCATCCGGGGTCCTTTCGGCTTTCTTCTTTGACCTATATCACATGAACAAAATACATGTGCATCTAGGAATGCTCGTGCGTGCATGCATGTTTATTTCTTTGAAAATTAGGATTCTTGCGGGGGTCGCAAAATGAGGTGTTCACAGCGCCTCTACACCTCTTCCTCTGCCCCTGTCCTTGCCCATACCTTTCGATCTACCTCTCCCTCGACCTATATCGATAGGTAGCACAGGTACATTTACAACATCTGGTATGCCTAACTGTGTCAATTCGTCATTATGATCCGTACGTGTAAGTGTCGGTGAGTGTGAAAGTCCGAGTGGAAGCTGATGCAACACGGCTGGTGAAATAAATGACGAGTCTGTTGTCAATATAGACACATAATATCCAATGTCAAAATCCTCGTATATGGTAGGATGTGTAGAGAAGTCTGTCGTACTTGGATGCGGTAAGCTGGCTGGCGATGGTGAGGATAACGTATCTGACTGTGATAGGCCGGGGGGTAATCAGTGCATGATCGTAATGGATGTGCCCTATGCGGTACAATCCGTAAAATCCTGCTCGTAGTAATAGACGATGTACTCTCTCATGAAGAATAATTTGATGTCTATCAGGCCCACTAAATTTAGTAGCGCTCCTACGTAGCTCCAACAAAGCAGGATCATCGCTAGCCCATATAGCAAAAGACCGATGCTGGTCCTGTAAATAAAAGACACGGCGATCCACATGACCATGATCCATCGACAAATACCTGTTTCATGTACGTGTTAAATAGATATAAAAAAAGAAACAATGCATATTAACGCGTACATATGTGTACATAACTTAACAAACTGCATAATTAATACACATCCATTCATTACAAAAAAATTTGCATTATAATGTCGCATTACATATTGCATGGGCAATAACTAATTTAGCATCCTTACATAGTTAATTAGCCAAGTTCCAAATAGATACATATACTAAAAAAAATACATAACAACAGTAGCCATAAGTCTACACTGCCTAGTAAAATAAATTACATAAAACTGACACAACAAATAGGAACAAAAGCAAATAAATCCTATTCTTTGCACACTTTAGTGATTTCTTGCATTGCTCGTACTTCCTTTGTACTTCTTCTCTCTTTTCCTTCTCCCTTTCTATGCCCTTTAACAAACGATTATTCAAGTATTTAACTCCTTCAGCAACTGCCCTCCAATCTTCTTTTTGGACCGATATGTGCCTTATTTGATTGTAAATTTCTTTCATCTCTTCCTGAATAGTTTTTTTCTTGTCAACCCAGTCGAAAAAGTTGCATCCATTATTACCATAACTCCTGCAACCAAAGAATCTCCGACCCGGGTTTCTCGACGTTTGTGACATTTTAATTAGAGCAAGCTCTCCACAAAAACAAGTGACATATGAACATGATTCTCCAGAACTAGAACCAGAGTTTAAAGACATTTCTGCGAAAAATAAAATGAAAATATAGTTTCATATTACTTCTAAACATGAAGGCTAGTTTGTAATTAATAAAGTTTAATGCAAACTTGTAATAAATATTTACTATCTGAAGGGTTAATTACAAAACCTTAATGCATATATGGTTTAATTTGTTATACGCTTTTACCCTACGGTAGAGGTATGCTACTGATTTTACCAATTGCAATCTAAGTATTAGTGAAATGTAGACTTTATTTGATAAGAACCGAAAGTTTTTATCACTCATTTAACTTGTATGAAAGATTGAAATACTTGATGCTGTAGGAACTTATTGAAAAATAATGATGGGTATTCTAGGTACTTTCTTATTATTGGTTCAAAAATATCTTAAAATTAGATAAAGAGTTTGGATATGGCAATCATGATATACTCTGCCAGTCTAAAATTAATAGTCCCAATTTGCTAGACTAATTCCAATCTAATTAATGGTCAATGATATTTTGTATTTATAATTAATAGTTTCACTTACTTAATAAATCTGATCGATGCAGAAGGAACACGTTGTCTCTTCTCCATTGCTGCATACATTGTAAAGATGTATTAATATGGGGAAATTAAAATAGAGAGTTCAACAAAATTAATAAATTCGCATATGAGAATATGTACACATTTATACTACTTAATCATATGAAAAATGTTGAATTTACATTGAAGTATAAGAATAATCTCGACTATTTGAAAGATATATAATTCTACAATATATTAAATATATTTGGGGGATTTAGTATTTACACATAATTAAAGTTACTCCACTCACTACAAAAATTGTTCTAAGTTTAAAGGGAAGTTTTGAACTCATGGCCTTGAGTATGAAAAATATATTATTTAATTCCAACAAATCAAATGCCATTATAAATTCTCAATGTAAAGAACTACTAACTAAGTATATCCGAATGCATACAGGTAGAGTGTGCCTCTAGAGTAATATATATATATATATATATATATATATATATATCCGCAGTGAGTAGAGTGGTATAAATTATTTTGATATTTTATTATACTAGGGAGGGCATGAGATCGATTCCCACCTCCACCTTCCTAATAAATTGGTATGTGTTTTGATATTTTATTATGGTGTTTAGCTTTCTTGTTAACCTTTTTTGGAATTTTGTGGCTAAGCAAAGTCCTGCATATTTGCTATTTTATGGCTAACCTTTTCTTTCCCTTTCGCTAGATTCAGAGTTTGGAATTTTTTTTTTAATTTCTTGTCTCACTTTCCTATTTCAGGGATCCATATTCAAAGGGCAAACCATACGAGACATTGAAACCCCACCATAAACATACAAATCAAATCTTGAACCCCACAAACAAATCTAAACAATTAACCCCACAAACCCCACATCCCCTATTCAAATATTCCAAATCGATTCATCAACCCACCAAAATTCATGCAAATCGAAAATACCATCACAAATACCATCACAATAACCAGCTAAAACGAAATCTAGGGCTATAATGTGTACTTGGTGGAGTCGACGGAGGAAAAACAGTGGGCAACACCGGCGACAGAGAAGGACGGTCAGAGCTCTGTACAAGCTCTACACAGGACCGGCGAGAGGTGCGGCGAAGGCGAGGTGCAGCGAGAGGGAGGGCGAAGGTGAGGTGGGCAGCAAGAGGAGAAGGAGGTTAACAGTGCGAGGTGCAGCAATAGGTGCTTTTTGAATGTATTAATCGGAAGAGTGGTGATTTTGAAAAAGCTGTAAAAATGCTACCGATTTTATCAATAAAAACGCTATACATAGTAGCGTTTTTAATTCACTCAAATTTTTTTAACACAAAAAACGCTATTCATGGGATCGATTTTATCAATAAAAACGCTATACATAGTAGCGTTTTTAATTCACCCCATTTTCACAAATATGTTTAAAAGTCCCCTAGTTTACTAAATAAGTTGAAAAAGTATCATAGTTATAAAAAAAAGTCCATTAAATGCTTATGCTAGGTCACCAAAAAAAAATACTATACAAAAAGAAAGGTTTCTATTTTTTTTAAAAAAACCTTAATACTTAATTTTTTTTTAATACACGCATGTTATAATTGTGTAAACAATAATCTGAAATTTTCAATCTTTTACTATATATGATGGCGGGAAATGTTTTAGGCCGCAATGGAAAATCATTTTCCCTTCATTTGGTTTCTATTTGGATTTTTTTGTTTGCCATCTTTAAGCTACTAAATTATTTTTCACATTATGTTTATTAATTTGCAATAAATAAATTGATATTAATCTTTATTTTATATTTATAAACTAAAGTAGAAATGACATTACAATCGAATTTTTATGGAAATTAAGTAACCTTAATGAAAAAACAAGGTACTTCTAAAAAAGATACAATTATTAGCACCCAAAAATTTGTTTACAATGTATCAAAATTGTTACAAAGTATTTTATGAAATGTCACTAAAGTTTTTTTTTTTTTTAAGTTTTTAAAGTATACTAAAGATTACCTTTTGGAGTTCAATAGTACCATTTGGACTAATAATCATAGCCTTAATAATAATAATAATAATAATAATAATAATAATAATAATATTATTATTATTATTATTATTATTATTATTGTGCATTTCTAAAAGTTGCATTAAATATATATATATATATATATATATCTCATCTTCGGACTACTAATTCGAAACTGCACAAAATGCATAATTTATTTAATACTTATCTGACTAGATTTTA
Source organism: Lonicera japonica (assembly GCA_021464415.1). Classification (NCBI taxonomy): domain Eukaryota; kingdom Viridiplantae; phylum Streptophyta; class Magnoliopsida; order Dipsacales; family Caprifoliaceae; genus Lonicera; species Lonicera japonica. The sequence continues at coordinate 12,038,589 of CM038467.1, read as the reverse complement.
TTATGTCAAACTCATAGAATCCTTATCCGATTGATTTATATCCTGTATTATTTTCATAATTTCTAATCGACTAATTCCGATCCTATCGAATATTTTTATTCGACGCAATTAGAGAGAGATAAACTTGAACGTGAGTAAAGTGTCTCTTATTTGCTTTTTGAAGATTGAGTTTAAGTTTGACAATACCTTACTTGGCCCCTAAGCACCGAGTATATATGCTTATACACAACCATTAAGAACTGAAAAATAGGCATTTTACTCGGTTGTCAAAAACCGAATTAAAGTGGGGATAGAACCAAGTATTTTATAAGGTTAATTTTGGTTTTGTATAATAAGTATACAATTAGTAAACGTTTTGGTTTCCAACAATATTTCAACAAAATTAGACATAAATAGAAAAATTAGGTGGCATTTATTTCCTCATCTGAATGCAACGTAATTTGAAGAATAAATATTGATTCAACCTAAAGTTTGAAAACCGAGTCTGAAAAATATGTTTATTTTATTTCTAAATGTTATATTTAAATATATCACATATGATTGTTAAATGAATGTCATTTGGACAAATTTACTCGTCTTATTATTTAGTAGAAGAAGAGGAAGAAGATAGTGTGAGTTGATTTTGTTGATCATATCACCGTCACCTAAAAGGAAAGCGGATGTGGCATATTTTTTGTTGATGATTAGGAGAAGTACGTAGAAGTATTTTGGACACAGTGGCGGACAGAAGGAGGGACCGGGGCTGCCCGGGTCCCCCCAAGTATGAATTATTGAAAATGATAAGACATGCATTTGAATATTTTCCTTAAACTCTGCAATCTTTTTTATTTGACGCAGACAGTTTAAGGAAAATTTTCAAAAAAAAATATGGCTTACATTATGGGAGTGTGTGACTTGAACTATGTCACAAGAGTTTCTAAAAGTATCTTTGGAGCATAATTTTTCAAACTTAATTTTTTGCATAAAAAATAATTAACAGATATAATTTATGTAACAATTTTTATACAATTATTATAGATCCTCTTAAATTAAGGATGTTTTTCTTTTCATCCACCGAATTATTATATTCCCCATCAAATTCTCAAAATTTGATAGGAAAATTTAAAAAAATGTTAGCCAAATGCATCTAATACCCTCTTTTAACCCCTCTCCTCCCCAATTTCTCTTTCTCCACCCGATGCCATCCCACCATTTTCATCAGCGAAAATAAGATGATAACTTGTTTTTTTATTTTAAAAAAACCATTAATGCTATACTACTCACGGATCGTCCTAACTGAAGTTGCACAAACTGTCTAGATGGATGCCTAGTTGGCTTCCTCATTTGCATAAGTTCTCTCCGCAATTTCATGGCATCGAAATTTTAAAATTAAAACACATAAAAGAAAAAGGAAAATTAGAGAGAGAAGAGATCGAGAAAAAGAAGAAACTTAAGAGCATATGATGATGAAACCCACCGACCCTTCTCTTTGCCTCCCTCCAGCTTCTTACCTTGTTCAATTTTTTTACAGACGCCTCATAGTAGAAATTGTTCAAAAACAGATTTTTTTTTTTGGATTAACGAGAGATGAGGAGAGAAAACTAGTGGTCCCAGTCAGCGTATCCACATCAGAATGAAAAATTACTGCACGATGTTCGTACGCATAATTCCGGAAAAAAAAGTTTAAGGAAACTTTTCAGTCTATATTGTTAGATTAGATACGGCGCACACGAAATACGTATATAGATCTCATTTTTTAACATGTACTCCGTATAACATATATATATATATATATATATATTTAATTTTGTTTTTATTTACGATATTTTACGGTTAATCTACTCTTAATTTATAAAAATTTTGAACAAATTTTAATAATATTTTCCTTTTTAAAATTGAGAAGTATATCCCAATTAAAATTAATTTATAGTTATATTAATTTAGATTCTTAATCAAAATTTACTTCCATTTTAATTTATTTCCTATTTTCTTTTAAGGTGCGCTTGGATTGCATAATTGAATTTAGCTTTAAAATTCATAAATTTAAGATTCAAAAATTATAAATTTAAAAACACAAGAATTTAAAATTTTGTGTTTGCTTAACAAATACAAAGAAATTGATTTCTAAGTCTAAATATTATTCCGCTAAAAATTATATTTAGTTGAGTAGTAGGTTACTTTTATTTTTCACATCGTGGCGGAGGTTGGGTTTGCACAAAATTAATAGTTTAACTCGACCCCCCCATATTATAGTATTTTATTCTTTATAATATAGTGTAATTACCATGGTACGGGAGTGGGGTTTATGTATACATTATTCACGACGAGTTTAGATTTAAAAAAAAAATAAAACCCGGACTAAGTTGGGACAGATTTATAAGAGTGTCAGGTTCAGGTTTGGACAAACACGACCCTTTACCATCCTTAGTATTATTGTTATAATTAATATTACAAGTATAGCTATAATAATAATAAAAAAAATTAATAATTTGTTTAAAAATTATTTTTTTTTTCTCAAATTTGTAAGCTTGGAATCTGGAACTAACAACCCCTACCTCTGAGATTTGAAAATTATAACATTAAGCTAAGTATTAAATCTCAAGATATTAAAATATTTGTAAATCTCAAATCATAATTCTACACCAAATAAAATATTTAGATTTTGAATTTCAAATCCAAATCTCATGTTCAAATCATTTCTTAAATCTTCATTCCAAATGCACCCTTAAAGAATTTTAAAAGGTTTTATTAAAAAATATTAATTAACTTATCAATACGGAGTTAATCAATTAAATATATTATTAATACTCCCACCCATTTTTCTCCTATGCAGAAGAGGGATTTATTATTATTATTATTATTATTATTATTATTATTATTATTATTATTATTATTATTATTATTATTATTATTATTATTATTATTATTATTATTATTTTATAATAATAATAATAATAATTTGAGAATCAAGTATATATATTATTTTTTCAATATTAGTCGTATAAAATATCAATGATCATGTAATTAATTAGTTAGCACGACATTTGGTATTCTAATTTATAATACTTATAGTACTTTCTTTCATTATAATGGTTTGAGAGAGGATAATTATGTGAACAATATAACATAAAACCTTTGAGACTTATCTTGTACTTGGAATTGTAGTTCACTATTCCCTTAGCCAATTGTACGACATAATGACCTACATAACTTTCTCCAGTTATACAAACTTTTCAATTTTTGTAGCACAAAAATCGTTCCATCTATTGGATTAGGAATTGTAGTGAATCCTTTGTTGAATTATGCATAGCGTCCCCATTAAATTACATATACAAAAATAAGTTGCAAGAAACAAACTAGTAATAATAATAATAATAATAATAATAATAATAATAATAATAATAATTAAGAAGAAGAAGAATGACAATAATGCTAACAAGTAATTTTTAGGTCAATTCTTATCCAAAGAGTTTTGGCTTTTGTTAAAATTTATGCTGTAACGAGTTGAATCACGTGGTCCACTTCGTTGCACTCGTTATATGTTGTTTGGGCAAAAGGCATTATGATATTAACAACATAGAGTATGTAATATATTCCGTCTTTAGCATCTACAACTTTCTTTCTAATGATGGAAGGAGTTAATAATATCTCGGCCCTCTTCTGCATATGTGAAATTTTGAACAAACATTGATTAACTTACAATAACATTATAATTTGTGATAGTATCTGGAGTGAGTGAGGTAAGAGCGATGGAGGAGATGGCATCTTGTGAGGGAGGAGAGAAGAATGAGGAGACCAGATTGAGAGAAAAAGACGGTAAAAATATCGAAATGGAAGGGAGTGAAGGGTTGATATTTGTTTTTATTATTTTACTTAAAAAATTAATTATGATTTACCCATTGGTTAATAACATTAGAATCTAACTTTTTAAACTAATATTTTTATTTAATTAATTAAAGTGGATGTACTTGTTAATTTAGTGGATTTTTTAATATTAAATCATTAATAAAATAATATTTATAAAATTAAATTAATAATATTTTTTTGTCAGTCTATTCACACTCACGGATTAATTTAGTAAGCAACGCGGATTAACTTAACAATACGGATTAACAGCAAAATATTGCAAATAGAAACAAAATCACCTTTAATTTAGAATGAGATGAATTTGACATAAAAATATTGTTGGCTTAATAGTTAAAAATAGTATTTTCAATTTTAAGTTTTGGGTTTGAACATAATTGCATAATATATTTTTCTCAACATAATAATGATATGGTAAAATAGAAAAACCTTCGGTATCACAACTGAGTTCTTAATAAACAAACTTTATTTTATTTTTTATTTTTTTATTTTGTTCGATCAAAATTTGGTTAATATATAACAGTATTTTATCACCTTCGAAAATATTTTTAAAGGTTTTTGTAACAAGTTTATTGAGTAAGTATTAATATACGAGGACTTTGTAGAATACAGGTTTATTAGGCCATCTCCAATGGTGTTTCTACATAAGCAAATTTCTATGATATAAATTAATAATAGAAAAAATCTTCTCCAATGGGCATTTCTATCTCCATTTCTATCCTAGGTGGAAGTCTAATAGGATTGGGAATTTCTATCACCATTTCCACTTGTAGAAATTGTGATAGAAATTCTCTATGTGACATGGCAAATTTTTATTGGTTGTTGTCATATCCACTAATTCTCTCTCTTCTTAAATAATATCCACTAATTCTATCTCTTCATTAAACAGGGGACAAAGTAAGGAAGAAATGGAAGAATATAAATCACCATTGGAGACCATAATTTCTATTCTTCTACACCAATGCAAATATATTGCCAATAGATATAGAAATATTATAAAATAATATTGACACATAGGATAAAAATGCAAAAAATAGAAAACACCATTGGAGATGGCCTTAGTGCCACCATTGAATGTTGTTGTTTGGTAGTAAGAGTCGTCGTTTCATGGCCAATATGAAAGTACGGATCCAATAACTAATAGTGCGAGACTAATGGTTTCTCGCTAGCTAGCAATTTTAATGATTAAGGCTCCATTTAAAAGTAACATAAAAAATAAAAATAAAATTAATTAATTTAGATGAGAAAATGAAAAATAAGTTGAGGCACATGATAAAATCATCTTTATCTTATACTTATTTTTGTGAGTATATGTCTTTCATCCTCTTTTAATATTTTGTGAAAAAATTTTCTCCACCATCACCCAAAGAAAATTTTGTCATGAAAAAAATGCAAAAGGTAGGAGTTAATCTCATCACATTTCTTATGTCCTTCGTCCTCCTTTAATATTTTGTGAAAAAAATTTCTCCACCATCACCCAAAGAAAATTTTGTCATGGAAAAACGCAAAAAGTAAGAGTTAATCTCACCATATCTCTCAACTTATTTTTCATCTTCTCACCTAAATTAGTTATTTTTATTTTCATTTTCTATGTTGTTATCAAACGAAACCTAAAATTTATTACATTAAACCAAACTGTGATCATCGACCGTCACACAACTTTGGAATTAATAATTTATTTATTTACTTTTCTTATCTTTTTCACATTGCTAAATCTGTATGGATCAAAAAATATGTTATGCATTTTTTTAATAGAGGGAAAGATTAACATTAGGTAACTTATTCATAATCTTGACAGGCGATAAACAAACTTATATTTTTTGTGAGATAAGAACTCAAGAATGTTGTTGTTTGGTAGTAATTAAGGGTGGTCGTAGGGGTGTTAATGCCAATCCAAAAACTGACCGAACGGGCTGAACCGATTTGAACCGATCCGTAAAATCCCGAACAAAAAAAAACCGAAAACAAGAAAATCGAACCGAAACCGAAAAGTTTGGTTCGGATTTGGGGCAAGCTAGTTCAAAATCGAACTAAACCGAACCGAACCGAATTATGTATAAGAAAAAAAATGTTAATATATATTCTAAGGGCACATGTTAATTATATTATAATACAAAAAAGATGGCATTTTATAAGAATATGTTCCTTAATAATTACATATTGTGATAATCTTAAAAAAAAGTCATTAACGCGTGTCCTTATTATTAAATTAACTACACAAAGCTAAGATTTTTTTTATCACATACATGATGGTAAGATATTTCATCATTTTATTTAATGTGTTTTATTATTGTAAATGTACAAATAAAATAATAATTAAATAAAAAACACATATAGTATCTATATGTTTGCTCCTTGTTTCTGAAAAAATATGACTTTAATTTGAATATGAACCATTATTACATTCTTACATTATTATTAGTATTATATTGTTATGTTAAATTGATTTAGAAAAAATGAAAAAAAATATATATGTCAAAACCGAATAAAACCGAATCAAAACAGAACCGAAAAGTTTGGTTCGAGTTTGGGTTTCGAAGATTTAGAAACTGAAACTGAACTGAACCGAAATCGATTTTTTATATTAGGTTTGGGTTTGGAGTACCTTAATTTCTATCGTGATCGAAACCGAAAACACTCCTAGGTGGTCGTTCCATGGCCACTTTATAAAGTATGAATCCAATAACTAATGGTTTCTCGCAGCTAGCAATTTTAGTGGAAAGTATCTTAAAATTTATTAGTTTTATTATATTAAAGCAAAGTGTGATCATCAACTACTATACAACTTTGGGATTAATAATTTTCTCATTTGTTTTTCCTATGGTTTCCACGTTCTTAAATCCGTATAGATCAAAAAGTATGTTATACATTCTATTGATAGCGAGAAAGATTAACATTAGATAACTTATTCGAATTCTTGATCGACGATAAAGAAAGTTATATTTTTGGTGAGATAAAACTCGAAAATGTATTAGACCATCTTCACTATAAATGTCAAAAGACTGTTAAAAAGGTAACTCTACCTTGTTAATCTTACAAAATTTGCACGACATAAAAGTTATAGTGCTCAGACGATATATATAATATCGTCCCCCTCTCAAAAGATAATGTGTACATTGTCTAAGCTATATGAAGCCAGATGATATACATAGTACCGTCCCAAATTGAGCCATATATTACAACCTCCTAATTATCAATATTTTTCAAATTGCGATTGGCTCATGAATTTAATTTAATGTTTGGACGAGTTTAAATATATTGTCCCAAGCTAAATCAAACGAGTTTAAAATTAGCTTTTTAACATGTGTGATGGAAATGGTCTTATTAAGGCTCAAACCATAGCCTTTTCTTTAACAAAATATACGGTTGTTATTTATTTATTTATTTATTTTACGGGCAATGGTAAAAATCACTTAGAAACGGGTCGTGTTGGGTCGATTTTGTGTCCAGTCTTATTAGATTTGTGTGAAAAATTACTAAACAAGTACACAATGCATTAACATAATGGGTGAAAAAATAATATATGAACATGATTCGTTACCTTATCAAGTAACACAACACGACCCGACCTATTTAACTTATTATGCTAAGAGGTTAGTCCGGGTAAACCTAATTATCCGAAAACAACATAAATATGTTGCAAATTGATTCTTAATGGGTCCCAGTGAGTCTTAACGGGTTGGACTAATAAACCCGAACACAATTTATTATTAAAATTTTACTCATTACCTTATAATTTTGTGTTGTATTTCCATGTTGCGTTATACTTTGTTAGGTCTGATAGGAAATGTATGCTCAAGTCTAAACTATTCGGACAGCGATCTTTTATAATTTTAATGGGCCGTATTATTTACACTTTCGAATACGAATGTTAAAAAATATCAGCGCTCATTTCAATCGATCCTTATTTTTTAAACAAACACGGCCTAAAATCTCTTTATTAACGAAACAGAGGATGGCGAAGAGAGTGCAACAATAGTGGCGGTGGTAGAAGAGGACAAGTTCAGGTGTGTCTCTTATCCAAACGAAGGATTTCATATCCCGGACAAGCAATTAAGCAACAAAGGTTGCTCTCTTCTTCCCTTTTTGAACAAACGAGAAACAATTCATCAAAAGTGTAGGATCTGTTCTTCTTTCCAACAATCAATGGAAGCTCTTTTTGGTCCTCCTCCTCCTCCTCTCAACACAATCAGCGTTTCACGTTCCAACTCTATTAACAGACAACCTCACGCTTCCCATTATTCCTTCAACTTCTCCGCCCCTTCTTCTCTCAAATTCCGACCCTTTCACCCAATTCACCACAGGGTCCGTTCACTATTTCCATGTAATCTTTTTTCAATAATAGAATTGGGTTCCTGTTTATGTGTTTATTCTGAGATGGGTTTCTTTAATTTTTCGTTTTCAGTATCCGAAGAGGGTCATACGAATGCAAGCAGTTGATGAAGATTACGAGGTGAAGCAAGTGAGAGATATGGCTGCTGCCAGAAAAAGATGGGAATCCCTGGTATATTTTCTCTCAATTTGCGTTGTTCATCTGTAATAATGTTAATTTAGTGTTAAACCTTGATGGGACGACTAAATTCATAAGTGGGTGGGTGGCTTCTAAGTGATTTATACATTGTACTTGAGGTTGGTATTAGGGCTTGCTTAATATTCTCATATTCACAGTTTCTACAATGGGATTGGTATACTTCATACATAATTCACACATCCATTCAAGAATTACAACACCAAAACCAAATCCAGTAATACTAGAAGTAGGTTTTATTCATATTATTGTCATTTATAACACCGGATGTTCCTTTCTTTTTTTCAACATTCGGAGGTCATGGACAGTTATTAATGTTAGATGTATAGAACATAAACTAAAATATCAGTATCTCAGTGTCTATAGTTTTACTTTCATATACTCCCTCCATTTCAAATTGAGAGCGCCACTCCCATTTTGTTTCTGGACATGATCAATGTACCAAATCTCACAATAGAAAATAAGTTGTATCTTGACCATTGTTTAGGTTGAAATCAATGTTTCCTTAAAAGCAACCTCAAAATGGGACTATCAATTGGAGACGGAGGGAGTACTTGGTGTCATGTCATAACTTGCCAACTATGATTGATCCACATGTAGCAATCCTCGAACGTCTCAAGCTGAAATTATGTAGATCCATTTGGAGTTTTAATTTTGTCATCATAGGTCAGGGAAGAAAAGGTGAAAGTTCTTACTCCGAAGGAAGCTGGATACGCAATTCAACTCTCTAACAAACCCCTACTAGATGTCCGTCCCTCTACAGAACGTGAAAAGGTAATTAGAATTCCTTTCCTATATTATCTTCTCTTTAACGTTCTTTCTCACACTTGACGAGTTACTTAGCTATAGTTTGTCATTTATTTTACCATAACTACAATTCTTCCCTTGAAGGCGTGGGTTAAAGGCTCAACCTGGATTCCTATCTTTGATGTTGATACTAGATTTGATGCAGGAACTCTTTCGAAGAAGGTCTCAACTTTCATGATGGGTATCACACTATCTTATCTTGTCTTTAATAAATCATCAGAAGGATTAAAATATTTGTATGTTTTCCATATCTTCATTAATATGACTTGTTCAATATGTGGAATTTAATTAATAGATAATATAACTGCATCTTTTTAATATTGCATTTAGATGTGTAGGTTCTTTTGGGGTTGTATTCTCCTAAAATTTAATTGTATTTCTTTAGGAGGTTGGTGGAGTGGAGCTCCTACACTGTCTTATGATAAGTATGTCAATTATCTCGGTAGATCTCTCCAGGCATGTGCGTGTATTAAAGCATCCACTCATTGATTTCATTTTCTCAACAGTCAATTCCTAGAGAAAGTTGCGGAGAAATTCCCAAAGGATACAGACCTTATAGTGGCCTGCCAGAAGGGATTACGGTGAAACTTTCTTTTTGAACACTGGAATTTCAGATTCTTGATAATCAAAATAAGTACCTTATAGAGGTATTTCACAGTATATGCGATGTGATTTAACATTCCAAACCTCATGTGGAGCCAAATTGACCTGGCAGATCACTAGCTGCTTCTGAGCAACTGTACAATGCTGGTTACAGAAACATTTTCTGGGTTCAAGGTGGTCTGGAAGCTGCTGAAGAAGGGGTGTGTGATTTTTTTATTATTTTTGCTGCTTAAACTAAAAACATGGAGTTGATAAGTCGGTCAAATCTCATTTGGAGCAGGAACTTGAACGTGAAGGTCCTCAGCCTTTTAAGTTTGCGGGAATTGGTGGGGTTTCAGAGTTCCTTGGGTAACTATTACATGTGGCTTTCCTTTTATCCATTTTTCCTCAGAAGAAGATGACCATGTATTTATAGATAATTCCCAGTGTAAAATCTTGTTTGACCCTTTATTTATATATATTTCTAATGTATAATCACCTGATAATTGCAGTTGGACAGACCAACAAAGAGCAGCCGCTGCCAAGGAGGGGTGGGGTTACCGATTAGTTTTCTCTGCCCGTACGGTAATAGTTCTTATTAGGATTTTGATCAATTACATTCACAAAATGATTTGACAGTGCATACTGAACTGAAAATGGGAAAAATACAACCATTGTATTTTCACTAAGAACCAAAAATCTTACTGTTTCCTTGAATATAATCTGCTGACTAATTGTATGTCACAGATTGGGCTCTTTCTTGCTGCTGATGCAATGTTTCTCGGGGCTCAACAAGTGGTCCATTATCTTCAGGATATAAAGCCTCATTAAGGACCGGTTTTGGGTTTGAAGAAGATAAATAAAAAAAAATGTAAGTGATGATTTTTTTTTGTAGCATCTCTCAGCCAATTAGTTGTATTTTTGCATGATATTGTGGAAGTGATTGTTCTCTCATTGCCTCATCAAATTTTGTCAAACCCTGCTTGTACTTGAATTTAAGTTTATTAAACAATTGCTTGATTTTAACAAAAATATTTTAGACGATTAGTTAATTACAAAATGACACTCAGTTCTGAATAAAACCACCTATTTGCTAAAAAGGAATTGCTATTGTTAAAGTAGTTTTTGACATCTCCTATAGCAAACACTGCATGAAGTGGTTGTACTTAATGCTTTATAGATGATGCATAACATATCATATGATCTTACAAACTAATTCTCTTCTCTTACTAATTTGAAAAACAATAAAGGAACTAGTAAGAGAAATGAAAATGGCAATTTTCATATCCAAATCTTCAAATTCAAATTAGAAAGAACTTGGAGTTGCAACAGCAAGAAGAGGGATTTTTCTGTGAATGGTAAGACCAGTGCATTCACTCATATCCAAATCATCCCCCTTTGCTCCATTAGGCAATTCCCAGTCAAACTTGTTCAGTAAATTTGCTAAAACAAGCTCAATAGTGGCCACCGCAAAAAAAATCCCCGGGCACCCTCTCCGGCCGGCTCCAAAAGGAATCAACTGAAAATCATGCCCCTTAAAATCCACCGGAGAATTCAAGAACCTCTGCGGCCTAAACTCCTCTGGTTGGGCCCACATTCCAGGGTCTCTTCCGATCGCCCAAGCATTGGTGATGACCATTGTCCCCGCTGAAATATCATAGCCCATAAGTTTAACATCTTCTCTTGCTTCTCGAGGAATCAGTAATGGAATCGGAGGATGTAAACGCATAGTCTCTTTGATTACCGCTTTCAAATATTGCATCTTTTCCAAGTCTTCGTCGTGGGTTATGTTGGTTTTGCCCCTAGCAATTGTTCTTACCTCTTTCTGTGCTTCGTTCATGGCTCTTGGGTTTCTTAGGAGCTCTGACATTGCCCATTCTAGAACGGTGTAGGTTGTATCCGTTCCACCAGCGATGATGTCCTGCAAGAACCATGACATAGTTTGAACAAAATCGATCATCCAAGTTTAAGGATTTTACAGATTAAAAAGAGAAGTACAAAGAAATAAATGTTTGTGGTCAATTTTAATAATTTACTGCTTTTCTGAGCCTTGGTCCGTGAATTATGGGTCTGGTCGGGAGCAAATGGACCAAACTGTTTCAGGATCCATCAGAGGAGGGAAAGAACGTTCATATATTTATTTTTGGATTTGACCCGTCTATGTAATAAGGGGCTATGGTTTTTGGTTGGGTGATGTTATAGGCACCCTGATTTTGTAGTTAAAACACTAATGTAGTCTTAACACCGTAATTTAAATTATTAATAATGGCAACCCATATGGTGACACTCCAAATTTAAACACCGAGGCGTTGTCTTGTTGCTAAACTTCGACATTCGATAACCTTCCACCTACTTGATATTGGCAAACTTTGACCGAGTTAATTTTTAAAAATATTTCCTTGACATTTGATCTCTGCAAAAGGTTACCTAATTACAACCTCTAACTCGGTAAATTGCTACTGGATGTTAACTTTTAAGTCAGTAACTTGCTAACGACTTGTCTGTTTTGTATTTGGGCAACCAACCCTAACACCCCAAATTTAAGTATCGAGTCGGTGTCTTCTTATCGAATTTCAATATCCGATTCGGTAACTTTCCACTTGATTGACATTTAGCAAACTTTGGCCGAGTTAATTTTTATAAATATTTCACTGATATTTGATCTCGACAAAATGTTACCGAATTTTAACCTCTAACTTGCTACCGACTTATATGTTGTTATGTATTGGGGCAACTAACCCTTAATTTGTAGCCGCAACACTGAATAGTTTATATTTTAGGTGCCTTATAAAAAAACTTTGTTTCAAATTTATGGTGTTTTAGCTACAAAAGAAAGGTGTATATAACATCATCCTTTTTGGTTTTTGAATCTTAAAAATGTAGAAGGGATAAAAAATTGTGTGGCTAGAAGTATTTTGAATGATTGATAGTGTATTTGACACGAGTTATGACTTAGTTTGTTAATATTGGATCTAGAAGGCTTGATCAAAGTTTTTTACTAGTACTAGCTTAAGCCTGGTGCAACTTGGAAGAGGGCATCATACTTCCATTGTCTTTTGTTTTATGTTCTCCTCCTATTAAATTATACTAGGGTTTGTCTGTTCCGACGGCATGAAAGCATTTTATCAATGTTAATCTTATAATTTTTTTAAAACACCTATTGAATATGAGAAAATAAAATTCTAAAATTTAAAAATATTTATAGTTTTTAAAATAAAAAGAAATTATACTTGAAATTTAGAAAAAATAATAATCCATTGTAAATGAAATATTCCTAATAGTACATAAAAAATGTTACTAAATATCATATTAAGGTGTTAGTATTTATTTGGAATGCTAGTATGGCCTAAATAAAATATTTAGAAATTAATTTGTTAGGCAAACAATTTTATGGACTTTTCCTCATTTTAAGAAAAACAATCAACTAAATCTATGGCTTAAAAATAAGATCAATCTAGTATTATGAGAGAGTGTACATTAACTAATTTATCTCCATTAAAAATAAGATTAATTTAATAAAAGGATGATTTAAGTCTACTCATTTTTTACAAAGAGAGAGTATACATCATAAATTAATGCTGCGAGTGACACTCAACTCTAGATGAACCCGACTCAATAGGGCGCCGTTTCCAACCAAAGGAAAAAAAGACTTGATATAATTTGTGCCATTTGACGTGTAAGATTCCTTAATATCCTTAATGTTCACAAAGCAGATATAATGTTTGGTTGATTTGTACCGTTCGACACAGTAAAAAACTCAACAAAGCATTAATTAAAATGAGATAAAATTCTAACGAATTTGATATAAAAAAAAATATAGAAAAAGTACGATTGTGATGTAGGGTTTATTTTGTTTCCTACCATATAAAACCTCTTTTTAAAAAAATACATTTAAAAAGAAAATTTTGAATACCCAAAAAACAAAAGGTTTGTGCCAAAAGGGGAAAATACTATCAAAGAAGCAAAGTTCTTGTGAATTTTTCAATTAAAAAAAGGAAAATGTACAATAGCTAACTAGCACTACCTTTGAGCTGTTAGATGAGTGAACTATTACAAAATTTGGGTGGTTCTCGGATTCACTTGTTTAACACAAAATGATAACTAATCGGTTACGGATTCACCCTTAACGAATTCAGGTGATCCATTAGACCCATTAATAGAACTAAAGTTTATTGAACATTTGAAACTACATTTTAAGTAATTTTAATTGTTTAGTTATCTTGTTTCTAGTGAAAATTTAGCAAGACATTTTTAAAAAATAAATATTTTTATGAAATTTATCTGCATGACGGTTCCTATTGTGTCGCTTAATAACAAATTGAGTAGTAATTGAATTCTAAAAATATCACCCGGTAACTTAGTTATACATTTGTTAAAATATGACACAAAATTGACATGAATCGACCCGTGACCTAGTTATATATTTGTTTCAAAAGAAAATTTTAATCAACTGTCTAACTTTTTATTACAAAAGTAAATGATTACATAAACTAACATTATGAATTAATTATTTCAGGAGTTTAATGAAAAATATAAAAAGTAAAGAAAGAGTAAATGAATAAACACTTAAAATGAGAAAAAAAAATAATGAGAGAGATGGCAGAATATCATATGATGGGAGTTATGAGAAAGAAGAAATCAAGATTTAAAATAAGGGGGTGATTTTTCAAAATAATGTGCACGAATAAATTAAAGGAAAAAAAAAATATTGGGTGAGGAACGAAAGTGTAACCCTTAGATCAACATCATGCATTTTGGATCTTTGAATATTTTTTTGTTGTAGTCACGTCAAGAATACTTCATTTTGTACTAAAGAATAGTGAGATAATCATATTGAGAGGTGTGAGATGTGCAAAGTATTGAGTTTGTTTAGCACATTTTGTGGTGTATGACTCGAACTTGAGTCTCATTGTCGTGCTATATATAATTGTGCTTATGCCCCTTTACTTTTCAATTTCCATACTGTTTTTCGTTGTTTATTTGTTGCTTTGGTTTTGGTTTGCTTGATTGTTGGATATTGATATATTAAGGCTCCATTTGATTGCAAAGATGGAAAAGGAAAATAAATTTAACTAGTTTGTATGAAAAGATATAAAATAATGTGAGAGATGTTACTCGTTTTATGAGGATATATCCTCCATCCTTCAATGTTTTTGGTGAAAAATTTTTACTCAACACTAAGCAAGGAAAATTTTTTCATGAAAAAACTTAAAAATCAAGAAGATAACACTTCTACCACTCAACTTATTTTCCATTTTTTCACTAAAACTAACTCAATTTATTTTCCTTTTCCACCTTGCAATCAAACGGACCCTAAAATACCAAAAAAACTCCAAGCTATATATATATATATGAAAGAGGGAGTACTTACCAAGATGAGAGCTTTGATGCTATCTCTGTCCATGGAAAAGCCAGTGGTTTCACTCTCCTTGTATATCCCAAGCAAAACATCAACAAAGTCGTCCTTACCGCCAGTTTTCTCTCTTTCTACACCATCCAAATGCTCTTTTACCACTCCCTCAAGAAACTCGTCAAACTCTTTCGCCACTCTGTCAAGTTTAGCCTCGAAGCCTGTGAGCCGGTTGATCCAAGCAAGCCACGGAATGTAAGTTCCCACATCAAATCCGCCCAACAACCCCACAAACTCACTCATCAGCTTCCTAAACTTCTTCCCGCTCTCCCCTTCGCTGTACTTCCTCCCAAAAGCGGCCCTACACACCACATCATTCGTTAGCGACATAAACATCTCGCTCAAATCCACTGTCAAAGTACCCAACTCGTTAATCTTCTTCACTAAAAGAGAGGTTTCTTCTTCCCTTATATAGCGTATGGATTGTACGTGTTTATTGCTAAGAAGCTGGAGCACGCAAATGCTCTTCATTTGCCTCCAGTACTCGCCATATGGCGCCACTGACACGTCCTTGAAGTTATAAATGAGTTTCTTGTTGACATTCGATTTGGGTCGGTCTGCAAAGGCGAGATCATGGGTCCGCATGATCTTGGAAGCTGCGTCGGCGGAGGAGATGACGAGGGCGGGGACGGTGCCCAGGCGGAGCAACATGATTGGTCCATGTTGGCGAGCCAAGGCTCGGAGCGAGTGGTGCGGGAACAAGCCTAGTTGGTGGAGGTTTCCTATGATTGGGAGCTTTGGAGGAGAAGGTGGTGGGTATTTTCTGTAAGAAGTTGGAGTGAAGACCCATTTAACGAAAAATAATGTGAAGAGTACTAAGGGCACAAGATAGAACACAAAGGGTTGTGACAATAGTGAATGCACTTGTAGTTGATCTAAGAAATGCAGAAAATTTGACATTTTTTTAATCTGTGTTTGTGGCTTGGGAATTCAGTTGGAGCCACCAATATGGAGGAGTTTGTTAACCTTGTTTTATAAAGAACGTGGATGCAGGCATAGCCTTGGAAAATGGAGAGGCCGAGGGTTTATCCAAAATCAAATACGACAGTTTTAGGCTTTTAGCTAGCCGCTAATTAATTAATGTAATTAAAAAGTGGATTATTCCGATTGTTGGTGCATTGACCAAAATTAATTATGCCCCCATTCATTATCTTGAATTTAAATTATCTTTGATTTTTTTTTTGTAGTGCGTTATCTTTGTTAGTTTTTTTTATTAAAAAGTCAATTTTAATTCACAATTTTCAAAATTTATCTCACTTTATTTTCTCTCTCATAATTTTTTTAAAGCATTGTAACTTTAAATTCAAAAATTAGAATTAGATAAAAAATATATATATATTTAAAACCTACCCATCGAGATCTATAAAATAAGATCCATTGTAACTATTTTTTGAGTTTTTTTCATGAGTTTTTTTAATTAATTAAAAAAAATCCAAGAAAAACTAAATTCACATTTCAATTTTCTTTCAAACTTCACAAAAACTCAACTCAAAATCTCAATCAAACAGGCCCTAAGTATTGAATCATTACCACTTGGCTTAGCAACCGTAACTATCTATTCTTTCCAATTAAGAGCCCATTTGATCTTCTTTCAACGAATTGGATCATGAATTATTTAATTTTAATTTTCGGTTGAAAAAATTAACTTGTATATAAAATTACAAACTCAAGTTAATACTAAAAAAGTTAAAATAAAATAAAAAACGTAAAAATATAATTAAAATTATATAATTTATAACTATCATATAAATTCATTAATATTATGAGCATAGATCGGATAATAAATGCAAAGACATCGGTGCAGAGAAAACTCCTCTCTTTTTATATAATCTTTTTCATGATTAGAATATTTACTATATCTCATTGATGCATATAGAAATGACTATTAATTCAAAATTACTTCGTATTTCAAATATGTAGTTGGTCCCCCATGGCCAATCTATAATTCGAATCCATCAATCAATCATGAGGTTTATTTATTGCAATCTTATTTTCTTTTATTTATAATATTAACGGGTTTGTAAGGCACAAATTAACATTTATCATGGATGGTAATGAATTCCGCGGAGGGACCATTTCGAAAAAATTGATGGGCCCAAAACAAAATACCAAAACTAATTGCTAATTATGGGTCCTCACAACTTCAAACGTGAGCACTTGATAATTATGCCTATCTATTGCCCTCTTTTTTAATATGAGGGGTAAAAATGGAAGACTACTACTTTTATTGATAATGATAAAGGTTGCCTAGATTGACTAAATGAAACCATTCAAAATATACCAAACTCATGTTATTAAAAAAAAAAAAAAAAAACTCATATTATTAAAAACTTTGGACCCTAGATTTAATTATAAAAAGTAAATGACCCAAAAGTCAAAATCACCTAAAAATTAACCTTGATGTTAATCGGCGACAGGAACATAAAATAATAGAGTGACGTCTGAATAAAGATCTCGATTCTGATTTGGGTCAGTCACGAAGCTTCAAGTGCGCTAGTCACAAAATTAAAATAATGACAATCATTTCAGCTTTATTTCCCGCCCATTAATATAATAACAATAAAACAAATATACAATGTAGCCTTCTCACCTAATCTATTAAGAAAAAAATGATAAAAAAAATATATCTTATATCATAACATTTTCACTAAAATTTCATAATAAAATATTTTAATATAATAACAAAATATTTTACTACCATAACTAATGACAAAGATAAAATTAAAATTAATTGCGTTAAGAGACATATGTAGCCATATCAATATATAATATAATACGTATAGTGCAAGTTCAAATTATTTTGTAAAATGAGTCGTTTACTAATTTGCTAAATACTATATTCCTTATGTTTATTGTTTCTTAATTTGCATTTCTTTTTATCTTTATTAGATTCATTAGAAAACACCAAAATTCTCTACAAAATTATATATATTTTTTGAAAATTTAGTTACATAATTTTAATTAAAATTTAAAAGTTTCATTGCAAACTTGAAGTAAAATTTAAAGATTTCACCAAAGATTTGCACGAAATTTCTTGTAAAATTTACAAATTTGATGGCAAAAATATGAATTGTAGTGGAATTTAAAATTTTCATTACAAACTTGAAGCGAAATGTACAAATTTCACTGTAGATTTACAAGAAAATTTTATGTGAAATTTTCAAATTTAACGAAAAAAATATGAATTGCAATGAATTTACGAATTTAAATGCAAAAATATGAATATATGAAAAATATTGCAAACAATTGTTTCCTAATTTTCATTTATATTTATTTTTATTGTAAATTTCCAACTTTACAAGTATTCTAAAAAGCAAGTATTCAAAGTAAGATTTTTTTGTTTATTGGAAAGAAGGATTAATGTTACCTTATTGGACTTTAAATTTTGAAAATTGAAAATAATGAAAGAAGGTTATTTTTGTCCATAGTAATGTAGAGTTGGCATTAAAAGAGTTTTTGTTGAAAACGTTTGTATTACGTCCTTATGGTCTAAATCCAAACATACGATAGATTTATTACCAAATGACCTATTTTTTAAAGACCAACAAAAGAAAAAGAAAAAAAATATACATTCTCAAAACACAGGGTATATATATATATATATTCTTATACTCAGATTTCGATATTGAAATAATTTCTACAAAACTTAACTTTTTAGAAGTTCCAATTCCAAAGAATTTAAACCCCTATTTACATTAAAATTTCGAAAACAAGATAATTAGTGGTTGAGATGCATTTCATTTAATTTGAGTTATATTTTCGAGATATTTAAAAATAATCTTAAAATTGTAATTTAAATATATTTGAACTACGAGGATGCATTTCACTTAATTTGAGTTATATTTTTGAGATATTTAAAAATAATCTTAAAATTGTAATTTAAATATATTTGAACTAGGAGATATATTATATAGCTAAAAAAAATAATAATCAAACTTTGAAGCCCAAAGGCATATCAACCGCGTATCTATGCTGGAAATTAAGATAGAGAAAATAATAAATAGTTGAGATAAATTTATTCTTATTTTTTGCTATGAATTAATTTTAGTGTTTTTTGAAACGAGTAAGCCTGCATTGTTGGGTAGCCAACCTACCTTGAGTTTTATTTTATTTATCATCCTCAAATTAATAAAACATCCTCCAAGAGATAAGCATATAAATAATAGCCCTCCACGTTGATGGACAGCCATTCTTCGTCGGCTATTGGTAGGGTCAATGGTTTCAAGCTTATATTTTAGTCAATCCACTCTAAGAGCATCCACAGTGTAATAAAAAAATTTAGGTTAAATTTAATATAAATTTAATTACATTTTAGAGGAGAATATAACAGATAGGGTAAAAAAAAATTAAAATAATGCATATGAATGAAGCTCATTTGTATAAGTTAAAAAAAAAAAAGAGCTCATACGAATGAGCCAATATTGTATGGGGTTTATCAAAAAAAAAAGTCATACAAATGTACCACTATTGTACGAGGCTTTTCACAAAAAAAAAAGTTCATACGAATGAGCCACATTCGTATGAGTAAAATTTAGCTGTAAAGTAAATTTACTCGTTCGGTACCCTACCTGCTAAAATTTTAGCCTACATTTTCTTCCGCTGTGGCTTGAGTAGAGTAAATTTATCATTTTATCCTACCCACTGTAGATGCTCTAAGAGAGAGGGAGAGAGGAAGAAGATGGGTTTCTTTATGAATTTTCTTCGAGAAAATAACAAATACACTAGCTAAAAAAATAAAGGTCTTCATTTAACCCAATCAACTCAACCAATGGGACCAAACTAATTTTATTTAGTTGCTAATTGGGTGAGTTTGCTTCTGTTCGCGAGCATCAACCCTAATTTCGAATGTGGTTTGTTGAGAATAATTGTGTTAAACTATTATTTTTATATTAAAAGATTATATAACTTAATAATGATTAATAAGTAAAATAGTATCACCATATAATAACGAGGTATTTTAAGACAAAATCTTACGCCTATGATCCAAACATGTTTAAGTTGCGAACAATAACATTACTATGTGCAAAAACTAGTATAAAGCTTATATTATGTTTAAGTTGCGAACAATAACATTACTATGTGCAAAAACTAGTATAAAGTTTATATTAATCCAGTCCTGCACACATGATGTAGTATTATTCAAATACAAATAGTTTAAGGGAATTTTTTTTTTTAAACAAGTACCATAATGGTTGAGTTCTTGTTGCTTTCACTACAAGCGAGGATTCAAGCCTTGTTGCTTATGCTACAAAATATTGTTTTTGTGGAATAAAAGCTAATAAGGGAAAAACTGAAAAACTAAAAACCTAACACAACTTTAATATCTTAAAAGCGATTTTGCCTTTAAATAATAGTAGATATATACAAATGACTTTTTTCAACATTAAACATGATGTACATATTTATACATGTAGGAGGTACATTTGCACGTGATGCGGAAAAAGCAAGGTGTACCCAAAATTTAAGTTGAGGGGGGCGTAAATTGAGAATACTAATTTTTTTTCAATGTTCTAAAAAACAGGATAGAAAGAATTGCTTAAAGCAAGATTAGAATACTAGTAAGAAAACAAATTACCACCTTAAAGTGCCGGTCCTATGATTTGTAAGACCATGTGTGAAAGTTTGAAATGAAACTCCTTTTTAATTATATCACCTTTTTTTTTAAGATTAAAAAAATGTAATACAAATATATACATATATATATAATATAATATAATAAACCCAAACGAACACTACAAACAAAAGGGTCTTTTGTGACGGGTAAATAACCATGACAAAAAATTAAAATTCGTCATAAAAAATGCATTTGTGACAGATTTGCAACGCTTTTCGAAGCGTTATAAGTTAGATGGATCTCAAAAACTCAGTGACGGTAAAATTCAGTCACAAATATTTTTTATAATGGTTTTGTCGTTGCTACAAAAAATCTATCATTTTTGTCAATCTATTGGCACAGTTTATTTGTGACGGGTTGAATCGCTACTTATATTGTTATTGTGGCAAGAATTGTTGTTTCAAATACATAATTTTGTTCGTCATAAATAGTGTATTTGTGACAACTTGTTCCCATTACAAACAAACATGCACCCTATTTGTGATAGCTTATTAGTCATCATAAAAAGTGTTGTACGTTGTTTATAATAGCTTATGTTAGCCGTTACAAAAAGTGTTGTGTCCTATTTGTGACAGCTTATATTAGTCATCACAAATAGTGTTGAGCAGTGTTACAAGATTGCTGCCTTGTCTGACTGATATTTGAATGTTGTTATTATTAAAATTTCAATTATAATAAACCAATTGATCATAAATAAAGCAAAACCAAATAACGTCAACTAAATAATTTTCATTACATAGTCTAAACCAAACCAAAATATAATATCCAAACGTGCATGTTATCCACCAAGAAATATATCATATTGTTCAATATTAACCCAAAATTATAGAATGGTGCAACAACATAGTATAAAGCAAATGAAACCATTGTTTATATCTTCTACATTTTTTTCCAATTAAAAAGAAACCCATTATATTAATCTTGCTTGCTTAACCTGCATTATGGCCCCTTCATTCATTTCCTAAAACATATATATATATAAAGGGTTATCATACATTAAATAGTTTAAAGTAATATTTGTAACATTAAATTATTGAAAAAAAAATATATTAATCTCTATTTACTAATTAAGCATTACATCGGATCTCACAAAATTGTCAAATACCATTAGGGGGAGTTTGGGCATTTATAATATTCTATAAAATAGAGTGAGAGTATTCAAAACTTTACATCTTTTATTAGTTGAATCCTTACAATTATATCATTAAATTTGGGCCATTTTATTGTTTACAAAAAAAGGCAAAAGCTGAAACTTGGGCCCTCACTATATTCTATAAAGGTTGATCTTTATTTAAACACTCGATCTTATGCAATTGTCCACACATTGTAATTAACCTTAATTAATTTGAAGTAAATAGTTTTTATTGATTTAGTACTATATTACTCCGTATTATTTATCAGATTCTCTCCGCAGGCAGTTTGACTAATGAAATATAAAACTAGATGGGTTTTTAAATTTTTTTTTTTTTTTTAAAAATTGTTGGATATATAACTTAATTATTTTAATTCTGGCATTGAACCTACAGGTCATACTTTGAGAAGATTGAAATCAACGCTTTTCAAGAACATACGAGTTGCATCTGCCGGCCACGTTTTTCGAGGTAACCATTTTTTGTCCATTACTTGTGGCTATATTCTATTTATAAATTAAGAGGGTTTATATTGCAAATATTAATTTTCTTTTTTCTGTACATATATTGCTGTTGACATTTTAATGGCCGATACGTGTATATATATATAAATTCTCAGATTTGGTCCAGCAATAGTTTTGAAATCAACTGGACACTCTCTATCGATTCGAATTTTGGCGATCGTAAAAATATTCTATGACCAATAACTAATATAATTTAAACCGTGAATGATGATTAATTAAAGTGCATAAAAATTAACTCGAACACTGCTTTTAATAAACAAATATATATATATATATATATATCTATATAATAAGGAAATGTTTTTTTGACTAAAGAGGTTTTGAAATTCTACCTAACCAATGGTCTAGATTTAGTTTGATAAATTTATTTTTCCTTACGCACATTTTAGATCTTAGGATGTGGTTTATCTCCAAGAAGCATTCTCCACCTTTAATTTGTTTATTTTTACTCACTTTACACCTTTAGATTAAAGTACTACATTCACTAATATACCGCACCCACACACAATCAAAACAAACCCAATTTCTCTCTCCTTTTTTTCTTTAAACTTAAAAATATAATAACTTTTAATCAAAGTATATATTTTTAATAAAAAATATATATTTGAAACCTATTCATGAATACCTATAAAATAAGATCCATTATTATTATAAAATTATGTATTAAAAAATATTATTTTTTTTACCTATATAAGTTAACATTTTGGTGATTTTAAATTTATGTTACTTTCATATTATGATTTATGTATAATTTTTTTAAAAAAAGAATTCTCACTTTCATAACAAATAAATTATTTTAGACTTTCGTTTTTTTTATATAATTTTTAAATTAAAAGTTTTTTTTTTCTTTTGAGGTGTAATCAATATACCTCACAACAACACTTATCCATTATCTAGCTTTTCATTTTTACTTATTGTTAAATTAATTATGTTTTCGCCAGAGTACAATATAGTTTTGATAATAATACCACCCATTATCTAACTTAGATTATATTAATAGATAAAACCAGCACTAAATGTTAAATTTAATATATTTCTTAAAAGACAAACAATTCACAAACTATCGTTATTGTCTTCCTTTTTTAAAAAAAAAAATGTTATTCTTTAAAATAATAAAAAAACAAAAGTATTATTTTTTTTAAAAAAAATGTTATTTTGTTAGATTATTAACGTTTTATATTTTTTATTGAAGAAATTAAAGATATTTGTATTGCAAAAAATATGGTATTTTGATTTAATTTGGACTAAATAGGAACGGTCATATATCTATATTTCCTATAAACTACGTCGTCCGTGTAATACTTTTAAATGAAAATATTGGTTATTTAAACTTTTTCATAATTTTGTTTGTAAATAATTTATTAAGTTAGCTTTGCTTTTATTCTATATAAAAAAAAAACTCAAGTTATCTTTAGTAGACAAAAAATAAATTAGCTTTGAAAGTTAAATCTAAAAAGTTTTACAACCAATTTTTATGATACAACTTGATTTAGTAAATTTGTCATGCGCACTTTAAATTTAATGAAAACATCGATGATTTTAGGTGTCAATTATATGGTGTACATAGTTTTAAAGATGGAGAACATAATTATCAATCTCCCTCCGTGATGGTGGTAAGGTTTGTGTGTCATCTTTTGTATAACAAATATTTGTTTTTTTTTCATGTTTCGGTACATAGTGGTTACACGAATTAAGCCGTAGTGCCATCAGCACGGGCATACCCTAGTATATATATAAGGTTATGTACACTGTTTAATATTGAGTGTAGGTTGTTTATGGTTCACTCATGCGTACAATTCTCTCTCTATCTTGTAAATCAACATATTTTCTCGTTGATGAATTCACCCCATGCCATTTTCCCCATTGATGCAATCTCCTACCGCATCTTATTAAAGATTAGGGTGCGTTTTATTACCATAATTTTTCATGAAAAACAGTGCTTTTCTACTCAAGTGGCCACTTTTAAAGTGTTTGATTGCCAAAAAATTTTAAGTGGTCAAATTCCATCTTTCGGCAATCATTACATCATTTTCAGCAAACCCTTAAGATAAAGTTTTATCAATTGTCTACATTAAAAATGTCATACCTTAAATTCAAAATTTAATAAAAAATTAATATTTAAAATATACTAATCAAGATCAATTAAACAAGATCCATCATAACCATAGAATTATGTGAAAAAATAAGACCAATAATTTTTTTTACATTAAAAAATAAGACCAATAATAGAAAAGTATAATATTTTCGAGTAGAAAATTAAGGCAATCAAACATATTTAATTGATATTTTTCATGCAACTCAATTCTAGGTAATTTAATTGCCTAGAACTTATTTTATTTTCGTGCAAATTCCATACTTGCAATCAAACGCACAAAATAACATCTCTAACATAAATATGAATTAGAGTATTTTTAATTATAGACATATAAATACGTGTATTATCATATTTTCTAAGTGTCATAATTTTTTCTAGTAAGCAAGTTCAAAAAAAGTTCATCACAAATAATAGTGTTGACAAGAGTTTCTTTAATTTTATTCACCAATCTTTATTTTGTAGATACATTGTGGAATATAGTTCTTACCAAATTAATACTTTTCAATAACATAACATTCATAATAAATGAAATTATAAAATTAAAGATAAAATATTTTAAATTAAACAAATAAGTTTGGAATTATAAAGAAGTTGACGTGACAAATTTGACATTATTTAGGAGGTCCTCTAGCGAGATTTGGAGGATCTCCTTCACAATATCTTCACAACTATATTTTGAGATAATTTCTTCAACTCGTCACTATGACTATTACATGGCACATCATTTCTTCCCAATTTATACTTGCATTAGAAATACTCCAATGTCTCACATAATAAATGAAAACTCTTAATTTGAAATAAAGATATGCACAAAGACGGGTTTACAACTTAGTAATTATATAAATAATAATATTTCACAAATTAACTAACGATTAACAATATGGTGTCGGTCATGTCAAAATCCTCTGCCTTTTCTCCACTAGGCAATGCAACATCAAACTTGTACAGTACATTTTCTAACGCAAGCTATTCAACGGCTATGTCGAATTGAATCCCATGGCAACCTCTTCTACCAGCACCAAATGAAATCAACTCAAAGTGAAATCCTCTATTTATGGCTTAAGCCCAAGCCTGTGTACCAAGTTCAATGTCGTAGCCCTTTACTTTCATATCTTATGTTGATTCACGTGGAACTAGCTAGCAATGGGACTGGAGTGTGTAACTGTAGAGTCTCTTTAATCACTAATTTTAAGTACGTACTGCATTTTCTCCTAATCATCTTTGGTTATTTTTGTTTTGCCTTTGGCAACTTCTCTGTTCTCATTTAGCAATTTTTTTTTATTATTTTGGAGTGCCTTAAAAGCTGTGACATTGTCTACTTTAAGACCGTGTAGATAGTTTCTGTTTTAGTAGCAAACATGTCTTATCAGAAACAAATTAAAGGTAAATAATATAGTATAAAGTAAGTGATATGATGTTGGTGCATGAGTCTTGAGGAGGGGCGGATCTAGAAACTTGAACCGCGGGGTGCGGGTGTGGTGGTGGGTGGGCGGAAGAGAGTGTATAGCTAATTAGTATGTGAGAAAAATAAAAAGAATTTATTGACTTAATCCCTCACACTAATAAGTAAATTTGAGTAAACCCCCTAAAATAATTTTTATTAGGCAAAACCCCAAAAAACTGACGCCGTCCAACTTTGGTTAATTTTTATTTTTTTTGGACAATTTTGCCCTTCCTTTCCATTTTCTTCTATATTTTGTCTCCGTCTTCAAAGAAACTTAAATTCTTCTTTCTCCGTAATTTCTCTCTCTAAATAACTCCACCACCACACCACTCATAATCACCATCACTTCCCCGGCCAACTCCCATGCAGCCCCCCTTTCTCTCAAAATGTAAATCTAAGAAATCAAAATAAAAAATGAAGTTGAAATAAATAATAAAAAATCGAATTGAAAAGCAGATATATATCCATACAATCATATATATATGCTCGACAATTTATAACATTACACGATAACACGATACGAAATCGATACTAATTTACTAAGTTTGGGTAAACCCTTAACGAGTGCTGGTCATAATCGGGATAACCCAATAAACTCTTTTATTAAACGAGTCGATTTCGTGTAAATTCGTGAAACCCGAATAAAACTCGTTTAACCCGGTAAAAATACGAGTTGATTTTGGGTCATGTAAACCCATTAGTAAACCTTTTAACCCATATATGATAAACAAATATTTACCCAAGACTTTTAAAAACTTTTAAATTTTGTATTAAATATTTTGCCTTCCATCATGACATTTCATTGATTTAATGCCCCCCCCCCCCCCCCCCACCCCCAATTTCTCATTTTCCAAATTCTCAAATTCCAACACAAACAATATATGATGGTTTTTAGTTATTGTTGTTGCATATATAAATTATTGAGTGTGTATGTTTTGGTGGTTAATTACTTAATTGAATTATTAGCGAGTCGTTAAATGTTATTTGTATACGACCCAAATTGAACAATTTATTTTAAATGGGTTAAAACGTATCGGATCATGTATGAATTAAAATTTTTCACCCGTTCATTAAATGGGTCATGTATGGGTAGAGACACTTTTCACCCGACACGATTTCAATTCGACACGAAACCGACCCGTATACGACCTATTGGCAGACCTATACATATATAGAGAGAGGCTACAAGGAGGGAATCTCTCTCTTTAATAAAAATAAGGGATGCCAAATTTGAAGGATAAATGGATGAATTTTTGCATAAGAATTTGTAAAAATAATTTATATCATGAATAAATCACCTCCACCAAATTTCATCAAAAAGTTCAATTCAGAAATGGGTGAGGTGATCATTACAATTAGTTATAGATTGGATTTTAGATAAAATTTCATGAAGGAGATCTACTCATTATATAGTTCATCTATACAAATTTTCATAACAAAATTCATCCATTAAAAACTCTAAATAAGCATCAATTCTTTTCGTTAAAATGAGAGATTCCCTCATAATATTGCCTAGCTCCATATATATATGGCCAAAAATTATGGGTTTATTTTAATTTGATTTCAATATATATATACAATTGTGCATACAAATAACACACTCAGTTAATTTGGGTTTCTCTTTCTAGTTCAGTTTTTGGGTTTTCTCTATCTAGAATTTTAATTTTAAGTTTCCTCTTTAGGACTTGTGAGTTTTTTGTTTTTGTGTGTAGAATGGTGGTGGTGATTATGATGGCGGAATGGTGGTGGAGGAAGAAAATGAGAGAGAGAGAAGGGGTTTGATAGTAGTAGGGATGAGAGAGAAATAGTGCTGGTTTAAAGAGAGAAAGGGGTGGAGATAGTGGAAGTGTTGGTCGGAGATGGTGTAGGAGATATTGGCTGAAAAATATATATGTATTATATATACATCAGTGTTTTGAAAAATGCGCCATATCACGTGCAATTGTCTTTTTCCAGAAAAAACGCTATATAGCATAGCTCCAATTACTTTTCGTCTAAATTGCTTATGCAATTTGATGATGTGGCATGCTATTTTACGCTAAACTCATGTTATTTTATGCTATTGCTAAATTACTAACGTTATTTAGGACCAATAACTTAAAAAGTAAAATAAAAGAGGAAAATGAAACCCTAACTTTATTTCCTCCGGTAGCCGTTATTTTCAGACTTAATAAACTTCTCCTTTATTTGGGACCAGCCACTTAAAAAGGGAAGGGGGTGAGGGTAGGGGGGGACACGAGTTTGAAAATTAAAACAAACCATAGCCTTTTTTTATATTCTCCTCTGGCCGTTTTCCTTTGGACAACAATGATGCAGTGTAGGTAACTTGGAACAATGACAACAACAAGAAAGAAGATCCCCTCCACCTGGACAGTGGAAGAACGATGGAAAAGATAAAAATAGACCGAGAGAGATAAAATAAGAGATGAGGGATGAGGCTGCAAAATGAATCAAGTGGAGAAGAAGATATGAGATATTTTATATTTAGGGTTTTGTAAAGGTTAAAATGACTTGTGTGCCCTTGGTCATATGAAACATTTACAATATTTAGTTTTCCTAGTGTCATTTTATTGTAAAAGCCTTTCATAATGTATATTATTTATTGGTATTATTTTATTATAAGTAAATAATAATAATAATAATAATAATAATAATAATAATAATAATAATAATAAATATCTATACATATAAATAGTTATTTAAAATTATATTGCGTTTTAATGAATTTTTATTAATGTTCTTTATTATATATATATATATATATGTATGTATATTATTACACTATTTATTATCCAAATAGCTTACACTATTATGCAATCTGTAAGCGCTAGCAATTTCGGAATCAAAACACAATGCGTTACGTTACCATAATTTAAAACATTGATATATATATATATGTGTGTGTATGTGTTTGTATGTTAGAGAGATAAATTGGGTTCAACTCGTATATAAATCTATGTTAGAGAGAAGAAAATTGGGTTCATATTATATATATGTATAGAGAGAAGGATCATAGGATTTGAAGATTAGAGAGAGAAATATGTTAGAATTTAGATTAGGAGAAAGAGAGAGGGAGAGAGAAAGAGAGAGAGAGAGAGAGTTAAGGGCTTCCTCTTAAAGAACACGAATGGGGAAAAAGATGGTGAAAGGGAGGGGTAAAATTATCCAAAAAAATTGAAATGGACAGAAATTGGACGACGTCAAATTTTAAGAAGTTATATCTATAAAAATTATTTTAAAGAATTTACTCAAATAAAATTATTAATATGGGAGGTCAATAAACCCCAAAATAAAAGCACATTTATATTAGAGTCGTACATAAGCCTAGAAGTAATGCTCGATTTAGGCCAACTTGATATCTCTGTGATCATGGGAGTAGCCACACTGTGGCGAGGGGGTGCGCTCTCAACCCCGACGATTTTAGCAATTTTTTATAAATAAATATGAGGACCTATATGTATAAATTTATAGTTGAATGTATATAATTGTAAGAAATAAAAGTAAAGGGGCATTTGGAGAATTGAAATATATTTAAGTGAGGAGAGAAAACTCGAGACTCTCCCCCATTTCTTTTTTCATTCTCTTCTCCCCTGTTCGTATATGTATAAAAAGAATAGGAATAAGTTATGTTTGAATTTTATTCTTTAATCAAATTTTATATTTGTTCGTATATGTATATTAAAATAAAACCATAACGGCCATAAGACAATTGTATATTATGATATGTAATTGGTTGTAACGACTATTACACGAATAGCAATAATATGAATGTTATGATATGCAATTAGTTATTAATTTAATAAATGTTGAATTTGTAGGACTGATTTTAGAAAGAAGAAATATTATAATAAAATAAGAACAAATTTTTCTTCCGATCGAAAATTACACACCCCGACTGAAGATTCTTGATTACGCCACTGTATGTGATAGAGACGAAAATAAAAAAATAAAAAAGAAGACTAGGTCACGGGTTTTCATGATCTGACTCAGCAGAGGAGGCTATGCCCACAAGTACGCTGCCCAAGTGGAGCAGCATGTTTGGCCCGTGTTTTCGTACTAGTGAGTGGAGAGAGCGGTGTGGGGCCGAGCTGAGCTGGTGAAAGTTTCCTATAACTGAAGCCTTTTTGGAGATGGTACATGGTGGTGCCAATGTATGTTAGTCTTTGAAAATTTGTGGGTTTGTTCTGTGTATATATACATGTGTGTGTACAAGCTCATTCTTATAGTGATCCAAAAGTTTAAAGGGACATAATTAAAAAGTGGAAATTTGAGTACTAAAAAAAACATTATTTTTCTTCGTTGTTGTCATTTTTTAATAATGGTGGATTGTTCCTTCTTCTTTTTTTTCTTTTTTCTTTTTAAAAAAACAAAAATTTACGGACAAAAAAGTAGGTATATAATTAAGGAGACGTGGCACGTTGAAGAAGTTAACTATGGAGAGTGGAGCTAGGTGTATATATATATATATATATATTAATTAAGGTAATATATATGATTGGGAAATGTTTTATATTTTATTTTAAAATACAAAATTTATATAATAAGGAAAGGTTTTTTTTTGACTAAAGAGTTTTTGAAATTCTACCTAACTAAAGAGCTAGATTTAGCTTGATAAATTTACTTTCCCTTACACACATTTTAGACCCTAAGATGTGTTTTATCTCCAAGAAGCATTCTCCACATTTGATTTGTTTATTTCTACTTACTTTGCACATTTAGATTAAAGTACTCCATCCACTAATATATTCCACCCGCACACAATCAAAACAAACCCAATTTTTCTCTCCTTTTTTCTTTAAACTTAAAAATATAATAACTTTTAATCAAAGTATATATTTTTAATAAAAAATATATATTTGAAACCTACTCATGAATACCTATACAATAAGATCCATTGTTATTATAAAATTATGCATAATTTTTTTTTTACATATATAAGTTAACATTTTGGTGATTTTAAATTTATGTTACTTTCATATTATGATTTAAGTAGAAACTTCTTAAGAAAAGAATTATCACTTTCATAACAAATATATTATTTTAGACTTTCGTTTTTTTATATAATTTTTAAATTGAAATATTTTTTTTCTTTGTTTCTTTTGAGGTGTAATCAATATACCTCACAACAACACTTATCCATTATATAGCTTTGCATTTTCACTTATTGTTAAATTAATTATGTTTTCGCCTTAGTACAATATAGTTTTGACAATAATACCACCCATTATCTAACTTAGATTATGTTAACAGATATAACCAACACTAAATGTTAAATTTAATACATTTCTTAAAAGACAACAATTCACAAACTATTGTTATTGTCTTCCTTTTAAAAAAATGATATTCTCTAAAATAATAAAAAAAATGTTATTTTTTTAAAAAATGTTATTTTGTTAGATCATTAACGTTTTATACTTTTTATTGAAGAAATTGAAGATATTTGTATTGCAAAAAATATGGTATTTTGATTTAATTTGGACCAAATAAGAACGGTCATATATCTATATTTTTTATAAACTATATCTCCGTCTAATACTTTTAAATGAAAATAATGGTTATTTAAACTTTTTCATAATTTCGTTTGTAAATAATTTATTAAGTTAACTTTTATTTTATTCTATATATAAAAAAAATCAAGTTATCTTTAGTAGACAATAAAAAAAATTAGCTTTGAAAGTTAAATCTAAAAAGTTTTACAATCAATTTTTATGATACAAATTGATTTAGTAAATTTGTCAGGTGCACTTTAAATTTGTTAAAAATATCGATGATTTTAGGTGTCAATTATATGGTGTACATAGTTTTAAGAATGGGGAACATAATTATCAATCTGTCTCCATGATGGTGACAAGGTTGGATATCATCTTTTGTATAACAAAGATTTGTTTGTCTCTTCATGTTTCGGTACGTAGTGGTTACACAAATTAAATCGTAGTGCCATCGGCACGGGCATACCCTAGTATGTAATATGTTAAGGCTTTTGCAAAACTTTATTTTATGAAAATTTATGGTCAGCACATAATTTTATGAAAATTCATTTGATAATAATCCAACTCATCTATTATTCTAAAATATCTTGAGCACCAAGTATATTGTGTGGCTACAAATTTTCATTTGATAATAATCTAACTCATATCATGTGCACCAAGCATTTTGTGTGACTACAAATTTTTGTGTAAGTTCCAAAGTTAATCAATTGTCATTTCTATCCATACGATTTCTATGATAGAAAAGAAATTATTTTTTTGCTCCAATGGGATTTTCTATAACAATTCCTATATGGAGTGGAAGTTGAATCATATGGAGAATTTCTATCGCCATTTCTACATATAGAAATGGTGATAGAAATTTTTAATGTAATATGGTACATCCTCATTGGATATAAGAAATCCACAAATTTTTTGTCATTCTTAAATAAATGCCAAGATATAAATGGCATCATTGGAGGACTTTTATAACTACACAATTATATTACTGTGAGAATCCGCAAATGCGACCTCCCGGGTCTCGTCCCCGTTGGTGGTGGGGGTCCTGGGACGTCGGAACTGATTCCGTCGTTCCAGTTGCTGGAGCGTTTTCATTTGATTCATATCAAGTGTCCCTACGTTCTATTTCTAGATGCAAGGGGGTTCATTCAGAGTCGCCAGTACGTTTTACGAGAAAACGGACAAAAAAGGTCGTGTAAGAGGAAAGGCTATAGACAAGCCTTTCTTTACACGTTTGTCTGCGAAACCGGGATTCTTATAGGGTTCGGAAACTATATTACGGTTTGGGAAGGTGTTAAGCACCCATTCCGCCCTTTCGGTCTCTAGTGGTCTTATATGTTTATTCTATGTTGAAAAACTTGGATGCTTTTACCGACAGTCTACTACTTTCTAAATGAAGAAAAACCCTAATTTGGGAAAACGGAAAAGGGAAAGGGATGAAAACCTTTGTGTTCCGAGATCCGACGTTTTTGTATTTAAAAGATGTAAATGACAAATGACAAAAACCTTTTATTTTTGAAAGAGTGTTCCGTATTATTTCCTCAGATAATGACGGTTTTCTCGAGTTGTGATTATTCTGAAAAAGGTTCGGATCTTTATGTCGGGACTAATTCAATATGGAATTTGAACTCTTTGAGGAGAGTTTATCAGACACGTCGCAGTCTATGAAAAAGACAGGATATGTGGATTTTAATTCCTAGATAAGTCTTTATCGGTCCGGGGTTTTGAAACACGGTTTATCCGGACGATAATGTACTTACTCTTCTAGTTTTAAAAGTAGTTTTATCAGGGCCTTTTGTTTTGAAAACGGTAGACTATTGGGAACTTGACAATAAGTTTATTCAAATAAAACGTGGACAGAATAACAGAAGTAAAACAAGTACACAGATATCTAATTTTAAATACTAGAAGGGACTTTCTTTACCTTCCCGACGAGAATAATAATAAGAAAGAAAATATAATACGGCAGAGGGATCTCTGGCGATAGTAATCTTCTCTTTCTTCAGATATTTCCGAGAAATCGATTCCAGAAACGGAACACGTCGAGTGTTAAAAATAGATTCGAGAATTCTTCAGAAATAAGATAATAGTAAAGAAATGCTTGACAAAAATCAGATCTAAAGCCCCAAATTCTCGGATTCTCATTGCCCTCCTCGAACCCTTGGGGGTGTTGGCCTATTTATACTGCTCGGGAGAGATTGTCGCGCGACATTTCCTTAAAAAAGGAGAATGTCGCGCGACATATCTGTTTGTCGCGCGACAATCGGCTGAAGTGATGGTCCTGACACTGTGATGTGTCAGAAAGTGGTTGGTCGGGTGCAGAGAGGGATTGTCGCGCGACATAGTGGGTTTGTCGCGCGACAAGCGGCTGAAGTGATGGGTCCTGACACTGTGATGTGTCAGAAAGTGGTTGGTCGGGTGCAGAGGGGTTCGTCGCGCGACAAGACATGATTGTCGCGCGACATATCAGGGATTGTCGCGCGACAATGTGATATGTCGTGCGACAATCTCTCTAAAAAATATGTTTGTTGCCAACAAACCCACCTAGTGTAGTACCGGGTCCTCGGGTGGGTCCTGGACCCAAAATAGTAGTTCTCGGAGGTCGTTAGGGTTCTTGCGGGGGTCACGGATCGGGGTGTCTACAGACCCTCTCGACTCAAGCTCCTTGCTTGCAAGGAATTGAGGCGACTGGAAGAGACCATGATCCATGGCTCCCGCATGAACTCTATCGGAGTGTTTATGCAAAAAGTGCTTGTGAGTGCCTCCGGAGAGTGCTTCGTGTTTGGTTTTGCCTCCGGAGAGGGCTTTTGTTACCTCGTTGCCTCTTTCGAGGGCTTTGACTTGCTCCACTTGCCTCAGATGGGAGGACTACCATTGATCTTTTTTGCGCCTCAGGTGGGAGGACTACCATTGCGCCTCAGATGGGAGGACTACCGTTTGTGCCTCTCTGGGAGGGCTTCGCCTCAGGTGGGAGGACTACCGTTTGTGCCTCTCTGGGAGGGCTTCGCCTCAGGTGGGAGGACTACCGTTTGTGCCTCTCTGGGAGGGCTTCGCCTCAGGTGGGAGGACTACCGTTGTGCCTCTCTGGGAGGGCTTCGCCTCAGGTGGGAGGACTACCGTTGTGCCTCTCTGGGAGGGCTTCGCCTCAGGTGGGAGGACTACCGTTTGTGCCTCTCTGGGAGGGCTTCGCCTCAGGTGGGAGGACTACCGTTGTGCCTCTCTGGGAGGGCTTCGCCTCAGGTGGGAGGACTACCGTTTGTGCCTCTCTGGGAGGGCTTCTAGATCTGAAAGAAGAAGGAAGAAAAAAAAAAAAAAAAAAAAAAAAAAAAAAAAAAAAAAAAATGCCTCTGGGAGGGCTTTCATGAGTAACTCTTGCCTCTGGAGAGGGCTTGTGATTTTGTGTATTGCCTCCGGAGAGGGCTTGTGTTTGTGAATTTGCCTCTGGAGAGGGCTTGTGTTTGTGCATTGCCTCCGGAGAGGGCTTGTGTTGGTGAATTGCCTCTCTTAGACTGCTAGAGTGAGAGAGAGAGTAGATTTTTGCGAAGGTAAAAAGAGCTTCTCAGGGTCTATTCCGGATGTCCGTTTCCCCGTATCTTTCTGAACTTTACTCTCATGTTTTCCTCGGGTGAAGATGTTTCACTCAGAAGGCAGTTTTCGGATTTCTTCGCTCTCCGTAGAGTGATGGTCCGAGGTTTTCCAAATCATCTCTTCTGTATCGTGCTGAAAAGAAAATTTGTTTGAAAGTTCAATCTCTGATCTTTATTCTTTTCTTAGTTTTCTCTTTTGGTGGGCCCACATCGTTTTCTGTTTTTTCGATGCCCTTATTTCTCCCTCTTTTGGGAAAGACTTTTCCTGGCCCTCTCTGTTTTTGACCAGGAGTCCTTTTGTCCCTTTGTTGTGATCAGGAGCCTTACTCACCCAAAACGAAGCCCTGAGCCGTTTTGGCCTAGCTGTCACTTTTGGTGTGGCTCTCCCTGTCACTCTGCATTTCTGTTTCTCTCGCTCGCTCTGGGCGCTCATACGGGTTCTTTCTCTTTTCTACTTTTTCAATTTTTTTCCATTCCCGTTTTATCGTGGCATTCTGCCTTTTCTCATTATTTGATGGTCTCGGTCCTTCTGTGAGATCAGAGACTACTTTTAATCGCGGCATTCTGTTTTCGCATTTTTTCGGAGAGATGATTTGGAAGTTTTCTCTTTGAACTTTTTATCATGGGTGTGCGGTTTTTAGCAATTTTCCGAAAACTGCTTCTCCGAAGTGCCTCTGCAGAAGATAAAATGAGACAGAGGTCAAAAAATCAGGGAAGGGGGGATTGTCGCGCGACACTTCGGTGCCTGGCTCTTTGTCGCGCGACAATGTGGCCATTTGTCGCGCGACAAACTGACCCACTATATAAACCCTTTGCTGAGCTCATTCCACCTCATTCTCTCCTTTCTCTTTCTCTCTCTAGCTCTCTTTTTCTCTCTTCTCTTCTCTCCCAAGCGCGGAAGCTCTGCCGTGTTTTTGACTTTTCCGACCTTTTCACATATATTCTACCTATATTGATGGACCCTACTCATCTCGACCGATTGGAGGGTGACCAGGAGGAGGTCACCTTTACTGACGCTCAGGGCGTTCTTCGCTGCAGCCCTCATCACGACGACTGGGCGGATTTGGACTGGTATGATGAGGATGGGATAGACCGCGGTCGGGCGGTGGTCTATCGGGATGCTATCCGAGCTGCTCCGGTCCCGGACGTCCCGTGGCTTTTGATGGAGCCCGTTTCTCACGAGATTCGTCGTCGATCTCTGGTATGTCTTCTTTCGTGCATTTATCTGTTCTGCTTCTTGTCATTTCCTGTATTCGTTTTAGATAGTGTTAGTATGCATGTCTGACTAGGAATAACGCCCGATTTTTAGCGAACACATACTTTTACCTGTGATACCTCTTAGTTTAGAAAAATACATAATGTACCCCATAACTCTATAACTCTCATAATTACACCAAAGTACCCTCAGGTTTTGGAAAATTACATAATTTACCCTTATAACCCCTATAACTCTCATAATTACACCAAAGTACCCTCAGGTTTTGGAAATTACATAATTTACCCTTATAACCCCTATAACTCTCATAATTACACCAAAGTACCCTCAGGTTTTTGGAAAATTACATAATTTACACCTATAGCCCTATAACTCTCATAATTACACCAAAGTACCCTCAGGTTTTTGGAAAATTACATAATTTACACCTATAGCCCTATAACTCTCATAATTACACCAAAGTACCCTCAGGTTTTGGAAATTACATAATTTACCCTTATAACCCCATAACTCTCATAATTACACCAAAGTACCCTCAGGTTTTGGAAATTTACCCTCATAACCCATAACTCTCATAATTACACAAAGTACCCTCAGGTTTTGGAAATTACATAATTTACCCTTATAACCCCATTACACCAAAGTACCCTCAGGTTTTGGAAAATTACATAATTTACACCTATAGCCCTATAACTCTCATAATTACACCAAAGTACCCTCAGGTTTTAGAAAATTACATAATTTACCCCTATAGCCCTATAACTCTCATAATTACACCAAAGTACCCTCAGGTTTTGGAAATTACATAATTTACCCTTATAACCCCATAACTCTCATAATTACACCAAAGTACCCTCAGGTTTTGGAAATTACATAATTTACCCTCATAACCCCATAACTCTCATAATTACACCAAAGTACCCTCAGGTTTTAGAAAATTACATAATTTACCCCTATAGCCCTATAACTCTCATAATTACACCAAAGTACCCTCAGGTTTTGGAAAATTACATAATTTACACCTATAGCCCTATAACTCTCATAATTACACCAAAGTACCCTCAGGTTTTAGAAAATTACATAATTTACACCTATAGCCCTATAACTCTCATAATTACACCAAAGTACCCTCATAACCCCATATTCGTTCCTTTGTCTGCAGTGGGTTGGCCGCGGTTGGGGTTCCCCCAACACTATATCTTCGGAGTGGCGACGGGCACCGGCCCCTATCCAGGAGTTGATTCTTGCGACTCCTTTTGGCTCCCTCTTCGACGCCCTCCCGGAGCGGGTTTCTAGGGCGACAGTTTTGGTGTCGGCATTGGCTTGCCACTGGTGGGATACTACTCATACTTTTCACTGGAGCTGGGGTGAGATGACGATGACACCCCTTGATCTTTTTGCTCTGACCGGGATTCCTTCAGGGGGGGTCCCTATTCAGATCGACGTTCCCCTGCGTCTGACAGCCGAGGGCATTGTTAGTTCATTAGGATGGTTCCCGGAGCGGCGGAGTTCTGGTGACACGATTCCTCGGGGCGTCTTGGTTACGCGTTTAGCCACAGAGAGGGCTCGGCTAGTCGCTTCAGGGGTTCCTATGACCCGTCAGGAGGCGCGTCAGTATGCCCGCGTCCTCCTTCTACTGACACTTCATGATCTATTCGAGGCTCGTGGTGGGGACACGGCTCATCTTTGGTGGTTGCCCTATCTTCGGGACTTTAGCCTCCTGTTTGACTACGACTGGGGAGGCTTCATTCTTGCAGTCCTTTACGATGCCATGGACCAGGTCTCTCGTCATTTAGCCCTGAACCTCAAGGGCTTTTCTTTGCTGTGGGAGGTACATTTTTTAGTCTTTCTGTCTTTGCTTCAGTTCTTTGCTCATTACTTGTTGATCATTGCTGATTTCTTCTATCTTTCCTTTTCAGAGCTGGTTTGTAGCTTATACCGTCTGGGTCGCGCCCAGGTGGATCTCCTCGTTGAGAACGAGGACCAGTTCCCTTTTCTCCGTCGATTCATCGCGGGGAACTATAGGGCTCCCTATGTATACCGGACTCGGGAGACCGGAGCTGCTGCTGTTCATGATCTGCGGGAGGAGCAGGTAAAATATCTTTAGTTTTCTTGCTTTTCAATAGTCAGATAGAGTAGAATATATAAAATACTGAAATAAAATCTTATTCTCTTTTCAGATTGAGTGGGCCCCTTGGGGTGATCTGGGTCATCATTATGGGTATGGCCGTGCTCTGACCGCCTCGAGGACCAGGCGGCTTATCCGGGATGAGTACGGCCTTCTCTTCTACTTGGGTGAGAGGGTCATTCGTCAGCACACGCCATCCCAGTGGCCTCGTGTTCCATTGTTCCCTCCTGTTCTGATGAGGCGGACGGGCGAGATCGACCCGGTGACGGTGCAGGCTTTGGTTGACGGACTCGGCTTCCAGACGTTCGTCGAGGAGGGAGACTATGCTATTTTTGCTGCCCGTTACCTGATGAGGGAGCCGAAGGGGACTCGGGGACGGGTCTTCTATGAGAGGTATCGGGCATTGGGGGGTGATCCTCATTACATACGGGGACAGACCCATTTAGCTAGGGTGGTTCCGGGTCATCTGCCACCTGTCCCCGATCAGAGGGACAACATTCCGGATTCTGAGGATGAGGATCCTGAGGGAGAGAGGGATGTTCCTGCTGCGGCTGAGGGCGGTGGTCGGCCAGAGGGCGAGGGAGGTGATGCGACAGCCGTTCCGGAGCCGTCACCTCAGGCGACACCTGCGGGGGAGCAGCGTGCTGAGGGCTTCGAGTTTCCCACCGGCCCTTCCGCGTCTCCGGGGGGCCTTTTTGCTGCTGCTGAGGCTGCTGAGGGGAGAGCGGGATTTTCTGAGAGGTCCTGGGAGCCCGCGGACCTTGGGGCAGATTTTGATCAGTTTGGGCGGACTCCTCCCGCGGCGGCGACTACTCCTTCTAGTGGGGTACCTCCTTTGGGGGCGACGGCCATGGTGGATCCTCCGGGGGTCCGAACATATGCTACGTTGACCCCTCTACCGGCGACTGTCATGGGGCCTCCCGCCCGATCTCCGGGCTTTGGCGGCTCATCCTCTCGTCCACCCTTGTTCCCCATTCGTGAGGAGGGAGGGTCTTCTTCTGCAGCTGCTCCTGCGGGGTCATCTATTTCGTGGGTAGATCTACCTCCACTCCCCAGAGATATTTCTTATGTCGGCGCGGGCCTATGTCGATATTCTGTCCCGGAGTATCCCCTTCCCGAGGATACTTTTGATTTCTTGGGTGGTCGCTCTGATGATGAGGTATCTTCTTCAACTTCTCCTGATACTTTCCTGTTTATATCTATTTATTTTGACTGTGCTGACTCTCCTCTTATCTTATGTCTTTTCACAGAGAGTGGGTGTACGGGTGGCAGACCTACGGGCCTGGTATTCCCAGTATTTCTACAGCTGGAACCTGCTCCAGTACGTCGGTCGAGACCCTCCAGCATACATGCGCGACTATCAGAGGGCTATCGACGTCTCCTTACGGCCGGACGACCCCCTGACTTCC
Organism: Lonicera japonica; assembly: GCA_021464415.1. NCBI lineage: Eukaryota > Viridiplantae > Streptophyta > Magnoliopsida > Dipsacales > Caprifoliaceae > Lonicera > Lonicera japonica. Next base: position 11,998,786 of record CM038467.1, on the reverse strand, counting down.
TCCCATGCCCGGACGGATTCTCGGAGGAGCAGTAGTCGGACTTCCAGGCGTTCCCGATCGTCGGTGATCCGTCCTACGGCACCGGTCCAGTCCACGGGGCCTTCTCAGGCGGCAGTTCCTTCTGTTCCCGGCGTCCCAGTTGTTGATCTTACCCCCGAGGAGGGCTCGGGAGATAGTGGGAGCGTGTCAAAACGCGCCCGAGTAGATTAGTTTTCCCTTTCTGCACTAAGTCGTTAGTTTTGGACAGATGTGCTTAGACAGATATTTAAAAACTGTTCTTTTATTGGTTTTATAAAATATCTTTATCTGTGTTTGATTATACTTTTATTCTGTCTGTGCAAGAAATATACACATATATATATAAGAGTCGGTAATTTAAAAGTCATACCTTGTAGTGTAGTGATACTTATGTTTCCTGCAAAAAAGAACAAAGTGAGAACAGAAAGGCATCCAGAAGTGATTCTTTTGGCAAAAATGACCATTATGTATAAGGAAACAAGTAGGGTGCCCCCAGATGGGTTTGTCGCGCGACAATCCCTCCTGGTCATGGGTTTGTCGCGCGACACTTCCCCCTGAAAATGGGTTTGTCGCGCGACAAACAGGTACAGGACCCTCTTTTTTGCTATAAATACACCCATCTTCCTTCCTTCATCCACGCCTCTCCAAAATGTCTTCCTACCGTACCAACTCTGATTTTTCTTATGTTAAAGCTCGAGATGCTCTGATATCTTCTGAAAATGGTTTGAACTTTGGTGCATTCAGTCCTTTGGCGGGCTGGTGCCATCGTCCTGTAGATTTCTCCTTTCTTTTAGGTGCCTTGTATTTCTGGAGTCCTGCGGACCATCTCTTCCGTTTTGGACTAGATGAGCTCTGCCCAACCTATGAGGAGTTCTCCTGGCTGTTACGTTCTGACGTTCGTCTCCCGATGGCAGTTCCTATAGAAGGAATCGGTCCCCGCGACATGCTAATTGCTCTGTTAGCCATTCCCCAAGCGGCCTGCGATGGTTTCATTGTCGACGGTCTCCTTGACCTCCACAAAATGGTGAGGTTCTTTCATCGTTATGAAGATAGGGCCTCTTACGGCGTGGGGCGTACTGCAGCGGCCCTGATTTGCCTGGTTTCTGATATGCTGCTGGTGACAGGTTCTTCCCGTGTTGATCCGACTATCTTGAGTCTGATTTACCAGGCTAGAAATGGGGAGTCTATAGTGCCGATCATTCTTGCAGAGACCTTGAATGGTCTTGATGATGTTCAACGGGGGGCCTCGCCCTTCTTCCGGGGGAGCCCGCGTCTGCTATACATGTGGCTGCTAGAGCGCTTTCGATCGGTGGGTTTCAGCGGAGTTCGGCTCGACAATCCGACTCATTTCTTCCATCGGCCTCTCTTTGGTGCTTTGACCATGTCTTCCTCTGATTGGACGGTGTGGTTTTCGGAGAACTTTCGGGCTATCCGGTGGAACATTCCTTGGTGGAAGCTGAGGGCGATGGTACTTAGTACTGGGGGTCAGAACTACGTTCGGCTCCGCGGGCTCTGGTTTACTTCCTTTTACCTCCCTGGGCGTCTTCTTCGGCAGTTTAACATTCCTCAGGAGGTTCCCCTTGGTCTGAACAACTTCTCTTCTGAGTCTAAATTTGTGACCCCACATGTTTCTTTATTGGTAGAGAGGATGTGGCGTGCTCGACTGACTCGTCAGTTTAACTATGCCCGTTTTGGTATTTCCAGGCCCCTCCGGGCTGACATTATCCGCTATTGCTGGCAATCTCTAGAAGGAGAGCTGATTGATGACCCCTTTCAAATGGAGTGGTTCCGATTCATGGATTCTGAGCCTACAGAGGATGGCATTGTCTTTGCGTACCAGATTTTGGATGAGGCTCGAATTGATTTGGCCGCTGAGGACCCAGTGTGGCCAACCCCTAGGGATTAGTTTCTTCTTTGTATGCTGTACTTCCTTTGTAACTCTCGGTGTTCTGAACCACCTCTTTAATAATATATGAAGGGACTTTTTATGAGAAATAAATTTCTTTACAAAGCTTTAAACCGGGCCTGAAGTCACTTCTCAGGTTGCCTACGTTCCCCCCTTTTTGATTTTTTCCAGAAAATACAATATTCGAGTTGGGGCTCAGGTTTACGTAGTTCTTATACATGTCGTGCTTATTGATAATACTTCTTCAGTCGGTCCATGTTGACTGGTGAATGTAGTAACTGCCCGTCTAGGTCAGTGAGTATAGCGGCGCCCCCTGTATTGATTTCTTTGACGATATACGGCCCTGTCCACTTCTGCCCGAACTTTCCCCTCGGATCTCTGGCTGGCTCTCGAATTTCTTTCAACACGATGTCATTTTCAGTGATACCCCGAGTCCTCACTCTCTGGTTAAATGCTCGAGCGATTCTCTTCTGATATCCTTGATGGTGGTATGCGGCTTTCAATCTTTTCTCATCTAGTAAGGCTAGCTCGTTATAACGTGCCTGGACCCACTCCAGTTCATTGACCTGATTCTCTAGCATTACTCTGAGGGAAGGGACCTCTAACTCGACAGGGAGGACTGCTTCCATCCCGTATGTAAGCGAGAACGGGGTTGCCCCGGTAGAGACCCTTTCGGTGGTGCGGTATCCCCACAATGCATATGGTAATTTCTCCGGCCAGTCCCGGCAGGTGTCGGTCATCTTGCTTAGGATATTCTTCAAATTCTTGTTGGCGGCTTCAACTGCCCCATTGGTTTGTGGTCTATATGGCGAAGATTTGTGTCGGGTGATACCGTATTCCTCCATGACTGTATTAGCTTCTCCTTCGAAGTGGGTGCCGTTATCTGAGATGATCTCGTGTGGGACCCCATATCGGCAGACAATATTCCTTTTGATGAATCGGGCAACTTTCCTGGCATCCAGGGTTTGGTAAGATTCGGCTTCCACCCATTTGGTGAAGTAGTCGATGGCTACTAGTATGAATTCATGGCCGTTGCTGGCTTTGGGTGAGACTTTCCCAATGACGTCAATTCCCCAGGCTGAAAAAGGCCAGGGAGCAGTCATGTTGTACAACTCTTTTGGAGGAAGCTTCTGGGACTTAGCATAAATTTGGCATTTGTGACAACGGCGTACATGATCAGCGCAGTCAGTTTGTAGGGTAGACCAGAAATACCCTTGCCTGATGATCTTGCGGGCAAGCGTATGCCCGCTCATATGAGGTCCGCAATCGCCCCCATGTATCTGATCCATCATTCTAACTGATTCTTCTTCGGTGAGACATTGAAGATGAGTCCCGTCGTAGTTCCTCTTATATAATCTTCCGGCACAGAGTATGAATCCTGATGCTAGTCTCCTGAGTGTGACCCGTGTTCTCTTGTCTGCTTTCTCGGGATACTGATGGTTCTTCAGCAGGTTCCAGATATCATAAAACCAAACGGTTGAGTCACCGTCTTTTTCAATTTCCACCTCAAGGGTCATGCAGTGCGCGGGTCCTGATTTCTTTTGTACCGTGAGGGTTATTTCTTCCATCCCCTCCGGAATATCGATCATAGATGCCAGGGTTGCCAATGCGTCAGCAAAACTGTTCTGGGACCTGGGGATATAGTAAAACTCCACACGCTCGAACCTTCCTGCGACTTCTTCTAGTCGGGCGAGGTAAGGGACCAATTTCTCATCTCTGATCTTCCATTCCTTCAGAACTTGATGGACCACTAGTGCTGAATCTCCGTATACCTGTATCCTCCTTATACCCTTTTGAAAAGCGATCTCTAACCCGAGTATGCAGGCTTCATATTCGGCCATATTGTTGGTGCAGAAGAAGTCCAGTCGATATGATACCGGGGAGTGAGTTTGGTCTGGAGAGACTAACAGGATGCCTATCCCGTTTCCGTTCCGATTGGCGGCCCCGTCAAAGTACAACCTCCAGTCTTCATTGATCTCGACGTTCATGATGGTTTCGTCCGGGAATTCGGCTTCTTCTATCATGTCTCCCAATATCGGATTGTGGGCCAGGTAATCAGCTATGATCTTGCCTTTGACTGCCTTCTGGGTCATGTAGGTGATGTCGAATTCGGAGAGTAGAAATAACCATTTTGCCATTCGATTCGAGAGAGCCGGTTTCTCGAAGAGGTATTTCAACGGATCAATCCGTGATGCCAGGATGACTGGAAAAACTAGCATGTAGTGCCGTAGTTTCTGTGTTACCCAGACGAGAGCGGTACACGATTTTTCCAATGGTGTGTAGTTTATCTCAAATGGGGATAGCTTTTTGCTGAGGAAATAGATGGCCTGCTCCTTCCGGGTATCGGTGAGGTGTTGGGCTAGCATTGCTCCTGCGGCTGAATCAGTGACGGTTAGGTACAGAATTAGTGGTAGTCCGGTCTGAGGCGGGGCTAACACTGGGGGCTTGGAGAGGTAATCTTTGATTTTGTCAAAAGCCTCCTGGCATTGATCGTTCCATTCTCCTGTTGAAGACTTCCTCAGGAGTTTGAAGATGGGTTCGCACTTTTGAGTGAGCTGAGAGATAAACCTACTGATGTACTGCAGATTACCCAAAAAACCCCGGATTTCTCTCTCGGTACGAGGCTCGGGCATGTCTTGGATAGCTTGAACTTTAGCGGGGTCCACCTCGATTCCTTTCTTACTGACGACATATCCCAGGAGTTTTCCTTTGGTTACCCCGAACACACATTTCTGCGGATTGAGTCTCATCTGATACTGGCGGAGCCGATCAAAGAAGGCTCGCAAGGCTGGCACGTGGCCTTCCCTCTCTTTTGACTTGATTATCATGTCGTCTACATACACCTCTACTTCTTTGTGAATCATGTCGTGAAAGATAGCCGTAGCTGCCCTCTGATATGTTGCCCCGGCGTTCTTCAGCCCAAACGGCATAACGGTGTAGCAGTATGTTCCCCATGGTGTGATAAATGCTGTTTTCTCCTGGTGATCCGGGTGCATCTTGATCTGGTTATATCCGGCAAAACCATCCACAAATGACTTCAGGGCGTGGTTGGCAGTATTATCTACTATCAAATCGATGTTGGGCAATGGAAAATCGTCCTTTGGACAAGCTTTATTGAGATCCCGGTAATCCACACACATGCGGACTTTCCCGTTAGCCTTTGGAACAGGCACGATGTTGGCTAACCACGAGGGGTACTCGATCACCCGTAAGAATCCCACACTCAGTTGTTTCATTACTTCTTCTTTCACTTTCAAGGACCATTCTGGCGTAAGTTTCCTCAGCTTCTGTTTGACGGGCCTAAGTTCTGGATTGGTGTGTATTTCGTGCATGACTATCTGACTGTTCAAACCCGGCATATCTGCATAAGACCAGGCGAAGACATCCACATACTCTTTCAGAGTTTGTGTGAATTCTTCTCTCTCTGTCCCACTTAGGCTTGCCCCAATGCGGACCTCTTTTCTTTCCTCCTCTGTTCCGAGGTTAATCACAAGAGTGTCTCCTTCCTCGCTTTGTATACGTTGCTCCTCCCGTTCAGGGTGTTCGTTCATTCTTTCCAATTCCATATAAGCAATTACAGAATTAAAAATAACAGGATAACGCAAAATAGACTCTTCTTTATTGATACTAGTATTTACAGGTACAAGTTTAAAAAGTTCATTTAGGAGTGACTCCTTCCTATCCTTACCCTCACTCTTATCTCTCACCCTTACAATTTCGCTCTTTTCCCTTTCCCCTTGGTAGTCTGGATCAGCGTATATCAAGTGTACAGGGTCGTCTCCTGGCTCATCATCTCCCAGAGCCATGATGTCGAAGAGATCTCCGATCATTTCTTCCTCTTCGCCTTTCATGTCTTCACTTTCTTCCTTCGGCCCGATTGTCAACTTGGTAGCGAAGCTGTGTACGGTGTTTTCTTTGATATATAGGTCCTCTTCATAGAAGATTTCCCACCCAGGAAGGTTCTCTCCGTCGCTGTTTCTCCAAGGCTCCTGGAAGCCGCAAAAGGGGAAGTCCTCTCCTTCTTTGACAAAGAACCCGTTCAGAGAGCTGAAACTCGGATACTGATGCCCTCGACCCCTTTTTTGTTGATCGTCCTCTTCAGTGTGTTGGTACCCCAAACCTTCCCTCTCGTACCTTGCTACTGGTTCCAATGCTTGAAGTAGTCCTGGTTGTCCCATTCCCAGACCGGCTCCAGGCAAGTATTTCATCATTCTCAACATATTTGTAATCTTGGTGCTGAGACCGGGGATATTGTCAGGGGGAAGATACCTGATTGTCTGGGTGCTAAGAGTTTGCACTTGAGGCTCGTAAGAAAAGCCTCCTAACTGTATGCTCTGGCTCCCGATTCCCAAAACTGGTAACTCCATATCCGCCAAGGTCCTTTCAGGATCTCCTTGGATGGTAATTATGTTCCCTTCAAACGGTATCTTGATCTTTTGGTGCAAGGAGGAGGGGAGTGCTCCTATGTCGTGTAGCCATGCTCTTCCCAACAGTAGGTTAAAACTGGAAGGAATGTCTATGATTTGAAAGTCGGCCGGGAAGCTTCCGGGACCAACCATGAGATCAAGTTCCAGAGACCCCAGAACGGCCCTCCTGGTATTATCATAGGCCCTGACGGTTACAGCGGATGGTGAGAGCTCTGAATCTGAGATACCCAAGCATCTGGCAGTCTTTAGGGGGCAGACATTTATGGTCGACCCATTGTCGATGAGAACTTGTGGCAAGATCTTCCCTCGGGTTCGGACGGTGATATGGAGAGCCAGGCTGTGTTTTCTCCCAACGGAGACAAGTCTTCATCTGAAAATGACAGACTTCTTTGGACTGTGAGTGACCCGATCATGTTTGGCAGTTGTTCGGGCGTGGAGTCCGGCGATATGACAGCCTCATCCAGGAGTTTAATGAAAGCGGTCCTGTGAGGTTTGGAGGCAACCAAGAGGCCCCAAATGGTGATGTGTGCCTGGGTTTTCTTCAACTGTTCCAGTACTCGGTCTTCTCCTACTTCTTTTGGAGGCGGTGATTTTTCGGCATCCATCGGTGGTGGCTGGTATACCTTTCCTGAGCGGGTAATCTGTTGTATCCAAAGGGATGTTGGGTCTGATCCCTCTGAAGTTTCTGACGACTCTGGCTCTGCCGACCAACTAAAAGTCCCGGGGGAGGTTTCTGTCATACAGATTGTCTCCTTATGAGGGGGGCGGGGTTTCCATGGTTGTTTTTTCTTGTCCTGGGTCCATCCTATCCCAGCTTTCCCAGGATTGGTTTTGATGGTGAGTGGTTGCGAGATCCCCTGATTTGTCTTTCCTAAGCCCTGCCCAGGTAGGAAGTTCATCTTGGCCATCCATTGGTCAATTATTGGGTTGAGGCCTGGGGCAACTTGTGCTTTTGCCGATAGCATAACGGGTGCCTTATAGGCTGAATCGTCCCGAATGAGTCCTACGGGATCAAAGCCTTCGTCAGTGGTTAAGGCGTTAATTCCTGCAGGTGGAGCATGATTGGGGAGGGGGTTGTTGGTAACATTGGGCCCGCCGGGTGCGGGGATGGTTCCGGCTTCAATGAGGTCCTGAATACGATGGCGGAGAGCTAAACAACGTTCCGTGTCATGGCCTGCCGCCTGATGGTACGCACAGTTCTCATTCATTCTCCAAGTGTTGGGAATAGGATTTGGTGGAGGGCGTGGGTTGAGTGGGGTGACTAGTCCGGCCTTTTGGAGTAGTTCCAGGCTTTTGACCAGAGTAGTGGGGAGGGTGCAGAAATTTCTCCTTTTCTTGACCTCGGTGTTTGAAGAGTCTCCTTGCGTAGGCCAACTCATTGGGGGGACCTGCGGTGACTGCTGAAATGGGTTTTGTTGATATGGGTACGAGCTTAGTTGGTTTACGGCTGGAGTGGCCGTCTTTCTTCCAGTGTAAGAGGCCTTCTTGGTATCCGTGTCCGCCTTTCTGGCCAATTCTTCCTCTACCTGTGACCCCATACTCAACAGGGCTCTGAAGTGTGGGAATACATGCTTTCCCATGCAGTTCAATACAGCTGGAGTAAAATTCTTCTGTATGATTTCTAACTGCTCTTCTTCGTCGGGCCGTTTGGACATTTGGGATGCCATTTCCCTCCAGCGGGTGACAAAGTCGCTGAAGCTTTCTTTCTCGCCTTGCTTGGCCATTTCCAGGTGTTTACGGGTAATTTCCAAATTCTCGTTGGACCCGTACTTGGTCATGAATTCTTTGACGATATCCCCCCAAGTTTTCGTGTGGTGTTTCTCTAGGTCGAAGAACCATCTCAGGGCTGCCCCCGTGAGAGTCATGTGAAAAGCCTGAGCCAGCTCCGGCTCTCCACAGCCGGACACTTGCATGGATCTGATGTAGGATTGGAGATGGGTTTTGGGGGGTGTAGTACCAGTGAATTTGGTGATAGAGGGGAGCTTAAATCCTTGAGGTAGTCTGGCTTCTGGGTAGAGGGAAAAGGCGTTCATGTCTGTGATCTCGTCTGCCCCTTTCATCAGAGAAACACCTCTTTGCAGAACCTTCATCTGCTCTTTCAATTTCTTCATTTCTTCGCTCTCTCTTGACACCTCATCGGGCTGTTCCCGGGCTATCATCGATTCTGCGTATACTGCCCGGAGTCGGTTGATGTCTGGGTACTCATTGGGAGGGGCTATTGGGGCTGGTGGAATAGGTCTTGCGGGGACTTGTGGCCATGGTTGATATTGGGGATCGAGGCCTTGCTGAGGTTGTGGCCAGACGATGGGTGGCTCTTGTTGTTGGTATGTGGGGCCTGAATCCGGGGCCCATTGGTTCTGATTGTTGGGGTCGGTTTGAACGGGACCGGCCATGTTGGGGCCCGTTTGGGGTGGATTGGTTCCTTGGATTGGGGGAAGTACTTGTGAAGATTGCCCTTGATTCGGATCTCGATTCGGTGGTAGTTGCTCAAACCCGGGTGGTGCGGTCCGTTCGGCTGACAACTCTTCCATTCGAATCCGGGTGTTCTGTTGCTCACTTGTGAGGCTTGCCAAATTCATGCTGACGGTCATCAAGCAAACGGTGCATCTCTGCTAAAGTCGGTTGAACTGCAGACGCCTCGGCTAGGCTCTGATTTGTCTCCTGATTCTCTCGTCCATCGGCCATTTCAGGTATGCTTGGTCTTACTAGTCTTCCGGTATGATCTCGACCGGCCCAACCTTCCAGACTGACGCCGCTTTATGGCTGTAGACGAAACCACGTGGCGAAGATGAAGGGAGACTATGATGCGACTCGATTTTTGCCAAAAGAATCACTAAAAATGGTCGAGAGAAAACCTCGGAAAATAGGTGTGGTAAAGTAAGCCGTAAAGTGGTACATCCCCTACAGCTGTATGACAAGTGTTTTAACTGACTCAATCTTAGATGCAGCGCAGGTGTTCGAACGGTTAAGGCTTCAGGCTCCCTCCTTTTTGGCAAGACCTTGCGATATACCCCAAGGGCGGGTACGTGCAAGAATCTTTTGATATACTTCCCGGGTACGTGAGTGTTCTCGTCACTCGATATACCTCGGGGGCGTACTTGGCCAAGGAGAGTGGAAGTAAATGCTTTCGGTTTATGTTGGCCCAAGCAAGCCAACTCCCTACTCACTTATAATACTTCCGAGGGTTTGGGGTAAATTCACACTCGTAGAACCAATGCATGATTTGTGATAGTGCGTGTAAAGTTCGAAAGGTTGGTTTCACAAATATCATTATCTTTATTACGTCTTTTCGAAAAACTCCCATTTTTTAGAAAAAGGTTTCTTCTCAATCAATTAACATGAGTAGGGAAAGCAGTAAAAGCAAGTTTTCAACAGATAAACAAAGGTCCACATATAAGAGTCTAGTTTTCTAATACTGTCCCCAGCAGAGTCGCCACTGTGAGAATCCGCAAATGCGACCTCCCGGGTCTCGTCCCCGTTGGTGGTGGGGGTCCTGGGACGTCGGAACTGATTCCGTCGTTCCAGTTGCTGGAGCGTTTTCATTTGATTCATATCAAGTGTCCCTACGTTCTATTTCTAGATGCAAGGGGGTTCATTCAGAGTCGCCAGTACGTTTTACGAGAAAACGGACAAAAAAGGTCGTGTAAGAGGAAAGGCTATAGACAAGCCTTTCTTTACACGTTTGTCTGCGAAACCGGGATTCTTATAGGGTTCGGAAACTATATTACGGTTTGGGAAGGTGTTAAGCACCCATTCCGCCCTTTCGGTCTCTAGTGGTCTTATATGTTTATTCTATGTTGAAAAACTTGGATGCTTTTACCGACAGTCTACTACTTTCTAAATGAAGAAAAACCCTAATTTGGGAAAACGGGGAAAGGGATGAAAACCTTTGTGTTCCGAGATCCGACGTTTTTGTATTTAAAAGATGTAAATGACAAATGACAAAAACCTTTTATTTTTGAAAGAGTGTTCCGTATTATTTCCTCAGATAATGACGGTTTTCTCGAGTTGTGATTATTCTGAAAAAGGTTCGGATCTTTATGTCGGGACTAATTCAATATGGAATTTGAACTCTTTGAGGAGAGTTTATCAGACACGTCGCAGTCTATGAAAAAGACAGGATATGTGGATTTTAATTCCTAGATAAGTCTTTATCGGTCCGGGGTTTTGAAAACACGGTTTATCCGGACGATAATGTACTTACTCTTCTAGTTTTAAAAGTAGTTTTATCAGGGCCTTTTGTTTTGAAAACGGTAGACTATTGGGAACTTGACAATAAGTTTATTCAAATAAAACGTGGACAGAATAACAGAAGTAAAACAAGTACACAGATATCTAATTTTAAATACTAGAAGGGACTTTCTTTACCTTCCCGACGAGAATAATAATAAGAAAGAAAATATAATACGGCAGAGGGATCTCTGGCGATAGTAATCTTCTCTTTCTTCAGATATTTCCGAGAAATCGATTCCAGAAACGGAACACGTCGAGTGTTAAAAATAGATTCGAGAATTCTTCAGAAATAAGATAATAGTAAAGAAATGCTTGACAAAAATCAGATCTAAAGCCCCAAATTCTCGGATTCTCATTGCCCTCCTCGAACCCTTGGGGGTGTTGGCCTATTTATACTGCTCGGGAGAGATTGTCGCGCGACATTTCCTTAAAAAAGGAGAATGTCGCGCGACATATCTGTTTGTCGCGCGACAATCGGCTGAAGTGATGGGTCCTGACACTGTGATGTGTCAGAAAGTGGTTGGTCGGGTGCAGAGAGGGATTGTCGCGCGACATAGTGGGTTTGTCGCGCGACAAGCGGCTGAAGTGATGGGTCCTGACACTGTGATGTGTCAGAAAGTGGTTGGTCGGGTGCAGAGGGGTTCGTCGCGCGACAAGACATGATTGTCGCGCGACATATCAGGGATTGTCGCGCGACAATGTGATATGTCGTGCGACAATCTCTCTAAAAAATATGTTTGTTGGCCAACAAACCCACCTAGTGTAGTACCGGGTCCTCGGGTGGGTCCTGGACCCAAAATAGTAGTTCTCGGAGGTCGTTAGGGTTCTTGCGGGGGTCACGGATCGGGGTGTCTACAATTACCAAATAGATATAGAAATGTATTAAAAGCACTATAACACATGATATAAATGAATTTATAGAAAATACCATTAGAGATGGCCTTAACACCTCAAGATTTTCTAAGTTCCAAGAAACTTAATTAATTCGTTAATTTTCTCCAAGACAATCCATCTTAGCACATGTATAAATAGACATTTGGTGCTTAATATATTAAGATGTGTACAAAGTAATAGGGAAATATAGAGAAAAACCAAGTAACAGTAATTCCAAAAACAAGTGAGGTGGTGTTTGTATTATATTAGAATTATTAAATTATATTTCTTTTAATAATTATAATTTTTTCATACTTTTGTACCAAAAAAAGTAAGAAACATATAAAACTATCCATCGGGTTCTATATTTAAGAGTGCAACCTTATAGATCAAAAGTCATTGTATTATGGAAGAAAGATGCCACTAAAATTTGTCTGTACTGAGATATTATCTGAAAATAATAAAATCTTTTTTTAAAAACAATATCTAACAAATCTCGATCGTTATAAATTTTTTTTCCCGTCTACATCTATTTTTATCAAATTTCACCATCAGAAAATAGAGTCGCGTCAAGTAGGCCAAATTTTAAATTCGGATCTTTATAGAATCAAACTTTTTGACAAGGACATATTCCAATTTGTTGTACGTCATTTTCTTGAGTAATAAGCACAGGTTACAGCGGATTTTGGAGTGGAATTAATGTCCCCGCTCGTTTCGGCCGTTGATGCTTGTCTTTTTACTGACGTTGAAACTAGCTCTAGGCATGGCAGAAAATTAAACCTATTAAAGATTTTGCATTCCTTGGATATATTATTAAAATTGGTGGCATGCACAATAAGAGTGTGACAAAATATATACTTAATAATCAACGAGTTGAGTTTAAAATTGAAGAATTATGCGACTGCACATATATAAACACAAATACCTGGCCTCTGTTTGAAATTAATAATTTTTTTTGTGAAAATTAATTTCAACTTAATTGATGTTAAAAATTAAAATTTATTTAATATTAGAAGACATTATCCATTTAATTATATTTCCAAAATATCACAAAAATTATTAATCCAATATAAAATTCTTAGGTGATGTATTCAATTTAAATTTTAAAAGATTATCACAGATTTGTTGTAATCCGTTGATTATACTAAATTCATGAATTGATTTAATTCTATATATGCTATTACATATTTTAATGAATTGATTTTTTTAGCATTTATGTATATTTTAATAAGTTCATAGATTTTTCTAATAACAAAAAAAAAAAAAAAAAATTGACCAAACGATAAACAATAAATTAAAAGTCTAACGCATTATGAAAAATGCAAACTAAAGTAACGAAATACACTATAAAAAAATATATTCCTCCATTCAAACCCCATTATCATCATCATAACCCTCTTCATTCTCATCTCCCTTTTGTTCCTCATTATGCTCAAGGTGGACGATTACGATGACAAAGTAACATATAATGGGAATTCCATGTTTCACATCATTAACAAACAAACATAGTATTGTTGAATTTAGACTTAACGATAGATCGGTTCGGTTCAGGTCGTGTCTGTGTCATTTTTTTTTATCATATTTTGGGTTATCGATTTAGGTTCGAGTCTAATTGACTAACATAGTGGGTTTTTTTTATCTGGTGAAAATATTATATTCCAACCCGATTGTTATCTTAATGAATTATCCGACATGACCTGTTATTATCGATTAAGAGTAGATATAATAACTATATTTTTGTATATATATTGTGGGTGACCAAAAATTTAGACTCACTCACAATGAGAAGCTTTTAACAAAATCAATCTAAACATGATCAAAAAGACAATAAACAATAAATTTTTGTTTGCATGTAGGTTCCTCCAGGAATTCTCACTTCCTTCTGACAATACATCATCTTTTTGTGTGTGTTTTTTTTTTGTATTAATTTGGTACAATCAAAAGGATACAAGCTACTAGCTTTTTCTTTCTCTATTGCCTTATTAGGGTAAACTTGGCATTCAATCAATTGATGTATATGTGGCATGACTTTTATCTATAATTAACTAACTTTTCATTTTTCATTTTACAATTGTATTATCTCCATTAGTTGGCAGGACCATCTTGGTAAGGCATCATATTTCTTTCATGTTGTACAAGTGTCACGTTTTTACAACAAGCGTATCCATCTCGGCCAAGCTGATTCTTTGCCTTTTCATTGGTGAACGTCATTACCATCATCTCGGCACGGATCTCCCCTTGGGGTATTTAACGATCATATATCTCGTGAAGAGAATGTCATTATCTTCAAATTATGGCTCTAATCCAATCTAAAATCTGAGAAGCCTTTCTTAAGAATCTTCGTTGTCCTTACCATTATTTTTGGTGAAGGACGATCGAGTATTGGCATATCTGAGGAGGATATATACTGCTCGACGGTTGTTGAGCTGTGTTACAAGCGCACTACCGCTGTCGCTATAGGCAAGTTCATTGATTTGATCGATCTTAACTGCAAACTTTGGTGGTCGATCAAGATCTTTAAGGGCACCTGCACAAAAAATTAGACAAAGTACAAAATGTTATACATCTTTGATCAGTAAAGTTGAACAATAAACATCAAGAAATCAAAAAGTATAAACCAGGGCCAAATGCTTGACGGGGAATCGATTTATTAGTTGGACCAGGTTCAATGTCATCGATCATAATTATTGCATCTTTGTCGGCGCCTTTATGATAGTTTGGGAAGGCAAGGACTACACTAGGGGCGCCATTCCCAATCTTTAGACTCTAACCATAAGCTCTCTTACTAAGGGATTGGCAATATTTTACATCATCTAGGCCTAAGTTTGTACCATGGAGTGGCACTTATGCCTCTGATTATTCTAATTACATTAGGGCTTAGTTTCCCCAAAGTTAGGTGAATGCATCTAAGAAAATCTATAAGGAGAGGTCACAAAGGCAGCCAAAGACCGGTTTCCCTAAAAAATGAAGTGTGAATTGGGTGGTCTTTGAGAACTAATTTATGTTCTTTTATAAATGGTTTCTCATTGGCCCTAACAGGCCTCCAACTCAGTCCTTTAAGGATATAGTTGGTCATGAACTGAACTATTTGGGTGTTGTTAACTAAAGCATTTACGCCCACAATATTAGATTTAAAGGGATTTAAAGCTGTTTTTGCACAATAAATGAAGGAAACTAAAGAATGATGAAGAACAATAAAGAACAAGGATGAAAAACCATAAAAGAAAAGCCAGAAAAGTCTCAAAAAACTAACTTCGTTCTGGATGTCCCCGACTCTAAAAATGGAGATGACGTTGGAAAACACTAAGAACATGAGAATTTCTGGAAAAAAGGATGAGTTTGGTAACAACTAAATAAATAAGTTCTATATATCATTATGAAGAAAAAGTGATAAAACAAGCTTCACAAATGAAACATATAAGTGAGGACCAAGTCATCATAATACAATGCAAAATGCGACAAAAGGCTCACGAATGGATATATCAGGTGAAAACATATCGTCACAAAAGTTCAGAGTATGTGACAAAGTCTAAGCCTCACAAATTAAATTAAAATGTGACGAACAAGTTGTAACAGATGTTAAGACAATAGGTATCTTAGGTTTCATATAAATGACAACTTAATTTTCATATATAATAGTAATATGTGATGCGTGAAATTTTTATCACCTATTACTTTCCGTTACGGTGTATAGGTGACGAACTTGGTGACAATTAAAATTCCTCACTTATTGTCAAATGTGAGGACTTTGCCCCATTTTGTGACGACTTGTGGTCGTCACAAAAGCCCATTTTTCTTGTAGTGGGTGGATCTTTTAAGTTTTCTGGCAATGGGAATTCAAAATGCAAGAGCTTAGCTAAGAATATAGATGAAAAGTGAAAATAGAAGAATTGTGAATGGTTTATATAGCCTTACCATTCCCTTTCTCCTTAAACGGCAAACCGCCTTAGGAATTGGTGACAAATGATAGAGAGCATTTAATGTGTGGGGCTTACATGATGAGCCTGCCCATTTTTAGGTGCATGTATAGCTAATAGGCATGTATATTTTTTCAAGGAAGCTATTACCGTTTGAAATTTTTTGATCAATAGATAATTACAAGTATATTTCTTCTTTTACCACTTCTTGGATATCAAGCCGAGCAGATTGTGAATAAAAATTTTTAGGGATTATATTGCCTAGGTTGATTTTAAAGTTTTTATTCAAAAATAATTTGAAGTTTGGTAAGCGGAATAAAAACCCTAAGTCTAATCAATTTCTAGTACTGTCAAAATTATTTGTCATGTTTTCTAACAATTTATATTAAGCAAGGAATCATACAAAAGCAATCCAAAACACAAAGAAGTAATGAGGTATCACTATTTGCCAAGGACTAATCCTCGGGACTAACTAACAGTGCTTCACTATGATTAAAACAGAATTACAGGCTTAATGATTTACAAAAAATATTTTTTCATAATTTATGCAACAGTCTCGTAAATCCTTTGAATATATAATCCAACCGTAGCTGGTTTAGTGTAGCGCTTCTCGCTATTTCGACTTATACGTCGCCTCCTTCTACGCATTTAATCATAATCTTTCACACCCTGTCTGCGATCTCCCTTATTGCACGTTGCCCACTTCGCTCACCCCATCTTTAATTATAACTGAAGATACTCCCTCGGGATCGTGAACGTTTAAAGCCTTAATTCTTAAATTTATAAAACAATATGATCTTTTATCTCATGTAAACAAAATTTAGGTGGTATCTGAAAACTCTAAAAAAACGATTATAGCGTTTGGATATTTTTTGCCTAAAAAATCTCTCTAGAATCATATATTTTTTCCCAAACTAATGGGTTATATTTATAGAAAAATATTGAGTTAAAGTCTTTTTTGGAATAGGTTTAAAACACACAAAAAGGAATTTTTGCTTATTTTTCGTCATTTAAAGTTCTTTCAAACTCCGATTCGATCCAAATTTCATAGGAAACTTATAGAACATGTTAGATATATATAAAAAACAAGTTTTTTCATTAATTTTGTTAATGAAACTTCTCGAACTTCGACAAAACTCTATAAAAATACTTAAAAATATATTTGACTCAAAAGACTTTAGATTTCAATTTTAACGCTCAATCACTACCCATATTTTGAATGAAACCATATAACCAACCTACCTAAGGTCCTGAATTATGAATGGTGCATTCAGCAAGTTCAGGGAGTTTCTGTTGATTCAAATTTTAATTTTGACTCAAATAATTACAACAGAAAAAATATTTTTGGCATAAGAATTAAACCAACTAAAAATATAAACCTAACATATTTTCTGTTATTTTTTTCAGGCCAAGCATCTAACCCTAGCAGACAAGCTGAGATCATATGCTCGGGGGGCAATTGTGAGAGGTAAAAATTGTACTGGGCTTTTGGCCAAAGCTTATTTTAGGGATCTTGCCTTATGGTTGGCTCATAATCAAAAGCCGTTAGGCCATCTCCATTACATATGGGAGACTGCCTAGCCGACCAAGATGTTTTGTGTAACAGCCGATCATCAACTGACTGATATAGTTAGCCTACCAATATAAGTGTACCAACGGACGACTGACTAATTCTGGTTGGCCAACGAATAAATGATAAACTATGGGAAATAACAACTTCTACAAATGTGAACAGAGTTAGGGACAACTGGTATCTTGGATTAGTGCCAAAGTTTCCTTTATTATAATTTTCACATCCTACAAACCCTAATGTAACCATATCATATACCTATAAATATGAAGGAAAATTCATATTAAGGGACACAAAATTCAATACCTTCTACACTCACTCCCACATATTTTCATTCTTCCTAAGCAAAAACTCTAAGTTGTATTGCTGAATTCAAGGTTTTAAGCTAATATAATCATCACACACACACAAAGGAAGATGTACTACCAAATTGAGAATTAAATCCATTGGAGGAACCTACCCCAAAACAAATATGGTATTCTTTATATTCTTATTTGCTGTTCTAAAGCTAGTTAACATAGTTCATCTTATTTATTCATAGCTTTGAGTTGCCAAACGATCAAACCGGGCTAGTTCCTTTTAAATTGGGCTTGGTTAGCTTTTAACCACCTGCAATACATATATATTATTAATTTCTTTTTATCATTTTTTTTTGGCAAAATATGATGAAACTTAGGCTTTATGTTTTATTACTTTTTGCCTCAAATTTATGCATTTCCTACACAAACTCAATGACATATGATGAATGCCCAAATTTAATTTCTTCGAAACCATTCTAATTTACACAACTGCTTGATTGCTTATCAATAAAAGATGGAGTAATTGAGGTAATAAGATATATGGGTGTGGGTATTCTATCTATGGAGGGAGACATATATAGATAGAGTTCTACTATGAGATTTCTCAATGGGATTGTTATTTATCAAAAAGGTCCTAGAATTCATCACAATCTGCCAATAAATAATATTATCCAAAGCTATTAGACTTTTGAATAGTATAAAATTTAAACAAATATTTTTAAATCCTAGTTTGATACCATAAGATTTTAACAAACTTTTTAAAATTCTACCTATTGACTTTAAAAAAATCTAAAAAATTCCTACAAATTCCAAGTTGAACACACCCCCTGAATTTAATATGGGGAGACTCGGCCATTTACGAAAGCTTATGAATTAGATTTTGATTTAAAGAAAATTTTACCGACAAACTGACCAACAGCCATTTTCCTATACGCATATTATTAACTTGTATGCACTAATTTAGATCTTTACGTTATAGGTTTCAATTTTCCCAATGAAAGAAGTCATTTTCAAATTGAATTTTCACGTGCTTTCATTTAACGTTCATGATTGAACTAGTTAGAGTACGTATATGCCTCGGAATCAGAGGTGCATGATTTTTATTCTTTGAAACCAGAACGTACCTTTACACTTAAGATTTCATATCTATATCTTAATTACTTCAATACATTATTAAAATACACTAACATATAAATCGTTAAACACAAAACATCTTTTATTTTAACCGCAATATTCTTAAGGACCAAAGACGTACACTAGAGAACTATTTTACTAAAATAGAAAATAGTTACCCCAAATAGAGAAGCATACACTTAAGAGGAATATGGTGTTGCAACAACAAGTATTGGGGATTTCTTATGGACTGTAATCCCACTAGTCTCAGTCATGTCTAAATCATCGGCCCTTTGTCCATCTGGTAATGCAATATCAAACGTGTATAACAAATTTGCTAATGCGAGCTCAATAACAGCCATAGCAAATAGCGCACCGGGGCAACCTCTTCGACCAGCGCCAAATGGAATCAACTCAAAATGAAATCCTTTGAAATCAATAGAACTATTTAAGAACCTTTCTGGCTTAAACTCCTCGGGATCCTCCCACACTAATGGATCTCTTCCGATCGCCCAAGCATTAACAATTACTTGTGTGCCAACTTTAACATCGTAACCCAATATTTTGGCATCTTCAGTTGATTCTCGCGGAATTAAGAGTGCAACCGGAACATGTAATCGTAGAGTCTCTTTGACCACCAATTTTAAGTACTGCATTTTCTCTAAATCGTCTTCGGTTACACTTGATTTGCCTTTGGCAATTTGTCTCACCTCGTTTTGTAATTTGATCATGATTTGTGGGTGTCTTAAGAGCTCCGTTGTCGCCCAATCTAACACTGTATAGGTAGTATCAGTTCCAGCAGCAAACATATCCTATGAAGGAGAAAAAAATGGTAAGTAAGATATATTTTTCAAACTTTTAGGACCACGGGCATGAAAATTTTCTTTTCATAAATTATTCTATGTGAATTAATTACACTAGCCACAATTTTTTTATTCATTTATTAATTGCGTTTCAGCCCAAAAATATTAACAAAGAAAATCAATTGGTCAAAATGGTCTTCATGTTGTGTTTCACTCATTGTTTGCTGAGTGAAGTACCGACACTGCGCTCCAAGGAGGCATATCGGTACGCAGAGTGACAAAGGTTCAACTATAGTGCTGGCATGCTATGTACAAGTATCGACTAGTTTTGTCATACTGGTACACGCAAGGTTCAACAAATTATGTTAACTGATGTACTGGTATGGACTAGTTAAGAGTCATACCGATACACGATGGTGACAGAGCCCAAGTCCATTATAATGTCTTTATCAATTGTTTAAATAGATATGTCTTATTCTATTTTGTTATACAACTTGTATCAAATTGCAGATCGAGATTGAAAACTAGGATTTGGATTCTTACGAGAGGGATTTCTTGTGGGTTTTCTAGTTAGGGTGTAGTTAGGGTTCGAGAGGATTTAATCAAAGGAGGTTTGTTCTGGAGATTGGTGAGAAGGTAATTGTGTGTTGAGTTCTAAATTTCTTTTCATCAATACAAGTGTTCCCCTTTCATATGGAAGACCCAGTTTGGGTACCCATGTTACGTCCTGGTGTGTTTTTTTTTATTATCTTATTGTTTATTATTTTCTTGGTTGGTTGATCTTTGTTGCTAGTTGGAATTCCGCCCACCTAATGTCCGTGGAAACTACCAAAAAGAGTTTTTGGGTTATAATTCGTAATTCGGATAAGGTTAATTTCTTTCATATTCATAACACTAAAGTTAACTGTGTCATATTCACTACACTTCATATTCTAGAGCGATATTCCCCGTAATGGTACTCTACTAATTATTTTGAACAATTATTGTAGCACATATGTAACAAATATATATTGCTTTTTTTTATAATTTCAAGGGTTCCAAATCTTAACACTTCTAAAGGCTGCTTTTGGTTGGTTTATAAGAGCATATCCAATGCAAAGACGGGTTGGAGCTAGAGTGTCAAATCATGGACATGTAAGCATTTCTTTTGTAGCACAAATTTTTTTATTGATGGACAAGTCTAAAAAAAATCTCCAATGCAATTGTCGATTAGGAAATTTATGAAAATAAAATTAATAACTTTATATGCAATATGGATTTTGTTCGGAAGGTCTTGATTCATACTTTCAAAAATATAATTTTAATAAGTTAATTTATAAAATAAAAGTTAATATTTAAAAACTTTAAAAATAAAAGTAGGTAGACATAAAAGATGATGTGGCATTAATACATTGTCCAAGAAACCCACTAAAAGTAGAGGGTCACCTTCACAATATTTGTTCTCATTTGCGTCATAAGCTTGACGATTATTTCTAATTGATGATTGCACGGAGATGTTCTAAGGGACTGTTCACTGCAAGCAATCAGAATTATTGCAAGTGGTTTTCATAAATTATTAATTAACGCAATTCTTAAAAAAGAAGAAGTTAACATACCATGATAAGCGCTTTGATGTTATCTCTAGAAACAGGAAAGCCCAACTTATTTTCCCTTTGAATTTCAAGCAAAATGTCAACAAAATTTTTCCCTTCCCCTTCGCACTCTTCTTTCTTCTTCTCCATATGATCACTAAGCACACCCTCAAGAAACTCGTCAATTCCCTTAGCAACTCTCTCAACTCTCCCGAACAACCCGCTAACCCGATCCACCCACCATAGCCAAGGTACATAATCCCCCACACAAAAAACACCTAACAATTCCACAAACTCAACTATCAACTCCTTAAACCTCCTCCCATCTTCCCCTCCCAACTTCCTCCCCAAAGCCACCCTACACACCACATCATTTGTTAGCGACTTAAACATTTCGCTCAAATTAACCAACCGGTTATTATTAATCTTCTCGATCATAAGAGCCGTCTCCGCTTCCCTCGTGCTTTTATACGATTCAACCCTTTTGTTGCTCAAAAGATTTAGTATACCTATGCTCTTAACTTGCCTCCAGTACTCGCTGTATGGGGAAAATGCCATGTCCTTGGAGTCGTATAGGAGTTTGGAAGGGATGGTTGCTTTAGGCCTATTGGAGAAGATTAAGTCACGGGTTTTCATTATCTCACGGGCTGCATCAGGAGACGTGATGACAAGGACGGGAACGGAGCCAAAGTGGAGGAGGATGATTGGGCCGTGTTTTTTAGCTAATGATTGGAGGGAGCGGTGGGGGTAATTGCCGAGCTGGTGGAAATTTCCGATACCCGGGAGCTTTGATGGTGAAGGTGGTAGTTTTTTTTCAGGTTTTTTAGTAGTTGAGATGCATTTCATGAAAAGATAAGCTATTAGAAGGATGATGGATGAGAGTAGCAAAAAGGACATCATTTGCAATGATATATAGCTCGTGGCAAAATGCAAAGAAAAGAGTTTTGATGTTTCTAGTACGTACGTTGTGGCTGGTTATGTATATATAGAGGTTTTTTCACTCATGGTGGTCCACGGGTTTGATTTGAATTGCACCATTTCTAAAGTATAATTTCTACATGATGATGAATGCAAAGATAAAAACAAAAAATAGTAAAATTAATTTTGTCCAAAGGATAATGTGCGCTGCACTTGACCTTAATTATATAGCTCAATAGAACACCAATTTTTTAAACAAAAAGTTGCAGGATTGAAATCAATAACGTGATCAAGTTTGGTTGCAATCCTATCGGATGCAATTTTAAATTCGTAATTAATAACAAAAGGTATATCAACTGTCTAGCTCATTACCATTTCTCGTACGTTGTAAATTTTACTTCTAAGTTAATTTTACTGAAGTTCAAAAAAGGAAAAGGAAGGAAATTAAACTAAAAAGAATAATGTGCGGTATTTTGTTAAGGGTGTATGATGAGATCGAGAGCTGATTTTGTAATTGTGGACGAGAATACAAGTAGGAGTTGAAGACGTGAAAGATAGGAGCTCATTAAAGCGTACACCAATACAAAAACCATCTTTCAATAGATTGTGAATGGGGATACAAATAAAATTTGCGCCGCATTCCTTGTTTAAAGTAATATAATACATAGCCAACGATTAAATCAATGAGATCCTTTTTATGTCATAACAAAACATTACGAGTACCATCTATATAAACGTGTTTAATTATAAAAAAAAATAAAATTGTTATAGTTATTGAATTATCGCTCATATAAAAAGTAATATGACACATAATATCGTTAAATGGCAATTACTAAATCAAATCCAAGGTAAATATAGGCAAATCATTTGGTTGTGGTGTATATATATATAGTAGTGGAATATATGGTATGTACTTTCCACCATAAATTATGGTGGGTACTTCTCTAAATTAACACATTTTTAGGCTTCTAGTTGTTGATTTAACATTTTAATTATGTTTACAAGATGCTAAAATATCAATTGTTTAATTTGAGAATTTTTTCATGACAGAAACTATTTATTTTGATTTTTAAGTATTATAGAGTATTCACTATGGTTTGAGCATGTATATACCACACCATTATTCACTATAAATTAGTAAGAATATCAACTTTTTATCATATTAACCATTGTATATATAGTTAATAACTTAATATAATAATATTTGAAGAATCATTTTCCCTAAATACAATAAAAATATATAAAATAACATATATATATATATATATATTTTCGACCACGTAATAGCTTTTATTGATAACATATTGTCACTTATCTACCATACTTTTCAATGGCTACACATCGATTACTTAAAAGAGGATAAAACAAAAATGAAAGATGACAAATGGAAACCAAATTACAATGTTTCAGAAATTTTCAAAGATCCGCTTAATAATAACCACTGCATTCACGAGTTTTACCATTTTTACAGGTCTGTGTTAAATTAACTATATCATTTTTTGGGGGAAAAAATAATCAACATATTAAATTTCTTAATAGAAAATAAATTATGAAAAATAACACTCTTAATTTAAAAAACATCAAGAGGGAATATTTTTTTTACCGAGCATAACTAATTTTAAAAAAAAAAAAAAGGCATAACATATAAGATTTGCAAGGTTGAAAAAACCAACTTCCATTAACTACAATATTTGGAGCTATATCACACATTGTTTTTCTTATTGGCATCATTTTCATGGAAAACATTTTTAAGTTCCTTCCCCAACAATGTCTTTTAACAAATAATAGCAGAGAATTCATTATGACGTTACTCTAACGAGAATATGGACGTTACAACGACAACTATTGGGGATTTCTTACAGGCAAGAATCCCAATGCTAGCTCTCAGTCATGTCCAAATCCCCAGGCAATGCATAATCAATTTTGTACAACAAATTCATTTGCTAATCCAAGTTCATTAACAGCTATATTAAATAAAGTACCTGCATTTGTTCAAAAAAAAATAAAAATAGAGTACCTGCAGGGCAACCGCTTCGACCAGCTAGCACCAAATGGAATCAACTCAAAATTTAACCCTTTGAAATCAATCGAACTATTCATGAACCTCTTTCGGCTGAACTCCTCGGGATCCTCCCACAACGATTTTTTTTTTTTTTTAAAAAAATTTGAGTTCAAGAGAGCCATTTTATGAGAATGAAGTCTGAAAATGAACAAGGAAAAAAAGAGTGAACAATGAGAGTTGCAAAAAGAACAGCATTGTTCTTGGCTAGCTAAAGCAGAGGAAATATTCTTGTTAATTGTGGAAATTAAGTTCTACTGGTGATGGCTTCTTTGTGTAGAAGAGTAATTTTCGTAGGTAATTTATTTTCATGCTTATATTGTCTGTCAATGATCCACGATCCTGCAGTTCAACGTCCGTCCTCACTTAATTGGAAACATTTCGGAGAGAATGAAGAAAGTACCTACATATATATATATATATATATATATGTACAAGAAAGAAACATATGTGAACGTGGGACAGTAGCCGAGCCACATCGCGCGTTCTATAGAAAAACGTAGTATGTGGAATGTGTCTAGCTAGTATTACTAGGGGTGTTTTCAGTTTCGGTCGAGGTAGGAATTAAGATATCCAAATTCTACTCAAATTTAAATGATCGGTTTCGGTTTGATTTCAATTCTGTTTTTATGTATCTTATTTTAAAAATAAATTAATTTAATATATAATAGTGGCTCGAACACAGTAAGAGAGAGCAGAGGCGTGGAGCCTATGGTTTAAGACTTGAGTGAAACGGCATGGATATTAGAATAAAAAGAATACGAGATACGTGTGTAATTAAGTTAGAATTTGAAGCAAAAAAAGTAAAAGAGGAAAATTGTCAAAAATAACTTAGTATTAATGATAGGGAAATGCTATGCCATCAAAGATTTTCATGATTAAAGAGGGTGGGTAATTTTATTTCACATTAATATTCTACTCCCGTAGCTACTATGTTAAGGGGGGCAACTATGTTAAACATGATTAATTACTGATATTTTCCATAATGAAATTAAGGCCGAAATTAGAAGTTAGCGTAAATAAATTAATTTTTAACCATTATTGACTTACTTGTGAAAATTCAATGAATGTTTGTTTGAAGAACTATAATATTGATTGAATATAATGTGATCTGAATTACTAGTTCCATATGATATTAAGTGTACGCAATATCCTTTTTTGTGCTGAGTGTAAAGTTTGGTTCGATTCAAGTAGCCTAATACAAACGTAACCCAAACCTCTTCGTTTTCAGTTTGGTTTGTACGTTTTGACTTTGATTTTTTTCTTTGGCTCGGTGTTTTTCGAATGGGAATAGATTGGTTCAGTTTGGTTGGATCGATCAGTTTTCAGATTGACCACATTACCCTTAAATATCACTCTTTATCTTCTAGTGAAGGTGGAACTTGTGGATGAGAATGACGAAGAAGATTTAAGAAAGAGATTGACGTGCTTTCAAAAAAAGAAAGAAAGAGACCGACGTGAAACCTGATCGAGAATAATATCAGTATAATACCTAATAAGTGAGGCACCACACAACAGTGTGTATATAAACATTTATTTTGCAGCCCCTCTCTCTCTCAAAATTAATGTGTGGCTGTGGTTCTACCTCATCCTTTTTCTTGGTTCTACACTCTACCCTCTTCCTATCTCTTCTTCTAGTACATGCTATATTACTTCTCACTAATTAACATCGTCTGTTTTGGCCTCCTCCGATTTCATCTTCTCGTACAGGCTATTACTTCTCACTAATTAGCATCGTCTGTTTTGGCTTTTTTTAGAGTAAGAGTACATTTCTTTCCGGTATTTCAAATACTTCGTACAATTTAATTTAATTATAGTTAATATTTAATAATTATTTTCGGCATTTGGGTCGGGCCCGGGGTATCGACTGCCACCGAGCCCAGCTACTAGTAATGCTTCATTCTCGTTACTATGCGGAGACACTCCCCCTTATATACTCATGTTGAGTTTTACAACTTTTTCCATGTGGAATTAATGGTTTGAGCCAACCATTCTCAACAATCTCCACATTTGATCAAACCAGCCCATCTTGGCTCCACCTGAACCTATACCTTAGTCTACCTTGAATCCACCTTTGAACTGTCCATGTAAATCACTCTTCACTTATATACTCATGTTGAGTTATATAACTTTTTCCACGAGAAATCAATGGTTTGAACAAACTATTCTCAATAGATACATTATATATGTACCTATATATGGTGGGTCAAAGTAGAACCAGACACAAGTACATATACATTTTAACCATGAAAAACATTTAAGTTCAATACCTTATTAAACAAGAAAAATACAAATTACTTATTGATAGTTAATTCTTAATTACTTTATTTATGCGAACCCTCTAGCGATTGTTTATTCCAATACTTACAAAGAAGGGAGATGTAATAAACGCTTTTATATTTATTCAATGATCAATAATATATACAGTGCATTACAAATGATTGAATAAGAGTATAAAAATTATACTATTTATTGGAAACGAACTTCCAAAATTTAATTTCATATTTACGAATGATCATATATATCTTAGGACCAGCTTGCTACTAACAATATGGAGTTACAATCTTAACTAAAGGGGATTTCATGTGAATAGGAACTCAACTCTTTTCAGTCATGTCTAAATCCTTTCCTCCTCTTTTATAGGGCAATACGATATTAAACTTGTACAAAAATTTTGTTAAAACAAGCTCTTCAATAATTATGGCGAATAGCGTACGAGGGCTACTCCTTGGGCTAGCACCAAATGGAATAAACTCAAAGTGAAATCTTTTAAAATCAATACAACTATTTGTTGAGAATGGTTGGCTCAAACTATTAATCCCACATCGAACAATTATAGAACACAATAAGAATAGATAAATAAGATAATGTTATCATATAGTAACGAGACCTTTTATGATTAAATCACACATGTGGTCAAATTAAGGTGTTTAAGTTATGGACAATATTGTTACATGTGCGCTTAGGGTATCTAGAAATAAAAACACAGATAAAAATGTTAAATATAAAGAAATGTAGAGAATCGTATATTAGATAATCGCAAAAATACATAAATCCACAATAAATTTTTTGTAATTCCCATATTGGCCATGGACAAAGACATAATGTATACTAGTTTAGTGGTTTGCAATATGTAATTGTATGTTTTCTCACAATACTTTGAAGTTACTAATTGATATTGTAAACATGTCGTTTTTTACTACTATGTTCTTCTTCATAATGAAATCTTCTTTGTCTGAATTAAAATAGGATGACGTTATTTGTACCCACTAAATTTGTCACAAACACCCCCTCATCACGAACACCCCTTAAAGATAAATTTTTAATCACTAATACCCCCTAAGACTCGCCTAATGAGAGGTAAGTGCATATGCACACACTCGACTTACTTGAGGATAGTTTGTTTGTAATAATTCGCCTAACATCAGGTAATGGATTACTTGAGTGTTTTTCAAGTAAGGATCGCCTAATGAAAGGTAAGTGCACTCATATAAACTCGCCTTACATAAGGAAAGTATGGTGCTAAGTACTTACCTAACATCAGACAATGGAAGGGGGTGTTTATGACAAATAAGGTGGAGTTAAAATATGTTTTTAGTTAAATTTTAAAGGGGGTGTTTGTAATAGATTTGAGGGGTGTAAATAACAACACCCTTAAAATAAGATATACTAAACTTTAATTCTTAGTTGTAACTGGTTCATCAGATTATCCTTATTAAGCCATAACCAATCCAATCTCTATGCATCAATCTAACCTTTTAATAGCTCTTATTATTGTATTTACCTTGTTTTTAATATATTTATTAGTTTAGGAACTATTTGTTGTTATATCTTCTTTTTTTAGAGTTGATAAATATCTATAACCAAATATGGAACAAATCTAATAAATTACTAAAAGCAATTAAGTCATTTAGCCATATAATTATTAGATTAAAGGGCTAAATAAAAATTTTTGGGTTATATACTAATTTGATAAACAAGTGAGTCTCAGTAAAGAGACCATTAAAATAATGGGTCAAATACTAATTTGCTAATTTTTTTTTCCAAAATCCATATTCTACTTTTATTTTGGGTTCATTCTCACTAAAACTTATCTTTTGTGTACATTGAGGGAATGGAATGGAAAGATGAATTACATTTCACTCGTTTAGATATATTTATGAAATGGGACAGAAAGGAAGATGATATTAAGGATAAGTTTTTAATGATTCATTTACTTTATTTGAAATTTAACCATAATTTGTTAACAATATATTAAAAGGTAATTTTAAATGAACCCGTTAAATTTGGCTTCTCGAACCCCTCTTGTAAATTCACCTCACCATTTTTATTATATAGTTAGGGCAACTGATCGTCGAATCCAGGGAACTTAACAAATGAAACATATATGTTTACCATAACTCACTAATTTTAATTAATTCCTAATTTATCTTAGAAATTTGGAACTAATTGTGGATAAATAAAAACACAAATAAAAATAACTAACCACTTGAGGTTTAGAATCATACATTTAATATCATCTTTCTAGTATTCATGCGTATAAACTTTCCTTTTGTCTTGCAATAATTCGGGCTCTCGATTATATTGTTTGTGGCAAAATAAAATTAATTATGTCTAATTAACTTATCAAATCCATTTTGTAATTATTTTACCGTCAAACTTGTGTATAAGGTTAAAACATTAATTATATTTATCAAAATACAACATATATCTGCTCTCAACAAATCATAAGGTGAATCTAACAAATCATAAAGGCATCAAATAAAAAGAATTATTTTTAACATTGAAGCATTAAGTTGGTCTAATCTACTTTACATGAACACGTGCAAAGGAATATATTAAATATAGTCATCGTAACCCTAGCACAAATTTACACTAAAATACAAAAAGATTGAAGCAAAATTTACTTAAAAATAAAATTAATTGAATGAATTAAACTCATTTTATGAGTAGATATTCTCAATCCTTCGTATTTTTGATCAAAAAATTTTCTTTACCACCAAATAAAGAAATTTTTTCATGGAAAAACTTAAAAATCAAGAGGATGTCAATCTTATCACTCAACTTATTTTTCATCTTTTTTACGAAAACTAACTCAATTTATTTTTCTTTTCTACCTTGCAATTAAATGGAGCCTAAATCTTCAATCTCCTTAAGCAAAATAAAAAAAAAAGAAAAAGAAAAAAGAAAAATTATAGAGAGCGAAGAGATAAAAGTCTCTCGGCAAGTAAGATTGCCGAATTTTCCCATGCTCGGTGTTGCTTCTTAAATATTTGTGTAATTCCTAATGCTTGTGGGTTTAGAGTTGGTTGATGGGCATCACTCGCCATAAATTCGTTGGGCCTTTCCTTAATAAAAGTCTCTCCAAAACTTCTTGCATAGAACCGATGAACGTAAAAAGTTTAATATAAAAAACTAATATATCAGTGTGTCAATTTTTTATTGGTTATAATAGAATGTGATATAATTTTTTTAATCAATACATAATAATCACATTTGATATATCAATTTTTTATATGAGATATTTTTGTCTAGTTAAAATTATTACACCATAATAATATCCTCCAATACAATACTTCTATAACTTCCAAGTCTATCTGATGTCTCACTGCCTTGCCTTTATTTTTGTTAGACTTATGTCATTTTCATTACTTTTTAGTCCAATTCCGTCTAAGAGAGTCTAAATCGAGGACTAAACGAATAAATTTTTTCATGAAACTTGGTAGAGATGATCTAAGATGAGAACTTAGATACACAAAAAAATATTTCAGTATCTGTAATTTCTCGGTCATAGGTACAATATCTATAATCAAGAAATTTCGGTTCAAATGGTGATAGATACTATATGTGTGATCGAGAAATCTCAGTTCACAAATATCATACATGTAACTGAGAAATCACAAATACCAAAATTGAAGGACCGTATCATTTAGAAAAGCAAGGATTGTGTCTTTTAGAAATTGAGGGACCGCAAGCTTTAAACAGAATAAAACAAAATAAATAAATAAGGACCACATCCAAAAAAAATTATAGAATAGGGATTAAATCCTTTATTTTATTTTTTTTAAGTTATAATTAGTTTTGTTGGTGCGAAAATCTAGAGCAACTCTATTCCTGGCCACATAGTCAAATAATTAGGGTGATAGTGGCTTGTGCATAACAAGACAAGAATGAAGTAATGACAAACAATATTGAACGATACAAAGATATAGAGATAAGGTTTGCCTCATATGAAGATATGGATTAATCCTCCTATGTAGAATAAAAGTAGGAGCTCTAGTAGCTTTGTATTATGATGACTGAGTTCATGTTACAAGTTTACAAAGTATCTCTAGCTATTATATACTCACAATATTACAACAAGAGGAAGGCTAAGCCACCCAGAGTTTAATCTCTCTAACTTAAGAGCTCTGAAGCGGGCTATGGAGCTCCGTCTCTTTGTATCTCGCATTTATGATAAATGATTTATTGTTCTTTGTTGTTGGAGTGTATTCCCCATCTTTAAAAGTCAAATGATTATTCTATATATATGACTGAGAGGAAAACGTGTTAAGGAGCTCTGAGAGTAGGTTGTAGCCATCCCTTGATCGTCACTACTTCTGACATTACTTCTCCATGAATTCCAATATTTTACATGTAGTGGGTGAGCATTTAAGAAAGTTGAAGGAGGCTCTGCTGCGCCAGTGGAGTTGGTAGCAGTCACCCATACCGCCCATTTTTCCCTGACACAGTGGTTGACGGGGGAGCTCCAGAGCTCATGGGAGAGCTCCAGTATCCGAGTTCTATATGTTGTAGTGTAGAAACGAGTGTCCAGGTTGAAAACTCATATATATTGGAGCTCTAGCCTTCAGGTAATCTTCAAGCAGAGCTTTCGAGGTCCCCTATTCTGACTATCCAGAGTTGCATGGGGCCTAGCTAATTTAACTTGAAACGGCCCATAGAATTTAAGTCACCGCCTTTGGCGGTGATTCGCGTCACTTTTCGGCCAAATTCCTTCGTTTAAGTCTCTGAATCTATGTTTTTACTATTCGAATAAAGCTCCTCTTGCTGTGGCAGAACTTGTTACTAGCGTGGGTGGCCACGTGTCAGCTCGTGGTTAATTGAATAAATTAGATTATTAATTTACACCATCAAATTTCTAAACAAAAAAAAAATAGTGTAAGACTTTGAGTATAATAAATATTCCTAATATAAAGACCATTCTTATTTTATAATTAATATAGTACGATTTTAAGTCAAAAGAAATTAAAGTTAAAGTATGACTTTAGTTCCTACCCAAAAATTAAATAGAGTATAACAGATAATTTTAACCAAAAGATCAAATTTAACAAAATTTTAACTAAAAATTAGATAGAGTACGTACGATTTATTCCTAACTAAATGATAAAAGTACAAATATTAATATAGATTAAATGGGTTAAAATATTATTTTTTTGCTGTGCATATATTGTTGAATGTCATTTTAATGGCTGAAGCATATATATATATAAGGTGGCATATATGGGTAATGTTAGAAATAAGAAAACCGAACGAACGAACATAACCGATCTATTGCAATCCAAAAATTTTTGAACCGAAAAAAAAGTAAAACTAAAACCGAAACCGATTGATTCGGGTCGGTTTGGGTTTGGGGTTCGGGTTACCCGAAGTGGATCGAATTCCCCAAATCTCTTTAAAAAATAATTTGCTAACTAGAGGACTTTGCCATTTCACTATTTATTTTGAGGTTATCCTTAATCCAAGTATGACATTTTTTTCTTGTTTGCCCTTCTCAATCTCTTATTTCACTTTTAGAAAACTAATCAGTTTAGGTTACTTATTATTCTTCTCAAATTAAGATTCAATTTATTTTTTGTATTTTGTTTAGGTATGACTTGATACTCATTATTTCATTAATGTTTAATTACCATTAAATTTATTTAGTACGATGAGGTTTAATATATTGATTATTTCTCAAAGTGAAATCATAATTTATGACATTTGAAAAAAAGAAAAGAAAGAAAACAATGAATTTTAATTTAAAATAAAGCGAATTTAATAACACCAAGAGATATATACATGGAAAACAATTATATGTGGTAAATTATGAAGTCTTCCCTAACAAAGAATAGGATCGTGAAACTGAAAAAAAAAATTCAATGTTGAAAATATTTATGATTATGCTATCAAATAGAAACAGCTGTTGTAAAATACAATTTCTGCCTTAAGTATTGAAGTAAATAAATACAAATCTAATAATATTAAGTCCAAGCTTTTTGATTAGTGTTGCTTTTTTATTTTTAGTGCAGTTTTTAATTAAAGTTTTAACAATATAAAAAAAAAACCGAATGAGACCGAATCGGACCGAAAGCGAATAATTTGGGGAGGGTTTGGGTTACACAGGTATGAAAACCGAAACCAAACCGAACCGAACCGAACCGAACTGAAATCAAACTATAAAATTTGGGGAGGGTTTGGAGTACCCCAATCTTTACCCCGACTGAAACCGAAAACACCCCTAGTGGTGTACACAGTTTTAGAATTGATGTAGGTTGTTTATGGTCCACTCACACATACACTTCTGTCAATTCATATCTATATAATAAGGGCAACCGTTTTTTAATTTTAAAAATGTATAAATAATAAATAATTGTGTGAGTAAGATTTAAAACTTTTTAAATATTTATTAGTGCATTTGACGTAAATTATGACCTAATATATGTATACACTCCTGATGAGTTATCAATCCTTTTGTTAATTTGAGGCGAAGATGCACAGAATGTGGTTTGTGATCATAATACACATTAAGCCAAAACTCAATTCATTTGGGCACGTCTCCCTGTTATGGTCGTAATATGCATTTCATATTCATACACTGGTTGTGTCAAATACCTTATTAAAAAAGAAAAGAAAAGGAAGCACATTTCATCTCCCCCTTTTATAAAAAGCACATCTCGAATTTAAGTTTTTTAAAAAAAGCATCTTCGATTTCAACCATCTAATTTTTTATATGTTAATATTTACATTTTTGAAATTCAAAGGCACTCCCTTATTATATGAATATGAATATAATAAAGCCTAAAAACCATTCTCCCTTATTTACTTTCACGTAAGAAGTTTTGTTTGCTTTCCTATAAAAAATATGGGGTTGCAACAACAACTATAGGCGATTTCCTATGAACAGCAATTCCCGTGGTCTCGGTCATGTCAAACTCCTCTGCCCTTTCTCCACTAGGCAATGCAAAATCAAACTTGTACAACAAATTTGCCAATGCAAGCTCTTCAACAATTATTGCGAATAAAATACCAGGGCAACCTCTTCGACCAGCGCCAAATGGAATCAATTCAAAGTGAAATCCTTTAAAATCAATACAACTATTTAAGAACCTCTCTGGCTTAAACTCCTCCGGTTCT
Source organism: Lonicera japonica (assembly GCA_021464415.1). Classification (NCBI taxonomy): domain Eukaryota; kingdom Viridiplantae; phylum Streptophyta; class Magnoliopsida; order Dipsacales; family Caprifoliaceae; genus Lonicera; species Lonicera japonica. The sequence continues at coordinate 11,965,686 of CM038467.1, read as the reverse complement.
TCCCACAAAGAGGGGTCTCTTCCGATTGCCCAAGCATTGATAATGACTTGTGTTCCGGCTGCAATGTCGTAGCCCATTACTTTTACATCCTGTGTTGATTCGCGGGGAACTAGCAATGGGACTGGAGTGTGTAACCGTAGAGTCTCTTTGATCACCAATTTTAGATACTGCATTTTATCTAAATCGTCTTCGGTTACTTTTGATTTGCCTTTCGCAATTTCTCTTATCTCATTTTGTAATTTCTTCATTATTTCGGGGTGCCGTAAAAGTTCTGACACTGTCCACTCTAGGACCGTGTAGGTAGTATCAGTTCCAGCAGCAAACATATCCTATATGCCATAAACAAATTGAAGGTAGATATCACACTAATACGCAAGAGATATGATGTTGGTGCATTATGAGTCTCGAGGTTATATGCATGCCGACCTTGAAAATGTGCTGGGTGAACAACTACACAAGGTCTAGTTACAATTAATTAGAGTTTTTGTATCTTATCTAAAGCTTAATAGTTTATACGATACATTAAAATAAGGGTCCAAAACGTGTGTTATAAATGGAAAAAGACCCCAAATTTTAATTTTTGTATAAGGCTCTACATATTGCTCGATCAGGGTCTAATGTTGGACAATATATTATTCATACAAGGGAACCACGATATATAGAATGTGACTTACCAAGATGAGAGCCTTGATGGTATCTCTTTGAATAGGAAAACCTAACATATTTTTCCTTTGAATTTCAAGTAAAATGTCCACAAAATCTTTTCCCAATTGACCTTTACTCTCTCCTTGGTCCTTCTCCAGGTGATCCCGCACCACCCCCTCTAAAAACTCATCGATGGTATTTGCAACTTTCTCAACTCTCCCAAGCAACCCGTTAGCCCGATCCACCCACCCAAGCCACGGTATATAATCCCCCAAACAAAATACACCCAACAACTCCACAAACTCACCCAACAACTCCTTAAAATTGCCACCATATTCCCCTCCATATTTCTTCCCCAGTGCCACCCTACACACCACATCATTGGTTAGCGAAACAAGAGTCTCCCCCAAATTAACCAACCCATTTGATGTCGCGCAAATTTGCCCAATCTTCTCAATCATTAGCGCGGTCTCCTCCTCCCTCACATTCCGAAATGATTGAACTCTTCTATTACTAAGAAGGTTAAGTACCCCTATGCTTTTAACTTGCCTCCAATACTCGCTGTAAGGGGCAAATGCCATGTCCTTAGATTCATACATAAGTCTAGAAGTAATGCTTGATTTAGGCCTATTTGAGAAGACTAGGTCATGAGTTCTCATGATCTCTCGTGCCGAGTCAGCAGAGGAGGCTACGATCACCGGTACGCTGCCCAGATGTAGCAGCATGATTGGCCCGTGTTTTCGTGCTAGTGAGTGGAGAGAGCGGTGTGGGGCCGAGCCAAGCTGGTGAAAGTTTCCTATAATTGGGAGCCTTTTTGGAGAAGGTGGCGGGTTTTTCCTTTTTGTTGTTTGAGTTGGTGACATTGACCATTTTAAAATAAAAATTGTAAAAACAACAAAGGAAAGTAGAGTGAAGAATGAGATCAGCTGTAGAAAGAACATTATTGCTCTTGTAAAAGTGGTACTAATATTATTATCTTTGATAATTTGTGGGTTCTACAATTCTACTTGTGATTTGTTATATATATATACAAGTTCATTTTCATAGTAATCCAAAATTTTGAAGTGACATATATATATATATATATATTAGAAAATAGAGTAATATATTGTCATTTTCTTTCAATGGTACGTGAATTGCTTCTTCTTCTTCTTCTTCTTCTTATTTTTACTTTTAATTTGAATGTGGACAAAAATGTAGGTGTACAAGGAGACGTGGCACGTAGAGGAGAAATCCAAATTTTATTAGGAGATAATTTGACGAAACTAACTATGGAGAGAGAAACCAAGTACATGTATGTATATATATACATAAAAGGTGTTAGCAACTAGGTCAAATTTTCAACCTAGATCTTTATAGAGTCAAACTTTTTGATAAACACAAAGACCAACTTAATTATTGTATGCCATTTTCTCTATGTGATAAGCATAGGTTATGGTGGATTTTGGAGTGGAATTATTGTCCCTGTTCATATCAGCGGTTGATGCTTGTCTTTATTTCTATATTGACGTTGAAACTATAGGCACGTCAGAAAACCTAGCTAGTAAAGATTCTACGTTCGTGTTATCTATTTATTATACATTCTTTTTTACATTTATAATAATCTTAATTATTACTAAGTTTTATTACTATTAGTAGAACTGGAACATGTAACCATAATATATGTCTCTTTGATCACCATTTTTAAGTACTGCATTTTCTCTAAATCGTATTCGCGATTACATTTGATTTGCCACTGACAATTTGTCTTGCCTCGTTTTGTAATTTGATCATGATTTGTAGGTTTTTTAAGATTTCCACTATCAGTCACTCACTCTAAGACTGTGTAGGTAGTATCAATCCTAGTAGCAACATATCCTAGGAAGGAAAAGAAAAAATGGTGATCGAGTAGAAATATTAATTATTAATTTCCAAAGTTTTAGGAGCACGGACATGTGCATGCAAGAAACTTAGTTCTCTTTTAATTAACTATCCTATGTGAAATACTGAAATCAAACTGGCCACAATCTTTTATCCTAGTAAAAGAAGTTAACATACCATGATGAAAGGCGAAATTAAGCTTTGATGGTATCTCTAGTAATTACAGAAAAACCCAACATATTTTCCCGTTGAATTTGAAGCAAAAATGCCTACAAAATTTGTCCGTTCTCCTAAACTCTCTCCTTTCTTCTTCTCCATATATGATCAACATTCAGTAATCAATCCCCAGGGCAACTCTCTCAACTCTCCCATACCAACAGTGGTATCATCAGATTGTCAAAATTTTGTATCTCTAAAGACAGTAAAAAATATTACATCAAGTTTTAATTGTGAAAAAAATTGACATAGAAAAAATAAAATCATGAAATGATTCTCGCTGTCACAAGTGTTGCCCATTATTTTTGCATATGATTAAAATCTATTCATAATGACCACAGCAATTATAAATTAAAATTATAAGCTAGAATGATCTCACATTAAAAAAAAAAAAATTGCATTTTCATGAACCTTGATTGTGTTGAAATTAGTGTTTTCTTTAGAAGTACTACAATTAAAATGGGACTGTTAATTACTTAATTTAACATGATCATATTTATATATAGTTGAAGTGGTTGTCAAATATGCTACAATTCTATCGATTCTTAAAAATCAAGTAGGGTCACCAAATCTCATAGATTTAAAGGTGGCCACGTTCAATTCCCCAGCTCCCAAACAACCCAATTACCCACCACCCACCATAGCCAAAGGCTCATAGTCCCCCACACAAAAAACACCCAACAACTCCCCATATGTGTATATGTACATATATATTTACAAACGTATTTTGTTTAACATAACTATTATGTACATGTATAAGAGGTACATTTGGGGGTGATGCAAGGAAAGGATACAATGCAACCTGAAGTTTAATGCAACTCAATCAATAGGCCCAAAATTTGCTGTTCTATTTTTGGGTAAATGGATTTGGTCCTTGTCCGAAAGCAAGCTTAGTATGCGGTGTATTAACATTTTTTTTTTAAAATCTTGCGATTTTTCACTTATGATATTTGTTTTTGGCGAGAACTCAAATACACATATATAGTACTAGAGTATCTATGATTTTTCACAAAAACGATACCCGAGAAATCTTGGTCAAAGATACAGTACATGTGATTGATAAATCTCGATCACATATACAATACTTGTAATTGTTCACCAGAGACAGATACAAAAAAAAGACTGCAAACTTTGAAAAAAAAATTACAAGACTCGCATCCTAAAAATATTCGAAAAATGGGATGGACCCTAATTTTTCCTTTTTTTAAATGGCCTTTGAACGGCCAGGGCATAGGGTGTATGTTTATGTATGACCAAGGCTTAATCCTAACTACATAGTTGTTATTGAACATTATTAATTAGATTCTCTCTGCATTTATTTGTGAAGCAAAATTGCCAGTTAAATAATTAATTGACATTTGAAAGATTCAGCTAGAAACAAATAAAAACCCCATACAGCAAGTAACCTATTTCCCAACATCCACCAAATTTTTAACAAGGCATACAAACAATATAATGGCTATTCAAAAACTAATTAAGAACACATTTTGTTGTTTTAAAAATACAACAATATAATGCCATGTGCATTTGAAAATTGTACTTCAATGCAATGCATCAATGAATTGCTCGATTGCTTACACATTTTCTCAAGCAATTAAGTCAATTTCCTACACAGTTATAATTAGATTTCAAACAATATGAAAACAAAATCGTAAAATATAGAATTACTGTGGGAAAGGTGACGAAAGCTCCGCCGATTGTTGTTGTTGGAGCTCCAGCAAAAGTATTCACAGATCCCGTGGTGGTTGCTAGTGTTCCGGCCGGGACCAGAGATCTGGTGGTGGTTGCCGGTGAGCAGCATATATAACTTGATTTGTCTGTGACAAAATTAAGCATATAAAGTAGGAAGATATTTATTTTGAAATTTTTTATTGGGTTCTTATGGTTTATTGGGCAACTCAATAAGTTAATGGATTGAGTTGGTTTTTCAAGGACTTGGCTCTCCCTCGTTACCCCTTTCATCTAATTTTGTTCAATTGGATTTAATTCGAGACCTAAATTAATGAAATTTTCTACGAAACTTGGTGGATGTGATCTATTCATTATAGAGATCATCTCCACCAAGTTTCGTAAAAAAAATCATCTGTTTAAGCCTCGAACTAAACCTCAATGGACAAAATTGGATGGAAGGATAATGGAGGAGAGCCAAGTTCGTTTTTTAACAAACGGGTTAGGTTTCCCAATAAGAACATGCCTATTTTGTCACATCTACAACTGACTTTATTGATATGCATTCTCTTCTACTCAAGAGCGGATTCAAAATTGTTTCCGGGGGTAAGTTAATATTGATATTTAATTAGGCCGAACTGGATTATAAGTTAAAACTTAATATCTTATGGCATTGGATAAAAAAAATTGAGATGGACTACAACTTCAATCGACCCGAGCTTGAATCAGCCTTTCTTTTCTACTTTTTATAATTATCTTAATTATAACTAGACTCTATGGGCGAGTGAATTCAATGTCGTTGTAGACATAAGGATCTTTACCTGATAGCAAATGAAGCTCCTTTTTTTTTTTTTCCCTTCTTAATGTAATGGTATAAATTTGATCGATGATCGAGTCAACTTAAAAGTTGAATAATCATGCTACGCAAATACATGCACTTTCAAATTAAGAATTTTTCTTTGAAAACTAATTATATATATTTCAACTTAATCAATGTTAAAATATTGTTTAATATTAGAAAACATTATACATTTAATTTTATAGCCAGAATAATATGAAATTATTAATTTGATACGAGACGGAGAGAGCCGGAAATTCCACAAAACTCTGTGAGTTAGATTTGAATTAAAGGGAATTTTGCCAACCAACAGGCATTTTCAAACCGCATTATTGACTTGTATGCACTAATTTCATTCTCTACATATATATAGATATCAATTTTTCTAGGATAAGAAAAGAAGTCACTTTCAAGTTGAATTTTTCATATCTTGTCATAAATTTAATGGACCTATAAATTTGGTTATTGAGAAAAAATAGTTATTAAAAGTCATTTTAATTATTCAATTTTGTTTATTCCATTTGAGATGCTCTTAGACATAAAAGTTTATGGCATTTAATAATTCATAAATCGACTTTCATACGTTACAAGAATACACTAATTTTAACATAATAACTATTATAGCAATCTCAAGGAACAAAGGTCTAGAGAGTTATTTTATTGAGAAAGTAAAGGAGTTAACCCCGAAAAAAGAAGTATTCCTTAAGGCTTTGTTTAGTGCGCTGGTTAAGAATACCAGATAAGATATGAAACACCGGATTAAATAATCCTCCATTCAAGGTGAAATTATTAAATCCGGTGTTTTATGAGACAAACCATCAAATCAAGATAATTTATTTGGTGATTTATCCTATCCAGAGTTAGGATAAACATAAGATAGAAATATTTAATCATATGCTGCCTCCTAATCCAGCATACCAAACATAGTTTAAGAGAAATATGGTGTTGCAACAACAACTATAGGAGATTTCTTATGAGTACTAATCCCCGTGGTCTCAGACATGTCCAAATCGTTTGCAAATTCCCCATCTGGCAATGCAATATCAAACTTGTATAACAAATTTGCTAATGCAAGCTCATTAACAGCTATAGCAAATAAAGTACCAGGGCAGCCCCTTCGACCAGCGCCAAATGGAATCAACTCGAAATGAAATCCTTTGAAATCAATGGAACTGCTTAAGAACCTCTCTGGTCTAAACTCGTCAGGATCCTCCCACACTGATGGATCTCTTCCGATCGCCCAAGCATTAATAATTACTTGTGTGCCAGCTTTAACATCATAGCCTAATATTTTGGCATCCTGGGTTGATTCACGCGGAACTAGGAGCGGAACCGGAGCATGTAATCGTAGAGTCTCTTTGATCACCAATTTTAAGTACTGCATTTTCTCTAAATCGTCTTCAGTTACGTTCGATTTACCTTTGGCAATTTGTCTCACCTCATTTTGTAATTTGATCATGATTTCTGGGTGTTTTAAGAGTTCTGTTGTCGCCCACTCTAAAACCGTATATGTAGTATCAGTTCCAGCACCAAACATATCCTAGAAGGGAGAAAGGGGGAGTAAGATATTAATTCCCAAATAAGTAGGTACGCAGCTTGTATATGCATGAAACTCATTTTGTTTTAATTTAATTATTCTATGTGAAATTATATACACTGCTCACAATCTTGTACTCTGATTTATGACGTTTTTGCCCATAAATAAATAGAAAGAATATCAATTCATCACATGACCACGCATGACGTTCAAAATATAGTTACCCCTAGGCCTTGTTTGATTCGGGTATTAAAAAGTGGGATGGGATTAATAATACCACTTTTTTTATAATACTTTGTTTGATTTGCACAAATGTGCTGGGATTACTAATACCGGTACTAACTTAAAACCACTCTTTGTGGTATAATTTAATACCAGGGGGGAGGTGGTATTGTTTATCCAGGATTAAGAAAAACGAATCATATATTTTCAAAAATGCCATTACTACTATAATATTTTCAAAAATGTCACTACTATATTATTATTTTAATTAATTTTAAAAAAAATTAATTTTTTAAAAAAAATTAAAATTTTTTTTTTACAAATTTTTTTTTATTTTTTTAGTCCAAAATATAATCTCGTATACAAATTACAGAACCAAACATGGTATTAACATCAGCATGAGATATCCCAATATTAATACTGTATGAATCAAACAAGATATTGGTATTAAATTAATACCAGGATTAATAGTCCAGTACTATTAATACTTGTATTATTAATCCCACTAATCCTAATACCTGAATCAAACGAGGCCCTAATGTACTATAAACTGAAAGGGGGGAGGGGAGGGGAAGGGGGGAGAGCGGTTATAACATCAATTTTGATGGTAATCTTCTTCTTCTTCTTCTTCTTCTTCTTCTTAATCTATATCAATTGAAAGTTAAAAATATAATTTATAATGTCCAAGCCAACAATAAATTTATATTAAGTTTTACACATATATAAAAATAAAACGTACAAACGCATTACAACTTATGTAACGTATCTAGTTATTAATAAATGCATTTAAATGTATGTTTGCTTCATCAATTTAATTAATTATAAAGGTTAGCTATTATTTTTTTTGGTTTTAAAATAAAAATAAGTTTTAAGTCCCCTACGATATATGGGTGAGATAATATATATATATATATATATATTAAAACTTTATATTTACAAAATATAACATATTGTTATATTTATTATTGAAACAATATGACCATTAGTAATATTAATACTAATTGATTTTGTGATGTTAACATTTTTTTTTTGTTTTTTTTATTAAAATTAACATTATATAGACAATAATATAGTTATAATATTACTTTATATTTATGTGTAATGTAACTAAAAAATTGTTTGCAATAAAACCATTAGACATGTATAATTAGAGATACAAAGCCTCCATATTTATACTATATTGTTTAGATTAGATTAAATTACTTGCAGTAATAATATATCACATTATCGGTTTGATGTTTTATGTGCATTTTTATATTGATGCATAAATTTTGTGTTGTATATAATTTGGTAATATAATCAACTTTTCACCAAAACATTTGATTAGCACCAATACTGTATAATATGATATCAAAAGATAAATAACACACATTCAGTCAACTGTGAGAGTGTTAAAAGAAAATATGTAAGACTGGAATGAAAGTGATTCTCAAATACTAACTTTAGACAACAATTGGAATAGAAAAATGCTTAAAGCCAAACATTTAATTATAAACCAAATTTAGATATAATAATATTCTTAAAAAAAATCAAGAAAATACTACCATGTTGTATTACAATATGGCGGAGATCTACTATGCCATTGGTTTTAAAAATGAAGGCATGATAATATATATATATATATATAGAATATAGAATATCTAGATAGAGAAGGAGGTGAAAAGAGAAATAAATTGAAAAATTGAATTCTCATTATTGTAGTATAATTAAAAAAATTTAAAACACCATTACTTAGAAGAGTAAGAGAGAATGGAAGTTACAAAATCATGAAAGAAAAAATAAGACACTTTAATTGTAATTACATGGGGCCAACACCAAATAAATTGAAAAACTGAATTCTCGTTTAATTAAAAAAATGAAAACACCATTACTTAGAAGAGTAAGAGGAAATAGAAGTTACAAAACCATGAAAGAAGAATTAAGACACTTTAATTGTATGATATGCGGCAACACTACATGAGAAGTGACAGTTTTACTATCTATTAAATGTTAAATAATTAAGAATTATATTAGGATGAAATTATAGGCATTTATTAATTTATAAAATACTTTAGAATTATTAATATTTAACAAACATAGAGGAATTAGATTGAAATTATAGGGGAGAGATAGATTACAACCCTATTTAATGGGGACACGTGGCACAGATCGGTTAAAGTTTGTCATTTTACTATATATATATAATATTATTAAATTACTAAAATGGACACTAAACTATTCGGCGGGTTTCAAAATGCCATTAAAATCATTTTAGCATCTAGAGAAGGAAAAAAAAGAAGAAGAAGAAGTTACATATATAATATGATGAGACCAATAATGTTGTATATGCAAGGAGGTCATGGGTTTGATCTAAAAAAATGTGGTATTGAGCTATTTGTTGTGTTCATCCATTGTGGTAGCTGTGTATCTACCGGCCCCTTTTGATGGTGGTTGTAGATTTTTATGGAAGTGAAAAAAGTTGTATTATTGATTTATTGCTTGTATAATAGGTATATAAAAAAAATACCATGATGAGAGCTTTGATGGTGTCTCTAGAAATAGAAAAGCCCAACGTATTTTCCCTTTGAATTTCAAGCAAAATGTCCACAAAATTTTTCCCTTCCCCTTGAGTTTCTCTTTTCTTCTCCATATGATCACTAAGCACATCCTCAAGAAACTTATCAACCCCCTTAGCAACTCTCTCAACTCTCCCGATCAACCCGCTAACCCGATCCACCCACCATAGCCAAGGCACATAATCCCCCACACAAAAAACACCCAACAATTCCACAAACTCAACTAACAACTCCTTAAACCTCCTTCCATGTTCCCCTCCCAACTTCCTCCCCAAAGCCACCCTACACACCACATCATTCGTTAGCGACTTAAACATATCGCTCAAATTAACCAAGCGGTTTTTATTAATCTTCTCGATCATAAGAGCCGTCTCCTCTTCCCTCACGCTTTTATATGATTGAACCCTTTTGTTGCTCAAAAGATTTAGTACCCCTATGCTCTTAACTTGCCTCCAATACTCGCTGTATGGGGAAAATGCCATGTCCTTGGAGTCGTATAGGAGTTTGGAAGGAATGGTTGTTTTAGGCCTACTGGAGAAGATTAGGTCATGTGTTTTCATGATCTCTTGGGCTGCATCGGGAGACGTGATGACTAGGACCGGAACGGGGCCAAAGTGGAGGAGGATGATTGGACCATGTTTTCGAGCTAATGATTGGAGGGAGCGGTGGGGGTAATTGCCAAGCTGGTGGAAGTTTCCGATGACCGGGAACTTTGGTGGAGATGGTGGTAGGTTTTTTTGGGGGTTTTGAGTAGTTAAGAGCCATTTGATGAAAATAGTAGCTAAAAGAAGAAGGGTGATGAATGAGAGTTGCAAAATGGACAGCTCGGTGGTGGATTGCTAAGGTGCTGGCTCGGAAAGGTTGGCAATAGCAAAGTAAGAGAATTCCATAATGGATTTTGTGGTTTACAACAAATTATAAGACAACCTAAAAACATTGAAAATGGTTGGTTATGTATATAAAGGGATTTTTTTTTATTATTATTTTTTTTTTCTCCACGGATTTGATTTGAAGTGAACCATTAATTTCTACATGGTGACGAATGCAAAATTGAAAAAAAAAAGAGTCAAATTAAGAAAGGTTGCAAGATTGAAATCAAAGAGGTGAAATTTGATCGAGTAATTCAAAAAAAGTATGTATCCAATTAATATCCTATCAGGTACAATTTCAAATTCACTATATTGCTAAGAAGATGTATCCTAGTATAATTGTGCAGCTCCTAGCCTTAACATTTTCTAGCTAGTAAATTTTAGGGTAAATTACCAAAAAATACAATGTACTTTACCCGTTTTTACAATTTGGGTAATATACAATTTTCTCGACATTAGAAACATTGTACTTTATTTATTTTTTCATTTTGGGTAATATTTTGGGGGTTTTTATTACCCAAATTGTCCAGAAAATTAAAGTACAATGTTTCTAATGTCGAGAAAATTGTATATTACCCAAATTGTAAAAACGGGTAAAGTACATTGTATTTTTTGGTAATTTACCCTAAATTTTACTTTTAAGTTTTACTAGTTCAAATTAAAATAAGAAAATTGAGGAAGAAAAACTAAAAACAATATTAATAATGTCGAAGGAATAAAAACTAGATATCGGCTACTTAAAGATGGCAAAAGCAAAACAAAAAAGGATCATATATATATCACTTCATTGACTTAAGATGACAAAAAAACAAAACAAATACGTAGAATCATTACCCCAAGTTAAAGAATTTTCAAAGATCCCTCACGCTTAAGAGAAGAAGCGGTTTGAAACGGCCTAACATTCTCTAGTTCAAACCACGAGTTGTCCAGTTTTATTCAAAATTGTAGTTATTAATCGAAAAAGAAAAAGGGGGAATTTTCAAGCCTTCTCATTTAAGAAAGATATATATATATATATATATATATACCTTTATTATTGTGTGGCTACTTAATATTAAATAATATCAAATGCGATGCATAAAAAGATGCCTTCGATTGATCTTATTATTTTTATTTATATAATTTTGATGACAACCACATTTATCAAATAAAGAGTTTCACTTTCACTTTTTTTAACATCTTAAATTATAAATAATAATATTAACAATCAATAAGACTCTTAATTTCAAAAGGGAATTTTTTTTTTTTTATTTTTTTTGAGCATACACGCAACTTAATCCAAAAATAACGTACAACATAAGGGGTAAGGTTAAAAAAACCCAACAGGTATGTTCTTTTGGCGCAAATTTGAGACATGATTTGATAAATCACGTTATTTAAATAATTAACCATTGTTCTTGTGGGATAAATGACTGTATTTTAAAGGGTAATTTTAAATGCACCTACAAAATCCATCTTCTCACTCCTGTATGAGGATACTTTCTTCTCACCCAACCAGCTTTTAAAGAAAACTTGCAATTCATCCCAATGGTACGGTGGGGTGAATTTATGAAAATAATGCAGCAATGATAAAGTTTTGTCACTAAAAGTAAAAACGTTAAACAATATTAACTTCTGTATTAAAAGAAAACATGCATAATAAACAAAATTTACGTCTTTCTTAATAAAATTCATTAAAAAATTCATATAATTCATAGTGGTAAATACAATTTTAGTGATTATAGGATATGTCATATAATTTATTACTATTCATCACTCCGAAATGGTTATTATTCATATTTCAAATTTATTTACAAATTTTATTTTTATTAATGAAGTAAATATAAATCTTAATTCACTATACCAAAAACATTAAAGGATCATTGCAGAAATTAGCAACCATCTAATTTTTCCCTTTCTAGTTTAGTAAGCAAAACATGTAAATTCTAATTTTTGCAAATATAAATCATTCGTGAAAAACATTAAAGGGAAAAATTCATAGTTGGAAATATAAATCATTTGTGAAAATTAGGAAAGGGAAAAAACATAGCAACAATCTTAATTCACATATAGATCTCCCCACGAAAAACTAAAACAAGAATAAAAAATTTTCCCTTTCTAGTTCACGAAAACTATAACATAGGGAGATTTACATGTAAATTCATCACAAATTCTTCATTCTAACGACTTAAAACCACTTTTTTTTTCTTTTTAAAAATTTTTATCTTTCGTGAAAAGAGAAAAATGAATTGGAAAAATAAAATAGTTTTCATATAAATAAATCATTTATTAAAATATTTTGTTACTTTCGATTTTTATGATATTTAATTTTTTAGAGACTCAAGAAAACGATTTTCTTGCAAAATATTAAAAAGATAGAGATTTTCTCACCAAACTATTTCCTTTTTCAATATTTTTTTACAAGTAATTTTAAAATTTTAAATATTGAAATAATAAAAGCACAACATACAATACATTTTTATTTATTTATGACATATTAGGCACATGTTAACAATACATTTTTTTAACTTTGACATTGGATAACTTAACATGAGTTTTATTAAACTCTGGATGCATTGCACAAATAAAAAGATTGAATAAATTAAGAAAAATATCATTAAAAATGTTATCGCACCGATGCAAGTGAAAATAAAAGTCTAATACTCTATATATAAGTATGAGAATACTTATTATAAGCTTACATTTATGAGATGGATGTAATTAAGTGAAAATAATAAATACTTGTTTGCTGGAAAGAATGAAGTTCTTTTTTTTAAAAAAAAAAAAAATTTAAATGGGAAGAAGACAGATTAGTGGCAATTTTTCCAAAGTATAGAAAGCGGGGTGAGAAGAAAGGGTTTTGCGCTATTTTTTTTAGGTTAAGATTAACGTAACTTTGACGTTCGGTGGGTTAAGAAGACGGATTATGTGGGTGCATTTAAGAATACACTATTTTAAAATCTTGTGAAATTTTAAAATCTCGTAAATTAACTTATTTCAGAATCTACTCAAAATGTTGAGATTTTGAGAATTCAGCCTACTCAAAATAACATTGTATTTAGTGTTTTTATCTTTTACACGCACTTCCTATTTATCAAATATTTGTTTGATTTATTTGAAATTAAACTTTTTGATGGGGTTAAATACTGATTTTTACCATTGGACTACAAAGATAATTAAACTCTTTTACCTCCAATAAAATCCCATTTTTACCTCCACTCACCTTTGCCATTTTTACCCTCGTCTTCACCAAATTTACCTTTTTACCATTCTCCATTTACCTATAAATACCTCCTCTCATTTATTCATTGAAGACACCAAAAAAATAAACCAAACACACAACAAAAATATATCATTCTTCCCATTCAACACCATCATTCTCTTCCAAGATCCACCCATCTTATCTAAGAGATATAAAGCTATTGGCAATACAAATACAAGCCAATTTAAGAAGAAATAAAGGGTCTTATACTCTATATTTTCATACCCTAAAAAATACCAGCAACCCTTATACACTCTCTCTCCTACACAGTTTATTATTTATTCTGTTAAAAATATTTGTAATCCTAATTCTATACTTATAAATAGAATTAGTGAAATTGTAGATGAAAAAGTTAGTAGCTTGTATCATCATCCAAAGTTGATTGCCTTTGAGCTAATACAAAGCAAGCACACACAAAAGGAAGACGTACTGTCGGAATAGCATAAGCGCTACCGGGGGGAACCTACCTTACCGAAAAATGTCATGTGTTCATCATTGCGCCACATTTACTTTTCATTCACCGATATTCATTTATTGATTGGTTAATTATCTACTTCTAGATTTTAATACCATCACTTTTAATTAGAACACTATAATATAAATAATTGATTATTAATTTGAGATAAAAATATTAATTAAAAATATTACAAAAAAAATTAAGGTTGTGTTATTTAATTTTATTAGCTTTTGTTTATGTTAAGATCATGTAGGTTTTTAAAGAAAAAAATTATGTCACTACTTTATATGATTTTTCAAGTTTCAATTTTTAATAATTGTATCGACATATCATTAATGATGCTCCTTACACTATTGTTTGAATAGTAAGAATTTTCACATGATTGTCTAACGTAATTAAAAATCGTAACCATATATAATTGCTTTAAGTTACATTGTTGCTTGTTTAGAAAAAAAAGTTTTATCATTACGTAAGTTCACCCATGAATTGAACCCAATCATGCAAAAATATATATGATTTTAAAAATTCTAGATTTTAAATGTAAAATCCCATGGCAAAAAGAACAGAGAATTGATAAATCATGCAATTTTAAAATCATGGTATTTTACAATCTCATAATTTATCAAATTCCATGATTTTAAAATCCAGGGAAAAGAATGCAACCTAATATTTTATTTATTGGCATCATTTTCATCGAAAACATTTTTAAGTTCATTCCCCAACAATATCTTTTAACAAATACTAGCAAAGAATTCATTATGACGTACGTATTCTAATGAGAATATAGACGTTACAACAACAACTATAGGGGATTTCTTACGGGCAAGAATCCCAATGCTAGCTCTCAGTCATGTCCAAATCCCCAGGCAATGCATAATCAATTTTGCACAACAAATTAATTTGCTAATGCAAGTTCATTAATAGCTATATCAAATAGAGTACCAGCAGGGCAACCCCTTTGACCAGCGCCAAATGGAATTAAACCCTTTAAAATCAATCAAATTATTCAAGAACTTCTCTTGCCTAAACTCCTCGAGATCATCCTACAACAATGGATCTTTTCTAATTACCCAAGCGTTAATATGTATAAACTTGCGTGCTAGCTTTAATATCATAGCCCAATATTTTGACATCTTGGGTTGATTCTCATGGAATTAGTAGTGGAACTAGAATATGTAACCGTAAAGTATCTTTGTGTTAGAATAATAGAGAAAAACAAATAATCAATGGTCAACATTTTTTAAAATGAGAGAAAAATTCAATAGACAATTTTTCTGTGCATTCTAGAAATTGGTTGATTTTTGAATAGTTTTAGTTAAATTTTCCAAATGTGCTAGCTAAAGAGGTGAAAAATTCAAAGATGATGGATGCTTAATGATGTATAAATAGAGGTGTGCTTGTATATACTTTTGCACAACAAGAGCTCTAAATTAAGGAGAGCAAAATTGAGAAAGAGCAGAGAGCTAAAAATATTAAGAGAGCAGATAGAAAAATTAGAAGTGAAGTGTCTAGGTGAAAACTTTGCAGTATCTAATTTTTCAGAGTGTTGAGTGAGAAAAATTGCAGTGTCTAATTTTGAGTGTTGAGAGATATACAATGTGAGTGTATAGGTTGTTGACCAGTCTTGTAAATCACCTCTTTTGATATAGTGAATTTGGTGCGGTCCGTGGACTAATGGCAATTTGCACATATTACGTAATTCCTTTTGTTGTGTAATTGGCGTATTGTTGTGCCAAATAATTCTTATTGTGCAATTTTATTTTGTCATTTGTATCCCAATCCTACTTGAAAACTAGTAGCGTCTAGTTTTTTCCAACAACTGGTATCAGAGTGCTAGGTTCAAGTGGGAGAAATGGCATAAGACGAAAAAGGAATCGACAAGTTTGATGGTACGGACTTTAGTTTCTATAGAATACAAATCTAAGACTATTTGTACGGGAAAAATACGCATCTTCCCTTGCTTGGCACAAAACCAAAAACGATGTTAGATGACGAGTGGACACTTTTGGATCAATAAGTGTTAGGAGCATCAGTTTATCACTGTCAAAAAGTGTGGCATTCAACGTGGTGAATGAAACAACCACTAGAGGAATTATGTCAGTGTTATCTGGCATGTACAAAAAGCCGTCTACAAATAATAAGAAGCACTTGATGAAGAAATTATTTAATCTGAAGATGTCAGAAAATTCCACAATTACTAAACATTTAAATAATTTTAACACCATTATCAGCTAACTGTCTACCGTTGAAATCAAGTTTGACGATGAAGTTCAAGCCTTGATAATTTTGGCTTCACTACCAAATAACTGGAAGGCCATGAGAACGTCGGTAAGTAATTTCGCTGAGAAATAGAAGCTCAAATATGCAAACATCAGAGATCTGATTTGAATGAAGATATTCGCCCAAAAGATTTTGGTGAGTCATCCAACTCTGGTTCATCCTTAAATGTTGAAGCAAGAATCGGGAACATAATGCAAGGATACGGATGCGGCAAAAACAGATCGAGGAACGGCAGGTCAAAGTCAAGAGCTCCAAAAAATTTTAACAAATCTCAAAACCAAAGTAATCAAAAGGTTATTGAGTGTTAGAATTGCAGTAAAACTGGACACTACAAAAATCAGTGTCGAGCACCAAAAAATGCTATAAAAAAAGACCGAAGCAAATGTTGTTGCAGAACAATTGGGCGATACATTAATATGCTCTACGGAGAACAAAATGAAGTCTTGGGTGTTAGATTTCGAAGCAACTCTTCACGCCACCTCAAGTAGATAATTCTTCCCAAGCTATGAACCAGGAAACCATAGAAAAGTGTATCTTGGTGATGATTAGCTTTGCGACGTGGTCAGCAAAGGCGAAGTACATATCAAGTTAAACGGGTTTGTGTGGAAATTAAACGATGTATGTCACATCCCTGACTTAAGGAATAATCTAATCTCGGTGGGCCAGTTAGCAAATGAAGGCTATGTCACAACCTTCAGCCGTGATACATGAAAGCTTTCAAAAGGTGTAATGGTAATTACACGTGGTAGTATGTTAGGCACTCTCTATATGACGGCAGATGAGCGTTGATCAATTGCAATTGCTGCAGACAAAGAAGATCCCAATATATGGCACTAGAGACTTGGTCATATGAGTGAAAAAAAAGGACTCAAGGTCATGCATACAAAGGGGAAGCTAGCAAGACTTCAATCAACTGATATTGACTTATGTGAGAGTTACATCTACGGAAAGCATAAACGAGTCATCTTTAATATAGGTGGCAAAACTTTAAAACAAGAGAAGCTTGATTTAGTGCACACAGATGTATAGGGACTAGCTCAAATTTCATCTGTTGGCGGGAAGTCATACTTTGTGACTTGCATTGACGACCATTTCGAGAAGGTGTTGGTCTACTTCTTGAGGCACAAATCCGAGGTGTTCAAAGTGTTCAACAAATGAAAAATCATGGTAGAGAATGAAATAGGCCTGAAGATCAAGAAGCTGAAATTCGATAATGACGGAGAATATAAATATTGTAAGTTCAAAAGATTCTACTACATAAATAGAATCAAGTTAGAGATGATAGTTCCAGGAACCCCGCAACATAATGGCGTGGCAGAATGAATGAATCAAACTCTAATTGAGAGAACCAAAAGCATACGTCTACATGCAGGCTTACCTAAGCAATTCTGGGCAGAGGCAATCAGTACCGCAGCCTATCTAATCAACAAGGGACCATCAGTGCCGTTAGAGTATAGAATACCAGAATAGGTCTAGAGTGGCAAAGAAGTAAAACTTTCTCATTTAAAAGTTTTTTGATATGTGGCATATGTACATATCAGTGATCAGGCTAGGAGCAAGCTGGATCCTAAATCACAAATGTGTATTTTTCTTGGATAAAGAGAAAATTGTTTTGGATATAGATTGTGGGACGACAAATATAAAAAAATCATAAGAAGCAGATATGTCATATTCAACGAGAAGATGATGTACAAGGATAAAGACACAGCAAAAACAAGAAATTTATTACCACGGCGTGATCTTTCATATGTCGATATGGATGATATTCCAGATAACAGCAATACAAACCAGGCAGAAGGAAGTTCTCAGACAGAAGAATCGACATCGCATAGTAATATGCAACGACGGAGGTAGAAGAATCTCCATCTCCTACTCCTGTACTTAGGCGGTCTCCTGGCCTCATGTACCAAACAAAGGATACTTAAATTACTTGTTGCTTACTGATGGAGGTGAACCTGAATGCTATGATGAAGCATGTTAGGTACAAGACGCGAGCAAGTATGAGCTTGCAATGAAGGACAAGATGAAGTCCCTTATCTCAAATAAGACATTGGAGCTAACTGAGTTACCAGAAGGGAAAAAGGCTCTAAACAACAAATGGGTGTATCAAGTAAAAGAGGGGCACGATGGCTCCAAAAGGTACAAGGCAAGATTGATGGTCAAAGGCTTTCAGCAAAAAGAAGGAATTGACTATAGTGATATCTTATCGCCAGTTTTAAAGCTGACTACTATTCGGTCAGTTTTGAGTATTATTACAGCAAAAGATTTACACCTTAAACAGTTATATGTGAAAACTGTCTTCTTCTATAGTGATTTAGAGAAGGAAATATACATGCAGCAGCTTGAAGGTTCCTCAGTAAAAGGAAAAAAAGAACTAGTTTGCAAATTGAAAAAGAGCTTGTATGGTTTAAAACAAGCTCCAAGACAGTGGTACAAGAAGTTTGATGGGTTTATACAAATTAATGGCTATTGCAAGTGAATGTTGACCATTGCTGTTACTTCAAAAGGTTCCAATCCAATTACATCTTTTTGTTACTTTATGTTAATGAAATGTTAGTAGCATGTTCAGATATGGATGAATCAGAAGGTTGAAAAAACAGTTGTCGAATGAGTTCAACAAGAAAGACTTAGGTACAGCGAAGCAGATTCTTGGGATGAAGATCAATAGAGACAAGCAAAATGGTGTTTTGCAGTTGTCTCAGGCTGAGTATATTGGTCGTGTTTTTAAAAGGTTCAGCATGAGTTATGCTAAGCCAGTTAGCACACATTTGGCTTGTCATTTTCGATTATCCAAGGACTAGTCTCCCAAGAGTGATGAAGAAGAAAACTTCGTGGCTAAGGTACCATATGCCTCAGCCATTGGAAGTCTAATATATGTTATGGTTTGCACGAGACCAGATATTGCCCATGCAATAGGAGCTGTAAGCAGGTTCATGTCAAATCCTGGCAAGATGCATTGGGAGGCCGTTAAGTGGATATTGTGATATCTACGAGATACTACCAACAAATTCTTATGTTTCAGTAGAGGCGAGCTGAGACTCCAAGGGTTTGTATATTCATATTTTGCTACTAAGATAGATCACAGAAGAAGCACTACTGGTTATGTCTTTACAGTAGGTGCTACTGCAGTCAATTGGGTTTCACAACTATAAAAGATAGTTACCTTATCCACTACAGAAGCAGAGTACGTTGCCATGACCGAGGCAAGCAAAGAAATGATTTGGTTACAGGGTTTATTTGCAGAATTGGGTTTTAGACAGACAAAGAATGCCTTACACTGTGATAGTCAAAGTGCTAAACATCTAACAAAAAATTCAGCATTTCATTCGAGGACTAAGCATATAGGACTTCATTATCACTTCGTCAGATCACTCATAGATGATGGGTTATTGACACTTCAAAAGATTCAAGGCAGTAAAAATCCAGCCATCATGTTAACCAAGGTAGTGTGACCAAAGAAAAACTGGAGTTGTGCACAGCTTCAGTAAGTCTTCAAAACTAAATACAAAGATGAGCGCACCATTAATAAAGTTGGTTTTATCATTTGTCTCCAAGTGGGAGATTGTTAGAATAATTGAGACAAACAAATAATCAATGGTCAATATTTTCTAAAATGAGAGAAAAATTCAATAGCCAATTTTTTTATGCATTCTAGAAATTGGTTGATTTTTGAATAGTTTTGGTTAAGTTTTCCAAATGTGCTAGGTAAGAAGGTGAAAAATTCAAAGGTGGTGGATGCTTGTTGGTGTATAAATAGAGGTGTGCTTGTATATACTTTTGCACAACAAGAGCTCTAAATTAATAATAGCAAAATTGAGAGAGAGCAGAGAGCCAAAAATATTAGGAGAGCATAGAGAAAAATTAAAAGTGGAGCGTCTAGGTGAGAGCTTTGTTGTGTCTAGTTTTTCATAGTATTGAGTGAGAAAAATATAAGCAATTTTCTAGGTGAGAAAAATTGCAGTGTCTAATTTAGGTGTTGAGAGATACATAGTGTGCATGTATAGGTCTGCCTCCTTTTTGATATAGTGAATTTGGTGCGCTCCGTGGACCAATGGCAATTTGCCGATACCACATAATTCTTTGTGTTGTGTGATTGGCGTATTGTTGTGCCAAATAATTTTTATTGTATAATTTTCTTTTATCATTTGTATGCCAAGATCCTACTTAGAAATTAGTAGCGTCTAGTTTTTCCTAACTCTTTGATCACTAGTTTTAGGTACCGCATTTTCTCTAAATCGTCTTTGATTACATTTGATTTGTTTTTGGCGATTTTTCTCATTTTGTTTTGCATTTTGATCATGATTTGTATGTGTTTTAAGAGTTCTGCCATTGCCCAATTGAGGACCGTTTTATTTATTTTTTTAATTAATAAATCGTAATAGGCTTCAAGTTAATGGGGGAGGCTCCCCAACCGAACATCCCTTAATAGACTTCACACCCGTTTAACCCCCAAAAATACTCTCCATGTGACTTAAGTCAATCTGCACTTAAAATATACCCAGTACACGCACATATTCTATCTTTTTTTGTTTATCAATTATGTGCAATTTCTTGCATGGCACATGCTTCAAACTACCAGTATGTAAGTATAGTATATATACTGTAAGTATAGCATATATGCGTGTACATATATATATATATATATATATGGGTGAGGTTTCAATGGTTACTGCTTTTTTTTCTTATGGATGATTATTGTAATATTAACCGTTGGATAAAAAATCAATGGTTGAGATCAAATGTGTAATTGGCTAACATAATTAATGCACATGGTAGAATACAAAATATTAAATGCAAGGTTAAGTGGGTAACTTGTTGATACCTGATGACATGGACATTTTTTTTCTATTTAATTTTAAGGAATCATAAATTAGATATTTATTACATGATTTTGTAATTCCAATACAAGATATCCCTATTCTTTACCCCTATAAAATGTATGATTTTATTTATATTGATATCTTGTAGTTAATCTACATTTTTAAGTTAATTAGTATTGTTTCCTAAATTAATCCTTAAGTGTGGACAAACTAACAAAAAAATATTATTGATTTAATTTTATAAATATTATTTTATTAATAATTTAATATTAAAAAATAAAGTAGATTAATAGGTACATCTACGTTAATTAAATCAATAAAAATATGGGGATTCTTTTTAAAGTACAAATCAATTACTCTGATTTTAACAAAGGACATTCTATTTTTAGGATTAATTTCAAGGACAACCTTTTAATCGATGACAAAATAAATTTTAATTTATTAAAAATAAAATATAGTTATTTTCAAAACTACCCCTTATTAAAGATAACAACTACTAAAAAATAAAATAATAAAAAAATATAAATAACAAAAGCTCAAATTCAAACAAAACATCTCAAACAAATATTTTAAATTTGAACATGTAATCGAAATATTATCACAAAGGTCAACCAAGAACATAAGTATTAAATATATATATATATTTTATTAATTCTGAAAACTCTAAATTTCAAATTAATTATCAAATGATAAGATGCTACAATTTTAAAAAGAAAAAAAAATTATGTACAGTAAAAAAGAAAAAGAAAAATACTTGAGAATGGTGATCCTTTCAAAAAATAATTTAAAATTTTGATGAATTTTTTTAGAATTGTTTGTAGGCTCATTTATTTCACATAAATTCATAAAAAATATTTTTTTTGAAGTACAAAATAAATCTCAAAGGTTTATGGTAAGTTGTTTACATAATTATCCTCTCACAAATCATTCTAGTGAAAGAAAATACTATTCGTATTATAAATTATAGTATCAAATGTCGTACTAACTAATTAATTACATGATCATGAATACTTTATATGATTATATATTAAAAATTTGATAAACATGAAATAAGTCTACTGTGATTGTCATTATAGAAGAATATGTATACTTGATTCTTAAATTATTATTATTATTATTATTATTATTATTATTATTATTATTATTATTATTATTATTATTATTATTATTACTATGGGGTGGAAGTATTAATAACATAGTTAATTGAAAATATTTTTTTAATAAAACCCTATAAAATTCTTTAAGGGTGTGTTTGGAATGTAGATTTGAGAGAATATTTTAACATGAGATTTGGATTTGGAATCTCAAATCTAAATATTTTTGTTTGGTGTGAAATTATGATTTAAGATTTATAAATGTATTCAAATAATGAGATTTGATACTTATCTTAAAGTTATAATTTTCAAATTTTAAAGATAGAGTTGCTCCTTAGAGATCCCAAACTTGCGAATTTGAAAATAATAATAATTAATTTTTAAACAAATTTATTATTTTTTGTTATTATAAATATACTTGTAATATTAATTATAATAATAATACGAAGGATGACAAAGGGTCGTGTGTTGTCCAAACCCAACAATCTTATAAACACATTCTAGCCCGGTGCAGGTTTTATTTTTTTAAATCTAAATCCATCGCAAATAGTGTACGTATAAACCTACTCCCATCCCGTGGTAATTATGCTATATTATAAGAAATAAAATACTATAATAGGGGCGGGTCGAGTCAAACGGGTTAATTCTGTGTAAGCATGAGTTCCGCCACAAGGTTAAAAAATAAAAATAGCTTACTAATCAACTAAATATAAATTTTAGCGAAATAATATTTGGATTTAGAAATCAATTTCCTTGTATTTGTTTAGCAAACACAAAATTTTAAGCTCTTGTATTTCAAATATGTAATTTTTAAATCTTAGATTTATGAATTTTAAAGCTAAATTCAATTATATAATTCAAATGCACCTTAAAAGAAAATGGAAAATAAATTAAAATTGAAGTAGATTTCGATTAGGAATCTAAATGAAAATGTAATCTAAATTAGTACAATTATAAATTAATTTTAATTAGTCGATATACTTCTTAATTTTGAAAATAGTATAAAATTTATTTGTCAAACACAATACATTGATTGTTGAACCAAATAATTAATTATTTAATACTAAATAAGATATATTTTAAGTGTTATTTAGGAAGTCGTGCGTTGATAAGTGCCTCAAATTGTTATTTAAACCTGTAAATAATATTTTGTTAGAATATAATTAATGCCTAAATTATGGAGGAATAATATTTATTTTGTCTTTTTGTAGGAAAGAAGTAAATTGTGATAAAAAGGTGGAAGAAATATATTAAAGATCAGAAAGGAAGATAAAGAAGAAAGAATATTCCAATTCAATATTCTCTCATAATTAAAATACAATTCCTTATTCTTTCTTAATTAATTGAACTCATATTTGTTATTTCTTCTACAATTATAGTTTTCTAAACCTTTTAAACTTGTATCTATTATTACTAAATACAGACCTATTCTCTACACCTAAAATCATAGAAAAAGGATAGAAAAAAATAGATAAAATCCTTCATAAACTAGTTGTCGTGTGGCCCAAGTATTGAAGGTGAAGAAATGGACAGCGTAAAGCCATGCAGTACACGCTAGTTCGAGCATCATAAAGTGGAACGCTTTCTAACTTTTTAATTATATATAGTTTGTATTCAAGTACTTTAATTTTAAATTTTAATGATGAATTATTATTTTGTTTTAATGTATTATTTATTTACTATGCTTGGCTAAATTATCTCCCAAAAGGGAGGGATGAACTGCCATGGATGTAATGGACTTATTTTAATTCTAATTGATTTTTAATTATTCGTCCCGAATTAAAATAGATTTTGAAATTACCATTATTATAACGTATTTTCTTTCTAGTACTTTAATTGTTTTTAAAATAAATGATGGATCTTTTTTGATCACCATAAATGAGAATACAGGCGATGCCTATTTTTATTTACATTAGTTTTAAAGAAATAATGATGGTGATTTTGAATTTGTTTATATAGTAGGAATGAATATTAAAAATATAATTAGATACTTTTTTGTTTATATCCATAGTGGTGGATTCTCTTTCCTTGGGATTTTTTATTATTGATTACATACTTGCTAGATTTAATTTAATTGGTTTAGTTTAATTGGGTTAGGTTCTTAGTTAAAATAATTTCAAAAATCAAAATGTAAAAACTGTTTTAATCTAAATTCCTAAAATTCTGGATTTCGACAAACTTTCCCACTTTGAAAGTATTAACTTGAATTTGTATTGACTCCTACTTATTCGCTATACTAATTTAATTATTTTATATAAAAGTAGTGTTTTATTGTATTTAAGCGCGGAATTAAAGTAACGACAAATTATTTATAAAATTTTCTCTTAAATCATGCGTATACTTTCGTATCTGATCAAATTATAAAAAGTTGAGTTTGTTTGAAATACTTTAAATTAAGAAAATAAGTTTCTATTAATATTATTTTATGTTATTGTGTTAAAATTATTATTTAGTTGAACAGTAACTAATAAAACCAGTAGCACGTGTTATATGAGAGGCTTCAAATTAATTTTTGAGTTTTTATTATGATATGATTTATCACGAATGATAATAAAATGATTAAATTGAAAGTGTTATTGAAATAGTACTTGAGTTGTATGTAATTTGTAAACCTGTTGTATAGAGATAAAAATTCAAAATCAAATATATTTTGAAAGTGTTATTTTCAATAAACTTATGTTATTAATTAGCTATAAAATTGAAAAGACGAAAACACTCATAAACACTTATCTTAATTTGGAATTGGGTTATCCTAAGTTTATTTGGCAAATAAAACATTTAAGGAATCTTGTTTGGTTTAGATTTTAAAACATATTTTGAAAAGTGAATTTAATTTTTGTTAAAGTTTTTTTCAACAAATTCAAAAAAACTCGTAAAAAAAGTTAAAAAAAAATAGTAACAATGGATCTTGTTTTATAGATCTCGATGATTAGGTTTCAAATATATTTTTTTTATTTAATTGCGATTTTTGAATTTAAAGTTATGGTATTTTAAAAATTTTATGAGAGAGAAAGTAAAGTAATTTAGGAAGTGTGAAGTAAAGTTGACTTTTTGATAAAAATTTTAAAAACTTGATTTTAAAATCTCAATCAAACACCACCTAAACTTTAATTAAAAAATAAAAAAATAGAACAGGTCACCTTACCTGCTATAACAGGTTAAAAGATTTGACACCTCACCAATGTGCATTAATTATTATCAGTACCCATCAATGGATAGAGAGAGAAGGTAACCATTGAAAACTCATCCATATATATATATATCAACTTTTTGTTGCTGCATGTTTACTCTTAGACTCTGTTTGATTTCAAGGTGGAAAAAAAATAATTAAGTTAATTTTGGAGAAAAGATGAAAAATAAGTTTAGTGATAAGAGTGATATCCTCTTGATTTTTAAGTTTTTCCATGATAAAATTTTATTTGCTAGGTGGTGAGGAAAAATTTTCCATCAAAAATATAGAATGATGGAAGATATCTACTCATAAAATAAGCAATGTCTCTCACATTATATTTTATCTTTTTATACAAATTAACTAAATTTATTTTTCTTTTTTATCTTTACGATTAAACGAGCCTTGATGTATGAAAATTCAGTGTGCATTATATTATTAAGGATAAAAATATCGGTCAGATGATGACATGATGTTTACTCGGTATTCCTTAATTAGTGGCGAAATGAAATAAAGTGTATGAACCAATCAATTAATGTTCCCACCCCGAAAAAGTGATTCGATAGCTCCATTTTCGCTGATGCGGGTCTGTGGGAATGAATTTTTTCATTTCTCCAAAAAAGGCATTCTTATGGTGTTTGTTAGCCCCATATTTTCAGCTTTGTCAATTTGTATATGTTTTCATTTTACTATATGGCTCCGTTTGATAGCAACATGAAAAATAAAAAGAAAAATAACTAATTTTAGTGAGAAGATAAAAAATAAGTTGAGGGATGTGATAAAATTAACTCTTACTTTTTGTTTTTTTCCATGACAAAATTTTCTTTGGGTAATGGTGGAGTAAAATTTTCTACAAAATATTAAAGGAGGATGGAGGACATATACTCACAAAAAATGAGTATGACATGGAGAAGATCTCAACATATGCCTCAACTTATTTTCCATCTTTTCACTCAAATTAGTTGCTTTTATTTTTATTTTCTATGTTGCTATCAAATGGAGCCTATATATATATATATATATATATAAATTCATGGAGAGACATGGTTGTTGGACAAATGTAACTGGACTAGTTGCATGGCATGGTAGAAACATTATGTATTCTTGCAAAAAAACATTATTAATTTATTACGTCTCACATATACACTAATTCAATAACAACAAATATATGTGTACTCTAATTAAATATATGGGGCTAACTGGCATGTTGATATTAAAACATATGGGGGCTAACTGGCCATTTTATTTTATTTTGGTCTAAACATATGGGGCCTAACTAGCCATTATTTCGAGGAAACTACATCGATTATCGATTCAACGGCAAAACTAACTAAAGAACCTCTATAGGTACTGCAACAAAAAGGACAAAAAACGAGGGTTAAAGTACTAAGAACATGGAGTTGCCACTACAACTGAAGGAGATTTCTGGTGGACAGTAATTCCACTTGTCTCAGTCATGTCCAAATCCTCCACTTCTCCTCCATTGGGTATTGCAACATCAAACTTGTGCAACAAATTCGCCAACGCGAGCTCATTATTGGCTATCCCGAATTTAATACCAGGGCAACCCCTTCCACCAGCACCAAATGGAATCAACTCAAAGTTCAATCCTTAATTTGAAGTCAATACGATTATTCAAGAATCACTCTGGCCTAAACTCCTCAGGATCCCCCACAATGACGGGTCTCTTTCGATCGTCCAAGCATTGACAATTACTTATGTACTGGCTGCAATGTCGTAGCCCATTACTTCGACATCCTATGTTGCTTCTCATGGAAGCTAGTAACAGGGGAACTGGAGGATGTAACCGCAGAATCTCTTTGATCACCAATTTTAGGTAATGTAGTTTCCCCCAATCATCTTCAGTTACTTTAGATTTGCCTCTGGCGATTTCTCAAATCTTTATTTGCAATCTTGTCATAATTTCAGGGTGGCGTAAGAGTTCTGTCATTGTCCACTCCATGAGTGTGGAGGTACGTTGTATTGGTTCTGGCAGCAAACATATTCTTGCAATGGCACTGAAATTCCATTTAATACAATATACTTTTTTTTTTCGAATATAGCAATCTTTTTCCAGTTCGGTTTCGATCTAGTACATAAATTTGCATGGAAATAACCCCCATATTATACTAGATCGAAACCAAACAATAAGTATATTGCTATTTTCAAAAAAAAAAATATTTATATATATTATATCGAATGGAATTTGGGGACCATTACATTGTACTAAAATATAGTTAATCCTTACTTTTTTTCTTTTTTCAATGTTGTAAATAGCTAAGGTTTGTATGGAAATTTTCAAGTGCGGACCAGAAACAGACTCAAGGTTTATTATGTACAATAAACTACAATTATAATATATTATCTATATATTCAGTAAAATATATATTCAAGAAACATACAGACGCATGTTGTGCCCACCGGCATGTGATCCCCAACTTAAACACCTTTGGGCCACAGGTGTACGTGGGGATTTTAACTTAAAAGGCATGGTGATATCTCCCTACTTATATACCCATGGAATGTGTATGTGGGGTGGTTTTAATTTAAAAGGCATCATTACTTATATACCCATGGGATCATATCAATTGTCGACCCGCCGGTCCGCGCACATAATAACAATATTGTCCTCAATTTAAACAACTTTGGGCCACATGTGTGGGGTTTTAACTTAAAAGGCATCGTTACTATGTGGTGACATTCCCCTACTTATATACCCATATTGAGTTTTACAATTTTTTCATGTGAGATCAATGGTTTGAGCCAACCATTTTCAACAGTGCGCGCACATATATATTCAATAAAGTTATAATTTGCCATGCTCTGTGCACTTAACTTCGAGCATGTATTCAGGATCGACAAATAGAAAGCATAAGAATTCAATTTCCATTCCATGACAGACCTTTGACGCTATCTCTTTGATTTGGAAAGCCATCCTCGTCATCTCTTTGAATCTCAAGCAAAATGTCTACAAAATCTTGTCCTTCATTACTACCATAATCCTCCCCCATTCTTCTTGTTCATGTGATCATTAACTACACCCTCCAAAAACTCATTAACTCCATTAGCAACTCTCTCCACCCTCTGATCCAATCCAGTAATCCGATCCACCAACAACAACCACGGCATATAATCCCAACTCTAAATAAGCCCAATAACTCTATAAACTCCTTCAACAATTCCTTAACCTTCATCCCCTTATCCCTTTCCCTGTACTTCCTCCCCACGGCCACCCTACACACAAGAGCAGAACCTTTTGGTGCTTAGGAGTTTGATTAATGTGACGCTCGTTAGTTGCCTCTAATACTCACCATAGGAAGTGAACGCTATGTCCTTAAAGTGATATATAAGCTTTGAAGAAATGCTTGATTTAGGCCTATTTGCAAAGATTTCACCGTTGGTTTACATGATCTCTTGTTCTGCCTCAGGGGATGTGATGATGTGGATGGTATACAGCCTAGGGGGGGAGCATGAGTGGGCCGTGTTGTTGGGATAGTGATTGGAGTGAGCAGTAGGAGTCGAGCCGAACTGTTGAAAGTTTCCCATACTTTCTGGGAGAAGGTGGTAGGTACCTCAACCTTTTCCATTTGGTGTTTTGAATAATAAATGAGATTAATTTTTCGAAAAGAACAGATATGAGAATGAACAATGGAGAAAGATAGATGAATGCGCATTGCAAGAGTATCATTTCGCCGCGATAAATGCATATATTATAGGAAAATGTGTGTTTTGGTTTGTTTTCTTAATTTTCCTTCACTTCACGATATTGAATTTATAGTATGTGTTTGGGCACCGTGTTAAGATAGCCGCCTGGGTATGGCGTATGCAGTGATGACTGCAAAATTGGCAAGTTTGAATATTCTGCTATAAAACAAAATCCAAAGTAGCCGAGTACGGTACCTGTATGTAGTGATGCGTGCAAAATTGGCAAAAAATTGGATATATCTCCTAAATACAAACTGATATGCTGTGTATGTTCAACTTTCCCCTAAATATGGACCTATGTGCATCTATATGTTTTAGTAGTCATTTAGCTTGGCACTTTCATTTTCGTTTGTATGTAATTTTAAGTTGGGCTTAAGGACGAGTATGTGTGTAACCACAAGTAAGAGATGTGGAAGAGGATAATAAAGAAAAGTTGTGCTCACTCTATAAAATTATTATAACTTCCGTTTAGTCATTAAAGATAGTAGGTCATAACATGGGCGAGTTATGCAAAACTATTGTTACTTTTGTAAATAGATTTGTAAAATTGTTATCCTTTGTAATTTTGAAACTGCCGTTGCCATTTTTGTAATATTTTCACTTCTAGTTATTGTTTTGATTGATTATGGCATGCTTCAACCTGGTCATACTTTGATAATTTGGGTTGCATCTGTAGGTATCATTTCTCGAGGTAATCATTTTTTGAACATTACTTGGTGGTTTATTTTATTTATAAAATATTTAGCGTTCATGGCATACTCTATGTGTGTGCAAATTGTTAGATAAAAATAGTAAATCTTTACATAAAATTAAGGAAATTATTATTCTTTTTTCCCTTTCGCCGCCCTTAATTAGTGCATTTACTTTTCACTTTAGAAATTTTCTTTCTTTTCACTTTACATAAAATACTAAACCTTTCAGAAGAGTGAGCGAGAAACTTTGTGTGGTAGAGCGGGCCTCGTAAGAAACTGTTATAAGTGTATATATGTTAGGGAGAAACTTGAAAATTGTAGTGGTCATGGAATGCAAAACACATGCTACTTTAAGAAGCAATTCATAATTGCAAAACCGAAGCACTTCACTTAAATATAATACATACCCTAACTAACAAAGTAACAATGACACAGTAAG
Source organism: Lonicera japonica (assembly GCA_021464415.1). Taxonomy (NCBI): domain Eukaryota; kingdom Viridiplantae; phylum Streptophyta; class Magnoliopsida; order Dipsacales; family Caprifoliaceae; genus Lonicera; species Lonicera japonica. The sequence continues at coordinate 11,935,379 of CM038467.1, read as the reverse complement.
GAGCAAAGGTTCCATATTACTTGAATATACAACGTAACCCTGTAAATTTCATATCTAGTGCAATGTAAGCTTATTCAAATTTGGTTATTTTTGATATTTTTTGACTTGATTTAATCCAAGAATTTGTCAACATTATATGATATCCAACATCAAATTGAAATGGCTTCAAACATCAAGTATTAGTGATTGCATTTTTCAAACGGTAAATACTATTGAGGAGGAAAAAAAGCTTGAAATAAAGTTACAAAATGTCTCTCAATCTCTTGATTTCACTGGGAAGATAAAAAAAAAAAAACATATACATCTTCATTTTGTGCTACTTCACCGGTTTACCCTTTAAAGATGAAGCCAAAATCAGTGCATATGAGAAGCTCAATTCACAACATTAAACACTAATATATCCAATGAAATAGACCATTCTATAATTTGTTTATTGAGGATTTTTTTTATTGCAATATAACTCAAGTCTATACACGACTCGATGTTACTAATGGAATACATGCTTGAGTTAAGATATACTTGACTACTGCTCTATGGGACAAATCTATTGTAGTTCAAAAAATGTGTACAATTTGCCTAAAGTCGTTCATGGTCAAATTGAAAATGGATGTCAACTATCAACCATATATATGAATATAAGTTCCACTTCAATCAAATCCGAAAATTCCTCCTTTTTTTAAATCTGAAATGCCCAATTTTATCTTTAAAAAAAAAGAAATATAATCTTTAAATACCTGAAATATATATCATAATCTAGTTTCAATCCCCAAAAAAGAAATATAATGGAAGTAATTGGAATATAAGCTTAAAAAACAACACCACCATTTCTTACAGCATAAAAGAAAGAGGGCATATAGCAGAGTCATTCTTACGGAATTATTTAAAGAAAAAATGAATATTCAACATCTATTGAGGCTGATTCATCACGTTGTTAGACTGGCCCATGCTCTGTGTGACTGTGTCTGATTCACAGTTAATGATTAATTAATCATTTCGTTCATCGCCAGATCAAATCAAATCCAACATAAATTGATATTCCAATTGTTGATGTCCAGTTATCATTTCGTTCATCGTCAGATCAAATCAAATCCAACATAAACGAAATTCAGTTCATACAAAGGGAAAAAAATAGGTCGTCATTACTTACGTAATCCAACACCAAAAAAACCGTTTCTTCTTGCATCAAAGAATTGCATGCATCAATGTAATTAGCAGGAAAGAGATATAAGAATAAAGAACTTACATGTTAGAGAAGTACCTATCAAGATGATGAGTTTTAGGGTTTCTCAACAAATATAAACACGGTGAAATTAATTTCTACAAAAGTGTAAGGAGGGGAAGATTACATAGGACCTTGGTCGAAAGTAAACCACGCAAAAGAAGATTAATATTCTGGAAAAAGAGAACAGTTATTACGGAAGACGAACGAATTGAGTGAAGAAGAAAAGCGTTACTACGGGAGATAGAGACGCAACGGTTCAAGAAAAATATCAAAAGAAGCCCTAATTCGGAAATGGCGTGAGAACCGTTGGAAAAGAAGAAACGGCCAGAATTTGGCCAGCAATTAATGTTGTACACGAAGCGTTCTAAGGTTAAAAGAGGACATCTTACTATATACTTACTATATCTATCTATATAATATGAGATAATGGGTTATAAGATCTCACTCCATAATGTGTTATAACTCTAAGGACGGATTCATGTTTAATAAAGGGAAGTAGTACTAATTTCATAATTTGGTTTTACAATAAGAACACTTTTCATAATATTAATTTATTTTAAGGAAAATGATAAATGTTGATGGACAAAATTACCCTACTATATCATTTATTCTAATTATACAAAAGACATATTATTCTCTCTTACATACATATAGTTTAGAAAGAGAAAACAAAAAACAAGAGAAAAGAGAAGTTGTCTCACCACCACCACCACCACCACCACCACCTTACTCTCCGATCGTATCTCCGAGAGGATCATCGTTCTCGTCGTCGTCATCATCATCATCATCATCATCATCTTCTTCTTCTTCTTCTTCTTCTTCTTCTTTTCTAGATCTGCAATCGTAAAACATATATAACTTTTGATCGAACCGTTGGATTTGACTGATTTTTGGATATGTTGTTCGGAAGACAAAGTTATTTTTATTGCGCGTAAAATTAAGACGATCAGAAGTCGTTTTGCTATCGAAATAGATCAATTTTGACAGCCCAGCGGGATTTGAAAAAAAAATATGATTGTAACTATTTTTTTTTTATTTTTTTACGAACCCCACGTCTATCCATATCTATATACATATAAATAAATTGAGTGAATGTTGATCTCATCAATTTTGTTGTTCTCTATTTTGTAATGGTGCTAAAATTATTTTAGCACCTTCTGATTTGTTGTTCAAGTGGTGTTATCTTATGGTTGTTGTTCAGAAGGTGCTAAATGCATTTAGCACCTTCTGGTTGTTGTCTAGATGGTGCTAAATGCATGTAGCACCATTTGGTTACTGTCCAGAGGGTGCTAAATGCATTTAGCACCTTCTGGTTGTGGTGCTTAATGTATTTAGCACCTTCTGGTTGCTGTCCAGAGGGTGCTAAATGCATTTAGCACCTTTTGGTTGCTCTCCAGAGGGTGCTAAATGCATTTAGTACCTTTTGGTTGTGGCGCTAAATGCATTTAGCACCTTATTGTTGCTGTTTAGCGGGTGCTAAATGCATTTAGCACCTTCTGGTTGTAGTACTAAATGCATTTAGCACCCTTTGGTTGCTGTCAATGGGGTGCTAAATGCATTTAGCACATTCTAGTTGCTGTCCAGTGGGTGCTAAATGCATTTAGCACATTCTGGTTGTGGTGCTAAATGTATTTAGCACCTTCTTGTTACTGTCCAGAGGGTGCTAAATGCATTTAGCACCTTCTGGTTGCTGTCCAGAGAGTGCTAAATGCATTTAGCACCTTCTGGTACCTTTTGGTTGCTGTCCAGAGGGTGCTAAATGCATTTAGCACCTCTGGTACCTACCTTTTGGTTGCTGTCCAGAGGGTGCTAAATGCATTTAGCACCTTCTGGTACCTTTTGGTTGTAGTACTAAATGCATTTAACACCCTCTGGTTGCTGTGCAGGGGGTGCTAAATGCATTTAGCACCTTCTGGTTGCTGTTGGTGTTATAATGAGACGATATTATAAGGAAGGGGTATTAGTGTCTTTTTTGTATAGTGTCCTTAATTTACACAGCTAATTTTTAAATGTCCTTTATAATTATATTATTATTATAATGAGCCCTTATACCTAATTGCCTCATATAATATTATAAAGTTGGAAAGTCGGCAAGTAAGCCCGCCCAAATTTTCCCTTCTAATCTCTGTTCTGCCCGCTTAAAAATATGTGTACGTGGAAAAGTCAGCAAGTAAGCCCGCCCAAATTTTCCCTCCTAATCACTGTTCTGCCTGCTTATATAAAAATATGTACATGGAAATGCAAAGGAGCCCAAATTTTCCCTCCTAATTATATAAAAATATGTACGTGGAAATGCAAAGGACAACTTTTGCATAAATTACTTATTAATAATGGTGTAAAAAGCTGAAGCTTTCTATTCCCCAAAAATACAACAATCTTAAATTTATGTATTAGATGTATGTAGATTATTAATTTTTAATATCTAATATCTAATATAATATATCTAATATAATATAATTAAATTTTGATTAATGTATATATTTAATATAGATGATCCCGATCATGTGTATAAAAGATTTATCAAATTTACGTACACAAAAAGAATACAACAATTTTTATTTTATCTGTTAGATGGTAGATTATTAATTATTAATATAATATATAATATATAATATGATTACTGTAATAATATTGATATAGATATAGATATAAAAGATGTTATTGATTGTTGATTAGTTATTGGAATTAATTTATTATTAATAGTTGTTCTTATTAATAGTTATTGATTAATATTTTTGTTATATATGAGTTTGGTGCTTCATTTTTCCATTTGCACACTTAAAAAGGATGCTTCGTGATTCCAATCTACATAATGGTGTAAAAAATGAAGCTTTCTATTCCCCAAAACTACAACAATCTTAAATGTATGTATTAGATGTATGTAGATTATTAATTTTTAATATATAATATAATATAATTAAAATTTGATTAATGTTTACATATATTTAATATAGATGATCCCGATCGTGTGTATAAAAGATTTATCAAATTTACGTACACAAAAAAAATACAACAATTTTTATTTTATCTATTAGATAGATGGTAGATTATTAATATTTAATATTTATTATAATATGATCAATATAATAATATAGAAATAGATATAGATATAAAAGATGTTATTGATTGTTGATTAGTTATTGGAATTAATTTATTATTAATAGTTATTGATTAATATTCTTATTAAGTTTGGTGCTTCGTTGCACAATTCTCACAAATTAAGAAGGGATGGTTCATGTTCCCAGTCTAAATAATGGTGTAAACCATTGATACTTTTTATTCCTAAAACAAGATTACGATTTCCAATGTACATGAGTCCACAAGTAATACTCAACCATAAATATGTTGTAATTATATTTCCTGTGACATGATTACTGATGTGCCTCATTTCCCATGAGCCTTATTTCGATAAACCTACTTTATAAATAAGAGTATGGCAATTCTTAGTAATTCTATAATAAATTGATAAAAAAACTTTCTAAGATTTACAAGATATGGATGATAAATTGAACTTTATCAGCGAAATCAATTTTACGAAGACTCAATGGACGTTGAAGGTGCGAGTTGTGCGGCTTTGGGAGACTCTATGCTTTGAAGATAAGTCACAGACTTATACTATTGAGATGGTGTTCGTCGACTCACAGGTTTTTTTTTTCTTTTTATTTTTGTACCCTTACTCTTGGCTCAGTCTAAAATCCAAAGTGTTCTTCCTTTTATGGGTTTGATGGAATAGTTGTTCAACGAGGAAGACTCAATAGTTCTTCCTTTTACGGGTTAATTTTTTTTCACTGTTTTCACTGTTTTCCCACTTCTATGATTTCCCCCAAAAGGAAGATACTATTCAAAAATATAAACAAATTTTCACTATTTATTTTTCAATTGCTGGGATATTGGTTGACCTTCACATACATATGTATCAAGTGGTATATTAATTCTGTTTTTATCATACTAACATATTTTTCATACTAATAGAAATTAAATTAATTTAATTACGTTGAAGCTAGGGAGTTAACTATTATATGTATCAAGTGGTATATTAATTTTGTTTTTATCTAATTATGATATGCACGTATATTATTAATATAAAGATCAAATAGGCATTTATTTATTATAAAAAGAATGAAGAAGATAATTCAAAATTAATTTAATATATTAAATAATGTTTTTATCTTCATTCTTTTTATTACTTCTAGATCAATGATAAGAGATGAACACCTCAATGTGTGACTATTTCAGTCAAATCTGTTTTTTTTCCTTTAAAATGATGTGTTGTTATTTGAAATAACAACACTTCTTATAATAAATAGTATAAATAATAAGTCTATTAATGTTGATATTAAATTACTTATTAATAGTTATTGATTAATATTTTTGTTATACGACTTTGATGCTTCATTTTACCATTTCACTCTTAAAAAGATGTTTCTTATTCCCAATCTATATAATGGTGTAAAAAAAGGACGCTTTCTATTCTCCAAAAATACAACAATCTTAAATTTATGTATTAGATGTACGTAAATTATTAATTTTTTAATATCTAATATATAATATAATATAATCTATCTAATATAATATAATATAAAATATGATTAATATATACATATATTTTATATATTTTATATAATATAATATATAAATAATTTTATTATTTAAACTATATTCTAATTTAGTAAATATAGTTTTGACCTTCAGTAAATTATATTCTAATTCAATTTTTTATTATTTAAATTACTCAAGAACTTGGTTTTGACTATTGAGAGTAACATTTTTTTAATGTTATGATTTGACGTGAAATATATAATATGTCCCTCTTATCTTCATCAATTGTATTGAATCACCAATATAAATTGTAGTCATACTACAAAGAACACGATAAGTATCACTTTGTATTCATTTATTAGTAATTATTCTGTGTGACACACTTATAAAGTCATATTTTAATATCTTGCAAATAACATTATATAATTAGTTCTAATAATACTTTATTTTTATTTATTTTTTGGTAGGGTGGAAGGATTCATCAACTATCAAGAAATCATTGCTTCAGTCTTTTAAAACACTGATTCGTGAAGGGCAATTGTATGTTATCCGCAATTTCATAGTAGGATACAACAATATGAAGTACAAAACTACGAGCCACAAATACAAGTTAAATTTTATGCCAAGGACTAATGTTGTGAATGTTGTTGACGAAAGTTTTCCCGCACATAACTATACCTTTAGATCGTTTGTTGATATTTTGAGTGCATCCGATATTGACGAGAATGAATTGTTTGGTACGTGTAAAGATGATTATACATTTGTTCATTGCATCAAAAATTGAGATTTATTAATTTTGTTGCAAAAGTAGTCTCATCAAAAATTGATATTTATTAATTTTGTTGCAGATGTAATTGGAGAAGTTGTTGGCAAAGATAATGCCAAGTTGCAAGAATATAATGGAAGAGTGAGCAAACTCATTGATATTATGCTTAAAGATCTAGAGTATGTGTATAATATTTGCTAAAAATTATTGAAATACGACACATACTATTATTTTTTCAAGCATTTAGGTTTACTAATTTTCATGATTTTGGTTTTTTTTTTCATTATTTTTGTTCCTTTCTCCTTTTTTTAGAGAAAACAAGTTACCATGTACTTTGTGGGGTGACTATGCGGATGAGATTAACAGTTTTTTGGATAATGAAAAATCTGAGCCCGTAGTAATCATACTTCAGATGTGTCGTGCCAAAAAATACAAAGGTTATATTTACAATTTCAAAAGAACTTACATACATTTTTATTTGCAATTTTATTTGACCATTAATATAATGTTTTAATTAAAAGTTATTTTGTTGCAGGAGATGTTAGATTATCTAATACTTATTATATTACGAAGCTACTGGTGAATGCACCTATCAAAGAAGTTATTGAATATCGGAACAAGTATTTACAACTTTTTTTCCTTTATTTATTTTTTTATTTTGTTCTTTTCATGTCCTTTGAATGAATAATATGTTTTTGTTGAGAAGGTTGATGGACAAAGGAGATTGTGGCTCTCGGAGAATTACCCAACTATCTTCTTCGTCAAATTACTCTATATCTACCGACTTAGCAAGTGCTGATATCAAAACAATTGAAGAATTGTTGGAGTCTGTGGAGGTAAAGCAAGTTTATCATGTTGATTTTTTTTAATCACTGTAGCATACTTATAATTTTGTTTTTGTTTATTATTACAACTATATTGATCATATATTATTTTTCATTTTTTTACTCTAGGTTGGTAGTTTTTGGGTTGTTGCTACTATTATTGCGATTGAAAATTATGAGAACTGGTGGTACTTATCCTGTAAAAGATGTCCTAAGAAGGTTAATCCAGTTGGGAATCGGTTTTACTGTGAAAAATGTGACAAGTTTGATATATCTGGAACTGCTAGGTTCAAAGTTCAAGTCAGGGTTATTGACGGGACTGGTAGTGCTTCTTTTTTGTTGTGGGATCGTGAGTGTTTTCAGCTAATTGGTAAGACTGCTAGCAATTTGAGAGAAAATTTTGTAAAGGCAAGTTTCTTAACACCGAACAATCTATAACGAAAGATATAATAAAAACGACTGTTCTCTAATCATGAAATTAATTACAGACGCCTGATAATGGATGTTATCCAGCTGATATTAATGCTTTGGTTGAAAGGAAGATGTTGTTCAAAGTTCAAGTTAAGCTTCAAAACGTTAGTGAGCATAATGAAGTGTTTACTGTTATTAGCTTAACAGACAATGACGAGTTCATATCGAAGTATGTGTCACGTCATTGTGTTGAATATCAGGTTAGAGTTGATTATGTTAATTTTACTTTTCAAAATTTTATAAATAAGTATTCTTTCATATTTTTAAGTTGTATGTGATGGACTTAATCTTTAAAAATAATAATAAAAAAATATATATTTTTAGGACTCTGATCTGCTTTCACGATTAGAACAAAATGACATTGCGGATCTAAAGGTAATTTTTTATTATTCTATAAACATCTACGTTACCTATATGTTTTTGTACACATCAATAAAGTACTACTTTTGTTGCTTTTGTCTTTTGTAGGACTATGTGTCTGAGAATGAAGTGAACACCCCAAACATAACTCCTGCCAAACGGTCCAACACATTAATAGTTCTCGACGATGGTTTGAGTAAAGATACATCGGACGTTGATCCAACTACTCAAATGTCAAGCAACAAGCTCATAAAGCATCTCAAGCTTGAAAATAACTAAGTTTTGGGGAATCATTTTGTTATGTTTTTATCTTTGCTATTTATTCAAGATTACCTAAACTCTATTATCTATCACTTTAGCACCTTAAAACTGTTATTAATCACTATTAGTTATGTATGGTTGCACAATGTTTTGGTAAACTGGAAATATATTATATTTTATGTTAAGGCAATTGTTATTATGCCCGTTGCGTTTGTCATGTCCAAACAATTACTTTTTGTTTGATTTTGAGTCCGAAACTGTTCTTATATGATTCGTCATTTATTAGTATATATGGACTTAAATTTGGATCTTATGATTGATAGTAGTGATTAATAACGGTATTCTTCAATTTATTGGTCTTTGTGATTAATCACAAAGACTAATAAAAATTAAATTAATTTAATTACGTTGAAGCTAGGGAGTTAACTATTATATGTATCAAGTGGTATATTAATTCTGTTTTTATCTAATTATTATATGCACGTATATTATTATTAATATAAAGATCAAATAGGCATTTATTCATTATAAAAAGAATGAAGAAGCTAATTCAAAATTAATTTAATATATTAAATAAGGTTTTATTAGTACATGATTACTTCTAGATCGATGATAAGAAATGAAAACCTCAATGTGTGACTATTTCAGTCAAATCTGTTTTTTTCCTTTAAATTGATGTATAATGCCCTAATTCACTATATGAAATAATTTTTTAAGCTAAAGCTTTTAATATTGAAATATTTTTAATATATATCAAATTTTTACTACAATATTCAAATAAAATTTAGTAATTGATACCTTAAATCGACATAACAGAGTAAACTATCTTATTGGCCGTTAAATTATTAATTCAGTCTTACTGTGGCCCTCCTACTTTAAAATGCTCCATTTGAGCAATTAAACTGTTAGTTTGGTATCACTTTGACCCTTCCATCCATTTTACACGTTAGTGGTCATGAAGTTTCAGGGCATTTGTGTCATAAGCCTATTGAGGAGAATTATGCTAATTATCAAGATAAATAATTAATTTCAATTAAACATTTTTTTTAGTAAGATAGAAAGTTGTTTTTGTAATATTCAAAAAGATGTCTTTTTTAAAAAAAAATAGAAAAACTTCTACAAAAATAAATAGTATTGGATAGGAAGCTATTTTTATAATTATGAAAATGTCATTTTTTTAGAAAACAAAAAACTGTTTTTTCTAATATGGTAGGAAGCTATTTTTATAATTATTAAAAGAAATAATTTTTATTTGAAATAACAACACTTCTTATAATAAATAGTATAAAATAACAAAACTTCTTATAATAAATAGAAAAAATTACTTGACGGAATATGTAATGAACAAATTGTATTGATTTCATAAAAATAAAAATAAATAAATAAATAAACCAAACAAGAAAACCTGGTGTGGGTCAACATTCAGGTATGACTAATATAATCAATATTAAATAATAAGTCTATTAATGTTGATATTAAATTGGTTATTAATAGTTATTGATTAATATTTTTGCTATACGACTTTGATGCTTCATTTTTCCACGTCCTCACTTAAAAAGATGTTTACTATTCCCAATCTATATAATGGTGTTAAAAAAGGACGCTTTCTATTCCCCCAAAAATACAACAATCTTAAATTTATGTATTAGATGTACGTAAATTGTTAATTATTAATATCTATCTAATATATAATATAATATAAAATATGATTAATGTATACATATATTTAATACATATGACCCCGGTCGTGTATATAAAAGATTTATAAAATTTACGTACACAAAAAAATACAACAATTTTTAATTATCTATTATCTACTAGATGGTAGATTATTAATTATTAATATAATATAATATAATATGATTAATATAATAATATAATATAGATATAAAAGATGTTATTTATTGTTGATAAGTTATTGGAATTAATTTAATATTAATAATTATTGATTAATATTAATATTCTTATTATATGAGTTTGGTGCTTCGTTGTACATTGCTCACAATTAAGAATAGATGGTTCATGTTCCCAGTCTACATAATGGTTTAAATTATTGATGCTTTTTATTCCCAAAACAATATTATGATTTCCAATGTACATGAGTCCACAAGTAATACTCAACCATAAATATGTTATGATTATTTTTCCTATGCATGATTATTGTTGTGTCTCATTTAGTGTGTGTATATATATACAGTAAGTTTATTCCATTGGTTTGTGAATCTATAATAAAGTTAAGTTAGTTCTTTCAATAGGAATATAGAGTTTAAGCATGGGTAATACTAATAAGAATGAAGAATCGCCGACTGCGTCAATGACGACAAGTCATAAGCGTCAAAGATCTTTCTGTTTGTTAGAAGGTTAGTAATTTTTTTATGTTCTTTGTTTGAAGTTTAGTAATTTTCTTCTTTTCTTGGTTGCTTATGTAATTTGTAAGTTTTCCTTCTCTTACACTTCTTGATATGATCTTTGAGGTCTAAAGGTCCATTGTTTATTGTATTCATTGAATGATTAAACCTTCCTGCAATAAATTTCGGATAATTTTATCTACATTCTTCTAGAATACTACTAGTTTTTGTCAAACAAAATGGTGTTTGAGTGACAAAAAAAATTTATTCTAAAACTCTATTAAGCAGTTAATATAACTAGAGTCATGATAATTTTTTTGTCAAATATTCAAAAAAAAATTTATTCTAAACCAGTTGGACTTTCCTTTGGTTTGTATAAGCATTTTAGTTTTTCTTTGCTTATACAAACCAAACAGAAAAATACACATTAAAAGTGGGGTAACACGTATATAAGTTCATCGATTTATTATTTTTGTGTGGACGTTAAAACGAAGTAGCTTACCTTAACCTCTTAAATTAAGAGCTGCACAATCAAAATCACGCTCTAAATCTTCATCCATCTTAAAGAAGTCACATTTCTCGCATCCTGTCTCTCTAAACTGTCAGCAACAAAGTTACACATGAAATGTACAACAAATAAGACACACAAATATATAATATGCCCCTCTTATCTTCATCGATGGTATTGAATCACCAATATAAATTGTAGTCATATTACAAAGAGCATGATAAGTATCACGTTCTGTTCATTTATTTGCAATTATTCTTTGTGATGCACTTAGAAAGTTATATTTTAATATCATGCAGATAACACACAAGCTATTCACCATGGTCAAGGTTATATTAGCAATTCATAACTTTGCTCAATAACCCCATTGGGCAATATCACCAATGGTATGATTATATATTTGATTTATCTTACGATATGCTTATTAAAATAATTTTATTTCCATAATTTATCTAGAAGTTGTATTACATAAATAGATGTTATTGAGAAAACATTTGTCTCTACAGTTTTTCATAAGAGTCCTGGACATTATAGAAGCAAAAAGGCACAAAGAACATTGAATGTATTGTCTTCTGGGAAGCATATAATATGTAATGGGGTTGTTGAAGGAGCTTCTAATCAAAATTCAAATTCCTTATTCGAGGAACAAGTTTCAGTAGATGTACAACAAAATAGCATCAACTCGAGAAGTGGTAAGTTTGCTTCTTCTAAAAAAAGGATTTTCTGATTTGTTACTATTGTTATTTATTTGGATTGATCCTCCAATTTATTTATTTTTACAAATTTTGCAGGAAATGAAAATTATGAAGAACATGAGAGTACTAAACATTGTAAAAGCAAAAAGTCACATAGAACAATGAATGCATTATCTTCTGGGAAGTATATAATACATAATGGGGTTGTTGAAGGAGCTTCTAATCAAAATTCAAATTCCTTATTTGAAGAACAAATTTCAGTAGGTGTACAAGAAAATAGCATCAATTTAAGCAATAGTAAGTTTGGTTCTCCTGAAAAAAGGATTTTCTAATTTGTTACTGTTGTTATTTATATGTATTGGACCTCCAATTTTATTTTATTTTACAAATTTTGCAGGAAATGAAAGTCACGAAGAACCTAGGAGTGCTGAACATTATAGAAGCAAAATGACACATAGAACATTGAATGTACTATCTTCTGGGAAGCATATAATACGTAATGGGGTTGTTGAAGGAGCTTCTAATCAAAATTCAAATTCCTTATTCGAGGAACAAATTTCAGTAGGTGTGCAAGAAAATAGCATCAATTTGAGCAATAGTAAGTTTGGTTCAAAAAAAAAACCATATTTGTTACTATTGTTATTTATATATACTGGTCCTCCAATATTTTTAATTTTTTTTCAAAAATGTTTCAGGAAATGAAAATTATGAAGCTGGTGTTACAAGAGAAGACATATACGAATATGATGGTATAATTACGTTTAGTTACACAAAAGTTTAGTTATCTTTAGAAAAAGTTTTTATTTGTAGAAATTAAATTGGGTTTTTGTATTTTATTGTCGGTGAAAGTATGGAATCTGATGATATTTCGCATAAAGGTAATTTTCTTTTATTGGTAGTTTATTTATTTTTATTTTTTTATATATTGGCTATCTTCAGATATTTTGTTTAAATTATTTTAGTAAAAATAATTCGTGTATTTGAATATTTATTGTGATGCATTTTTTTATTATTTAAATTATATTCTAATTCAGTAAATATAGTTGTGACCTTAAGTACTTTTTATATTCTAATTCAGTAAATTATATTCTAATTCAGTTTTTTATTATTTAAATTACTCAAGAACTTTGTTTTGACTATTGAGAGTAACAATTTTTTTTAATGTTATGATTTGACGTGAAATATTTTTAAGTGATTTGGATCGAAATCAAATTTTTTTATTATTTTAATAAGATTGTGATCTTGGACTATAAAAAAAGTGTACAAATATTTACACAATTCCTAATTGCGTAGTGATTGCTAATATTATTCCTCACCAATTAAATTTAAAATTAATTTGGAACGATTAAAAGTTAGACGATGTCACCAAAAATTTTGTGGTCAATTTTTATGTAGGTCAATTTATTAAATATTTATTACTGTCATGCAGAGTACTGGGATATTGGAGATCCTTGCTGCAAATGTGAATTTTGTGGGGCTTTATTTTGGTATGATGAGAGGGTTGGAAAGCATTATAATTCATCAAAACCAAAATTCACATTGTGTTGCATGCAAGGTAAAGTGGAGCTTCCAACGATGCAAACCCCTCCGCCTATACTTAATGATCTACTGTATGGTTCAAATGAGAAAAGCAAGCATTTTATTGAAAATATCCGATCATATAACACGATGTTCTCTTTTACATCCATGGGGGGGAAGATTGATTCAAGCGTAAATCAAGGGAGAGCGCCTCCTGTATTTAGGCTGCATGGTCAAAATTATCATATGATTGGAAGTTTATTGCCGCCTGAAGGTTCTTCACCAAAGTTTGCTCAGTTGTATATTTACGACACTGATAACGAAGTGTCTAATAGAATGAAAGTTGTTAGGTAAATGTTTTTTACTTTGAAGTTTCTTTTTTTTAATACCATTAAATTTTACTATTTGTGCTAATGATGTGGCATTTTTTTTCTTTTTTATTGTTTAAATTCAGAAACTCTAGCATCAATAATCTACATGCTGAGATTGTGGCTAACTTGAAGCAAATGCTTGACGAACACAATGTTTTAGTTAAGTCATTTCGGATGGTAAGGGATACGATTCGTCAACATGAATCATCAAATTTGAAGTTGAGGCTTATTGGAAGAAGAGAACAAAATGGAAGGATGTACAATCTACCATCAATACCTGAAGTTGCAGCATTAGTTGTTGGTGACTTTGAAACATCTCCAAGTGATAGAGACATCATAGTAGAAACACAATCTGGAGAGTTAAAGCGAATTAATGAATTAAATGTTGCATATCTTGGACTTCAATACCCTTTGCTTTTTCCATATGGCCAAGATGGATATCAGGAGGATGTCCCACTTAGAGAGTCAAGCAAAACTTCATCAAGTACAAGGAAAAGGATAAGCATCAGAGAATTCTTCGCCTACAGAATGCAGGAAAGGGAACATGAGTCTCCAGCTATTTTATTTGCAAGAAGGTTGTTTCAGCAATTTTTAGTTGATGCTTATACAATGGTCGAATCTTCACGTCTATCCTATATACATAATCATCAAAAAGATCTGAGATCTGAAATTTATAGAGGTTTGACAGAAGCAATTTTAAGAGGTGAAACAAATCCTTCTTCACAAGGAAAACGTGTTATTTTGCCTTCTTCTTTCACAGGAGGGGCACGATACATGATCCAAAATTATCAAGATGCAATGGCGATATGTAAGTGGGTTGGATACCCTGATCTGTTCATTACATTTATGTGCAATCCAAAATGGCCAGAAGTTGTGCGTTTCCTAGAGAAAAGAGGTTTAAAACCTGAGGATCGACCAGACATACTTTGCAGAATATTTAAAGTCAAGTTAGATCATTTGATAAAGGATCTTAGACAAAACAAGATATTTAGAAGAGTTAGAGCAGGTAATAATTTCATGTATTAATTTAACTTTTTTTATTAATTTAGTTTATTAAACATATTAAATATAATCTTAAAATTTATTTGTTGCAGTTATATATACCGTTGAGTTCCAAAAACGTAGGTTGCCTCATGCACACATATTACTTTTTTTGCATCAAGAGGACAAGTACCCAACAGCTGAACATATCGACAAAATAATTTCAGCTGAAATTCCCGACGAAATAACTGATCCAACATACTATGCTGCAGTTAAAAACTTGATGATGCGCGGTCCATGTGGTACTTTAAGAAAAAATTCCCCGTGTATGTCGGATGGAAGATGTACAAAGCATTTCCCTAAGAGGTATACAAATTGCACTATTATTGATGAAGATGGGTATCCAATTTACAGAAGGAGAGACAATGGAAGAACAATTAAGAAGAATGGAATTGAACTGGACAATAGATATGTTGTTCCCTACAATCGATACTTGCTTTTGAAGTATGGTGCTCATATAAACGTCGAATGGTGCAACCAGTCAAGGTCAATTAAGTGCCTTTTCAAATATGTGAATAAAGGGCATGATCGTGTCACAGCAACTTTCTACCGAAGTACTAATGACAATGATGAGCAGAGTTATGTTGATGAAATAAATATGTACTACGATTGCAGGTATATCTCACAATGTGAGGCAGCTTAGAACGAATTGTGGTTTTGACATCCATTACAAAGACCTTACGGTTGAGCGTTTAAATTTTTGTTTTGCAGGTATATTTCACCATGTGAGGCATCTTGGGGAATTTTTGGTTTTGACATTCATTATAGAGACCCCCCAGTTGAGCGTTTGAATTTTCATCTATCGAATGAGCAAAATGTCATATTTTCAGACACTGATCCAATCGATGATGTCATGAGTCGTCCAAATGTGAACCAATCAATGTTTTCAGCTTGGATGGAGGCTAATAGAAAATATAGTGAGGCGAGGGAGCTAACTTATGCAGAGTTTCCTACTAAATTTGTTTGGAAGCAATCAATAAGACAGTGGCAGCCAAGGAATCGTGGATTTTCAATTGGACGAATGTTTTTTGTCCCTCCGGGGTGTGGAGAGATGTACTATTTGAGAATTCTTCTTAACATAGTTCGGGGACCAAGAAGTTACGAAGAAATCAAGAATATAAATGGCGTTCAATATAATTCATTTAGGGATGCTTGCTATGCACTCGGTTTGTTGAATGATGACAAAGAATATGTCGATGGGATTGCTGAAGCAAGTCATTGGGGTTCTGCAAACTGTTTGAGAAATCTTTTTTCAACTTTGCTATTGTCAAATTCTTTGTCAAGGCCAGAATTTGCTTGGGAAGAAACTTGGCGTTATCTATCAGATGATATACTTTATAAACAACGCACCATGTTGCATCATGAAGGTACAAAATTATATCATTTATATTCTTATTTCGTAATAATTTTTATTACCCTATTACATTTTTTATTAACTATAGTTGAATATTTGTGTCATTTTACAGATTTAGAACTGAGCGATGAAGAAATAAAAAATTATACTCTTTGGGAGATTGAAAAGATATTGTGGAGTAATGGGAGAAGTCTTCGTGACTTTCAAACAATGCCATTCCCTGAGACTGTTGATGATTCAATTCACCAGAATAGGCTTATACAGGACGAAATGCGTTATGATAAAAACGTTTTGTCTAAAGAGCACAAAATATTGCTATTAAATCTTACCTCTGAGCAAAGAAATGTTTATGAAACAATAATGCATGCTGTTAAAGATGAATGTGGCGGGGTATTCTTTCTATATGGATATGGAGGTACAGGAAAGACTTTTGTGTGGAAAACTTTGTCAGCTGCTTTGAGATCAAAGGGGGAAATTGTGTTGACCGTAGCATCAAGTGGCATTGCATCACTCCTTCTACCAGGAGGTAGAACAGCTCATTCCAGATTTGCCATTCCCTTTACTCCTAATGAAGATTCAACTTGCAATATTAAACAAGGGAGTCCACTCGCAGAGTTGATTGTCAAAACTAAACTTATTATTTGGGATAAGGCACCTATGATGAACAAATATTGCTTTGAAGCTTTGGATAGGACTATGAGAGACCTTTTAAGATTTAGCAATCCGTTGAGTTCGGAACGACCGTTTGGGGGTAAAACGATTGTGTTTAGAGGAGATTTCAGGCAGATTTTACCCGTCATTCCAAAAGGAAGTAGGCAAGATATCGTGCTTGCAACTATTAACTCCTCATATTTATGGAGACATTGTAAAGTTTTAAAATTGACAAAAAATATGAGGCTTCAAAATCTTAATTCAGATGAAAATTCCGTTGAATTAAAGGCTTTTTCAGATTGGATATTAGGCATTGGAGATGGAACAATTGGCGGTCCAAATGATGGTCATGCGTCAATTGAAATACCTGATGATTTGTTGATTAAGGAGCCAGAAAATGCACTTGCAACAATTGTGGATAGCACGTATCCTTCTTTCTCAGAAAATGTTAATGACCCGTCATATTTGCAACAAAGAGCAATCCTTGCTCCCACTCTGGAGATTGTTGAATCAGTTAATGAATACATAGCCTCTCTTAATCAAACCGAGGAAAAAACATATTTAAGTTCTGATGCAATTTGCAGTTCAGATTCCAACATTGATTTATTGGAAGATCTTCACACTCCAGAATTTTTGAATGGAATCAAATGTTCTGGGGTGCCTAATCATGAGTTGAAGTTAAAGGTTGGCATTCCTGTTATGTTGTTAAGAAACATTGATCATTCTGCTGGGCTATGTAATGGCACTAGATTGGTTATTACAAAGCTTGGAAATCATGTTCTGGAAGCTAATGTTATTACAGGAAGCAATGCAGGACATAAAGTTTTCATTCCAAGAATGACTTTAACTCCATCAGACCCGAGGTTACCTTTCAAGTTTCAACGGAGGCAATATCCTTTGATTGTTTCATATGCGATGACTATTAACAAAAGTCAGGGTCAATCGCTTTCGCATGTTGGACTTTATCTGAAAAGGCCTATTTTTAGTCATGGACAACTTTATGTTGCGGTCTCTAGAGTTACAAATCGTGCATGATTGAAGATACTAATTTGTGATACAAATGGAGAACCAACCAATTCAACCACAAATGTAGTGTTTAAAGAGGTTTTCCAAAATTTGGATTAGCAATTTTGTATTATAAACTTTTAAATATGGTAACAATGTTTATAGGTTATTATTTATATGATGTGTTTTCCTTTAATTTTGATTATTTCTCAATTAACTTTCATGTATTTTTATCGAAATTACTATCACAAACACAATTCCGTGCATCGCACGGGTGAAAATACTAGTATATATATATATTAGGAACGTGAGCTGAGATCACAATTTAAAAAAAAAAAAATATTTAAAAGCGTAGAAGTAAGTCATGTTTTTACGCATAGTAAAAACATAAACCCTTTTATGGCTGCAATTTCCTTCCTCCATTGCAACCCTTCAAGTGTCTCCTTTTTGGTGGGCAGAATTAGAGATTTTGTCGACAGTGTTGACAAATTCGAGTTAACAACTCAAAATTAAATAATTCTTCTTCGTTTTTTAATTCATTTTATCCCGTTCTCCGATCCTCTCTTCATTTCTTCTTAATTGTTTTGTTATCCGTTGATTCGGTTTGTATTTATTTTTGGGTAGGATCTCTGTATGTAACAACATGGAGGAGGATTGGTTGAATCCTTTTTTTTTTTTTAAGTTTCATTGTAAGAAGGAAGTCGAATTTGATGCTATTTTTGAGTAGGATCTCTGTATGTATAGAACAACTAGACAGTAAAACATCTCATAGCTCCAACTCCGAGAGGCCCAGAAAGAGAGAGAAAACCATACCTGTAGCACGCATATAAACTATATATATAAAGTCATTTAATTACATATTGCAGAAGGCTCTTCATTCCTTTTACAAAATCCACCGTATACATATATTTAATTTAAACTCGAGAACAACATACTCAAAATGAACTTCTGAAATTCACAGTTACTACGCCTCAAGGAACTGGTCCTCCCAGCAACATCCGTTTTCAAATGGAGGAAGGAAATTGCAGCCATAAAAGGGGTCACGCTTTTAAACGGAATTTATTTTTTTTTAGATTGTGACCTTAAACTCATGTTTTTAACTTCAAAATCGCCATTCATTCTCACGTTTTTAACGCAACCCCATTAGATGAAAACTACCTTATTTAGTCAAATGAGTTCAAAAAGTACCCCACTTACACCAAAATCTCAGTGTAGTACCGGAAAGAGTAGATAGATTCGTACATCAAATAAATAAGCTTGAGAGCTTCTCTTTTCAGGGTGTTAGATGAGGAATAGATATTAATTTTTTTTGAAATATATGCTTGCCTGGAGATTTCATAAAAATAATTTGACACATTCATTATAGTTCTACAAGAATATTTTCAACTTCCGTAAACAAAATGACATCATCAGCAATGAGACTCGAATGTGGCATTTCTTGAATTTGGGTGAATATATTATCAACTGGTCCTTAAGATTCAACTTATAGTTCATGAGGTTAATTAAATAAATATTCAATACATAGTGATGGTGCAAATTGATAATTCAATATGCCCCGCTAACCACGAACTGACGCGTGGGCAATCACATGCCAGCTATCAAATATGCCCCAGCAGAAGAAGCTCGGAGGAGCCCTGTTGGGTCATCACAGGAAGCATAGAGGCCCTCATGAATTGGGCTCCCACTCGAGAGTTAATTATGTACAGCAAATTACGTAGCTCGGGCTTCGAAGCTCTTTCGGCGAGCTCTGGAAGCTCTCACATGCACACGTTTCCTCCCAGTCATATATACACAAGAAGCATTTACTTCTTTGAACAACCTAACAACAACTAGATAAACCTAAGAACCAAATAATTAACTCAATAAGGAGGCATCCAGCATTCAATAGCAATTAGATAAGAGAGAATTAGAAGCTCATAATACTCAGTAGAGCTCCTAGAATAGGGAAGGCAGAACTCGTGTAGCTCGTGCGTATTCTTATTGTAATATTGTGGGGATATAATAGTTAGAGAGACTTTTGTGAGTTTATAATAGTTGTTTGTTTATCATCAACATAAAGCAAATTGAGCTCCTAGCTCTATTTCACAGAGGATGACTAACCAGTATCTTCATACGAGGTCAACATCCTCTATACATCTCTGACTATGTTGATTTATTGCATTTATTATATCAATTATTTGATCTGATCATTTGACTTTGTGGTCTAAAATACTTTTTCAATTTTTAGCACCAACACATAGTACAAAAAAATAGTAGAAAATGGATCACCTTGTCTAAGACCTTTCACTAATTTAAAATTAGGTAAATTCTCCCCTCCAAAGGATTAAAGCTTCCGCCTTCGTCGTGAAACTTGTGATAATATAACCTGATTGTTAATAAAAATTCACAAGGCCTTTTTGAAAATAAATTCACAAATTTATCATACATTTTCCACATTAGCCTATGCTAAAAGCTTTGAAACAAAACTGGATAAAAGGTTAATATTGCATAACTATAAAAACTTTCGGGTTGGCATTGGTAAAATTGAAACATTAGGGTTAAAATTATAAATTATCCCAAACTTCAAGGTCAAAATGAGCAATTTGTTTGTCCACTTCCATCCACGCTAGTTGGCCACAAAAGGCTCCATTAAGAGCTATCAAACACAAGTGGGGGTTGATATTATGTAACTAAAAGTAGTTTACGGCTAATATTGCTAAAATTGTATCATGAGAGTTAAAGTTGCAATCTTTCAGGGTCAAATTTGTCAATTTATCAAAAAGCAATAACTTTTAAAGATTGACCCTGCAACATTTTAAATAATAATAATATTCTTAACAACGAAACAAACTTCTTTATTAATTTATTAAATTTCATAAAAAATCAGGTGTACACCTATATCGCACGTGTACTTGCATCATATGTATGCTTGTATTTAATATAAGTAAATAAATACATTGAAATTATTATTATCGGATGTTTTCTTCTGTATTTCTTTAGTTTTTTAAATCTTTGAATATGATACATGCACGTTTATTTAATCTTTCTCCCTCTTTTTTTTTTCTCTAGTTCTTTTTTTTCTGTTGTATTGAAATTATGTCATAATTTTTCTTCGTAAAAGGGTCATATTTTGATGATTTTGCACAACTCCCTAAACACAGCCAATTATATGGGAGTTCAAGATAATTATTATCTTTGTCGTTGAGGGAAGCGGAATGGAGAAATTTATGATATCATCATTTTGACCATAAAAATATGATTTACTATTTTTAGCAATGCTCTTGATCTCAATAGTTTAGTTAGTCGGCAAAAGGGTTGAATAATGTGTGTGGTGTGGGTGGCAAAGCTAGGATTGAGAGAAAGGAAGTTAAAGTTAGTATTATAATATATAATATTTTTGAAATAATTAAAATAAGATAAAAAAAATAATAATGAACTAAATATTTTAAAGCAAACACAATACTAGGTCTAATTAAAATTGTGGCTATTAAAATTTGGATTAAAGTTATTAAAATATTAAATCAAAGATGAAACAACAAGCAAAATATAGTATTAAAGATAAAGAAATAATAATATAGAGTATCAAAGTATCGAATCAATAAATTGTGTACAAAATTAATAAGAAAAATTAGAATTATATCAAACAAAGTATTAAAGATGGTGAAACTTGAGGGGGAAAAAAAGTTAGAAGTGCGAGGTGGGTGTCTGGTTGAAGGTCAGTGCATGCAAGGAGCCGAGAGGTGAAAAAATATGAAACTCAATGTCACTGCTTTACTAGGGCAAAAGAGGATGTTGATATACCACAATTCTATAGCTGGCCTATACAAATGTTTTTTTTCCTTTTTCTTAACTTTTATAACTTTCGTTTATCATAAAATATATATATATATATATATATAAACCTTCAAACTTTTTAAAAATCTTATAATGACCTTACAACTTTTTGAAAACCTTATAATGACCCCACAACTTTATGTATATTATATCTATATTACAAAACACCATTTTTGACCAAAATTTTCTCCAAAAAGTATAAGAATCTAATGGTTAAAAATACACATATTATATTGTGCATTAATTATACGTCATTGGATTAGTTTTATACACATATCAAGATGTCACATCAAAATTAAAATACTCATACCAATAATATACACAATAAACTCTTGCACACTAATAATTTTCTCGACATTAAAAATCAAATAACTTAAAATAAAAATTCAAAATTTAATAATAATTTAATATTTAAAATCCACTAATCAAGATTAATTAAACAAAATCCATCATGATTATAAAATTAGGTAGAAAAAAATCAAGAAAAATTATTGAGTAACATTTAAAGGCATAGTTTATGTGTTCGTACATTATTATATTAGTCATCTCGGTCTCTTGTGTTTAGAAGTGTTCAAGGTATATCAGTTCAATTTTTGGACTATTTTCAAATCATATTGACAAACGTGGTTAGATTATTTTCACATCCGACCTTGAGTTTAATTTGTTAAAAAATTATTTTTCCGAAATCAAGATAAAATCAAAAACATATGATTAAAAGATTCTTTAAAAAATTAAAAACAAGTTGAATCAATCCAGTATATTTTTAGTTTTTCAGCCTGAAAATATATTGAACCTTACTTTTGGTTGTTCAAAACATTATACTAGACTAGAAAATGGACTCAAAGTACACTAATTAATATTTGTCGATTTATATTCATCACACGTTAGTCATTTTCATTCTATTATCAGGTATTATTTATTTTACCGTACCAGATGACACAAGCATATCTTATTATACGTATAAAAAGAGGGGGTCAATTCCCTTGCCCTTGAATAGGTCGCGTAACTACATACTATTACTTTTTAGATGTATAAACAAAGCCTACTATCTTATTTTACTTTTATATGAACCTCACTGTAAATCTACTAGTCTTTAATTGACACAGCGGAAAGCTATAAATGGGATATAAACTCAATATAAAGGAAACACTTAAATTTTTATTAAAAGATGGTATACCATAAACGATTATAATGAGATCCTCTTATAAGATGTTACAAATGTAAAAAATGAAACAAATTCAAAATAATTAAAAAAACTACCAAAAAAAAAAATTGCAGAATTTATGGGATTATGCAGTGCTGATGTCAAGGATCACTCGGGATTTTCCGTCAAATCCAACTTTCCAAACTCAACTTATTACATTATTAAAACCTACTTTAAATAGTAAGTACGCGAATTCAGAGGTTTAAACGAAGGAATTTTGCCAAAAAATGACATGCATCACCGCCAAAGGCTGTGACCTAATTTCTCTGGACCATTTCGGGTCAAATTAATCAGGCCCCACGCAATTCTAGTCTGGTCACTTTTTGAGCCAGACGAACTTACAAAAATCCAATGTTATTAAATATAAGTCCGCTATCTATTCTACATTATTAATATTCTGAACAAGGCTGATTCTACTATTTTAGAGTTTCCTTCCCAACAAAAGACCTCCTTTCATTTCAAAGCATTTATCCCATGATGTCTAATTTAGAAGTTAGGCTTAACTCTCGTGTATTTCTTATATCTTTGAAAAGTCAAGTTCATCCCCCTCGCCCTAACCCCAACTCACCCCCAATCTGTTTCTTATATTTTTCAAAAGTCAAGCCTACTCGCTTGCTGCTCCTTTTATATTTTTTTCTCTTAAAATGAAACTAAAAATTGTCAAAAAAATCCAAGATATACTTCAAAAAAAAAAAAGAATAATAAAAAGAAACAAACAAAAATGTAAACGTTTTGAATTTTTACCCACAAATTAAATTATCTCTAATTTTTAAAAGAATTTAGTAGGTGAAAGTAGTCATGTCCCCACCTATCTTAATTATTAGTTGTTTTGTCTAGTGTTATAACTATTAGATTAGCTAAGAAAGGTGTTACACATGAGCCTCGGACCATCCATACTACTACAATTGGCATGGTCACAACAAGCTTTTGATTAATCAAAAAAAAAAAATTATATATATATATAGCTAAGCTAGCTAGCATAGTCAGCCTTATCGTACTCTACAGATTTATATGCCATTTGGAAGGACTATCTCTATCTGTAGCGGTGCACACAGTCGTCTTTGATGTAGTAAAAAAGCTTATATAAATGCTCAATATTTTAAAGGTTGTATTAGAATAAAGGTCCAGTAATATGTGGAAAACATGAGTATGCACCTGTGGAACTCCTTTATCAAGGGAAAGCTACAAAAGACATGAGTATGTTTATGCTTTCTTATTACTTTCGCAGTATAATCCATGACAGTTCTCTAGTAAATTACATAGCTTTTTTGTGACACTTCTATTTAGGAGACGGATCATAATATCATATAATGAGAAAAACATGAAAGAAACAATAGTATTTGCACTTTCAAATAACATGGTACATAAGTAAACAATATACGTATATTTTTTAGTTTAAACTAGGCAGTGCCCGGACCAGCTTTCAAGCACCTCAACTAATCCTCCTTCGCTAGGGTTCGACTTAAAAAACTCTCAATCGAACACATCGATGAACCCAAGGCGATGGTCAAGTCTGACGGTTAACAATATACATCTATACAAATTGCCAAAAACACAATTGATTTGAGGGTTAAGTTTCAGTTTGGCAGGGGACATAAGAAACAAAGCAACTAAACCTTACTGAATTTGTATCACAATATTCTTGAAAGAGCCTTGAGAACATCGTTCATAGTAGGCCTATGAAGGGGTTCTTCCTCTACACAACCTTTAGCTAAGAGTGCTAAACACATAGCATCACCCAAAGGGTAATCCCCTTCCAAATTAGGGTCCATGAATCCCTTGAACTTCTCCAAGCAGCTTGAAGAATCTTCAAACCCTCTGCCCGCTAAAAACTTGACGCAATCTTTAAGAAATTTCTCTTCTGTGATCGCCTCTTTAGCTGATAACAACTCGAGTAAAACAACCCCAAACGCGAATACATCTATCTTAATAGACGCCTGGCCAAAGTTGAGGTATTCGGGTGCCAAATACCCCTTCTTACCCACTATTACAGATTCATTCCAACTATTACCTCCTTTCTCTTCGCTGCAAATTAACGGCCTCGCCATTCTAAAACCCGAAATCTTGGCCCTCCAATCCTTGGTCATAAGCACATTTCTGCTGTTTATGTTCCTATGGACATAAGTAGGATTTGTGCAGTAATGTATGTAATGAAGCCCTACTGCAAGATCAAAAGCGATCTGCAGTCTTTTTGCCCAAGTGAAAATCTTGGCCGTTTTCGGGTTGGACAAACAGTCCCTTAAGCTTCCATTCTCTGCAAACTCGAAAACAAGGTATGGACACTCGTCTGCATAACAACAGCCCTCCAGCCTCGCCACATTTAGATGATTAATCTTTGTTAATATCTCGACCACGTGGTGGGCTGCTAATGTTGAGTTCATTTGCTCGATCGCCCAATAGGACCCACCAATCCTACCACGATACACTGCATTGCCAATGACAGAAGCGTCACCAAAGTCTTGAGTGGCAATCCTCAGTTCCTCGAAGCTGAAACATAAGATTGGTTGTTTTAACTTTGACATCCCATCAAGAAAATCTGGTGTGAATGGTGTCAACTTCAAGATTTTAACGGACAAAGGTCGAAAAAGCCGATGAAGATTCTTTCTCCTAATGAACACATATACCCCAGAAGCTATACCCATTAAAACCAATGTTGCGAAAATTCCCCCTCCAAGAAGAACATCGAAATTATCTCTATTTGATCTGGGACCCCCTACAATTCCACTCAAGGGGATTACATCTCGAGGACTCGGGGCTGGATGCTCCCTAAGAGAGTTAATATCCAAAACTGGGACACTATTTGTGGGAATTAGCAGGGTTGTCCGAGGGAAAATAGTTTCCAATGGGACCAACCCATTAGCATCCCAAATCATACTTGGAGGTACACGGAATTTACGAGAAATTAAATCCATTTGATCTTGCTCAATAATTGGGTAAGTCACAAGGTAATTCACACCATTCTTTAAATCAAATTCACTAGGACAAGCACATCTAATGGGCACTCGAACAACAGAATTCTTGGAATTATTACCTGTGAAAACCGAATTTTCCTCTATAAGGCTTTGAGCTTTCACCAATGCTTCAAAAACCTCGCAAGCAATCGTCGACAAGGAATCCGAATTTGAATTGTTGTAGGTGAAAATAGACTGGGAGAAGCGATCGGGGCAAGAACATTGAATGGGCACTATGATTTCCTGGCCGGGGTAAAGATTATTAGGGTTTGATTGGGACAAGTTGTTGTAGAATAGGAGTTGGGATATATTAGTATTGAAGAGAGTGGAAATGGAAGAGAGTGTTTGATGATTATAATTATTTTGAGCTCTGTAGATTAAGAAGGTTTTGCAAGGGGATTTGTTGGAGTTGCTGCAGAGGTAATTAGAACCAGGAAATTGAGTCTGTGAAGTGCAATCGGATTTGTCGTAGGATTGAGATGAGAATGTGGGTTGGGTCAGAATAATAATAATAATAAGAAGGGAGTACACGAAGAGAGAAATGAGGTTACAGAGGGGAGCCATTGAAGTGGGGTGGGGTAGTTTGGTTTGATGTGTGAAGACGGCCGAATGGTAATGGGGAAGTGAGTTTGGTAAAATAGAGTCCTTATTTTGAAGGAAAACAGAGAGGGAAAATGATCAAACGCAAAACCAATCAAATTGCCGGCTGGCCGGCTTCACCACTTGTATTGAATACAGAAACGGCAAACCGAGACCCGGTACCGGGTAGGAGGCAGGAGTGACTTTGGTATAATATCATATTATATCTAGTGTATTGTATATTGTATTAAAAATTTGATACACCAAAATTTATTATCATTATCATACTAAATTTTTTGTATACTAAAGTTCAGTATACTAAAATATTGGTATGGTACTGTGTAGTACGATATATTATTAAAAAATCAATCATGAAAATAAAACTGAAAGAGGACGATAAAAAATAAGCATTTTTTGCTAAAACAAAATAATTAAATTATTTTTCCTTGCCTTTAATTAAGTTTTTGAAATCAATTGTTCCAAAAACACTAAATCATATATAAATATTATTGCATCATAAATTATAATCAACACATACACATCTATCAAATACTTGAAAGCCGAATGATTGAAGTTTAACATGATTAAAAAAATAAAGATAAATATTTGATATTTAAAGTTTAATAGGATTAGCCTTGAATTAATTAAAAGAAACTAAATGAAAGGTGGATATGAAAGAGAGATGAAAAATTAACCTCGAACGGATTGAAATAGGTCTGATAGAATTGGAAAGGGTGGGAGTAAATGAATTGATTGCAATTAAATATTGTGTATGATGGTGGTGGGGTGGTAGTGCTGCATAGGTATTTAGCGGTTTTAGATCTAAAGAGAAGAATAAAGGGAAATGTATAGAAGAGAAAGATAAAGCGGCGTGTTTGTGAGTGAGACGGTAAAACTTTAAGATAGTGTGAAAGTGAAACCTTAGTTAGCTCAGATCTGGATTTTTGATTTAAATGTTATTGGTAAATATTGTAGTATATTAGTATTATTTTGGTATTTGTTATTAAAATCTAAACAAAATACTATTTGATATTAATGGTACAGTTGGTATAGTACGGTACGGTATACCATGGTACGTATCAAAAATTCGGTATAATACGGTATACCATTAGTATTGATTTTCAGTACCAATACCATAACATATTATTTCGGTAGGGTATAGTACCAATCGGTACCATACCATTAAAAAAATCAGTACACTTTAGTAATGGTATGGTATGATATGGGTTGGTATGATAATAATGGTATAAAAATCCACCCCTAGTTGTAGGTACAGCATGCTTACTCCCTAGTGGTTTTGAGTTCGAATTTTTGTTACCTAGTCATAGGTCAAATTTTTAAAACAAAATTAGCTTGAGTGGTTATATATAATAAATATAATATAAGAAATTTTTATAAATATAGTAAATATAATATCATACAGTTGTGTTAAATTTGTATAAATTTTTAGCTTAAAAAGTAAATTAAAAAAACTTGATACAAGTAAGGCACATTGGTATGAAAGTGAGAGAAAAGTCTTATATAGTGTGGCTTAATTAGGGGTGTGCACGGTCCGGTTGACCGGACCGAATAGCCTAGGACCGGACCGGACCAAAAATTTCAGTCCCAAAAATTAGAAGACCAGACCGGACCGAAACGCTTGTGAAGACCGGACCAAACTAGTTCGGTTCAGTTCCGGTCGGTTCAATCCGTCTGGGCTTTTTTTTTGGGCCCAAAAGTTGTATTATGATAAAAAAAAATTTAAAAAATTAGCACAACAATAATATATGGATTGTATATGGACTTAATTTTAGTATTGATTTTAATCATAACAGTTCTTATATGTAGGAGTGTCCAAAAGTTTGAGATTTTATTATTTTCTAAAATTTTAAATTAATAAATTCGGGCAAAGAGTTTCGCAAAAAGTTTGAATCACAATGTCTTAAAACTTTACTTTTGAAATTACCAAATTCAAATTTTATAAAATGGGTTCTTAGTATATATATTCATAAAAAAAACATTGAATTGATAAGGACTATGTAATTAAAAATGCATGCATATTATATAGAACCAAGTCAAAACTAGTAAATTAATTAACAATGTTTGTTCACAAAAAAAAAATTAACAATGGTAACCTTCCTTAACATAATGTCGATCAAACAGGCATAAATTAATTAACAATGGTAACCTTCCTTAACATAAACTAATTAACAATGGACAATATATATATATATATATATCTTTGTTCCTCCTTAACATAATGTCCACCAAGCAGACATTTTTAATAAGACTGCGTGTATATATATCTTTGTTCCTCCTTAATATATATATATATATATATATCTTTGTTCCTCCTTAATATATATATATATATATATATCTTTGTTCCTCTATGGATATGGAGAGAAAGAGGGGGGTTTCTGTGAGGCTGTGAGGATTTGAGGGAGACGGGTGAAGGAGAGAGGGAGAGGAGAGCAGCGCCGCGTGAATGCATGAGTGAGTGAGGGTCTCAATTTAGGGTTTAATTTTATTATTATTATTATTAACATATTTATATATATATATATTAAAACCGGTTCGATCCCGTCCGACCGAAGTAATAAAATGTAAGACCGAAGACCGGATCGAATTCAAATGGTCCGGTCCAAATCGGTCCATTTTGCGGTCCGGTTTATTCGGTTTGGCGGTCCGGTTCGGTTTTTGAACACCCCTAAGCTTAATTGTATGAGCTTTTCTATTTTTTTTAACTCTTTCTCAAAGATATTTTAGCATAAAACAAAATATGGAATATAAAATCTCATTCAATTGAGCCCCACTCTTATGAGGATTTTCCCTCACTCTTATACGAGTGTGCCTTACTTTGTATAAGGTTTTTTTTTATTTTTTTCTCAATGATTTTTTAGCCATGTGAAAATCCTTATACGGCTATGGCTTAGTCATGTGAAAAAAAATTAGAAAAGCCTTATGTGGTTGTGACTCAACTATACAATGCATTAATTTTTTTTTTTTGTACAAGTAAAGAATACTCGCATGCATTATATGAGTAAGGTACAACCGTATGAGTAAAATTTAAGTATAATATAGTACTAATTATAATAGTGTGTTTATCATATCCACTGTGGATGCTCATATAAGATTACACATTATAATCAAAGTTACATTGATAAAAAACTTCTTATTGTTATTTAACTAAGTTCAAGTTAAAGTCTACATTTATTGTAATATTATATTATGTCTCAACTAATTAAACTCTTAATATATTTTTCTCTCTTTAAAGATGTAAATCTTACATTATTGACGTTAGGAACCCAAATTTTATCGTACCATATTGAGGCGTAATGTATCATTCGAAAGAATTTAGTAATGGTCTTCAAGCACCACAAAATGCAAAAGAGTTGTTTAACCATCGTCACTTATTATTAAATAATTTAGTTGACCCATTTTCACTCCCTAGTCAAGCTAAATTAGTTGTTGCATTATATGTTTTACATAACTATATTCACATTGAATGTGTGAGTGATGATTGGGTTTGTAAAGAATATGATTCTCAAGTATAAAACACAGATATCGGCGTCCAATTAAAACGGCCACCTATGAAATTGTACAAAGATCATTGATCAAAATAAAGTTCCAAGAAACCAACGCATTATGAGATTCCAATTAGTATGTGGAATGATTATCTTCAATAATCGATTTTGTGTATTTTATGACTTTAGACATAGTATCAATTGTTATGTAATTATGATATATTTTAAAGTTTAGATCATATTCTATTATTTGTATTATCGTATTATTTCATCGTATTATTTGTGGTTTAACTTTGGTTGAATATTTTGCTCCGTAAAAAAATTCAAATATGTTAGATTGAGGTATTTTAAAATAATTTTACATTGATAAAAAAAAAAGAAAAGAAAAAGGATATAGGTACATGTATTGGTTTTTCATTTTAGGGTTTTGACTTTTGATGTTGTTTTCTATTTGTGTTTAACTTGAAATTTTGGTTAAATTACTTTTAGAAATAGTTTTAGTTATATTAACATAATTAAAATAATTTTATGTTGGTAAAAAGAAGAGTATGGGTACATAGAAACAAAAGTGTGTGTGACTACGCCCAAAAAGTGCGAAGTTATTACACCCAAGTGCAGGTGGTCGGTCAAGTAATAAAAACTCGGTAAGTCCGAGGTCGATCCACGAGAAGGAGGGTAGTTCTTTGACTTAGGAAAATTTCTTTTAAGAGGAAGAAGAGAAAAATAAAGAAAAGATGAAATATGGAGGGAATGGAATAACAAAAACATAGAATAAAGCTAAATAAAATAAATAATAAAAATAGCGTGCTAAATTAACTAAATGCGTGAAAAACTTTTACTAAAATTAAGAATAAAAGGAGTTAGGGGTATCCATAAATTTCGGGCAACACAACGGGCAATTCGGTGGACCGAGAATCCTTTTCTAATTAATTTTTTTTTAAAAATCAGCACACTTTTCACAAGCTAATTGATCTCATAAACTCGTATTTTTTTGCAATAATTCATGCGTGACATGAACTATACGTACCAATACTAATTATGGAATCAATTCGCATTACTTAATTTTACCGAAAATACTTGTTTATTAAAGTGGAGTAGTGCTTGACACTACAAAATCTTTTATTAAAAGTGAGTTTAGAAATATTAAGTAAAAGCCACAATTTAATTCAAATAGGTCAAAACATGATTAAAATCAAATTTGAACTAAAACGGGCGGTGGAAACACAAAATTGGCAATTTTGGTATCAAAAAGTAAGGATTAAAAATACTACCTAAAACAACATGCTCTAGTTTGAAATTAAAAATATACATAACCAATTAATTTAGAGAGTATAGACCGCTCTCTAACTCGATCGGTTAGGATTTAGCGCAAAAACAAAAATTCAAACTAATTTGGTTCTTTTGTCGAAAAGATTTTATTAAATTTATTATAAAAATATGTTATTAGCATACTAGGATAATAATTTAATAAAAATAAGATTTATTATGACCTATTAACCAATGAAAAATTAATTAGAAGTTAATTCGGGTCCGAAAAATTATCACGTCGGCATACCCGTTCCTTACGGACCCCTAACTAACGAACTAGCTAAACATATTTAATAAATTCATGGACAATAAAATAATTAAATAAAACAGCATATTTATATTCAAGAATAAAAAATTAATTAAAAACATAAGCATATAAATGTACTCAAAATTTTAAAGCAATCGAAAATTAAAAACATGCGCAAAATAGAAATTATGGCTAAACATTTTTTTTGAAAAATAAACAATCTGCCAGCAACACAAATGGCCTAATGACTTTTGGAAAACTTGGGATTTGAGTCTCCAAATCAGTAGGGTTTTGTAGAGAATTAAAATACGTTCGTTTTGATAGGTGGATCATCAAAATCGGCCAAGAAACGAAGAAGTTATGATTAAAATAAGAAAACACATATTTTTAGGGTTCTACGCGGGATTCTACGCAGAAATTCCAACAAAAATTATAAATTAAGCATTAATTTCAATAACAATCACATTCAAACACAATCAAAACATTAATTGAAAAAAATTAAAAATAAAATTGAAAGAAAAAGAAACTTACAGTTACGCAGTTATTGAAGAACTGTAATGGGACTCGCACAAACTCAAATTGAAATAGAATTATACGATGTTTCTTCTTCAATACAAGCCATAAACCAAATGAAAATATCTCTCTGATAGCAAGGGAATTTGGAATTATTGAAGAAAAGACGACTCTCCTTCGTCGGCTCTAAAAAAACTATTCTCTCGACTGTTCTCCTACTCAAAAAAAATAAAAATAAATAGAATGACGACTGTCCTTCCCTAAATTAACCTAAAACCTAAAATATCATCGACATTAATTTTTTTTTTCAAAATTCAAAAATTAAACTAATTAATAAAATAAAATAAATAATAATAAATATAATAATCCAAAAGCTATTTTTAACTTTGTCGTCTATCAAGTCGTTGGCTCGAGAGACTAAGTGTTCCACCTTAACTTCTCGGGTCAGCTTAAAAATAATAATTAAAACTTGTTGGCCGCAGGATTCGAACACTGGACTAAGCATGAGTAGAGAGCTGGTCACTTGCCATCTAGGCTAAGGACCACATTCAATAAATATCTGCATCATAAATTTAGATATTCTTTCGCGCTCAAACTCAATCCACTGGTGCACTGATCGTATTTCTGCCATAACTTTGTATTCCGAACTCCGATTAATGCAACGTTTTCGCCTACGCGTAGATAACTCAAAGCTCTACAACTTCTATTTCTGGAGTTTTTTTCAAATTCTGCACAAATAAATACCAAAAATTACCGAAACAGAGGCAATGCGCGCGGTGAATCTCTTCTTCATTCAAAAATTTCTCGGTTTGATTCAAATGACTCTTCTTTACTTGGGACTGCTCTATTGGCTTCTCTTAGTCTCTTCCATCAACTTCCTTCATGCTTGAGTGTGAAATTTTCTTTTGGTTCACTTCTTGAACTCAATTCAGCTCCGAATTTGACCGGCAATGACTAACTTTGGGGGAATTTGCTTCTAAATTCATGCTTATTCATTTTTAACCTGTAAAAAGGGTAAAATGCACTAGAAACAAACATATTATCCTATTTCATGATTAAAACTCAATTCTTAACAATTTAGGATAATTAGAATCAAATTCATGCATATTAAGTCACCTAAATACATATAAAAATGCAATATTTTGACTTAATCAGTGTGTATAGAAGTTATTGTGATGCTTAAGATTAGCAAATTTCTCTCATTCAAATTTTAATTGCCAAACACCTTGAAATTAGTCAATTTATAATATTTCTATTCATGGTTGGATTTTCCAAACACATGTAAATTTAAAAAATTACAATCAACTAATTTAGAATGAATCAATTTATGAAATTAAATAATTTATGCAACCAAACGGTTCCTTAGTTAAATAAATGAGGAAGAAGAAGAGAACAATGCACGAGAAGTACAATGTCCAAAAAAATGTTACATTCCGTTAAACTAAAAGAAAAGTGTTCAAATCGACTCGTACGAGGGAGAATTTATGATGTATTGATTTGTATTAGTTTAGTGGATATTGTAACATTAATTTATTGAATCACCCTTTTTAGTGTATTAATTAGTTAAGTAGATATTGTAACATTAATTTACTAAAGAATTATTATTTATAAAAATTAGGTTATTAAATAATATAATTCTCAAGTACAAAATACTATTTTCATTCCTAATTAAATATCATAAGATTTTAAAAGACTTTTTAAAATCTCAATTGAATACACATAAATTTTAAAAATTTAAAAAATCTTACAAATTCTAAATTAAATACACCCTGTTTAAATTAGACCATTGATTTAAATTAGATTGCCTAGATTTGACAAGTAATTTTTACCTATCACAAAAATTAATTTAGATAAAAAATATTTGTCAAAATTTAAACTATCTGAGTTTAAACTAATGATCCGAATTTTGTCAACTCTCGCGATAAAGGTGATAAAAAAACCTAACACGCCGGGTTCCCAGTTTGTTCCGACCTGTGTGGTGCAGGTTCAGGGCAGTTTTTTTTTAGGGCGGGCCAGGTTTGGATTTTGGAAAAAAAAAAAAATGGACTGAATTCGGGATGGGTGTTTTGTATCTAAAAACCCGACCCACCCTGTTTATGTATATATAAATATATTTTTAATTTAATATATATATATATATATATATATGTTTTTAAGTTAAAACAATAAAACTAGGTCTAATACTCCTCACTCACTCACTCAATACTCTCTCTCCTGTCTCCGTTTTCCACTCTCATACTTTAATTTTTGGTACTTCACTTTTTAGGTTTTTTCATTGGTTTTGAAACTTCATTTTGTTCATACTAGCTAATTTGCTTTAATTTCATGTATTCTTGCTTAGATAGAGCTGTTGTGATAAATATATATATATATGTTGAATTAAAGATAGATTTTTTAGATAGATTTGCTACTGCAATTGTGTATACTTTTAGATACAAATGAATATTTTTTATATACATTTGCTTAGTTATATACTTATATATATGTGTGTAGATATCTGTTGCAATTGTGTTATTCGGGGCGGGCGGGGCGGGGCGGGGCGGATTCGGGTTTTGGGAAATTAATGCAGAGCGGATTTGGGCATCATAAAAAAAATCCGTCTCTGGTTCAAAGCGAGTTCAGGATTATTTATGGGCGAATTGGGTTTGAGTTTGGTCAAACCCGACCTGTTGCCATTCCTATCTCGTGGTGTACCGAATCTAATTTGATGGCCAGGAAATTTTATTATTATTATAATACCCCAAACTCGTTAAGTGACAAGCGTAACTCTTTCTTCTTCTTCTTGTCTTTTACCCCAGCTATCCTCTTCTTATTTTCCACCCTATATAGTGATAGTACAAGTGACAAAAGAGACATTTGGTGCTTGATCTTGGAAGAAGGGGAGGAGTATTAGTATTCAGTTAATACAAAACCAAAATCAGTACAACTATACGTGTGCTGTGTTGCAATAATGGCCCAAAACTATTTTAGTGACAAACACAACTCTGACCTTCTTAGCTTCTAACCAGTGGCGTTGCCACATTGTGGCGAGGGGGTGCTGGTGCACTCCCGAAGATTTCGATAAATTTTTTTTAAAAAAATAAAATAAAAAAAATATAGTTTTTTTTTAAAATAATATAAGAATTTATATGTATAAATTTATAGTTGAGAGTATATAATTGGAAGAAATAAAAGTGGAGGGCTATTTGGAGAATTGAAATACACTTAAGTGAAGAGGGAGATCCGAGTCTCTCCCCCTTTCTTTTTCCATTCTCTTCTCCCCTGTTCTCTTATTTTTGCAAGTGCTCAAAGTATCAAACTTTTTCCGTTTCACTCTACGTCTCCACTGCACTGAGCCACCAATCTCCTCTCCGGATTTTCTTGACTGGTGACACCGTCCGGTTGTCCAAAGCACCGTGGGCCAGGCACACAAAACGGAAAAGGTTTCAATTTAGGATTATTCTTATTCTTATGTTGACAAAAAATTTAGAATTTGTGTTTGTTCGTATATGTATAAAAAAAATATTTGCGCACTCCCGGCTAAAAATTTCTGGCTACGCCACTGCTTCTAACCCCATCTATCTTCTACCCCATTTGAAGAGGGATTTTTTAATCCTTTATATATATAGTAAAAACGACAACGGATATATTTGGTACTCAATCATGAAAGAATGGGAGTAGTAGTACTAGTCGGTAACACAAAAATAAAATTAATACAAATATTTGTGTGTTTGCATCGCAATAATTGCCCAAAACTAATTAAGTGACAAATGAAGCGGTATCTTTTTTTTTTTTTCCAGCAATTTATAATGGATACATTTGGTACTTGATCTCGAAAGAAGGGGAGGAGTAGCACTATTCGGTTAATACAAAAACAAAACCGATACTACTATCTACATGACCCCATCGCAATAATAATAGCACAAAACTAGTGAGGAGACAAATGCAGCGGGGCCCTATCTTCTACCCCATTTGAAGAGGTATTTTTTTTAGGATGCATTTGATACACCAAATAAAAAAGTCGGATATGATTATTAAAAAAATTTATTACTTGATTTGCCAATTATCTTCGTTAAAAAGGTTGTCTTTGAATCTAAACTACGTAGCAAGCCCAATTGTTAGGCTGAAACCAGATAGATGTTCATAGGTGCCGAAGATAATAAGATCTCTCTAGATTACCAATTATAAGATTTAGATAATACGTTATGATTATTCGATATGTATAATACTACTTTTTAAATCTAAGCAAAAAAGTAGAATGATTTCTTTTTCCTTCTCTTAGCTACTTTATAAAATTTTAATTTTAATCTTGAATTATTTCTATGCGAATCTCACATTTATATAAATAACAAATACTCACATCTTTTAATACTTAAATTTAAAGTAATATATTCAACTTGCGCTTTATTTACGTTGGAGTTCTTATTCACAACAAACCTTTTCAAATTTTGACAATTGGTCAATTGGTGAATCGCTTGCACTTTGCAATTTAGTGGGTGGGTTGGTGGCCACGGTGATGACATGACACTGTAATTCAAGTTTTTTATCTAAATAATTACATTTTATGCAGCAAGTTCTCTTTTCTAAAAGTAAAAATACATATAGAATGAATACAAAAGTTTTACCTAAACAAGTGTCATTAAATATTAAATCGTTTCTGAAATTTCAAATCATTTACAATATTTTTTCTGATTGAGAGTTCATTCTTTGCTTTACGTTAGAAATACAATAATTTTATCATATTCAATAATTAAAAAAATATTACATTAATTTTCATTTAAAAGAAAATAAACTATTTTAATTCAAAACTTTCAGAAAACACTTTTGACTATGACTCCGATATTATCTTTAACGTGTGGATTTGTTTTATTGTTTAAATTTTGATCTAAACTTTGGAGTCAAATATAAACACAATATTTGGAAATTGACTTCTTGAGAGTAATTTTTTGATATGTGGTATTTGCCACTGGCATATTTGTTTTAACATAAATTATGTGTGAAAATAAGAGTAATCGGACCCATAATATTCTATGCTAATTTTATATCAAATTTAATGTGTGACACATTATAGAGTGATTTCGAAAAGAAAAAAATTAGGGTCTAGTTCTTGATCTCGAACGTATTTTAGATGTAATATTTATTATTATTATTTATTTTTTTAAAATTTACTATTTTTATTTTTTTAAAAGATGCAGTCACTAAAGTATAATATTTATAAATTAAAATTTCTCGATCACAAATATCATATATGTAACCATTGAATTAAGATTTCTCACTCATAGATACTATACATGTGATTAATAAATTAGATACTTAAATATCGTATATGAGTATTCGAGTCCTCGACAAAAGCAAATAAAACCCTAATTGAAGGAGCAAAAACTTTTAAAAAATAAAATTAGTAAATAGCATAGAGCGATGCTAAAAAACCCTTTGTAAAATTGCGTGATATTAACGTCAAAATGAGTCAAAATTAGAATAGGCATAGGGACACAGCCTTGTAGTCCAATGTTGGACTAGGTCCCACCCATCACATATTAACGCTTCTCTCCACAATTATGCATTTATGCATACAAATTCAGTTATTTGATTCTCAAATCAAAACAAAATCAATATTTACAGGTTCTTAACTTCTTGTCATCACCTCTCCTAATAAAAACGCCTTGAATTTG
This sequence comes from Lonicera japonica, assembly GCA_021464415.1. Taxonomy (NCBI): domain Eukaryota; kingdom Viridiplantae; phylum Streptophyta; class Magnoliopsida; order Dipsacales; family Caprifoliaceae; genus Lonicera; species Lonicera japonica. The sequence goes on along the minus strand of CM038467.1, from coordinate 11,897,673 downwards.
ACAACCTTTGTTTCGTTCGCCTTTATTATAATAATTGTGGAACATAAAAAAAAATATTGTACCAAAAATTGAAAAAATCATATTGTATAAAAATAATTTTTTCGTGGATTATTGATTTGTATATATATATATATATATAGAGTCCCTATCCTATACGGATTACTATTCACGGACCATCCGTACGGATTGGTCCGTTTGGCACGCTTCCCGATGAAATTTTTTGATGAAATTTTGTGGGGATGTTCTTCATCGTGTGTAGAACATCTCTACCAAATTTCATCAAAAAATTCAATCGGGAAGTAGGTTAACTACATGATTGAAAAAAACTGGTCTAGAAATAGATATATAAAATCCAATATTTTTCAATCATGTAGTTAACCTACTTCCCGGTTGAATTTTTTGATGAAATTTGGTGGAGATGTTCTACACATGATGAAGAACACCCCCACAAAATTTCATCAAAAAAATTCATCGGGAAGCATGCCAAACGGACCAATCCGTACGGATGGTCCGTAAACAGTAATCCGCACCTGAAAATTCCCCTATATATATATATATTCAATTTGATACTTTTAGATTTTCAAATCTGATATTCTTCGCAATCTTTCTGAGTTATCTCTTGAACATTGAATCTTATCTATTTTTTATACTAAGAAAAAAAATACTATTTATATTTAATTTAAAATAATAAATTGAGGCGTACTTTATTTTTAATGCCCCCCAAAAAAGGGCCTACTTTACTTTTATTTTTCTTGAACTGTTTGGGTAAACTATTGTTCATAATTCGCTCCTAAAATTTACTCATATTTTTTTTTTGAATGAAGTATCATATAAGCCTTGAATTCTAAATCAAAGTTGACCATGAGCCACTGCAAACAAAGTTAAAAGAGATAAAATTAGTCAAAAAGCATTGCAAAGTCATTTGGGAAAAAGAAGTTTTTGTTTGTTTTTTCTATTGTGGTGTACCTTTTTCTTTTGAGCTACCATTGTAGTGTACCTAAAACACATTCAATCAAATATGTTATTTGTAAAATCAACACATAAATAGAATTGAAATTCACAAACTCATAATTAGCATAATCTATACACTAAAACAACACCCCAAGATTATATATAAAAAAAATAAAAAATTCTCCAATCAATATATTATGTGTATAAACAAATCATTCGAAACTAAATGATATGTTACAACTTACAAGTGTCTACTTATCATGATCAAATTTTAAATTTTAAATTTTAAATAAGAATAAAATACATTGGTTGATAATGTAAAATAAATGTGTTAATTAATGAATTCGTGATAGAGTATTAGTGGATCCTTTTAGTAGGAAAAGAGTATTCAAATTACAAATTTCAACGGCAAGTGAAGGGATGATTTCAAAAAAATAATAATATTTAAAATATGCTTGGTTTCTCTATTTTTCTTTTTTCCCAAAATCATAAGCTTTTATAACCTCCTAATATTTTTCTTTTTTATTTTTTTGAAAGAAGAAGAGCTTACTATTTTATTAATGATAGTATGAAAGCATTTCAAATGGATAAAGAAAAATTTCAAAGAGTTTACATAGATCATTAAAACATAAACCACATTAAAAGATTTTATAAAAATAAGAAACAACTTTAAAAATCTGAGAATATTCTAGATAAATACTGATAAAGCACTCGACGAAATATAAGAACACAAATGAGAAAATTCATCCAAAAAATGTCTTCACCCAAGCAGAAATGCCAACCAAACACCCCCCCCCCCCCCCCCGAAAGGAAGTACAAATTGTCGTAGCTCTGAGTTATAACTTCACCAAAAAGAGTAAGGGCCTGTTTGGTAGGCATCTATTTTTATTTTTTTTCCCAAATTTCAAAAACTCAACTCAAAATCAACTCTACTTTTACACTTCCCAAAATTTATTTCACTTTACTTTCTCTCTCTAAAAAAACTTTTTAAAATACTATAACTTTAAATTCAAAAATCAAAATTAAATAAAAAATATATATTTAAAACCTACTCGTCGAGATCTATAAGATAAGATCCATCGTGACTATTTTTTGAAATTTTTTTATGAAATTTTTTAGTTGGTTGAAAAAAACTCAAATAAAAACCAAATTTACTTTTCAGCATACTTCCAAATTCTATCAAACACCAAATTTTAAAAACTTAACTAAAAATATCAACCAAATATCACCTAAATATGTTCATTTTTCTTTTAATCTATGCTACTCAAGACACACCTCCATATTTAGGTCTCATCAAATGGCCTATAGGCCTGAAACTCAACCCAGCCCAATCTAGTCTGTTTGACTAGTCAATAGGCTTTTGGTGAGCCCAAGCCCAATAAGGTTGGGCCATAGGCGGAGGTTTTATTTTTAAGCCCAATCGTGGGTCAGCCAGGCCTGAGGCTTTGCCTACGGCTCAGACCAAAGTTTATCCAATAAGTTCATCAATGATATATTTATATATGTGTAACTTAAACATAATATGATTAAAGACATGGTTAAACATCTTTCACGTTTATATAATAATATTTAATACTTCAAAAAGTGACACTAATAAACAAAGGATAATTATAAAGTATCACTGATACAATTGTAAGGTGCTAAAATAAATAAACAAAGTCCATTTAAATCATATTGTAGTTAGAATGTACAAATTTATATTGATGCAATATTAATTTATATTTGAATCATACATCCATTTATGATATTCTTTACATTACTAAAAAAAAAAGTTGTTTATTTTGCTTTAATATGTGTAACAATTATATTTTAATATCTTTATCATTTATTTTTAAAAAATAAGCCCATTTGGCCAACCCACTAAGCTCGCCCAAAAATAGCCCATTAGAGTAAGCCCATGGGCGGGTTACAAGTATACCTTCAACTCCTAGGTTTGGCACGGTCCATTGACAGGTCAAAAATAAATAAGCCTAGCCCAAAAAGGCCCTTGGGCCATAAAAGTCTATCCAAGTAGGCTCGGCCCATCGTTGAGCTCTAACCATATCTTAAAAGAAGGCAAACAAAAACTCTCACTAAATGAGACAGAAACATCATAAATTTGAAAAAATGTCTAAACACACTCAAATTTAAAGGTATTGTTAAATCTAATACAAATATTTTAAGAACGGTATTATTTACACCCCCAAATATATCGCAAACACCCTTCTATAATTTAATTAAAAGCACATCTCAACACGCTCCCTTATTAATCATAAACACCAACACACTAAGCACTTCATTACCTGATATTAGGTGGGTGTGTTAACAATTTGGATTAAGTTTATGTAAGTACATTTATTTCTCATTAGATGGGTCATATTTGCAAAATACTCCGATGCACTCAACACTCTATTACCTGATTTTAGGTGAATTATTATCGATAAACTCTTCTTAAATGGGCCAAGTGTGTGACTGCACTCTCATCTCATTAGGTGGGTTTTACTTGAATAAGGAAGTGTTAGTAATAATAAATTTATCTTAAAGAATTTTAGTGATAAAAAATATTTGTAATAAATAAAATCACCCTATTTTAAAGAGAACTGAGTTCATCCTCACTTGCGTAGCTAGAAAATTTGGTTACTAGAGTCATACATTATTTTATCACCAGTCTCACATCAACTACAGTGATTAAATTATCAGTCGAAAATATGAGGAATGAACAATGCTATTTGGTCCAAAAAAGCACAACCTAATAGCAAATGTAAATTCATCTGTATTGCTTAAAATGCATTTGAGACACAATTTTTAAGACACGTTTTAGGCGTAACCGCATTTCTCATGAAAAATATATTTGAACCCACATACTTGTTTTTTTTATTTATAATTTGACCATACTATTTACTATTTTTTCTAAATTTAAGTGGTATCAATTATATGTATTAATTTAAATATATTAAAAATATATTTAGAAAAAATAGTAAGTGGGGTCACTGGACCCTCAAAGGTGTAAGTGGCCACACCCCCTGTTCATCCTTTTTTCTTCCATGATGAGCGATGGTGAGAAGAAAAGGGTCAGAAGTGGCTGGAATTTTTGGGTGTAGAAAGAAAGAATCAAGTGGCAAATGTTCTATTCCTACTACATCGTAATCTTAAGTCACTAATCTTTTCTTTTTGAAATTGTATATCTTGTAGATCTAATTAATATAGGTTATATATTTAAATTAATTCGTGTTAGAAATATAAAAATAATGTTAATTAAAATATTATTTTTAAAGCTTTATTTAATAATAAAATAAAAAAATAATATTGAATTTATGAAAAAAATAACTTAAAAAATATATTTAGTGATAAAAATAAAAATATTATTACATATGTCTATTTATTTTTGAAGTGTTCTATCATGTTGTTATCGAAAATAGCATAAAAGATAACAAAATACTATATTACTAGTTACAAACTCGTGTGATGCACGGGATGGTATTCAAATTATTATTAAAAAAAATTATGTAATAATGAACAAAAATTGAATAAAATCACTACAAATCTATGTAAAATATAGCTTTAACTATACAATAAAACACACAATTAATTCAAATAATAAAAGCAGTGAAAGCTCAAAATAACGCGGGTAAAATGATACATTTTTGCTATAATAATAATAATAATAATTCAGTTCATGCCTAAAAAAATAATTTCAAAAAAGAAAAATAAAAAAGAAACATTAAAGAGTACAATAAATAGGGCAACCTCTTCTTGTTCCTTCCATAATACTAAAATATACTAAGTATAGATGTAAATATGAAAAATGAAAAATTTTAAAAAATAAGTAAATAAATGTTTCATAATAAAAATTATTTATCACTAAATATAATTATTACAATTCCTAGATTTTACTATGATAATAATAATAATAATAATTATTATTATTATAACAATAATAAATAATATAGATTATTATGAAAATTATTATAGCAATTAATAAAAGAGAGTGTATTGGTATTAAATGTGTTATTATTATGGCAATTATAATAGCAATTAATAAGAGAGAAGATAATATATAATTAGGGACAATTAAAAAAATGTCTTATTAGAGAAAGATTTTCACACTAAAGCCAATGTATAATTTTTTTGTAAATAAAGGGCCTATTTTTTATTTTATTAATAATATGACATGTATTTTTTTTTCATTATAAAATGACATCCCAACCCTTAAAATAAACTAAAAAATGCCAATATGCATTAAAATATGGATTGCAATATGAACTTTACAGTTTATATTTCACTGCAATATGAACTTTGCAATCCATATTTTACTGCAATATGAACTTTGCAGTCCATATTTTTGGTACAAAGTTCATATTGTAGTTCATATTTTACTGCAATGTGAACTTTGCAGTCCATATTTCTAGTGCAAAGTTCATATTACAGTCCATATTTCATTGCAATATTCATATTTTTGTGCAAATTTCATAAAGAGGGGGTAATTTAGGTAATATATAACATGTTTTTATTAATTAAATGATATTTAAATTTATTCAAATACCTTCATTTAAAATATAAAATAAAATAGGCCTCTTACACTAATTACCAATTAAAAATAGGCCATTCATTCAAAAAAATATTATTCATTGGAGTTTTGGTAAAAATCAATGTGTAGTAAGACCTTCTATCTAATTTCTAGATATAATTATTACAAAGGAAGTAGATTAATATTATTAAGGAAGAAGTGAATTATTGAAAAGCAAGAAATGACACTATAATTAAATATAAATTAAATAAGAAGAGAGAAACTTATTACGGAGGACTTCCTCCGTAATACTATTATACCATTAGATTATTACAGTATTATTATTATTATATATGTAGAAGTAGAACAATCGATATCAATTTGACATTTTGACCAAACGGGGGGAATACTTTTACCAAAGACATAGCAAACTTTCCTTTGTTCTGCGTTGTTTCGCGCGTGATTGGGTGGCTCTTTCGTTTTGGACCTTGCGTTATTTAAAGGTTCTGCATGCTCTCTCCCCCTCTCTCTCTCTCTCCCTCTCTGCATATATCCATTAACGTACCCCTCTCCCTTTGGTCCGCAGCTCAAGGTCTTCCTCCCTCCTCTCCTTCTTTCTATCCCCAACTTTATCTTCTCTCTCTACATCGCCGCCGCCGGATTTCTCCCACTTTCCGGCCAACACTAACCACCATGAAGGCAGTAGCAACCTCCTCCCCCTCCTCCTCTTACTTCTACAAATTACCAAACCCTAACCCTACTAGACTCCCACCTTCCACTTTCTCCTTCTTCAAACCCATCAAATGCATCCAATCTCCACTAAATCCCGATCTCAATTCCTCTTCTCTCAAATCAAACCCTCGAAACCCTACCTCCCTCTTCTCCTGCTCAGCGGTAACTTCCCCTCCCTCACCAACTTCAAATCTCGCCGTTACCAAGCTCCACCGCCTCATCCTGGAATTCCAATCCCTCCCCGAGCCAATCGACCGCGTTAAACGCTTGCTAGACTACGCGGCTAAGCTCCCGCCGTTGGATGATTCGTTGAAGGTCATCGAGAATCGAGTCATGGGGTGTACGGCTCAGGTCTGGTTGGATGCGACTATGGATAAGGACGGTAAGATGAGGTTTAGGGCGGATAGTGATTCCGAGATCACTAAGGGGTTCTGTTATTGTTTGCTTAGCGTGGTCGATGGGGCGGGCCCCGAGGAGGTCTTGCGGCTGAAGACGGAGGATTTGGAGCATTTGAGTGTTAGTGGTTTAAATGGGAAGGCTAATTCTAGGGTTAATACGTGGCATAATGTTTTGGTTAGTATGAAGAAGAGGACTAAAGCTCTGGTGGCGGAGCGAGAGGGGAAGGTGCAGGGGGAGGCTTTTCCTTCTTTGGTTGTTACGGCGGATGGGATACATGCGCAGGGTAGTTACGCTGAAGCTCAGGTGAGGAATTTGATTCTGCGTACATACCCTTTGGTTTTGTGCTTGATTGCGACTGTTTTCTTGAATCATGTGATATTTCTCCATAATTGTCAGAATCTTACGATAAACAAAGGAACTTCTATAGAAACATGTTATTAGAAATGCTTATAAAAGTCCCATTGGATAAGGGTTTTGGTAAAGTTGTTAGAATAGTACAATATGCAATCGATACAATACAGAGAAAAAAGATGAGAATTTCTATTACAGAATTTTTGGCTGAAGATTAAAAAAAGGAATGACCATTGCAAATGGCCTGAATTATCACTACAAGCTTAACATCATGCATATTTTATGTTATTTGTGTTGAGTAACTGCCTAGGCAGTTGGTCAAAATAATGATGCTGCTGGCGATGAATATGACCCTCGTTTCATCATTCAACTTTTTCCCCTCTGATTCTACCAGAGTGGTGAATGGGAACTCATTTTTCAAATAAAACCCTGTTTTGGGACAATGGGTTTCTTCCTCTGAAAAAAATATGGGGAAAACATATACCCAGACAAATGGCATTATGACAGGTATGCTGGATCCATGGAATCTAAATTATGGTATGTCATTATTTGGCAGTAGGATGGATTTTATATTGCTTTTTAATTCTTGTCATAACTAAGCATTATTCTTTTACTAAATTTACTGAATGTTAAAATTCTAAGTTTCATTGTAGTGTAATTGCAGGCAAGATTTTTGTTCCCTGAGGACTTGAAGGTTCAGGAACTAGCCGGTTTGCTAAAGGAGAGGAAAATTGGTGTTGTTGCACATTTCTACATGGACCCCGAGGTTCAGGGTGTTTTAACTGCTGCGCAAAAGCTGTGGCCTCACATCTATATATCGGATTCACTGGTTATGGCAGATATGGCTGTCAAGATGGCAAAAGAGGGATGCCAATACATTTCTGTTTTAGGAGTAGATTTTATGTCAGAAAATGTGCGTGCAATCCTTGATCAGGCTGGCTTTGCAGACGTAAGCTTCTCTCATATCTTCTTGGTTTTCAATATAAGCAGTTAATATTGATGCTCATCTGGTTAAATCTGCATTTTCAACACCAACCCTACTAACTGCAACCTTGGTTTTTCAATACTCTTATTGTTTTATTTGTATTGGCTTTTGTCTTTTAAGAACCCACATATACTACATAAGATCATGGTGATTTTTATGAGAAACGCATATCTGGCTTCTTGGATAGGGGTGGCTATGGTGTGGGCTGCAGGGTAACCCGATAACCGCCCATATCAGTATGGGATAGAGTTATTCGTGTTCAGTGTGGAATAGGAGGTTAGGTGTAAGTTTAAATAATTGAAACTACTCTTACTAAAAAGAACTTTTTATACCAATCAGCTGTAGGGTTAGAACTATATGGTGTTCCAAATATTGGGGTTCACTCCAAATTTGAGATACTGCTTCCCCATGCTTTTGGGCAATTAGAGGATCGCCTGGTTTGTGCAAGTCCACTCACTCTACTCCTAACATGACCAGATGAACCTGCCCCTTCCAGAGTCACATTTTCAAATTAAGAGTTATGTTGAACGTTGACTATATAGAAATTAGTGTTGTCTGCTTGTCTTAAATGTGTGGAGGTCAAAGAGCTGCTGTCAATTTGGAACGGTACCCCACCCTATAACTCGCCAGTTGTTCCTGCAGTCATCAGACTAACTTTGGAGACTGGGCATAATTGTTGTGCAGGTTGGTGTGTACAGAATGTCCAATGAACGCATTGGCTGCACTTTGGCTGATGCAGCAGCTACTCCTGCATATATGGATTATCTGGCTGAAGCTTCTACTTCCTCGCCTTCTTTGCATGTTGTCTACATAAATACTTCACTGGAGACCAAAGCAAATGCACATGAACTTGTGCCGACAATAACTTGTACTTCTTCTAATGTTGTACAAACCATCTTGCAGGTTCGCTTAGCTACTGCATCTTTTAATTCTTCTGCTATGTGTTTGTTTAGGTGGGCGCTGCCTTTTCTTCCTGTTAATAAATGCAAGCCAAATGTGTTTTTTTCTTTTTCCTCCAGGCATTTGCTGAAGTACCAAACTTGAAAATATGGTATGGTCCTGATGCCTACATGGGCGCAAACATTATGGAATTGTTCCAGCAGATGACTGTAATGACTGATGAAGAAATTGCTGAGATACATCCGGCACACAACAGAGCCTCGATTAAATCGTTGCTGCCTCGTCTGCACTATTATCAGGTTGATTTTGGTTTTGAGGCATGAGAATCATGACGAGATATATGTTCTTTTTTTATGATCTAAAATCTTAGTGTTCCTTAAGGATTGATCTTTAACTGACAATCGTGTAGGCCTTGGTTTTGAGTTTGTTTTTGGGCTAATAACTGCAGTTTAAAATCCCAGAACTTAAGCAAGTCCTAAATCTGTTCCCCAAAGTTTATGTAGGAACGCAGTAATATGTTTCAAGTCCATAACGCGTCGTGATAATGGATCTGCTGTTGTTGCCATGAGTTAAGGATTTTCCAAAAAATAAGAGGAGATGGTTGAGAAACAAAAGAGTGTTAAGCTTGCGGAAGACATTTCTGGTATATTAGTATGAGGTCTTTAAATACCATGTTGACAAATAACTTTTACAAGTTACTCTTCATTAGTTGCCGATAATTGCAATTCCGATGTCCAACTTTGGGCAATATGTCCAACTTTTTGAGGTCTTTAGAGCATACTGGTACGAGGTCTTTAAAGTTTTTGCTTTGCAGTTGGAAATTGAGATGAATTTATAATATATCCAAGTTAAATCTCATAATATTCTTATTTGATGACATTTGTTTCTTTGGTATGTGCTCTAGGATGGAACATGCGTCGTTCATCACCTCTTTGGGCATGAAGTCGTGGAGAGAATAAATGAGATGTATTCTGACGCATTTCTTACTGCTCATTTTGAGGTCCCCGGTGAAATGTTCTCTTTGGCTATGGAAGCAAAAAAAAGAGGGATGGGGGTAGTTGGTTCTACCCAAAATATCTTAGATTTTATTAGGCAGAGGCTACAAGAGGCATTAGATAGAAATGTAGAAGACCATCTTCAGTTTGTATTAGGAACAGAGTCGGGAATGGTGACTTCAATTGTGGCTGCGGTTCGCAGATTGTTAGGTTCTGCAAAGTCCTCTTCTATGGGATCTAAAGTTAGTGTTGAGATAGTCTTTCCTGTTTCATCGGAGTCCGTGACAAGAACCTCAAAGAGTTCGTCCCTCGGCCTAAGTTTGGGTGAAGTAGGAGATTTCATGCAAGTCCCAATTATACCTGGAGTTGCAAGTGGGGAGGGGTGTTCTCTTCATGGCGGCTGTGCATCGTGTCCATACATGAAGGTTAGTTTCTTATTTTTGGTGTTATGTATCGGGCTCTTATAGCGTCAGAGTTGAAAAAATCTGGACTGTTACTTTAAAGTTAGATGGTTCAAATTTTGACAAGTAGTTTCTGTCCAAATGAGTCTCTCTAGAGTTAAACATTATCCATCAAAATCTAAGCCATCCAATTCTTTACTAACGGTACTACAGATTGTGGTAGAATTGTAATTTGTCATTTCTGTAGTATTTGCCATGACAAAGTTAATCTATTTTGGTGTCACCAGCCTTAGCAATTAGATAGAATCATGGCTCCCACAATCCAAGAACCCATATTTGATTTTCGTACTTTTTCAGGATTCTCTAATTTTAACTTAATCAATGGTCAAGAATAAAACTCATTTGGTTATCCTGAGATTTTATAAACTAATTTGTTCAGAAGTGGACTCTTAATTTGGGACTGAGGGGTTATGAGTTAATACTGATCCTGAGAGATGTCAACTTGTGCCTTTTTCTCTTTTACATTGCATTTGATTTTCCAATGTTTATACTCCGAAATTAAATACTAAATGTTAATGGTCTGTGATTGATTAGATGAATTCTCTGAGCTCGCTTCTAAAAGTTTGTCATAACCTGCCGAATGAGAAAGATAACCTTTCAGCCTACGAAGCTGGACGGTTCATTTTGCGGACCCCAAATGGAAAACTAATTGCAGATGTTGGTTGTGAACCCATTCTTCACATGAGACACTTTCAGGTTAGCTCCTTTTTATTCACTATACGCCGTATTTTATGCTGCAAGTATATTTAGGCCATTTTTAGCAGAGACCGGCTTTGATTTGCTTTTGCAGGCAAATAAGAAACTGCCAGAGAAGCTTGTAAATCAAATCCTTCATCCTCACAGCAAAGATAGAACATTGTTGTTAAGTTAGCGGGGAGAAAAAGCTGCTGTTATAGGAGCGAGTAATCAGATAAGATTCTAATATGAAATGGAAAATTGTCAGAATACAAGGAGTGGTATTTTTGCTTCCAGGATATTTTGAATCCAATATAGAATGATTGTTGTACACACTTTCAGCAGCTTTATTTGTTTTGATTGTTTTACCATTTAGTTGTGTTAGCTCATAGAAGAATCAAGGTTCCTTTCTTTTCTTTCTTGTTTCTTCAGTTGTATTGTACCATTTCTCTAGCATATTATAGTCCTGGATGTTTCCAAATTTTACCTAATTGCACTCAGAAAATTTGAGGTGGACTACATTTGGTATTAGAAATTTAGAACCGCTGAAAGCAGATGGTGGTTAAGAATTTTTTTTAGTTTTGGAGCGGTAGTCAATTTTGATCATACAAGTTTCATGTCATTGTCAAAGTTGATTTGGGGGTGTCTTTGTCTGTCCGTCCGTTTCATATAACTTGTATATGGTTTTCTGGGTTTTATTTTGTGGCTTCAGCAGATCATTCGCGTCTGCTTTGACTAGTTAGCTAGTTTCTGCCATGCATTCAAAATATTTTCCTACTGAATATATTTGCTGAAATTTTAATTAAGTTAAGAAAGGTCGTACTTGCTAGAATCAGCTGATTATCATATTAAAAGCCCTCACCGTTGTTCGTAACAATCACCATCGTCGCTACACCTCAACTGTACACCATACGCACCAAACATTTGCGTTCAACATTTGTTTCGAAATAATTAGTTTGTGTTTCATCTACTTAATTATGTTTAATTAAAGATTTGCTAACCGTCACTTTATCAAGAGTCATTTATCATTGTTATTATTTTTTCTCTTTTTGTACGAAACGGGGCCACGTTCAGCAATAAATAAGAAAATAAACATTATCATAGTTTCAATATTTACAAGCTACATTAACATCGGAAGGAGCAACATTAGGCAAAATATCCAAATGACCACGATTAAGAATGTGGCCAACCTTAGCAATCCGGTGCACGCATTAAATTTATTGGCACAACTGCATATTCCCCGGGAAATTCTCAATAATATGCTTAAACTTGGGGGGGGGGGGGGGGGGGGGGGGGGGGGGGGGGAAACCCGTGAATTAAATTGATGGTTGTATTTGGGTATGAAAAATGTAAAAAAATTAGCATTAATTTAAAAATATACAAGGTAGAAATGAGTGCCTTCAATGTCTATGATTAATTGCGAGTTTTTTTTTTTTATAACTATGCTTTTTTTTTTAAACTTATTCAGCAAAATAGGGGACTTTTAAACTTATTTGTGGGAATGGGGTTGTTTTAAAATCGTTGGTCAAAGTCGCGTTTTTTGGAAAAAAACCGTTTGTCAAGATAGCATTTTTTGGGGAAAAAAAAATCTTCGCGTTAAAAACGCTACTAAGGGTTGCATTTTTTAGTGTAAAATCAATACCCATGGTTGCAATTTTTAGGCTAAAATCGATATATGTGCTGGTGGTTTTAAGTCGAGAAAAATTTCCACCTTAAAAAAGCTATTCCTTTTCGCGTTTTTTTAATTAAATATTTTTCCCACACCCTCGATTTTAAACCCTCAGAAACCTTTACTTCTCTATTATTTGTATGCTTCTTTCTTCTTTTTCTTCTGCTTCATCTTCTTCTTCTTCATAGTTTATTTTTTTTTTTAAAAAGCTGAGAAGTTAAAAAAGCTGAGAAGTTCTACCACCATTCATTTACAATAATTTTTCTCCATTTCAAAAAAAAAAATGTATGTCCATTTATGTTATTTTGATTATTTGTAGATCTATGTTTTCACAATAATTATATGAATTAAATGGGATATTATTGTAGATTTATGATATGGATTTGTTTGATTGTTTGTAGATCTATGTATGCATAATATATATATATGTGTGTGTATGTCCGGGGGGGGTTAGATATAGATTTGTAGATTTGTGAATGTATGTATTATTGTAAATTTGAAGATTTATTATCATATTATTGTAATACTTAATAATTATATTTGTAGAGAAATTATTTTTTTTATTTTAAAGATTGTATTAATTATCATCATACATTGTAGTTGTAGTGGTTTATAATAATTTTTATTTGAAAAAATTTGTTTTACAATTTTAATTAAATAATTTAATGTAATATTTCGTAGGGCATACTTAATTTTGTATTTTCAATAATTATATAACTATAAGAAGGGGAGAGAGCGAATGGAAGGAAGATGATGGGTAGTTGTGGGGAGATTTGAAAAAATGGTAAAAACGCTGAAAGAGATGTCGATTTTATGGATAAAATCGAGACCCACTTTCTTGATTTTAGCGCGCATTTTTTTTTCCTTCCTAAAACCGTTACCTTGAGTAGCGTTTTTTCAGCAAAAATAGCTTAATTGAATAGCAATTTTAAAATCACCATATTTCCACAAATAAGTTCAAAACACCCCTATTTTGCAAAATAAATTTTAAAAAAGACAAAGTTATCAAAAAAATTCATTAATTACGAATGCTCTGCTATCTCTTAGGGTTCGTTTGATAATAATGGGCAAAATGATAATAAAAATAGTCAATTCTTGTAAAAAGTTGAAAAATGGGTTGAGGTATATAGTGAGATATCTTATTATTCCTTCACTTTTTCCATGAAAATTTTTTATTTAGTGGTTGAAGAAGAAAAAAATTTCACAAAAATAATAATAAATGATATCTACTCATAAAAATTAGTATTAGATGAAGAGCATAATTAAGCCTCTTAGCCTAGTGGTATAAGGCTACCACTAGGACAGTCTTGTGGTCGATTGATTTTGCTCCTCAAGTTGATTTCGCGAAAGCCACGAATTGCAAGTGGGAATTAGTCGAGGTGTGCGAAAACTAGAAAAAGATGAAAAATATATCATTACATGTCTCTACTTATTTTCTATATTCACACATAAATTAAGGCTCCGTTTGATTGTAAAGTGGAAAAAGAAAATAAATTGAGTTAGTTTTTGATGAAAAATAAGTTGAGCAATAGATATGATATCTTCTTGATTTTTAAGTTTTTCCATGAAGAAATTTTCTTTGCTTGGTGGTGAGTAAAAATTTTTCACCAAAAATATTGAAGAATGAAAGATATATACTCATAAAATGAGTAACAATTATCACTTTATTTTCTATCTTTTCACACAAATTAACTAAATTTATTTTCTTTTTCCATTTTTACAATCAAACGGAGCCTAAGTGTTTCTCATGTCATTTTTTATGTTATTAACAAATGGAGTCTTATACATCATTCATCTTTTTGAGCTCATTAACAAGTATTCACTTTTTCCTATATAATAGTATTAGCTTTGAAATGAAAAAAAATTCATTCTATCACATGGTCATGTTAGAACATATCCAATGGTTATATATAATTTGTGTGTAAAATTATTAAAACACTTTATATATATATATAAAATATAAATTTTACACATTGCTTAAAAATATTGCATTTATATATACAAAGTATTAAAGATGTTCTTACAATCGTTATCGTTAATTTGCCCATTTATATTTATATAATAAATGACAATAATTTTTAAATTTAAAACTGTATAAAAAGATAAAAAATTATATAATTGAGATTTAAAATATTTTTTAATATAATTGGTATTACGACCTGACCTAATTAACACCCACGCGCTACACGCTGCAGTAATAATAATAATATAATAATAATAAAAACAGGAAAGGAAACGCAGGGGGAGAAAGGTGAATCAATCAAAATAATTACCCCTTTCCAACTACCTCGACGTTTGGATATCCGTTTCCGCCGTGGCTCTGATATATAACACACGGAGAGAGGAACAATTGGTTGGCCAAATTTGTCGGCCTAAGGTACCATTCTTCTTCTTCTTCTTCTTCTTTTGTATGCTTCAATGATTTGATTTCTCCTAACAACCACTGTGTAATTTTTATCATCATTACGTATGCATTTATTTTGATTTGTTACATTGCTTTTATTCATTCTCTGTAAAGAATGTTCTTTACTTCCTACTGTAATTCATCAATTATTTTAGGGCCCGTTAAGTTGCATAAATTACCTAATCTTAGAAGTTAGAATTAGTTAATTTTCGATTGAAGAATTGTGAATTTGCTCATTTATGAATAATTCAATTCTAATTCTAATTCTAATTCAAGTAGTATTTGAAAAACTTAAACGAGAAATTCCGAATGTTAGAATAACAACATGTTCTCCATTGTTCTATGTTATTTAAAATTTTGTCTAGATGCATCAACTTCACGGGTAGAAACTAGATCTTCTCGAAAAAAGAATTAGGCAATTTCAAGTTTTACTTGAAATGACTTAATTTGAGTTTTTGTGAATCAACTTGTTCAATTTACACAACCAAACACTAATAAATGAAATTTTTGTAAATTACTTAATTTTAAATTATCTAATTCGCAATTTGAAAGACAACCAAACGGGCCCTTAATCTCTCCGTTCCTTTTATTGGTATTTTGGGTAAAAAAAATGTTTTGTAGAGAAGAGAAGTGCAGTTAAATTAGGAAAGCCGAGTCACATTTATTGCTTGTTAATTTGTGTTTTGCCTGGAATTAGAAATTAATATTGTCACGTGTATAGTTAAGAGCTTTAGTAATGGTATTCACAATTTGTCTGCACCTTCAGCCTACTTTACTCTTGAGAATGTCGTCTCGCTGATTATTATTATGAACCTTAATATGGCGAAAGAGCTTTTCAATCTCTGATTGATTATGTGATAGTGATAGCAATTAGGGTTACTATCTAAAATGTTTATCACAGCCAGCTCTTATCCTAGTAATAGGTCCAGAAATATATTTATAATGCTGAACCTTACAAGAGGAATAAGATAAGGGGTTCACCAATTATGATTCACTACATAGAAATTACTAAATAAGTACCTATGCCTCTGTCCTGTTAAGCCTCACACGTTAAGGATCCACATGGTTACGAAAAAATGTCACTGCTACCCATTTCTTTCCTTATTTAAGCTATTTCTCTTCTGTCCTGATTTTTGGTTCAGTGCTCAAATGCATTCCCTATACTGTGCTTGTCATTGCTGGTGTGTTTACTTTATATACGGGCTGACGAATTCTTTTTCAAGTAAGAAGTTTAGGTTCTGCAAAAATGTATTTGCATGTTTTTTTGGTTAGACAAATTTGTGGAAAAATGTTTCTAAGGGTCTCTTACCATTAGCTAGAATGGTTGCTCCAATTTGCATCGATTGTCTTAGTGTAGATGAAATATCGTACTTGTTGCATAAAGAGCAGAGATGAAATATCTTACTTGTTGCATAAAGAGCAGCAAAGCCATTCAATTTCATTGGGAAAGCAAATATGTCCTAGTGTCAATTGGTTTGAAGATCTGTCTCTTGTATGGTTTTATTGTTTTACATCTTTCTTACAAGAAAAGGGCGGGATTGAGGATTGAGAGCAGTTAGGGAACTAATCACCTTCTTTCTGTTCTTGGGTGGAAGCTTATCCTATCAATTTTCTAGAAACACGAGTATTATTCAAAATGAGAAAAACAATATTGATACTCTTGATCAATTCTTTATTCTATATTTATATTAGCTCTCCCCAATCTAAATTCCTGGTTCACCCTGAAACATAATATGTTGTTAGGTAGTAGGTAGTATTTTGGGGGTTTCTTCCATGGGAAGGATCACATTTAGTTTGATTAATAAAATTTAGGGGTGGCTATTGCCCCCTGTATGGGAAAAAAGAAGAAGAAGATCACATTTAGTTTTGTGTTGGTTGTTCCTTTGGATTCAATGGCTTTGTCTGGTTGATGATCTGACAACTAAGTGTAATGTGTACATTTCATCCTTGTCTTTGGATAGGATTCTTATGCTAGCTTGCAATGGGCACACCAAATGGGGCAGTGAATGCACAAGGGAAGCGGCCTCTTCTTTCTTTTGGGGTTATATCAGATGTGCAATATGCTGATATTCCAGATGGCCGCTCATTCATTGGCGTTCCCCGATATTATCGGCACAGCATTCTTGTGTTGCAAAGGGCAGTCCAAATGTGGAACAACCACAAGAAGCTTAAATTTGTGGTCAATTTTGGGGATATCATTGATGGGTTTTGCCCAAAAGACCAATCTCTAAATGCTATCAAGAAAGTTATCAATGAATTTGAGATCTTCAACGGCCATGTCTATCACATGATTGGCAATCACTGCCTCTACAATCTCCCTCGTAACAAGTTGCTTCCATTATTAAATATTCCTAGTCCTGACCACCACGCATACTACAATTTTTCTCCTATCCCAGAATACAGATTTATAGTCCTTGATGGCTATGATATCAGTGCCATAGGTTGGCCTCAAGATCATCCAAAAACTGTAGAAGCTATCAATTTTCTCAGAGAAAAGAACCCAAATTCACAAAAGAACAGTCCCGAAGGTTTAGTGGATCTTGAGAGAAGGTTTCTCATGTTCAACGGAGCCATTGGGAAAGAGCAGTTGGAATGGCTGGATAACACCCTTCAAGATGCAACGGCGTCAAAGCAAAAGGTAGTTGTGTGTTGTCATCTGCCGTTGGACCCCGGTGCTACATCTAAGGAGGCACTTTTGTGGAATTATGATGAAGTAATGGCTGTGATACACCGGTATAATTGTGTGAAGGTCTGCTTAGCGGGACATGATCACAAAGGCGGACACACTGTTGATTCTCATGGGGTCCACCATCGAGTCCTCGAAGCAGCCCTCGAGTGCCCTCCGGGCACAGATGCATTTGGATATGTGGATGTTTATGATGATAGGCTCTCACTTATTGGTACTGATCGAATGGAGAATACTGACATGATTTTTCAATCTTAAAACACACCAGACTTTGAATGTGCATTGGTGTATTAAAAGTTCGAGCTATAATTACTTTCACAAAGGGCACAAGGCTTTCAGTTCTCCATACTGAACTGGTTTCTTGCAAGCGTTTAAATTTTTCATGCTGCAAATTCTGGTCCTGTTTCCTACCAGAAAGAGAAAGCTACAAATATGGTATGATTGTACAATTCTACGTTTTTATTTTTTATCACTCTTATGTGTTACTTTTATTTTGTTTTCCATCCTCGGTCGCTTCAACGGAACATTAGTTATATGTGTGGTAGTCGCACATACTTACTGTTGGGACTTTGAGTTTGAGATGTGTCAAATAATAATATTTTCAAGTCATTGATGGCTTAAGTGTCTCCTAATTATATAGTCTTGTTCAAACAAATAACTTGTTTCTCACTTTGAAGTTTCCAATATAGGCAAGGATCATTTTACTTTTTTCTTTTTTGGATAAATTCATACAGAGTTACAGATATTATCTTAGTTTTAGTTTCTTTCAAAGTTAGCGCTAGTCAATGCTAGACCTGGCAACGGTTCGTTTCAAGTCAGTTTCGTGTCGGGTTGTAACGAATGCAGTTATTTTTTTGCCTCTACACGAACACGAAACGATAAGCGAACAGGTCCAAAATTTCAATTCGTAAACGATTTGTTTCATTAACGAATTACACAAACACGACTCGAAATAGCCTGTTATATATATCGGATCGGTTTGAATCGGTTTTCAATTACACAGTAATTAGGATTATTAGGTGGTAATCAGGATTACTGCCCCCAGTAATCTGACAACAGATTACTGCCCCCAGTAATCAGGATTATTAAGCGGTAATCAGGATTACTGCCCCCAGGAATCCAACAACAAAGCGAA
Organism: Lonicera japonica; assembly: GCA_021464415.1. Taxonomy (NCBI): domain Eukaryota; kingdom Viridiplantae; phylum Streptophyta; class Magnoliopsida; order Dipsacales; family Caprifoliaceae; genus Lonicera; species Lonicera japonica. The sequence continues at coordinate 11,878,844 of CM038467.1, read as the reverse complement.
GCATTGCCCAAGGTAATCCAACAACAAAAGTAAGTCTTATTTTGTTAAAGTAAAATTAACCAACAAGAAAATATAAACATGTTGTAAGATATTACCTATAACTCATATACCAAAAATACATCCAAGTATCCAACTACTAATACTCCTAACCAACTGCAAGTTTGCAATGAGAAAACAATGATATAAAAAAAGTCCTTACATACATGATGATAGATACATTTAAATATTTAATGCTACACAAGTATAATAAATCGGCAGTCGGTGCTCGGTGGTGTGCTGGTCCGTGGTTGACTGGTCCGTGGTTGGTGGTTAGATTGGCTAGACTTGGATTAGTGTTTGGTAAATGAGAAGTGGTCGCTGGTAGTCGGTGGTTTGGTCGTAGCTCGTAGGGAGAGGGGGGAATGAGTGATGGAGGAGAGGCAGGAGGGCTACATATTTTGTAATTCATAAAGTGATAAATGAGAGAAAGTTTCATTTTATACTTAGTTTTTTCCCGTCTAATTACATACGTACTCATAGATATTTACTTGTTTTTAATGGTTTGAATCGGTTAGGTTCGGGTGACATGACTCAGTACTACCCGATTTCTTAACGGGTCTATCGGTTTATAGCGGTTAATGCGGTTGAACACGAACATGATTCGTGTTTTTTTCGAGTCTAACGGGTGAACCCGATAGTGACCCGAACCCGATAAGGGTTGACCTATTAACTTATATCTTCGTGCCGATTCATTTCGTGTTATCGTGTTACATGTATTTTTGCTAGATCTAGTCAATGTTGCGGTGGTAAAGTGGCAGTAGGCAGCTTAATTTGATGGAAAATGTTAACTTGTTACGGCACATGTTAAACATACTATGAATTGAAAGAATAACCCCATGCATGAGAATATGTTCTCTATTTAATGTATATTTAAACTTTGTTCTTTCTATAAATAGGTTGTTATCTATGAAGCACGGGTACTTCGTTTTTTTCTGGGTACCCGTTTGGGTACGGCTCAGGTACGGGTACGGGTACGGGTACGGGTGGGACACGGCTTGGGTACGCCACGTGGCGTGTCCAATTAAAATAATATTAAACTGGGTACGGGTACGGCAAAAAATAGATCGGGTACGGGTACGGGTACGGCTCGGATGGAAAATTCAAAAATTAAAGGATTGCAAGGATGTAGGATTGCAAAAATTAAGGGAAAATTCAAAAATTCAAAAAATAGATCGGGAGAAGCTAGAGACAATTTCCGTGATTGAGAAACAAGGAGTAACAATTAAACTATTTTATTTAAGTTTGTAGTCTTGCACTTATTTTTCTGTTTTTTTTTTCTTTTGTATTTGGATTGCAAGGATGTTCTATTGACTATTATATATATATATCTATTTGATGCAATCCTTTCTTTTGTGGATATGACTTATTTATTTTAAGTGATGTTAAATTTTATTTGTTTGTAGTGTTCTTTGGATATGAGTTTACATAATGCATATTATTATATAAATATATTTATTTATTTATTTATTAAACGTGTCCCTCGCCGTACCCGTGTCTAAGTTTTTTAAAAATTGTCGTACCCGTACCTCGTACCGGTACCGGGTACGACACCCGTACCCGTGTCCGTGCTTCATAGGTTGTTATATGTGCCCTTAGGACACATGTTAACATGACCCCAATTTAATTAATGCACACAGTACATTTTCGGGATAGTTGACTTGTACTTTATTTATACCATGGATCTTGAGCACGTCATAAGATACCTAATTACTGAAGTTTCCTTATGATGATGCATTAGATGTTGATTAATGTATGTTACTTACAGTTGACCGCCATTTTCAATCCTGAAATATCGGATCATTGATAATATAAATTAATGTGGAAGCAAAATAACTTAAGATTATATATATTAATAAATAAATAATATACTGTGACCAGTTATTTATAATCTCATGGTTGTGGTGCTTTATGGTTGAGTCTAAAATGTTTACTCTTCACTTGAAACAATTATTAGTAACAGGCTATAAGAACCAACAGTCACGTCCTTAACGTTACAGTGTCAAAATGTATCGGTGTGCATCATGTAGATTGGAGCGTCTAAACATATCCCCGTAAATAAATCATGCGCTCTAAATGATTGCGTGAATTAGTTTTCTTCTTAATCATCGTTTGTATTGATTACTTTATTCTTGAAAGTGAATTAGTTTTCTTCTTAATCATCGTTTGTATTGATTACTTTATTCTTGAAAGTGAATCGAAGTCAAAATTGGATTCTTAATTTGCGATGCACTAGTTATTCTTAGCAGAGTCACTCAGATTAAGAACAGTATTGCAATCTTATCCCTATTCATTGTTATTTGCTAGTAACCTTTCAACCCACTCCTTTGACTTTATTGATAGTTGTGTATGTATATTACATTGAATTCGTGTGGTGTATATATAATTATATATATATATATATATTTGGGAAAATGGGAACTACTTGATGTATATCACAGCAAATGGCTTCTGAATTAGTTGACTTGACTTTTGGTTAATATTTGTAAGTTGCAAATTCAAGATATTTATGAATATGATCATCGGCTATACTCACGACTCAGGTCCTTATTAAAATAACATAGATATCTCTAGCACAGCCATAGCATGTAGAAAATTCCGAGATTGACCGCATACACATGTATTATCACTCATAGAAAAGCCGAGGACCAATAAAAAAGAGAGAAAGAAAAATCACTCATAGAAAAGCCTCTCTCTTTTTTTTTTCTTTTTTTTTTTAACAAAATAACAAAGATAATAAAACCCTCAAGTTTACCGTAGGACCTATCCCTTCCGTATCAACTTACAAATTATGGTAATGGTTTAAAGTTACTGATCCCCATCAACTCCTTCCCAAACTTCACCACAATATCATACTCATTTCTATTGTCCTCCTGATCCATCTGTCAGTCCATGTCATCACACGACCCCACTAAATGGCGGGATGTATTTGTGAGGACGGTCCAAATGCAACTAAACTTATTTAGGTTCACATGTTACTTAAAACAATTTTAATAATACTATAATGGAACACAACTATTTTCCTTGCCTGCTTCACTTCGACATTCTAGCCTTCCTCTTCTCCATGAAGAAGAAACCAGCCAAGGACACAACAGAGAAAGCAGAGAAACAAACTGAGGCAATGTCAAGCGACAAATGGCGGCCCGTGATTGCCTGGACCTCAAACAATTTGGTGGTCTTGTGAGAATCAGTGGCCTGGCCATAGGCTACCTCATGGCCTTCAGCATTGAGAGCATAGGCCCTCACAAAGTAGGTTGCAGAGGGAACGTCCCTCTCTATGGTCCAAGTGTAGGAGTGATTAGAGGAGGGTGTATATGGCTTAGCCTCAATCTTGAACGTGCAGGTCTTGTCCTTCTCTAGGTCATCCACAGTTTTCCTCCAGCCGCGTTCCACCTGGCTGATGGGCGCGAAACAGAGGTGCACCTTCACGGTCTTGTAGGTCGAGTCTGTCCCAGCAGGGAAGGTCTGGTTAATTGACCATGTCACCGTGATTTGGTCGTCCCCAGCTTTTAGAACTGCAAGTTCATAGTTTTGAAGATTCAGATACTGATGTAATTTTCAGAATCTTACAATTATGATTTGACAACTACAGCTACACACACACATATATATATATATAAGAGGAGGGGTGGGAGTGTGATGTACCTTGGCCTGGTGTAGGTGAAGAATTGACCAAAAGAGTTCTTTGAAGGGAAGAGAAGGTGACACCGTAACAAGTGGCTATGAAGCAAGAAAGCAAAAGTGAAGCCGTGAGGAGAGCACGAACTGCCATTGAAGTGTCGTCTTTTAAGCCTGCAAACAAGAGAGAGGAGAGAGAAGCTGCTATATGAAGATGGGGGAAGAGATGTAATTTGGGTTGGTTTATATAGGGGAACCTTAGTTTTATAAAACTACAAGTGGGTTGTTTTCCCCTAATAAACCGAAAAAGTCAAACGGAACCAACAACCTGCTTCTGCTTGTGATTAAACAGAAGGATTGTGAATAAAATACCAAGGATTAACGTTTTTTAGATAGTGAAAATGGACCCTTAGGCATGTTCAAGGGTTGGGATCATTTGGGTTTGGTGACTAATTAAAGAGGTGTTTGGGGTTTAGTTTGTAGTTTGACGTAGTCATTGTACGGCCTGGAATATCTATGGTACATCCGCATCTATATTGTATTGTGTTTAACTTTCACTATTTGTCTCATCCTAGGGTCATATTACAATCGATAACGACTGTAACTACTTAGTTTGAACTCCCAAAAACAAATTTACTTGGTAAATGTGAGCCTAAGGATTGGAAATTCTCCATACTGCAAGTCGGATATGGTATATGATTGAACAATTCTTGTTTTCAGTATTTCACTACCGAGTCTCGTATTCTTTCCTATTAGTTTACTCTGCACATGCATCGTGTACGTGATCCGAATAAAAATAATTTAAAAGTAAAAACAGAATAGAAGTGATAAGGGTCTAGCACATGCATGTATGCTCTATTATACATGTTACTTTCTTTTAATAACAAAGACAAAGACTGAAGGGTAGAATTCGCAATTCAAAAGTATGAGGGAGCTTCACTGGGTGGGTTATGCTTTATATATAAAGATTCTCCATGGAATTTCAAAAAAGTGGCATGTTAAATTTTTGTAGACAAGACAAAACGGAGTTTCTAGTGACCTTCATTAAATTAAAGTGTGTCATTATTAAGAGGTGTCACCGTCAAGAAGCGGGTTTTTGTTCTCCATTCATGTTTTTTATTTTATTTTTACCCATTAGGTTCTGGGTCCGTATAACAAACTTGCTGCTAGAACGTTGAGTTTGAGATGTGTTAAATAATCATATTTGCAAGTCATTAATGACTTATTTGCTTCCACGATAATATTTTCTTGTTCAAGAATATAATAAGAACTTGTTTCTCACCTTGAGGTTTCCAATATATTTTCTTATTCGTACGGACATAATCTTGGTTTTGCCTTCTTTCCAACAAGTCAATACTGCACTGCTGCAGTGAGTAATACAATGTAGACATTTTCACTTGCTACTTTATTTTAAAACGTCATTAGCTACCTAGCTAATTGATTAAGATTCTTTATTTATATGCTGATGCATTTGATGTTGATTTTATTATATATACTAATTAAAGTTACCTGCCTCTTCAAATATGGCGGATTATCGGATCAGTGGTAAGATGAAAATAAATTATTATATATACTCCCTGTGAACCCTTGACTTTCAAACTTGTTCTAAGCACACGATGATTTTATCTCAAATCTGGTTCAAGTAAAAGTTGTTTACCATTATAAAAATATAATACACTAATTATGCCGTAAAAGAAATTAAATTATTAATTTGAAATGCCTCGCTAAGAAAGAATTCTTAGTTTAGGACTGAGATACTATCTGTGAAGTTAATTACTCAGATTACTAACAATATTGCAATCTCGTTCTCATTCATGGGGGTTCACTTTATTGCCAGCTGTAGCATTTCAAACTAATCCCTTTTGACTTTTAATTAATTGATATGTGTGTACGTGTATTATTTATAGTTGCTTTGCAAAATGGGAACTTAATTGCATTGACTTATATGTAATATAGTCACAAGTACGACACCAATATATTTTAATATGAATATCATCTTTACATTCTCCCAACCTCTTTTTCTTGAAATTACATACATACATACATACATATATCTAGCATACCTAGATTCACTTTAGAAAATATAAAGGTTGACCAAATACACATCCATTATCACTCTGAAAAGCTTAAGTAAATTGAACAAAGAAAGAAAGAAAGATATGATAAAACCCCACGTTTATAACCCAACCCCCATCCCCATCCGCATACGAATTAACCTTATATTACATCATCGATCATGTTACTGAATCAATCAAGATACATCTTGACCGTCCATTTCATGACGTACGGTCCAGATGCAACTAGACTGATTTAGATTCATAAACATTACTAGCTAGTTATACAATATTATATGATTCAAATCACAATAAACATTCCCCATGCCAGCTTCACTTTGACAGTCTAGCCTTCCTCTTCTCCATGAAGAAGAACCCAGCCAAGGACACGATAGAGAAAGCAGAGAAACAAACAGACGCGATGTCCAGCGACACATGGCGCCCCGTGATTGCTTGGACCTCAAACAAGTTGGTGGTCTTTCGAGAATCAGTGGTCTGACCGTAGGCTACCTCGTGGCCTTCGGAGTTGAAAGCATAGGCCCTCACAAAGTAAGTTGCAGAGGGAGCATCTCTCTCTATGGTCCAAGTGTAGGAGTGGTTAGAGGAGGGCGTATAAGGCTGAGCCACAATCTTGAACGTGCAGGTCTTGTCCTTTGCTAGGTCATCCACAGTTTTCCTCCAGCCGCGTTCCACCTGGCTGACGGGCGCGAAGCAGAGGTACACCTTCACAGTCTTGTAGGTCGAGTCTGTCCCAGCTGGTAACGTCTGGTTAATTGACCATGTCAGCGCAATTTGGTCTTCCCCAGCCTTCACAACTGCAATTCATAAACTCGAAGATTCTAGTATTGATACATGTATGGTTTTCAGAACCTTACGATTTGTGATTTGAATTACAGATATAATTACATATATAGATGTTAATTAGTATCTTAATTACTATATATTTGCGATTTGAGGACTACATATATAGATACAATTGTCAGAATCTTATTATTCACGATTTGAGGACTACAAAAACGTAGGGGGAGGGAGAAGGGGTGGAGAGTGAGATACCTTGGCCTGGTGTAGGTGAAGAAGTGACCAAAAGAGCTCTTTGAAGGGAAGAGAAGGTGACACCATAACAAGCGGCTGTGAAGCAACAAAGAAAAAGTGTTGCCGTGAGAAGAGTGCGTACCGCCATGGAATTGTTGTCTTTTAAACCTGCAAACAAGAGAGAGAGAGAGAAGAAGGTATATGAAGATGAGGAGAGAGATGTAGTTAGGGTTGGTTTATACGGAGGTACTTGAATAAGACTATAAGGTTGTTTGGCCTATATAATAGCCCGAAAAGGTCAAACGAGGACCAACGTATAGTATGTAATATGTATTGCTTGTCAATGAAACAGTAAAATTAACGTTTTTTCAGATAGTGAACAGGAGACCCTTAGGCACGTTCAAGGGTTGGGATCATTTGGGTTTTAGTGACTATTAAAGAAAAGAGGTGTTTTGGGTTTAGTTTGTAGTTGACTTTTAAGTTATTATTATAAGGTCAGGAATGGCTGAGCTGAGCTGAGTTTTCTAATTTTAATTTTAATGGTCATGAATCAACACTCGTTCATAGATTAGTAGTGATATGTGAAGCATGTATTATCTATACTATATATGAGCTGAGGAGTTGGCCCATTAAAAAGCCTCTCTCTCGAATTCTTGAGTAATGAGGTTTGAGTCCTACCCGTTGTCAATAAGCAGCTGCCTTTTCTCCATTTTTTAGGTGTAGAAATTTTGTTGTGTTCTAAATAAAAAAATATTTTACTATATATAAAAATACCAATAATTGTCTGTGTTTTTCGTCTATTTTTTTTTGTATGGACAGATAAGTCCTCCTTATTTTTACAGTTCTATAATTCCTTTTTAACATAACATAAGATAGAATTCATATTAAATTGAATTATTTAGTCAATAATCCATGTTAGAATCAATATTTACGAGTCCATTTGATATTGGTCTTGATGGTTTAAAAATTTATAATATAACATAACTCTCTCTTTTCCCCCTATTTTCTCTACGAATGTACCTTTTAAAATACAACAGTTAAAAAATATATTTAACTAGATAACAAAATTTTCTTTGGGTGATGGTGAGAAAATTTTTCAATGCTTTTTTCCATAACAAAATTTTTTCTGTAATTTACAACATTTAATTTCCTTATTTGTTTTGTGTAATCATTCATGCTATTTTTGTTTCAGAAGAGTTATCGAGCTGTATAAGAAAGCGTGTGTTGAATTGATTGTTCTTTTCTTTTATATTCTCTAGAAGTAAGAGTCCATGTTAAAATCAATGTTTACGGTAATAGAGTTAATTCGAGATTAGTCTTGATGGTTTAGAAATTTATAATTTAATTAGGGTAATTTTAAATACACCCACATAATTATTCTTTTCACCCCACCTAACCCTTAAATTTTAGTGAAATATTTGCACTTTTTGCACCGAAAAAGCCCTTAAATTATTATACACTTTACACGCTTCCCTCCGAACAAGTCCCAAATTTTTATTCATTCCTCCTCCTTTGTCTCTCCAAAGCTCAATGGGTGGCCGACCTGATTTTTGGTTGAATTTCTAGGTTTTTGTCATGTTAATTAATTACCACGAGAGTGTGGCAATATAAATGGTAGCACCGCGACGGAGATAGTGGTTTTGGTTAGCAGCGGTGATCGGAGATAGTTTGACAAGAAAATAGTGATTATGTCAATGATGCAGTCTCGCACATGACGATTGCATAAAACTTATCTTAGAAGAGGAACAACTAATAAACACCCCCGAATATCACTGTCACTACAATTAAACATCACCGACAGTGTATAAAAATAAGAAAGTCATTATTTCTTTGCAGATATAGAGAATACTTTAAGCTTATTTTGTTGCTTTAAAGAGAGAATTGCTTGAGAGATAAGAGGGTTGGGGGGGGGGGGGGGGGGGGGAATAATGAGCAATTGAGAAAATAAGGCTAATGGGTAAACAGAGGTGATGCCGGCGGTGACTATTAAGAAACAGAGCAATTTCTCTGGTGGATGGGTGTGAAAATAATGTTTTAATCTTTGTTTGGCTTTTGGAAAACAACCGGGGTGGGGTGAAAGGCTTTAGGAAAATTGTTGTGAATGTTTTATATACTCACAAGTATACAAATTTGATACTAATATAGCTTAGACAGAACGATGTCGAACCCTGTAGACTTGACAGAAGGAATGTCCGTAATTCTCTCACTAACTTCAATTAATTCTTAATCTAAGCTTAGAAATTGAGTGAGATGATTTATCAACTAAAAATACAAATAAAATAATAAAAGAGAATACTAATAAAATAATCAATTAATAAAATACTAGGGATGCAGAAGTCATATATTTGATATCATATTCCTAGTATTCATGCCCTAACAAACTCTACTATCTGTCTCGCACTAATTTAGTTTCTCGGCTCAATTAGATACAAAAAATAAATTCAATTAAGCCCAATTAAATTTTAAAATCTAATTATTAATTATTCCACAGCCAAACGTATGTATAAAATCAAAATAATCACTATATCCGTCAAAACACACCCTATATCCGCTCTCGACAAATCATAAGGTGAATCCAACAAAAAATAGTGAGAATTCCAATTTTATTTTTATCAATTAAAATAGGCATTCAATAGGAAAAAATATTTTTAACATTAAAGTATTAAATTTGGTAAAGTCAATTGGCATAAATACGTGCAATGGAATCAATCAAATATATTCATTCTCAACCTTAGAAAATAACCTAACTTAGCATGTTGTAATTAAAACACCAAACATAATTAAATATTGCATAAATAAATAAATTAAATACTTACTTGATATGTGCAAATAAATTAAAGAAAAAAATTCTAAATTAATTATATAAAACAATCCACTCCAATATAAATCCTGTTGTCTCTTGGACTCCAAATAAATTAATAATGAAAACAAGAAAACTAGGGTTGCTCTAAAATATATATGCACACTTAACCAAAAAAAAAAAAAGAAGAGAAGAAAAGAAAATTACGGCTACTGTGTGCAAAAAACTCCTTGCAGCAAAGCCCTCCCCTTCTTTATAATTGATTGGCTTGTTGATTTATGGGCTTGGGCTTCAAGTGGGCTTGGCTTGTACATTGGGCTGCAAGTGATTTACATATTGGGCCAATTTTCCGAGTAAGTAGATGGGCTCGCTAGAATTAATTAGTTGGGTGCAGTAATAGTATTCTAGCCATAACTTTGTACTCCGAACTCCGATTGACACAAGATTTTCGTCCACGCGTAGCTAACTCAAAGATCTAGAACTTTTATCTTGAAGTTTTCTTCAAATTCCATATGAATTAATGCCAAAAAAATTTTTTAACACAGGCCTTGCGCGCGGTCAATATTTTTTTCATTCGAATACTTTTCAATTTAATTTCAAACACCTGAAAATCTCCAAAAACACAACAAATGTAATAATATATGCTCTTTAAATTGTATATTAATGGACTACAATGTACCAATTTCTTAGCATATCAAAAATAGGTGGGGTGAGTTGAAAGTTTCCTTTTATTGGGGTGAGAAGAATAATTTTGTAGGGGCATTTAAGAATTCACAAATCTACATTTTTTTATATCGCATTCAAAACATTTTTAAAAATATATTTATCCCTATTTTTTACATGATTTTTTTTGTAAGTTACAGCATTTAATTTCTTGTTTTCCTCTCTCAATAATAAGCTTTTTAAGATTAAAGTAAAACACTCACATGTGAGTTTCGTAGTATTTCAATATAATATGATATCTTTCACCTAAACTAATTATGAAAGTAAGTAGAATAAATAACATATTAATTAGTATTATTAATGCACTATATGGAATAAGCAAAACTCAAAAAATATAGAAACAAACCCACAAAATATTTATTGGTATTACAAGGATGTCTTTCATTAATTGTTTTCTTTTGTAATAATTTTCAATACAACATTTAATTTTATTATATATATAGGATAGGATTTACTTTATTGTTAAAGTGAGCTTATTTTTCAATAAGTTCTTAGAAAATTTATTGCAAAATGATTTCTTAAATAGTTGCTTAATTCTATGTAATTACTTTTAAAAATGTAATTGTGGGAGCTTAGTTTCAGAATGTCCATTTGGGCCGAATACCATAACCCAAACCAAGGCCCAAAAGTGTCAGCCCAAAGACGAAAGGGCGAGGCATAGCCCACATAGCCAAAATAAACAATTTGAGTTTTGCTGACTACGTGTGATTTCTTAGCCGAATATAGTTTCGAGCTCGACAGGGAATGGTGATGCCGAGATGGGTACTGTGACGAATGTAGGCATAACACCTGTAAAGGAGAGGTACTACCAGTGTTAGTTGCCGATATGGGCGTTCTAGCGAATGAGAGCCATATATCTGTAAAGTATCATTTTTCTTCTGGATAAGGATGTACAACACGCGTGTGGAATGAGAGAATTACTGATCAAGCAAGGTCTTCTTTTGTCATTTTGGTTATTAACCTAGCTGAGTATTGTAACCATAATTCTATGAATATAAATAGAAGGGAGCAAAAAAAGAGGGGGGGATGATCCATATAATAAACATTTTTTGAGCAAGGAAATATACACAAACACACACCAAAGAATGACGTACCACTAGATTGGGAATAACAGCTAGCAGGGGAACCTACCCACACAACCCAAAAAATTCAGTCTCATTCAATCAGTAAATTTACTGTTCATCTACCACCTTTTATAATCTGTTACCGACTCTACCTGCTTTGGGCCGATTCTCTCGTCTATAAATTCATTATGGGCTTGGTCAAATACTCAAATTTAGGCCATTGACAATAATTTTGAAATTAAATTAAATTATTAAATATATGTGTATGAGTATCTATCGTTAATTTATTTAAAATGTTTTTGGGCTCTGTATTAGTTATATGTAACTAATGTTTTTGCATCTTTTGCTCGTCTCTTGGTTTCCGGAGCCTATGAGCAAGAGTTCGCCTTCGGCCGCTTTGAAATCGATTCCGTGGAATGGATGACTTATTTTCTATTCGCGAGGATTTGCATAGGGAATTAATTTATGTATATCTAATATGTTTTTCTTATTTAATAACTTTATTTTGCAAATATATTTTTGTTAAGAGTAATTCATGTCATGATGTTATTATAACATTAACATTTTAGTATTGAACTTATTTTAATATAGTAAACTAATACATGTTATATACTTTTATTATGTTATCATATATTAAGATATAACCAAGTCTCTTGTCCCAGTGGTATAAGGCTGCCACTGGGACAACTTTGGATCGACTTGGAGCTCCCAAGGTCGAACCCCGGCGTTGTCAAAATAATGCTTGGCCAGCGGCAGTCACGAACCGCGAGCGGGGATTAGTCGAGGTGCGCGAAATCTGGAATGTATTTGAACCATTTAAAATAAAAACATGTTATGTATTACCTGGGGATTACCCATTTTTATGAAATTTTCACAAAAAATATGGATTGCAAAGTTCATATTGCAATAAAATATGAACTGCAAAGTTCATGTTGCAGTGAAAATACTGCAATATGAACTTTGCACTAAAAATATACTGCAAAGTTCACATTGCATACATATGGACTGCAATATGAACTTTGCACTAAAAATTTGGCAAAGTTTACATTACAGTGAAATTGGACTGCAAAGTTCATATTGTACTGAAATATAGACTGCAAAGTTCATATTGCAGTCCATATTTTAATATATATATATAGTTTATAAGGGTTGGGATGTCATTTTATAAGAGAGAGAGAGACACAGTCATATTTATATATAGTCATTGGATGAATAATTCTTTAATATAGTTTATCGACATAAAACCGAAAGTTCTGCAATTGCCTTTTATATTTTGTCGTTGATGAACGAGATATAAAACCAAAGCGGCAAATTATTGTAAAGAATCTGAAACTATAAAGCACACATTGATTTTGTGTCCTTGGGTTATGGATCTATGGCCCTTTAAATATTTAATTGAGTTGAGAATATTTGAAATTTGGATTCTTGACATTTTCTCCAACTTGGGTAAAAAATTTATTGATGGTTTAAGATCATCATCTTTGTTCTGAATACCAAGAGTAAATGTTGTTTGGTTTCTTTAAATATTATAATATGGAGGTGTGACACAAGGAGAAGAGGAGGCGCGCCAGGGAGGGTATGGCTTATTTTATCTAACAACCAAAAAAAGTCAAATGCAAACGAACCAACACTGCACAAGCTGGCAATCAAGTAACACAGTGAACGTTTTCAGTTTTCTACATGGTGAAATGACTCTTTAGTCATGTGCAAGGGGTGCGATCATTTGGGTTGAATTATGGATTAATAGGAAGATATATTTGGATTTCTTTTTCAAGACAAAGGTAATAATATTAACACTTTATAAAAAGTATATATTTTAAAATTATTTTTAGTAACAAAAAATGTCTCAAAAAATCTGTATAAAGTGTTACTAAAACTAATTTTAAAATTTTGAAATATGAGAATATTTCTGTAAAGTGTTAATATTATTACTCTTAAATATATATATCTATATTATAAAACATCAAGTTTGACTAAATTTATTCTCAAAAAGTATAAGAATCTAATGGTTAAAAATATACATGTTATGGTGTGTATTAACTCTACACCCTTGGATGAGTTTTATATACACATTAAGATGTCACATCAAAGTTAAAACGCTCATACCAATAATAAACACACAACAAATTCTCACACACCAATAAATTTTTCTATATTAAAAAGGCCATAACTTAAAATAAAAAATTCAAAATTTAATAAAAATTTAATATTTAAAATCTACTAATCAAGATCAATTAAACAAGATCCATCATGACAAAAGAATTATGTAAAAAATAAATAAAAATTATTGAGTAACATTTAACACGAATAATATACACAAAGTAAACTCTCACACCAATAATTTTTTTTACATTAAAAATGCCATAACTTAATATACACAAAATTTAATATTTAAACTTTACTAATCAAGAAATCTAATAAAAATTTAATATTTAAATATACTAATCAAGACCAATTAAACAATATTCATCTTAAAATAAAAAATTTAATATTTAATATTTAAAATATACTAATCAAGAAATTTTTAAAAAAATTAATATATAAATATACTAATCAATATGAATTAAACAAGAATACAAGATCCATCATGACTAGAGAATTATGAATTTAATATTTAAATCTATTAATCGAGATTAATTAAACAAGATCCATCATGACTATAAAATTATGTAAAAAAAATAAGAAAAATTATTGAGTAACGTTTAACACCAATAATATACACACAATAAACTTTTACGCACCAATCATTTTTTTACATTAAAAATTTCATAACTAAAATAAAATAAAAAAATAAAAAATTGAATATTTAAAATGTACTAATCAAGATCAATTAAACGAGTTCCATCATGACTATAGAATTATGTAAAAAAAATAATAAAAATTATTGAGTAACATTTACGAATGTACTTTATGTGTTTGTACATTATTGGTCATCTCATTATGTCGTTTTTAGGAGTGTTCACAATATATCAGCCAAATTTTTTAAACTATTTTCAAATCATACCAACAGACGTAATTGAATTATTTTAGTTTTTCTAGCATGAAGATATATTGAACCTAAGTTTGTCGATTTAGATTCATCACACGTTACTCATTTTTATCTTATTATCAGTCCCTTTTTAATTTATCGTGTCGGATGGCACAAGTATACCCTAGTATATATATAAAGTAGACATATTGCATTTGACATTCAGACTGAACAGTTGAACTTGAAAAGTTTTAAATTTAAGTAATTAATTTGTGGTTTTAGTTTATAGTTGACTACTTGACTGACTCTCCTTCTAGAATGTTGTGCAATATTAGTGTCTGCCATTAGGCTTCGTTTGTTTCGTGGATTTAAGATTTTAGAAAAGGAATGTTTTTTATTTCTTTTATTTAATAATCACAAATTCTAGAAATATTTTTCTGAGAAAGTATGGGGTAAAATTATTTCTTTCAAAATTCTTGATTTGATTTTGCTTTGTGATTTTCTAACATTTATTACAAAAATTTTGTACAACAATACCTTTACCTAATTTTTTTTCATATTTTACCAAACACAAGAATAAAAACTTAACAGAAACTTTAATTTCCCAACCCATAAAAAAACAAAAAAAATTGACTTCCTTTCCGTGAATCAAACGAGACCTTAATACAACACTAATTTAACGCTAACACAAATTAACGTCCTAGTCCTCCTAAAACAAAATGAAAGTGAAAAGGATAAACAAAAGAAAAAAATCATAAAAAGTAAAAGGAAAAAGAAAAGCTGGTGTACATACAAGGCATTTTACATGTGCTACTCACTAGTGCCGTTTGTTTCGCTCTCCCATTGTGTTTATAGGACGACTATAAATTGATAAATGCTTTACTTTCTACTTTTTTAAAATATTCAATAATTCATTATTTGTTAAAAAAAATAAAGTGAAACTAAAAATATAAAATTTAGTTTTATAGACATGTCAACATGCTATTTGTGAGAGAGAGAGAGAGAGACACTAAAAACATATTTAATGAGTTTGCACTAAAATGATAGGATCTGACCATAATTTTGTGAATCATATATTATTATTATAGTATTACAGAAGAAGTCATACTATCTTTCTTATTAATTACTATAATAATTGCAATAAAAATAACACACTTAATACTTTATCTTATTAATTATTATATTAATTGCCATAATAATCTATATTATTTATTATAATAATAATTATTGTCAATTCGAGTAATAATTATAGTAATAAATAGTTTCTATTATGAAACTTTTATTTATTTATTTTTAAACTCTTTCATTTTTCATATTTATATCTATACTTAATAATGACAATTAAAGTCTCATCAAAAACAATATTTGGAAGGAACACAAAAGCTAACTTTTGTATTTCAATCTACTAGATGATGTAATAAAATTTGTTTATTCAATGTATACTATTATTTGTCATTTATGTAAACTCATGTTTGTTATTTGATTTGATAAATTTTATAGTTGAAAAAACTTGACTATAATTATATAAATATAGATATGTATACACAAAAATAAATGCAATATATATATACTTATGAAAAATAATTTATACAACATATGTGCATCGCACGGGTAATAAGCTAGTAATATGTATTACACATATTAGTTGGTTATTTTATTTATTTTTTATTTTTTTAAAATAAAAATTAAAAACATGAAGCAAATTGTTCAGCCAAGAAGATTATTGATTATTGGCTACATTGAGCTGAATTGGGCTCATAGGCTGCTATATATATATAATAAAAAAAAATAGGCTACTAATTGTTCTATTTCCCTTTATGGGCCAGTCCGCCCACCGCCGGATCCGTCTTTTCATTTTGGACGTTCTACAACTACACGTACGAGACTAATTAATTCCATTTCGAATTACTTTAGAATAAATATAAACTAGTTTTCAAATGTCTTTAAATTTAAATATATAATAAAAGAAATAAACATATTATAAACTATTATATATATACATATATAGTTTAAAATATTGCATGATAGGATGACATTGATATAATTTTAAACCGTTTAATTAAATTGGTTTTTTGAATGATTATAATAATGTTTCATCATCGCTTTTCAAGAAGTATTGCCATAAAAGAAATGTGGGTAGTGTTACATGTGCGATAGAAGCATAAATCAAAATATAAGATTAAAAAAAAATAGGGTTCTACAAAAGGTATATTCTAAACTTAAAAAACGTAACCTTATTTTTTTCGGTATTCTCATAATTCAACCTACAAATTTATTTCACTTTAAAATATTAAAGACCATATAATACACTTCAAAACTAACCTCCCCAATCATTCAAAATAGTTATGAACACCCCTCCAATAATACAAAGCTTAAAGTTGTTAAGAATATAAAACCATATTAATCAATATAATATTAAAATTAATTAATGCCATAATAAATGCGTCATTATGGAAGAACTTCATCAATTTTACTAATTATGTAAAAGATAATTATTATCATAATAAATAATATAGATTCTTAGAACAATTAATATAACAATTAATAAGAGAGGGTATTAAGTGTATTATTATTGCATTAATTATTATAACAATTAATAAAAAATATGATATTACTTTTTTTTTTCTAATACTATAATAAATAAAATATACGAAATGATATAAATATAATCGCTTACAAATTAAGATTTTCCCAACCCCGCCCTGTCTACTCCGTCCGATAAACACAAAAACTTACTAATTCTGCCGGCCTTCTCATCTAACAATGCATGTACACACATATGTCTCCAAAATTATATTATATGTATAATACTTCAATAATTTTATATATCCTCGTTTTCTCAGAAAACACCTGCCCCCTTCTTTTTTTCTCTCTGTGTGCATATTTCATTTGTGTTACCTGCAACATTTAGACCACAATTAATTAACCAATGGAGAGGAGATTCAACAGAGATTTATCGGGCGAAAGGAAAGGTTTACGCCTTCAAATGAAAGGGGCGGAGCCAAGGAGGTCCACGGCCAGTCGGGCCGAAAAAGTGCCCGACCTGACTGATTTTATGAATGACATGTTCTTTGGGACCGTGAAAACTGAGAAGAAAGTGTACAATCTTGGAGGGGATTTGATGGACAATGATGATGATGACAGTTTTGATGCGAGTACAAGGAGTAATAATAGTAAGTTAACTCAGGAGTGGCTCGAGGAAGCTAAGCGCATGGTGGCTTCTTCTCCTTCACGTGGGTCTGAGTCACCGTCTAGGCTCGTTGGCTCCAACAGGTTCGCCGTGGCTCAGCCCAGGTTATCGTCTGCGTCGAACCTGGATAGGAGAGACCCCTTCTCCAGGTCCGCTAGAAGGTAAGCAAATCTGTTCAAATTTTTTGGAAAGATGATCGATGATATAGGTAATTTATAGTTAAAAAAGAATAACAATATTAGAGGAACTAGCTTATGATTGAAACTCAGTGTGGGTGGAGTGACCAACTTACCTCTTATACGTCAAGTAAGTGACTCAATATTAAGTGCCGCATGTGATCCAAATCTTGATACAAGCCTTTAGAGAGGTTTTTTTTTGGTTGGTCTTGTCAAGGTTCTTTGAGCTAGTTTTTGAGTACTTCAATTAATCCCCTTCGCGAAAGTTGTAACAGTTTTTATCAGACATTTGTAAAGATTAAACTTGAAGAGTTATCAATCGAGCCCAATTTTCTAAACTCATAATAATTAACCACTGGGTTAATCTATTATAATTTTTTAAAAGATATTTAACTAAGTCAATTCAATGATTTAGAGTCTCGTAAAAGCTTCCTTTAGACAATAGTCTATGGATAGATCCTAAGTTTGTGTCTACTACAAAGAAGAGTGGCAAGTGGCTTAATATCTGTCTTATTTCAACATATATTTAAATTAGGGGGGTGTATTGGATTTAGAATCTATAGGATTTTTATGGATTTTTAAAGTTCATGGGTATTCAATTGAGATTTTAAAAAGTCTTTTAAAATCTTGATGTATTCAATTGATATTTTAAAAAGTCTTTTAAAATCTTTATGTATTCAATTAAGATTTTAAAAAATTCATCTAAATCTTATGGTATTCAAAAGTCTAATAACTTAGTAGGATTTTAATTAGTGGTGAATTTTGGTGGATTGTAAAGCCTTTTTTATGCATAAAAATCCATCTTGAAATCTTCTCACTTACCCAGAGATTTTAGATGGATTTCTAATTCTTTTAAGAACTTTACTCAACACTCTCCCCCACATCTCTCTCCCCCCTTCCCCTTCCCTCTCAAAATCCAAATTTCTTATTATGTAATGAACATATTATATTTTTTTCTTCGTCCCTATAAAGTCTTTATTCTCTCTTTTACTAATGTGGTTATCACGCATTAACATAATTTCAAATGGTTAGACCGCTAATTATCGTTCAAATTTTTAAAAACAATTCATGTCAATTTCATTAAAAAATACTAGTGGGTGAGAAGTCTAATTTTGCGGGTGCAGTATGAATTTTTATAATGTATTTCGTTAATTGTCTTTACATTTTTGATAATGTTACTTTAAACTCTTAATTAATTTATTTTATTGTTTGTCTTTTGTCTTTTGATTTTTGATTTTTGATTTTTGATTTTTGATTTTTGATTTTTGATTTTTGATTTTTGATTTTTTTGATGAACTTATTAAAATCTGCATAAATTCATGGACTTATTAAAATCTGCAGAAATCCAAAAGAATCCATGCATTAAAATCTGTCAGATTCTATATGGATTTAAAACAATCCATAGACTTAACAGAATCCACAAATTTTAAAAAGTCAGTTAAAATCTTTTAAAATCTGAATTGAATACACCCCCCTTAATGTTGCCTTGTTTCCCATAGCTTTCAACTGTGTTATATATTATTGTTTGTACTTCAAATTGTATTTAAGTAAATTCTTTTATTTATCACTTTATGAAAATTCAATTCATTTCAAAAAACCCAACAAATTACTATTTATTTATTTTGTAGAATTATGTGACGAAATAAATCATTAATAAGGATTAAATTACATTAGAAAACTCATAATTTTATTAAACAGAATGTGTTTTGATGATAATTATATGTATAGTTTTTAACAAGAAGCCTGCTTGCTATATATTCCTTAAGAAAAAATTATTTTGAATTAGCTATAAATATTGAGATATTACCCTTTTGTATATAGCAAGGATATAATTTATAAAACAAAAAAAAAGGCCTATTAATTTTTCACAGTAAATTTCCATAACATAACTCCTTGTTTCATTAAGTGGTAAAAGTTTACCTACTAGCTTACGGGAGAGATCTGACGTAGAATTAAGAAGCAAACATATTAAGTAAGAAGCTTAAGGATAGTCACTCCACTTCATAAATAGTGCACACATATTTTTCTTTCATTTTCAATTCCTTTCGGACTCAATCGGAGCTACCGAGGGGAGCAAGAGTACCCACAGAAGGACCACAAGTGATGACATGGGTCGTTGACCCCACTGTATTTACTAAACGGGGGTATCTTGAACCCATCCGGCAGACCTACATCTGAATGTCCACAAAAATTCTTGAATCCTAGTTTCTTTCCCTATTGTAGCTTTTATTCCCTCTCTTCAAATTGAATGGATTTGACTTTTTTTATATTATCTTATGCGCTCAATTCGGTCAATTTCAAAAAATAAGGATCCATTTGATAATAAGATAAAAAATAAAAATAGTTAATTTTTGTGATAAGTTAACATATGTGATAAGATGTCTTCTTACTTTGTGATTTTTTCCATAGATAATTTTTTTTTGTTGTGGAAGAAATTTTTTTCATTAAAATTTATGAAGGTTAGGAAACATGTACTCATAAAATGAACATGAAACGATGGATATCTTATTACATGCTCTCAATTTTTTTTTTAACTTCTTGTTAAATAAAGATTTTTTATTTTACTTTTCTATATGTTATTGAACAGAGCCTAAATAGATGAATATTTTCATAACATTTGGTGGAGATGGACGATTTAGATTAGGTGACATGAAACATATGTGGCCATTGAGCCTTTACACAATAAATAACCTTTCATTTCATACCATATTAGAGTTCAAAGCATTTAACTCAAAATTAATTGACCATGTGTAGAGTACTTATATATTACATTGAGAAGATTCATTTTCCCGATGATTTCTATAATGGACATATCATCTACACAAATTTTGAATAAGAAATTTATATCACAAGTAGACGAAATAAAATTTTGATATATATTTTTATTTTTCTCCGTTATAATTTTAGACGAGTATCTCATTTATTTTGAAATTGATTGCTCATAAAAGATTAATCCTTTTTTCGAGTTTTAAGTTTATTCTTGTAAATTTTTATAAAGTAAGCAATCGTGGAGCTTTTATGACCTAAGCAACGGGATTTCATCAGCAAAAAATAATAAAACTCTTAATTACTATTACTTATCATCTTTTTATTCTATAAATTACTTAGGGCCCGTTCGGTAACGTTTTCGGAGAATGTTTTCCGAGAATGTTTTCAGAAAATGAAAATGAGAAAATGAATTTTCCGAAAACGAAAATAGTGAAAACATTTTCCGAGAACGAAAACAGTGAAAATGAAGATTGCAAGACTGAAAATGGTGAAAACACCATTTTGGCGTTTTTGCGTTTTATGCTTTAAATTTGAATTCGTTTTCCGAAAACGTTTTTCGTGTTTTTGTCAATATCCCACCGAACGCATTTTTTATCCGTTTTTGAACTCAAAAAACAAAAACGGGTCTTAAAAACACTACCGAACGGACCCTTATATTTGAATGTAACATAAGTTAGTATAAGTAGATTTATATTTGCAAAAAAAAAAAAGTTTGAGAAAAATACACTAAACTCTTTAAACTATTTCACCTATTCACCAAACCTCTTGATTTATAAATGTTAACAATGAACCCCGCCTCAACCCCCCCACCCCCCCCCCCCCCCTCTCCCCAAACACCCCCAAAACCAAAAAAACAAAAAAAGGAGAAAAAAACATATAAACCCATCCTACCTCCATCTCAAATTAAAAATATTAATAAAAGTGGGAGTTTGTGTATTTAAAGTGAATATTTATCAAATATAATGTATATGTATATATGTTATGTGAATATATATACACGTATTTGTATTTCACTTGTATTTAGAGAGAGATAGAAGTGGTGGTTATCACGGGATTTTTTGTTTGTTGGGGGGGGGTGGGAGACAAATATAATAAGCTGATGGTGGCTTGATGGGTGGAAAAATGAGTGGGAGCTTGTTTGTATTTTTTTTCTTTTTCAATTTTTTTGTCCTTTTTTTCCTTTTTGTCTTCTTTTTCATTTTTAGAATTTATACAATGGGCGATTATGTCAATTTGGGAGTTAAATGATAATAACTACAGAGTTTACTGTTGAATTTTATAAATTAGGTAGTAAAGTGCCAAATCCCAATAGGGAGTTTAGTGTATTTTATCCTTTAATACTAGTAACAAAATCGTGCGATGCACAAGACGATATTTAAATTATTATTAAAAAGAATTATGTAATAACAAAAAAATATTTAAATAATACAATATCAATACAAATATATGTAAAATAACTAGAATTATATAATAAAATACACAATTAATTCAAATAATAAAAGCATTAATTGCTCAAAATAACGCAGGTAAACTAATGTATTTTTGCTAAAAAAATGGAAATAATATAGTTTGTGCTTAAAAAAATGATTTCAAAAAATAAAAGTAAAAGTAAAAATGAAAAAAAACTTTAAAGAATATAATAAATAGGACAACTTCTTCTACTTCCTTTTATAATACTAATGTAATATATTAAGTATAGATATAAGTATAAAAATAAAAAAGTTTTAAAAATAAGTAAATAAAGTTTTCATAATAAAAATTATTTATTACTACAATTATTACACTTCTTATATTTTACTATTAAAATAATTATAATAAAAAATTATAAATTATTAAAATAATTATTATAGTACTTTTTTTTTTATATTAACTATGTTATTATTACGATTATTATTATTATTATAGGGAGTATTATTTCTCCGTAATTGCATATGATGCCCAACGGCTAAGCAATCTGTCAACTGAAATACAGGCAGAGAGCAGGGGAAGGCGTAGGCGGAGAAATCCTATCGAAATCAGCCAAACATAGCCATTCCCGCACCAATTCCGAATCCTTCTCCGACCAACCCCTTTCCCCCGTCGACATCTCCCCCGCCTCCGCCGTCCAAAAATGGTTCTCCAGCATCCTCAAACCCCCCACCCTCACCCCTCCACCACCACCAGCCCCGGTCTCCTCTCCTACACCCACACCCCCCATCTCCATCCCAAACCCCTCTTCCCCCACCCTTCCCCCTCGCCAATCTACCCACCGTAAATCCCGCTTCCAAAACAACAACCCTAACCCCAATTCTCCTCAACCCCCGGGAATCCCAGCCCCTCCCTCCAAACGTACCTTTAAAACCTCAGCTCCCGCTTCACTACTCTCTCCCCCTAAACATCTCGTTGAATCCACTCACCGGAGATCTATTTCATCTTCTACTTGTTCGCTGCCTGAGGATAAAGTCCTTTCGCCGCCCAGGAACTTGGTGGAGTCTGCTCACCGGAGGTCGATTTCGTCCTCCACGTGTTCCACAGATAGGTTGCAAAACCCTAGCAATGCGAATGTGAATGGACAGTTGAAGGACGGAGAATTGGGTGGGAGGGAACTTAATTTCTTTCTCAGGGAGAAGAGATTGCAAATTGGCAAGATTTTGAGTGGGGAGAGCGATGGAAAAGCCAAGTTTGTGCTTTCTGGACCTTCAAACAGTTAGTTTTGGTTTGCCCTGATTTTATCTTTGATTAAGGTTTTTACTCCCTCGGTCCCAAATCAAGAGTCTCTATGTTTTCAGGTACGAGTTCAATGGTGGCGGCAATATGCTATGCTTGGTTGTTGGAAAATAGGAGGAGGAACAATAGGGATGGAGGAGGTCAGAGTGAGGTGGTGATTTTGCCTGTGATGAATGTGAGAAGACGAGAGATGTGGAAGCAAAGGCAAGCTGCCTGGCTTTTCCATCATGCTGGTGTCGACGCCTCCACATTGGTCTTCTCCGATGAGGTTGTTTAATAACTTACTTATCAGAAGAACATAGTTTGCGTTTATATATTCGCTATGAATGCTAAACACTGAAGGTTGAAGTCTGAATGCTTAATGTTGAACAAAAACTTTTGAAAAACATGCTTGATTTCGTTTTGGCTATGTGAATAGATGCCACTTTACTGTTCTACACTTATTCTTATGATATACAAAAATAGCTAACGAATAAAAAGAAGCACCGGAATAAATATCATTAAAGTTAGGAGCAATTACTTATAAAGAAAATGTGCATGAGGTATGATTTTTTCAAGTATGGTACCCCCTTGACTAGCTGCCATTCATCCTGTTTGCATCTTTATAGATTTGAATACATAATCATATCTTTACTTCAACTTTGGTAACAGGTGGACTTGGAAACATTAATGATAGCTAAGCAGTTGAACATCCTCGTGGTTGGGCAGGATATCCTTAAAACTAATGCTGAGGTCGGTAATAAGAAAATTAAATATTACTTGATATAAACTCTGAAACTGTGTTATTATTTCTAGACAAACATCTTCAAATAAGTGATTTTATTAGATTCTTTGTACACCTCTTCTGTTTTTTCACTAGGTTGGATCTCAATGCACCATTCTTACGGACAATTTCTGTGAGGATTCATATGACCTTCTTCAAACCTCCATTCTGAAAATACTTCTGGTAAGTGCCATTAATTACCTCACCTTTTTTCTTTTCACACTTACTTTTACTCTCTAAACTTTTATAACGTTTGGCTGCTTTAGGTCGGGGTACTCATTCGTGTCTATTTTTCAGCTAGCAGGTATTCTATTAGACACGCAAAATCTGAATTTGTCTGCTAAGTTGTCTATGACTAGAGATGCAGAAGCAGTTCAGCTGCTATCAGTTGGCTCTGCTCCAAACTACGGAAATGCTCTTTATGATCAATGTATGACCGACCATCTGCTTCTGAATAATCCATAGAATAGATTTCAAACCTTTTGCATTTATTATCAGAGGGCATCTAATTTTGTGGTTCTCCTTGTAGTGATGCAAGATCAGAGAGATAATAGCTTCTTTGAAGCTTTGCGGCACAACTATGGAAAGCCTCCTGATGAGGGTAAGTTATCATATTTGCTTGGAAGGGAAATTTCATGTGTACTGATAATAGATTTGTTTCGTAGTTGTATTAATTTACCTTTGTTTTTGTGTTGAATATAGGTAAACTTGATAGCAGAGCACCAGTGGAACACAGGCCTGAGAAAAAGTCCTACCCTGAAGCAGTTGTACAAAATTCAGGTGAAAACTTTAATCATGTGAAAAATGCAAGAGCTGATGCAGTGACATCAAAGACAGGTACCATGTTATATTTTAATTATTTTAGTGATTTTTTTTCCGCCTTCTGAGATTTTTTTTACCTTTGTCACTATTTTTATGCTAGCAATTTATTCTTCCTCCTAAATTTCAATTGCTATCAATTTGAATTGTCATGCATGAGATATATTGCCTATTTTCTGAAGTTGCTGTTAAAAAATATAATGTCCATGGTGTAAGCATATTGTGGTTCTAGGTTTTTCTTTGTAATGATTGCTTAACGCGAGTTTATGATACATGCTGTTCATTTCTCTAATTTGTCGTTTTGTTAATAATCCTCGATCTCCTACCAATAAGCAGTGTTCTAAAAATCGGGATTTTTTGCCGATAAATCGGCCAAAAATTGGAAATCGGGAGTTATCCGATCGGATTTCCATAAATCGGTTCTCAAAAATCGGGTGTCTCCAAAATCGGGTGAAAATCGGCACAAATAGGGGAAAATCGGCAAAAATCGGAAAAATCGGATAAAATCGGGGAGCTAATGACAATTAAAAAACAAAACAAAACTTAATAAAATGATGTCGTTTTGGAGGGCGTTTTTTTCCCCCTTACACTTTGTACATATTACATAACAAAAAATGCCCTAACTCACAAATCACAAACACGTGCTTAATTTAGTTTGAACTTGTTAGATGTTACTTGTGCTTTGTGTTGCTCGACATATTATTTGTAGCCTTGTGGGTATGAACTTGTCTTTTTATTTTATTTTTATGGGAAATTGATGTTATTTTGGAAATTATTTGTGGGAATGAAAATGTTATTATATTATTTAATTCCCGATTTTTCAAATTATGGTTTTTCCGATTAATCCCCGATTTTTTTCCGATTTCTCCAAAAATCCCCACCTTGCCAATCTAGGTCCGATTTACGATTTTTAGAACATTGCCAATAAGTTTTCTCTCTTTGATGTTTCAGTATTGCATAAAGAAATAAATAAGAGAATAGAACACTTTGGCTATGTTTGATCACCTGGAATTCTTGCGAGAGGGTTTAGTTTGTTTGGAAAATGTAAGACACCGTGCTTGGTTGGCATTGTAAATGAAAAGATTGTGATTTACTTCTACAGTGTTTACACATTTAAATGTAGACCAACTGCACACGAGAAAGTAGTACGGTTGATATTCATCCTTTCTGATACCAACCAAATAGGTATAAAACATTTTATTTTCATTAAAAACTATTTACATTGGAGACGATTTCCACTATATTGAGTTTTCAAGGAACCAAAAACAGCCTTAAAGTTCTCATTTCTGCTCTTGTTATTAGTGACTACCATGGCCGATCAATCGTGTACTTGAGTTTTGATTTAGTTACTATGCTGCCCATTGGTACTCAGTTTTCCACTCGTGGTTGCTTAATTTAGTAAACGCGTAAGTTATTGGCTTATTCATTAACTTTTTCTCTTAGCAGCTAAACAGAAACCACTTCCAGCTCAAGCTCCTGCAGCAGATGCCTCTCGTGGGAAGAATAAGTTCTCCATAGCAAAGTTTTTTGGCTTTGGAAAATGATAACAAAACACGCTGATTAATAATCAGATGCGTGGGGAATGGCAAAGATTTGGATGACTACAACTCCGTCAAGGTAGAAGATTATCTCATGGATTATTACTGGTGGGCTATAAAGATAGGTTTCCGTGTCGCCCTCTGTTGCTTTAAGTCATATGTTTATGGAGTTTTTTTTTCGAAGAGAGATGATCGTTGTTGGTAATCTTATTCTATTATTATTTTTGTATCAAACAATAATGTTAAAGCCAAGGTAGCCATTTGACATAACAGCTAATATAAAATTATGTGTATGTTTCCATTGTTACTGTTCTCGTTGTTTCATTGAACGCGTTTTTCCTGTGGAAAGGAAAAAGAGGGGGAAAAAGTATCACAACTATTTTTGCTACTATTATGAAGATTCTTTTGAGTGTCCACAAAAGGCAACTCTTTTGCCCCATATCATTTACCTTGCAAATCATTAAAGTGGTAAAATTATCAACAGATTGACATAAAACAAGAGAAAGAGAAAGAAGCTTTTTTCACTCTACTTTAAATGAGTGTTTTGTTATGTACAGGGTCCTTTTTCCCTGAGAAATGACATCACTAACTTTACTTTAGGTTGGAAGATGGGGTTGACTATGTTCTTAATTCAAATAATACTAATTCTAAAGTAGAATCCAAACGCTGTACAATTTCAAAAAATCTTGGATTAAATTCTTATTGCTGATTTATTACATTGCACATATATATAATAATCTTATTGTTTTGTTATATATCTCATCATCCCTTTTCATGCATCCATTGTACTATGGGAACGTTATTGTAACTTATGCTGTATATTAAAATTGAGAAAACATACACATGATAGATAGATACAAAGATTACTGCTGCTCACTTATCAAGATCAGATCGAGAGAGAGAGAGAGAGAGAAATGTGGAACAAAAGGTGGAGATACCTCTAGATTGAGAATTATTGGCCCCATGTATGTGATACAATCTGTCCTGTCCAATTTTGCCCAGTATATATTCCAACCCCAGCTGTAAGCATATAACTAACCCCCACCACCCGCACCCTACCCCACCTCTACCTTGGGTCCCACCCCCACCATGTGCTACCTCTCTCTATCCTCCAAACTCAATCCTCATCCTCACCACACTCCATATTGGCCCATACCATGAGCCTAATAACCTTTATGATGATAAAAACATTAGGCTGCTGATAGAATTACTCATTCAACTTTCCAAGCATAGAGAAACAGGCAAAACTCAGATGACCCACCTCCATTAAACCCCTCTACCGAACCTGAACTCACTGGCGACGATGAGGTGGACATCGGTGAGGGAAATTTCAACGACAAACTGGGCTTAAATATAAATGAGGCGTGCCTTAAACCAGGACTAAAAAACCAGTCGTGTACATCCCAGTACACGTCGATTCTTACTTTATTGAGATGAATAGATTCATTACCTCTAAATTTCCATTGTAAATGCTTCACATGAATGACCAAATGCCCATCTATCCTTATCTCCATTTCTGGATCAACCCCTCCTGATGAGTTACCATTATCCCTGTTCTTGCACTCGATCGATATCTCATGGAATCTACCCTTCTCATGGAACTTAACTCTCGTAAAGAACTTCTTCTTACCAAAAATATGCTCTTTTCTCGATACCAAAATGGGATCGATAAGTGCTGGCCTACACCCTGTTTTTCTATAAGCATCTTTTTTCAAATCCCCAAGGAGTAGAACGACCTCTTCATCACAAACAACTGCAACATAGTAAACGGAGCTCGGCTCTGTTTCCCCGCTGAATTTAGCAGCTTTGAGGTCCCAAAAGATATCAACGGGCTTACCATCTACAATGAAGCGCTTCGAGCCTTGTTTTCTCCAGAAGTACCATGGCTTTAGCTCAATCTTGCATGTGTACTGGCTGTCGCCTTCGGGACCTTCAACTGATACCGATAGGCCGTGAAGTAGTAGATTCTTGCACCATGTGACCGTGATCAAGCGGCACTGATCGGCTAGTTTAGTCCGGTAGACAGACATGAAAACACTCTGGCCAGACCGGGTTATTGCGGCAGGATCATCGGTCGCTCTCTCCCCGGAGGAAAAGCAAGTAGGAATGCCTATTGGCTCTTGCATCATCTTGACAATCTATTGAGGATGGTGATGAATGAACTCAGCTGAGTATATTAACATGGAGAGAGAGGGGGGGGGGGTGATTTTAGTCACAAGAAGTTAGGGTTGACAGAAGGGTTCTTGGCAGGATTTATGAAACAAAGGAATACAAATACATATGCAAACTGGCAGATGGAGGGCAGATGAGTGAGAGTGAGTGAAGAGCTGCCCATTTTATATTCAATTCATGAATTCAATAAGTTGGCTAACCTGGCTTTCTTGTATTTTACTACTTGTTGCTTTTTCTTTTTTTATAATTGTTTTGCTTTATTGCTATTTAATTTATTCTTTAAAAAAGACAACTTTTTTGAATCCGAGGTTGGTTTTATTCTGTGACTGTCAAAATACTTGCTTCAATGCATGGTTAAAAAGCAGAGAAGTCATCTTCACCAGATTTGGAGTATTATTAATTAAAAGGATCACATGAATTGGGGGTTGAATGACCAGTCAAATTTAAAATTAATTATAAAGATACAGAGTTGGTTTTCCGATGCTGGCCTTCATAAATTTATTAAGTTTATTTTGTTAAATTTAATTAATTTGATTTTGAGTGGGTAGCTACAGAAAAGCTTAGCCATGCAGATGGTCTCACTCTTCTGCATTTGACTTCAAGATAGGGAAAGAACAAATAAGTAAAACGGACAATAAACCTGAAACCCTTAGATCTGGACTCCGGAGCATTGCATTCAGGGCCGGCCTTGGCCATAAGCAATTCATGCGGCCGCCTAGGACCTCCGATGTAATAGGGCCTCTGAATTTTTTTCCCTTTATATATAAGTTATAGTAGGTAAAATTAAAATAATTTTTGGCTGAATAAAAACAAATAATGGGACAATTATTCCAGCAAGTGATGCTGCTTTTCTTGCAACTCGTGGTATTGAGTTCGAAGTCTTGTTAAACTAACCATAAACCCTATATATCGAGTGTATTTGAGGGTTTTTTTTTATTATTATTATTGTTGAATAAAACGTTATCTTTTAGTTTTTGTTTTAGCTAAATTCTATATGAATAGGAAATTTAATTACTCTTTTAATTTACTACTTTTTAAATCTCATAATTTGTATATGTATATATTAATTTGTTCAAATTTATTAATATAATTATGTTACATGAATGTATATACAAAAAGGCCCCGAAACTAAAATCGTCTAGAGCCCCTCAAAACTCAGGGCTGACCCTGATTGCATTGCTTGCTGCAAGTAGCAAAATTTGTTTTCCAAAATGCTATACTTTTAAACAAGTTAAAGTACAACCACGCAATATATTGTTGAAATATAACGTACCATGGAATATACTTTTGAAGTATAGCCATAAAATATACTTTGAACAAATTAAAATACAACCATGCAATAAACTTTTTGAACAAATTATAGTATAACCATGCAATGCATCCGTCTTCCATTATAGATCTGTTTTGTCTTAATCTACACACAAATTAACCAAAATATTTTCCATAGACAAATATATATGTAATTTAATAATTTTCTACATGTTTAAGTAGAGAATAATTTGTTATATGCATTATGAAAATCGATTATAGGAGCTGCAAAGTCCGACATATAACCTGTAACACTCGATGTATAGCGTGTAATATAGGCACTAAGGGCTCGTTTGGTTCAAGTTTTGGGAATGGAATGGGCATGGAATGGGAATACTTGATTCCTGGAAAGTTTTTTTCCTGGCATCTAGGATGCCATGCCAATGTTTGGTTCAACCGGAAATAGGAATGGAATAAAGTATCAATTACAAAAATACTCTTTTTTTTGTAAGATGAAAAGATATCTCCTACTAATTTTTCAAAAGAGACAATTACTATAATAAATTACAAAAATTACACATGCCTAACTAATAACTATCCTACAAAAATTACAATTTTTGTAATAAAAAAAAAATACAACAAGAAAAAAGACAAGAAAAAAGTTTCAAATATATTTTTTTTCATTTTTGTGCAACAACGACACTAAAAAAATAAGTTCCAAATAATATTTTCATACACGGATGAAAAAAGAATTATTTATTCATAAGGAAGAAAATTATTTTAGTCCTAACATGAAAACTTAAAAAAGATGCCCATTGGTAATGGTTCATTCCTTATGATTTAAATGGGAGAACTTGGGGGGAAAGGTTTGTTCCTGGAATCATTTATTTCGGACTTAAAACTTGAACCAAACGCGAGAATCGTTTCGAAATGGAATTTAGCATTTCCGGAATAGTTTAAATCTTGAACCAAACGAGCCATAAATGTTTCGTTGTTGTAACATGTATCATAAGTAAATAGTATATGATAGCAAATTTATGATTGTCTCACATAATGGATGAAAGGACTTTTAAAATATAGAAACTTCAAGATGCCAAATATGCTAATATATATATATATATATATATATATAAAGAGAAGAGATACTACAAGAATGATTTTGGCAAGATTGACAATATATAACATTGTATATTTGGTTTCTTACGCAATGATCAATAGTACTTGATCATCAATATATAACGAATCATTTCCCTACTTACGCAATGATCAATAACACTTGATTAATAATACCAATATTAATAATATTGGACAATTAATTTTGGTATTAATTTAATACCAATACCTTGTTTGATTCATGCAGTATTAATACTAGAATATCTCATGTTGATGTTAATACCATGTTTGGTTCTATAACTCGTATACGTGATTATATTTTGGACTAACAAGAAAAAAAAAAGAAAATTTATTTTTTTTAAAAATAAAAAGTTTTAAAAAAATAAAAAAAATTATTTTAAAAAAATTAATTTAAAAAAATTAATTTTTTTTTAAAATTAATTAAAATAATAATAATAATATAATAGTAGTAGTAGTAGTAGTAGTAGTAGTAGTAGTAGTAGTGACATTTTTGAAAATATTATAGTAGTAATGACATTTTTGAAAATATATGGTTCCTTTTTTTTAATTATGGATAAACAATACCACCTCCCTCTGGTATTAAATTATAGCTCAAATAGTAGTATTAAGTTAGTACCGGTATTAGTAATCCCAGCACATTTGTACGAATCAAACAAAGTATTATAAAAAAAATAGTATTAATAATCTTATCTCACTTTTTAATACCCGAATCAAACAAGATCTAGAGAATTAACATTGTATATTTGGTTTCTTGGTAGGATGGTTTTAGGTAACCAAACAATAAGGTTGATTGCGGGTTGAATGCCACCTCATGAACCTTTCTTCCAAGAAATCGAAATAATTTAATGGGCCAAATTAACTACAACTTGCTTCATCTACCAGTAGGAGTTTAACGAGTGTATAAGATAGATGGATCAGGTTAGTTTTAATGGCTGCTTTTAACATTTTCATACCTTTGAATTACTGTAATTGGGCCACGTTATGGCTGCATAAAATTAAACCACAAAGTCAATATTTGATAATTTTTTAAATTGCAACCCGCGAGACTAGTGTACCCTTACATATAATTTTACATTTTACACTAGATGCATTTTGCAATTTTTATATAGACAAATTTAAAAACATAAATTAACAAAATAAAAATATCTTAGTGGTTAAGCGTAATGTAATACACTAATGGCAAGAGTTCAAATCATATATGCAGGGGTAACTTGACAAATCATATCCTTCTTTATGGAAAAAAAATATTAAAGGTGTAAATTTTAAAAGGGGCAATTAAAAAAAAGGGCTTATTAGAGAAAGATTTTCACACTAAGGCCAAGGAATAATTTTTTTTAAAATAAAGGGCCTATTTTTTATTTTATTGATAATATGACATGTGTCTTTTTTTTTCATTATAAAATGACATCACAACCCTTAAAATAAACTAAAAAAATATCAATATGCATTAAAATATGGACTGCAATATGAACTTTGCAGTCTATATTTCACTGCAATATGAACTTTGCAGTCCATATTTCACTGCAATGTGAACTTTGCAGTCCATATTTCACTGCAATGTGAACTTTGCAGTCGATATTTTTAGTGCAAAGTTCATATTGCAGTCCATATTTTACTGCAATGTGAACTTTGCAGTCCATATTTTTAGTGCAAAGTTCATATTGCAGTACATATTTCACTGCAATATGAACTTTGCAGTTCATATTTTATTGCAATATGAACTTTGCAGTCTATATTTTTTGTGAAAATTTCATAAAAAGGGGTAATTTAGGTAATACATAACATGTTTTTATTAATTAAATGATATTTAAATTTATTCAAATACATTCATTTAAAATATAAAACAAAATAGGCCTCTTACACTAATTACCAATTAAAAATAGGCCCTTCATTCAAAAAAATATTATTCATTAGATTTTTGGTAAAAATCAATGTATAATAAGCCCTTCTACCTAATTTCTAGATTTTAAAATCATTTTTAATGAAAAAGAAGTTTGCAGGAATAAAATTAGAAACTATATCCGTTTTCATGGAAAAAGATTGTAGAATAAAATTGAAAATCATTCTTTATAAAAAAGAAAGAAATTGCAGGTAAAATTAAAAAAAAAAATCAAAAGAATGACATTTAATTTTAATGGGGTGTAAAATTAGTAAAATATCCTCTCTTTTTTTTTTTGTTAAAGTGTTTTAAAATAGTTTATAATGTAAACAAAATTTTGAGATCTTTTTTTATGGTAAGTGATTTAATATATCTCAAAATAAAAACAAACTTTAGATTTGAGATTTTATATTTTAATTTTAGAGTAGATTTTTAGGTTAAGACTTGCCAAGAAAATAAACTCATATTAATTAAAGTTGTATTTGAATACTTATAAAAATTGCGGAGAATGGCACTTAGCTTTATAAATGAAAAAAAAAAATGATATGTGAATTATATACTAGGGCATATTCATATCTAATGGCACGGTGAATAAAAAAAAAGTTAATAATCGGATAAAAGAGTGTATATTCAATCACATCATAGTCAACCAAATAATGATATAATAGATTGAGTTTTCCATTTTGTGATTAAATAATTCATATCCAAACTTTTGATCTCGATCTAAATAAGCGCGTTTAATATTATGGCATTTGAAAGATTTTTAAATAGTTGATAAGAAAGAAAGAGTGTGGAAATAGAGTGTATGGTACAAAGAGAAAGAATAAATATTGAATTTAGCTTTGAAAAAAAGTATTGAATTTAATGTTATGACATTTTTAATGATTTAAAAAAAATGATTAATAAGCCTTATGTATGTGAGTTGTTTGTGGTCGGTTTTTAAAATTTTTAAATATATACTACATATGTATAGAAAGTTGGGCTTTAAAGAGGGATGCACTCACTTTAATTAAAAAAAGAAATATTTATTCAAAAGGGTAAATGATGAGTTTTTTTATGAAAATTTGTAGAGATTATCTATATAGTGAATAAATTATTTCCACCAAATTTCATAAAAAAGTTTAACCTCGAAGTGGATGTTTTGAAAATTTGATATATGTGTATTTTCGACCATTTAAATTTTTGATGATCATCTCACTTAATTTTAGGTTGATTTTTTTGTTTTTATGAAATTTGGTGAATCTACTCACTGTATAAATCATCTCTACAAATTTTCATAAAGAAACTCATTTATTTACCTCTCTAAATGGGCATCCATTCTTTTTGTTAAAGTATGAGAATCCTTCTTTAGTATAACATTTAGCATGTTAGGCATTATCTCTCTCTCATACTATATATATATGTGGTTATCAAGATAACTCTCGGAGAAGATATTCAACTTACACTTGATGTAAACTATACAAAAAAAGTCTTGTGTTCATTCACGATTGACCGTCAATAACCGTATCTCAATTTCATAATGCATCGATATATCCGTTGAATTAGTTAATTATAATATCTCAAAGATGCGTGTAGAATATTAAATTAATTGGATATGTAAAAGCTTCTCAGATCATAATTATGTTATATATACACATAATTATGTTATATATACACATATATTAAATTGTGTACCTTACAAAAATTAAGTAAAATGTAAGTATAGTGATTATATGTTTACAAATATTGAATTGATTTAATACTTTGCAAACTTGATAAACACAATGAAATTAGCTTATCTATTAGAGGAGTTGATAAATTATGAATCTGAGAAAAAATTATGAATTAGTGTAAAAACTTCTTAATCTTACACTAGTGTAACTTGAACTTTTCATTAAAACATAATCAATGTACTAACTATTCCATTTACTTAACTTTGTTTTTGTATGTATCCTTTTTTTTAACGATGTATCCCAAATTAACGATCTCATTTTATTGTTTTTGAATAAGTGAGTTAGCCCGGTTGAGGAGGCGCTCACTTAAATCTAAAAAAAAACCTCAAGTTTAAGTCTCATCAAAGGGAGTTTTAAGGGATTGACTTAAATACTATATATATATATATATATATATTTGTTTTTATATCAAAACTAAGTATTTTCAAATTTTGTTAGCCACCAGCAAGTGACCCAGTGGTAGCACACTGGAATTAGCATTGAAAACTTTCTAGATAAAATCCTTGTAGCGTGAAACAAGGATTAGTCAAGATACGTGAATGCTAACCTAGCTGACTACTATCTACCGACTGTAAGCTCCACCACTTATTGCTTTTGCTTCAAACTTCATTGATTACATATCCCCCAAGTTTGCCTTTTGATTATCGTTGTTATGTTTTATTTTATATATCCATTATTTATGTTTTTAATGGCACTATTATTGTCAAAGCGATTATGATATTTGTCAGAGTAATATACAACTTAAAAAATATAGAACATAAAAGTTGACCTGGTCGACCACTATTCGGCGACTGTAGCTGGCCAACTGATTTGGTACGTGAAAGTTAACCTGGCTGACCATTATTCGGTGACTGTAAGCTTTACCACCTGATTAAGCCCAAATATTACATTTTTATACATATTTAAATGGCTTAATATGCATGAATTTGATTATAATTATCCGAAATTGTTAAGAATTGAGTTTTAATCATGAAATAGGATAATATGTTTGTTTCTAGTGCATTTTACCATTTTTAAAGGTTAAATATAAACAAGAACCAATCCAGAAGTAAATTCTCCTAAAATTAGTAATTGCCGGTCAAATTCGGAGCTAAATTGAGTTCAAGAAATGAACCGAAAACAAATTCCAAGCTTAAGCATGAAGGGAGTGGATTGAAGAGACTAAAAGAAGCCAATATAGCAATCCCAAGTAAAGAAAAGTCATTTGAATCAAACCAAGAAATTTTCAAATATAGAAGAGATTCACTGCACGCAACGCTTGTGTTCCTGCAAATTCTAGTATTTATCCATAGTAAATTTGAAGAAAACTCCAGAAATAAAAGTTGTATATCTCTGAGTTAGCTACGCATAGGAAAAAATCTTGCATTAATCGGAGTACAAAATTATGGCCGAAATACAAACAGTGCGCCGAAGGATCAGGTTCTAGCGCGAATGAATAAAATAATTGAATGTGCAAGAAATTATCAAAAGTGGGCCTAGCCCAGATAGATGGTGTAAGTTGCATTTGGGTTGTAGATCTTGTGCTCATGCAACTTTATTTTTATAGAGTTAATTCCATGTAAAGGTGTACCAGAATTAATGCACCTGCGCCACATGCAATCAATTATCATCTCATAATTTCCTAAAACTACATAAAAATGCTGCCCATTTTTACAAGCCAAGTACAGGTGTCAGCTTCTTATAAACTCTACATTTATATCCCATTTATTAACTTCCTTCTTTTTGCATTTTTTTTGGCACATCTTAATATGCCCTATTGCATTAATTTCTCTAATTAATTACCATCCTATTTGCCTTTTGGACGTTATTTGGGAATAATTCATAATAAATATCTGTAAATATACTAGACAACTCATAATTATGTTTCACGATGGGGCTTTCCACAACAGTTGTTTCTTTTTTCTACCACTCATTTTTTTTGTATTCTCTTTTCACAAAACATGGTATATCCAGCTCAGGTAAATTTCTCTTTCTCTGCTTCTTTTTCCTTTCTTCTCTTCTCTTTCATTTCTTTATATTTGTGATTCTATTTTGATGATTATTTAGTTTGATAATAGTTTTAGTTTTAATTTTTTTTTTTTATTATTTATATATATTTCATTATACGCATTTCTTAAGTAGAAAATTGTGTCCAAGCTTTGGAAGGTATTGCTTTTCTACCTTCTAATTTATCATATTCTATCACGCCTTTATGTTGTTCGACAAAATGATTGAGAGAAAAACAATACTACAAGTTTATTCTCAGGATTAATTTCTTATTACAATATTTTATCTTTGTTTTTCCTTTTAAATTAGGCAGGCACAACATATAATGAGGGAACTAATATACAAGTCCTGATACAAGCATCAAGAACTGATTATCTCATTTTTCTCAATCTATTCTGTGACATATAGCATAAAACATTTAGCCAACAAGTCTACCAAAAGGTATTTATTAATTTATTGAGAGTATTCATAATGAATATCTCTCTTTTTTCTTTTTTCATTTTTTTCATTTTCAATTATTTATTTTCTCAACCTTTGTTTATGTCTCATATAACGATTTTAATACTCCTTTTCACGTGTTTCGCCCCAATGTTTCTCAGATACACTATTGCTCATATGGAAGCATTTTATATCTATATATACACACATATGTTTTATTGTGAAACAATTTTCAATCTTTGTTTTTGATCAGTATTTAGGATTTCAGAAAATTTTACTTTATTAGCTCTTTATTACATTATATATATAAACACATGGATCCACCATGTGAATGTCTATTTTTAATTTATGTTTTTTGCTTATTTTTAGGATTGCATACGTCCCAAACGTAAGTTAATTTTTTTTTCCTCTATGAAGAAATTGGCTTAATTTGTGTTCTTTCTCAGTATATTAAACTTGCCTTCTATTTGTTACATATAAGACTGATGATCTCTAGGTAGGGAAAACCTAACCATGCAAAATAAAAAAAGGAAGGTGCATTGAAAAAAAATCCATCCATTTTAAATAAAAAGTTTTACTTTGACGCTCATTTGAATTAATACTAATTTCAATTTAATCAAAGGTAAAGACGGACAATTTCTTTTATGTTCTGTTATTTGGTACATTAATAACTTCTTAAAAAGGATGGGACTTTTAATTTAATATTTCTTTAAAAGGAATTTTAAACTATTGATTTGAGACGGACTATATTTGTTACTTCATATATTGAGTGAAAGTTTTTTTTATTTTGTCTAATACTTACTCTTTTATTTTTGTCTTCATTATTGTAGAAGAACTTGATCATTCATTGGAGATAGGCATAATAAAGACAAGGAAGAATGATCCCTGGAGATGACAATATAAAAATTAAGAATAAGTTAGAGATCAATTCTTTTAAACTCAATTGCTTTTTTCTTTTCTTCTTTTTGGGAGTGTGCCATTTTAAAGTTCTAAATTTAATTGATTTGAATTGTTCATATTGATTTCAAGGATTCAACAACTTTCTTGGTCGTTTCTTTCTTAGCAATATATAATTTGAAATGCTATAGTTGTTTATATTATATATGAATGGAGTTTTAGTTTCAATTTACAACTACAAAAATATATTATAAGAAAAAGAAACAAATTTAGCAACACGCCCGTGCATTGCACGGGTTGTTACCTAGTTAAATTAGGTTTCTATGATATAAATAAATCATCAGCAACCATAAAACACAGCAAGAGGCATGCACAAAAACAAGGAGCTTACACATGAAGGATTCGTTTTGTAGTGCTTCTATTAGTTTTATTTAGTGTTAATTCGGAATTAGAGACGAAGTATTCAAGTACAATTTTGAAGATTAATTTTCAGATTTAATTATTGGTTTACGCGCATACTTCAATTCCAAGTTCTTAATTTATTTAATACTTTGTTAATTATTAGTATAAATTTTGCATACTTATGATTTTAATTAGATTTCAATTTATGAACTTTTATGCGCTATTTTATTTATGTAATTTATTGTCCATGAATTTATTAGATATGTTTGATTAATTCATTAATTAGGGGTCCGTAAGGAACAGGTATGCCGACGCGATAATTTTTCAAACCCGAATTCAATTATAATTATTTTTCTATAGGTTAATAGGTCATTATAAATCTAATGTTTATTAAATTATTATCTTAGTATGCTAATAACGTACTTTTATAAGAAATTTAATAAAATATTTTTGAAAAAAGAACCAAACTAGTTTGAATTATTATTTTTGCACTAAATCTTAACTGGTTGACTTAGAGAACGGTCTATACTCTTTAAATTAATTGGTTATATATTTTTTTAGATTTCAAACTAGAGTCTGCTGTTTTTAGTATTTGTTTTAAATCATAGTTTTTGATATCGAAATTGCCAATTTTGTGTTTCCACAAACCGTTTTAGTTCAAATTTGATTTCAATCATGTTTTAACCTTATTTAAATTAAATTATGATTTTTTACTTAATATTTCTAAACTCACTTTTAATAAAAGGTTTTGTAATGTCAACCACTACTTCACTTTAATAAACA
This sequence comes from Lonicera japonica, assembly GCA_021464415.1. NCBI lineage: Eukaryota > Viridiplantae > Streptophyta > Magnoliopsida > Dipsacales > Caprifoliaceae > Lonicera > Lonicera japonica. The sequence goes on along the minus strand of CM038467.1, from coordinate 11,839,937 downwards.
AATATTTTCGGCAAAATTAAGTAATGCGAATTGATTCCATAATTAGTATTGGTACGTATAGTTCATGTCACGCATGAATTATTGCAAAAGATAAGAGTTTATGAAATCAATTAACTTGTAGATAGTAGGCTATTTTTTAAAGGAAAACTAATTAGAAAATGATTCTCGATCCACTGAATTACCCGTTGTGTTGCCCGAAACTTATGAATGCCCTAGCGTTTTTTATTCTTAATTTTAATTAAAGTTTTTCATGCATTTAATTAATTTGGCACACTGTTTTTAGTGTTTATTTTACATCTTTTTGTTATGCTAATTTAGTTTTCTTTAACATAATAATGTTTCACTACCTTTATGATTAGTTTTAGTTGGATGTTCTGTTTAGTTATATTGCATCTAGTCAATTTAGTTATTGATTCTCATTCAATTTTCTCCATATTTTATTTTTTCTTTATTTTTCTCACCTTCTTCTTGAAAGAAACATTCCTAACTCAAAGAACTACAATAACTAAATAGAACATGCAATTAAAACTAATCCTAAAAGTAGCGAAACATTACTATGCTAAAGAAAACTAAATTGCCTTTAGTCAGTTTAGTTATTGATTCTCATTCAATTTTCTCCATATTTTACGTTTTCTTTATTTTTCTCATCTTCCTCTTGAAAGAAACATTCATAACTCAAAGAACTACCCTTCTCCCCGTGGATCGACCTCTGACTTACCGACTATTTATTACTTGATCGATCACCTGCACTTGGATATAATAACTCGCGTTGTTTTCACCGAGTCACCACCTATTGCTTTTGCTTCAAACTTCATTAATTACATATCCCCTAAGTTTGCCTCTCAATTGTCGTCATGTTTTTTTATCCATTATTTATGTTTTAAATGGTGCTATTATTGTCAAAACAGTTATACTTATTATCAGATTAATGTACAACTTTAAAAATGCAACAAAGGAAAGCTAACCTAGCCAACCACAATCCGGCGATTGTAGCCCCGGCCAACTGGAAATATATTTAAAGTTATAAAATTTGAACGTAAACACAATAGTATTGATAATAATACTTCATGCAACTCAAATAATGAATGTGAACAATTATGAGAAATCACAATAAGGGTGTGTTTTTTTTGGTATGATTTTAAGATAGAATTTGGTAAATCGTGAGATTTATGTAAGTTAGGAGTGTTCTTTGGCAATAGGTCTCGATATTTTAAAATTCCGTCAAACTTTGAAATCATGTAAATTATATGATTTCAAAATCCGCTCAAAATGTTAGAATTTTAAAATCCGGTGTTGAATTACAAAGTTTGAATGTGATTCATCTATTTTTAATCATATATCTCCTTCATTATTGGTCACTAAGACTTTTTCTCTTCAACTAAAATATAAAAATGAATAAGAATCCCACTTAAACTCAACTTACACTAATGTATATTAAAAAATTCTATTTTTTAAAAGAACACCTAAATTGAAAATGATGAGATTTTAAAATCACATATTTCTAAATCATATGATTCATCAAATCACATGATTTCAAAATTTTGTAAGAAGAACGCAACCACAACGAAAATATAATAGCATTAATATTATTATACAATTAATCAAGAAGCACAACTAATAATTTGCAAGTAATCAAGAAATCAAATTATACATAATATTAAGAAGTAAATCTAATAAAGGATTTACCTTGATAGTGTTGAAAAAATGAGTAAAAATACAATTTTTGAGTCATTTTAAGTGTAATTTTTCAGTGGAAACTCACATTCTTGTTAAATGTTATTATAGATTTGTGTTTTGCTCCATAAGGAAATTCAAAATTGTATATTTGTTTGCTCAAAATGATTATTGGGTGAATGAAAAATTGTCACCCAAAATAAACTACTAGAAATAAAAAAATAGGATAAAAATAGGTAAGTCTCACATTAAAACTTTATGAAAAAATTGATGGGATTATAAGAAAACACCTCTTATGAGCTTGTCAAACATTCAAGAAAAATAATTAAGGCTCTCCCTCACGTTTGTAGGGGGTGCAAATAATGGTTCCATCTTACACTTACGAATCATCAAATATAAATTTCTGTACATAAGTCTATATATATATATATATATATTTTCAAAAAAATACTCCATATATAATAAAAAAAAATTCAAAACCAAATAGAGACGCTTACCCCTCGCTGTCTCCTCATGATTACGCCCCGTATACATGTATCCCTGAGAACAATGTTTCCCCTGGACCCTCTCTATCCATTGTTCTTACTAATGTTTATCCTTTTATGTTCAATTAAATGTATACGTTGGCAAATGCAGTATTGATTTGAAGAAATGCAGTCGTTTTGTGGGAGGATTCGATTAGCCCCAAGTCACCCAAGTTACAACTCTACCACCTATTGCTTTTGCCTCAAATTTCAACGATTATTTATCTCCCAAGTTTTTCCCCTTCATCCTGGTTATATTTTGTCTTGTTCATTATTTATGTTTTTAACAGTATTATTATTGTCAAAGTGTCAGAGCAATATATAATTTTAGAAATATGGGGCAATTAATAAAAAGGGCTTATTAGAGAAAGATTTTCACACTAAAGCCAAGGAATAATAAAATAAAGGGCCTATGACATGTGTCCATTATAAAATGACATCCCAACCCTTAAAATAAACATACCAATATGCATTAAAATATGGACTGCAATATGAACTTTGCAGTCTATATTTCATTGCAATATGAACTTTGCAGTCCATATTTCACTGCAATGTGAACTTTGCTAGTGCAAAGTTCACATTGCAGTAAATATTTTACTATGTTTTGCAGTCCATATTTTTAGTGCAAAGTTCATATTGCAGTCCATATTTCATGCAATTGAACTTTGCAGTTCATATTTTACTGCAATTGAACTTTGCACATATTTTTTGTGTAAAATTCATAAAAATGGGTAATTAGGTAACATGTTTTTATTAATTAAATGCAAAATAGGCCTCTTACACTATTACCAATTAAAAATAGGCCCTTCATTCAAAAAAATATTATTCATTGGAGTAAAAATCAATGTATAATAAGTACCTAATTTCTAGTAGAAATATACAATATAATTTCTAAAAGCAATATTATGCTCTAGCTGACAGAAATATAACTGATTTGGTAATATAAGTAAACTTTTTAACATGCATGTACGTTCATGTAGTTTGAAGGAACGTGATCGAGCTGTTCGTGGTATTCAATATTTTGTACATTTCTTTTCTAATGAAAAGCTAATTATTATGTTGGCCTAAAATGGATAATTTTTAGCTAAATAAAGACATTTACATGCATCTGTACTAGCATGATTGTAACAGGATAATAGTTGCGTGTGGAGAGTAGTGACTCAAACACGCACAGACACAAGCACCGTCTTTTCTTCTTCTTCCTCTTTTTTTTTTTTTTTTGTGTGTGTGTGTTATGTCTTACACTATTGATTAGGAGAGGAAAAAAACGTGCATGACAACGAAACTTTCATTTTTTATTTTTTTTTAACTGAAAAACATTCAAGTTCATGTGAGATGTCTTATCACTATTTTTTGCGTGCAGGTAGCGTAGAGCTTCAACATTGGGTTAATAAGTGGGATAATTATATTAATTTGTACCGAGACTTTTAAAAAAAAAAAACCACACTTAAAGTTTATAAATTATTAAGTTTGAAACAATATTGGTACAAATATGTGACATACTGACAATTTTAATATTGGGCAGTGGCTGATATTAAAATTAACATCTTCATTATTTTTCCACTCTTTACTTTTATAGGATATTTGCTATTTGTTTGGCGTGTCCATGTTGTGTCCTCGTAATTTCATTTTCATGACTCCTATTTTTTAGAACATTCAAGTATTCTTGATTGCGTTGGAAGAATAAGCAGAAGGAAGATATAAATATGTAATCTTAATTTATTCTTATGGGGCAAACTACAAAAGTATGGGTTCCTAAAGAAGATTAATAAAAAGATAGGAAATTAAAGAGGAGAACACACTTTTTCGACATAGGCCGGAATCGGTATCTAATGAATTCAATGGTTCCGGTATAAATGGTATATTGCATATTTAATTACCTGTTGAAGAGGTCTGCAGTTATATTTGTCTGACTATTTACTTTTTAATAATTTCTAGGGCTATTAATTACAAGCTAAATACCAGGTGTTTCATAGTGCCAAGTAAGTAGCCATGTAGGTTAGTTCCTTCTAGAAAAAAGTGAGGAAAAGTTGAATGTTAAACCAGAGGCAAGTCCTATAACGTACCTAATGCTTTTGACATCCATCTTGACTCTTATCATCTTTTTATCATTTGATTCTGAATTGGTTTTTGCTTTTAGTTCCTAATGTTTGTCCTTGTACTCTTGAACTTCTTTCAGCACAACAACAGTACTGGTATTCTTCTTCTTTCTGTTTTTTTGGTGCTAAATATATATTCAACTGTTGTAGTCACCCAGACTTGTTGACTTCATCTAATCTAATGTCATGCCTTCAGCCTTTAGTACCGCACTTCTATAGAGCCTCAATCGAGGCCAGTTTCTTTTCATTTGACTGCAGTACCGGTGGTGCCACCTATAGCTGCATTAAAACAATGGGTTCTGCTTCCCCTCTGAGGCAGACGTATCAAATTCAGCGACCAAGCACATGATGTGGGTATTCAGATTTTTTTTTCTTTTCTTAATTTAGTCAATTTTGCTCTTATTAAAAAACCAAAGATTTCTGATCCCTTCGATCTTATGTTGTATATATTGCGCGCAGATTTGTGATAAAGAAAGAAGCAGTGGATGGAGTGAGGGAAATACCCAATACAAAGCCTGGATATATAATCCAGCTCAAAGTGGTAGGACAAGTTAATTATTGTGGAAGTACGTATGGTTTATGTTAATTTTTTCTTCTTCTTTTTTTTTTTTTTTTAATTTTACTATTAATTTTTGCTTATATAATTTTCTTGTTGTTGGAAGTTGGGACTTTGATAAGGAGCCTAGCATTGATTAATGGTGTTCGATCTGTTGGCTTCAATTCACAGGAGGTACCTGAGAACGTACAAGAGGTATGATCTTAATTCATTATTGAAAGTGATTGTTATAGCGAAGAACGTACAAGAGGTACGTTCTTAATTCATTATTGAAAGTGATTGTTATAGCGAGACGTAATGCTGGCCGGTTTAAATATATGCTACAATCAGATATAATTAAGAACAATGTTGGGGTAGAATCTTTCCTAACCTTGGTCGATCTATGATTATGTACGTTGATATACTTGGATCATACTAGTTTTAACTAATTCCTTTAAAATAGACGTACTAGCTAGTGATTATACCTAAACCCCGGTGTTCATATATGTTAATTAACTAGCTGAGCTGAGCTCACCCTTGCTCAAACTAGTACAACCCGATCGAGCTGAATCCTTTATGAATTGATCTGAAAGCTATTATCCATTGATTTGCATCTCGATCTACGAAGGAGCTGCTAATGTCCCTACATTTTGGGTACGTACCTAATGTGACACTGAGATAAACATACCGGTGGTTGGTTTTCGTTTCGTTTCGTTTCGTTTCGACTTTTTATATGGTTGTAGCTCTTGTTATAACGTGTTGACACTAAATCATGCTCGCCACATTGGCTGGATGGATGACGATGAGGACAGGTACTCGCCTGCCTACCATAAAAGAAAAGATAAAAGGTGGTAGACAAGAAGAAAGTGAGGAGGAGGGCCGAGCTTTACGCGCGATATCTCAGGGATAAATTGAATATCCACTTAGGAGCTAGCTTATATAATATATATAAAACAATATATAACATCCCCATAGCTGGCAGATATAAAAGGGAGCGACAAGAAACTATGGTGGGGTTGAATCTTTTGGTGAGACAATTTCGCCCAGTCCTTTCAATTCTATTAATTAATGGTTTATTTATATGTTTGCTTTTATCAGATTTGATCTATTTTACCATTATATATAGGAACTTTTTTTTATTAAGGACAAAGTTGATCGAGACTCTTTCTATAAAAAGAAAATAGTTTTATTTTAGTTCTAAGGATAAATTTTAAAAAAATACCCCATTTAATTATATGTTAAAAAAACCCCGAATAAGCTCTTATTAAATAGATTTAAACCATCAATCCAGAATCCTAAATCAAGCAACAAATTTGAACAGAAAATTGACCTCATATAGAAATTCAGATCTTAACAACTCTATCAATAAGAACTCAAAATTTTCTAAAAATAAGTCAACAAGTAAAACATAGCAATTAAGCTTAAAATTTACCAGCTTTTTTGTGGAAGAATAGCAACATTGAAGCATCAAAAAAATCAAAACATCTCCAAAATACATAACCACATTGAGAATGGTGTTAGCTGATCAACCTTAAGGTATATTATATTGTTCAGAAAAAGTAATTCGTTTACAAGATACATGCAGAAAAGTCAACAACAAAATATGAGACGTATTTTTTTTGGTTACAAAATATGAGACGTATGAAAATAAAATGTTGTACTGCCACCAAAAGAAAATAATTACTTTCACTGCCAAGATAATCAATTGACTTAATGTAATTAATGGTAAACATAAAGACGTTATCGAAAATTTTGACGTGATAAACATGATTTTTAAAACGGGCATAAATTCACATCGACAAACATATCTTGCAATGTTTGAAACGGGTTAGCAGTAGATCTAGATTATAATCTGCAAATGATTCAATACAAATCTAATGTAAAATTGCATTAATAACATAGCCAAATTGTTAATATACATGATAGACAAAAATATCCATTAAAACAGATACATTAGTGAAACAGAGAATGCACTATTAACCTATGAACCAAGTATTTACTAACTATTGCATACCAATTTACACCCACAAAAGGCGACTAGCGGAGAGGTTGACCTAGTGATAGGTAACGTCCATCTTTACCTTGAGGTGCATGGTTTATAGGTTAAGGGAGAGAGAGAAAGAGGGATTTAGACATTCGTTATTTTTTTCTTTAAAAAAGCCACCATTTTGATGATCGGACATTGACTGCTTACCTCTAAAACACAGATATTTCAGTTATATAGTAGGATACATACAAGATACATATCCGAGTATCTAACATTTTTTATTTATTTTTTAAATTTTGGATACGGGAGGGATACGGTAACGATATTTGCGGGATACGGCGGAGTAAGTTTTGTAATTTTTTTTATTGGAACCGCTTTAAAAATAACAAATAATTTCTTTAATATAAAAATCTCTGAAAGAGACTTTAACTTTCCATTTACAGCTCAATGAATAAATTAATCCTTTTATTAGAAGATGAAAAGATCGACCAACATATTCCGTCCTTCGTCTACAATTATTGTTGTTCGGTCTCTATCTTTCTTCTGGTATTCAAGTCAAAATATTATATCTACTTTTAAGTTATTATGCAATTAAATTGCTCAGTCGTTTGCTTTAATTTTATGAATATTCATTATATTGTTCATAATTTTATAAAATTCTTATAGCTGAATAATTATATATATATATATATATGTATTATAATTATTTTTTATTATCTGTATTCAAGACGTATCGTATCCTATATTTTTTTAATTTTGCCGTATCACTGTATTGGTGCAGTGTCATATCCGATACCCGTATTTGTATCTATATCCGTGCTTCATAGCTGCTTACTCCATAAAATAATGTACACACTGCCTAATTATGAATCAAATACAATACATTTATAATTGATAATTGCTACAATTATGTGTACCATGTAGTGATAAGAAAAAGGAACAAAATTGCAGCTAGAGTGCTAGACTCTCTCATTGTAGTAGAGAACATTAGATCTGTACAAGCATGGAATATTTAGTGTTAGTGAGGTTAGATCCAAAACTAGGGCCGGCAATATTTGACACGACACGCTAACTCGACACGAACTCGACAAGGAGTTAGCGGGTTTGGGTTAAGCATAAACGAGTTCGGGTCAATTTCGGGTCAGACATGCTTAACCCGTAAACTAAACGGGTCGTGTTCGGGTTAACCCGCTAACTCAAAATTGACCCGCAATTAACACGATTAATTTTTTTTCTTTTTTTTTTCAGCTATATATATATATTATTTTGTCATCTTGCTTGAACAATTATATTCTTATTTTGAGTATTGGTAGTAGATGATAGTTATTATGTTGTTTATGATGGATAAATTACTAATTTTTTATATTTATACTTCGTTGATGGAATGTTATATATTTTGACTCTAGATTGTTAATATTGAATTTTGGTATTGGGTGATATAAAACAAGTTAATTTTTTTCACATGAGACTTAGTTGTAATTATAATCTTAAAAGATTAATTGTGTCATGTCGAGTTGCAAGTTTAACACGACTTATTTATTAAACGGGTTAGTTGGGTTATGTCGTGTAACCTGTAAAATAAACAGGTCGTGTTCGAGTTAATATAAATGACACGATTAGTTAAACGGGTCGTGTTCGGGTTGACACTAATTTTGTAATACTTGTGTGTTGATATGACCCGAATACGACACGCGAACCCGAATTGCCAGCCCTATCCAAAACAAGGGGATAAAGTAATGGGCTGTTTCTTATATTGGCCCATTAAAAATGGCTTACAATAGGTCCATGACCGCTATTAATTTATTTTTAAAAAAGAAATAACTTGGAATAAATAAATAAAAAAGCAATTATCCGAAATGGACATTTTCCAACAACAAATGGTTGGAATAAATTTCAAAATGTGAAAAAAAAAATGTAATAATATGTTTGGCCAACTTGAAATTAAAACATACATATACTACTCTGGATGTAAACAATGACAAGATATAATATTTGTCCTCTAGTAGTTATCAAACTATGTGTCATTGAAAAAATGTAATTTAATATGTTTGCCAAAAAATTGAAAATATACAACTTAATATGTCTGTCAAAAAATTAATTAAAAGAGCGTAACTTAATATGTCTGCAATTTAATATGTATGTCGGAAAATTAATTAGAAGAACACAACTTAATATGTATGCTTGTTATTATGGAAGAATTATGCCCCAGACATATTTGCAGCTTTAGTCCCATAATATATCTAGTTAGTTTGAGAGATTTTATTCTCTTGACTTTTTTAGAATAATTCTTATGCTATCTTCTTCTTTGATTTTTTTGTGGTATGTGTTTGAAGTTATTTTTATTGATTTAATTATATATTTATTTTTATATATTTATCTTTAAGAAGGGTAGTATTATAATTCAACTTCATTAATTAAAATAGTAAAATAATTAATATTTTATCCTTGATTAAAAAGTTGGTCTTTTAATCAAAAATCAAAAGTATATCCTGAAAATTAATGGTTGAAAAAAAATGTAAGGACAAGCTCATAAATATTTATTATAATTATTTTTTTATTATATATATTATGTGGGTAAATATTTCAAGTGAAAGTGAATTTTTTGTTTTATCAATTATTTAAGTTAGTACAAAATATAAAGATCAAGTCAAGGGTCATATGGCTGTTGAGAAAGTGGAATGTGCAGGATTATTATGAACAGACTGGCTTTCTTGGGACACATGAATTTGTCACAAACTTGCAATTATGTATTGAAAGTATATTCAATTATTTTTTATTGATCTGGATTTGGTCAACTATATTATATATTCTATACTGATAATTTTGCTTTTTGAGGATGTTCAAAGGCAAGAGGCAAATCCAGTTGTGAAAAAAGAAAGGGAGGGAGATGCTTGTCAACGTCTTAATGGCTCCAATGGATCGAGTTGTCAAATGCGATTAAATGATTGTGACATGAGTTTGCCAAAGAAGGCACATGTGGGTGCGGATTCCTTATCTTGGTTTTCATAATGCTCATGTTCAACATTACAATTTTATTTTTTTCAAGACATAATTAATATATTAAATTATACAATATTAGGCAAATTTAGCTTTTTTCTAGATAAAAAGGAATATTTCATTTGAATAACCAAATTGAGAACATCAAACTATCAGAGTTGATAGCGTTCTATCCAAGTTGATAGCATCTTCTAACGGAAGAGAATGATCTTTTAAGTCATAAATAAACTTAGATGTTGTTCACTTGCCACTTAAATCTGAAAACTTAAAAATATCCAAATAAAAACCATAAAAGAGTAAAAATTATAGAACAGGTGATTACCAAACTTAATAGAGCAATATCATTCATTGAGAACTTATAAAAAGTTTTAAGATTCAAGTGGTATAAAAAGTTGTTCAATAACTCAAAAAACTAAGTTCCCACTTAATTTTTACCACTTAAAACTTAAAATTTTCATCCAAAATTTTAAGTAGCAACTTTGCCACTTAAATCTGAAACTTAATTTTAAAGGGTGTAAAATGTCCATTTTACCCTCTTTCTTTCAACAAAATTACAAAGCTATCTTCTACCTACACACAGACGCAGCCATCCTCCTCCACTACGCATCTCTCCCTCTCTCTCTCTCTCACACACAGACGCACATACACAGTGGCCATGGAGACTTCCATTTTCGGTCGAGTCGCACTTCTCCCGAATCACCTTCTTCACCGCACGTACAAACACATAATCTGACCATGTAGATTGATTGAATCTTGTGATTTCTGTATTCATGCTTGATTGACTTAGCTATAAAGAGTTCAAGTAATTTGATGTGATTTTGTTCCATCAAATTTGTTTTATAAAAGAGTACGGTTTATGTTGAAGAAAAAACTATACAAATTGGATTGATAAAATTATACAAATTGAAAGCATAAAAAAGGAATTAATGGTGGTCCTCGGTTAGTGATTGGATTGATTCAAAAAAAATTAGACCCTCAAGATGAGGGCAAAATTGTCATACTAAAAAAAATTCAATTTTCAAATGTGTTATATTCAAACAAACAACATTTTTTCAAATGCAATTTTTAAAATTAAACAAATGATTTTTTCAGTTTTCAATTTTAGCTTTTAATTTTCAGTTTATAATTTTCAGTTTCAGTTTTTAATTTTTTTTATTAAACCCCACCTTAACAAATTTGGTTAGCATGTGAGCAACTGAATTCTCTTATTTTTTAAGGCCCGACAAAGTTGGGCTCAAGAAAGAATATATTAAAAAGTTATACTTCCATTATCAAACAATCTTCCTTGTTTTTCAACTCAAATGCACATATTATTTAGGATTTTCCATTTTAATTAGGGGTGTGTAAAAATAAAATCAGACTTAATAATAAATTTTTTTTTCAAATTTTATGTGTATAATAGTCTAGTTTGATCTAATTTTCAGTAAATTAAAATAGACTGATTTAATTTTCAGTCTTATGAGTAAAAATTTATATAAAATCAGAATGAACCAATTATATATATATGTGCGTGTGTATTTCTATTTTTCTTAACTAAGTGTCGTGTTCCCAAACCCCCAAAATCTGCTGCCATGACATGCTCTCCTCTTTGAGCAAGACAATGCCCAAAATCTCACAAATATTTACTTGCTCTCCTCCTCTTGTTATATTTAAGTTCATCTCTAATAGTCATTTATATCCAAACAAATTTTTATATTAAAAAAGAGAAAAAGGAAAAAAGTGTTCAAATAGTCATTTTTATAGTTATTTCTATATGAGGTGGAAGGTGAGTCATATAGAGAATTTCAATAAGCATTTCTATATGTTAAAATTGTGATAGAAATTTTCAATGTGATATGGCACATCCTCATTGGATATAAGAAACCCACTAATTCTCTCTCAGTCTTAAATAAATGCCAAGTAAGATAGAAATGGCACAATTGGAGAAACTTTATTTGAAACGTTTCTATCTATACAATTATATTGCCAAATAGATATAGAAATGTATTAAAAGCACCATGACATATATGATAGAAATGAATTTATATAAAATACCATTGGAAATGGCCTAATAAGCCCAAAATCTTTAACATTAAATGAACCATTGATTGACCATGTGGTAGTTGAAGCAAGAAAAAACGTAGGTGTGTTTTCCAATAAAATTTCTCCATCAGTACATGTTTTTCTTTATTTTTAATGGTTAAAACCGCGCTAATCGTACATTAAAATATTTTATGACGTTTTAATATTGACTCAGTATTATTGCATAGGTAATAAGATTGAGCTAAAGTATTTTTTTGTTCTTAACAATAATTTGACCCTATTACATTGAGATAATGTGCAGATACTAGATGGCACAAAGTAAATGAAATATAGTATTACCGAATAAAGTGTTGTGTATAATTAGCGCCGCTTAAAAAAATGGCTCATTGTGAAGACAAGACTGAGTAGACCCATCAAGACATAGTTTAGTACAATTCGGTCTTCAATGGCCTTTTGGTCTGGTCCTAAAATTTAAAGGAGCAATATATCTAGTACAGTCTGCATCGTAGGTCAACAAGTCTAATCAATTGGACCGTGAACACCCTTACTTCTAACAATTCTCATTAAAACCCGCTTTAATACCAAATCGCAAGGCCTCAAATAAGCTTCACAACCTCCACATTGCCCAAAGCTGAACATGGCTTATTGAGTCCTGCGAACAAAAAAAAACCCCTTTTTGGATCCTTTACTACAACACCCAACCCAACAAAATACCAATTACTATCCACTATTAAGTCAAAAATTAAAAATTACTTTGAAATTCCTTTACGTTGAGGAACTCAACTAAGATTTTTTGAGCTTATTATTTAGCCCAATCTAACGTTTTGAACAACTAAAATGTAAATTCAATATATCTTCATGTTCGAAAAACTAAAAGTAGACCAGATTGGACCTACTTGTTTTTAATTTTTTAAAAAATCTTTTAATCATATTTTTTGATCTTATTTTAATCCTGGCAAAATAATTTTTTATCAAATTAAATTCAATACCATAGGTGAAAATAATTCAACCACATCTGTCAGCATGATTTAAAAATGGTCAAAAAATTGGACTGATACACCGTGAATACTCCTAAAAACAATAGACTATGATGATGAATAATGTGCGAATACATAAAGTATGTCCTTAATATTACTCAATAATTTTTCTTGATTTTTTTACATAATTTTATAGTCATGGTGGATCTTATTGAATTGATCTTCATTAGTAGATTTTAAATATTAAATATTTTATTTTTTATTTTAAGTCATGACATTTTTAATGTAAACAATATTATTAGTATGTGAGAGTTTATTGTGGGTATATTATTGGTGTGGGTGCTTTTTTGATGTGACATCTTGGTGCGTGTATAAAAGTCATCAAATGGTGTAGAACTAATGCATAACATAATATTTGTAATTTTAACCATTAGATTCTTATATTTTTTGGAGAAATTTTGGTCAAAGATGTTATTTTGTAATATATATATATATATATATATCTGTGTACATAAATCTCTTGTAGGGGTTTTCTAAGATTGAGTTTTTGTGATTTGGAACAAAAATGAAGATGGAAGAAGACGGTGGAGGCGGGAAGAATTTGATTGACATTTTAACAAATAATTGATGTTGTTGTACACTTTAATAGCAATATTTAAGTGTTAATTTGGTTAGTGACCAAAAAGCCTTTCAATCATTTTGATTTAACGGATGATTTAGATGAAGGGATATTAGTATTCAATTTGAATAGTTTAAGGGTTCAATTGACACAAAATTGAGTTTATGAGCTTAATTGAAACTTAGAATGTAGTTTGAGGGTTTTTGGTGTCATTTACTTATTTCAAGTTTAAAGAGTTTTGGCTCTTTAAGATCAAAATTGACTTAAAAAATAATTAAAGTTTATGCTGAATCTTTTTATGGAAACAAAAGGTGGCTAGTAGTAGCAGAGCCAAGAATCTATCTAAAGGGACAAAATTCAAAGCACATAAAATATATTCAAAATCATAAAATTTTAACGCAAATATAATAGCATTAATAGTAATAATTCATATAACTCAAAGTCTCAAATATTTAATGTGAACACTACTACAAATTACAAGAACATTCTACGAAAAATTAACACTGTTTCCAATAGAATACAAAAATTAATTATTAACTATCTTTCTATTTAGGGCAAAGTAAAATTAAATATTTAGACCTAAATTACCTAATATTATGCAATTAATGAATTATTCATGAAATATACTTAATATTATAAAATTAATTAATAAATAAACCTAATATTGAGCAATTACCAGCAATTCTTTAATTAATCTAACATAAATTTAATATTATGCAATTGATTAAGAAATATAATTAATACTAAAAAGTATATATGTGGGCAGTGGACTATGGTGGACGAATTGTGAAAGAGAAGTGAATAAGAAATAAAAAGAAGAGAAGATATGAGAAAGAAGAAACGGATCTGAATTTTGAGAGGGAGAAGTGAGTTACGGATGTGTAGTATGTGGCTGCAAGGTTAATTGGTTAAAGTTTTTTAAGAGTTTCAAACGGTCCATGAAGTTTAGACTCTTACCTTTAAATATCTTGAAGTTTCAATTTATACATAAGTCCCTATATATATTTTTTTTTTCAAAAAATAACCCACATATAGTAAAAGAATTTCAAAACCAAGGAGGGGCGATTGCCGCCTTTCCGCTACATACCACCCAGGGACGGAGCAAGAAACTTGAGTGAGGAGAGGCGTATTAGACATAATAAAAAACAAAGTCTCAATTTTGAGACGGTTTGTTTTGCTTTAGTTCCATTTAATTAAAGTGAAATAAAGAAGGGTAGGACACTCGAATCGAATCTAGGCACTTAGTGTGAATGTATTAGTTTTTGCTATCTATAAGTTTAGGCTGATAGATAAAATGTTGAAATGGTGAAACTTAGTAGCTTTAATGGTGACAGATGAGCGTGAAATTAAAACCAGAAGGCAAGCACACGGGAGCCAAATTGTTGGGTTCAATCGTAAGATGGTGATGGGTCATTAGCGGAGGCAATTATTTGCATATTATATTTATTGATTTTTTAAATTTTGTTTTAGTCTTATAAACAAACATGACCTACAGAGAATAATGAGGCAAAATTATTAAGGTTATTTTGGTCCTTCAAAGGAAATTTTAACGTTGAAGGGGATATAATGTTGGGTAAAATTCTCCGGGGGGGTGATCCGTAAACCTGAATAACCACAGGGGGGGGGTTTACTGTAATTTCGTATTCAGTTTTTTTGGGGTCAAATCTTTATGACATTTATTTTAGAAAAGATCCTTTTCATTATTTCTAATTAATTAGTAACACAATTAATAATAATATTACCTTTTTCTGTATAATTCTTACAACCTCAGCTTAGCGTAATTGGTTTAAAACCATGCGTAATTTAAAAGTAAATTTTGTGCAGAATAAATGTATAAAGTATATGTTAACTTTTTGTGCATGCAGTCATTTATTTTAGAAGACTCTAATAATATATATATATATGTTTAATAAGTTATGTTAACCTATGCCCTTATTAAGGGCACATGTTAAATAGTTATAAATAGAAATAATAAAGTATAATATACATTGATATTTTTTTCCATTCACAATATGCTTAATGAACATGTGTTAACATTTTTCGTGTTAACATTTTTCATGTTAAATTTTAACTATACATGTGATTTTATATGTGTTGTATCTCAATGATCACATGATTTTGAAAGAAAAAAAAATTGGACTTAATTATCACTTATACATCTAAATTTATGTACTGGCTAGAAATGCTTTTAGTCAACGGTCACAAAATAGGTGAAATTTGAGGTAAAGTATGGCTTCAAATACATATAAATTACTTAAATCATTACTAATAACATAAAAGAATTGTTTAAATTGTCACCACTACCGAAGATCTAATTCTTATAAAGTGATAAAATAATTTTAAAATAGAATAATAATTGGGAGTGCTGGTTTAAAAATTAGATGATCTAGAATTTTAGATTCATTCTAAGTAAATGACGAAGATATATATAAATTTTAATAAAATAATAATGGCGATATCTGTATAGTTCATTTTTAAATGAATGATTTAATTTTTTTTGCGATTATCCTTTATATCACTGTAGCTGGCCTAACCTTATTTATTATATGACATTATCAATTCAAGAGTTGTTTGAAAAGAAAAAAAATTGAGATTTATTTTATACTAGGGTATGCCCGTGCCCGACGGCACGAAATAGTAAGTAAAATAGTAATTATAAATAAAACAAAAATTTATAAATAAAATGGGCCTTTAGATTTTTATGAGAAAATTGTGACCTTTAGACTATAAAAGTTAACGGTCAAATCAGTGAATAGTAAATCCCTGATTTGTATTATAGATTGACTTTCCAAATGCTCCATTCAATTGAGAGAAGATCTACACTGATAAATAAATAAATAAATAAACAAACGGAAGAAATTTGGTAGGGGAGAGAGAGTCAGAGACAGAGAGAGAGTGAGTGAGTTAGCTGATTCGTTCCGCCGTTTCCATTTTTTTTTTCACAGAGAGAGAGAGAGAGAGAGACGCCGCCCTTTCTCCGCACGTTTCTTCTTTCAATTGCCTTTCTTTTCTTTTTGGTGGAGATACATGCATACATACATACATACATACATACATACGTGCATACACATAAACATCCAAACAAACAAATATCTTCCATTTTGTCTTTTTTTTTTCAAATCCTCACTTCGTATTGGTTCGCGTTTTTCAATTTTTTTTTTCGGCTCCCGTTTGGAATCTGTCTGAAATTCTGAGACCAATTGAAATTTGATCTGATTGTACGTTAGAACTAGGGTTTACTACTCCCATAATGCCCCAGGAGTCTCCTTCTGAACAAGACCCGGAGGATTATGATGCTGAGTTTGTTGAAATTGATCCCTCTGGTCGATATGGTCGGGTCAGTATATACTTGTTAGTATACGTATCTGTTTTAATTAACTATTGTATTGGTTCATCCTGCAATACTACTGATATTCGTTGTACTGATTTTTGTTAATTATTAATTGGCTTTGTTTTTTTTTTTTTTTTGTCTCAATCTATTTTTACTGTGATCCAATTTTGCAGTATAAGGAGGTTCTAGGAAAGGGTGCGTTCAAAAAAGTGTATCCTATTTTAAGTTTTTTACTAATTAATTTTTGTTCCACAGCACTTCATATACTTTTAACATAGGATTTGATATGATTTTACTACGACTCCTTAATACTGGGAATTTAGATATAGAGCATTCGATGAATTGGAAGGAATTGAAGTAGCTTGGAATCAAGTAAAGGTTGCAGATCTCTTGCGGAATTCTGAAGACCTCGAGCGTCTGTATTCTGAAGTTCATTTGCTTAAAACTCTTAAGCACAAGAACATTATCAAATTTTACAACTCGTGGGTCGACACCAAAAATGAGAATATCAACTTCATCACCGAGATTTTCACATCTGGGACATTACGACAGTATGTTTACCTAGAGTGTTTTTGGCAACTCCAATTCCGTAGCAGTTAGACCGGAATTAGTTCAATCATTGGATTTGCATGACCGTATTTCCAATTCTATTACCATGGAGTTGGAGTTCCCTAAAACACTCGATTTTATACATCTTCAGTGAACTCATATTCCCATCATGTTATTGCAAGTTGAATAAGTTCTTATATGTTGCACAGGTATCGTAAGAAACATAAGCATGTTGATTTGAGAGCGTTAAAGAAATGGTCTAGGCAGATATTGGAGGGACTTTGCTATCTCCACAGTCATGACCCACCCGTTATTCATCGCGATCTCAAGTGTGATAATATCTTTGTCAATGGCAACCAAGGCGAAGTGAAAATCGGTGACTTAGGCCTAGCTGCTATTCTTTGCCAAGCTCGTTCAGCACACAGTGTCATTGGTGGGGCTTGATTCACCTCTTGTTAATCTGATTTACTATAGGAGGACCACTACTGAGGATGGCAACTTATTTGGTTTTTTGATATTAGGTACCCCGGAGTTCATGGCACCGGAGCTTTACGAGGAGGAATATAATGAACTTGTGGACATTTATGCTTTTGGAATGTGCTTGTTGGAGTTGGTGAGTTTTGAGTACCCATATGTTGAATGCAGCAATGCTGCTCAAATATATAAGAAAGTGACATCGGTAAGCATTTACTACTTTCAGTGCGTTCATTTTCAATTTGTTTGTCTTTTGTTTTGCTTGCTCCGTCAAAAACAAATGTTGCTCTTGCCTATGTATGAAGTGAATTTGGTTGCGAATAATTTTTTTCCTAGTTATAATTTACTGAACGAGGTCTCCATCTGAAGCAAAAAGTTGGGACATTTTACATGAAATGGATTTCTATTTGCTTATATGCCTAAAGCATTATATGCTAGATATCTCCTAACACGAGTCATTGGATGAGGATGGGTTATTAGGATGCCCAAGGATCTAGATTTAGATCTAAGCGAAGGCCCATTTGCTCTGCTCTAATGACTTATGTCTAATAGATTGCAATCCGTGAATATACGGCTGGTTTAGTATTCACAGATGTTTTAGTCTTAACAAAATCAGCTTCGTTTGCCTTGGAGAGAACATTTTGATGTCTTGCTAAAAAATAATCCACAACCATGGGATTTAACATAAGCAAAACGGGCAGAGCGTTGGATGTATATTGTGAAACAGCTTCAATCTGAGCCCCACAACACCTTTGTCTAATGACAATCTGAATGCTAGAATCTCAATATAGTAAAAGGCAATTGAGATTTGAACGAGTGGAAATCACAGTTCAGACCATGTAGGATTATAGTTTCCTGAACAAAGGAACATAAATCAGTCTCACTGTTGTTCTCACTAAGCCTAAACATATACTGGATATACTTGTGTCTACATTATGTTGTTGCGATCATTGGTAGGCATATAAGCTCCTTCATGTTGATTTTGTTGTTGTGATTGTTGTAGGCATACCACTGACTCAAGGGACTTAAGGTCCATATTAGTTTTGTTTAGAAATATTTTGAACTCCTTTATTGTCCAAAACTGTGCGTGTGTATATAAACTCATCTATATTATAAGTTAGATTGGTGCCAATACCTAATGAATATATCTAAAGGTACGCATCTTTCCTCTTAAAGATTTATGAAGAAACGCACCATTAGATATGGTTTATACAAGCATTAACCATCACATCAGAAATCGCGTGCAGATAAATACCATCTACTCGACTCTCCCATTTGATTTTTGAAATTCACTCTCAAATCTCTCTCTCAAGTCTCAACCATTATCATCCTTGTACTGCTATTCATTCTATATGCGTAATATGGAAGTTTAGTGGAGGCCATTTCAGATAGGACTTGTATAGCACAATTTATGGGTTAGTCTATACACACTTCAAAGGCAATATATTTACAGATGTGTGTAAAGCAACATATCATTCATTATGGATAGTTCGTCATAGGCGGGGATACTGCTGTTGGCACGATTATTCTCTATATATGCGGATAGTTATTCGGCATGGTTGCTTGTAATGTGGATAGCATTGTAGGAACAACTAATTCTCCATCAACTTGGACGGTCCCTTAGGCATGGGGGTCATGAGTAACCTGGACAATGGCATAGACATGGGTTAGCTAGTATAGTAGTATGTCTACATACATACTATTTGCTTAGTTCCCCCTATTTATCACTTGTTCTTTTCGTTTTAGCACAAATAAATCTGCAGTAATAGGTGGAGTAGTGGTGGAATGTGCATATCAGGGGTAGATGAGATGTGATGTATTAAAGGAGATTGAGAGATACGCGTTTTCTAAGAATGTTTCTATTGACAAAAAATAAGTTGATGTTGTGCTACCCTTATGGCTTTCGAATATTTTCCTTTCTAATTGATTATTGCTGAGTTTGTTGTGCACATATATTCCAATGTATATGTATGGAAGGTTGATGTTGTTTATGTTTTTCTTACTTGGTTTGTGTGGGGACCGTACTCTTGGTGCTCTTCCGTGGTTTCTACCTTTTGCATGAAAAAAAAGAGTGTAATTGTCTGTATAGTTGCCACAACATTTTAATATTATATCATACCACAGGATTTTGTTGTTTGGGTGTGGCACTCTGGGACTACTGAAATTTAAGATCTTAGACAGACGAAAACTTGGTTCCGTTTCATTTTTGGGGGTGGGGGTGAGGATTAGGGAAAATCAGTATTTTAGATTCCAAGATTTTGTTGTTATTTGAATATTAAATCTGGCGATCATTTTCATATGCCTCGTGTGGTTACATCCACAGCTAAAATATTAATATTCCTGTTGGCTATCTCAAATGTTTGGACACAGTCTTCCTGGACTTTGCTTGCTTGATTAACTCTGCAGTGTATAAATAAGATATTAATTACCCCCTCTCTCTCCCCCCTGAAGGGAATAAAACCAGCCTCATTAGTGAAAGTCAAGGATCCTGCAGTCCGAGCATTTATAGAAAAATGTATTGCAAAAGCCTCTGATAGGTTGTCTGCGAAGGAACTATTGGCAGATCCTTTTCTCCAGTCAGGTGAGGATAATGAAAGTATAAGTCGACGATTGCAACCTACTCATTGTCCTGCAGGTAAAATGTGCAAACAACTTACAAAATTCTATTCCGTTTAGTTGTATTCCTTTTGAAGCATGGACCCAGATATAGGACGCAATATGACACACACATGCTCTGGGCCATCTGAATAAAAAAGTATAATTTATATGTTTAAAATGTAAATAGAATATTTTCTTGTAACAAGTGAATCTTATATCTGTAACATGCATCTTGTATCTCGTGAATCATATCAATAATCACTGTATTAGGTAAAGAAATGCATAGTGAGGGATGTATGGTTGCAAGGGTTTATATTCATATTTTGAAAGACCAAATTTGCAGATGATAATCATGGTGGGTTTGACAATGCTATAACTCCCAAGGAATCCATCATGCCTGAGGCTTCCCGAGACTTCACGGTGAAGGGTCAACGGAAAGACCTCAACACAATATTTCTAAAACTACGTATATCAGACTCAACAGGTTGTCTGTTAGTTCACCACTTCTTTCAAATGCACTAATATTTTTTCATTCCAATTTTTTTTTCCTGAAAAGTTGCCTTATGGAACTCCTCAGGTCATATTCGGAATATCCACTTTCCGTTTGATATTGATGTCGATACGTCAACCGCAGTAGCTAGTGAAATGGTTGAAGAGCTGGACCTTACAGATCAAGATGTGACTGCCATTGCTGCCTTGATTGACACTGAAATTCAATCTTATATTCCATCTTGGACGCCCTCGAGTGATCAAGTTTCTAGTGGACCACCCATTTCTGATAGCTGCGCCTCTGAGGCACCAGACGATGTTTCTCCCTCAAATGACTCGACACGTTCAGGTAGTCTTGTTCTTGAGCGATTGCCTTCGGGTCGGAGATATTGGTCAGACTCACCCAAAGCCGGTGGTCTAAGCCCTCCGCTACTTAGACCTGGACCTTCAAACTTATTTCAGCTAGATTCGGCAACCCCTGGTGGTTGCTGGACCGATGAAAATGAGCAATCACTCGATAGAAACACGGATAATAATTCAAATGATGCTGCTTCATCTGATATAAAAGAACAAGGAAATAACAATATATCAAGCGACTTTGATACAGATGAGGTGAATATGATTGTGGAGAAACTAGAGCATGTATTGGTTGAGCAGAAAAGGGAGATAGATGAACTTAAGAAGCAGCATGAATTGAAAGTATTGGATCTTCTGAAGGAAGTTCCTGCTGAAATTCGACGCAAAGTTGTAAGCACTTGTAATGTGAAGATTTCTGAGTATGAAGTGTGTTGTGAGACTTGCTGCTTAAGCAAGAGCTTGAATGAAGCAGGCTCCTTGATGCGGATGTAAGTGTTGCCATCTTACTTTTCCAAAACTCAAACTGTGGATAAAAATTTGGATACTTGTTTGATTGCAACCAATCATCATACTGAATCCTAAAAGTTTGAAAGATATTCCAGAAAGCTAAAAAAGGTTGGCATTGATGGGGAAGGCTGCAAGCATGATGACACGGTGGCTGAAAATATTGTTATTGGACCTGTCTTTAGACATAAGTTCAATAATTCGAATAGGAACTATGCCAAAACTGGTAAGGGTATCGCTGTAATTTTGAGAGATGATTCAGAGTGGTCATAACTTGGGGAGAAATTGGCAATGCTGTCGGTGATTGCTGCTGAGGTGAGGTCATATCTAACGAGTACGCACAATATATAAACATTTCTTAATGCCTGAAACCTATTTTATTTGTCATTTATGTACTCGATTAATATCGTTTTGTATGCCATTTAGCAGTTTATAGGGTTATCGCAATTTTCTTTTACTGAAATGTATATTTGTACATATTGGTACATACATATTTTGTGCAGTAACAACATGAAAGGTGGGATTGATTTTTGGTTTATTGTTTGCTGAGAAAACTTATTTGGGACTTGAGACAAGGATTCATGGGGTGGTTAACTAAGGTTGCAGCATATGCTTGCCTCATATTTAGGATCCATAATACGCCATGAGAATTTACTATTTGCTTGATTTTGTTGTGCTCTTTGTACTGAATATGTTATTGCAGGCCTGTAATTGCTAATTATGTGTCTTCTTTTTGTTCCTTACTGCTATAAATTGAAGTACAAGGTTTGATGATATCTATGTGTATACAAATTTTAATGCGTTTTTGTTTGTTCTTGGTATCTAAAATGGTAATTTTACCTGGAAAGTTTGAGCATCATCAACTTACGATTCAAACCTCTTAACACGTACTATAAGAAACTCCTAGTGTGAATTTACTAATTTAGGATTTTGAGAACAATCAAAACTTGGAACCACACAAGCACATAGGGTTTATAGGTGGGAGAAGGCAGGGCTGTCTTTTTGAATATGCAAGTGCTTCTCAAGAGTTGTATTATATGTTGTGTAATGCAAGACAGATCAAAAAGTTAGTACAAATGCACATAGATACTCGGCCAAGCGCCTTTATGGGGGTGTGGATGGAAGATTTAAAATACTCGGTCAAGTAGCATTGCACATATAATAATCTGCAACTGCAAGCTTTAGAATATGAGTTATTTTTTTTAGTTTTTTTTAAGCAAATAGGATATGCTAAAGGAGCGTGGTTTGAAGACCAACCAATTTTCCCTCTGAATTAGAGAACCGGAAGCTAATACGTGGCACCAAGAGGCACACTTAATGGGGGACGCGAATCAACTATGAATGAATCACTTTCTGTTTTTATTGGCCCACGACATATCAATATCAATTATGTTACGAGCGTCTAGATCTACGTTGTTTAACCATCGTATTTTTTGGTATTATACTACCTGCAGAGCACAGGTGACGTGTAATATATGTACGTATGTATACAATTTAACAAGAGCAAATAACTTAGTCTTAAGTATGAATTATTTAAGGGCGAATGTTTAATTCTCATTATAAGCATTCTTTGAAAAAACAAACAATTGTACTCAAGTGTTTCAAAAATTTCACACAATCTAAAAGTAGAAATTTGTGGTATTTATATGAAAGATAATTATATAGAATCGGTCATAAAATTTAATATGTAAACTCTCTAATATAAAATCAACTAGGATGTCACTAGAATACATGTATTACTATTTAAGGAAAGTAATTTATCAAAATAAATTACTCTTAGTTTGGGCCAGAATGTTTTTTCTTCATATTTGTAAATTAGGAAAGTAATTACGATGAATAACCATAGTATTGAATTACTTAAAAGTAATTGGGACTCTAATTTCAAAATGCGGTGTAGTATTTTAGTTAGCATAGTTATTGATAATCTTTTAATATTTTTAGACACTTTTAAGAAATGACTTATACCATCTGTAATGGTAAAAGTACAAGCTAAAATTTTTATTTTTAGTTATCTCATTCTGTTTTGCTAAAAGCTAAAAATAGATTTTATAATGCAAAGTAAAGTTAAATATACAGGACAGCAAAATTTTGATGTGATTGGGGCTTTTTCACTGCATTTTGAAGTGCATTTCAATTAAGTGTTGACAAGAACGCTCCTAAAATGTAATTTTACTGTCATATATTGTGGTGGCTAATAAGCCCATTCCAATTCTTAATAAGCCCTCGAGACGTGTTTTGGAATGACATAAGTAGCACACAACTTCCATGTTACCACCGTTTCACACTGTAGAGCAAATCTGTCGTCTTATCTCTCTCTACAAGGCAGAGAGAGAGAGAAATGGATAGAATTACAAACCCTCTTTCATCCTCAATTGAGAGAAATATGAGGCCCTCTTTTCTTCCCTGTTCTTTGCACCCATAACACACACACTCTCGCTCTCCCTTTCTTTCGTTCTTTCTTTCTCTACTCAAAACTTCTCCCCCAAATTTCTCTAGTCACCCTAAATTCCCTCCTCAATCAATCTTCAATGGCGATTTCAGCAGCAGCTACAACCTCAGCTAAACTCATCTACCCTTCTTCTTCTTCTTCTTCTTCATTAAACAATCCCATTCTCCCCATCTCTAATCTAACTTCTCGTTCTAAATCCACCACCAAACTAGTCCTCTCTTCCTCCTTTATTTCAACCCCTTCCACTATCTTCCTCCAAACCCCCTCCACCTCCACCACCACCACTCGCAGCCGCCGCCCTGCCCTCACTGTACGCGCCGCACGTGGCAAATTCGAGCGCACAAAACCCCATCTCAACATCGGAACCATCGGCCACGTCGACCACGGTAAAACCACACTTACCGCTGCTCTCACTATGGCCCTTGCCTCCATGGGCGGCAGTGCCCCCAAGAAGTACGACGAGATTGACGCCGCTCCCGAGGAACGCGCACGTGGCATCACCATCAACACCGCCACCGTCGAGTACGAGACCGCCAACCGCCACTACGCCCACGTCGACTGCCCCGGCCACGCCGACTACGTCAAGAACATGATTACCGGCGCCGCCCAGATGGACGGCGCCATCCTCGTCGTCTCCGGCGCCGATGGACCCATGCCCCAGACCAAAGAGCACATCCTCTTAGCCAAGCAAGTGGGCGTACCCAATATGGTAGTCTTCCTCAACAAGCAAGACCAAGTCGACGACGAGGAACTTCTTCAATTGGTCGAATTGGAGGTTCGTGAGCTTTTATCTTCTTATGAATTCCCCGGAGATGATATCCCTATTATTTCTGGTTCCGCACTTTTAGCATTAGAGGCATTAATGGCAAACCCTACTATCAAACGGGGCGAAAACCAATGGGTTGATAAAATTTATGAACTCATGGACTCTGTTGATGAGTATATCCCAATTCCCCAACGTCAAACTGAACTACCATTCCTACTTGCAATTGAAGATGTGTTTTCGATTACCGGCCGTGGGACTGTCGCCACCGGCCGGGTGGAGAGAGGGACGGTGAAGGTTGGAGAGAATGTGGAGATAGTGGGTTTGAGGGATACTAGAAATACTACTGTGACTGGGGTTGAGATGTTTCAAAAGATTCTCGATGAGGCCTTGGCGGGGGATAATGTGGGGATCTTGTTGAGAGGTATTCAAAAGATTGATATACAGAGGGGGATGGTTTTGGCTAAGCCGGGTTCGATTACCCCTCACACCAAGTTCGAGGCCATTGTGTATGTGTTGAAGAAGGAAGAGGGGGGTAGGCATTCGCCCTTTTTTGCAGGGTATAGGCCTCAGTTCTACATGAGGACTACTGATGTTACGGGGAAGGTGACTTCCATCATGAATGATAAGGATGAGGAGTCTAAGATGGTTATGCCGGGTGACCGTGTGAAGATTGTTGTTGAGCTAATAATGCCGGTTGCTTGCGAGTCAGGGATGAGGTTTGCTATCAGAGAAGGTGGGAAGACCGTTGGAGCTGGTGTCATTCAGTCCATTCTCGAGTGATGGGTTGCTTGTGGCTTCTTCGTATTCGGGTCACTTTTCGGCGGTTTTTAAAGTTTATATCTTAAACTTTATGAAATTAGTTGTCTGCCCTTTTTGGAATATCATGAATCCAATTGTCATATATGGTACGATTTTTTTGCGTGAAACTTCTTATGTGCTAGTGTCTTTAGTTATTTGGGCAATATTCATCTCACGATTCAATGTGATTTGTTTCTCTCTATTTCCTGACCTGTTTGTTGAGTTTGAACTCTTGCTTGCTTGAACAAAGTAGAATGGTCTGCAACTATGATAATTTGATTTCTTCTCAAGCTAAATAATTGTTTACTTTGAGGACCGGACCATATTTATGTGCTTGCATGGAACTGAAACATTTTCTGAAGTTTCTCTTTCCTTGGCAATAGAATGAAATTACTTTGATGTTGGTTTTATTTGCCACTAATTGACTTGTAAACTATGTGATCTCAAACTTTTTGAATATTGTCAATATGGGTTGCCTAAGGTGGCGTTTGATAAAACATCTGAAGAAACTGAAAAAATTGTTTGTTTACTTCTGAAAACTATATTTGAAGAAATATTGTTTGTTTGAATATAACACATCTGAAAACTGATTTTTTTTAATACGATAATTTTGCCCTTATTAGTGTATTTAGATCCCATGATTAAGGCTTTAATGAGGGTAAAATAGGTATTTTGTAATGAGGAGTTTTAAGTTTTCAGATTTAAGCGGTAAACTTGCCAATTAAAATTTTGAATGCAAATTTTCAGATTTAAGAGGCAAATCAATTAATTTTTTACACCACTCAAGTTTTCAGATTTAAGTGGGCTAAACAAACACTCCCTAAATCCTCTCCTTTTTCTAACCTAAAACCTCTCCTTTTTCTAACCTAAAACCTCTTGAAATGGGAGTAATGACTAAATATGCCAAATGTAACTAAGACAAGTGACGTTGTGATGTTAATTATCTGAGTAACTCTTACCGATTGCGGCATGTGTTTCCCCAGGACTCATGGGTGGGATTTAACAGTTTCAAACCAAGCTTGCATTGATATATGCTGCTGAACTTACTGAACTCTATGTAGTGCTAGTTAATAATTTATAATTTTTCTTGTACAAGACTGTATTATCTGCTATCTTTTTATTGCAAAATATTAAGTTTGCGAATTGCACTTGGATCACGGAATGCTAATTTCTCTGTGAGTGATTTTTTGTATGGATAATCCTTGCCTATGGTTTGTGCTTATTCATTATCAAATTCTTCGTGGAAATTGTCATGCTATTCTCGTTGAGAAGATCAGTTATGTAGTAGGATCAACTATGCTCAGTTAGTTTTTGCTCTTAGCTAGTTCAAGCCAAGCTCAAATCCATGTTTTGATTTGAAGGAAACTAGCAGTGCTGATGTGAATATTAATGTAAAATGCTCTAAATGAAGAAGTGCTTCTCATTCCATATTTAATTGGTGATACTGATTCTGTTAAATTACTGCAAAATGGATATAGAACCCCTAAAAGAAGGTTGACAGTATCAACTGTTGAAGGAATGCAGCTCTCTGCCTCCTCTCTTTATAATCCTCCGCTTGAGCTTCATCCAACACTCAGGCCTACAACAAATGCTAAAAGAGTCAGGCTGTAGGAAACCAAGTGGACAACTTATGAAAATTTTGATAACAAAATACCTCTGTGCATTAGAAGAATTAGAGGAGATTGGTTCATCTTGTTTGTCAGTTGTTTTTGGGTCTAAGAAAGGTAGATTGCAGAGAAATGGAAAGAGAAATGGATCAGCTGCACAGTTTTATTCCCGTTAAGACAACTACTACCACCACTTGCTAAGTGACCAATAAACGTTCGACCGTTCATTTCCGATTTCTGAGATTTCCTCTGTAAAATTAACAAACCAATGCCTATAGATGGCACACACACATATATGTTTTTTTTTTCTGTATTTTATTGAAAAAAACAATAGAACAGATAATACCTTTATCAAATGTGCATGCTACAATGTAAAATGGCCCAATTGAGTCTTTTCCTAGATGCTGCACTTATGGGACAAACCTGAAATTGAAATGCACATATGGTACTTAGCTGGCCAGACAAGCGGAGGAAGAATGATATAATTCCTTTGCGAATGGAACTCTCAGAAGCAACATGATTACTTGTGGCTATTTAAGTAAACAATATTACAGCGTTTTTTAATTCGAAGCAATGCTCCTCTTGAAGATGGCTACAAAGCACACCAACTGCAATATCCACGTATCAAGATGACTATTTGTACCATATACAAGACTCAAAGTTTACTAAAATATGACAAAAAAAAATCGCAATTTGATAATTTATGCGCTACCCTCACTTTGTCACATAAAAACTAAATATGAGAAATGCATCAGTCATACAGAATCCAAAAAAAAAACCATCAGTAGACAGAGTATTCTCGATTGTGTGATTCTAACGTAAACAATTGTCCAATGAAACAAAGAAAAAAGGCAACTGATAAGACTAAACCAAGTTGTTTGCTAATCTAGTTGACTTCACTATGAATGCCTAAAAGATTGCGGGCCCAATTCATGAATTTTGTTATAGTTACCAGAGTCGTTGACACGAGCAGCTTGGATGGCACAGAAGTGTTTGCCCGAGCGAACCCTTGAGGCCCAGAAGTTTGCTTCCATTTTGGAAAATATTCAGTTTCTTTTCCCGGAAAACAAGATGGAAAAAAAAGGATAGTTAAAGAAAGAGCAGAAAAATGGGTTCACTTGAATGAGGGAGATAAATGAATAGATGTTGTCCCTCGATATATCAAAGCTATTCGATAATAGGGTCTGCTATAGAGGATAGCTTTTCTCACGTACCAAAGCTATTCGATATATCCCCGACACGTGGCTAAAAGATACGGGGACAAATATACACATCCTCTTGTCCCTCGATCTAGTTACAGTCACCATTGAGTCAGATATTTTGAGAAAAATCCAAGAATTTCTCACTTTCATTATTATTTTATGCCTTTTGACATACATTCTACTTTAATAATATAATAAAGCTTTAGTAGTCTGGTTTATAACCTTTTTGTTTGTTTGTTTTTCCAATTTCATCACACACGCATTCTTACTTTTCCTCCTCCATGTGTATTAATAGAATCACCAAATATTTAGATCTTCCATCCACTGTTATGATGTCTTTGAATCCTATGTATATCTGATATAGCAGATTTCTGTTTGCAAGGGAAATATATGATAGTTTGATTAATTAGTTTTGCAAATAGAAAAAATTCTTATTTATTTTATCACTTTTAATACAAATCAACTACACAGCAAAAAAAAAAAAAAAAATACTACAATTGATTTTTATTATTGAGTGCCACAAACAAACACACTAGCGTTAAGTTAAATGCAACGAACCTAAACATTAGGCTACACATGCATCCGGTAATATATATTGTACCACTGATTCCCTAACCATTATTTTGTGGCGTATATAATATATTGCTAGGAAAACCTAATACTCAGGTCCGTTTCGTTTGGTTCCACTTTTATTGTTTAAAAAGCTAATCAACCCAACTATTAGCCTTTCCCGTCCCGTCCCGTCCCGTCCCTCCCGCACACGTACAAAAATAGTACGACTGAACGTGACCTTCCAAGATTCTATTTTGCTGTTATTACTTATTAGGGATGAAATTATGGCCCCTTAGCTGGCAATGGGCTGGCTTCCTGCAAGTTGGGCTACTGCACTATTTTTGGGGCCGCTTCGAGCCTGGGCCAGCCCATATCCATTCCTTGGACTGGATCGGGTTGGTCCGAACTATTCAGATTGACTTGGATCGGGCTTATCCATGTCATAGGTAATCAAACTCAATTGTGAGAAAAATATGGGTGGTGATAAATACACTTCTTTTTATTATCACTAACACACTCTAAATTTTTTATTAATATTCAAATAAACTTTATTTCCACCACCATCTCATTTCACTTTTTTATCTAAAAGTTAACTATTAATTAATCATTAATTACAACAAAATAATACTGCAATCTTTCACCATCCCCTCACCACCCTCTTCTCCTCCTCCTCCTCCTTCTCATCCTCCTCTTTTTCAAAACATACATATACATAAATATATATAGATTCGAAAACAAAAGAATAAGAATTCTTCCTCTTCTTCCTCCTCCTCCTCCTTCTTTTCAAAATATACATATATAAATATATATCTATTCAAAACATACATACACACACACACACACATATATATTCTAAAATGAAAGAAAAAAAAAATAAACAAAAAAATGCATATATGTAAATCTCTTCTAAAAAAACGAAAAAAATGCATACACACAAATTTGTTTAAGTTTCAAATACTCAATGTCGAGCGAGTAACAATGAAGATACTCCCTCAATGATGGAAGAGTTTTACCACATTTATTCACCATAAATTGGATGGGTATATTTCAAAAAATGAGCCGTAACTTAAGTTATTGCCAATGTTTTAGATGCTCAATTTCAAGCGAGTACTAATGAATATACTCTTCCAATGACAGGATAATATTAACACATTTACTCACTATAAATTGGACGAGTATATTTAACAAAATGGGCCATACCTTGAATTATTGATGAAATTTGAGATACTTAATATTGAGCGAGTACCAATGATAATAATCTTCCAACAACGTGAGAGTATTAACATAATTATAGTTATTAAGTTAAAGGGGTTGGTGATAAAAAATTTAAAACTGAGGGACACAAGATTAAAAAAGGTTTTAGTGACAAAAAAAAAAGTTTGCATTTTTCACTGCATAAAAATAAAGACAAGTTCAAACTTGCATTTTCTGACTTAGTAAAATCTTGATACAAATATCTTCACCAATTTACTCTCTAGGGAAAAACAGCAGATTTTATATAAAAAGCTTGCTCATGACAAAACCAGTTTTTTTGAATTGGCAAAAATACCCTTGTGTAAAAATTTGAAAAATACAAGAATGGGTGAGAAAGGAGGAAAATAATCATGCAAGAATCTTTCTGTTTCACCCTACCTCACCTCATATGACATGATTTTTATTAGGTGGGGGCAGTAGTGAAGTCCTAGGATCACAAAACATTCTCTTGAAAAACCACCTCGTTTGGCCACTTTATCGATCATCATCATCGTCATTAATTAAAACTATAAAAAGAACAAATGGAGAGTAATGATACACAATCAAGACAGCTTCATTATGCTTGTTATATATATCATCACATATCTGATAGGTGGGGATGGAATCTACTCAAGGTTAACTAGCCACAACAATTACTCCATTAGTCAACAGAACAAAAGTAAAAGTGAAAACTAATGTTTTCCTTTAGAGAAACAAATCATTGTTGACTGTAAAACACTCATATTAATTGTGACTTTAGATTTTAATCAATTTGAGCATGACCAATGATATTTGGTCTAAAAAAAGTCTCTTTCAACTCACTAGTATCATCGTTCACTCTCTCTCTCTGTCTGACTCAAATAATTACGTGATTCAAATTCATTTAGGTTATAATTTTTTTTTAATTACATAGCATTTTCTCTTTTGTAATTGTAATTGCAAAGGTTGAAGAAAAAGTCAGCTCCCACCACACCGTGATAGTGTAAATGGCCATAAGAAAAAAGCTACAGTGGCACTCAGGTACGTATGTGGACCAACTATGGTTTAAAGCGAACATTAATTTTGGGAACATTTCAACTGCCTTTTTTATAGTTGAATTTGTGCGCACTACCCCAAGGTGAAAAACTAAAAAGAACAAAATTGCCCATCTCCCTGCATCGTTCTCGTTATTTGCTCACCAAAAATAGAGCAACATTTTCCCCCGTGTCTCAAAACCAAAGCAAATTAAGCTCCTTTCTCCTTTTTTATATATTTTATCTCAAACTCAAACTTAAAGGGGTGTCGAGTACTTTTATTTCTGTTCAAATTTATATGGTTAATTTTCAGTAACTGAAATAAATGAATCTTTTGGAGCCAAACGGATCAAATGGTTAATATCATGTACTTGCAGAGCTAGCTATTCCCGTTGACATGCGATCTTCAAGAATTAGTTTGTAGAAACTTAATTAGATAACTGTTCGAAAACTAAGTTCATATAACGAACTCAATGTGAAAAGAACATATTACTGCATCAAACCGTTGCACACACCACATACACTAGTGAATTCAAACCAGACTCTCTCATACATTCACTCTCTCGTTCACTACCATTTAAATCATAAAGCAAAGTGCGAGATATTACACGAACAAGTAACAACAATGCTAAAAAGAAAATGCCAATCCTCACACTAATTAAATTCTTCATAAAAAGGAAGATACATAATCTCAACCTGAAATTTTTGTTCCAAGAGCTAAAGAAGGACTACAAAAACTAGGATAGACTAACACTAAAAATATTAGTGATCGGACCAGGAGTGCTTGATTCCCCTTGTGTATATATAGATGATCTTCACATCATTACTCGCGTTTCTTCACTTGGAAAAGAATCCTCCACATTGGTTGAAATGCGAATACAAAATTCACCCATCTCATGGAATTGAGGCAGAATTCCCCCAAGGTGCTCTTCTTGGAAGTATAATAGTATATGAATGGCAATAGTGGCAAAGTTAACTGCAAGAATCATGTTTATAGAAGAGAAGCAATGCACATATGTAAAATAATAACTATATATATATATAAACTAGGACTATGAAGCTTGGTTATTTGAATGCAGGAAGCAGCAGGGGAGGACAAACACAAAAGACACACTTATATAGAAAAATTGTAGATATAGAAATTGGGGGGGTAGGCTATATAGATAGTGCGTTGTGTATATATTAGTGAAGGGGAGTCGAGTTTAGAGATATATGGTTATAAATCTTATATTCCCGCATGCACGTTTCTCTTTAATGTACAGTGCAGGCACGTTTCCACGGGACACTAGCTAGTGAAATTAAAAGAGTGGAGTGGAAAGAGTTTTTTTTTTTTTTTTTCCTTATTCTTTCTTGGGTGATTTGTTTGGTAAGCTAGACAAAGCATGGTACTCTAAAGCTGAGCCTCTTTTTAAAAAGCATAGCATACCCAACACCAAAAGGGTCTTTCTTTGTTGTATCTATTCTCTGTTTGAATTTTCCGCTTTTCTTTCTTTCCTTCTTCGGTCCCTTGTTTTCAAAAGTGTCACCCTTCCTTTACACTTCACCTATGCACATTTATGTGTTTGACAAAAAAAAAATGCACTCTAGACTTTTGTTGAATATATTTTTAACATCCGGACATTTTACAATGTATGTCCATCGATAATACTCAAGCTTTTTTTTAAAGATTTATTCTATCACTCGCAACTTCTTAATTTTCACTTATTTCACTAAAACCCTGCAGATTTCAGTAAAAGATGTAAGTAAAATCGGGTATCTTGTTTAAGAAATAAATGTAATATATTTTTTCTTGAACAATGTTATATAGTCCAAAAATCAATTACAATCATTTCTTTCTCTCTCTCTTCCAAACTCCAGTATAAATTCATTTGATCTACAACTCTTAATACACTTTTTAGGCTCCATAACAATAGCATTCTTCAATTTTCTTTAGTTTGATTAATAAAGAAAGCTTGTGTGTGTGAATGTAAATTGATGCATGTGGGGCCTAAAGGTGCTTGTTTACAACATTAGAGATCTCATGGATTAAGGATATCTTTGACATTTAAGTCAACTTACTTATTCTCCAGCTAGGCTTTGTGCTTTATACTAAAAGTAAATTATATAAATATATAATTGAATCTACGATATTGCTGTTTCCAGAGCTACTAATTCGTCCTTAAAAGAATTACAATGTTAAAGAAATTGGACTTTTTAAAGTTTGAATGCCAATTATTTTTCTAATTTGGTTACACCCTCAGTGTAACATCTTGATGCAATAAAGTTTGATGTGTTAGACATACTCTCAGTTCTCATGTAGACACGAGTGAATGAGTGATGATCTACTACTTTTAGTGTGGCCTTCTCGTAATACGAGGAAACAGGTTCAATCCACGTAAACATAATATCAAATTATTTGCTATCTCCACTTGTTATTGTGGTGGTTTGACGTAGCAGAAAGTTATGAAATGTGATATAAACTTACAATATAGAGAAAAAACACTCAAAATTTTATTAAAGATGAACTGCCTAAACGATTACAAAGAGATTCTCTTATAAGAGATTACAAAATGTAAGAAAGGAAACAAATTCGAAATAATTCAAAAAAACTGCCAAAAATAGAAAATTGCAGAAATTATGGGATTTTGCAGTACTGATGTCAAGGATCGCGCGGGATTTGACGGAAGTCAAATCTGACTTTCCAAACTCAACTTATTGCGTTATTAAAACCTGCCTTAAATAGTAAATACGCGGATTTGGAGTCCTAATTAAAGGAATTTGGCTAAAAAACGACGTGCATCACCGCAATTCTGGTCTCGTCACTTTTTGGGCCAGGCAAACTTACGACGATCCAGTGTTGTTAAATACAAGTCCACTACATGTTCTACATCATGGTTATATGTTAATCTTTTATTATGGTGGTGGTTGTGGAATAATGATTTGTACAACAATATTGTATAGGAATTATTGTTTGTATCAAGTGATAATCTAATTATTTTCAAGTGTGTGGGGGTGCACATCATTTGAAGATAATCACATCCACGTGAATTGAATCCGAAATTTCTTGTTACGAGGATAACAATATGCCAAAAGCGATAAAGCAATTGGCCAGTAGCGGAGTTAGGATTTCAGCTATGGGGAGCGAAATTCAAAGTACACCAAATAATATTTAAAGTCTTAAAATTTTAATGCAAACATAATAGTATTAATAATAAATAATTTATATAACTCAAATAGCAAATGTGAATAATTACGAAAAAT
This sequence comes from Lonicera japonica, assembly GCA_021464415.1. Lineage (NCBI taxonomy): Eukaryota > Viridiplantae > Streptophyta > Magnoliopsida > Dipsacales > Caprifoliaceae > Lonicera > Lonicera japonica. The sequence goes on along the minus strand of CM038467.1, from coordinate 11,805,341 downwards.
TACAATACCATTATATGGTTTTCTTATTTTGGAAGCAACACTTCCTCTTTATCAATGTTATTGAAATTTTTTTGTTCAATATATGTCACCAAACAATCATTTATAAATTCATCTCTTATTCAATTGTGTAACGCACTCTTAATGATATTTATTGTTGAGAAAGCTCATTCAAAACTTGCCATTGCCTGGAGAGAAATGGCCATGAGCCTATGAGTGAGACTGTGGTCTATGAGAGAATGAGGAGCTAGAACATGAGATTTTTTTTAATGATAAAGCCACAGAGGTGAGAAAGAAATGGCCTTATTTTGTTTTAATTCAAACTTTAAGCATTTTCAATTAGCCCTTGAAGTTTTGCGCCTTACACTTAGGTAACGTCAAATATAAGTTTGTATGCCCTTCACCACCTCCATTCCCAAGCTCAAATGAAAGAACACATTTTCTCTCGCACCTTCCATCCTCACCACCAAAAACTACATATTGAACAAGAAATCAAACACAAACAATATTACTTTGTTTGCTTTAATCCCCAGTTAATGAATATTGTAAAAACAAAGTTAAAAATGTTCTTAAAAAAAGCTAAACATAGCTTTGGTTTTTAACCCAACAATTACTCGGTTGAATACAAACGAGTTTTATGTATTGCACCCGTTTTGAAGTATGCGAGTATGTCTAGATTATGAAATAGCCTTTAATAATTTGATGGTATAACAAGTGTAGTTGAAACTCGTTTGAAATGTGCCGAGACACACATATCTAAGTCATTATAATTAGGCCGATGATATCTCCTAGGATTGAGCAATAGGCTCTTGCACTATCCATATTTCATTTTACCCAATGTAATCCAAGTCCCCTTTAAATAATTTTTCCAAATTGGACTGAGGCGCATATATCTCATTCATTATATTTGAGTCGAGTAAGACTTGGAGATAATGATGGTGATAAATCGACAATGGTGATGGTGAGCTAAACAAAAAAGAACATAAAGAAGAGATTAAGGAGGGGGTGGGGAGGATTAATAGTAGTATTTCTATATTTGTCTTAGATATTTCTATTAATTTGTTTCTTTTTCTTTTTAAAAAATCATATTTTTCAAAAAAAGAAATATCATGTATATATAGAAGAAAAAATGATAAATTACCATCTTTATGGTTGATTAAATTAATGACTATTCGTGATTCCACAATTGAATATATTCCATACGTATTCTAAATTAGAGGAATGTTATTGTAAAACTTCGTTTGAAACAATGCGGTAGAAAATAACTTGCACAATGGTGATAGTTTTTTTTTTTATATATATATTTAACCAAACAATATAATTATGTATTAAATAAGTTTTAAAGTAAGGGGTTGTAAGGTATAAAAGATATTATAGAAATAAATAATTAAACATAAAAGAATATAAGAAGTGTTAGTGACAACAAATAGAATTTTTTAGATAACTATGCTTATTTTTTAACTTATTTAATAAAATAGGGTTGTTTTAAACTTATTTGTGGGAATAGGGTAGTTTTAAAATCGCAATTCAAAATATTTATTTTAGTTGAAAAAACGCGACTCAAACTAGCGTTTTTTTTTTTTTAAAAAAATTGGCTTATAAAAACGAGATTCAAAGTCTCGTTTTTACACTTTTTCAAAATTCCCTTTTTCTTTCACACACAGAACTCCTCCTTCCATCCCTCCTTCCACTGCACGCACAGAGCTCCTGAGCTCCTCCATATCCGCCTTCCTCCATCCATCCTCCCTCCTTACTCCCTCACCGTAATCCTCCTTCCTCCATCACGTACCCTCGCCAAAACTCCCCTCAGGCTCAAAACTAAGGATGTTGTAAGAAATTCGAAAACCGAACGAATGAACCGAACCGATCCGTTGCGATCCGAAATTTCCCGAACCGAAAAAAAATCGAAACCGAAACCGATTGATTTGGGTCGATATGGGTTGGGAATTCGGGGTCCCCGAATTGGATCGAAAAACCGAATCTTAAAAAAAAAATATTTGCTAACTTAATGTAATTACTTAAGTTGTCTTACAATACGTTAAAAAAAAAAAAAAAACTTTCTTACAACATTTACATTATATAAATGACCCAACCTTATGAATTATTTACATTTATAAATAATTACTTAAGCTAATTATTAAAATAAATACATTATATAATTTTTTTGTAGTGCCTTTTGAGTGAATTTATATTTTTAGTGCAATTTTGAACTAAAGTTTTAACAATACAAAAAAAATCCGAATGAGACCGAACCGGACCGAAACTGAATAATTTGAGGAGGGTTTAGGTTTCATAAGTACGAAAACCGAAACCTAACCGAACCGAAACCGAACTATAAAATTTGGGAGTGTTTAGGGTACCCTAGTTTCTATCCCGATCGAAACCGAAAACACCCGTACTCAAAACCCTTTCTTCATCAGCTATATTATTATTATTATTATTATTATAGTTATATAAAGAAAATCCTTTTCATTCGCTCTCAATTTTCCCTCTCAATCTAAACTTACCCTATCTTCGTCCCCACATCATCTTAAATCTTTTTTTCTGTTTCCGCCTTATTTCTAGGATTACCAATCGTGATTAAAACTCGAACAACAGAAACTTTCTACTTCCATGGTCACTTGTATACACGCGGACACCTCCCAAATCGATGATCATGTCTATGATTACGCCAAAATTTACCGACCCAATTCGCAACATTTTCTTTCTTGCGTACCCATTAGCCAGAATCACCCCAAAACTATCTACAAACACCCCATTGAAAAAAATATCAGTCGAGGTCGAGATGAAGATGATTTATGGCTGACAATGAAAGATGAAGCTCGATTTGGTATTGAACAAGAAAAAGGGGATTTTGAAAAAGTGTAAAAACGCGATTTGTGGTAGCGTTTTTACAATTAAAAACGCGAGTTTGAATAGTGTTTTTAATTGTAAAAACGCGACTTTGAATCTCATTTTTACAGGCCAATTTTTTTTTAAAAAAAAAACGCTAGTTTGAGTCGCGTTTTTCAACTAAAATAGATACTTTGCATCGCGATTTTAAAACTACTCTATTTCTACAAATAAGTTTAAAACAACCCTATTTTACTAAATAAATTATAAAAGAAGCATAATTATCTAAAAAAATCCAACAAATAAGAGGAAGGTATCAAACAACCCCGGTGGGTTTTCGGGTTACCAAAAATTCGTAAATGGGTCGACATCCGTTCCGGGTCCCAATGGAAGTACATCATATTCTCAGGGCTAAACCCTCCAAAAGCCCTTTGTGGAGAAGTGAAACTCTATATTCAATTCGAAGTTGCAATTTCTTCACACCCCAGATTCCCCAATAGCGGCCATGAATCGATCAAAGAGAATACTAAATTCAATTGGACTCGCCAAATCCCTGTACTCCACTCAGTTCTCAAGAACTCACTCGCTCTACCCTCAGGTGATTCAGTTCTCTACCTTTCTCTCCACAAAACCTCAATCTTCCACTTCTCTCAGTTTATTTCCAAAACTGTTCTTCTCATCGAAACCAGAACCAATCGTTGAGCTTGTATTGTCCAACGATTGGTCTAAACAATTTGAACAGGAGTTAACAACTTTGAACCCAAAACTGAATCACGAAACTGTAATGTACCTCTTGAAGAGGCTCGATAAAGACCCACTTAAGGCTTCGAAATTCTTCAACTGGGTCACTGAGAAAAATGGGTTTAGCCCTAGTTCTTGTGTTTATAGTTTAGTGCTAAGAATTTTTGCTAGTAAAGATTCAATGAAGCTGTTTTGGGTAACTGTAACGAAAATGAAAGAACAAGGGTTTTTTCTTGACGAAGAAACATACCAAACGCTTCTTGGGGGTTTTCGGTACTCAAAGATGGCTAGTGATGCCACTGCTTTGACCCATTTCTATAATAGGATGGTTCAATCAAATGCTATGGATGATGTGGTGAAGGAGGTTGTTAAAATTGTTAACCAATCAGATTGGGGTCATGAGGTTGAGACAAAATTGGGGGAAATGAAAATTTTGGTGTCAGATGATTTTGTGGTTAGGGTTTTAAAGGAACTTCGAGGGTATCCCATCAAAGCTTTGTGGTTTTTTAAATGGGTTGGTGAGAATTGTAGTTATCAACTCAATGCTATTACTTATAATGCAATGACCCGTGTTCTTGGTCGATACGATTCAATAGAGGAGTTCTGGAGTATGGTGAAGAAAATGCAGAATGCGGGTCACGAGATGGATCTTGATACTTATATAAAGATTTCGAGGCGGTTTCAAAAGTGTAAAATGTTAAAGGATGCAGTTGAACTTTATGAGCATATGATGGACAGTCCATATAAGCCTTCGATTGAGGATTGTAGTGTGCTTTTACGGACCATTGCAGCGAATGGTAATCCGGATTTGGATTTGGTGTTCAGAGTTGTGAACAAGTACGAAGCAGAGGGAAACACCCTTTCAAAGAGTGTTTATGATGCAATTCATAGGTCTTTGACAAGTGTGGGGAGATTTGATGAAGCTGATAAGGATAATGGAAGCCATGAGAGAAGCAGGGTATGAACCTGATAATATAACTTATAGCCAAATAATATTTGGACTCTGTAAAGCCGGGAGATTAGAAGAAGCATGTAAGATGATGGACGTGATGGAAGCTAATGGATGCATTGCCGATATCAAAACTTGGACCATTCTAATCCAAGGGCACTGTCGAGCTAATGAAGTTGACAAGGCATTGTTTTATTTTGCAAAGATGATGGAGAAAAACTGTGATGTTGATGCTGATCTTTTGGACGTCTTAATAAATGGATTCGTCAATCAGAAGAGAGTAACAGGTGCGTATAAATTACTAACCGAGATGGTGAATAATGCTCGTTTGAGACCTTGGCAAGCTACGTATAAGAGTATGATTGACAAGCTTTTAGGGGAGAGGAAACTCGAAGAAGCATTGGAACTTCTTCGAATGATGAAGAAACAGAACTACCCACCTTTCCCAGAACCTTTTATTCAATATATTTCTAAGAATGGGACAGTTGAGGATGCTTTGGAGTTCTTGAAGGCATTGAGTATAAAGGAATATCCATCACTTTCGGCTTATCAACATGTTTTGAACTCTTTCCTTGAAGAAAATAGACATTCGGAGGCCAAAGATTTGCTTTATATGTGCCCTCATCATATTCGTAAACATCAAGCTATTACCAGCCTTTTTGGTTCAGCAGAGAGTAGCATTGCTGCAGCTTGATGTGGATTTATTGCGGATAGTTCATATCCAAAATTCTGTTGTATGGCTGAACTTTTTGCTACCCATCATTTTTAGTTTTTTACGCACTGTATTTATTTACATCATTTGGGTGTTAGCTTTATGCCTTTACAAACTTGGTCAAGTTTTCACGAAACTTCTCTGAGTAGTAGTTTTTACTGTTATGCAATAGTATTATGAGTGGGTAATCGACAAATTTAACCCCAAAGTTTAGGGTAAATTTCAATTAAACCCCGTTGTTTCAATTTTTCAATGTCAACACCAATGTTTCTAAATCTTATCAACCCAGCCGTTTTCTTCTGTTAATATACAATTAACGGCGCTGACGTGCTATCCCACGTGGCGCTGACTCTTTCTACTATGGGTTGACAATTTTAACCCCAAAGTTTTGGGTCAGTTTTAATTTAAACCCTGTTGTTTCAATTTTTTTCAAGTCAACACATGTTTCATAATTGTTGTAATCCAACCCAACCGTTCTCTTAGGAATATACAACTAAAGCAGCTAATATACAATACACCTTTTCGTTGGCGAGTGAAGAACACACGCTTATGTCAAATCATATAAACCACCGTTTTGAATCACAATCCTAAGTCCCCTATAATTATTGTTCGTTCATCATATTGTTGCCGATCATAATTGTATCATCAAAATTGGCATCATAATTTTTTGAGTCACAATCCTAAATTACAACACCATTTTCGTTGGCGATCTAATTTTGGTTCAAAATTGGGTTAAGGTTGATGGTGATCACCTTACTTTTCAGATCATAGTCTTTTTATTTTATTTTATTTTTTCGGTTCCATTTCATCTATAAATTTTTGTTAATCCTATAATTTTTAATTCTTTCATTTTAGTAGTTTGCATCATCTTTTCTCTTCTGATTATCTTTTTATATGTGCTCATGAATATATTTGTCTATTTCCTGGTTTCTGGCGTAAAAAAAGGTTTTATTTTTTTTTTCCTTTTTTTTGATGTGCCCATGCAATATTAGGCGGACTATATACAAAAAAAAGAAAAAAAAAATAAAACCTTTTTTTAGCGCCAGAAACCAGGAAACAGACACAATATATATGAGCACATACAAAAAATAATCATGAAGAGAAAAGATGATGCAAAATACTAAAATGAAAGAATTAAAAATTATGGATTAACAAAAATTTATAGATGAAATGAACCAAAAAAATAAAATAAAATAAAAAACATATGATTAGAAAAGTAAGGTGATCACCATCAACCTACCAATTTTGATACAATAATTATGATCGCCAACGAAAAGGTGTGTTGTATATTTAGGATTGTGACTCAAAAAATTTATCGCCAATTTTGATGATACAATTTACGCACAATTATTGATCGCCAACGAACAATAATTATAGAGGGACTTAGGATTTATTCAAAACGGTGGCTTAAATGATTTGATGTAAGCGTGTGTTCTTCACTCGCCAACGAAAAGGGTATTGTATATTAGCTGCTGTTAGTTTTATGCATAAGAGAACGGTTGGGTTGGATTACAACAATTATGAAAATTGGTGTTGACATGAAAAAAATTGAAACAACAGGGTTTAAATTAAAACTGACCCAAAACTTTGGGGTAAAATTTCATGCCCATAGTAGAAATCCATGTCAGCGCCACGTGGGACAGCCACTCAGCGCCGTTAATTGTATATTAACAGAAGATAACGGCTGGGTTGGATTGCAATGATTTAGAAACATTGGTGTTGACATTGTAAAAATTGAAACAACGGGGTTTAATTGAAATTTACCCTAAACTTTGGGGTTAAATTTGTCGATTACCCATTATGAGTTGTTACAGCGTAACCTGCATATGACTCGGTCTGCACTTTTGATAAAGATTAAAGATCATTGATACTAATTCTCACCCATTCTTTATGAATACTTCTGCAATTTGGTACAACTTTCTATCCTAGCAAGTAGCAAAATCTGTGTTGATGGTGAAATCTGAAACACATGTTCAGTAAGTTTGCATGATTGGTATGAGTTTTTGTACTTTCCCTGAATCTTAATTGTGGTAAATCAAAACAAAGAGCAAAGGATTTTTTCTTGATTAACTCAACTAGTTATGAAAGAGAGGTAGCACAAATGAAAGCTGCTATGGAATCATAATTGCAGTGGATTTGAACATTTCTGCCTTCGAAAATACAAACTACAACATGAAGAGGTAGCTAGTAACATGTGTTTTCTCCTTTTTTGGTATCTCACTATACATTAGGACCTGCTACAGTTACAAGTATATGATTTCACAATAGCTAAAAGTTTTCTTAAGAATCAAATTTCACTCTGCAAATATGATATGATTCTACACCAAGAGTCAGATTGTAATCAGTCGGGTGTCTCAGAACGCTCCCTTTTAATTGTATCTATCATTGTACACAAGAACGTGCTTGGGTCACAACTGTACGGGTTGGGAAGGCCTGCGTGTGCCAAGAATGGAAGCTTTCTTAATGACCTTCCACTCAATCCCTGTAGAGGAAAACAAAAGTCACAATCACATATTTTAGATAAATTTTGTTCAGTACTGTCACTTTGGTTGTAAATATTGTCGATTTCACTATGCGACTAAAAGACAATGTCCTAACCTCACTTGCTTCTGCTGCTTCTAGCAATTTTTTATACAACCCTATTGGTGTTTGATATTTTTGCGTAATTGCTGCAGTCAGTTTCTCTTTCAAGCTACCATAATTGGGAAGAATTACATCATCGCCACCCTACAACATTTGAAATTTCATTTGTGAATGATTAGCTTAGAATTATATGCTATTGATTATATGTTTATATTGGATTACGTGGAAGGGGAAAACCCCCAGGTTTATGGTTTCCTCACCTGGTTTGACAAGATTCCAGTACGCAAGAGCTCTTGAAAGCAAGACCTTAGTATTTCATAACGTGCCTGAAGAGTTGGAGGACCCACGTATGCTTTAATATCGGCTCGATCAACAAAAGCTAGATCTGCAACCCAAAGAACATTGAATTTCAGAACCAATATCAAGAGAAACTGCAACAAAATGATTTCAAAAGGATTCTCTATATATGGAGGAGTATTATATTTGTTAGTTGGTTTTTTTTCTGCTAGGAGCTGAGGACATCCTTTGTGAAAGCAGATCAATTGGATGGCACCCTAGGTATCCTATAAAGTCCAATTAAATGGACTTTTGGTGATGTTGGATGAGTTTTTATTCACCCTCCTTTGTTTTGTTACATCTCATAAAATTGATCGACCTACAACTAGCCCATTATCAGTTCCATGAAGCATTATCAACATAAGAGATTAATTTTACTTGTCAGTTGGAATGAGAAATTTAAGAATTGGAAGAGTTATTACCTGCCTGTGAGTGTAGATCTATGTTAGTATGTTATTAGATTAGCGTTCCCATTGATGTCAAAATTTAAGTACGCGTAACTGGCATAGAGATATGCACATATATAAGCTATAATCCTAAAACCAGACCCCATTGTCAGTCCACAGCTCAAAAGACCCATTTAATATCGAAAGCAATGCAACGTATATATTGGTCAGAAAATAAAACAATGTAGGAAAACCGGGACTTCACTTTAATCTGTAACAAAATAAATCAGAGCTGGGGATGCACTATGATTAAAATTAACAATTCTCCAGAAGAGAAAGAAAATATAAGATTAAGACTCCGTTTGATAATAAGATGAAAAATGGTAAGAAAAATAATGTATTTTGTAAGAAGTTGGAAAATAAGTTGAGGGATGTGGTTAGATTAATTCTTGTTTTTTTGGTTTCTTCCATGGAAAAAATTTCCACAAAATAAAAAAAGGAGGATGAATGACATATATTCACAAAAATAAAAATGAGCGTGAGATGAAGAGCATCTCGCCACATCTCTCAATTTATTTTCCGTCTTCTCACTTCAATTAGTTGTTTTTCTTATAATTTTCCATGTTGCTATAAAATAGAGCCTAAGGGAATCATAACATCTACAACATTTGAAGATCGTCTAGACCTACCGATGGCAGCAGTAATATTGGATGTTGTCAAGATTATCACATTTGGTGAAGATTTTAATTTGTCCATTTGAGTCAGTAGAGCATTCACAACCTGACAAAACCACATTCAAGTTTTGGTATGCCTAATCAAACTGAGGGAATCTTTCAAATATACATATACTTGATCTTTGTATCATAAATAAAACTTTGATAGTATATTTAGTAAAAAATGCTGAAAGGTCAGATACCCGGATAGAATCTGAGGGTTCAGAGCCAGACAAAGCTGCCTTTCTAGCAGCAGCAAGGCTTTCGACTTCATCTGTAGTATCCCATAGATAATCAGAAAAATTATTATCACATTAAAGATTGAAAGATGAGCATCAAGCCCCAGCAAAAGGAAAAAAGAAAAAGACGAGCGTTAAATGATAACACAGTTACTAATATTTCTCACCAATCAAAACAAATACCAGATTGTTCTCTTCCTCCACCATTTCTTGAATTTTTTGGAAAAGTTTTGCAACCTAAAGTGAATATACATTTGAAAACAAAAGTCATTGTGTGCTGAATAACAGACGTGACAAACTGAAAATATAGCTAATGCATGGATATATTTCCTTTGCAAGTATTGCTGTCACGAGTAAGAACATTTTATATATTGTTTATAATTGCAGTGTGATCTTGTGGGAAGAACTTAAATAGTTTCACGGTTTTACTGCACATATATATTTCTTCAAATAAACGAAGCCAAGTTACCCCAGAGCCTAGAGAGTAGTGACTAGCAAAAATGATACCCAAGCAGTGTTGTAGTACTGACCAATTTGCCGCTTTCTGAAAACCATTTACTGAACAAAGAATGGGCATTAACTTCAACCAACTGGCACTGTGGGTATCTGATTTAGAAAGCAATTGTAACGCAATAAATTAAATTAGCCACCAAATAGTGCATTAAAAGGAATACTTATCATGTAAGAAAGAGGAATACTTGTCAAAGAAATACTAGAACAAGAACCTGGAGCTAAAACGTATGGATAATTTTTGAGCCAGTGCTTTGCATAAAGATGTTTTGCCTGTCCCTGGAGGCCCATGTAAAAGAATTATGCTGCAACCAATTTAAAAAGAAAAAGTAAGATAGAAGGATCAATCAGTGCTTTGATTTATGTGTCACTGCAATCAATCAGGCCTATGGTGATCGAGGGAATAGTCAACTGCATATGAAACTTCTAGAGTAATTGGAATTTAGTAAAAACCATGCACGTATATAACCAAAAATTCTTAACGTAGTGATACATTAAACAAAACGAACACAACTAAACAAAGCAAAAATTGCATTCTTGATTCAGTTTAAACTTTCTATAACCTCAATTCTATACGTACACGCTTTAAGAACTTACAGTCGCAAAAAAAAAATTATAATCAACAGAAAGTTTCTTACCGGTTCCATGATACAAGGAAAGGATCAACACCCTTCTCAGTGAAAAGCAAAGCGCTAGCTGCATACCGCAATAATCTTTGCTTGAGACCGGATTCATATATTAAGCTGCAAAAGCATATATCATTTTTTCCGGGTATAGAGTACCAATTTCAATTGAGAATGGAGTAATTGAGAATGAAGAAAAGCTTTGAATTTAAACCTTTCCCACATGCCATCAAATTCCTTTGCAGGAAGAATCCATTCATTAAAGCTAGCAAGCTGGCCATCCCCACTTAATTCTTCACATGGTCCTTCCACACTAAGCTGAAAAATGTAGCAATTAAATTGTATCCACAGAAACATGGTTGAAGACATAAAATCAGATCATGTACAACTGGTACAAGTGAAGAGAAGCAAATACAATACTAACATCTAGTGAATACAACTGAATTTAAAAGAACTCCGGCAGGCTAGCCACATAAGCTACTTGGATGTAGCACACAGGATTGAATAGTCCCATTGTGTTGCATGATTTTACAGACGGAAATCCATCCATTTAGTTGGTCCACTGTCCACGTACTGAAGTGGCAAGTGGCAACCATCTCAAAGACTATGGTAAGCTATTGGAAGCCACCATTCTAGAAAACTAGAAATAATTACAAACTCTATGATGTAATATCTAAAACCCTTTCAACCCAAGGGGTTGCCACAGCAGTAAGGGCAAACTTGGGACTGTGTGAGTAGGCGTGGGTCTCAAGTTCGACTCCCCACTGCATGAAACCTTTCTTAAACCACTGGGGAGGGGGGGGGGTCTCCCAGTTGAGCAACCAGGGCCTCATGGGATTAGTGGGGGAGGGGCCCCGATATCGATGGTTATCAAAAAAAAATAAAAAACTAAAACCCTTTCAATTGATTTAATAACCCCTCTTTCTATTTTATTTTTATCTTTTGATTGTAAACAAGGAGAAAGTTATCACTAATCCCATTCCCACCCCTCCCACAGATGCCATGCCAACACTTATGCCATGTGTTGCAAGGGCTTTGGCACCTGTTCTAAAAGTGATGCTCTTGACATGCTATGAAAAGTGTTGTGTCTATGGGGTGATTCATGCAAGGCCGTGATTGAAAAAGAAAAGCCCAGAGATAACCAAAGGAAAAACAATCTAAAGCAAGGTAAAAGAGAAAACGTAGAAAGACAACCACACCAAATTAGATGTACAGGGTTCAGCGGGTTTCCAACATCTACTAGCATTGGTGATGATCAAATCAAATTATCTATGCTTCCTTTAATGGTACCAAGAATAAATGAGTACAATCTTCTCCAAATCCTAGGCCAGGCTCCATCAATCTTACAAGAGGAAAACCTTTTAAAAGAGGGTTCAAGAAACGTGCTTAACAAATCTGTAGCACACTTGGAGAAAACTGGCCCTATTGCTAGTGCAGAACATCTGGGGAAGAAAACATTTACGTTGATCCTAGTTCCTCTACAAACAAAAATCCTCCTGATTAGAAAACACGGGGATACGGAAATATGACAGTATGATTCAGCAACATCAGGAGCCAAACACAGCAGTGACTTTCAGATTGACTTCAAAGGGAAAATTTGAGGCAAAAGTTCAGAAAACATATGATGCAGTACACGGATATTCAAAAGACAAACAACAGATCTATGAATATGCATGAAATTTGTGATGATTTACCATTCAACCAGAACTAATAATAGTAATAGCAATAAATGCATAAATTAAAAAGATGATTAAGCTCAAGTAACATCACAAAAATGCAAAGAAAATCACCTGAAAGACGTGAACAACAGGTTTGACTTGCCAGAACAAGAGAATATCATGGTTCCCTACCCATTCATCTACAAAAACCAACAACTAGGATTTAAGCACAAGACTAAATGTTTCATAGAGACCTTCTGTGCCCATTTCAATAATGTAAAGTCGGGTGAGGGAAGAAGAGAAGAACTGGAAAAATAAGCAACTTGCAAGCATGACTAAACATTTTCCTTTCTTCTTCTTCCTAGTTCCTTTTCCAAAATCAGACAAAGCCTAAACTCATAAAATATACCAGTGTCACAAATACATATTCTTTGTACATTCTCTACCAGAAAAGTCTCATCAATCGGCACCGAGATGGGACCATCGGTGTAAGTCAAGCTTCTCTTCTCAAGCATTCTGTGCGCAAATAAAATCAATACTCAAAAATTAACATTCTTGTTTAAGAATTCAAACTATAGTAAACTGTTTAATGAAGGACCAGCAATGAAATTCTGTAAATGGGAGAGCCAAAATATTATACCATTTGTCAATCCAATAATCATTGAAAAATGTAATTTAGATTAAATAATACAACAGAAATTCACTAATAAATGCAATCCACTATGCGCAGATATATGTAGCATATTTTTTTTCCTATTTTTGTGGATGTCTGTACCTTTCAACAGTTGACCTAACATCTTCAATTCGAGCAGTGCTAGAAGATTTCAAACAAACTTCAACTGCAACAACAATAATAACTTAAAGAAGGTCAAAATTTTAAAGCAAAGTGTAACTCGTTTGTAAATTGTTCTTTCCAAAATTGAGCTTTCGACCGAAAAATGAAAATTACCTGAGACGCGAAATTTGTCTTCGGTCACTGGAGGAGGAGGCACTGGCTCGGAAACGGCGCCGTTTGTGTCCAAAGTGTCGCTGACGGTAGGGTTTTGAATGGAGATCTCCATTGGAGCACTCATATTGATGTAATGAAATAGGGAGGGTAGAATCGTAGAGGAGTCGTTAAAGAGGATTAGAATGAGATGGAGAAGATGTACCAAAACCCTAGGAGGCCAAAATGGGGGGTTTTCTTTGAAAATGTGCGCGGGAAGAAGATGCTTGGGGCATGTAAGTTTGATTTTGGGTACTAAATAAGCCCGAGTGATGAAGGTGACAACTGTCACCCAGAGAAACGTTTATTTTGTTTTATTTTTAACTTTTTTCTTAAAATAAGGTGTGTTATTTTCAAAACAGATTGTATTTATTGTTAGAGAAATATAAATTTTAAAATAATAAAATAGAATTTTCTTTAAAGTAATACCATACTTTGGCCAAAAAATTATGATTAACCTTTATTCAATGTAAAACTTTTGTTTTTAGTCTCTGTCCAAAAAAAATAAGTAAAACTTGATGGCCATTACAAAAGCAATTATGATCATATATAATAAGAAATTGAACCTCACTTCCATAATACACTCATCTCAAAAATACAACCAAAAATAAGAATATCTATCATTCATTGTATTTAAGTAAAAATGTGTGGTTTAAATTTATTTATAATTTAAAATACTATTATTAGATACAAATAATATAATATCAGATAGGACCCAATATTAACAAGGAGTCTCTCTGAATTATTGTGCCACAAGGGGTCCTAGAATTTTTTTACTTAGCTAATTTGAGTACGAACCTTATAAATTTATTTTCTACCAAAAAAAACAAATAGAAAATTATTTACGCCTACAAAATTTCTAGACCATACAGGGTGTATAACATTACAGGATACGCTAATTTGCATTTTTAAAATAATAATAATAAGATAAAAAACAAATGACTAGGAATTTCCTTATCACAAATATTGAGCAATCCACGTCCTACATTCCCACCCCATAATATTGAGCCATTGATGGGTTGTTATCACAAACAAAATTAATACTGAATGATTTATTTACATTCCAAACAAACGGAACAGAATGTGAGGCTCTCATTCGATTTACCCAGAACATAACCCAATGCCCTCTTCCTTCCATATTGCCTCAAACAAATATGAAGCTTGAAGACCATGACCTTGAAATCATCAAGGCTGTGGCACAAGCATGGCACGCCCAGTCCTCCAATTCTCGCTCCATGACCGATCTCGAAGCCCACCGCCTTAACACTACTTTCAAGAGAAAGCCCTCTCGATTCAGCCTCGAAGCTATTCGCCAAAATCACGACAACAACAACAACAACATTATTGGCGCTCGACATTGGGATCTTCATCACTCGCTTTTTGATGCTTATGAGATTGTTAGCGTATCCAAAAGGTTAGACTCCGGTCTTGTTTTAGATCATCAATTCTCTGCTCTGGGTGAGCATGCTCATGCCTGTGCTAAGAGGCGCAAAGAGAGTAAGAATAGCCTAAGAAGTTTGCTTAAACTCTAGTACCCCAATTTCATCCAGTTTACGTGGGGATGCGATTCTTGTGTTAATTTTTTTTTCTTTTTTGGTTGCGTCTGTTTCCTTTAATTTCTTTTGTAAGTCAATTTTTATTGCAGATATGCTTTTTTTTTTTTTTTTTTTTGGGGGGGTTCATCCAATTGCCTTTCCTTTCAACCAATATATTTTGGGGGAGGAATACGAACGCAACGGTGAGAGAGCGTTAAAAATCTTCTTTTAGTTGAATATAGGGTTAATTACAAAAATATACAAGGTACTTTCACCCATTTTTACACTATAATCATTGTACAATTTTTTAGACAAAATTGATAGTGTACTTTGTGTTTGTTTTCATTTTGGTCATTCCGTCTATCGGGTTTAGTAACTCCGTTAATGGCGAGCTGAGTTCGCGATAACAGTTCCACATGGCATCCAAATCAGATTATTTTTATATAAAAAATTGATTCTATAGATATACACAAACAAATCTATACATCTACATAAATTATAAACACCAACAGAAGGGAACCACCGGAAAAGAAGAGCAATAGAAGGGGAGAGAGAAAGAAGAAGAAGAGGAGCAATAGATCGATGGTGGTAGTTAATGCCAGAAATGGAGATGGTTATAGTGTTGCCGGCGTGAAGATGGGAGATGGGTATAAATTTTCCGATAACCACCGAAAAAGAAGAGCAATAGAAGGGGGAGAGAGAAAGAAGAATAGGAGCAGCAGATTGATGGTGGTAGTTAATGCAAGAAATGGAGGTGGTTATAATGTTGCCAGCATGAAGATGAGAGGTGGGTATAAATTTTCCTGTGACCACTGGAAAAGAAGATCAATAGAAGGGGGAGAGAGAAAGAAGAAAAGGAGCAGCAAATTGATGGTGGTAGTTAATGCCGAAAATAGAGGTGATTATAGTGTTGCCGGCGTGAAGATGAGAGGTGGGTATAAATTTTCTGGTGACCACCGGAAGAGGAGCAATAAAAAGGGGGGGAGAGAGAGAAGAAGCAGAAGATCGATGGTGTATATATGTATAGCAATAGAAAGGGGAGAGAGAGAAGAAGAAGAAGAAGAAGAGGAGGAGGAGGAGCAACAGATTGATGGTGTATATATATATATGCTCTCTCTCTAAATTTTCTGGTGACCATCGAAAGAGAAAGCTTCTTTTCATTTTTTTTTAAATGGAATTAATTTTTTATATAAAAATAATTTGATGTGGCTGCCACGTAAGATGCCATGTGAGATCATCATTACCAACTCAGCTCGCCGTTAACGGCGTTACTAATCGCGGTGGACAGAATGATCCAAATGAAAACAAACACAAAGTACACTATCGGTTTTGTCGAAAAAATTGTACAATGACATAGTATAAAATTGGAGAAAATACGTTGTATGTTTTTGTAATTAACCCTTGAATATAAAGTTATGTGGATCTTTAAGAGGATTAACACCAATCCGCCTTTTCTAGACCGGTGAAAATATTATTCTATAATAGAGTTGAAAATGTTGAACCACCGTTAAATTTAAGTTTTTTGTTCAGATTTTCAATACACGCTGTTAATATTTAAATCCACGCAACTTTCATGAATTTGATAATAAAAAAGGAGCTTTTTTGTGTCCAAATTCAATCTGGTGAGTTAATGAATAATCTGTTTCACAGTAAAATGGAAGGGACTTCAATTTCTATTACCCAAAACAAACACTCTTTTCATTAATATAATTATAAACACAAAATGCATAAAAAAGGTACAAAATATCTAGAGCAGCTTAAACAACTTTCACAATACATCCAAGACACATTTTTAATTCAAACCAAACCAGGTAATATTATTTATAACATTATTCAAATCCATTTCCACTCATACTATAAATTAAACCTGGTTGAAGGTTGCCCACTTGGCCAACTCAAAGTTCTTATGCTTCTGCTTGATAAATCCATCGGCTTCCGCGTCCACAGACCTTTCTTCATGAACTTCGTGCTTCATATTCTTATCAACATCAGTGATCTTCTCGTTCTCAACAAAGTGAACCTTCTTATGAGCCGCACAGGCTTGAATTTTCTCATATGGATGAACAGGCCGACCACGTTCTTCTTCGTAAGCGACCTTCTTGTTGAAGAGCATTTGGGCGTTCACATATCTGGATACATCAGGGAGGACACCCGGAGAGCTTTCAATGATCGACATATGTTCGTGGTACTCATAGGGGGTGGTTTTGTCCCAGCTGTACTGGTACTGGTTCTGGTTCGAATTATAACTTCTAAGCATTTTCGTGTTCTGTTTTGCTTTGTTTCTTCTGGTGGTGGAAGCTGCAAATTTATAGACAAATTGCTACTCCTTTTCTTTTAACTCTCTCATTTTGGCCAAATATTCCAAAGGATAAGATTGAATCTTATTCCTCCTATCTTTTGGGAATAAGAAACAGTGGATTCTATCATCACTGAAGCATATATGATGGATTGTACTCATTTTTGTTCCACAGTTTTAATATAAGATTTTACCTCATTGGTTAATGATAATATTCGAATTATGATATTGGGTCTATTTCTACTGTTATATTTTCCGGCATTGGAATATTTTCATTCACAAATCACAAGCATAAATGGTGCTGTAAACAAGAATAATTACAATGTTTAATCACATGAATAATATACAAAGCTTATTCAAAACTCCTAAAATAATGATTGTTAAGTGGGTTTTATTTTTTCCAAAATTTATTATATGACGTGAAACTAATATCCACAAACAAGTTACAAAGTTTATATTTGTGAGATTAAAGCCTAACCCTTCACTAAGCTTCTCATATTCTGTAAATTCAAGAATTAATAACACTGGTTGAAGCAGAAAAAGAAACCTTTCGGTTTATCGTCCATCTCTGCTCTAGGGTTTTCCTCAGAGTCGTTGCGTATTGGAATCAAAGAGCTCGTCCCAGGAGATTCTGGTGCCAAGACCGCGTTCTCCGATGCAAAGATTCTAGAAGGAATCAAGGGTTTGGGAGGCAATATTATTGAAAGATAATGAACGAGCATTTGTACGATTTGGGTGAAGTTGGGCCGAGTATTTGGATCTTCCCTCCAACATGAACTCAAAATTATGGCCAATTCCTCTGGGAGGTTATCCAAACAAGGCCTCACATTCTGACAAGAAAAAAAGAAATGAATCATTTTGGTGATCACATCAATAATGCAAAAAGTTGTAATATGGATACGACGAGGAGATTATTATTACTTTAAAGGCGGCAGCATAGGCGGCCTGTAGATTGGACATGCCTTCGAATGGGACTTTGTTGTGTAAGAGCTCCCACAGTACGATGGCAAAACTGTATGCGTCTACTTTGTGGTTGTAATGCTTCTTATCTCCATGCCTCAACGTAACGGTACTGTACAACTATGGCCACATAACATAATAACAAGAAAAATTAGAACTAACTGGTCCATATATGAGAGAGAGAGAGAGAGAGAGAGAGAAACTATGCGAAAGTCTTAATGAGTACCTCTGGAGCCATCCAACGATATGTCCCTGTTTCAGCGGTCATCATCTCCGTTAATGATTCCTCTCTTGCTAGACCAAAATCCACGAGTTTAACAGTTTTCTGGTCAGCTGTCAAGATTAAGTTTTCTGCAAAATTTCAAAAATCCAAATTTAATCTCATTTTTACTGGGGAGGGTTGGGTTTTGATATATGGGCAGTACTTTCAGATATTATACCCGAACAAATGTGGTGTTTTTAAATAAAAAAGCAAATGTACTGGTGGGATATAACACTGGTTAGGGGAAAATAAATCTATATCAATGAACTTAATCAAAACAATAGTAGATGTGCGTGCGACCCTACTCGCACGTGGAGAGACAAACCAAACCAAAGAGAACTTGAGCTCTAATACCATGTTAGGAACCATTTCACCTAAAAGCTTGAGACTATCAATCCCACATCGGAAAAGCAATATATAAGATTTAGGGTTTACTCCACCCATTGCCAATTGGTTTTGGGTTAGATGCTCCGGAATTTAACATGGTATCAGAAGAAAAAGATCCCGTTGGTTTATCAAGATCGACTTCGCCGTTTAGAAATGACCGTCTTCATTATGCCATACGAACGAGCTCTACGTCACCCAATCAATCCACGTGTTGGGTTCAAAAATTACGCCATACGTGAGGAGGCGTGTTGAGACTATCAATCCCACATTGAAAAAGCAATATATAAAATTAGAAACTACTCCACTCATTGTCAATTGGTTTTGGGTTGGATGCTCTGAAATTTAACAATAGATTTTGTGCAAGTAAAAGAAAATTGAATAAACGGCCTTTGGTGTATCTACTGCAGATGATAATGACATGTGATAATTGTAACAATGACACTAACTATAATATATCAATAACCATAATTATCTGCATGGTGTAATAATCAAGTGTGTCAAGAATAACCGTGTGAATTCATGGACAATAACTAGATGAGGCTTAAGTCCACAAAACAAGGCCGAGAACCAAAATTGGCACTATGAAAATGTTACAAGCAAGTTCTTCGCTTAGCATGTGTCAATAGTTATTTGAATACTAAAGGATCTAAAAATGTTTGACTGTACGTCAGGAACCTGGGTGAAATTTTGCGGTTCTCAACATAAATCACTTCAAAGCTTGTAAATCTTTGGAAATGCGTTTCCCCTTCTTTTCTTTTTTTTTCAGTAGCTTCTATTCAATTACGTCGGTCTCTGGATACTTCCATACAATCATCATAAACACTTCGTCACATGTTCCTACAATTGACTTAACAAAAAGTTTGCTAACTCATAATTCACTTTAGGTTGACCAACATAGAATCTGAAACTATTATTTACTTTTTACTTTTGACCGATACCGGAAAAGAGGTACCTGGCTTCAAATCACGATGAATGATTCCATGAGAATGCAAACACTCAATTGCACGAGCAATATCAAGTGCAAAACCAACCACTACGTGAATGTCCAAGCAACTTGGACGCATGTTTAGGAGATATTTACGCAACGTCCCTCCTAATAAAAGCTCGGTAACTATCACCATCACAGGCTCCTTACACGCACCAATAAACTGCAAACACATAATGATTCAATTACCGGTATCAGATGCATTCAGAGACTAAATAATTTACAAAAATAGTTGAAGAATTTAATACCAAAAACAACCTTTACTAAGTTCTTGTGTTGAACTTTAGATAACATGGCAACCTCCCTGGCAAAGCGCACTTCTCTTTTCGCAATTTCCTCTGGGGTGTCTCCTCTATGGCCAATTTTAATAGCAACATTCTGGTTCTTATATCTGAAGATTACCCAATTCAAAGTAAATACTAATACAAGTGCAACAGAAAATACCCATTGCAATCCAAATAGAAAACCAGATCTGCTTTTCAAATACCCAATGAAACTAAATCAACAAAGCTTAGAAACTCATTGCCAAATGAATAACCAAGAAGATATACTCGGTACTTGCACATTTACCAAGTGAGGATTCCAGAAAATAAGCAGCAAAAATAAAAAAATAGAGTCTTTTGAATCTGTTAAGAGAAGGCTGATAATATGCAAATATAATTGTCCTATTGAACCAAGAAGCATAAGATTTTCACATAGAAACTGATAAAAGTCTAGTATGACCTACTTTCCTTCATATACTTTGGCGTGTGCACCTTCTCCAACCCTTGGCCCAACAAAAAGATGCTTAGGATCAATCCACCATTTGGGGTCCAATTTAAATTCTTCAACTGAGTAAAATTCATCCCCGGATTCCATCTTTCTAAATCGAGAAATGGGTTTAGTTCAAAACAAACAAAATCAACCAACAAACCCTACTAGCACCCATCAACCAATTTATATGTAGTAAACGAACAATGTATTATAGTTAATTGACTAGTATTTACTTACTCACGCACACTACAATTATAAGCTAAGAGGGAACATAGTTTGTACTGGTACCCGTGGCAGCCTTTAGTATCAACAATTATGACCTAAGATCAAATCGAACAGTTGAATAGCCCGAGCCCCACATTTTTAAAAGAGAGAGAGAGAGAGAGAGAAAGAAAGAGGGAGGGAGACCCAAAATAATGACTAGTGGGTTCTTGAAAAATTCATTGGGAGGAGAGCCAACCGAATCTCCAAAAGGGAACAGGGGAAAAAGAAAAACCTGAATTGACTTGAGCATCAAAAAAATTTGGGTAAAATTCTCTCAAAGTCATATTTGGAGTTTGTAATAAATTGTTCGTGGGGTTGGGCTTATATAATTCTCTTCTTTTTTTTTAGACACAGAACCTTACTCTTGATCTGCAGACAAACTCATTGAAAGAGTTGGAGTCTCTGTTTGATTTAACAAGGAAACAGAATTAAAGAAATAGTGAGCGTGTGTGTGAGAGAGAAGAGAATAGAATAGAATAGAATAGAATAGAATAGAGAGAGAGAAGGATAGCATTAAAGGGTGTAGGAGCCATATTTGTATAAAGACATAAATAAATCAAAAGTTGCACATGGCAACTGATCTTATAAACATGGGGGGAGGTATTAGTAGTGACAATCCCAACTAAAATTAGATTAAAGATCAAAGGTAGGATATGTATGTATGCCATCACAATTTCTTTCTTACTCCTCCAGACTTGTATGTCACTGCACCTCTGCAAAAGGCCATTAGAGCATGTAAAGCATGTCAAGTCTTTTCATTTCTTCTCATACATACATAAATAGTAAAGTTCCTCTGTTCTTAAAAAATTAAAAAAAAAAAATCATTCATTTTTCATAGCTCAATGAATCAGGCTTTTTCATAAAATTTTGTTCACTTAATTTTATCAAACGGCAAACTCAACCTAAGAGGGAGAACAGTAAGTAAATAGTTTGTAAGAGTACATTTCCTGTGAAGATTTTAAGACTCAACTTAATACCAAACTTGAAGTAATCGACCTAATTAAGAACATTATTATGGAGATGGTTGGGCATAAAGTAGATCCAAAGGGACTGGTTGGTCTGATTGATTTCATCTGCTTGATCAGAGTTTAGGTTAGTAGCGTTTTATTTACGCTTTCTATATTTGTCATAAATAAGACCTTAATAAGAAGTAAATAAACTCAGTTTAAATTAAAAATATATATTATTAAATACTCACCTAATATCAAGTAATAGACGAAAGTGTTTGTGATAATTGTAGTGTTAAAATATATTTTTAGTTATATTCTAAGAAACAGCGTTTGTGATAGATTTAATAGGTATAAATGTACCGTCCTATTTATAGGTTAATTTAATTTGTGTAAATTTTGCAGGCAAGTTTATTATGTTCTCGTCTTTTCTCATCATCAATTCTGTATTTCTCGGATTTCAAATGTACAAAAAATGTGTTCCAATTTTTTTTTTTCTTTTTTTTTTTTATAAAATTGATGAGTGAAAAGCAATCTAGTACAAGATTTCACCGCATCTATTTTCAATCATTAATTTTCATTAACATAAATTCCTTTATCCCAAATTATAAGACTAATTTACAATAATTCTATATAGACATAAAAATTGATATATTAAATGTGATCAATTAGTTAAAATAACCATATTAAATTCCATTATAATAATCAATGAATGATTGACAAATTAATATGTTAGTTTTTTATGTCAAAATTTTATATCTATGTAAAATTACTCGACTAAATTAACTTCAATAACTTTTTTCTAGAATCACTAATTTAAAATAATAATTTTTAAAGAATAAACTGCATTTCCGAGCTGTACATCAATTACATGAGAAAAAAAATAAACTATTAATTTAAAACTTAAAATAATAAAACTCCTACTTATATATATATATAGAGAGAGAGAGAGAGAGAGAATGTTCGTATCACAACTTAGAGCATCTCACACATTGCTCTCTTTTTTAAAATAAAGAGCGTATTTTACGGTAGAGATCCTTAGGTTTCAACAATACTCTTTATTTTATATTTTTTATTAGTATTTTATTTTATATCATTTGTCATTTTCATTGTTTTTGGCTATTATTGTGCATTCTAGTTTCAAATATAATAAACTGTACACAACAAAAAATTAAATGAATTTTATAAAAGTTTAATTGATTTAAAATTAAATTAATGTTCAAAATTAAAAATTAGACATGGTAAATTAAATTTTAAATCTAAATTTAGTTTGACAATCTTTAACTCTTGGAGTATGGTAGAGAGAGTTCAATTTTTAATTTGGGGTGCATAAATTGTTATTTTAATAGAATGTTTATTTGCGATAGAGATGTTATTTTGAAACAAAATATTTGTAGTGAAATTAAAATTTAATAGTAAAATTGAAAGCTATTTTTTTAATATAATATAGTCAAATTCTAATATTAGACACGGCCTTCATATTTTTTAAGCTTGGTAAATGCATTGATTTCTCCTGTTGGGTTACATGTGGCCACGATTATTAATAAAAATAGCCGCAGCAATCGAGCTCGGTACTGCTCATCGCTACTGCACCTAACTTGATGGAGAAGGAATTTAAACGTCTCACCTGGTTAAATAAATAGAGTGTGTTGCTGTTATAGTCTCTCTCACAAAGTAGGATTCAAATAGATTTTATATTAAAAAGGCAGCCACTATTTGCACTCCACTTATTTCTTGGTTTCACTCCAATGTTAAAAAAGTTATAAGTGTCTATTTGCACACCACTCCTTCCTTTTTTTACCCAATAATTATTTATCTTAAAGTTAAAATTAACCTTCCTAATTACATATTATTAACTTATAATTACTTTGTAAAATTCAAATAGAATTAAATATTTTTTTACGTCTGATTTCTCCTCCGACCGTGTTTGATTTACTTTTCACTTGAAACAAAACATAAACCTCACTCACCAAATAACGAGTGAGAAAGTGAGCCTTACTCGCTTGACATCCGTATTTGTTGCACCATAGTCACCCCATGTCTAGCGAGTAATATACTCGTTAGATGTTAAGCTTAAAAAATAGACAGTAAGTTTTATTCATTCTTACACCCCAGCCACCAAATGTCCAGCGAGAAAGTAAGCCTTAATGGACATCCGTCTTCTGGTTTCACCATATTCACCTAATGTCTAGCGAGCATTTATTTGCGATAGTAAATTACTCATTTTCTTCTTCTTTGCAATAATAGGTTATTTTGAAACAAAATATAAGCCTAACACATGTACCAAATAGTGAAATTACATTAAAATACATAAAAATAATAGACTTTTTAAAATTGAAAGCTATGTGTCTTCTTTCGCCTTTTTTTAATATAATATAGTCAATTTCGCATTCTAATATTAGACACGGCCTTCATATTTCCTTTTTTTAAGCTTGGCAAAACAAATAAATAGAGAAGCAAAAATCTTTTTAAAGATAATGCATTCTATAATCCTGCAATTAATGGGGTTGAAACATGTGAAACCAAAGAAACATACATTTAACGTGTTCTCGGCGATTATTAATAAAAATAGCCATAGCTGTAACTCGCAATAAGCGAGTATGAGAGCATAATCACTAGATATGTCGGACCAATTAATTACTGCTCATCGTAAAGATTTTATATCAAAAATACTGTAAAAACAATCACAATATTCAAAATTAACGATATAATAAATAATGTTATACATGCTTGACCAAATCACTAGAAGCTAAACAATACCATAAAAGAAATCACTAGAATCTAAATAATACCCATAAACAGAAATTACTATGTCAAATTGTGAAACTTACTTCGTTCGTGATGTTGGAAATAGCGAGATAATGCCGATGGTAAAGTAATGAAGATGGTGCTTGTGTGAAGACGAAGTGAAGAATTGCTATGAGGAGGAGTGGGTGTTGAAGGAGGGAAATGAGAGAAAAGTCTGCGAGTGGTGGGAGTGGCTTTGAAGTTAATTATTAACTTATGAATTAATGTGTTTAATTAATTAATTAATTAATTTGTGTAATAACAGGAGTGGTGAGATTGGTTTTGGAGTGGTAAAGAGAAAGCAATAATACTTTTGGAGTGTTTCTAAGCAGTGGAGTAAAACTAAGAAATAAGTGGAGTGTGAATAGTGGCTGCCATTAAAAAAGTTTCAGGAGGAAGTTAAGAAATTTTCAAGTTTAAAAAAAGTGGCTACTATTCGCACACTATTAAATATTTAATTGTATTCTATGTTTCATCTGTTCGATGACAAGTAAATAAATACATATTATTCGCTCTATAACAAGTGAATAAAGCATTAAAGTTTTCACTTGCTTGTTATCAGGCGAATAACATACACATAGGCTCCGTTTGATTGCAAATATGGAAAAGAAAAATAAATTTAGTTAGTTTGTGTGAAAAGATAAAAAATAAAGTGAGAAATGTTACTCATTTTATGAGTACATATCTTTCATCCTTCAATATTTTTTGTGAAAAATTTTTACTCACCACCAAGCAAAGAAAATTTCATGGAAAAACTTAAAAATCAAGAAGATATCACTTCTATCACTCAACTTATTTTTCCATCTTTTCACTAAAATTAATTCAATTTATTTTCCTTTTCCACCTTAAAATCAAACGGAGCCTTATTTGCTTGTCATTAGACAAATAACATGCAGTTACTCGCTTGTCATTGGACAAATGAAAAGTAAAGTGTTACCAAATATTTTATAAAGTGCAAATAGCACCCACCTTAAAAACAGTTTTGAGTACCCGCCTTAAAAGCAGTTTTGAGTAATAGGAAAACCTGCTGCTTACGAAAAGAAAATTTTAACGCAACTGAAAAATGCCGAAGTACTCAAAACCTTTAGCCGCCCCTTTTCAACCCGATATATATGTATTATCATTAGTCCCACTAATCTTATGTATAATCTAAATTACTTCATCCGTCTTGACTTGTCAACCGAGGGTCACTTGCTAGCATGAAAAAACATAACAAGACATGGTGCTCGTGAAATAATTACGGAAACAAACCAACCCAATATATATTCCAACCATGAGTTATATATGCTACTACATCCAACTAACTTTTAAACAAACTAAATTACTTAATTATTTTCAAATTACAGTTCTTCATAGTTTTGTCACCTTGATAAGAACCCGAGAAACCTGCAAAACAGACCCCTAATTGGCTAATTTATTTATATATATATATACCATTCATACTCTCTAGAGACATTTCTCTAACTATGGCTTCTCTCCAGCAAGAAGATCCATGACCACACGCTTTATACTCCCATTGTTCTTCTTTAACAGCCTCTTGTTCGTCTCATCATCACAGAAACCCTGCACCACCCAAAACTCATCTATCATCATTCACCTAAAGATGTGGATTCCTTTCGTTTTAAATACAACACTAGCAATCACAGCCATTTCATTCTATAGGATAAATAGGACAAATCTATCCTATAACACTGTTTTGAATATTAGACGAACAATAAATTTAATTTTCACTAAATTCCACATCATACAGGCAACTGATATCCATTTGGGACTCCGGTTGGACAATCAAACGGATATCTGTTATAAGTTTGGAGTTCCAAATGGACATTCATTATCAGTTTCATATATATTAGACAAACACTTCTTGTCCATTGCAAGTCAGGCGGATATCTCTAGTATGTTTAAATTATTTTTGAATATCAACCATTGTGGTATGCACAAGGTAAGTACTATAACATTATACTACTTGCCACACACCATTAACACTGCCGTGGATGCTCCTACCAACCTATCCAAAGTTCAAAAAAATTAATGCATCTAAAATCGTTTTTTGACACTTTAAAAAAAGTAAAAAACAATTTACCATCTCTTTAAGCTCCTCAAGGATAGGGTCCCACTCAGCAACATCACAGAGATCCTCAACTGACTGCTCCAAGTTGTACTCATTCATCCTCAAGATTTCCTTGTTCAAATCAACCTGCTTAAAACCCATCTCCTCCAGCTCCCTCAAATGGCTCTGCTCAACGTTATTGTTTCCATTTACCTCTCCATCGGCCGATTTCCCATCAATAGCAGTAGAACGTGCCAGGTCAGAGTTATCAATTATTGGGCATGGAATTAATGAAGAAGCCTCTCGGCTAGCTTCACCAACTAGCAAGGTGTCATTTATGGGGAAATTCAACTCCAGGTCCTTGTTGGAGTGCATATCAGCTATTGGCTGCACCAACTCTGTAACCCTATCAGAATTGTACGGCTCATTCAAATTAATATGTTGCAGGCCTGTAATGCCACTGTTAATCGGAGGCAAGTTCAAGTTAATCCCACGGGGGCTTTCACCCCAAGCGTTCTTGAGAGAGGCATAAACCTGCAAGGACAAGAATGGAATCAGGAAGGTGTCTAATGGTCTGTACCACGTATGGTTTAAAGTACGGCTAAACCTGATTCAAAACGTCCAGACTTAACTAGATTTTAGTACCCTCCAATCCAAAAATGTTACTCTTATACATATATATTTGTTAAACCAACTATACTTACGATGACTTGTCGAAATCGGCCACTAGCCACGTCAGAGAATCCAAATAATTTTTATACTCCATCCATCTCAAACTGAGATTCCCACTTTGACTTTAGCACATTTTAAGAAACACTATTTGCATAATAAGTAATGGCCAAGAATACAACTTATTCTCTATGATGAGATTTAGAACATTGATTATGCCCCAAAAAGGAAACGGAACTCTTAATTTGAGACATCCAAAAAATAAAGTGAGACTCTTATTTTGAGACGGAGGAAGTACAAAAACAAATTGAACTTAGAATAATGGATTGTATCAACTTACCTCAAAAACAAACCGATATGGTGCCAAAAGAATTAGATCAAGTACTTGGAGGAAACTATGTCAAACTGACCTGAATGAGGACCCAAACACGTTGTCCAAACTTCTGGCCAGATGGTGAGACCATCCTCCAATATGAGATGTACCGGCCCGGGAGCTCAGGAGCACTAAAATTAACTGCGATGTCAACCTCCTTGTCCACAGGAAACCCATCAGCTGGAATCTGATATGCCATAAGAAGAATTATGATTACATCTCCCCACTAAGGTTATAACGTTAGGTCAAACAAACCAAAAAGTTGAATAAGAACATCACAAAAACTCGTACCACATATTAATCTATAAATGTAAATATGCAACATATACAGATGCAAACCTCTAAGTCAACATAAGGTGTCACACTTAATCTATCTCCCCCAATCCAGAGAAGTTGGGTACCCCGGGGCCACATAATAGTTCCATTGTTCTTCATCCGCCAGATCTTGGTAAATGGGGTTGATGGGGCCATGATAGTACCATCAACAATATTAACATCCTGAACGAAGCGACTGTCTAACTTGGGTTGACTCGGTTTCATTCCACTTCCTCTGACTACGTCAGCTGGCAGTTTTGGAGGCAGCACCCTCGAATCCTGCATCAGAGAGAATGTATAAACATGCCAAGTAACTGAACGGTGCCTAATATAAGATTGAGCTGAATGGTGAATCTGCATACAGAAGCATCTAAACCCTTAAAAGATTGGCGGTGAATTGCAGGTCGGTCCATTCTGATATAATCAGCTTCATTTCCCATTGCTGCAAAGCAGATGCTGCACAGATCATAATCTTCTTTCCTGCAAAAACAACAGAAATTATATCAATAACTAGGAAAACCTATTAACAGCTAACAACCACGCTGCAATTTCTTACACTTTAGATTTGAACCGAAGTCCAGTTATCGGATGAACCCCACAGCCATCACACCGAACACCCCTGTGGAATACGTTGATAATGCCGCCATGTTCCAAAAGGGAACCTGAAAATGGACATTCATTAAGATTGGGAACAATATGCGACCGTGAGGCGTTCCTAGAAGCAGCACGCGAACAGGGCTCAGGCGTTGTAGACAAACCAACACGTCTGAGTAGGCGTTTTGTCACCTCCTTGTTTTTATCTGACTTCCCACTTGAAGGACCTTCACCTAACTTCTTAACTTGCTCCTTGTTGTCATGAAGAGAGGGGCTAACATTAAGATTCACAGAGCCGGTGGTTGGCAAATTTGATGTCTCGGCACATTTTTTCCCATGGTCCAGTTCATTGCTCTTCTCGTTTGGTACTTCAGAGTTGGCACTTGCCAACTTCTTGGATGTTTGTCCCTCGACATTGGGACCTTTTTCATCTTTCACCCCTGACGCATCCACGGGAACTCCTTGTGCCCCACTGTGTATTCTTGATCCAGTCCCAGGTTGGACCTCAAGAATTTGTTTCAGGTAAGTCAACCCCATCCTTGATAAGATGTCAACAACCTCAGCAACCACTGGTTGAGGGGATGTAGGGTTCGAAACTAAGATCGTGGGTAGCTTTGAGACTGCTTCACAGAGAGGTCCAGGTACAGATTTAAAGATTTCATAAACACTGGTGTTCAGTGGATGCTGGACTCGGGGTGATTTGATGGGGGTAGAACTTCCACTTGATCTAGCATACCAATCATCACTCTTCTCAGTGTTCAACTTTACAGTTATCCTCAATGGATTCAAGGACTGTTTTATCACATCACGCAGATCTTCATCATCAGAAAGTGTCACTACGTCACCATCTTCGTCGATGTACGTCAGAATAATGTCGGCATTGGGAGCAAAGTGGAAGAGACGATGAACCTGGTCTCTCAGTCCATCCATGTCAAGATCAAGTTCTTCATTACTGACGCGTGCATTGAAGCGCCTAAGTGTTTCTTCATATTTAACCTGTGATATGTTACCGCACATGTAACAGAAAAATAAGGGTCAAGTAACATATAGGTTTTAGGGTCACTAGAAACGAGATTTAAGCAATCCAATCATTTACAAGAAAAGATAACAGAAATCTATCTAAATAAAAGATTGGGTTTTTGTATTTGCGAGCGGAGAAAAAAAGGAATCTATATAGCTCACAACTTACATTGATTCTTTGTTTTCATTCAACATTACAAAATGTCTTTGTCATGTATTAGTAATTAATAGCACAAGCAACCAAAGGAGAGTTGGGTTCTTTTTAAGAGAAAAATGGCCAAAGAAACCATTCCCCACTCTGTGTTCGCAAAAAAAACACCATTTTCCTTCAATCACTTCCTTCTCTCAGATGCTCCTGTACAATTTCCTCTCTCACACTTTCGTCTAAATATACTATCTTGTTAATAGTAACTAGTAATATAAAAGCATAAACAATGAGGCCAGGTAATTCTGCAGATGGAAAAAGTTACGCATAATTCACACACCACTGTAGACAAAAAAATTAGTCATACGTACAAACTCCAATACCATAGTCACCGCTACCGTTGGCAGGGTATGGGATAGGCCGCTAATACCCAATGTCTGTGTGCTGCAATATGCAAAAACACAAACTACAATGCACATGGCAGGGGGCATTACATTTAGGAAGTCAACACCTAGGAAAGTAAAAGCAGCCAACAAGCAAAACTGAGTTTCATACAGAAGAATGTAGGATTAAGGAATTGTACTCACATCCAGTGATACACCCCAGCCCGAAACATAGTCATATTATGGAGAGTGACCACTTATCTAGCTCTTACTAGCTAGAATTTACAATTCCTTTCTGGACAAATACAATAAAATGTTCCACTTCAAGCAAGCTTTCATCATCTTGTAGATACAAGTTCAATAACCGGGGTTCTGTTAAAGGGCCGCTATGTTCGTCATCCATCAAGATGATAGATGTATTTTTCAATACCCAAAAAACAAATAAACACTGCAAATATATATTCAACTTGTAACAAAGCCTACAAAAGTTTTTTAAGTTAGCAAGATCTCAAACATGAATCCAACCATGAGAGGATACACAATCATAAGATATTAAGCTTCCGGGAACATTTAATTAACAAATTTATAACCAAAACCCCGAAAAATTGTTAAACAAAGGGTAAAAGGCTGCGAGTGTGATGACAAACCAAGAAGTGGGGTGGTCAAAATAAATTCTTAAAACTTGAATATACATACAATATATATAGATAATAATCCCCCTTTCAAACAACGAAAAAGAAAAACGGATCATCAGAGTCTAAATTTTTGACATTCCATAATTTATCAGCAATAAACGGAAATAGCAAAATACAGCAATAATAAAAGTGCAGATATGAAACAAAACACATACTACAAAACAGAATTCCCAATTGAAAAACGATCATAAACTAGCAGAGGTGAAATAGAACAAAAACCAACCTTGACGACTATAGAAGACTCCATCGTTAACTGGGTGAAAAGCTTAGATATGTGTTAAGTGAAGTAATAGAAGGAAACCTAACCCTAGAATCGGTGGAGTGGGAGATTGTTATAGCATAGTAGGAAGGAAGGAATCGCTCAATTAAAAGAAAGAGACCGATATGATCGGCGAGGAGTGATATATGTTTTATATATTTTAGATATAATAATAATGCTTATAAGAAATTCACGCACTCCACGCGTAACCGCGAGCCGCGTTCTCTTTCTTTTTCTACATCCACATCCTCTTCTTTGATAACCGACTCTTTAACTATTGGGTTAAATCCGGATTTTTTTTTTTTTTTCCCTGCACCTTCTTCTGCCCAACCTTAAATATAGGTTTTAAATGTATCAAAGTTTTATTTATTTATTTTAAGTTTTACTATTTTTGTTGACACGTGAATTTAATCTAAAATGAGAAAAATAATTTATTACGTAATAGTATTGTAGAGGAATTTTCTCTATTTAATACATTATTAATTTGTATTAAATATATTCATTTTATTAATATGTACTAATTGTATATATTTCATTAATTAATTCAATATTTACATTGCTTCTTCATCTTTTTTTTCATTCTTCAAAACTCCAAGAATTTCAAAAACCAGCCCACACAAGGTTTAACCGACAAAAGTCTCTTCGCTTTCTCTAACACTTTCTTTTCTTATATTTCTCCATCTATCTATAAATATGTTACACGTGTAGCTCCAAGAAAAATATCATTACAAATTGCTGAAATTGCGCTATACGATGCACAAATTATTTGCACTTTGATGTATTTCATACATCATCATCACCTACTTCTGTAGATAATATGGTTCCTTTGCTAATGCTTGTAAGGTTTTTTTTTTTACCTTACATTTTAATATGACTAATCAATATTCTTATTATTTTTGTTTTTATTTTCTCATTCATATTTTCAATGTTTTTGCGTTTTTGATATATATATGTTAACAAAGAAAAAGCTTCAAGCGGGAAAAGTCAATCATAAAATTAGTAAAATATAAACAAACTAGGATAGTAAAATATGATGTAGAATGTTACCTTACTGTGATTTTTAGTTTTCTTGATTATATTAGAGATTGGTTATACTGATCTTTCGCACATCTTAATGTTAGAAAATGGGTATATGAAAACATATTTTTCACCATTTTGAGGAAAAATTTGTAATAAAACTTTGCACTCGGTTGTGAAAGTTCTTAATGTTAGAAATATATGATGCAATTTTTAATTCTATTTTTCGGATTGATAATAATCAAAATTAAACCGACACCAAAATCGAGTCCTGTGATATCCACAGTCTCCTTAAAACAGTTACGCCGCCCCTCGGTAGTGCTATGAGGCTACCAGACGACGTCTGTTTCCCAGGATGAAACGGTACTTCAGTGTTACCTAAGCACCTCGGTACACTGAACGAACTGAAGTTGTTTGAATCTTACCACCGGAGAAGAAAAGCCTACGAACTACAACAGAAACGAAGTAGGCTCAATGGAGAGGAAATTTCGAATTGTTGAATTTTGGTTGTCTGTTTTGGAATGAGGCAGAAATCTCCTTTTTAATTCAATTGGGAATAATGGCCATTAATCCAAATGAAAACTAACCATTAATCATTATCAGTTTCTCAAAACTGACTATTAAGTGGTTAATTAATCAAGATAAATACAATGAATTCAAAATTCAAATTGGAAAAAATTAATTTTTCGGGTGCAAAACTTAGCCCGCACAAGGCTCGCTTTTCAGCCATTCTTCCCTCTTACATAGGTGATCTCTTAATTAAAGGTAACCCGCCTTACCCCGCTCGATTTCTCGACGCATAAGAATCATTAAAAGCTTAGCTTAACTTTATCCATGCGGGCATCACTGTTTAATCATAGGAATGGGTTTGGAAAAATCCCCACAGTGATCCAATATCGTCTTTATAATTTAGTTGTCCCTTTTGAACCTACATCTTAGGATCTCTAGTCACGTAGGTTGGGTATCCACTATAAAAACTTATTACTTCATAGGCTTTAAGCCCATTCCCCTCGATAATTTCTCAACTAGCTCTCGATTCAACCTTTTAGTTAAAGGATCCGCGATATTACCATTATACATATTACTCCGGGCTCTACCAATTGCAGATTGACTATCTGAATGAATGCAAATTGGAGGCACTGGCTTTGTCCACATTGGAATATCCTCCAGGAAGTTATGTAGCCATTCAGCCTCTTCCCTACATTTGTCTAGTGCGATAAATTCAGATTCCATAGTGGATCTGGCTATCACCATTTGTTTTGAGGATTTTCATGAAACGGCTCCTCCTCCTAACGTAAATATATATCCGCTAGTGGATTTTGAGTCTTTCTCACTAGATATCCAGTTTGCATCACTGTATCCTTTAATCAAAGCAGGATATCTATAATAGTGCAGTCCATAATTACGAGTAAATCGCAACTATTTTAACACTCTCATAACTGCTTGCCAATGGTCAATTGCGGGATTACTCGTATATCTGCTTAGTTTGCTCACTGCATAAGCTATATCTAGTCTTGTACAACTCGTTAAGTATATTAGACTGCCTATCACCCCAGAGTATTCTACTTGAGAATACTCTCTCCTTTATTCTTAAATAAATGTAGAGATAAATCTATTTGTGTTCTTGCAACTCCAGAATTATCTTTATCAAATTTTTCAAGAATATTATCTATATAATGAGTCTGACTCAAAATGAGCTCATCAAGAGTTCTTGTAATTTTAATCCCTAGGATCACATCAGCTAAACCCATATCTTTCATTTCGATTATCGAATTTAACATAGTTTTCGTAGATTGAATCATCTTATCATTGCTCCCAATAATAAGCATATCATCTACGTACAAGCACACCATAACATATCCACTTCTAGTATCTTTGACATAAACACATTTGTCACACTCGTTTATTTTAAAACCACTCGCAATCATAGCGTGATCAAACTTCTTATGCCATTGTTTTGGTGCTAGTTTCAACCCATATAGAGATTTTACCAATTTACACACTTTCTTTCCTTGTCCAGGGGAAGAAAACCCTTCGGGTTGATCCATGTAAATTTCTTCTTCTAAATCTCCATTTAGAAAAGCAATTTTTACATCCATTTGATGTATTTGAGAGATTACGTAAGGCAGCAATCGCAAGTACCATTCTAATGGAGTTTATTCTCGTCACAGGAGAATAAGTGTCAAAATAGTCAAGGCCTTCCTTTTGCCTATAACTTTTGATTACAAGCCTGGCATTGTATTTATCTATTGATCCATCCGCTTTTCTTTTTCTCTTAAAAATCCACTTAGATCCTCATGGTTTACAACCTGGTGGAAGATCCGCTAGTTCTCAAGTATGATTTTGTAGAACGGAATTGATCTCACTATCAATGGCTTCTTTCTAAAAAGGGCCTTCTGTCAAGCTCACGACTTCTTTATAACTTTGAGGTTCACCTTCCAACATAAAGGTCAAAAAATCTGGACCAAACGTTTTTTCTGTCCTAGCTCTTTTGCTACATCTAGGTTCTTCCTCAATTTGCTCATCTTCTTGTTCAAGAGAATCCTTATTAATGATCTCGTGGGGGTCGCTTTGAAGAACTTGCATCTTCTTTTGGCTTACATGGGAATACATGTTCAAAGAACGATGCATTTCTTGATTCCATAATCATGTTCTTGTGTATATTAAGTATATCAGATTCATGCACAAGAAACCTATAAGCACTGCTATTTTCTGCATATCCAATAAAAATGCAATCACCAGTTTTTGGTCATATTTTGATCTTTTTAGATGGAGGCACTGCCACCTTAGCCAAACATCCACACACTCGCAAGTAATTATATGAAGGCTTCCTTCCTTTTCATAATTCATATGGGGTTTTCTCTTCCTTCTTTTTAGGTACCTTATTTAAAAATAGTTAGCCGAAAGAATGGCTTATCCCCACATGCTTGGTGGTAAATCTGAACTTATTAACATAGCATTCATCATTTCTTTTAAAGTTTGATTTTTTCGTTAAGCAATGACATTAGATTGAGGTGAATAAGGTGCCGCCATTTCATGTATAATCCCATTTTTTGAACAAAATTTAATAAATGGTGACTCATATTCACCTCCACGGTCACTCCTTATTGCTTTGATTCTCTTATTAAGTTGATTTTCAACTTCATTTTTATAGAGAATAAATTTCTCTATTGCATCATCTTTACTTTAAGTAAATACACATAACAATATTTTGTGCTATCATTAATAAAAGTAATAAAATACTTATTCCCACCTCTCGTTTGTGTCATTTCCAAATCACATATATCACTATGAATTAAATCAAGAGGTTGAGTGTCTCTTTCAACACTTTGGAAAGATGATCTTGTCAGTTTTGCCTCAATACAAGTTTCACACTTATGTTTAGAATCGATTTGGAATGTTAGTATATGATTCATGTTAATTAATTTGCGCAAAGTATCGTAATTAACATGCCCTAGTCTATCATGCCACAAATTGAAAGACTCAAGCATATAAGTAGATGTGCTAGCTTTATTCTTATTATTTTCAACCATGGTCATTATATTCAATTTGAACATTCCATCACTCATATACCCCTTACCAACAAACATTCCACTCTTAGACAAAACAAAGTTATCACTTTAAAAAACAAGACGAAAACCGTGCTTGCTAAGCAATGAACCTGACACTAAGTTCTTGTTAATTTCGGGCATATAAAGCACGTTGTTAAGAGTTAATTATTTGCCCGACGTCATCTTTAAGATCACCTTCCCTTGCCCTTTGACTTCTGAGGTAGCAAAATTTCCCATGTACATATTCTCTCTATTTTTCACCGGTTTAAATGAAGAGAACATCTTCTTATCAAAGCTCACATGACGGGTTGCACCCGTATCGATCCACCATTCTTTAGGATTCGATCCTACCAAGTTCACTTCAGAAATAACCGCCGACAAATTAATGTCACCCACATCACGAGCTATGTTCTCCACCACATTAGCTTGATAATTCTTCTTCGGGAACCTGCAATACGAATACTTATGACCCGTTTTACCACAATTAAAATATTTGCCTTGAAATTTAGGCTTAGAGATTCCTCCCTTAGGACCCATATGGATCCCTTTTCCCTTTTCCTTTTTCTTTGAACTTTGGCCATGTTTAACAACATTAGCCTTAGCCCCTAAATCATTACTATTATTACCATTGCCTTTTTCTTTCACCATTCCCAGCTTTTTTCTATTTTATTTTATTTTCTTCTTCAATTCGAAGTTTAAGAATTATATCTTTAATTGACATTTCCTTTCGTTTATATTTTAAATAATTTTTAAACTCATTCCATGATGATGGAAATTTTTCGATAATATAAGCTGTTTGAAAGCTTTCACTTAGATTCATTCCTTCATAATGTATCTCATGCAAAATCAATTGTAGCTCTTCAACTTGGCTCACAACAATTTTAGAATCGACCATCTTAAAGTCAAGAAATCGGCCAACAATAAATTTCTTAGCACCGGCGTCCTCAACATTATACTTGTGGTCCAATACTTCCCACAGTTCTTTGGCTTCTTGTCATGATACATATCATACAGTGAATCAGACAAACCATTCATGATTGTGTTTTTCGCCAAGTAATCAGAATGGTTCCAAGCATCAGCTGCACTGACTGCTTGAATATCTTGGAAACCTTCCTCAACAACAGGTTTTTTCTCAGTCAAGAACCGAGCCAGATTCAACGCGGTCAGATAGAACATCATCTTCTGCTGCCAACGCTTGAAATTCTGCCCAATGAATTTCTCAAGTTTTTCGCCCTTGACTGGAGCAGTCGGTGGTTTAGCAGCCACAACGGGCACAACAACAACATTGTTTGGATCAGTCATTTTCTCTACAAAG
Source organism: Lonicera japonica (assembly GCA_021464415.1). NCBI lineage: Eukaryota > Viridiplantae > Streptophyta > Magnoliopsida > Dipsacales > Caprifoliaceae > Lonicera > Lonicera japonica. The sequence goes on along the minus strand of CM038467.1, from coordinate 11,768,515 downwards.
AGCAGTACACAATCAGTTTCAACAAGAACACAGAATTACAAAAATTAATTTACCACTAACTGTTTTAAGATTGTTAGAAATATATGATGCAATTTTTAATTCTGTTTTACGGATTAATAATAATCAAAATTAAACCGACACCAAAATCGAGTCCTGTGATATCCACAGTTTCTTTAAAACAATTACGCCGCCCCTCGGTAGTGCTTTGAGGCTGCCATACGATGTATGTTTTCCAGGATGAAACGGTACTTCAGTATTACCTAAGCACCTCGATACACTGAACGAACTGAAGTTGTTTGAATCTTACCACCGGAGAAGAAAAGCCTACGAACTAGAGCATAAGCGAAGTAGGCTCAATGGAGAGGAAATTTCAAATTTTTGAATTTTGGTTGTCTGTTTTAGAATGAGGCAGAAATCTCCTTTTTAATTCAATTGGGAATAATGGCCATTAATTCAAATGAAAACTGACCATTAATCATTATCAGTTTCTCAAAACTGGTCATTAAGTGGCTAATTAATCAAAATAAATACAATGAATTCAAAATTCAAATTGAAAAAAATTAATTTTTCTGGTGCAAAACTTAGCCCGCACAAGGCTCGCTTTTTGGTCCGGCATTCGTGTCCGCAGGTGCGGGCACACATGAGCCGCAATGGTTTCAGGCTTATTTCGGTCCATGATTTGCACCCCCCTGTGCCTGTGTGCGCGAGAGATAGCCTATTATCTTGAATCATTCAATAAGGCATTCCCATGAACTTAGTTATAAACCCATATAATTTTTTTCATTTTTCCTATGTGGGACTTTTCACTTTCATTGCATTTTTTTATTTCAACTTGTTCACTTTGGGTGACAATTTCTCATTCACCACTTAACCATTTTGAGCATATAAATACACGATTTCGATGTACTCACGTAGGAGAACACGAATATATTAAGAACTTTTACATCCGGGTGCAAAGTCTTATTACAATTTTGCCCTCAAAATAGTAAAAAATGTGTTTTTTAATACCCATTTTTAACAATCTTTTAATATATCCATGTTCTCCCACGTGAGTACATCGAAATCGTGTATTTATATACTTAAAATGGTTAAGGGGTGAATGAGAAATTGTCACATAAAGTGAGCAAGTTGGAATGAACAAATGCAAATGAAAGTGGGTTGTCCCACATTGGAAAAGTGAAAAAGCTTTTATGGGTTTATAACTAAACTCAAGTGAGTGCCTTATTGAATGATTCAAAATAAGAGGTTCTCTTTCGCGCGCAGGGGGTGCAAATCATGGACCGAAATAAGCCTGAAACCATTGCGGCTCGTGTGTGCCCGCACCTGCAGACATGAATGCAGGACCGAAAAGCAAGCCTTGCGTGGGCTAAGTTTTGCTCCTGAAAAATTAATTTTTTCAATTTGAATTTTGAAACTCATTGCATTTATATCAATTAAATTGTCTTGCTACTTAAATGATCAGTTTTTAAGAAACTGATTTGGATTAATGACCATGTTAATGGTCATTATTCTCCAATTTAAATTAAAAATGAGACTTGGCTCATTCCATCAAACACACACAAAAACTCAATCTCGAAATCCTCTCTACTCTAACTTCTAAACCAGCTTTCATCTCATCTCTAGACAGTAGGTTCTAATCCGGTGGTAAGAGTTCATGCATATTCAGTTCGATCAGTGCACTTAGTTGCTAAAGTGCCATTGAAGCATCATTTTATCCTGAGAAACAAACGCCGTTTATCACCTCAAAGCACACTCGAGACGCGGCGTAACTGTTTTAAGGAGATTTTGGTTATCACAGGATTCGGTGCCGCTTTATATTTGCTTGTGTCAAATCAATTTATACGACTAAAATTGCATAAACTTTTCTAACACTTAATTATGCGCTAATTGAAAGTTATAATATAATTCATTTATCATTCAAAGAGTTACATGGTTATCTCTATGCACGAATATCTTACAAGTATATGAAATCTTTTTACATATATAATTCGTTGTAAATAATATGTGTTTTATTTCTTTCTTTCTTTACCATGACGTTTGCTTTATTTATCAAATGTTCACACGGATTAAATTAGATAATTGAAATAAATTTGTATTTTTTATATTATAAATAAATTTATAAAATATAAATTGACCCATACATTGCAGGGATTAAAATCTAATTTATAAGAATATTGATGGTTCAATAATAAATCATCTTTATTTTTAACCTATAGTTTGACTCTAGTCCCACCTTTGTTTTAGTTTCTATGATTAAGGACACAGGGTTCAAGAGGTAGGAAAAGCAAAATAAGTCAGTCACTCAAATCAAGCACAACCGATGTGTTTGTAAGTGTTATTTATATGCACAAATAATTTTAAATTTTAAAATGTCTTTGATTAAATGGTTGATATTTTTATTAATAACTTAAAGGTTTTGAGTTTAAGTTGAACTATACACGTAATCTTTTAAAAAACCAATAATAGTATGTGCAAAATAGAAAAATCATATAATTCGGTGTCATAAGTATATGAGACCTTTGCTTTTTTTTATATATAGACAATAGAGCTAAATATTTTAAAATTGGGTGAGTATATTTTTTTGAATGGATAAAAACTTGTATGAATATTCAGAAGGCACAATTCCTTAAATTATTTATATTGCATGCGCCCTGTTAATTTATCACCTCTTATTTATAGGGTGGTGTTATTTGCACCCCACAAATTTGTCACAAACACCCTCTTTTAAAATTTAATTAAAAATATATTTTAACACCACCTTATTTGTCATAAATACTCCCGCCCATTACATGATGTTAGGTAAGTGCTTAGTAACACATTCTCCTTATGTAAGTCGGGTTCATGTAAGTGCACTCACCTCTCATTAGATGAATCTTAATTGGAAAACATTCCAGTAATTAATTGCCTAATGTTATGCGAGTTATTACAAACAAATTCTCCCCAAATGGGACGAGTGTGTATTTGTACTCACTTCTCGTTAGGCAAGTCTTAGGGGAGTGTTAGTGATTAGAAATTTACTTTTGGGGGTGTTTGTGACAATAATGGTGTTTGTGATAAAAATGGGGGTATAAATAACATCGCCCTATTTATATCATACACACTGCACTAGTAATTAGAAAACTGATAGTGTCATTTTTTTATGCCTCAATTTAAACAAAATATTTTTTTAATATTTTTTTCTTGATATAAATCTTATTTAATAGATTGCAACGAACATATTTTTTTAGAAACAAAACCAACATATTGATTTAGATTGTGTAGTAATAAATCTTTAGATTATGGAAAATGTAATGCGAGTGCAATATTTTATATTTTTTGTTGTAATTTATATCTTTTTTAAAACTATGTAACAAAGTTGATGGAATGCTTGAGATATATTTATTTACGTAAGAAAGTTATTAGTTTAAATGTTATACATATTTTTTAATTTAAATCATATATCTCTCTCTTGATCCATTCTTAATTATTTTTCCTTATACTAAACATTTGTACATATGTGACCCGTAAGTTATTTGAATATATGTAATTTAAAAAAAAATTTAATTGAATTATTAGCGTAGAGACTTATTATCCTTACTAAAAGTGAAAGTTCTAATTTTTGTATTTTTGTCGTAACACAATTTTACTTTTTTGGTGTTTGGGTGACATGAAAGGTCATAATTGTAAGATTAAAGAATCAATAATCTAACACAATAAATATTTTTATCTATTAGTAGACAATAAAGATTAGGACCACCTATAGAACTTTTAACCTCTTTCTTCAAGTGCCCACATGGGCTAAGCCTATTTCTTCAAAGCTCGGACAACTACATATTAATACTAACGATGTCCTACAGCCTCTTCGATTCCCTTTGGGCCCAGCTTGCAGAAGTGGCGCAACCAAGTTAAAAGAGATATTGGCATTTTGGTTAAACAATATTTCAATTCAAACATCGGGTGTATTCTTATTTTAAAAATTCTTAAACTTCTTTGCATGAAAAACAAAAAAGAAATATTTAATTTGTGTAAAAAATTAAAAAACAAGTTTATGCTACATTTTATGAGAGATCATTTTTATATTTTTTGTAAAAAATAATTCTTCCTCAACCCCAAAAAAAAAATCTATGGAAAACTTCAAAAAAATAAAAAGATAACTCATTGCGTGTTTCAACTAGTTTTTCAACTTTTTACAAAAATCAAATGTTTTCTTTATCGTTTTCAATGATGTTATCAAACGCACTCTCAAAATTTACACATGAGAATTTGAACACAATGCGCAAAAATAGACAAATAACAAATAAGGTGCGTGAAAACTGAAACGAACACACTGACATAAAAAAAGAAGAAAGAAAACAAACAATAAAGAACTAACATTTTTGTACAAAACAAACTAGTACATAAACATAAATATTGATACCAAGAAAATTTTTAACCAGCATTTCCCTTGACGAACGCCAGCGAAGCCATAGCCATTGAGCTAACAATGGTTGCACAAACAAAAGCCACCAGTCTCCCTCTTTCTTTAACCAAAACCTTCACCAAATACATTGCGACCTCAGCACTGATCTTCCTCCCTTCAACCACAAGAACTCGGCGTCGCTTCCCCGCGAAAGCAAGGATCACTAGCACCGTGATCCAAGTCACTATGGTGGTCCTCACAGCCACAATAACCAGAATTCCAATGGCCAAGGCACCAAAAAGTATCGCTAGGACTGACAATCCGGTGATTTTATCAGTACAAGACAAAAAAATATAGAAGGAAATCAAGAAACAGAACAAGCATGCTGTTTTTGATTTATACAAGTTCATCTATATGTCACAATATTTATCTCACATGAATGTGTATATCTAAAGAAATTAAAGAGAGAAGAAGGGGAAATAAATTTGGTATAGAATAATTATTGGCCTAGTTAGGTAGGCTTGTGGATTGACTTTGTAGAGGAATTGGAAGGGCATGTGGGTGCACATGGGGGTGTTGGGCAAACGGAGGTACCAACCTTATTGATTTGTATTTTTAAGAAGCCGGGCTGGGTTGGTGGACGTGAGGAGTTTTGGGGAGGTGCGGTCCTTCGTTTTGTGTATTGTCTGTTTGCCTCGTGTCTTCCCTCTTCTCTAGGTATTTTTTTTGTAGCTGATATATATAATTTGTTGTAATATATATATATATATGCATTTCTCTTAAGAATCATCAACTAATTTAAGAACTATTTATTTTAAAAGGATAAACAGATGAATTATTTTCATAAAATTTGATAAAAATTATTTCTATAATGAATAAATCATTTCTACCAAATTTCATAAAAAAATATGTTGAAATTTTAAATGTTTAATTATCCTACTTTTCAATTGAGTTTTTTATCCATTTACCTCTTAAACAAAATATGGGTGATTTTATTTATATCCACTAAATCTTGCGGTTAATCCACCCTTAAATCATGAAAATTTTGAACAAAGTTTCACAATATTACCCTTTTTAAAATTGATACACATATCTACTGATTAAAATTAAATCGTAATTGTATAAATTTAGATTCCAAATCTAAATATAATTCCTTTTTAATTGACTTCATATTTACGTTTAAAAAAAATTCAACGGTTTAAGGTTAGTTCTGCACATGGATTGATTGATTTCAAAATATTAATGCGTATTTTTTTGAAGAAAAATACAAATCATAATATCAATACATAGTTTAAGCATACAGCAATGAAAAATCTTTTGCCAACAAGAGAATCAAATAATACTGCGTGTGGAAAGAAAGAAAGTATGGAAGCATTGAAGAAGCAAGATCGATCTTAATCAATCTTAGGCCTTGCCAACATTTGCCAGAGAGGTCTTGAGAGCATCCAAGATCGATCTTGGCTACCCAAGATCAATCTTACTTATTTCCTGCCAGTTACCAAGTAGCAAGATTGATCTTGGTTTCTTGCAGATGACTTTTTTTCTTCTTTGAGATGATAAAGAAGCCATGTTTGATGGGGTTTTAGTTGATATCTAGGAGTGGTGGAATGAAATAACAAAAACCCAAAAGTTAGGGTTTCAAAGATTTTCGAAATTGTGGGTGTGGGGAAAGAGGGATGAGATAGTAGGGATGAAAGATACGGTGAGAAGAAGAAGGAGGAGGAGGCTGATGAAAGAGTGACGGCGTAACAACCCGCCCATATAAGCAGGTGTTAATGGATGATGTATCAAATTAACAGCATATAGACAAATAGACATAACCAATAAATCAAACAAGGTAGAGAAATCTAATAAAAATTCGGCATGAAGTATTCATACATACTAAGAAATTCATCCTGTTTAAAAAAAAACAACGCGAAAATATAGAATACTTCTCAAATTCATTATAATTCAAATTTGAACTAACATAACTGAAAATACAACGAGTACACGCATTGAAGGTCCAAAGTTCTCAAACTTAATTAAAATTACAACTCCCACAAATCAAAATAATACAACGAGCTAAATTCATAAAGGCATCAAAGAGGGTTCTAAGATGAACTCGGACTTGGTTCACAATCTCTACCCGTACCACAGGGTGTACCTGAAAGATAAATGAAGGAATGAGCCAATACTGGCCCAGTGGGAACTATAGAGGAAGGGAATATGCAATGAAATGGACGTTTCACAATATAAAATATCATAATTTTAGTCATTAACAAAATTCCCAAATTGTTAATAATTCATAGAAAGAAAACCATTTATTAAGTATCATTACAATCTAATTATGGTCCATATGTAACACACACAATATATATAGATACACATCCATCCACCTTCTCCTCCTCCTCGACCTAATACCGGTACTAGACGGAATAAAATACTCACAAACGCACCCCACCTTTCTGTGGGTCTGTGCACTGGTAATCATATTTTCAGCACCTAATATTTACCATGGGTCTGTGAAAAAACATAACTTAAGCATTTCTATACCGGTGCTTATCCGGTTCCGATAATCTCAATATTTCATAACAATATATATATATATATTTAACTCATGATTTTCATCAAAAACTGTCTCAAAAAATTACTTGACAAATATATCTGCTTTAAAACAATATAATAATTAAATTTTGATATGTATATACCATGCTTTACACAACAATATACAATAATAATATGAAATCCAACGGTCTCGTCATTCAAAAAATTAGGAGTAAACGCTAGATTTATTAGAACAGTCATCAAGAAATCAATACATGTCTAATAACAAGTTAAAATATGATTGAAGAAGGATTTATATTCTGTAAATTTAGGAAAGATCCCAAGTATTAGACATGTATTTGACGTTTCTAGCCATTTCGGTACCAAACTCTCAAATAAATGCTTAAATGAAGACATGCAGTACGACCAGCCTCCAAAATCATCATATATAACCAATATACCATAAACAACAAGGCTCAAAATGTTTTATCCATGGTTATACATCAGGCATGCAAGAGAAACAATGAATTTGATACCGAAAATCTAGTATTTCAACTCAATTAACTATAGATTATCAAGAATCAAAGAAAGAAAGGAAGTTCCCACCTGGAAACTAGAAGAATAGAGGTTGGATGACCTGGAGTGAGCTCAAATGGTCCCCCACATCAAGCATGCAAGCCCAGAAATGAGTTGAGAATGCGAAGAAGATGAAAACTCTGGATTTTCGGTATGAAACTCTCAATTTTGAGCTATGAACCCCCAATATTAATCTAAGAACCACTATCTTTCTCTCTCTCTAGAATAGCTCTGAGCTCACTTGTGTCAAAAATGGACTGAAATGAAGGTGAAAGAGGTTTAAAAATGGGTCAAAGTTGGTCAAGGCGATATAAACGATGTTATGGAGTTACTGTTTGTATTTTGGTCATAACTTTTTATTCGGAACTCCGATCAGGATGATCTTTATATCAACGAAAAGGTAATTCAAATCTCTACAACTTTTCTGAATGATATTACATAAAATTCTAGACAGATTAATACCAGAATTCCGTTGAAGACAGCGCTATGCCGAGATGCTACAGAAAATCAGATTTGGTTGATCGGCTAGTTTCGCACTCACTTTTGACCAACGAGGATCATGAATTAACTTTTGGCCAAAATACAAAAATTGTATATGGATATATGATGAAGCTATATGAGTTGGCAGAGTGGTATTTGGATAAAAGAAGAGAAAGTTACGAGTCTCCAAAATTTACTGATCTAAAACATCGAGCAAATATTCCCAATTCTAAAAACGCCTCTGAAATTGCACATTTCAAATTCGAACATGACGAAACGTTTCAGATTACTTCTAACACATATTTATGACATGTCGAAAAAAATAAAACTCAATTCGGACATTCCTAGGTTCATGAACCGAACATAAGAAAAGTAGAAAAATAGAAAATTCAAGAATACACCAAATTTTTCAAATAACGTACCAAATTACTCAAACTAGTTCCGAATTAAATCAAGATTTTATCCATAACACCAAAGTGACGTGTGGAAACATTCGGACTTGTCTAAGTCCACAAATGAATTATAGAAGTAACTAACTAAATGAACGAAAATACGCCTATCAAAACACGGGGTGTTACAGACGATGGGAATAAAAAGAGACGGTGGGAAAGAACATTGTTAAATTTGAACTGGAAAGGTTAAGGGGTAATATTTTGTTTTTGTTATTTTACTTCAAAGTTAATTAAAATTTACCCTATAATCTAAAATTTTAAAGTGGTTGTACTTATTAATTTAGTGGATATTTTAATATTAAATTATTATTTAAAATAATATTTATAAAATTTAATTCATAATATTTTTTTTGTTAATTTATCCACATTCGCGGATTAACTTAATTTATAATGCAGATTGACTTAATATATAATGCGGATTAACTTACCATCGCGGATTAACTGCAAAATTTGGTAGATAGAAACAAAATCACCCATAAAATATTTGTTAATTTAACGACGGTTCTTAAAAGAAGAGCATCCCATAGAAAGAAGGGGTATGTATTATCTATCTGTGTGCCCCCTTGATAATTTTGTTTTGTACTTTTAATAGTAATGCGGGAGTGAAATTGACATATCATAACAAATGGTATAGATCAAAATTTTCACCCCTTTGAATACGTCTTTATTGCATACTATGAATAATATACATTACCACAGATGATACAAAGTTTTTAAATTGGGATATTGAAAAATAGGGCTTGTATGAAAAAGTTTTCTACAAAAACACTAGAGAATAATACTTTTTTAAAGGGGCAATTAAAAAAAAGGGCTTATTAGAGAAAGATTTTCACACTAAAGCCAAGGAATAATTTTTTTTAAATAAAGGGCCTATTTTTTATTTTATTGATAATATGGCATGTGCCTTTTTTTTTCATTATAAAATGACATCACAACCCTTAAAATAAACTAAAAAATACCAATATGCATTAAAATATGGATTGCAATATGAACTTTGCAGTTTATATTTCACCGCAATATAAACTTTGCAGTCCATATTTCATTGCAATGTGAACTTTGCAGTCGATATTTTTAGTGTAAAGTTCATATTGTAGTCCGTATTTTACTGCAATGTGAATTTTGTAGTCCATATTTTTAGTGCAAAGTTTATATTGCAGTTCATATTTCACTGCAATATGAACTTTGCAGTCCATATTTTTGTGCAAATTTCAGAAAAAGAGGTAATTTAGGTAATACATAACATATTTTTATTAATTAAATAATATTTAAATGCATTCAAATACATTCATTTAAAATATAAAACAAAATAGGCCTCTTATATTAATTACCAATTAAAAATAGGCCCTTCATTCAAAAAAATATTATTCATTGATTTTTTGGTAAAAATCAATGTATAATAAGCCCTTCTACCTAATTTCTAGAATTAGTGGCCTATATTTGACCAAATTTTAAAAGGATTGTAAAGTTAACTTTGCAGTAAAATTTTAAATTGTATTTTTTATGGAATCATGCAAAATCAAGTTTGCACTGCATGTTTTTTAGCATATTATCATAAATAAGTATTTAATTGGTGGTGTTTTTGAATATTTTTAACAAATTACATATTCAAAACCTATTTATTAATAAAATACACATAATAATTTTTTTAGAGTGATGCAAAGTTAAGTTTGCACTATTTATTTTTTAAAATATTATTATATATTTTTGTTTATTTGATATTATTTTAAAGTTTTATGAATAAAACATAAAAATATACTTGTTAAAAAATATAAACACATCATGCAAAACAAATTTGCACTAAATTTTTTTAATTGCAAAGTTAAGTTTACACAAAACACAATTTTGTGCAAAGTTAAGTTTGCACTTGATCAAACTCCTTATTTTAAAACATAATTGATAAACAAGCCCTTATTTCATAATGATAAAGATATTTACGCATTTATTTTTCTAAAAAATATTATTTATTAGTTTTTTTACGAAAAATATTATCACACGAGCTTCCTCCATATATTAGAGGCCCTGTCTATATTCTTCTTTTTTTAATTCATGGGCTTGAGATGTTGAGAAAAGTTATGCTGCTTATTAAACAAAACAGCCTCTCAAGACGCCATATCTGTTGGGATAGTTAGTAGCACCATACATCCTATTTCTGGCCGCCTTTGCCTGAAACAGTCAACCAAATAAGCCCCATACAAAAGAAATTAATTATCTCAGTGTTAAAATTCAGAAATACTTGAGTTTAATCTTGAAGGCCAGTATTTCAAAATTTGCTTGCTGTTCCCAGTCTGTGCGCACGTTAACAACTAAAAGCAGTATTGTGCTCCTATAATTCCTATCCACAAGCCCTGCAAGAAAAGAGGAGTAAATAGATGTAGTTGATAAGGTTACTTCCATAGAACATATGGGTATTGTCGGAGCAATGTAGAACTACAAAAGTGTACAACTTTTCAAGGAATGCTTAGCTCTAGCAAACCCGTAATTGTTTTAGGGATCCGTGTGACCTAAGAAACTTTTGTAAAAAATGGACTTAAAAAAATGTAACCTTTCCTTCAATGTGGAATACAAAAGTCAAAATAATTGCCAAAGGAAGACCAACAAGGTAATAAGCTCCTAAATTCACCCAAGCACCAATCTTCTGCAAACCACATCCTCTTGCAGTACCTTATCCACATGTCCTTGCAATATTAGAAACTTAAAATAAAACCCAATATTTTTATGTACGATAAAAAGTAGTGAAGGATTTTGGTTTACGAATGCCAAAGTGCAGATTAGTTAAATTATACAAAGTAAAGCTCCAACCTGAAAGAGCACCCTGCATTCCATTCACAACTTCCCCTTCATTGGTGTACATATATCCCCACACATTTCTCACCGTGAACGAAATTATGGCTACCACCAGCCCTTGTGTAACAGCCAGGAACATCACAACCCGTACTGCCAGCCGTGCAGCGCGTGGCCTCCCTGCCCCTAATTCGTTTGAAACTCTAGTGCTTTGGAACCAGAAAATGAATAGAGAGCCGGGGGACAGAGAGACTTGTCAGTATACTGGATAAAAGATTGGAAGGCTGAGATTGCCTTCTTAAGGGTTGAGATGAGTTTATAAGAGACAAAAGATTGGAAGGTTAAGATGAAAGATACATTTTCAAGAGTTGAGATAAAAAAGGCATACAGGGTAAATTAGATCCTTTGACCCATGTTATCACTAGTCAGTGTATATATATATATTTAGACCACATAGTGAATCAAATATTACAGCAAAGATGATCTTAGATATCGCGATTGTATCTTACTGCACTGCCAAAACCAAAGGCTATTCTGAAGACCGCTGAACTTGTATTGAGGCTGTAAAAAGATGGTTAAAATTAGATTCTCAAGAAAGGCTACCTACAGATCAAGGAGATGCTACAGATCAAGGAGACGGGTTCGAAAGAATTGTAGTGACACAATATCATGGCTTATTTTTGGAGTATTGTGAGTAACAATATAATATATCTATAGAGATACGAACCTGATTGACATCATTGATGTTTCTAACTTGGGATTCGGAAGTAACCCCGACATCAGAACCAAAAATTCGTATGACCAACCTTCCAAACTGGTTCTTGTCAAAGATAGAATCATATTAGAAATGATTGAAAAAGAACAGCATGATGAAAAATTATGTAACTCATCAAGATTGAAAAAAGATTCAAACTTAAACGCACCAGTTCATTAGAGCTGAAGGGATACCTAAAGAAAGGAACCCCCAAAGATTGTTGGCACGAATTCTTTAGAGAGACCAGTCCATGTCTTTTCACAAGTAGGCAAAAACTTGATATAAAGAGTCAAGATCAACACATTAATCCAATAAGAGATGGCGTTGGACAATGCAGCGCCTTAATTGCTGAATCCATACTTAAAAACCAAGTTCCAACAAACAAGGACATGAAGTAAGCTTGCGACACCGGCACTAATCATCAATGGCTTGACCTAACTTTGACTCTGTAAGAATCTGAGCTGGCACTGGAGTAGGCCGTAAGGGAAAATGTTTGGTATAAGCCAACATGCATATATACCCGTGTGTGTAGAAATTTTGAGGTCTTGGCCACAGAGAATGAAGATTTGGCACTTGAGGAACCACAAGAACGATATGGGGATGCACATAAGCATGAAAACTAGCATGGCTCTCTGCGTGTGTATGCCGAGCATATGATATTGTTTTGCTCCATAGGCTTGTCCGCATAATGTTTCTAGTGCACCTCCCATTCCCAGCTAATCAATCACAACAAAAGTGGGACATATTAAACAGTGCTAATGTAGAACTAAAGAATTTAGTATTAAACAGATTAACAGAATGTAGAATATTAAACCAAATTGGTACAGAATTGGGATGATCTTGATCTTTTTGTACTCTTTTGAGTGTGTTTTTTCCCCATAAATTAAAATAATTGTAGGGAATTAAATTCAAGTTATCAGACATATTCATCATGCTTGTTTACTTTTCCACATACATATCAAGTATGAATCACCAACTAGGTATATGCTTCAGCTCGTTGATTTGGACAGTTGCTCTTCCATCATCTTATAATAAAGACTCTTATTAATAAAGTTGTAGGGTTTTAGGCAGATCTTCTTATATAGTATGAACCCATAAACCCAAACAGAGTTTGTACTATCATTGAATATAAATTGAATTCTTATAACCTCTCACACTATTTTAGTTTCATTCTTCATGAAAAAAAAAGAAAAAAAAAGAAGTGGAAGCCTTCTTTTTGCAGTTGTACCAGAACATTACTGATACTTATTCACATATCTGGGAAAAAGGTAATAGTTGTGAACATAACATTCATCAAATTACAAAGAAAAATCAGTAAATTGACATGAGGTACCACATAGAAATTAGGAAAAGACAGGAGTAAAAATGGATAGAAGCAGGTTCTAATCAGCCCATTTTAGTATATGCATAGAATTTCAAGATTTTTCCCTCTGCATTTACATATTTCAACACATAATCAGAGATATGAAGCTGAAAGATGCAAGAAAATGGGCTCATTAGAGACCATTTAATTTAGAACAAAGGCTTGCTTACTTGCCATTATGCTGAAACCAGTGACTCCAGCAAACGAAGTGGCCATAGACGCACTTGAAAGAGCCAACTCCCCAAGATGACCCACGAACATAACCGATATCATCTGCAAACTATACTGCAAGAAACTAACCAAAACTAATGGACCCGCTATCATAACTTGCCTTTCAACTCATCAATAGTCTCCGTTATATCAAACGAATCTTTCCTTAATTCCCCCCCTAATCCCAATTCCCTCTTCGACAATAAGAGGAGACCCAAGAAGAATCTTGGAGCCTTCTTGATCCATCTTGGTTTCAAATGCGAAGGAACAAATAAGAGATGTTTCTTTATGAAGAATGATGAGACACAAGAGGACATTAAATAGATGGTTGGCTGGCCTGCAAATCTTTGAAGTTAGATAAATAAAGTTATATGTATATATAACAGATGAAAATTTTGATTGCCCTTAAAGATTATATGCTCTGCAGTGTAGTGTAGCTCCACCTGTATACTATATCACCGCCTACATTTGGTGTAATGGTACATTAATACATATAAGAGGTCGATAATTGCCATCAAGAAGATGTAAGCACATTTATGAAAACTCTGCTAGATTTGTAAGTCAAATTCGTGATGATTGTGATTATAGCCAGCTGTATTTGGATTACCAGAAACATCAGTTAATGATTGTGATTATAGCCAACATTAGTGACAGTTTAGGGAATGTACGTTATTTCTTAAAGACACACCCAAGTATAATTAATTGTCCCTAACTAATTAAGTAACTATATATATATATATTCCATTTTCCAACCTTTTTTCTCTTGAACCTAGCTATATATAATTAAGTTTTGGGTATTGATGACAACGTTCTTATTAATTAATTAAGGATTTAAGTTAACATCAGTAAATCAACAAAAAGGGATCATATTACTATGTGTATTGATCGAAGTCTAATTATTTGTATCGAAACTATGGTACAAGGCACACGGTTTGCATTGTTTGTTGTGTTCATTGATTAAGTAAATTAAGCCAAAAATGAAGTTAAATTTTGAACGAAAGGAGTACGTATTAGATAAATGTTACGGTTAGGGGAAAAGAAAGAAAGAAAGAAGAGACATATATCAATTTACATGCAATATATGATGTTCTGCTTTAATTTTCAGTCATATAATATTAATTTGCATTTTCTCGATCATGCACAAATGGTGGGACTCACGCTTTATACATGCAAACCATCTTCCGTCTAACATTTTAAAGAGACATATTTAACGTCTTTAAACTTTTAATTTGTCAGATAGCGAATGTTACGTACGTAAAGATAACATATACTTAATTAGCTAGCTAGTTAGTTGATCGAGAGGGGATTCCGAGTCCTAACATTTATGCTAAACATATTAAACGTTAGCCGGGGGTATTGTAAGCTCTTAACTTTTTACTAATATGCATATATATATATATATATGTGTAAAATCAAAAAACACGAGATGCTTTTTACTTTTTATTTTTTGGGGTGTGTTCCTACCTTCTGCTACGGTTTTAATCACAGAACTATCTTTTCTTTCCCTCTTTTTCGAGTTCAAACAACATGCGTATCTAGTATATATCAATTGCATCAAAATACATATATATATATATATATATGATATGGAGCGCCGAGAGACGTGCCCAAAGTGGACCGACGGAGTACGAACGTACCTCATGAGATTTTGGGAAAATTTCACCGGGAAAAATTTACAACGGACTTATTTGTAATTTACGTTAATAGTATAGGGCGAGTTAAAGTATTTATGACATTTGGTAAGCATAGAAAAAGTTACACAGGGAGGACTTATACACTCAGGGAACACTTACATGCATATAACGTTAATAGTATAGGGTATGTTGTAGTATTTATATTATGGTATTTTGATGCTCAAGACAACACAAATCTTCACTATTATCGTGTAGAATTGTTCTATACAGTAATTGATTTAATGCTTCAAGAGTTGAATAACTGATTCAATGAACTGAATATGGAGTTGTTACTTTGTATGGCTTGTTTTGATCCAAGCAATTCATTTTCTGACTATGATAAGGTAAAATTGCTTCATTTTACTGAGTTTTACCCATCTAACTTTTCAGCGTTAGAGTTAATTGGACTTGAACATTAACTCGATAATTATATTTTGGATGTGTGCTCCAATGACCAATTTTCTGAAATTATAGGAGTTGGTGGGCTTGCTAAGAAAATAGTTTAATTGAAAAAATATCATGTATATCCATTAGTGTATATACTTGTGCAATTAGCTTTACTCTTACGTGTTGCAATTGCAATTGTAGAAAGAGTCTTTTCTGCAATGAAATTAATCAATATTCAATTACTCAACTGATTGGCAGATGACTTGTTAAATGATTGCTTGGTGACATAATATTGAGAATGACATATTTAAGACACTTGACAATGAAAGAATCGTTTAGCGTTTTCAAAACATGAAATTTCATAGAGGATTATTGTAAAAAATATCATTTTGCCTTTTTGTACGTAAAACATTTATATTTTTGCTTATTTTTTGTATGTAAAACGTTCTTATTTATATATCTATATATATATAGTATTTTGATTTATCGTTGTTTTTAGTACTTGAAAAAAGAAAATTATACATTTTTAGAACTCTTACATTCGTACCTCTTCAATCAAATTTCTGCATCCGTTCCTGAGAGCACCCGAACTGAATCAACCAATTAATGCCTCAAAGTCGGGACAAGAGCCAAGCTAGATTGGAGCATTGAATTATTAGTAAGCACTGAGTAATTCAGTCGGGTCAACGATGAAAATTAATTTTGCTTTAGTAACGGGTGGGTGGGTGGTTAGCAGATAAATAAAATTGCAAATTTTCCTTTTGCCTTAGCAGCTAGCAGCTAGCAGCTGCCCCTGTGATCCAAACAGATCCCTCCTCTTTTTATTTTTACGGCCCGTTTAGATTGTGAAGAAGAAATGAAAAGGAAAGGAAAGAGTTAATTAATAGGGGAAATAATGAAATAAAATGGAATGAGTTTAATTTTATTATTTTTTGAATAGTTAAAGATGAAAAGGAAATGAATGAAATTAACTCTTGTTTGAATAGAAGAAAGAATGAAAAAGAAGTGAATGTGATTTAATATATATATTGTTAACAAATTATGGGTAAAAACTCATTATAATATTTTCCTTTTCCTTTCTCTGGTCCTTCAGGATCCCACATCGATTGTGGATGAGTGTGTGTGTGGGTTTATATCTGATTCCGTGCCTTACTAAAATTATCGGTTTTAGTAAGGAATGTGTTGGATCTTTGAACCTGTGTGTGAGTTTATTCGTTAACCATTTCAAAAGAAATATGAAGCCCATTGGGCGCGGTGTGTAAGTCTTCCTCGGGTGTGGCCCAATGTGGTCGCGGATCGTGGACTGGTCCTTCGGGATTCCACATCGATTGTGGATGAGTGTGTGTGTGGGTTTATATCCGATTCCATGCCTTACTAAAAATTAACGGTTTTAATAAGAAACGTGTTAGGTCTCTGAACCTGTGTGTTTGTTTATTCATTAACCATTTCAAAAAAAAAAATTTCCTTTCTCTCTTAATCTTCTCAAATTAGAATTGAGGGGATTTCAATTCCTTCCATTTTCTCCATTTCTTTTCTGTTTCATTAAATCTACACAAATAAGTGTTATATAATTCGTCCTATTTTCTTTTTCTTTCATTCCCTCAATTCAAACCCGACGTTCTAAATGAGAATTGTTCCTCCTTTTAAGAAGGAAAGAGACGCAAACCGGTAACAATTTTTTATACGCTGGCCTAACGAATGAAATTTGAGTTCCATTTGGTTAATATTTTCCTTCTCAGCCAATGTTTGATTCTATGGAATCGGACCAATTTTCTTTTTATTTTTTTGAAAGACCGGCCAAGCTCAATTCAAATGATTTTTTTTTTCTAAATTTTTTATTTTCCTCTCTTGTCGTTTAACTCATTTATTAAAAGCGTGAAAAATAAATAAATAAATAGGCTCCCAAACATTTCTTTTCTTGCTTTATTTTGCAACTTTTGGGAACAGATTTGCTAGGAAAGAAAAAAAGAAAAAAGAAAAAAAGGAGATAAATAAGTCTTGCTCGAAGTGTTCTTATGCTTAGGACTCATTTTGGCAACTTTAATGTTTAGGACTCATTTCTATCTGATTCGATCCAGCTTGATATGCATTTTTTATAAAATATAAGATACCATATATGTCTGTATTTACGACACTACCAACTTAAACATGTATCGAGTTTTATTATGAAATCTTATTCAAAAATCCGTCCCAAACCTACTAATTATGGAGATCTTAGACTATTAAATATCTATAGCAAAACTCGGTATAAGTAGATAATTAGAAAGAACTTTACCCAATCGATGTAGGTTTTAAATCTAAACCCTCATCATTTCTATATGTATAAACCCAAATTCGAGCTAACCTCTACCCACATCGACGTGTTATAAACATACAAAATTTTAAGGGTATTTAAAGAAAAATTATTATATTTTAGTTAGGTCAGGTCAAATGATTTAAATTTACATAGATTTAAACCCAACCTAGACTTGTACTGAAATTTTGTTATAAAATCCATACCCACCTTGATTTTAGTCGCAAACCCGACTTCATAGGGAGATGCTTGTTCATAGGGTATTTTTATGAAAATTTAATATGTACGAGCTATCATTTAGAAAGAATCCGACACAACTAGCGCTTATTTTGTTGGGTGCTAGTAAAAGCACCCTTAATTTTTGGTTTCAACACTTATAAACATTTAAATTAGTTTTTTAACTTTGAAAGTGTACCCCTAATTTAAGCACCCTAATAAGAAACCAAAATCTTAGTTAGTTATCTCCATCTTACTCACACACGTACATTGCTTAATGAATAAACCTTTGAATTAAAATAAAACACTCTCTAGTTACAATTATTCAAAAAAAACAAGGGCCGTAAACATGTATTTGATGATTGAGAACGCAAATAATCTCGTTGCTTTTAATTTCTTCTTCGTTAATCACAAATATGAATTAGAAAAAGAAACTAAAATGATGAACATGTATCTGATGATTGTGTGTCTCTTTCTAATTTATTGAGAATGATGAACATGTTTTTTTTTCTTAATTCATTCATTGATTTTGATTTTATCCAACATCGCCATCAAATCATATATATTGACTTAACTATATCACTAATTCAAAAAAAAATAAAAAATTATCATATCACTCCTTTGCTGGAAAAATGGGTAAATGAACATAATTGTAGAGACAATATGGAGAGAGAGAGAGAGATGAAAAAAGCGGCAGTTTTTTCTCAGGAAAACACAATTTGTTTTTTTTCTTTTTATTTAATTAAGGTGCTCAATAATTATGGTGCTTTTTCAAAATTAAAAATTAAGTTTGGGTGCTTAAAAAATGGGTGTCAAAACAAGATATTAAGGGTCCATTTACCAACACTCTATTTTGTTTTGAAAATTTTAAAATCAGCAATTTTTCTTGTAATTATATGATATTTAAAGAAAAAAAATATTATATTCCAATCGAATAGGGTCAGACAAGTGAAAATAAATTTTATAAGAAGAAATAAACATTTCAGTTCTTCTAACTAATTTGAGTATCTCTATATAAGAATTGGAAAAATCAATTTTAGTAAGTTTCATATTGTAATAAAAACTATTCTCGAAAAGATTTCTTCTATTAATTTATTTATTTTTTGAAACTAAGATTGGTAAATATTTCTAGTTTACAATTGTTCGTGCATATTATTTCGATATTCATTCATCAATAATTAAGAAGATATTAAATTCTTTGTATTTTAATTAATTGATAGCATTAATCAATATGAAAAACAAATTAGATTTTAAACTTCTTCGAAACATTTTCAAATCTAATAGAATATACAGTAAGTATAATTATGAGGAATGCCATCACATATGTTACCTGTTACATCAGAAGATAAATAAATGATTGGGATAATTGTTTTTGTTTGGAATTCTTACTCGAAATTTATTTGTTGTCTCAAATCCGCCAACTAGTCAAAAGTAAATAATTTGATCCAACCTGTATAGGTTTTGTTTTCAAAACCTGAACCTATGTTTCCATATGCATAAACCCAAACTTGACATGTCCGACACCAATACATTGTAATTATATGATACTATAAGAGTCTTTAAAGAAAATTATTAAACTTAGATTAGATCAAATTTATGCGAAATTGAACCTAACATGAATTTGTGTTTGGCTTTCGTTATCGATCCCATACCGGCCTCAATTTTACAAAACCACATCCCAAACCCAGGGGCGGAGGTAGTGTTAACCTTGTGAGCCCCCCACTTGGATTTGCAAAATTTTCATTGCAAGAGTATAATTTTATATTTTACAGGAACCTTATGTGAACACGGAAATTATAACGTTAAGTGCGTAAAATATTTAAAACTACTTGTCCTGTTGTCCATCGTATAATTATTATCAGAAAAGGAAAAAGAAGGGTTATTTGACTTTTGACCCCTACTAATTATACATAAATTGATCTTGACACAAAAAATTTATATATTATAAATTTGGCTCTCATAAGTTACCTGAAAAAAATTATGAGCTTTTAGGGGAGAGGGAATGCATAAATAACATGAAAATGTTTGAAAAAAAAAACTGAGGAAGGCATTAAAAATTATCAAAAATAAAAACGCCGTTTTATGTTTTCACATACGAAGGCTCGCATATGATTTTTGTAATATATGATTTATTTATTTATTTTTAGATCTTTTTATGTAATAAAGGTTTAATATTTTATATAAATTTTTTTTGTTTAGTTATTATTATTTATAATTTTTTAAAAAAATATTTAGAATTAATCGATCCCATTAAACTAAAATCCTAACTCCGCCACAACCCAAACCCGACTTATTTGAGAGATTCAAGTCAATAGGATATTTAATGCATGAACTGTTAATTAGAAATAACCCAATACCTTTAGTACATGTTTTATTTTAACACGC
Organism: Lonicera japonica; assembly: GCA_021464415.1. Classification (NCBI taxonomy): domain Eukaryota; kingdom Viridiplantae; phylum Streptophyta; class Magnoliopsida; order Dipsacales; family Caprifoliaceae; genus Lonicera; species Lonicera japonica. Next base: position 11,748,044 of record CM038467.1, on the reverse strand, counting down.
ATATGTTACTTTATATATAAGCCCGAACACGATTTGTCCCGTCTCGACTAGGGGTGTATAGAAACTGCATCGAACCGAACCAAAATGTAGGGTTTTTTTGATTAAACCCGACTTATTTGAGAGATTCAAGTCAATAGGATATTTAATGCATGAACTGTTAATTAGAAAGAACCAAATACCTTTAGTACATGTTTTATTTTAGAAAACTTGAACACACATATGTTACTTTATATATAAGCCCGAACACAATTTGTCCCATCTCGACTAGGGGTGTATAAAAACTGCATCAGACCAAACCGAAATATAGGGTTTTTTCGATTTTTAATAATACAACGATCCGGCTTGCTCTGAAATTTAGTGGAGCAAATCTAATATGTCCGGTCTTCGGTCCTGCTCAAAAATATTGCCAAAAGCCCGGACTAGACTGGTTATATTTATATATATAAAATTTTAAAATACATATACTCCTTTTTATATATATATATATATATATATATATAATTTTGTTATGTTTCGGATTTTTGGGCTACTCTTTTTCTTTTTTAATTTTGTAGGCAGCCAATGATGAACCCATTTAAAAAGTCCGACCGGTTAGACCGACTAAAATTGAACCCTTTTAATTGGTTCGGTCCAATTCAATCTTAGTTGTTAATTCAGTCAAGTCCGGCTCAAAATATTTTGGGACCGAAGTGTCTGGTCCGGTCCAAACACAAGGTGAACTGTCCGGTCAACTGAATCGTGCACACCTCTAGTCGCAACTCACTTAACGTATTGTGAATTAAAAAATTATAATATTCTGGCCGGGTTAATTTTTGATACATTTTATATTATAATTTTTTATGTTACTAAAACATATTTTAATAATGAGAAGTAATTGACAAAAATAACTTTTCTAATAATATTAACTTTTAAATTTTATTTTAAAATCGATCGAACAAAAAAAATTTCTTTTAAGACTTTTAAATTTACAATTGTTCATCATGTGGTTCATATTAAATATTCTTTCATCGTTAATAAAGAATATATTAAAAGTCCTTAATTAATAAACGATTAATTAATATAAAAACAAAATAAAATTGAATATTTTTGAAAAACTTTTAAATCTAATTAATATGGAGAGAAATTATAATTTGAATATATTTGGAGTAAATAACTCAAATGACCTCTAAACTTTTGATATAATACTACTTTAACCATCAAAATTTAAAATGAACCACTTTGGCCAACTAACTTTGGAGTGAGTATCACTTTGACCATTTCATCTAATTTGGCTGTTAAATTTACTTTGGAGTCAGTATCACCTTAACCACTCTGTTTAATTTGATACATTTGCATTACATGACTTTGCGTAAGTTCATTTTGGTCATATTTCAACAAAACGATCTTTCCCTCCGATAATTCTCACCAAAATAAAACACACAGCGTATAAAATATAGCAATATTTTTAACAAATATCGTAATTTAGGATATTTTATAACCAAAATGATCGAAATACAGTTAAATGAACTCATGTGCATTACACATAATTTCAATTTAACAGTCAAATTGGAAGGAATGACAAAAATAATACTCACTCTAAAGTTTGATGACTAAAGTGATTTGTTTTAATGTTTGATGGCCAAAGTAATACTAGATTGATAGTTTATTGGTTATTTGAGCTCTTTACTCATATATTTGAAACAATTTCCAATTTAACAGAAAATACAAAACACTTTAAATTACCATGACACCTATAAGCTGTTAAATAAAAAAAAATAAACAGATGATTATAAATCCTAGTCACTTCTCTTTTTGGCAAGAATTTTGTGATTTTTTAATAGATTTATCCTTGTAATTCCTTTTCCGAATCACACACTACATTTTTTTTTTTTTTTTTTGGACTAAAACAAATTATAAAAAACAAACAATCACTCTTGCTCAAATTATGATTTTTTCGAAAAGCATAGTCAGAAAATTTTGGAAAGATTATTTCCAACTAAAAACTTTTTGGAAAATTCAAATAAATCAAATATTGTAATCCTCTCTCTCAAGTCATAGGCCTTTCTGTCATTTTTCAATTCAAGTGTCAAAAGTATGCAAATTTATCACATCTCCCCAACGGTTAAGCGTAAAAAACGAAGGTATGACTATTGTGAATCCACGTGCACACGTCACAAAAATCCTTCACAAAGTCTCAATAAATAAAGTGCTTGATAAGACGGATACACAGAATAATAAAGGGTGGTGCTATTTTCACCCCACAAACTACTTGCTTTCACTCCCACTCTCACTACTACTCCCATTAACTCTCTTTTACTCATTAACACTTCCACTACTTCTTTTACCACTCCCATTTTAATATACATAGATTAATGATTAATTATATTTAACCATTAATCATTAATCCTCCTCCTCCTCCTCCTCCTTCTTCTTCTTCTTCTTCTTCCTCTTCTTCTTCTCAACAATGGTTTCTAAAATTTTACATTCATTTAACCCTTAATGCAACACAAACTAATTATAATTAATCATTAATTCTTCTTCTTCTTCTTCTTCTTCTCAACGATGGTTTCTAAAATTTTACATTCATTTAACCCTTAATACAACACAAACTAATTATAATAAATCATTAATTCTTCTTCCTTCTCTTCTTCTTCTTTTTCTTCTTCTTCTTCTTCTTCTTCTTCTTCTTCTTCTTCTTCTTCTCAACAATGGTTTTTAAATTTTTGCATCCATCTACTCATTGGTCCCTTACAATCGTGGCATTCTTGTATCATATTTTAGCTCTCGGGACCTTACATCGCCCTCTAAAAATCGAGTATTGAGAACAATTTCAGTTCTCTATGACCGAGGTTCATCCACTTCCTCGATCCCTCACAACCGAAGTATTCTGGACTATATTTTTAGCTCTCGGGACCTTACATCGGTCTTTAACAACTGAGTATTTTGAATAATTTTGGTTTCATAGGACCGAAATTCATCAAATTGCTCGGTCTCCTAGGACCGAAGTTGTCTGAAATATAATCAAATTACACATTCGGTCACCGAAAACCGAATAAGTGCTTAAATTTCGGTTTTCCGTAACCGAGGTAACCTGTTCTAATGCTCTAATTCGTTTTGTTGGTACAAATATTTTTTTGATATTAACTAAAGAAAATAAACATTAAACATAATAAAAACAAACATATCTTTCTTTCATTAGATTTTTCTACTTTGATAATCCTTGATTTGCTATTCTCTACCATTCTCTACAACTTAAGGTTTATTTTTATGTGACATTAATGGAGATTTTGTGTGTTTTTGTGAGTTACTTTTGAATTTTTGTTGGCTTTTGAAATGAATTGAATGAGATAGAATGTGTTAATTAGATCTGAATTTTTGTTAATTATTAACCATTGAATAAAAATCATAGAGAGAAGAAGAAGAAGAAGAAGAAGAAGAAGAAGAAGAAGATGATGATGATGATGAAGATGATGATGAATAGTAATTAATGTTAATGAGTAATTAGTTGGTTGAAAATGATTAATTGAGTGGGGTGAAAATAGGAGTTTAGAACTTTTTTTTTGGTGGGAGTGGAAGCAAGTAGTTTGTGGGGTGAAAATAGCACCACCCATAATAAATTAGTAAAAGGAATGCACGCATTCAGATCAGGCAAGTCGATACAAACTGACAAAAGGACTAGGACTAGACAATGCAATTACTTTTGATGAGACCATGACTACATCCTGAAATAACTGGTTGGCAACCAATTTTCATGCAGATACAGCTCAAGATTCCGCAAAGAGGACCCTGTTGCTGAACAAAAAAATAAAAGATCACAATACAAATACACTTACTGTCCCTGATCTTGCTGAAGAGAAAGAGAGCATTACTCTGAACAATCGTAGCCGTTGGATCAAAGACCCCATCACAAAACCAGAAACACAATTCCCAAATTATAAAGCAAACAAAAGGTATTGATACTAAAAACTAGATTATACCTTGGTTTCATGTAATGTACAAACAATTATAAGTAGGTTACAGAAAGAAACCCACGTAGCTAAGTAGTTCTTCTTCCCCTGTAAAAATTCATTGACTTTCCTAGATGCCACCATAGTATAATGGGAACATGATGGGCACAATTGATAAAAAAGTTGGAAAACCATCAAAAACTAACTTATATGAATAGTTGGAAAAAGATACGAGTGATTTGGTGAGCTGTTCCATTACCATCTCAGTTTTTCCATGAAATCCAATTCTTTTTGTGATGGGTACGGAAATTTTTCCATGAAAAAAAATAAATAAAAGACAAAACATCTTACCAAATCACCCCTTTCCAACTCCTCATAAAACTTAATCGTTTGTCCAATCATTTTTCACTTTCTTATTGAGCATACCATAAAAGACGAAAAAAAGAATGTTTACAGACAAAAAATCTGCAACCATTTGTTCAATCTTCATCATGTGCACGCAATCAAAAACCATAATCTTCGATCTTTATAGCTGCTCATTGAGGATAGGGTCAACATTTGATTTTCCGAAACCTCCCAAATATCCAGAAACACCGGAAACGACATTACCCAACCACGAGGTGCTGCGAGTCAACCAACCAGTCTCAGTCTCCTCTTTGACTTCAAGCATGCTCTTTTGCTCTTCCTCCAATAATATGTCAAGCCACCTCTTCTGCATAAAAACCTTCACAGCCTCAACTCCTTCATCCACCACTTCCTTTGGAGGTATTACAATCGGGTTTTGCTCCAAATTAAGCTTGGTGAGACTATCGAGCCGACCAAATGTAACAGGCAAAGCATGGATCTGATTATTGCTGAGATCAAGTTCTTTAAGGTTGGTTAGTTCACCAATGGTTTCGGGAAGTTCGGTTAGATCACTGAAATTACTGCTTAGATTAAGAGTCTCGAGGTTTGTTAACCTCCCTATAGAAGGTGGAAGGCCTCGGAGCTCATTGAAGTGAACATCCAAATGTTGCAATGAACTCATCTCACCGATAGATGTGGGAAGTGTACGGATCTTGTTAAGAGGGACCGAAAGCCTTCTTAGATTAACCAGTTCATACCCGATGTTAGTTGGCAAGTACGTCAGTTTATTGAAACTCGCATCCAACTCTACCAACAACCTGAAATGATAAAATGAAATAATCAATAATTGTTGATAGGGGAGGCGTAAAATTAGGGTTTGGGATTAAAAGAGTTTGGTTACCTGCAACGACAAATGCTGTCAGGCAAGACAGTAAGCTTGTTGCCAGAGACATCTAAGATCCTCAAATTGATTAACAACCCAATGGAGTCGGGCAATGACTCCAAAAGATTTGAGGAAAGATTTAGCTCCTCGAGCATTTCAAGTCCCGCAATTGAATCAGGAATGACCTGCTCCAACGCACATGCGAGACAAATATCAGCATAAAAATAAAACCTAACCTCTTAAGACATACTTCATTCAATATTTTGAACTTCAAAATATGGCAAAACTCAGTTTTCTTATAATTTAGTTGGTTAGGGACCACTTTTTTTTTTCCTTCTTTTTTTTAGGGCCAGGTGGGAATGCTGGCAAAATCCTTGGGGGTCTCATTGGGAATTCTAGCAGGTCAGAAATTCAGGATACCATTCCATTATACATGCAGCATACCACTTTGAACAGAATCAATGGTTCTAGCAATTTTTTAAAGTTAACGAGAAAAAAAAATCACCTTTATAATAGTTGTTAGAATCGCACGATACGCAAATTCGATACGCGATTCATCAAGCCAACGATACGGAATATGTATAGAGAATCGAAAGTGATAGAGAATCGCAAAGTATCGGAATTCACGATACGATTCGTGATACGGATACGATACGTGATTCAAACAAAGATTCAGTTTTGACAGTCTATTTATTTATTTATTTTAATTTCAAGCTTGACAGTGCTAGCACAATTTAGTGGGGTCAGAAATTCTAATATAGATATAGGAATATTGGAATAAGATAATCGGAAGATACCATTCCATTATACATGCAGCATACCACTTTGAACAGAATCAATGGTTCTAGCAATTTTTTAAAGTTAACGAGAAAAAAAAATCACCTTTATACAACAGATCTATCCTGAAAGTACAAAATTCCCTTTTAGAACAACTGTCATCTGTTCCAATAGATACTTACGGTACACGGATCAGGGTTACCACAAAATGCTAAAATCAGACAGTTATTATTCTAATACTACGGAGAAGTATGACCTTTTCCTCAGCACAATGTTAGATCTACGTCTAACGATCCATAAATTTCCTCCAACCAATGAACATATATTGACCGAAGCTCATAACAGACAATAAAATCAACAAATTAAAATACTAATCACTAAGAGTCTAAGAACTAATATAGTATCAGGTATCATTCATAAATCAATAAGTAGATATTCTCTCTTTCACACTACTGCGAACTCCTCCATTAGGAAGATACTCATTGTTATGATATAACCTCCCTGATGGGTTATCAACTAACTCTACTGTATCCGGCCTTCTGTAACCATTTGTTGAAAATATTTAACTTGGGGACCTCCAAATTACAGCCAAAAGGTTTGGTTCAATCGGCACTCATCACTCGGCAAGTATGGTCTAGGGGGCATCATAACTTCCCATATCAACTAGTGAAGCTTTTTCACTGTGTGTGGCAAAGGAACTAAATACAGGTTTTATTAATTGGGAAACCGAGATATGGATTTGATGAAAGAGAATCACAAATCACTGAACTCCAAAAATAGATCCATCTAAGCTAATTCAACTCGCTAGAAATATGTGCACACTGAGCTTGAAGGGTTGAGCCTGACTTTTGAACAGTGATGTATTCAGACAGTTGAACGATCTTCAAGACAAAATGTGGGAAATGGGTAAGGTGCCCATTTTAACAACTTAGCCACTCGAAGACAAAAATGCTGAACTTAGAAGTAAGAAGCATGAGAACTTCAAAGGAGGAGCCATATAGAACACCAATAATTTACACACACTGGTATACATGCCAAACACTTCTTCAAAATGTCAATAATTTAGCGGCCCTATTAACAATTCTTGAAGACACACAAGGAAGTGAATTTTGAAATACAAGCAACATTAAAGGTTTATTCACAAAAGATGAAAAGAAAAAATGAGGACTATGTGTGAGATCATGGGCTAGGGAAAGAAATCATTGTGATCAATTCGTTGTTATGATGTCTATTACTTGCTGCAGATATTAATGATAATTAAGAGCAAAAAAGGAAGATTGTCACATATTTCTTATGAATTTTGAGGTGGTCTATAATAGAGCTTAGAAATAAAATTTGGTTGGTTTAGATAAAAAGAATGAAGTTACTGTTGGACAAAGTAATGATCAAGAATATGTAGTAAAAAGTGCCCAACAGCAGGAAAAACTAGTGACATGAAGAATAAGCCTTTAATTCGTAAATTTTTTAAAGCTTTAATTACAGATAAGTTGATTGAAAATACACAATTTGAGTTCCTATCGCGTATATTATTTGATGACATTGTTTAATTAAAGAAACTTTAAATGAAACCAATGCTTAAATTAAAGTGTGTCGAGCAGCTGTATAATCAACTGGGTTGAAAATAAGGTGAACATATGGAATGCAACTTCCATAAAAGTGTGGATACAAAAAAAGAGGACGTGAAGTTTGAATGCAACTTCCATAAAAGTGTGGATACAAAAAAAGAGGATGTGAAGTTTGAATGCAACTTCCATATATTTAGGCTTGATTGAGCAAGATTGTGTCTAAGTGAACAAGTACTACTGACGTAATATGTGATAAAGGTAACCTGTTAGGACAACTATGACACATTCTATTCATTATGGGATATAATGTTGGACCCAACATGTTCAGAAAATAAGAATAGTTGAAATGGGTGATTTTAAAGTCAATGCAGGGTAAAAATAGAAGGAAACATCATCAGGTATATATACATATATTGATAACTGTATCCAGGCCTCTCTTAGAGCATCTGACTAATCCGCAAGTTTGCATTTAGATCCTCCGGTCCGCATTCACCATGACACATCAGAGTTGGGTCCCTGGAGGATTCAAAATCTTGACATTGAGATTTTGAGACAAGACAGTAAGAGTTCATGCCGCTAGGCTCTCTCCCTAGGGTTCAGTGATATCATCAAAAATATTGATACTGATCGAAAACAAAGAGAAATTTAAATGACATAGCGGGAAACAGAAAAAAATGATGTTATAGTTTGTGATTTACCAAACGATATTGCAGTAAACAGAGTGGAGGTGCAAGATTCATAGAAAGTTAGGGACAAGACTTATTTAGTTGAACTATGTTGTGGTTACAAAATTATTTGGTATATATAATTTCTAAACATAACAGTGTGAGTTTATAAACCAATCTATGTGAGTGTAAACAGAGCAAAGGGTGTAAATTACGACAACCTGTTCGACCCCTTCTGCAAGAACTACAACGGACTGCAACAGTAATGATAATTTATTCCAGTTTAAAAGAATAATCACACCTCAAAAGTTAAATCTTAAGATTTCTAGGAAGATATTTCTTAAAAAATGGCTATAATAGATAATCAAAAAACACACGCTAGGGTTTATCAACCTTATTGGGTGCTGAATGAGACATTTTCGCATAGTGCATCCATTAAATATGTTGACAATGCATCAGTAGCTATCAACTAAAATATATGTAAACTAAAGGGTTTTACGTCAGGGACCTCGAACTTGGAACTTTGATACCAAATAACAATAGTGAAGGTAAGGCGTTTTCTTATTCAAATGTGACCAACTGATGAAGAATCTATTTATGAGCTAGCATAAAGGTCAGATAGACAGCCAGGAGGTAGGAATGAGGTCGGCCAAAATCAGAAACACCTAGCACATATTATTGCTGTGCATTCGTGGGGAATTTCCACTCTGCACATCAATCGGGGTTAATGGAAGGCCTCTTTTCTTCGGATAAAAAAGGTTTAATAACAGTTCCTGCAGCTTCAATTGTAACGCCCATGGTGGGAGGATGTGGCTGAGTGATCACCTTGTATGTAACTACATGGCTAGTGAACATCTGCTCTTATCCCACCATTCCCAATCATTGAGAAACACGTTACCATAGAACTTTGAACTAGAACTTGATCTGCTCTGCAAATCCAAACAATCCTAGTTTACTATTAGGAAATGAATTTTCAAAGAGGCTAAAAGATCCCATAGATGGAATAACAAAGATCAATAGAGGAATAACAACCTAAATTTTAAGTCAAACCTGCCAAATCCAAAATTGGTCTACCATCTCTTCTCCAACTAAGGGGTGACCCACTTAAATATAAAAACTTAAAATTTTCAAATTTAAATAGTTTTAAAATTGTTTGTTAACCAAAACTTAAATTTGAAAACTTAATTTTTATCACTTAAAACTTAAATTTTTCATCAAAAGTTTTAAGTGATAAATTCACCGCTTAAAACTGAAAACTTAATTCAAAAGAGTGTAAAATACCTATTTTACCCTCATATATTTTACAATCATGTGATTTAAATAAATTAATAAGGGCAAAATTGTCATACTAAATAAAATTCAGTTTTCAAATGTGTTATATTCAAACAAACAACATTTTTTTGGATACAATTTTTAAAACTAAACAAACAATTTTTTCAATTTCAGTTTTCAGTTTGTTTATCGAACCCCACCAAAATTTACTCAGTTATCAGTTTACAAAGCAGTTACGCAGCAACAAGCATCACTGGATTATGTAGTCAAGTTCGGTGATCCAATTTGAAATTTAATTGTAGATAAGAGAGAACGAAACGAGGCTAAATCGCTTACCTCTAGTTGATTAGAAGAGAGATTAAACACGCGCAAGTTGCTAAACCTTCCAAAAGCTTCTGGAAGAAACACCAACCGTCTTCCCGATAAATCAATCCTCTCTACTCCATTCTTAGACGCCCCTTGCAAAATCTCAACGACTTCCTCGCGAACTCCGTCAAAAACCTCCGGATTCTCCACCGAACTATCGACCGCCAAATCACCACCAACCGCCGCCTCCTTATAAATCTTCTCCAGCTTCTCCTCAGCGTTATTCAACAACTTCTCGTAGGCCTCGTGCATCTCATCCAGAGAGATCACCGCCTTGTACAATTGCCTCTCCTTCTCCGCCGCCTTCCTGAGTTCCTCCTCCTTCTCCGCCTGGTGTGACCGCCACTGGCTCCGGTCAACATCCGCCGGCCGCGGTGACAGCACGTTCTCCTCGAGTTGCTTCGATAGCTTCGCCTCGATCTCGGCGAGCATGGACTTGGCGTTGTCGACGGCTTCGTGGTCAGGCCGTTCGCCGAGGATTTGGAGCATGGATCGGGTCTGTGAAACGTCTGCGATGGCTAATCGCATGGATTGGATAACTTTGGGGTCGGTGAGGTGCGGCATCTGCTCTGTTAGTTCGAAGTACGGTGCCTTAGACGCGGACGGTGACAGTGGCGGTGGTTGTTCAATATCAACATCCGATGAATCAGAAGTAGGATTGTCTCGTTTGGGGGCCATACTGGAAAGCTTGGACATGACATAAGAGAGAATCGGGAAGGTTTTAGGGTTTGGATCCATTGTAGAGAGAGGGAAAAGTGGAGAAGAGAGTTGTAAAGCGTAGCTATGACTATTTGATGATATTGGTAGTGTAATCCGGGAGTGATTTTCTAGACTTTAGCTTTGAGATCGCCTGCAGATTCTCTAACGCATTACAGCCATCGATCGATCGGTCACCAGCCAAAACTCCTGTGGGGTCCACGAGGAGTTTACAGTGATTCACCGGCGGGGTGGTCTTCAGTTTTTGGACGCAGTAACTTTTGTTTAAAATACCGATATTTTGTTTCGGTCAAAATAAAATAAAGATTTACAAATAGGATTGGATTTGTTGTGGGGCATTATTTTCAAATCTAAAGCCTCAAGTCATGTTTGGTATGTGTTTATTTATTTATTTATTTTAAATTTTTAAAAAAATAACTTAAAATTAATTTTATTTTTATATTTTGATAAAATAAGATTTATTGTTACTATGTTTTGAAATTTTTTTATGAGATTTTTTAATTGGTTGAAAAAAACCTAAACAAAAATCAAATTCACTTTTCAATATACTTCCAAATTCTACAAAACACCATATTTTAAAAATTCAACTCAAAACATCCACCAAACACACCCTAAGATTTTAAAATAAATTGGTTTTAAATCATTTTATTAGGGGTAGTGATATTGGCACCTTCACAATCATTTGATAACACTCACTAAAAAAAGAGTTTCAATTATTATTTTCACCCCACTTGTTTTAATTTAACTCAACTTAATTAACCCATTAATTATATAATTATATCTTATCTATCTAGCAATAAATTTTGATTGCACCAAAACAACAAATAAAACCTCCATTAATACAAAATTCTAAGTTTGAGAAGAATGGTATAAACAAAACATCAATTGATGCAAAACTCAAAATTTGAGAATAATAATAGAAAAAAGAGAAACTTTGAAATAATGAAAAGAAAACAAGTAAGAAAAAGTGAATGAAAGAAAGACATACATGTTTTTGTTTTGTTTCATTATTTATATTATTTTCATAACATACACATCAAATATATAAACAAAAAACACAATTTTCTATTTGAAACACGAAAAAGGTATATTCGGTTCTCCGTAACCGAGTTGCAGGATTGTACACTCGGCTGCTCTCAATCGAATATGAAATCAAATAAAACGTCAAATAGATATGCTTCCGGAACTTTGATTTCGTTGAGAACAGCCGAGTGTTACTATATTATGCTCGGCTGTGAGCAACTAAGTGACACTAATCACACTCGGTCGCTCTGAATCGAATGAAGGTCCCGATAGCATATCAATCTAACATTTTATAGGATTTCATACTCGGTTGAGAATAGCCGAATGTACAAGCCTGCAGTTCGGTTACGGAGAACCGAGTAAACCTTCCTCGTACTTCAAATAAAAAATTGTGTTTTTTATTTATATATTTGAGAAGATGGTAGAGATGGTGGAGAAATTTTGGAGTTAGTTTAGGGTCATTTGCGTCTTTGTTATTATGTAGTTAATTACTTAATAATGTTGTTAATTAATTTAAGTATGAGATTTATTCTAAAAAATAAGTGGGAGTGGTATGTATAACATGTGAGTGTTTTTATGGGAGTGTTTTTAAGATAAAAGTATAAGAGTGAGAGTGTTAACAATTGTTTCGTGGGATGCCAATATCACTATCCTTTATTAGTATAATTGTGGGATGCAAAAATAGTACATAGATTTTTAGTCAAGGCCAGTTTGGGAAGCTTATATCACAATCAGTTTATCGTTCAAAATTCTTAAGCTCGTTTCTTTATAGAAAATAAATTATTAAGTTAAGCGGTATATTTTCATGTGTTAGCCGACCACAATTTGGCTATCGTAACTAACCAACTAAGGTGTAAAAACTCAATAATGATTGACCAATTTTTGTCTATCAACAAACAACAAGCGGAGAAAAACTGAATTGGAGAATAAGTGATGAAAAATAATCATTTATACAAATATGAACAAGATTATGGGTAACGGTTATCTTGGAATAAGACTTAAGTTTACCTTTATACTAATTCAATACCCAACCAACTTTAATGTAACCTTATTATATGCATATAAATAGGAATGAAATCTTATTTAAGGGACAATCCACATCTCATTTATTCTCTCCATTATACGCTCACTCCTATACAATCTACTTCTTTCTCTAGTCGAGCTTAAATCTCTCTGTAATTATATTGTTTCTTTAAGCTTTTAAATCAATATAATCTACACACATCCATTAAGGAAGGATGTATTGTCAGATTAGAAATTAAAGTCACCGGAATAACTTACCCTCAAATAAATATGGTCTCACTATAATCTCTTTTTCATTATTTTCTTGTTGGTTGTTATTGTGCGTTCTAATTTTTTAATTGCCAATCAATCGTGATGGACTGATTTTCTTCAAATTAAGCTTAGCTAACTATTAGCCACCTATAATAATAATAATTAATAACAATAATAAATACATATCATCAATTAAAGAAAAGTTTCAAAAGCATGATCTTTCTTATATTATTTTTTTCCTCTAGATCCACAAATAATGTGGCCCATGTCTTAGCTCATAAGACGTTAGATATTCCCGAATCTTGTTGTTGGGAATTTCGTCTTTCTAATTGGCTTTTGTATGAAATTTCTATTGATTTAATATAATTGCTTGCTTTTTATTCTAAAAAAAAAAGAAAGAAAGAAAGAAAGTTTGAAGCAATCCAAGGCAAAAACAGTAGATTGATGTATTTTCAATTATGAAAAGTCGTTATTATAGATTGTATCTTCAAAATTATATTGATAGAAAAATATACCTTTTAGGATTTATAATTATACTTCATATTTGACCCCCAGCGGGGCTAGAGCGTCACAGTCCCTGCCATTAAAACTCATTAAAAGTACATATGTTATTGTCGAACACTTAAACCACCTGACCATTCGGTTTTATTAATTAAAAACATAGATCATCCATTGATTTATAACAAATATGTATCATGTTATACAACGTGTAAACATATGTCTTAACAATTTATATCAATCCCCTTTCATCTCTTTTCAACATCTGTCAATCGGGCTTCTTGATAACAACTTTCTTGGAATTTAAAATTTAAGGTGGAACTAATTTCATTATAATTTTATGTGTATATGCATGTATGTTAGTCTATACCATTCTTTAAACACGGATTGAGTAGTCAAGTAAGAAAGATTGCTAGTGAATTAACATGTTGACGAATATCCTTCGGTGAATTAGCAGTTTCTCGGAAGGGGAAGGGACCAAACTATCTTGATCTGCAAAAGAAAGCAAAAACAAATCTAAATTAGTTGATAATCTTGTACAAATTTAATACTAATTAAATTTTAATTCAAAAGATAGACCAACCAGTGTCAAGTGTCAACTAAAGAAGCATGTAATCTCAATTCTCAACACCAAAATCATCCCATAACCTCTTGACACCAATCCAACAGCCCATTGGGACGTCAAAGAAGGACAAGTGCCTAACTTCCAATAGACAACGTCGGAACCCTAATGGCTGAATATAAGGCCAAAACACGGCCAACTTCGCGCGCATCAATCTGCTTTGGGATGTTTAACGGAACCCTAACGACAGATACTGTCCCAGGCACATACAAGGGTGTACGCAAAACGATCTCACAACACAGTCTTAGAATTGAAATCGTATAATTTGTCCAAAAAATTGAATTTGAATGAACTCAAATCATCCAAAAAAACATATATACTCTTTATACATAACCAGTACATTATTTAATAATTTAAAATTATTTGTGTTCCTTGACGATGTAATTGTTCAATTGCCAGTAACTCCCATGACGAACAAGATACGAATGATTTCTATCTAGTTCAGAGAGGCTGGAGTAGGACAGAGCCTTTCTGGCGTTTTTCTGCACAACGACCGGATTCGAAAAACTATCAACACGTGGATGTACGAACAAGTTGGATCCGGCTAAAGTGGGCGGATAAGATTTGGATTTGGAGCAATTGAAACTTGGTACGGAGGAGCTTTTCTTAAGCGATGATTTGATCGGGACGAGTACAGCTCTGATCTTCACATCGTTGATCGATGAAGATGATGATGCTCGATCGTATTCATCGATCACAGCAACAAGGTCTTCGTCACACGTTACAGATACCAATAGGTCTAGATCTTCAGTTGGTAACTTACATCTCAAACTCATCGAGCATTCGCACAACTCTCCAAATTTCACCATTAGTTCTGCACAGATCGATAGTTTAATCATCCAAACTCATGAACATTCAAACATAAATTAATTTAAAGGTAAAAGAAAGAAGAAAATTGAAATAAGGGAACTAACCTGTGAATGTAATCGAACGATCAACAGCAAGGACTCTGGTGAATCCGCCAACGTAGCAAAGCTTGCCGTCGATCCGGCGAGGGAGAATTGTACCGCCATAACTGTATAAGAATTTGATTCTGTTTGTAGTATTCATATATGATTTTCTTGTTCCTACGAGGAATTAATAATTATAGATATGTCTATGTTTATCTGGGAGTGGTGGAACCTTTAAAACTCCGTAGGGGTGTGAATGACGCGTTATTTATAGAGATTACGATTTTAGAGGGAGATAGAGAGAGAAAAAGTGTAACCGTAATTGAAAAGGAGTTTGTCACGCTGAAGGAATTAAGGAAGGAAGGAGGTAACCGAAGTTACCCTTTCCGTGTTTTTTATGGTTTATTCTCCTTTTCCTTTTTCTTTTCTTTTCTTTTTTTAAAAAAAAAAAAAACTTTTTTTCCACGTATTGTGAAAAGCCCATGGCCCAGCAAATTGGGATGGGTGGTAGATTTGTGCTGAGGTCGATCCTTGTATGTCAGGCCACGTGGCATACCAATCTGCAGTTTCAGATTTTCAGTGGAGGGTACTTGGGTTGGCAGTCACGTCATATTTACGTCGGTTTTAAAGACAACATTAGACACGGGTGGTCAACATTGTAACGATAATAAAATTTTACGCTGTTATTTGTATTTTAAAAAAATATTTTATTTTTTATTTGATACAAGTGAATAAATATATTTTATTTGTTAAATAAAAAATAAATATAAGTTTATATATTTGATATTTATAAGTCGAATAACATATTTTTAAGTTTATATTTGATTTTTATAAAATAAATAATATGTACTTATTTATTTGATATTCGATGAATAAAAAGTGTAGCATAACAAAATAAAAATAATATGCAAATAATAGTTGTCATAAAATTTCGAGGTCAATATGACTGATATAAAAACATCAGGGACAACTTTTGAAAGGAGGGATTAATTTTCTTTTTTTTCCCTTTTATATACTCCGACACACTCTAATGTGTGTAACATCTTATTTTAGCCAGTAATTCCTCCCATTAAGGAAATATGATAGTATTCTATCAAGCAATAATTAAGTGTATTTTTCATACTTAAAGTCATGAGTTCGAGTCGTTGAGTTCAAAAAACAAAAAAAATTAAAATTTTCAAAAAAAGAAGCGTACTTTCGTTATTTCTAGTCCAACCAAATTCCCCCTTCTTGCGCTTTAAAAAATGTAAGTATAGATTATCTCAAAAATAAAAATAAAAATAAAAAAAATGTAAGTATAGATATATAAAGTTGTTATTTTTTATGTATAGATTTTTTTGACTTTGTTAGTTAATTGTTTGTTTCTAAACTCTTTTGTAAAATTTGAAAATGATATACAAACACGTGCAATAGTCAAGTACATGTAACTTTACAATTACAATACATTTGATTTTATAGATATTGATGAATAAATTTTAAATATATAAATTTTACAGTCACATTATTTATTGCTAAATTCATAATTCGTTTATACAATAGTTTGATACTATCTTGTGCTCACAATCATACATGGGATCTCTCTTATATTTACATATTTTTATTTTTTCCTTCTTAGGGTACACTTTTTAACAACTCGATACCTTTATTCCATCTCTAACACAATATTCTTTATTTCATAGAACATCATATTTATAATAAAGATTATTTTTAGAAGTAAAGAACTTTACTTATAAATTAACTCCAACAACATTGTTCTTTTATATAGTTTGCTATTATTTTGGCATCTAATTTAAATATAAAAATAAAATTTAACGCACTGCGAATTTGGGACTTTTTAGTCAATGCACTATATTTGACGTAATTATCGAACTTTTGTTGTGTTCACTTATTGCTATGATGATTATGTATCCACCAACTGTTGTAATAGTTGTAGAATCATGACTAGAAGAAAAAAATATTGTGTTGTGAAATTATTGCTTGTATAAAACGGATCATTTTGGGTCTTAATGGATATCATTAATTCTTGCCTCCAACCAAATACGTACAACTCAATAAACTATTGAAGAATTCTTTAAATTTGTAAAATATTGAGTTTTTATCGGGTAACACAGCGTAACTTAATTGTGCGCGTTAAGTGCTAAATTTAAAGAAAAGTTAAACAAAAGTTCTAAGGGTGTGTTTGATTGGCATAATTTTCCATGAAAAATAGGGATTTTTCACCCATGTTACTGCTTTTGGCGTGTTTGATTACCAAAAATTTTCAGGTGGTCAAATTCTATGTTTTTGGCAATCATTACTTATTTTCCACCAAAACCATGAAAATGTATTCTTAGGTTTTGGGGGGGGGGGGGGGGGGGGGGGGGGCATGTCTTTGTTTTCTAGGCAATTGCACAAATTTCAAGACAAAGCTTTACTCATTTTTTATATTAAAAATGCCATAACTTGAAATAAAAAATTCAAAATTTAATATTTAAAATATACTAATCAATATCAATTAAACAAGATTCATCATGACTATAGAATTATGTAAAAAAAATACTAATAATTTTTTCTACATTAAAAATGACATAATACAACCAATATTTTTCAGGTAGAAAATTAAGCTAATCAAACACATTTAATTGACATTTTCCATGCAACTTAATTCTAGGCAATTCAATTGCCTAGAAACTTATTTTCTTTACAAGCAAATTCCAACTTTGCAATCAAACGCACATTAAAAAAACTTTATAATCTCGAAAGTGGGACAACTCAACCTTTTGAGTTTGAGTATCACTAAGATAGGTTTGTAGTTGGATTTTTTGTTTGTAATTAATTAAATGTTGCGATATTTTATGGTTGAACGAGACCAATAAACAACTCAAATTACTCAAATTTAAGGTAGAGCATAATGCATAGTGGTGTTAAGTAGAAATACAAATTTCAAAAACAGAGAAGTGGTTAAAAATATTTTGGGTGTTAGAGAAGCAGAAAAGCATGATAAATAGCGGTGACGGGGAAGTCCAAAAAAGAAGTTTTTGAAAGCGGATTTGGAAAAAAATTACGAGGTGGAAGGAGAAATTATTGTCTAAGGCAAGGAAAGAAATTCTGATCAAGGCAGTGGCGCAAGCGTGTGTGACGACGTACTCGATGAGTTATTTTAAAATTCCCGTCTCGGTATGTGATGGTATTAATTCAATGGTGTTTAATTTTTGGTGGTGGAGTAGCGCGTCATCGATAGGTTTGAAATTGATGGGTTAGCGTAGGTTATGTTGATCAAAAAATAAAGGAGAATTGGGATTTCTTGACTTGCGTGCATTTAATCTGGCACTTCTTGCTAAGCAAGGTTAATGCATATTAACTAATCTGGGATTGTTAATGGCTAGAGTTTTAAAGGCGAAATATGTTCTTAACACTTCATTTTGGGAGGCAAGCAGACCCAGAGGGGGGTGCGTCTTTTATTTGGAAGAGCATATGGGATGCTAGATGCATGCTTGAACGTGGGACTAGATGGCGAGTAGGGAATGGAAGGTCGATTACGGTGTGGAAGGTTAGATGGATTCCATGCCCTTTAAATTTTAAACTGGTCACTCTTTGTACCGATGATGGGTTGGTTTGGGTTAGTGATTTGATAATTGAAATAGGGAAATATAATGAAAAGAGATTAAATTCAATTTTCCTTCCCATAGATGCTGAAGTGATTCGTGAGATGGGTGCTAGCAGTACGAGAGAAACGGGCAAGCTCATTTGGCATTTTTGTCTGTTTTGGAAATATATCACTAAGAGTGGATATCATGTTGCGAAAGAGAGTCGAGGAAGGGACTACCAAAATAGTGCAAATGGGGAAAGTTCTATGGCTCAATGCTTTTGGGTTCGAAATATTTGGAAATTGAATATTCCAAATAAAAAAAAAAATCTTGTGGTGGGTTTAGTTGGATACACTACCAACGAAGTTAAATTTATGTAAATGTCAGGTTCTCTCTTCCTCGAAGTGCTCGGTGTGTGAGAGCTATGTAGAATCAGTGATGCATGTGCTTATGGACTATGATTGTGTGAAAATTGTGTTGTTGGCGTTGAGATTTTTTTTACAAACCCATGTATTTGGGAAACGGTTGAGGGTTTGGAATGGCTGCGATTAGTTTCGGAGTTATATATGAAGGTGATTGAAATAGTAGTAACGAAGACTTGGCTGCTGTGGTTTGAGAGGAATACAATGGTCCAGAAATCTCTTGCTGGTTAGCATCAGGGATTTTAGATGAGGCTCAAGCTTTTTTGCTGGAATTTAAAGATGCAAATGTAGTTAGTCAACAAACAAGTTTGACCACAATTCACAGATGACAACTGCCCCCGAATGGATTGTTGAGACTACTAATCTTACATCGGAAAAAAAGAATCATCACAAAGTAACATATAAGATGGAAGGACTACTCCACTCATAGCCAATTAATTTTGAGTTGGATGCTCCGAACTCTAATATGGTATTAGAGCAAGGTTATACACGCAAATCAAATGTCCAACGGCCACACATACTCCGCGCCACCCAACATAAATTGCCACATATGAGGGAGCATGTTGAGACTACAAATCCCACATCGGGAAAAAGAATCATCACAAAGCAACATATAAGATGGAGGGGCTACTCCACTCATAGCCAATTGGTTTTGAGTTGGATGCTCCGAACTTATAATATTGATGTTTCAAAATCAATTTTGATGTTACTTGGTCAAGTGGAGTAGGAAAGATTGGATTGGTTTGGTGATTCGAGATAATTGAAGGGAGTTTTATGCGAGGATGTCTAAATGGGGAGAAAGTGTGGATTGGCAAAATTAGTAGACGCATGGGAAGCTATAGCTTTTGCTTTGGATACGGGGTTCTCTGATTTGATGCTTAAGGGGGACAGCATTCATGTTATGAATGCTATTAGATTAAATGAGGACGGCATGAGGGAATTTTGTAGCGAATGTAAGATTTACGGCTCACTTGTGTAGTTGGTTTCCATTTTTGTTGTTAAATGGGAAGGGAATAATGTGGTTCATGCGTTAGCTAAATTTGCTAGGTTTATATACAGTGGCATAGTCAGGAATAATTTTTAAGTGTGGCTAATTTTTTTCTAAGCCAATATTGAATCAAACTAAATAATTATATTTCCAAGCTAATTTTTTACTAAAATACTTTTTCATTATATTTCAATGTTTCGAAAAAGTTAAAAATGATATGCTAAAATTAATTATATATTTTAAAATATCTTATCAACTAAATATTAAACATATTATAACCAACAAACAAATATATTAATAAACAAATAAACCTCATTAACTAACAAACAACTATATTAATCAATATTATTAAAAAAGCAAATAAGTCAAAATTCAAGAAAACACCTAAATCTTTACATTCAAAATAATAATAAAAAAAATTAGTATGAGAAATAAATCTTACCTAGAAGCCGCAAAAGAAGAATAAGGAAGCACCACTGCGGCTGCACTTCAAACAAATAAAAGAGGCAGCTGAAACAAATTAGTCTGCTTATAATACTTTTTATTTGCGCACCAACCCTACAATAAATTAGAACACCTAACCCTCGAACTTATACATTTCATCACACAAAACCCTCTCACCCACCAAACTATTTTCTTTTATGCACCAACTCTTTAGTAAATTACAAATCACATCCCCCAAACTTATAAATTTCGTCGCACAAATACCCCTCGCCCACTAAACTTTCTAATTACATAAACACCGCCTTACTTTTACACTGTCACACAAAAACCCATATACTCTTTCAAGATTTATGAAAATTCCAGGTGGGGCCATCCCTACATCTCTCCACCCCTGTTTATATATAACTATCTTGTTTAGTTAGAGGATCCCCCTGTATGGTTATCTATTATTTGGCAGTTCTATATCATATTTTTTTAAACTCAACTTAAGCCAAATAAGAAAAACGTCATTGGTAAATTAATAAATTAACTAATATATTTCGTCAGTCGTTTTTAAGAAGTGAAAGGCACCAAAATTTCATGGATGTACATAGCAGGATCCGACGACAATGGACGGATACGATTCAGAATTGAAGAAAATAAAACTTGAAACAGAACAAGTAGGCGAGATTTCCTTGATCGATTTGATCAGCGTTACGAGTATAGCTCTGATCTTCCCATCTTTGGGCGATGATGATGCTCGAACGTACTCATTTATCACAACGGCAAGGTCTTTATCACATGTTATAGATAACAAATAGGTCTAAATCTTCACTTGGAAATTTACATCTTAGATTCATTGAACACTCACATAACTCTCCAATTTTACCATTAGTTTTTCACAAATACAAATTCAGTTTAGTTCTCTAAACTCCATAACATTCAAACACAAATTCAAAAAAGGAATAAGTGAAATTAATAGACAAACATATGAATGTGATTGAACAATCAACGGCGAGAACTCTGCTGAATCTGCCAATGTAGCAAAGCTCTGCCGTCGGTACAGCAGGAAAGAATCGTACTGCTATATATAACTATATAAGAATTTAATTATGTTTGAATGTTCATGTTTTTTTGAGGAATAATTAGAAAAAAGATGTTTATGATGGAACCTTTAAAAACATATAAAGGTGTGTTTTACGTGCTGGATAAGGAGATATGATATAATTAGATAAATGCCAGATATGATAAGAGCTGAAATTAGTCGAATATGAATTATGTGGAACATGATAGGAAATAAATTAGTTAGATAATGATTAGGTGAGATTGGATAGGACAAGGACTAGTTGGATAAAGATTTAAATTTTTTTGCATTTGATAAAGTCTTGAGTTACAAGTTCAAATATTATATAATACAACTTGCTTTTTGATGCGTCGAGAAATTGGTATAATATATTATGTTAATCTATAATTTAAAGAGCATAAATTATTACTAATATTTATATTTTTAATGTTTTTCAGGTAGTAGAAAAGAATTTGAAGAATATTGAAAAATAGAGAATTTGAAGTTTGTGAAGATATCTAAAATTGGTCGATACTTCTGGATACATAACTTTTTATTGGGAAGTTCAAATGATACAATTCTTGAGCTTGAACTGAAGAGAATTTCGAGAGTTATAACTTTGCAGTTCAGCATTTTTCCAAATTTATCCATCTTAGAATCCGAAATTGCACCACAAAATACAGAAATTAAAATGGGCGAAAATACATTAAAATGGGCCAAGCCCATTCACCAGCCACAAAATAGGAAAAAAAAGAAGTCCAACCCTTGCATTAGATTTATTAATATTTAATTCGGCCAAGTCATTTAATCATTGGAGCTAAAGGTTCATGTCTAAGTCCATGTGAACAATTTAACCCATAAGGATGCATCATCAACATTATAAATGGGAGGCAGCCGTGCACAATTTACGGCAACAGCCAACAGCAGGCCGTGCACCTCTCTTCTCTTCTCCTCTCTTTTCTTTGTTTTTCTTTTCTTTTCTTTTAATTTTACTTTAAAGCCTTGAAGATTGAATATTTTATTTTATTTTTTATTAATGTCAAATAAGTTTTTTTTTAATTTTATTTGTTATTTAATTTTTATTATATTAGCGTAAATTTGTGCTAGAATTATGATGAGTAAATTTAATTGATTCACTTGCACGTATTCATGCCAGTTGACTCTACCAATTTAATACTTTAATGTTAAATACAATTTTTTCTATTGGATGCTTATTTTAATTGATGAAAAAATAAAGTTAGATTCTCGCTATTTTTTATTGGATTCACCTTATGATTTGTTAAGAGCGGATATATGGTGTGTTTTGACGGATATAGTTAGTGTTTTGATTTTATACATAAGTTTGGCTATGGAAGAATTACAATTAGATTTTATAAATTAATTGAACTTAAATAATTTTATTTTTCGCATCTAATAGAGTCAAGAGACCAAATTAGTACGAGATAAGAGTAGAGTTTATGTGCATGAATACTAAAGAAGATAATATTAAATATATGACTCCGAAACCCTAGTAAATTAATTCATTAATTTTATTATCTTGCTTTATATTATTTAATTTAGTTATATTACTTTAGTTTAGTTGCTTTACTTTATTTTATTTTATTTATTTTATTAGTTTGATTCTCACCAATTATTCTTGGCTAGATTAGGAATTAGTGAAAAATTAATAAGACAAAATCTAAAACATACTGTTTTAGTCTCTATGGGATCGATCTCGCTTACACGCTACATTATAAATTGATTCGTGCGCTTGCGAGTATTAAAATTTATCACGCACTTTTGTTTTAAAAATACATGTAATTTTAACTATTGTTCACAAAAAAAAATCATTTTTTTTGCTAATGTGATTCTCCAATTTAGAAATAAGTTTTGTAAAAAACTCTTCTGAGAGAAAAGATCTATATTACATATAATATTTACGAATTAAGCATTAAGTACAGTTTCAAATTCTAATGTAATTTTTTTTTTATAAAATTAAAGTTTCTAATAAATAACTTCATTTAATAAAATAAAAATGCCATATTATACAAGAAATGAATTTTATTAGCTGAGTTATTATGATTTTCGGTGGTTAAAAATTTTCATTAATCAATTTGATTATCTAAAGGACATAAAGAAGATGATCAAAATAAATTAATTAAAATTTAATTTTATATTTGTTTTGTCATCCAGCAATCACGGGATAAAATATACCACATATAAGGGTGGTATGATTTTATCCAATTCTAACGGGATAAAATAATAATTAAATTCTGAGTGCAATCATGTTCCATGTTACACAAAACATGGGATAGGATAAAAAAAATTCTATCTACTCTTATAAAAAACACGAGATAAGAATTGTATATTATATCATTTATAATAATAAATATTATATATGACTAATTAATTCAATCCCACCTCTAATTTCGCCCGACAATCACACCATAAGAGTGTGAGTAATGTCTATATATAGAGAAGGAATTAAGGAACTGACCCACGTTACCATTTTCGGGTTTTTTAATATTATCTTTTTTCCTATTTTAACTTTTTTTAAGTATCTTGAGAACTAGGGCCTAGTAGATTTAGAGCATATTTAATGAAGCTGTGTAAAAATAGCAAACTCAATAATGTGTTTGTGTAAATTTTTTGCTGTTTCAATGGTTATGTAAAATTAATGTCAACTGACCTCTTATGCATATTGGTTGTGTATTTTTTACGTCTAATATACATAGCAAAATAAGATTATCTCTCCACCCACTCATTATCTCTCTTTATTAACTTAATCACACCACTCACATTTTTTCTCTGTCCACTAATTCTCTCTCCACCCACCTCTTATCTCTTATAATTTGTGTAGTTTTTTGTTTTTTAAGTGACTCTTTTTTATTGGACTACTTATTTTTACACATGAGTATTAATTTTAGTTATTGAAGAGTAAATAGGTTTGTGTAAAATTCATTTACTATATAAAATTTACACAATAATTTTACGTAATCTTATTGGAGATGTTCTTTGACGAGTGGCTGATTTTGTTATGAGTTGGATCCATGTATGTCCGCCTCGTTGCATACCGGGTTGCAGGTTCAGTGGAAACTACTTAGTTCGGCACTTATTGCTGCTGCTTTCGGGCTTCGACCCAGGCACCCAACCCATCATTTCCTCTCAAGTTTTTGTCTTTCACTAGCTGATTGCACTAAATATCACCACTTTTTGTCATATATTTTGATTTTGTTTGATTATATTTGTTTTTCTAACTTTATGTCATATTTTTATTATATTTGTTTGATTATATTATATTAGAATATAAATAAAACGATTTGGAATTTTGCCACTTGAACTGGTTAAATTATTTTTGATAATATAATTTTGTTTAAATTAATTATTTTTAAATTACACGCATCAAAATATTAAACGTGCCATTCATTGTAATGTGGATCTTGCTAATCTAACGGAACCTTCCCTACTATTTGGGACCTGCTTGTTTAGTCTTGTTCAATTGTTGAGCCTCGGCCCACTTCAGTTATAAAGAAAAAGAAGCTTCCATCGTGATTAATTTATGCACAAAATTCTTTGTAATTTTTTTTTATTTGATAATAAGATAAAAATTAATATTAAAATTAATTAATTTGTACAAAAAAAAATTTTTAAAAATATATTGAGTGATATGGTGAGATACTCTCCGTCTCATATTAATTTTTGCAAGTAAATATTTTACATCCTCCTTTAACTTTTTTAGAATTTTTTTCACCCCCACTAAAAAAAAAAAATTTCATTGAAAAAAACCAAGAAAGCAAGAGAACATTCCAGTGTCTTACCATATTTTTCAACTTCTTACAAAAATATATTATTTTTCTTATCATTTTTAATTTTGTTATCAAATAGATCTATACATTATATAATTTCCCATCTCCATGCTTTATTGGTCATTTTCTAAATTCTTGTGTAACATACGAAAAACAATGAGATACGAATACATGATAGATGTATTTTTATGCAAAATTTAATATTTTTTTAAATTATATATAATTTTATAGTTACAATAATTTTTATTTTATAGATCTTAATAACAATGTAAAATTTATTAAAATCCGATTTTTGGAATTAAGGTTAAGGCATTGTAAATTTTCCAAAAAACTGGAACCGAGAGAAAACTCATGTGGCTGCGTAGGATGACTATGCATTTTATTCATTACTGATTTGTTGAAGTGATATACAGTACACTGTTGGTTAGAGCCCAAGTGTAATTTTTCACATTGCTAAATTTGCAATGCATTTACATAATTACTAGAGATGTTCTTAGTGTACCTCCTTAAACAAATTTTTTTTTGCTACTTCTAGGTTATCTTTGTTAGTGGTGTTTTCAATTTTGATCGGGATGAAAATTAGGAGATCCAAATTTAAATTGAATTTGAAAGTTTGGTTTTAGTTTCAATTTTTAAATCTTTCAAACCCAAACCCGGACTAAACTTTTCAGTTTAGTTTCAGTTCGGTTTATTTGGTTTTCATATATAAAGGCAACACATATTTTCGTTAGAAAAATAATAACTTTAACTTGCTCCTAAGTACTTATTTTCGACATAAAAAATACTAACGGTTACATTTATAATATAGATCCAATATTCATGACAGTTCAAAGAGTCGGATTATCATTAGGGTTTGTAAATTTTATGACGTAAAATTTTAAATAGTGAAATAATATTATTCTCGAGTCATATATGCAACGATTCGGTTTGGTTCGGTTTTGTATTGACACACCCCAAATCCAAACCAAACAAATTAAGTTTATTCGTTTATTTGTTCCGGGTTTTTTTTTTTTTGGTTCAGTTTTAAATGTATCTGTTCAACTTAGTATTATTCGATCGTGCAGTTTTTGGGCTTACTACAAGACCCATAATCCTTGCACATTTATTTATTTTACTTCTTCGTTATTGGGTAAACAGTAAACTAAACCATTTGTATTTTGAAAATAATTTTTCACAACTTATTCTTATAGTGTTGGCACGGTAATAAATTATAAAAGTAATTGAATAATAATTCTTAAAAAAAAAGTAATTGAATAATGCTTTATAAATTCATTCAAGTATGAGAAAATTCCCTACTGATATTTTTGTAGGCTCAACTTGTAAACAAACAAATTATGATCCACTCTACAGCTTCACAACTTTAGAAAAAGTTTGGGACTGAATAACATTTTTCAAAATAAAAATACCACGTTCTCCGTGACTAAATAATATTTCTCAAAATAAAAATACCTCACTATACCGAAAATATTAATAATAGTTTTTAAATTTTTTATACAAGAAATAGGTAAATCAAGAGTTCAATGTGGTGAGGGGTGGCAAAAGGGGGGCGCTAAACACTCTTTCACCCAAGTGGGCTAAAACCCAAATATGTAATTAACAAATTTAAGATTAATGTATATGATCATGAACAATCTTCAACATATATGGCATCATCATTTTATGACTTGAATTGCAATGCCGGGACCATCACGATTTTTGTCGAGAAAGATAGACTTTTAGAATGTGTAGTGCCTAACTAAAGTGATTTAATTACCTTTCCAAGTGTAAGGAGGAAACCCGAGATTCTCATTCTCCTCCTAATACATCTATCCTATCTTCATCTTCTTCCTCCTAAAATTTCAAAGTCAATCCAAATGACAACACACTCCACCAAAATTATCCCTTTATTTATTTAAACAAGAAAACACAAAATATTCTTCTGTCATACCAATGCCACAGGTGGCCTTAAATATGCGACATTTCGATAAGCCTGCAAATCTTGACAAATCATAACCCCTTCTTAATCCCCCCCCATTTCCTATTAAAAGCAGCTTTGATATCAACGACTCGTCTTTTTTGTATATTTAACACACCAATCTGGCCTCTCTAGGCCCCCGCTCTCGATTTCTTCGTTAGTCCTCTTTTGAGATAGAGATGGAGGAAGAGAATTCTATGGCCGCGGGCTGTAAATGGGGAGATATGTCACCGGAAATTGTGGAGATCGGAGACGATAGCAAGAGTGTTATAGGAAGTATAGATGAGGGCCTTAAGGATGTTTTTATTGCTGTGGGGAGAAATGACTTAGATGTGGTTAAATGGGCCCTTGATCATGTTGTTTCCCAGGATGCTCGTGTTATCCTCGTGCACGTCTTCCCACCTATCGCGTATATTCCTACACCAGGTATCGCTTATATTTCTGTATTTTCTAAATCTTTGCTCTGTAAGAACTTCCACGTTTGAGCACATGATAGTTTGCACAGCCTTGATCGCAAGTCACAGAATTATTGTTAGAGGCTTAGTGCATCCACAATAACAGTATATAATTGTAGGACAAGTGGGATAAATGCATTCTTTAACACTTTCGTGAATGATAAAGTGAAGTTTGGCTAACTTCCTTACCATACGGACAACTTTTATCTGTTTGAAGCCCAAACTAACATAGGTTATCTAGACGGAATATTAGTATTTGTTTGAGGTATCCGTTTCAACTCAGCCTGTCATCTCTTCTCTGTTCAAATTATGTCTCTAGATGTTTTTGTGTATACTCCCAAGTCTATATTGTAATCTCTTTTATGATGACAATCTTGGGCTTTTTATTTCTAGTCAATCGAAAGGCATTTTCAGAAGTGAATTTGTAACATTATATTATAAGCACTCTGCTCCAATTATTGACTTAATCAAGCGTACATAGAGGTCATATTAAACTTCCAATTGTGTGTGATAGTTGGAAGGCTATCGAGAAGCCAATTAAGCAAAGAACAAGCGCAAATCTATATCAAGGAAGAAAATAACCGGAGGAGGAACATCTTGCAGAAATATATCCACCTCTGTACCAATGCAAAAGTGCGTGTGAACATGCAACCACAACTCTTCATGTTCCCAATATTTGCACCAAAAAAAGAGATCGCTAATTTGCATATTCGATTTGGGTAAAACAGGTGATGGTGGACACAATGCTTATTGAGAGCAATGCCACAGCCAAGGCTATCCTTGACCTTATTCCTGTTGCTAATATTACTACCCTAGTCATGGGAACCAAACGATCACCTTCCTCATGGTACACTTGAATTTTCACCATTAGAATTGTCAATTAGTAGTGAGGGGCCTCGTGATTTAATTAATTTTTTGTTATGTTTTAGGCGATTAAAGAAGGGAATGGGGAAAGGAGAAATTATTGAGAAGAACGCACCGGATTTCTGTGATGTTAACATTGTTTGTGATGGAATAAAAGTTGTGGATGGCCAACAAAAACAAGTGACAAATCCAGTTCGTCCTGCTCCTGCATCCAATCATCAAAGATCAGGAATTGCTAAACCACCCGAAAGGAAAATTTTCGATTGTATATGTTTTTCCGGCAAATTCGACTAAACTGGTAGGTTAGTTTTGTATGTGCAATTGTAATAGTGCAGTTGAGAGTCATCATATGTTATACGTTTTATATAGAAGAATAATATATGTTGGAGAATTGTTAAATCAAGGTAGTTTCATGAAGTGATTTTGGAAAATGGTTTCATTGTCTCCGTGCACAATGGTGGCACCATTTCACACTAGCAATTCTGTGTACAAGTTTTAGATTAAGGCATGAAGTGAAGTGGCAAGACGGAGTTTTATCTCTTTTGCTCAAATAACGTAACTGTCGTCGTGCATAAATATAATTCAAATAGAGGAAGATCCACAACACATAACATGCCATTCAACCAATGATACACTATAACTGAAAATATAATTTAAATGTGTTTTAACTGATGGCTCGTTTGGTTCAAGATTTAAACCATTCCAGGAATGCTACATTCCATTCCGAAACGATTCCCGCGTTTGGTTCAAGTTTTAAGTCCGGAATAAATGATTCCAGGAACAAGCCTTTACCCCCAAGTTCTCCCATTTAAATCATAAGGAATAAACCATTACCAATGGGCATCTTTTTTAATTTTTTTATGCTAGGAGTAAAATAACACTCTTCCTTATGAATAAATAATTCTTTTTCCATCAGTGTATGAAAATATTGTTTGGAACTTTTTTTTTTAATTACGCTGCTGCACAAAAATGAAAAAAAAAATATTTGAAACTTTTTTCTTTTCTTTTTTCTTGTTTAAATTTTTTTTTAATTACAAAAATTATAATTTTTGTAGGATAGTTATTAGCTAGGCATGTAAAATTTTTGTAATTTATTATAGTAATTGTCTCTTTTGAAAAATTAGTAGGTGATGTCTTCTCATCTTATAAAAAGAATGGTATTTTTGTAATTGATACTTTATTCCATTCCTATTCCCAGTTGAACCAAACATCGGCATGGCATCCTAGATGCCAGGAAAATAACTTTCCAGGAATCAAGTATTCTCATTCCATGCCCATTCCATTCCCAAAACTCGAACCAAACGAGCCCTGAAGATAATAAATTGTTAAAGGGCAAATTCAAGAGGTATATTTTATTTATTTTTTCAGAGAAAAATGAAGTAAAAATTGCTGGATAACACAAGTCAGAAATTTGTGTCTCTGCTTCTCGATCAATTTTATTTCTGTACGTAGAATTAGAATAGAATGAACAGAACAAGTCTAGAGGGACAATGGACAAGTTAATAATGAATATTATTATGGGCTGTTTGCTTAAAATATTTGAGTTTTAATTATTATTATTATTTCTTTTACAATCGCAAAATAAAATTCCGCTCTGGTTGCTTCCAAACTCTTGACTAAATAATTTTTTACCGTCTATGCAATTAACCCAATGAGAATTGGATTAAACCGATCGGGTTGTTAGAAACTTGGCTTTAACCTAGGCTAGTTAAGTGAAACACTAAGTTCAATAAAATTAATTCAACAATTATAACTCAAAAGATTTTGTAGTTAATAAGGAGTCTATTGTTTTAAGGAAAGTTACTAAATTTTAAACTCCAAACCTAATTTACTAATAATTAAATTAGTCAAGAATGATTTATGTTTTAAAATGAGTCTTTCTTTAGAGCATCTCCAACAGTAGTGTATATTTAGGTTTTGTGTAAAATATACAAAACTTGTAAAAATTACGAATGTGTAAAATACACCCAAGTTTACACTGCCACATCAGCATTTTCTTTTCTCAATTATTTTACAATACTTTAAAATGTAATAACTTTTAATATAAATTATATAATTTAATAAAAAATATATATCTAAAATCCACTTATTAAGACCAACAAATCAAGATCTATTGTTGTTATAATATTATGTATACCAAAATTCAAAAAAAAATAATAAAAAATTGCATAAAATAATATCTAATATGCATAATTATCTGATTGGTTCATTCAAAATTTACACAAAAGTTTAAAAATGTACCATTTGAGCATATTTTTTTTACACTTCAAGTTTTGTATAAAAGTGTCTTGACACAAAAATATTTGCACAACGGTTGGAGATGCTCTTAGTCTTGAACTCTATAAATTAGTTTATTCTTATTTTGATTTAGCTACTGTGGCTGAATAATTGAATTGCTTGACTTTGATTTTTTAATTTTAGACTCTCTAATTTATAATTTATTTTTCATATACTAGTTGCTAAAAATATATTTATTTTTGTAATTTTAAATATAATATTAATTATTAAAAATATTTTTATCTGGTTGAGCCTGTTATCCAATTGTTAGAATAGGGACGCATCGATCTAGTTCCTTCGCTGGGTTGGTGTGGTTGCCGGGTCTAATAACAATGGAAGCTTGGGCTGAACCTCCTAAAAATGGCAAAATTTTATGGCGGGCTGGGCCACAGCTCAACAGACTTGTCTTTGCTTAAGGCCCTGGGCAAAATGGTAAAACCAACAAGAGAAGACCAATGACATTTCCTCATCGACAAATACCACAAAGCCCTAACTTCACCTTCCTCGCCGCGCCACAGAAAACCCTAACACACAGAGAGAGCTCGAAAAATGACGACGCGATTCAAGAAAAACCGGAAGAAAAGGGGCCACGTCAGCGCCGGCCACGGCCGTATCGGTAAGCACCGAAAGCATCCCGGTGGTCGAGGTAACGCCGGAGGTATGCACCACCACCGGATCCTCTTCGACAAGTACCATCCAGGTTATTTCGGAAAGGTCGGTATGAGGTACTTCCACAAGCTCCGCAACAAGTTCCATTGCCCTATTGTTAACATAGACAAGCTCTGGTCCATGGTTCCAAATGACGTGAAGGAAAATGCCACCGCCGGTAAGGCTCCGGTGGTTGACGTCACTCAGTTTGGTTACTTCAAGGTCCTCGGCAAGGGAGTGTTGCCTTCAGATCAGCCGATTGTTGTGAAAGCGAAGCTCGTCTCAAAGACTGCTGAGAAGAAAATCAAGGAGGCTGGTGGTGCAGTTGTTCTCACTGCTTAGGTTTGATTCTTATTTTTAGTATTTCGTTGGGTCGTTTAGAATATTTTGAAAGTTGAGTATTGTTATGGATATTTTAAATTGTGGTGTATGTTACTTTGATATAGGGATACTCTGAGAGGTTGTCTTTGGTTTTAATTAATCTATATTTCATTTGCTTATATATGGATATCGGTTATAGTCCATATTTGAATTGAATCGCAGTTTAGATGAATCTTGCTTATGGTTTTGCGATTTAATCTAATTAGTGGGTATTGCAGGTGAGAGTAGTACTGTAGGTTCGTAGTACCAGTACCATAGGCGGTAATATGTATTTATATGCTAATCCTTCTTGTATAATTCAGGGGCTGAATCTGAATTGTACAGTCTAGTAATGCCCAAGCATAAATAAGTGAATTCTAAATTTTATTAAAAAAAAGTCTATCCTGGCTTTCAATTTGAAAGGAAGATCTATATAGCTCATTGACTAGTGTTTTTAGCTTATTGAGTATTCCTTTATATGCTGTGTGTATATGCATGGTAGAGCTGAAATCTTTTGGTTCATATTCCAATAATCCCAAGTCAAAGGTTGCCATAACTAAATGTGGAAATTTGGCTGGTTTTGTGCTCCACCTCAGCTAAAAAAAAGCCAAAAGTGTAGTGTAATTGCTAAAGCTGAGGTAAAATTACCTTCCAACAAATATTTATCCTTCGTGACACAATGTGAGTTGCCCCACTCTAACATCTCTTGGACAACACATTGTATCATCCCTGCATTTTTTTTAATAGATAAAACCTCTTGGGCTACATTGTGAATGTCGTCCCATTGATCGTATTAATTCCAAAATAAAGCAGCAGCATAAGAATGAATAACTGCCTTGATTTTGGGCCTTTGATTTGCGCGACATTGTATACGTCATCCAAAACTACCTTGTTTTATGTGTTGTCTCACTGCTTTGATACTTTGGACAACACACATTGTATCGCCTAATGTATTTTATACCCTTTTGCGGTGCCCATTTATTCAAATTGGTAGGGTAAAATGCAAACTTTACCAATGCACATGGCCCAACCACTTATATCTGAATGTATCCATATGCCAGTCAGAGTTGTTGAAATGAGTTCAGTAAATTGCTCAGTCCTTCCTGCCTAGTGCACTGGTCTACGTGTGTCTAACTTGGATCATTGAAAAGTCAATACTGTGTTCATATTTTTCTTGTAAAGACTAAATAGTCTTCCTTGCAGTCTATGGCTTTTTGGCTGGAATTGTTGCTAGGTTCTAGACTAACTTCAATACATTTTGTTACACATTTGCTTTCCATCAACATGTGAAAAACAGTGTAAAAGTAACCACATTTTTTTCATTTCAACATCAGCAATCTTCTTATTTCATTTTCCTTCTGAATCAGTCCTTCTAACCATTTTCATGTAAATGAAACAGAACCTAGTTGCCAATTTTTTTCCCTTGAGGATGTGTGCCTGAGTTCTTAGATATTTGATAATAACCTTTACAACTTATTAAATGATTCATTTCACCTATGTTTTGGATACCATCTGGGTGACGGTCCACCCTTTAATTTCATTTGATCGCAATACTATATATATATATGTTATTATGCTGAAGGTAACTAGTTATCATTCGCTTGAATGGCATTCTGTTATGCTATTTCCTTTTCTTTTAGTTGCGCCACTTTTCAGAGCTATGTATTAATTGTGTCTGTACAGGCATTGTTGGTTTATGCATTGCTGTTAAATTTTGTGAGGAAATCTGTGTTGGTTCATTGTTTCGCAAGGATGCTTTATTTTTAGATACATGGGGGCTTTGATTCATGCAAGTGAAGCAAACCAATTTGGCAATTTCAACATAGTCAATGATTATCCATTACAAAGTTTTGGTAATAACTATTTTGAGAGTGCCCTAAGCTAAAGAGCAATCTGATTTTTAGGTTGAGTTTCTTTTGTTACTTAAACCTCAATAACAAGCATGTCAATGTTTCACTTTCTATGCTGGATTTCTCTTCACTGCAAAATGGTTAGGTTCATAAAAACATGCCAGCAATTTAATTATTTTTGCATGTCAACTGGTTTTGGTGTAACATTGCCGTCAATTTACTTCCCGAGTTTCGTGTGATGTGTGCTAGGAAGTCTAAATATGTTGACCCACTTGAAATTGGAGTCGTAGCTACCTTAAGTTTCTGTTGGCAGATGTATTAAAAGTTTAAAATTACAAAAATAATAGTGTTTTTGAGATTTGATTGCGTCTTAAAGAGGATCAGCAGATATGAACTGATGCGGTGGTGGAAGGGTTGGCTAATTGGGGGCTTTAGGCTGTGTGCTAAAAGCCTTACATTGTACTGTTTTCTTGTCTTCTCTGGTCCGAATAATATTTCCAGTGTTCGCTTATTCCACTGTCTAAACGGTAGAAAGCTCTAAATTGGTGAAAACGGTTCTACATGCTGGACCTGCTAAAATAAGTGGGGTGAATGAGAAAGTATTCTCTGGAGCGACAAGACTAATTTCGTGGGATTATTTAAAAACTTCCTACGAAGGGCTTGCTAATTGAAGGCTTTAGGCTGTGTGCTAAAAGCCCTAAATTGATTAGGGCTGGGACCGGTTCGGTTCTTGTCCAAAATACGAAGAACCGAAACATATTTTTTAATGTTTAAAACGGTTCGGTTTTTTGAATTTTTTTTGAAGAACCGAAAGTGGAACCGAACCGGTTTAAACGGTTCGGTTCTAACGGTTCCTTGGTTAACCGAATCACTTCAAAAACCGAAATAATACATAAAACCGAAATAAAAAATTATCCGAATTGAGTTAATTAACCGAAAGTAGCTCTAAAACCGTTAAAGAACCGGCAACATCTTGTTCAACTTTCAATAAGCAAGCAAGCAAACAAAGTTATCAAACATCCTGTTCAACTTTCAAAAAGACAAATACCTATATGGACATATAATCACACACACATACTGACATACATTTTATCCAACATACATGATACATATTAGTTATTACATAATACATATTGTATCTTGGGTCTAAAACCAAAGCGACAAGTAGAGAGAGAGAAATACATGGAACGAGGTTGGGGAAGGGGAATGAGGAAGGGCGAACAACTGTGGACTGTCGGATTTTGTTGGACTGGAAGTTGATGGACTTGATTAAATAGGTAATAGCGGCAGGTATGAAGAAAAAATCCACGGTTGTTTTGTTTGGTTTAAGAGAAAAGTGAAATCTCTTTTATTTCGGTTTTACAGAGTGAGCAAATGTGTGTTGTATGTCTGTGAGAGACGAGAGCTTAGCCATTCCTTTATCATCATCAACATTTCTATTAACAAAATCAAAATAAAACTCAAATCATACAAATAATATATATATATTTGCTCTCAGACAAGGGCCAAAGAGTCATAAAGCACCACCAAGCACAAAGAAATTGGAACTCAAAAATCCGCAAGTCTTATCATCAAACTCAAATCAAAGAGGATCTGACTAATCCACCAGCCTCTCTTCGGTGTGGTTAAAGCAAATCAATCATCATCGAGCAATTTGACAAGAAGAAAAATCTGACCTGCAAGAGAGAAGGCCGTGTGGACTCCGGCGAGAGAGAAGGCCGTGTGGACTCCGGCGAGAGAGAGGGCCGTGTGGACTCCGACGAGCGACGAGAGAGGGCTGTGATTGATGGCTTGACGTGGCGAGATCGAGAGAAGGGAGTGAGTCGAGTGATGGCGGCTGTGAAACAAAAAAGTGAGAGATGAGAAGAAAATTAAAAATATGAAATGAGAATTAGGGTTGGTTCGGGAGTAGTGGAGTACTGGACGGCTGGACCACCATATAATTATAATATTATATATATATATTATGTCTCATTCCGGTTCTAAACCGGTTTCTTCAAATTTTTTTATTCAATAACCGAAAACCGAACCGTTATTTCTAAAAAAGAACCGAACCGATAATATGTATATTTTATTGTTAAGAACCGAACCGAACCGGTTTTTTTTCGGTTTTTTCGGTTCGGTTTTCGGTTTTTCGGTTTATTATCCCAGCCCTAAAATTGATCTGTTTTCTTGGCTTCTCTGCTTGAATAATATTTCAAGTGTTTGCTTATTCCAACGTCTAAACGGTAGAAAGCCCTAAACTGGTGCACGCTGTTCTACAAATTGGACATGCTAAAATAAGGGAATTCTTAAATAAATTCACGAGATTGGTCTTCTCACCTTACTCATTGTAAGGACATTAACTTTCGTTGCCGAAATAAAAACATATAAATCATTTATAAACCCATAAAAATATTCTTTGTAGGGAAACTTCCACTTCACCTCTCCAATTCATTATCGTCTTGATTAGGTTTTCAAAAACAGTCGGCTGATGCGTATGTGATAAATTAATTGTAATTATGCCCCCTCTCAAATAAGTTATTTAATTTATAGTATATAAGTTATATCCCAAGTTATTTTAAATCTCCATTTGTTTTTTTATTTCTATTTTAATGACAAAAAAATTGTAATGGGACTTTATACATAACCCTCGAGATGATGACAAGAAAATCTCGCCGCTCCAAGCATAACCCTCGAGATGATGACAAGCCACGAAAGAAAGATTTTAAAAGGAAGCACTTCAAGAAGAAAAATTCGTGGAAGTTTGTGAAGAAACGAAGTTTCAGAAAGAAGCTTAGTGATGGTTGCTTCATTTGTCATAAGAAAGGTCATTTTGCAAAAAATTGTCCTAACTCCAAAAAGAAAGAAGCATTCATGGCTCTTCTCCAGCAACACCACCCAGAAGTTCACAAGTCTAATATTGAATCAATCATTTCGGTTGAAGAAGAAGTTTCACCAGAAACTATTATGCAGATTCATTATTCTGATGCAGAAGAAGAACTTTCTGACGTCTCTCCCTCAGAAACCGATGTCACTAATGTTTCTAAAGTAGAATCAGAATACCCAATGGTGAGCGCCCTTGAAGAATGTTTGTCTCTCGACCCACAACCAGTTCCCTATGCCAAAATTCTTCTTATAAAAAAGCCCTATGACAAACCTATCCCATTGATTGCATTCTTTTGACACAGGCTCAACCAGAACCTTTATGAATCCATCCAAGTTACCCTCTTCTTACTGGAAACCATGTTCCATTGGTTTTCGTGTTGCCAATGGTGAAATTCTCATGGTAGACAAAATCAGCAAAACTATCCAACTTCAGATTTTCCCGGGGCAAAACGATTCATCATAAAGTATTTGGTACTTCGCTCCCTCAGAAAGATATCCTTATATATTTTGATATTATTCGTTAAATTTCAAGTTTGAATTTTGATGATGATGGCCTTCGCCATAAAAAATATGTTTTACCTTGGATTCACCCCTCAGAAGTGTACCATATCCAATCACCAATCATTGAATTCCCTTCCACAGATCATTCCTCTATTGAATCCCTCATTGCCCAACTTGTTAAAACCTCATGTGCTGATTCCCATACTGAGTTTCTCCAAAAATGCTCAAACTCTCTTTGGCAAAATCCCAAATACTTCGTCAAGCTTCCTTTCAAGCTCAACGAAAATGTCAATCCTACCAAAGCGTCCCATTCAGGAATGAACCCAGAACATTTAGCCCTTGCTGTTGCAGAATTGCAGACCCTCCATCAACAGAATCTTATTGAAGAAACGATTTCACAATGGGCATGTGAAGCTTTTTACGTAAACAAAAGGTCTGAACAAGCAAGAGGAAAGATGAGGCTCGTCATCAATTATCAAGCTTCAACCATTTCCTTCTCAGCGATAAGTTTCCACTCCCGCAAAAACACTCATTGTTCAGTCAGATATCGCATGCAAAAGTCTTCTCCAAGTTTGATCTAAATGCAGGCTTTTGGCAAATTGGAATTGAACCCAGTGAAAGACACAAGACTGCATTTTGCATCCTAGGGTACCATTACCAATGGACAGTAATGCCCTTTGGTTTAAAGAATACCCCCTCAGTCTTTTAGAGAACGATGACGCAAATCTTTTAGCCCCTCATGGCAAATGCCCGCATCTACATTGATGATATATTGCTATATTCTATGGACATGAATTCCCACATAAATCTCCTCACTCATTTTTACCAACTCGTCCTTGGAAATGGCGTTATGTTATCTCAGAAAAAAATGGTGATTGCAATTATAGAAATTGATTTCCTTAGAATGAAAATTTATAATGGCAAAATTCAGTTGTAACCACATATATCCAAAGATATTT
This sequence comes from Lonicera japonica, assembly GCA_021464415.1. Lineage (NCBI taxonomy): Eukaryota > Viridiplantae > Streptophyta > Magnoliopsida > Dipsacales > Caprifoliaceae > Lonicera > Lonicera japonica. Next base: position 11,710,237 of record CM038467.1, on the reverse strand, counting down.
TGAAGTTTCCAGACAAGCTCATTTCGGTTACACAAGTACAACAGTTCATTGGATTTGTGAATTATATGTCACAATTCATCCCGAACCTCTCCCGGTATATAGGCCCCTTAATCGAATTGCTTAAAAAGTCTCTGCCATCATGGTCAAAGCTCCATCAAGATTGTGTTGTTAAGCTTAAACAACTTACGCAGAATCTTCCCTTTCTACAGATCCCTTCCAATAGTGCATGAATATTGCAAACAGACGTAAGTGATCTATATTGGGCAGCTATTCTTTTTGAAGAAATTGATGAAAAACGAAATGTGTGTGGATACAAGTCAAGGAAAGTTCAAACCATCTGAAAGCCATTACCATTCCACTTTCAAAGAAATATTAGCAATCTGTCGCAGTATCAAAAAGTTTCAATTTCATCTCGTTGGTTATCATTTTACCATTGAGACATATTTGAAATCATTTCCGGCAATGTTAAATTTCAAACACAAGCAGATTCCCAATCCTTAGTTACTCCGATGGTATGAATGGTTTTCCCAATGATCATTCACAATAAAGCATATCCCAGGAAAGCAGAATGTCATTGCAGATTATTTCTCTCGTACCGAACCACCCGATAACCAGTTATCCCACATCATTCTTATAAAGCCAATTTCCCATTGTAAACTTTATAAATACCAACCCAGTTCCTCTCTTTCTCCACAAATCCTCTCGTGTATCTTTCCCATAACCCAAGTTACACCCCTCGTTATGAATCCCGATCAAGCTAATTCATCCAACCAGCCTCTCAACAAACCACATCTCCCAGAAAGAGAATCCATTTCCAATTTCCAACCATTCCAATTCTCTGATTTTATTCCCCAACTTGAGCCCATGCAAGCTATTCCTTACCTTCCAGAAAAAGTTTAAAACATCATCCTCACCAATGCCCTCAAACTTCGAGATAAAGATTTGATGATTAAATTTCTCGAAATAACCCTAATGAACTACGAACTAGTTTTTCGTGGTATCCGCCTCCACCCAAAATACCCATTTTGCTCCATTTTTCATATCCATCATCCCACAAGAGTTTCAGTACATGCATTAATATTCCTTTGGTATCTCACAAAAGTGTATACTGTTGGTTTCATATTTGACTCCCCCATCCTTCTCCAGTACCTCAAGATCGCTACATCCGACCCAGAAATACAGAACATTTATGGTGAACTGTATAACCCTACTACAGCTCGTGGTGCATCCAACGGAACTTACAACCTTCTCACGTTTCTCTAGTGGTTCAAATCTCCCCAGCAATGGATGACAGAACTACGAACTCACCATCATCGATATTGTTTGATCACATTCTATGGCCCTCTAAGGACTCCCCATGAAGATGGCAGCAATGCGAAGATTGAAGAATGGTTCACAATGAACTTAGCAAAATCCTCAAAAGAACCATATAATGCGAATTTTGCTATTTTCTTGCACAATATGTGTGCTCTCAATAAAGTCAACTACGACGAGGTCCCTGACGATATCAAGTTCGAAAATGATCCATGGATGAATAAGGACATGAATGATTTATCTTGTGTTCCCTTATTTGAATGTCTCTACTCTTACACTCAAAAGCATTTTTGGGAAGAAGGTGAGCAAAGTTCAGAATCAGATACTTTTATCGGTTTGAGCTCTGATACTGATGAAGAAGGAGAACCAGATCCAGAAGATGTCCAGAATGCAGCTGATCATGAAATCCACCAACATCAATTTAATAATGACGATGCAGGATACATTGACGATGATGAAGCAGATGCCGATGATTCCGACGATGATCCGTACCCATTTGTCAATCATGAAGATCATTTTTCATTCGACAATGACAGAAACGAGACAGACTGACTCAGCTCCAGCTCAGTGTCGGCAACCTAGTTAACTCGCCTCGTGACTCGCATAAACTTTAGTCATTTTCTACTTTTCTTTTGTAAAACTTGAGTGCTTTACTTTTATCGTGCTTTGCTTTATGTCAGGAATCTTTTCTTTTTGTATTATTATCATCCATCTGTCTAAAGTAGTGTGTCCAGTAGTGCTTCAGTTTGGCTATAAATTTAGAAGCCTCAGTAGTGTTAAGGCATCGCTCATTTCTCCCAGAGTTGTAGTTTAATGTGAGAGTCGTGTACTCTTCTGTAATCCCCTCTCTCTAAATGAAGATGCTTTTACAAAATGACTGATCTCTAATTGGTTCTTATTATTTTCCTTTTCGATGAGATCTGCAATCACAGATCTTATCATTTTTGCATTTGATCTTCAGCCAATCTTTATTGCACGAAGAGGAAATCTTTTCAGCATTCTGTTGGATATTCTTCATAAGAGTTTGCTGGCTACACATGCTTTCAATGGAGTCAACAAATAGTTCATATATATCTGCGAGAGTAAGGTCCTTAACTTCTGTCTTTTGGATCTTCATGATCTTTGTTTCAATTACAGATTGACACCATTAATTCTGCCGAGAACATAAAATCGTTTGGAGATACGGTCATAATGTCGTTCAAGATCCTTGAGGTCTAAGGAGCAACATTTCATGTTCAGGAGTTCTTCTCGCATTATATCCAGATGGCGATAGGATTTGCCAACAAATTCAATGTACATGAAACCAAGGAATTTGTCAACAATATCTTATTTCTGCAGGGTCAATTGCCGATATGGATCAAGGGACTGGTACCAATCTTTTAATCTACCAGTTAAACGAGCAAGGAATCGTTTAAAAACTTCAGGTTGAGGGCGATTCTCAAGATCAGTATTAATCCATGCAGTAAACTTATCAAATCGATCACGCCATTCTTTAGGAGGAATATCATCAACGGTAAATTGTTGATATTTTTCACTTAGATGAACTTTTGGAAATGAATAATCAGGATCACTGGAATCAGAAGAGGGGTCTTCAACGATTGGATCGTCATTGGGATTTGGGGGGGCTACCGGTGGTTGGTCTTGCCTTGGAGGATTTGCCTGTTGTTGCTGTTGTTGTGCCATGAAAAGTTCTTCAAAATTTTCAAAGAGATCAGGCTTATAAGTTTTAACTTGGGGCCTGTCTATCATTGCTAAATTTTTGAGGAATGAAGCAATTTAATTTTTTGGCATTTCTTCTTCATTTTGAACAGCGAACATATCATTTTGTTTGGATGAAGCACCTTAGGTTGTATCAAACTCATGATGGAAATAGGAATAGGCTTTAGGATTGGTGGAGGCATTGGTTCGTTGGGTAGTGTGAGTGATTTGCTGAGGGGGTTTAAGTGCTTGGATTGGTTGGGGATGTTGAGATTGACGATACGTTTCCAAGTACATATCATCATAATCTAAGTTTCTGGGATTTATTTGGGGAGAAGAGTGAAGGTAAGGTTTAGGCTTGGGATAGTGGACTTTAGGTTTAGGCTTAGGTTTAGGACTTTGGGTTGGCCAATTGGGAAGTTTTCTTCGAGAGGAATTTCCCCATAGATTAATACTGTGAGGATTAGTAAGACCTGTGGAGGGTGAGTTTCCAAAACTAAGACCTAGGAACGAGGTCATTTGTGAGTGCATTTGTTCTTGTTGGAGAGCATTCAACTGGGCTTGTAATGACTTCTGTTCTTGCTGCATTTCAGTAACATATGATGACATAACTGAAAAATCAGTTACGGTATTTGCTAGACTTCTCATTCGATCATCTATCTGTTTCAATCTGTTATGAATTTTAACAATTAATTTTTTAACAACATCCATCTTGGACATGTTTCTTTCAATTTTCCTTGTTGATTTGGCAATTTGAGTTAACACAGTATTTTGAGCAACTGCGTTTTCAGCCTGCCAATTGAGAGCAGCTTCTGCAATACTAACTTTCTTCATTTCACCAGAAGCATTAACAGAGGACGGATTTTTCACTTTCCACACATGTTTAACATTTTGAGACTGGTTATAAAAATCTTCTGGAGGAGGATAATGATAATCGAATTCTTGTTCTTTAGCCAGGAAACAGGTGAGGGGTTCATGTGGTTGAATCATAGATGGTTGGAACGGAGAAGGCTCTTTGAGAGCTTGGATGGCCTTTTGGGCATACGGAGGAAGACGTGAGGTTTTTTGGGGTTGTGGTTTAGGTAAAGTAAGTTTTTGAGGCGGTGGAGGAAGTGAACAGTTTGGAATTTTCGGAGAGGGTTTTGGTAAGGGGCATCACTATAAGTGACAAAGAAATTAAACTTTCCTGAAGGTTCTCCTAAAAGATCAACTGTAGGATCACCATTCTTATACCGTTCCTGCATTTTTTCTTGGGTGCTCAAAGGTTTTCCTTCACTTAGCTTTTTTTTTCTCCTATATCGCTTTAATCCAGCTAGATCTAACTGGTTTTCATAATCAGCTTCTTGACATGCGTCACAATAACACGTGTCATACCAGATATGTCCATTTGAATTTTTACCTTCATAAACTGGAATTCCTTCATGATCAAAGTATAAAATCTTCATAGGAAGATTCTTAAATACAGGATCTGTAGGGTATCGAACAAGAGGTTGGAGCAAATTTATTTCTGTGATGAAGGGATTATTTTGCGGAGAAGATGTAGAAGAAGGTTTTTTTAAAGTAACTTCAACCTGTCGGTTAGCCTTTTTAATGTAAATCGAGTCAGTAGACTGAACTGATTCGTTCGAGGCTTCTTGATGAAGAATTTCATAAGATGTAACCCATTTTCTGGTAACAACTTAATCAATTCAGAGCGAGGAATTTATTTTGGGATATAACTGATTGCTGGTGCTGACGTGGAATCAATGGTCAGCATGAGGGCTTCTGCTGTTTCTGAACCGGGGATACAGAGATCATAAGAATGATTTTGTAGGCGAAAAATCATTTGATGGTGTATGGTGGCTGCTGAAATACCATTAATCATAGGAACACCACTGATTTGGACCTGAATCTTCAATGTCGACATCATATACTTGTCTGAAATCGGAATATTGAAGTTGGGATACGGCGTGAAGAATACTGTACCAGCATTCAATGTATCCTGGACGTTTCCAAGAACAGCTTGTTGGTAGGTAGTCATGCGGGAGTCAAGAAGAGCAATTCTAATGACAACTGGGAGACCTTTTCTGTCATGAAATGTAACTGCGAATCGGATTGCACCAAAATGAAAGTGTGTATAGCCTTGAGAAATAGCCATACGCTGAAAATCAGGGGGAGTGAAACCGGATAGAATCGTTCTTCAGAACCAGAAGCAACAATCAACGAGTTAAACTTGCTGACTTGAACATATTCTTTGATGGGGAGTTCAGATGATTTATTGGAAATAAGCTTGCGAAATTGGCGGGTGAGAGTGGTTGGAGATGGTTTGGCAAAAACATTATACGGGTTTACAGTGGGTAAATCCGTTTGTGGGATTAAGTTTTCGTTTGGGGTGTGAGAAATCTCATACAAAGACTCTATACTATTATTTTGAAAACAAGAAGAAGACGAAGACGAAGACATAGAACTTGACTTAACACATGAGATTTTGAATTGGATTTTTTTGAAAATGGTTAGTTCTTTCACTAGAAGCTTAAACAAATAAATATATGGATGAAACTTCTTCTGATGGTATATATCCTTCAACTGTCATAAAGAAGACGACCTTAAGAAAATTGTAAACATTTTCTGTTTCTCAGATCACATCTGCGAGTCATCGAGCTTAACGCGGCACCTCTTGCCTTAAAGCACTTTTTCCTCAAGCAACCTATCTGGGAAACTTCAAAATGATTTACGGTTCTTAAGAACTGTACTCGGTTTCTGAGTCTGTTAACTTCAGATTTCTGATACGAAAGATTCACTTAACGTGATCTAAGTTTTCTGATGTGAAGGATCCACAAACGTGACAATCACAGAGCATACTTATCATAGATCTGTTAATTTGTGGCAGTCGTAGAGCATACTTTCACGAAGTATTGCATCTCATACATATCACAATTATCAGACATAAATAGGATATGTATCATAATCAGAAGTTTTATACCATAGACTAACTTGTTATAGCCATTAGATCAGAACTAACTATAGAAATTTACTCAAGAGACATCGTTACTGCCTCTGATACCATAAGGGGTGATATTAATAGCTACGGGCTATTCAATACCTTAGCTATATTAATCGCACACAAACATAAAAATATATCTAAGAATAATAATGATTAATGGATTCTATTCTGAAATACCATATTTTTTATCACAATAAAACCATATAGCACAAGATAATATAAGACATAATAAAGCAAATAAAATAAAAGAACCGAAAATAATAAGAACCAATTGGAAATCAGTCATTTTATAAAAGCATCTTCATTTAGAGAGAGGGAATTACAGAAGAGTACACGACTCTCACACCAAACTACAACTCTGGGAGAAATGAGCGATGCCTTAACACTACTGAGGCTTCTAAATTTATAGCCAAACTGAAGCACTACTGGACACACTACTTTAGACAGCTGGACGATAATAATACAAAAGGAAAAGATTCCTGACATAAAGCAAAGCACGATAAATTTAGAAGCCTATATATGTATAAACCCATTACAATTTTTTTGTCGTTAAAATAGAAATGAAAAAACAAACAATGGTTTCTTGGGTTTAGCTACTGAAGATAACGCAAAACCGCTGTATTAATTTTGCTGACGGTGGAGGGGTGGATTAAAAAGAAAATAAGAGAAATAATAGAGTACTATCAAGATCAAATTAGGGTAAGCTTATATATTTTGGGGGGAAACAAATAGAATATCAAGTTGGGTGAAGAAAATAATTTATAGTGAGTGCATTTAAGATAAGTCAAAAATAATAGGCAACATTTTTTTAGGAGAAAAATTGGTGAGAATAATGGATTTTATGTTATTTTTAAGGTTTATTTAACTTTCATAGGTTAATAATAATAATAATAATAATAATAATAATAATAATAATAATAATAATAATAATGTAAGTGTATTTAAAAGCACTCTAAAATAATTGAAAAAAACTATACAAATGGATTAGTAAGCATATATATATTAGTTGTTGGGTTTGAGGATTATTAATTTTAGATTTGAAGCATATAAGTAAGCATCAGCTTGTTGGAAGCAATCACAGAATAATACGTTTTCAGTTATAGTCATTCGGGAATGCCCTTATAGGTGACGTAACAGCGAATAATATTGCTGCTCTAGGAGCAAAGCGTTTAGTTGCTAAATTGTGATTTTGAATGTGCTTCTTGGGGTGAGGTTATTGGAGTGTTTTTTCAGATTTGAAGCAAAATGGGAGCCTGAGGTTATAGGAGTATTATTTCAGTTTTGAAGCAAAATCGGAGCCAACGAATAGACAAACGTAGTTGCCAAGTCCGAGAGTGGAAAAATAGTGTACCAGTGGCTCGTTCAATGCTTGTGTTCGAGCCTTTTTCAATATATTTGATGGTGTTAAATCTAAACAACATTTACATTATTAGCAGAGAGGTTATCTCCTGCAAGACCCAAGGGGTTTGCTCCTCTTTTAAGATTTCCGGTTCTTTGTTAGGACTTAGAAGGGAGATTTATGGTTCAATCCCTACCGTCCTATTCCTTCTCTCCCTCTCCAAATAGCAATTTAAGCATGGGCAAAACTGTTAAGGAGTAAGGCGGTTAATTGATCCCCTTCTTTTTATGATCTTTTTTATATACTAATACAAATAAAGTTGTGGGCTTATTGAAAAGTTTTTAAATAAGGATTTTTTATGATAAATAAAAGTAAAATAAAATTATTTGTGCAATTGTGCAATACACCACCTCGTACCTCCATTTTTTCTCTTCTTCTCACCTTCTTAGTTTAATACAAATAACTCTTATTTTTTCTTGTTAATTTCGTGCACAATATGGTTTGATGCCTTTTGTTGGTTCATTGATCTTTGATACTATATTTTGCTTGTTGTTAGTTGTTAGGTCTTTTGATTTAATACCCTAATAACTTTAGCCTCAATTTTAATAAATTTGGCTGTAATTTTATTTAGATCTAATTTAATGAACTTATAGTTTTGTGTTAAAATATTTGTCCTATTATTAATTTAATTTTTATGTCTTATTTTAATTGTTTCATTTTATTTTTTATATTACAGTGCTAATTTTGACCCCTATCTCAAAATATTGGTTTCGCCACCAATTCCAAGTGTATTTGTGTATTAAAAAACATAAATAAGGAAGCACCAAAATCATACTAGTGACATGTACACGAGCATCCATCTGTGCAATATATTATATTGTTAAATTTTATAAAGGAAAATAATTATTTAAAAGACTATTAGTTTTATCAAAACTTACGGTCAATTATTAGCCGTACATTCAATTAAGACTAAACATTACCAAATTCCAACCCATCTTTATCATTATTAACATTTTAAACCATGCAAAATAGTAAATTCCTTATATTTGAAGTAATTATTTCCCATTCTTTCATTTATCAATTAAATTATTAATTTTGACCAAAAAATTAAAATTAAACATAACGTATTGATCGAATTTTTTTTTAAAATATTCAAATTAAGAATTCAATATTTTTTTTTGTGTCTAAAATTATAAGTATTTTAGTTTTTTTTATTTGTAAATAATCACTTCACTAAATTTTATAAGAAAACAAGTTATAGTTTTAGCAATTCAATTAGTATCTTTTAATAGTTTTAAAGCCTTTTTTCATAAATATAAAAAAAAATATTATATACTTGAGCATATCCTATTTCTAATTGGTAATGTAAAAATATAATTTAACATAGATATAAATGTCACATAGTTGAGTGTAAAAGTCCAATTTTTTTGAATGTCCGAAATTGATTATCTCAATTTTAACGTAGAATTCACTTAACATCTTTTAATACTTTAATAGTTTTAAAGTTTCTTTATAAATCTAAAAAAAAAAATATTATATACTTGAGCATATCCTATTTCTAATTGGTAATGGGGAATTTAATTTTATAATGATACAAATGTCAGATAGATGGATTTGTGTAAAAGAAAAACAAAATAGCCTTAATTTTGTAATTATGAATTTAATGATAGTGGGTTATTTTTTTTCAAAACTAAACACAGTGTTTGAGTGAGAGTGAATATCATTCTTAAATTTGTGGTTAAAAATTGTCTATAAATTTAAAAACTTGCAGTATCTTTCATACTAGCAAGATCTAATAAATTATTTGTAAGAATATCATCAACAAAATTTTCACTAGATGGGAAACATATATATAAATGTATATGAAAAATTCGGGTAAGGATTAATCCATACGGACCGGTCCTTTTTACGACGATTTCGCATCATAAAAACACATCTTAAGTGTTTTTATGACATCTTAAATGTTTTTATGACATAAAAGTATCGTAAAATGGACCGGTCCGTACGGACTGATCCTTACCAGAAATCATCTTATATATATATATATATATATTTTATTTAGACAAACTTCTGTTAACTTTATGATGGCTGAAAGTTGGAGGGGGCAACTGTGCAAGATTTGATTCTCCTCTCCATTGTTTTCTCCCAAGGTGGAGTAATGATCGTCGGTTGTTCAAAATTTAAATATAAAAATATTAATTAATGATCATGTTTTAATTCGAATTTGAATCAAGATAAAAGTAATCAAATACACGGGCGCGCGCATTCAACATAATTCAAATCAGGACAAACTCAATCCAACTCGATCAGACAAGTTGCGAGACCCGGGAAGAATCCAAGCCAAGCAGACAGTAAACACAGACAGAGAAGGCGAATTAGTGGATGTACGTGCATGGGTGATGGGAATCGAGTTTAACTTATGCTCAACAAGTACACTTCGTTCTCCAAAAAGGTACCTGGCATAAATAATAATATTTTAGAAAAACTTAATTTATGATGTGTCATGTCTGGATGAGGACATTATTCGGATTAGAGCAATCCATACTATATTCTTTTTTTTTTTTTTTGGAGAAACCAAACTGTTGGAGTAATAGACAAAGTAGCTGAGTAGGATCACGTTCTATTCTATTGGTTGGTATTTGACGATGAAGAAGAGGATATGTTAATCTTAATTTGTTATATTTTGTGATTTAGGTAAAGGTGGATAGTTTATATATTAAAATGAGAATTGAAAAAAAGCTCGGTAGCAAAGGCGCTTATTCGGATTGTGAGGGTTTGGGGTTTGAATTTCATTTGGGGAGAGGAGAATTTTTTTTTTTATTGTTTCTAATAAAATAGAGAGACTTAAACCTAAAAAGAAGAAGATGACTAATGGTAAAGAGTCATTTCACTCAGTTGCAAATATATAATTCTCTACTTCAAATCAAATAAGGAAGCTCTGTTTGATAACGAATTTAAAAAAATGATTGAAAAAATAATTATTTTTGTGAGAAGTTAGAAGATGATATAAATTGTTTAATGATATTTTTTTTATATCATATATATATTTTTTTATAAGTAAATGTCTTCAATATTTTCTTATTGTGAAAAATTGTTCTTTCTCATCACTCAAAGAATTTTATTTCATGAAAAAAACTAGCAAGTAAGAAAAACATATAACCCATTTACTCAACTAATTTTTCAACTTTTTAAAAAAATTAATATTTTTGTCATTATTTTTTAACTTATTATTAAATGGGTCTTAAAGAACAATCTTTTATGTTCTATGCAAAGTTTTTTGAAAAGACAATAAAACATAAGAGATATATATCTTAGATTTTTAATTAACCCACTTTCTGTTTGATTTTTTTAATGAAATTTGGTGGAGATAATCTACTTATTATAGAGATCATCTTCACCAAGTTTTATAAAAAAACTCAACTGTTTACTTTTCGAAATGGATGGTCTTTAAGTTAGTTACCTTAAAGACGATCCTTAAGAGAATGGTATTGATATATATATATATATATATATATACTATTAGAGATGGTTTTAATGCCGTTCTATATTTTAAATATTTCTTCCAAGCAGCAACCCACGCAAAGTTAGAAAAGATCTAGTACCAGTGGGGAAACATGTATGGTTAGGCTATTTTTTACATATAACCATAAATATTTAATATATATAAAAAAGGTATATTATTATATCAATTATTTACTTAGTTATAATTGATTGTGATAATATTTTTTAAAAATGTTCTTAAATGTATTTACATAATTCGTCTTTCCATCTCACCAAAAGTCAAAGTTACGTTAATCTTAACTTAAAAAAATAGCGTAAAACCCTTTTTCTCACCCCATTTTCTATAATTAGGAAAAATTGTCACTAATTTGTCTTCTTACCCACTTAAATTTTTAAAAATTAATTAAAAAACTTCATTTTTTCTAACAAACAAGCATAGATCATTTTCACTTAAATATATACATCTCATAAATATAAGCTTATAATACGTATCATCATACTTTTATATACAGTGCTAGATTTTTATTTTTACTTGAACCGACATGATAACGTTTTCAATGATATTTTTCTTAATTTATTCAATTTTTTTACTTGTTCATCCATGCAAAACTCAATAAAATTCATGTTAAGTTATTCAATGTCAAAGTTAAAAAAAGATAGCATTAACGTGTGCCTAATATGTCATAAATAAATATATGTTGTGCTCTTATTGTTTCAATATTTAAATTCTTAAAATTGCTTGTAAAAAATTATTGAAAATGGAAATAGTTTGGTGAAAAAATCTCTATCCTTTTAATAATTTTCAAGGAAATTATTTTTTCAAGTCTCCAACAAATTAGATGTTGGTGCTAAAATCTGGAAGAGTATTTTAGACCACGCAATCAAATGATCGGATCAAATGATTAATGTAATAAATGCAACAAACCAACATAATCAAAGATGTATATAGGAGGTTGGCCTCGTATGAAGATATGAGTTAGTCCTCCTCTGTGGAATAGAGTTAGGAACTCGGTTTGCTTTAAATTGATGATAAACAAATAACTATTATAAACTCGTAAAAGTCTCTCTAACTATTCTATCCTCACAATGTTACAACAAGAGTGTGCTCGAGCTACACAAATTTCGACTTCTCTATTCTAAGAGCTCCACTGCGTGTTCTAAGCTTCTATTTCTCTCTTGTCTTTTTTGCTATTGAATGCTGGATCCTCCTTGTTCTTATGTTTGTCCCGTTGTTATCCTTGGAAAAAATGTTTCATTCTCCCCCTATATATATGATGTAGGGGGAACATGTTGGGGAGCTTTGCCCACATGGCTGAGACCATATTTTGATCATTACCCACTCTCACCTTGCTTTTTTATGAATTTCGGTGCATTAAATGCAGTCAGTGGGCATTTAATGACTGTAAGGAAAGTTATGTGTCTTCCGCAAAGCAAGTGGCAGTCATCCATATCATTTATTAGATAATTCGTTAGAGTGGTTATGTGAGAGCTTCAAAGCTCGTTAAAAGAGCTCTGGCATTTGAGCCTAATTTTATAAAAAAAATTAGAGAGATTAAACTCTGTGTGGCTTAACATTCCTCTTATTGTAACATTGTGAGGATATAATATTTAGAGAGACTTTTGTGAGTTTGTAATAACTGTTCAGTTACCATTAATACAGAGCAAACTGAGCTCCTAACTCTATTCCACAAGGGATGACTAACCCGTATTGTTATACAAGACCAACATCCTCTATAAATCTTTGACTATCTCAAATTTAGTACCTTTACCACTCTAATCATTCGATATAACAATTTGACTGTGTGGTCTAAAATACGCTTTTAGTTTTTAACACCAACAATTTTATTTTTATGCACTTTGATATTAGTTCTATTATAAGAGCATGAATCAATTTAGTCAGAGTTTGTGCGGAATCAAATTTACTTATTGTTGTTGAGTGTTGAATTTGTCTTTTAATGTTTTTGTTGTAGTGAATTATAATTTATATTTACTTATTATACAAAAATAAAAATTATAGGCAAATTTAAAATGTAAATAATAACCATTTTAGAATAATGAATAGTAATAGATCATATAAAATATAATCGCTAAAAATGTATTTATCACAATTAATATTTTATATTTTTTTCACAAGTACTATGACTTATACGTAATTTTAATGAAATTTATTAAGAATTATGTAATTTTTTTTAGTATGTATTATTTTAATGCAAAAGTTAATATTAATTAATATAGAATGATGTAATTTTTCTTTAGTATGTACTATTTTAATGCAAAAGTTAATATTAATTAATATTTTTACTTTTAGCTACTAAATTTTATTATCCTTGCATTATTTCAATAAATTAGTAAACTCATCAACCACTGCAGTGAATTATAATTTTTTTCAAAAAATTGGTAGGATGAGAAAAAAGTATTATCACATTAAAATAAGAAAATTTATTTTATGAATACATTTAAAAATATCATTTTTTAATCAATATATAACGACTATGTTGTAGGAATAATTCTCCTCAATTCTTCATTAGATGAGCCCTTTAAATAGGGTACAAATACAATAGTAAATAGGGTTTATAAGGAAGCCCATTATGGCCCATGATACATAATTTACACAGTAAAATCCCTAATACATATTCTATCTAGACGATAGCACACTATGTGTAATTTCCTTAAACACTCCCCCTTGTGCTGAGTCGGAAATAGAATGGTACATGTCTTGTTGCCTCATTAAAACCTTGTCAAGTAACAAAAACCCTGTGGGAAAAATAACCTTGATCAAAGGGAAAAGAGTACAACATTATGACAATCATGTTAGACTTCTTTCATTGAGTCTATATTCTCATTTGATCCTTACTTCAATCAATAGAGTCTGCACGTATCGTTACCTCGTTAAAAACCTTACCAAGTAACAAAACCCAGTGGGAAAAATAAATCTTGGTTTAAGGAAAAAAGTATAACGTAACGTCGTGTGGATGTTAGACTCCCCCTCAAGTCTATACCTCCCCCTGATATTTACATTAATCAAGAAATTTGAAAAGCTTATGCATGTATCGTTGCCTCGTTAAAAACCTTACCAAGTAACAAAACCCAGTGGAAAAAATAAACCTTGGTCTAAGGAAAAGAGTACAACGTATGTGTGAAAATTTCATCATATTTCACACATTCCCTTGATCATTACTTCGATCATGAGAGTTGGAAAAGTCTAAGCACCCTTATATTTTTCACATGCTTTTCAAATATAGCCTTAGGAAAAGATTTGGTGAACTAGTTTGATATATTCTCCTTAGAGCTTTGTGTGGGCCAGAGAGATGCCCAACATCAACAAAATCAATCAAGATTTTGTTTGGAATTTCAATGTAGGGGGTGGCTATTTTAGCATCATCATTTACTTTAGATGTTACTGTCGTATACACCTTTTCTGTCTCTCTGTAGGGAAAGAACAATTTCAAGCCAATGGTTCTTTTTAGGCGTTCAATTATGCTGCGTTGGCGCTAAGCTAAATCTAGCTAACAAGTTCAATGCGAATATTATATCTAGTCGAGTATTTTGTGTTAAGTGCAATAATGCGCATATTGCATTTAGATAGGAAGTTTCATTTCCCAACACATTTTCGTAATCTTCCTTTGTACGAAATTGATCTTTCCTTTGATCTAAACTTCGACCGATCATGGGAGTGCTAGCAGAATGCGTTTTGTCCAGGTTAAATTGCCTGATTATCTTTTGAACATACGCAGACTAGTGGATTAGTATTCCACAAGCTCGATATTCTAGATTAAGATCTAAACAAAAATTCGAGCTTTCCCAAGATTCTTTATCTCAAATTTGGATTTCAAATAACTTGCGGTTTCTCTTATTTCATCAAGAGTACCTATTATGTTCATATCATCGACATATACAGTTACAATTACGAATCCGGAACTTGTTTTCTTTATGAATACGCATAGGCATAATTCATCGTTCTTATATCCCTTCCCAATCAAGTAGTCACTTAGACGGGTATACCACATCCGTCCGAATTGTTTTAATCTGTAAAGTGAGCGTTTCAACCTAATTGCAAACGCACTCCGTGGTTTAGAGTCACTTGACTTGGGTAATGTAAGACCATCAGGCACTTTCGTATATATCTCTGAATCAAGATCCCCTTAGAGATATGCAGTAACCACATCCATGAGCTGCATTTTCAGTCCTTCGAAAACTACCAAACTAATCAGGTAGCGGAATGTTATAATGTTTAAGCAATTCCAAAGCGTCTGTGTGAAACCTTGCGCCACAAGGTGAGCCTTTTACTTCAGAACTTCTTTTTTCTCATTTACGCTTTATGGCAAATAATTGTTTATGTCCTACAGGCTTTACACTTGGCACGGTTAGCACTACCGGACCAAATACCTGTCTCGTTGCCATAGAATCTAATTCTATATAGATTGCTTATTTTTATTTAGGCCAATTTTGCCCTTTGTTGACATTTTGCAACAGAGCGAGGTTCGACATCATCGTGCTCTTTGACTTCTTGAGCAACAGTGTATCATTAATGCATCCATTAATTCATATGCCATCCCTTAACCCATTGAGATTTATTTATTCTCTGGAATCATTATAACTTCGGGGCGTCCCCCAGTATTGATTCATGGACATAAATATAATCAGAGATAATCTCATAAAAGAGGCTTTTACATTAATGATTAATTGATTAATTTGTGCCTTACTCCACCTCTTCTTTGGTGTGAGTGTTTGTCGAACCAAATGGCCTCCTTTTATTCCTTTTAAGGAGCCATGGCCTCAACCACACCTCCACTAAGTGTAGTTGCATCGTCTCTTTCTGCGACACTGTGCCCTTATTGGGGACTTATGACCTTGCAGGCATATTGCAGCTGGTATGTTTGATCTCGTCACTTTTCGATATCAGTAAATGTATCAGGCATCGAATCTGTTACATTTTCAAGATCGATTATTCTTTTTCACTTCACTATACATTGTGATGTGCTTGGGGATCAAAATGAGACAGAGTGGGGACCACGACAATTCCTGTCGTTCCCTTGAAAAGTTCTTTTCTTATCTCCCCCTAACGACGGGAAGACTGTCTCATCAAAGTGACAATTCGCATTTCTTAGCGGTAAAGAGATCACCTGACAAGGATTTCAAATAGCGGATTATCGTTGAGAATTCATATCCAACGTTAATACTTAATTGTTTTAGCAAGCCCAGTTTGGTGCGTTGTGGGGGCGCAATCGGCACATATGCATAAAATATCAGGCTAATATCCAGTTACCAACTGGTATGCATATAATAGTTGTCTAATAGTGAACTTTGAAACAAATAAGTAAAGCTGCATACAATTTTGCATAAATCTCGGGCATACATAGGCAATACAGTGCGCATAACCAATGCCCTATCTACCATCTATATCCTTTTGATGGTTACTTTTTGTGAGACCTTTTTGCGTATGCATATGAGAAACGGGGTTCTTTACTTCGATTTTATGCAATGATTATCAAGTACTTTTGATGTAAACCCTCCAGCTTTATCGAGTCTTATAGACATGGTACAATAATCAGGGTGGTGAGCCCTTAAGCGTATAATATGTACTAAGAGGTTTGTAAATGCAGCATTTCTTGTAGACGATTATTCAACATGTGACCAGAATGTCGAATTATCCACCAGATCCATAAAGTACTTTGAATGGTTCCGCACTCTGGATGGATTTATCTACAAATATATATTGTAAGAATGGTATATTTTATTTTGTATCTTTAGCATAAGAAGGTCTCGATCTTATTTCTGCTAAAGAGCAGGCTTTGAAAAAATGGAGTGTCGTTCCTTTGACATGGTCAATTAGGCATAATGGGAAGGGGGATATGGTTTTCAATACTTCGAAAATCAAGAATTACTTTGAGCATTACTAGTATCAACACATTGCAGTGTGTTAAAGTTTTGTCCCATTTATTTGTCACTCAAAAGAATGGATATCCGTGTAAATACTTTAACGCACGGTTTATCATGACCAAGGTGCACTAGGCAAGCATGCCAAAGCCTGTATGAGTCTATGTCCCATGGTACATTGTTAGTGACATCATAAGATTTGACAATCCTTATCTTAGTGGGGTACATTCCACTAGAATAACTCATAAGTTTCTTTAAAATGCGTTTCTTTACACTTTTGTTTAAAAGTAAAATAAATATATTTTTATTCCATTCTTACATTTTATTTTTGTATGATTACTGTTGATATAAATATCATTAACAAAGTTCGAGTCGCTCTGTGTGCATATAGAGCGTATGTGGCTGTAAACACCATTTTTGTAACAAAATGGTTGAGCAGTTCTTTGCTCTTATGACGATTTAATCATCATAGTCACATAGGTATTATAGGTTATTAATTGCCTATTTCTTTGTATGGCTATAGTGTTCTCACTATCAACCAATTATTAAAGCTATCATCGATTCATTTTTACAGTAATGAAATCGAGTATAAATTCCGAACTATGTAGTAATAAAACAAACAAATTCAATTACTTTAGAATATAATTCGAATAAAACTAACAGTAATCAATTCAGTATCTTGTTTAGAAATCTAATCCATCAAATCAACATAAACTTTAAGACAAAACCATAGTCTAATTAAAAATTAGGCAATATGCCTGTTCAACTACTTCTGAAAAATAAAGTGAATAAAGTAGATCAGTCAAAATCGGGTGCATCCATTGACTGAGCAAAGTCCTTCTTGCCACTAATGTCTGCGATTGTGAAGTTGACATAAGCGTCATTGTCTTCTTCGTTCATAAAGTGAGATTCTTGTTCTTTAGATTCTCGGTATCTCTTGTAACTGGCTGCTACTTTAGCGCTTGCATGGCAGTTCTTGTACCAATGCCCAGCAACTCCACACCTATAACATGGCTCGTCACCAACTCTTTCCTTTTTGATCGGAGGATTGTTAGGTGCATTTTGCACCTTATTTTCTTGACCACTAGGTCCAATATTATCATTTCTTCTCCATACTTTGGAAGAGCCTCCACGACCCGCACCACGACTCCCACGTCCCTTTCCACGTTGTGCCTTGATGCCACGTGGGTAGGGATCAACACGTCCAACCCCCTTGCATTAGGGTTCTTTCCACTGTTCATCTTACCGTAGTTAGCCTCAGGAATTTTCTTTGTCCCGACGGGCCTGACATTGTTATTCAAAAGAACCTCATTATGCCTTCAGCCACTTGCAGTAGGTTGATCAGCTTATTGAATGTTGTGATTCTTTTGTTATCATACTCGAGCCTATACTGGTTCGCTAGTATAAGTGCTGAAGTAGAAAAAGTGGAAAGTGTCTTCTGAATCATATCATCTTCTGTGAGATCCTTTCCACAGAAGTTAAGACGTGCCTTTAGGCGCAGCATGTCCTTGTTGAAGTCATTAACCCTTTTATAGTCAAGCAAGCGGATTTCATTCCACTGAACGGTCAATTCTGGGAGCAAAGTGTCATGAATGTTCCCAAAACGTCCCTTAAGGGCATTCCATAATTCTTTAGGTGTCTTCAACTGAAGGTACTCCTAACGTAGGCTGGGGTCAATATGTTTTCTTAGAAACATTAATGCATTTGCTTTCACCTTATCAGACGGTCCATTGTCTGTGGGGTTTTTGGGGTCAGTAAGTGTAGCCGAGTATTCTTTAGCCACAAAAGCGGTTTCTACATCAGAAACTCACCGATGATACTCAAGTCCTTCTGAGTCCAAAATGTCAAATTTGGGTCGAGTTGGGTCGGTCATATTAAAAAAAAATAATAAAGAAGATATTACACTATTATGAGTACATCCATGTTAGTTATTTTTCGGGATTATGAATTAGATTTCAAAAATCAAGATCTATAATGGTCACATTTTTCGATGCTGTATGAAAATACTTTACCATAGTGATTATAATGCGCATGAATTTTCATCATCATGGCAACTTTCAATTTATAACATACTAAATAAAATAATTAACAAAATAAATAATTGTGAGTAAAACAATTATATAACTAATCTTTAAATTTTCTTTAGCATGCTGATTTAATTAAAACAGAAATTTAATTAAAATAAAAACTGTTTTTAAGTAAAATAGAAATTTAATAAAAACTGTTTTTATGTAAAAAAACGGAAATTTAATTAAAGTAAAAACTGTTTTTAAAAATAAAACAGAAATTTAATAAAAACCGTTTTTATGTAAAAAAAACAGAAATTTAATAAAAGTAAAAACTGTTTTTATGTAAAACAGAATTTTAATTAAATAAAAACTGTTTTTATGTAAAACAGAAAATTAAGGAAATTAAAAACTGTTTTTAAGATAAAACAGAATTTTAATTAAATAAGAACTGTTTTTAAGTAAAATAGAAATTTAATAAAAATAAATTCTTCAAACAAGGCTAAATAATACATGTATAAATCTGTGATGATTATCTCAAAATCCATCCGCATAAAACTAACAACAAAAATAAAATCCAACCATATAGAGCAAAAACTATGATAATGATTAAAAGCCAAGTAAGTTTCCGTTAATTTAAAATTAACTAAGTCTGCTTCATTGGCCATGGGTGCAGTTAATCTTCAAACAAGGGGCTTACTGAAATTTTTTTTTCAAGGCATCGGTAGTGGAGGAAAACAAGGCAGAAACCCTTAACTTTATTCGGAAATTACAACATACATAGATCGGCAGCTACGATATTTTCATTCTTTCGAAAACAGTATAGTGTTTATTTTATTTTATTTTTTTTTTCAACAACAAAATATCTAATTTAGCCAATGATTCTTAAATCTAAGATTAGGCAAATACAAAAATTTGAATGATAAGACATAAAAATTTCAATAATTGTTAAATCTAATATCTTTAAAAAAACTGTTTGCGTACCTTGAAGGTTGTGCGAAGAAAGAAGCGATCAGTGGTAATGGTGACCGGCGGCTAGGGTTTTCTCAGGGTTAGGGTTATTAGCTCTGAGCGTGCTGATAACGTGTTGTAGGAATAATTCTCCTCAATTCTTCATTAGATGAGCCCTTTAAATAGGGTACAAATACAATAGTAAATAGGGTTTATAAGGAAGCCCATTATGGCCCATGATACATAATTTACACAGTAAAATCCCTAATACATATTCTATCTAGACGATAGCACACTATGTGTAATTTCCTTAAACAGACTACATTTAATAGGTTAAATATTTGGGTATCTCTAGACTTACTGGTATGATTAATGGTGAAACAATTACTCCATGCACATACTGTTGATGTCCTGCGGTTATTAATTCTCGTATCTTGCGCATTGAGTTTCAATCTCATTAATTAATCAATAATCAAATCTTAAAAGGCCCGCCCGCTACTTGGATTGGCAACAAATTAATTCTATTTTAATTGTAAAGAACAGTAAGAGTGCTAGATTATCCAAATGTGAAATAATTATCATTATCTTTTATTTTTGACCAATAGAATGAGTAGAACACTATTTTGATTATTAAAAAAGCTTTTTAATTTTAATTATTGAGGAGCAGAACAAATTGTGGGAAATGATAAATCAAAGGATTAAAATTTGCGATTTTTAAAATTTCATCATTTTTAATTCATTCGTTCTTTTAGGGTTTCATATTTTTTTAATTTATTATTGAATATAAAAAAAATAGTAAGTTGAGTTTAAGTCAATTTTTTATTCATAGTGTATTTGATTTAAAAAGAATGTGTTGATTGGTGGATTAAAGAGAGAGAAAACTATTAAGATTATAGGAGAATAGAATCTTACAAGATAATGGAAAAGGAAATAACTAATTTAATAAGGAAAAGGAAACTAACCTAATTCAACAAGGAAAAGGAAACTAGTATAATTCAGCAAGAAAAAGGAAATAACTAAATAAATAATAAAAAATAAGAAAATATAATGAAATAAGAAAATATAATTTAACACCCCCCTCAAACTTAAAAAGGCTATGAGAGCATTCTGAGTTTGGAAAATGATAAGCCGGGTAGACAAAATAGCACGTAGGCGAACGAGGCAGGCGAGCGGACAAGGATGACTAAGTCTTCAAGAATTTCAACAGGAAAAACTAGAATATAAAATTGAAAAACTGGAACAGGAATAAAAAATTTTGTCTGAGTAGAAAAACTGGAATAAAAAATCTGGATAGAAAATTTGAGAAAACAAAAATTGGATCATCTGAATAAAAGAGAAACTGGATTGTCTGAATAAAACAAAAATCGGATCGTCTGAATAAAATAAAATAAAACTAGAACGTCTAAATAAAGAAAAAAAAATTGGTCATCTGAATAAAAGAAGAACTGGATCGTCTGAATAAAAGAAAAACTGAATCGTCTGAATAAAAGAAGAGAATTGGATCAGCTGAGGAAAAGAAAAACTGATCATCTAAGGAAAAAAAACTGGATCGTCTGAGTAGTAGTCGATAGAGACTTGAACAGGCTGACATGGGAGGATGACGTGGCACTCCACGGAGACTGAGATAGGATGAGATGGCAGTCAACGAAGGCAGAAGAGAGGCGGCGCGTGGGTTGTAATGTGGATTGGACAGGTGTGTAATTTCGGGATAGGAAAGTGTTGGCAGGGGACTGGGGTTGAAGCTACATGATGGGTTTATTCGGCAGGGGACCGGGGTTTATTTGGAAGGGTATTGGCAGCAGGTTTGGTCCGGCGGACGATGATATATATCGCCCGCCAATGAGTGGAAGGGCAAGAGAATCTTACATATCTGATACCATGTTAAGATTATAGGAAAAAGAGAAATATTATTGAATATATTGTATTAACTTGAATATTACATAAAGAGATAACTCTATTTATAGAGCATTACAAGATGATAGAAAAGGAAATAACTAATCTAATAAGGAAAATGAAACTAACCTAATTCAACAAGGAAAATGAAACTAGTATAATTCAGTAAGGAAAAAGAAATAACTAAATAAATAATAAGAAATAACAAAATA
Organism: Lonicera japonica; assembly: GCA_021464415.1. NCBI lineage: Eukaryota > Viridiplantae > Streptophyta > Magnoliopsida > Dipsacales > Caprifoliaceae > Lonicera > Lonicera japonica. The sequence goes on along the minus strand of CM038467.1, from coordinate 11,688,463 downwards.
TAATTTAACAAAAACTATAATGTATTATTAAAATTGGACCCGATCTTTTCAAGTTTACATAGGATTATTTAATTTCACTCAAATTTTATGAAATTCTAAAATACCACAATTTGCAAAATTTCACATAATTTAGAAATCTTTTACAAAATTAAAAACAAATACTTTTGAGAGTATCTCCAATTGTTGTATATATTTTTTGTGTAAAATCTTATTTGTAAGAGAGTTTTAGATATAAATTATACACATATCCATGTATGAATTTTTTTTATACATACTTTCTTAATCACAATCTTATTTTTTTTGCTTTTCACCGGTAGATTTCAAATATATAAATTATATTAAAAACTAAATTTTAGATTTTTATTTATATCATTTTATTTTTTTAAAAAAAATTAAGAGAAGAAAAAGATGACGTGGATATATAAATTGAGTTTGTATTTTACAATTGTTTTACACAAATCTTACATGTAAAAGTTTTTTAAAAAATTGTTGGAGACCAATTTTTTTTTTTAACAAAACACATAAATTTCACATAAATCAAAATTTTACATGCTCTAACACAAGGATCATCAAATCCCCCCATCCCCCCTAAAATAACGTGAAAAGGACACACCAAATAGATTATTATATCTCAAATTGTTTTTTATAATTTTGTTTTGTGAAAAATTTACACAAATTGTAAATATTTTCATCTTCAACAGTATTTTGAAATCGAGTTTTATGTAAAATAGGAAGTGTGTAATTTGCATTGTACATCAGCTTTCTCTTCCTTCAAATTTTTTAATAAATCTTTAAAACAAAATTTTTAATACAAAATACGAATTTTAATAAAAAAATTATATGTTTAAAATCTATTACTCATCAAGAGTCAACAAAAAATAATTACATGTATTTCATTGGTTCTTTCAAATAAGTGAGAGTATTTAACCCATTTGGAACCTTAATTATTATACTTTATCAATGTGGAACTTAAACAATTTTTTGTTTCAAATTGGAACTTAAACTATGAAAAAGTGTCAATTTAGAACTTCTGTCAAAATCCGTTAAATAACTTAATGGATGAGGTTTCAAATTGAAACTTCTTCAAAACTTTAGCTTTCTCTCATTTTTCTTCCATCCAACTTCGTCCATGGGAGTTTAGTTCGACACTTAAATGAATGAATTTTTTTCACGAAACTTGGTGGAAATTGTTTTTACAATGAGTAGATTAATTTAAAAAAACTCATTAAAAAATTCAAACCGTAAGTGCACTACAATGTTATATATTTTGTAAAAAGAATTGATATTTTGAAGGCTACTAACTATGTATATTATTTCTTTTATTATAAAACCATATTTTCCATAATTGAATTGGCTTGGCATTGTTTAGTTGTATGGTTATGAAATCTAGCTTGTTTAAGATATTTTAATACATGTATTGAACAATTTTCAAGTGTGTTCGGCAATAATTGGCAGTTCCTTGTGAATCAAAATGTATTTTTTTTTCACAAGTATTAGAAGGATACACATGGTGGTCGGCTAAGGGGGGAAGGGGAAGAGAAACGGAGTTTCCGAGGCTCAAACCTAAGCATGTAGTGGGAAAACCCACCAATTTTTCCACTATATTAGCACCCCGTAATGCTATTTATTTACTAAAAAGGAATAATTTCAATGTTAGGTTGAGATATTTTTAGGACAAAAATGATTTCTTTTTACATAATATATAACATTTTAGTGCACTTTCGATTTGAATTTCACTAACTTTCAATCTTAATTTTTTAATGATTTTTTTTAAAATTAATCTACTTATTGCAAAAACTATCTTCACCAAGTTTCGTGAAAAAAAATCATCAATTTAAGTCTCAAACTAAACTCCCTTAGATGAACTTGGATGAAAGAAAAATGAGGGAAGGCCAAGGTTTTGAAGAAGTTTCAATTTGGAATCTCATCCGTTAAGTTATTTAACGGATCTTGACGGACGTTCCAAATTGACATTTTTTCGTAGTTTAAGTTCCGATTTGAAACAAAAAATTGTTTAAGTTCTACATCGAAAAAATGTAATAGTTAAAGTTCCGAATGGGTTAGATACTCAATAAGTGATGATAAGATTAGGTATAGAAAAATTCAAAGAAAAATAATAAAAATTGCCTAAATGACATATAACAAAGTGTATGTATTTTATTGGTTCTTTAAAATTTATATGTTGTTAAAAAAAAGTGTATTGATCTCCCTAAAAAAGTGTATTAATCTATAATTTTTGTTTTGTGATATATATTAAATAATTAATCTATAAGTTAGTGCCTTCAATGATATTAATAACAAATTTGTGTCCTTTTATTGAAAGGTACCAGACAATTGTGGCCTTATCATGAAAATATCAATAGTATAAAGAGGCCGCATTATAACAAAAGTAGTTGCTCCTATCACCTTTCCCCAACGCTTGCTTATCTTAGTGGTTCTCCGATAAGCCCATCCTCCGTTCACATTAACAAACTTAAAATACAAAATACAACCACCAAATATTTATATTTTTATAAAATAAAATAAAATAAAATGATGATTATTATACATATAAAAACGAAACAAAAGTAACAAATCAATTAAGGTCATTGTCACGTGATACCTCTCCCTTTTATATATAAAAGACGCTTTTCCTTTCTCTCTCACTGCATCTACATCTCTCTCTACCTGATTCATGTTAAATTTTTTTTGATAGATAGATAGATACATACATACATACATACATACATTCTCTCTCTAAAATAGATAGAGAGTTATAGATAGATGCATTCTCTCTCAAGAAGCCCTAGCTTGTGAACGCATCCTTTGTTTTGCGCCTCTCTGGTACATCTATATATATTGTACCTAAAGATACATATATATATATAAACACAGAGAAGTGTGGAGAGGAGAGAGAGAGTGTGTTGTTGCACAGGGAATTGCTGTATGTCAGTAAATTGTACGCACTACTACTACTACTACGGTGGATTTGGTGAGCTTGCGAATCCTCTACAATGGCCTCAACTACGCAAAAGGCGACGCATCCTCCTCCTCGCGTTCCGACCGAATCCCTTCCCATCCGCCGGGATTTGGCCCCCGGAGCGCCGGCAGAGTTTCTCCACCGGCGGGACGATCAATCGATCAACACTACTGCCACTAAACCTTCCACTAAAGGTCTCTCTCTCTCTCTCTATATATATATATATATGTGCCTTATTATTTTATTATATATGAGTGCTTATACAGAGTTTTTCATTTATGTTTAATCCTGATTTCAGATCTTGATGGCTACTTGATTGGAATGATTTATTTATCGTTTGGTTCTTTTGCCAGTTGATTGTTATGTTCATGGTATGTTATCAAACGATCTGTAAAATGTATTAGTTCTGTTTCTCTTAGGCAAGTTTGTAAAATTAATGGTTAAGGAGATAAAATTACCTGTAGCGGAGCTAGGTATTCTTATTAGCATTTGAATTTTTTTTCCAATGTTACATAGGGTAAATTTAGTACTAATATTATTTTTCCAATATTAAAGAGAAAAACTAAGTAGGATGGGATTCTCATCAAGATTAAAGAGGGGAGAACTTAACTATAATGTATTATAGTTTTTAATTACCTTTCGAAAATATTTTCAATAGGATTTTTCCCCTTTGATCACCTTGTGCCTCCGCCCCTGCATGCCAAAATTTATCTGGAAGCCAGTCGTTCAATTTATTTTCGTTGAATACTTATTGGAGTTTTGAAATCTTATTCTATGAATTTCACATTGAAGAAAAATTGCCCCTCTAATATTTTAGAAATTATGGTAGTAGCATTGGTCAGTAGAATGCTTATGATTTCTGTCTGACTTGTTTGGCAGAGTAAGCCGAATTTATTGGATATCATAACGAATGATGCACGCTTTTTGTTTTTTGTGAGTAAACGACCCAAATGGCCACTAAACTTTTGAATTAGTACTACTTTAGTCATTAAACTTTAAAATGAACTAATTTAGTCAATCAACTTAGGAGTGGGTACCACTTTGACCTTCCATCCAATTTGATTGATGACATTAGCATGTCACCATTTGGGTCATATTACAATAAAACGATATTTTCTAATACTGTGTATAAAATAATATTTTCAATAAATAGTGCAACTTAAGCTATTTTATAACCAAAAAGAAGAAAATAAGCTTTAAATGAAGTCACTTGTTTTGCACATGATTTAATTCCATTTGATTTGACAGTTAAATTGGGAGGAATAAACAAATTGATACTCACTCCAAAGTTGGATGGCCAAAGTGGTAGTAAATAGAAAGTTTAGTGGTCTTCTGGACTATTTACTTTTTTTTTTTTGAGTATTCAAACTTTTGGAGGACGAGAAAATAATGACATAATATTTGGTTACATTTTAGCCTGTACTATAAACACCTCTAACTACGCACTTTCTACCAAATCAGATTTTATGATGGGGGGAAATCAAAGCATCGTATTAGGAAATGGTTTTTGTTATGCTTTTATGGTTTTGTCGATTTGCTCTTATTTTTAGTTGTTTTAAGCGGTTTAGCTGTTTTGTTTGTATTGTTACTGTTGAAACTTAAATGTTTAATTTCCACTATAATGGTTAGCAATGTCATCTGACAGAGTGGGACGTTTGCTTTTTCGGGGCACCCTAACTTTGGCTTAAATTCATTAATTCTTGATTGAATTTACGAAATATTCATTTGTATGTATGGGTTGACATTGCTATTTTCTTACTACAAGCAGTCCCAATTTTATTTCTCTCTTGTATTCTGAAATTGAGGGTTAAATGCTTAATTGTTTTGCTAAAACTATCATTTAGTAGTGTATTTCCTCTCCATCATGTGTTATTGATGTGATTCCATATTCGTGCCAATATTTGAAGCACTGCACGATTGCTATAATGTTTATACTTGTCGAGGAAATATCAGTACTGCTGGTCAATGGGTTGCTTCTTCCTTGAATATGTTATCGTGTAGGAGTTTAGAAATGAGTTTGAGTATTTTTCTGCATTTTTCTCAAAGCCTTGGGACTGCTGGGATTCTGCCATTTGTTTCTTAATTATTAGTACTACTATACTAGTTTTATTATTATTATTTTATGAGGACCTTGTCAGCTTTATTCTGTGGTAGATGTTATGTAGTGTATTATTATCTCTTCAAGTCTTAATTGATTCCATTTTTGTGTAGGGATCCCGATCATGCTAAGGGCGCAAACTAGCCATCCTTTGGACCCTTTATCTGCTGCTGAGATCTCAGTGGCTGTAGCAACTGTCAGGGCAGCTGGAGCAACCCCTGAGGTTTTTTTTTTTTTTTTTAGATGAATTAATGAAGTATATTAATCTCGCTGAGAAACGAGATTAATCATTTTTTTTTCAGGTCAGAGATGGCATGCGGTTTGTTGAGGTGGTTCTGAAAGAACCAGATAAACATGTTGTTGCATTGGCAGATGCATATTTTTTCCCACCTTTCCAGCCATCATTACTGCCAAGAACCAAAGGTGGAGCCGTAATTCCCAGTAAGCTCCCTCCAAGGCGAGCTAGACTTGTAGTTTACAACAAAAAATCAAACGAGACAAGTGTATGGATTGTTGAACTATCTGAAGTGCATGCAGCAACTCGAGGTGGACATCACAGAGGAAAAGTCATTTCATCACAAGTTATTCGGGATGTGCAGCCTCCTATGGTATATAGCTTAATCTTGTATTTTAAAACTATTTGGGATTGAACACCTATTCTCTTAAGGGTCAGATGATTGAACTATAATTCAAAACTTACTTATCAAAATGCAACTTTGGCATTTTTTTTTTAAATATTTTGGGTGTGGAAACTTTATATTCTGCTGAAGCTGTATTCTAATTCTCCATTAAAGTAAGCAATGCACCATAAATGACTCGGTTCTGGTATGAATCATTTGGAAAATTTCCAACAGGAATTTTTTTGTTGTTAATAAAGAAATCTATTTTTAGAAGCAACATGATGCTCTCACCTTTGTGAATCAGGAAGGCTAACAGTGGTTGCTGGAACAAATAACGGGTATCACTGTATATGTATATATCTGTATGTGTATATTATCAATCTATGTAATGGCATAGTTACGCATGTACATAATATATGGCTGTAGATCATTATAGTAATCCTTGTTCTATGAAATCAGTCAAATCTTTTGTTGCAGCATATGTGGATATGCAGACAAATATATCTACGTATATGGACTTACATGAAACTAACACTTCTCGTTCTTCATTATGCTGTTTCATTGCTTCTCCATTTGTTTGTATAGTTCAAAAAGTGATCTAGTATAAGCAAAATACAGACTACTAGATATTTTTGCCTTCTCTATTTAGAAAGCTCAAAGCCCGTTCCTTGCACATGAATTGAGTAAACATTTTGTAACAAGATTGTTGAGGTTTGCCATCCGCTCCTCCTTGAGTTGGGTTGGAGATTTTTTCCATGTTATCATTTTTTGCCGTATATATGTAGTTTTTCACAACTTAGGCTGCTCTTTTTTTGGTTATACTTGCAGCCTTTGATAATTTATCATGCTTGCTTGCTATTATGTTCAACAATTCTTCTTTGCTATTACAGGATGCTGTGGAATACGCTGAATGTGAAGCAGTTGTAAAAGATTATCCTCCGTTCCAGGAGGCCATGAAGAAGAGGGGTATTGTGGACATGGATCTTGTGATGGTTGACGCTTGGTTAGTGTAATCTGAATTTTGCACAACTATCTACAAATATTTTTCTTGAAAAGTAATTTCCACAAATAATGTTTGAATAAAGTATCAAGTTTGTGCCATGCTAATCTGCCCTACATTATTTTTCTCTAGGTGTGTTGGTTATCACAGTGATGCTGATGCCCCTAGCCGCAGACTAGCCAGACCACTTATATTCTGTAGAACAGAAAGTGACTGCCCAATGGAAAATGGTTACGCACGTCCAGTTGAGGGCATTTATGTTCTTGTTGATATGCAAAATATGGTGGTGATTGAGTTTGAGGACCGTAAACTTGTTCCCTTACCTCCGGCTGATCCATTGAGGAATTACACTGCTGGAGAAACTCGAGGTGGGGTTGATCGAAGTGATGTGAAGCCCCTACAAATTGTTCAACCTGAGGGTCCGAGTTTCCGTGTTAATGGGCATTATGTTGAGTGGCAGAAGGTACTGTTTTTTTTTCTTTCTTAGAAGAACTATATGTTGAACTCTCTCTCTCTCTCAGTCTCTCTATATGCATCTGTATTGATTTATCTCATTTCTTGCTGGCAGTGGAATTTTCGAATTGGTTTCACTCCTAGGGAGGGTTTGGTTATGCATTCTGTTGCATATGTTGACGGTAGTCGAGGTCGAAGACCAATAGCAAATAGGTTGAGTTTTGTGGAGATGGTTGTGCCTTATGGTGATCCAAATGATCCACATTACAGGAAGAATGCATTTGATGCAGGGGAAGATGGCCTCGGGAAAAATGCTCATTCTCTTAAGAAGGTTCATTATAATTTACTTCTCCGCATTTATTGAATTTAAAAAGCTCTTGTACTTTTATCAACTGATATAAGATCTAGTAATTTTTTTTCTTTTCTCAAATACCACCACAGGGTTGTGATTGTTTGGGATATATCAAGTACTTTGATGCCCATTTTACAAATTTCACTGGGGGCGTTGACACGATTGAAAATTGTGTTTGTTTGCACGAGGAGGATCATGGAATTCTTTGGAAGCACCAAGACTGGAGAACTGGCTTAGCTGAAGTTCGGAGATCTAGGCGACTCACCGTTTCTTTTATATGTACTGTTGCAAACTATGAATATGGGTTTTACTGGCACTTTTACCAGGCAAGTTGAATTTTTAGAATTAGAAGGATCTTTGATGGTTGTTTGTTTTGAAGTCATTGGGACCCAGTTAGCCACACCATTTTATGTAGAAATTTGGTATGTATATTCTGGTTATATCATTTTTCTATCCTCCAAAAGAAAAAGTAATACCCTCGTTTCTCCCAACATGGAAGAAAAGAAATTTTGGGTAATGAGTAAATTTTTGTGGTTGCAGGATGGGAAAATTGAGGCAGAAGTTAAACTTACTGGAATTCTAAGCTTAGGAGCATTGCAACCTGGAGAATCTCGAAAATATGGTACAACAATTGCCCCAGGACTCTATGCACCAGTTCACCAACACTTTTTTGTTGCCCGCATGGATATGGCTGTTGATTGTAAGCCTGGAGAAGCATACAATCAGGTATACACTGCCATAACGTGTTGTTTTTATTTGGGCATTTATCACTTTTAGTATGTTCCTGTAACATTGATGGTCTGGATATATTATCAAATATCACTCTTGGATGGAATAATCTTAAGGTGGCATCTCATTTTATACAGCAATAACGCTGTACATGATATATTCTTGTGGCTCCAGGTCCCTCCTGGAGAATACTCCTTTTCTCTGTTGTGAAAATCACTCTATTGCCAAGATGGTCTACAGATTTGTTTAAAATCTCTTTTCTTGTTGCTTTATTTTTGTAGGTTGTTGAGGTTGATGTTAAAGTAGAAGAACCAGGGACGACTAATGTGCACAACAATGCATTCTACACAGAAGAAACAGTACTCAGATCTGAGTTGCAAGCAATGCGTGACATCAATCCTTTGTCTGCTTGCCATTGGATTGTAAGCTTCCTGCCCTGATCGCACATAATATCTGATATGGGGGTATGTTGTCGTGTGAGGGGGAGAGTTTCTATAACAGTTCCTAATGATTGGGTAGTTTTCACTGAGAGGAGACAACATCTTTAAAGAGTTTCAATCAGTGTGTAAAGCTTGGCGGAAATTTTCTTTTGCAAGGAGATACTCCCTTTGTGCCATATTAAGAGTCCAGCTTTCCTTTTTTGATCAACTGAAATTAGGAGTCTTGTTTCTAAAACCAAATACCAAATTTTAGCTAAATAATTTTCATTCTTGAGCATTGATTCTGTTGAAGTTAATGTATTCTCGAATAGTGCTCATGTCAAATATTGGCTATTAATTGGATAGAGAGAATCTTTCAGTTTCATGCTTTAGAGCTCAAATGCTTGTTCTTGTGAGCTTGTCCCACTCAAATGATTTTTCTCTCACAGAGAACAAGAATCAGAATTACACTCCTCTTCCATTTTTTCATCCTGAAGTATCTTCTTTGTCCCAATCTTTGTTCTTCCCCATGAAGTTAACTGTACTACTTATGATCTTAATGTTTGTCTTCTTGATCCGGAATTATTAAGATAATTGTAGATTAACAGTGAATACCATTTAATACTTAATAGGTTAGAAACACAAGAACTGTCAATAGGACTGGACAGCTGACTGGCTACAAGTTGGTACCTGGTTCAAATTGTTTGCCTTTGGCTGGTTCTGAAGCCAAGTTTCTGAGAAGAGCAGCATTTTTGAAGCATAATCTCTGGGTGACACCATACACACATGATGAGAATTTTCCCGGGGGAGAGTTTCCTAATCAGAATCCCCGTGTTGGTGAGGGTTTGGCTTCATGGGTTAAGCAAAATCGATGTCTTGAAGAAACTGATATTGTTCTTTGGTTAGTCTGTATTATTATAATTCTCTACTTATCTACCACAAAGCTATATTTGTCTACTTTTAGTTGTTTTAATCAAATAGTCTGTTTATGAATGCCCAAGTTTTACATAACAAGCAAGGAGGATTTAAAATAGATGAGACCTCTTTCTTATGATGAACTTTTAAACTCTGGATATAACTATGGGAGTAATTGCAGGTATGTATTTGGGATCACACATGTTCCTCGTTTGGAAGACTGGCCTGTTATGCCAGTTGAGCATATTGGTTTTATGCTTCAGGTATGTGTTTGGAATAATGTATATGTTCAATGGCTTAATCCTAGCATGTTATGCCATTGTAGCAAATGGCTATTAGCATGTGGCACTTTGTGAGTTAAATTATTAACCATCACCATTACCTTCTACTGGCATGATTTGTTTTTGCGCTTATGTATCTTTCGCTGTCCAATTCATTATAGAGTGCTTTTATATTCAACTTTATAATTGAGTGAATGATAGTTCGACCTTGTTGAATTATGACTCTGCTGTTAGACTTCTACTTAATGGAATTGTCATTTCCAAAATGTCTCCTACTTTGTTCTTGAACTCTGGAATGACGTGTATGTATTCCCTTATTTATGCTCTAGTTGGTAGTGGTATGGGAAACTGGCTTGAATGATCATTAATAATATTGTTATCAGCATTAACTCAGTTTCTTTAGCCTGAATTACTGAGATTAGTTCATTCTGTTTTTCTAATGGAAGGAACATTGTAGGCTTGTCTGAGAATTCTACTGACTGTGTTGTGATATCTTATTTTGAAATGCATACTCAACTCAACAAACCCATCCCAAGTCCTTGCAATCGGCCACGCTACTACTGTATATGTTTTTTTTTTTAATGTTTTTGAACATTGATTAAGATCAAAAGTTATCATGTTGTTCATCACTATCTCTGTTCTTTTTTATATATATATATATATATATCTGCAAGTATTATTCAATTTTGTGTAGCAGTTAGCATTATTTTGATGGGGGGTGCTGCCGTGCTGGTATATGTTTTTCCTTCTGTTGCAGCCGCATGGGTTTTTTAACTGCTCTCCTGCAGTGGATGTACCGCCGGGTGCATGCGAGATGGATGTCAAGGAACATGAGGTTAAAGACAGTAGTGGAACTGGAGGTGGAGGAGCCAAGCCCATTCCAAATGGGTTGATAGCTTCCAAGCTTTGAATGGGGTCTCTTCCAAGCTTTGGAGTTAAAACATGCTTTCAATTTCAAGAAACTAAGGGAACTTTGTAATCAGTCTCTGTCTCTTCAATGTAAATTCATTTTTACTTGACTTGTGTATTACGACGACACTGAATCTGTCGTTCTTATTGGAATTTTATTCTACTGGCGATGAATTGCACTTTGCATTCCCAGGGTTAAAAATAAAAGACTTAGGTGCTAGCGTGCTACTAGGTGAAAATGTACTACTATGATGAGAAAATATTCAATACAATATTTACGACGACAAATGTTATCATATATATTCAATCAAATTACAAAAAAATGTGCATTTTTTTTTTTTAATCACGAGTAATTGATTTTTTGTAATTTGACTGATATGTGATAATATGTGTAATTGTAACTGTTGCTTTTATTTCAAATACTAGAATTATTCTTTTAAGATGACAAGCTTTATTTTAAAATAGAGTAAATTGTTTTGTGTTTTTACAGTGATATACCTGTCGACAGGATGTGACCGCGATATATATACAATTTTTGGCCAAGACTTGTTTAGTTATATTCACATATTTGTATACAAGTTTTTTAGTATTATATGATTGGCACTAGTTTCAAGCTACCAATTAAAATAATATATCCTAACAAGTCCTATAGACATCAGTGGAATTTGTTTGCGTTGAAATTTGAATTGAAATAGTAATTTGAGATAGATATCTTCTAACTTAAACTTCAAGCTTTCACATTATCAACTACTTGGAAGTTGCAACTTTGCGCGTATAATTCTTCCATAACTTTATTCCGTTATATAAACGGAAAAAATAAAAAATTAGAGAAACAACAGTACTACTGTACTTCCTCGCTACTTACTTTACTAATTAATCGTCCGACCGAAACCCCCAACACCTTCCTAAATTCCTCCACCACCACCACAAATGGCTGCTTCCGAAGACTCAAAAACAATCCACGAGGAACTCTCCCTCCTAATCCTCCTTGCTGACCGCCTCATAAAATCTTCCCAAGAAGCCGAATCCAATAAACTCGAATGCTCCGACCTCTCCAAGCAAGCCTCCCTACTCGCCCAACTCCTCCGTTCCACCGCCCGCCTTCTCGCCACCCACCCCCTCTACCAAAACCCCCTGCGCCGCATCACCGCCGACATCTCCAAAAACCTCGAAAAAGCCATTACCCTAGTCCGCAAGTGCAAGCACACCGGAATTCTCCGCCAAGTCTTCGCCATCACCACCACCGCCGACTTCCGCAAAGTTTCCAACCTTCTAGAGTCTTCCATCGCTGACATCAGGTGGCTCCTCTCAATTTTCGACTCCGATTCCGGCACAAACTTATCTCTTCCACCTATCGCTAGCAACGACCCTATTCTGGCATGGGTTTGGTCTTATATCGCAGCCGTACAAATGGGTCAAATACGCGACCGAATTGATGCAGCTAATGAGCTTGCATCTTTGGCTCGGGATAATGACCGGAACAAGAAGATTATTGTGGAAGAAGGGGGAATTCAACCGCTACTGAAATTGTTAAAAGAAGGGGTTTCGCCGGAAGCGCAAATTGCGGGGGCTGTTGCCCTTTTTAATTTGGGGACTGATCGAGAAAAGGTTAGGTTGATAGCTAGTGAACATGGGGTTCAGATAATTGTTAGGGCTCTTGGTGATTCGCTTATGAAGGTTCAGATTCCTGTGGTTAATTTAGTTTCTAGAATGGCAGAGATGGATTTTGGGGTTCAGGAGGATTTTGGGAGAGAGAATGTTACTAGGCCTTTGGTGACTTTGTTGTCTATGGATACAGTTCTTGATGATCCTAAGGTTAATTCAGGTAAGAATAGTATACATTCGCTTATTCAGATTAATAAAGAAATGTCGAAGAACTCATCGAGTAGTTATAGTTTCCATTCGAATTCGAATATTTCTTTGCTTTCACATAATAGGAGGGAGAGGGAGGGAGAGTCACCCGAGGTGAAACTAGGGCTTAAAATTAGTTGTGCTCGAGCTTTGTGGAAACTGTCAAGTGGGAGTTTGATAAATAGCAAGAAGATTACAGAGACGAAAGCTTTGATTTGTTTAGCTAAGCTCATTGAGAAGGAGAGAGGGGAGTTGCGGATTAATTGTTTGATGACAGTAATGGAGTTGGCTGCAGTGGCAGAATCCAATGCTGACCTTAGACAAACCGCTTTCAAGCCTAGCTCACCTGCAGCAAGGGCTGTAGTGGATCAACTTCTTAGAGTAATAAATGAAGAGAAGACTTCGAATTTATTAATTCCTAGTATAAAATCAATCGGGTCATTGGCTCGTACATTTCCTGCAAAAGAGTCTCGAATAATTCGTCCTTTGGTTGCCCATCTTGAGCATAGAAATGTGGAGGTAGCCACTGAATCTGCCAATGCGCTTGTGAAGTTTGTTTGTCCAGAAAATTTTAACCGCATTGAGCACTCAAAGGCAATAATTGAGTTCAACGGGGTGTGGATTCTCGTAAATTTGGTGAAGAGCGGTGATAAGGTTCAAGTGCCTGAACTCGTGTTGCTCTGTCACCTTGCATTTAATGTTGGTGATAGTCCAGTTCTTGCACAGGCTAGAGCGTTGAATGTTATTGAGGGGGCTGTGCGTGTTGCAGCAGCTCAAAACCCGGATTTGAGGGAATTGTTTGCTAAGGCTATAAATCACCTCACTCTGTATCAGGACGGAGCTCATATGTCTCATAATACCCATAGACACTCTTATGCGATATAAAAGAATTGGATGTAAAAAATTTGCTTGAATATGTAATGTTGTTACATTATACGATATTATTCGAACATCAGAAAATCAAGGGTTGACATTATCAAAATGACTGTCCATAATTCCAATTGTTCATTCTGGTAAATGCATTAGCACTCTTTCTGCTACAAAGACGAGTGTTTGTCCGGAAATTCCTGTGCATTTTCCTTGAAAGGAATTTGGAAAATTTTAAATAACAATATACACGTGTCAGGAGTCCATTTTTCATTTTTTCTTGAAATAGGTCCATGCAAACGGATTGATTCTGTTTTCTAGTTGGCAATTAAGGTCAAATACAAGGAAAGGTGTGGCAAGCAATTTTGAGTTGCAGGTGTTCTTTTTAACATGGTAATAATATTAATAATGAGAACAACTCCACAACAATGATAATGATAATTAAGAAATGATATGCTGATGTTTGTAGTCGGTTTTGCTGTTTCCTTTCACCGCTTGCTGGCTGACTTCACTTGTACAGATTGGTATTATAATAGATGGACTATAATTTGCGCCTCTGCTTTAGAGGCAGTCTCATTGTTTGTAAGTTCCTTGCTGTTTTTATTCTTCTTGTTATTATACTTTTGGGTCGTGTTGGCCGAAGTTTGAAGCTAAGATGCCGTGCTGCTATTCTTAAGGTACTTACCTCACTCTCGAGTGCTAATCCATTTATTCTCTCAGAGAAAATTGTTTCCTTGTCTATGCACCTCCTCACTCCGTATCAAGCTGGACACCTCCCCACTCCATATCAAGCTGGAGCCCATATCTGTGAACACTCGTATAGATAACATTTTGTTCATGATTACTTGTCTCTTTTACTTTGATTCTTCCTAATAGGATTAGGGTATTATAATTGAAGGGCTTTGGCCCTCTATGTAATCAGGTACTTGCCTATTGAGTGAAAGGTTTGAATTTATATTTGGATTGAATCCTGCTGCGAGTAGCTCAAAACTCAGGACTTGAGTGAATGTTAGATATTAGAAAACGTTAATATCAATTTTTGGAACACAGGATTTTTGTTTCTTAGCAAACAGAAGTGCTGGATTTAATGGGCATATTCAAAATTTTCCGTTCAGAGTTTCGTTCACTTGGACAAAATTGTTTGTCCTTATAAATTGCCACAGACACAGTTCGCATGAGAGTAACTCAAAACTCAGGACTGAAGTGAATGTTTGATATTAGGAAAATGTTAATATCAACTATGGAACACATGATTTTTGTTACCTAGCGAAGTAAGGTGCAAGAATTAGTGGGCGTATTCCAGATTTCCAGTTCAAAGTTTCATTAATTTGGACAATATTGTTTTGTCCTTATAATTTGCCAGACACTTCACATTACAAAGTTGTTTGGTGAACTAAGAAATTGCTTTGACGAATAGGTGCATAGAACAATAATTATGCAAATATGGATTTGAAAAGCAACTGAATTGGCACAGGTGATGATGAAGTTCTCGCAAGTTATTTTCAAAGAATTCATTAGCGTTGCTTTTTGGCCGATCACGTCTTGCAAAAAATGGATAAGAAGGAGCCCCGGTCACGTCTTGCAAAAAATGGATAAGAAATGGCTCCATTGCGACAGAAAATGTAAAATGAAAACCCTTTCCTTTTGGATCCAAGTCTATATATCCCAGGAAAAGCTGAATAATGATATATCTAGAAACATGTCCTATTATTACTAGTTTGAAATTATGATTAACCTTTCGTAACCCCTTAATTGATTTTGTCTCTATCGATTCTTGTAGACGGTAAAACATCACGTTCAGTAATAGTTTTTGCTCTTAATCAAACCATAATTCTACCAGAGTTACATGCCTGTTTTTGTCCCCAAATTTGGACAAAACAGTATTCCTCTGTTAATTACATGAAGTTGGAATTTTGCTTTTGACTCAAAAACACTCTCTCTCTCTCTCTCTCTCTCTCTCTCTCTCTCTTTCTCACACACACACACACACACACACTTACTTACACTTTCTGGAAGAAATGGAGGGCACAATGAACTGGCCATTAAAGATGGTCAATTCGATCAGGTCCCCCATTTTCTTCACGTGTGGAGTAAAACTATGAAAAGAGACATTTGGGTATTGGTGGCCAGGGTTGGTTTATGAGATTAATGTGAAGTAATTAGAGTTTAAATCATAACCATTTCTTTTCAACTCTCCATAAAATTGATAGAGACAATACGAGTGTATGTATGGCCTAGTCCAGTTGAATTCATAGCAGGAAAGTTAGCTCAGAAAAATGAGACATATCGTAATACAACGCAAACTCACGTTATGTTACATTATATTATCACAGCAATTCTAGAGGAGCATATTGATGGAGACTCTTAGGGCCCGTTTGGTTGTCCTTCAAATTGCGAATTAGATAATTTATAATTAAGTAATTTACAAATCTTTCATTTATTAGTGTTTGGTTGTGTAAATTGAACAATTGTAAATATGATAATTCAAGTTGATTCACAAAAACTCAAATTAAGTCATTTCAAGTAAAACTTGAAATTGCCTAATTCTAGAATTAGATAATTCATTCAAACTTTATTTTTCGAGAAGATCTAGTTTCTACCTGTGATGTTGATGCATCTAGACAAAATTTTAAATAACATAGAATAATAAAAAACATGTTTTTATTCTAACAATCAGAATTTCTTGTTTAAGTTTTCCAAACACTACTTGAATTAGAATTGAATTATTCATAAATGAGCAAATTCACAATTCTTCAATCGAAAATTAACTAATTCTAAAATTAGATAATTTACGCAACCAAACGGGCCCTTAGTGAATGCAATGGTGAGAGTTTGATTCACACTCGTACGAGCCACACAACATGCAAATTAAGCTACATCAATGAGTTACTTTTTTGAGACTCCTTTGTTATTGAATCCTCCTAAAATTTACTCACTTGTTATTTTATGGGTCTAAAGCTTATTTATCTGTTTGATGTAATTATTGATGAATACAACTTCGGCGGGTACACGGCACTAACTAACCCATTGTATATAACTTGTACACGTTTATGACACAAAATTAAACATGACACTACACAAATACAACTCTATATATTTTAAAAAAGTTGGAAAAGGAAAGAGACAGTAGAAAAAAGTTGTCCTATAGGCAAAAGAACAGTCTTACTTTAACAAAGAAAAAGCGAGTTTGATACAATGTACTTGTTTGTTTCCTATTTGAAGCAAGCATGTGCTCCACACCTTGTGTGTGTATATATACAAACATACATATTCATTTTTCTTTTGTTTTCTAAGAATAAATTTTTTAGTATGTAATGTCCTGTCAATTTTTGCATCACGTTGATAATTAGTGAGAAAATGACCGATTCCATTTCCTTATTACGTAATTACTTCGTGGACACAAATTTTTTTTTTTTTTTTTAAAAAAAATAAATTTAAAAATATTAAAATTCTAGGCAGGATTTGTAGTAGGAATTAGAGTTGTTGTACATCTTGCGCTTCCAAATTGTGGAACATATATGCTGTGCATGTTTTATTTTTCTTAATTAATGTGGTGTGTGATATGATGGATAGTGTCACGGGGTAATTCTCTTTTTTCGTTAGAGGCTTACCAAGTGATTGCGTTGTTTCACAAACAACCAGCAAATACAAGCACACACACAAATCAGATTATAGAGACAAGCAATATACAGGGACAACACTCCCAAACCTTTTCTCTATTGCCTCAATAGTTACAAGGAATACACAAATCACACATTTGTCTAACCAGCCAAACACACTTGGCTGCAGACATAATTATATACATGCATGCAGTTGACAACCCCAACTGCCTAGGGAATTCGAAATTCAAAACACAAGAGACCAACACAACTGCAAGGTAGTTTTGTCTGCACAAAACTGCCTTGTCTAATTCAAACATAAGGAACCCACACAACTGCCTTGTTCAAATTCAAACATAAGAACCCACACAACTGCCAGGTAGTTTTGTCCACACAAAACTACCTTGTCCTGTGCCAAGCATTTGCAAGGGAGTTTCCCTTGTCTCAATTTAGACAGTCAACTGCCCACAAGCAGCTAGCTTCCTCAGCTGCCTATCCACGTATCCAAAACGACGTAGTTTCGGTCCTTTCTCGAATTCCCACAATTTCAAGTCATGAGCCACTCATGACTTAGGCAACATTAGCCCACAATGCAACTCTAGTAACCCACGTGCTGTGTCGGACGCCCACGCTTAGCCCGCATGGGGACTGCATGCCACAGCTTACACCAGCCCCCTATAATACCACTTAATGAAATATCCAAAGTGGTAGCAGTGCACATCAGGTGTCACAAGTTGCTGCAACCCAAGTGCCCACGCACTTGGCTGGATTTCTCGAATAGAGCCTAAGTGCCCGCACAGAAAGCCTCTAAAATCCTGCACCCCTTATTTCTATTGGGCATGCCTTGGCAATGGTGCAACCAAGTCATGCCAACTCCAACCCCAACTATTTAAGGTCTAACAAGCCAACCCCACTAGATTTTCTCGACGTCCTCGTCGAGGTCGAGTCTAAGTAATGGTGGATCAAGTTTTCAAACTGCCAAAGCTGTGTGTCCTTCTCCCAAGTTGCCTCTTCCGGTGCCTTTCCTTTCCACTTTACCAAGTAGTAAGTTCTTCGATTCTTCTTACTCTGACCCTCGGTTCTGTGATCTAGGATTGCCTCAGCAACCTCGGTGTACTGTTTTCTGATTGTTGGAGGAGCCCGTGTCCTTGCACCCCTGCTAGGATCATTTGTGTCCTCAACATACTTCTTCAGAAAACTAACATGAAAGACTGGATGGAGTTTGAGTCGGGCTGGCAAATCAAGGCGATAAGCCAACCTTCCAATCCTCCTTGTGATCTCGAACGGACCATTATATCGCTGGATCAACCCTTTGTGAGCGGTTTTCCGGCAAATTTTCTTCCAAACCTGTGGAGTCAACTTCAGCATCACTCGGTCACCCACATCAAACTCAACTGGCCTTCTACTTTCATCTGCCCATTTTTTCATTCTTCGCACTGATTTGGCCAACACATCTTTGGCCTCCTTAGCCTTCTCTTGCTTTTCTCGAGCATAACGATAGGCTGCAGGACAACGACCCTGAGATTTCTGTTTAGCCACTTCATGCGAAGTGAGTGGCTGCTGGCCCGTAGCCAACTCGAACAGACTCTGGCCTGTAGAAGAACTTTGATGCAGATTGTAACTGAACTGTGCCACATCAAGTAAATCAATCCAGTTTGACTGATTTGCGGTCACATAATGCCGCAAGTACTCCTCGAGCAGAGCGTTAACACGTTCTGTCTGCCCATCGGTTTGAGGATGATTTGCTGTGGAAAATTTCAACTGAGACCCTAACATCTCAAATAGCGCGGTCCAGAACCGTCCTGTAAACCGTGCATCCCTGTCACTAACGATATCCAACGGCAACCCCCAGAACTTGACCACATGTCTAAAGAACAAATCTGCTGTAACTTCAGCAAAACATACTTTTGGAGCAGGAATGAATGTGGCATACTTTGAGAACCTGTCCACAACAACCATTATGGACATGAAATCCTTCACCTTTGGCAAGCCGTTGATGAAGTCCATTGAAACACTCTACCAAGGCCTGGTTGGAATTGGGAGGGGTTCCAAAGTACCTGTTGTTTTCTTCCTCTCCGTCTTATCCTGCTGGCAAACAAGACAAGTTCTGACATAGAGTTCAACATCTGCTTCCATACGGGGCCAATAATAACTCTCAGAAATAAGAGTAAGTGTGCGTTCTTGCCCTGGATGACCTGCATAAAGAGCATTATGAGTTTCTTTCAGCAAAACCTGCCGTAACCCACCCGTCTTTGGCACATACGGTCTATGCCCTTTTGCATACAAAACGCCATCTTCGACCCAAAACCTTCGGATCAAACCATCCTGCACCTGTCTCACTAGCTGACTGGTAACCGGATCTAGATCAATCTTCTCCCTGATCTGCTGCAATATGTCACCTGTAACCTGTGAAACTGCTGTAACTCTCACTACCGTTGCAGTACTACACTCTGCATTCTCAACCACCACTGGCATGCGGCTAAGAGCATCAGCAACCTGATTCACACTCCCTGGTTTATATTGCAATGTATAATGGAAATGAGCCATGAAGTCATTCCATCTTGCCTGTTTAGGGGTTAGTTTCTTCATAGAATTAAAGCAACTAGTATCAACATTATCAGTAAACACAAGGAAATGTCTACCCAACAAGTAGTGCCGCCATGTATGAACACAATGAACGACTGCTGTCATCTCCTTCTCATGAACTGAATACCGCCGCTCGGTATCACTAAGTTTCCTGCTTTCAAAAGCCACGGGATGATCTGCTTGTACAAGAACACCCCCAATTGCAAAGTCCGATGCATCTGTATGGACTTCAAAAGGCAAGTCAAAATCAGGCAAACGAAGTATGGGACTAGTAGTCACTACCGCCTTCAATTTGTCGAATGCCTCCTGGCATTCAGGCGACCAGATCCAAAGCCTATCCTTCTTCAACAGATCGGTCAAACACGCACATTTCTTAGAATACCCCTTCACAAACTTTCGATAGTAATTCGTCAAACCCAGAAAACTCCTAAGTTCTGTGACCTTTTTGGGAGCAGGCCATTCCACAATAGCCTGGATTTTCTTTGGGTCCATCCGCACGCTACCCTCAGAAATTATATGGCCAAGGAACATGATTTCCTTCTGGCCAAACTCACATTTTTGCAATTTTAAGTACAATTTTGCCTCCCTTAGTTTCTTTAAGGCCAACCTGAGGTGCTCAACATGCTCCTCAAGGGTTCGACTATATACCACAATATCATCCAAATATATCACCATGAAATCATCAAGGTACTCCCTAAACAAATTGTTCATCAATGTACAGAAAGTAGCCGGTGCATTTGTCAAGCCGAAAGGCATAACTAGATACTCGTAAGAGCCATACCTTGTTACACAAGCAGTTTTCGGCTCATCACCTTCAGCAATTCTGACCTGATAATACCCTGATCGCAGATCCATTTTGGTGAAGAATTTGGCTTTCCCCAAACGATTAAACAATTCATCCTGAATCGGCACTGGATAATTGTTTCAAATGGTGACCTTATTCAAGGCCCGATAGTCCACACACATTCTGAGTGAACCATCCTTCTTCTTCTGAAAAAGAACAGGGGCACCATAAGGCGCCTTCGAAGGCCGAATAAACCCAGCCTTCAGCATCTCATCTAACTGTTTCCGTAACTCAGCCAACTCAGTCGGGGCCATACGATATGGGGCCTGTGCTGGCGGTTTTGCACCAGGCACCAACTCAATGGCATGATCAATCTCTCTCCTTGGAGGCAATTTTGATGGGAGTTCATCAGGCATCACATCATCGAACTCTTTCAGTAACTCTGCAACAGATTCTGGCACTTGCAAACCCACGGATTCCTCTTCCTCAAAGATCATAGCCAAGTATGTCATTTTCCCTTTCTTCAGACCACTTTTCAATTGTAAGGCAGAACACATTTCTGTCTGGCCTCGGGTCCTTGACAATGGAACAAAACACGGATTTGGCATATCCATGATGAACAATCCTTGCAAGTGCGGCATAATTGAAACTTGCGCCTTAAGGAAGAATTCCAAGCCGAGTATGACTTGAAAATCATCCAAAGGCACAGCCATGAAACTGCAACGACCACACCAATTACCCACTTTCAATGACACATCCCTTGCAACGCCACCAACCGCTCTCGCATCCGAGTTCACTGCTTTGATTCTGTTGCCATCATCAACCAATGAGAGGCCTAATCTCTGCACTTCTCGGTCTGAAACGAAGTTGTGCGTGACACTTGTGTCAACCATCGCACGAATAGCCACATTGTTCAGCAAAACCTGAACATACATCAACCCATTCACAGTCGCAGGCTGCACTTCCCTCTGAATCACATTGAGGAGTTGCAGCGAGTTGACGCGAGTTGGTTCATTTCCAGAATGGCTTCCCTCTTCCACCACCACAGCATTAACTTTTTCCTTCTTGGTACAATTCTTGGCCATGTGCGGGCCATCACAAATGAAACACCCTCCCCTCTTGGACGCTGCGGGTTTTTCATGCTGGGTCTGTGAAACATTTGAAGTGGAACCTTCATTACGGCCTTTCTTTTTGTTCTTCCACTTATTGTTCTTCGACCCCTCCTTGCCTTTCCCTTTGTCCTTCTCTGTTGGGGCTGCACTAAATTTGTAATCGACCAACGCATCTGCCGCGGCCATGGCTGCAGGCAAGTCTTTAACACCTTGCCTCCGCAGTTCAGTCTGTGCCCAATTCTGCAATCCTTTCATGAAGTTGAACATTTTGTCGTCATCAGACATGTTCTTAATGTCCAACATCAAGGACGAGAATTCTTTCACATACTCACGAACAGTACCAGTTTGCTTCAACCGGTGGAGATTATCATGGGCCTGCCATACAGTATTGGTAGGAAGGAACTGCTCTCTCAATTCCTTCATCATTGCTTCCCAAGTCTGAATTTGAGGACGAGATTCATCCTCATACCAAGTGCGCCACCACAATTTTGCATCTTCTGAAAGGAACATGCTTGTAAGATCAACCTTCTCGGCATCCGGTGTACGAACTGCCTTGAAGTAGTGAGACATATCCCACAAGAAATTCTCTAATTCCTTTGCATTTCTGCCGCCAGAAAAGGGCTTCGGTTCAGGGACTTTCGTTTTGAAGGCACATGCATCAGATCCAGACGCACTGCCAGAGGAACGGACTGCCATCTTCAGAATTCCAAGATCTGCATCGAGTTTGGAAAGCCTGGCCTTATGATCATCTGCAAGAGCCTTCACATCAGCGATAACCGAGTCATTTTGTTCCCCGGTATCTCTGACATGATTCTCAAGCATAACACGAAGGGACTGTAATTCAGACCAGATCTCTTCCATGCCAACAAGCAGAGTGGGATTGGTTTCCTCCCCCGCAGGAGGAACACCCACGAGTTCTTCCAAGCGAGTCACACGTTCACGAATTTTCGCTGTTCCACCAGCCATGGATACTGTCAAACAATGATCTCACGAATTTCTAAGCCAAACCTGGCTTTGATACCAAATTGTCACGGGGTAATTCTCTTTTTTCGTTAGAGGCTTACCAAGTGATTGCGTTGTTTCACAAACAACCAGCAAATACAAGCACACACACAAATCAGATTATAGGGACAAGCAATATACAGGGACAACACTCCCAAACCTTTTCTCTATTGCCTCAATAGTTACAAGGAATACACAAATCACACATTTGTCTAACCAGCCAAACACACTTGGCTGCAGACATAATTATATACATGCATGCAGTTGACAACCCCAACTGCCTAGGGAATTCGAAATTCAAAACACAAGAGACCAACACAACTGCAAGGTAGTTTTGTCTGCACAAAACTGCCTTGTCTAATTCAAACATAAGGAACCCACACAACTGCCTTGTTCAAATTCAAACATAAGAACCCACACAACTGCCAGGTAGTTTTGTCCACACAAAACTACCTTGTCCTGTGCCAAGCATGTGCAAGGGAGTTTCCCTTGTCTCAATTTAGACAACCAACTGCCCACAAGCAGCTAGCTTCCTCAGCTGCCTATCCACGTATCCAAAACGACGTAGTTTCGGTCCTTTCTCGAATTCCCACAATTTCAAGTCATGAGCCGCTCATGACTTAGGCAACATTAGCCCACAATGCAACTCTAGTAACCCACGTGCTGTGTCGGACGCTCACGCTTAGCCCGCATGGGGACTGCATGCCACAGCTTACACCAGCCCCCTATAATACCACTTAATGAAATATCCAAAGTGGTAGCAGTGCACATCAGGTGTCACAAGTTGCTGCAACCCAAGTGCCCACGCACTTGGCTGGATTTCTCAAATAGAGCCTAAGTGCCCGCACAGAAAGCCTCTAAAATCCTGCACCCCTTATTTCTACCGGGCATGCCTTGGCAATGGTGCAACCAAGTCATGCCAACTCCAACCCCAACTATTTAGGGTCTAACAGATAGTATAACATATTTAATTAATAATAAAATATTATTTCAATGTCTATCTACTACCCATTATATTATATTATACTCCTATTACATAGAACCGAAAGACATGAAACTGTGTCGAGTAATAAAATCCAAACACTTGCGCTTGAGTTCAAAGAGAAATGAGGCTTTTGACTGTTGCGCTACTTATCAGTTAATTTTTTTTTCTTTAAATTACATATATTATAATAACACATACATCGCATATACACAAAATTTAGTAATAATAAAATATCACTTCCGGCACTGTCAAGCATCTACAACAACTGTGAAAAAATTAGTGCAGGATAAATATCTATACATGCTACATGGATATATATATATATATAACTTTGAGTGGCGTTAATTATACATTTACATATATCACTTTACTCAGTAACACTCCATCACATTTACTAGATATAACAACACTAAATGAATGAGAATATATTCGGTGCATATGGACCGAGTTATTATTGAATACAAAAAAATAAAAAATACAATGACTCTGTACAATTGCGCAGAATAAATGTGCACATACTCGATACCATTGCACTAGGCCAATGTTAAAGTATTAGAGAGTGTTTTAATGAGCGTAAATAGCATCGTCCTTAACTTTAGAGAAAGGGATCTATTTAAAACGTTACAAGATGGGAACGAAACTTATTATGTTACCAACTTAGTTTCAATCTTGAAAAATAAGATTATATCTATCTATCCATCCATATATGTTGAAGTGGAGTATTAGAATGAATGAATGAATTAATTAATGATGAAATTAAATGAAGGGAGAAGCGATCAAATTAAGTTGAAGTAGAGCATTTTGGGCACGGTAACAAACCAGTTTGCTAGCTGCTTCAAATATTCATCAAAGCAAACCGACAATCCCGCTAAACCTTCAGTTCTCGATTACACACATCCAACAACACTCTACAACCACCCTCCCCATTCTGGAGAAATTATTTGTTGCAACAACAACAACAACAACAATAATAATAATAATAATAATAATAATAATGTGACAAATCTGAAAAAAGGAGTATTCAAACCTCAAAACATTACAACTGAATTTAAGTACATATTTTACAAGACCGAAGCTTTTACTGCCTGAAACTAGGAAGCAAAAGAGAGAGAGAGAGATACAAAGCAAGCAATAGTCCCTATCACCTTATCCTACTGAAGATTTTTTTATTTTTTTTTTCAAAATACAAAACAACAAAGTAACACACTCATGCCTTTTTCAATTCCCTGTTCTATCAACATCTCTGTTTATTTGTATAATATACCCAAATTAACAAAAGTAGAAAGAATTTACACTTCATATTTGATGGAAAATCCCTGCTAAATTTCCCGATAGCGACTCGAATGGGTAACTACTTGAATCATTTGAAGTGTGAGAATAAAACTGCTGTTCTTGCCATGTACTCTGTTTCATTTCTTCCGATTTTATCCCATCTAATTGAAGCAATGATTCAAACGTTGAGCTCAATTGAAACCCGGGTTGAGAGATACTGGAATTATTACTTGAACATTCAATAAAAGAAGTGCTACTCATTCTTGAAGTAGAAGAGAAATCGGATTCTGTTATGTTTTGAGGATCAAGGCTGGTTAAATTTGGCATTGAAGTGAACCCAAAATTGGGATACTGGTTTTGGTCATAGGGTAGTCTCAGATTTTGATGAAATTGAGGTACAGGATTGAGATTATTGTACCCAATTAGACCGACATCGGATTGAAATTCGAGTAAGAATAAGGGATCATAGAGTTGTTGTTGCTCTGTGGAAACTTCACTGTAATTTGTAAGACTCACTTGAAATTGTTGCTCTCCTGTTTCACCTGAATTTGATAATGTTGCAATTGGAACTCCATTATTAGTCTCTTTGTCTGTACAGCTTTTCTCTTGCACCTCAGTTAGTGGCTTGTGGGTGTTGGGATCAATGCCTTGCTTTATTAGCTTCTTTTTCAAATATGAATTCCAAAAGTTCTTTATCTCGTTATCTGTTCTTCCCGGTAATTGCGCTGCAATTTGAGCCCACCTGAAATAAATTTCGTTCCGAAATGTCAAAAATACATATATAAATACCCATTTCAATTTTTCTATATACCAAAGATTATAAAATTGGTTTCATCTTAATATATAAATAAATAATCAATTTGATATGGAAATTATATATATATATATATATATATATGAATTACCTGTTGCCAAGAAGTTGATGGAGACCAAGTATGATATCCTCCTCTTGCTGTGAAAACATTCCTCTTTTTAGGTCAGGCCTTAAGTAATTTATCCATCTTAGTCTACAACTCTTGCCACACCTTTGCAATCCTGCATCGATCATCAATATTAGTTAGATGTGAGAAAAAAGTGGAGAGAGAATCGAATTGAAGAGAATTGAAAATTTCACCGGCAAGTTTAGGAACAGAGCTCCAGCAGCCAACGCCGAATCTAGTAATGTAATTGAAGAGCTTCTCATCTTCTTCAGGTGACCATAAGCCTTTCCTTAGCTTTTGATTTACACAATTAGAATGGCGCCCCATTAATTGGTCTCCCTTTTTTAAATAAATTGTATTGTAATATATATAATAATGCAACGAAATGCTTATATATGAATCGGCCACTTCAGGTTTATATGATATATATATATATATGTGGAGAAGATGGCCGGAGATATGGTGAAGAGATCGAGTCTCTCTCTCTCTCTATATATATATATGGTGTTTGAGTGAATGGAAAAAGACTGAGAAAATTTTCTTACGATTTAAAGGGGGCAAAGAAAAACATCATACTTCGAATTCAAGTTAGAGAGAGAGAGAGAGAGAGAGCAGTCAAGTGGTTTTTACGCAAATTTGGTGCTGCTTTTGCAAAGGACTGGATTGGGCGTTAAGATAACTCTCTGTATGTACAAAATTAATGGTTTGGATGAATCCAAACAACTCTTACAAACCTGCATTCTTTTAGTAATAATACAGTACGTTTATACATTTTTTATATATATCCTAAGTATTATTAAAATTTATATCCTCCATCTCAAGCGCATATATATACACGAAAAATTTCAAATACAGATAGTCATTTTACTAATTTTTTTTTGTTGTAAAAAACATTCCCTAATGTTTCAAGTGCAGAATCTCTCTCTATATATAAATGTACAATGGAAAATGATCTAAACATGATCAATATTTTGATCTTTAAATGCAAACTAACTATTTTGAGGGAATATACCAATTTTTTTTTTGATGAAATTTGTTGAATATGAACTCTATGATTAGTAACTCATTTCCACTAAATTTTATCAAAAAATTTAATTGAAAAATAAGTTAACTACAAAATTGATATACATGCAGAAATATTTAGAATAGAATGTGATAAAATATAAGAAAATAGTTAAAATGAATGAACACATTCAATAAAAAAAAGATTTACTCTCTGCCCCCCCCCCCCCCCCTCTTAATCTTTGGTTGAGTTTGGATTAGAATTTTGATTTAAGTAAAGAAAGACTAAACCTACTTCTTTCTCACTCCAAAACTCGAGGTCTTGTAGAAAAATAGCTCGACATCAAGATGTTAAAAAGCTTAACACCTCCGAATCTTATTACGGAAAAAGTAAAAAATGAAAAAGAAAAAGGTCATTTTATTCAAAACCCTGATTAAAATTGATATATATATATACGCATTTATGACGGTTAAAATTTTAAATGTTTAGTTAGTCCATGTTTCACTTGAATTTAGTGGAGATGGTCATCTTCACCAAGTTTCATAAAAAAATTTATACATTTACCCTCTCAAAATGATTAGTGCGTATTTAAAAACAAAAAAAAAATGGCGTTCTTTAAATCATTTTCACACACACACACACACATATTTATATATATTTATGTATGTATGTATTCTCATAACTCAATCATTTTTTTTGTTAAATTAATTTTCAATATATTCATTATTCCTAGGCAGAGATGAACCAAATTCAATCTAGAGTAAATGGGTCTTGAGGGTGTTACAGTGACGATTCTACATGTTCTTATTATAATAAAATATATATATATATATATAACATTTGTGTTAAAGGGGAAACAAAAACAATATGAATAGCAAAATAAATAATAGGAAAGTTTATATATACATAAATATATGTTGAGGTGGACCTTCCAGATTCATGAATTTTTTTTTTCATGATCTTCACATTACCACAAAACAACATGGTAATTTTGGAGCACATGAGAACGATATGAATATTTTTGGGTCAATACTTAACACTAGTCATTAAAATCATTGACATATATGCATAGAATTTTAAATTCGACCGACATCAATGCGTCAAGGACCGTTAGGGTCCATATAGGCGCATAATTTTGACTCTTAGGAAAGCTTCAAAATACAATTTTAATATTTAAACTTTGTTTTGAAGATATAAATCACACGTACAATTTCTTGGTAGACAAAAAGCAACTGAAAGCCACTCAGTAAGTTGGAAATGTTTCAATTGCATTGGTTGCCAAAATGCTACTATTTATTAAATTCTGGAGAAGGGGTGGGAAGAAAATAGTTGATAGTTGATATTTGTTTATTTTTTAATTTTGTATTGGGAAAAACATTAACACACTAAATTTTCAAAACTGAACGAGAGTGGTTGTCACGTATATCATTTCATATTTTTTAAATTGATAGTCATTTTTTTTTGAATGTTCAGGTTAGTCACATGTTTAACGGACCAAAATCACACATCATAATATAATTTTTGACCAAATAATTGGACTATTTTTTTTACGCTACCAAATGAGTAGGCTGAAATGGTGGCTTTTTAAAAATTTGTAAAGTCAAAGTTCCCTCTTATTATTGTAATAAAGGAAAAAAAACTCCCCCCCCCCCTCCCCCTTTTTTTAAAAAAGGAAGAAGCATAAAAGTGTATATATATTGCATTCGTTTTAAATTAATATTCTCACATTTTATTTTTTGAGATGTCTCAAAAATATAAATTTTATTTTTTACCACTAGTTAAGTTGAAATTGTTAAAAAAAAAAAAACAACAAACTTAAAGTCAGCCTGTCCAATTTTTTTTGAGATACATTTGTAATGGAATGCCACAAGCTAATTAGCTAATTGGATTGGAAACTACCTAAAAATCGAGCTACTAAAAGCCTTGCATAAATTGAGAATGGCCTGACTTCTTACGAAAACCCATGTGAATAAGAAATATAATTAAGAAAACTAAAATAAAAATAGATGATTCGAACTCTAAAATTAAACAATAACAATAATCTATAAATTATTAACTATGTACTTAGATCTAAATTTGAAATAGGGGAAGTGTCAACCATTCTGAAATGCCGAATTGGGGTCTGCCGACAGACAATTACGAAAGGGGAAGACATTGTCAAAATTCGTACGGTAACTTTGAGACTAACTAATCATAATGAATAGAAGAATGTTTCACCCCCAAACCACAAGAGTTTCACAGTTGAATTATATATATATATATATATATCTCATTTCATTAAAATAATGAGAAGTAATAACTAATGACAATGGTCGCATCGAGTACGTTTGAATAACTGAATCAACCACGCTTTTTGATATTATTTTATTTTATAACATTAAAGATGCATTCTTCTTTTTTTTATGATTTTTTTAGGGGTCCAGAAAGAAAAATTTTGAAAAAAAAATAGTTCATCATTCAAAATGGTGTAAAAGTCTCTGACAAAGTTTTTTTACTCCATATTTTGTAAAAATATTTTTTTAGGGATTGGGTACAAAAAAAATTGTTTCTGCAAAAAATCAAACACTTGACATACCACTAAATTTATTGATTTTCACAAAAAAACTAATTTAAACAAGTCATTGGAACAATTCCTCTTAAAAGATTGTGAGATGTCGCACCGAGATGAATAGATCTACATTAAAAAATAGTGCTATTGGAGAATCGTTAACCATTAGATATTTAGAATTTTACGTTAAAAGAAAATAAAAAAATTCTTATGGTTTTTTTTTTTTTTTTAACTTCTTGTGATTTTATTAGCATGTAAAAGAACGAACAACTTCTTGTGGTTTTATTAGAAAGTCAAAATTCATATATCCTCTCTCTCCGTCTTTGATTAATAGACTATCTGTTACGCAGACACCAAGCGAGAAACGGTATATAAATTTTATTATTAAAATTTAATTTATGTATTAAATGTTATTATACGATAAAAGTTTCAATAAAGAAGCCGGGAGAGAAATGATACTCACTCCAAAAAGCTATTTTTTAAGAGTAAAGCAACATTACAAAAAAAAATCAAATAAATAAAACCGACACTATGATAATAGAAACGAAGATTAATAATATACTTATGATTTCTTTTAATGAAACTTAATTATGAAAATTTTAAATTTAAGAAAAAAATATTTTACTAATGCAACAATCAGAGCATTGGTTCTCCTTTTTTAAGGTTAATTTTTCATGCAATATTTTTACCACCACGTTCTTATTTATATTATACTTTATTTTGTTTTTTTGAACAATATTATACTTTATTTTTAAGTTTATATCTGAGTAATAATATTTGTATTATTTAAAAATATTTTAACACTATAAATTATTTTTAATAATATTTTATATTTGAAATTTTTTTTAATCATTAAAACATAATTTAAAAATTTTACAATATTTTGTTATAAAATATTAATATCATAACCTATAAATTATCGTACATAAGCGTCCTGGGAGGGCCCCAAAATAAATACGGGTCTCATTGTGTCATAACCTATAAATTATCAATCCAATAATTGGGAACGTTGTTGATATATGTTAAAGTAACCGACAGTTACACGTCGGCGTATATGAATGCTAAAATCTTGGGAAATACGCTGCCAGCTCGATCACTTCCATATACGTCTGCTCAATGCACTTATTATCGCTTTACCGCTTTATGCATTCTGGATTTCTGGATCATTTTTTCTTTATAAAATTAAGATGGATCATGTTAATGTGTAATTTAAAAATATATATTAAATATATATTTTTTAAAATAATTAACTCTGAACATATGTTAAATATGATACAAATTTTTATATAAATTTTTATTATTTTTGTTTATTGTAATTTTAATATGTGCCATAAAGGCATATGTTATTATTTTTCAATTAGTATTTCAAGCGTTATTCTAAGAGTATCTCGGATAACGTAGTTAAATTTAACAACTTTTTTATAATTAATTTTAATAATATTAGCTAAAAATATTACCTTAACAGTATAATCAGATTTTAATAACTTTTTAACCAATAATCAAATTTATCATTTTTATAATTAAAGTTAACAACTTTTTTTTCAATAATCAAAATGAGGGATTAACTAGTTCTATTAGCTAAAAGAGATTTTTTGTTTATATTTAGATAATTTTTCCTCTTTTTTTTTAAAAAAATTCAAATTAATTAATTTGTGCTCAATCAATGTAATCGACCTTACAAATTTGGTTATTGAGAAAAAAATAACCATCGAAGAAACCTACATTGTTAACTTTAACAATTTACTATTTGTAGTCAATCAATGTAATCGACCTTTCAAATTTAGTTAACTTTAAGAATTTACTAAATGGATAATTGAAAAATCATTTTAATTATTCAATTTTTGTTATTGCATTAAATATGCTTTAAGGGTATCTTTACTCAGACCCAATATATTTGTTAAATTAGTAAACAACTTGAAATTTTGTTTTTAGTCCATGGGTGAAAAATAAATTTATTCAAATTTAATCTAGTAATTATATGGCTAAATAACCTAATTATCTTTAGCAATTGATTTTTATTCCATTAGTTATGGATATTTATCGAACTCTAAAAAAAAGATAATAATGAATCATTCTTAAGGTAGTAAATATATTTAAAACATTTTTCTCTCTGTTCTTTAAGGAAAAAAATAATATGTGGCCATGTTTATCGAAAATCAAAATATTTATCTGTTCTTTAAAACATTTTTCTCTCTGTTCTTTTAGGGTTGTTTTTGTGCATAGATCAGCGAATTCAGTTGCTCATTGTATTGCTAGAGTAGCGTGTTCTTTGTCTGGTCGTGAGGTTTGGGGTGATGTCCCTCCTCAGTTTATTTTGGATGTTTTGAGTTCAGATTCTTATTAATGCATTTCCTCTTTTATTTCAAAAAAAATATGTGGTATTGTTTATCATAATTCCTTTTTCCAAAAAAAAGTCTTTCTAATTAAGGAAATATACGTTTCCTAATATTGTACAAAGTAATCTCTTATTGTGTAAAATCCTACGTAGAGATATCTCTATTATTAGTAATTCTTGAATTTTCTTCTATATCATTGTCATCTACCAATGCAAATATCACTCAAATTACATTTATATGTGTTGGGATAAAGTGATGAAACAATTGCAACTAAGGAGTTGAGTATATATTATTTCATATAAAGAAGACTCCATAATAAAGAGGAGTATAGTAAGGCTGGGACCGGTTTGGTTCTTTAGCAATTTTTGAAGAACCGCTAATCGAACCGATTATATCATAATGATTCGGTTTTAACTATGAAAAAGCGATTCGATTCCTTCGGTTTATTGGTTAACCATTAACAAGAGAAAAACCAAAATATTAATGGTTATTTGAAAGAAATAACGGTTTTAACAGTTCATAAGCATTGAAATAGAGCTTAAAAGGGAAATCAAATAACGGTTCCTTTATGATTATTAGAAAGAAATTAAATCAAGAATCGATAACTATTTATAAGAACCGAATTGTTAAAAAAATTAACATATTTCTAAGAACCGAATCGAACCGGGTTTTATTAGTTCGGATCGGATCGGTTCTCCGGCTCTCGGTTTTAATTTTCCAGCCCTAGAGTATAATAGTAAAAAAAGTACATATTTACGGTATAAATTAGCAACTCTAAAGTCTAGTGTCCATGTGAATTATGGATCTACAAAAATTTCATTTTTGATTATATGTTGTTGTAATCATCCAATATATGATCCAAGTGACCACCATTAATCTTTTATTTGATGCAAGAATAATGATTATTAGAACGTTCATTCTAAGGTTAGTAAATTATTTCTTCCCACTCTCAAACCCATCTCTCTATAATTTTTTATATTTAATATTCTTGATCTTCATACTTTAAATATAGTTTTTAGTTTTATTTGTGTAATGTCTTTTTTTAATATGACCGTATTTTTAATTTTATTTATGTATAATATTTAATGCTATTATATCATCCAGATGCCCTCAGTTTAATGTTTAATATATTTAATATGGTTGTGTTTTTAGTTTGACCTGTATAATATCTTTTTTAATAAAATTGTGTTTTTTGTTTTACTTGTGTGTAATATTTATGTCTAATACGTCTTGTAGATTAATGTTTGATATTTTATATTTATTACAAGTCAACTTCTTAATTTTTTTAGTATTTATCATAATGTAATTAATAATTATCAAAAGTTATCACTTATAGTTTAAATTTACGAAATTGAAAATTCGAAACTTTTAAAAATTAAATTTAAAACTATAAAAATCCTTAGAAGATATATATACTAAAAGAAAACATTTATAAAATTTATATTTAATAATTATCAACTCATTTGAGCCAATTACTAATTTCTCAAAAGGCGGCTAAAAGCAAAACCAATTTGAATTCTCTGGGTTATAAACAAAAAAGAGGCAATTAGGTATAAGGGCTCATTATAATAATAATATAATTATAAAGGACATTTAAAAATTAGCTGTGTAAATTAAGGACACTATACAAAAAAGACAATAATACCCCTTCCTTATAATATCGTCTCATTATAACACCAACAGCAACCAGAAGGTGCTAAATGCATTTAGCACCCTCTGCACAGCAACCAGAAGGTGCTAAATGCGTTTAGCACCCCCTGGACAGCAACCAGAGGGTGCTAAATGCGTTTAGCACCCTCTGCACAGCAACCAGAAGGTGCTAAATACATTTAGCACCCGCTGGACAGCAACCAGAAGGTGCTAAATGCATTTAGCATCCACTGGACAGCAACCAGAGGGTACTAAATGCATTTAGCACCACAACCAGAAGGTGCTAAATGCATTTAGCACCCGCTAGACAGCAACGATAAGGTGCTAAATGCATTTAGCGTCACAACCAAAAGGTACTAAATGCATTTAGCACCCCCTAGAGAGCAACCAGAAGGTGCTAAATGCATTTAGCATCCTCTGGACAGCAACCAGAAGGTGCTAAATACATTAAGTATCACAACCAGAAGGTGTTAAATGCATTTAGCACCCTCTGGACAGTAACCAAAGGGTGCTACATGCATTTAGCACCATCTAGACAACAACCAGAAGGTGCTAAATGCATTTAGCACCTTCTGAACAACAACCATAAGATAACACCACTTGAACAACAAATCAGAAGGTGCTAAAATAATTTTAGCACCATTACAAAATAGAGAACAACAAAATTGATGAGATCAATATTTACTCAATTTATTTATATGTATATAGATATGGATCGACGTAGGGTTCGTAAAAAAATAAAAAAAAAAGAGTTACAATCATATTTGTTTTTCAAATCCCGCTGGGCTGTCAAAATTGATCGATTTCAATAGCAAAATGACTTCTGATCGTCTTAATTTTTCGTGCAATAATAGTAACTTTGTCTTCCGAACAACATATCCAAAAATCAGCCAAATCCAACGGTTCGATCAAAAGTTATATATGTTTTACGATTGCAGATCTAGAAAGAAGAAGAAGAAGAAGAAGATGATGATGATGATGATGATGATGATGATGATGATAACGATGATGATAACGATGATGATAACGATGATGATGAGAACGATGATCCTCTCGGAGATACGATCGGAGAGTAAGATGGTGGTGGTGGTGGTAGTGGTGGTGGTGGTGAGACAACTTCTCTTTTCTCTTGTTTTTTGTTTTCTCTCTCTAAACTATGTGTATATAAGAGAGAATAATATGTCTTTTGTATAATTAGAATAAATGATATAGTAGGGTAGTTTTGTCCATCAACATTTATCATTTTCCTTAAAATAAATTAATATTATGAAAAATGTCCTTATTGTAAAACCAAATTATGAAATTAGTACTACTTCCCTTTATTAAACATGAATCCGTCCTTAAAGTTATAACACATTACGGAGCGAGACCTTATAACCCATTATCTCAACAAAAAAACCCATTTTTTATTTTTTTTTGGAAAGAGGAAAGAAAACAAAAAACTCCATGTTCCTCTTTGTTTGATGAATGTGCATATCTTTAGCGCGCGTGTACCTGTCGAAGTACATGAAATTAAAATACGTTCTATGCCATTGCATGGTCCACAACTCACAAGCCAAACTCTTTTTTTTGCGGTTGGGATTTGTTCTATTGTTACATTAAAATCTTGGAGATGTGAAAAATCAGAAATTTACATACATGCACAAACATATATATATACGAAAATTTTCAGTCCGTACGGATTGGTCCGTACCAAAAACGGACTCTATATATATATAAGAAGTTGTGATTTTAACGTGGAGGAAAGGGCAAACCAATGTAAACTCGCCCAATTGCCCTCCTAAAATTATATGCAGGATTTTTTT
Source organism: Lonicera japonica (assembly GCA_021464415.1). NCBI lineage: Eukaryota > Viridiplantae > Streptophyta > Magnoliopsida > Dipsacales > Caprifoliaceae > Lonicera > Lonicera japonica. The sequence goes on along the minus strand of CM038467.1, from coordinate 11,653,408 downwards.
ACGTCTATATGATACTAAAAAATTATAAATGCACTGTGTGTATTACATACTTGCATGCATATATAAATTGAGGAGAAAAATTTAATAATGATAAAAGATCATTTGGTGGTTGATTAAGAGAGTAATTTGTTTTATTGCTAGAATTTAGATCCTACTACAAGTAATTCCCCCGACTGAAATCGATCATGAGTCCGATCTTGCGTGGCGGCAATAAAGATCTTAAATTACAAGTACATGAAAATTAATTAGTTGTATGAGAAGTAAAAGAATATGTTACGGTTTTTACGAACCAGCATACAGTAACTCCATTGCTTGAATAGTTAAGTCTTAATTAAACTCACAGCAACTCGTTCATGACGAAGAGTACGTGTGTTATATTAACCATTGCTTAAATAATTTTATTCTAATGCACATATAAAAAAGTGGTTGTATATATCATAATTATAGTTAAGCTACAGCTTTCATAGTAACAAGATGATTATAGTTTTGTTTTGTTTTTTATTTTCTTTTGTTAGTACATATATATATATATATATATATAAATAATATATGAGACTATATATCAGTCAATATCGACGGAAAGTGGACACGTACAAAGCGTACATCATATGTTATATATGTGTTCATTAAATTTAATTTAGGTGATGTACTACTCGATCATATATCTCCCAAGTCTTTGAATGGCATTGTTGTCACACATTGACACTACTGCTTTTAGGCTTTAGTTAAGCTATAACATCAAACCTCATCCGCAGCTCTACCTCTCTCTAGCTTGGTGGTCCTACGCACTCTCAGTGGACCACTGTGGTTCGGCACGGACAATGCTAAGTGAGATTAATTTGCTACTTAATCACAATAATTTTATGAATTATACAGAAAAATATTATTCTTACTTATGAATTTTACCACCTAGTCTTTGCTGTCGGAAGGTATAGTAAGATAAAAATAAAATAAAATTATATCAAATATATTTAATACCTGAACAATTATCCAATTAAAATGCATATTAGTAAAACTACATTTTTCATACAAAAGTACGTATAAAAATCACTCATAAGTATAACGAAATAATGGATTAGCGATTGCTATATATCATACAGTTTTCTAACCATCGTATCTGCATAAATGGGCCATAATAGATCATTGCTTGCAAAATCTTATGAAAAAAGTTATTAGAGTTTTTAGTGTAGTATTGTAATTAACGATAAACTATTTGTTTTTAAATTTTCAATTGTAAGCATATGATACCATCAAACTATTAAATTTAAATTTGTAATAAAATAAAAAATAAAAGAAGAATCGGATCGCATGTGAATTTGACTGAAACCCATCGAAATTGAAATAGATGATTACGGCAAATGGTCAAAACGTGGGTTAGAAAGAGAAAGTGAGCATCTTTCACTAGGCGGTTGAAAGCATTTCATTTATGTGCAAACTATTTTTTACACACACACACACACATATATATATATATATATATTATATTTGTCCACTTTGTAATCCAATTAATCTTTTACAAACTCTTTAGTAAAACTAAAACTAAAACAATATTATATATTACGCATGGAATTCAATCTTAAATTGTTTACACATAATTTTGTTGTCAAAATGGATCTTATTTTATAATCTAAATGAGCATATTTTAAATATATTAAATTTCAATTTTGAATTTATTGTTGTGGTATTTTAAAGTTTTTGAAAGTTAATGAGAGATAAAGTAGATTGGAGTAGCTGGTTTGTGTGTATAAAATATATTAAAGTATGATTTGATATTTTTATGTGAGCAGGAAAATATATCTAAGGGCCATAAAAGCTTCAAAAGCTTTATGTATTATTCACCCACATCATGGACAACTGATTTGGTGAAAAAATATTGGAAGAAAATATTATTTTTTTTGTTTTTTATAATATTAATGTAACTCGTCATAACATCCAACCATATATAGTGGTAACTCTATTGTTTAATTATAACATAATTTACAATGGTTAGTATATATGCTATTTTTTACTGGACTTGTTTCATAAGATAATTTGTATTGGATAGGCCAAGTATGCATATTGAGTCGCTTGTAGTTTATCAAGCTATAACTTTTGCAGTTGGTGAGACCCATTTTTGTCATGTCTGTTTAGAGAGAGATGCATGGAATGTGGTTCAAGCCATGTCATTGGATGTGCAACCTCTCCTCCAGCGTTGTTATACGGCTATATCTCTAGGCCGGACTAGTAAATATTGTAATTCTATTGTTTATAATTTAGCTCGTCATGCTAGGTCGGTTGATGATTATGTTATTTAGCACGTTGAAGGAGAAGCTTGAATTCTTAGATATATGATTTTGATATAATTGTAGGTGATTCTAATCAATAATTTCAGTGTTATTATATACATTTACACGTGAAAATATATTTTTCAATAATGTAATGCACGGCTTAAATAAGATTTTTGTTGACAATAAATATATTCATATATGTATGTATGCATAATATATATATATATATATATATATAAACATAGAGTCCCTATCCTATACGGATTACTATTCACGGATCATCCGTACGGATTGGTCCATTTGGCACGCTTCCTGATAGAATTTTTTGATGAAATTTTGTGGGAATGTTCTTCATCGTGTGTAGAACATCTCCACCAAATTTCATCAAAAAATTCAATCGGGAAGTAGGTTAACTACATGATTGAAAAAAACTGGTCTAGAAATAGATATATAAAATCCAATATTTTTCAATCATGTAGTTAACCTACTTCCCGGTTGAATTTTTTGATGAAATTTGGTGGAGATGTTCTACACACGATGAAGAACATCTCCACAAAATTTCATCAAAAAATTCCATTGGGAAACGTGCCAAACGGACCAATCCATACAGATGGTCCGTGAACAGTAATCCGCACCTGAAAATTCCCCTATAAACATAAGCGTCATCTCAACTATATTGGTCCGGCTTAATAAAGAACCACGAAGATCGACCTATATTTGCTGCATTAAATTAGTTAGGTCAGGTGACACTGACATCGCATAGCTTTCCTCAAATTGTAATCATAGTATAGACCATGTACATAGTTGCCCTTTCTTTCTTTACTAATTTTATTATCTCATTTCTCTTTTCAAAACACCTAGAAAGTCAACACAATTAAAGATGATTTTATAACTCTACATGTTTTCGCATAAATTGTTAAGGGTTTGTTTAGGTACGTAAATTGTTTAATTTTAAAATTATTTTATTTTTAATTGATGAATTATAAATTTATGTATCTATAGTGTGAAGTGTTGAAATATTTAAATAAGAAAGTTCAAATGTTTGAGTGAAAATATATTCTAAATTCTTCTATGTTATTTTAATTTGCTCTAAAGATATTAACCTTAAGTACTCGAAATATAAAGTTAATATAAATTTTCATGAATCAACTTACTATTATTCCATTTCAACAACCAAGGGCAAATAAATTTAAGAATTGAAAATTACCTAAATGAAAATTTTCTAATTCACAAGTCAAATGATTGGCAATGAGTAACCAATATTTATTTGGAAATACGTTGCCACAAAAATCAAAATTATGTAACGAAGCAGACATAACACCAAATTATATTTAAATAAGAAATTACCTTGTGCATTTTACTCACCTATCATGTTTTCAATTCCTTTTCAAAGACAACTATTGCATCCCAACAATTAATCAACTGTGCAACTACTGCATCCCAACAATTAATTAATCAACCGGACGTATACCATTAAATAAACCTTAATATTATTAATTTCAATTATAATTTTCGGTTTACTTTGTGCCCTGGCTGCGTGACATAACCTACAACCCAATAATTTAACTGCATTTAAACAAACTTATAATATTCATGCCAGGATACCAGTAGATGTTCATATACGTGAAGAATGTTAAATGTATATACTTAATTTTTGTATAATTTTTTAAACTGTTGGCATTAATTAGATAAAAAGAAAGATAAACAAAATATTAAAAGCATGTTTTACAAATTTATTTGATTAGTATTACATTAATTTGTATAATACCAATAGTACTATAAACTCAAGAGAAGCTTTAATTATCATCATTTCACGATAAGACATGTAATTTGGTTTCTTATTCTCAAGGCACTCTTATTGCAACTTTTGACTCAAGGCTGAGCGATTTGGCTATGTGGGACTTCGTTCCGGTATACTTTTGGTTCAATTTTCTTTTTAATGGGATTTATTTCAAAAATTAAGGGTGTATTTAATGATAATATGAAAAATAAAAATAAAATAATTTATTTTTGTAAAAAATTAGAAAATAAGTTTAGATATCTCTTCTTCAAATTTTACGACTTTTTCCATGAAAAAATTTTCTTTGGTGGTTGAGAAACACAAAAAATAATGAAGGATGGAGGACATCTACCCATAAAAATGAGTTTGAGATGAAAAGCATCTCATCAATTGTCTCAACTTATTTTTTAACTTTTTATGAAAGAGAGCCTAAATAGACAAATTTTTTTAGTGAAATGATATTATAATAAGTATAGACACTAGCTAGATATCCTCGAAATATGAAGTTAATATTAAGTTTTCATGAATTAATTTACGGTTATTTCATTGTCACAACCAAGAACAAATGAATGTAAAAATAGAAAATTGTGCATTTTCACCTATCGTTTTCGATTCCTTTTCAAAGGCAACTATTGCATCCCAAAAATTAATTAATCAACCGCACTTATACCATTAAATGAACCTTATATTATTAGTTTCAATAATAATTTTCGGTTTACTTTGTGCCCTGGCTGCGTGACATAACCTATAACCCAATATGTCATAAGAGAATTTAAGTACATTTAAACAAACTTATAATATTCATGCCAGCTACGGCACCGGTACATGTTTATATTTGAAGAATATTAAATATCCTTAATTTTTGTATAATTTTTAATGTAAGCTGATTTGGCAGTTGGCTTTAACCAATAAAAATATAAATAAATAAAATATTAAAAGCATGTTTTACGGATTTATTTGATTAGTATTACATCAATTTGTATAAAATTTTTGTACAAAAATAAATAGAAGTAGCATTTTCTTATCTATATTTTCTAGTGAACATATTGTAGAAATGGTACTATAAAATCGAGAGAAGCTTTAATATAATTAGTTTTTATCATCATATCCTGATGAGACATGTAATTTGGTTTCTTATCCTTAAGGCACTCTAATTGCAACTTTTGACTTAAGGCTGAGCAATTTGGCTGAGTGGGACTTCGCTCTTTCCCGGTAAATATACTTTTGGTTCAATTCTTTTTAATGAGATCTATTTCGAGAATTAATTAAATGGATAATTTTTTTTGGTTGAGATGATGTTTATGTTAATAAATGGATCATTTTCACAAAATTTTATTAAAAAATTGAAAAGTTTTGATCGAAAATTTGATGTATATATATATGTATTAATTTTTATTCATTGAAATTTAGATTGATTTAACTTACCTACTTGTGCTAGAATTGGGAAGATAGCTCTAATTGTTAGCGTGTATATTGCTTGTAGAATGAAAAGAATCTCAGAACTTTTACCGCTAGCTAGATTTAGAAATGTAAATGTAATAGTTAGGGATGTAGATAATTATATTAGGGCAAGAACTTGTAAATGGAGAGTTAATTAAGAGAACCTATAGGAACTGGGGATGGGGAACTGGTGAATTTTTTCTTTTTGTGTAATTGCTGAGGTATGCCCCATGTATGTGTAATTTGTTCTGAATAAAGATTTTATTTCTCTAAAACAAACTTACCTGTTTTTAAAATAAAATTTTCTGGAAATAATCCACTCATTTATATAAATTAATAAATTAGATTAAAAAAATTTCATAAAAAAAATAAAAATTCATTCATTTAACCCTTAAAATGAACTATATGTTAAAGAATATTTAAACAAAAAATATTGTAAGAGAGGAGTGCATATGAGATTTAGAGATTAGAAGGGCCATGGAATCTTTTGAAACTACATAAAGCATGATTAGTAGGGGGTTGGAAAAATTAGTTAATAACCACAGTTTGACGTTAAGTGATGCAATTATGTGACAAGATATATCCCACTAAACCAACTAGCAGAAGATATAGAAAGAATTATATGTATCATGACATCTTGACCTGTTGGTGCATCATTTCTTATATGAAATTACTTGCATACACAAACTACTAGCTGTTGTGTATGAGATTCCGTTCTAATAATTAATATTTGAAATAAATTTTTTTTTTATAAATAATACTGTTATATCTTGATCTTGATCTTGAGCAAAAAGTAAAAATTAAAATTACAACCCTTTTAAATGGGGGATATTGTTGGCATATATGGAATGCAATCATTTGTGTATATATATATATTTGTTTTTCTCTGAAAATTTGAATATTTTAGTTCCGTGGCTATTTAGCAAATTTAGGGTATTAATAATATGATAAAAGTAATTATGTTTTCATTCATTTTTTAACTTTGCGGAGAAACGCATCCGAAATACATATGTAACTTCAATTCTGGGGAGACAAACAAAAAAGGACCGGAGATGGAGGGGAGGGGAGGGGAAGGGAAGCCGGCAAGGGACAAAATGATTAGGGGAAAGGATGAAGGAAAAGAAAAGGTTTCCATAGCTTGACTTTCACTATGATTTTGTGATCATCATCACTTCAAAAAGAAGCTTTATTGTTGGTCGATGGAGACTCGATCTTCTTTTCATTTTTCTTTTCATTCAAAAGAAAAACAAAGAAAACTGTACATACAAAATTCCTAAAGTACATGAAACTTTTCAGCGCGTACATGACTCTTATGGAGTAATATTTTTGGTTTGCAAAAAAGGAAAGGAAAAAGTATTATTTTGGTTCATGCATGTATGCTTTCCTAACTATCTCACCTCATAAATTCCCTTTTTCCCATGCATATTTATAGTGGAAAGTGATAACGACATGAAAAACATTAATTGTATCTCTCGTTTGTTTCGATTTTTAATTTCGCATAACTATCTGTATTAGATCTGATTTATTTATATTAAAGTGGTCACTTTAGAGAAAAAGCTAAATTTAAATCATTAATTTTAAATTTGAACGGTTTAAACTAGGAAATACATGTACTTTATTTTGGCTAGATTCTCAGACACAATGTGAACAAGGACACGGATAAAACATAGGGACAATTAAAAAAAAGGTCTTATTAGAGAAAGATTTTCACACTAAAGCCAATGAATAAATTTTTTGTAAATAAAGGGCCTATTTTTTATTTTATTAATAATATGACATGTGTTTTTTTTTTTATTATAAAATGACATCCTAACCCTTAAAATAAACTAAAAAATACCAATATGCATTAAAATATGGAATGCAATATGAACTTTACAGTCCATATTTCACTGCAATATGGACTTTGCAGTCCATATTTTACTATAATATGAACTTTGCGGTCCATATTTTACTGCAATATAAACTTTGCAGTCTATATTTTTGGTGCAAAGTTCATATTGCAGTCCATATTTTACTGCAATGTGAACTTTGTAGTCCATATTTCTAGTGCAAAGTTCATATTGCAATCCATATTTCACTGCAATATTCATATTTTTTGTGCAAATTTCATAAAGAGGGGATAATTTAGGTAATATATAACATGTTTTTATTAATTAAATGATATTTAAATTTACTCAAATACCTTCATTTAAAATATAAAATAAAATAGGCCTCTTACACTAATTACCAATTAAAAATAGGCCCTTCATTCAAAAAAGTATTATTCATTGGAGTTTTGGTAAAAATTAATGTGTAGTAAGACCTTCTACCTAATTTCTAGTAAAACATAATTTGATACATGTCGGATATATTAGGTATTAATTAAAAATGCTTTGTACACGTCTGGGTAAACATTAAAAAGAAAAGGGAATCAGTTTGTATTATTTAAAAATATTTGGCTATTTTTGATCATATATGTAAATATATTTACATATATGATCAAAGATATTCACATCCCATCTTAAATTATCTATAAAAAAGAAAATTAGGATTAAACGTTCTTACTGCCGCTGAGCTGCAGTGCTCTCATCAACACATTTCATCTTTCCCATATTCTCTCTTCTCCTGTCTTGTCAAACTGTCAAAGACTCATAGTAATTGATATCAAATAGGATAATCTGCTTATATATATGTGTGAAGCAACAAGAAATTTGGAAATAGTTTTATACACTATTAATGATCAAGACAACAAATTCATAGTGTGTCGTTTTTCTTGGATTATAAAGGTAGGCTACTGGGTTGTTTGTATTTTATTTTATTTTATTTTGCCTGCTATTAGTGTGGACTTTGCAGTTATGTTTTTTTTTTTTTGGATCTATGGTTTCATTTGATGTAATCCTTTATGTCTATATTAGATATAGTTACTCTCGCAGACTTGTTTATTTTAAATGCCTTTAAATTTAATTTTGTAGTGGTAATCTTTGGATATATGACTTTGCATAATGAATATTATATGATTGTATATTAAAAAACAAAAAATCATTTAAAAAATACTCTTTGCAATACCCATGTCTCAATTTTTTAAGATTTGCCATACCCCATGAATATGATAGCCACGATTCATGGGTTCAGATTAGCATAAGGGGAATTTTTTTATTTTTTATTTTTTTGAGTCAGTGTTCTAAAAGGCGGCCTAGATAGTTGCCTAGGCAATGCCTCTCCACCGGGAATAAGGCTTAGATATTAGATAAGACGGGGCTAGGCGAGCAACTGGGTGGTCTAGGAGGAGCTAGGCGGCATGGGAAAATATGGACCAAAACGACATCGTTTTACATTGGTTGTGATTTTTTTAAAAAAAAATAAAATAAAAATGAAAGACTAAATGTATGAGACCCTGAGCTGTCTAAGAGACTAAGACCCCATTTAGAAGCAGCTACACAATTCTTCTTCTCTTTGATTTTTTTTATACAATTAGGGCATAAATCTTCTCTTCATATTTTTTTTCTTTGCAATTCTTAATTAATAGGTTTGAACTTTGACTTTAATAATTTGGTAGTATGTTTATTAATCAAACATTTGAACTTATTTTATGTTTATTTGATTCCTATATTTGAATTGATGATTTTTATGTGTTTTATTTTGTATATATAATTTTAGTTTACTTAAAAATTAAAAATATAATTAAAAAAAAATCGCCTAAGCGCTCTAGGTCGCCGCCCTCAGTCCGCTTAGCGCCTTTTAGAACCTTGATTTGAGCAGAAGGGGGGATTAGCCGGTTATTATATTTTCAGTTGTCTCTTTATATCATCCCATATGCAAGTAGCACAAGGAATGGAGCGAAGGAACCATTCGTCTACACAAGGTGCCCAATTTACTTACAAGCAAATATATATATAGCCATTGTAAATGTCCTGTTTCTCAGTGCAATTAAGTATATATATGTATAATATAGTTTTCGATCTTCTTCTTTTTCCTTTTACTCAGTCTTTTTATATTCTGTAACTCTGATGTCGTCCTTACTGAAAGCACTCTCAAACTATGGATGAACCACACACAAATATATCGACAAGAATGGGTTATAAGCTACCAAAAAATGGCGAGAGCACTTTATCATCATCCCTCAGTAAATGAACAACTAAGATCTGTCACCTCAGTGTGATCAATGGCTACATAGAATTTTCGTGTAGATGGTGGATCGTCCATCATATCCTCATCTTTGATATTAGCTGCCACAGTATCCCTAGGAACATCAGCAGCATAACATTAATACATGAAAGTAGTAATAGGTAACACTAAATACAAATGAGATTCGAGTTTGGCCAATGGTTAAGAGAGGGAGTTATAATACGTCTTCATCAATGATAAAGCTGTGATGTGTAGCAGGCTTGACGTCTTCATAATTGTAACCGCCATACCAAATTTGAGTTTGGGTATTGATCCATCTCCTCTTCTTCTTTTTGTACCGAAGGAAATAGTTCAGAATGAAAAGTAAAGCGGAAGATGGATGAGCTGAAAGTAAGAAAGGGGTTTTTCTTTTTTCTTTATTTAATCTATTGATATTGAAAGAATAGAGAGCTTATTTATAGGGTTATGCACACAAAGAAATTAAGATCTAGAGAATAAGGAAATCTATTACAATAAATAAACTAAATATACACACAATAATCTATAATAGATTCTAACACTCCTTCTTAAGTTTGTGCATAGATATCGAATGTGCCCAACTTGTTGATTAATCAGAAAAATATTCTGTTGGAAACAACCTTATTGAGTACATGCATCGGCCAGCTGGTCTTTCGAACATATATGAGGCGCTGCAACTATATTTTCTTCAAATTTTTCTTTAATAAAGAATATATCGGGGCAATTGGTAATACACCCCTGCTTCCAATTTTTCTTTAATAAAGAACATATCGGGGCAATTGGTAATACACCCCTATTTTCAGAAGTTATTAGGGGTGAGGATTACCACCTTTTAGAAATTAGTGATTAGTTCTCCTTACCTTAATTATCCCTAACTGGTCAATTAATGTTAAAGCATTTTGACAATATTACCCCCGACCTATTAATAAAGGCAACTTCTATGATTAATAAACATATTTGTGGAAGGTTGACTCTGTATAATTACCATTTATAACATATTTAAATGTGTATATGATTTCTAAATTAAAAAATAATACAACAAAGAATAACATATAAATTGAACTTTTCAATCATGTAGCTAAACCATTTCTCAATTGAATTTTTTGATAAAATTTGGTGGGGGATGTTCTTTATATGATGAAGAACACCCCCCCCCCCCCCCTACACCAAATTTCATCACAAAATTCCATCAGGAAGTATGCCAAATGTCCTGGTTTCTAAATATGGTTCTTAAATAGTGGTACTTAATTGAAAATTTTCATATATATATATATATATATATATATATATATATATATATATATATAATTATATATAAATAGATCAAAATAAAAATGTAAAACAAGTATGGATATAAAAATTATTACAAAATGAAATTACAAGAATGAATAATCATTAAAAATATAACTCATAAAACTAAAAATATAAAAAAAGTATATATATTCATGATTTTAAAATAGTTATATTTATAGATTATAAAAAAAATGTATTTGTAAAAAAGATATTTAGAAATTTTAAAATTTGTAAAATAAGTATCTACTTAAAAACTATAAAAACATAAAAATTTAGAGCATGTATATATATATATGACTTCAAAAAAATTATATTTACAATCATAAAACTAAAAATAAAAGTGAAAACGTAAACATACTTAAATTGAAAACAAAAACGAATTGAAAGTATGTTATTATAAATTAAAAGTAACATTTGACTTTTAATTCTTGCTTAATTTAATTAAATTATTAAACTTGTGAAATCCATAATTATGTTTTCCTTTTTCATTTCAAAATTCAAAATATACAATCTCAATTTATGAGTCCTAAAATTAAGCAAATCCTAAAAAACTTTCTAAAACCCAACTAAAGGGCAAAGTGGTCATTTTCACCATGCCCTCGATATTTGATAAATCAGATTAAAGGAAACCCTAAGTCAAATAGTCAATTTAGAAATGTACCCCTAATTTTCAAAATTAAGCGGTCATGACCATTAATATGTTCAAAACTAGGGGTAAATTCTAGTTTTCTATTCATTTCATTCATATATTCTGTAAATTTACCCCCACTCTCTTTTCAATAGCTAAATAAGGAATTAAACAGATTCAAAAAATTTCCTTTACACACACCCACCACGTTCAGCCCTGCTATCCAAAGGTCCGACAAAGATGCTTCACGAGAATGCTTCATTGGATTTTCATTTTTAAGGGAAATAAATACGTAAGTCATCAAAAACTATATTAATTTTTTCAGATTTATAAGAATTTAAACAATGGAGAATTTAAGACAAACTTATTACACACACACACACACATATATATATATATATATTCTGGTTTTAGAGAAAATAGAGTATAAAACCCTTTTCAATATATTTTTTAAAGTTTGTCCGCTAACTTTAGTGTCACTGACGTTTTTAACTCAACAACCATTAGTTCCATCGGCGATTTAAAAAAAAACAAAATAAATTCAACATAAAAACGCCAACGGCACCCATGATTTTACTTGTAAAATCGCCAGTGGCACAAGCGATTTTACGTGTAAACTCGCTAGTCCCACCAGCAATTTTACATGAAAAATCGCTACTCCCTTTCAAACTCCCCCAAACCCCCAAACAAATCTATCAAGCAGCTGGCCCCCCCCCCCCCCCTCCCCTCATTTCATCGTCGATCCCTCAGAGGTCCCACAACCTTCAACTCCACCGGTCCCTCACCACTGCTCCGTCTCCTTCTCGCCGGCGGACACTCTCCTTCTCACCGGCGTACACCCACCCTCACCATTGCTCCATCTCCTTTTCACCGACGTCCGCACCAACCCACACTCCTCTCTCCTCGCAGTCTGCCCCACCTCCCCTTCGTCGATTTTCGCCCCCCTCACGCCGTACACTCCACTGGTCCGTCTCCCTCACCGACGTCTGCCCCAGCCCCACCTCCCCTACACCGCACTTCACCGTCCAGTCCCCTGCATATCCGTTATTGCTGTGGTTGAGCCTTGCCTCTCCTCATCCAACAGCAAACACCCAGATCTACATTAAGGTAATTGTTAAATCTCATTTATAGTTTGTTAATATTGTTGTGTTGATGGATTTTGTTGATATTGGTATTAATGGAGTTTGTTGATATTGGGCATTTGATGGTATAAGTTGTGATTTTAAGATATGATATTGGGCATTTGATGGATATAAGTGCTAATATTGGTATTGATAGTGATATTCGCTGAGAGTTATAGTTGTTGGTTTATTATAAATTGATAAAAGCTCTATATATATATATGTTTGTTATCAATAGAATTGTGAATGTGAGTGTGTAATGGGGACCATTTAAAAAAGTTCCTCAATATAAAAAGTCTACTTAATATATTTTAATGTAAGTATTAATTAGGCTATAAATAGAATTCATTTTGATTATGTTGTGTATTGAGTTAACAAAATAAACATACGTATGCGGCTTTCAACATGTATTATTTTCCATGTATTCATTAGAGTTTTATATAGTTTTGACATGTTACTCTTCATGTAATTTGTGGTGTGTTTGGGTTTTGATACCTTTTAGGGATATTATTTGGTTTTATCAATTGAAAGTTATTTTTCTCATAAATATGAAAGTGCATCGGCCATTTTTAAACCTGAAGAGAGGGGCACAATTTTTTGTTTGTATTTATTATCCCAAAAATAGAGCACTTTCAGTTGGCTTATGTGGGTCAATATCTTGAAATTTCAACAATAAATTTAAAATAAAAACATAAAATAAAATAAATTACTTATAATTAGTAAAACTAGTATCTTACTATTTCATGAAATGCACGTGACAAGTGGGACATTGTGAGATTCTAGCTAAAGTTGATTTTATTCTTAAGTTAAGAATTAACTCTATATTGGAATTTGTTTTTAAACTAATTTTATTACATTGAGAAAAAGGGATATGTGTGATGTCTACATTTATATGAAGCTTGAATTTACAAGAGAAAAAAGGTGAAAAAACTCATTCATCACATTATCACAAAAAATCTAACATAATAAAAAAGCTCTTTATTACTAATGGTCTCAATGACTATATCAATGCAGTGAATAATCGTATCACCACACTTTGTAATGTGTTTTCAATTCATGCATTTGTATCAATGACTGCAAAAATCAGTGCTATGTCAAATCACTATTACTTTGCAGTGTATTATCAGGTCGTCCAGCTGTATCAATGCATGTATATGTAGACATTATATAAGCACCATATCAAACTTGTTGTTTTAGTTACTCATATTTTCTATCACTCATTTTCAAAATAGCATCTTCGAGCTCAAACATCAACCCTGATGGCTTCTCATACTGTGATAAAATTAACCTATGCCTTGCTTGGAAACAAGTGACCCGTGATGGTACCTGGTGTGAGCGAGATAACCCTCAAACATGGGAGCAAATGGCTGCAATTTTTAATGTAGAACCTAAGAATGAAAGCTTTTTATGTAATAACAGGGTTGTGACCGCTGAAGAACTTGCTCAACTGTGGGCAAAGGTTGAGCCAGCAGTTAAGAAATGAAACCGCTTTTATAATGAAAAGGAAAGACCTACCATTCACCCCAAATTTATGATTAATTATCCTGGAATTAGGGCACACTATCTCGCAAAATTTCACAGTGCAGTTGAGAAGAAAATGGTAAATATTGTTTTCTTAAATATATTTTATTAAAATTTAGTTGATATTTATTTTTACCATACTTTAATGCTTAATGACTTAACCTTCCATTCTTGTAGGAAGAACATGCCGATCTCATGTACTTAGTAGAAGAAGGCTTAACATTTATTTACAAGATGTACTGGGCATTCCTTAAGAGCACTCTTAATTAATATTTAGTTTATCATATGTATCAGATAATCTACTATGTAATGTTTAAGTTAATGTGTATTTATGTTTCAGTGTTTTTCATATGTAATGGTTTTATTTTATGCATCTTGTACCCACGGACACTTCTATGAAAATATCTGTATCTATTTATGTATTAAGTTTTTATTTAATGAAAAAAATGCAGTTCATCTACTGAATGCGTGTTCTTTACTTAAAGTGCATGCACATTTATTTTTTATATGTGTTTTCAAGAGTGATTTGACGAATTACTCATGCGATAAATAAGATTGGATCTCTCACTGCATTAAGAAGACATGATATGACCACTCACTGTAAAAAGCATTGACTACTAATTTAAATATGTTAAACCATTCACGTGACTGCATAGTACAATTTTACCATTTTTCACCAGTGTAACCCTAATCCTATTATGTTGTTCTCTATATATTATATGTATTGTTAGCATAGTAGATCATCTGAAAATGCGTGAGTAGTAGTGTCAGCTCACCCCATCCTATTATTAGCATAGTAGATCATCTGAAAAACTAGTAGTGTCTCGTTACATCAAAACACTATAGAAACAGAAGTTTCTTAATGCTTAATTTTACAACACATTTGACAACACCGTATAAGCGCGTGCTTCTCACTTTAATCAATGTGATAATTACTACTTTAATTGATCCTTTTACACGATTGTCAGCATTTACGCTTTAACAGTCTTTATCATTAAAATTTTCATTGCTTTTACAAGATTTACATCAATGCGTGATTTTACAACATATAAAAAAATCAATAATTTTACTCCTATATAAGAATAATATTCATACTACTCTCGTCTCACACCAATATCACTAATTTTTAAAATTCAACTATCATCTTACTCCCATTTTACTATAAATAAAATATGGCCAACTCTTCTACAATTCTAGATATGGTTCCCCTCATTCCAGTTGAAATTTAAGAGGAAATAGGAGATCGAGTCTTGCAAAATAAAGCTCTTAGAATCATATCAATGTGTCAAGGCATATTGCGGACTCCATTTCTTCTTTTAAGGCCAAGAAATTTTATATATTATTAGCCCAATCTCGAATTTTCCTATCGTTCACCACTTGCGTTCGTACCTTTGCACTCATGGATGCCTTTATTTTATGTCTATCTGTGGTACTTGCTAAATACTTATCATATGCCTATTGCATTCTCACCACATTTATACATTACATGAGATAAATAGGTATACTATGACTACACTGTATTTGACAAGTTTTGGTTTGAAGTGTTTGGTGAAGACTGGAGGATTGTTGGATCTGGACAAAACTCACTGCATCAATTGACTAAGCCAATTAATAAATATGTCATTTTGATATCAAAGTTCAACTCGAATAAGCCTCCATTGGATAACGGCAATCGTTAACTAACTCAGTTCGAATGGGTAATCAATGCAAATGGATCTTTGCACGGACACGACCCAGAGGATTTGCTGAACAATGTATGCCAAATTGCAATATGGAGAGCAAAGTCATTAAATACAGGTGTTCAATACAATGCTGAAGAAATGGCAACGAGTCCAGATGCAAAGATGCAACTAGAGATTGATTGAAATCATGGGTTTTATTATGTTTTTCTTATATTGTAAGAAAAACGTCTTCCTCTTTTTTATGTTCATCTGACAGATGCTTAAGTTTATTCGTTTAATGCATGACGGATAATTTTATGTTCATTTCAAATCTCTATTATGTGTAATGGGTTTATTTAAATATTTTATTTCTTCATGTACCTTTTTTAAGTTATGTTAAATTTTAATTATTAACAATTATTTGGTTATGTGTACTGAATAATTTAAATTTTATACACGTATGTTATAGTAGGCATTGTATAGCATTACATAAATTTTATACACGCATCAAGATCAAGAATTCAAAAATAACATTCTCACACCAACACTTTACGTAAGCTCTTAAATTCTTACTCACTCACTAATAATTTTATTTGTAATTTCAATGCTATAACTTTAAATGAAAAATTAAACTTTTAATAAAATCAAGCAAGCAAATTTTTAAAAAAAAGGCAAAAGAAAAGATTTGGAAAAACCAAATCAAAGAAAAGTTTTCCAAATCAAAGAAAAGATATGGAAAAACAAAGTAAAGAGTCAAAAAAACAAAAAAAAAAACCAAATCAAAGAAAAGATATGGAAAAAAATAAATAAAATAAAATAATTTGATAAAAACACTACTGCAAATGGCGATTTTACATGTAAAAGCGTCAACTCCAATAGCGATTTTACTACTAATTTTTTTTTTAAATCGTTAGTGGCAATAACGTTTTTACTTTTAAAACCGCCACTTCCCCTCACGTTTTTATATTCTACCTCATTTCCCTCAATATGTCAAAAAGTGTCCCATTTATTAAAATAAGTTTTATAACAACCCCATTTAGACAAAAAAAAAAGTATATACAATGCATAATCCATAAATTATTTACATGCGATAAACCAATTTTTTAGAGAAACAAATTATTATTTTTTTAGGTCTACGTCAGAAGCGATCAATAATCTATGCACCATTGTTGTTGTTCTTATGGACCAAGGTTAGTGATCTAGTTTCCATTTAATTATATTATAAACTTAAAGCTTCATTTAAATAATTATATATAAATAGATATAGTTATCCGCAAATTTACAGAGTCGTCCTCTTAGGAGGGGCATCACTCCCTTTCTCCGGCGCCGACGCAAAAAAGCGGCGTGTATGCTACTTCTACGATCCCTCCATCGGCGACTACTACTACTACGGCCACGGCCACCCCTTGAAGCCCCACCGTATCCATGTTACCCACGAACTCATCCTCCACTACTCCCTCCACCGCTTCATGCAAATACACCTCCCCTTCCCCGGTGTTCTCGAAGACCTCCGCCTCTTTCATTCCGACGACTACGTCGACTTCCTAGCCTCCGTCACGCCCCAAAACATCAAAGATCACGCTCGTGATCTCAACTTATGTTGGATGAAACTAATTATGATCTATGGTGTCAACTTATGAAGATACATATCGTGAAAAAACAGAAATTATCGTTTATTCACGGTACAACTTTGATTCCAAAAGAAGGAACTCCAGAATATGAAACTTGGTATCAGAGGAAGGTTATATTCCAATTCACGTCCTTGGCCCGGTTGGGCTATGAATACTAGACTTTCGAAAAAAAATGGTGTTAGCTCCGGGACCCTTCGAAAAAACTGGCGTTGGCTCCCGAATTTACCAGTTCTCGATGTGATAATTAGGTTACCCATGCAATTTGATATGTGGGTCGCATGTGAAGGGGCGTGTTGAGGAATAACAAGATCCCACATCAAAAAATATAAGAGAAAAACATGTTACTAAAAAGTAAGTAGTTCACTTCTAATATCACTGAGGCCTTTTGAGTTAAAATCCCGCACCCAGTGATAGGTGGCTAAGTCAGGGAAAGTATCAGTGATGATGGTAGTGGACCATATCAAGTTCAAATTTTACACTGTCTTTCACGGACTTTTCGACTTCTGTCAGGCCTCCGCAGGTGGTTCCATCAGCGCCACCGTTAAGCTCAACCGGCAAGACGCCAACATATCGGTGAATTGGGCTGGAGGTTTGCATCATGCAAAGGAATCACAGGCCTTCGGATTTTGGTACGTTAATGATATTGTTCTCGGTATTCTTGAGCTCCTCAAGGTTCACAAGGTAACAAATTTGCTTTGAGTTTCACACTTTCAGTCCTTTGGGGTTTTGGGTAAATATTTCTTTTGTTATGTTTGTGTTGTGTCCAAATTTTGAAACGAAATTGACACTTACATGTTATACTACTGCGTTATTCGTGTTTAGTGGAATCCAAATTAGAGAAAATATCAACCACGACTATGTCTCGACTTACTTAATCTGAGTGGGTAAAATCTTAAGAAAATAAATTTATGCATGGCAGTTCGAATAATTTTTCAACAAAATTAATAGAAGGACTATAAGAAGGGTTGTATCGAATTTGATCAGATTCAAATATGAAAGTGGTGGAGTAAATGGATGGACTAAAATCAGCTTGCCCGTGGCATTAGTTAATTGTGGCACTATTGTTTTTTGCTCAGGAAAAAATTGAAGGGAAAGAAATGGCGGTAAATGAAACCTTTTCACGATGGTGGCATTTTTTTTACAATTAATGGTGGCAATTTGTCGGTGTATATTTTGAGGTGTTTTTTTTCTTCACGTTGTTTCTTTTATTGAATGTTTGTAAATCTTTTTCATTCTTTGCTTTCTTGTACTTGTCATATTTTTGGTTTTATCTATTTTTATGTTCTATTGCTCCATCTTAAAACTACATTGTGTCTCTGAATGTTTTTGGGGCAGCGTGTATTATATGTAGATATTGACATTCACCATGGAGATAGCGTTGATGAGGCATTTTCACCACAGATAGAGTGATGACTATATATTTCCGCATGTTCAGTGACTTTTTTCCTGGTATGGGGCACATTCTAGATATTGGTCTTGGTTTGGGCAAGTACCATGCCTTAAATGTCCCACTAAATGATGGCATGGATGATGAAAGCTTCTGTGGTCTATTTAAACAGATTATGTAAAAAGTTATGCAGCTTTACCAGCCAGACATAGTAGTTCTCCAGTGCGGTGCAGATTCATTGGCTGGTGATAGATTGGGTTGCTTCAATTTGTCTATCAAAGGCCATGCGGATTTCCTTTGTTACCTTAGATCTTTCAATATTCCTCTAATGGTTTTGGGTGGGAGTGGTTATATGACTCATAATGTTGCCCGCTGCTGGTGCTACGAGGTTTCTCTCTCTCTCTCTCTATATATATATTATTTATTTTTTTGTACTTGAAAACTTTATTGAACGACATGTTGTATTGTTGCAGACAGTAGTAGCAGTTGGAGTGGTACTGGATAATAAGTTGCCTTACAATGAATTCTACGCGTACTTTGGTCCTGATTACACTCTTCATGTTGAAGCAAGCCCCATCAATAACCAGAACTCGGCCAAATATTTGGAGAAACTTCGGTTAGGCTTTACAACTCTTAGCTCAGTTATTGCTAGTTATTTTAATTATATGTTCCGCAAATTGAGGTCCTAAGAGATGGTGATGTTCAATCTGACATTTATTTGTTATACCTAATTATTATGAAATTCATAATGCTATTGAAGAAACACTTGGTAATCTGATAATTCCTCTGCATGAAGCTCCCCTATTACGTGCCACGACGGTCTAAACCATATCCTCAGTACTGAACCAAAACGCAGTTCAGGGACAGAGCTAGGATTTGGCTTTTAGGAGCTATTGTTAGTAGGTTTTTAGTTGTTGCTACCATTTGTTATCATCTAAGGTGTTTGTTTGTTTTCCCCTACACGAGACCGAATTTTAAATACAATTTTGGAGGACTATAGTGACTTCAAATAAAGCTGCGTGTTATATTTTTATGCTGCAAGAGATCACTGCTGATTCGTCCTTCAACTAAGTGGCTTATCTTTGACATGGCAAACAAGTGTATTCCGTAGGAGAAAAAACATAATTGTTTACATCTACAAACTTTCTTTAGATACTTCTAAAGTTCTGATACACGCTTCTTTCTTGCAAGAGCTTCTTTCTTGCAAGAGTACTTGTATGTTGTTTTGCACAAGCAATACGCGTGCCTTTGTTATTCCCCTCTCTCCCTCTCTTATGTAATTTTTTTTATATGACACGAGATTCGGGCATTCCAGGAACGTGCTGCTGGAGCATCTCTCGAGATTAGCCCACGTACCTAGTGTACAGTTTCAGACCGCACCTCCTACTACCGAAGTTCCAATAGAGGTAAATAATTGGTCCCTCAAAACCCATGTCTTTATCATTTGATTTACCCCCTTCAACCATGCCCACCCCACCCCCCCGGCACACACGCACAAACAACATGGGAAGTCTAAATCTCTTCCTTGTTACTAGAACTAAAAGTGGAAGAGCGGGAGAGGAGGGGGATGAAACCCACAACCTCCCAAGTGAGGGACCATGCCACTTGAGCCGAAGCTCTTGGGCTTTACCATCTCCCCCTTGATTTTTCGTTTTGAACTATTTCATTTGGTACAGGCAGCAGAATAAAAGAAGGATAAAAAACCGAAACACCCTTTTGGAACGATTACGATTATGAATCTGATAATGCCTATGAAGACATCCAGCCTAGACATTACAACTTCAGCACGCTTTGGTCAAACTTGGACTGGAGGTAAGGTCTCTTAAGGTTTTCATTTTCCCAAAACAATAAAAAAGATAAACGCGAATAAATAAGTTTGTAGGATGGTAGTCTGTATAGGGGGTAGTAGTATGAATATATTGGTGTGTGGATATGAGGCGTTACTCGATCAATACAATGGAAGTTCAATGCACTAATTTCATAACACTTCATTTCACTAATCATAATAGTAACATTACATTTAATTCTGAAACACATTACACGATAAAGATAATATGGAATGCTATAGCATTGGCTTGGGGCGAAGACATTAAGCACCCAAACAATAAGAGAGAGAGCTAGATCAAGACACCGGCCCGGTGGGTATGATGGTTTGTGGAGCGTGTTAGTTGATAGCTAGCTGATCTACTAAAATGATTTGTCTTTGATAGTGAATATATTAATGCCCTCATTTGTAGCCTTGAAGTGAGAAATTAAGCCATATATCATTAATGTGAGTGGACAGGTGGGGTGTGACTTGCTAATACGCCCTCCATTAAGTAAAAGACTGCCTCGCTAGGGGTAATAAAATGGCATCTCTCTATATCGTCCAGGTGACTGGATCTAGTGCTAACCCAGCGGTCCTTATATCCAATCCTCCGTGCCACGTACTCTCGGATTCCCGAGACAGGTTTGGGTCTGCTGGGCTCTGCTTTCCCCGTTGCGACTTGGCCTATCGGTTGTATCGGCTATTGCCGGTGGACCCTATCTACATTTGCCCCCTTTTTTCTCGAGTGGAGATCGACTTAAGTTTCTGTAGTCTTCAGTTGGGAAGAACTTCTTGAATTTTATTTTCTTCGGTTTTTTTTGTTACTCTATTTATTCAGTGTTGCTTTTTACTGCTTTGATGTATTATATTATTATGCTGCTGATGTTTTGGCACCTGTAAACACAGGGACATCGAAGTTGATACAACTAACTACAAAGATGAGGAGGATGTCACGGACGTTCATCTACCATCTTCCCCAAAACTCATTCAATTATACGAATTCTGGTAGCCGTTGATCACACTGAGTCAAATCTTAGCCGTTCATTCAATGAGGAATGACGGTAGTGGCTGATAACTTCTTCTCTCAGTAGGATTTTTGTGAAAATAGAATCGTAGTTACAAAATACTAAGACGAATAAGAGAAACCCATATAAATATTTATATATATATATATAAGGCTAAAAATTATATTATAGTGTTTGCAATACTTTTAGAAGTTGATCAAATCACTTAAAACTTATGATGTATAACTGATACACAGCTAATTAAAAATCAGTAATCTAAAATTTGCCCCAGATTGAGCGACCACTAAGAGCGAGTGAGTTGTTTCGAGATAAAAAAGACCCTAGCTGTGAAAAACCACTCAAATCTTATAATGTAAGATTGTAAGTTTGCTAAACAAAAAAAAAGAAAGAAAAGCTGCTCTACAAACATAGTTCACAAATGGTCCAAATTCATTTACATTTTATATATATTTTTTTTAATACAAGCGATAATACTAACCATCACCCGTGCAAACTAGCTAAATGGAGCAGCATAAGTGATCCTTGACTTGCCATCCCTAAATAATTCCAAAGTTGCTTATAGTAAGGACTCGTTTAGTTCGTGGATTTAAAAATTTAGAAAAGAAAAGTCATTACTTTTTTTTATTTAATAAGCACAAACTCCTAAAATGCTTTCCTTACAGAAAGGAAAGTAGGGGAAAAATCATTTCACTCAAATCTTATGATATTGATTTTTCCTTCTGATTTTTCCGCATTTATTATAAAAGTTTTGGACAACAATACCCCTACCTGAATGTGTTATTGCCAAATTTGTATGATGTTTTTATTTTAAAATACAAGAGTATTATTAGAATATTAATATATTTTTACTTTCCTTTCTTGTACCAGCCAAATACCGGAAGGAAAATCAAATAGTATTTCCTGAATATTTTTCATACTTTAGCAAACACAAGAAATAATACCTAATAATAACTTTAGTTTCTCATCCCCATGAGAAAGATAATGGAATTGATTTTCCTTTCGTAAACCAAACAAAATCTAAGAGGTGAGACCTGTGACCTCTTAAGTAGATTGAATCATTTTTTAATATTGATGTCTTATGATTTTAATTACATACGGATGAATAAAATATGGTTTCTTTTGAATCTTTTCTTTTCCTTTTTTTTTGTTTGAAAAAAGGGAGACCTAAGTGTCTCTTTTAATGGGAACAAAAAGTCTCTCCTTTACTACATATAATTAATAGCTTTTCCTATTTTGAGTGAGACCCGATCTTGATATTTTTCAAATTTAAATAGTCACCTTTACTACATTTTATGGTTTCTCAATGATTTCAAAGTAGTCTTCCGAGTTTGTTCAGAATTGATCGGGAATTAAACAGAATAAAGGACAAGAGCATTGAGACACTGATGTGCCAAGAAATTGGTACAATTTAGGGCACTAATATATATCTTGAAGAGCATATATTACTACATTTGTTGTGTTTTTGGAGCTTTTCAGGTATTTGGAATTAAATCGAGAAGTTTACAATTGAAGGAAAAAAATGGCTGCACGCAAGGCTTGAGTTCAATAAATTTCTGGCACTAATCCGTACAGAATTTGAAGAAAACTCCAGAGACAAAAGTTCTATATTTTTGAGTTAGCTACGCGTGGGCGAAAACCTTGCATCAATCGGAGTTTTGAGTGAAAAGTTATGGTCAAAATAAAATCAGTGCGCTGAATAAATTCATTCCAGCGGGCCAAGTTTAGCAGCAGGCCGGCCCACCCAACTTAGTTTTAGCAGCAGCCAATTAATTAAAGGGCCAGGCCCACTTATTTTATTAAAAGCCCTACAGTAGCTCTTACATCAATTATAAAAAGAGAGGGAGCCGCAGCAATCATCTTAGACAGCCTTGCAAATTATTAATTTTTCTCCTCTTCAATTCCTTGCACGTTTGTCGATAAAATCAGTTGCATCTTAATTTTGTTTTTTTTTTCTCCTCTCCTCTTGTGCGATTGTCAATGGACAGAACCTTATTTTTCTATTTTTCTATTTTTCTTTCTTTTCGATAAAGCAGCCGTGAGTTTTTTTCTTTCTCTTTTGCCGAGTACAGTTATTGGTATCACGATATTTATTTCAAATATTTGGATGCTTTGCGGACAATTATAATTACAATTTAGAATTATTTTATTTTTTATTAATATAGTTGCGCGTACCAAATAAGTATTTAATTTATTTAATTATGCATTATTTAATTATGTATTATATTTTAATTGCGAGCATACTAGGCTAGGTTATTTTCTAAGGTTAAGGATGAGTATATTTGATTGATTCCCTTGCACGTATTCATGCCAATTGACTCTACCAATTTAATACTTTAATATTAAAAATAATTTTTTCAATTGAATGCCTATTTTAATTGATAAAAAAATAAAATTGGATTCTCACTATTTTTTTGTTGGATTCACCTTATGATTTGTTGAGAGCGGAGGGTGTGTTTTGACGGATATAGTGAGTGTTTTGATTTTATACATTCGTTTGGCTATGGAAAAATTAACACTCGGATAATTTAATTTAATTGGGCTTAATTTAATTTATTTTCCACATCTAATAGAGTCGAGAGACCAAATTAGTGCGAGACAGAAAGTGGAGTTTGCTGGGCATGGATACTAGGAACATGATATCAAATATATGACTCCGTCACCCTAGTATTTTATTAATTGATTATTTTATTAGTATTTTTATTAGTTTATTATTTTATTTTATTCACATTCTTTGTTGATAAATCATCCCAATCACTTTTTAAGCTAGATTAGAAATTAATTAGAATTAGTGAGAAAGATACGTTCGTTCCATCCATCAAGTCTCTAGGGTTCGACCTCGCTCTTACTTAAGTTATATTAGTATTCGATTCGTGCACTTGCGAGTAATTAAAACATTCACAAGAGACACAATATAGTGCACTATGTAAACCCCTCTCTAATGCTCAGAGGAATGTTTCAGTCTTTAACTATTTTAATCATCTGGGATATAGCTGTCTAATCTACTCTCTTAATCCCATGCCTACCAAAAAGTGAGCCACGTGGAATGGAATGCGTCTATTTAAACTGTACATATAATACATAGTAGTATTACATTGATATAAATATTTTATATAAAAAATTAATGTATTATGATTTATAACCGATTGTGATAAGATTTTGTTAATCAATACATACGATTACATTTAATATATTAATTTTTATATTAAATATTTATGCTGTTAAAATAATTTTTGGCTAGTAGCAATTGCACTTTTAGCGAAAATTAGTCGAGATGCGCGAATCCCTCAAACCAAAAAAATAAAATAATGGTTCGTATCTTTTCTGGTTCTTAAATCTGAAATGGAAAAGGTACTCAAATTTCAAAATAATTATCTTTTTATTCGAGTATAATATTATTTTAAAAAGTATTGTATGTTTTTAAAATTGTACATTCTTCATGTATAAATATTTTGATGATATAACCACTCAATGAAAACTACACAATCTAACATATGTGTTTACTTGTAATATTGTAAGAATGATTGATTTACAAGAAAAATATAATAGCATATTTCGTTGGTATTGTATATAAAATTATTGTCACTTATTAAAATGTTGTTTTTTCACATTTTTATGCAAATTAAATGTATATATACTAAAAAAGTAGTGTAGTTAACTAAATTTTCACCTTCTACTGCAGTACTGCCAACCAAATAACAATATAACATTTTATTTATATGAGTTTTTCAACTATTTAAGGATATAGTAGAACCAAAAAAAAGAGAGGATATACTAATTTAACATACTTAATTGGTAAAAAAAAAGAGTCCAAAAAATATAGTTAGAAACAAAATTTGTTTACAATAATAAATTTTGATAAAATAAATAATGGACTCCTTTTCAGGTATAAAAAAAATTACTAAACTTGTAAGCTTTAATTGTTCGATAGCAACAAGAAAAATAACTAATTAATGTGAAAAAAATGAAAAAAAAAAAAAAGAGTTAAGGGATGTGTCGAGATACACTCTCTATCTCATACTCATTCTTGTGAGTATATGATATTTATCATCCTTTTTGTTTTGTGAAGAAAAAAAATTCATCACCACTTAAAAAAATAGTTTTATAAAAGAAATCTAAGGTAAAAGGTAATTTCAATACATCCTTTAACTTATTTTTTTTGCAAAAATATATTATTTTTTTACTATTTTTTTTATCTTGTTACCAAATGTTTGGAAAAAAATTTCGCTTAACCTCATTTTTTAGTTATCTATGTAATTCAAAAATCACCCCTCAAAGTGTAGAGCATCATTTCACGTTAACATAAAATTTAGAAAATATTAGAGTATCTCAAATGGAATAACCAAAATTGAATAATCAAAATAACTTTTGATTATCTATTTACTAAGTTGTTAAAGTTAACAATGTACGCATCCCTAATGGCTATTTTTTCTAAATAACCAAATTTGTGGTGTCCATTATATTAATTGGTTACAAATTAATCAATTTCAATTTTATTTCAAAAAAAGAAAAGAAAAATTATTTAAATTTAAAAAAATTCTCTTTTACTCAATAAAATTGGTAGGCCCCTCATTTTGATTATTGAAAAATATTATTAACTTTGATTATAAATAAAATAAATTTAATTTAATTATGAGTTAAAAAATTACTAAAATTTAATTATACCATTAAAATAATATTATTAAATTTAATTATTTTAATTATACCATGAGACATACTCTAATTATGTCTTACAGTAAATTGTCATATTCCTCTTTAATTTGGTTAGAACGGGGGGCTGGTTTGGTATTATCAAATTGTCAAATCAAATGGGGTCATAATTTCACATGGACCTGCACTCGCACGTGGGCTGCACCATGTGAAAGAGGAAACATTGTAAACAAGAGGCAGTCCACAACAATGCATGTGTGATTAATACATGTTAGGCCATCTTTAGTGGGTAGGGTATAAAGATAGGCTAAATATGTATATTTACATTATTTAATAATTAAGAAAGGCAACGGTAAAAAGCTAAATTTAGCTTGCACGATTTATGAAGTGTCGGGCGAGCATATTAATCTCTCCCACGAGACATGATTGATCGTCCAAGGCTTTTCCCTCCCACGACACATGATGTGTCGTGGCAGGCATTTTGTGTTTTTTTTTTCTTCCATTGAAAACATACCACTGACACATCATCAACATCATATACATTATTAATTAGCCAATGCTTTAAGGCATTATCTACATTATTAATTTTATATACATAGAAAATTCCATTTCCGAAATTTTTTCTGATGTGTCGCACGACACATGATTAATCGGCCAAGGCATTTAAATTTTCTCACGACACATCATGTATCGTGAGAGTGAAAAATTCTGCGCCGACACTTCATTAATCGTGGAAGCTAAAATTTTGTCGGCTGCTATCTTTGGCTTTGGTTTACACTTTTAACCACTTTTTTACCTATTTACCTTACCGAATAAGGCAATAAAAAAGCCAAATTTGGCTATTTACCCTCTCCAGTGGAGATGGTCTTAATATGTAAAAAAAAAAAAAAAAGAAGAAAGAATCAAGGTGTAGGAAAATTTGATATGTTAAAAAAAAAAAAAAAAAAAGAAAGGAACGAAGAAAAAAAATTCTAATGATGTTGGTTTGATTGATTTATTTGAATTAAGATGGCACAAATTATCCTTTTAGATCCATTTGATAAAAAAAAATATTAAACTTTTATTAGAACATAGAAAGGATTAAACATGTAGCATAAATTAAGAAACGTAATTTTATAATTTTAAATAAGTACTAAAACATCAAAAATAAGTATCAAGGCATAATAGATTAATATTGATCGTTTTTAATATATATACAGTAATATATATATATATATATATTATATTATAATTATTGGTGGGCTTCAATGTAATAATCCATATGATCGTATTAGTCTTTCGGCCTAAAGTTAATAAAAGGTAAAAACTTTATTTAAGAACTATAATCGGCCTCAAGCGCTCAGACTTGCTTTAATTTCAATATTTATACAATATATTGAAACTCATTTCAATACGTACAAAATTGAAATGGCGTCATTGATAAAATTGGTTCTTGAATAATATATGTTAAACATTTTAGGATCAAATTCAAATCTACAATTTTTTGGGTTAGTAAGAATAGTTTTAACAATTGAACGAATTTTTTTTGGGTTTATTTTCCCTTCTAACTTAAATACATGTTTGCATGGAAATAAGGCTTACTCACACATAGTATATTGTAATTCATGCAAAATATTTGGACTACTGTTTTTCAAATGTAATTGTAAACTATGTAACTAATAGCTAGAATCAAGAACGTATGAGAATCTCTCTTTAAGAAAATCACCCTTTTGCTAGCACGACTTTCTTTTCTTTCATCCACTTCCGCTTTTGATACCTTCTTTTAGTTTTGGGCCATACCCACACTCTCAAATTTCTAGGACTAGTTTTGGTCAAATTCAAGGTAACCAAATAACATTAAATCTCAATATATATATTAAATTTTTTATAGTAATTAAGGTTTTGTTTGGTTAGATAATCTTTAATTTAAAATTTACTTTTAAGTATAATTTTTTTAAATTTGATTTATATACGGTATATTATTTTTAAAATTTTAAAAAAAAATATTTTTTTTGTTTTTTATTCATTTCTTAATTTTTTTTTAAAATACAAAAGAAAAAATAAACAAATTTTTTTTTTTTTTTATTTAAATGAAGTTTTTAAAATGAGTGAACCAAAAACAATTTTATTTTTTTTAAAAAAAAGCTAAAATATTTTTTAAAAAGCCAACCAAATAACGAAACCTGCAACTCTAAAGTGTTTCTAGGGGTATTCAAATGAAATGGGATTTTGTTTAATTCCACCCTTTCTCAGTGCTTTCTTTAATTAAACTTCCGAATAATTAATTGTCATATCAGTGCAAAGATTTTTTTTTCTTTTTAAAAATGAGGTAAAAAAATTTGCGTGATAATATTTTTTGTGAAAAAATTAATGAATAATATTTTTTAAAAATAAGGGCATAAATATTATCATTTTGAAATAAGAGTTTATTTATCAATTATATTTTAAAATAAGAGTTAGACAAAGTGCAAACTTAACTTTGTACAAAATTTTGTTGAGTGCAAACTTAATTTCGCACAAAATTGTATTTTGTACAAATTTAACTTTGCAATCAAAATTTTTTCATACAAATTTGTTTTGCATGATGTGTTTATATTTTCTAACAAATATATTCTTATGTTTCATTCATTAAATTTTAAATCAACGTCAAGTAAACACAAATACATAATAACGTTTTAGAAAATAAGGTGTGCAAAATTAACTTCGTATAACTTCGAAAAAATTATTATGTACATTTTATTAATAAATATGTTTTAAATATATAATTTGTTAAATTATTCTAAAGCACTGTCAATTAAATACATATTTATAATAATATGCTAAAAAACATGTAATGCAAAATTAATTTTGCATGATTTCATAAAAAATATAATTTAAAAATCTACTGCAAATTAAATTAACTTTGCACTCCTTTTAAAATTTGGTCAGATTCCTTAATTTACAAAAAATATTATTCCCTGATTTTTTCCATAATTTTTTTTTATATAAACCCTATTTTTCAATATTTTATTTTTTGGTATATATCAGTGCTAAGAATAGAAAGTTAATTAGTCGTTCTCATTCCTTTGAGCGCCATAAATTAATATGTAATAATGTTACAGATTCAAAGGAATTTTTGCTACTTTATTACTCAAAAACTGAATTCTTGTATTTTTAAAATAACGCGCCCAGGGCCTGGGACAGATCTTCTTCTTTTTCTTTTTTTCTGGTCTGGGGCAGCTCGGTAACTAAGAAACTGTTTTATTACTCCGAAGCGGAATTCTTGTGATTTTAAAAGATGCTTTTTGATTTCCTTATTTTTTTTAAATGAAAAATACTTAAATTTTACTTTTTTCATCTTAACTACCGGTAAGGTTTTTTTATGGAATTAATTTCGACAGTACGACTAAGTTAACACTTTATCCTATTTTTGATATAAGTAACTCAAATTATAAGCCTATCTATCACGTGTGTAAATAAGTAAATTAAAAATGGCTACTCTACAAATAGAGAAGTTATATTGTGTATTTATAAAATTATACTTTTCTTTGATAATAATATAATACCACCTTAAAAATTAATGTGTATATTTATTAGTTCCATCCTTCATATTTCATTTTTTTTTTTGGAGAGTTACTTTATGGGGTGTCCGGGCCACCTTTTTACTCGAGTAATCTCACTCGCAGTGCGTGACTAAAGCTAACTAAGCATTATTTTTACATCATGAGAGTACCAAGTCGACTCTAATATAATTTATTTATTTTGAGAAACAAAAATGGCATTAAACTATATAAACAAGTTACATCAAAATTGGACCCCTCTTCTAGCCATGCGGGAGGGTCCCCAAGCCACACAACATCATCATACACATTTCTACCGAATCTAGCTAGCGAATGAGCTACTGAATTCCCCTCTCTTTTGATAAAAAAAAAAAAGGGTTATAAAATTGTGCTAATAAAGAGATATTTTCGACTAAGACAACACCAATAATAAAATTGACTTCCTTTTTTTTAAAAGTTGTACGTACAAATCACCATATTGTCACCTTTCAATTCAATCGATCAAAAACCTGCCTCAATTGCAAAACGAATAGCCTTGACTCCAATATAATTGATCCATGTTATTCCTAATATAATAGAATATATGTCTATTTATGAGGTGATAATGGTTATATACTTTATTTCCCTTAACTGTCAAAGGTAATTAAACTAGCATTGGATGTTGACATTTGGTTTGAGTTAAAATTATTTATAGTATTTGACTATTATAAGCTTCAAGTTCTTAATCGGTCAATAACCCTGAGAAATTAAGGGAGATAGAGACGACTTATGTATATACACAGGCCAGGGTAGAACAAGATGAAGTGCATGGGTCGTACATATAATTCATTCGACTTAAAGAAATATTAACTTCTATATTCATCCGCAATTGTCTCCGAGCGCGTGAGAAAAGAGAAAATTTGAGTGATATCCCCGCGTCCATAATTTTACTCTTTTCTTTCTTAAATTGATAATTCATTCTGATTTTGATATTTTTTATAAAATTTTAATTTTAATTTAATTTATAGTAAAATTTATAATTTATTTTTTTATAATAAGCCTTTGTTCGTTAATTATATCAATAAAAATTAGATAATGGTATTATTATCTTACAAAAAAAAATCTAATGTTTTAAAATTATCTTTAATAACCAAAAAAAAATCTAAACATTTTGTATAAAATGTTATTAAAAATTATGAGGCAATTGGGCATAAGGGCCCATTCCAATAATAGCATAATTATAAAGAACACTTACAAATTAGCAGTGTAAATTAAGGATACTGCACAAAAAAAACACTAATGCCCCTTCCTTATTTAACCATTTTAGCACCAACACTGAAATAGTGCTAAAACAGATTTAGCACCAATTCAATACTACACATCAAGGTACTAAAACATATTTAGCACTATTTTTGTCCAAAGTAACTAATCACATAGTGCTAAAACAGTTTTAGTACCAACTATCTAACACTAGAATGGTGCTAAATAGGTTTTAGCATCTTTAGCTGTTTTAGCACCAATTGTCCAATATTTGAATGGTGCTAAATATGTTTTACCACCCTCAGTTTATTGGTGCTGAACTGTTTTAGCACAAAATGGTTGTGGTGCTAAACTGTTTTAGCATCAATTGTCCAACACACTTAATATAACTAAACTGAAGGTGCTAAAACAGTTTTAGCACCATTCAATTATAGATATCAAAGTGATAAAATAGATTTAACACCATTTTTTATCAAAAGTAACTAACCACATGATGTCACATGGTGTCTCTCTGCATGTTCAGAAACTACGAAATTAGCTTCGACGGCGGATAGTCGGTAGCTTCCTTAGGTTGTTAGAACTTGAATCCATCGTCATTGGCGATCTCGCTGCCATTGGTCCAGTACTTACAGTTAGGCTCAAGCTAGATTTCGACGGCAAGGGATCCGGTTTGATCGGAGGCGACGCGGTTGTCGTTGATGTCGATTTTGACAATGACTTCGCGGCGATAGTGGAGGTCGACAATGAATGGTCAGAATCATAGCCGGAGCCTTTTGAAGAGTGGTGCTTGTATGAGCTGTGAGACTTGAATGATTTCTTAAACGAAGAAGAGAAGCCCATTAGTCTAAATTAGAGAGGAGAGGATTTGAATAAATTAATTAATTAAGATGGTTCAGTTAAGAAAAATTTGTATTAGAGGCCTTTATAAAATACTCAAAGAAGAAATCACATTTAACAGCACATGATTTGTGCAAAAATAAGTTGCATATTCGCCGCAATTATACATAGGACCAATTGGTCGGCGACACGTATAATAAGGTCCCTTCTCATCATCAAAATTATATTCTTCATTGAGGGCTAATGGATGCTTGTGGCTGAATGTACAAGCTGATCTATCTCCTTTCATCATCCAATGCATGTTGTAATTAAAAAGACAACCCGATACTTCGTAATTAATTATTAAAGGTATATTTTTCTATCAATATTTATTATTTTTTTAAAAATAAATTAATATTATAAAAAATATCTTTAGTGTAAAACAAAATTATATAATTAGTACTATTACATTTTATTAAATACGAATCCGTCTTTAAAATTATAAAATATTATGAAATGAGTTTTTAGAACTCATTTTTTCAAGAATTATTTTAAAATATTAAAATATTTTTTTGAGAACAATAATATTATTACTTTAAAAAATTATTAATTTAAAACGAAACAAATCATTTTATTAGATGGAGTGTCATCGTCAGAGTGACAGTCCCATTTTTTACCTTTTGTCTTTTGCCTACTTCAACATTCCTTCTCCATCCACCAAAATGCTCTTTTGCCTCCTTTCACTCCCCCACCACCCAATTGCTCCATACCTTTTGCTACTAAATTTGCAGGGTTTGCTCTCTCTCTCTCTCTCTCTCTCTCTCTCAAATTAGCTAGTTAGGGTTTCTTTAAATCCAAGATATATCTCTAGTAAATATATATATATATATATATATTATCTCTGGTAAATTAACTACTCACACATACACATAGATCTTTGATTTGCAGCATATATACTTACTATATCGCCAAGTATCCGTATTACATCAAGGAAAAATGCAAGCTAGCAGTTCTTGAAAGGTTCTCTCCCAAAAAGGAAAAAGGCACTTCTCTTTGTGTGATCAAAAAAATTAACCTAGCTAGATCACAAACAGGTATATGTATATATATATACTTCATGAACTTAATTCTCTTTTTGTTTTAGCCTTTTGTGTATGAATTGTTTCTTTTAATTTCTGTTTCCCTTAATTTCCTTGGAAGCTAGCTCAAATTAACGCTATTGTATGAGTACAAAAGTAATTCATGCAATTTTGGATCTAGGGTTCTTTCGTATGTGAATTTAACAAGTAAAACAACAAAAGCAACTCATGCAATAAATATTAATTGCCAAACTTGTTAAAATATATATGATTGTGGGTTTGTTGGAGTAGTCAGATCCCATCATCAACAACTGAATTTTTTTTTTCTTTTCAGAAGGGATTTATGATTACTTTTATTATATATGATAAGTACCGACTTTTTCTTCCAAATCTAGCAGTCTGAACTTGTGGGATCGATGAGAGAGAGAGAGAGAGAGAGACAATGAGAGTGAATGAGTGAGATTAACTAGAATGGATATAAATAAATAAAAGGACAAAACTTAGAGAACAGATTAAAGACAAATATTTGGAGCTCTCTCTGGCTGTCAGCGAGGTATTAGTGTCAGAATTAAGCAAAAGAAAAGAAACAACATATAGTACACATTTAAGAGTGTGTATAGACAGTATATATATAAATAGCAACTGAATAAGTAAAATACCAATTTATCTGGAAATTAATGTATAGCTGATGAATTGCTTGGGGGGGGGGAGAGAGAGAGAGAGAGAGAGAGAGAGAGAGAGAGGGAGAGGTTCGGGGGATAGGAGCTTTAACCAAAGACGGATTCTGGGGATAAAATTCCCATGAAAATGCGAAATCTTCCTTTCATCAATCTAACAGTTGT
Organism: Lonicera japonica; assembly: GCA_021464415.1. Taxonomy (NCBI): domain Eukaryota; kingdom Viridiplantae; phylum Streptophyta; class Magnoliopsida; order Dipsacales; family Caprifoliaceae; genus Lonicera; species Lonicera japonica. The sequence goes on along the minus strand of CM038467.1, from coordinate 11,619,584 downwards.
GGATCCATACTGAGAAGAAAAATAAAGGAAAGGGAGAAGAAAATGAGTAAACATTGGGTGTAACCAAGCTGGGTTATTTATCCAATATTTTGTTGCTTAAATGAAGTAACATACATGTATTAATCACATTTTCTACAGTTTTACGTAATTATATAAAATGAAAGTGTATTTGGCACCATTTGATTTATAAAATTTATTTAAACGAGTTGGTTATCATGTTGGTATAACTAGTATACGCTCTGAAAAACAAATGATTGTATTATATTTGTCCTAAATTAACAGACGCATTTTTCTTCTTGCCGCATAATAAATGTATTAAATCTTGTAATGCTAAATAAGTATCAATATTAACCACTGGTTATGCCAAAGCTAGTAGTTTTTTGTGAAACTTGAGCAATGTCTCAGGATGGAGGAGTAACTTTTCATAACAAAATTAACTTCGACTTTGCAAGTAAAAACTGACAGCTTGTCTATAACTTAAGTAGCAAAATTATTCTGGAGAGGTCTCTGGTTTGATTCTCCCATTTCGTCCTACTTTTAAACATATTTGTGTATACAGTGTGTGTGAGTTAGCACAGCAATAAAAAATGACATCTAACATATGACAGACATAAATATTATATATATATATATACAGTCAGGCCCTGAAAAGGATTTATATTCTTTAAACAAAGAGCATAAATCTTTTCTAGAGCTTGACTGGTACAATTAGATGATCAACAAAATGCCTAATAGCATTAGGCTAACTTTACAGGTTGTTTTGCAGCTAATTAAAAAATGGCGGCTTCATCAAACACATACAACTCCCCATGTGCCGCCTGCAAATTCCTAAGGAGGAAATGCATGCCCGGCTGCACCTTCGCCCCTTACTTCCCTCCAGAGGAGCCCACTAAATTCGCCAACGTTCACAAAGTCTTTGGGGCTAGCAACGTCACTAAGCTCCTCAACGAAATCCTCCCCCACCAGAGAGAAGACGCAGTCAACTCCCTAGCCTATGAGGCCGAGGCCCGAATACGGGACCCTGTATACGGCTGTGTGGGTGCAATCTCCTTTCTCCAAAGGCAAGTCGAACGTCTCCAGAAAGAACTCAATGCCGCTAATGCTGATCTTATTCGATACGCAACGATAGTACCTCAGCCTCCAGTTAATGTGCAGAATCCAGTGGGGTTGGCGAGAAGAATGGGGAGTGAAGGAGGTGGAGGAGGGGCATTTTATCAAACACCTTGTGTGCCATTTGGTTATCCCCTTCAGTGGCCTGATAATGGTGGGGATGTGAACGGAGGAGGAGGAGGGAGTATTTGAATAGAGTGGGTAAGTACTCTTATAACCCATCTAGCTAGGGTTTGAATTTGAAGAATTAAGTTGTCTATATATTTATATATATATATATATAAGTAAAAAAATGATAAAGTGTGTTTTTAGAGTACGTGATAAAAAAAATCTAACAAATAAAAAGAGTAAGGTTATGCATGTATACTTATTTGAACCAGCTTATTCTTTTTATTTATGGATTTTTATCATGTTCTCTGAAAATACGTGTTAATGCATGTGGGATGACCTGGCCAATATTATGTGGTTGTTATTCTATATATATAGACCAGTGAGTCCTATTGTGCTCTTGTCTGGAAATTATTTGGGGATTTTAGTATTAATATATTGATGGCGGGTGCTAAAACCAAAGACCTTAAATTGAATATTTTATGTTGTATTTTGTTGTGGGATTTGGGTCCGAATAAGGCTTTTAGGGCATGCCATGCATGCCAGTGGCCACTACTAGCGCGACCTACTTTGATTAATATATTTAATTTGTTGGGACATCATCAATTCAACTCTAGGCCGGGGAATGTTCATGTATAGTTCCTCGATCTTTTATGGAATATATTTTTGTGCTTGAGAATAAGAAGATTACAATATTAGTAAGTTAATGGCCTGGATTTCCAATAACTTATTAGTGCGTATGTAACTTAAGTGTTCATTTTGTTCGAGTGTTATTTTATTTTTGGAACGTTGAAGTGGTAAATTTATGCTATAAGTTTCTTAATTATAGTTCATTCAAAAATTACTAATTTAAATTTGAGAAACAAATAAAGACTTGAACCAAATGAGTATTATCATATTACTTTATTTTTGTTATAAAGTTAGGCTCTCATTTGTTTAATTAGATCTCTATTCTCAGGCCTACTGCCGGCTTAAACCTCTAATACACTATACTCTTACTTTTTATTTCAGCTTTGTTCTTATGGACCACAATGATACAATTTACATGCTTTATTTTCTGAGAAATTTTAAGAGTTAATTAGTTTAAGAGATATATATATATATATATATATAGCCTTTGATTCCAAAGGACCCATATAAAGATATATAACAACCCAAAGTCAGCTCTAATCAGGACTGATTCTCCAATCGTGCATATTATATCCCTATCTTTGTCTAAAAATGAAAAGATCGAGCAAGTTCAATGAGTAAGAAAAATGCTGAATGTACACATGCAATGTATTATCAACCCAACAGTAGAAAAGAAGAAGGAAGGAGCAGTGTAGGTCTGAAGTTTTTGTCTGCTTGAAGTCAAAATATATATCTTTTCAGATATAATTTATGAAAATTTTCACTTGTACGTACAGTATCGAAAAATAAGATCGAGTACTGTGAGTTTGCACGTTGTCTTGTTCAATTCAATTTTTTTTTTCTTTTAAAACAATTTGTTGTGCGGCTCAATACATACGATTGTGAGTAGTGATCGAACAAACGGTTGAGGATTTTCTGTTTTTTCATAAACAATTCCAACACTTCCACATGTCTTTTCAATTCCGATTGGATAGAAATTAGGAGAGTCAAAGCCAAACTGAATTTGAAAATTTAATTTCGGTTTCTAAATCTTTCAAACTTGTATCCGAACCAAACTTTCCGACTCGGTTTTGATTTCGATTTAATTTAGTTTTTGTATCTTTTTTTTAAAAAAAGATAAATAGTACGGTAACACTTATTTTGGTCAATAATATAATAATTAAATACTTATACCTACTTATTTTAAATAGAAAAAATATTGACTATTACATTTATAATATAACTCCAATATTAATGATAACTCAAATAGTCGAGTTTTCACTATAGCTTATAGATTTTAGGAATTCATAAATTTTAGTTAGTGAAATAATATTATTTTTGAGTCATATATGCAATGATTTAGTGTGGTTCAGTTCGGTTTGATTTTACATTGACGCACCTAAACCCGAACCAAACATATTCAATTTCGGTTCAATTTCTTTATTTCGGTTTTGATTTTTTTAGAGTTCTGTTTTTAACAGATCAGTACGGCTTGATCGTTTGTGTCTTTTTAACGTGCCTAACATTAACAAATTGTATATCCGGTGGGTTAGTCAAGTGATAAAACATTGTCAATGTCTTAAGTTCAAACTATGACACTCCCCCCCCCCCCCCCCCCCCCCCATCCTGTGGTTCAAATCTGGGATGTATTTGTGTATTGCTTGTTTAAAAATAAAAATTAATGAACGGTAAATATCTCTAAAAACTCTAATTTTGAACTTAAGAGTCTGTTTGATAACAATATGAAAAAGAAAAATAAAAATAATTGATTTTTTTAAAAATTGAAAAATAAGTTGAGACATGCAGTGATGTCTTCTTAATTTGTGTCTTTTTCCATGAAATTCTTTTCTTTATATATTGGCCGAGAAAGAAAATTTTTCGACAAAAAAATAATGAAAGATGGAGAATATCTACTCATCCAAATAAGCACGAGATGAAATGCATCTCATCACATATCTCAGCTTATATTTTAACTTCTAACATAAATCAAGTATTTTTACTATCAATCTTTATGTTATTATCAAACAGAACCTTATAGTTGAAATCAAACCAAAATCTAATTCAAAGTTTCATGTTAAATAGGAAATTTAAATTTTTAATCTACTAGAGTGTGAAACCAGTTCATGATGAACTTTATCTCATGTATGCATTGTGATAGTGAACTATGATACTATATTTATAAGGTATTTTTTTACAAAGAACTATTCAAAATTATAAGAGTATTTTGTGCTTATTGTAGTCTATACTTTGGTGATTAGTGCATAATATAAGACATTAAATATAAAATATGAAAAATAATTTTTAAATACAAATAATGTAACGTATTAAATTTATGTTAGTAAAATAGTAAATATCCAATGTCGCCAAAGGATCAAGTGTATGAAAGCGTTTGGTTGAGGGAAAAAGTGTCATTATCAACGCTTCAAGTGATTTATTTTAACACTATGATGACAATTTTTAAAAGTTTTATATATTTTTGGATGGACCCTTTATTCTTCAGAAAAAGAGAACGGGGAAATAAATGATAACCCACTTTTCCTATTTGGCAGATATCCGTCTCCTTCTCTCTCTCTAGAAAGAGAATATATATATATATATAATATGGGAACTACAGTACGTGTGTGCAGTAACAGTGAGTGTCACGTCCATCCTTCTCCGATTCATCGTTTTGTCTGTCGATCGGCCTGATATTCGAGATCCACAAAGAATCCCCTTTTCATTGATCATCAAATTCCACCCCCTCCCCTCCCCTCCCCTCTGTGCGTCTACGTATTTTGTTCAATGAAATCTCATCGTTCCATCTTTTCTCCAATTTATAGTCATAGTCAATCCGCTTTTCACATGCGAACAATTCTGTCTATATTTTTTTGTGTTTTTAATTGATGGCTCAGTTGTAGCCAGGACCATTTGCATACGGAAAGTTCTTTAGTGGTATTTTTTTTTTCTTTTTTTAACGATAGCTTAAAAATTTAGATTACATAGAATCATCTCACAAAATCAACCATCTCTGGCTCTGTATTTTATAGTAATGAGAAAAATAATTGACTTATTTAAGAATTTAAAAAATAAATTGTTTTTTAACTTCTTACACAAACGAGTTGTTTTGTTTATTATTTTTCACGTTTCTATCAAATAAAACATCAATGTATAGATTTCTCTTAAACATTAGTTGTTTCTTGAAAAAAAATATGACTTTATTACATACTAGGTTTTTTCTTCAACTTAAATCATCCCTCCATTTTAATTTAAAAGGCTCTCTTTGACTTCTATAATTCTTTAAAAAACTGTTAATTTGAACTTAATATGAGTTTCATGATTTAAATAAAATTGCCCGAACAATTTATACCTTCTTAATCTAATCTGCATATTTTTTTTTGTGAAATAATCAATTTACTAAATTTTACATGAAAAATAGAGTTATAATTTTGACTAGTGATTAAGTTGACATTAATTTTTATTTTTTTTAAACATAATTAATGTCTCAAATCTGTCAAGAAATAAGTGAGTTGTAATTTCATTGAAATCAAAGTCTTCTTAAAAAACTATAAAAAGTTAGAATGAAAATATCTTTTTGAAACGGAGAGTAAAAAGATTCTAAATTGGTCAATTAGTTGATGTCTGATTTTTTTTTCAACATAATTTATTTTTATATACAAATGCATGATGGAAATAAGATGGTAAGATAATTAACCTTACGCGAGGGTGGGGCAGTGTGCGTGAATAGCCAACCATATACACGAAGATAACCTCTTTTCTTTAAACAAAGACAAATCACATAATTAATTTTAAACGTGCGAGATGAATAGAGGGAACTTAATTTTTCGTACAGGATGCAACTGAAGTGAGACCTTCAATTCGCAACTTGCATATTTATTGATGTGTGGTCAGTCAGTCAGTAACATGTCAACAGGAGATATTAAAAATGTACTGTAGTATTACTTGTCATCGAATCCCTCTGTCCATTTCAAACTAGAGCTTTACTATTAATTTTTTGAGTGGTATTGTTATTAAATTAATTATATTTAGAATTAGAATTATATATATAATTTTAAAAATATATATTATAACTTTTTAAAAAAGTAATATATTTCGGTAATGAAATAATTGTTTTGACAATCAATATAAGTAGTTCATTTTATTTGCAATGACTCAAATTAAAAGTTATTTTCAATATATAACATATATAATTGATACACTAAATTTCACGTTTAATTTACAACTTCAAATTATAAATTTGTACTGTGGAAACAGTATTGTTTCATAATCCATAAAAATAAAATAAAATTGTACTTCTGGATCGTATCAATTCGGCTTTTACTGTAAGACGTGGAATAGAAGCAAAAGTATCAGATGAGAAAATTGCACCCTTGAAAGAGCAAAAACTGATTTCATCAGAAAATTTGAAGTGCGTGCCATGGGAAAGAGAGAAGGGGGTGGTCCTATTTATACATGCCCCACCAGAAATTCATCTGTTCCGCTCCTTAGATTTCGGATTTATCAGAAGTCACCTAATGTTTTGTTACTTTTTGGTGAATTTTGTTTTATTCTTTCACATGTACATGACCGGGAAATAGGGTCACTAATTTGATTTTTATGAACAAAGTTATTGACCGGATTTACTCATAATAGCTAATGAAATTGGAGACCACCCGTTAGTTGATAAAGGTCTTGTTCATCAAGTGGCAGATTAAACATAACCTAGTATCAAAATAACCTATATTTTTTTAACTCTAGTTAATTAAAGACTAAAAATAAAACTTTTACTAAAAAAATGCCATTGACCTTAACAGCATACTCTTCTCTAATCAATTATATCCTTCATAGAAATTTGAAATTGTTTTAGGTGAGATTTCAATCATGCCTACACTTTCTTCTTCTTTTTTTATAGGGTGGCTGATATTAATTAGCACATAATTTATCTTCATTTTTTTAAAAATAAAATAAAAATTGTTATAGGTATATATAGGAAAAAAAAATAACTCAACAAACACGGTGACTAAAGATGTGCTCCACCAAAAAAGATTTTAATTCATCAATTACATAATCTAAAACAATAAATAAAATGTCAAATTAGTTCTACAAATTTAACATTTGCCTACACCTTTCTTACGAGTTATTATTAATGTAGTTTTGAGAATGTGCGAGGAAAATCGCACGACACCCTAATAATAGTAATTAAATATTTTTATAATTTATATAAAAGATCGAATATTTTAAGTATAGTAGCAAAAAGTTCCAGACACATATTATATAGACTAAACGCGAAAATCTATGGGCTGGATTGTGTTAAATCATACAAAAATATAATGATTAATATACATCGCCTAATAATTGCTTACCGGCTACTATGTACTTAGTCAATGAGGCCATGCATTGGTCCTACAGTGATTGGAACCATTGAACTTTCTTTCCTTTGTAACACAAAATATTCAGGTAACAAAAAGAAGATTATAAATTTAATACTTTAAAAACAAAAAAAAGAAAGAGGTTCTACATATGTTAAAGGGGAAAATACAAAGTATATTAAAAAGCTGCAAACCTATCATGACTCAAATTTAATGGATAGGATTATCATTTTTTCTTTTATTCTTGTTATGAGGTATTCCCATATATATTCATATTGGGTTATGATTAATCACCAGTCGAAAAACTAGTTATCACTAGGCGGAAGTGTTTTTAACAAAAATCAAACTCCTATATCAATCACATAAACAATTCATACATTTTAATGCAGATTGTCACTTGCATCACACCTTTAAATTAGTTTGTAATTAAAAGACTTAATTTTTCTTTTTCTTTTTCTTTTTTAAATAGTACATATATGGAGCATGAATATATCTATAACCCCCATTTAATTAATTTATTGTAATTCGTAGTTAATTAGGGGGCGAACCACGGGGTAGGGTAATGAGGCACGCCACATGCTTGCTAGGGGTACTTGTAGTTAAAGAGGGGGTTTATGTGGCTAACAACCACACTGATCCCATAAATCTTCCATTGATTTGATACAAATGCATAGATACGACTCTTTATTCCTTAATTTGCTTTTCTTTTTCCTTAACAAAAGTGTTCTTTAATTAGGTTGATTACCAATGATGAGGGTCATGATGTTTGCAACGACGATCAAGTTGATGTTAAACAAACACGACCGATTGTGGGCCAAGGAATTGCATTATTTTTTAACTTATAATTGTTAAAATAAAAATAACTTATTATCATAAAATGATATATATATATATATATATTATCTCCCATAAGAAAACGATTTTTAAATTAAAACATTGATTTTCAAATATAAAACTTAAATTAAAAACATGTATGATCATCATTCACCAATCAAATTGCAAATCACACCAATGTCATAGCTTTTAGTTGCGTACATTTCAAAACTTTTATTTTCTTCTTCTTCTTTTCTCTTTTACACATAAATATTGTTAAATTATAACTCAAATATAGAGGGGGGGGGGGGGGGGGGGGAATTGCAATAAACATATAAGTTTGTCCAAGTGCATGATAATTAATAAACCTCTTTTCCAATTTAAATATTTTAAATTTAAATCTCATCGGTTACAAATAAAACATAAGAAAAAGTTTAATAAGGTGTCACCGTACGTAAACCAGAATTGGAGGCTTGCATATTTTGGCATCGAACTAGTTTGAGTCAAGTTAGGAATATAACTCCCACATAAAATAAAATATTCGGGATAGTTTATACTTTATGATATAACTGAAGAACAAATCTAAGTGATATGTTTGTGCATTTATAGGTGCAATTTTATTTATTTTTTTGTTGCCAACGACTGCGACTTTATTTTCACATTCAATCCAATAATTCAGTGTTTTGTGTGTTCAATAATTGCCAACAGTAACTTTATTTTTGTTTGTGGTCTCTTTCTCCTTGTTAAATTTTCTCTGTTTTTTTTTTTCGTTAGTGGAATTTACGTAATATTACTATAATTTTTTAACCTTACAACCATGGTTAATCAAGACAGATTTATAATCCTAAGTTAACTCAAAAAGACAGATTTATAATCCTAAGTTAACTCAAATAAGTTGGACGCTCCGATTATGAAAGCCAACAATTTCGGCAAAAATTCTTATTTGCGCATTACCATTGGTTGCGGTAAACCATAACCTATGGTTTACGGTGACACCTTACAAAAAATTTCCTCTCATAGAGCATATACTTAAAAAGTATTTTTCCTTTAATTAATAAATTATCAGTCATTTTAAGTCTTTCACAAACTTCATTTCTTTAAAATAATATATAGAATATGGTGCTTCCACTTTCCTAATCTGAAGAACCTTCTTTTCGATCCCTTTTGCGAATGTCTTAAAATAAAACTCCAGCTTGATCAGTCACAATATATTTTGAACAACTTCTCTACCAGTAAATGCTTGAATTATTGGTGGGATATTGATATTTTATATTTCCTTATCATTAGGGCCATGTGCCCTAATCATTAAAATGTCCAATCTTTCTCCATTTCTTTTTCTTTTTCTTTTTTATGGTTTTCTTTGTTTGCCAACAAATCTAAGCCGTTAATGGACATGAAAAATATTGAGCAGAAGGAATTAAGGATCGGGAAGAAGTTTGAATCTTAGTGTCTTCTGAAAAATGGGAGCTTCACAACCACCACTTGCCCACAATATCATAGCTTTAGTCATTAACTATAAACTTTAAGGTTCCGTTTGACAATAAAATGGAAAAAAAAATAAAAACACTTAGGTGATATTTGGTAGATGTTTTGAGTTGAGTTTTTAAAATATGGTGTTTGGTAGAATTTGGAAGTAGGTTGAAAAGTGAATTTGGTTTTTGTTTGAGTTTTTTTCAACCAACTAAAAAATCTCAAAAAAATATTTCAAAAACTAGTCACAATGGATCTTATTTTATAGATCTCGACGAGTATGCTTTAAATATATATTTTTTATTTAATTTTGATTTTTGAATTCAAAGTTATGTTGTTTTAAAAGTTTTTTTAGAGCGAGAAAGTAAAGTGAAATAAATTCTGGAAAGTGTGAAAGTAGAGTTGAAAATTTTTGTGAGTATATCTCCTACATTCTCCTTTAATATTTTGTGGAAAATTTTTCTCCACCATCACCCAAAGAAATTTTTTTCATGGAAAAAAGTAAAAAGTAAGAGTTAATCTCATCACATCTCTCAACTTATTTTCCATCTTCTCACTTAAATTAGTTATTTTTCTTTTTATTTTTCATGTTACTATCAAACGGAGCCTTGATTTGTGTAAAAAGTTGGAAAATAAATTGAGGCATGTGATAATATACTCTTCATGTCATGTTCATTTTTATGAATAAATGTCTTCGATTCTTCATTATTTTTTCTAGAAAATTTTCATTCCTCAACCACCAAGGAAAATTTTTCCATTGAAAAATCCACAAAATAAGAAGACATCTCACCACTTGTCTAAACTTATTTTTCAAATTCTAACATAAACCATATGTTTATATTTTTTCATTTTCATTTTGTTATCAAACGGATCTTAAGATTTTATAATTGGAAACTATTAACATTGTCTATAAAAGTGTCTTTGGGTGCCCAGTCCGAATTTAGAATTGGAATTAGAATAAAATTAAATTAGTTTACACAATTTCAATGCTCAGAATTATCCAAACTATTTTTTTGCCCAATTTCAATTCTAAAACTTAAAAGTGCACCCACATTGAAAATAAGTACAATGCACCACACACTAAGGAGGTCATAAAACGTAGATTACCACTACGTTTTCTTTTTGTTTGAAATAACCAAACTAATATTTAACATTTTTTTTTTTTTTTGGGGGGGATACATCTATGTTTGATTAGGACAGGAATGATGCGGGGAAAGTGAACCAATTGAAAATATAACAATTTTTCTTTTAAGTATTGGACCAATTAATGGGATGTTTGACTTGTTTGTTTAATCTCTCTATTTCGAACAAATGCAAATTAGCAGGGCCCAAATTCTAAAATTATTCGAAATTGCTAATCAGGGCCCCAATGCAAAAATCTTGCGTCTTACATTGGGTTTTATCTCAGTTAAGCCCAACTAAATTTGAACACGGTTTAGCCGAATTATTCAGCCCAGTCCCACCAAAAAGCCTTGATGAGCAGAATAAGCTTTTGCATAGTGGTTTCCATTTCATAGAAGTTTCCATGGCGCATGAAACGATAAATACCATATACGTAAATAAGTAACGATACTGGGATAGTCTAATTAAAAGAGATTTTTGGGAAGATTTCGAGTTCAAGTCTTATTTTATTAATTTTCAACTATATTTTAGTATGTCTAAATTATTAATCTTGTTTAATAGAAGTCCAAATTATTAATCAATTAAATATATTTTATATGCAGTCCTCTTAAAAGACTATTTTTTTGAGAACTAAAGTGAAGACCAACTATTTTCAGGGGTTAATGTAGGAATTTTTTTATGAAATTTTATAAACATGATCTCCATAACTAGTAGATCATATCACTTTGTCAAAAAAATTCAACCAGAAAGTAAGTTAACTGAAAAATTAATATATACACACATTTTCTCACCATTAAAATTTTAAATATTTAGTTATCCCACTTTTCGATTTAATTTTTGATGAAATTTAGTGTGACGATCTAGTAATCCTTGAGGTCATTTTCACAACGTTTCAACGAAATATTCATCCATTTACATCTTTAAAATGGTTGGTCCGAATTTGATACTCAAAAAAGTGATACTCTTAAGAGAATGACTCGTAGGGGTGTTTTTAGTTTCGTTTGTGATAAAAATTAGGGAGATCCAAATCCAAACAAAACTTGAAAATTTGATTTTGAGTCAGTTTCAGTTATTGAATCAGCTTGACCCAGACTTATACCCCAAACAAATTTTTTGGTTTGGATTTATCCGACTTTTATAGATTCTATTTAAAAATAAATAAATTTTAAAGGACCACACTTCAGTTACACAAATTTTTCACATAATACATGAAAAGAAACATATTTTTCTACTAACATTGAGAGTGAGCAAAATTTAAGCCCTATGTATTAAAAAGTAAAATATTTTTCTGAAAACTGAATGCATGAAAAGAAAAAAAAGAAAGTAATCAACCAAATTCTCTATATAATACATGAAAATATATGTCCTCTACCAAGCCTCTTGCACGAGTAGTTCTCCACTTGTGTTAAGCCTCGTATCACAATTTTTTTTTATTTGATTTGGTTCAGTTCAGTTTTGTTTTATAATAATCAACCTCAAACTTAATTGAGCCAATTTTATTCGATCAATTTCATTTTTTGACCAATCGGTTCAGAAAATTTTTGAATTTATCACAACACACTTAATGAATCATTTTACAGATACGTTTATAATTACTACATAATATTTATACTTCTAGTATTAACTAAAATTAGGTCCGAAGCATTTATTAATGGCAACCTATTCGGATTAAATGATGCAGATAACAAGCTTTCAAAAAAAAAAAAAAGTAATGCGGATACCAACAAAAACAAGAAAGAGAAAATGGTAAACACATTAAGTTGTTTGAATGCAGCTCCACCTGTATCCAAAAAAGGCCAAGTTCCTCATGCAAAACCTTCACTCCCATCCCTCAAACAAGTGTCGCGCCTCCCCATTCTACGTGTCCACGTTTCCCTCTCTTTAAAAGTACACCCCTCCCCTCACGCACTCCTCACTTGCTTTACACACTCTCTCTCAAAAACACTACCTACGTACTCTCTCTTCCTCTAGATCTGATCTAGCTAGCTACAACATGGCCGAACACCACCCTGCAGCCAGTTCCCTAAAGCAAACAATCCAAGAAAAAGGCCCTTCCACCTCCCAAGTCCTTGCAGTCGTAACCCTCTTCCCCCTCGGCGGCGTACTTCTCTTCCTCGCTGGCATCACCCTAGCCGGAACCCTCATCGGCCTCATGGTTGCCACCCCAATCTTCATCATCTGCAGCCCCGTCCTGGTCCCCGCGGCCCTCACCATAGGACTGGCGGTCACCGGATTCCTCACCTCAGGGGCTTTTGGGATAACGGCTCTGTCGTCCCTGTCGTGGATTATTAACTACTTCCGCGGGATGAGGGGGTCGTTGCCGGACCAACTCGAACACACGAAGAGGCGCGTGCAGGACACCACCGGCCAAGCCGCACAGAGGGCTAAGGATGTGGCCCAGAGGACCCAAGAATCTGTCAGGACATAAATTTGACCTTTGGGCCTTGCAGGCGGACTTTGCTTAGGAGGAAAATGGCATCGATCGGTTGTTTTTTATATTTGAGTTGTTTGTCGTGAATTTTGTTTCATAATTGTGTTTGCTTGATGTTTTGCCGCATAATTAATTAATGTAACAATAATAAAATGGACTTATTTGTGTTATTTTATTTTCTTTTTTGCGTCTGTTATGCTAGTACTAGCTAGTTTAAGATTTTGTTGCTGAGCAAAGTATATTTCACAAGCCACACTTTATACCATGACGAATTTTAGCTACGTACGTAAAGAAACAGTACATACATACATATATATATATATATATACAAGTCTTGATTGTATAAAGCTATATATGCATCGATTGTATCAAGTCACGAAGCCGGTGAAGTTGGGCAAAATGCTCTGCCTTAATATTTGAATTGGGTATTTAGACTTAATTTGTCTATTTTAATTTTATTTTTTTAAAAAAAAAAACTTATACTTATCCCATCTTATTTTATGTTATTATAAATTTATAATTAAAGACAGACCTAATTACATTTTATTTTAGTAATTTACTACTTTAAAATTACGTAAAGGTGATGTTTTTATAAATACTTTTTTAATTATTCGTAAAATATAGTAGACATCAAAAAGAAAATTTTTATTTAATTGTGTATTAAAAATTATTTTTTATTCCTCTTAATATTAAATTTTGGCTCCACCACTAAGGCTCGGGCATCCATTTTCATGTATATTCTTGAAGATCAAGTGGTGAAAGCATTAATTTAAATAAAATATTAATTTCGAATCTTTTTCCAACTCTCCGTCCCTCCTAAGTAAAAAAAAATATCTAAGAAATTGAAAATTTACGATTCAATTCATGCATTAAAGAAAATAATTAGTTTTCATCTTTCAAAAAAATCTCTCTTTACCCATACAATCAATCATATAATACGTTTATTTTTAAACAAGTTACAATGCAAGGGGAAGGATTTTTGAAAAAAAAAATTGAAAAAAAAAGGTGCATAACAGATAAAAAAATCGAAAAATTATAAAATTATAAAATATTTTTTCATGAGTTGCTAGGCCTTTTTTCTTCCTTTTTTAACAAAAATCATTAAATTAATATAAGGAAGAAATATCAAAAATTAAGGCTTTCTCCGACTAGTGAGAAGGATCTTCTAACCACACAAAATCATCACTCACACACTTAGGTCTCGTTTGGTTCACGGAAGGGAAATCAATTCTCTTATCTTTTCCATGGAGATGGAAAACTAAATTTTTTGTCAAATTTCTTTTCTTGTGTTTGGTAAAACATGAAAAGTATTTAGGTAAGGATATTATTGTCTAAAATTTTTGTAATAAATGCTTAGAAATCACATGGGAAAATCAATCCCATGTGTTTTGAGAGGAATGGTTTTATTCCCTCCTTTTCCCTCTTTCGGAAAAGTGTTTTCGAAATTTGTTCTTACCAAACAAAGGAAAGGAACGATTTTTTTTCCCGAGTATTAAAATCCGTGAAACAAACGAAACCTTACTGAATAAAGTATGGGCAATAGTATTACCGTTCCTTTTTACAAAGGAAAGAGAGAATGTCAGAAACGATGACATCACCATTCACCAACCAATGTCTTGTTATTCAACGACAAGATAGACAGTAAAATTGTCACATTTAAAAATAATGTCTCAGAAGCGCAAATCGTAAAGCCTCTTGGTCCAGTGGTATAAGGCTTTCACTAAGACAACTTTTGGTCGACTTGGAGCTCCTAGGTCGAATCCCGGTGTTGTCAAAATAATGCTTGGCCAGCGACAGCCAAGAATCACGAACGGAGATTAGTCGAGATGCGCGAAAGCTGATCCAAACACCCTGTGAAAAACTGAAAAAAAAATAGTAAAGCCTGATAACCCACGAGCAACTCAACTTATCTCCACAAAAAGCCGCACCACCAACACGTTTGCTAAGCCCAGCAAAAAACTCATCTCGAGTCGATCCCTCACTTCAGCACAAAGTTGATAGTGTTTTTAGAATAAGAAAAAAAAAATGAAAATTGTCACGTGATGAACAACTGGGCCTTGGCCAAGGCCCGAGAAATTGATAAAACCCAGAGTCAATGTGGTGCAGCAGAGCCCGCGTAATTCGATACTCTTTTCCTTCATTAATCGGACGCTTTTGTTCTCGCTGGGAGAGAAAAATCCTCCTCTCTACCATATTCATATTCCTCCTCATTTGCAATCTACACGCACGCACGCACGCACAACC
This sequence comes from Lonicera japonica, assembly GCA_021464415.1. Lineage (NCBI taxonomy): Eukaryota > Viridiplantae > Streptophyta > Magnoliopsida > Dipsacales > Caprifoliaceae > Lonicera > Lonicera japonica. The sequence continues at coordinate 11,604,332 of CM038467.1, read as the reverse complement.
AGATTTTGCTTTTCATCTTGTTTTCGAGACCTAATTACTTCCCCATCGATGGCGGGCGCCATCTCGGCGCTTTTTATTATGGACATGAAGGGCCGGTGCTTGATTAGCCGCGACTATCGAGGCGATGTCACCCTCGTTCAAGCCGAGAGATTCTTCTCCAGGTTCCTCGAGAAAGAGGTATTCTACGTGTATGTAAACCCTAGACTCAGCTATATATCCTATATATTATACATGACATACTATATGTACTCTATATATACTGACTCGTAACCCATGTCAAAAAATTATCTTCATGACAAAACTATTGGATAGGACTGCAAGAGGGCCATCACCGGGCCGTCATGGATTAGTTTCACCGTTTGTTGAGTTTCCTCCGCGGCCAACGTCGGCCATACCTGTATCGCATGCTGCCACGGTCTGATTCCCTGAAAGTTCTCCGGGTTCACTTGGACTATTACTTGATTGATATTCAATAAAAGCAGCACATTCTTGGTTAAGTCTCGTGGGCTCGTGGCTATTGAGTTGAGGAGGAGGGAGAAGGGAATGGGCCGTGGCTCGAATTAACAATATAGAGCTTGCCAATGAGGGGCGGACCCAGAAATTTAACCAACTGGGGGCGAAATTTAAAACAAACAAAAATATATTTAAAGCACATCAATCACCGAGGAGAACAAATTTAACCACAAACATAATCGCATTAATAAGAATACTTGATACAACTAAAAGTCTTAAAACACTTCATGCCTACAAATTACAATAAAATTCTACGGGGTTTCATATTTTGAAAGTATTGTAGTACGTCCTCCTTATTAATATTATTAAAAATGTTTTGTTCAATGTATGTCACCAAACAATCATTCATAAATTCATCTCCCATTCGGTTGCGTAGCGCACTCTTGATGATTTTCATTGTCAAGAATGCTCGCTCAACACTTGTCGTTGCAACAGATAAGAGTAGGGCCAACTTCACGAGCAAATATACCAATGGATAAGTCCAGAGCCGGTCCTGGCCATTTGTAGGCCCTAGGCAAAACTTAAAAAAATGCCCTCTTATAAGTAGATAAATTATTTTTATATATTTAAAAAATAATTTTATTTCAATGATAAGAATTTACATGGTACAAAAAAAATATTACAACTACAAAAAATTCTGCAAAGTACCTTATAATTAAATATCAAATTCTCTCTTATTATTTTAAAATCAATATGAATAAAAGAAAAAATATTGGTGCCCCTCTAATTTTGTCTAGTAGCATGAGAAAATTGAGATTGAATATGGGAAAAAAGATCGAAGAAGAGTTAAAAGAACTGTTTTCTTACACACAATTAGAACTTTGATTGCCTAAGTTTTTTTTCTTAGAAAGTTTCATTATTAATTAAAAGCTTTTATTTTTTTAATATATATATATATAAACAAATATTTGTACCCTTTTAAAATTTTGGACCCTGGGCGGTCGCCTTGCTAGCCTTGCCCCAGGGCCGGCTTTGTGGATAACCAACATGCTTATTGGTTTCAACCATTTTTTGAGCAAGCGGGTGGAGTTTGATAAAAAAATTTTATTACACTTAGATACCCTCAAATATAAATTTATGCACATAAGTTCTTATATTTTATTTTTTAAAAAAAATACCCCATATCTATTAAAAATATCCATAAGCCAACTGGGGGCAAATGCCCCCACTTGCCCCTGTGTAGGCCCGCCCTTGTTGCCAATAGTTAGCAAGCCATTTAAACTACCTTGCCATGGGTAGGTCTTATAAAAATATACATATGTACATACATTTGCAACTAGTGCAAAAGAGATTATAGAAAGTGAGTGGATTGTAGTTAATTTTTTTTTGTTTTTTTATGGAAAAGTTAAATAATCTCAGTCAATGACCTAGAAAATTTGGATGGATGACGTTCACGAGTTTGAGACGCTTTATAGATAAGTCCGTAAGTTATGTTACATTATAATAAGTATATACCTATATGTACTTGTGTGTACTTATTTATTTAAATCATGTATTTGGGTTGTTTTTTTCATTATTTAGCCTTCAAATTGGTTTATTTTGATGTGTTCTACTTATTGCAAACAAGCGTTGTTAAGATGTTTCTGGAACTTCCCCCAATAACTTTGGGGTGAGTGTAATCTGGCGATTGAAGTACCGACTATATATATAGCTTACATAATTTTGTCTCATGGGTTGAAAATAATTTATTTTAAAAAATAGTTGTTGGGATTATAAGCTTTCTGATGAAAATAATCCCAATTTGTCTCTCTTAGGGTGATGTAGAGTCTCAAGATCCGGTGAGCTATGACAATGGTGTGACCTACATTTTTATACAATACAATAACGTTTACTTGTTGACAACATCAAGGCAGAACTGCAATGCTGCTAGCCTCCTCCTCTTTTTGCACCGTGTTGTTGATGTAACCACTCTTGACACATTTAAGTCTCTTCTTTTGCTTCCTATTCTCTTGTGGAATGGATGATTAAATAATTCTTTAATTGTAGTTTATCTTTATATGCAGGTTTTTAAGCACTATTTTAAAGAGTTGGAAGAGGAATCCCTTAGAGATAACTTTGTAGTAGTGGTAAAAATGATGAGCATATATCTTTTTTAATAAACGCAAGATGTTGATCAATCACTTTCACATTGGCAAACTAATGCCCTTCACAATTGGCAGTATGAATTGCTTGATGAAATGATGGATTTCGGTTACCCTCAATATACAGAAGCCAAAATTCTTAGCGAGTTTATCAAGACTGATGCTCACAGGTTGGAAGTTATGCAGCGGCCTCCCATGGCTGTAACAAATGCAGTGTCTTGGCGCGGTGAAGGAATTCATTACAAGAAAAACGAGGTATGCATTAATCTGTATAGGCTATTTATTTCTCCCTCCGTCCCAAATTAAGTGTCCACTATTCTTTTTTTGGATGTCCCAAATTAAGAATCTAGTTTCCTTTTTAGGACATTATTAATGTACCAAATTTCACGATACCAAACAAGTTGTGTTATCAAACATCGATTAGTTTGAAATTAGTGTAATCCTTAAAACGATGAAATGTTAAAATGGACTCTTAATTTGGGACGGAGGGAATACAAGTTAAGCTACTAGTTTAACTGTTACTGCATCCTTCTTCATGTTCCATCAGATATTTTTGGATGTGGTGGAAAGTGTTAATCTACTAGTCAATAGCAATGGCCAAATAGTTCGTTCTGAAGTTGTTGGGGCATTAAAGATGAGGGCATATTTGAGGTGCTTGGCTACTCATATTACTATTGCAAACTTATTGCTAGGTTAGTGAGGCTCAAGAAATCATATATGGATGAATATACAATATAATCATTATTTTCTTCTGACAGTATGGTCTTGTTTCTTGATTATTTGTACAAGATTAAGGACTTGAGTTAAACATATATGATGATCAAATTCCTTTCTACAGGTTATTAATGTGGAATTCATTTTAGTTATTGTAGCTCGTTTTACCAATGAATTATGAACCCTTGGATATACTTTCTCTTACCACCCCTCTCCCCCCAAAAAAAAAAAAATAGAAAGTATTTTTGATAAGAACTGAGCATAAGACAGGATAAGAGGAATTTATGTTTAATTCATTCTACTATATAGTATGCCTCATGTCAGCTGAAAGTTATGCATCACTTAGAATTCATTTTTGTCTTACATTTAAAGAAAACTTGCTCCATGCAGGTCCTTTTGCGTGCGTGTTGATTGTACCTTCAAACCAATCCATGTTTTGATAAATCTTTGTTTCACAGGGACTTTATCTTTAAGGGTGTGTTCTTTTCTTACGGTATCAGGGATCGAATTTGACAAATCCCATAATTCAAAAACTTGGTTTCTTCTTTTTGACTGCAATTTCCCATCTCTAAAAGCTTTGTAATTTAAAGTCTGTATAAAATGCATGATACTAAGGGTACTGCATGGGTTTTGAGAGAGAATCTAGTAAAATTATCTATTAAGTACCCTGGTTTTCTGCTTCCCTAAAACTGCATGTGAGAGATAGATGAGGCACTTGCTTCCAGGACTGAAACATGACCTTGCTTCAGATTGATGCATGAACCACCAATCTCAAGGAGACCAGCTAGTTTGTGGTGAATAAATTTGAGCGTAAGCTAAGAGTGACCCATTTCCAATTTCATCAATAAAAAGTGAATGTGAAGACACAACAATACATGTATGTAAATACATGTTTTTCTTCACTTGTGGTTTTCCCGTTTTACTTGTTCTTTGTCTATTGATGTGGTTGGTTATGGATCCCCAACAATTGCAAGCTTGGCTTCTTTGGTTGGAAGGCTGGTACCTATTTTTTTCCTCACACAAAGTGTATGCCTGTTCTTGTTCCAATTTTAGCCCCTTAGGGAGGATATAAAATACATGTTTCATCTCTTGTAGTGGTATGCCAGATTGTAAGCTTGGCCTTAATGATAGAGTTCTACTGGAGACTAAAGGTGGACCGACAAGCGGAAAAGCTATTGATCTGGATGACATCAAATTTCATCAGTATGCCTTACTATGCCATTCTTAATGCTATATTCCCGCCGTGGAATGTGTCTTATAATATCTTCAGCTCAGTAGGAGTGATATTTTGGCAGTAGTTTGACGTTATAATTCTTTTCTCTCTTGCCTTTTGGGTAGATGTGTACGTTTGGCTCGGTTCGAAAGTGACCGCACAATATCTTTTGTGCCCCCAGATGGATCATTTGATCTGATGACATATAGACTCAGTACCGAGGTTTATTTTCTGTTCCGTTCACCTTTTATTGCACCATGACTTTTGTATGATATGTCAGTTCATTGAGGGTGAGGTGGACTAGAGTATGTAATCTAGTTGCACACTGGTGTGACAACCCTCAATGTTTTTTAGTAGTTTGGTTTGTTTAAATCTGAGTAATGGTGTGCGTGTTTCCTTTTTCTTTCCACTGCCTTTCAGGTGAAACCACTCATTTGGGTGGAAACTCAAGTTGAAAGGCATGCAAGAAGCCGGGTTGAGATCTTTGTAAAAGCCCAGAGCCTGTTCAAAGCGCGTTGGTAAACCTTTTTGTTTCTTTTCAACTATAGGCTCAAGGAATTTCTGTATTCCCTGTGGAGATGAGTTCAAATTCTATTCGTTACTCCCTTACTAACTAATAGTCTTGAACAGCATTTGAACTGGCTACAGCTCTTATATTTATTTTCTTCAGCCATGGAAATAGTCTCATTTTCTTTTTTCGCATAAATTTTTGGTTGTTGGGATTCCATTCTAAATAATAGAATCTGATATCGAGTATCAACCATAAAATAAAAGGTTTCATGGTTATGGTCCATTGGCCATATAAGAATTTTCATATGAAACTCCCCTTGCTACTTTTTGGTGCAGCTCTGCAACCAATGTCGTAATGGAGTTACCCGTCCCATCTGATACGACAAAGCCTAGTATTAAGACGTCAACGGGATCTGCTAAATATGCCCCCGAAAAAGATGCATTAGTGTGGAAGATTAAAAAATTTCCTGGTAACAAGGTAGGACTTAGATAAGAAGCTTGATGTACATTGCAGTCCGTAACTCCAAAAAAATTCCAACATGGTTTTAACCATGTCTTAAAACTATGATGTACAGGACTATAAGTTACACGCAGAGTATAGACTTCCTAGTATAACTAATGAAGAAGCACCTCCTGACAAAAGAGCTCCTATTCGCCTGAAGTTTGAAATACCATATTTTACCGTCTCTGGAATTCAGGTATACGCATCTGAATGGTTATTTGGTACGGTGATTTTAGAAACATGACACTTAATTTGGGATGTCCCAAAAAGGAAACTTGTACTCCTAATTAGTGGAGTAGTGGATTGGAAGGCTGTTTAATTTTGAATTCATGCTTTGTACTTTCTAGTAAAACTGCAAGCTTGATTTACTTTATAATATGGAATCTTGGGACTTGAGCAGGTTCGTTACATCAAAGTTATCGAGAGAAGTGGGTACCAGGCACTTCCATGGGTCAGATACATAACAATGGCTGGTGAATATGAACTAAGACTAATCTGAAAGGCAGCCTACGCTGATTCTGCAGCAAATAACAGTTAGTTTTCGCATCCAATTGCCTCGGATGTTGTCTTAAATCTAGTGTTTTTTTTTTATAACCATCTCAAATCTAGTGTTCTTTCATCTTATAATCCATTATATTTTACACTCTTGAAAGTAACAATTCTTTCTAGGGATTTACAATGCTTACCAATAAAACAAGGGTGAGTGCTCACCACAATATTGTTTCCTCCTCACTTCTATTTGTCTTTTTAATACATAATGGATGTACTTCCTTTTCTCTCTGTGAAAATGAGCAATTGAGAGACATTAGTTAGAAGAAAAGAGCAGATATCGCAAAAGACAATTTTCATTAATACTCTATTTTACAGAGGATAGAAACACAGTTACAGAAAGTTGATTTGTTGCTCCACAGATCTTGGAAGGCCAAAAAAAGAAACTCACTTCAAGCTTCAAAACAAGAACTCAATTACCGATGATTTGGACGAATTGGGCCACGGAACATGGACCATTACCATATGATCCTCATAACTGAATTTTATGCTCACTCTATTGATCACACAAGATACTGTTTTTTCCATTGCAAAAGCTCTCATTTCTCCACTTCCTCTCACTCCAACTCTTATCGAGCTGTCATCATTGTTATAGTCTAGTGACTGGATTGCTCCACCGGAGTTTAGCATGTTCACCAATCCAATAGGAGCATATTGAACTAATTTTGTAGGGAGAACTTTCACTGGTGTAACTGAAATAACTTCGTAGTCTGATGGCTGAAGGGAAATTTCTAGGTACTTGGATGTCTTGAAGAACTTTAGCTTCTTTTCTTGGTACATGTAAACAGCAAATACTTTCACTCCATTTATGGAAATTGGATACCTTCTGTTCCTCCACTCGACATCTTTCCGGCCCACCAAACAGGTCACAGCGCGCAAAATTTAGGAGTGCTTTTGTTTCGTCTGGAGTCTGGGCACCATCCCCCTCCTTGACAGTTAAATGCTCCAAGAACTCTGGTATGCTATAGCAAATGTAAAAGATAAAATAAGCCAATTGTAAAAATATACACATGTTCAAAATTAAGCCCCATTAATTTAGCTCTATTTCAAAGACTTGACTTACTCTATTGCCGTTCCAAATCTTGAGCATAGTTTTCTGTCATGTAAAGGGTCTTCAAATAGGCAATCTCTAGTTGGGAGCACATAATGTTGGCACCTTAAGTTTGAACCATCGGGCAGCTCTAGACTCTTAAGCAAATGGAAGTTGTGTTTCCCAACCAAGTCGCTTATATAAATCGGTCCACCAGAAATAGCCCTAGAGGCGGCGTGGAATCCAGCACAAGGGTGAGTGGATTGGAACATGTCCCAATTTGGGTGAATGAAATTTACCCATACACATACTGTTATAAGCACAATGCACCATATGGCACCCTTGGAGCCAGAATGCCCCATTTGGATCCCCAGCTGGATCATTGCACCAAAAGTCATCTCCTACTTGTACAATACAAAATATTTGACCATTAAACCATAATCCCTTGTTTGCCGCCGTTTCAGCTCCCAGTGTCATTTAAGGGATTATATCTCTTAGCGGGCAATCTACCGAATGAAACATTATAACTTCATTTAAGTAGTATTACCTGGGATATCGATCATTGCATATATATTTAATCATACCTATGCAGCCAAGTGATATAGCCTCTGTGCCGAGGAACATAAAGTCGTTACACTGCTGCATGCTGGCAAGGTGCCATTCCCTTTGAAATGTTTCCTGACTGAGAAGGTTAAGGCCTTGTAGTAAGCTTTGGCAAGCTCAGCGCGGCCGCCAAATTCTTCTGATATCATCTCGATCAACTGCAAAATGTGTAGTTTAGATATCTCAGTGGAAAGAAGAAATACCCCATTTCATTTATTCTTCAAATAGAGGCGGGAATTCAACTTCCTAGAAGATGGTTCTGTATGTGCAGTTGAGTAATGCAATGCCTTTCATTGATGAAGAATCTGATTGGTTGAAATCTTTTATAATGGACTGTTATATATATACAGCTCATTTCTCCTGTGCATGACTTTGTATGCATTGGTGGAAAATGAGGTGGGGCCCGCTTGCAAGTAACGGAGGTGGAGATAGAGAGAGTTTGCATTTTAATTAAAAAAAAAGCAGCAAGAACTCTTCCTTCCATTTGTTCCCTCTCTCTACGGTTTCCCTCTCTATCTTGACTTCCATGATCATCCCCGTCCTCCATTATCATCCACAATTAATTACTTTCTCTCTCTACAAAACTAAAACCTACATTTTCAACCCACTTTCAAAATTTGATAAAAAACAAAAAACAGTCAATATATATTAAAAGTAAATATGTAAAATTTACACTCAAAATGCAAATGCAGTCCTCTGCTATCCCTGGAACCAAACAAGTCTTGCTTTATTAATTAAAAAACTCTTCTTCTACAGCAAAACACATTTTCTCCATCTCTCTCTTTACAATTTTCAGATTTCTCTCTTAAACCTATTTCCCCCTCTCTCAATAGAGCTCTGATTTCAGAAAGGGTGATTTTATATCCATTCGCTCAATTATTAACATCACCCCGCTTGTTCTAAAATAATTCTATAAGAAAATCGAAATTTCTCAACTAAACAACCCCTTGATTAATATTCTTTCCCCATTCAAATTCTTCGTTGATCAACCCAATACCTTTGCCTTTCTCGACATTCCGATAATCTTCTTTGCAGGATAGACGGAGATCTATTTCAGTTTTTTAGTGAAAGAAAGAAAGGAGGTTGGTGGGTAGTCATGATCTAGTCAGCTGGTTTGCCGGAGCGATCGAGAGAGGGGTCATAGATCCAAACAAAATTGTGTGTTTTACATTTAATAATCTTAGAAAAATAAATTCATTAATATTGTTAAAGTATTAGTGAAAATCAAGTAAATAGGGGTTACGATCAAAAGAGCTTTGGCTGGGTGGGTTGAAAGAAAGTTCATATAAGGATGGAGCAAATTTAAAAGAATTAGAGTTAGCCATTAATCTAGAATATATGCAGGAAATTTTGAATGTGGGTTTTAGTTTTGTAGAGAAAGAAAGTGATTAATTGCGGATGATTATGGAGGTGGATGATAATGGAGGAAGGGGATGATCATGGAGGTCTGTAGATAGAGAAATAGAGAGATATAGAGAACAAATGGAAGGAAGAGCTCTTGCTGCTGCTTCTTTTTTTAATTAAAATGCAAACTCACTTTCTGTCTCCACCTTCGTTTCTTTCAAGCGGGCCACAACTCATTTTCCACCAATGCATACGAAGTTATGTGCGGGAGAAAGGAGCTATATATATATATATACTAGGGGTTGCTCGTGCCAAAGGCACTATGGTTCAACTCATAGTAATAAAACATTTATAGGTAGTATATGCTCTTAAATCATACAAATAATCCACAAAAAAAATTACTCCCTCCATCCCTAATTAATAATCTTAGTTTTGATTTTACATTTTTAAGAAAAAACACTAATTTAATTAGATCAATGGTTTGGAACCAAAACTTGTGTCTCATCATGAATTTGGGTACATTAATGTTGTTCTGAAAAGAAAAATAGAGAAATTATATGCAAACAAAATGTAAAACCTTAACTGTGATGCGGTCAGTCGGTCACTCTTGAATTCTTACCTTGAGTGCACCGCTATGAGAATTGTACCTACGAAACAAAGGTTACAAATAAAATTAATTAAATTTCAGTTACCAAATACCAAATAAACAGCCATTCATTTTTGCATTTAAGGAATTAGAAGAATGTTATTAGTAGATTGTATAATGAAGAAATTTATACTTTCCTTAATTTATTTATTTTTCAAAAAATAAAAGGGGACAAAAAGTATGAGGGTAAAGGAAAAAGGGGAAATGTAACTCAAACTAAAAAAATAGTTTATCTTCTTTGTATCAAGTGAAATACAAAAGTGAAGTACAAAATACCTATTTTGATCGAATTACAAAAATTGCATATGGATAAGGGAAATTTACTTAAATTTAAAAATAATTTACTAAACCATGGCACCGAAAGGTGAATCTATCCAAATAATAGAAACCAAAATTATAGAAATTCGATTAAACCACTAAACAATAAATTAAAGAATAGCTATGGCTTTGGCGCGCGCTAAGGTAACAGTTGAACATATATATAGCAAAGAAAAGGGTGTGGTTATTGGCACTCGATGAAAAATCCTTCTAGTACTCCAAAACATCTATAAAAACAAATACATAAAAAGAAAGCCCAAAATGAAAAAGTATAAGTAATCGTACCTTACGTGTTGCCTTTATAGCACGCATTGTCTTTCCATTTATAGACCTAATTTAACAAAGTGAATGAATATATGGTTATTACTAACAAATCTCAGAATTTTAAATATACAATATGCATGTATTAAATTTAAAAAATATATATGTTATACATGTATTAATATTCTTTGGGTACTCTAGCACTACATAAAGTGTATCCGCTATAAAAAAAGTGCCCTAAAGTATACATATAAAGTGCCAATACATTAAGTTTGGAGTGCCAAAGTATTCATTTGGAGTATTAGTAGGCACACCCTTATTATATAGATAAATAAATAAATAAAAAACACTTTCAACAATAAGCATGTATATATTAAAAGATGGATTATATTATACCAGCAGTATCCCAGAGACCCAAATTAACAGTATGTCCATCAACAATAACATTGGCTAGTGTAAGATATAAGAAGGCAAGTTTTCCTCACAACTCCATCTCCAACTGTTACACATTTTATGAATTTTTTTGTTGTTGTTATTATACTTGTACTACTCAACTCTAATTAACAAATTCTCTCTGATTTTGAGAGCAAATTAGGAACAACCCATTACTCATTGAAGTGCTAATAATCTTTACCTTTTATTGGGTATTAAACTGGTAATTAAATACCAATGCAATGACATTATTATGCTAAATTGCCATATCAACAAAATCGATGATTTTTCTGACATCTTGCACTAAACCTCAACTTATCTATTACTCTGCCTACATATGCAGAGTTGAATGAGTCTCGTACATAGGGTACTGCTATAACAGTTTGCTAGTATACATTGCTCAATATATTTATTGTCTTCAGTAATAAATTAATAAACAGCAAAATTGCTCTAATAAGTAATTCTTAAATTTATTATTTGAAAAATCTAGCTAACTATAAACGCAATCATTGATCTATTATTAATGCATAAACTAAACTACATTCAGAATTGTATTTCGATTAGTCTTGTATTAGTTTTATCAAAATTAAAATTAATTTAGAACTTGTAAAATATATCAAGTAGCAACTAAATTAAACTAAGAATTGATCTATTATTATTAATATATAAACTAAACTAAAATAGTGAAACATGTAAAAGATACTCCACTTGAATTAGTCTTATCGAAATAGAAAAAATGGTGTTTGGTTAAAATGCACCAACTGAAGAATCTGTGAATAAACAGTTAATAAATTTGACTGACCTTCAACCCTATCCAATAACTAATTGAGCAAGCAGGAGCTTTAGCAATGGTCCTAGGAAGAAATTTAGAACTTGATACAAATGGATGATTGCAAAAATTTTGCCAAAGCCTTTCCAACACAAAAATAAACGATGATAAAGTGCTACAATGAAAGCAAAATTTTGGGGAAAATATAATAGTACGAAAATTGCATCACAAAAATTGGAAAAGTACTTTTATTAATTAGTTTCCCCCTTACACCTTTAAATAAATGATAAATTAATACTAAAATTTCCCCTTTAGCAAAATTACTTCAACCATCCCCTCTGTCATAAAAACTAAAGGGCAAAGTTGGGTCAAAATGTGAATGCATAGGGTTACGTAATTGTATATTTATCAAATTGACCCATAGTTCAAATAAACTAAACATAACCAAACCAACAAAATGAAAATCCCCATTTTCTAAAAACACACATGAAAACCATATAAAACTCAACAACCAAACGAAACACATACAACTAATTACACATGAATCAAAGACATAAAAAATTCTCCCACATTCAAATCAAGCTAAAATGTAGAAGAAAAACAGTTTCTAGGATTTTTATCTAAAAAGCACTAAAATACCCACTAAAATTTTATACCCATGATTTCTCAAACCCCAAATACAAAATATTAAAATGCCCATGATTTCTCGAAACCCAAATGCAAAAAACCCCCAAAACACATAAAAAATAATAGAAGAAAGCCCTAAATGAAACCCTAATTTTAAAGGTGATGATTAAAAGAAATAGAAGGAAGGGATAAAGCAGAAAACCTGATTAGAAGGTAGTTGAGGCTCCGGTGTGCTCCGCGTCAATTTTGTTCCACGATCGCGGGGAGAGAGAGAGCAGGCTAAAGTTGTGAGAGATGAGGCAAGAGGGAGTGTTTTTATGTGTGAAGGAGTTTGTTTTAATTTTATTAAAGGAACAGGAGAGAGAAGCGGGAAATAGAGAGTCAGAGAAGTGATCTGGGCCCTTTATTTATTTTACATAGAATAGTAGCCACACGATTTTTTATAAGACACATACATTTTTAAATTTAAAAACCTTTCTCCCTTATTATATAGATAATAGTCCATCATTTCCTTGACTTGCATAAAATGGGGAAATAATTTTTGTCATTATGTAAGGTTATAGATAAATGCACCCTATTATTATAAAATCTGATATTAAATATATACTTATTATTTCACTTTTCACTGAAAAACATTTCGCTTCGCTTCCAAAGAGGGGATAAGAGATGTTTTCTCTTTCTTTCTTTTTTTGGTTAATTAATTTTGTAAATTTTGTAAAGATTAAAATTCGAGACCAAAATGCCAATTTTTTGTTTATATATAAGAAAACACAAAGGTGGCGGCCTTGCTCCACATCTCCGGCTAGCTCATCCTTCTAACTTTTCCAAAGGCACACCAGTTCCAGCTAATGCCATGCGGCGCTCGCCCGTAAGTGATTCTCATAACTTGCACACTGTGGCCCAATGACTTGATCATTATTAAATTTGAATTTTTGGGTCGATTAAGGGCTCGTTTAATTCGAGTTTTGGGAATGAAATTGACATTTGGAATTCCAGAAAAGCTCATTTCCCAGAATATAGAATTCCTTTCCGTTGTTTAGTTCCATAACAATTTTTCTTTCTTGGCATTATAAATTATTTTTAGTTTACCAACATACCCTTAAACATACTTTAATAATAATAATAATAATAAAAAGAAGAACAAAGAACACAAACACAGTGGCTAAGACCTATATATACTAAAACAAAGGAAATCTCGCTGGAGGAGATGAAGAACTACGGCGGAGGAGATGTCGTCGGAGGAGATGAAGAGCAACGGCGGAGGAGATGAACAAATCTCACTGGAGGAGATGAAGAGCGACGGCAGGGAGATGAAGAACAAATCTCACCAGAGGAGATGAAGAGCGATGGCAGGGAGATGAAGAGAGATCATTTCACCGGCGACGGAGACAGTGGCTTCATCAGTGCCATTTGATGAATGGTGAATGGTGAATAAGAAGAAAATGTTCATTTTTAGGTTAGGGTAGATTTTTCATTTGATGAAAAAATATGAGGATTCCTTTGGAATCCTAGCTTTCCTCCCAAATTTGAAGGGAATAAACATGAATGAAATCGAGGAATTTAGCATTTCTAGGAATCATGGTTTCCGACCTAAAACTCCAACTAAACACTGGAATCCTATCTGAAATGGAATTTAGGATTCAAGGAATCATTAAAAATTCGAACCAAATGGACCCTAAGAGTTTTCTAAACCGATTCCGGCCAGCAGTAAAATAATTATTGTCATTGTCAGGCTTAGATCCGCGAATGAAAATTAATAGAGATCCTCAAAAGCTGACTCAAATACCTCATGACATAGTTAAAAATAAAAATAAAAATAAATAAAAAAATAAAAAATTGATTCTCCAAAGTAATGATAAATTTGTGTAATTCTAGAGTTAATTCGATACTAACATTTGAAAAAGTGACTTTTTTTTTCTCTGAAGCATCAATTCAAAAAAATAGTGGTTTTTAAATGTTTGAGTCATTTTTTCCTTCCATCCTTAGGTCAACTATCGAATAATGTATTTATTTATCGCTTATATAAAAGAAAAGAAGTGACTCTTTTATATAATAGTTACACACTTTTATTATTCTAGCCACTGAATAATATTTTAATCTCTTTATTGAGTCGTTTTTTAAAATTTACTATTAAATTCTTCTAAAATTATGAGATAGATTTTTATAATTCTTATCCAAACAATATGGTAATATACATGCTCTATAACTTACTTCCAAAATTGTTAACTTTCTTGAGTACGTTTACATAGCCCTTTCTTAATATAGGTTTAAAAAATTCATTGATCGATGTACTAGTTAAAACAACCTAAACTAATAATATATATATTTCGTCATTTTCATGCATTGATAGAAGAGAATGAATTTAAACTGAATAATGTATCTTTTTAATATTTCAAGATTAGTGCGAGAGTACCCCAACATGGTATCCTGAACCTCTTTTCAAATTGAAAATTAAAGATTTATTTTCTGTTTCTTGAAATTTAAAATTAAATTCAGTTTCTTTTTAGAAACATCAAAAATCTTGTGTTAGTAACTAAACTTTATCCTTTAAATAGCGACTCATTTTTAAGCATTTTGTAATTTCAATGCGGTGCATGCCACTATATAAATCTTGTCTTCTGTCAGACGATAGAGAAAAATTAGCCTGAAAATGGATCGATTCAAATCATGTTCATGTATCAAATTTGGATATATTTGTTCGAATTTAAACGAGTGGCTTTTTTTGCCAAATGAAAAAAGTCATATTCAAAACCAATTTGTTATCTTCCTCTTATTACCTAGTGTATATATATATATATATATATGAATATAATATATACATATGTCAATATATATAATACACAAAGAATCATAGGACTAATCTCGGGTCCTCTGAAAGGAAACCCGGCCCAGGCGCTTCCAGGGTGCACACAATGCTAAATTCTAAAAAGACGAGTTGGAATATTGTTGTATGAACTGATCTGTTAGTTGGCTTTATATAATATTATACACATGCATATATTGTATGCTCACATATGTCAAATATATAAGATAAAAAATAGAGAGATTATATTAATGCTTCAAGAATCCCAAATTGGTTACACTATTACTATAATCTTACGTTTAAGATACAAAACTGACTAATATATACTACTACAAAGGAAATGAAAATCATAACAGTGGGGAAAAGGAATAAATATAAAAAATGAAAATAAGAGAAAAGGAATAAAGGAAACCAAGAAGAAAAAAAGAAAAAAGGAATCCAAAGGTAGAATACAAAGGTATTCTAACACCCCCCTCTCAAACTCAATGTGGTATGAAGAGACCAACTTGAGTTTGAAAAGAGATAGTGAAAATATAAAGAAGAAAAAACTGTCCAAATAGCTATTGAGAAACTAAACGGTATGCTATTGACTGATAACGTAGAGGTGGAGGGATACAAAAAAGGCAAAAGAATCTGAAGATCATTAGCACTAAAACTCAAAATAGCACTAACGTCAAAAGAAGAATAATCAAAAGAATTATATCATAAAATTGTTCAGTCAGGATTCGTTGATCTAGCAACCTCCGCAACAAAACCCACTTGAGAAGATCGCCCTAAAAAACCTTCCAAAATAGCTTGGTAATCTGACATATTCGGATATGCCGACAAACCCCCGTGTTCTAAAAGATTCACGATAGTCAGAAAGATATCAGGTGCAGCATTTTATGTCGACGAGAGGAGCCTTAATAAGCCTCCGGAGCAAGGATATCCTAACAAATTTTTATCGATCGAAAGAACCCCAGGTTGTGGAAGATTCACAGTAGTCAGAATAATATCAAGTGTAATATTATCTGCCGACGATAAGAACTTTAAGGAACTTTCAAGATGAGCAAAGGAAATGGATGGGTTAGCACTAGAATACTCTCTTTTTAGTCAAGCCTCTAACGCCGTCACCCGTGACTTCAAAACTTCTAACGCTGTTACCTGTGATTGCAACTCTTATACCTTTTATTGAAGAGAAACAATGAGAGTAGTACAGCCACCAGTGGGATTCTCGACTCTCGCCCTAATTTCAAAAAGAAATGATGTGAGAGTCCCAAGATAATTGTGTTTGGGAACACGTTGCAAAAAAATGCAACATTCTTTATTCCAAAAATAGAAAAGATTTTGAAATAATCATGACGATTAAACACATTTGAAAAAAAATTAGCCAATTCACAAGATGAAGGACAAAATTTATGGCAATAAGCGCAAGCAGCACATGGAGTACATCTAGAATTGACAGTGTTTAACATAATTTTGATAAGAAGATTGGGATATTCAAGCTGATGAAGAGGGAAAAAGGGATACTGAGGCTACTGAGGCTACTAGCTCAGGACAAACGCTATTATCTTTTAATAAGGAGATTGGGATTTTCAGGGTGATAAAGAGGGAGATTGACAGGAGGTTGATAGGACGGATTTCGAAGTCGGAAGTTTTTGAAAAACTGTCTCCCTGCTGGATTTAGACTTGATGGGGCCTCAAGTAGAAGTGCTATGTGTGAGAGCGCGTGACTGATTTTTGGGTAAACTTTCTGGGTTAAAACGCATGTCACCAAAACTTTGGGGTCAAAATGAAAATAACCCAAAAGGTCTAGGCTAAACTGTAAATAACAGAAACCTTTTGAAACTTTCTGGACCAAAATGCAAACCTATAAACTTTGAACGGTGAGCCCGCGACGGTCGTTTCTTTGAACGGTGAACCCGCGACGGACGTTTCTTTGAATATTTCTTTGAACGATTACAAATAACAAGAACCCTTTGAATCAGTGATTCACTCATGATAACTCAAGATTTTATGATTGATTTGAAGAAGTTAAGGGGTTGTTTGGTTGCTCTATTTTTTTTTCTCAAAATTTTAAAAACTCAACTCAAAACCAACTCTACTTTCACACTTCCCAAAATTTATTTCACTATACTTTCTCTCTTTAATTTTTTTTTAAAACGCCATAACTTTAAATCCAAAAATCAAAAAATAATAAAAAATATATATTTGAAACCTACTCATCGAGATCTATAAAATAAGATCTACTGTGAATATTTTTTGAAATATTTTATTCATTTTTTTCATTGGTTGAAAAAAAGTCAAACAAAACCAAATTCACTTTTCAACATAAAAACTCTAACTCAAAACATTCAACCAAACACCAAATTTTTAAAAACTTATCTAGAAAACTTGTCTAGAAACATTAACCAAACATCACCTAAGGGTTTTTTGGGCTAAACAAAGACTTTTGGGGCAAATTGAAAACGGACAAATATTTCTAGATCAAAATGCAAGAAACAAAAACTTATCTAGACCAAAATGTAAAACCAGAAACTTATCTGGACCAAATTGCAAATAACATAAACTTTAGGGGGTCAAAATGTAAATACAGAAAACTTTTTGGATAACACAATTAAAACTGACAGCGTTAGACTATCGCCGTTAAATCTGATGGTAATGGCTAACTCCGTTAATTAACGCCGTTAACTTTTAACGGTAACGGCTAACGCCGTTAATTGACGCTGTTAAGTTGGCGGCGGAGGAATTGACGGCGCGTGTAAGCTCGTGGACGGAGTGTGAAACTTCCTTTCGCGCGTGCGGTGTCTTTTTAAGATGACTTTGGTGGCTATGTTCTCGTCTTGTCCAGAGGAAGAGAGTAGTCTAAAAATATTCGTGATCGGATGCTTGTAGGTCAAGATCTGGACACCCGAGATCTAGATATAATCAACTCAAATCGCTGGTGCTTCTGGAGGCTCGTGAGAGCGCGTGGATTGGCCAAAATAGATTATTCAAACTCTGGATTGATCATCTGGAAGAGAGGGATCGTTTTATATTTGTTTTGTGATTTTTGGAGATCGTTTGAGTAAAATAAACTAATGAACAGAACTTTTACATGACGAAAAATGAAGGAACGAAGATGATGCCGCTTGACGAAATCAATCTTGATAAAACCTCGACAACGGGATCTAACCCTCTGATACCATGTCAAATATACAAGATAAAAAATAGAGAGATTATACAAGATAAAAATAGAAAGATTATATTAATGCTTCAAGAATTCCAAATGGGTTACATTGTTTCTACAATCTTATGTTTAAAATACAAAACTAACTAGTATATTCTACTACAAAGAAAATGAAAATCATGACAGTGGGGAAAAAATAATAAATATAAAAGATGAAAATAAGAGAAAAGGAAGAAAGGAATCCAAGAAAAAAAAAAGAAGGAAAGAAGGAATCCAAAGGTAGAATCCAAAGGTATTCTAACAACATAGTCACGCAAAATTAAAAATTATATATATATACAGTTCCTTTCTTACACGCATTTATGCGAAAAGCCGTGGGTCCCAGTAGAAAAATTAACGGAGAGAACAGGAGCTGTTTATTTCTTCCTTTCACTGTTTGTTTCTTTATTTAATTTTAGAACAAAGGAATAAAACAAAAAAACGCCCCCTCTCTCTCTTCAGACATTGCAAAACAGTCATTCGTCTTCTACACTCTGGCTGAAACTACAGTCCTTCATCTCCCGTTTTTTGGGTGGGCTTCTCTCTCTACCGATCGGTGGGGGGTTTGTTCAATAATGCCCTGTTATTGGACATTATGATCCTGAATTCCTCTTGTCAAGTGAGGAAAACATCAATAACTTTCCTTATCTATGAAACTGAGAGGAGATTAGTGGACTCTACAGAGGCTAAATCTTGGAGCCTCTCTGCAACTTGTCTTTGAAACTTTTCGAGAACTTGGTGTTTAGTTGTTGAATCTAATGTGGAATCCATTAAATGGACTTGTTCTCTTCGAAAACTAAGAATCGAACGGCCTAATTGGGCCAAAGGCGTTGATGAACCTTGAAAATTTGTTGCTGGCATTTCTTACACAGAATAATAAAAATACCTAACAAACTAATTATTTTTCCCCTAATTGTAAGTTGAAAAAAAAAATCGGGGAGAACCCAGTTGAAGAATTTGTCCAAGAAACAAGAGATAAAATCGAGGATTTGCCCATATAAGCAACTGGGTTACCCAAAATACCAAGGAACCAGTGTAATTCAAGAACTGGAAAAAAAAAAGAAATAGGTTCAGATTCAGAGATTATATATAACAACAAAACAAATAATCTGATGAAGACCCAGAAAAGAGAAGAAAAGAATCCAATTTTTAAGATAATCCTCGGAAAAAGGCCGAAAAACGGGAGACGAAGGACTGTAGGAGACGAAAGATTGTAGCTCGAGTTTAAGCTCCGTTGGTTGTAATGTTGAGAGAGAGAGAATGGGGATGAAGAGAGATAGAGAGAGAGGGGTCTTCTTTTTGTTTTATTCCTTTGTTCTAAAATTAAAGAAAGAAACAAACAGCGAAGGGAAAAAACAAACAGCTCATGTTCTCTCCGTTAATCTTTCCGCTGGGACCCACGGCTTTTCACATAATGCGTACGCATAAATGCGTGTAAGAAAGGAACTGTATATATATATGTTTAATATTATACAAGTTATAAATATACAGATAAAAAGCATTATACATATATAATAATAATAATAATAATAATAATAATAATAATAATATATACATGTAACAAAGGTGTCTTAATGGGTTAACAATTATTAAGTTAAATAAATTTATATATTAACTATTGTGTCTAATCAAATTAAGACTTGATCGGCCACCTTAGAACATCCACAATGTTTGGCTAAAACTTATTACTAAATTTCTAAATATAATAATATGTTTTTAAAAGGTTGCCGCAAGTATAATACAAGAAATAGCTCTACAGACTTGGTATACCCGTATAGTACATAAATTGAAAAAAAATAAAAATAAAGTGCCATACAAGTAAGGGAACTCATATGGTTTATATATATATATATATATATAACATACTCGTATGACTCATACGAGTAAGAAACATTCATATAAATTTTATTTTATTTTTGTCATACAAGTGTGTTTTACCTATATGACTCATATGAATAACACACACCTGTATAAATAAAATTTAGTATATTAATAAGTTTGTTCATTTTTTACTATACCATACTAGGATTCTTTATTAAGTTGTCTATGCTATGAGTAAAAGTATAGCACCGATTTATTATATCCACTATGAATGCTCTTATAACTTGAATCATACGTATGATAATTTGTGGGAAAGTACTTACATGTATGACATTGATTTTGACACCATCAATTCCACCGGATTAAAGATGAGAATGCAAACCTTATATAGCCAATCAACCTTCTCCAATGAGGAGAAAATATTTAACATAACGGTTAATAACACATATTGTCACATATTCAATCAGATTGTAATAAATCAATAATATATTTAACATTCTCGAAGGAGAAAATATTTAATATAATAATTATAGCGACACGTGTTATTATATATTTAATTAAATTATAAAAAAATGTACATTTCTTTTTCCACCCAATCCCATTCTTCGCAATACTAATAACCGCGAAATCCTCAATAGCCTTCTCCAACCCCTCCGACTACTTGGGCTCAATTACCCTACACTCTATAGTATTCATATCTAGGACATTAGGCCTAAGCCCACCCCAATACCCACACATACACATACTCCACACTCTCAAACTCGTCTTTAAGGACCCTCACAAAGGCACCCATGACCCATCCCAATTATTATTATTATTACTACCTACTCTTCATCTTGCATAATCCTTAAACTTGTAATTCTCCTCATATTTTACTAACTTGACATTTGGCTACATCTCTTAACTTATATTTTATCTTATTATTTAAATTAAACTTCTTTTTTTTATCCATTAAAACTATCAAATGGAACCTAACGCTTTCAATAGTTTTCTAATTATATCTTTAAAAAATGATGCATATTGATTAACAATTTAATAAAATAAGATGATAGATGGGAAAGAAAAGATGACCACGGCAATCAAATAAACTTGCAAAAAAATTAAACAAATATATTTATTTGTATAATTGATTGGGCTAATCTTCCTATTGGGCCTTGAAGGAAGAAAAGAGTGTGTGTAATTTTGAAAAATAATAAAATTTAATGAAGCCATGGAGTTGGTCATGTTAGTAAAAATTGATGGAGAATTTTTAAGTTAATGGAGAGAAGAAACGAAACAGAAGAAGAAGTTGAAAAAGAATTGCACCAGGAAAACGAATGCTCCTTCGAATGGGATGAATCATCTCAGCTCTATTACCATGCCAGGTATAGGTTCCTCTCTAATTACTACTTCTATTTTTTATATATATTCTTCTTTTAATTTTCCCTTTCTACCCTGAATTAGGGTTTGGCGATCATCTTAACAATTAATCTTGTTTTTGCTGTTTTTATTCTGAATTTAAGTTTGGTGACCATTTATATTCCTATTCTTAATTAGGGTTTCTCTATCATCTTAACAATTAACAAACATCGTCATGATTTATTTTATGTTTCTATTCTAAATCAAGTTTGGTTACCATCTTAGGAGTTAGCAGCGTCATCTCTTTGGTTATTCCCAGGGTTTGTTTCTATCGAGTTTCTAGGTTTTCGATCCACAATTTTCTTGCTTCAAATTTAAAAGGAAGTTAACTGAATATAATGATTAAAGCTCATTTCTCTGTGAAAGGTATCTTTACTAGAGCTATGTTAACTATTTTGCTCGTTTCATTCTTCTCTTCAAGTTGTTTGATTACATCAACATGCTCACCGAAACTTTGTGATTGTGTTACAGTTCTATTAGCTTTTTCGTTATATCAATATGTTTATCTACTAGCCACTATATTCACACTAGTTTCTTTGACAAAAATGTTTAAGCTACTATTGGTCATGCTCCAAAGGGGGGTCCTTAATAATGCATATTTAGAAAGAGAAAAAATAGTTGTTTTACTCCTTTGAGGCGAGATAACTAATTTTCTGAAGTTATCGGAAAAATCTGTTGGCTACAAATTTTATAGTGTGTTTTCTTACTTTCTAATTGTTTTACTTCAAACTGTTGAAGAATGCTTTGTAGTTATCACTAGTTTTTTGCATGTGATTTGTGTAATGACAATGGAAAATCATATATGTACAACTTTCTCAGAAATGTCGAGTTCCTCATGTATACCTATGATCATTATCACTCCTCATAATGAAGTGGTCATTTATAAGTTATAACTACCATCTCTGATGTTTTGTTGCCCTAGTTATGACCTTGAGTTGATGCCACCCACATTCCTGAAATTGATTTTATTTTTTCATACTTGGGGAAATTTCCTATATTCATTTTTTAAGGAATTTCCTATATCCAAACTGTTTTTGGTTTCCATTTATTGTGTCTAGAGGGCAGTGGAATGACATGAAATTTCAATATCAATGGAATATATGAATTGTTTGATATTTATTTGAACTTTGAAGTTAATAGTATTATTAATTATTCCTTTTGGTTGTTTTCTGGCTTAATCTACTGCAGTAGTGGGTTTTATCATGATCCCAGTGCTGGCTGGTATTACAGCAGTAGAGATGGTTTCTATTACAAATTTGAGGATGGGAATTATGTTCCTTTGGAATCTCACCAGGTAGTTGTTAGTCTATCTTTTTTTTATTTTTCTTTCCTTGTAGATCTAGTGTGTATACTGGCATGTTCTAACCCTCTATTTCTTCAGCTGAGTCTTATGAAGTACTTCCATTGTGTTTTTTCAGGGTGATCAATCTGAAGTACATCAGTGTGGAAGTACAATTCCTGATAACTCTGTTCAAGATGAACCATGTTTAAATGAAGATATGGACTTCTCTTTGTTTCAAGGAGGTGAATCTGAAGCTTCCAAAGAAGAAACAGTTCTTGATGAACCTTGTAAAAGTAAAAGACTGTTTTCATGTCTACAGTGATACATGAAAGTTTATAGTTGGCTTAGATCAGTTGATTTGATATTTCTCTATTTATTATTCTTCACAGTCAACAGAGGATGCATAGACAGAGATGTGCTTGAAAATCCACCTCCACCACCACCATCAGAATGGTTCGCTACTTTCCCCATCTGCGCATTCTGGACCCGTGTTCAAATAAATTTGTCCTAACACCAAAGTCATCTTTTGTTAGGTTAGAAGATACCCTTATTGAACTTTATTTGTCGGGCTATTCCAATGAAGCACAGAATGCTGCTTCTGATGTGGCAATGCCCATGGAAACTGACCACATGGATAGCGAAAATTTGTCAGTTGATGGTTTGTGAATACATTTCTATACCAAATCAGAGGGAGGCTGCTCTGCTTGGTGCTGAACTTAAATGGGTCTGCTTTGTCCAGGTGCTGCGAATGATGATACCTATGAGCTAGAAGAAGGTGAATGGATCCCAGATGATAGTCATGATGCAATTGATTCTAGTGGAATTGTCTTTGATGAAGGTTTGCGTTACTCTTTATGTATACAACTCTTTATTATTTTTACCACGTTAAGGCAGGGGTTGTATTTTTACTAAATCTAATTGCTTTACATTTTCACATGCTGAATAAGGATATGTGTGATATCCACGATCTGTATAACCAACTAACTAGC
The DNA here is from genome assembly GCA_021464415.1 of Lonicera japonica. Classification (NCBI taxonomy): domain Eukaryota; kingdom Viridiplantae; phylum Streptophyta; class Magnoliopsida; order Dipsacales; family Caprifoliaceae; genus Lonicera; species Lonicera japonica. The sequence continues at coordinate 11,580,740 of CM038467.1, read as the reverse complement.
TTTTCTCACCATTCTCCTGTGTAATATTCCCTTGCTGCAAAAATTGTGAATGAGAGAATTCTAAGACCTCATTTGGTTTTATTTATGAATTCTCTAGAGCATGTGTGGGAGTATAGGTATCCTTTGCCTCTATCCCAAATTTAGAGTGTAGTAGTGTACCTTCCTTTTTGGGACGTGCCACAATAATAGTCCACTTTCTAAAAATCAATGTACCAAATCTCATGATGACTAATAAAGTTTTATTGTTGACCATTGGTTACATTGAAATTATTGTATCCTTAAAAATGTGAACGTCAAGCAGGCACTAATAGCTGGGACCCCAGTAATTACTGCTTCTCAGCTTTGCAGTATAATTTGAGGGAGTCATCTCAAAACTTTCATTTTCTTGTCCCACAGATGCTTATAGGGACGAAGAAAACTGGCGAGCTCAGTATGGTCAAGTCGTTAAATCTGATGAAGATTCAGTGCCAGCTTTTCCAGTAGTGGATTTATGGGATTGGAAAATAGTGACAGGAACCAAAAAGGGTGGTAAAGGCCTGGTTTCGAGGCTGGTGGGTCGTCTAGTGAGACGGTCTACTAAGCTTCATCCCTCGATGCCTTCAGGTGGCAATATACTAAAAACGGCTCCGATATGTGAAGCGCATCTTGATCTGGTACGAGTTACATCAGGTTTGCTATTCTCTCTATTTTATTTGACATTAAACATAGTGTTGTGGCTTCATTGTCATTTATATCTCTCATTCCATATGTTTCCTTTATTGTCTGGAGGGCAGCACTTAAAATGAAAGTTAGGGATTCTCATAAGTCATACCCGCGCCTTTGAGATTATCCTTGCAATATAATACAATTTCTTTATTTTTGCCCCATTTTCTGTGGAATCTAAATACCTAGTAGAACTACAGAAATTCCCAAAAAATGGAAATGGAAATCAAAATTATAACTTATTACTTGTGCTTGTCCTTGATATTGAAGAAAGTTATTCTCAGTACTTCTAGTGTACAGAAAGTCTATTTTACACCTTGGGAATGATCCTTTGTGAAGCTAAAGTCTTCAGAAAGAATCTGAACTTGCTCGTGTTCTCTTTAAGTTTCTTTCTTTCTTATTCTTTTTAACAAACATGATTTTATTAATCATTATGAATACAACACAATGGAAGACAATCTACCAATTACAACACTCCAAATAAACCTCAAACGAGGAAAAAATGTCTTAGACTGTTACAAATTTTCACTCTATCTTAAAGAATCTATCCAGTTTGAGTTTTCTCGTGTTTGCTATATAGCTTTATGGACTATGGAGTGTCTATGTTAATGTGTATAGTTGTGAAGTATGTCAGTAAGCATGTAGAAGTACTTCTGTTATATTTCCCTTTTTTGGTTGCGAACTTCTTCTTTCTTACCCCATTTTGTTTTAATATCAAACGCTGCATTATTACTAATCTCTCTCTCTCTCTCTCTCGTGCTCGTGCTCATAATACTCATATGCTTGTCCTTCATGCAGGCCAGGTTTATAAGTTGAGGAGTCCTAGACCGGGATATTTGGCTTCCTTGTCAACTTATGATTCTTCCAACCCTACAAAATATTGGGGCTTCCCAGAATTATCAATCGAAAAGCAAACCTTAACGCCACCTAAATCCAGTAGAAATTCTGAATCCAAAACCATAAAGTCAGTCCCTATTCACAAGGACACGTCTTTGCCACAAGAGCAGCTTTCTATATCCCAAATGGTAGCTTTTACAACACTAAAACTGCACCTTTATTTAGATAATCTTCTATCCTTACTTAAATAATCTTCTGTCCTCTTAATTGGTATATGAATTATCCCCCGTGTAATTTGTCTCGTTTTGCATTTTCAGAACCGAAGCAATGCATATAGAGATAGAGCTGCTGAAAGGAGAGCTTTGCATGGTGGTTTTGGAGTGGGTCCGGGACAAAAGAAATCAGCAGTTGGAATTGATTCTGAAGCACCATCTCCTGTTTCTGATTGTCCAGAGGAAGCTGCAGCTGAATCATTGAACATGTCATTTGGAGCCGGTAGTTATGCAAGACGACTTCTCGAAAACATGGGCTGGAAGGAGGTAAATTTCAAACCCCAGTAAAACACTTTATTTTAAGAGACCAGGGTCTGTTTGATTCTGAATCTTAGTAATAGACTCGAAAAGTTTTGAACCAAAATATAATGAAAATGCGTATTGGTGGTTAGTCTTATGATGAATGAAGTGAGAAGTAGAAAACATAAAATGGTATGAAATAACCAACTCAGGAGTATATGATAATGTGCAGAATTTATGTCAGTAATTGTGTATTTTTTTTTTCTACTGGTGCTCGCCTAAAAGTCTATGAATATAATGTATGACAGGGGGAAGCACTGGGCAACAGCACGAAAGGCTTGACTGAACCATTAAGAGCAGTTGGAAACAAGGGAAATGCTGGGTTGGGATGGGATCTTACCTCAAGAAAACACTGTTGAAGTTTTTATAAATGTTATATGTTGAGATGTCATTGCCCATTTATCATTAACAGGCTCCCGCTATAATGCTCAAGACTTCCACCGTGGCTTGTGACCATATACCTCAAAAGTTTCTGTATATTCCCAAGGACGTCTGAAACGTTATTCTCTTTTGAATTTTCTTTTTGGCAAAATTTGGTTCAACTTCATGCACAGGTGATCTTTCACGTCATTTCTAATTTTTTTATTTTATTTATTTAATTAGTTACAAGCAATGCTCGTGCAGAAGGTAAAGAAAAAGGCTAGAATGTGTGGGCTTCGATGTTCACCTCGCTACGCACCCCTACCCCCAAGGGGCTTTAAGCTGTGCCTGGCGTAGATGGTCTTCGCCCTGCCTGTTTGACCCCCGAGCCCAAAAGCTTGGCTTGTGGGTTGTGGTCCTATTTTTCTAACATAGTTAATATGGGCTTGTCTCTGGCATCCATGATAAGGCTGTTGAAACTCTCACGTAGATTATTTAGCAAATATTAGACTTGGGTGTGCTAAAATGGGACCTTGTCCTCTTAATTGGAGGTTTACCTGCAAGCCAACGAAAAGCATCTACATTTATCTTTATTACCTCTTCCATTTGACTTTCACACCCCTCAACTATGGTTGACTTCGCATAAGCATGAAAATGTTTTTAAAATTGTAGCCCTGGCCCTTTCTTATCAAGTTTCGAGTATGCATACAAGTGTCTTGCACAAAACTTGTATTCTGAGTTTTCAGCAAGTGCAACCAATGTATTTGTCAACCTCTTTTGCTTATTGCTCATGAATGTCCAAGCACTTGAATTTACAAAGCTAATGGTAATGTTTGGTTGAGTTTTTGAGTTGAGTTTTTGAGTTGAGTTGTTAAAATTTGGTATTTTGTAGAATTTGGAAGTATATTGAAAAGTGAATAAGGTTTTTGTTCGAGTGTTTTTCAACCAACTAAAAAAATCTCATAAAAAAATTTCAAAAAATTGTCACAATGAATCTTATTTTATAGATCTTGACGAGAAGGTTTCAAATATATATTTTTTATTTAATTTTGTTTTTTAGATTTTAAGTTATGGTATTTTAAAAGTTTTTTAAGAGAGAAAAATAAAATAAATTTTGAGAAGTGTAAAAGTAAAGTTTATTTGAAGTTGAGTTTTTAAAATTTAGAAAAATAAACATCCACCAAATATACTCGATGTGTTCCAAAACAATTCTAAAAGCCATGTCTAGAGTTTGTATTCTCACTTTCCACAACCTCCCCCCTTCCCTTTTTCCCCCACACTTGGAACATAGAGTTATTCTAATCAATTCCTAGTCCCTAAGGCTGCAAGTAGTTTCTTACCATCAGGGCCTTTTAATTGACACCCATTTAACCTAATAAATGGCTTGCGGCGTTCAACAAACCCCCATTTTAGTAGCCAAACAAATGTATATTCTTTTAAACGTATTGCAGTCAAAACCATCACCTTGCATTTTTACTGTTGTGCCAGGATTAGGCCCTTAGAAGCTCATTGTGATAGTCATGGAATTGACCATATTGCTTATTCATTGTGCCTTTAATCATTTCCATAGCCAAATTATTGGCTCTGTTATAGCCGTTGTTGGTGCTAAAAAGTGGGAAGGCTATTTTAGACCACACAGTCAAAAGTTTATGACAAATAATTGGAACAGTAAAGGTAAAGGTGCTGAATTTAAGAGAGTCAAGAATTTATAGAGGATGTTGGCCTCGTATGAAGATACGGGTTAATCTTTCCATGTGGAATGGAGTTAGGAGCTCGGTTTGCCTTGTATTAATAATAAACTGGCAAGTATTACAAACTTACAAAGGTTTCTCTAGCCATTTTATTTTCTCAATATTACAATAAGAGGAGAGCTGAGCTAAAAACAATTTAGTCTCTCTAACTGAGGAGCTCTGAGGCCAGTTACCGAGCTCTACTTCAGTCTTTTTGTGCTTATTTGTGGTGTTTTTTCTTGTCTCTTTTTGATTCTTCCCAGTTGAAACTTGATGATCACTTGGTTGTTGGGAGAAGTAAATGCTTCTTGTATATATATGACTGAAGGAGACGTGTGGCCAGAGCTTTCAGAGCAGGTCTAGGGCCATGCTTCGACTAGTACCAACTCTGACCTTACTTCTCTATGAATTTCGGTGCATTAAATGCAGTTGTTGTGCATTTAATGAAGGTGAGGGGAGTTATGCACCCTCTGCAGAGCAGGTGACAGTCGCCCATGCCTTTGCTAACCACTCTGGTAGGATGGTTAGGCGAGAAAGAGAGTTTCAGAGCTCGTCAAAAGAGCTCCGAGGCTCGGGCCTTATAATTTGTCATATGTAATTGATCCTTGAGCAAGTACCCAGCCCTCGAGAGGCTCTATCCTTTCTCACAAAGTCATAACAGGGCTCCTCCGAGCTCTTTGTTCAGAAATGGGCCCGATAGCTGACGTGGTCGCCCAATTGTCAGCTCAAGATCGGTGGAGTAAATTGAATTAATAATTTGCACCATCAACCGTTAAATCAGCCATTACTTGCCCTTAGAAGGATCCAAGTGGCCATTTAAGATTGTTACTCACTTTATTAATATATTTTCTTGTAAGTAACATTGTCACGTTCTTTTTGACAAAAAAATAAAAATAAAAATCTATAGTGTATAGTGATCCCGGAAATTCTTCATTTGCAATGTATTTTGGTCCTGCATCAGTGAGGTAAATAATGTCCATGGCCAGCCCTCTGTATAACAAGCCTTACTATTGTACCCTTAAGCTTCATGACTGCATAATGCCTTATATCATTAGATAATGGCACTATTAAACATCCTTAAATAATAATTTTTCCATCTTGTTGTTTGCATTGAACTTATTCCATTTTGGCTTTGGTTTATGTCCTTAATTATTTGATGAATTAGTGATGCTTTACAAGTCATCTAATCGACCCCTCTAGTGATGCTTTGCATTGAACTTCTTGCACTGCTATTCAACCCTACTAGTTCTTACTTTGTGCAATCCTCCCAATTATACATCTCTATTAACACTCTCATAAAAAACGTATATTCTTCATACTCACTGTCATGGAAGCTTTCAAGCTCAGTTGAGGTATCATTGTCTACATTTTTCTTCATTTGCACCATCATTTACTTCTTCACTTACTTCCTATTATTCTTTCTCAGTTAAGGCAACATTAACTTCTTTAGCTCAGGGCACAATCACTTTATTTACTTCTGAAAGGCCCAGCGTTGGTCAATGGGTTTTCAGTAATTGTCCATTTCGAGTCAGACATTTTTTAATCTAGTTTGTCGCGTATCTGCCAGTGTTTGCCCCGCTCGAGTTGGTTAGCTGTCGAAGTGCGTTGCTGGGCCGTTTACCGATGATATAAAGCATGCCTACAGTTTTTGGTAACTAATCTTGATCCAAAAAATTATTTTCGATAATATTCTTATTTTTTATTTTATTATAATTTTTGGATTTTGTCTTTTAAACAAATTATTTTCTTTTAAAGATATATTTTTATTGGGCATTATTTTGACATGATATATATATATATATATATATCTTTCGGGTCAAATTTACTTTGGGAAAGGTTATTAACTTTGGGGAAAAGTTAATTGTTCTTTTATAAGTGTGTTTTCTTTAGTTTGATCTTGGCCGTGCATTTTACTTCTTATTTACGGTTAGTCTTGTTTAATCCTTGTAAGATTAGTGGAAAATATATATACTATTTCACTTTTATTCATTATTACATACATACATATTATTCTCCACACACACCCACGGTTTCTCTCTCATTCCTTTTTCTCACATTGTCGAGCACTTTCTTTCTTCTTATTCTTTGTGAGATTCAAGCCTTAAGAAACATTTAGTTTCTATTTTCGTTCTTGAGTGAATCGATCGTAAGTTTTTTCTTCTATTTTGTGCGATCTATAACTTCCTTGAGGTTAGGTGTTTTTTGCGAATTTGTAATATTTTTACCTATGGTTCATTTGATACTTTGAAAGGGATTTATCAGATTCGATATATTCCTGTATTTCTTGTCTAAAATCTGATTTCGTGGCTCTGATTTTGGTTTAGACAGTGTACTTTGTAATATTGATAATGTTGTGTATATACTCGGTTGGGGCTGTTTTACTCTCGATTGGAAGATCTGTTTTAGATTTGGTATTTTTCATTGTATTTTCGATTGAGATCCGAGAGTTTGCTAAGAATTTCCTTGAGTTTAAACAGAATATTCTAAGGTTTCCAAGTTGCTTTTACACTCAACATACATGTATATTTAAGTTGTTATTTTGGGGATTATTTGGATCATGGTGCATCTATGAGGCAATTTCATGCAACATATTTCTTGGTCTATTGCTGCTAGTGATCAGAGTGGTTTGGTTGGTGACCGATTTTCTACAGAGGTACGCTGTAAATGTAATACCCCGTAATATAATTAGTGTAAATTAGACACATATTTCTTGGTTGAGCATGGACTAAATTGTAAAGTTGCAAAAGTGCAGGGTTAAAATAATAAAGTTATAAAACTTCAGGGTTAATTATCGTAATTAGACAAAAGTTAGATTTTATTTTTTTTAGGTAACCTACCTCCACCACCTGCATAATTCACCATTTCCTTCCTTTCATTTTACTTTGGCCGAGAGAACAGAGAAAGAAAACGTAAATAGGTACGAAAGCGTTCTTTTTATAAATTAGTCATCAAAACTCCGCCGAATCGAGTCAAGCCTTAAGGAAAAGTTGTTCTATACGTTGAGGGTTACGCAACGGTATAAGAATTTTAGAGTTATGCTGGTCGGGGTTCGGGTATCAACTCAAATTTCATTCTTTAGGCTAAATATTTTGAGGTAGGGGTTTAATTATTTTTAAAAGCCGATAATATAATTTTATTATATATGAATCATCATATTTTAATTGTCTTTATTTTAAGAATTATTATATGATGAGAATGATGATGTTTTGTGATTCATTAAGCCATGAGCATGTGATTTGAAGCAATATATGCCATTATACTTGATACATTTGTATTATTTGATATACATTAGATATCTATTAGATGTATAAATATTGTACATTTATAAAATTAATTAATTGATGAATTATATACATTAAGGAACATGTATAGAGATTTGTTGTGGTTATATGGTATAAGTTGTTTCAAATATTTATTTATTAGCATGTTATGCATACTGTGTATCATTATTGTGTCAACCGAATTCTTCGAGACCTTTTGGTAAGTTCGGACTATTTTTATGGCGTATCATATGAGCATATATCTTGTATTTATGGTGCCAAAAGCTTCTTATATCTGCTGAATTATTCTGGGATGTGATATGGTTCTGTGATGGGTTCGATATGATTGTTATTGTGGCCCTTCGATGAAGGGAATATGTATTAACTAGTGCTTGTCGATGTGAAAATTAGTAGGGCTCGGTGCCCTTAGGTTGAAAACCCCTAAACCTCCGGGGGACAGCAATGAGGTCGGCTGTTTAAAGCTAACAGTGAGTAGCCCGGAAATCTAGACCTCGGCAAAGCATTGGTGATTCTGTGATATGATATGGATGGACATGTGGTCCAATTCTATTATGATATGATGGTGATCATTATGGGCCAGATGATGTTATATTGTGATTATGTTCGACTTATTCTCTGGGGCAGTCAGACCCGTTCTTCTTCTTATGATTATGGTTCGGCCCAGCTTTGGTATCTCTTGGGGGCGGTCAGGCCCATTGTTGTTATTATTATTATGATTTGGTTCGGCCTCGGTATTCTTTCGATATAATGGTTGACACAAGGGAGGTAACCTGCATATGCACATGCATGCATTGTTTTATCGGTTGAGTCATGATTTATGATTAAATAGTTAATTACGTTTTGTGCGTAATATTGCATGTAATATCCCCCTTTACTGAGCTACGAGCTCACCCCTTTTTATGTAAACAAATTCAGGTATCCAGGAGACGAATACGACAGAAGAAGCAACTGGGTCGGGAATGAAATAGAGGATCTCTGATACTGACTCATTTTTGTTGTATAGGTGTGTACATGGCAAGCCACGGCTAGACTGAGTTGTTGTTTACTCTGTAATACATATTAACATAATGTGTATGTCTTTTAGATTTCATGCCTGTGTATAGATGTATATTGCACTCATGTTTTATATTATCGCCCGTAGCATGAGTATCAGGGTTGTTTATTCCAGGTTATGTGATTTTCTTAGATTTATTGTTTCATTATTTATTTTAAACCTACTTTAGCTCGTCTAAGGTGGGTTAGTAACACTCCAGTTCTTAATTACAGGTGTTATCCTACTAATTAAGGCGGAGGTGTTACAGTAAACACTGGTGGTGTGCGTAGTTTATAAGTATTTTCATTCTGTTATTGTACTTTTTTGTGATAGTGGAATAGGTTGGGAGGTTGGGAGCTTTCGTGGATGTTTTTCTTACGTTGAGAGTTTTACCATGTTAAAAAATCGTTATGTTCTTGTGATTGCTTGTGTTTATGCGATTGTTAATTCTGTGCTATTTCAGATCTTGTCGTATTAAAGCTTATCAAACAATCATTCTACGCTTGCATTATTCTATAATAATAATCAGATTTTTATTACACCAAACATCTTGTTTGGATATTTTCGAAATTTGTGTTTAAAATTCAAATTTATTAATTTTTAAAATTAGTTATTAAAATCAGTTTGTGGTTTTTTCAACTTCCTCATTTTCTTCTTCATTTATTTCATTTGTTTGTTCATCTACTCCTATATCTACCCCCGCATTAACTCCACCATTTGGAGCCACACTAACTCCTACTCCTAGTGCCAGTTCACTTACTTCATCCTATGCTACTAGTTCTTATGGTTAACTTTGTACCAAACACTCTACCCATAGTGCTTAATATAAATATCGGTAACCATATTGTTAAAAAGTTCATTATAGCCTTATTATAGTCTATTCCAATCCATTTTCCGTCATATATTTAGTAAATACCTACACTTACATCATCATTATGCCTTTGGCTACATATCATATCATGAATCTCAAGTAACGACTTCAAGTCAATATTGCACAAATTGTAATGATCTATGTTGCCACCCACATGCATTTAATTAACAAACTTACCACTATGATGAATACGAAGTGTAAAATAACAGTTAAAATGATTTATAACTAAACAAAGCACAAGAAACAAAATGAATCATATCAAAACACAATAAATAATTAATGTTTTAACTATTTAAACCCTAGAATAAGACATAAAGTAATGCAATATTCTTTTCAAAATCAATGAATACTAACCGTACTGTAGGTCTTTAATAATAGCTGAGAGCCTCAATTTTTGAATCTTAGTGCACATTGTCAAAGGTTCCAACCTTTTTGTAATATTGAAACCCTTTTTTTTTGTTGATTTCCCTTATCTTTTTCAACATCACTTTCACTATATCTATATTTTCCTTCAATTTAATGTGTAATAACCATTTAAAGATCTAATTAGGGAATAATTGAACTTTTTTACCAACTCAAATTAACGTGGGTAGTTAACTCAGCATTTCGTCAATAAAAATTTCTCTTTTTCAACTTTGCTTTCACTATATCTATACTTTTCCCTCAATTTGATGTGTAATAACCGTTTAAAGCCTTAATTATGGAATAATTAAACTTTTTTACTAGCTCAAATCGACATGGGTAATTAACTCAACATTTCATTTTTCGTCAATAAAAACTAACAAGGTTAGGTGGAAAGCTTAAATCAACGTGGGTAATTAACTCTTGTCGATAAAAACTAACAAGGTTAAGTAGAAAGTTTAATATGTTAGGCTTGATGTACTTCAAAGTTCCACTTTACACTTCTGAAACTTCAAAGATACAAATAAAATTTTGTCCGAACTTAAAGTGTCTTTTATTTATTTATTTTATTTTTTTTTTTTTTTATATCAATTACCCATATTTATAATTTACATTTTTTTTAGTAAAATGGGAAAAGTCTAGAACCCGTGATCTTTCGAATCCAAGTGGACATCTTTACCAATAGACTAACCTGCTCACTCATTTAAGATTTCAACATATCATAATACAAGACATGGTTAAAAGCATGTTTATTAAGTGATACTATCAGTGACACAAGATAATTATAAAGCATACCTGTATATTTTTGGAGTGATACTATTGTAATGTACTTAAGCCATTTCCAACGGTCATTTTTACCAATACAAACTTGGTAAAAAATTTCTCCAATGTGAGTTTATATGCATTTTTATATTCTATGGCAATTGAGTCATATTGAGAAATTTTATGCTACATGGTAAAGGATTAAATAGAGCACACAATACATTACAAAATCAAATTAATTATAATTTTACAATAGGTTGTCAACTGAAAAAAATAGATATAAATGCCACCATTAGAAAAACTTCATTTGAGACACTTCTTTTAACACAATTGTAAAGCCAAATAAATATAAAAAAAATTAAAAATACCAAAACACATGAAATAGAAATAAATTTATAGAAAAAGCCTCAGTTACCCCTGTCTGTTTGTTTCAAACCAAAAATATCCATCATATAATAGCAATTCACAATAATTAAAAAAATTAAAGAGAAGTTTATTTTGCACCAATGTGAGGTTAATTAAATTTAAACCCTATTTAGCATTTAATTAAAATATAAAAATAAATTCTGCCTACACGACCCAAAAATGCCCATCTATGTAGGCCCCAAGTAGATGCCTAAAACCCAAGCCCGACCATTCCAATTAAACATTTAAGCCTCGTTTGATTCAAGTATTAAGGTCAATGGGATTAATAATACCAGTATTAATAGTATTGAACTATTAATCCTAGTATTAATTTAATACCAACATCTTATTTGATTCATGTAGTATTAATACTGAAATATTTCATGCTAATGTTAATATCATATTTGATTCTGTAACTCGTATATAGGATTATATTTTAGACTAACAAAAAAAAATTTAAAGAAAACTTTAAAAAATAAATTAAAATAATAATAATATAATAGTAGTAGCATTTTTTGAAAATATTATAGTAGTAATGGCATTTTTGAAAATATATGGTTCCTTTTTCTTAATCCTGAATAAACAATACCACCTCCCCCGGTATTAAATTATATCACAAATAGTATTATTAAGTTAGTACCGGTATTAATAATCCTAGCACATTTGTGCGAATCAAACAAGGTATTATAAAAAAAATAATATTAATAATCTCATTCTACTTTTTAATACCCGAATCAACTGAGCCTTAGTGAAAAGGAGCACTTAGTCACCAAATAGGAAGAGGCCCAGAAGCCAATGGAGATCCATCTCATCTCCCCTATCGCATGCATGCATAACACAAGTTACAAAATTTTGCAGAGCTCCACCATCCCAAAAGAATTATTGTGACGTTACACAGCACCACAACTACTCTCAATGCTACACTAGTACAAATAAATTTACAATGTACAAATGGGGATTATAAGAGAGAAAAAATTTCATCCAGATTAATGAAAAAAAGGAACAGGCTTAAGATTTCTCATTTTCAGCTTCAGCTTCAGCTTCCCCAGATATCATCATTTCATCCTCCTGCTGCAGCTGCTGCTGGTCATGGTCTTCGTCACTAACTTTATTATTATTATTATCATCAGGAGGTGGTAAATTGGTCCTCTCTTCTTCTGAAATGTTGTTCTGATGAAGATCCTGCTTCAGCCTCTCGATCTCAGCATCTTTCTCCTCTAACCTCTCTTGCATGATTAGCACCTGCATAATAATAAGTCTTCATTTTTGTTTTTCTATTTATTAATAAGAAACAGTATCTTCTGACAAATATAACATGAGAGAGGGGAGAGAGAAATTAAAACCATCTCATTCGATTTTTCCACGTCATTTGTCAGTCCCTCCATATGCTTACACAACCCTGCATCCAATCAACACCAAAACTTATCAAAATGTCATGAAACAGATGTAGAACATACACAATTGGTTGATTACGAGGTATATTGGAAGAAAAAGGTCAACTTGAAGATAAATTGCACATCCTGCTGCTTCCGAGGTGCTTCCTTACCGACAAAATAAATCAGAAAATGAACCAGAAACAGAATACCCGGGGTAATATATACAGCACTACTGGATAAACATGGTGAAAGAAGCAATTACTTATCAAACTTGAACATCCCTGCCGTCTCGATTTCTAGCAGTTCGCCAAATCAGATGAAAACAATCAAATTGGCAACGCATTCTTTTAAAGTGTCGGCAAATTACAGATAACAGAGTCAAATGCGGTTGACAAATGGTACAACTAATAAATTGATCACGAAACTGCTATTACAAGAAAGCTGACCTTCAAACTGACTTCTAAGTTCGTTATTCTGAGATTTCTGCAAAGCAAGTTTCATTGATAACTCGTGTATCTGTCAGGCAACAATGACAAACATTAACCCGACAAACCATTTCAGCATATAACAAGTCAAAATATATTAGGACAATAAATCGTATATGTAGCCACTATATAAAGTTTGAACACTTAAATGATCAAGTGTTGCTACATGGAAAACCACAATAATTGATAGTCATTGAGCAGGGAGAAGTTTGCAACCGAAATTAACAACATTGACATACTGTGAATGATAAGAAGTGTTAAAAATATTTTTTTATCCATCCAAACATTCTGTTCAGCTCCCATAAAAGGATGATCACCTATTTATGCTAGTTATCCAAACTCAGGCCCCCTTTTCCCCAATTCCCCGAACAAATATATATATATATATATTACTACATACATACAGTTCATTCTGAAAGCAAACAATATGAATTAGATAAGGAATGTAGTCCAGCGAAGCACCCTCGGCACAATTAATTTAATCTATCTTGGTCACAACGTACATACAGAGGAGATTCCATCCAAATTCATTGCCAGTACCTTTCCTTCCTTGGCCTGATTACCAATCTCCTCATTTTCCTCCTGCAGGGTCCTGCATTTGGCCATTAGCATCTTTCCCATCTTGCTTTGAGGAGTAAAATTTACGGCATTAACGTTATCCTGCAACTCCTTCACTTTTTTATCCTTCTCCTCTACCAAATTCTGGAATTGTCACGTGATAAAAATTCAAATTAGCCTGAGTATATATGTATACTAGAACAGACTTGAGCAACCAAAAACAAAAATCATCATGTCGCAAATCTAGGTTAAATGCTAAAAAAAAAAAAAAGGGTGGAGTCCCACTTGGAAATGTACAAACAGTCAAACACCCATACTTTTTTGATATATATCTAAAGTTCTTAATTTCTAACACTTGGTCAGCACTTCTTGGATACTCACCTACATGTGAGCAATAAACCTTGAATATCAAGATATAATATTTTCTTTAGCACATCGAGAAGTATAACAGTTGAGAGAAAATCAATATAAAATTTCTATCACAACACACGGACCAGGACAGATTATAGTAAATGAGTGTGCAAGAGGGAAAGAGACATCATAAACTTGCGTGTATCTAATTGTTAGTGCGCATATAAGTGATTGCATGTCATCAAATTTACAATCACATGCATACACACGTTCTTTACTACATCTATGCAATAGGTGATATTACTAATTATTACAACTTGTAAGATACAAATTGCCACTTCTGATAACATATAAAATTTGCATACTGCAGAACAATATGGGTTATATATGTGTGCCTGCGTGTATATTACTTTCCTGAAGAGAAATGTATTTTTTTGTCATGAAATCCTCAGTATGTTGTGCCCAGATATGTATAACTTGTCAAAACAGCATTGTTTTTGCTGTATCTGCGAGTCCTGTATCCATATACATGCTTCATAGCTCACAACCCACTCTACAAAGTTACCATAAACGCATGTGCTGGGGGCAGGATGGGGGGCTTGTGATACCCTAAGAGCTGCTTATATTTTGAATAGCAATTCTTGTATAGTCCTAGTCCTAATCTTAGTTATGTGCTGCACAAAAACCTACCAAAGTTGTCCCCTAACCATTTGGCAGTAAGGGATTGGCGAAACTGATATATCAGTGTATTTTTCAGTTTTTTGTAAGGACCGTCTAGTATCTACCTTGATACACGGCACACGTTCCAAGATCAGAAGACAGTAACACTGTATAAGTTGTTTTATATGGCATATATTCAATACAACAAAATAGCCTTGATGCTATGGTCAAACCACTTGACAAAATTCACTGCTTCATTCACCAACAAAACCCCATCATCTGAACTTAAAAGATAAATCTCATTATAATACTTGATGAAATGCAGCTCAAAACTGAAACTTTACTACTTTGCGAGTTGCAATTTCAACCTCAAAATTAATTGCCACAACATTATGACCTATAAATATTTTGACTCTCCAACTCAGGTATCCTACCAAAGCCGCATGACAGCTTATCGCCTGTAGGCATCAACTAAGAGCAACATGACATTACCCATACCAATATAAGAGAATACTATTAGTATATGCAAGCATATTATCAACTTCTAAAAAAAAAAATACCAGTCATGATCTAGGAAATCTAGAAGACGCACCTTCAAACGGGTAAACTCTTCATGAATAGCTGGGTCCAATAATAGCCTTCTTGCCTGCAAGTTTTCCGTAACAAGCCTAAGGCATTAGCATAAGAGTTGGAAAAACAAACCTGAACACACGCACTAATACACCACGGCCAAAGGAATGAAAACTATTCACAGGGGCATCGAGGAAATTAGATAACATAACATTAAAGGTAGAAAATAAGGAACTTTTATTACCATGCAAAATATCAAATTAAAATAATACGAGAGTTTCAAACTTATAAATGATGATTGACAAACATAAACCACATGCTCCTTATCTGGCTCTAAAAATCCTACTTCAGAGAGACTGTATCATAGAGCTTAATACGTATTTTAGTATTTACATATTTATGCATACTTTTTACGAGTAACTTAATTTCCCATTTTTTATTCCACATAAGTTTGTCTCGATTAAATAATAAAATATGCATATTCTCTCGTGCGTGAACATATACCATGTTCAAAGGAAGCTGGTCAGAAGAAATGATGGGGATTTTGTGAGAAAACCTCCGTCAATAGCGAGAATAATTAGATAGGTAGTTACATGCATACCAAATTCAACAAAATAGGAGCACTAGTTCAGAAAGGTAGATTACACCATAGACTATATGGGAGCCCAGAATTTAGAACCAATGACGATGAACTTCAAAGATTGTGAATCACAATCCAGAAAGAGAGACAACCCTGTCAATCATAAGGCCAAAAAAAAATTTATTAACTAATAAAACTAGAGAAATTTCTCATACCTGCATTGATGGTGGCTTGAGTTGAGCTCTCAAATCCCGGACTGCAGACTGAAAGATTCAAAAATATGTAGTTAAATATGAATAAAGGTTGTAGAAAAAGGAGTTGAGCAAAACAAGAGAACAATGACACAATGTAATGCTCGACTACAGCCCTACCTAATATAATCAATCAGCAAGCAAATGAAGTATAATTCAAAAATGCAAGATACAAACATCAAGAGAGTATCACCGAATAAAGAGGACATTAAAGATGGAGGACTAGCAACCTCTTCCTCAGGCATCCCCCAAACTACTTTCGACGAACCATGGTGTAGGTTTACCGCTAGACGCTAGTCAACATTTCATTCATTAATCCTATTTTTCGTCAAGACATATCTGTTACTTATTGCTCCAGAGAGCCAAATGACTTTGTGATTATGAGAAATCCACCACCCTCAGTGACAGACATGGATATGGCATCCCTGCCTTTTGAGTTTTGAGACCACCTATACATAATTTGTGTATATTAAAAGCCATGGCACCCCTTGTTGCTGTTCTTGTAAAATAGCATTGTTGTTAATCTTATGTTAGAATCCCTTCTTGTTGGAAACAAAAAAGTTTCTCTAAGTTGAAGTTTAGCTTCTGATTATTGTACAGAACTGTCAAAGTTGAAGTCTAGCCTCTGTTAGAATTCCTATAGTCAGACATGCACACTCAAGCTAAATGAAAGTGCAAATTATCCTAAACCCTAAGAAGCACAGATACGACGACATGGATTTTTTGGACAAAGTAGGATACGGATACGTTTTCAGATTTATTATATATGTGTGTATGTATATATAATGATACAAAAAAATAACAACAATTAACAATTGTTAGTATTATTATTGTTATTTTGTAGGTATCCTAGTGCAAGCCTCTCGGTCGTTACAAAAAAACAAACTTGTGAGAAATAGTTTGATATTTTGGACACTTTTTTTTGCTTGTAATGATCCCACGATATTATTTCCTTCTCGTTTAGTATAAAACTTTTAAAATGCCTTGTTATAAAAGTTCTATAATGTCTTATGTTGGCCTCCCCTATAATTAAAAGTGCTTATTGACCCTTTATCTCAAGTTTAAAATTAGAAATTAACCTCTAAACATATCCCCAAGTATCAGAATTTCAAAAGATTAAAGAAAAATCAGGATAACCAAAAATGCGTATCTAATACGTATCGGAAGCGTCTGAGAAGTATTAGTGCTTCATAGCCTAGACAGTAAAGTCATACCAGTGGCCTGAGACCAAGTCATGTTTTATTGAGCCAAGGAAAACGGGTTATATCTGTGTGCGGTGGTGGCGGGCATCTATCCTGATTTGTTCAGTTTCACATTATTCATTTTGCTGGGTTGGTTTTCAAGAGATATAATTCCATCCATGGATCATGAATGTTTTTCTCTCCTGATATTTGGTTTCCTTCAAAAGTAAATATCAAATTTCCTACATAAGATCTTTCTATAAATCAAGACAAAAACATATAATCAATTTGTATGCACAACACACTTTAAAAAGGCTTATCACCCGATATTTAGTTTCCTTCAAAAGTAAATATCAAATTTCCTACAAAATATCTTTCTATAAATCAAGACAAACACATATAATCAATTTGTATGCACAACACACTTTAAAAAGGCTTATCACCTTCAACTCTGATATCTCTTGCTCTCGCTTTGCAACAGTTACAATAAATGCAGCCTCTTTTTTCTTTGCTTTTTCAAGCTGAAAAAAATAGTAAGAAACATCATCAGTAATCAAATACTTACTAAATTTAAGGGCTGGCAATCAGTTGCTACACATCCAAGAAAAGCTTAATACTAAAGACCTACCTGTTCTCTTAAGGACTCCTCGGAAGATTTCAGCGTCTGAAGATAACTGACAACTAATTTAGGTTCTACATGGAGATGACACAGAATGAAGAAAACAAGTATGATCAGAGACAGAATTAGTTCTCCTTGTAAATAAAAATTATGCACAAAGTAGAATAAAAGATAGTAAATCATCCTGGAGAATGACAAACCAGGGGATGTGGCTGCCGGTATAAAAGACTCATTCTGAAATGCAAAATGCCACTTCTGAATTTCGGTCTTTGCAGCTTCAAGCTCCAACTGAAACCAACAGTAAATAACTATTATATGCAATTCACGCCATCAGCTATATGTCAGTTGTTCGACATTCTTTTTGTATCAAAGAGGTAAATTTTAAGATATATAATAACCAGAGAAGAAAAATGCCAAACAGCAACAGCTGCTACATCCCCTTACAGCAGAATAACATAAGTATTTTGTTCCACTATTCTATTGCATGGTTAACTAAGGAAGAATAACAAAGTTGGAAATATATAAATACTGACCGGTGGTGCCAGGAAATTTATTTAAGCTGGGCAACTTTAGTACTAAATTCCTTTTTATTTGGTTTATTTTTTTCTCTTTCTTTTTTGGGTGTGGGTTTTTTTGCGTGGGGGGTGGTTGATGACAAAATAAGCACTGGTAACATTTTTCTTCAATGTTCACAGGGGAGAAAAAAAAGTTAATATAAGTATCTTCTTTTTGTTTTGTAAAGGTAACTAGTTTGTAACACGTTCCAAAGACACTACTCACCAAAAAGCATCTTACAATCTTATCCACACAATCTTTTCTCCCTTATACATTTAACTTTAAGGATTCATAAACCGTTGGCCTTTATTATATACATTTAACCCTAAAATAAGGGAGATTGCCCACCTTTAGGCCCTACCCCTCTGCCCCTGGATATGGGAGTACCAAGAAAATGCTATTACAGTATATATAGATAGAGGATAGTAGGAAGAAGAAAAAAAATCACAGATGATATCAATAACAGAATTTACAACATACTTGGCATGTTGCAAGGGTATCCTGGCAGTTCTGAAGACTGCAAAAGTCAAATTGCAAAGGAACAGAAATGTGTAAGGGATAAGTGATGTCGAATGACAATAAGCAAAACTACATATAATTATTTAACTTTACATCCGCACGTAAACAATAATTATTCTATATCTAGAAATACCTCTCACGAAGCGATAAAATCATCCCTGTTGCAACACCTGGTGCAGTTTCTTCTACTTTTACGTTAGCCTAAAACATAAACAAAGCAAGCAGACAATACATTTATAATTTTCCATTAGTCATTCATACAAAATATGACAAAAAGTAGGTCTGAAGATGAATAAATGTGTTAATAAGTTTATATGATTAAAAATAGATGGCATTGAGTTAATAAAAGTTCATAAAAATGGGCAATGTATTAGACAAATGTAAATAACAATTATTACTCACTTCACCCAAAAAAATAAAAAAGTATTATTACTCGCTGCTGAATGCTGATACAGTGTCTAAAGGAGGGTGGGATGAGATTCAACGCAGCATCAACAATATTTCAGGACCAAACATAACTTGACAAGCTCTAATTACAAGTATTTTCTCATCAATTATCAATACGAAACAACAACTTTATTTTGAGTAGGAAAAACTCGTGGCCAAATAGTTGTGGAAATGTCGTTAGCAAAGGGAATTAATGTGATATTATAGTTTTACGAACAAGTATAGACTAAAATCTTACACAAAGTTCCCCTATCAAATCAGCAGCAATGTTTTCTCCCTCCCTCCCTCTCTCTCTCTCTCTCTCTCTTTTTGGTCCTTCGCAGTGTTTCTCTCTCTGTAAGCACTATTAGTCCAAACAATAACTGATACCATAATTTGATCAATTTTTAGAAGCACCGCTACTCAATACTCCACACCAACAAAAAAATACTGGCACACAAAGACAAACTGCAGAGAACTTCACATTTTTGTAATTTAGCCCTTTGCATAACTAGGGCAAAATACACAATAGTCTAGCGTTAGTTCCATGTGAGATGCTCAGTTAACACGAATTTTGTATACAAACAAATCTATATAGTAAGCGGCAATGGTTTTTGAATCTCAAAAGTGTATAAAGGGATAAATGTTTTTTGAATGAATGACAGTGACTTGGCACGGGTTACGGCCTAGTATATTTATATTATATAGATAGATGTGTACCTTCTTGGAGCCGAAAAGATCATCTTCATCATCGTCAAGATCTCCAAAACTTCGCTTGTTTGCTAAAACCGCATTAAAATGTAAAAAAAGAGTAGAAAAACAAAATAATAATAATCACATATGAATGAAACCATGAGTTTGATTAATTCAAATAATGTAGAAAAACCTGAGCGCCTTGTAGGTTGGCTACCGGGGAAATCACCACCGAAATCATCATCCTTGAATTTTTCCGAATCCAAAAGAAAAAATTAAAACGAAAACAAAAACAAAAAAAGAGACCTAGGAACTGTACCCTAGAAAATTGATGAGTGAGTGGGTTCGCTAGAATTATGTAGCAGTTAACTTACATCATCGAGTTGTGGATGAGAAGCCATTTAGACACTGAATTAAAACCCTAGAGAAATATATTCTTCTCCCACTTTGTATATTTGGGGGACAAGACAGGACCGGAGAAAGTAGCAGCGACAAATCAATCCCGTTGAGCACTTTCAAGGCAGCCCGCAGTTTAATTTCTCATATTCGGACTGGGACACAATACGAGAGTGGAGAGACCTAATACTGAATGCTAATTATTTTTTACCTTTGATTTAAGTTAGCGTTTATTTTTTAGCTTCGATTACCTAATGCTAATTATTGATTATTAAATCTTAAATGTTAAATTTAAGTTATGAAGATGTTATTTGTTTTTTATTTTAAATGAGATTTTGAATTTTATATTTTTTTATAAAACAATTATTTAAATTCGGCATTAAGCATTAAGCGGAACTAATATCTCTTAATGATAAATGTTTAATCATTAAAAAAATTATTCATTAACCTTTTTATGATTAAAAAAAACAAATATCATATTGCATTTTTGAATGCTTAATAAGCAAAAACAAACACCCCCTTAACAATCTAATCGAATTAATTAGCTTTAGTTTTTATATAATAAGTATAAAGGTGGTGTTATCTACCCTCTCAAATCTGTCACAAACACTCCCTCAAAAATTTAACTATAAATACATTTTAACACCTCTTTAATTATCACAAACACCCATTTTCATCGTCTAGTGTTAGGTGAGTACTTAGCAACACACTCCTTCTTATGAGCTGAGTTTATGTAAATATATTCACCTCTTATTATGCTAGACTTATAGGGTGTTAATGACTATAAATTTACCTTAGGAAGGTGTTTGCCACAAATATAGGGGGTGTAAACCGCCCCAAAATAATAACATCAACTAGTGTTGGTCAAATGTCAAATGATAATAAATTGTGTTTCTTATGTTAAGGTTACATATTCAAATCTATATATTAACATTAATATTTATTGCAAAATTTGAAGAGTGAATGATAATTTTGTAATTTCACTTAAGTATTAAAATTTTATACTCGTGCTTAATATATAGTATAAATGTGATTATTAAACATGTATATGTTATTAACAGTACAAGGGTAAGGTTTTTTTTTTAACCTTATGATAGAGGTAAGTTTAAATGATTGAAATTATGAGTATTAATGCAATATGGTCGACACTTTTGAGTATTAAATATGTGTTGTGCGTGTGATATGTGTGTATAATTTTTGTTTTTTGCATGCATCATTTGGATTCAAATATAAATTATCTAAGAATAATAAAATTGCTTGTTTCATCCCCAATCTAAAGGTCTAAAAACATCTCCAAAATACTTTAACTATCAAACTAGTCAAAATTATACTTTTGTCGGTGATGTGACGCTTTGCAGGGACTCCAACACATTATTCAAGTAAAATTATCTTAAACTCATGTTTGAGCAATTTTTTAACGTAGTATTCTTTTTGGGTTTAAGTTACAAAATACTTCCAATAAAATAATAGATAAAAATTGTTTGCCGAGCACATTAAACTTGTCAAATTCAGTGATCAAATGGAACTTGATCCGCAAATCATGCTCAATTAATAATTAAAGATTTGAGATTGGCCGAAACATAAAAGTTATAAAGGGTTATGTAGTCTAACTAATAGTTCAGACAACGAGTCATTTGAGTATTGTACTAGAAAGTTATATGATTTATAAAGTTTGTTAATAAAATTAGATGAAAATGAAAATGTGCTATTCCCCCTTTAACTATTAATTAAACTAATAAAAAATTGAATCAACAGAAAAAAATTATATTTTCTCACTTTGGTATATAGTGACTATATATAGATAGTTATAAATGATTATAAGAAAATTTGGGTAACTCAAACTCTAACCAATAGATAGATATTACAATTGGCATTAAATTTGATTTCAAACTTAGTGAGTAACATGATATGGTTTAACGCACCCCCTCAAGCTGAAGGGGGTTGAGGGATCACTTTCAGCTTGTCACGAAGAAATTGAAACTGAGTACCAGGAAGACCCTTTGTCATGATGTCGGCTAATTGGTCATGCGTACAAATGATTTAGATTTGAAAAGCACGAGCAACCACTTTTTCTTGAACAAAGTGATAATTTATTGCAACATGCTTTGTGCGAGCATTAAATATGGGGTTCACAAAGAGATAAGTGGCCTTAATGTTATCACACCAAAGGGTAGGAAACTGAGATTCTGTGAAGTCAAGTTCAGTTAGGAAAGATTGAAACCACATAATTTCGGCAGCAGTATCAGCAAGGGGCTTGTATTATGATTCAGTCGAAGAATAGGACATCGTATTTTATTTGCGAGAGAACCATGAAACAAGGTTTTTGCCTAAAAAAATTGCATAACCTCCAGTGGAACGCCTATCATCAACACACCTGGCCCAATCTTAGTTGAAAAAAGTTTAAATTTTACATGACGAATTTTGACTAATCAATAACCCATAAGAAGAAACATGCTTTAAATATCTAAAATTCATTTCACGGCAACCTAATGATCATCAGTTAGGGAGTGCATAAATTGACATATCTTGTTGACAGCAAAGGTAATGCCAAGCCGAGTCAAAGTAAGATACTAAAGTGCCCCTACCATTTGACGATACTTCATAGGATTAGTGAACAGAGTGCTGCCATGTTTGCTAAGTTGCAATGTGGTGCATATAGGAGTAAGAACATGCTTAGCATTAATCATCTCTGCATTCTCTAAAAGATTAATTATGTTTTGCCTATGAATTAATAATAAGCTGGCAACATAAGGCAGAGCTTTAACCCCTAAGAAGAAAGACAGTGAACCAAAATCCTTCAAAGCAAATGTATTAGTTAATTTGGTAAGAAGCTCTTATTTTTTTTAGTTTGAGTTCCCGATGACAAAAATATCATCCAGGAAGAATATGTGCACAGTAACTGTAGAGAATATAAATAATGAATTATTATTTTTTGAACTTACAAACCCGTTTTAAAAGAGAAACTGAGATAGGCGAAAATACCAAGCACGTGGAGCTTGTTTAAGCCCATATAGTGATTGGTGAAGATGACAAACATAATCTGGATGAGAATTATCCACGAAGCCAAGCGGTTGTACCATAAAAACATATTTGTTAAGAAAACCATTTAAAAATATATTTTGATGTCGAGTTGCCAAATTGACCACCGATTTGAAACAACAATCGACAAAATTATGTGAATGGTATTTGGTTTGACAATGGGGTTGAAAGTTTCGTCATAATCTAAGCCATGTTCTTGAAGAAAACCCTTGGAGACCAAACAAGCCTTATATCGTTTAATCGAGCCATCAACTTTGCATTTAATGCGATACACCCACTTATATCATTCGACATAATGCTAAAATGATACAAATTAATAATTTGAGGTGCAATTTGCCCAAAAAAATAAGTGTAAATGTCAAAATAGTATTTGGAAATGGTTAAGGGAACAAATATAAGTTTGACTTATGAAACTACAAAGATAGAAGTGTATTAGTTCGACCTATAGATAAGACAACGTCTTGTCGCATGACCTCATTGTATAAGGAAATATAGGGACTTATAAAGAATTGATTCAGTTTGAATAGGTTTTTAAAATTCCTAAAATGGAAATTAATCCATTTTTTTTAGTTTTTCAAAAGATAGATCTAATCTAATTCATCCATAAAATTTAGTAAAATTGTATTGGATTAAATTTTATCGGTTAGTTTGTCAGGTTTAGATTAAATAATACCGTTACAAAAAGGTAGAATTGTATAGACATTTGTGTGAATAATCTAAACTAATAGTATACATATATAATGGGAGAAGTAGAATTACTAAATGTTTCTTTCGCTCAAATCTTTCCACGTGTCATTTTAGTATTCAATTGTATATTTATATTACTTTATTTTTAGTTGTTTTTCATTATGTCATTTATTCGTTAATTTTTTAATTATTTAGGCTATGTTTGATAGTAACATGGAAAATGAAAATAAAAACAACTAATTTGGGTGAGAAGATGGAAAATAAGTTGAAGCATATGGTGAGAACATCTCTATCTCATACTCATTTTTGTGAGTATATGTCATCCATCCTCCTTTAATATTTTGTAGAAAAAATTTCTCCACTATCACCCAAAGAAAATTTTGTCATAAAAAAAAGCGAAAACTAAGAGTTAATCTCACAACATCCCTTAACTTATTTTCCATCTTATCACCTAAATTAGTTATTTTTATTTTTATTTTCCATGTTACTATCAAACGAGTCTTAATTTGCTCTTTTTTTCCCCTCAATCCTTTAACTAGAAAATAACACTTCATTGGGTGATTAATTAGTTATATATAATTTGTGATCATTTTATATTTTAATGATATAAACGGATAAATATAACATGCTTGATATTAATATTTCAAATTAATTTACATCTTCAATAATTGTAATTTGTATTTCTTTTACCTTATAATAAATTTTATTATTCGTCAATAATATATTAAATATTGCCCGTGCATTGCACGGGTAACACACTAGTTATTAATAAAAACCACCACAAACTATTTATTGAAACCAACGACTGGCAGTCAAATTAGATATGCACTTGGGCCAGCCCAACTAAAGCCACTAAAATAACCCATGACTCGCTTAAGGCCGGCCAAATTCTGCCAAACCCCTCTGGTTGCCGGGTCTATTATGCTAGGCCTTGGACAATTTATACCACCCAACATGTAGCTCATTTGACATTGGCCCAAATATTCGGATGAAATAGCTGCCACAGCATATTAGAATCCAGAGAGGTGTTATAGTGACTTGTCTATTATTGAGCATTTGCTAAAATGTTTGATTTGGAGATATCTCAAGTTTAAACTCCGACAAGCATAAAACCATTGTAACTAGCGGTAGGTTCAGATCCACAAGCAAATCGATTAAAATTGAATTTTGTATTTGTTAATTGTAACATTAAGGTAGCAATTGATCTTCAAGAATGATTAGATAGATTTAGACTCTGTTTGATAATAACATGAAAAATAATAAGAAAAATAATTAATTTACGTGAGAAGATGAAAAATAAGTTTAAGGATGTGATGAGTATATGTCTTCCATTGTCCTTCATATTTTGTGAAAAAAAAAATTATTCACCATCACCCAACATTTTTTTATATGTAAGAGGGTAAATCTCACCGCATTTTTCAACTTATTTTTTAACTTCTTACAAAAATACATTATTTTTTTTATTATTTTCATATTATTATCAAATACAATCTTATTTTTCAAATATTGTTAAAGTATATCGCTTGTATAAAATAAAGAAAAAATATCATTACAGTAACTCGCTCATAGTGCTTAGATTTAAATCTTGTTTTCACTGTTTTTCTTGTCAAACCACGCAAATATATCCGTAGCATGTATTAAACAAAAAAAAGTATATCGTAGTAATATAGGCAACCTACATTATAGAGCACAGAGCTTCTCCTGCACTTAAAAAAGTTGAAAACATATCCCATTCCATTTGATTTCACTTTTACAATAAACTGTCGATGAGTGGCCCACATCTACTGGCATGTTCCTTTGTCTGTAACCACCCATAATATTCCAACCACAAAGAATGGCAAACACCATAGTATTTTATTTTTGAATAAAAATCCCATTATATCTAGTTTAATTAATAGCTCACTTAATTAGCTACCCTAGCGCGCGCGGGCATATATATATATATATATATATATTCTTCACCACATGTTGAAACAGTATTTTCACTGTATGTCTTCAAGCCAATGTTGGTGAGACAGCGCGCACTAATACTATCATCTCAATGAATCTTGTTTTCACCATAGAATCTCATCCGCTGGCTAAGCAATATTATTCGGCTATGCATTGTTTTTTTCTTTGGACTTTTTTTTAAATCATTCTAAAAAAGTGAGTATTGGTAACCCAAAATTTAAAGGTAAATCTGAAAGAAAGTAATCTATCCATGCCATCATCCACGGGTCAACCAAACCCATGTGTTTTACTTTTAACGATGAAATTATGTTTGGGTTATTTGTGGCAAACCGTTTGCAAAACCAAATTTCATTATAATTAAATTTGATTGGGACGCTTGAAGTAGTTCAGAGAAATAAAAAAGAAAAGAATAAGAGCGGTTCTTATATATTAATTACTTCCAAGAAGAATCACTGTTGAGACACGTGAAGTATGTACTAAATATGTCAACCCTTTCTTTATTAGATTTTGTGAGTCATTTTGTTACAAAAAAATGTTTTGGCTGCTAGAATTTAAAAGTTAGTATGGGAAAAAAAATCAGACAACTGTTCTTAAAGTTTTCAAACCTTGACTTGCTAAATTATATTTTAGTTACTAACTTTCGATATGTTTTCAAAAGAAAAATCCCCTATGAAATCACGAAACTCCACCGTTTGATTAATTTTTTCTTTTGTTTTTTTTTAATGGATATGGTGCGCGCATTAGGAAGATGAGACAAAATCAAGATCTTTTTGGTCCAAAAGCTTAGGCTACATACTCAAAAGGATATATTGCAAAGAAAAACATGGCTTACCTGAATTGTATTTTATTGCTTAAAAGATAAGGGTATTTTATTGCTTAAGAGATAAGGGGGTTGGTGTTGATATTCATATTCAATGGTTTTTTTTGGGATTTACATATACGTGTACGTGGATAGAGATAGACAAACATTATCTCCATTATTAATAAAGCGTGAGTTAAAAATGACATCACATTTCCACTTAAATAAATACAAACAATTATTATTAAAGTGTTGCCATTTAGACAAATCTCTTTATAAATATCTTTATCCAGAAAATAAAAAAAAAACTATTAATCTATATCTACACTTTTAAATTCTAACTAAGCGTGATGAAATTTTTGACGTCTCAATTAAATTACTAAAATAACTGATAAGGAATTTGAAACACTTGACCATAAATATAATGAAAGATTTAAAGATAAGTTGCATTTCAAATAAGACCATCTCCAGTGCAGTTGTTAAATTTGTATATTTACCATTTTTTGACGTGCAGCGCAGATGCTATTTGTTAAAATGGCATGGTAAAATGGTAGAGAAATGGTAAAAGTGAGGGGAGACAAACATTTCTGACCAACGATGGACTGAATGCCGCGAGAATCTGACACCACCCCGCGCGATATTCTAAACATCGCCTGATGTACAGTCATCACCTGACAATGACCCGCGCGATGTTCTGAATATCGCGTGATGTACAATCATCACCGCGCGATGTTCTGAACATCGTGAGCTACGCTGATGGGGCATGGGCACGACGTACAGTCAATCGCGAGAGGCGTGACGTGTCTTTTACCCCAAACGCACTGCGGAGAGAGAATTGCTAAAATTGTAAATTTCTTTACCATTTTACCTTATACATTGCAGATGGTCTAAGGCCTTAAGTTAAGGATTGAGCATTTTGGGAATTCAAATGAATAAGGTTTTGACGAAACTTGGTGACAATTGTCTCTATGATTATTATATTATCTCTGCTAAAATTTTTAAAAAATTCAAACGAAAAGTGGGTTAACTACAAAATTGAAATATATATATCCAATTAACGGATATATATGTTTCAATTTTGTAATTACACACTTAAGGGTTGAACTTTTTTCAAAATTTGGTGAATATGATCTATTAATCATAAAGATCATCTCCATAAAGTTAGTAAAAAAAGTTAATACGTTTGACCCTCCAAATGATCAATACGTGATTTAAGGTCCTTAAGTTAGAACTTAATATAGTTCATTTAACTTTTTGTTACTATATATTGGTAGGAAATGATCGAAGGTGCCTCATAAAAAGTAAATGAAAATCTATAAATGAAAATGAAAAGATAGTAAAGAGAGAAAAATAAATGCAACAAATCATACATGAAACTGCGGACCCGAACTAAATGCACTTCTAATTAATTTAAGAATTTAAAAAGGTTTACTATTGAACGAAATGAAATCTTGAAGGGGAAAGTAAAAGGCAATAAAAACAAATAAAAAAAAGAAAAAATTGCAACTATTTATGCACAAACATAAATATTTGATAAACATTGACCTGAAGCTAATACATTCATGCAGATAAATAAATCGAAAAATAGCACCATACAAAAGAAACGAAAATCAAAAAGTGTGAAGGAAAATGAAATAAAGAGAGAAAAGGGGAAGGAGGGAGATAAATAGAGAAAATTGCAACAATTTACGTAAGAAATTCCAAGAGTACACCTATCCATAGAAACTATTATAAAAAAGTAGCATTGAATTTTTTTTTCCTATATTTTATAGAAAATGTTAACACTTGCCCTTAAGGCACATGGCAAGCATATTATGAATGAAAAAAAAATATCTTGCAAGAGAATTTGTGCGTAATATACTACATATTATATACTTATACTTTCCATATATAAGTGTTTAATGCAAACCATAAAGGCACGTGTTAAAATGACTCATATTTTATTACAGATAAGTTTAATTATATATATCATAATAAAAAGGCTTAATTCTTAATATGAAATAAAAAAAGCAAATTAATAAGCTATCTTAATTGCTTATAAATTATTCACTAAGTCTCACTTTGACCCTGATCCTAAAAAAGGCCAAATTTTGGCGCTTAAATTATTGAGTGAGCCTCACTTTGTCTCTAACATCCGTCCAAGCCGAGTTGAACGGAATTAAGAGTGTTTTGATCATTTCAATTAAAAATTCAATTTAATTAGGCAATTTTTAAAAGTTGATTCAAGAAAAAATCGATTTGTTTTTTTTTCAACATCCATTCAAAGCTTTATTATTTCAAAAAAGTGTTTTTTTTAAATCCATAAATGGAAAGGAAAATATAGTGAAGAGAAAAAAATAAATGCAATAAATCATACACAAAATTGTGACCCGAACTAAATGCATATGTAATTAATTTAAGAATTGAAAAGGTATAGTATTGAAAGAAAATGGAATCTCGAAGATGAATGCAAAAGATGATAAAAAGAACTTAAAACATAAAAGAAAAAAAAATTGCAACTCTATACGCAAGAAACTTAAAGAAATAGTAACCCAAAGGAAATACACATCCATGTACAAAATACACTATGAATAATTATTTTTTTTTCTAATTTTGATAGTGTGAAAATATTTGAAAATAATGATCTAAAGCAAATACACTCATGTAGATAAACAAATCAAAAAGTATAAAGAAAAAGGCAATAAAAAGATAGATAAAAGAACGAGTAACCCGAAGCAAATACACAATTCTAGACTTCTATATTCAAGTTAAATTCCGCAAGTGTGATAAAAACTTGAAGATACTGTGAAACTTTTGTAAAAAATGCGAGCGGATATATCCACCCATGTACAGGATAAAAAAAATCTAAAAGGTGCATTGTTAAAAGAATTTTTTTTTCTAAAGTGGAAAGAAAATGCATTAAGGGCGGCGAAAGCGAAAAAAGAGAGTAATGATTCGTTAATTCTATGCAAAGATTTAGTATTTTTATCTAATAATTTGCACACAGGCATAGTGTGCCATGAATGCAAGTTGTATTATATATCTATTTATTTTTATAAAGACAAACATTAGCCTTCTTTAACACAAGGTATTAGTATAGTGGAAAAAAGGGTGTGTTTCTGCACTCTGGCTCGTGTTTAAGTCACGAAAACTTTGTTTCCCTTCTTCCCTTATGGAAAATCGTTGTGTATATCCACGTAACATTTGTATAAAAAAACATTAATCTTCTTTAATAGCACAAACATCTATGATTGGCTCATTTAAACGATCCACGAGGTATTAGAATTCAACCCCCACCAACTTTTTTCCATGGTAATTTATTTGGATGAAAATAAAAGGGTTTATCCACATAATAAGTAAAGTGCTCCTCTTGACTTTTGTGAATAGCACTCGTGAGTTTTTAAACTTCTATATGTATTAAATCTTATTTAAAAATAGATTAGTTAAAATACGCATAAACTGAACTAAACAACAATATTAAAAATGGCATTACTATGTAAAATTGTAAACAAACTCGTTCTCTCTCACAAGGGAAAACAAGACAACAATTCCTCTCACACGTGCATCAAGATTTCTGAAGGTACTCTCACACGTGTCACCCCACAAGTGAATTATAGCACGTAGGGAAAGCACTTATGGTTATGATCTACCTTATTTTATTAGTTACTAATCTTTCTTGATATTCATGGATGACAAAAGTAGTTAATTGGTATGATTAATCTGAAGAAAAATTTAGGGTTTTGTCGGCAAAACTTTGTCCAATGCATCAATTCAAGTAGAAAAATTTGTTAATGGAAGGGACATGTTTGTACCACTTGGGCCCTAAAGGTTTTAAGGGCGTATTTTTGCTTTCTATTCTCTTATGCTCACTCGGCCTTAAATAAAAATGTTCTCTTTTAACTTTTATTTTTCCTTTTTAATAAATATTAATATAAGAAACCGATATTCAAGATAAACTTTATTTTGATATCGGAAAATATATATATATATATATATATATATATTAATTTAAAGGGTTGTTTTTGAAAAAAAAAACCTCTTTATTTCAAACTTATTTACTTTGCTAGAGGAAAGAGATTCTTCAAGAGTTCGACTCATAGGATGTGAGGGTTTATTTTTTTTTATATGTAGAATTAAGAGAGAAACTTAAACTTTCTTTAATTTTTTTATTTTAAAAAAAACTTATTTACTCTGCTATCTGATACGTGTGCAACTTGTCGATACAAAGGTATATTTTCCCCTTTACTTATTTTTGCGGTGGTGGTTGACATATTGATATAAAGATTTCATTTTCATTGGTTAGGTAGCTAATGGTTGTGGTAACCACCATGTTTAATTTTCATAATCTCCTTTTTACATCCACTTGGTAGGTTTGTCGGCAAATCAATGGTATATAATTAGGATTAGTAATATTTTAGTTGTCAAAACAGTTATTGAAAAAGACTTGTTAGAAAATATAGCGGTGAAATAGGAGTTTGATGCCTTCTGTCTTAACTTTTAAATTCTTTAGAGAACGTGTTATGTTGAAGTTTCATTTCATCATACAATCTGGTCTAAATTATCTGAATCTCACTACAATTTTAGAGCAATTAAAAAAGATAGTAGATACTCTCGCTCTTATTCAATACTCTTTAACACTTCAAAATTGACCTATAGTTAGATTTATACATAAAAAGTGTCTAAAATATATGAAAAAAATCAATAAAAATTACAACGGATTAGTAAAGTATTATTTTATTGTGCTCATAGCTGTATCCTTGGAAATGAAACCAAAAAATCTTGACCGTAATAATAATTTTTTTAAAAAAATAATCCTTGGAAAATACAAAAAAAGCACGTGATTATTCATTTTTGCGAATCTAGCTACTATTACTTGTGTATATACAATAATTAATATTAAATACAATTATCCAATTTTCATTATTTAGATAGTATAAGCTAGGTGACAAAAGAAAGTATTCATATATAAATAATTTGAACGTACTGATTTAAATGTGAAGCAATTAATGACGTCAGATTTTGTCTAGCTAGTTAATTATATACGGAAGGAATTAAGTTAAGACGAGCATATATATATATATATATATATATATAAATGATGGGTGGGATATAATTTTACTTTTGTTTAAAACAAGCTAAAGCTAAAGCTAAAGAGAAAGGTAAAGCTAAAATGGAAATAACTGTACATGCAAATGGGGCTTGCTTTCATACCACTTTTTTTTGCTTTTTGAGAGCATGCCATGAGAGACAAAGAAATGAGGGCATGTGAAACCACACGGGAAGTGCTTCTAAAACTTGAGGCAGCCTTCATTAAATTTGTTTACCCGATCGGGAACCAATGGGACCCATCCCCACCTGCACTACAACCCTCCATTGTTGAGGAGTCAACCTCAGCTCATTCCTTTATATTCCTCCACAATCTAACACTCCCCATCATTTCGGTTCCGTAACCATGGATTTTTTTTTTTTTTTTTAACTGATTAAAAGTTTCATATAATTTGTTTATTTAAAAATATTTGGCAGGCAGTTTTTCCTTTCTTGTTGGTGTTTAATTACCTAATTTTCTAGGCAATTTTAATTCCATGGCACAAGTGGATGATGCATAAAGTAGAAACTTATTTTATTAACCTATCCAAAAAAAAAAAAAGTTTTCCACCACAATTCCATTCTAACTATAATAAAAGATAAGTAGAATTTAAATATTTTCCACCACAATTCCAATCTCACTATCAAATAAACCAAAAGAAAATAAGTTATACTTTTTACTATTATTAAGTTGAAAATGAATTTCTATTTTTGAAGATATCCGAAATTTAAGTGGAACTCTTGATTTGAAGTAGTAATAATTTAATCCACAAAATTAGAAGGCGCATATTAACTCGTATCTTTAAAATACATGTTAAATATGCTATAAGTGAAAAAAAAAAACACTTTATAACAATTTGTGCTCTATTTAATACATGTGTATTTTTTTTTTCTATTTATGAAATGTGATACTATTACTTAAATAGTTATAGTTACTGTCAAAATAATATATAATAATAAAAATATGTAGTATAACTACTTAAAATAATATTATACTTTATCAAAAGCATAATTACTTTTACATGCACTAAAAATACCCTTTATAAATAGGTTTTTATAAACAGAAGAAGAGAAAAAAATGAAAAGGATACGTGATTGAATGGTGACACGCAACAAAAGCACTTCTGTCTCGAAAAGCTGTTTTAGTATCAAGTTATTAATCAATTACGTGGCCTATGTTTGATGTTAATATTAATTCAACATGATTCCTAGAAAACAAACTTATGATACACAAGTAACGGAAGAATTATTATTAAGGGTTCATCTGGATGTTCACGTGTGAGACATCCTCTCATTCTCCCTCCACTTATTTTCATTTTATAACTATTTTTAGCTATGTATGTGATAGGTATTCCGTATTCGGATGGTGGGTAAAATATTTATATATTAAAATTTGTATATGCATGTGTTTTCCGAATGCAGGTAATTTAATAAAAAAAATTAAAAAAATTATATGTAGCACAACAATTAAGAGTCTTATAACCTTTGCTACTAGCAAGAGTTCAAATAATGTTGCTTATATTATAGTGTAAATATTTTTTTGTGAAATAAAAGTCTGCAAGGGCAAAATTGAAAATTTAAAAATCTCTTCAAGCCTTTTGCCATTATATAATAGTAGATAAGGGATTTGTAGCATTATATTCTACGCATCAAATTAATCAAATGAATCGACATGCAATGCACAAGTTAGTGTACTTCCATATGTTTTAAATTAAGAGCTTAGTATTTTTTCTATAAGGATGTAAATTAAGATTTCAATTTTTTAGAAATAAGGGCTTAGATATCATTATTATTTTGAAATAAGAGTTTTTTTTATCAATTGTGTTTTAAAATAATGGCTTTGACCAAGTGCAAACTTAACTTTGCAATCAAAAAAACTTAATGCAAATTTGTTTTACATGATGTGTTTATATTTTTTAACAAGTATATTCTTATGTTTCATTCATAAAAATTTAAAACAATGTCAAATAAACACAAATATATAGTAATATTTTAGAAAATAAGGAGTACAAACTTAACTTTGCATAGTTCCGAAAAAATTATTATTTGCATTTTATTGGTAAATAGGTTTTGAATATGTAATTTGTTAAAATTATTCTAAAGCACGGTCAATTAAACACATATTTATAATAATGTGCTAAAAAATATGTAATGCAAAGTTAATTTTGCATGATTCCATAAAAAAATATAATTTAAAAATCTATTGCAAAGTTAACCTTGCACTCGTTTTAGAGTTTTGTCAAATATAAACCCTTAATTTACAAAAATATTATTCATTAGTTATTTTACAAAAAACTTTTTCAAACAAGTTGTATTAATTTTACAATATTCCGGATGAACAATAACAAACCAAACAAAATGACATTACCAAAACATAAATATTAAAATTTAGAAAAATTTAATGAGCTTATAAATAAAGATGTTACCAACTTTAAGGATCCGCGTCAATCATTAGCCAATTAAACCTTCTTATTTGATGTTTTTAACAGCAAACATGCTTAAGAAAACGTACTATACAGACTAATTCGAAAACATAGTTCTTTACTAGAAGAGACAAACAATTCAAGATTCTTTAATTCAATTACGTATGTGCTGACAAACACCATAAGGTCCTCATATGAGAGCGAGTGAAATTACATTCTAAAATACTAAACATTTCATTAGAGTGTATAAAGTAAGATGACATGCACTAAACTTGACGCTGAAAGTAGATAAATTTTAAGATTTTTTATCATTTAAGCACATCCATATGCAATAACATATCCCGAACTCATAGTTTTTAATTACTTGAATATAATAGTCAAGTGCAGTAAAAAGTTATTTACTATTGTATAAAATTAAAAGATTCTTTATTAATGCTAGAATCGTGTTACAGTTTTATTTACCGCTATAAGCTTATTTTAAAAAAGAAGCAGCTTGTACTATATAATTAATATAATATAATTCTAAATCTTGCCATTGGCACTCAATTAGTATTTTTAATTATTTTTTGCTTTAAATAATCAATTTATATGTTTCACATTCTTTCATGCACACAAAAAACCAGTTAAATGTTATGCAATCGATTTAAATTTCAAGCATGATTATTTCACAAAGCCCCCCCGGGGGGTTAAGAGAATATTATTTTATGCGATTAGTTTGCCTAGTGGAGCGGATAGCTAAATGTTGGGAGAGAAATAGATTTAAGAATAAGCTGTATGAGAGCGCTTTAGCGCAAGTGCTGATAAATGCATATATATTTAACTTTTACGTAACAATATTACATCTTAATGTACTACAATTATTTACGTCTTTTAACAACTTTCTGTAAAATTAATGTTGTTGTGAAAGGTTATAAAGAATTCTTTTCGAACAAACTTATAATGCTAAAATGTGGAGAAGGGTGAATTTAGGGGTTGTAACACTGCTAAGGGTGAATTTGAAATTGTGTAGGTAGGTGCATGATTATAGATTTAATCAGAGGTGGACTCAGGATTCTTCTGAGGACTGGGCTAATAGTAATAGATAAAAAAATTATAAAAATAAAATAAAATTAAAAGTATAACCATATAGTGAATTATATAAATTTAAGAGGGTTATATAAATTAGTGGGCTTATAATATTTGAGTTGGACTAAGGGATGGCTAAAATTTAACAAAGGGGTGGGCTTATATTAATTTTTTTATTTTTTTTAATAGTGATAATAGGTTTTTCTAAATTTTACCCTGTGCTGTAGTCCGCTCTGTCCCCCCTGGTTCCGCCCCTGGATTTAATTCCCCAATGTATGAAACCTTTTTTGGGCTACTGCATAGGGTGTAAATGAATCAAATACGGACCGGATACCACACTATCCATTATCCATATCTATTTTTAAATTTATTATCCAAATTCTTTTTCCATATCCTTACGAATAGTATATTAAACTATTATTATTCTTATCTTATCGGATATCTCAGATTCGGATAATATCCCTATTTTTTTATCTGATGCGTTGCCTATGTTTTGTTAACCTAAAAATTAGCTTAATTTTAGAATTATATTTGATTACATAATCTTTCAATTAAAATGATATATCTGAGAAGTATAACAAAACATTGCAAAAAGTATTAAAATAATGACCACCATTTTATGCCAAACTTTTAACTCAAACAATGAATTTGTTTTATTTCTTTTGTATAACTTAATAAGATTTATGTTAAAATTATAATATAACCATGCAAATCAACATGACAAATCAAAGTTGAAAATCATTACAATTTTAAATTTGATATGATCTTAAATCTTTCATCATAGAGAATCATATATGTTGTAAATAGTCTTTCTCTTTCGTTTCCTTTTTTATAGGCTATTTTTCTTTTTTTGCTCAATTTATTTTTTTTGGTAAATTGGGACAGCTTTTGCACACCAAATTAAATCATGTTCAATTTTTTTCAAATGGGAAGATATGTATATATATATAATATACTAAATTATAGCAGATACGGATATCCGGTAAATAGAATATCCATAAATATAGATAATCCACTTCAAATACGGATTTTTCAGGTCGATTATTATTATTATTATTATCCATATCCTTGTCCGTTTTCTCGGATATTTATAAACACTATCCAAGAATATTCATTCGGATAAATATCCACAAAATATGAATTCGAATTTAGAACATATTTGAATTTTCGAATATCTATTTACACACGTTGCTACATGGGACTTCCCTTGGTCAAGTAATTAGGGCCCCATGAGATTAGCGGGGGTGGCGCCCGATACTTGTGGTTATCAAAAAAAAATGAGGATACTATCTTTTGATAGTAACATAGAAAATAGTAGGAAAAAGAGTTGAATTGTGTGAGAAATTAGAAAATAAGTTGAGTATGTTGTGAGATAACTCCGAGGGCCCGTTTGATAACATCATAGAAAATAAAAATAAGAATAGTTGATTTTTATGAAAAGTTAGAAAATAAGTTGAGACACGTGATGAAGCACCTTCTTTCTTTGTGGCTTTTTCAGTGAAAAAGTTTTCTTTGGTGATTGAAGAAAAAAAAATTCCAAAAAAAATAATTAAGTATCAGCATCTACTCATAAAAATGAGTATGATATGGAGAATATATTTCATTATATACCTTAACTTATTTTTCAACTTCTTTACACAAATCAAATATTTTTCATATCATTTTTTATGTTGATATCAAACGGAGTTTTTAGTTTTTCCATGGAATTTTTTTTCTTTGGAGTGAGTGAAGAATTTTTTTTCACAAAAAAATAAAAAATGATGAAAAATATATATTCATAAAAATAAGTAAGATATGGAGAGTATCTCACCACGTATTTCAATTTAATTATTTTTCAAATTTTCACATGACTAAATGAAACTTCAAGTACGATAGTAACCCAAAAAGAAAAAAAAAGAAAAAAAAAAGAAGCAAAAATGAGCAGACCACAAAGAGATGGGAGACACATAATAAGGGCAGACAATAATAATAACAAAAAGAAAAAGGACCATCTCAGTAAAGACTTTTACGATTACGCGGTTGATGATCAACCAGATTCGGACCACCCTAAGGTAGGTGGTGTCAATATATATACCCTAAGTGCTTTATATATATATATGGTGAACCCAAAAATCTTTGACCTTATATATTATGCCTTAAAACTAGCAATCTGATTGGGCAACACCACCAACTTATAGTGGTCCATGTCTTACCAGAAAATTCAGCACCTTTGTATCTAGCTATAAATATATTTGTGTATTTATTTTTACTCCACCACCATATAGTTATAGAGTCTTGCAGTGGTACTTAATATATAGGGGGTCATGAAAGAAACACTAAGGTACTTGGCAGGGATTGCAGGCCCAAGTGGCTATGGATCAAAGTCTACTGCTGATCAAGTCACTCAAGATTGTTCTTCCTTCCTTCATTATTCTCATCTCACTGCTATTATCACCGGTATTAATTTACCCTCATTTCATCCTTTGAACTATACAAAAACAAAAACAAAAAAAAGATGAGAAACACATACAATTCATATCTGTGTGCAGCTTTTTACTGATTTGGTACGTATAGAGATACAGTTCCAATTTGCTGCAAACATGCTCTCTTTTTTTTTTAATACTCCTCCCTATATATATTCCTCCCAAAAGTTTATTTACAGCAAGTATTCGGATGATTCTACTTATTGATTTTTGTGACCAACTGAGTAGAGAGAAATCTAGCTATATATGCATGGGTCCAAATGGAATACTAGTTCGTTTATTTAGATTCTTGCTTTTTTTAATATAAAGAAAAGAAGATCAGAGAAAACTTGTCAGTACCTTTTCTTTCACTACATATGTTTTATGTACCTTTTGGGTGTATTTGCCGTGCCTCATCTCTTAGGTGGAATTTGTTAATCCCTCTTTCAATGAGATAAAGAAGGTTAAGTGGGATAAACAATTCGTCTGAATATTCAATCTCGATGAACACTAAACATAAGATAGGATAAAGTTATTTTATTCTGCCTTTTTATCCCGCGCGTCAAACGCAGCCTTTGAGTATTGTAGTTCTTGTATTAATTTTGGCCATATATTTGAGATAATTCGTGACAGACCGAAGTTGCAAATTGATTTTCTTTAAAAAAATATTAACTTAATTTAAATTTTGTCTAACTCAAGTTAAGAGTTTTCACGTTTTCATTTTTAACATTCTAACTTAAGAGTATGAGATGAATCTATTAAACCTTACAGTTTTGTTCACGGGAACTGGTTACGATGAAATTAATGCGTTGCTTATAAACAAAATTTTTTCCTTATATATATATAATATTTATAGACTATAAACTAATTAAGTAATATTTTTATAAACAATTTATTCAAAGTAAAACTGCTAGAAAATACTTGTCGATGGATATTGAATAGTTTATACGAAACATACTTTTGAATTATTCTCCTCCAGCCGGTAAGGGAAAGGTAGGTGGTTGTATTTTATTGGTGGCCTCTTTTTGGTTGCAGCAAGATATGGTTTTGTCTCTTATGAATTGCTGCTCTATGATTCTCTCTTGTCTCATTGGCTTGTACAAGATCATTTGCTTTCTGGCCTATAGTCCTATACCAACAGCCAATCATTTCATCTTTAATTATATTTGATCTAACTTATTATAATTAATTATACTTAATTCCCATGCATGCCATACCTTATACTAAATAACATACTTCAATTTTTTATTAAATTGGATTACTCAATTCCAAGTTATTTTTCTTTAACAATACACAAAATAATTTATTTAATATAGTAAAATTTGATATATTAATTGTGATTCGCATAAAAAAAAAAGAAAGGGGACACTCTTGGTCTAGATTTTGGAACATCTTAAAAAAGAAAAGTAAACCTAATTTTTGTTTTTTTTTTATGAAATTTATTTTTCATTGAGATATGTGATATATTAATTACGTCCCAAAAGAGAATGAGACTTTAAATTTTGAGACACCTAAAACTCTACATTTGAGATAAATGGGGTATATCGTAAAAGGTTGTGAGCTTTTTGCTGTTTGAAATTGAAGGTGCCACATCAGGTATTGGAGCGGAAACGGCGAGAGCGTTGGCAAGGAGAGGAGTGAGAATAGTAATTCCGGCAAGGGACTTGAAGAAGGCTGCTCAAGTGAAGGAGAAGATTGAAAAGGAAAGTCCAGGGGCTCAAGTTATATTATTGGAAATTGATCTAAGCTCTTTTGCTTCAGTCAAGAGATTTTGTTCTGAATTTTTGTCTCTAAGTTTACCCCTTAACATCCTCATGTGAGTTTTTCTCTCTTGCCCTTTCTACCCCTTAACATCCTCTAATAAAAGGGAAATAATTGATACTTTTGATTCCAAATCTCCAAATTCGATCTTATATATAAAAGTTATCAGCTTTGTATTTCAAGAAACCAAAAAATTCGAACAGGACCGAGCACATTATACGGCTTATAGAAGTGAGTGAGAGGCTTACGCAGATATAAAATTACTGTGCAGAAACAATGCTGGAAAGTTCTCGCATAAGTTGGAGTTTTCTGAAGACAAGATGGAGATGACTTTTGCTACAAATTACTTGGGTAAAATTTTCTTATTGTGCTCTTATATAATTGGATATTTTAATAAGAGAGGCCATTACTATAAGAAGTGGATCACGGTGGGTTTAGGAATTCTCTATTATGGGTTAAAGCTATGAGCTGTCAAACTGGGCTACACAAAGTTGCTGGAGCTCAACTTTTCTTTAAATTCCAAATGGCTGGTCCTAGTTCTGGGCTTATTTTTCCTTCTTTATTCTTAGGGAAAAAAGGCTCTAGAAGATGAAATATGAGATGGATCCTCTTTTATAGTTAAGTCAATTAACTAATAGGATATAAAAAGAAACAAATCAAAAACAGAGACGCAGTAATAACTCTTTCAACAATTTTATGCATTATTGATCAGCCCAAAGGGTGATGTTAACTTCACATTGAAGATGTCAATAAAGTTAGACTCAAATACACTTTTATTTCGGGATTCCAGATTCTTAAAAAAATGCATGCGCATTGAGTACTGAAAAAAGAAAGTAGACACAACTTTTTATGAAAGAGAAGAAAATATCTTCTTCCAAACCTTTCTGTTCCGTTAAGCAGTCTCCAATGGACAATTTTTCATTTTAATTTGTACTTTTGGGCAGGCCATTTTCTGTTGACAGAGCTGCTGTTAGAGAAGATGATAGAGACAGCAACACAAACAGGCATACAAGGAAGAATAGTGAATGTTTCTTCTGTAATCCACAGTTGGGTGAGAAGGGATCATTTCCACTTCAACCAATTGCTCCAACCAAATAAGTAACACATCTTTCTAACTATTTCAATACAAATATTCACATTTTCAATCTGTACAATTAATTATATTCTCCAACCATGTAGATATGCACACACATATAGACGGTTATTCTCCAAAACGTAAACAGATGGCTTACTTGCGTGTTTATCTCTAACATATAAAATTAACACTCATTTCAACAACCATGAAATTGTCACATTATCTCCTCTTTTGCCCCTACAGCGTTCTTGTTCATTTTTCTTAAGGCATTAGTGTAGGTAATGAAATTTAAACCCTCAAATTATATTTGTATTTTCAGAATGAGAATACTCTAGTGCCCAGTTTGAGATTAGAGGGTTTAATTAAAAAAAATAAAGATAAAAAAATTGCTATTATAAGTAATAAGATTTAAACCTTTGGAACTCACAAGGGGACAGGAGATCAGATCGAGATGACTTAACCATTGTGTGTGAGATATTGCACGCACTCAAAGGTGAACCTATTACAAATATTTTATTATTATTTTATTGCATCCGACAATAAAGTGCAAGGGTTAACATGAAGGAGAGTTAACAAATTTCAACTCAATAAATATATATATATATATATATAAAGTTTGGGTTTGGCTATTGACACTCTAAATAACTTTACTAGTACTTCAAAATCTATTACAAATGTAAATAACCTAAACATATAATAAAAGTGTCACTTAAGATCGTATTGGAGTGCTAGAAAACTCATATGAAGTCCTAATAGCCATACTCATTCATTGTATATGCACTGCAGGAACAATCATAAATAGTCATCCGACGCATGGTTAACTAAAAAGAAATCTTTCTCGGTTTTGATTGATGCAGTTATAACGGCACTAGAGCTTATGCCCAGTCGAAATTAGCAAATATATTGCATGCCAAGGAACTGGCGAGACAGCTCAAGGTAGACATATAGTATTTGAATGCCAACTTCATCTTCTTCCGTTAAACAAGTTTTTGTTCTATTGCTTCCATTTCGACGACAGGTAACATTTGATATAAGTACATACACACAATGTAGCGAGAGATTGATTGTGATTACGCTGGGTTTGTTTTTAACATAAATATTATACACCAACCTTTTCTTGTATCAGAAATGCTTTACATAAAAATAAAACTTCTCACGTTGGGACACAAGGTTGATCCCTTTTTACTTCTCAAATTAATTTCCTGTACTAATAAAAAGCATGCGTACACACCAATACAGACAAATATATAAATTAACATATACTTTTCAATACAATATACACGTAGAAAGCATTTTCGGTATATAGGACCTGGAAAAGAGTACAAGGACTTCTCAAAAATGTTTTAGGCTGAAAAAGAAACTATTTATCAGGACATTAAACTGTTACAGATATTTCAAGTATTAATGATGGCATATTTCTGTCTCACCGAAAAATAATGTGGAATAAATAACAGGCAAAGAAAGCAAACGTGACTATCAATGCAGTACACCCAGGAGTTGTGAAGACTGGAATCATCAGGGATCACAATGGCTTTATCACAGGTATACTTCTATCTTTATCAATATAGACCCATTTTTCGCATTGCCTTTTTCTGAAATTCCATATTTCAGTAGGAACCAGGGAAAAGAATACTAACTCCACTTTGAATTTCTTTTCAGATTCTCTGTTTTTTATTGCTTCCAAGTTGCTAAAATCAACATCACAGGTAAAAATATACATAATGTATGCATAAATGCGCGAGCACGCGCATGTGAGAGAGAGTAGATTGGTGCACTTCAGTTCAGCTTTTTGTGCCTTGTTGATGTTTGTACTGGTTTTTGTGAAGGGTGCATCAACTGCATGCTATGTTGCTCTGAGCCAAAAAACAAATGGGGTGAGTGGGAGATACTTTACAGACTGTAATGAAAGTCACAGCTCAGGGCTATCAAATGATGAATCTGAAGCACACAAGCTTTGGAAGCACACTCGTGCTTTGATCCACAAACGAATGCGCCAACCCGGAGCTTAATACATACCCGTTCTTTCTATTCGTGTAAAGCTAGCACTATACATAAAATAGTCATCACGTATGTGTATATACGTAGCTATACAACCACTACCTATATCTCCCTTTATGCAGAAAGCAATTGCACTACTAGTCTTTTACGTGCCAATAAAAAGACTACACCTATCAACTTTTTCTCCTTCTAGTCCCTAAACTACATGCATTCATGCTAAGATGGTTCTCTCCCCCACAATTTTATCAGTAATTTCTCTTCCTTGTAAGATGTATATGAGCTTCAAACAGTTCACTTTTAACTTATACTCAAAAATCGAAGCCTGTGGACAATTGTATCAGAAAACAAATATTATATCTTTAGGCATCATTTGCAAATAAAACAAGGATTTCATATCATATGAATTCTACTACAAAATTAAAATCACATGAAAATTTACTATCAGATCACCAATCCAAGCATGAAATAATCACTCCCACAACATTCTAACATTATTCTATTTCGAAATAAGATTACATGGTAGTCAGCACACGTACGTGTAGGTCTATTGTGTGTTCAATGAAGTACATCACTTGATTTGTGGTACGCTTCCAATATCATTTGACAAACTTCTGTAATATGTAAGCAAAATAAGATATTTTGCTCACATATTGATAGCCTCGCTACGAGTCATAAATTACGTCCAAGTGAGTAAGTACATGCGATGAGCAGTTCATCCGAATGAAGGAAGCACGATATCCAGCATCATCTTCATTTCTTAACCTACCAAATTATTCATTCAGTTATCAGAGCTCTTGTCAATCACATTTTATGAGTTATAGGGGTCTCTCATTATGCAAGATAGAGCAGGAAACAAGAAAAAATCGGCAGGAGCATTATTAAGAATGATGGGAAAAGAAAATAAACATGCAAGCAACATAATTGCTTAGCCAGACAATCCCTTGCTCAAAGATAGAAGTTACAGTAGTATAAAAACAAGAACCAGTCATTTTTCAGAGAGATTAATAAAAGTCTATGGAAAATGACATATGAACAATAACCAGAGATACAAGAAATAGGGTGCTGGCGACATATTCCAGCCAAAACCCATAAGGTTTTTGACACTGATTTAAGTGCCAATTTAACCTCCAACCAAGGAAATCAGTAAAGTTAACAAATAAATAAATTAACTACCAGAAAGAACAATAATTTTTTCTAAGCCCAAGTGTTGGAGTATCAAGATAAAAAGGCGAAGGACCACAGTTATCTTGGCATGGTACAGTAACAACTTTATAAATTAATAAGGTCGGGACCGGCCAATTTTATTAATTAAATGAGGTTTTAATTTATTGATAAGTTAATAATTTATTAATTTAC
The DNA here is from genome assembly GCA_021464415.1 of Lonicera japonica. Taxonomy (NCBI): domain Eukaryota; kingdom Viridiplantae; phylum Streptophyta; class Magnoliopsida; order Dipsacales; family Caprifoliaceae; genus Lonicera; species Lonicera japonica. The sequence continues at coordinate 11,536,907 of CM038467.1, read as the reverse complement.
CCAAAGATTTGTATTTCCAATATTGTTCTGTTGATCTTCCTTGGATTTTATTTCCCAGAAACTTAATTAAGTAAATTATATTATCCTTCGATAAATAATTTGAAAGATTTATGATTTCAATATTGTGATATTGGTCCTCCCTGAATTTTTATTTCCTAGAACTTAATTAAGCAATTATATTATTCTTTGGATGTTGTACGATCTAGGTGAACATGAGGAGAGCTTGGAGATTTTAACTGACAAAGAGATTATTGATAGCGTCACAAAAAATAATCAAGAAGACGAAGTTGAGGATGATAGTTTTGCTATGGAGCCTGTTTCTTGAAAAGAAGCCATCAAAGCAATAACGACACTAAATAATTTCCTCTTACAAGATGAGAAATGCACTTGACATGCTTAGGGCAATACAAAAAGTTGGATGAAATTCAGGCAAATGTAAATTTCAGCAAAAAGCAAACAACATTGTACTCATATTTTGACAAGGCATGATAGTAAGTCTGGAAAGGTGAATTATTAATTTATATAACCACTGGGACTAACCTTATAAAATATATTATCTTATAAATTTAGCGAAAATACTAATTTAGCTCTTGGGCCCGAGTCGGGACCGGCAAAATTTATTAATTTAGCAATGTTATTATTTTATCGAGTTTCTACAGTATATTGTGGCCAGTAAGCACCTATGCCTTTGCTCGTACATTCCACAATTGGAATAATGAATGGTAAATTTTTTTGTTATGCATTGATAAGACTAATGCACACACCCACACACATATACCTTAGTCAACATTAAGTGGATATTTCTAAATTAGATGTGGGCAGAAAAACAGAGCAACAGTTAATTGATACCTTAAAACGTGGGGATCTACGGAGAGATGAAGCAGATCCAGGAGAACGAATTGCTGGTATGCCACCTCCAACACGGTTAACCTTCCTGGAAATTCTGTTGGTTTCTCTAGATTGAAGATTTTCTTGCTTGGCCGGAGATTGACTTCTACTGTCAGTTGAAACTGAAGAAACTGGGGCAGACATTGCTATTGTGGAAGTGACTTGATCAAGCAATGTGACTTGAGGAACAGTTCCTGGAGTCATTTCATTACATACTCAGAAACAATAATAATAGCAAATCTTTATTTCAAGCTGCACGGTAAATGCAGAAGAATGCTTCGGGTATGTCTGTATATCAAGGACCTCTTGTGCTTAGATTTTTCATGAATAATGCCAAATAAATGCCAGTATGCAACAAACATTTGATCGGAAAAGTAGTTGGTAGGTCCCACCGCTTGCATGCAAGTGTCCCTGCCCAGCCAATCGCATTTTGACGTATCATTTTTGTGTCCCTACTCCCTAGGATGATTTTTTTTTTTCTAAGTTTTCTATTTCTTTATAATTCATATGGAATGGGGTATCCAAGCTTCTCAGAATGACAGTGAAGAATACAAGAGACAAGGTCATACCAAAAGCTGCAGCTTTCTGGAACTTCTCTCTCACAATTCTGACAAATTTGAATAAACCATTGGTCCTATTCAATTCATGTATCAACTCTTTTGTGTCATTCAAATGTGGATCACAATCAAGCACTGAAGATCAAGGGGCAAAAGGCAGAGTATATTTAGAACAATGTTTTGACCAAAGAATAAATATGCTTACAAGTGGCTTAAAAAAATTGCTTACAAGTGTAGGTATCGTTTTCATGACGAATCATGAAGGAGTACTCTTCCTTTGGATTCTTTAAACTAATGTTAGTGAATATGAATTTTACTCCTAGAGAAACAAGAAGATTTGTAAGAAACATCCCAAAAAATGATAAATATAAGCTCCACGAGATGAGGATTCGCATACCATGTCCACGTTCAATTCGGAAACCAAGGACCCTACTGTACCATGAAATTGCTTCTTCTATTTCTTCTCTACATCCAGTATCCTTATCAGACTTTTCTTCGTATGCAACCATAGCTTTTAACAGGACGAAGGCAAAAGAACAAGAAGTGACAAATTTAAGTGTTAAAAATGAAGACAATCTGCCTGATGGTCAGAATTGAAGATATATCAAAACAACTAAAAATATCTAATTAACATATAAGTAAATCATGGAATCAACAATCTAAAAGACACTTTTAAGAAAAGAAAGAAAGAGAACACAAGTGACAATGTAATGAGACTCAAAAATAAATTTGTTTCTCGCATCATAATATGTTTTTTGAATAGATCACAAGGGGTGAAACTACTCAACTTAGAACCCTCAAATAAAAGTATTCTTTCTCCTAAATAGTTCAATCAAATCAGAGAAGCGTCATGTTAATTCATACATTACCGAAACATGTAAAAAACGATCCCTAGTTGCCTACAATATAAAATGCAAAATTAGGTAGGAACATCAACATATCGTAACTGCATGCAACAACAGCAGCGCCAGTAATGTTCACAACAATGGGGAGATAGAACAGCACCCTACTCACATAATCAGATCAAGATAGAACAACAGCAGCACTGCTAATATTTTAAAGGCGCTGAATTGAAGACTCTGATTTTTTACTTATCAAATGTTTAAAAACCAGAAAAGGGGGAGAGAGAGTTTTGCATCACACTACTGATCAAGGGTTTTGGATCACACTCAGTTTAGCAAGGGCACATAATCGCGTTGATGTTTATATAATACATATTATACTATATCTTGCATAATCTATTTTGTATATGCTAAATATGTGTTGTTACCGTAGACCTTTTTGAGGTTGCTACATTATCTATCAGCCAGTGAATGGTTTTGGATCTTTTACTGATGCTAACCATGGTTAACTTGTGTTGTTATTTTCTTACCATTTTTTAATAAAATTTTAGCGTCTTTGGTTTTTTTTAGTTGAGGCTTTCGCTTTGCCTCGCCTAGGCAAAACACCTCAAACCCGCCTTGCGCCTTTTTTGGACATTGAGCCACATGAAATGACGCATATCGGGAGAAAAACAACAGACATATAACACAACATCGTCCAAAGACGGCTAGGTACTGTAGATATCAATAACTTTCACTTTTAATACAAAGCTCACCAAAAAAAACTGAGAGGCCAACCAGTAAAAAGGAAGACAGTTACCTTCATTTTGTTGATATATTAGTGCTGCATGCTCATCTATTCTGGCCTTTCGATCCTCCACAATTCTTTTCAGTTCTTGTACTCTTGCCTTTGTAGCAGATATGGAGTCTACAGTGGCCATCCATTTTGCCTCTTTACGGGTTTTCACTGCAAACTCATTACAAGGGAAATCAAATCTAAATTAATTGAGTTCATGTTTTCTTCATCAAGGTGGACACATACATGCAATTTGAATTGTTTAACTTTTGAGATTCACATAAAGATATCAATTGGCCTTGAACTACAAGAAAACCTTTAATGATATTTTGACAGTAAACTTTGGAAAATGAAAGTACGAAGGAAAAAGGAAATACAAAGCTTCTCAAAATGTATGAAGTGTTGGTGCCAGGAAATATTGAGAATCAGCAGTCATTGTTTGCAGATTAATGGCAGAGAGGTTGACTTTTAAAATCAAAATGAAATTTAATAATGAGGAAACTCTTTGAACTAAGTTAAAACATAATGAAAGTTTGCAGCTAATTTAAACATTATGGCACATTGTACCCTTTTGAATGGGTTGATTTGGTTTCTTCAATTGTCCTAATAACTTGCCAAGAATTCTTTTGACTAAGACGCCAATGGCAGTGTGCTCAGTTGAGAAAGAAGAGCATCCTCACCTGAGGTTTTAATTCATGAATTATGCATGTCAAGTGTCAAAGGAACAAAACTTGTGTAACTGAAAAAAGCAGATACTTATGAATAGTAGTCCAAAATTAGTGAACTTCTTCTATAGCTTCCCCGAGTATTTGACTAGTAGTCAAAATTTTATCTGATGACCTGAAATCAACTTTCGAATAATATTGAGTTAATTAAGTACATTCTTGTAACTGAAAATTTCATTGATATTCTCTACAAGGAATTTTCAATCTCTTTAGTGAAACTTTACAAATTCAATGGTTTACTAACAAGCCACTATTTATTAACCTAACCTTGTCCTTATCCCATTGTCCCTTTTTTTTTGGGTAAAACTGCCACATGCCCACGCATAAGTAAAACATACTAATATCCCAAAAACTACCATGTCAATCAGAGTGGTTAGAAGGCAAATACATTAAGGGAATTTTAATTTTAATTTTTTTTTTCATCAATTTCAATATCACAAACCACAAATGAATTAGAAAAACGGCTGTGGTTCCTTGCAGTCATTGATTTAAATAAATCCTACTATAGAGTTGCCAACTAATCATCATAATGCAATCAAAATTTCAAGTCAAGATTTAAGAGCTTATGCCAACACGCATAAAAAATTTATACAAAAACGGGGTGGAAGAAACCACCAGTAAAACTTAAAGCACAAGATATACCTGCAAGAGCTTTCACCAAATCATCCTCAACCCCTCTCTGTTGAGTTTTTGCCTTTCGTAGGTTCTCTGCAAAAGCAAAATCAAAGGCAGTTTCGGATTTTGCATCACCATAAGAAAAAGGAATGTCTACCACATTTTAAAGCAACAGTGATCAAGTAATCGAAAGGGTTAACTACAAAAAACTACAATGTACTTTCACCCACCCATTTTGCAACTTGGAAAGTGTAAAAAAAATCTGACAAATTGGACATCAAACTTTCCATTTAGTACATCCGTTAGAGTTCTAAACTAACACCATCAGCAATTGCTGACGTGGCACTAACAGATCCTATCCCTTTGCCAACTTAGCTTGAAAAATGATAATTTTCTTTCTTTTCTTTTCTTTTTTGAGGAGCTTGGCATATCAGATTTTTTTGTGGAACTTGACGTATCATATTAAATTGTTAAGGGTGGCACTATTTAACCCCTACAAAATTATTTGTATCAAGCACCTGCCACGGATCTGCCACTGAGAATTACAAACTAAAAAGAAAAAAAAAATGAAAGTGAAGCTTGAACAATTATGGTGTTAATGACAACAAACTAATTAACCCCTGATGTATTAAGTGTAAAACATCCGGCACCCATGTTTTCAGTTACGAGAGTTGGTTGAACTACATTTACAATCGATTGAAGCGTACCCAACGGGTAATATATTCAGTGTAAAACTTGTAGTGATGCTTTTGTTTCTCATTTTTTTAATAATTTGTAATGCTGTGCTGATTTTTCATTTGTGGGGTAGAACCGTGGCATGGTTTTGATACAGGTAATTATGTGGGGTTTAAATAGTATCACCCTTAATGATTTAATATGATATGCAAGCTCCTAAAAAAAATCTGACTCATCAAGCCAAGTTGGTAGATGAGTAAGATTTGTCAATGCCACGTCAACAATTATTTAACGATGCTAGTTTGGAACCTTAACAGAAGTACTAAATGAAAGCAATCAGTAAGTTTGATATCCAAACCATCAATTTATTTTGTACATTGTCCAAGTTGCAAATTGGGTGAAAGTACATTGTACTTTTTGTAGTTAACCCTAATCAAAACGATGCAAGACACAATCCTTATATCTTCAACTTGCTAAACACCCAGCGAACCCTACTCCAATTCAAACCCTAGTTCCAGGCTTCCAGCACACATCACGAAAAACCTCCATTTATAACCATAAATCATCTGAAACTACAAGTAAAAAACCGTAAATTAATACTAATTCGTCGAATTGGAGAAGCAGAATACCTTGATTTCGCAAAGTCTCTTTTGCTTTAGCCTTAGCTGATTGAAGAGATTTCTGAAAAAAGGCCGTCTCGGTGTCCAATTTCTGTTGTTGAATTTGAATTTCTCGGTTGCATAACAACCCTAGTTCCTCCCGTACAGAGTCCTCTGCACTGCTATTCATCTGAAGTGAAATAGAGTAGCGTTTCTTCTTCGAAGAGTGAGAGAGTTCTGTGGAAAGATATTTTGACGTTTCCTTTAGCCCGCCATTTTTCTTGGTTGAAAAAGCAAAATCGCTTTTGCAGGTTGGTCCCTTTTAAGTTGGTTCGTCAATAACGGGCCGGTTTACGGATATTGGGCTTTACTTTTGGCCCAATTTAAGTCTTCCTTCTTTATTTTTTTTAGGTTATATAACCCGTGTTTGATGATTGGGCTTAACTTAATCTTATTGAGCTTAGCCTAAGCCCCTGTCTAGCCCAAAAATATTAATTAGAAAAAACCAAGCTCCAGAAAATGTTAATTATACGATATCTTTATCATTAAAATGTATAAGGGGTAAAAAAAATTGTAATTAAAATTTAAGATATTATTTTAATAATTGATAGAGTCTTTGGTACGGATTAAAGTATACTAATTGCATTATCTCATATTTTAAAATCGAGAAATTATTAAATATATAGCATTGTAAATATCATGTGTGTCACGAATTACATTAAACTATTAATAGTATTTATTCCTTTTTATGTGTGATTGACTCTTATTTATATCTTCTTATTAGACTCCTCAAAACTAAGTAAGTTGGAAGAAAACTCTACCTTCTCAAGAGTTACTTTTTCCTATTGAAATATTTTCCTCTCCTTTGGAAACACTAGGGTATACACATGCCCAAGGGCACGAAATAGCAAAAAAATTAAATCTATATTTATGGACAACAAAAATTATTTATTTTCATCTACTTTACTTATGGCATGATAATTAATTGGCAGTAGAAGCTCAATTTTTACTTTTTTTTTCTAACATAAAATTATAATAAATTCAAAATTTATTTGTGTTTTAGTAAATTGTGTTTTTAAAAAAATAGTTCAAAATATAAAAAAGAAATAGTTTGTAAAAAAACACAAACTAATTAAAATTAAATAAGTTTTGAGTGCCCTCGGGCACGAGCATAACATAAAATTGTGTGTGATTTATATATTTTATTCACTTATCGCAATATAACAAAATGATATTACATTGTCGATCACTTTTCAACCGAATCGATCATGATCAGTTTAAAATTAACACAAATAAATAAATCGTATTCATATTCCAATATCCACATTGGTAGGTTTGGCAATGGTTGCATATTTAGTCGTATTCAACTTGGTTATCTTAAATTATTTATTAAAATAACAAATATTATTTGTTCACCAAGGAAAAGAAAGTCATTCATTTAAATCCGAAACGATAACATCTAAAATTCAATAAAGTACCATATGAACACGATCCAAATAAAGTATTGACATGTTTAGTGAAAATACCAATTAAGAAATACAAAAGGTTAGTAACCATTTGGGTTGGATATATTTCACACAAGAGAAAACATGATATTATTTTACCATCAATCAATCTACATTTGTATTACTTTTTTTGGTCACAAATTAAGTCTCACTTTTTTTTCTTATATCTCAAATTAAGGGTTTTAGATAAAATATATCATTTTTAGAAAATACTCATATTATTATATTAATTAAAATTTTACAATTTTAAAAGTTATATGCAAGGGGGAAGGGGAAAGTGTGGGGTTGGGGGGTAGGTGATACGTGTAAGTAAAGTGAGAAAAAAAAAGTGGAGTCTCTAGAATATATATATTTAAATAAAAATAAATTATGTGTGATTTTAACTATTGGATTAGATTAGAAATATGCATTTTAACCTTTAGATTGTCCATGTATGACAATGGTCACATAAAATATCATTCATTAACTCTCTTTACTTAATGGTGGTTAAACTTAATGGTTGAAACGAATTAATTTAACAAAATTCCAAAAAGGTAATTAATTGGAAGAAATCAAAAATAAGAATAAAATCACATGTAAAAAAATGGTGGTTTAAGGTTGAAAACAAATTATCTGAATTGTAAGTATTTGAATTGAAAGGTTCAATGAACAAAAATACAGCTGTAATATAATTAAGTACATTATATCTTATTTGTTGAATATTTCAAAAATGTCATTGAAAGAATTGAAACGTTAATAAAAAAAAAGTATCGTTTTAGAGTTAGAATAATAAGTCATAGCAATAAAATCACTTGTAAAAAAATAGTTATTTAATGTTGAAAACAAATTTTTATTGAATTGAAAGGTTCAATGAACTAAAACACAGTTTTAATGTAATTATCTTCTATGTAAAATTAACTATTTTATTAGTTTTATTTTCTTTTTCTTTTTTCTTTTTTTAACTATTTTATTGGCAAGTTTTTTGTTAATTGAGTAGATAAAACTTGAAGCGAAGCTAAGGGAACCGCAACTCAGATATACTAATAATTTTATTTCATTTTTAGACTTCTTAAAATTATACTAAGTTTAATCTAATTAATTCCATAAGATAATATTTTTTTATTTCTTTTTACCATAGGATTTAGTACATTAGTTATGTACGTCAAAATAAATAAATTTAAGACACCTGAAAAGGAAAAGAAAAACTGTAAATTATAGCATAACTAATTATTCTTTCAATGGCATTTTTTAAATATCAAACCAATAAGATATAATGTACTTAAAAGTATCGTTTCAGAGTTAGAATAATCAGTCATGTTCTAATCATTTATCGTAAAAGTAAATGCATAGAAGGAAAAAATGGAGGTTTTTAATTTTACATTCTTCTTCAAACAAATAGTGCACAGATATACCTGATACTCAACCACGGGAAAGGGAAAAGGAAAACATGATTCAGTTAAAAATAAATAATATAAATTATTAAGTCACTATATTTTTTTTGTAAGTCCATCTCAACTGATGGTTAAAGTTAATCAATGGTTTAGATGGATCAATTTAATGAAATCTCAAAAAGGGAATTAATGGTAAGAAGTCGAGAATAGTAATAAAACCACCTGTAAAAAAATAGTTATTTAAGGTTGAAAACAAATTTCATTGAATTTTTTATGGAATTAATTAGATTGTTTGAGTTTTTTATGGAATTAATTAGATTATCTTACGAAATTAATTAGATTAAACTTAATATAATTTTAAAAACTCTAAAAATGAAATAAAATAATTAGTATATCTGAGTTATGGTTTCCTTAGCTTCGCTCTACATTTTATCTACTCAATTAAAAAAAAATTGCCGATAACCAAAAAAAAAGTTATAAAAAAATAGTTAAAAAAAGTAAAATATAAAACTAATAAAATAGTTAATTTTACATAGAAGAAGATTTAAAGTGGGTGTTAAATAAATATCCTTATACTTAGCTCTTGTATCAAAATAGTAAATTACCTTATTAATTTTAAATTATGAGTTTTACTTTCTATTCCAAAACATAACTAAATAAATTAATATTTTAAATGTATTAATTTTGTAAGTTAGAGAGGAGAACATAACTAAATAAATTAATAATTAACAAAAAAAATTGCCAATAACCAAAACACAAAAAATAAAAGTTATAAAAAAATAGTTGAAAAAAGAAAAAAAAAGAAAAAGAAAAGAAAACTAATAAAATAGTTAATTTTACATAGAAGAAGATTTAAAGAGGATGTTAAATAAATATCCTTATGCTTAGCTCTTATATCAAAATAGTAAATTACCTTATTAATTTTAAAATTGTATCAAAACATAACTAAATAAATTAAGGGGAAGGTTCTAAAGAGTACCATTTATTTGGTCCTTAAATGTGGACCAATCATTTTGAGGAAGTAAACATATGAATTTTTTTATGAAACTTGGTGAGGATGATCTTCATGAGTAGATCATCTCTACCAAATTTCATCAAAAAATTCATCTGGTAAGTGGGTTAGCTAAACATCTTAAATTTTAAAGGCCAGAAACGCACATATATATAATTTTTTTAGTTAACCTTGTTCCCGATTGAATTTTTTGATGAAATTTGGTGAAGGTGATCTACTAATCATAGAGATCATCTTCACCAAGTTTCATCAAAAAATTCATATATTTACTTCCTCAAAATGATTGGTCCGCATTTAAGGACCAAAAAGTTGGTCCTCTTAAGATCCTTCCCCAATAAATTAATATTCTAAATGTATTAATTTTGTAAGTTAGAGAGGAGAACATAACTAAATAAATTAATATTCTAAATGTATCAAATTATGTGCCATTGGATTGTTGAATCAATCTTGATAATTAGATTGTTGAATTGATTTATGACATTTGGATTAAAAAAGATAGTGGCCAAATTAATGAATAGTATTTCCTTGATTTGTATTATAGATAATCAATTAAACAAATCTTATAATGTTAATAGTATTTTTTATTTATTTTTTGTATGATGCTAATAAGTGTTAATAATTGAAAATGTATTATAAAAATCTGCAAGCCGAAGAAAGAGACAAAGACCTTTGTAGGGCAACAAACCATGTCTAAATGCAGGACGAGGTTAATATCATAGATTGCTTTATGCATTGAGTTCATAATGCTTTTATAAAAATTCCAATCTTTAATTTGAAATTGATTAGTTCAGAATATGTCTCCACCATTGCATCCTAATAAATATTTTAAGCTATTTAACTATTTAATCAATCGCGTTGAAAATTCGTCCGGCAATCACTCCACTGACCGGAACAGTTGGTTTGACAGCCCTATGGGGTTTAGGACCAAATTTTAATTTTTTTTAGTAGTCGTGTATATATATATACTCTATTTAGAATTTTTTTTTTCTTGGAACAATTAAAGATATACGGATTAGCTATTTTGGTACACTTCTCAATTAATTTTTTTAATAAAATTTGGCAGAGACAATCTCTATGATGTGTGTAGATCATTTCAACTAAATTTTATTAAAAAATTCAACCGAGAAGTAGGTAAATAACAAGATTGAAATATATTGATCGTCTTCACCAAATTTCATTAAAAAATTAAATTAGAAAATATGCCAAAATAACAAATTTGTACAAACCAGTGGTCACAGTTAGTGTACATCTAATCCTCGGAGACCTGATATATATAATTTAGCAGTCTCGGGACCAAATAAAGATCAAAACCGAACTTGATTAAAACTTTTAATCTTCAAGTTTGAATCCTACTCAACGTGCTCATGAGTCCAATTACCTTTACGTAAGGCATGTATACGTTAAGAAACAATAAAATTATAAAGATCAAAAGAAGACAAAAAGCCAATATTATGAGCAGTCCTTTAATTTTTTGGGACATAAAATTATAGAACTGTATTAATTAATTAATCACGTCTTTAATGCCGAAAGATGAAAAGCTAATTTGGCCAGAGAGATTGCAAATATGTATATTATTAATTAGTTTGATTACAATTGAAAGCAAAAGCCCAAACACTAAAAAAAAAAAAAAAAAAGAACAGCACAACATAAAAAACATAAAAGAGATGCCAAGCTTACAAGAAAGGAATAGCTTTCAAATAGTCTTAAAGGTCCAAAACAATAATTTAATTTTTTTTTGTCCATAAAAAATTGGCTAGTGATAATCATGAACAAATTTATCTCTCGAGTTGTTAAATATATATATATATATAAAAAGTAAGGCGCGCTAATTATAATCACTACATATATATATATATATATATATTATTATTATTATCAAATGAGCTCTTACCATCCACTTGTAGGCTAATTTGATATTGCTTGTCAAAGTTAGGTCAGTCTAAAAGTTCTAAGGTACAACCTTTTCCATTGGGATTGTTTATTGTGCTTTTTCTTAATAATTGCTCAAAAGTAGCACTTGAGGTCTTATAGTTTTCTTTGCAATCCATGCATGATTATTTATCAAAATTAAAACGACATGAAAAAATAATCTAAGAAAATATATGTATTTATTTCTCCTTTTCAATAAGGGCCTTTTTGTTTTTTAATCCAAAATATTTGAATTGTTTTGTATTTAATCTAATTTATTTTGCAAATTAGTTATTAGACCAAAGGTACAGATAATTAATTACAACCTTTATTTTTTTTTAATATTTTTGATGCCTTTTAAAAATAATTATGTATTTTCAATGATACCCTCTATAACTTTTTTGGTTCAAATTTATTATCTAACTAATTTTTAAGCTTGCTAAAATTTATGAATTTTTTTAAAGGGATTTAAGCGATTTTTGAATTAAAATTTACATAATATACAAACTTTGAATTTTATAACTTATCTACTATAATTAATGATATTTTAAGTAATCATCTAACTAACTTTTGGGATTGCTAAAATTTATAGAGTTTTTTAAGGGATTAAAACAATTTTTGAATTCATATCTACGTAATATAATTTAAATTTCATACTTATCTACTATAAGATTCAGTGATTACATAATGTTGTAATACATAGATATTAGGTAACATTGTATGAAAAAGACAAACATATATTTGAGTGATGCAAACTCATGTTATGTGGAATTGCACCTTATAGTATGTTATACGTTATACGTGATGAGATATATTATAACTTTGATGTGATAACAAAAGTTACAAATATTCTATTTAGGCATATTAAAAGAATAAGGACTAAATGCCTAATATATATATACACTAGGGTACGTCACTTCAATGTAATTGAGTGATCCGATCTTTGAAATATATATTGTGTGAGAGAGAAGTGAGAAGGTTTGAGAAATAGATAAGTAATATTGTGTGAAAGAGAAGTGAGAATGTTTGAGAAGAGAGATGTAATTGAGTGGTTCGATCTTTGAAATATTGTGTGAAAGAGAAGTGAGAAGGTTTGAGAAGAGAGATGTAATTGAGTGGTTCGATCTTTGAAATATTGTGTGAAAGAGAAGTGAGAAAGTTTGAGGAAGAGAGAAGTAATGAAGGTGAGAAGATATATATATACCTAGAGAGAGAATGACGGTTAATTTAAAATTTGAATTAAAATCACATATCTACCATTCAAATTAGAGGATTCATCCTAGCCTTATACTTTATACATTTTTTCCTTCTACTTGATTATATAGATATGGGTATTTATATGTAAAAGGATTTAGCAAAGATATGTAAACATAATAAGGTGTAAATAAGGTAGAAAATCCATGGTAGCATACGTGAATTGAACACAAACAAAAGAGTTCATACATACATTGACACTTTATGCGTAGACACATGCACTACAATAATGTTGAAAAACAAAAGTAACAACATAACTAATAAGATATTTTCATATGTTTACAAAAATATAAAAAGGCTAAAGTGTGATTAATGTACCTCTTAACTAAAAAAAACGAAGAAAAAAAAGTTGCATCACTCTTGTTTTAAAGAGTGGATCCGGTGGATTTAGATTTTACTGTGCGAGAACGGCAAATGCGTGGCATATGATTACCTTCTCTCCAAAGCGATGAGCAATTCAAAATTTCAAATTTTAAAACCTCCTATACGGCCTCCCTCTCTCTCTCTCTCTCTCTCTCTCTCTGTTGTTGCTTCCTTACTTTACTCTCTCTACCTTCTTCTAATGGCTCTCCTATGTTTTAGAAAAATCAAAATACATAGATTGTTTTTGGTACATCATATATATCTATACAGTCGTATGTGCAAATAGTTTTGATCAATTAATTTTTAAATGAGTTCTTTCACCAAAATGTAACTGCTGAGCATATATATCCACAAAATAAACCTAATCATATATCCACAAAGGGCAGCTAAGTCAATTTATTATTGTAATGGAAAAAAAAATAATAAATAGATTTTCGGACTTGGACTAAAAGCAAAATAATTGGGTAAAATACAAAATATTGGGCTAAACACTAACTTAAAAAAAGGAGTGGCCAGGCTTGGGTAAAGACGCCTCTACAATTCTAGATTAAATACTAATTTTGTATTTTAATAATATTGTACACCCAATGATAGAAAATATTAGTAAATTAAGTTGAAGGCATCAACGCGGTAATTTGACTTTACAAAAACACTCTAATCTTATTCAATTTTTTTGGGAGGTTAGAGATTTACTAGTTTGGTCGATTTACCTTGCTGTGTAACAAATTTGATTAAATTGAAAGTACAACCAAGCCTCTGGCCGAGTGGTATAAAGTTACCATTGGGACAGTTTTGGAGTCATCTGGGCTTGTTTCCCGAGGCAATCACAAACTATAATTAGGAATTAGTCGAGGTGCATGAAAGCTGGCTTGTACACCCCATGGGTAAGACCAAAGAAAAAAAAGAACTTTCAATGGTCAAAATTTGTGAAAAGTATTTGAACTGGGACACAAAGAAGTAATGGGTGAAATTGGCATACTTCGAAATAAAGAACTATTCCACTAAGGACACAAATTGTTCATGCACTTTGTTCTGAAAACAAATTGCCTTCATAATTAATCTGAACTTTAGGAATGCATCTACTAAGACCAGCATGCATATCATTCATTAGCAAGCCAATTATGTGTACCTTTTTATATAATTAGTCAGAAGCCTTGTCTAATATTACAAATGAAGAGCATCGAATATTAATCATGCATAATCTTGGATAGGCAAATAATACACAAAAATTAGATCATGAAGCAAAAGACAAAAAGAGCATTGGGCTGCCATTTACTTAAAGTTGATCTTTAAAACATCAATCAATAGCTAATACCAGAAATTCGTTTGAATGATGCTAGATTTAGTAGCTTAATTTTTATTTTATTTTTAAAAGTTAAACTAAAACAACAACTAGAGGGCGGACCTTAGAGGATGGACAGAAGTATATTCAATATACTAAATTCTTTTCTTACTTTATGACTACTACTTCAATTTTTTTATTATATTGGACTAAATTTTGGTCCGTCAAGTCTAGATACACCCTTAATTGAGATTAAAAATGCGAGTAGTCCTCAAGCTTATATACTTTTAAATAAGATCGCGAAATGTCCCATTTGACTGAACATATGATTCAATATTAACATGGACATTGCAGAGATTCGAAATCAAAAGATGCCCCTTGAGTTTGAAGTACATATATATATATATATAGTGGATCATTCAATAAAGATGAAAACTTTAAACCAAGGACGCATATTGAAAGGAAGGAAATTAAGCAAAGCAGCTTTACCCTCTCTATTTATTAATTTATTTTCTCTATTTTGTCCGGTACTTGACTACTTTGGGTTGCGGGTTTAAGTATGCGTAGATTCCAGTCTCCAACTAATGTAGTTTTGTTAACAATTATTTTTCATTTTTCTTTTACAGATTAATTTAAAGAGGATGAATTAAGTATTTCTGAGTGGCTAAAAATTAACTAAGCTCAATTTGAAGAGAATCAGTCTAGTTAGGTTGATTGACAACCAAAAAATGTTGGAGTTGGAGATGAATAGTATTAACCAACAATAGAACAATAAACTGAAAATAAATGGAATACTAGAGGAAGAATGAGAATGTGTGGGAGAGTGTAGAGAGGAATTAATTATCTCTAGCTGTGAATTTTTCTTTCCTATTTATATGTATAGGATAGGATTACATTAGAGTTACTAGGATATGGAAATTACTACAAATAATAAACTTGAGCACTACTTTACAATAACGGCAATCCCTAACTCTATTCATACTTGTATAAGTGATTATTTTCCTTCACTTATTCTCTAGCTCAATTTTCCTATTAATCGTTGGCCCACCAAGATTGCTCAGTCGTCACTAAGTTCACACACATTGATCGGCTAGCTATAGTAGCCAGATAGCGGTCGGCTGTTGTATCGGAATATCTTGCTTGGCTAGACAATCTCTCATTTATAATGAAGATGGGCCTAAAGATTTTAGATTATAGACCGACCATAACAAGAGAATCCCAAAGTGGGCCTAATTGAAAATCCGTATACAATTTTTATCTTCCATGGTATTATTTGAGTTTGATTCGAGAGTTAAACTAGTCTTATATATTAAACAAGTGTATTAGAACGTTGAGATTTTATTCTATAAATTAAAGTCCTCCCATTTAATTTTGACGACAAAATTAACAGTGTTTTGGAGGTTTTAATGTGACGAGGGGCAAAAGTTAAAAAAATAAAATAATACTATTCTAACCATTTTAAATGCACTAACTTTGCATACCATGTTATGTAGTGTGCATAGCAGTCATGGGGCAGGACTAACGAAGTGACTGCTCAGGGTTTAAAATTTTAGAAAAGTATAAATATTTGTTTATATATATATTAAAAAATTAAAAGTTTTTAATTAATAACAAAACTTCTTCTAAGAAAAAAACTTAGGCTTCAAAAGTTATAATTGCATGTAGGAAAATAGTTCTTTAATTCTTCTGTGATCTTTCTTCCTACATTCAATCTAAATCTTCTCGTTCTACTAGATAGAATTAGAGGGACTTGACTCCCCTCCATTACACCTTCCATCCAATTTCCTCCAATGGAGTTTAGTTGGAGGTTTAAACAGATGAATTTTTTCACGAAACTTGGTGGAGATGATCTCTACAATGAGTATAGATCATCTCCACAAAATTTCATCAAGAAATTCAAACCTGAAGTAGGTGTATTAAAATTTTAATAAATATATTCATTTTCGACCATTAAAATTTTTAAAGATCATCTCACCTATTTCCGGTTTGAAATTTTTGATGAAATTTTGTGGAGATGATCTAGTCATTGTTATAGATCATCTTACCAAGTTTTGTTAAAAAATTAATCCGTTTAAGTTTCCAACTAAACTTCATTGGAGGAAATTGGATGGATGGTGTAATGGAGGGGAGCTAAGTCCGAATTAGAGGGGCACTAATATTTTTTCTTTCATTCATATTGATTTTAAAGTAATAAGAGAGAATTTGATATTTAATTGAAAGGTATTTTGCAGAATTTTTTGTAATTGTAATGTATTTTTTGTGCCATATAAATTATTATCATTGAAATGAAATTGTTTTTTTAATATATAAAAAATAATTTATCTATTTATAAAAGCCTATTTTTTTGAGTTTTGCCTGGAATTTACAAATGGTCAGGAGCGACTTAGTGTGCATAATATAAAACACGTTAACTTTTCTTTCTCTCATCTTGATGTTTCATTGTGCTACATAAGATGGCTCATTTAAGATAGTAAGAATAATATATATTATTAGTTAAAAAATTATAATGAAATTTCTCCGGGGCTCAGTATGATATGAGGAATAATATATTCATCTCTCGAAATTTCAAAAGTTGTATTGTAAAATATATAGTAGATCATTGACATATTTGGAAGAGAGAAAAAATGGTGAGCAACATAGATGTTAGTACTTTAAATTTTTTTTATTGAATGATGAGTGGCATGCATGTATCAAATTAACGCATACATAAGTAAAAAAAGAAAAATACTATTTAATCTAAAAAAATGTGTCAACAAAATTGTATCTAAACACATTAGAAGCATACGTCTACATTGAAATTTAGGAAAGAGCGATATTAAGTGTTAAGTGGTTGGATGAATTAAAACTTACTCTCAGATTGAACTTTTGGAATTTTTTTGGGACGAATAGCATTACTAGCTTATAACAATGGCAGAGGTAGAATTTAAATTTAGTGGGGCTTGATTAATACTAAATAATTATTTTTTATTTACAAGGAATAATAATAGCACAAAAATCGTATATTTTCAGGTTTTGTCCCGGTGGTTAAGAGTGATAAAAAATTAATTATATAAGCAAATGTACAAAAACACACACACACACACACAAGTTACAAAAAAATAATAATAAGGGTTTATATATTAAAAACATTGGAAGACATTTTCATTTTTAATATTTTTTAATATCACTTTCTCAACATTAAAACTTTTTTTTTCATACATATATATATATATATATATTTCATGCATTTTCTCTGAGGCAGAGAATTTTAGTGATGTTAATCCCGGCCACCTACCTATCCTTCCTTTTTACCCCACCAAATATTAAAAAAAAAAAAAAAAGGCATTGCAAACAAGGCCTAATTTTTTTAGCTAACTCCTCCAACCCGTTGATTGCCGCCTTTTACATAAATTCTCCAAACCAACGATTTTCATGGAAATTAGAAAGTTGTCGTTGTTATTTAATCTGTAAAACTAGAAGGAAGAAATCAAAAATTAGGCTCTGAGGCGCAATTGTATCGCTATATTTAAGACAATATTTGTCCCACTTTATTTATGTATTTGGGTCAAATTTGCCTCCAGGATACAACAAAGCATGAAGCAAAAATCTGCAATCTCTATGTAAATTTCTTATTTCTTTATTTATAGAAAAGTAAAGAAGAGAATAATCTATCTTTGAAGGAGGGAATGATAGAGTTTTATAGATGGAATAGAGACAATTTTAGTGGCAGTTATTATCCCAAAAGTCATGGCTTTTGACAAAAATAGTTTTATTCAGTTGAAAAATTAAACAACCAAACTATCAATAATCGTCAAGCAAAAGACCTGCAATCCAGAACCTAATTGCCGTGTCAATAAATGCTTTGGACGAAGATCGATCTTGAAAGGTGTTACAAAAGTCTCTGGTTTGCACATCATCAAGAGGGCAAAACAAATTAAAATAATATTTGCAATCCGGGGCCTGATTGCAATGTGCTCTAATTAAAAAACACACTTTTCTATTCACCATTCAAGATATTTTAAGCATATAATTGACAATATATAAATACTTTCAAAGTTATTAAAACTTTCAATGAGGGATTCTATTCATTCCTTTTATACCTTCATTGAATTCATTACTTAATAATTGTTTATGTTACAATCTATACAACAATCCCCCACTAGATTGTAACATTCTATCTTAATCTTCTCAAACATATAGTCACGCATACAAGAATATATTTTATAAATTAAACCTTAAATTTATATTTTAATATTCAAAGCTTTAATGAAGATAGTGATGGCCTTGGCTTAAACCATGTCTTTTTTATATTAAAACTGGAAATTAAAATACACATGACTATATCATATCTAATAAAGAAATGCATACCAAAATAGCACCATATGACCTTGTGCTCAATCCTGGTTTCATAAACATTTATAAGAATATCACATATTCTTGCTAGAAGCGGCACCAATCCTTATGTTTATATATGTGAAGTTTTATTTATCTCTGTTACTTAAGACAAAACTTCATTAAAAGTATTATGCTCAACCTCACAAATCGTAACAGTTAACATTATGATATTAATATAATGCTTCCTTAATCACAAATCAATAACTTATTATTACGCATTAAACTTTTATATTAAATCTAAATTTAATTAAAGTTGGGTTACCGTTACTGGTGATTTAAGTAAATGGGTGAAGTTCCATTCTGATTGTTGTAGACTTTACTAGTTCTTTTGGTAACCCTTTTGTAAAAGGATCTGCCAAATTATTACTTGACTTTACCTAAACAATGGTAATGATACCATTTAGAACTAGTTGTTTAACATATTCATGTATCAAGCTTATGTGTTTAGACTTTCCATTATAAATATTACTATAAGCTTTTGACATAGTTGCTTGACTATCGTAGTGCAAAGAAATGGCTGGCATTGGTTGTGGCCACAACTCTATATCCAATAACATGTTTTTTAACCATTCCGCTTTTTTGCCTGCACTTGCTAATGTTATAAATTCGGAGTCCATTTTGGAGTGAGAAATAGAAGTTTGTTTCTTAGAAGCCCATGATATGGCTTATCCTCCTAAAGTAAAGATCCACCTGGAAGTTGATTTGTTGTCACTTGTATTAGTGATCCAACTAGCATCTGTATATCCTTCTAAAACTGATGGAAAGTTGGAATAAAAAATAAATAATTTTATGGTTCTTTTGAGATATCCAAGAACTCTTCCAATTACTTTCTAATGATCATTACTAGGATTGCTAGTATATCTTGACAATTTACAAACTGTAAACGCAATATCTAGTATAGTACAATGCATAGCATACATCATGTTACCAATAACACTTGTATATTCAAGTTGAGCAATTGTCTTTCCTGTATTTTCTATTAATTTCACACTAGAGTCATAAGGAGTATTTGCTTTTTCGAATGAAAGATATTTAAACTTAAGAAAGACATTTTTTAGATAATAAGATTGTGACAATGAATAACCCCTACTATGTTTCCTTACTTTAATTCCCAAAATAGTATATATTTCATTTAAATCTTTCATTTTGAAGTTTAGAGTTAGATACTTTTTAGTTTATTATATACCTTTCATGTTTGTCCCAAAGATCAACATGTCATATACATAAAGGCATATTATTACACCAAAATCTTTAGTGAATTTATAATAAATACATTTATCATCACTATTATGTCTAAAATCATTAGACAAAATTACAGTGTGGAATTTTTTGTGCCATTGTCTTGGTGCTTATTTTAAGTCATAAAGTGACTTAATTAATTTGCAAACTTTTCGTTCATTATCGGGTAGAACGAAACCCTCTGGCTGTTCCATATACACTTTTTCATTAAGGTCTTTATTTAAAAATACAGTTTTTACGTCCATTTGATGAACATACATGTTATATATTGAGGCAAATAGAACTCGAATAGAAGTAATGCTTGCAACAGGTGCATAAGTATTGAAAAAATCTATACCTTCCTTTTGTCTAAAACCTTTTGCTACTAATCTTACTTTAAAAGTTTGAATAGATCCATCTGTATTTCATTTCCTTTTAAATGCCCATTTACATTCTATAGGTTTAGATCCTGCAGGTAAATTTACTAGATTCCAAGTATTATTTGATGTAATTGAGTCCATCTCATCATTTATCGCTTCTTTCCAAAATGAGGCATCTCTAGAAGTTATCGTTTCTTGAAATGTTTTAGGATTATTATCAATGTTAAGTACAAAAGGTATTTTATTATAAATTTCGTTTATAGAACTTTTAACGAGAAAAACAATTGCTTGAGATGAGATAAAATCTGGTCCTATAAACTTTTCTTTTCTTGCTCTTTGGTTTCTCTTAACTTCTGTCATATTTTCTTTATTGTTTCTTTTATTACTTATATACGTATTTGAATCAAAACTTGTAAGAGGTAAAGGTGTAGAACTTGGTTCTACATTATGATCATTATGGAATTTATTTTCAATAAATTTCACGTCTCTTGATTCAACTACAGCGTTAAAATTTAAATATAACAATATATAAGCTTTTGAATTTTCTACATTGCAAATAAAAATACTTTTGATTGCTCTTGGTCATAATTTTGTTCTTTTCGGATTAGTAAGCCGATAATAAGCAAAACACCCCTACACATGAAGATAACCTAGGTTTGGTTTTCTTCCTCTCCATATTTCATAAAGACAAGTATGAGTTTTCCTAAAAGGAATTCGATTATGTAAATGACATGCAGTTAATAATGCTTCACCCCATAAATTATAAGGGGCTTTGGCATTTAAAATCATTGCATTTACCATATTTACAAATGTTATATTTTTCCTTTATGCCAAACCATTTTGTTGTGGTCTGTAAGGTGCAGTTTTCTGATGGATAATACCATGATCCTCACAATATTTAGAGAACTCATTTAGAAAATATTATTCTTTTCTATCGGATCAAATGACATTAATTCTTTTACCTTTCTGATTTTTGACTTCAGCTTTATATATTTTAAACATATTAAAAGCCTCGTCTTTATGAGCCATTAAATATACATGTGTATATCTAGAACAATCATCGATAAAGGTAATGAAGTATCATTTTTCTCTTCTAGTTAAAATACCATTTAACTCACAAATATCATAATGCACCAATTCTAAAATTTCTGAATTTCTTTCAGACTTTGGAAATGGTTTCTTTGTAATTTTTGCTTGCAAGCAAATTTCAAAATTCTTGTTACTGTCATCACGAAAAGAAATAAAACCATTTTTGGACATGTATTTTAATGATCCAAAAATTAAATGTGCAAGAACAAGAATCAATAATATAGGTAGAAGGCATTATTTCATTAATACTTAATTTAACCATCCCATTACAAGAGTATCCCTTCCCAACAAACACACTATTTTTGGACAAAATTAATTTCTCAGATTCTAAAACAACTTTTAAGCCGTTCTTACAAACTATAGTTGCAGACGCTAAGTTTTTTTTAACTTCTGGAACATGATGTACATTCGTCAAGGCAAGCCTTTTTCCAGAAGTAAACACGAGTTATACTTTTTCTTCCCTTCAACTTTGACTGTATTCCCGTTCCCCACTAGCACTTCTTGACCATTTTCTACTTCTTCATAAGTTTTAAATTAGTCTTTATTGTTACACACATGAATTGTTACACCAGAATCAAACCACCAGTCTGAAGTACTCTTTGTAACCGCTGCCATATTAAGTTCGATAACCATACCGATTTGCATCGCAGAAACCATAGCAACTAGATCTTCTTCCACTACATTTGCAATGTTAAAAGTTTTACAATTTTTTATTTCTTTAAAAAACTGCATTGTCGCATAAAGTGACCTGATTTCCCACAATGAAAACAACCCATATCTTCCCTTTTCAAACTACCAAGAACAAACTGTTTCTTCAAGCTTTATTTTTTTTACTTTGATAAACTTGCGCGATTTTGACCCATTGTAGTTTACATTATTGATATTTGAACTAGGATGTATGCTATCCCAAATTTAATTTTCTTCTTTAATTCGCAAATCTTTATCAAGTTTCTCCAAAGTAAAATATTCGGTCATATGTAATAATTTTTTCCTATAATCATTCCAAGTTAATGGCAATTTTGCAATGATTGCACCAACTTGAATTAATTCAGGAACTTCAGTTTTTAGATCCTGAAGTTTGCTTACAATGATTTGTAAATCATTGATTTGATATACAATAAAACGATTATCAATCATCTTAAATTCGAAATACTTTAAAGTTATAATATTATCTGTTCCGATCTTCTCAGTTTTGTATTTTGCCTCAAGAGAATTCTAAATTTGACGAGTAGATTTTATTGGAGCGAAAAGATCGTAGAGACGGTCCGAGAGTCTGTTTAGAATGTGTTCTCGGCACACGAGTTTGTTTTCTTCTCATTTTTTTCGCTCCTCTTTGATATGATCAGTATATTCTTTAGATTTGGGTGGAAATGGCTATAGGTTCAAATTGAGTATGTAAGAAATCTTCAATTGTGTAAGAAGGAATACCATCTTGTCTTGCCAGCGGGTGAAATTGGTTCCGTCAAATCTGTTCAGTTTGATGAAATCTTGATTCAGAATTTTGAGAGCCGCAATTTCTGATGAGCCTTCCATTATACAAATATTGTCTTAAAATTGTTATTTAATCTATAAAACTAGAAGGAAAAAATCAGAAATTAAGATTTGAGGAGCGATTGTATCACTATCTTTAAGACAATATTTGTCCCACTTTATTTATGTATTTGGGTCAAATTTGCCTTAAGGATACAACAAAGCATGAAGCAAAAATCTACAATCTCTATGCAGATTTCTTATTTCTTTATTTACAAGAAAGTAGAGAAGATAAGAGTCTAACTTTGAAGGAGGGAATGATAGTGTTTTATAGATGGAATAAAGACAATTTTAGTGGCAGTTATTATCCCAAAAGTCATGGCTTTTGACAAGAACAGTTTTATTCAGTTGGGAAATTAAACAACCAAACTATCAATAACCGTCAAGCAAAAGGCCTACAATCCAAAACCTGATTGTCGTGTCAATATATGCTTTGGACGAAGATCGATCTTAAAAGATATTATAAAAGTCTCTGGTTTGCACATCATCAAAGGGGCAAAACAAATTAAAATAATATTTGCAATCCGAGGCCTGATTGTAGTGTGCTCTAATTAAAAAGCACACTCTTCTATTCACCATTTAAGATATTTTAAGCATATAATTGACAATATATAAATACCTTCAAAGTTATTAAAACTTTCAATGTAGGATTCTATCCCTTCATTTTATACCTTCATTGAATTTATTACTTAATAATTATTTATGTTACAATCTATACAACAGTTGCCGGTGGGCAAATCAGAGAGTTAGCAAGAAAATGAGGCGGAGGAAGCGATTGGATGATAATTTAAGGCTAGGAAGTTAATGAAAGCCATCTTACAATTTTATCTTTGTAAATATGGCGATGTTTAGTGCGGTTGAGAGTAGATTACAAGTATAGGCTTCTGAAACATTAATCAAACATTTAATGTCAAATCTATAATTTTGAATTAAAGAATTTGTATATATTTCCTTATTATTATTTTTTTCTTTTTTATAACACAGTCCTTAATTATCCTGATTCATCTGTAATTTACCTTAAAATTTATTTGTTAATAATAAATGCCCCATAGTTTCCTGTGCAAGTAATAAATTTTGGTAGCTCCAAATTGGATGAGAAATTTCAACAAATAGTCTAGTATTGTGTACAATGGACATGGGTTTCAAAACGATGGAAACAGGTATCAAGACAAAGGGTGAACATAGTTTTTTTTGTTTGCCGGGGGGGGGGGGGGGGTGGTGGTGTTTGGTTTGTAAATAAAAAGTGGGGTGAGTTGAATAAAATGAGTTAGGTATGTTGAAAGTGGGGTGAAAAGCGTTTTTATGTGGATCAGTGAATGTATCTAAAAGTTCCCGGGAGATTTCTGTTTGATTATATATAGACATTTATTATTTGTTTAATTGTTAAATTGATGAATTAATATAAATCATCTTAATCGAGGGGTAAATTTACGAAATCGAAAATTTACAAGTATTTTGTTTCTGTCCACCATATCTTGCAGTTAATTCACCTTTAAATCATGAAAATTTTGTATAAAATTTCACAATATTACCCTTGATAAGCATATCCACCAATTAAAATTAATTTATAATTGTATAAATTTAGATTCCATTTTAACTAAGATTCCTATTCCAAATATTATTCGTTTTTAGTTTTTTTCATATTAATCTTTCAAAATATTTCAAATGTTTTTTTTTTTTTTTGGGGGGGGGGGGGGGGGGGGCGTTTACAGCTATGCGTGGATTGATTAATTTGAAAATATCAGCACGTATTTTTTTCGAAAAAAAATACAAACCCCAAATTGGATGGGAGGGTGTATAAAGCATACATACACACATATATATATATATATAGCCTCTTGGTTAATGGTCCATCGAGCATATATATATATATCACCATTAATTCCCGGCCCACCGTTACCAACAAAATTAACATAATGAACTAATAAAGAACTAGCTTCCATTTGTATTTGGACTAGCATTTGCCATGGATAAAATACCAACTCCGGTATGCTTTAATTTTGTGTTTATCTTTTCCTTAAATTTTGGATCATAAATAGATTCACCACCCCTTCTTATGTGAGTGGGATCCCCACCTTGGATTATAAAATTCTTAATGATGCGGTGGAATTTGGCGTTGTTGTAGTAACCCTTGCGAGCGAGTTCAATGAAGTTTCTGCAAGTTTTGGGTGCGTGCTTATAGTACATCTTAACGGTGGTGTTGAACTAGAAGGAGCAAAATGGTTTAATTTTTGTTTTTGATATTTTGCTTCAAGTTAATTAAAATTTACCTATTATTTAATAATATTAAAATCTAAAATTTTAAAGTGATTGTACTTATTAATTTAGTAGATATTTAGGTATTAAATTATTATTCAAAATAATATTTTAAAAAATAAATTAATAATATTTTTTTGTCAGTCTATCAACGTTCATGGATTAACTTAACGGGTAAGGTGAATTAATTTAACAGCGCGGATTAACTGCAAGACATAATGGATAGAAACAAAATTACCCAAATTTTAAAGAGCAATATATATTTCTATATACATAATGAGGTTAAGGTGAAGATTCATATTTATCTATATTATAAGGGAAGGAAACATCACATCATCAATTTATCAAATAAATGGCTCACATTTAGTTATAATAAACAAGATATTTTTTGGGCCATTAGATGTGTTTTAAAAAAAAACCCATCAAATCAAGTAAGTCAACAATTTTTTCTCTCTCTTATTCTACCAATCTACTATCTCTCCCACTTTTTTCTCTCATTAACTTATTTTTAAAATTTAAAATACATTAACTTTAAATATATAAGATAGAAATTATAAAAAATTTCATATTTGAAATTTACTAATCAATGCTTACAAAATTATGCATAAAAGAAAAAAATTTAAAGAAAAGCTATTGCAACCCACTTTTCTCTATTTAAACATATTTTTTCTTCATTTACCTATATTCAAATCACTTTACACAATCTATTTGTTTAAAATCCAATTCTAACCTAATTCTTCTTTTAGGTTAAAAATATAAAAAGATAAATGTTTTTATTTAATCTTTTACAAACTTAAATAGTTTATTTTATTTTATTTAAAAAATATATATTACTTTTGTAAACCAATGTTACTACCAATGGTACCATATATTTATAATTAAAATTTGAAAATATGTAATGCTGCTATATATATGGTGAATGAATACGGATGGCAAATGGCACCTTTCTTCTCTCAAAATGTTTAATCCTTTACAAATTTAAATATTTTTTAGAGCACATTACTTTTGTAAACTAGCATTAATACCAATGGTACCATCTATTTATAATTAAAATTTTATAAATATATAATGTCATTGTAATAATAATGGGATATATTAATTTTTCAAAACATTTATTTTTGTATATATTATTGAATGATTAGTGATGACATATTAACTCAACAAGACCTTAATGAAGTGGTAAAACGAGGGCAAATTCGAGTCTTTCAATTAAAAATCATCTTAATCTGGTCGGATCCAATATATCTTTTAGTATCTCGAGTTCGGCTTTAGCAAACTCCTCTTCCGCCCCCCCGGGTCGGCACTTAATAGTTAAATAGGTTGCGTATACATTTTTCTAAATATATATTTATGGTTGCATGTTGTTTAAGTATTAAGTATTTTTTGGGATACAGTTTTCTAAATATATGTTTTGGGATATATATATATATATATATATATATATATATATTAATATATGTTTAATCTTTTACAAATTTAAATTATTATTTTTTAGCAAACTCCTCCTCCACCCCCCCTCCCCCCCGGGCCGGCGCTTAATAGTTAAATAGGTTGCGTATACATTTTTCTAAATATATGTTTATGGTTGTATGTTGTTTAAGGATCAAGTATTTTTTGGGATATAGTTTTCTAAATATATGTTTTGGAATATATATATATATTTTAATATATGTTTAATCATCTACAAATTTATTTATTTATTTTTTAATAAAAGCACATTATTTTTGTAAACCAGTGTTACTACCAATGGTAACATCGGTTTATAATTAAAATTTTATAAATATATAATGTCATTATAATAATAATGGGATACATTAATTTTTCCAAATATTTATTTTTGTATATTTTGGTGAACGATTAGGGATGGCAAATTAATCCGACTTGAATTTTGGTGAAACAGGTTCGAATTTAAATATATCATAAACGGATGCAAATTCAAGTTTTTCAATTAAAAATCACCACAATCCATTCGGGTCGAATATATCTTTTGGTATCTTGAGATCAATTTTAGCAAAATCCCCCCCCTCAACCCGCGCGCATGCTTGATACTTAAATATTTTGCGCATACAGTTTTATGCTGTTTAAATATTAGGTATTTTTTACTCAATCTCACTATTTTTTAATTGTCAAATTTTTTTGACGAATGGCACGGACAATACCTAGTGTAGTAATAAAAGGCCGTCTAACATTAGAGTTCTAAAATTTTTAAAGAAAAAACCTCATAGTTCTGAAGTTTACAAAAAGGCCCCTTTAGAAATATGAGAACACAATGCCTACTATAAAATTTTTCCAAATCTAAGTAGGGCCTGGCCCATGGTCCCTCTGCCCCTCACTTGTACTATAAATATTTTTCAATCCAAAATGTATCCCAAAAATCATAACTGAAACACATTTAAATTACACGTCTATATTAAAATTTATCGAAAATAATAATAAATTATTAAGATGCAATATCTAATAGTTTCTCGAAGGAAAATCCTGAAAGTTAGTTTCATGATAAAACTTTAGAAATTCCAAAAATATTTTTTCAACATCATCCTCTTCTTTTTTTCAGTTAGTAGAAGTTTAAAGGATGAAGGTTACCTCAATTTAGGAAAAATGTATGTTACAAGCAAGTGTTTATAATAATTTCTACATATTGTTTGCAAAAAAATAAAAATAAAAATTGTTAATATTAAGATTTGAACTTAAACTTAATTTAGAAATAAAATATTTAAATCATTCCTAACTTAACCAATTATCGTCAGCTTGTACAGTTGTACATACATTTTCAATCTCCATTTTTTGTTGTTGTTGTTGTTGTTGGAGACGTGCATCCCCATGAAATTTCGAGAATGGGCCACATTGTCGATGCGACACGAGGTTACTCTACAACAATAGCCATTATTAGAACCTTTTGAGTGCTAATCAGTGCCCTTTTGAATCTCACTCCCCACTTGCTTCTTCTTTCCCTCCTTCTCCCTTCTCCTCAATAACAAGCGTATCTATCTATCAATCTATCTATGCATGATCACCCCATATATATCCAAACAAGCAAGGCCTTCGTTATTATTATTATTATTCTTTTTTGATATGAATTAATTAGTTAATTAAATTAATCGAATTGCTTTATTTTTAAATAAAATCAAATTTCAACTTAAAACTCTAGCATCACAATATCATCTTAATCAGCACTAATTTTGGAACGCGTGGCCATAATAATTAGAAGATAAAATAATAAATAGTACAAAATTTAATGATTGAGAAATTAATGTGAAAATATATGTCCCACGAAATGATGTCCTAACCGCCCTCAACCTCTTATTATGCATTGATCATGATCATCTTCTAAATTGGTTTTATTTTTTTCTTTCCAAAATTAAACAGGCTAGGTCATGTGGGGAATAACAAACATAAATCCAAAATGCTGTGATTGAGACTGATAGGTATTTGAAATAAATAACACACAACATTACTTTTCTTTCCACAACAACCTTTTGTTAAAAAAGGAAAAGAAATTAGAAACCGAATGTCGTTTAAGCTTTTTCTTTTAAAATCTACCAATAATATAAGGAGGTACACAAGCTAGCTAGAACTTAAGAACACATAAGATGCAACTAAACATCACGTCATATCTACTAGCCAGGTAGTTTGGAAGACACTCTTTCCATCTTTTATATATATACATATATGTTACCTAGATTCATAGATTTTATCCTAACCGACAAGTAAAAATAAAATTCATTTGCTATCGTAAAATTTAATATAACGTTGCCTATATATATGCACTAGAAAATCAACTAAAATATTCTTTTTGAATATTTTAGCCTCAGTCTGATAATAACATAAAATTATAAAAAAATTAAAAACATAATTGATTTGTGTGAGAAGCTAATTTTTTTTCTACGTTAACCCACAAAGAAATTTTTTTCATGAAAAAAAAAAGATATCTCACCACAAGCTTTAACTTGATTTTTTAACTTTTCATAAAAGTTAATTATTTTTATTATTATTTTTTATATTGATATCAAACGAAATCTAAAAGAAACAATAATAACAAACTTGTAAGAAAATAACATTTTAACTTAAATTATATCTCTGATTTGTGTCATCCCAGTAGTATTGGTCATCTAAAAATAAGCATATATACCATAAAATCTCACATACATACATGTCCTGTACGTACTCACTTGTTTAATCTATATATTATGAGATAAAATTAATTTTTACAACCAGCATGCATGGCTGAATATATATAGTAGGGATATATGATCAAGGTGGCTGCTATTTACACAGTACCAAATATTTTATTTTATATTTTATTAGTTCGATAACAAGTGAATAAGTGTATATTATTAATGACAAATGAGTAATTGTATATTACTCACTTGATAGCAAGCGAGTAAGGTATTGAAATTTTATTAGTTCGATGACAAATGAATAAGTGTATATTATTAATGACAAATGAGTAAGTGTATGTTACTCACTTAAGAAAAACCCTCCCATTCCACCTCATAGATCGAACCCTTGATCTTAAATCAAGAGCAAAAGTTGCCTACCACTAGATCAACCACTTTCCTCAAACATATACTTATTATCTGACAAATATAAAGTGAAATATTACTAAATATTCTTTTAAATGTAAATAGCATTCACTATAATCATCATAGGGGGCAAAACTTAAAAGTACTCCACGTCAGCGTGCCCATTCTCTCTCTTCCTCTCTCCTCGTGATTAGATTCCCAATAGACACATTTATAAGATAATTTGAGTAAAATAATGTCAATCCACACCACAGTCACGAGCCAAGCAATCCATGTATAATATATATATATATATATATATATATATATCAAAATCCAAATGATACACTCAACATGTATATAGCCTGTTGTCACGCGACATCACGTGATCTATGGTTATTTCTAATATATTATTCAAAACTTCACTTTCATTACTTTTTTGAAAAGGGATAGTTAATTTTCGTGGTTAATTCTGCATTACTGCAAAAAATACTAAATAATCATATGATTTATTGTACAAATTGATATCACAATGACTAAGAGGGGAAAAGAAAAAACATTGAAAATTTGAATTTCATTTATCAAATGACAAGATACAGCTCACGAAATAAAGAAATTTTATAAAAAAAATCAGTAATACATTTTCTCTTTTGCAAGTTTTCCACTAGAATTACTGTCACTTTCACCACGATATATATATATATATATATATAACGTACTTTTCCAATACAGTATTTAATATATGCTCAACAAAATGAGATAATATGATATTGGTGAGTACCAATTAAAATAGGGTCATTTGGGTTTTGGGTACCATTAAATTGTTGAAATTAGGCTTTGGGTACTAAAGTTTATAATAATTGAGTTTTGGATACCATTTTGCCCCATTCCGTGAGTCAATCTACGTTGACCGTTAGGTTACTCCATTTAAACATCTGATCTACCATAATTGCCCTCAATCTTATGTCAAAACAAGAACAATGCCCTCCCCATTCTCAAGGTAATGGTACAAAGCAACTTAACGAATAACTGTGCAACCGTAGTCAAAATTCACCCCATAGTCCCACACACAATCCACAGTCCACCCAGTCATCAAGAGGGTATGATATTGGCATACGATTCTACCGATTCTTCATAGCTTTATTATATATTATAACTTTAATTTAGAAAGAAAGAAAGAAAAAAATCTAACTGTAATGCTATCACCCCTCTCTTTTGCACCATTTTCCTCACACCGACTAGCCAACAAAGTCAACCACAATGGCATCCTCCACCACCACCACCACCACCGCTAACGGTGGCGATTCAAAGTGTAAGGTAGCCTTACTCACCGGAATCACAGGCCAAGACGGATCCACACAACTCTCAAAAAGCTCTAATAAGCTTCATTACGCTGACCTAACGGATGCTTAGCTCTTATCTTCGCCGCTGGCTTGACACAAGTCTCCCCGACGAGGTCTACAACCTCACCGCTCAATCACACGTAGTCGTTTCGTTTGGGATCCCTGACTACTCTGTCGATGGAGTTGCCACCGGTGCTCTCCGCCTCCTCAAGGCAATGAGATCTCACATTTCGGCTACCGGAAGATCTAATTAGCAGGCCATTTCACCCCCTTTCCCCTAATTCCAACAGAACACCATTATTACCCCTTTATCTATCTCAACACTCCAAACCCAAATTCCACCCCCACCACCGCCCTATCTCACCACCAATAATCTCATCGACTCCTCTCGTTTACCTCCACCACCATCACCACCATCATCTTCGTTAGTATCATCTTCTCCCTCCAATATCGAACTATACATGTGGATTCCTTTTATTATCTCTCTCCAAAGAATTCGGTTCCACCAAAGCTCAATGAACAATCCTCTTATTGATTGATTAGTCCAGTCAGAGCTGTTCACCAAAGCTTGGACCATTTACTCTTAAGATTTAGGAGGAAAAAAGGTGGAGAGAGAAGATGGAGATATGGGGTTGAGTTTGGTAGTGTTGATAATAAAGGTTATTTCAGTCAAAAAAAAATTAAGTTAACAAACAACGTTGGTTGACTCAAGGAATGGGGCAAAATAGTATCCAAAACCCAATTACCATAAACTTCGGTACCTAAAGTCCAATTTTGATAAATTAGTGGTACTCAAAACCCAAATGACCCATTAAAATATGCATGGGCTCATTTGAGTTAAGATCTCTCAAAACCCAAATGACCCATTAAAATATACATGGAATGAATTTGGAGAAGAGTCATTTATCGACTGCCGTAATTATGTTTCAAAGATTTAGATCTAAATCCAATCTCATCTAAAATCTCGAACAACTGGAATTTTGTAAAAGTAATTAACTCAAAGACATGAGTGAGTTGGCTAATTTAGTTGGTAAAATACTCACCTGAATTCAAGAGAGGTCTTGATTTCGAGTCTTATTCGGAATTAAACAATTTTCATTATTGTTATAGTAAGTAAAAGAGACTTAAAACTTCTTTTTTTTTGAAAAAAAAGAAAGGTGAAAAAAAAGACACCGAAGAACTTTCCTCTCCACTTACTCGTAAGATGCTTTCTCTCCGTAAAAGATTTCTTCCGAATGGCATAATTGCCCCATTTTTTCCTCGATCTTCAAATAAAATTGACTCCTCCGCCTCCCCCTTCAGGATAAAAGAAAGGTAAAAAACACAAAGATATTGAAGAACTTTCCTTTCCACTTACTCGTAGCAAGCTTTCCCTCCGTAAAAAAACTTCTTCCAAATGGCATAATTGCCCCATTTTTTCCTCGATCTTCAAATAAAATTGACTCATCCAACTCGTCCTCCTTTAGGATAGGATTGTGGATAGGATCGTTGCTGGTCCTTCTCTCGCTAATGATCTCACCATTTTATTATAGATATATATATATATATGTATGAAATTGGGCATGGAGAATGATAGCAAAAATAATTGATTTGTGTGAAAACTTGGTAGATTGCCAGTTGAATCATCTAAATTACTAAATTAGCAGAAGAGGACACTTTAGGTGCTTAACCATTTGAATCATCTAATGTAACTGATTTATTTTTTATTTCACCAACAAGCTTTTCTTATTATTACTCTATAAGTTTCTTCACATATATTTGTCGGTCTATATAAAATGTGCATATCCTGGTGGACTCATTTTAAGTCCACTCAAGGCATGGTTGAGTCACAATCATCTGGACTATACATTATATAAATGGCCAAATAAGATTCAACTGTCAAAATCTATGGGTTGCCTGTTGTGACTACCCCATATATCTTTATCCCAAAACTCAAGTACTGATCATGAAATAAATCTGAATGAAAGCACAACTAGAGAAGATTACAATATGTAAGAAGTTCATTGATCAATAAAAGTTCAATTTACGGGTGTAGTTGCACTCACAAATCTCTGCCTTTCAATGAAAAAGGAAAAATTATCTACTCACTAGAAATATGCACAAAATGTTTAGCCATGTCGCCTCAAAATTAGATAAAAACTTGAATAGAGTCACTCTTCGCTCAATATAAAATGACATCTCGTCTTTTGCACATCTTTTATGAGTATAGCATTACTCATTAAAGGAAGAGAAAAAAAGAAATGCCATCTCTCTCTACCCACCCAACATAAACAAATCCCAAAACACCCATCTAAAATTCCATTTTCTCTTTTGCCCAAACATCATGGCCTAGCTGTTCTTCGATCCTACGATTTTGGGTCTATCAATTTATATTATATATACACATGTATTCATAAACACATAGCCCACAAAGTGGCATAATTTGTTTTTTAATCCCCCGTTCTCCCTCCCTAGGCTCATATCCTTCTTTTCTGTGCCTTCCATCGGACTTCGTATCATAGTTTCTAAATGCCTGTTAATCCATGGACTACCATCTTCTTCTTCTCCCTTTCCCTTTTAACATGCGCTTGCGCCATAAACACACAAGGCGAATTGCTTCTTTCATGGAAGAAAAGCTTAAATGGATCCCTGGAGTCCTTAAGCAATTGGGATCCCACCGATGAAACTCCTTGCTTGTGGTTTGGCATCTCTTGTAACTTCAACAATGAAGTTGTGGAGGTTAATTTGAGGTACATAGATTTGTATGGCAATGTTCCCTCTAATTTTAGCTCGTTCCTGAAGCTAAACAAGCTCATTCTTTCGGGAACGAACTTGACTGGTTCCATCCCGAAAGAGATTGGTGATCTTCAAGAATTGCACTCACTGGACTTGAGTGACAACACATTGAGTGGCGAAATCCCAAGCGAGATTTGTCACTTGCCGAAGCTCGAAGAACTCTACCTCAATTCAAACAGGCTTGAAGGATCAATACCCATTGATATTGGGAATCTCACAAGCTTAGTATCGCTTTTTCTCTATGATAATCAGCTAAGTGGTGAAGTTCCAAGCACCATTGGCAAGTTAAAAAATCTTGAAGTGATAAGAGCTGGTGGAAACAAGAACCTACAAGGCCAACTGCCCCAAGAAATTGGGAATTGTACAAATTTGGTCTTGTTAGGCTTAGCTGAAACAAGTATCTCTGGGTTCCTCCCTTCAACACTAGGCCTATTGAAGAAGCTGGAGACTTTGGCGATCTACACTGCCCTAGTCTCTGGCCAAATCCCACCAGAGCTGGGTGACTGCACCGAGCTCCGGAGCATTTTTTTGTACGAAAACTCGCTTGCTGGTTCAATTCCAAGCCAATTAGGGAATCTCAAAAACCTCAAAAATCTCTTGCTATGGCAGAACAATTTAGTTGGCATTATTCCACCAGAGCTTGGAGATTGCAAGCAATTACTCGTCATTGATATATCAATGAATTCATTAACTGGAAGCATACCGGTGACGTTTGGTAATTTGACTTCCTTACAAGAGCTACAGCTAAGTGTCAATCAACTCTCCGGTCAAATCCCTAGCCAGATTGGGAACTGTCTAAGCATGACTCACATCGAGCTCGATAACAATCAAATCAGTGGTACTATACCTTCAGAATTAGGGAACCTTGTGAACCTCGCACTATTATTCCTGTGGCAAAATCGCCTCGAAGGGGACATACCTGTTTCATTATCCTCGTGCCGCAATCTTGAAGCAATTGATCTGTCTCAAAATGCGTTGACGGGGCCAATTCCGAGAGGTATTTTCAATTTGCTGATGCTGAACAAGTTGTTGGTGATGTCAAACAATTTGTCCGGTTCGATACCGCCGGAGATCGGGAATTGCTCTTCCCTGATCAGGTTCAGAGCCAACAATAACAAGCTCACCGGATCCATTCCCCCGCAGATTCGCAATTTGAAGAATTTAAACTTCCTAGATCTCGGATCGAACCGGCTAAAAGGAGTTCTACCATTGGAGATCTCCGGTTGCCGGAATCTCTCGTTTCTGGACTTACATTCGAATTCCATTGCCGGAAACTTGCCGGCAAATTTAAATCAGCTCGTTTCGCTTCAGTTCGTTGACGTCTCCGAGAACCTGATTGAAGGTACATTGAGTCCGAATCTCGGATCGCTCAGTTTGCTCACCAAACTTGTTCTAAGCAATAACCGATTCTCTGGTTCGATTCCATCTAAAATCAGTTCTTGTTCAAAACTTCAGTTACTTGACCTCAGCCGTAACGAGCTCTCAGGTAAGATTCCGGCGAGTATTGGAAAGATTCCGGCACTGGAGATCGCCCTAAATCTAAGCTGGAACAAACTTTTCGGCGAGATACCTGCAGAATTCGCGGCGATGGATAAGCTAGGAGTTTTAGATCTATCTCATAATCAACTCTCCGGTGACCTTCAGTACCTTGCGGATCTCCAAAATCTCGTGGTCCTCAATATCTCGCACAACAACTTCTCCGGTCACGTGCCGGACACATCGTTCTTCGCAAAGCTACCCCTCAGCGTCCTCGCCGGAAACGAAGCATTGTGCTTTTCCGGCAACAGGTGTGCCTCTGACAGAGGCGGCATATCTAAACACGGCAGGGCCGCAGCGTGGGTGGCAATGGTGGTGTTACTGTGCGCCGCGTGTGCCCTGCTAATGGCGGCACTCTACATCATACTCGGAGGTAAGATGAGGAACCGTGGGGCAGGTGAGTGCCACGCGGATGGGAACGATGACGTGGAACTGGGCCCCCCTTGGGAGGTCACGCTGTACCAAAAGCTCGACTTGTCAATTGCTGACGTGGCAAAGTCCTTGACAACTGCCAACGTTATCGGACGAGGCCGGTCTGGAATAGTATACCGGGCGAATGCCTCCACCGGGTTAGCGGTTGCAGTCAAGAGATTCCGATCATCAGAAAAGTACTCAGCGTCGGCCTTCTCGTCGGAGATTGCCACACTGGCACGTATACGACACCGGAATATTATTAAACTGTTGGGTTGCGCAGCAAATGGGAAAACAAAATTGTTATTGTATGATTATTTGTCAAATGGTTCGCTTGGTGCATTGTTACATGAAGAATGCGGAGGATTAATAGAGTGGGAGACTCGGTTCAAGATAGCATTGGGTGTTGCTGAAGGCTTGGCGTATTTGCACCACGACTGCGTGCCAGCTATCTTGCATAGGGATG
The DNA here is from genome assembly GCA_021464415.1 of Lonicera japonica. Lineage (NCBI taxonomy): Eukaryota > Viridiplantae > Streptophyta > Magnoliopsida > Dipsacales > Caprifoliaceae > Lonicera > Lonicera japonica. Next base: position 11,500,657 of record CM038467.1, on the reverse strand, counting down.
TGAAGGCGCACAACATACTATTAGGGGATTGTTACGAGCCATGTTTGGCAGATTTTGGACTTGCCAGATTGGTTGAGGACGGAAATGATTCGTTTTCAGTGAATCCTCAATTTGCTGGCTCTTACGGCTACATTGCTCCAGGTAATTCTTCTTTTTACCTATTTAGTTTTATTTTTTCTTTACCATCAAATTACCTAGTTTATTTCAAATATGATAACTCTAAATATCTATCATAGAAAGATGAAAATTTGTTAATTATTGTGACAATATACACTGTTTCTACCCATATACCTTCTTTTTTTTCTTTTAACTTCCGATTCACTTTTTTTTAGAGTACAATTTAAACCATCAAATCAACTGATTCTTGCAGAATATGCTTGCATGCTAAAAATCACTGAGAAGAGCGATGTTTACAGTTACGGTGTAGTTCTGTTAGAAATCATAACAAGAAAAATGCCAGTGGATCCTTCCTTCCCCGACGGCCAACATGTTATTCAGTGGGTTCGGGATCACTTAAAGAACAAACAAGACCCAATTAGAATTGTTGATGTGAAACTCCAAGGCAATCCTGAATCACAAATTCAAGAAATGCTCCAGGCCCTTGGAATCGCACTCCTTTGCACTAGCAATAGAGTTGAAGATCGTCCAACAATGAAAGATGTCGTCGCATTACTACGAGAAATTAGACAAGAGGTTCCAGCAGGAGGTGAGGCACACAAGACAACTAAATCTTTAAAAGATCCTAATGTGTCATACTCATCTTCGTCTGTGACCCCGGCTCAGTTGTTGCTCCTTCAAGGATCATCTAATTGCTCAATTGCGTATTTGTCTTCCTCAAGTTCTTATCCGTCTAGGTATCAATAAGGATAATGGATACGGCATTTCCTTTTTTGTCTTGTAAAGATTAGGAGATTAGGGGGAGTATTTTGTTGAACTGATAAAGTGGACAAAATTGTGCATAGCAACCTAACATTATTAATTCACTAGGTTTGAGAGCATCATTAACTTATTTTTTCGTTTCAATTTAAGATGGCAGTGTAATGTTTTATTTATCTATATATATAGAGAGTCCGTTTCTTTTACAACGGTTTTCCGTCGTAAAAACATTGGAAGAGTGTTTTTTATGACGCAAAACCGTCATAAAAAGGATCGGTCCGAATAGACTGGTCCGCGCCTGAAAATTTCCGTATATATATATGCTATTGGGTCACTTTGTTGCAATCCATTCTCAACGATATATGATATTATGTAAAGCACAGATCAATTCTAAGCTATTGCTTTTTAAAAGTTTATTTTCAAAATACTCTCCTCTTCTTCAAAGTAACAACCTATTTATAAATCACACTTCTACCTCATACTTTATAAATGATTAGATGATCGAGTGTTTGTGTTTAAAAAGGGTTATGACAAATTAAAAACTAAATATGTCTAATATTCTCCGGAGTGTATTTTAGTTTACGTGAAAGAAATTAAATTCTACATAAACTTTATTCATGAAAAACAATAAATAAGAGGTAAACGAGGAGTTTTGAATTAAACAAAAAAAAATATTTAAAACTTCTTGTCAAAATATTAGAGAAAATTGCTGTAAGATTCTGTGCCTCATGCTAGGACTGGTAATTCGAGTTCGTGTGTAATGTTTGGGTCGTGTCAATACATAAGTATTACAGTATTAGTGTCAACATGAATATGATCCGTTTAACTAATCGTGTAATTTATATTAGCTCGAATACGACATGTTTATTTTACAGGTTGCACGACACGACTCTACTAACCCGTTAAATAAACATGTCATATTAAATCTGCAACTCGACACGACGCGATTAACCTTTTAAAATTATAATAACAATTACGTCTCATGTGAAAACAATTAACTTGTTTTATAATAGTTTTAAATTTTTAATAAGTAATACTCCCTATATCCCAAATTGCTGGTCCCTTTTGGGAAATTCAACTTATTAAGGACCCAACATTATCATTGCACTTTTTGCTTAATTTACATTGACTTTCTCTTTTTACTCTTTTCTTTATTCAAAACTTTTACTTAAAAAGTGAAAGTACAAAAGGGCAAAATAAGTATGTATTTATCTTTTATGAAAAGTGGACATTTAGTTTGGGACATCCAAAAAAGGAAAGAGGGACAAGCAATTTGGGACGAAGGGAGTAATAAGTACCACCGAATACCAAAATTTAATAATTAATCAAAAGAATATGATAATAATAATTCAGAATCAAAATAGATATCATTCCATCACCGAAGCAAAAACATAGAAAAATACTAGTTTATCTATCATCAAAAACATAATAACTATCATTTACTACTAATACTCAAAACAAAAATATAATTGTCCAAACAAGATGGCAAAATAAAATATATATATATATATATAATTGCAAAAAATAAAAAAAAAATATCTTCTTAATTGCGGGTCAATTTTGAGTTAGTAGATTAACCCAAACACGACTCGTTTAGTTTGCGAGTTAAGTGTGTCTGACCTCAAATTGACCCGAACCCGTTTATATTTGACCCAAACCCACTAACTTTGTGTCAAGTTCGTGTTGGATTAGTATGTCGTGTTAAATATTGATAGTGCTACCCCACGTAATTATCTTAGATTTTTGGTGAGAATCTACACATATTATCGTTGATTATCCCTAAATTAATTCCATGAAAACATCATCTTCTTCTTCCTCTTTTTTTTTTTTTTTCATATTTACTGCAAAATATTTTTATAATCGCAATGAGATAAGACTAATTCCATGAAACACCAAAGTTAATCAAAGATATATTTTTGCCCATTTTTCATTAGAACAAAAATAAGCATATTACTCCGCGCACCTTTAAATATAAGTCATTTTGCATCGATTAGAGCAAAGCAAAGACACAAGGGACGTTTTGGCAATTAATACCAGTGTTTTAAAAGGCGGTGAGATGCGTGCCTCAAGCCAAAAACGCAACAAAGTTTTAAGAGAACAGCCAAATACACAGAAGGCGTGCACATTTTCAACAAGGCTTACGCATTTTAGGAAAAGCGTACGCCTTTTATGTATTTTTGGCGAGGCTTATGCCTTTTGTGCAGTTTCAATTGTCTAAACCCTAACAATAAAACACACGTCGTCACACCCACAAAATTGAAACACAGAGATAAATAGATAAGAGTTGCAGAGGAAGAAGTGAAGATGTACTCGTAACTTTGGAAAATGGAGATAGAGATCGAGAGAAGGAAGAAGAAGACGATTTTAGCTGTGTGTGGAATGACGAGAAAGATAGGGGTAAATAAGAGGTGCAAGGGTTTTAACTTTTAATAGAAAATGACCTAATTAACCTTAAGTATATTAAATATTTACAAAATTACCAATAAGTCTACTAAATGGATGAGAATTTCTTTTTTAATGTTTATAACAAACCCCCATGTTATTTTTATTTAGCACTTTAATCCTTAAATTGAAAAACCTCGTAACAAAAAAAAACCAAAAAAACCAAAAAAAAAAAAACCCTATTTTAATATTTATATATTTTATATTAATTATTATTATTATTTTTAATATAAAATACTTTACACAAAAGACTTACGCCTAAAGTCTAAGGCACCTTAAGACAAACAAACACTTAAACTTACGCTTTCGTCTTTTAAAACGCCAGTTAATACGAAAACATTTTCCGAGGATGATGCATCTCTCCGGTGGTGTGGATACAATTAAAGAGGAGCCGGAGGAACCCAACCCCACAATCAACCCCTCCCCCCCGCCCACCCCCCAAAAACAACTTTTAAAATGAATCAGTATATATGTGAACCCCACGGCTACTCTCTGGTCTACCCCTTTGTTTCATCCAACAAATTAGGGCCCCTGCCACGTGAGAGAGGACCACCAACCACATCGTACAATATATAAAATTGGCAACATTAATGATAATAAAGACTAAGATAAGAAAATTATTAAAACATTGTCTCGTAATTTAGCCCAATATTTTTTGATTTATTTATACTATATATAAAAATACAAATAATTAAATTTTTATTTTTTAAAAATAAATATGCTTCTCGATTTTAAATATTTTTTTTAAGATTTATATTAAATAATATAATATAACTCTATATATTTTTATATTAATATTAGTATTTTAAATAAATTCAAACTTTATTTTATTTGGCTTCAATAATTAAACAAAAAATTTAAACTAGATTTACATTAAATAACATAGTATAAAGTGTTTGACACCATATATTTTTATATTAGTATTATTATTTTAAATAAATTCAAACTCTACTTTATTGGCTAAAATAATTAAACAATTTAGAGTTTGCATTGAATCATGTGTTTTATATAAAACTTCTATATAACTTCATAACAAACTTCTCAAAAAGGAAGTTATTTAATAGATCAAATTAAAATTATAAAACTTTTAGCTTAAATTAGAATTTAGTTCCAAACCTCACCATAAAAGTATTTATATTAAACTCTATTTTGCTTGATTGCTTTTAACATTATAATAAATCGAATTTCTATTAATATACCAATTCTAAAAATTTAGTAAAAATATATATGATTAAGAGTTCGTTTGGCCACCTATGCACGAAAAAAATTCAAGGGACAATTTTTTATGATTTTCTTATAATATATTAATTGAATTTTACACTTGATATTATGTTTTATTTTTTTTTATTATTTTTATTTCATATTAATTATTCAATTCTTAGTATATACGTATTCATTAATAGACTTAATGATATTTGCCAAGTATTAAAATAACATGCAATGCATGTGCATAAAAACTAGTATATATACATAGATGTATTACTCCTATATATATAATGTAAGGGATAAATTTATTTGAAAATTTCAAATAAAATTTTCTAATTAACTCTTCTTTGTCGTATAAACATATCATGTGATTCATTAAATGCTGGTAAAAAAAAAAACTGAAGAAAGCATGAAAGGTTCAATGTAATTACACATATACCATTAGAATAATTGTAAGGTCAATGAGTTCCATGACTAGTTAGTTGGAGGCACATTTATTATACCGGGCTTGAATATCAACCCGAAAAATAACCGGATCAACGGTGTCACTAGTTCAACGGGTCTATTTTTGATGGGGTCAAAATTAGATGGGGTCATGGGATTTCTAATAAAAAAACAACACGTTTCACTTTTATCTAAAATTAATTTTTTTTCTTATTTTTTCATTTGATTTAAATAGATAAAAATAGACACGTGTCGTTTTATTATTGGGACCCCATGACCCCATCCAATTTTATCCCCTTCAAAATTTTTTCCATAGTTCAACCACTCAAACCTTTAATTATGTTAAAAAATTAAATTCCTCGATTCCTTATTAACATTAGTATTGTTCACTCGATTTAAGACTATTACTAAATCTATTTGTTTAGTTTCAAAGCATTCTAAAAAATTAAACTATGTTCTATTAATTCAAACCGCTTTTTTGCTATCTTCAATCTTCATGACATGGCAAGTAAACTCATATATATATTAGATAAAAATCATCCTATTACACTACTACTAATATATGTGGGATGATTTTGGCTTGTTGTCAATCTCATAACACATAATTACCACACCTAGGTAGAAAGTCAGAATTTGCTTTGATATCACATGTAACTATCTGTATCATTTTTTCAAATAATTGGCTTAAGTTGTTATTTAATTAGGTTCCTTAAACCTGCTTATAAGTCAAGGATCTATCTTCCTATAACAACCCAATGTGAATAAGGGTTGTTACAACAAAAATATAATTTCATGAAAATTGTATCATCAAACACCATTTAAAAAAAAACCCTTAAAATTGAAGACATGTTGTGGGAATAATTCTATTTAACCCTTCATTAGATGAGCCCTTTAAATAGGGTACAAATACAATAGTAAATAAGGTTAACAAGAAAGCCCAATATAGCCCATAATGTATAATTTACACAATAAAATCCATAATACATATTTTATCTATATGATAGCACACTACGTGTAATTTTCTTCAGCACTCCCCCTTATGTTGAGTCGAAGATAAAATGGTACATGCCTTGTTGCCTCATTAAAACCTTGTCAAGTAAAAAAAACCTATGGAAAAAATAACCTTGATCGAAGGAAAAAGAGTACAACATTATGATAATTATGCTAGACTTCATTCATTGAGTCTATATTTCTATTTGATCATTACTTCGATCAATAGAGTTTGCACGCATTGTTACCTCGTTAAAAACCTTGCCAAGTAACAAAACTCAGTGGAAAAAATGAACCTTGGTCTAAGAAAAAGAGTATAACGTAATGTCATATTAATGATAGACTCTCCCTCAAGTCTACACCTCACCCTGATGTTTGGATTAAGCAAGGAATTTGAAAAACTAATGCATGAATCGTTGCCTCGTTAAAAACCTTACCAAGTAACAAAACCCTGTGGAAAAAATAACCTTAGTCGAAGGAAAAGAGTACAACGCGTGTTAGACTCCTTCTTAAGTCTACACCCCCTACTCCTTACATCGATCAAGGGAGTTTGGAAAGCCTACGCATTCCTATGCTTTTCACGTGTTTTTCAAATATAACCTTAGACAAAGATTTGGTAAACAAATCTGCCACATTCTCCTCAGATCTTACTTGATTCACTTGAATCTTGAGGAGAGCCTGTTGTTACTGATTATAGAAAAACTTTGAAGATATATGTTTTGTATTATCACCCTTGATATAACCTATCTTCATCTGTTCGATGCAAGCTGCATTGTCTTCATAGAAGCAAGTAGGCTCTTCAGTGGTAGAACTCAAACCACTAGTTCCTCAAATATGTGTAATGATTGCCCTTAACCATATACACTCACGAACCGTTTCATGTAGAGCGATAATCTTAGAATGGTTCGAGGAGGTAGCCACAAGAGTTTGCTTTGTTGATCTCCAAGATATTGTTGTGTTCCCGATAGTGAATACATAATCAGTTTGGAAACGACCTTTATGTGGGTCAGATAGGTACCCTGCATCAGCAAAACCAACCAAAATATCATTTAGGGTTTTAATATAGGGGCTAGCCTTTTCGACATCAACATTTACTTTATCAATTGTCGTGTCATCTGCAATTTCTTTTACCTCTCTGTAGGGAAAGAACAGTCCCAAGTCAATGGTTTTTTTTAGATATCGAAAAATATTCTTGATACCGTTCCAGTGACGCTGCGTTGGCGGTGAGCTAAATCTAGCTAACAAGTTCACTGAGAATGTTATGTTTGATCCAGTGCATTAAGCAAAGTACAATAATGCGTCTATTGCAATTAAATAAGGAATTTCAGCTCCCAACACTTCTTCGTCATCTACCTTTGGAATGAATGGATCTTTTCTTGGATCCAAACTTTGACCGATCATGGGAGTGCTAACAGGATGCGTTTTGTCCATGTTGAATCGCATAAGCATCTTTTGGACATACGCAGACTGGTGGATTAATATTCGACAAGCTCGATGTTATAGTTCAAGACTTAGACAGAATCGAATTTTTTCAAGATCTTTCATCTCAAATTCGGATTTCAAGTAACTAGTGGTTTTTCTTATTTCATCAAGAGTACCTATTATGTTCATGTCATCAACATATACAGCCACAATTGCGAATCCGAAACTGGTTTTCTTTATAAATACGCAGGGGCATAATTCGTCGTTCTTATATCCCTTCCTAGTCAAGTAGTCACTTAGACGGGTATACCACATCCGTCCAGATTGTTTTAATCCGTAAAGTGAGCGTTTCAACCTAATTGCAAACGCACTCTGTGGTTTAACTTAGGTAATGTAAGGCCATCAGGCACTTTCATATGTATCTCTGAATCAAGATCCCCATAGAGATATGCAGTAACCACATCCATGAGCTGTATTTCTAATCTTTTGAAAACTACCAAGCTAGTTAAGTAGCGGAATGTTATAACATCCATTACAGGAGAGTATGTCTCCTCATAGTCAATTCCAGGGCGTTGTGAGAAACCATGCGCCACAAGGCGAGCCTTGTACTTTAGAACTTCATTCTTCTCATTACGCTTTCTGACAAATACCCATTTATGTTCTACAGGCTTTACACTTGATGGGGTTAGCAGTACCGAACCAAATACCTATCTCTTTGCCAGAGAATCTAGTTCTGCCTGGATTACTTCTTTCCATTTAAGCCAATCTGCTCTTTGTTGACATTATGCAATAAAGCGAGGTTCGACATCATCGTACTCAATGATTTCTTGAGCAACAGTGTATGCAAATATATCATCAATATATATGAAAGATCTTTTCATCAACTCGTATGCCTTCTCATAATCCATTGGGATTTCTTTGTTCATTGGAATCATTTCAAACATCGAAGTATCCTCCAGTACTGATTCATGGACATAACTATAATCATAGATAATCTTATGAGAAGGGTTCTTTTCATTGATGATTGATGGATTGGTTTATGCCTTACTCTCCCTTTTCTTCCTTAGGTGAGTGTTAGTCGAACCGAGTGGCCTCCCCCTCTTCCTTTGGGGAGCCATGGCCTTAATCACACGTCCACTAAGTGTGGTTGCAGTATTTTTATCTGGAACACCGTCCCCCTTGTCGGGAACTTCTAACTTTGCAGGCACATTTGCAGCTAGTATATGTAATCTCGTCACTTTTGCGATAATAGTAAATGCATCAGGCATCGAATCTGCTATGTTCTGAAAATCGATTATTCTTTTCACTTCACTTTCACGTTGTGAAGTGCGGAGATTAAAATGAGACAGGGTGGGAACAAACCACAATAATTCATGTCGTTCCCTTGGAAAATCATTTTTCCTATCTCCCTCTAACGACGAAAAAATTGTATCATCGAAGTGACAATTCGCAAATCTAGCGGTAAAGAGATCGCCTGTCAAAGGTTCTAAATAGCGGATAATTGTTAGGGATTCATACCCAACATAAATGCCTAATCGCCTCTGGGGACCTATTTTATTGCGTTGTTGGGGCGCAATTGGCACATATACTGCTGAACCAAATATGCGTAAGTGTGAAATATCAGGCTCATGTCTAGTGACTAACTGGTACGCAAAAAATGGCTGGTTACCAGTGGGTCTGAAACGAATAAGTAAAGCTGCGTGTAATATTGCATAGCCTCAGGCAGATATAGGCAAGTTGGTGCACATAACTAGTGCCCTGGCCACCCATCTATAATCTTTTGATGGTGGCTTCTGCGAGAGCATTTTGTGTATGCACATGGGAAACATGATGCTCTACATCGATTCCAATAGACATGCAATAATCATCAAATGCTTTTTATGTAAACTCTCCAGTATTGTCAAGTCTTATAGACTTGATAGGATGATCAGGTTGGTGAGCCCTTAAACGTATAATCTGTGCTAGGAGTTTTGCAAATGCAACATTTCTTGTGGACAATAATGCGACGTGTGACCAGCGTGTCGACGCATCCACCAGAACCATAAAGTACTTGAATGGTCCGTATTCTGGATAGATAGGTCCACATATATCTCCTTATATCATTTATAAGAATGGAATAATTTCTTTTGTATCTTTAGCATATGAAGGTCTCGATCCTGTTTTTGCTAAAGAACATGTTTCACAAAATGATTGATGTGCTTTTGACGTAGTCAAAGAGGCATAATGGGAGGATCGTAATGTTTCTGGTAATTTAGAAGGGAAGTTCTATTTTTGAACAGTATTATAATCGACACATTGCATCGTGACGATTTTTTGACCCATTTTATTTTTTACTAGAAAGAAGGGATGTCTGTATGAGTTCTTTAAAATACGAATCATCATGTCACGACCAGGATGTCCTAAGCGGTTGTGCCAAAGCCTGTATGAGTCAGTGTCCCACATTTCATTATTGGTGACACTCACCCAAGGAAAGAAAATGATATATTATTAAGCAGGCATTTACAGTGAAGTCATTTTCCATCAATTCCGAGAAAGAAAGAAAGAACACAAGAATTTTGGTGGTTAAATAAAAGTGTATCTCGAGGATGATTCTGATTCCTCTCCCATGTGGGAAAAAAAGGAGCATAGGAGATTTGGGCAATGGTTCAGTGTGTGAACCCCCACATCTACTCTCTGGTATATATACCCCACAAAATGTCCAAAGATGAGGACGGCACTTTGCAGCACAACAATTTTTTTCCTAATTGCAAAGTTCCTATTTGGGTTACATGACATTTTTTGCACTAAACAAGTTATAGCGATGAAAGAATTAAACATGAAAAATTACGTGCTTACTAAATTCCAATGAAGAGTAAAGTATGCAAAAATGTAAACGAGATCCGTCTGCACTTGCAAACATAATAATAATATTAATATGAATTAGAAGTAGAAGTGCAATAAACATCTAAAAAAGATGTTCAGTTTCATTAATGTTACTTAACAGCTTAACTTGACTTGCATAAGAAAATCAATATGCCCTTCATTCTTATGCTCTGTTGGGGAGGGATCAGAGATCTTATATCCTTCAGGCAAGAAGATGTTTAAACCCATGATAAGCTGTGGGTGATCCTTCAGCAACGCTCTCACCCTTACTCTAAAAATTAGCGCGCCAGTTCTACACATTTACCATATAATTCAAATGTTTTGTGCACTTACATAACATTGATTTAGCATGTTTAAAAAAATCACATTCAAATCACTTCTCTCATTCTTTTGGATAAGTTATACAAATGATATTTTCCAAGTTAAACAGGAATTCAAGAAAAGTAGCTACAACTCTTCTAAGTCATACGCTCATGCAACCATTATGAACTGAATCACAAAGGAATAAAAAAAATTAGCTACAGAGGGGCTTAAGGATATGTATAGCCCAAATCAACAACAGTGGACAATTTTTAATTGGATGTCTACAGAAGTGTAGAACCAATACAATTCAACATGAAAAAAATGAAATCCAAGCTCCATGTTTATACATGAAATATATGGGGTCGTTTTGGGAATTGAAAAAAGTGACACAGCCTTAATACAGTTGAAATTGAGGCTGGCTTTATATAATTTAAATAATTATCTATATACACACAGTTGAGACCTGTGAACCCACCAAAATTTTAGTAGCTGCATGTTTTTTTATTTCTGTAAGCTCCAAAGTTTGCACTATCATTAAGGGTTTGTTTATTTGGTAATTTCCATTTTGTTGAAATGAAATGAAAATTATCATAGATTCAACCAAATACTATTATTGGACAACTTCCAAATACTACTATCGTAACTGTAGGATGATCATAGATTCATAATCTTCTTAGATAAAAGAAGAAGAAGAAGAAGAAGAAGAAGAAAAATAAGAAGAAGAAAAAAAGGAGGAAGGTGAACACAATACTGTGCTTAAAATTAAGCATCCAGAAAAAGAATATAAGAGAAGGTAGAAACAGAAACAACAGGAGGAAACGACAACACATTCTTTAATGAAACTACATTGCATATGCCTTATGTTACAAAGGCAGACAACAAGAGCAATTAAAGTTAAACTTATCAAAAATTCTCAGTCCAAAGTGCCTCCTTATCAACCCTATCCGTATACTACACATATATTGTCCATTTAATTCATTTTCAAATGCATGTACAGATATAGAATTGCATGGTTTCGAATTTAAAACCATGGAAACAGGACACGTTTCCTTCTATCAGTCAATAACTAGACAATGAATCAGAGTTGATAATCGAAATGATTTATTGTGTCATCTTTGGTGCTAATGATTGACCGTTGTGGATTTCGTTAGAGAAAAGGTTATTTGGATTTTGAAGTTTTTGATTGGGATTAGTACTAAGTGTTTTTGGAGATGTGAGTTGTTATATTAGGGTTATTAGTTAAGTAAGGAAGGGGCATTAGTGTTTTTTTTGTATAGTGTCCTTAATTTACTATGGTAATTTATAATTGTTCTTACAATTATATTATTATTGGAATGGACCCTTATGCCCAATTGCTTCTAACATATAAGACTTATTATCATATTTTTATTTTTAATACAAGCTATAAATAAATCGGGTGGTTCTTGAGAAAGGGGAAGAGTGGGAATTGAACTTTGATTACTAGTATAAATTATCATGATTAATAATATGAGTTAAGTTTAAGCATAAACAATATTTCTACTTTTAAAGCAAAACTTTTAGTATAAAAAATAATCTTAACTCCCAATTTTAAAAGGGCAAAAAATATTTTCTTAATTTTACAATAATATTGAAAGTTGTGCTCCACTCATAGATAAAATAATATTGACTCAAACTAATATTTCACTTCTTTCTAGAGTGTCAACACAATCATATACTAAATGTCATAATTTAATTTCAAATATGTTATTGTGCTACACCTATTGTATTCTTTATAAAAATTATTTATAAATTAATATGATACTATTAATTTTACATGAGGTAGTGCTAAACTTCTTTTAATAGATTAACTCCGCGAAAAATATGGAATAAAATAAGTCAAGTATTTAAAAAAGGGAGAGTGAACTAACTTAATGGCCCCTGAACTATTAGGATTGTTCCACTTTGGCTCTTAAACAAAATTTTGCCTAATTTAAATACTTAAATTATTAATCAAGTTTCAAATTAGTCATTCCGTGCAATTTGGATATTAACTTGGATGAAATCATGAGCAAAATTGTCATTTCAATTAGATATTTTTTTAAAAAAATTAATTAATTAGATTTAAAAAATATTATGAAGGAAAATTTTTTAAAAAATAAAGGAAAAAGAACAGAAAAAAAGAGAGATGTGTCTATAAAGAAAGAAGGAGAGTGTAAAGGGTGAGGTTGTGAAGATGAAAGCAGTTTAGAGAAAGAAAAGGTTTCAAACCACCATTGAAAAGCTAGAAAGAGAAAGGAAAGTGAGTGTGTGAGTGAAAGTAAAGGTGACTGGTGTCGGAGATGGTGGGTAGAGGAAACCGGCGGTGAAAATGTTTGATTGGGGCATATATATACAACAAATATTATATATATATTGGAGGTTAGGGTTTTATAAACACCACCACCAAATTCAACACATATATATACATAATTTTTTTAGAAAGATAGTTGGGGGTTAGGGTTTTATACTGAATTAGATAATCCTTTTGGTGTTTGGTAGACTAAATTAAGATATGTGTGAGTGTGGGGAGGTGGTGGTAGTGGTGGAAGTCGGATGAAAGGGAATGGTGGTGAAACGATGAAAAAGGTGGCGGCGATGGCGGGGGTGGGAGGGAAAGGGGTGATGGTGGTGATAAAATGAAGAATATGGTGATAATGATGGGATGAAAAAGGTTGGAGGTAGTGGTGGTGGAAGTGGGGAGAAGGTGGTGGTGGTGGAGGTGGGTCTCTCTCTCTCTCTCTCTCTCTCTCTCCTTTTTCTTTTCTTTTTCTTTTTTATTTTATTTTTATTTTTCCTTTATAATAATTTTTAAATTTAATTAATTTTTTTTTAAATATCTAATTGAAATAAAAAAAATTGTCATTTATTTCATTCAAGTTAACGTTCAAATTAGATAAAAGAACCAATTTAAAACTCGATCAATAATTTAAGTATTTAAATGAAACAAAATTTTATTTAAAAGCCAAAGTAAGACAATAGCAATAATTTAAAGGCCGTGAAGATAGTTTACTCAGAAAGGGAGGGAAAAAATTGTTACCGTAAAAGTGTATGTCAAAAGAGATCGATAACCTTCACATTAACCCAAATAATGAAAAAGAAGAAAATAAAAGATAGCCTTCACATTAAACGAAGGGTAAAAAATACTTGGTCTTCCATTATAACCTCAAGTCATCCTTACAACTGCATTAAATAAATAGATAAATTACAAACACTACCAAATCTGCCGATATCATCAAAATATATAACAACAAACAATGCCAAGTCCTGCCTCAAAAGTACTTCTAATTCTGCCCCCCGGCGAAAGTTTGCTTGCCAGATTCACAGCAAGCTCTTTTGCAGACAAATTCTCTTTTTCGAGCACCTCGAATGGAGTTCCTGTTAGAAAATGAAGAAAAAATAGACAAATATTCAATGGTCAATATTTTCTAGAATGGGAGAAAAATTCAATGGCCAATTTTTTACACATTCTAGAAAATGTTGATTTTTTGAATGGTTTGGTGAAATTTTTTCAAAATATGCCAACTAAGGATATAAAATTTCAAAGTTGGTGGATGCTTGTTGGTGTATAAATAGGAGGCACTTGTATGCATTTTATCATCAACAACAAGAGCTCTACATTAAGAAGGGAGCGAAAGAGAGAGTTGAGAGAGAAATTAGAAGTGAAGTGTCTAGGTGAGAGCTTTGCAGTTTCTAATTTTTCAGAGTGTAGAGTGAGAAAAAATAGAAGCAATTTTCTAGGTGAGAAAAATTGCAGTGTCTATTTTTGAGTGTTGAGAGAAACACAGTGTGAGTGTATAGGTCTGCTGACCAGTCTTGTAAACCACTCTTTCTTTTGATATAGTGAATTTGGTGCGCTCTGTAGACTAGTGGCAATTTGCCGATACCACGTAATTTCTTGTGTTGTGAGATTGATATATTGTTGTGCCAAATAATTTTTTATTATTCAAATTTCTTTTGTCATTTATATCCCAAGATCCCTCTTGGAAACTAGTAGCATCTAGTTTGTTCCCAACAGTTCCAACCCTACAAGGATCTCGAGTATCCACTGCTATCATCTCAAGAGAATGAACATTCGTAAAGAGATAGGTGGCTAGCTTTAGTACCCCCCTCAAAAATGGCGCAATTTTACCACCGTGAGACATGACATTTGAGCAGAATGTGCTTCTTCCCTTCTTTCTTTCTTACTAGTTTGGGTTTCCCCAGCCACTCGAATTGTGCCAAAAAGCAGATATCATGTCAATTTCACATACAAAAATCTCAAATGGTAGTAATACACGCACATGCATCGTCAATTGCTTCCGTCACAAACAATCAGTCAGCATAACGGGGAAATCTCTTAATCAAACCTAAAGGCAATCTCTAGGCGTATATGTGCATATATATATACAATTATATAGATGGCTGAAAAGGATTATATAGATGGCTGAAAAGGCTCTCGGCTGAAAACTTTGGAATGCATCAACACATAAACACGTACCCATGAAAAGGAATAATTGCAAAAATTAAAGAGAGGTTTAAGTTTCTTCTTTATATCATTTATAGACCTTGACCGTGTCTCGGGGAGACTGCTGGTCCATCTCATACATACACTTGGGTTTTTCTTTATCAAAATACAAATCATGTCTTCCAGTTTGAAGAGAGAGACGTTGTAGGAAGCCTCTAGTTAAAGACAATCTCATGCAAAAGTCAGGTGAGTTCATTTCAGGTAAAAGCGGCCCTTAGAGCATCTCGGATGCAGTGGTGACTTGGTGGGGAGGTGGGGGTCTGAAGTAACCACACAACCCTATGGGTATAGTCTAGTGGTGTGGCCCCTTACCAAGTTCATCAAGGTAAGTCCATAACTCAAAAGAAGCTTTTTGCAATTTTCAAAATACCGATGGCAGAAATAATTGCAATGTTGCTTCCGCTATTATTAATAAATCCGCAAACAACTTGCATTCTAGAGATGGCAAGAAGAGTGAGAAAAAACAAGAAAAGTCCTAATCCTAGGGCTCAGGAGAAGCAAACCAGACACAAAAATTATAATAGTGGGAAAAGTAAAAAATTGCAGGCAGAGCTTAAGTAAATGTTCTGCTTGTATGCAGAATCAAGCTTGACGCTTAACTGGAAGTCACAAAAGATGTGATGGAGCGCCTACTGATTTGGGCGTTAATCTCCGATTTCAATTCTAGCCTAACTGACATTGAAATGGACAGGATTACAAAGAGCTGTGAAAGTGAGATCTAAATTGCATTGGATGTCATGGAGGTAATGAAATCTCCGAGTAGTGCGCTTTGTTGGTTACCAGATATTGTCAAAACTCCCTGATTTTCGATTGGTAATTTTGAAGGGTATTGGGAGGGAAGTAGGGAAGTGCTGGTAGGCCACAACTTATATGTCAGTTCTGAACATCAGTCAGTCCTATTCTGGAGCCCTATATTCATTTTTCATAACAGAATCATAAAAGATAAGGATAAAGGTTCAAGAGTTTTCTTAATGGAATGAAGACGCTCTAGTGACGCTCTCAACCCAAAGTATTCTAAACTCCTGTTAAATTATACAACACAAGAAATAGAGAAATTATATTAATGAGCAAGAAATCCACAAGGGGTTACATTGTTACAATCTCACATCTATTTACAATGGAATTGACATGAATATATATACAAGTAAAGAATGAAACAAGAAGCCTAAAATGAGGAAGAAAGGAGGAGACAAGGAGGGAAACATGGAGGAGGGAATAAAGGAAAAGAAGAATAATTCTAAGCTTTAATAATTACAAATAATAATGCTAATTTATGTTGGAGAATATCATCATTCAATATCATCATTTCTAACACCCCCCCTCAAACTCAAGGGGTATGAAGAGACCAACTTGAGTTTGAAGAGGTGAGGAAGCTACCAAACAGCTATTGATGTGTCGCCGGCTCCAGTGGTGGAGAATGTGTTTGGTTCTATGAAACCGACGGTGGAAAAGACTCGGTGTAGAGTGTGACGGTTCGCCACTAGTCGGCGACGGTAGGGGCAACGGTGGCAGTGGTGGTGGTGTGAGAGAAAGAGAAGTATGAGAGATCCAGGGAGAAGTATGGATCTGGGTAAGACAAGGGAGTGGTGAGAGCTAAGAAGGAGCTGAGGGGGATGGTGGTTGATAAGGGGACACCCGGAAGGGGTTTGGGTGTCGGCGGTTGAGTCGTATTTTCAGGCGGTGGGGGCGGCAGTGGCGGAGACAGCGAAGGTAGAAGATGCGATTAAGCAAATGTATTTGTCAGATCTGAAATCTGGCATGGTATCTGGATGGCGCTGCGAGAGGGCGCGCCGGAGGGATTCGGAGATGCGCGTAGTGGCGCGGTTGTTGTTGTTGATGAGGCTCTTAGGGATCCGAAGCTTGGATACGAGAAAATGGAATTTGGTTTTGGTGTTTTTTTTTTTTTTTTTTTTTTTTTTTTTTTTTTTTTTGACATGTTCGATGATTGACCCACAGACGAAACGGCGGTAACGGCGATGACGGGAGCCGACGGAACGGCGAGGTCCGGTGTAGAATTTCCGGAGGAAAAAACTTGATCTGAATACGCGAGCAGTACGTATAACAGTAACAAGAAATTGAATCAGAATACTTGGAGGTACAGCGAAAGGCGACCCGCCGGAAATATTAAATTGAAGAGATTGAATATATATAGATATGTTTTTTTTTTTTTTTTTTTTTTTAGAGGTGGAAGAGTAGCAGTGGTGCTAGTAGTCAATGATGGCCCTTTCTTTGGTTTTGGTTTTAGAGAGATAAACTGAAGTTTCGATATGAGAGGCGAGAGGTTTCCGAGGGTGTTGGTGGTGCGGAAGGAAGGGAACACACATTATTGAGATAAAAAAGAGAAAGGCGATGGATTCTGAGAATCATCAGCACCAAAATTCAAGATATCAGTGAAGTTAGAAGCAGAGAGCGAATTGTATCCTATATCTCCTAAGGTAGTCCAATCCGGAGTCATTAATCCGGCAACCTCCGCAACAGAACTAATTTGAGGAGACCCCTTTGAGAAACCATCCAAAGCAACTTGGTAATCTGACAGAGTCGGATATGCCGGCATATCCACTGCTGTCAGAGGATCCCCGTGTTCTGAAAGATTCACGGTCGGTAGATGGATATCAGGGGTTGATGAAAGGAGCTTTAAAAAACTTTTGTAGTGAGGATGCTCCAACAAATCTTCCTGGGTCGGAAGAACCCCAGGTTCTAGAGGATTCTCTGAGGGGCCAGATGGAGAAGCGAAGGAGCCTGGTGGGTGAGCAAGGGAGTCGGATGGATTGGCCCTTGAGGAACTTGCAGGAGGGTTAAAGGAGCCAGGTGGAGAGGCAAAGGAGCCGGATGGGTGAGTAAAGGAGCCGGATGGAGAAGCGAAGGAGCCTGGTGGGTGAGCAAGGGAGTCAGATGGATTGGCCCTTGAGGAACTTGCAGGAGGGTTAAAGGAGCCAGGTGGAGAGGCAAAGGAGCCGGATGGGTGAGTAAAGAAGCCGGATGGAGAAGCAAAGGAGCCTGGTGGGTGAGCAAGGGAGTCGGATGGATTGGCCCTTGAGGAACTTGCAGGAGGGTTAAAGGGGCCAGGTGGAGAGGCAAAGGAGTCGGATGGGTGAGTAAAGGAGCCTGATGGGTAGGCAAATGACCTGGAGGCTGGAGATTTCTCCGGCAGTTTTCCGGTCGAACGGTGGCGGCGTCGACCAGAGCCGGATGGAGAAGCGAAGGAGCCTGGTGGGTGAGCAAGGGAGTCGGATGGATTGGCCCTTGAGGAACTTGCAGGAGGGACAAAGGAAAATGACGGATTAACCCTGGGAGACTCGCTGTCCAGTCGAGCCTCCAACGCCGTCATTCGTGACTGCAGAGCCTCAAGCTTTTGATCAAGAGAGGTAAGGAGGGCAGCGCATCCACCAGCAGGATTTAGGATTCTTGCCTTAGCTTCAAAGAGAAACGAATCGAGAGTTTCACGATGTTTGTGATCCGGTACGTGTTGTAAAAAAAATTCAACACTTTTTACCCCGAAAACGGAAAAGATTGTGTGATAATCTCGACGATGATACGCATTTGGAAAGATTTTAACTGATTCACAAGAAGGAGGACAAGCTCTGCGGCGAAAAGAGCAGGCAGGACATGGAGTACCTCGCTGGCGGATGCTGATCGACATGGCTGTTTGTATTGGATTTGAATGGGAGATTTGCAGTGAGGATGGTGCTATTGGGTGATTTGCAGTGAGGATGGTGTGTTTTGATTTTAATGGCAGGAAGCTGGTGAAAGGGTTAAAGGCGCCGATCTCGAAATTTGAATTTCGAATTTCGAGGTCAGAGCAAAAAGATGTCGGCATTTGATGATGGCGAGGGTTTGGAGTTTACGGAATTTGCGGGTTGTCGGTTATGGTATGGATTAGGGGTTGTCGGTTATGGTATGACTGAGGAAATGGACGGTGTTGCTTGGGATTGACGGAGGAGAGAATCGGGAAGTTGAACGAGTGGATGAGTGGTGCAATGAGATCAACGGCTCTTGATGTTAGAATAGGAAAATAAGAAGGTTTAGGGGCTAGAATAGAAATATCAGAAAGTACAGGGGTGAAATTGTAAATATATCTGACGGTGTCTGGAATATTCCGTCAATTCTGACGGCAAGCAAACGGCGTTAACCGCTGACGTGGCTGACACGTGGCACTGACTGGATGTCACGTGGCGGACACGTGGCGCTGACTGGATGCCACGTGGCGGACACGTGGCGCTGACTGGATGTCACGTGGCACTGACTGGATGTCACGTGGCGCTGGCGTGGATGCCACATGGCGCTGACTGGATGCCACGTGGCGGACACGTGGCGCTGACTGGATGCCACGTGGCACTGACTAGATGTCACGTGGCGCTGGCATGGATGCCACGTGGCGCTGACTGGATGTCACGTGGTGGACACGTGGCGCTGACTGGATGTTAATGATGTGGCAGTTGCAGTTTGTAAGGAAATAGAGGAAAAATAAAATGCTAGTAGTAGGAATCGAACCTTGCACTAAGCTGTGGTTACCTGATGGTCTTGCCAGCCAGGCTGAATGCTTCAATAATAATTATTTGGACGTGGTTTTATTTGAACAGGTTTGCTGCGTAAAGTTTGATTCGAGTAGTGTTTGGAGGCGTATTTGATTTGTTTGATAATGGTGATAGGTGTGGTGGCTTGGTGGCGAGGTTGTGTGGTGGCTGGTGGTTGGTGGCGAGGTCGTGGTGGCTAGTGGCGAGGTCGTGGTGGCTAGTGGCGAGGTTGCCCTCTGATACCATGTTAAATTATACAACACAAGAAATAGAGAAATTATATTAATGAGCAAGAAATCCACAAGGGGTTACATTGTTACAATCTCACATCTATTTACAATGGAATTGACATGAATATATATACAAGTAAAGAATGAAACAAGAAGCCTAAAATGAGGAAGAAAGGAGGAGACAAGGAGGGAAACATGGAGGAGGGAATAAAGGAAAAGAAGAATAATTCTAAGCTTTAATAATTACAAATAATAATGCTAATTTATGTTGGAGAATATCATCATTCAATATCATCATTTCTAACAACTCCATTCCTATCACAATGACACCTGCACTGCAAACAGCGCACTAAGAGCAGGACGCTTATGAATGAAAAACTCAACCAATTTTAAATGTTTAAAGTTATACAAAGATGTGCAGCACTAACACACTTAAATCAATACATACCAAATTTGTTAAGTTCTAAGCACCTAGTGGGGTTATCAAACCTCTGCATCATACCTATGTAATAAGGGATCCTTAAAGACATATAAAAGTTAATAGATTGGAGTGAGTGGATTAGCCTAGTAGTAAAGGTGCCCGCCTGAATTCGGAAGATCCCAGGTTCAAGTCTCACCCAATGCGTGAGGAGGGTTTCTTTGTTTTTTGTAGTAAAAAGGAGAGACTTAGACTTTCCTTTTTGGAAAAAAAATAGATTGGAGGGTTGAAGATCAAAGGTGCCTTTTAAGGGTTGAGATTCATCCATTACGGGAAAAGGATTCGAAGGCTTAGAAAAAGGGTACCTTTTAAGAGTTGAGCGGGAAGCTACATAGGGTTAAATAACTTAAATTAGACCCATAGTGCCTTTGGCAGGGTATATATGTCATAAACCCATCCTAGTTCTTTACAACAGGCAACATAATAAGATACTGGCTGCTGGGCCTAACATAGTTAATGTGTATCTATGTATAGTGACATCAATGTAAAAAATTATGAACATGTGTAACTGAATTAAGGGTCCATTTGATTGTAAAATTGGAAAATGATTTGAAAACCTACTCATTTTTGTGAGGGAAAAGAGATGAGTGATTTGAAGAAATGTTCAATATCTTTTCCTCATTTTGCACGGATTTTTTTTATGCCCCACCCAAAAAAATGGATTCCTAGGAAAAAAATGTTGATACAACATTGCACTAAATCACTCGTCTCATTTTCCAACTTTGCAATTAAATCACCCCAAGTGACCATAGGTTCAGTACCATGTGGATGTATTAGCATAACGGAAATAATATGTACACTGATGTACGTGTGATCAGAAACAACAAATAATAATAATACTAATAACAATTTGCTTGGTAGGCAACATGGTGCTCAAACGAAGCTGGTACAGGAAATGTTGAATAACCAGGACTCCACCAGAGAAATCCCATTAACTATTATAAACTTGCAACAGGTAAATTAACGGTCCTTACCTGAATGGAAAATCTCTACAAGAGGGGGCATGCCCTTAACAATGATGTGCAAGAAAGGAGACTCTGGTGATCCCTTGCTTTACTACCAATTCCAATTACTTGTGATTCTTGAACGTAGGAAATTTGCGGAAATGAACAGACAGCTGAAGAAAGCAATATAGAGGAAGGATCAGAACATTGATCATCTTTGTTCACAAAAATAAAATCAAGAAGTAAACTGGTTAAACAAACAAAACAATGTTTCTCACCTTTGTGCCCAAGTCCAATTAAAGCTTTGCTATCAGAGAGAGCGAAATCGAAAGCCGATGGATGTTCTTGTGCCGAATTACGCTTTCAGAGTAAAATCCTCCGAATGATAATGCAGCCAGATTTGGAACATTCTTCAAAAGAAGTTCTGTTTGTGGTCCAGAGTATTTCAGTAACGTAAGATTTACGGCAGAAATTTTTAAAAACTTCACACGGTGGCAATTGACTATCTCTAAATGCTTCAGCTTTGGAGATGATGCATGCAAAACTATCAGCCCTACCAGGCAGGGTGAAGCTGAGATACGTACAAATTCAAGATATGGACAGTGGGAAAGAAAGTACTCAAGAACTTCTTGGTCACCTCTACATATTGGAAATTTAGTGATGTTGGGCAATTGATGTTTGAATTGTCAAGAGATTGTTCCGGAAAAGGGTAGCAGCTGTCCCAAGTGAAAGCCAGTCGCTCAAAATCTAGCTCAAGCCGATTCACTCTCTTTTGTATGGCGAAGTTAATTCAACTACAATATCTGATCCAAAACTTAAATCAAAATGAAATCGAACTCTTAACGCGTCAATGGTCGCACCCTTGTGCACGTTGATGTACCCATCTTATGAACTTTACCCTTTCTCCCTTTCTGGTCCCAATAACTCGTATCGCTAAGAAAAACCAATTTCATAAAACTGCTTTGAACCGTTAAAATTCAAGCTACCAGTAGCAAATGTCCTGAAGTTTTTCCATCGGGGTGAGCTGAGAGAATGCTGGTCCGTGCTGCTAATTTCATTGTCAGGATCGACAAGATGATCACAAGAATGCCATCAGGCATTGCCAGTGGTGGATGTAGGGGGGACCGGGGGGGCCCGGATCCCCCCGAGATATTTTAAACCCTCATTAGTATTAGTATTTTTTTTATAAATATAATTGTTGGCACTCTTTAAATAAAACTATGCATATTTATTTTGTTATAAATTTTTTTATCTCTAAAAATTATTTTAGAGTGTTAATTTTTTTTACAGAGTGTCAATATTTTAAACCCTCATATTTTTTATGTTATGTTTTGATCCCTCGTAATCCAAATCCTGGATCCGCCACTGGGCATTGCACTAATCCAATCCGCAGTAAATAGCCTTCTGCTTATCTGCTACTCTTGTACTGCTGATTGCAACCACAGGGAAAAAATGTCCCGAGATTTAGTAAAAATAAAATCGCAAACAAATACAGAGGAGCAATGTGCACGTTTTAAGACATTAACAGAAAATAACGAGTGGGTTTTTATACGCGCATCTACTACACTAGAGCTTAATTACACATCACCTCCTGCTGTTTCAATAATTGCATGTAGTACCCCCGACAATAAATCTTTAACCACTTAGTTAAGCAAGATATCCCTTGGGGGAAGAACATCCCAGGGTTTTCATGCTTAGCTCTCTCGTATCTTTCACATTCAGATCAATTCGGGTACAAAATCTTGTAATCTGGATAATCTAAACATTCTCTAATTCAACTTTTATAGTCGATAAAACCAACACCAGATGTGATTAGTATTAGTCTAAATGAGATTGATGCGAGAAAATATTTTGCATTTAACCATCTGCTACCTATACCGTATTGGAATGTAGATATTACGAGTTGAGTTTAATTTGTGAGAAAATATGTCTTAAGATCAGTGTGAATGAACATATAAATAATTCTTGTTACGATGGACTATGAAGCCATGTGATCCAAGGGGAGGCTGTTAAGAAAATATCCTAAGTTGCAGATTTAGGATTTGTATCTATCTTTTTAACTACTGTATATTTTTAGCTTTACCTATTTTTAGTCTTTAGTTATAGCTTAGCCTATATTTAGTATTCAGTTGACATAGCTATATTTAGTATTTAGTTAGCATAGCTATTTTTGGTTCATGTACATTGTATATATACCTCAGTTTGTAGTTGAATGAAATACAATTCTCAGATTTCTCAATTTCTCTTCTTTGTCTTCTTCATTGTCCTGTTTACATGGTATCAGAGCGAGTCTTCTAAAAGATCCTGATCATCATCCTTTTGTCGACTACACTTTATTTGTCTCGTGTAGCATCCTCTCTTCATCATGGCTGATTCTTCAGATCCCTATTTTCTTCACCATTCCGACAATCCTGGTTTGGTTCTTGTCTCCAAAACCTTAAACGGCGATAACTATTCTGGCTGGAAGAGAGCCATGACCCTTGCATTAAATTCTAAAAATAAACTTGGATTCATCGATGGCTCCATCACCGTCCCCAACAAAGAGACGAACCCGAATACTCATTCAAGTTGGTCTCGGTGTAATGATATGGTTCATTCTTGGCTACTCAACACTCTTGATCCGGAAATTGCCGACAGTGTTATTTACTATCCTACCGCTCACGAGGTGTGGGAGGACCTCCGAGAACGGTACTCACAAAAGAATGCCCCTCGCATCTTCGAAATTCAACGAGACATCGCCTCTTTCCGCCAAAATCAACTTTCTGTCTTAGCTTACTACACCAAATTGAAGGGCTTTTGGGACGAACTCGCTGCTCTCGATCCGACTCAAGGTACTCACACTGATCAACAAAAGTTAATGCAATTTCTAATGGGTTTGGATGAAACCTTTCAGGCCGTGCGAGGTCAGATCCTTCTCATGAGTCCTCTTCCTACCGTTCGCCAAGCTTTCGCATCTATTGTGCAAGAAGAAAAACAGCGGCTCCTTGGTGCACGAACAGCCCTTACCGAACCCACCAGCGCTGCTGCCATGGCCGTTCGCCAATCTGCCGCAAATCCTAGCCGTCGCTCAAACCAGCGTGATCAAGCTGTTACGCGTGAATTCCAGTCGCCTATCAATTCCGAGCGACGTACTGGCGAGCGTTCCAATTTTTATGGTCCTAATTTTGGTGCTGAAAATTTTGAGCGTACAGCTATACGACGCAATAATTCAGAAAAAAGTATATTTTTAGCAATAAAACTTAAACAATGGGATGAAGTATGGCCAAGGCGGCGATGCCAAAGATCGGTGGAGGTGGTGAGATTGCATCGAGGTTGGTGAGAAGACAAGGAACGGGTGATGGATGGTGATCTCGTTGCTATTGCTGTTAAATAATATAAGCCGTCGCGTTGTTTACCCAAACCAATCATCTTCCTCGTTGCCAGATCCTGCAAAATGCACCAATGAGGGTAGAAAGTTATCGAACAATTTAGACTATGTGTTAAACGACTGACAGAAATTAAATCGACTTTGAAAGTGGGTACGGATAAGACATCATGAAGATAATAAGTCGAATTTAATGGAAAAGACCCCTTAGCAACAATTTTAGCACTTTCGCCACTAGGTAAAGAAACGGATGGTAATGATATATTTTTATTTTTATGATATAAAGTAGAAGATGAGATAATATGGTCAGTCGCTCGGCTATCAATAATCCACTGGCGGGAGGCGACATTAGACAAACCTGCTTTGCTTACAACATTGGCTTTTGGACTAGACGGCTCATGTTGTTTGTCAAGGAGTGAAAGGAGTTGTTGAAGTTGGTTCTCTGAAAGAGAAATGGACGGCCCGGAATTGGTAACATTATTAACAGTTTTATTAAAATGATTCCTCTTTTGGCCTGAATTAATTGAATTATTGCCTGCCTTGGGATGGCCCGCTGGGTAACCATGGAGCTCGTAACAAGTTTGGATCCAATGACCCATTTGATCACAGTGGGTACAGTGAGGCCGCCTCTTTTCTGAATTATTGCGTCGTATAGCTGTACGCTCAAAATTTTCAGCACCAAAATTAGGACCAGAAAAATTGGAACGCTCGCCAGTACGTCGCTCGGAATTGATAGGCGACTGGAATTCACGCGTAACAGCTTGATCACGCTGGTTTGAGCGACGGCTAGAATTTGCGGCAGATTGGCGAACGGCCATGGCAGCAGCGCTGGTGGGTTCGGTAAGGGCTGTTCGTGCACCAAGGAGCCGCTGTTTTTCTTCTTGCACAATAGATGCGAAAGCTTGGCGAACGGTAGGAAGAGGACTCATGAGAAGGATCTGACCTCGCACGGCCTGAAAGGTTTCATCCAAACCCATTAGAAATTGCATTAACTTTTGTTGATCAGTGTGAGTACCTTGAGTCGGATCGAGAGCAGCGAGTTCGTCCCAAAAGCCCTTCAATTTGGTGTAGTAAGCTGAGACAGAAAGCTGATTTTGGCGGAAAGAGGCGATGTCTCGTTGAATTTCGAAGATGCGAAGGGCATTCTTTTGTGAGTACCGTTCTCGGAGGTCCTCCCACACCTCGTGAGCGGTAGGATAGTAAATAACACTGTCGGCAATTTTCGGATCAAGAGTGTTGAGTAGCCAAGAATGAACCATATCATTACACCGAGACCAACTTGAATGAGTATCCGGTTCGTCTCTTTGTTAGGGACGGTGATGGAGCCATGTAAACCGCCCTGAACCGCCCACTACTACTGAACCGCCCAACCGTTCCTTACGACCTCCCATTCTCCAGACATACCAGCGACGTCCAAAATCCATCCCAACTTCCGCGTCGCCACCTGCCGCGCACTCACCACCAACACTGGTTACGCAACCGCCTATCCTCGCCCCAACGCCGTCGACCGAGCCTCCACCTACGTCGACTGCCTCTGCTGACCAACCCGCTACCACTGCAATAGCCCCTACAAACCCTAACGCCGCTCCTCCTCGTCGTTCTGGCCGTCACAGTAGCCCACCGGCCAAGTTGCGTGATTACGTTTGCTCCGCAGTTTACTCCAACCACTTGTCGACCTTGTCTCCAGGTCCTGCCAAAGGTACTCATTATCCCTTATCTCATTATCTCTCATATCATCGTTATACCCCTGCCTATCAATCTTTTGTTTCACAGCTTAGCTCTAATACCGAACCGACCTCCTATTCTGAGGCCGCTGCTCATCCTGAATGGCAAGCCGCTATAAATTCTGAATTACAGGCTCTTCAAGCTAATGGGACTTGGTCTCTTACACCACTACCTGCTGGAAAGACACCCATTGGATGTCGTTGGGTGTATAAAATCAAACGCCGTGTCGACGGATCCGTTGAACGATATAAAGCCCGCTTGGTCGCCAAAGGTTTTACTCAGTTAGAAGGCGTCGATTACCATGACACCTTTTCTCTTACGGCGAAAATTGTCACTGTTCGTTGCTTGCTCGCCATAGCCGCTGCCCGTGGATGGTCCCTCCATCACATGGATGCCAATAACGCCTTCCTTCATGGCGACCTTCATGAAGAGATCTATATGTCCCCGCCACCTGGGCTTCGGCGACAGGGGGAGGAACACTTGGTATGTCGCCTCCACAAATCCCTCTACGGTCTCAAGCAAGCCTCTCGCCAATGGTTTGCCAAGTTTACAGAAGCTATCCATGCTGCTGGTTATACTCAGTCTCGAGCTGATTATTCGCTATTTACCAGACAACGCGGCCAATCATTTACAGTTCTCTTAATATATGTTGATGATATTATAATCACTGGTAATGATCCTCAAAGCATCGAAGAAACTAAAAAATATTTGCATGGCAAATTCCGTATTAAAGATCTTGGTAACTTAAAATATTTCCTTGGCATAGAGGTTGCTTCTTCCAAACGTGGGATTTTTATTTCCCAACGAAAATATGCCTTGGAAATTATTAAAGATGCAGGGTTATTGGGTGCGGCTCCTGTCGATACGCCTATGGACAAAGGGCTGAAATTATCAGATAAAGGCGAACTCCTCAAGGACCATGGCCGTTATAGAAAATTAATTGGGCGACTAATCTACTTGACAGTTTCACGGCCCGATATTACCTATGCCGTACATGTTCTTAGTCGATTCATGCATGGACCAACCAAAATTCACATGGAAGCCGCACTTCGAGTGGTACGTTATCTTAAAAATGCTCCGGGACAAGGACTACTTTTTTCGTCATCCAACGACTTCAAGATAAGAGCGTATTGCGATTCAGATTGGGCTGGTTGTCCTCTTACCCGAAGATCCACCACAGGTTATTGTATCTTTCTTGGTTCATCTCTAATTTCTTGGAGATCGAAACGTCAAAAAACTGTATCTCTTTCCTCAGCTGAAGCAGAATATCGAGCTATGACTGGGACATGTTGTGAATTAGCTTGGTTGCGATACTTGCTCAAAGATTTAGGCCTAGCAGATCATGAATCTGCTTTTCTATATTGCGACAACAAAGCAGCATTACACATCGCAGCCAATCCTGTCTTCCATGAACGAACAAGGCATATAGAAATGGACTGTCACTACATAAGAGATAAAATTCAAGACGGTTCAATTATTACTAAGCACGTAAATTCGAAACATCAATTGGCGGACGTTTTTACTAAAGCCTTAGGGAAGGAGAATTTTGTTCCTATGATTCACAAGTTGGGATTGTATGATATCCACTCTCCAACTTGAGGGGGGAGTGTTAAGAAAATATCCTAAGTTGCAGATTTAGGATTTGTATCTATCTTTTTAACTACTGTATATTTTTAGCTTTACCTATTTTTAATCTTTAGTTAGAGCTTAGCCTATATTTAGTATTCAGTTGACATAGCTATATTTAGTATTTAGTTAGCATAGCTATTTTTGGTTCATGTACATTGTATATATACCTCAGTTTGTAGTTGAATGAAATACAATTCTCAGATTTCTCAATTTCTCTTCTTTGTCTTCTTCATTGTCCTGTTTACAGAGGCAAGTAATTGCCTTTCTTTAATTTTGAAAAATTGGTATTTACTCTTAAATTATCCTTTCAAAACTAAAAAGTATACACATCTTAGCTATTTTGTCTCCCACCCCCACCCCAAAAAAAAAAACAAGTATTGAAAACAATAAAGAGTAGTACTAATATTGTTAGAACCCTTTACGCCCTTAGCCATAGTTGCTCCCCTTAGCCAAATATCCGCACGCCCTTTTACTTTTTATTTCGGTTATCTTTAATGCAGATGGTTTGCCATGAAAGAAGTTTCAAAATTAAAGAGATGCAATCGTAGACAAAATTTCTCTAGTTATAACACAACTAATTTTTTGGCAATTCACAATGTTACTATGGATGGCAACCCAATCAAACAAAAATTCCTGCACGGAAGGTTACTTTACTATGGATGGCAAACCAATAGCACAAAAATTTCAACCAGTGAGGTTACTGTAATTATCCATAGTCCAAACCACGGAGAGATGTGTATTTAAGCATTTTCATAATGTAGGTATAGTATATCACTAGAATAATAATCATGAAAGAACAAACAAAGCAAGGCAAAAAAGAAATTTTTAGACTGTAACTGACCTTCTTCAATTTATTATAAGCAGGTTGAAGGATTTCCTCCATATATTCTGGTACAACTAGTCTTTTTCTCTTCTCCACTCTATAACTTAGAATTCCGTTATGATCCCCTGCAGCAAATAATCAGCAGCACAGAGTGAAAATTTATTCACAGGGTGCTTTTTTATCTGAATCTGTAATCTGAATAAGCAAAATTACGTGATTTTATTTTTATTTTTCCTTTTTTTGAATTGATCTAATTGGTTTAAAATCAAACTTCAAATAACAACCCTGAGTCTATGCAATAATAGCAGTCATCAGGACAGGATGAATTCGGCTCTAAAATAAATTGGGGAAAAAGGAACAAAAAAAAAACAGTTATTAATGCTCCGTTTAGCAAAAGGCAAATTCGGGACGGGATGAATTCGGCTCTAAAATTTCTTAACTAAAGAAAATTTTTTCATTCCACATTTCTCAACATATTTTTTTATCTTCTCATCCAAAACAGTTAATTTTTTTTTTCATTTTCTATGTCTTATCTTCTCACTACATTCATCAATTTATTTTCCTTCTCATCAAAATGTCTTTTTATTTTTCTTGCTATTAAACGGAGCATCGTTGTTTTTTAACAAATTGAGCACGAAAAAACAGTTTCCGGAAGGATCAATATGAAATTATACAGAGAAAAAGTAGTTAATAAATGAAACCTTCTTTCTCTTCCAATCAAAATCAAAGGAAATAAACTGACTTTGTGAAAAAATAATCGATGGGCAAAAGACGAGTGTACGTGCGTATATTCGGCAAGTAAATATATATAAGCATATAATTTCCGCCATGCACAATATTTTAATTTTTTTTATCATTAAAAGATTAATTGTCTTTTATGAATAATAGGTATAACATACATATATAGTTAATGTTATACATTGGGGCCTCGTTTGATTCGGGTATTAGGGCCAGTGGGATTAATAATATTAGTATTAATAGTACTGGACTATTAATTTTGGTATTAATTTAATACCAATACCTTGTTTGATTCGTGCAGTATTAATACTGGGATATCCCATGTTGATGTTAATATCATGTTTGATTCTGTAACTCGTATACGGGATTATATTTTGAACTAAAAAAAAAAAAATTTAAAATTTTTTTTTAACATTTTTTTTTTTAGAAAAAAATTAAAAATAATAATAATAATGTAGTAGTAGTGGCATTTTTTAAAATATTATAGTAGTAGTGGCATTTTTGAAAATATATGGTTCATTTTTCTTAATCCAGGATAAACAATACCACACCCCCCATGGCATTAAATTATACCACAAAGAGTGGTATTAAGTTAGTACCGGTATTAGTAATCCCAGCACATTTGCGCGAATCAAACAAGGTATTATAAAAAAAGTGGTATTAATAATCCCATCCCACTTTTTAATACCCGAATCAAACGATGCCTGGGTGTAAAATAAAAAAAAATTACGCTTGACATTAACTTTTTTTTAATTTCCTAATTTATCAATATTTTATTTGTTATATTAAATAATTATTACATTAAAACATTATTTTTTCATTTTTGTGAACAATTATAAATGGACGGGAAACCTTCTACATTCTTTCAAACTCGTGAACCTGACCATTTGAACCTTTGAAGGGCTATTAGATAATTCTTTCAAGTCCTTAGGCCTCGTTTGGTTCACGGATTTTGGTACTCGGGAAAGGAAAGTCGTTCCTTTCCTTTGTTTGGTAAGCACAAATTCCGGAAACACTTTCCCGATAGAGGGGAAAGTAGGGGGTAAAACCATTCCTCCCAAAACACATGGGATTGATTTTCCCATGTGATTTCTAAGCATTTATTACACAAATTTTAGATAATTATACTCTTTCCTAAATACTTTCCATGGTTTACCAAACACAAGAAAGGAAATTTGACAGGAAATTTACTTTCCCACCTCCATGGGAAAGATAAGGGAATCGATTTCCTTTCCGTGAACCAAACGATGCCTTAAAGTAATGAACCAGTGCGAGGTTCTAGAGCCCATTATCTCTTTATTTTTGACAATTAAATGATACCCTTCATATTAAGCAATGTGTACTGTTAACATATATCTTAAGAACACATGAAAAGAATTAAAAAATACAAAATACAAAAGTACAATATACATTAAATGATGTACATATTCTTAGCAAAATTATAATTATTTCCAATTATAGCATACTTAACATTTACCCTTAAAATACATATTAATACTACCATGTGATATACCATACCGTTTGTAATACATATAGCTCATCTACGAGAGCTGGTAATACAACGTCCACAAGCTGTATTAATTGGATTTATTTTTATTTTTTGTTATTATTTTAAAGTATATGATTTAGAAAAATCTTTTTATAATATTTAATACAATGCCTACAAGTTTAATTAGTTGGATTTTTTTTATTATTATTTTAAAGTAATGATTTAAAAAAATCTTTAATAATATTTTGATGTAAAGTTGAAAAATGAGATTAGTGATTTTGGTGAGGTGTGTAGTTAATTTTTTAGCTTTTCATGGAATTAACTTTTTTAAGCATTTTCAGGAAAGAAAACATTTTCATGAAAAAAAATTTGTAAAATATATCATCAAATCGCTCATTTATATTTATAACATCCCATTAAAATTAATTATAATTTGAATCAATTTCTAACTTTGCAAGTGATCACAACCAAATATTTATTTTAGGGTCAAACATTTGGAAATAAGATTACGTATAATAAAACTTGTAGCGTACTTGATACTTGTGTCAGCAGCGGAGTCAATAATATCTTTTTGGGAGAGTGCGTTGGGTGGGTGGGTTGGGGTAGCTTGATACTAATCTCACTTTTTATAAATTAAAGGTGAAAATTTAGTACTAATATTATTTTTGTTCAAGATCAATAAGAGGAGCAAGATTAAAACTATTAGTAAAATTTTAAAAATAAAGGGGTTTCGGGAGGGGGGGGGGGGGGTGGAGGATTTAAGTAATATGCATATATTTACAATTTTTAAATACAGGACTAAATTTGCAATTACAGAAAATCTAGGGAGGGTAATTGCCGCCCTAAGCCTTGACGAGGCTCCCCCACTGCTTGTGCAATGTTATATCTATTAATTCAAATTATGTGTAGATTTTTAAAACACATTGAAAATATATGTGTATTATTCATTATTAATATAATTTTACACCAGTCTTTGTTAATTATAGTTTTTTTTTAATATGATTAAAATGACTAAGTTATACTGCTTTTATAGCTTTTTCAAGAAACTTTTGTCTTTATACTTTATATAGAGGGACAGGGTCAATAGTGTTCCAAGAAATTAGTTATAATAACTAATAAAAAAAATTTATTTTGCTCTCTAAATCTAGTTAGTCTCTTTGACTCTCTATTTGTAAATTAATTAATAATATTTTTGTTGTTCCTACTTTTTCTCATGCAACTTTACACCTTTAAATAATTTTGAAAAACTTGGTAAATTATTACAAACAGATAGCACTGGTAAAGTTGATTACAAAATTATGCTTTCTATTTCAAAAAATGATCTATTATGCTCTTTAAAATAAAGAGCGTATTTCTATTATTATAATAAGGCATGAAGTTGGTAATGGTGGTTCGAGACTTCGAGTACTGAGATACGATTGTTGTATTTTAATATTTTACTAATTTCTTCGAAAGTTCGGTGCAAGTTACACAAATATAGTAATATGTTTTGTTCCATTAGTTAATTATTAGTCAATAGATGCTTAGTTTTCTGATCACTAGGCTCTGCATATGCAATTTATATAAGTTATATCTTACTCGTACTAGTTATAGCTGCCACGTAATTAAACAAAAATATTATAGACTTGTTAACACTTCACACCAACAATTAATTCAAAGCTAGCTACTAACCCCTGGCTGTCACTGTTATCTTTCTCACAAGCCATACTTGCAATTCTATAAAATATAAACAATAATAATTATACTTTTATATGAATATAAATATTTGATATAAAAAAAATATAATAATGTGTCAATTATTTATTAATTATAATAAATTGTAATAAGGTTATCGTAACCAATATAGGATGGCATTATTTGATATACCAATTTTTATATAAAGTATTTATATTAATTTGGAATTATTGTAACAAATTAAACACATTCAATGTGTACTTATGGTAATTTTATTGCATTCAAAACTATAACTAATTGTTTAACTCCATTTTCGGGCAATATTTCATAGCATATTATATTATATATAGATAGTAAAATGCCCTATCTCATTCACATTGCGCCACGTGGCATGCTATCAAAGCCGGACCTGAGGTGAGCCGCAACAGGCTCTTGTCTCATGCCCCAAATTTTTGATGGCCCCATAATTTTTTAATGTTTGAAGTTGAGGAAGTTCATTGATAAAAAAAATCTTATATGTTATCATTAATCAAAAAATAAGTAGTGATCATTTATCTAGATTTATTTTATTTTATTTATTTTCTTTGAATTTGAAAGTTTGGAAGAAAACAAAAAGACCTAAAAATTTGAGGACGGATGACCTCATTTATAAATTTCGCTTCAAGTCCCCGAATTCTCATGTCCGACCATGCATGCTATCAATGCCCTTATTATTTAGTCATGCTTAATCTCTCTCCGTCTATCACTCCATCTCACACCTACGTACATTATTATCTCAATTAATTTACGCTCACTAATTTATCTTCTTTACACTACAGTTTTCTCATTAATTTTATTAAATTGGGTTATAAATTGGCACCGCTAACTTTTTTTCTGTTTAATAATTTGTAATGTTAATCGTTTAAAAAATTAAACTAATTGTTTCTGTTCAAACCCTCCTCCTTTCCTTGTATGATTAGTTAATCTTATTGTCATATTCTCGAATCACATATTCATTCTATGATACTTTACTCATTGGCCTAAGATATTATCTAATCTTGTTGTTAGAGCTTTTAAAACGTTTAGGAGTTATTTATTTTCGCCACTTAAATATGAAAATTAACTTGGTTTCAAAGTTGATTGTTTGCCAAAAAAATTAAGTAGTTCGCCGCTTGAGACTGAAAAACTGCATTAAAAATTTTAAGTGACAAATTAGCTACTTAAATCTGAAAAACTTAAAACACTAGATTATAAAATACTTATTTTACCCTCTTTAAAACTTAAAACACTCTCCTCAAAATACCTAATAAGGGAAAAATTGTCATATTAAAAAATATCAGTTTTCAAATGTGTTATATATTCAAATAAACAACATTTTTTCAAATACAATTTTCAAAACTAAACAAATAGTTTTTTCAATTTCAGTTTTCAGTTGTTTTATCAAACGCCATCTTAGGTTGATATAATGAAGATTTTTCAACTCCGTCTTCTCCTGTTAATTTTTTTTTATTTGATTAAATATGTTGTTCCTTTCATGTCTCAGTTGATGTCATTTTTATTTTTTTCCTCTTTATAATTTAGAATTTCTTATTGATTTTCTTTTCTCAGTAATTGATTGATGTATGTTATTTGTAAGATGTTAAAGTTAATTTTAAGTTCATTACAGTTATATATATATATATAATTAAAAATTATAAAGTGTATGCGCATGCCGCAAACTTGTAGAATAGATAATGACCAACCGGTACAAATCAAACCTCTTTATATCATCAGATTCTGTATCTTCGAAAAATTTAACTATATAATTCCCCCAGGTGAAATAACTAATCGGTAACTTTGTTAACAAAGAAAAAATAAAGGCAACTTTCCCAGCCAAAAATCTAAAAATAGCCAACCCATGGTAAGACCTAACTCCTAAGGCAATACATATATAGATGATAATATTATAAGAAAGCAAGCACAGAAATAATAGGAATAAATAGATCAAATAGGTTACTTACTCTCCCCCTCAAAAAAATAAAATAAAAAAGAAGATAGGTTACGAATTCTCTATACTATTTTAATTTAAATTATTTTTGAATTATTATGGACACCTCAAATTCCTACCAGGACCTCCATAATAAAAATAATCTCCCCAAACATTATTTTTGCCAGCCTTAATAGCATAACAATTGGGATGATCAGCCAATAGATGAAGATTTGATAGAGGGAGTAAGCTATTATCCCAATCAACAACCTGCAAATTTCTAAAATAAGAAGCCTTGCCGAAGCCTTCACCAGCAAAATGGCCACTGCCCATTTGTGTTGAGGTGTGGTATCCCATTGATCCACTGTTTACTATTTCTCCCCCAAATTGGATCATGCTTGCATGGCTTCTCAAGTGACTGAACAAAAATGAGGGCCAATACCCTATTATTAGACCCGGCCCAAATTCCAGCCACCAATGTCCTTGCTTCGGGTCCTACATAAATTGATCAAATAAATAGATTAATTAAAACGACGGCATAAAAGAAGGAATAAATATTCGTTACAGTGGTTATAACCACAACATAATATTGAAACATATTTCATTTTGCTGTATGACATTTTCCTATGCACTTACTCATTTGTTGAAGATAAGATTCTCTATGCACATTTGAGTTATTTGTACTCGGCGTGACTTGAATTTAAGATTTTTTCAATTATGAAATCTCAAAGTCTAAGCAAGAGTTTTTAACCACTGCAACAATTAATCCTAGTTTTGGAAATACATGTCCTTCACCACAGCAAAAATCCGAGTTTAAGAAATACAGGTTTTAACAATAGTTGGATAATACTTCTAGTAGATAAAAATAAATAAATTTTCTTTTACGCAACGCTGGTCGGCGTCAACCTATTATTTAGAAAAAGTCGACGCATCGAAGACCCCTTTCACAATGGGAAGTGAGGGAATCTTTTCATTTAAATATTGAGAACATGGGAAACACAATTGAAAAAAAGTGTCAAGGACATTTGGTCAATTTATTTATTTGTCACCTGACTCACCTCGTAGTCATCAACTTGTAACATATATTTAATTGGTAAACAACTATAGTTTGGAACAGGATTAAGTTGTATTTACCCATTTATAGCTCGTTTGGTTCAAGATTTAAACTATTTCAGGAATGCTATATTTCATTCTGAAACGATTTTCACATTTGGTTCAAGTTTTAAGTCTGGAATAAATGATTCCAGTAATAAATATTTCCCCCAAAGTTCTCCATTTAAATCATTAGGAATAAACCATTACCAATGAGCATATTTTTAAATTTTTTCATGTTAGGACTAAAATAACACTCTTCCTTGTGAATAAATAATTCTTTTTTCATCAGTGTATGAAAATATTGTTTGGAATTTTTTTTAATTACGCTACTGCACAAAAATGAAAAAAAAATATTTGGAACTTTTTGATTTTCTTTTTTCCTGTTGTAATTTTTTTTTAATTACAAAAATTTTAATTTTTGTAGGATAGTTATTAGCTAGGTATGTGTAATTTTTGTAATTTATTATAGTAATTGTCTCTTTTGAAAAATTAGTAGGTGATGTTTTCTCATCTTATAAAAAGAAGGGTATTTGTTTAATTGATACTTTATTCCATTCCTATTCCCGGTTGAACCAAATATCGGCATGGCATCTTAGATGCCAGGAAAATAACTTTCCAGGAATCAAGCATTCCCATTCCATGCCTATTACATTCTCAAAACTCGAAATAAACGAGCCCTTAAGGTAATGATTACATCGAAACTATCTCAAGAGGTGGAAACAGGATTCAGTTTTAACAATAAATTAAAGACCACCATGATTGTTATTCAAAGCAACATATATAGGGAAAAAACAAAAGTAGCAACATATAAGACATATTCTTACTTAAAAAATATTACATTATCATACTATGAACGAGAAAAATAATATAAAATTTGTGTTTAATTTAACGCATGCTATAATTTAATTCTTTTTATTTATAGATACGTAATATATTAACATAATTCTTCTTTACTAGATAGACCTGTTTTTTTTTCTTTTATTTGTACCTACTTGCAATACGACGTAGTGCTATTTCGAAAGACCAAAAGTAATAGTGGAGTGTCAACTAAGCTCCCTACACGAACTTTGTATAGATTTTGCTCGTCTATGCATAGTGGCTCCTACTTAAAACTTTACTATATTTATCGTATACTCTACAGAATGGCACTTGTGAGAATTCAAACACTAGACCTCTACGTCGTGGGGTAGATATGCTTCAAAATAATGTAGCACATATTTATCCTTCAACAAATATTAGGGTAAAATGGTCTGAAAATTTTTTACCTTCCAGATCATTATGCCAATATCGAATTGTCTGCCATTGTAAGATGATCTTGGGGAGATTGCAGCTCCAATCGCAATTTTATTGTTTGTTTGTACAAAGCCTGAGCACAGCAAGTTGTAGCATCCGGTTGCTTGGTATGCATCAGTCTGTAAATTCACATTGATTATTACCTTAATTCATGCATTCTTTTTTTGAAAATTAATTATTTTGATACTGAATTAATCTATAATACTTACTGTCCAGTAAGTGAAGAACCTCGGATAATTATCTCCATATAACTCTGGGCTAACCTGAAGAACAAGTGAATTTAGCAGAACAACTTGAGGTATAAAAGAACTTTAAAAACTGAATAATATTGCAACAAAGTTTATAGAACTACATGGTTTTTAGGCTAAAGAATCAACACTAAACAAACTTTTGAAAACGGTATATAAGTACCTGCCAACCAGCTTCAATGGTGTTGAGATCATTGCCAAATGAGCCTGAAATTACCCATACTTGTGAAAGGCTGAACTCGTATGGATCAGTAACTCGGGGAGCCCATACATTTATGCTGGCTCTTGCTCCATAATATTCATCTCCATGGACAAAAGCAACAGCGTGCTATATATATAATCCACAAGATATATCATTATATTGTTTAATCACTATTGCCATCACAAGATCCATTATTAATTAATCGTCGTAGTTCCAATTTTGTAAGTCAAAACTTCTTAATGGACCAAATGGACTTAGATGTAAACAAGATTCATGTATTTTCTGTAGCTGTTTGGTTGCCTAGAAAATGAAGGAAATTTGAAGTTTGTCTTTGTGGCATAGTTGTGGGGAGGAGGAAGTGGGCAACAATAAAAAGACATAATTTTTCATCTACGGTTTAATTTGGACGGAACAAAAGAAAATACAAGAAATTATGAAAAATTAGAAACAGTAGATTTCATTTTTCTTACAGTGTCATACATATTTTGTATACGGGCTTGTTTTAATTCTTCGATCAGTTTGCAAATACTAACCTCGTGATTATTGCTCATTGTATCACGCCTTACGCCTCTTTTAAATTTCCTTCCAAATCTTCTAATTGAACTAGTTCTTAAAACATCTTTCTCTGTTGTTCTTCTAATTGGAATAGTTCCTTCTGGGCAAGATTCATTTGAATTTCTCCATAGCTGAAAGCTTTGCGGTATTACATCAATGGAATTATGCCCTTTTGGCCTCTCTGGTGGTTCCTACATTTACAAGAAAGCTTCAAACTTCAAAACCAAGAAGGAAAAACGGATTATATAAAACATCCTCTGAGCTGTGGATGATCTGAAGTGAATGTACCAATGGCTTCTGTCCTTTGAGCTGTGGATGATCAAAAGCTGGTTGAAGATGAGATACGACACAATCAATCACATCACCATCAACACTCTGCTTCCACCAAGAAAAAAAGGAGGAGGAGAGATCATCAAACCTCAAATCCAAGAAAAACATCGAACTCCACCAAGAAAATTAAAACCCACGAAAGTTAAAGAAAATGAAAATGCCTGTATTGTCTTGACAGCTGGCTTGTTGACCTTCCTCAAAAAACCCATTACTCTCTTCATCCTCCGCAACTCTTGCCTAGGCCGGAAAGTCTGGTTGGCCGGATTTCGGTCACTGGAATCCAGCATAATGGATACTGAGAGAACAGGGACAAGGAACAGGAAAGAAACAAATGTGAAAATGATTAGGGGAACTGACAATGTATTGTGAGATGCAGAAAAGGCCATGTTTTTGGAATAATTAGTTTTTGTGATTTGTTTGTTGTGATGAAATCGTTTGTATTTGTATGTATTGAGGAGGTTGTCTTGTACTGTGAATTTAGGATATATACAACAAGAGATGGGGTTTATTCAAAAATTCTGTCAATGGAAACAGATGATTTTTTTAATGAATCCATAAGAAAACAGAGGAAGTGTTCAAAAGAGAGGACTAAATTAATCAACATTTTTTTTCCCAAAACTTTTGATGGACCCAAGTTGACAAATAAAAACAGAACAAACGTAAACTGGTACTAGCTTTATATATTAAACTAAAACTATTAGTTGCGCTCTTAAGTCTCAACCCGGCCTTAAACAGCTTGTACTTAGATTCGAGTTTTGGCTCAGTGATTAAGAGTGTGATTATTTACGCATGGCACTACGGTTCAATCCCTCTTCTTCCTCAAGAACTATTTGAATCTGTTATCGCTTGTATCAAAAAACTGGTTACACTTAAAATTGTTATTTTTCTTTTTCTGTTTGTCTCTTTAGAAAAAAAAAACATATAGACTATTTTAGTGCTGATAAAACTCTAGGCACATAGTACTCAAAAGTTAATTAATATTTAGTATGCAAACTAATGCTTGATCGATCTATTTAACAATTAAATGATTTTAACTATTTCTTAATACGTTTAATTTTATCAATCAATTGTATTTTATGCACTAAGTTTATATTTATGAGTGTATATATATAAGTTGTTTTCTAGAAAGGGAGGGATTTTTGTATTAAAAAAAAATAAGAAGAAAGAAAGGGAGAGGAAGGGATGTGGGTGTGGGTTGGCAGGGATTTCTTACAAAATAGAAATACCTGGGAATTCTACTTGATTCTCATTTCCTAATTTTGGATCCTCGTCCTCGGGTATAAAATCCTGACTTTCCAATCTTTATTCCATATATCTGAGGTCAATGTCAACATATAAGAATTAGAAATTAACTCAAAACTCAATAGAAAGGACGGGTGATTAAGTCAAAATTGATGAGATGTTATTGTAATTTTTGAGACTATGAAAACCCAAAGCAAAAGAGAGCGGAAATTAGTTCACTACAATCATTCTTAAATTTAATTATTCTCTTCATAGTTATGTGAAATCTCTGAAGCAAAGTTAAAATGAGACTTTGGATTAAGCAATTAGATGTATATATATGTGAATCTTACTTTCCACTTATTGATCATCAATAAAAAGACTATATGGGAGAATAAAGTAATCAAAGAGAGATATTGTCGGGCATGTGCTCCTTTACTTTTACCCAAAATTAAAAATTTGAGCACTCGGCAATCCGCAATATTAATTCTTGTTGGTTTCGTAGGTGTCCGTCCAAGTCATATATTTGTCTTCTTTTTAGCAAGTGTGAGTGGAAATACAGCTTTTGCAATAAACAAGACAATGTGTCTTTACAGAATTTTTTATTTTTTTTCTAATTATTTATAAAACCATTCGTTTAACTGCATGCTTTTTTGTCTTGGATGTTATCTGCCTAAACGTTTTACATGAATGATGATATTACAACCAAGGCGTGTAAAAAATACATTGTACAAAGTTGAATATATAAAATCTACAGTTTTGATGGAGAATAAAGTTATTGCATTCATAGCATATCAAATATATTTACATTTTCCTTTAGTCAGTATAGTAATCCAAACTGGTCAAATCTCAATTAGACAAGTTTATATCATACGGGTTTGAGTACTTACGTGAGACGGACAACATTAAAATATGTTAAAGTAATTCAACCCAACAAATGTTGGGTGGTTTTTAGTCCCAACAACCACCGCAAGATTAGGAATTTTTCCGACCCAAGTGGCATACATCCATCAACGGTAGGATTAAAACTACATTAATTAATTAATTAAGGGGCAAACAATATACCATAAGCTCCATCCAGTCTCGTTTTTTAAATAAGATAAAAAAAAATTAGACAGTCAACAGTATGTATATGATTTCATTGCTAACTAATTCTAGCTATCCATAATTAGCTATGTTATATGAGTCTAAACGGTAAACTTTTGTCTAATTCTACACCTACCACTAAATGCAAAAACCTCTAATTAAATTGCGTTTCAACAGTATTTTTTACCCAGTGCAGTAAAATCCGCACCTTAGGCGTTAGAACATTTGATTTAATTTGCATTAATTATGTGGGACCATAAAGAAGAAAATAAAGATATGGTCCCCTCTCTAAAGTTTTCATTTTAGTGTCGTAGGGCAGTCGTGATTCCCACTTGACCAGGCTCCGTCCTTGGTTAAACGCTTTATTTATTGCTCTCTTCTACTGAAGAGAATTAAGACCCACTCTAGGACTCCTCTCTATTATTTTTTGGATTTAATTTTTTTAACGAGATCTATTTTAATTGTTAAACGAATAAATTGTTTGATAATATTTGGTGGATATCGTCTTTATATTGAGTAAACTATAATCTAATTCACAAAATTTCAACAAAAAATCCTAACTTGAAGGGGGTGTAATAAAAATTTGACGCATATATTTATTTCTGTCTATTCAAATTTAGATAATCATTTCACCCACGTCTAGTTTGAATTGTTTGATGAAATTATGCATATATGATTTATGCATTATAAAGATAATTTGAACCAAATTTCATGAAAAAAAAATTCATTTATTTAACTCTCGAACTATACACAATTAAAAAAATTAGACCAAAAGAATATTAGAGAAGAGTCGAGTCGAGTCCACCATTCTCATATATGATATATCCTCTTGGTCCTTTGCTATAAAGAAAAATAGAACTATAGAGAAAATTTTAGTATTTCAAAAAATATCCTTAATGTGAAAAAAAATATATATTTAGAATTTAAATATATATATATATATATACACACACACAATTATATATAATCTTACTAAAAATAATTTTTAAAAAATATTAATAATGTCGCCTATAATAGGGTCGTGTTCTGATAAAGTTAAAAAGATTCTGCCAAGCATGCATGCTTTGCTGGCTTTTTGAACTACGATCTTATTCCCTTTTTCCAATTTAAAACACAAAAGTGTTACTTCGGTTCTCATTGTAACATCAGAAAAATCGGTTATCCTCCAAGTAGTGCGATCCATAATTTCTACATATTTTGCTGGATATAGGATATCAAAGTATGGGTGGTCTACTATTTTGAAAAATGTAGAGATCAAAAATAGAATAAATACTAGCTCGGTGCTAAATAATTATTTCACTTTTTTCTTTTGTCTGAAATAATTATCTCCCTTTGAGTTTGCAAAAAAATGTAGTCTTTTTTCTTTGGGTGAAAAATGAGTTCTTGTGTTACTATTTTATATATATATACGTGAAAATTGATTCTTGTGTTGAGTTAAAAAAAATTAAACCCATTGTTTAAAATTGTCTAGAAAATCCAAAAAATTAGGTCAATTGTAAAACCATAGACCAATTGGACCGATCAAAATGGGACCAGTTTCTTGACTAGTTCTGCAGTCCAGTCCAATCCAAAAAAAAAAAAAGACCGACATAACTAGTTTAGTCCACAGTCCAGTCAACCGGACTATGAATGCTCCCAAGTATAGGTCAATGCATGTTGCATCTGTAAAAAAATATATATATTAATTAAAAGTAGAATAGAGAAAAAGTGTTAATGTCTTTCAATTTAAGGATGGCAAAATGCCCTGCCCTGATCAAAATGGGGCAAGTCGGGTCAGATTTAGGTAAAAAAAAACATTTGACCCTCCCCACGTCCAAATATAGTTTTTTTTGTTACCTTTAATACCCTTATAATACTCTATAATTACATCGGGTTAGGACGGGTTTGGGTCCAAGTATACTAACAAGCGAATCATGTTTAGGTTTTTCAATATAAAAAACGGTCGGTTGGATTCGGGTAGGGTAATTTTAAGGCAGGTCTGGTTCGAGTTTGACCAAACCTGCTCCAAACGCAACCCATTGCCATCCCTATTTTATTCACTTATTATTTTTTTTCTGCAATATTTTAAAAAAAAAATATGTGGTTCAAATTTATTTAGATTATGTACCATTTCCCCCTTAGTATATAGACATTAAAACCATATCATGATATGACTTATAAATTAATTTGTTAAAGATGAACTTCCAATTTTTTTTAATAATAATATTGTTACATTTATAATTTTCCTCTCTTCTTTTCTTTTCTTTTCTTTTTTTTAAGTTATCATTTGTTATTTGAACTATTGATTTTTCTTTACCCTTTTAAATGTCAATGAAGACTTACAACCATGGTACATGCACAATGCCATTAGCACTCAAACCTCTACTTTAACTCTTTAAGGGCTCCTTTGATTCAAGTTTTAAATCATTCTCGAAATGCTACATTTCATTCTAGAAGGATTCCAATATTTGGTTAAAGTTTTGCATTAGGAATGTATCATTCCAACAACGGAGTATTCCTTCAAAATTATCCCTCTTAAATGGATTGGAATAGATGATTACTCTAAATTTTCTCCTAAAATTGTATATTAAAACCAAAAATCCCTTCTACTTACCGAGACAACTTTTATTTTTCATATATATTCTTTTTAAAAGAAAAAAATGTTATTAAACTTATTATTATTAAATACATGCAATAGATTTTCACAGTTCTTAACAATAAAAATTTAAATTTTACCTTTGTAAAATTGTTAGAATTTGTTTTTTAATTTTACAAATGAAAAATCTTTTGGTAATTCACACTATTTTCGTTTGAACCAAATATAGAGATGTAATTCAATATTTCAAGACAAAAGAATTCCTATCTAAACTAAACATTAGTAAAGTCTCTTAATTGTCAAGAATATTTTTTTTTAGAAATTTAAAATATTTATTCCATTCTTAAAACTCGAACTAAATGAATCCTAAAATTTAGGACTCAACCCCGTGAAGTAAGAATGTCTTGAAGTGGAAGGAGAAGTTCTGAAATGGATCCCAATCACAAGTATGGGCCCAGCCCAAGGTCAGACTTGAAATTCTTGAAAGAAGGCTAGTAACAGGTTTTTTAAAGTTTTCGGTCCATTTTAGCATGTGTTGGCACATGTATTTCTAATTATCTATATTATAAAATAAATATTTTTTACAATAAAATAATAAATAAATTTAATGTCTTATATTAATATTTTTATGGTGTCAATATTTTTAAACTATTACAACATTTTCAATGGTAGGGTAAAAATAGAATTGTAAATCATACATGTCAATCCATTTATACAAAAAATTTGAACACTTATAAAAAAAAATTGCTCCAATGGCACTTTTTTAAGGTTTGTGTAAATTCTAAAATAACAAATAAAATTTCAACACTTGTTAACCATCAAGTTAAACAATTTTTTTATTATATTTTCTTTAATTTTTCTATAACTAATTTTATAATCACAATTGATCTTGATTTAGAGTTATTGATGAGTAGATTTCAAATATACAGTTTTTATTAAAATCTATATTTTATATTTTAAGTTATTACATTTCTAATTTTATTTAAAAACGAAGAGAGAGAAAGCTAACGTAGTATTGTAAAATAGGAGTATATTTTACACAAACTTTTATTTTAAAAGACTGTAGTATATAAAAAAATAAAAGTTGTGTAAATTTTACACAAGACAAAGATATAGAAGTATGCTCTTAGATCACTTTTATACTCACAATATTCACACACTAATTATATACACAAACATATCTCTTACAGTCTTACCTCTCTCTACTTTTCTACAACATTATCTCTCATTAAATTCTTAAAAAACTTTTGAATGCCATAATTTTAAATCCAAAAATTCAATTTTAATAAATATATATATTTGAAATACGTACATTTAGATCTACAAAACAAGATCCATTGTAATTATTAAATTATGTATAAAATAATTACAACTATAATGGCAGATCTAACGTATTTTTAACTCATTAGTCATTTGAAATATTACACGATATTAATTAAAAGATACTTTGATAAAATTAAAAATACTAAAATATCCCGATCGAGTGGGTTTCAATCTAAACATAGCCGAATGAAGCGGGAAATTTTTGTACTAGGATTTGACATGCGTCGATTATAATATTTATTTCTTATAACACCATTACATTATATAATGGCTGAGGTGATTTTAGGTCCAATTGTACAAGTAAGACCTGTCTCGGGAGAGTCAACTATATTTTTAGATG
Organism: Lonicera japonica; assembly: GCA_021464415.1. Lineage (NCBI taxonomy): Eukaryota > Viridiplantae > Streptophyta > Magnoliopsida > Dipsacales > Caprifoliaceae > Lonicera > Lonicera japonica. The sequence continues at coordinate 11,455,787 of CM038467.1, read as the reverse complement.
AACAGAGTTTCATTTTTGAAAGCCTGATCTATTTTCGTCCTAAGTAATATATAGTCATACACATCTTCGATCCTCATATTTTTAACTCAATTATATTTTATCTAATAATTATTTTTTAAAAATTTTATTATTTCAGACAGTACAAGTATACTGTAGTACATAAAAATATGCTACAATTATAGTGATACTTTATGCCTTTGTTGTTGATTCGTATTATTTTATTTTACTTTTGGGTATTTTTGAATATATTCACATAATTTGTCTTATCACCCGACCAAAAGTCAAAGTTACGTTAATCTTAACATAAAAAATAGTATAAAACCCTTTCTTCTCACCCCGATTTCTATACTTTGCAAAAATTGCCACTAATTTGTCTTCTCACCCACTTCAATTTTTAAAAATTAAAAATTAATAAAAAAAAAATCACTCTTTCCAACAAATAAGCATATATTATTTTAATTTAATTACATACAACTCATAAATGTAAGCTTATAATAAGTATCTTCATACTTTTATATAAAGTGTTAGACTTTTATTTTCATTTGCACCAGTACAATAACGTTTTCAATAATACTTTTCTTAATTTATTCAATCTTTTTATTTGTGCAATGCATGCAAAGCTCAATAAAACTAATATTAAGTTATCCAATGTCAAAGTTAAAGAAATGTATTATTAACATGTGCCTATTATGTCATAAATGAATAAATAAACATGTATTGTATGTTGTGCTTTTATTGTTTCAATATTTAAATTATTAAAATTACTTGTAAAAAAATATTGAAAAAGGAAATAGTTTAGTGAGAAAATCTCTATTGTTTTAATATTTTGCAAGAAAATCATTTTCTTGAGTCTATAAAAAATTAATATTATAGAAATCGAAGGTAACAAAATATTTTAATAAATGATTTATTTTTATGAAAACTATTTTATTTTCTCAATTCATTTTTTCCTTCTTCACAAAAGATAGCATTTTTTTAAAAAAAATAAAAAAAGTGCTTTTAAGTCCTTAGAATGAAGAATTTGTTATGAATTTATATAAGGATCTTCACATGTTATAGTTTTCGTGAACTAGAAAGGGAAATTTTTTTTATACATGTTTTCATTTTTCGTGAACTAGAAAGGGAAGAAGTAAATATTAGAAAGAAAGAGACTCATATTGATGAAGGAAAAGTATGGCAAGGGACATAAACAAAATGAAATGGAGCATTTTATTCTCCTCGTAAAAAGCATTAAAAGCAATTTAACGGATATAAAATGAGAGAAAGAATTCAATCATATTAGATAAATAGTAAAATGCTCTCCTTCTTTATATTGTTGTCAAGTGTCAACTTTTAATGCCCAAATAAAATACGCTAAGTCTCTTCATTATCTTAGACTTTAACATTTTTTATTTTATTTTGAATGGTTGGTTATCTTCTCAAACATTTATTTTTTGTTTAAGTTCATGCATTTAAGTGCATTAGTGTGTAGTGGGTATTATAACCCATTATTTCATTACACACAAGTAATGTAAAAATAAAAAGGAAAACAATGACTTATTCAATTCCTTTTCTCTATATCTCCTAAAATTATCATTCTCTTTGTGTATATATATGGTATTCCTCTCAAAAGACCTCTTAGGAGAGTAATTTTTAGTTCGATTTCAACAATTCTCCATTTGGTTTTTTCTATTTCAAAAGTGCCACTACAATTCAAAAGATTGTTTCCTCCATGGGTATAGAACATATGATTTGCCTTATACTGATGTTTAAAATTTTTATTCATATTTCTTACTCTTATTGAATTGTTTATATTTGTTATTTGTTTGTTATTATTATTATAGCTTTATTTTTCTTTTGATACTCGAAAAAAAAATATTATGAGGTACGTACATATCTTTTTTGTCAATATTTTTTCCCCTTCATTATATATATATATATATGTGTGTATGTTTGTATATGCTTAGTAATTTTTTTTACTATGGGATTCCTGCAATATGTTTTGTCATTTAAGGTACCAAACCTATGAGATATATCACATTAATTGAGTTAATTTCTTAGCATTAACATTTACACAACTTACCTTAGATTTTTAAAATAATTTTATGCAACTTAGTGAAACGATATTATTACACGCAGAATTTTGAAGGTTCTTTTTTTTTCCCCTTTATGTTCTTGGATATCTATAATTTAAGTTTTTTTTAAAACATATTTTGATCTTATTGTGACCTTCTCCGCTTTATGCTTTATTGCCCATGAAAACATTCAATTTTTAAGATATCAATGTTATATGATTTAGTAAAAAAAAAATTGAAACTATTATACAGACTTCAAATTATAAAAGTATTTAACTTTTACAAGTGATGATGTTGAAAAATTATATGAATGCGGGAGTTTCTATGTTTAGGGGCTATTAAACTATTAAGATGAATATATTTAATACAATATTTGCATATATTTTTTTTTGACATAATTTGATAAAATTACATTTAACTCATGTGGATATATTTGATAAAAATTAAAATTGATTTGTATTTTCATCATCGAATCATTATATAAACAAAAATAAATTATGCCAAATAAATTAAAATTGTGAAGGCATTTTGTACAATTTTTCACATGAATACTTAGAATTGGAAAATGCAAGCTTAATTGGATGACATGCAATTTTTTGGGTATTTTTAAAAAGAATAGATTATACTTGAGTAAACATGGTACTGATAATTTTAATGAAGAGGTCAATGCATGTTTAAAAAGAATAAATCTAGAACATGAGTTTATGAGATTATAAGAAAATATTGAAATACATATACATGTTTGATAGATGCTATTTTAAAACATCTTTAATATGAAAATATTTATTTCAATATTATTCTCTCAAACATTTTTCTCTTATAAGAAAATTCAAGTTGTTTCTTTCCCTTCATCTTTTATATTATTAGATCCTAAAATAAAGAAATTAAATATTACAAATAAACACAAAATGTTCAATCATTAATATATCTTATATATATAACCCCATATACACGTGTATATATATTATAAAATTTTGTTATATAATAATCATTATTGAGACATTTTATAGCATTTGAATGTAACATTATTTATTTTTAAACTACATTAATCTATATACCCGTACATCGTGCGGGTCTAGACACTTGTGTGAGAGTAAGAAATCATAAACTACAAGTATGTAGTCTGCACGATGCACAGATAATTTATATATTTTTAAATTACAAATAGATTAATTTTATTAATACTTTAAATATATGACCTAACTCAATTCTTTTATAGTTTATGATGACAAATTGATTGACTACTGTCATTATGTTCTAATTTAATTTATAAGAGTGTAGATAGACCTAATTTCCTATCTTTATACTAAAAGAAAAGTACATATGACACATGGGAGAAGAGATTTGAATAATAAATAAATAAATAAATGAAAGAAAGAATCCAAAACCTATAAAAATGTCTAAAGATAAAAGTGAAATTTTATATTACAATTCTTAAAATATATAAATGACGATTAACATGTGCCAGCCTCACGTCAAAAGAAGCAATTTTAATTGTGTATAAATAATTGAAATAACTATGCTATAAGAATATTCATGATTATTCTTGAAATATTGGAATTATCATTAACAAAAGTTTTTACGTGTAATTCAGAGATAGAAGAAAACAATAAAGTTAAAGCATGAGAAACTAATAACTACTTGTTTTTTACAACATTACTCATATTTTGGACAATTTTTTAATCATATTTCTAGCAATTTGATTCAGATAAAGAAATTTTATTTATGTATGTATCTATATGGAAAATTTCAGGTGCAGATTGGTCCGTATGGACTGGTCCTTTTTACGATAGTTTTGTTTCTTAAAAAACACCCCCTAATGTTTTTATGATGGAAAAACGTCATAAAAAGACATAGTCCGTACCAGAAACAGACTCTGTAAATATATATATATATATATATCTTTGTATATAGATATATATATATATATTATCTTTGCATATAGAATCCTTTTATAATTATAAATGTTTTAGCAGGAGATTAAAAAAATAAATTTTTAATAAATGCAAAAGGTAAAGGCATCTAAATGTGGTAGAATAAATAAGAGAATTTGAAATAATATATAAATATATATATATTATTCATTTATTATTGACACATGGCAAGCTCTTATGAAAAGAGAGCATTTTACTTCTATTAATATTATAGAGATAGATTAATAATGAGACTAATGGAGGAAAATTAATTAGCAAATGAGAAATTGATGGAGAGAATTAAATAATTGTTTGATAGGGGAAAGACCATTTTATAAGAGAGAAAGACGAATTATTATATATAGTGAAATTAGAGCTCTATTTAATAGGGGACACGTGGCAGAATTACATCAAAGTAGAGTATTTTACTCTATATAATAATATATATATATATATATATTATATGATGATATAATTTATGACATGTATCACAATTAAATGCGTTATTTTATTTCATCATCTTTTATTTTGTTTTAATTATCATTTCATCTTCTTTTTCTCTCATATCTCTCTCTATATTTTACCATAACTTTATCTTTACCTTTTATTTTAGTGTTATTATATTTGTCTCTATTAACATAGTTTATAGACTCTACTTTTACACAAATTTTGTTTCCAATTGTCTCAAAATATTGCTAGAGACCAATTTTTTATAAATTATATAAATTTTACACAAAAAATAACATACAATATGCTGAATAATAGTTACACCGTTATAGTTAAATTATACCATAATACTACTAACTAATAATCATGTTATTATCCATGGTTATATAAAAAAATATTGCATATATACAAATAGCTACAATACTTCATCACATATTAATATTAAGAAATGTTATTGTTAAAATTAAAATGGTTACGGCTAAATGATTGGTACTTAAGTTATTATTTATATATTATATGTAATATAACTATAAATTTATCTTTTTAGAACACATGCACTTCGTGTAGATTTACATGTTTGTACTACAAGTGTTACGGAAGTATGCAATTAATGCCTCCATCAATTTCCTATATTTGCTGCTTAACCCTATAATATCATTTTATCTGTCTTTGCGCTAAGATTATAGTATTATCAATTGCACTTTTTATTTTATAAAACATCGTGCGCCACACAAGTAGCAAGTTAGTCTTTTTATGAAGTTTGTTTAGAATATGTAGATTAATAGTGAGGTGTAGATGTATAGTTCTCTTGATATATAAGAAACTTTGATTATAATTTTTTTTGGGTGGGGGTGAGTGGATGGTTTGGGGACGGTATAGTTCAGAGTAGTAGTCAAATTGGATTAGAGACGGCAAAATGGTTTAACTTGGTAAAATAGTTAACTAAAAAAAATGATATATATGCACATTTTCCTACAGTTGAAATTTATATATTTAGTTAACCTACTTCTCAATTAATTTTTTTAATGAAATTTGGTGGAGATGATTTAATAATAATCTTCACAAAGTTTTATTGGAAAGTTATCCGTTTATCGCCTTAAAATAATTTATTTGTATTTAGTTCTAAAAATTTAATTATCTTAGGTCATCCACTGTGAAAAGGGTATAAATTAGGCTATATTGCTATTTTAACTAGTTAACTTCCATTATGGGTAATGATTAAAAATAGTAGGGGACGAGTGAATGATGCTCGTAAAAAAAAATGACAGGTGAATGATGCTCGCCTGTAGAGGGACGGATCATATTACTTGCCTCTCCCTAACAGCTCTTACTCCAAACGCCATAAATTTTGAATCCCAAACCTCTCCCCCTCCAAACTCCCAACCCTTAATGGCACCAATTTTGAATTCCCATCCCCTACCCATTCTTCTCACATTTAATTCAATCTTCCATTCCACCTCACTGTTTTTTCTTATTATTCTTAATATTACTCCTTCCATCCCAATTTAATTGTCCACTATTCCATTTATAGATATCCCAAAATAGTTGTCCACTTACTACATTTAATATATTATTAATTATAACAATTTTTTTATTTCTAATACTACCCTTTAAGGTCTCCACATTTTTTTTATTTTGGGTCCCGCCACATTTTTTATGAAAAGAAAAGTAAAGGACATTTTTGGAAATAAGTATTTTCTTTTGGAGTAATCATTATGTCTCCTTAATTTTTAATTTTTCAAAGTGTGACGCTTAAATTGGGACAGAGGGAGTAACTTTTTGCATTATTCACCCAATATTATGGAGTGTATTAATCGATTTGGTAAAAAAAAACTCTTTTGTCAAAGCAACAAAAGTGCACCAACAATGAGTTGTAACAGCGAGGGTGATACATCATTGTCACGACATTCGAGTGTGCAACCGGCATGACAAAGTACTATGAAAGCCGGTTCTCTGCAACAAAATGAAGATGAAATTGCCCATAAATTTTTCAACTAAATGGTTAGCTTACCGTTAAAGAGTGGGTTGGTGTCATTGATAGCAAGTTACATATTGTTGAACTATATATGAAATTTAACAACATTGACAATGTTTTCGAGAATAGTGGAATTTGACAACAAATTAATAAAGTCTACCGTCAGGATCTTCGTATGCGGCCAACCACGTAAATATTAGTTGACAAAAGTGTATAGATGTATATATTTACAAAAGAAATCCTAAATGCCCACCAGAAGGTTATGGTATGTGTTATTTCAAAGTGTGTGATAAAACTCATACATTTCATTTTTCCATGGTTGAGTTGAGCATTACACCGTTAAATTTCATTTTTTTGACTGATAAGTTATAAAAATAAGAAACTAACTTTAATTTATATTATTTTATTATTAAAAATATTGTTTTATTCTGCAATGGCAATACATGGGTTTTGTGGTAGAACTCGAAGGTTTGTGGCTAGATTATGCATTCTTTTTCTTACGAGCTTCCCAAAGTCAGATTAGAAAACGTGGCACATATTCTAAGTCAACTTGTTCGTCAAATGAAGCTCTATCTGACCCATTCATTAACATTAAGTTTAACCCAAGATGATATTGACTAAATTTACAAGTATGTAAATACGGCGGACTTAACTATTAAAAAACAAATGGATGTTCCCAATGTGTCGAATATCCAACTTTCTCATAAGCGTGAATTAAGCTGATCGAAATGAAGAAAAAAGTGCACCAATACTAACAAATGGATGTTCCCAATGTGTCGGATATTCAACTTCCTCCTAAGCATGAATTAAGCTAATCGGAATGAAGGAAAAAGTGCGCCAATGCTATTATGTATCCAAAGGAGCTCCGAAACGCAATGTTGTTAGAAACACGTAGTTTGGCTAAAGAAGTTGCAAGAAATGATGCATAGATTGAACAATTACGAGTTTTGACGGGTCATTTTAACGGTAATGGTGCCTATAAATCTGTTATGGATCATAATTATAACATTGCACCTTATTCACAACAAAATATAACAAATATTCCTACTGACAACGTTGACTGGAACTTCACACAATCAAGTTGGCCCAAATGAGATAATTTGTAGATTTATTTACTAATGTAACATGTTAGTTTATCTATGATATTATTTTATATATTTAATGCGTTTGTTGATTTATATTATTTGATTATTTCATAAAACGTTTTAAAACCATTAAAAACACTAATCAAAAATAAAAATAAAAATTATAATTATTTGAATTTATGAGCTAAAAACTAATTACCAAAAAACGATTATTATATCAAGAACTAATTATCCAAATTTGTGTGTTAAAAAATAATAATAAATTGTTATTATATAAGAAAAGATTAAAAATAAAAAATGGAGGGGCGGGTCAATTAACCCACCTAAGGTAGCAGGGAGCGACATTTGTCCGTTCAAGGAAAAGAGAGCTAACATTGACCCACTTGGCTACTGGCTATAATTTAGCTAAATGCTAAATTTAGCCATCCTTACCATATGCAATAGGTTTATGATTATTATACCTTATCTATAGTGGATGTAGGTATGCTAAATCTGGGTTTTTAGCCTTACCCATAGAGGATAGTCTTAAAAGAAAGATTATTTATATATGATAATGGTTTTAATTTATAAATTCACCTTGAAATCTTTAAATATTTTGTGCTATTTAGTAGGGTACAATTCAATCCAGACAGCTGGAACTAACCAATTCAATTCAAAAAATCTATTTTTTTTTTATTTTACTGATGATTTGGATTAGACTGGATCCAATTTTTGAAACCGAAAATGTTGGATTAGTTTTCGGTTTTTAGTGCTCTTGAAACCGATCCAATACATATATATTTTTATTTTTTTGACCACGTGTATTCATTCTATTGGTGGTCAAAACATAAGAATAAATGGGTGTTACCTTATGCTTTAGAGCTTTGGACGAAAGATAAAAAGAGCAGGTGTAGCATACTAGTATTATGCAGTAACATTATTCATTTTATTTGGATTGCATTTTATCTAATTTTATTTGAATTTCATTTTATAACTTTAAACAAAAATAAAAAAAGAGTTACAGATAGACTAATAGTAGATAGTAACATTATTATAGTTGGCATATTAATTCTCTTTAAAACTATAAAACAAAACGTAATTCGCATGAAATTGACTTGAGAATTATTTGTTTTTATCTATAATTTTGAAAATGTTGTTGTGCATGTTGTGTTTGTGTCTAAATTTTGAAACAAAAGTGGGGTTATTTAGTGTTAAACTTGTATAAGTTAAAAAAATTTATTATTATTTATACTCGTATTATAGCGTGTCTATGTAGACTCAAAAATTGAATTCATGTATATTATACCATGACATGCCGTGTTTAGACAAATCGTATTTGTGTTTCATAAAATTACATAGTTTCGTACCACGTTTATGTTTTATTATTCATTGTCGTGTTATTTTCAAGCCTAAACATGACAAAAAAAATTACAAATTACCTCCCCTACAACAACCCAAATAGACTATTAATGTAACTTGCACTTTGACCTTATCTTAATATTTAAGAAGACTTAATTACCATTAAGAAAAAGACATCCTTAATTTAAATCCATTTAGATCATCTACAACGGAAGTATTAAAAATGTAACATAAAAATGTATATTTAGCCTACTATTTTCATTTGTTTTGCATCGGAGAAGGTATAGGAAAAGGTAAAATACCACTGACCATGCACTGAGTATCAACTGTGGCAATTAAACAGCAATGGTCATTTTTCAAACGGTAGAATTTCACAACAGTCAATTTGGTCGCTCCTATTTAAACCCCCACTAGTTTTGACAACTCATCATGCACCCCTTATAAAATTCATGCACCAAAAACTTCAATGCTACACCAAAACTTACAAAAATTTTATTTCCATACATTCTAGAAATTAATTTGAATATTCAAAAAAGATAAAACACAAATAATAAATTAAAGAAGGCTTAACATAATATATAATTAAAAAACTAGAGTTCTATTTTCAAAATAAAATAAAAATTGCCCCTTATTTAATGAAAATCAAACTTTAAAATTTAAATGAGAGAAAAAAGATGGAAAAGAAGGAATGAAGATAAAAGTGAGGGGTGGATTTTTAATTTATATGAAGTTAAAAGAGTTTCTAAGGTAAACGGGAGGAAATTTTGAAATTGAGAAATTTTCTTGGCCGACACTTACGGACGATGGCCAATCCACAGGTTGTGCCATTTTTTTAAAAATAAAATAAATCACAGCCAATATATATTGAATTGGCCATGCAAAGACTGCAATATATATTGAATAAGGTATCATTTTGTCATATGTCAAATTTAACATACTTTTACTATTTCTCAAACTAGGGGTATTGTTAGAAATCTAAAAACCAAACGAACGAACTGAATCGATCTGTTATGATCCGAAAATTTTCTAACCGAAAAAAACGCGAAACCTAAACCGATTGATTTGGGTCGGTTTGGGTTCGGGTACCCCAAATTAGACCGAAAAAATCGAATCTTTTTTTTAAAAAGAAATTGTTAATGAAAAGAGGAGAACATATTAATGTGAACAATGTTTTTGGAAGATAATTGTGATGCAACGTGAACAACAACCAAAGATCATGATCAAAATTGCATATCAGGAGGAGGAGGACAATATAAGTAAAATGAAAATAGGATAATATATTAATATTGTACGTAGAAGAAACAAATTATCAATTATAATCAAACTGTCATAACAAATTTGTCCCCGTAATAACTTTTTTAAATGAAAAGTAGGATCGCATAACTTTCTGTACATGTTTTAGCCAATCAACGAAGTGGAAAACTATGTTTGCCTTTGCTAAATTTGTGCGGAAGTCGTTGGCTTTTATAAAAACTAAATGAGACCAAACCGGACCAAACCCGAATAATTTGGGGAGGATTTGGGTTACCTCAATCTCTACCCTGACCGAAACCGAAAACACCCTTGTCTTAAACATTACTAGTATTTTAACATGTTTGGTGAAAATGTGTGTGAGAATCCGGACCCGCGACCCGAGATAGGAGAGAGGAGTCCTCGTTCTCGGTTTTCTTTGAAAACTTGTTTTGTAGAGTCGCCAGTTTGTTTTACAAAAAAACAAACAAAAGATCGTACAAAGGACAATTCGGAAACGAATTACCTTTCATACGTTTGAAACCAGAGATTTATTTTGAAAATTGACTTTGCTAGGGTTCGGGAACTACGTTACGAATTGGGAAGGTGTTAGGCACCCAATTCGCCCTTTCGGTCTCTTAATGGATCATGCATCTAATTCCTATTTTAGATATCTTGCAAGTAGTTTGAATAGTTTTCAGAATAATCATTTCCGGATAAATTTAGTTTAAAATAATATTTTTGAAATCAGACTCGAGCTTTGCGAGCGCCTACGTATTCATTCGTAGAATGAAATCAGAGTCTCGTAGTTCCTTTCTTTGAAAACTATTTTTGTTTTTGTTGGTTTTGAAAACGTGTCAAAACAGATTTTAGTTTTCTTGTAAAACTTAGAATGGACTAGTTTAGAAAACAGTGAACTTCTTTGCAAGTTATCTAATTTTCTGTATTAAAAATGAAACTAAATGCAGTATTGAAATTAAGGAGGGTCGTAGAAAATATACCTGATGCGCTTGGAGAAGAAATAAGAACCTTGCCTTGATTGCTCCTTTCTCTCTCTAGATTTTCTCTCTCTAAAACTTTCTCTCATAATTTCTCTAAAATGACTCTCTGATAATTCTAACAGAGTTTCTACTTACTAAAGACACTATTAAGTGTTGATGATCCCAAACGGGATCCTAAGGGTCCTATTTATAGCAACATTTGCACCAAAAACGCTCCAAAAGAGGCCAACCGCAGGGGTAGCCGCACGGGGTGCGGCTGGGGCGTGCGACAGGGGTGTGCCAGCCGTACGGTTGGGCGTGCGGTTAGGAGGTGCCAACCGTACGGTTGGCAGGTAGCCGTACGGTTGGGCGTGCGACAGGGGGGTGCGGTTGGCTCATAAAATATGCGCAGGAGCGCTCGGAAAAAACCAAATTTCTAACGGGGCGCTGCCCCGCACCCCGCGACCTGACCGGGCAGGTCGATCCCCGTCCTAGTAAGCGAAGAGGCAACAAGGGTTATCTTAGACTCCCAACGCGTCCAAAATTGGAGTCTTTCCTATCAGTCTTTCTACATGCATGATGATTAAATGTAGGATGCTTAAAGAAAATCAGTATTCGCACGAGAGTCGTGGATTGGGGTGTTCACAATGTGCAAATGCTAAATTGTTAAATTTAGCATACTCGGCCCCTCTAAACTTATATGTTCAGTACCTTTTTAGTTATAGGATTCAAGGTCTGAATGATAAGGGCCTAGACTCCTTTAAACATTATTTATTGGGTCCAATTATAGTCCCTTGTGAAATAAATTTTGTTGAAAGAGGTCCCATTAACACATGCGACAAGTATTTGGACTTAAGTGGCGTTTAATAAAAAAACTAGAACTTGAAAAAGTTTTTGTTTAGTTCTGAAAATTGTATCTAAAAAAATGTCATTTGTTTGAATATAACACATCGGAAAACTGAATTTTTTTTAGTATGACAATTTTGCCATTATTATTTTATATAGTTCCATGAATATATATAATATATGTATGTATATGCATCTGTGTGTATGTAGATGCATCTGCGTATATGCCTCTGCGAGCATATATATGTTCAAGCGTGTGTGAGAGAGAGAGAGATCGTACGAAGAGACGAGCAAAAGAGAAAAAGACTATTATGGAATTTTGTTAAAAGAAAGAGAGTAAAATTGATATTTTATACTTTTTAAAATTAAATTTTAGATTTAAGTAGCAAAAATTAAATAACTATTTATTTTTTTAAGTTATTAAATTGCTTTTTAAATTACTTAAATTTAAAAATTTTAAATTTATAGATTTAAGTGAACAAATGAATTGCCGTCAGTGTTCGCAGTCACGAGAAACCAAAAAAAAATTAAATATAGATAGATGGAGGTCTAAAGTTTGAAGTCCAAATTCAATTCCAAGGAAAGGCAAACAGAGTTCAAAATTACTTCAATGGCGCTCCGTCTCCATACCCCACTTCACCACCCCTTCATTGCTCCAACTCGTTCCCCTAGATCCTTCCCGATTCGCAACTTCTCCGTTCGCAGTCATGCTATCGGCACCACCGATTCGCGCAAGGTACTACTCCTATCAGTCATTCCCCACTATGTGTTCGTTGTGACAAGCCTTTCTGTTTCAACTGTTTCAATTAGGGTTACATAATTTTTACCTCATATAAAATTAGGAGTTGAAGATTTCTTTGCACTCTTCTTTTATTTTATGATTTGCCTCTTTCGTGAAGAAAACCGGAGGAAAAGTCAACTAAAAGAAGTAAACTAATTGAAAAAACTAGGAGATTCAATAAACCAAATTTGATACCTGAATATTCGGTTTGATAACCTATGCTCCTGGTAAATCGAAAGGGAATCTCCCATACCCGAGGCAAGATGAGGCAAAATAAACCCTACGCGTATAGGTGGACACCACAATTTACAGCTCAGGATGGTTTAGCAATCACTCTGAAAAAATTAATACTCTATCCCTCTCGATTTAAAAGTCAGGTAGTTTTTTAGAAAATACTAATTTCTGCCGTACAACTTAATAGTAGATTTGGTACTTTAATTACATACCATAAAAAGGAAATGGAGATGCAAGTTATATTGTGCCATTTGATCATTTATCAAGAAAGCAAATGGAATTCGAGGCCTCCCGACTATTAATTTATTTAATTTTTATTTTTGGTACAATCTGACTATTAATTTGATGCTTGGGTAAGTGAATAAAGTTCTGGCAACAATTCATTATTTTTTTTTTATCATTTAACATGAGAGATTATGTACAGAAAATTTCTACCTTTAGACGTGGTTGAAAAGTTATAAGGAGTTTCTGAATAGTTGCTAAACTAGCATTGATCTGTATTTCCAATCTAGTCTACATAACAGATTAAGCAGAAATTCAACTCAACAGCTCACTCTGAAACTTGAGAAATGACTTTAATCACGAAAATTTTTAACAGTTATCCAAGCAACTGATAAAAAGTGGAGAATGGAGGAAACACTGTTGAAAGACGTGATGCTGTGGAAAACATGGAGACACTATTTAATGCTATATATTGAGATGAATGTGTTATCTGTGTTTGAAGAAAAATTTGAGGAAAATAGGTTTGAATTTACAAAATAAATGTGATATGAAACCCCTATGGCCAGTTGATGGACCTTGAGAAATGAGAAGCACATGGTAAGTGCTACCGGTAAAAGTCTCTATCTCTCTCGTATAACTTTCCTTAAGCGCCTACCTCATATCCTATTTGTTTGGAAAATCTGTAGTTAGTGATGGAAGTGAAAGAGAAGCTTGAAAGAGATCACTACAATCTCCCCGTGGGTAAAAATGGGAGAGATGATGAAGACATGATCCTCTGGTTTCTGAAGGACAGGAAATTTTCTGTTGAAGAAGCTGTATATAAATTGACTAGAGCGATTGTAAGTAAATAGTCTTAATGCATTTAGTATATCATCCTTTGAATACTTATTTAAACAATTTTGCATGTCTTCTGAATTCCCAGTATTGGATCTGCATTCTCAACATTTTGTTTATAAACAAGATTTTTTTCTTTTTTTTTTGATAAACAAGATTAATTTTTAGCAACTTGTTTTTAAACTTTCAAGAACCTACTTCCAGCTACCTCTGTTCTGTTATTTCCCTCAGCTGTTTACATATGAATGCATCTGTTCTCCAGAGAATGGAAAATGAAATGATGCTCTTGTTTGACGTATATACTTTTCATTTCCTTCTTACACTTTCAGAAATGGCGTCAAGAATTTGGTGTCTCAGATTTATCAGAAACATCGGTGAGAACTGCAGCTGAAACCGGCAAATCCTACGTTCATGACTTTCTTGATGTCTATAGCAGGCCAGTGCTAATAGTGGATGCATCCAAGCATTTTCCTGGGGTAGTCTATATTCCATAACTTGATTTATCTGGTCTGTCATTCTCATATTTTGTGTCCTTTTGCCCTAAGAACTTAGGTGGCGTTTAGTAAAAAAACTGAAAACTGAAAAAGCTGTTTGTTTAGTTCTGAAAATTGTATTTGAAAAAATGTTGTTTGTTTGAATACAACACATCTGAAAACTATTTTTTTTATTATGACAATTTTGCCCTTATTATTTTATTTTGATCACATGATTCTAAATGAAAATAAGAAAGATCATATAATTTAAATCCTTGAACCAAGTATAATAGTTTTATAAGTTCAAATACTAGGAAAATGTCAATTACAAATGATAATTTGTAATGTTATCTTTAATTTGTATATCTCATTTACACATCATGTCATGTGAATTTTCGAAGAGCTGATCAAAACGAAGTGGGGGTTGTTCATTGGCAAAGGGCAAAGGAGTTGATCAAACAATTATGGGGTTAAATGAATAATTGAGGGTGGAAAAATCTTCTCACCAGAACTACTAACCTAGGTAGGGAGGTACAAGGCTATAAAATTGCGGTTGGTGATGGTGGAGGAGGAGGTGGTGGTGGATGCAGTGGTGGTGGAGGTGGTTGTGGTGGTGGAGGCGGTGGTTGTGGTGGAGCCGGTGGTGGTTGTGGCAGTGGTGATTGTGGTTGCAACGGTGGTTATGGGGCGCTATGTAATTTTGTTAAAAGAAAGAGGGTAAAATGGACATTTTACACCTTTTAAAATTAAGTTTCAGATTTAAGTGGCAAAGTGGTAAAAATTAAGTGACCACTTAATTTTTTGGGTTACTAAACAACTTTTCAAACCACTTAAATCTGAAAATTTTAAGTTTTCAGATTTATGTGGCAAATTAAGTTTTGAGATTTACTATCCCGTTAATTTTTGTTCTCCCAAATACTGAAGTTTCCTTGGTTTCTAAAAGAAACCTTTTCATCCTACCCTAGGTCATTTCTAACAACCAGGAAGCAAGCTCTATGATTGATTGTGATTTGGGCCTAAAAGTGCTTTCAAGGATGTAGTTTTGCCCCTTCTCTTTTGCAAGAAATTTGGGCTTTTTTTACTTTACCCCTCTGTTTTATATGCAAAATTAGACTGACCCCCCTGTTTTCATGATATTAGATTTTGTATGCGGGGGAATTCCAAAGAATTATGTAATACTAAGTGGGTGAAGTCAAAGGCGTTAAAAGAATTAGACATTGCCTCCCATTTCTATGTAATTCTTTGAGATTCCTTTGCATGCAGGGGTAATTTCTAATAATAATTATGAAAATAGGGGGCAAGTAATTTTGCAATAAGATCCGGGGGCAAAGTCCAAAAAGCCTGCCAAAATCCCCCCTTCTGCTTAAAAGTTAAAACTATGAAGATACACTGACCCCATCCATTTAGAGTATCATTAGTTTCGTGAACTTGTAGTTACACTTTTAGTATTCGTAAGGAGGACCATAGATTTCGGTTTTTGATGGATTCTTTTCACTTTGAGGTTCACCATTTATAACTGCTTGAGACTTTAAGCTGCTCTCCCGCTTTCTTTGGCGTAGATTCTGATTATAAATATTAATGAGTTGGCCACAGATGCTGGATCCTTCTGAAGATGAGAAGCTCTGTGCTTTTTTGATTGAAAAGGCAGTAAGTAAACTCCCAGATGGAAAAGAACAAATACTTGGAATAATGGATCTCCGGGGCTTTGGTACCAGGAATGCAGATCTCAAGTTTGTTACATTCTTGGTAATTCTTACAGAGTAGCTGGTTATTCTCTTTTGGATAGTACTATTAAATATTAATTATTATAATTGATATATACTGAGGTTGAAACTACTCTCAAGAAGGTTTTCTAAGGCAGCAAAGTCAATACTTTCGCTGTTTGAAATTAAGAGTCGCTATTTGACGTGCACATTGGAAACCATTAATTTCTATGCAATCAAGAATGAAAGTTACTTAACTATCATTAAATTTGGTACAATATTGATTTAGAAAAAGTAGCTCTCAGCCTTTGGAACGTCCCAAAAAGGAAGACTTGGTTCTTAATTGGGAACCCAAGGAGTATTATTTCTTCCTGAAAATCTCTTGGTCGACTAAGAGTTCTTTTGTTATGAATATTCTTATGCTCCTGCTCTAATAGGGTTGCTCCTGCAGGTGCTGCAACCAAAGCAGTTAACTTTGCTGATAGCAATTTATGGGTTAATTCTTAGCCTTCCAAATTGAATGTTTTTGCTATCATAAATTTCCTTGGCGTCTTGTAGAGTTTAGTATTCGTCAACTATTCATAAGTTCATATGTTGATTAATTTTGTCAATGTTACTTGAAAATTTGAAAGCTAGCTGAATTTGCCTGCCTGCAGCATTATGGACATTGAATTTAACAGTTACTCCATTCTTGGCAGTTTGATGTCCTGTACTATTACTACCCGAGGAGGTTGGGCGAAGTCCTTTTTGTGGATGCTCCATTTGTATTTGAGCCACTCTGGCAATTAATCAAGCCTTTGTTAAAATCATATGCTTCTCTGGTACGCATCACATAAGCTACTGTGTGTTCTAAAAAGCCTTCAATCTTTTTGGTGATGTTTGCCCAGTGAAATTTGTTTGGCAACTACTTTAATGCTGAATTTGTACTTTTATTTTCAAATTCAGATAAAATGTTTTGTATATGTGTTTTTTTTTTTTTTACCAATTATTTCATTTATTTATATTTGAAGGCGAGATTTTGCTCAGTGGAGACTGTGAGGAAGGAATACTTTACAGAAGCAACTATTCCGGACAAATTCAGGGGCTGAGCACTTAGTTGTTGCTCTGCAGGAACTGCCTATGGATGACTTTAATTGCAACATATCTGATCATTAATTTTGTAAATTGACTAAAATAATGTATATGCTGAATATATTGGAGTATACCATGTATTTGTCCGATAGAAGAAAATCAAATTTCATTTGTTTATTTTATCTATCCACGAAGAAGTTGAATACATGCGTCTGTTTCCCTGGAGAACGGACGGAATATGTTGTAACCATGAGATGATATTGAATTTTGCATCTCTTCAAGAAATAAATTGAGTATAATGTTACCGTGAGATGGCAGTATATAATACATTTTCTATTTATTGTTTAATACCTACTCAAACGTAGTGTTTGGTTTGTAAGCGGAATGTAAAATAATATTTTAGAGTAGTGTTATAAACGAAAATATTATTATTTTATTTTACCTTGTCCTCTTCATTTTAATGAGAAGTAATTGCATTCCAAAAAAAAAAAAACCCCGAATATTTAAACTCTAAAACGAAATAATTAATAAATATGTTTTTACCTTTTTAATTATTATGATCATATTTTATATTACGGATACGAACTGAACTACCAAATACAAAAGCGAACCTACCAGAAGGTCACCTCCTATTTGGACCCGGGCTACCCCAGGCGAAGTTTCCTGGTATTGGAAAAAGTAAAATAGAATAAAAATAAAGCATGATTTTTGGGTGATACAATATTAACAGCCGTCGCTCGTGTACCATCAACGATCCTTCGTTTTTACCTTTTACTCTAAAAAAATAAAATAAATTTTTTATCCCCGTTAGAAAACAAATAAAATGGTCGTTTCGAACCCTAGTTTTCACCATTATTGATTTTCCCCTAATCCCCTCTATCCAAATCTCTCTGGCTCTACGAATCTTATTTCGACAAACAGATAGATAGATAGATAGATAGATAGATAGATAGAAAGTGTTCTGTTCTGTATTCAGATTTCACGCCTGTATATGTTTATGTATAGGCGCCTATAGGAACACCTTGCTTCTATCTCAGGTATGAATCTCTTTCTGTTTATATATGTATATTATCTATATTCAAAGCCATGTATTAGGATATTTTGCAAGGCACACTCGGCTTATAATCGGAAGGAAATAGTAATTAGGGTTTTTAACGCTCCCATCTTCTACTTCTAACAGTCGGGATTTTTTTTTTGAAATTTTGTTCATATTAATATGTCTTGCTGAATTCTGTAAGATTAATATGTGTATACTTAATTTTTATTTTGAAAATTATGTATTTCATTTATGTTATCATTTACTTTTCATTTTTTCTGCTGGAAGATGTGATTTTGATGATGACGATATTTCTTATGCTTATTACAGTGGCTGGTGTAACTACAAATGTTATTTGGTGCTTAGGGTTTTGAGAAAATGGCATTGGCAACCCATCTGGTTCAGGTAAATTCTAAACAATTAATTTCTTTATTTTTGTATTGAATGGTTTGCACTTGGCAGTCTCCTATGGACTCCTTTTTAAGCCGTATATATGAACTTTATAGTTTAGATCTTGATTTTTGGAAATTAAAACTCATTAAATTTTGAGCTTCATCTCCTCAAGTTTCCACTTACTTTTAGTAATTTGATGTCTGCTTTTCACGATATATATAATATATATGTTAGGAGAATTGCTGTGATATCTATTATTTTACCTTGTCTTGTAATTCAGCCATGTATGGATCTAAAGCATATAAGAACGCGAAAGCACAAGCTGCATGCTAAAGAAATTAAAGCATAGTCTTTTCCTTGTTTATGAGCTGGATGTTAAGCTACATGCACAGAAAATTTCAATGTTTTGGATTTCTTGTATATATATGTGTGTGTGCGTGTGGGCTTATAAAAAATGATAATTATTGTCTATGTATATTTGGGCATAAATATTTTGATAAGTAATCTCAGTATTTCAATAAGAAAAGTCAGTCTGTGTAGAATGCAGTATATATGTCTATAACCACATAATTCTGGTTATAGCCCATGGGTTCATGTGACATGCTGTTAGCTTGTTCCATGTATTGTTGATGATTTATATTTTTCCTTGAATCTTTTTCTTTCAGTTAAATCAGTTTTTCTTTAATTTAATTCAACTCTCAGTCTTTGTTTGTGTGTATTGCCTTCAGGGTTCGTATGCAGCATTTATCTCAAGGCCTGTATCATGTAACAGAGGGATGGAATCGAAACAATTTGTTGCAGCGCTTCCCATGGCTGCGAGAGCAGAAAGATTTATTTCATTGAAATGCAAGTCTTGTCTATGGTGAGAGCCCTTTGGCACAATGCGCTTCAATATGAATATTTGATCCAAGGATAAATTCATTTTGTTTATTCAAGAGTTTATGTGATATGAAGTTCTTAACTAATTTTCTTCATTTGAGAAATGACGTTGCTTGTGATTTTATTATATTGTTCATTGATGCACTTCTATTTTCAGTATCCTCCAGTCACCATTGTAAATTTTAGTTTCGTGCCATTGGGACTTTGTATGGTTTGGTGAACTGCATGTTATCATTTAGTTTGCAGTGGATTCATTCCTTCCTGCATGTTTCACTATCAACCATTCAAATAGCATCTTGAATCTCTAAGACTAGGATTAAAAAACCATTGCCCCTTATTATATAGATATAGGGGTGGTTGCGGTTCGGTTACCGAACTGACCAAATCGGTAATTATATTTTCAAAACCGAAACCAAACCGACATGGTCGGTTAAACCAAAGATATCGGTTGGTTCGGCCGGTAATCCTTATAAACTGACCAATGCACTTTTTTACCAATTTTTTTGTATTAATTCAATGTTTCTACACTGGTAATGAAAGGTCTAAAGGGGTTCATATAGAAACATGCACTCATAAAAGAGTGGGAAAGAGAAAAATGGAAGAAGCCATTCTGAACAAGGCATCTTACCGAAGATGAGGCCGATGGAGAGAGTGAGAGACGGAGTAACTGAGGAAAAACCGAAGAACTGAGGAAGTGTGACTGTCTGAACGGAGTGGGGGTGTGAAGTTGTCAACGGAGGAGTGGGGATGTGGGGGTGTGAAGGGTGAACTGTGGGTGTGGGTCTGTGGCGTCACCGTCACGGGCATGGCTCTGTGGCGGCGTGGCCTGTGCAATGGAGGAAGTGAGGGTTTGAGGGAGAAGTGGAGTGGGGGGGGGGGGGGGAATGGGAATTGGGTTTTGGGAATAAGAAAATGAACTGAGGAAGGGAGGGTTTGGTAAAAAATAAATTATTGACTATTTGACTCATTGACTCATGACGGCAGCTTAATTGCTTAAATGCTTAATTAGTGTGTGTCTCCATGTCCGTGTATAAAAAATTAGTGATGCTTGGTTTCAATGTAAAAAAGTAAAAAATGGCTGTAGCTAAATTGTTGGTTGGTCGGTCGGTAATAACCGATAACATGGATAAAGAAAACTGCAACCGTTACCGAGTTAGGTCGGTAACCGATTGGTCGGTTATCAACCAAAGATTGGTCGGTTGGTTACCGACCGAACAATGGTCGGTCGGTCGGTTTTTGGTTTACGGTTTGAAAATGCCATCCCTACATAGATATATGACTAAGTTATATGTTTGTACCACAGTGTGCGAGCTCCTGTTGGCCTAGGATTGAAGGGCAGCAAATCTTTGAAAATTTCATGCTTCAAAGGCATTGGCCAAGACGACGAATCAAAAAATAAAGCAAACGGATCAAAGTCTCTGAAGGAACCCGTAAAACTTTCTTCTGTGTTGCAAGAGAGTGAAGAAACCATAACGGAATCTCAAAAGGTGCAGGGTGATCCGGCTTCCACTACTTCTGAAGCAAGTGATACAGTAACAGGATCAGAGGCGGTAGAAAAATTGTTTAAGAATTGGTTGACATTGTTGCGCACACCATCGCCAAATCTAGTAGGTGATGAAACTTTAGAGGGACAACCGTCATCAAGGGAAATATCAGAAACTCGAAATGGGATGAAAAACAATGAAGGTGGTCATCAGGTTCTAAGGGCTGTTTGGTGCTACTTTTTGGGTTTGGATGCAGCAATAAAGGTACCTGCAATGATATTGTAAGTATATGATGCTTTAAAATCTCTGCCTTTCATATTGTTATCTGTTCTGGCCAATGAAATTTAACTATTTGGGTGTTAAAAAAATTGTATGGGAAATTGATATGAACGGTAATATTGTTTATTCCAATTATCATTATCAACTTGTAAAACTAAAGATGTATCTTATTCAGGATTAGGAATAAGTTTTAGGTTAAATCTGAATGTGTGTGAACTTGTCATCTGTAATTCGTATCCGGTATCCAACAATTGCATCATTTAAACTTCCTCAAAAAATTAATATCCCACTTTGGTTTCATTGCTTTTTAAAAGAATAATACTTCCAACCTAATCAATGGGCAAGAATACAACTTAATTTCTACTGTGAGATCTTGCATACTGATTATGTCCGAAAAAGGAAACGAGACTATTATATTTGAGACATCACCAAAAGGAAAGTGGGACTATTAATTTGAGATGGAGAGTATTTATACTATTATAGCAAGTGAGGATGGATTTCAACTGCCTTCCATCATACCTATGATTTCCAAATTTACCTTGCAATCTTCTGTTTTATCAGAAATATGCTTATAGCAGGATTCGAACTTGACTCCTAAGGAAGTTAAACACACATCCAACACTAGACCACTGATTATATTTGTTAATTATTCTCTTCAAATGTGTAAGAATCGGACATGCATCACATGTGCTGGGTAAGCTAGTAACTAATAAAGCACTCCCAATATGAGGTGGTTTCTTTATCTTTGGTATGTTAATTTCTTGTGTGGAAGTTGTGCCTAATCTTTCTAAAATATATTACAGCATACCTATGAGCCTGGGAGTTCACGTAATCTATGGAACTGAGGTTTCCAAAGAGTTGACCCCTCTGTGGATTTTTGGACCATTGTTTGTGGCTCTGCACGTCAAGGCCTTACAGGGGATATGTGCACTCTACGTCTTCAGCTTCAAGGGAACGGTCAAAGTAGTGAAGCTGTTACCTAGGGCGTACAAGTATATAGCTGGTGGGAAGCTCAAAGAAGACATAAGAGCACGCATATTTCAACCATGGGCGAACTCTGAAAACCTGGACTACAAACGAGTATCAGCAGGAATGATAAAAACTTTGGGAGATTGGTTGAGGGGGGCATGTTTGGACTTGGTGGAATCAGTATGGCCCCATTATTGCAAATTAGTCAGGACTCTTAAGAAGGCCAATCTTGCTTAGGTTGGGAGGACAGAGTGCAGTTAAATTTTCAAGATTGATTCATGTTTTTTGTTTGGGTTGGGTTGAATTCAGCCCAATTTTGGACTGGGGTTAGTCTTAACAAAGACAGTTGAGGAAAAATTGAAAGCGTGTTAAAGTAGCAAAAAAGGAAAAAAGAAAAAGAAAGAAGCAAGGTTGAATTATTTATTATATGTACACTGCACTGTATTCTTTCCATCGTCGCTCTTTATGAAAGGGTTTTGCAGTGGGATGGATAATATACATTTCTGATTTGTATGAACAGAGTTAGTGAAGTGAAGAATTCTTACAAACACTATTCTTTGATTCATTTCACTGTTTGGGATGTGGTGGATGTTGATTAAATGTCATGTAACGTGTATTTTCTATTTGCTTCTTTCGCGCATTTCTACTAATTCCTGTTCGTTATGTTTTTGCAACTATTAGGATTTGTTCTAAGAGCTTTGAATTGAACTCAGAATTAATCACAATTATTGGGCTTTATTGAATTTGTTAAATGGTAGAAGAAGATTATTTTCAGAACATGCTAATGAATTATCTTGGTGTTCCTCTCTATATGGTAACTTGGTAAGGTCTATTTCATTTACCATTTTATGTAGCGTTGCTGCGTTGGTATCTGGGTCTCACTGCTCTAGGTATAGCACTATGGGTTTCGCCTGCTAAATTTTTTTCTTGGTACACAGTAATAGACGTTATAACTATAATTTGATCATCTTCTTAATTTCCCTGCATTATTAAGTATATATTATGTAAATATCATTTGAATATTTGATTCCAATAAATAACACATTTGAAATGCACGGAAATAAAAACTGAATAGTTTTTATTCAACAACTCATAAAAGAGGGCGAATAATTTATCTGTCTGAAGTCCTATGTTTTATCATCAAATAACGTGTTGCACAAAAAATTGAATGGAGCCTTAAATTTGCTGATGAAATTCACACGGCTTTCGGCACTTTAAAGTAAACTAGTGCTAGCGATCAGGATTTAATTAAATGGAGTTTCCCTTGTGCCTACCATTAAAATTAATTCTGATGGCAGTACGTTTGGCAACCACGGAAGGGTAGCTTATGATGAGTTAGTTAGAAATGAACGTGGTTGATGGATAGAAGGATTTTGTGGTATGATTGGCTATGACATCCTTCTTCTAGCGGGGAGCTACGGGGTATCCAAAGAGCAATGAAATTAGCTAATGAAAGAGCGTGGCTTGAAACAATCATCGAAACAGATTCTCTCACAGCTGTCAACCTCATCAAGAAAAGTGGTAACAACCAGCCAGATAAGACTCTGAGAACGACCGGAATTTTAGCACCAAAATTAGAGAATATTTCTCACATTACCGGTTGGTTCCAAAAAGAGAGTTTAATCATACAGAACTAAAATAAATGTGCCGAGGAGAAATTTTTTTTTGAATGATAACTAGTCCATCATCTTAAACTTCACCCTCATCATTTTCTCATCTAAGGGATCCAATATCATTTACTTTGTGTGCTAATCTATGTGCAAGATAATAAAGTAATTTTATTATGAGCCTAAATCAATAGAATAGTTTCACATGACTATGTTGCACCTGAGAAAAATATTTTATTTGGAGCTAGTCAAATAAACATAAGATGATCTACATTGGGATGGCTAAATAGCTAAATTTAGCCAATTTGCTGCCCCATCTGGTAAGCTAAATGAGTAATAAGGTTGTGAAAAGTGTATACCAAAGCTAAATATGGAGGCCGACCAAATTTTAGCTCACACGATCAATGAAATGCCGGGACAGATTTTGGGCACTCTCACGACACATGATGTGTCGTGTGGTGTCTCCCATGACACATCATGTGTCATGAGAAAGAGATATGTTTGGCCCGATATATCATGTGTCGGGAGACACATGTATGGCCCGATATATCATATGTCGGGAGAGAATTAAATGTATGGCCCGATATATTATATGTCGTGGGAACAATTTTTACACATTTTCAATGCTACACAACCAATATTAATAGGCTAAATATACACTATTACCTTACATATTTACCTTTACCATAGTAGATGGTCTAATGAGGTTCCAATTTTATTCAATTAAGTACTACATAGTACACGGATGTACTTACAAATGTTTAAATATATGCTAGTTTTAGTGTGCGCAGTTAAGATTTATAAAAAATAATTTATAAACTAGTTTTTCTTTTATTTACGACCGGTGCGAATAAAATAAGATGGGTTAATAAGGACAATGTTAGTGGTGGGTTTCAGTTTCTTGAATTGTTGCTTATTTGAGCAAATTCAATTGCAATATTTACTTATAGAAAACTCAGTGGATGGAGAAAGCCACCATATAATATATGTTGTGACTTTTCACTTACTAGTGCTTAAAAGAACTATAAAAATCCAAAACAAAAAAAATTAGGATAAACAAGTTTTAATTAATCCAATGTGTAAACAATTTTTTATTATTTGTTACCAAGTTATACGAGAATCGGTATACAACAGATGGATAGGTACTTTTATTAAAGGGAGATTTGAAAATTATACATTTGTTTTGATATAATAGAGTGTGTATTTTTTTAGAAGTTCACATTTTTTTTTAATTTCATTTGAAAAAGTTCTTTAATTAGTTTTTCTTCATTTTTTTTAAGTTTATCCAACAAATTGGATAAATTGAAAGACAATGGTGGACAAACTTAGTAATTGAAAAAATGTGGATAAATTAACGAATTACGTGGATAGAAATAAAATTACCCTTATAAATTGTGTAAAAAATATATTATTTACTTCCACATATTGGAATTTATAATTCAAAACAAATTTAATAAAATGTAAAAAAATTTATTGTGTTTTAACGAATCAAAAATATTTAATTCAAAGTACTACAAATTGTGTATTTCTACATCTGTGGAACTAAATTCAAAAAATAAAAAAAATATTAATAACAATGGAAGAGAAAATAATAAAGCAAAATCAAAGATTAAAAAAAATTGCCAAAAACGGGGGACTTTAAAATGGAAAGGAATTTAAAAAAATGTCAATAAGAAGGGAAGAAATAAATTAAACTAGATAAAATAAAGAAGAAAGGAAAAGATAATTTTTGTTTTTTTATCAACTTTTAAAATGAAATGCTGAAAAAAAAATTATATATATATATATATATATATATTGTAATAAATGCAAGTATGTGAGTTAGACTTGAAATGGTTTTTTTTTTCAATTTTAAAGACTTTAATAGAGGGTAATTAAGTAATTTAAAAACATTACGAATAAGATAAAAAGGGTAACAATGTTCAAATAAACTTAGCTGCCCTTTTTGTAATTATTTGGCAGAAGGACGAAAGTAAATAAAAATTTGCCACTGCCCTACGGGTAATATTTTAGGTCTTTATGATCTGAAGGTTATTACATCAAAATTGCAAGTAAGTTAAGTCAATAAGATTTTATACTTTAATCTTTTTTTTTCAGGACGGACATATTTGCTCATTTTAGTATTTCTTGAAAACACTCTTATTTTTTATTTAGTCATTGACAACTGAATAAGATATATGTTATTCGATTTTGAAGGACCGAGTATGAACTTGATAATGCTTTACTTATTGTCAAAAATCGAATATATAAGCTTATACTCGGTTTTTAAGAATTGAGTAACAAACATATTACTCGATTATAGATGATCAAGTGAGAGTACTAACAAATGTTTTTAGAGTGCTTAGTATCTCCATTTGAAAAGAAGGATTAAAGTATAAAATCTTGTTGACTTTACTTACTTTCAATTTTGATGTAATTACCTTTGGGGCAAAAAGTCCCAAAATATTACTCTTTTTTCAAGTATGTTGTTACATATACGGTATTATATATATATATATATATATATTATGTTTTGAGTCCTATTTTTTCATGAATAACATGTTAAAATGTATAAAGTGATTTTTACAAAAATAAAGACTACAAATATAATAATAATAAAAAAATTGTCTCATAAGAAGAGGAAAATAAAGGATCTTGGTAAAAGCACATTTAATTTTTAGTTTACACACTCATTATTAAAAAATAATAAGAGTGCCTTAATTAAAAAGTTTTATCTTTTTCATCTTCTTTCTTCGACCCAATTCTAAACACACAAACCCCTTACTTGTATATTTCTTTCCAGCTACCTTTGTTTTTTTATACTAGTTGAAATTGAATCTCACATTGGTGCATCAATAACATGACATTCAATTTCATAACTAGTAAAGGCAATTAATTGCTACAACAAGAAAGCAAAAGAGTATTCTAGTATGAAACTTTATCAAGTCTCTTATATATACTGTAATTCAAATAATAAATATTTTAATAAAGTTCTAAATAAATCTGACTGTGTTTATTGAAAGTAAATATAATAACTTTTTTAATGAAGCTCCGACATATATATATATATATATCTTTCTTCCTATTTATAAGAAACAAACATATCAAATTTATAAAAAAACTTATAATACTAATATCTAATTTAACCTTTGCAACTAGGGGGACTAAGATTGAATCAAAATCGAAATCAAATTTTTCTTTGCAAGTAATGATTGGACTATATCGAAGAGGAGGTTGAAGAATTCATGTTTTTAAAATCCAAAATAATATTGAATTAAAAATAATGTGACTAATTAAGACACCATTGTTATTTTTTGGGTAATAAATGCATAAACTAGAAATCGAAGTCGTCAAATAAAATGTAAAGGAAGTAAAATAATGATTGTTTGTTCATAAAAAGAAATAAAAAAGAAGAGGGTAAGTTGTTGAGAGAAGAAAGAAAAAAATCCAGAGCAAGGAATAATAATATAGGCTAGAAATTAGGTAGAAGGGCTTATTATACATTGATTTTTACTAAAAATCTAATAAATAATATTTTTTTGAATGAAGGGCCTATTTTTAATTGGTAATAGTGTAAGAGGCCTATTTTGTTTTATATTTTAAATGAATGTATTTGAATAAATTTAAATATCATTTAATTAATAAAAACATGTTATGTATTACTTAAATTGCCCTTTTTTATGAAATTTACACAAAAAATATGGACTGCAAAGTTCATATTGCAATAAAATATGAACTGCAAAGTTCATATTGCAGTGAAATATGGACTGCAATATGAACTTTGCACTAAAAATATGGACTGCAAAGTTCACATTGCAGTGAAATATGGACTGCAAAGTTTATATTGCAGTGAAATATAGACTGCAAAGTTCATATTGCAATCCATATTTTAATGCGTATTGGTATTTTTTTAGTTTATTTTAAGGGTTGGGATGTCATTTTATAATGAAAAAAAAAGACACATATCATATTATCAATAAAATAAAAAATAGGCCCCTTTATTTAAAAAAAAATTATTCCTTGACTTTAGTGTGAAAATCTTTCTGTAATAAGCTTTTTTTTTTAATTGCCCCTAATATAGGAGTGATTAGTAGTGAGAGGCCAAGAAAACGAAGCGGAGGAGGAGGAGGAGGAGGAGGTTACCCCTTGAAGGGCTTTTTCCAACTAATCAAAACAGAAGTAGTAGTAGTAATAGACGACGACTGGTATTAGTTGTTTCTCTTCAAATCCTCAAAAACCCTTTCCCTCTTTCCAGTTTTCTCTACTAAAATTTCTTTCAACTTCAATGTTGCGTATTCCATGATTAAATATATATCAATCAGCGTTGTTGCAATCTGTCTCTTATACATAATAGAATAGAATGGCAGCAGTTAAAATTTGCTCTTCGTTTGCTTGCATCTCCAACTTTTCCTTTTCTTCTCCTTTTCAATCCCGACCAACTTCACAGGTCTCTCTCTCTCTCTCTCTCTCTCTTTATTTCATTTGATTTCTCTTACTACCAAATTCCAATTGTTATCTCTACCCTCTGCTTTTGTAGGGTTTTCACTGCCTAAATACTTCTTTTTTCTGCAAGTGTATATAGACTATTACTCATGATGGCTTTTGAGATACTTGTACTCTGTAATGTAATGTAGTGATTCTTTTTCTTCCTACATATATATAGTTACTAACAGGTTTGCATATTATTGTACTGATGCCAGATTAAACTTTGTTTCACATTCTTATACAGTACTCTAATTATTTTAGGTTTTAAGTCAGAAACTCTACAGTCCTCGATGAGTCAAACTTGCCCGAAGCATTTAGGAACCTACTACTTGGATTTTAGTTTTGAAAGTTTGAGTTTGGAGGTGGAGTGTACTTCAGATAAGATCTCCAAGTGCTTCACACTTTTATGAGTTTTAGGCCCCTTGCATCAAAGGGAATCCAGTGATCTTTCTTTTCTAAATCAACACCTGTTGGAAAATATTTGTTTGGACTTTGGACCCACTTTTTGATTGATACAGCTATCCATGTATAGTTGGGCCTAGTTTTGCTATCGGTTTATCCATTCCTTGATTTGATTGACAAATATTACAAAGCATAGCAAATGGCCCTGCCTTTTAAATACTCAAGGTGAGGGAGTGGGTGGTGGTTGCTTGAGCCCCATCCAGTCAATCCTAATACTCCTACGCTACGCACTTTCTCAAACAGCATCAAACTCAATGAGGGGGCACTAACAATTTACTTTTGTACACCAATTCCACGGCATTTCAACCCGGGAATTCAGAAGTAACATTATATTAGAAATCATGTGTTTCATTTCAATCTCACTGTTTCTCTTGATTTGGCATTCTTTATTCTTGTTGGGTCTCCTATTTGTCCATGCAGTGCTTCTTACTTCATCCATATAACTGCTTATTGTTTCCATTTTTTTTTTTTTGGATAAGCACCTGTCACTGTTTTTGATGGAGGATTTCTGTATTGTTTATTGTTTTGGGAAAAATTGGATTTTGATATGGCAACCAATCTTCAGATTTAGGTCAACAAAATTTTCCATGTTTAAAAATTTAGTTTTTCAATTATAAAGAAAGGGAAGAAGGCCTTTCTAGTTGATGAATGTATGCACTCGTGCTCTATACATGACTGGAAGCAATTTACCAGTAGAGATAAATCATTCCATTCAAATGGGCCCAGATCTACTGTCGGCCCTTGCTTTATAGATATTGTTATGAACTGGCTGATCAACTAGATTCTTCCGGAACGCAGCTAATATGAAAGTCAGGAAGAAGAAAAAGTTCCACATGAAGTAGCCAATTTGTTGAAATAAACCATTATCTTTTACGCTTTTATGGATACTGCAAATATAAGTTACTGCTTGTTAAAATCACAATGATGCATCATCATCTTCTTTTTTCTAACACAGAAGATCACAGATTTTGTTTCAACTGGAAACACTATAGATGGTCATGGTAATGGGATATATAAGAAGGATGTCTTTTATTAACTTATGCTTTAAACCCCAGGTGAGCTTTCCAGCAGTATTGTTTGACAGCCAGCAATTTACTGCAGAGCAGCTGAGAAATGCTAAAGGTAGTTTTTGTAATGTAGTTAAGACTATATATACTTTAAAAAGTTACTTATCTAAAACTTTTTATCTCAGATTTAGATGAAAATCAAGTTTGTAATTAACTAGCCCAAATTTGTTGTTTGTAAAGCACACAAGTTGTTCTTTGTCCTCATTTTTGAACAATTTGGGCTAGTTAGTCGCTTTGAACATGCCCTCATTATTTGCTTTATCTCAGTCTATACCTTCAGATTTTTTTTTCAACTTCCTTGCTTTGAACATGTCCTCATATTCTTACTGGTTAAAACATGTCCCTTTTTCTTGCCCTTTTTCTTTCCATCTGTTGTTGCAAGCAGTGAGTTCGTGGCAATTGATACATGGGAGGCTGAGAGTAGAGGAAAGGTTTGCGAAGAGGCGATTTATTCTTTTTGCGTCTTCCAAAGATCTGTTACCACACAATGAGGTCAAAACTGACGATCAAGAACAGGAAAAGCAAGATCCTCTCATTGAAGATAAGTCTCCTATGAACAATCCAAATGTCCATCCTAAAGAAGGAGCTGGGGGAAAACCTGGTCTTGTCTCATTTTATAACCATCCTTATAAACGAGAAGCTGATATTCTTGTATCCAATCCTGAAAAGAACCGAAATAATCTACTATGGTTTGTTGGTCCTGCTGTTCTTGTAGCCTCTTTCATCTTTCCCTCACTTTATCTTCGCAGAATACTTTCTACCGTGTTTGAGGATTCTCTGTTAACAGGTAAGGCACTCTTTCTTATGAATTTGTGGTCGTCTTCTTCTTCATCTCTTTTGTCGCTTCATCCCTCTTCTTATGCTTTTAACATTAGAATTTCTCTCAAAATAATTTTTTGTTCTATCTCTGCAGATTTTCTTATATTGTTCTTTACGGAGGCTTTATTCTACTGTGGGGTTGCAATGTTTCTTCTCACTGTAGACCATTTGCGGAGACCAATTGAGCCAGTTGTTGGTGCATTTAACAGAAACCTTGCTCCTCAGTTGGAATACCGAATCACTTCTGTGGCTGTTCTTGTCCTTAGTCTTGTTATTCCAATGGTAACAATGGGTTTGGTTTGGCCATGGACCGGACCGGCAGCTTCTGCTACACTTGCTCCATATCTCGTTGGTATTGTTGTGCAGTTTGCCTTTGAGCAGTATGCTAAATATACAAAGTCACCTTCTTGGCCTGTCATTCCTGTTATCTTTCAAGTAAGTACAGTAATGAGTTATTTATGCCCTCAAAATTTGGTGGGAAAAAAAATGTTCTGTGATGGAGGAGTTTCCTTTTTCACTATCATGGGTTTTTATTATTGTTATTGGCTTATTGCTTTGATTGTTCTTTTCTTTATAAAATTTTATCATGTTAAGCAAATGAGAGTTTTTTGCACAAATTTGTGTTATTATATATTCCCTCCGTCCCAAATTAAGGTTGACATTTCCTTTTTGGGGCATCTCTAATCAAGATTCACATTCCTTTTTGGGACTTAATCAATGTCCTAAATCTTGTGAAATCTATTTTTTTTTGTTCTTGACCACTTGTTACGTTGAAATTGATGTTTTTCTGATAAATGGGCAAGTCAAGAAGTGACTTTATTTGGGATGGAGGGAGTACATAGTTGACTTAACATATTGAGGCCTATTAAATACTCCCTCCATCTTGAATTAACTTACCAAACCTCAAGATGGTTGACAAAGATTCGATTTTGGCCACTATTACATTAATGTTGGTGTTTTTAAAAGTTGGACTTCCAAATAGTGACTCTTATTTGAGACAAATGGAGTACTTATTTAGTTATTTTCCTTCACCAAAATTGAAAAGGTCCAACTTTCCATTAATTTCAATGAGAAATTTTGTACTATTATTTTCATCATATAAAGAACCCTTGTCTATTTAGTATTTACCATTTCGTAATTTTTTTGGTTGTGATTTAGATTCTTCTCTATATCATTGACAAACATGTTTTGGCTTTTAATTGCGTTATAATTACTTAATAAAAATCCTCCCGTGAAGTTCATCTTTAGACTTTATGATCTTTTTCTTTTCCATATACTTGACAGGTATATAGATTGCACCAACTGAATAGAGCAGCACAACTGGTAACAGCCCTGTCATTCACAGTGAGGGGAGCTGAGATGACATCTCACAACTTGGCAATCAACAGCTCATTGGGTACACTCTTGAATGTCCTTCAGTGCCTCGGAGTGATTTGCATATGGTCCCTCTCGAGCTTCCTTATGAGGTTTTTGCCTTCTGCTCCCTTGGCTGAACAGTGAGGCCTGAATCTTACAAATCAACGGCCATGTTAACAATCTCAAATTTTTAAAGAAATGCTGCACATGGTTGAGTTCAGATAGCTAAATAGATCTATTTCTCTGTTTGGGATATTCTGAAATAAATTGGTTATCCAAAGATATGGCAAATTTTTAGCATACTAGGAGAAAAACAAAAATTTTTAGCATACAGGAAGAAAAAATTCTAGGAAGAATTTGGAGAATGAAAAAATTGAATGACAAAAGATGGCTACCAGAAGTGATGCTTCGCTGCATTTCTACTGGAGTTTGCCTTTACAGAGCCTACGAGGCTGATGTTGACGGTGAAAGCATAATTCAGTTATCAAAACACCTTCTGCATGTATATACGATCATCTGTTGATTTTGATTGTGCTAATGAGCAGAATCTGCTGAAATCGAGTATTTTTATATGGTACATTATCCTGCGCTCTTCTGTTAAGACATGAAAGGGCCAAATTGCTAGTCTTGTATTCCACAGATCTGTAAATCATCAGGTTCTTATAAATTGACGATAGTTTCGTCCATTTTCACACCTACAATCTCTCTCTTTCGGAGTCTTTGTTTCTTGATTAAATTAGTTGCATGAGATACAATGCCCTTGTTGTATTTTTAAGTTGTGTTTATCTTGACTTTTTTAGCTTAAACCTTATTATATTAGGATGTTAGGTTTTTGGTAATTGAAATTGTAAGTACTTGATCGAATACACGTAATTGGGTGCTGTATTCTCATTTGTAATTTGGGAAATAACGATATCCAAAAATAAATATGGAGGTGAAGTTTGTACGTCATAATCTTCTATAGTATATAAGTAAAACGGAAGAAGTTCTCTGCATTAATTCTGCTAAATGTCATTTATTGCTATTAAATTAATTAGTCCCCGTAATTACCGAAGTTCTCTGCATTAATTCCGCTAAATGTCATTTATTATTATTAAATTAATTAGTCCCCATAATTACTTATACATTCTTCCTTCCCGCATTGGTTTTAGGGCTTTTTTTCCTATATTCAATACCGTGCGTTTTGCCTCTCTCTTTATTAATGCAGGTAATTATATAGATTTCCATTAATCAACATGTCGATCATTGCTGTCCCTTGCCGTTTCTTCTCCCTCTTCATATGCATTTTCTATTTGCTTTGCCATCTTTATTTTTTTAATGAATTTATGCACCCTTGATTCCAAACCCATTTCTAGCTTTTCTTAATCCAAACCCCTGTCATCAAGACTATCGTACGTATACCCATTTGGAGTTTATTCATATCTCTTTGTTGGCGTCAGCAGCATAAGTGGTAAGATTTTCCTTATTTTGGTGTTTGTAATATAGTTGGTAAGATTTTCCTTTATATTAATATAATAATAACTGATATTTCAAAAAAAATTCCCTTTTCACTATGTTGTTTTACAGATGAGTTGTTGAATTTTTTTTTGCATTACTTTTATCTTTGGTGCTACAAGGTATGAATTTGATCTTCTCGCTTATAAATATAGTTGGTAAGATTTCCCTTTATTTTAATATAATAATAATTGATATTTTAAAATTTTTTTTTGCACTTTTTTGTATGTTGTTTTACAGATGAGTTGTTGATTTTTTTTTTTTTTGCATTACTTTTATCTTTGGTGCTACAAGGTATGAATTTGATCTTCTCGCTTATAAATTTGATTAACTTACTTTTTGTTGATTCTACTAAATTTGTTTTATTAAGTTATAAATCCACCACCATTTGTAAATACATAGAAGAAATTAAAATATTTACATGATTACCAATATTTAATTAATACATGTAGATAATAATACATGATATGTACAAATTGTACTTAGCAAACACTTCTTCAATGATTATGCAGAAGTTTTTTGGAGTTTTGGAATTACCACATATTTCTGTTTAGTTCTGGATCGAATTACCACATATTTGTGTTTTACACCATCAATCTAAATGGATTAGACAAGGAACATATTACTCTTCGATTCACTGCACATCATATATTCGTATCTTTTATTTAATCCAGAAGGATGCCTCTTCTTATTTATTTTCTAAAATAAAATACAAATGTTATTTAAAATTGGTCATTGACTTTGACCCATTTCCATAAAGTTTGATGAAAGCCCTTTAAAATAGGTGCATCCTCAATCTGTTTATTTGCTTCCCACTATTTCTGAAGAGTTAAGATCTAATGTATGTGTGCTGTGTGCAAGGGTTGAATATCTCTACCCTTGATATTGTCTATATTGAGATATAAAGTAGTTATATACTTGGGGAACTTTTAGAGGCCATATGGGATTAGTAAACTACTTGCTAAAGTTAAAAGTAAAAATTTGCAATGGCAAGTGAAATATAGCTATACTAATAGTAACAAACCAAGGTATGCTCATGGCAGTGCAACTATCAGGGCCCCTTGATAATACAATTTGAAAATAATTGAAAAACTTATTTATTTTTATGAGAAGTTGAAAAAAGTTGTAATTTGCTGAAATGTTATGTTACTTTTTTGTTCTGCCATAGAATGAAGTTCTTTTGACAATGGGTAAGAAGGGTACAAAAAAAACTCCATGAGAAATACGGAAAAGATGAAGAATATCTCACAAAATCTATTTTAATATACGATAGTGTCTTCTATTGGATCAAAGTTTATTAGCTTAGATTATAATCTGTGTTATCATGGATATCTTAGATTTCATTGAAATCATTACTTCATTTTACTTGCAAATAATGTTCTCACGTTAAAAGAAAAATTATATGAAGTGAAATTTGTTTTTGATTAAGTACTTCATGTGTTATTTTTCTATATATTAATTTCACTTTAGAGTACTCTTCTTTTGCATATTTTTCTTTTAATATGCAGAGCAAATCTTTATACCCAGTTTAGATGGAAAGATGACACATATTCAATTACACAAATATGGTGAAGAAATTGGAGCTGCTAAGGGTTTTGTTTTTTATCTTTTCCCAGAAGAACCTCTATTATATATAATATCATATTTGTAAGTACATAAATGATACTACTACTGCGCCAATCCGAAACTATATCAACACCGAATTATTTGTTGGTTCACTTTGATTCTAATGCAAATAGTGCTAATATATTTCCTACAAGATGAATAAGACTTGGTTCATTCTAATTCTAATGAAAAGATTGCAATATATGTACCAACAAGATGGATACTTATTTGATGACGCTGGTAATTACTTCTTAATACATATATATTTGCTTATTTGATGTTTACTGTTTATATATTCAATAACAATCTTCTCCTATTATAGATATCGATACTTCTATATTTTTACTTTAAAATGTTATATCAATGTGACGGAATGTTTGACAAAATTTTAAATACCGGCTCCCGTGCATCGCACGGATTGCACACTAGTTTAGTGTAAAAGTGGAAGATGACGAGGTAAAACAAATTGGGATGACGCTGCTAATACATCATAATTCATCTAAAGTGGAGTGGAAGATATGATGATGGGTTCTCAAGTTTACCCTTTAGGCTTTATCCTCGTCCCCCACCTCTCCCAGCCAAAAAAAGAGGGGGGAAAATGATGGAAGGGTCCCCATGTGATTTGGAGAGCTAAGAAATTTTGGTTCTTGCTAATTAAGGCACTAAACTATTCCCTAGCAATAGGTAACGTTATAAAATCAATGTACCAAATATATGTAGTGACTAGTGAGTGTTATATTTGTGGTTATACTTGGTAATTTTGCCAATATATTTATACAAGTGATGCATAAACTCACTCGGGTTCGATGAAGGGGATGGGGGTGATTACAATCTTTGTGAC
Organism: Lonicera japonica; assembly: GCA_021464415.1. Classification (NCBI taxonomy): domain Eukaryota; kingdom Viridiplantae; phylum Streptophyta; class Magnoliopsida; order Dipsacales; family Caprifoliaceae; genus Lonicera; species Lonicera japonica. Next base: position 11,419,846 of record CM038467.1, on the reverse strand, counting down.
CTAGTCTTGAAGGGACATGTTCTTTAATCTTTACCACTACAATCATTTGTATACTATTCTTTAATTCAAACTTAACTTTTTACCCTCCTCGGTGAATTTTGAATGAGCACTTCCAAATTTAATGATGAAATTAGTCAGTATATCTCAGTATTTGGAAATTATTCCATGTTGCTTTCATTTCATGTTTCACTCCTCTTACTCTTGATTGAATCCTCGTGTTTTTCCTAATGTTTCCCTCCAAATCATGAGTCCATGGTCCATTCCTAATGATGATTCCTCATGTTACAGTGTTCTCTTTGATCAAACAACAACTTCTCAACATAGAAATCTTGATTATAGGAGGAGATGATCATGTTGACCAAATACAAAGAGGCTCCACTATACCTTCTTCAATAGAATGTAAGAGAGGTCAAAGGCTTAATAAAACTACTTTTTATGAGAGTTGGCTACCAAAGATGCATGAAATCTAACAGACCAAAGTCAACTTTATTAATTTAACTATAACATTTTTAAAGGGGGTTTTTGAAAAATTAAGAATCAACACTGACAGGTGACCTGTAATCAAATTAGTGGTGGGGACTATTACCCGTCAAATGTGTACATTCCCATCAAGATTCAAAAGCAGCAGGGTGTATTTTCATTTTGCATGTTGTCATCTTATTAGTGTTATTTTAGATTCTGTGTAGTATATTTCTATTGTAGAGAGTTGATTGCCACCGCTGCTAATGGATCATTAACTTATTTTTTTGTATTTGTCTTTGAGTTAATGTTTTATACAAATTGACCAATTATACTACTCCAAGAAGGCATTTTGGTACTTCCTGTCCCATATAAAAAAAGTTCATCATATATCACTACAATAATTACGTACCTAATCATTGTTATTTAATTCTCCAATAATTTACCTTATACTTTGGATTTATGTCTTATAAATATTTATAATTCCCCTGGTCTTCTTATTTTGTAATTTTATATTCTCAGCCATCCTCTTCATTTATTCTGAATTCTAGAGTGGGTACTGTTTTGGTGACAGTCTATTTGTTTTTACTTGAAGAAGAAGAATGTCAATCAGCTTATAGGGTCATAAATATTATTATCTGCAGTGTGGCTATTATCTTATTTTGTGTTATTTATAATCCCCCAAACTAAGACCCCACTTTCTAGACCATAATCAACGTACTAATACTCACGCTAGGGAAAATTTTGTTCTAAACCCTTGATGAAATTAGTGCATTCTTAAAAAATATGAAAACACTTGGGGTTCAATTAGTTACACAGTTTTGGAATTCTATAAGAATTGTGATTCTATAGAATTGCAATGCCAAAAAATTACAATACTATTGTTTGGATTGTATGTAGTTTTCATTTGGAATTCTTGATTTATTTGTTTGGTTGATTTATCGAATTCATTTGAAATTTCAAACAAATAACGGTCTTGAAGAACGTCCAGCAGACCATCCACTACCAGAGTTCAAATAGATCACCAGAGCTCCGATCAAGCTGCTGGAGCTCTGAGAGTAGGTGCCAATAGAAGGTGATGGTGGGAAGGTTGTTCAGTAGTATATATACTATACATATAATATACATATATTTACTATATATACATATATATTATATTATATGTACTATAGATATATAATATATAAAATGTGTACTTAAGTATTTTTAGTATTTTTATATATATTGTACATTTCTAACATATATAGTTATAATTAATGGTGGTACACTTCTTAAAGTCGTGTTTGGTGGGGGTGTGGAGGTGGGGTTGGGGTTGGGGTTGGAGGGTGTCTGGTGGGTGGGAAGGGGCATTGTGTGTTGTGGTGGTCGGGGGTGGGAAAAGGGGTTGGGGTGGAGTGGTGGTGATTGATTGTGAGTATTTTTTAGAATTCAATAAGAATTGGAATTGGAAAACTCTACTATTTCTATGAAATTCAATCCTTTAGAATTGATAGTTTTGAAATTCTACCGGAATTCCAAAACCATGACTTTTTTATCAATCCAAACAATAGAATTCTAAAACCATGCTCCAATTCTATAGCATGGAATTGGCATTGCCAAACACACCCTTAGTTAAATATGGACACTTTATGGAGAGAGTTTGTTTTGTTTGATAACTTTGAACACACTTTAATGGATGAGATCAAATTTAACACGAGAGCAATAACTGTATATATCTTGAATTCCTTGATCATGAATATTTGCATAATGGATGTATTTTTCACATATTGCATGTGGAGAGAGAGAGAGAGAGATGTGATTTAAGCACTTGGTGACATTGGTCCAGCAAAAAGAAAGAAATACTCGGCTTCCTTGTCTGCGGATTTTCATGGGGCAAACTTTATTGGAAATTTTCATGCATATTAGTTGCTTAAATCCTAAAAAACTGAAGCAAAGATGGAAAGTGTAAAGCACCACTGAAAGCTAAGTAGATACATTATCTCTTTCATTCGAAGCAAATCCTTTTGTGAAGTTAACTTCTTTGTCCTCGTATGTTTGTTTTCTTCTTGGCAGGAATCCTTTATATACAATTCATTCAGTATTCTCTCTCTTACTCTGACACACAATTAGAATTGTAATATTAGGTAAACTGCAAAACTCCGTTGCTTTAGCCTTTAGGTTCTATATATCCTGCAGGGCTTGAAATTTAGTACATGTGGTTGTTTTAGTACTCTGTTTTTTTCTTGTTATTAATTTGGTATTAGGTGGGGATTTGGTGGGGAGAGAAGATATTTGATTTGTGAATTCTCAAACCCTAAAGAATCATATATATATATATATATATTCATCTTATTAATTTGTGCAGGACCATCATCCTTGATGCTCCTGTGGTGCATCCTACAAACCTCAATTAACATAATGGGTTTATACCAATTTAGTTGACAATTGCTGAAGCTTATTTGACCACTTCTCTCACAAGTCAAAGTATACTATCTAATCTTTTTTGGTTTAAGTATCAATAGATATATTTTTTTTTTGATATAAATTGAATGGTACCATATATACAGCAGGGGGTCCAACCTAAGAACAGCACCAAGTAGAGGAGGCTTAGTTGTATTTTCAATCGGACACAAGTGGGTCTCTGGCATAGCTTTTTTACTTATCTTTTTTCAGCATAGGAATTGCAATTGCACTATCTTATACATTTCCCATTCCAAAGGTACTAAAACGTGCTCCATAATTATACGACTGCCTTGAGAAGGAAAAAAAAGAAGAAGGGAAAGTACCAGACCTTTTCGCATAAACTAGAAAGGTACAGAGTTAATTCCACCAGGATAAATAGAATTATTATATCAAAAAGAAAAGAAAAGAAAAGAAAAGTTGGGATGTTAATATCATCCTTCTTATAAGGGAGAATGTAAGCAAAAGAAAATTACTAAAAACTGGTGAACATTTTATAAGATTTGTATCTTTTAGGGACTAGAAACACTGCTAGGAATTAACATAAGTTTATTTTGAATTTCCTAATGCTATCAACGATATAATTTAGATTTAATATAGTGTCACTAATGTTACTTTGGTGTGATAATAGCCACACCCATTGCCTAGCGTCACGGGCAAGTAATAATAGAAATTATTTGGGTAAGAGAGAGATTATTAAAAGTTAAATACAAGGTTAAAGCTTTAACACCTTTTACGCTAATCACTGTTAACTGTATTGAGAAGATGATTAAGCTGGTCTACATCAATAACACTATTTAAACTCTTGTCATTCTATCATTTTAAACCTATGTCCTTTCTCATTTGAATTCCCTCCCTGAATTCCTCTGCTATCTATTCATCATGGTGCCAGCCTAACTATGTTGAACTTGAGTCTCTCTTTCTTCTTATCCGCTACCATTTTAACATAAAAATTAACCTTCCCAATTATCCATACCATATATCTTTCACCAAGATGGGTAGCATTCATATATGTCATTTGATGCTGTTCTTCTTTGTACTTTGTGCTAGTCTTGTCGGTACTCTTGGAGGCAATTCAACAGATTCCGACTTGCTTTTAAGAATAAAATCAGAATTTACTGATCCAGTAGGAGTTCTTGGCAACTGGTATCCAAGAGATGATATATGTACTTGGAATGGACTCACATGTTCAAATGATCAAACTCATATTGTGGGTTTGAATCTGTCTGGTTCGGGTCTATCAGGCTTGTTATCTTCTTCACTTTCACAGCTAACTTTGCTTGAAACACTTGATCTCTCTATGAATTCTCTCTCGGGCCCCATTCCTCCGGACCTTGGAAAGCTCCACAATCTAAAAGAACTGCTATTATTTTCAAATTCTCTCTCCGGTAAGATTCCTCAAGAGATTGGTCTTTTGAAGAAGCTGCAAGTTCTCAGAATTGGTGATAATCTTTTAACAGGCGAAATTACATCAAGTATTGGTAACTTAACCGAGTTAAGAGTATTGGGTCTTGCTTATTGCCAATTAAATGGAACAATTCCAGTTGAAATTGGTAATTTGAAGCTTTTAAATTCTCTTGATTTGCAGAAGAACAATCTTGTTGGCCTAATACCGGAAGAGATCAGTGGCTGCATAGAGCTTCAAAACTTTGCAGCATCAAATAACAAGCTTGAAGGGGACATTCCTGTTTCATTGAAAAAGCTTCAAACACTTCAAATCCTCAACTTAGCCAACAATAGCCTCTCCGGTTCAATTCCAATTCAGTTGGGTTCTCTCTCAAATTTGACGTACTTGAATCTTCTTGGCAACAAATTGAACGGCGAAATTCCTTCGGAGCTCAACCAATTGGCTCAGCTCCAAAGGCTTGATTTATCAAGAAACAATCTAACTGGAACCATAAGCCTCTTTAACACTCAACTAAAAAGCATCAACTCAATTGTTCTTTCTGATAATTTCTTGACCGGTTCCATTCCTACAAATCTCTGCATCAGCAATTCGAATTTTAGCCAACTTTTTCTTGCTCGAAATCATCTCTCTGGCAAATTCCCTTTGGAGCTACTCAACTGTTCTTCTCTTCAAGAATTAGACCTTTCTAATAACGAATTTGAAGGTGTATTACCATGCAGCCTCGACAAACTAGGGAGCCTCACTGATCTCCTACTCAACAATAACAGCTTCAGTGGAACTTTACCTCCTGAAATTGGAAATATGAGTAAGTTGATCACTTTGTTCTTGTTTGACAACATGATCACAGGTAAAATCCCATCTGAAATTGGGAAATTGAAGAGGCTGAGTGTTCTTTATCTCTACGATAACCAAATGTCGGGCCCTATACCAATAGAGCTAACAAACTGCACGAGCTTAACTGAGATTGACTTTTTTGGGAACCAGTTTACGGGCTCAATTCCAGCAACAATTGGGAAGCTAAAATTTTTGAGTTTCCTTCAGCTAAGGCAGAACGGGCTGTCGGGTCCCATCCCGCCAAGTTTAGGCTACTGCAAAAAGCTTCAAAAACTGGTCTTGGCCGATAACAAGCTCTCAGGATCCTTACCACCTACTTTCAAGTTCCTTTCTGATCTTATCCTCATTACTCTTTACAACAACTCATTTGAAGGCCCTCTTCCTCAATCCCTCTTTCTTCTAAAAAACCTCAAAATCATTAATTTTTCTCACAATAAGTTTAACGGAAACATATTTCCTCTTTCTGGTTCGAATTCTCTTTCCGTATTAGACTTGACAAACAACAGCTTCTCTGGCCCCATCCCTTCAAGCCTAGCCATGTCGAAGAATCTGACCCGCCTACGCCTTGCCCATAATCTTCTCACTGGTACAATTCCTTTTGAATTTGGTCAATTTCATGAGCTCAGCTTTCTTGATTTATCATTCAACAATTTAACCGGAGAGATAAAAACTGAGCTTTCGAACTGTAAAAAAGTCGGTCACTTCCTTCTCAACAATAACCAATTCTCGGGCATGATTCCTAGATGGCTAGGGAGCTTAGAAGATCTTGGTGAGTTGGATCTTTCGAGCAATAATCTCCATGGAAAAGTACCTGGAGAAATTGGTAACTGTTCGAGATTGCTTAAGCTTTCGATCCATACCAACAAACTTTCCGGTGAAATCCCCGTGGAAATTGGGAATCTCAATTCTTTAAATGTTTTAAACCTTCAAAAAAACAATCTCTCTGGCTCCATACCTCCAACCATTCAACAATGCAAGAAGCTCTACGAGCTAAGGCTCTCGAAGAACTCCTTGACCGGTCAAATCCCACTTGAAATAGGCTCGCTTACTGAACTTCAAGTAATCTTAGACTTGAGTGGAAACCAACTTTCCGGGAAAATCCCGTCTTCCCTGGGAAATCTTTTGAAGTTAGAGAGATTGAACCTCTCTTTCAATCAACTCAAAGGAGAAGTACCGCCTTCACTAGGAAAATTGACAAGCCTCCACATGCTCAACCTGTCAAATAACTATCTCCAAGGCCAAATTCCTTCAACTTTCTCGGGATTCCCACTGAGTTCTTTCATGGGTAATGATAGACTATGCGGCCCACCATTGGAATCCTGTTCTGGAATTGCGGATCACGAGAAAAAGGGGCTAACAAGCACTGAAGTTGCAGGGATTCTAGTGGTTATTGTGTTTACAGCGACGGTGATATGCTTGGTGCTGCTTTATGTAATGTTGAGAATTTGGTGCAATTGGAGAAAGGTTATGATTTCGAATTCTGAAACAGGTGCTCTTGAACATAATAGAGAAGAAGAGAAATGGGTATATAGAGATAATGGAATAAGGAGTGGCGAGTATTGGAATATGAAGTCCATGGAATTGGAACCTTCTTCACAAGATAAAGCAAGTTCCTAATAATACTATTACTGTTTTTCACCTTAAGATGAGTACAGATACCTCATAGAATATATTTTATTTTATTTTAAAAAAATAAAATAAAATTTGGGGGGTTTTGCATAATGAATTTTTGATTTACTTGCGTTACGGATATCAATCTATTGAGGAGAATTTCATAATGAAGTTTCAATTGTACGAATCTGAGTTATTACAAGAGCTGTGCGGCTAATGGGCCAAGTTAAAATGTCTGTTTACTTCTTGTGAGTGAAAGATTCATGCATTGGCTGCATGGCAACTTGTGTTGCGAGATCCATGCTTATGATTCCGCCGTGGATAGTTTATATGACAGTGGGCTCAATCACAAGTTTGGTCGTACGAATTCAATCACAAGAAAGTGTAGGTTTAAAAGCATGCATAATCCTTTAAAGCATCTTCAATGCATAAGGTAAAATGTAGCTAAAATGCTTAATATTTCATACAGAACAAGAAGGCATACGCAGTGCAATAGTAAAAAATGGAGACTGCGTGATGTATTGAACATCACGCCGTGAGATGTCATCTCAATCGTAGTCAACTACCACATGATGTATTGAATGTCACACCGTGATATTTTAATCCATGCGATGTACATCGCATGGTGCCGCAGGCTTTTTCTTTCGCACGATGGACTATATCGTGGGGCACTGCTATCCATGTGCTAAATTTACATTGCACTTATATTTTTACACTACATTATTACACTTTTACACGTGCATTGCAACTCTTCAAAAGCTAAATTTATATTATTAGCCAAATGCATTAGAGATGGTTTTGTGCTTTCATTTTTTCACTTCTTAAGAAAAGTCTATTTTAACATGATCATTGATTAAAAAAAAAGACAGATTGGAAGTGTTGCCAAGTTAGCAGAGAGTGGCCAAACTAGAGGGAGACTGAATTCTGTAATTCTCTTCCCCGTGGGTCGAACACTAAATCTATCAATATTACTCGCTTATATTTAAAATATATCTATTAATAAATCAGGTCAGTCATATTATACTAGGACTCTCCAAACTTATGTTTCTAACTGGTGGTTCAGATTTAATTTGAGCGTTTGTCTTTTAATCCAATGGCTCATATATAACATTCACTTATCTTCCTAACTGGCGGCTCATATTTAACTTCAGTCTTTATGTTTTAATCCGATGGCTCATATTTATCTCTTAATTAATTTATCTCCTGACTAATTTCAATGGTGATAAACCAAACAAGTATTTATTAAACATTTATTTATCTCTTAATTAGTTCGTGATAAATTCTAACTCTATTTTAATCTCCTTTCTCTTTCTAAAATCAAACATAAAATTCATAAGTACTTTTGTATCTCTCCATTTGCGCTTCATTTCTATTTCTCCTTATGAGTATAGTTTATTTTTGTGATATGTAAAAACCTCTTTCTAATTACTGCCTTTTTTTTCTTTTGATGTTTATTAAACAATATTCGATGTAATGTTGTATAATGATTATAAAATGGGTATGTATACAATTTGTATATATATAGCAATATTAAAAATTGGGAAACATTATATGTAGCAATATTAAAAAAGTGGACTGGTGTACGTGTAATATAATTGATTATTATAATTTTATCATAATGAATTGTATATAATTTTACGTAATGGGTATATCTAATATTTTTACGTAATTTAAACTACTGAAAGTATGACTAAAAAGATGGGTATTTGTTGTTCAGATTTTTAATATTCAATCACTATCTTAATTTTAAAATGGGTATGTATACAACGATTTATAGCATATTTTTAATTTTATCATAATGTAATTGATTATTAATTTTATGTGTATGCAAACATTGATTATTAAATTTCACAATTTTTTATACTAATCTTCTTATTTTAAAAAAAAATCCAACATCATTTTAATAATTATTTTTCAAATTGCGTAAGTTTATTCAAAATAACATTATTAATATAAATTTAATTTCATGCACAAAAATTGTTCACTTGTTGGAAATTCTCTTACATTAAAATTCTTATTAGTTGAATCATACCAAAATTAATAAATTCAAATAAAAATTGAATAGCTTAAATTAAAATTAGATTCCAGTTTTGATTTTATTACTGAAATGACTTCTTTAATTATATTTTTCCGTACCTTTATTTGATTATTGAGCATGTATGAGTAGTTTTTACTATCAATATCAATTATTTATTTCAATTGCTCAAAATTATTTATACTTTCTTAAAATTATTTATATTTTTCTTATTATAAATGGTAGAAATTAATTTTCTAAATGTAAGAATTTTAATTTTTATACCTCTTTATTTCTAAAAGACAAATAGAAATAGCATCATGTTGGATATACATTTAAGTAATGATATTTGCAATATCAGTTTGTTTGAAATAAAATATAATTAATTGTGAGAAAAGATAAAAAAAATAATAAATAAGTTAATGGTTGTTGATAAAGGCATATCTAATATTATATTTACTATTATTTTTTTTCAAAATAGATTAATAAAAGTTTATTTTCTCCATAAACTAATTTTAATTTTTAAATATTATGTTGATCTAAGGGTGTGTTTGGCGCGCTGGATAAGGAGGTAGGATATGATATGGTAAATGCCGGAATTAGTTGGATAGTAATTATGTGATATATGATAGGAAATGAATTAGTCGGATAGGGATTAAGCGGGATTTGATATGATAAGGTTAGTCGGATAAATATTTAATAAATTTTGCATTTGATGGAGTCTCGGATTACAAGTCTAGATATTATATAACATAATTCGCTTTTGTTTTAAAAATACATGTAATTTTAATTGTTGTCCACAAATTATATTTTATTTTTTGCTAATGTGATTAGCTTATTTATAAATAAGTTTGGTAAAAAAACTATTCCAGGAGAAAGTTATATATTACATACAATATTTACGAATTAGGTACTAAGTACAATTTCAAATTCTTATGTAAATTTTATTTTTTTTATAAAATTACAGTTTCTTATAAATTCCTTCATTTAATAAAAAAAATACCATATTATACGAGAAATGAATTTTACTAGTTGAATTACTGTGATTTTGGGTGGTCGAAAATTTTCATTAATCAATTTGAAGGGCATAAAGAAAAAGACCGGAATAAATTAAAAATTTATTTTTATATTCGTTTTGTTATTTAGCAACTAAGGGATAAATAATACCACTTAGACCATCCGTATTGGGTAATTTGATGCCTCATTCGGTAGTGTAAAAATGTAATAAGGGATGAAAAAGTGTAAAGCAAAGCTAAAAATAGTAGCCTACAAAATTTTACCTTACACGATGTATAATCTGTCGGGACAGAAAAATACCGGTTTCATGACACATGATGTGTCATGTGATGTCTCTCACGACACATCATATGTCGTGAGAGAGAGATGTATGGCCCAATATATCATGTGTCGGGAGACACATGTATGACCTGACATATCATATGTTGTGGGAACAATTTTTACACTTTTTCGCTGCTACACAACTAATATTAATAGGCTAAATATACAATATTACCTTACCTATTTACCTTTACTAATGCAGATGGTCTTATAGGGGTGGTATAGTTTTATTCAATTATAATGAGATAAAAGGATAATTAATCCTGAGTGCAATTCAGTACCGTTTTGCACCAAACGCAAGATATGATCTCTTGCATCAAATATAAAATATGATTTGTTTATCTTATTATTTCTGACAACAAATACCAGATATGATTAATTAATCCAATTATATCTCTAATTCCATGCAACAAACACACCCTAAATGTAAAATATATTAATTTAAACTTATGCAATTATTCTCTTGGTATACCCATATCCTATATGTGATCATTAATTTATGAATTTTAATGATCCAATAAATACTAACATAAGTACTAATGGACATATATAAATGGATCATGTCAGGTTTAATGTTATTTATAAGGAGCAAATAGTCAAGTTTACGGTTTTACCAAATTCGAACTTAATATATTTAAAATTATGATTGCATGAAATTAAACTTGACTAAAAATATATTTATTTAAAAAAATAAATTAAAACATACACTATTTACTACTATACATATAAACATCAACTCACTTTTTCCCTCCTCGCATGTTATAATTATATTATATCACAAAAGTATTTAAAAAAAATGTTATATTATGATAGTGTAAAGTCAAATGGACAAAATTCATGTGAACTCAAACCTAAACCATTTGAACTCATACTTTTCTTGATTATAAAAGAAAAAAGAAAGAGTTCACCTATATTGGATTTTTAGTCGAAAACCCATTAAATCAAATCATTTTCGATCTCTAATTGTAGCAGAAGTACAATTAGACAGACTTAATTTATTTTACTACTATTTGAATAATAGGCATACCATTATATTTTTAAATTTTAGTTAAGATTAAAAATTAAAATTAATGCCATAGTGAAAAATTTAATTCTTCTTTCTCTCAAATTTAGAGTATAGCAATACTTTTTGAAAACAATGTTAAAATTAATTTATCTGAGAAATAGCAAAGTTCGAATAAGAATTCTTAATATGAGATAAAAAAAATATATTAAAATTACGAGTAGTTACAGAAATAAAAAAGTAACAATAAATATGATTTTAGATAGTGTCATCAATTACGAACATCTAGGCACAATCGAATGGTGCCGTATGCACATGCATTAGCTAGTATATATATATATATATGTCTTAAAACTAGGACTTATTTATTAAGGTGATTTTTCACGAAGAATCCCACCTACTTTCTTAGGGTAGTTATTAAATGAAGAAGTTGACATTAGCTCCGTCAAGGACATCAACTTAATATGTAATTAAAAAGTTATGGTAGTAATTCAATTACGTATATTAGGCTTATTAGCACCACCATCTATGTACATTTGAGGCAAAACCTGTAGATAAGAAGGGACCATATATTAGAAATAGAAATCTTCCTCGCATTACTCGAGGTTCTCAATTAACTCATTAACCTCAAGTATATAATGAAACTAGGTATAATACATTAACAAACTATTTCCAGCAGCACAAGCAATCAAATTGGTTCTTGGATGCCAAGCCAGATGCAGCAACTTTGAGTTTATGTTACATGGAAATTCATCACTTCCCGTATTAGATATTCCATGCCCTGATAATCACACAATAATAACACATAAGCTGATTAAATTAATTAAGAAGATGCCCACACACGTAAAAAATGATAAATCCAAAAATGTTGAAAAGAAATGAAAGATGGAGAACTAAAACCTTGACGATAGAACCCACGCGTCAAGTTGCTCAGAGATGCTCTTCTGGATCTTGGAGCAGGTTGCAGAAGTGGATTCCTGTAATGAATGCAGTCGAGAAAGAGAGAGGGGTTTAGTTGTCAGATAATTAAGACGATAGAAAACAAAAGGCTTTACCTGTTCGGGCTTTTGCTAGCTTCCAATGTTAGTCCTTCATTTCCAGCTCCATAAGAAAAGATTCGCAGAATATTGCTAAGTTAAATAAGAGAAAATCACTATGATTAGAGCTGCATTTCAAAGGCAAAGCACAAGATAAAGGTAGTAGTACACATTACACAACAAAAAATGTAGACTTCTTAAAAATCTAAAGTTTAAGCTAAAGAACAAACCTATAAGATCCAGTAGCAAAGTGAATCCCATCTCCACTGAGGCAACAGTCGAACTTATCAAATATGGCGTCATTATTATACAAGTCACATAACTGTCAAAACACATTTTAAATTGCAATAGTAATCAATGTGTAAAATCATGACTACATTCCAACTGAAGGAAATTATTAATGAGTACCCTAAATGGTAAATGGAGTAAATACATAACCAACTCACTCACTCATGAAACTCGAACTTTCATGTCTACATCATAAAATATCTTCTTCTATTGTACATCTTTAAATGTGCTCTTACCTTAGGGCGGAGATGCTCATGAATTTTGTATGTTGCAACTGGAGAGGCCTCCATACGTGTATCCCATAACTAAGAAACATTAAGGAGATGTCCGTTAGTTTTATCACAATTTGCAAAAAAATTAATTATCTTAAAACACATATTAAGATATGATGCCTAGACTAGCTAGTAAAATAAACATTAGGGACCTTATGATTAAATTAGGCAGTGCACAAACAGCAAAAATATTAAGAGTTCCACTTCCATTTTGGGACATCCCATATTTCCCGTTTCAAAATTTGGGCTATGAATTGATGTGATATTCCAAATTAACCTTTTATTTCAAGTGCTAACTAGCTAACGTCGTAGACTCTCCCTCTCTTCTTTTATAAAAAGGATAATTATGATTGGTTTGACATTCAAAACGGGACGCTTAATTCAAGACCAAGGAAGTACATAGCTTGTCTGGAAATAAAATACAAGCAAGAGATTTAAAACATTATGTATAAGGTGGTTAGCAAAACCTTTAAGGTCATGTAGTCACGACTTAAGATATGTCTTCCATCAGGTGCAAACTTTACATCAGATATGGATGCAATGATTTCTGTGAAAAAAGTTTTAAGCCCATGGGATTCTCCATTGTGCAATCTGTAAAAAACGAGATTTGAATATTATACGTTAGGTGATTAAATTATGAAAGATGAACATGGAGATAAAAATAGCATATCTGAAAAAACTCACATCTTAGCGCTGTGATCACAAAGCGCCGATTGCCGCATGTCCACCAGTCGAATAAAACCCCTTGAACTGCTGTAAGCGAGAATATTGCAGTGAAGTGGATGGAATTCAGCTGATGTTATCACCTCTGTACGACATATAAGATCAGTCGTAAAAATAATGGTATTTGAGGAAAAAATGGTTCAAAGTCCAAATATTGCACTAATCATCATGAGTGGATACAACAAAAAGGGATAAGCAATGGTAGAATGCAAAAAGTAAACAAAACACGAAAAATGGGTTGTTAATGCAATGTTTAGAGGATTATCAAAATTACCTGTAAGATCCTCCATGTTGGACGGCTTCATGTCAATGATATTGAAACACTGATCACTGATCTCAAGGTTCCACACATTGATCCTAAGGTCATCGGCGGAAAGAAATGTCTCACCATCACTATACAAGGAAACCAGATCATCGTCTTAGGAGCTGCAGTCCATTCATCCCTTGCCAATAATTTCTACAATATTAGAATATTTGTGCCTTTGCAACAAAAACATATTTCCAGATACGTGATTGAATTGGGAGAAAGATACCGCTGTAATAAATTTAAGAAAAAGTTTAAAGAAAAATAAATAGACTGGCTAGCGTATAACAAAGGTAATAAATAAACATACAAGCTCAGATCATCAGTTAAATCATTACCTGTTATTTGAGATGGAATTAATATTAAAATCATGAGCATGTGCATACACCTTTCGACATCTTGCAGGAGCAGCATCTTCATTATTGGCTACCTAATTCCACAGCAAATAGGATATATATATATATATTTTCATGTCAAAATGTTAAGGAATCCAAGGCAGAATATCTAAAAGACTACTTGTATGATCAATAGGTACTTACCCTCGAGTGTGCCACATGAAATGGCAACATGCTGTTCTCCATTTTCTCAGAATAACCATTAGGAGAAGATGATTTACGTTGTGCACTAACAAAACTCCTTTCTGCCAAAAGAGCATTCTCTGAAGACACAATTGTATTAAGGCCCATTTCTTTGACTTCTTTCAATTTATGTTCCTTAACCTGGCTTTAAAAGCAACCAAAAAATTAGCATTAGTGATTATTATAGTTTGCGAAAAGGAGTAATCAATAGTCTAAGAATAGATCCAGCTACGCACCTCGAGTATGAGACTAAAGGAAAATAACCATACAATCAGCTTACTATCTCGTAATCCCAGTTATAGTAAGCATTAACTGCTCTAAAATACTTAATATTTAGTCAGAGTATAACCAGTCTTAGGACATATTACACTTTTTTGTACTACCTTTTTCTTTCTATGTTTTGTATGATGCTTATTTGATCTTAATGTGCGTTGGAGAACCTTAACACTTGTGATCTTATAATATACTTTACTAAAAACAATAAGGAATCACTTTATTTTAATTTGCCTGCATTCATATATCATAGTGCAATATGAGACTTACCCTTGTGTCCATAATCGTCAGAAAGACCCTTGATACTGAGAGTAGTACAATGCTTATCAAGAAAAAAATAGAATTGCATAAGGAGAAATTCATACCTTCCACAGTTTTATTGTCTTATCATTTGTTGAAAGAATAAAAAGTGATCCATTGGGCGTTGCACACCATCTCACTTTGTTGATCTTCTCTTCAATTTCCAAACTCCTCAGATAATCAAACTATATAAAACATAATACTATCAAAATCTGCAATGAACATAGAAATCCAAGCATGTGCACCATTGAAATGGAAACAATAAAAACACGTGCACTAGATGATGACATATGGTATAAAGAATACCTCAGGTTCATGACTCTGAAATTCGGTCTTGTATTGAAACTCAGGATGCTGTTTGACCACAAAATCTAACTGCTCTAGTTCTTTCCGAGAGTGGTCCTTATTTATTACCTAAGCAGCCAATTGGTTAGCGCAAAAAAAATAAAAAATATGATACATATAAGATCAAATAAACTCAACAAAATCTTTCTAGTAAGAATTTAAAGATCTAAATATGCAGTGTATGTGATTCTCACATCTTTACCAGCCTTCCTTCCAAAAATTACAACACGCCCACCTCGATCTCCCACAGCAAGATAATCACCGCTCTTATCAAATTCGATTGCAGATATGACATCAACTAGAAGAAAAGCCAAAAACCATGCGGTCAAAATCTTGAGAGGAAAAGTCACACTAGTCTATGACAAAAATAACCAAACTTTCAAATAGTAGATACAAAGGAATGAAGTCAAACATCCAGCTGGATAACAACACATATAATCTTATAAGTTCTATTCTAGTTGGTAATTTTTACATCCATAAACAAGCTTAAACCAATGGTGTTGTCTATAGGGTCCCCCGAGATACTATTTATCGCTTTTCACAATTTTTTGTATTTGACGTGCTTCGTGTTTAATACATCTCATTTGATATATCTAGGCAGAAGTATTTCAAACTTCTTGGCATTGTTTTAAACAACTTAAATCGCTGGCTATTAGTTAAGGATGTCATTCTTTAATTTTTATTTTTTTGGATTGCTTTCTATAGAAAATAAATGCCTCAACTTATTTTCCATATTCTCACATAAATTAATTGTTTTTATTTTCATTTTCCATGTTGCTATCAAACGGACTAAGTGGTTTCTAGACGACCGAAGAAAAAGAAATTAAAAGAGTAAAGAAAAACCTGAATCCTACACTCTTACTTTTTTTTTTGGTGGCCACATGACCTTAACACTTGTGATCTTATAATATACTTTACGTCTTGGAATTGTATTAGGTTAAGCTTTACCAATTTTTCTGCTTCCTATGAAATGAGATTCTTAAATTCAGACAAAAGGAGTATTATTTCTAATACTTCTGCCACCTATGAAAAATTGGAAAATTACTTCTGTTTTCTTAAGCTTGTTGCAAACAAAGCCCAAGGGATAATAATATAAGAAGGATAATAATATCCACCTAATTTAGGAAACAAGTTATTGGAAAACACCATTAACAATATGATACTACTTATCCGATGAATTAGTAGCGCCATTTATTGAAATTTATGACAAATCTCCAAAAATTAGTCCACATTTCATCCAAGTGAGAGCCTACCAACCATCACAGAAAAATTAGTCCATAATTGTTGATTCACAATATATATATGCTAAGTAGTAACATGTGCAAAAGGCACTATCGACCAATAAAAAGTATCTCACAATTATTTATCTCTTATATACTTTAAAGACAAAATTACTGCCCCTTATTATATATATATATATACATATATACTACATATAGAAAAGTCCAGTACAAATCAGTCCAAATTTTCTAATTGTGTATATACATATATATATTAGAGAGAGAGAGAGAGAGAGAGAGAGTTATTTACTATCTTGAATGTCCTCTCCGGGACTTGGTTCACCGAGAACCTGTGAGAATTTCCACTCTAAAGCAGAACAAAACTCCGACGAGCTCAACGTCATGTTTAGCGGTGGTGGAACGCACCGGTCACATTCCACTACACACAGACCGCTCAAAAACACTTACTTAAAAGTGATAAAAATAATAAGCACAGAGAAATTGTAATTAATTCTTTTTCGCAGGAAAATGTAAATGTTTCTATCCACTCGATTTCCCCGCAAAATGTTTCTCGTCGGCCACGCAACTCCCAAATTGTCCACAACGCCTGCTTGTCCTCTTTACCCAAGTGCCAGCCCCGAGAGGCGAGGTTATAAACAAGGCTGTTGCACACGGGCCGGGCTAACTTCAGTCCCCGAGTCTACCTAACCAAACACCGGATTATTTGTGGGCTGGGCAGGGTTGGGTTGCACTGGGCTTGGTTCATTATTATTATTATTATTATTATTATTATTTATTTTGCTACTACTTATCTAACATATTTTGTTGGGTGTTGGGGATAGGCATGGCAAAAAAACTCAACCCGGCGGGTTTCCGACCCAACCCAACCCGGATGGAGCGGGTTCGGGGCGGGTTAGGGTTCTGCATTCTTAAAACCCGACCCGACTCGCTTAGATATATATATATAAATATAAATATTATATATATATATATTAAATACAAACCCTAATAGCCATCTCTCATTCTCTCAGCCGCACTTCTCACACCCACAGGTTTCACTCCCACATCGACTCACCCACACCTAGGAATGGCAACGGGTCGGGTTCGGGGCGGGTTTGGCCAATACCAAACCCGACTCGCATATATATCACTCTGCCCCGAACCCGAGACGGGTTTATTTTTGAAAACCCAAACCCGCTCCGCATATATATATAGGAGACCCGCCCCGCCCCGAATAGAGGAACCTGGTCACCTGCTCAAACTCCCTGTTTTGAGCTTTAAAAAAAAAAAATCAAGAACAACAACCTAACAGCTCAACCTCCTCTGCCAAAATCCATATCCAATACTCAACCCCATAAGGCATAATTTAAACAACAAGTCTCATTAACTACACATTACAACAATTCTACAATTCAAACATTAAATTAAAACCACATTAAATGATTTAAACATTAAATTAAAACTAAATTAAATGATTCAAACATCAAAAACCTCAAATTAAAACAACACAAACTCTTCTACTTCTCAAATCTTCCAAGGTAAAGATTCGGTGTGGGAGTGGGATCTATGGGATCGGAAATGGAGGGACCGTAGATGGAAGATGAGAGGAGAGGTGTCGGTGTGGACTGTGGATGAGGAGATGAGTGCGTGAGAGGATGGAGATGGAGGCGGAGAGACTGCGAGGGAAGCTGGAGATGGAGGAGGAGAGGTGTGGGTGAGTCGGTGTGGGAGTGAAACCTGTGGGTGTGAGAAGTGCGGCCGAGAGAATGAGAGATGGCTATTAGGGTTTGTATTTAATATATATATATATCTAAGCGGGTCGGGTTTTAAGAATGCAGAACCCTAACCCGCCCCGAACCCGGTCCGGGTTTTTAAAAAAATTACCAAACCCGACCCGGGCTTAAAAAAACCCGCCCCGAACCTGCTCCATCCGGTTGGGTCGGGTCGGAAACCTGCCGGGTTGGGTTTTTTTGCCATCCTTACCCACACCTCTCCTCCTCCATCTCCGGCCTCCCTCGCAGTCTCTCCGCCTCCATCTCCATCCTCTCACGCACTCATCTCCTCATCCACAGTCCACACCGACACCTCTCCTCTCCTCTTCCATCTACGGTCCCTCCATTTCCGATCCCATAGATCCCACTTCCACACTGAATCTTTACCTTGGAAGATTTGAGAAGTAGAAGAGTTTGTGTTGTTTTAATTTGAGGTTTTTGATGTTTGAATCATTTAATTTGGTTTTAATTTAATGTTTAAATCATTTAATGTGGTTTTAATTTAATGTTTGAATTGTAGAATTGTTGTAATGTGTAGTTAATGAGACTTGTTGTTTAAATTATGCCTTATGGGGTTGAGTATTGGATATGGATTTTGGCAGAGGAGGTTGAGCTGTTAGGTTGTTGTTCTTGATTTTTTTTTTAAAGCTCAAAACAGGGAGTTTGAGCAGGTGACCGGGTTCCTCTATTCGGGGCGGGGCGGGTCTCCTATATATATATGCGGGGCGGGTTTGGGTTTTCAAAAATAAACCCGTCTCGGGTTCGGGGCGGAGTGATATATATGCGGGTCGGGTTTGGTATTGGCCAAACCCGCCCCGAACCCGACCCGTTGCCATTCCTAGTTGGGGAGCGCAATCGTGGATTTTTGCTTTTGGATTTTAATCAGTAAATCCTTAATTTTGTTTTTGTTGCATTTGTGGTTCATATTTTAGTATCAAAATTATTTATATTATCAACTAAATCATATTGCACTCTCATTTGTATTGAGATGCTTTCAATTTCACTTTAATAAATACTTTTAATCTTATATTAAACATTTGTGGCTCGTTTGGTTCAAGATTTAAACCATTCTAGGAATGCTACATTCCATTCCAAAACAATTCCCGCATTTGGTTCAAGTTTTAAGTCCGGAATAAATGATTATAGGAATAAACCTTTCCCCCAAAGTTCTCCCATTTAAATCATAAGGAATAAACCATTACCAATGGGCATCTTTTTTAATTTTTTCATGTTAGGACTAAAATAACACTCTTCCTTATGAATAAATAATTCTTTTTCCATCAATGTATGAAAATATTGTTTGGAACTTTTTTTTAATTACGCTGCTGCACAAAAATGAAAAAAATAAATTATTTGGAACTTTTTTTTTCTTTTTTCTTATTGTAAATTTTTTTAATTAAAAATAATTGTAATTTTTGTAGGATAGTTATTAGCTAGGCATGTGTAATTTTTGTAATTTATTATAGTAATTGTCTCTTTTGAAAAATTAGTAGGTGATATTTTCTCATCTTTTAAAAAGAAGGGTATTTTTGTAATTGATACTTTATTCCATTCCTATTCCCGGTTGAACCAAACATTGGCATGGCATCCTAGATGCCAGGAAAATAACTTTCTAGGAATCAAGTATTCCCATTCCATGCCCATTCCATTCCCAAAACTCGAACCAAACGAGCCCTTGATGTCATGCACTAGCTAGCTAGCTCCTATTCAGTTGATTGATTATTAATTTTATCTCTCTCGATGATAAGTTAAGAATTTTTAAAACCAAAAGATACAACAACAACAACAACAACAAGCCTTTATCCCACTAGGTGGGGTCGGCTACATGGAGGAGACCTGTAGATGCCATGGTAAGGCGAGTTGATCATATGGAGGGAAGCCTAGTTGTTAGAGGTAGAGGAAAACCTAGAAAAACTATAGGTGAAACTATTAAGAAGGATTTAGAGGCGAATGGTTTCACTATAGATATGATTCACAACAGACTAAAAGATACTCATATATATTATGTGCCATATCGCAAAAGCAACAAGAAAATATGAATCAAACATACTAACCGAATTGAGTAGTCAGTACAAATGCATGTACAATATATTCACCACCGTTTAATTAAATACAGATACCTTTTGTAATAATTCATCGATCACCAAACTTTGCTTAATCAGCTACCATTCTATCTTTATATATACAAGAAGATCTAGTTAAGGATTAAGATTTCATTAACTTTTGTTGTAGCTCGATCATATCCTACGCACAACTCACTGAAGTGATGAACTTCAAAGAAACTAAATAATTAAACTAATCCCTTTTTCCTTTTATTTTGTCCTCTCTAAAAAATAATTTACATTGGCTCACACATTTTCAATTAAAGAATGAGATTTAGCGGTGGCCATCGAGACGAAGGACTCTGAGGAAGATGTAGTATTAGTAGTGTGCCAATTTGAGGAAGAACTGTTCATTATAGATGACTTGGTCGTATCATCGGAGAGTAGGAAACTAGAATTGTTGAATGGAGCTTGTTGTGGCAAAGGAAGTGTAATCTTTTTATTGGTTAGCATTTCAACTACTTGAGACATGGACGGTCTTAAGTTGGCGTTTGTTTGGGTGCACATTAGCCCAACTAGAAGAGTGGTCGACGCTTCCTTTTCTTCAAAATCGCCTTCCAAGTTGCTGTCAATGGATTCCTTAATTTCGTTTGACTTGTAATTCTTCCACACCTGAAAACAAATAACATCCTTCTTAAACTTTTACGTTGTGTTTTGTTAAAATTAAAACTATCCCACCCCAGTTTTAATAATCCTTAGATTCTGCTTTCTGCATAAAGGATATCGACCGCAAAAGGTTAGATAAGAACAGGAGTAGGTCTAACTTTAAGATACCTCTCTCATGCAGAGGAGCATAGTCTAAGGATAATCAATACAAAGGGTTAAGAGTAAGTAACAACTAGCTAGATCATTTAATTTTATATAGAAATCACTTTCACATTGAAAATGATTCTTACGCAATGTAAAACTGATTCCAAGTCATGCACAAAAACATTGTTCTTCCTGCCACATGAAATCTCTAGAGAAAGCACCCCGAAAGCATACACATCTGTCTTTTCACTTAGTTGTCCCCGAACAAGATATTCCGGAGCCATATATCCCCTACAATATTGTCGATACTTGATAGTAACTCATGAACAAGAAGAGGACAAGAACAAATTCACAAGCTCAGATAAACTTATAGAAACTATATATAGCGTATAGACAATGAAAACTTGAACAAGATATTTAAGTAAAAGAAGCAAATATTAAACGGAGAAATAATGCTCTTACAGAGTGCCGGCTATGGCAGTGCTAATATGAGTTTTGTTAGGAGTAACACATCGAGCAAGTCCGAAATCAGAAATTTTTGGAGTGAGGTTTTCATCGAGAAGAATGTTGCTGTTTTTAATATCTCTATGGATTATTTTTTCTTGACAACCACAGTGAAGATACGCTAGCCCCTCTGCTATTCCCAATATGATATTGAATCTCTGCTGCCAACTAAGAGTTTGAGTCCTATTCTTATCTGCAAGAAAAGAAATGAAAGAAGTTTTTCGACTTGGAAAGAATAAAACATAGCAAACTTTTGAGACCAAATTAAGAAAAATGAAAGAATTGATTACCAAAAAGGAGTTGAGCGAGGCTTTTGTTGGGTACAAATTCATAAACTAAAAGACTCTCGGGGCCTTCGATGCTGAAACCCAAAAGTCTAACAAGGTTCTTATGGTTTATACCACTGATCAAATTTACTTCATTGAAGAAGTCATCTACCCATTGCCTTGAATTGAAGAACAATCTTTTAACGGCAATGGCTCTGCCATCAGGGAGAATTCCTTTGAATACAGTACCGGCTCCTCCTTGGCCTAATTTATTCAAGGAACTGAAACCCTCAGTTGCTTGCTCAAGCATTTCATAGTTGAAATGTAAACCAGACTTGTTTACCATAGATGGAAGTCGATCAGTTTTTTGTTTCTCTGTAAGAAGTAACAAAGATCAAATAATAGCACACATAAATAGGAATCTAGTGTGAATAAAGGGTGTGTGGCATTTTTTATATACATATGTGATGTTTACCTCCTTTTCTCTTCAAATATCTTTTGTAGCCTACAAAAGCACCAAAGAGAGAGAGCAGAAGAAAGACAAAGGATAACGCGATTGCTATAATGATGATCACGGATTCAGAGAAGCCCCGTTCTGGAAACCAAGGGGGTGTAACTGGTTTAGATCATGAATATATGGAGAAAATACAGGCTAAGTACATGGAAATAGACTATTTTACGCTTATAAAATCTAAAACATTTTGCCACTTCTTCTGTCAACTCAAAAGATAAAAGAATGAGAAATTCTATAAATGCTAATATATCTATTTAATTTGTATTTCAATGGTACTCATGTGTAAAATGTGTCATGTAATGATCATTAGTTTGTATGAAAAAAAAAATTTATACATAATTTCATATTCACGATGAATAAATTTTATTAGACAATAATTTTTAATTATATCATGTTAAAGTTTTTGTAAAAAGTTAATTAAGGAGAAAGAAAAATGACGTGGATGTATAAATTGGGTTTGTATTTTATATGACCTTTTACACAAATTCTAGTTTCTGCCCGAAAACTAATTAGTTTTTACAAAAAAAAAAATAAAAAAAATTACACAAACTAAAATTATATAACACAGTTGAAGATGCTCTAAGTTTTTATATTTATTCAAAAAATTAGAGAGAGCTTACCGATATATTTCCTTGTGACAGCATCTTCATCAAAGAACTTCTGAGTTGAATACCTCAAATAACAACCAGCATTCAAAGCCCTCCCCTCTGAACCGGGTATGCATTTCCTCACCTTCTCCTCCGCATCCTTCAAACACCTGTTACATCCACTCTTATCTACAGTATTCCAACACTGCCCCAATGCATAAGCCGTCACCACCCCACTTTTTACCTCCGCCGCCCCAAAACCTCCGTTCTCCATTGCATAATATTCATCAAACGTGAATTTTTGACATGCCCAAATAATGGCAATTGCTTTGGACCAAGTTTAATGCCATAATCTTTTATAATTATTTATGGGCCATGTTAAGGGCACATGTTACTTATGTATAAATAAAAAAAATTAAATTACAACATGCATACATACTTGTAAATAGAAAGAATTAAATTACAAAATGCATAATGTGCTTTATGTTATCATTTTTCATTATTTATATAATTAAAACTAGGCCAACCATCCTAAACAATTATGTTCACATAAATTTATATATGTTTTGATGTACGGAATTAAATTTACATCACCTTCCCCATGGCTTGATACAGCTTCTCGGCAAACTCCCTCTGCATATAATCATCATTCAGATTCTCCGTGGGAGCCCCACACTTGGTCGAATCGTATCCTTTATTAATACTCTCACCGTAGAATTCATACGTGTCGTATCGTATAAAGCAACCATCGAGGTAGATTCGGCCTCCAGCCCCAGGGAGGCACCGATCGAGCAACTGTTTGGCTTTATGAAAGCATTGATGGCATTCGATCCGATTGAGGTCGCTATGGCACTGTGCGAATCCATAAACACTGTTGTTGTGGGATTTAGTGGTGTAATTTGCGTAATAATGTGTGGGGATTCGATTGGTTAATCCTTTCATGACGGTGATGTAATTGGAGACAAATTCATCGTTTTCATCTCCGTTGGAGAGTTGGCAGTATATGTCTGCGATTGAGTTGCGGGGATTGGAAAGAGAAGCGGAGAAGGAGAAAATTGATAACAGTAGTATTATGAAACTAAGGTGTTGGAGAATTAGGGTTGAACAATGCATTAAATACAATGGAGTTCCAATAAGTTGTTATATATATATATATATATATTTAAATGAATGAAGGATGATTAGGGAGGGTTGGGGTTATTCTCGTCCTCTCTCTTCCTCTCTTTCTCGATCTCCTGTATCGATTGATATACGATAACGAGAGGAAGAGAGATGGGATGCTTTGTTCTGTTCTGTTCTGTTCTACAATTTATTTATATGTATGGAAGAAACAGATCGAAGATATGAATATGATATTGATTAAGGGTTTTTACGTTTGAGAGTTATTGTAACAATTAAACTTGAACCCCTGTTGATGATTTGTCTAGCTTCGTATCGTCTTCCTCTCCGTCTCCCGTAATTATTTTGATTTGAGAGAAAGAGAGAGAGAGGGGGGGGGGGGGGACGGGATGCCTGTGTGAAAAGAAGAGAGAATGGGATTAAAACGAATTAGTTTGTTAGGTTTGCTAGCATGCATGTGTAACTTTGGGTTGTGGACAAGAGATAATTCGACGTAAACATGTTACACGTCAATTTTTCTTTTTTCCCTTTTGTTCTTTTAACGACCATCATATTACGTTTACTTTTCTTTGTTTAGAGAAAATGGACTAGGGATTGAGAAGCGCTGTGATTTGAGGGGAAAAAAAATGGATTGTATTGCCAAAAAAAATAAAGAATAAAGTGACTAGAGATGGAGCCAAGATGGGCAAAAATATAATGTTGGCAACACTAAGTCGTTGCAATTTTTTTTTTTTTTTTTGCTTTAAATCTCTATTAAATTTTCAGTTTTTATAATGATACTTTAATTTTAGTGCAAAAGGCATTGAGTGCTATTATTTTGTGACATAATAACATCAATTTTAGTGATAAATTTGTGTTGCTCCTACACTGACTTTTCAGAAAAAGATCATTTTTACTATATATATAAAAAATAATAATAATCAATTATTATTTTGGAGGTGGGGAGAGGGGGTGACAGCAAAATTTAATGGGAAGCTATCTTCGTCGCTCAAAATGGTCAATCAAAAAACCTTATGTACCTATAAAATATATTAGTAACGTAGATAGTAGTAGCAAATGGTCAAATTCATGAGAGTTAATTGTTTAGGAATCAATAAAAAAATTGAGAAATTAGTTGATTTAGAATAAAACATTTTTTTTCTTAAATGTTTGCTTTTCTTTGAAATAATTTAGTACTAATACAAATGAAATGATAGTGGAAAAAGTGGTCATGAAGAAATAATGTGTAATTAACGATTTTAAAGATTAAAAACCGACCACCAAATTATCAAACTAGCATACAAGCATGATTTGTTTAAAAAAATTGTGTGGGTGAGGTGGGTGGGGGTGGCAATCCTTGCAATTTTAAATTTTTCCATAGCTAAATAATAATATGGTATGGTAATAAAAAATTCAAATCTATGAAGGGGCGAATATTTGAATTTGACTCCAAAGAATTGATATACTTTGCGAGTTTGCGATGGATGGAGAGTATTTAAAAGTTTTTATTATTGTTAGTCTAGCATTCTAGCACCAATATTTACAGATTTTCATATATGCATGTTTTTATTATTGTTACATAGATTTTCATTTATGTATATATATTAATTATTGTGCTCGTTCGTGGATAACATATTCGGGCAGTTCTTTACCGTAATATAGTGAGACCATTATTGACCAACTCTTAGACTGGTGATTTAAGTTATAATACCCACAAATAACGCGCATGTAATTTAAAGACATGATCATCATGTACAGAAATCACTCCAGGCATAATTTAGTTAGATGCGTGGGGTAATAATTTCGGTCTAATCATCAAGAACACCTTTAGTGTATATATATATATATATGATAAAGTGGGGGAACTTGAAGAAAGAGAAAGCCCGGCCACTTGGATCAAATTATTCATTGAAGATCGAATGATCCATAGATAGTACTACTGTCTGTGACACCAAATGGCATCATGTTCAGATCTGCTGCTGATGGCTTCCAGTGACGTTTCCTTTGGTTTATAAACCAGTTGTTTATCTGCTTTTGATCTAAGCCCGTCCAATCCGCTAGAGCCCTCTTGTCTGCCTCCTGCATTATTTATCAAAAATAGCTACCCTAATAAGATTCTAAAACATTCACACAAAGAAGAAAATATTATATCCACGGTTGATTTTTTTAGTTGTTTCAAATTAAAAGTCGGTCTTTTTTTTTTTTTTGGTACTAAACAAAATCAATGCACCAAAAATTACGACAAAGAACAAGTTTATTTGTGACGAAATTAATGCATTTGTGAAAACTAAACAACCATGTCCCTCTTTACCCTTCTAAATGAGGTGTCAATTCATGATAGTGTTCTAGTGGTTTGATTTCATAGGGGCAAGGATTTACAGTGATCATAGTTGTAAAGAGGGTCAACAAATATCAACTTACATTAATAGAACCGTATATACATTTCAACCCTCACTACAAACTATGTACAATACAAACATAACATGTATGAACACATGCAAGACACTCATTTTCTTTATCAAAACATAATAGATATCTCAATGTAATAATAGATCGATCATTAACGAAGTTCAAAATAAATGTTTTTATCAAAAGTATCAAAATTAAATTGTGACTCTTAAAGTAAGACATATGAAGTATTTTCTAATTTTCAGGTTTCGAGAAATGCGTGAGAATCTAACTGAATATGTTTTTTGAATAAATCTTGTACCGTTGGGTATGGCCATTTGTAGTGAATCGACCACCAATCAAGCATGGTTTCCCTTGCTTCTCTAGGTAGCTTCCCTTTCTTCTTCTTATTTGAGAAGCCATGCTTCAAGGAACTAATATAGCCACTATATTTACGCAAGAGGTTATCCTTAAGCTCTTGATCTTCCCTTGCGCTGTAACATTCTTGCACATCTGTCTCCCCTGCACTAAATTCCTCCTCAGATGACCCTTCATTTGCTATGTACATGACATCAAAATATCACACAAAAAAACCCACATTCCCAATAACTCGAGTTTTCCTTTAGCACAAGTCGATGAATAAACACAATTAAGCACAGTCAGGACATACAAGTCACATTAATTTGATGTGTTCATTGTCAGGGGAACCTAGAAATGAAGTTAAGTTTTCGCCATTAATTCAAAAAAATTGCGTTCAATTATGCATGCAAATATTTGCGGCCCTACGAGAATTTTAAAACACTTTGATACAGTTAAGGGATTAGTAATACATTTTTGCATTGTCTACAAGCAGTCTATTCACAATTCACATAAGATGTAGAGTATCATAAAATTTGTTAATGCAACATTGCAAAATGAAATACACCAATGATATCTAATTCAGATGCTACCGTTACTCCTCGCAAGAGTGGGTATAGTTAATTTGAACCATATTGGGAATAATTTTTAACCAGTAAACACTCTTAAATAGGCCACTAATGAGGACATTAGTACTCCAATGCCTCGTGGTCACATTAAAAACTTGGAGTTATAACTGCTTAGGCCCCAAAAACAATAGTGACCTTTCTCATGTGAACACTGGAAAATAACAATAATTCTAACGGTAGAAAATTAGAAAAACTTAAGCTCTCTTTGATAGAAATATAAAAATAATAAGAAAAATAATTAATTTAAGTGAGAAGATAGAAAATAAGTTGAGAAATGTAGTGAGATGCTCTCCGTCTCATATTCATTTTTGTAAGTATATATCTTCTACTCTCCTTTATGTTTTTTGAAAAATTAAATTTTCACCACCACCTCAAGAATTTTTTGTATGAAAGAAGCCAAAAAAACAAGAATTAATCTCACTACATGCTTTAAACTTATTTTCTATCTTCTCGCTCAAATTATTTTTTTATTACTTTTCATATTACTATCAAACAGGACCTTATTAGTCAAAGTTTATGCCGACCCAATAGCCCACTATAAATGTTGACATCTTCTTAAACAAATAAATACAACCGTTAATTCACATTTTATTTTTGTATACGAAATGTTCAAATTTGCTCAAAGCAGGCACAATTGCAGTTTTTTTTAGGATTACGAAGAAAAGGTCCCACAAACAGAATATTTATCCATGAGGCCATGATGCAAAATAAAAGCTTCTTAGGTTTCGTTGTGTCATTTCGCAGCCACTGTTGGGTGTGCTTCTTTTAATGGTACTGCTCTTCTAATTAATACCCGGAGAGGCAATAAAGAGGTAAACCACAACAGCATACACCTCTCCCCACTACTGCCATTATCTCCATCCCCCGATGCTCTCTCTCTTTCTCTTTCTCAAAAGCCAAAACAACCATTATAGTTTCAAGTGTTCAACATTAGCCAATCCCTTAATCTGGTTTACCAATCTCCGGTATCATTCAAGCTATAGAGGTAACTCAGTAATAAAGTTGACGCAATAGTTACTTCATGACTTGGTTTTGTCATGAATGTAATTGTTAGTGGTGAACTATGTGACACTTATTCATTTTTCCAGATTCCAATTGCAAATCACACAAATATATATTTTCTATAAACAATTCATTGTTTGGAAAAAATTCAATGTGAAATATCGCAAAAGTTAAAGATAAGCTTTGCCCCATTTATGTAAGCTGGACTTTTTACATTTAAATGTATCCAAACCACTTGTGATTTTTGGAAGCCATTTAAAAGAAATAGATTCTCTTATTTTATATCCAAATTAAAAGATATAGACTAAAGCAAGTTATAGTGTGTAAGAAAAAATTAGTCAGACAAATCATACACGATGAAAAACAAAACAAAATATTGAATTCCTCAACCTTTTTCATGAAAATGTAAGTACAATATAATTACAATGCAACCTTAGATAATAGTGACATTTGGCACCAATGGAAAACATTGGTGGATGTTTTGGGAAATTTTTTGCATCATTTAACTTAGATTTCGGGCACTAGAAGAAAACATATCTAAATTTTAGATAATAGTTGTTCTACAAGTTCGAGACCACTTTTGTAAAATTTCACAACTGGTTCCTTCTATTGGTACTCTAATTGAAAATTTGCTTATTATACATTTAACACCACCAATTACACCTATAAAAAGTCAAATACAAAGAAAATCTTACTATTTTTGCACTAAATATCTCAAAAACAAAAATAAAAAAATTAAGAAGATTATTTAAGAACTATTTAAGAATTTTGTTAAAAAAAAAGTAAAATATAATACTCCAAAATCATCCTCTTGCACTAGTAAATCATGTTTAGATGACATTTCCAAACATTTTGTGACGACTTATCGTATTCTTAAAAACATTTGGAATGCTAGAGC
Source organism: Lonicera japonica (assembly GCA_021464415.1). Taxonomy (NCBI): domain Eukaryota; kingdom Viridiplantae; phylum Streptophyta; class Magnoliopsida; order Dipsacales; family Caprifoliaceae; genus Lonicera; species Lonicera japonica. The sequence continues at coordinate 11,390,533 of CM038467.1, read as the reverse complement.
GGAAAAAACCGAACCTAAAAGCAAAATTATGTCACTGCGTTACATTGAAACCTCAAAAATTGCAATTAAAATTTGTTATTGATTAGCTCCCTCCATGTGTAAATGATTGTGCCCACTTGATTTGATGTTATATACTAATTTCCTGGTCTATTTTTCTTCTTATGATTACAAACCCACGTGCACAAACAATTTACGTTTCTTTTCACGTTACACTTGAATGACTTCATTTATAAAATGTAACATGTAATAATAAGAAAACAAGTTGAAAGTATTTCCATAAACTAGAAAACAGTACGCGCACCTGGTTGACGTAACAAACCACTCTTATACTGGTTGATGCAACCACTCGGTAAAAGAACGTTGTTATAAAGGTTTGCCCGCGGAAATTTCCGCCTAGCGTTTATAGCCTTAGGAGCACACACATTTTTTTTTTTAATAGAAGTGATTTATAAATACACCTAATAGTCCATCACAGAAGAGGAGAAAATGAAACAGGATTTCCGCAGATCGAACATGAGCATGGGTTGAAGACCCACCCCAATCTCCACTTTGTTAATTAGCACCCCAGGCATCTGGAAAACTCACCTTGACGCCACTAGCTGGGGTATACCAAAGACATATGGTTTCATGGTCTTAGAGCATCCACACCAGGTCTATACCGCAACAATCGTAAGGCACAAACTTACTCATATTGTAGCGAAAGTATAAATTTACTATATGCCTAAATTTTACTCATTCAAGCAGTATCATTCATATGAATGAAAAGGTATGACATACCCGAATCAAAAAATAAAAATAAAATAAAATTAGCAAGGATGTGAATTACTCGTATGAGTTATATGAGTGTGCCAAGCTCATATGACCCATACATGTATGACTTACTCCCTTGATTACTTATTTTTCTCAATCTTGTCACTCCTGTATATATGCAGGGTCGGCCTTGAATTTTGAGGGGCCCTAGGCAAATTTTTTGTTTGGGGACCTTTTATATTTTTTATATTTATATAATATGAGTACATCAATAAAGTCACATAAAAAAAAACATTTAACAATGACATTTGAAAAATTATAAAAAAAAATCAATTTTTTGTCATATAAAATTTAGTCTAAACAAATAGAATTTTATTAAAAAAAAAATACCTCAAATCAATTCATTATAGAGAAAAAGCACCGTAAATCAAACTAAAAATTATACAAAAAAAAACACACACATGCACACACAAAGAAGCATGAAAGTATTGTGCGTTATAAACACAAAAAGATGTTCTAACAAATACAAAGAGCTTGTTGAAAAAAAGGGAATTAATTGAAGACCTTGTTAAAGAAAGCTAACAAATAAGTTTTGCTTCGGACCCTTTTGTATATTCATATAATATAAGTATATCAATAAACTCACAACAAAAAAATTAAAAAGAGTAATTAAAATTCCTTAGTCATATTTAGTCAAAAAAAAAAAATAACACTAAAACATAAAAAAATTATTGAATAGAAAGAAACAAAAGACCAACCCCAGGGGTATAACTCGTGACCCCCCGCATTGAATAAAATTGCACTTTAACAACCACCCACTGGACCAAAAGTCCATACTATTTTTATTATTGTACGCTAGACAGTTTTAATGGTTAAAATAATACTTATATATACATAAAACATTCCGAAGAAATTCGGGGCCCTAATACGTTGGGGGCCCTAGGCGGCAGCCTGGGTCGCCTATGCCCAGGGCCGGCTCTGCCTGTATGAACCAAACGGGCTTGCTACTCCCGTATGGCTATTTCTTTTTTTAACATATGCGGTGTATATGTTATATATTTACAAATTTGTGCGTTAAATTTATCATATGCATTGTGGATACTCCTTTACGGTGCTTCTATCATTCAAATGGTGAGCAACGAGACCCGCAAGAGTCTTCTTTTGCGGTCCGGGAATATACGATCCCCCTTCTTCATTTCATATATAGTCCCCATGGTGCCACCCACAAGGCCCCAACATTTCCGTTCAGTGCCTTTTAGGTTTAGTTTCAGGCCAACACAATTGGAGGTCTTTAATTAGTCCACAATGTCAAGTTTTCTATCACTGATTAATTAAAATATTATGTTCTTAAAAACTATGACAACCTTGAATTCTTAATTAAAACGGCAATTTCTCAAGGAAAAAAGACAATAAACTTCTCGCTATTACCATTATCTCTGTTTATTTCCAAATTTTGGTGGGGGTGATTAATTGATTAACTTGTATAAACCATATTATAATTAGCTTATGGCATACTCAATGTATCTACATTATTGTTACTGTTACTTTTGTAGTATGTAATTATTTAACGCAATTAAAGAATATGATCTAATATACTTAAATGGTTAAGACATAATTAATTATAAAAGGCATGGGTTTAAATCTTATTACTTGCATTTCAAATAATATTTATTTTTCTAAATTAATAGATGTTACTTTTGTAAATATGGGGTTAACTGCAAATCTTGGTCACGCTTTATACTTATTAATTTAAAAGATAGCATAGGACCTTTCTATTTATGAAATATCCAATTAAATCTTGGAAATGTTATTCTTATAACTCCTTTTTTTATGTTAAAAAAACTGCAATATAAGGAAGAGAATCATGCATATCCTCAATGAATGAATGTCAATCATTGGCCACACTTATGCGAGAACAAAGAATAAAAATGAGGGAAAACATAATCAATTATGCAACTCTTTATCAAGCTTTCATGAACTCTACTATTTCTAGGCAAAGCTTAATTACACCTTGATCTCAAAAGATATGTTTTCACCTTCTGTCAGCCTAAATGGGAGGGATTTTGAACGGCCTAGAAGAAAGTAATTTAAATGATCAAAAACGCATAATAACCCTAATATTTCAAAGGGAAGGAATCAAGGAACAAAAAACACAAGCAAGTTTCGGAATAAAGATAAATTATCAAATTTCTTGAAAAGAACAACAAATGCAACAGTGAAACAAGTTGCACTTATGCATGTTCCTCAGAGGAACCTCAAACAGAAAGAGCAATTCTCAGAAGCATGTGGGGCAGCCGGCCACTTCGAGTTTCACCATTGACTTCGAAATGATAAATTGCATATTGCCCTTCTACAGCGATCTCCTCACCCTTAATTTGTCATATTAAGGATTTTATAAAATATTCACTATACCGGGATTCAATCAAATTCACAGGCTGTTGATATATACAACCCATGCGTAAGGACGCATTATAGGACCAAAGAGCCTACATGAACAACTAACAACATATTGCACATTTGCACAGACATCATCAGTTCTATGGGAAATTGTCTTTTAGGACAGACCAATAAGATTTTTTCACATGGAATGATATATAGACAATGACGGAACCAAAACCTGAAGTTTGGCAATATACTAATTGTTCCACTTCACATCCTGCCCCACTTCCTAATCATCGGTAGCAGTACGTGGCTTTCTCCATAATATGCTACAATGATATAGTTAGTTTTTTTTTTTTTTTTTGGTTCGGGGGCATTGCCCCACGGGATGTCCGGGCCAGCTTTCGCGCACCTCGACTAATTCCCGCTCACGCGTAGTACCATTTGCGCTGGCCATAAACTGATTTGCTACTGCTGGGAATCGACCTGGGAAGCTCCCAGTCGACCCCAGAGCTTGAACCTGGGGTGGTTAATTAGCCACCAGGCCACAGCTTGTGGTTAATGATATAGTTAGTTTATATCCTTTATTTTAGAACTGTTTAAGTACTCTTTAGAAACACTACAACAGTACATGAAGAACGAAGTCTGAAATCCATAAAAACCTAGTAAGGATCTCCAAAGAAATAGCGATATATATCATGCATGCACTAATAACATACCGATTAAATATCCCAGCTTTCATACTTTGAATAATCGTTAATAGATTAGTAGGTTATTGAATGTTTTTCTACTACAAAAGTGAAACGAAAATGGCAATAAGAAACTTGACAACATAGGGGTGTGGATTTCCTGACAAGGGATGAACTACAGTGGTTGTAGAGAACCAAATCCTAAGTAAAAAAGGAAAATAAGCTACTGTTTGCCTACCAAAAAGAAAATAATTGACACAACTTTCTAGCTAGAGAATCAACACTTACATTCTGAAGAACGTGAAGAGAAATTGTTATAAATTTTCCACATCTAACAACTTCTATGGATAAGGGATTCCAAAACCACATAACGTACTGCTGGATGTAAGAACAGCACACAAAAAGGAGCAGCTTTTTCCGGGTGATGTTTAAAATAATACGAGGACAGACTATATATATATATGTAACCCAGCTATATAGTACGCTTTACCATTAACAATTATACTAAAGTTGCATATGCAGTGACAAAGTCCACACTCCACATGTATCAAGTACAATAGACTATGGTTTAAAGTTTCAACCATTATTTTACCAACAAAGCTATAAAAGCCTTAAAAGTAGGAGACTAACGAGGGAACAAGAAAGAAGAAATGAAAGTAAAATTTGTTGGAGATAATATATTATAAAATCGACACGAGCGGACATGATATTTTGGAAACCTAGCTCTTGTACTTGACTCTGACATGTATCATGTGTTAATTTGCATTAATATTCTTTAACAATAGAGTTACAAGAAAAGAGATTTGGTGTTAGTTAAGATTTCACTTTGTACATTTGAAGCCGTGGATGGAATAGTTGTAAGAGTTCATTTCGGACAAAAACAGCTACAATTCTCTTTTCATTCAGGATGGAGGGATTCGATCCACTCATAATAACTATCATCCACTAAAAAAATTATATTCAAATTGACAATGAGATCCTCACTTAAGTTACTCAACACAAAATCATAACCAACCAAAATATAATTTCATTACCCTCATAATCTACTTCAGAGGTTGGGGGTTTCATTCTTCTAATATAGGATTTGTAGTGTTTTTAAAGAACGAGAGTTGAGACCTTCCTTTCAGAACATTAATTTTTAAAAATAAAAAATAAAAATAAAGTTTCCATTTGATATACGAACTTTTTATGAAAAGTACTAATTCCAATGTAAATAACAATCAAGAATAACAAGATATCTACTACATGGATATCAAGAATACAAGAACTACTTTAATTACATTGGAAAATATAGGATTGAAACTTCAGCTTGATACTTGTAAGTGATTTCATACATTTTGTGTAAAATTCACACTCTCGTCTAGCTGATGAGAAATGAATATTGAGAAGACAAGATCGAACTAGAGTCTGAAATTTCTAGACCTTGTTACTGAATATGAAGTTATATACATTTTCATTCCAAAAGAACTTTCACCTTATATGTGAGAACTATTAATTAGTTGTTTGTATGAGAAGAAAATTAATGTGAAAAGACAAAATTTATTCTACTCATATTGTTATAATACCAAGTTTTCGTCCACCAAATAAAAAAATTTGAAGAAAAAAATTCAAAATATAATAAGTAGCCCAACAATTAAAAATTTTATTACGTACCCTCATTTGTTTTATAAGGTGGTTGGAATTCTATTTTGATACATTTTTTTTTTTGACAAAAAAAAAAAAAGAAACTTCACAAAGACAAATAAGCAATCTAAAAATATGAAATGTCTTCTAATTATATATATAAGTAAATTTACAAAAGTCCAATCATTTAAGTAATCTTGCTGTAAGAAAGATTATGAAAATATTTTCATACTTCACTTTGTACTATGGCGCAACTATGCTACTCTCATGTCAATCACCATAACTTGAATTGTCAAATCATTCATTTAATTTTATTTTTTTTAGATTGACATTCATTCATATTAAAACTTTATATTTTTTTTGAAGACTGGCATTCATTTATATTAAGATTGACTTTTTTCTCGGGTCCTATTTCACAAAGAACTCAAGGGTGGAACATATACAGCTTCAGTACTGTCTACAAAAACCATAACCTAGAGAAGTATTCTAATTATAGTCACTACAATTAATGCAAAGCTGGCTCCCGACTAGAATGAGAAGCTTCCTGGTAGAAACAAGAGGGTACATGAAAGAGATCGAGAGAAGGTCCAGAAACATTCAAACCAAAATAATTAAGACATTCGGAACCTATAATGGCTAAATTCTGTAAAAATTCTTGTTATTGTAAACTGACTCTTAGGGTTTTGCAGTTCCTATGTAGATCATTTTTGTTGCTAATTCACGTCTAGTTGTTCTCTAAGTTGTATGTGAATGTGCAGGCATTTTGTTCAGAAGAATTAAGCCTTTGAAATGAGCAGATCTTGTGCAATTGATACTGTTCACACTAACGTGCACCAGGTTTACACTATCGTGCGCCTGCCGGAGACTTGCATGTGATATCGCGTTTTGTGTGATCGTGTAATGCAACAAAAACGTCAAATAAAAATTGGGGACAGTTGAATAATTAATCAATGAACAATAACCATGCCTTTAGCAAGTGTGTATATACTATATCTATATATGTGTAGAGAGAGAGAGAGAGAGAAAGAGACCGGTTAAGTAGCTTGTGGAAGCGCCGATGCAGAGATTGCTGAGCTGAATTTCCATATTGTTCAGGAATGTATTTGCTTCATTTAAAGGCGTTGCGAGATCCAATTTACACTTGGCCAATACTTCGCAAAAAGTTTCCTGAGAGAGACGAGCAAACGAAAGTAAACCACTTGCAGAAAGTGGAAAAGTATAAAACTAGAGAGATGGAGAGAGAGAAAAAAACCATGAACTCGTCGAGTTCAGGATCGTCGCCCAAGCAAGTTGAAGAGGCGGATCTCGTCCAAATTTCCTTCTCCCTCTGGATTTTGTCTAGCAGATTCGCTATATCAGAGGGCACTCCTACCTGCAAACAAACGCAAATGAGTAGTCTACTATTCAAATAAATCGTCGAACCCTAAATCGCATATTAATACATATATTCTATCTATAAGTTTCTGAAAAACTGAACCAGCAGTCCTCTAAACTCGGAGGTTTGCACTGTTTATTTAAAATTTGAAAATCATAGTGGTTTATTAGAAGCAAAGCAAAAAAATTAGTCCCCATATAGATGAAAGTAATAAAATTAATTATAGGTGTACGAACAATTAGAACACCCGGCAAAAGCAAGCACGAAAGCAGAAAGCTGAAATGTCTGAAACAAAGACTATACCATAACCACACGCACACGCACAGAGATAGAGAGAGAACACATAGCTATGTAGAATATTTAATCTATGTATATATATATATATTTATTTGATCACAGATCTAACTGTAGCCGATAGTCTGATACACATGACGGAACAGTATTAAGCTGCAGACGAATATAAAAAAAAAATTACGCACATATACCTCGAGGAAAAGAATAACAAAAAAACCTCTATCCAATATAACAAAACATCCTTTACCTTCTGGAAATCGATGAAAGCTCGGAGCAATTTGGGATAGAGAGGATGAGAAGCGATTTTGGTTCGAGTTACACTGAAAACCTCTTCGTCTGATCCAGTACTCATGTGAATTGAGGCAGAATCTGATACAGCTGACGAAGCCGAGAAGATTGGTATCGGATCGTGATGTGCTGCAGTCGCCGGCGAGGGTAAAACGTGGTATTCAGAAACCGCCGGCATAGCAGTTACCGGAGGAGATTCGTCGTAGTAATCGGAAGTGAAACGGAATCCAAACATTTCATCCATCACTTTAATATACTAAGAAGAAATTAAGATGTTTAGAAAGAGGGAGTAAGGTGATTGTTTGCGTTTTGCAGAGAGAGTTGTGAAATTAATAATGGTAATAATTTGAAACAGAAGAGGCACTTGTTAGATAACGGGTTACTAGAAATGGAGGAGCAGCGAGGGACTGGGAGTACGTTGTTGGATAGTGTGATTTTGGCGTACGAGCAAGAAGACCACAGAGCTGAGCCTCTCAGCGCCCGATAGAAAGTAGAGACAACACTTCTTTCAGCGCCTCATCTCTCTGGCCAACCTTCGATCCTTTGTAGAACGTGGATGCTACTTCCCCTCTTCCACCATAACACGATGAATACATACCAAAATAGGATGCTATGCGACTCTAAAACTAAATCACATAAATTACTAAACCCAACTGATTCGTAAAAAAATTTATTCAAAAAAAATTTAAATTAAAATAAAAAGGTTGGGTGGTGTTGACCCCCCACAATCACTTGATAATTAACACTCCCACTAAAAAAAAGAGTTTCAATTGTTATTTACACCCCATCTATTTTAATTTAACTCAAAAGTTAATTAACCCACTAATTATATAATTATCTCTTATCTATCTAGCTAGTACCAAATTTTGGTTGTACTAAAACAACAAATAAAACCTCCATTAATGCAACACTCTTAAGTTTGAGAAGAATGATATAAACAAAACCTCCATTGATGCAAAACTCAAAATTTGAGAATAATGGTAAAAAAAAGAGAAACTTTGGAATAAGGGAAGAAAAACAAGCAAGAAAGAAAGACATATATGTTTTTATTTTGTTTCATTATTTATATTATTTTCATAACATACATATCAAATATATAAACAAAAAACACAATTTTCTGTTTGAAGCACGAAATACAAAGAAGATTTACTCGCTTCTCCGTAATTGAGTTTCAAGCTTTTACATTCGGCTGCTCTCAACCGAGTATGAAATCCTATAAAACGTCAAATTGATATGCTTTTGGGACCTTCGATCATTTGGTTGGGAGCAATCGAGTGTTTGCTATATTTTGCTCGGCAGTGAGCAGCCGAGTGTGATTAGTGTCACTCGACTACTCACAGTCGAGCATAATATAGCAAACACTCGGTTGCTTTCAACCGAATGAAGGTTCTGAGAGCATATCAATTTGACATGCTATGTGATTTCATACTTGGTTGAGAGCAGCCGAGTGTACGAGCTTGCAACTCGGTTATAGAGAATCGAGTAAACCTTATTCGTGCTTTAAACAGAAAATTGTGTTTTTTATTTATATATTTGATGTGTATGTTATGAAAATAATATAAATAATGAAATAAAATAAAAACATGTATGTCTCTCTTTCATTAACTATTTCTTACTTGTTTTCATTTCCTTATTCCAAAATTAAGTTATTATGTAATTTTGCTTGTTTGAGAAAATGGTAGAAATAGTAGAGAAATTTTGGGGTCATTTGTTTTATATTATTATGCAGTTAATTACTTAACGATATTGTTAATTAATTAAGTAGGAGATTTATTCCCAAAAATAAGTGGGAGTGGTATAGATGTATAACACGGGAGTGTCATCAAGATAAAAGTGCAAAAGTGAGAGTGTTAAGAGTGAGAGTGTTAGCAAATGTTTTGTGGGGTGCCAACATCACCACCCAAAAGGTTGAACCGAAACCGAATATATGTAATTTGAGTTTGGGGCGTGACATTGCAAAGCCGAACAAAATCAAAGCAAATGAAATGATTAGATATGTGGCATGAAAATAATATTATTTCATTATTTAAAATTTGTATGCTTAAAATTTACGAAATTTAATAAGAAATCGACTTTTTAAGCTATCATGAATATTGGAATTGCATTATAAATATAGGATTTCAAATAAGTAAAAGCAAGTATAAAGTTATTATTTTCCTGATCAAAATAAATGTTGTTTTACAATTTATTTATTTTAAATATATATATATATATATATGTGTGTGTGTGTATGAAAACTGAATAAGACCAAACCAAAATCAAACTGAAAGTTTGGTTCAAGTTTTGGTTTGGAAGAATTAGAAACCAAACCGAACCAAAAGTTCGGTTTCAATTTGGGTCTTCTAATTTTCGCCCCTACCAAAATTGAAAACACCCTTATACCCAAGTATTATGGTGCTACTGTGAGAGACATAAGAAAGATTTTTGTTGAAGGGGTACAATTATAAAATAGCGTGAGAAGTGTTCTTACTAATCAAGTCCTTAATCAAAGGAGTTGTTAATTATTAGGTTATATATGAGAAATTTTTTTTAAGAAATTGCAATAGCCATTTTTTAATGGATTATTCAGAGATAAATCCTTAGTATATATGGATTTAGAAGAGAAGAACGTAGTATAACATTTTCAACCAAAATTCTTTTCTTGCCAAATTTATATTGTTATGGACAAAAATGCCCATTTAACATTATTTTCAATTTTCAAAATTTGAAATCCAATAAAGTAATATTTATTACACCCTTTTTTAATAATAACAAATAAATAAATAAACATTACCTAGAATACTAAAAACAAATCTTTTGTAGAATACTTGAAAATTTATAAATTTACAATTAAAATATGTAGAAATACAAATTATAAAGCAATTGCCTACCCAATTTTTCATATATTCATATTTTTTGCAATTAAACTCGTAATTTTCACTATTTTTGTCATTAAATTTGTAAATTTCACTTTGACATTTTTGAAAAACTTGTAGTGAACTTCAAAATTTTGACATAAATTTCCTTTATTTTTTTGCAAGCTGTAGATTTTGTAAATTTCTCTTACAAATCTACAGTAAATTTCACTTCAAATTTGCAATGAAACTTAAATTTCTCTTCAAACATGCAATGAGGCTTGTAAATTTTAAGTAAAGATTTGTATTTTGTAAAGAATCTTAGCATTATCCAATGAATCTAATTAAGATAAACAAAAATATAATTAGCAAATTAAGAAACAAGTCCTGTTAGGAAACAATTTGTATCTACAATATATATATATATATATCTACAACTTGTATCAACATATATATATATATATATATTGATATGGGTACATATGTCAAATCTCATACAATTAATTTTAATTTTATGTTTGTTATTATTTATGGTAATAAAATGTATCATTATCGTATTAAAATATCTTATCTTAGACCTTTCATAGAAATATGATCATATAAGGAATTTTTCTTCCGTTATCCCTTTTTAAATTTTGATTAATTTTTTTTATTTTATGAAATATCACCCATTTTTGGTGAGACTCGAATTTGATTCGATTGATCATTTTTCTTTTGAGAAATGTCACCCATTTCTGGTGAGACTCGATTTAATCCACTTGGACATTTTACAACTAGACTAACTTGTTTATAAAGTTTTAAAAATAAATATAGCTATACCAATTGCCAAAACAAATTTTTAATGCCACGTCCACAAAAACGTGAGTTAAATAATAAAAATATTATGTCATTTGACTTAAATATTAGAATCATTTGCTTTTGCATGCATAAAATTCAAATTTAATAGTTTTGTCAGTTTAGATAAAAATTATTCATATTTCAAATTAAGAGTCATACTTTCATTTTTGAAATGTCTCAAATTAAAAGTCTTTTTTTTATTATTATTTTATTTTGACACATAACACTAGATCAACAATAGAAAAAGACAGCTACAATTGTGAGAATTAAATTATATTATAATCATCATTAGTGCCACTCTTAATTGAGGGGTACAACCGTACCCCCTCGGGATCCAGTGTGTCCGTCCCTATCTACTCCTTAATGAATACTAAAAATCTGTGGCACATATCAAATGATATATGGTCAAGTGATAAATTTATAGTAAATTAAAAATAAATTTTGTTTTTATTTTTTGTAAATCTTGAATGTTTAGATTAAAGTTCTCACCAAAAGAAATATATTCATCTATTGAGTATTCATTTACGTAAAAGATAAATCACTTCATCTCTAAAGTGAGTTTATTAAATCCTTGTCCGTGATATAAAATAGATACACTAAAATATTAATTGTGGTACGTACTTACCAGAGACATAAAATGTTTACGGATACAATGCAACTAAAATATGTTAAATCAATTAAATACACTAGGTTAGCAATCTCATAAACATATTTCGTAAATGGTGTTAACATCTCTGATTATAAAAATTGGTAAAATTGTATAAGGTATAAAAGATTAAAGGCCTTATAAAATGAATATTCAAGACTAAAAATAAAAGATGTATAAGCAATAAATTAGATTGTAGTGTCTCTCTTACACAAATTAACACTAATAAAACTTCATTTGACGAGAATACTCATTTAGCACTCAATTCCTTTTGACTTCTAACTATATATATAGAAGATATGTTTTTTAGGAGTACAATACAAACTTTATATATATATATATATATATATCGCAGAATATTAGAGTATATTTTTATCGCACGGTACAACAAAATAAATAAAAATATTATAATAAGAGTAAAAAGAATACGTGTAAGAAGTTAGTTGATTTATTGATGACAACGAAATGAATAATCATTCGAGTTGGTATGTTCATCGTGTATACCATATTTGTATTCTGTTATGTGAGATTTTTATGATCCACTTTTGTAGTTGTCTAATAAATAGACCTGTTCACGACACAATTACATTAAAACGTCACCCAAACTTAATAGCATAATTTGTAACATATTTGGTTTGTTCTGAAACTAAGACTTTTTTCCCAATATAGTGTTTTCAAAAATCTTTGTTCCCAAAATAGTACCCTCTTCATCTTTGTTCCCAATATGGTGTGTGTTTTAAAAGTGGTATCAGTGATACCAATTTTATAAGTAAAATCGGCATCAACAATACCAATTTCAACTATGAAAACGGCATCATCAACAATAACAATACCAATTTTAAAAAGTGTCATCGATGATGCCGTTTTTATAGTTGAAATTGGTATTGATGATGCCGATTTTATTTATAAAATTGGTATCACTGATACCACTTTTAAAACACACACCATATTGGGAACAAAGATGAAGAGGGTACTATTTTGGGAACAAAGATTTTTGAAAACACTATATTGGGAAAAAAGTCCTGAAACTAAACTCATACTGTTCTAAAACGTAATGAGACAAGGACCATATTATTTAGTTATTAATTTTTTTAATACAACCGATGATAAATTCGGATATAATTATTATTATTGTTGGGGGGGGGGGGGGGGATCGGAGGGGGGGTGATGAATTGAAAGCGTCCCGTGAAAAATACCACACTCTTAACCATTTAGATAGCAACCCGAATGTTTAACTTTTTAAATCAATTAATGTGCAATAAATGTATTGGTTGTAAAGCCGTATATATCTCATTAAAATTTTAATCGGTACATGCATGTACACTATTCTAGTTAGTTTAATTAATTAAAATATATGTCATTGCCCTAAAAATATTTGGTGTTTTTAACTTATATTTAATAATAAGATGAAAAATGATAAAAAAAAATATGTGAAAATTTGAAAAATAAGTTGAAGGTTGTGGTGTGATACGTACTCTCTAATCTTTTAACTTTTGCCATGAAAAGATTTTCTTTGAGTAGTGAGTAAGAATAATTTTTCACAAAAAATAACGAAAGATAGAGAGTATTTACTCATAAATGCACTATATTTCTTAACTTAATTTTCAACTTTTTACATAAAATAATTAATTTTAAATTATTTTCAATCTTATTACCGAAACAAATCTTAAAGAATGGCAACTTTAATCCAGATTGACTAGGCAACTGCAAATAATATTTCTACACAGACTTTATTAAATTTTAAGCATTTTGCAATCATGATAAAATTGTACTTGCACTTTTGTGTTAAACCACGACGTGTGTTAATTCATGTTTTAACAGAACCAAAAATTAAGCCTCTTATTTTAGTGATATAAAGATTTTATTGAAATAATTTTAGAGTTGACTAAATTTGTCTCTCATGTGAATTATCGGGATTATCAAAATAGTGCTTGGCCAGTGACAATAGTAAATCGTGAGCATAAATTGGTCGAAGTGCATAAAAGTTTGTCTAAATACTCAGTGAATAAAACAAAAAAAAATTACTTAATACATCTGGCTTATTAGAGGGCTTAACACGTGACAGTACTAGAAGAATTAATTTCTTCTCTACAAGGAAAATGTTCTCCCAGCAAATATATTGTTACTAAACGCATAGAAGAACAAGATTTTATGTGTTTATTAAAATACGAAGAAAATATATTTTTATCATTTCAACAAATACTATTATATGCCCTTGCCCTTGAAGTGTTACAAAATTCTACCTAATATCAAGAAATCACTAAACAAAATATAATACATCACCGAGTGTGCCTTGAATTCTGTATTTAAATAAGTACATCTACACTTGCTATATTTTGTAGCTTTCTCTCTTTTTTTGGTTCTTAATTAGAATTCCAATTTCATCATGCTCAGTGCCAAATGGAAATACCTTTTTAAATTAAAAACAACCAGTTGAATAATCAAAGTGGTAAGAGGCACATATTTTTTCCTCTTTTTTGAAGAACCCTTTATTTACTAAACGAGGGAACATTGGCTCCAATTGATAACTTTTGAGGAATATAATAGTATGAAGGGAGAAAGAGTCCCACTTTGCCAATTTCCAGTTGGTTTTCATAAAGTTTCTTCAAGCCCTTGCTTTACGTTCTTTGTAGACTTCAAAGTTCAAACTCACATAACTTTTACATATATTAAAACTTGGTACTCCACGCATATATAATATTAGAGTTTTGTGCACACGTAAATACGTGCGCAATTTAAATATAATTAATTTTAAAAAAATTGTTAAAAAAGTAATATGTAATACAATAGTTGAGAGTGCAAGTACCCTACTAACAATATGGGTTCGAATTATATGCTTATGCTAAATAAAAACCTTTTTCAATGAAGTAAAAAGGCCTCAAAGGCAAAATAAAAAAAATCAAAAACCTAACACAGCTTCATAACTACTAGAATAACTTCCAACTTTATATAATAGTATATTATGTTTAGTAATTTTTTAAATATAGAATGCGTGATTGTATTAGTTTGAGTGGCAATATATAATATGACATTTTCATACTATCAACATTTTTTAACAAAATAATTGGTAATTGACAAAATTACTTTTTAAGGCGTAAAAGGGAAGAGCATTATATGAAGTGCACTTAAGTAACTAAATAAGAACACCAAAAGTCTGGGTCATGCTTAATATATATCATAGATATATAGAAGTCATTTGAGACATAACAAGCTTCATCTAAATTCGACTATTTAAGTTTTGAAATTACTTTGAATTTGGTTCACATATTAAAAAAAATCATAACGAGACGAGATCCAATTTTGAACTGCAACACAATGGAAAACGATAGTCTTGCCAGCTTAATTCATTTACCTAATATTCATGCATGGTAGGTGTATTAATAAGTTGTGCATTCTAAAATGTAATGTAGCATTGCTCTTGTTCAATTGTTACAACTCCATGGTTCCTATATATAATATTTCCCTTAACTTAAACAGTTAATTATCTCACTGCTATAATTAGGGGTGGTAATTCGTATTTTTGCTTAACACAACCCAACAAAACAAGAAAAATGATAATATGAACACGACATGAGATCACATTATTTTGAGCTAACACAAATATGACACAATCCGATAGATATGTTTACAATTTTTCATCATAATAAATATGTACTAACACGAGCATAAACGAAATATTTCCTCTCATTTATACACAACAATATATGATTAATTTGATATAATTCTAATTCCGTGTCAATTTCATTCCAAAATTTGGACACGATATCGTGTTAAAAACTTTAGACATAAAAATGACATAAAGATAAATTCTAGTGACAAATTCGTGTAAACGATGACATATCTCACACATGAATCTTTTTGACAAATTTTAGTTATCACTGATATGTTTGTTATGGTTATAAACATACGACTGGTTTTACAAGAGTTCAATAAGAATTATGCCCTAAACAATTCCCTTGGAAGCAACTCATTTTCCCTCTTACATGGGTGATTTCTTAATTAAGAGTAACATGTATTACTCTGCTCGATTTATTGATACATAAGAATCATTAAAAGCCAAGCTTACCTTTCTCTTTACAGGCATCACTATTTCATCTATAGGAATGGTCATGGGAAAATCCCCACGGTAATTTAACGTAGTATTTACAATTTAGTTGTCCCTTTTGAACCTGAATCTTGGAATCTCCAGTCAACTAAGTTAGGTATTTATTGTAACGACATATTTATTCAAGGGCTTTAGTTCCATTTCCTTCGATGACTTATAAACTAATTCTCTATTTAACTGTTTGGTTAGCGGATTCGTAATGTTGTCTCTGACTTTACATAGTCTAATGAGATAACCTCATTTGGGAGCAATTATTGAATAGTATTATATCTTCGACAAATATGTCTACACTTATCATTATACATATTACTTTGTGCTTTACCCATTGTAGATTGACTATTCGAATGTATACAAATTGGAGGAATCGG
Source organism: Lonicera japonica (assembly GCA_021464415.1). Classification (NCBI taxonomy): domain Eukaryota; kingdom Viridiplantae; phylum Streptophyta; class Magnoliopsida; order Dipsacales; family Caprifoliaceae; genus Lonicera; species Lonicera japonica. The sequence goes on along the minus strand of CM038467.1, from coordinate 11,374,345 downwards.
TTTTGTCCACCTTAAAATATCTTCTAGGAAATATCCCACATTCTTTAGTGCAATAAATTCAAATTTCATAGTGCATCTAGCAATCACAGTTTGTTTTGAGAATTTCCATAAGATAGCTCATCCTTCTAGCATAAGCATGTAACCACTTATTGATTTGGAGTCTTTATCATTATATTTCCAATTTGCATCACCGTATCTTTCAATTACAACAGCGTATCTTGTATAATGCAATTCATAATTATGAGTAAACTGCAAATATTTTAATACATTAGCAATTGCTTTCCAATGCTCGGCTCCAAGATTACTAGTATATTTACTCAAATTGCTAATTGCCTAGGTTATTTTTGGTTTTGTACAACTCATTAAGTACATTAGACTGCCTATCATTTTAGAATATTCTACTTGATAAATATTCTCTCCTTTATTACTATATATAAATGTAAAGCTAAATCTATAGGTGTTCTAGCAACCCCAGAATTATTTTCATCGATTTTTCTAACAATATTGCCTATATAATGAGATTGTTTCAATATGAGCTCACCTGAAATTCTTATGATTTTAATTCTCAAAATAACATTAGCAAGTGCCATATCTTTCATGTTAAACCTTGAATTCAACATATTATTTGTAGATTTAATCATTGTATCATTGCTCCCAACAATAAGCATGCCATCTACATATAAGCATACAATGATATATCCACACTCAATGTCTTTGACATAGACGCATTTATCACATTCATTGATTTTAAAACCATTGGCAATCATAGCGTTGTCAAATTTCTCATGCCATTGCTTTGGTGCTTATTTTAAGCCATATAAAGACTTCATTAATTTACAAACTTTCTTTTATTGCCTTAGCGCATAAAAACCTTCAAGTTGTTCTATATAGATTTCTTCCACTAAATCTTTATTAAGAAATACCGTTTTCACATATATTTGATGTACTTCAAGATTACTCAATGCTGCAATTGCAAGATACATCCTAATGGAATTTATTCTCATCATCAGAAAATATGTATCAAAGTAATCAAGACATTCCTTCTATCTATATTTTTTTATTATAAATCTTGATTTATATTTGTCAATTGACCCATTCGCTTTCGTTTTTCTTTTGAAAATCCATTTGAAAGCTAAAGGTTTGTAACTTGATGGAAGATCCACTAGTTCCCAAATATGATTTTACAAAATAAAATCAATTTCACTCTTAATGGCTTATTTTTTTATAAAGGACCATCATTAGTATTCACAATTTTTTTATAAGTTTGAAGTTCACCTTCTAGCATATAAATCATAAAATTATGACCAATTTTTTTCCATCCTTACTCTTTTGCTATGTTTAGGCTCTAGTTCAACTACTTCATCTTTGTCATGAGTATTATTGATATTCTCATTTGTTGACTTATGTGTTGTTTAGAATAACTCGATTCTTCTTTTTACTTACATGAAAATACATCTTCAAAAAACGATGCATTTCTTGATTCCATTATCTTCTTATGTATATCAGGTATATTAGATTCATATACAATAAATCGACACGCATTACTATTTTATGCATATCCAACGAAAATGTAATCAACCATTTTTGGTCCTATCTCCACCTTTTTAGATTGAGGTATTGCCAATTTAGCAAGACATCCCCACACATGTAAGTAGTTATAATATGGCTTTCTTCTTTTCCATAACTTATATGAAGTTTTTTCCTCTTTTTTTTTTGGTTACCTTATTTAAAAGGTAATTAGCCGAAAGAATGACTTATTCCCACATGTTAAAGGGTAAACCTAAACTAATCAACATTATATTCATCATTTATTTCATTCAGCTACACCATCAGATAGAGGCGAATAAGGTGCTTTCATTTTATGTATAATTCTATATTGAGCACAAAAGTTAGCAAATGGAAATTCATACTCATAGCATCAGTCATTTATTAGCACTTTGATTTTCTTATTAAGTTGATTTTCAAATTCATTTTTATAGAGAACAAATTTATCTATTACTGCATCCTTACTTTTGAGTATTACACAACAATATTTTGCATGTCATCAACATTTTATTACCACATCTTATTTGTATCATTTTGAATCACATCTATCAGTGTGAATTAAATCAAAGGGTCCATTGTTTCTTTCAACATTATGAAATGATATTCTTGTTTGTTTTGCCTTAACACAAGTTTCACATTTATGTTTATAGTTAATTTAGAATGTGGGTATATGATTCAAGTTAATTAATTTACATAAAAAAATCATAATTAACATGTCCTAATATACCACGCTATAAATTAGAAGATTAAAGCATATAAGTGAAAGAACTAGCATTATTCTTATTATTAATAATAGTATTTACATTCATTGTAAATAAACCACCACTCATATACCCCTTCCCCACATATATTATACCCTTACACAAAACAAACTTATTTGACTTAAACACAGGTCAAAATCCATGATTATTTAACAATGAACTATACACCAAGTTCTTGTGGACTCTAGACACGTACACAACATTGTTTATAGTCAGAACCTTCTCAGCCGTCATCTTCAACATAATTTTCCCTTCATCCTTGATCTTAAAGACGGTAGAATTCCCTATATACATTTTTCCCCACTCTCAATAGGTTAAAAAGTGGAAAACAAACTCTTATCAAATCACACATGATTGGACTCCCGTATCAATCCAGAATTTCTTTGGATTTGAACCCAACAAATTCACCTCAGTAACATAAGCTGAAAGATTTGTGTCAGAAACATCTTGAGCAACATTTTTCAATCACATTATATTTCTTGTTTATGTTCCTCCTAAGAAATTTGCAATAGGCAATTTTATGACCTGTCTTGTCATAATTGAAACACTTGCCTTGAAACTTCAGCTTTTTAAAGATTTCTCCTTTTAGCTCTTACTTGTATCATTTGCCTTTGTTCTTTTTGGAGCTTTGACTACACTCCATAATCCTTTTGGAGCTTTGACCATATTCGACAACATTTACCTTGACCGAAAAAGTATTGTACTGGCCCCTTTCTTCTCTGATTTTTTGTTATCTTCTTCATTCGAAGTTTAACAATAAAATCCTTCGCTCCCATTTTCTTTCATTTGTGCTTTAAGTAATTTTTAAATCTTTTCATGTCTGTGGCAATTTCTCAATTATGCACGCCACTTGGAAGCTTTCACTTAAATATATCTATTGAACGTATATCTCATGCAAGATTAGTTGAAGTTTTTGGACTCAACTAATCACACTCTTAGAATCAATTATTTTATAACCTATGAAGCATCACGTAATAAACATTTTGACACCGGTATCCTTAATTTTATATTTTTGGTCTAATGATTCCTACAATTCCTTAACCTTTTGTTCTTCAATGAAAACTTTGTACAAAGAATCAGTCAGGCCATTTATAATCTAGTTTCTGCATAATATCGTCAATATACATATTTCACACCACCCTTCACATTTATACATTTATATATATATGATTTCCAAGTAAGTACACTCAGCTCAAGTCCTCACAAACGTATTCTCGAGCTCCATTATCTCAATGTGTTAGAAGTACCAGTCCCTTTACCTATCAATGCAAGATAATTATAACTCCAATTACACCTTAATATAACCAATAATAACAATACAAAATATGCTAATGTATATTACTTATGCATTTGTTCATTTGCAATGTCTTAAAAACATTCACATTAAGCAGAGTTTGGATCTCCTGCATGTATGAGGACCTTCTTATGGTCTGATGAACCTTAACTTTTCAGGTAGGGGTACAATATATCTATGAAAAATGTCCCAAAATTTTAGCATGATCCAACAACTAGAAATTTAAATATTCACAAAACAATTCAGCACATACATGTACGTTGTCCAGAAAATCACGTATGGCAGTGGTGAAGCTTTGTAGATTAAACAATACTAATTGGCTATGAACTATAGGCTCTACCATATATTTCTAAAAAGCTCTATTTGTATACTTTCTAATGTAATTTATTGTGCATCAATCGGAGCTTTCTACTAAGAGTTATCGCAATTCTCCCACAGTGGCACCAATCAGCTAGAACATGAATACTATAGGTTTTCATCTTGGTTTTCAATCGAATCGTGTACAAAACCCCGGCTAAACGTCAAGAAACAACACATAACTTATTTTAAACATGATTTATACTTTTCTCACCAATTATATCTCTTTTTAATCAACAAAATTCAGTTTTACCTTTACAACACACAAGAACACTAATAACATACCCAAAGCATTTTCCTCAATTTCTATCATGATTTTCCAATTTCAATTAGTACAATCATGATGAAAGGATAATAAAAACATAGTTTGAACTTACCAAACTTTAATTCTCCAATTTATCTTGTTGTTTTTCTTATATTTCTCTTATTATTTCATTTTTCTCACAAGTTTTAAGCTTGTCAATGATTTATACAAGAGAGGTGCTTTTGTAAACATAAGCTGCTCAATTTGGATATGTCACTATAACTCTTACAAGAGTGTAACATCTAACATATGCTTGTGCTATTTACACATAACCTCCTTATATTTTTATGTTACACAATTCAACCCACTTGCATACTTTATTTTCACATAAGCTCCTTATGAGTTTTGTTTAAACATGGGCTCCAATAATAAAATACACCTAACTTACATTATTCTTATGAAATCAATTGTCATGGCAAAATGCACAATTCCACTATCCACTAAGCATAATTTCATATTACCAATTGCATAAACATAATTATGAATGATAATTAATGCTTAAACATATTTAAATGATGCTAATAAAGTTTGTTTAAAATTCAGGATATCACACTACTACCATCATCTAACTTTCAACCTTCGATCATTCAATACCCACCCTTCAGACCACTATCATCTTCGTCAAAGACCACCACCGCCATCGCAGTTCACCCCCACTGTTGGTGCTGCCGTACACCACCTCCGTTACTCCTTTCATCCACCTCGCAATTGCCACATCACCATTGTCCCACACTCTGGCTACATCACTACCACACCTATGTTCACTATCGGATACCACCACTTCCATTTTCACAGCTGCTACACCACCGTACATCACCCATACCTCTATTGAATTGGATTTAATTGTATCATTCTTTGTTTGTATATTTGATTATCTCTTTGGGATTTTTATTCACATTCCATCATGTGCAATATCAAAGGATAAAATTAGGTTTGAGCAGATGATTTTATTAGGGTATTTCCTTAATTTTTGTTGTAATTTGCATTGTTCTTTGCTGTAATTCTCATTTTATTTTTGCTAAATTGGTTAATTGGTGAGTCAAATTTCGGTTTTTCTGAATAAAATACAAAAACTTGCTGAATTTTAGCTACCGAAAACAGTTAACCGAATCATATTCAGTTCAGATCGGCGTTACATTTTTGTCAACCAAAAAAATAGGTTCGCTATTAATTTCACTAGTTCTGTTATGTTATCCAGCCTCTTTTTCTATCATTTTTCACCTTGTTGACAAACTTAAATATACACAATTCTTTTTTCTTTTTTCGTTTTTGCAAAATTTATTTACTACTAATCAATATCTATTAGTATATACTAAAACGCTCTCCTTTCCTGTGCTGTGAGACATGCCACGTGGCATTTTTATTTATTTTATTTTTTAAAACTGATGCGCCTCTTTATTAAAAATAGCGGTTTCTTCCCCTTTCTCTCTCCAGACCTTTTCTTTCACCATTCGCTCTTCAATTTCTTTTACTAACGTAACAATGCCTTCCTTTTTGGATTGTTATCCACACCTCTGCCTATGGGGATACCAATTGCATTCCATTGTATCTACAGTAAATCTTAAAACTAGGGATCTTCTGTAATTGCAACTTTTCATGGCGAGGCTGCACGATTTTGTTCTTATTCTTCTATTTCCTCCTCATCTTTCTCATATACTTTTCCTAAACATGTATGTACATAGTCTGTTTGGGTTATCATTAGAATTTGCAAGACTAACTTTTAAATCCATATTCTTTAATTTTTCCTTTGTTTACTCAACAATTATAATGCTTTATTTGGAAATAACTATTTCCATGATGCAATAAATTTATTTTCTTCATAATTGCATTATAACATGGTCTCAAATCAGTAGTTGTCATCATATAATCTAATTTCTTTCATTAATACATGATATTCCTCTTTAGAATTGGCTTTGATTATTAGGATTGAATTTTATTTTATTTTTTGTCATACATGATTTATCGTGCTCTCATTGTAACATTTATTTTTTAATTCGAATTTAATTTCTTTTACGACTCTTCCTCATTAAAGTTGTTAGTGTTGACCTTTATAAAATTTCTTTGTATATATCAAAATAATTATTTAATTCTCCACTTTTTATAAACATTATAATTTTTGGTAGCCATCTATCATTTATACTACAAAATGTATAAAGAAGCCCATGCATCGCGTGGATTAGAAGCTAGTAAATGTATAACATTGACTTGATAAATCTTTTTTTCATTTTTTTAGTTATACATGCGATATGTATTAGAACACCCTGGAAAACTTAACCTAATTATTATCTTTTTCATATTGTTTTATTTTTAAAGCATGTTTTCACTTCTTACTTTCTTATAACTAGCTTTCTTTTCTCTTGGTAAATGTTCTTTAGCTTCACTGAAATCAGACATAGTTGAACATTAAGGGTTACTCCTGCTTGAATCTTCTTGGTCCCGATCCAACAACACGCCAGTGCTTCTTAACGATCCATCAAACAACTAAAGTAAACTCGCAATTAACCAGGCCGTAAGTTTTTCACTTCTTTAATTCACACTGCAAATTCTTCATCCACTAAAATCAATTTATCTTTTTAATCTCTCCTTGGTTTAAGTTTTCATTTTTATTGTATTATGTTTATTTCACTATTGCCTATAGCATGTTCGACAAAAGGCCAACAGTTCCACCGATAAAATTTACTTTTATGTTTGCTGGTTGTTATATCTTTTTTTGACTTAGGCATGGATGTGGCTAATTGCTATCCAGATGGCAATGCCGATGTGGTAAAGTCCAGTCCTTATAATTCATACCACAATATTTTAGCAGCTTTGACATACACATTAGAGGAGGGTGACAGGCCTAGTAGATCAGGAAGCATATCATTGTTCAATGTTGATGCTGGTGTGGCCGTGTGGGTCAACTTGAATTGGTTCATAGGGTGGAGTTAGCTGGTATATTTAATCTAAAATGGAATCCTGTAGGGGGTAATAATGTGAGTCCCTTACTTGCTCAAGTTAATGCTGATGGTTACTTGCGGCTAAATTGACTTGGAAGTTCAGTAGATAGATCAAAATTACATGGTATCTCGAGTTTCCACTTCTCTGGAATATTAGCTTGTGCTGGTCTTGATTAGTTTTTCATGATAAAAACAATCTCGTTTGTAATTTGGCACAAAACCGTAACCAATCACTTAAAACTTTTTAGAATTTAAGGATTTGGATATTTGTTGTTGCTTTCTGTAGGTTATATTGTTAAACGTAAAGATTCGTCTGCCACATTAACAATCTAATATACATATGATATAAGTAAGCTTGAGCTATGATGACCATAATTATTTAGGTTCACATTGTCCATTTATTGGCCCTTGTGCTATGTTATTTGTATATTGGATCCCAAGGTCTGAATTAATTTCTCAATAGTTGCGAATGAGACAGTTTCTTTATCTTGATGCAGGGAATTTTCTGAAAGAGGTTAATAATGAAAAAGTTAGTTCCTCCATGTGCCTGTGCTTGGACTGGAATCCCATCAACCACATCAATTGCAGTAGGACTCACTGATGGTTCAGCCTCAATAATCTTCCTTAACAACCCTGGACCAAATAAAGTGCAAGAATGGAAAGGACATGAATTTGAGATTTGGGCTACTTACTTTAATATTCACCAACCTCAGCCAGTCTACACTAGCTCAGATGACCGCAAATTCATATGCTGAGAACTAAAAAGCACACATAATGGGTGTTTGTTGTATTGCGAAGAACCTAAGTGATCCTTATACTTTACTTACTGATAGATATGACAAGTACCTAAGGGTATGGGATGTCAAATCAATTTCAAAGCCTATAAGTAAAACCTCAATCTGTTTACGGGGAAGCGTTTGGAAAATAAAGTATCATCCTTCTGTAGCAAACATAGTAGTGATAGCTTATATGCATAATGGGTTTTCGATTGTTAAGGTTAATGAGGATAAACCTGAAGTGGTTGAAACATACAATAAGCACAAGTCGTTTGCATATAGGGTGGATTGGCAAAATGGGAGTCTATGCAAGAAAGGCAAAATAAATAGTAGCGTGGTTACTACTTGCTCGTTTTATGTCTGCCTCCTTCATGTCTGGATACCCAAAAATGATATTGTTATATGATAACATGACTCTGCATCTGAAAGTCGGGGTATTAGACCTTTTAAAGCACGTGATTAATCCCCATGGGAGGTTGGAATTGTACTACTATATACTACGGGGGCACACTATAGGGTTGGCTTAAGAGGGGGTTTGAACCCACGAGGACACATTGTGAGAAATGTGTCCAAATTATGATTGGTGCTCGTATCGTAAAATAGGGATATAGATTATGATTTATCTTTGGAATTACTAATGAATGTTACATTGTTATGTGTGGGCGTTTGCCTTTTGTTTTGTTTTAGAACTTCACTTGCTTGGTTTATTATTATTTAGTTGTACTGTTATTGTTTCCAAAGTAAACAACACAAATGGTCATTAAACTTTGGGTCTAGTACCATTTTGGCTATCAACTTTAGAACGAACCACTTTCATCATTTAACTTTAGAACGAGTACCACTTTAACCACTCCATTCAATTTGGTTGTTAAATTAGACATAATTAATGTACGAAGCGCATGGCTTCAATTTAAGGTGTTTTTATCATATTGCAACAAAATAACTTTAAACTAACAATAACAATGACTTCTTTCTTCATTCTTCAAAACGACTCTTTTGTTATTGTTAATGTCGGATCGAGGTTGAAAATGAAAAAATAAATGATCATTGTTGTTGATTTAAGATTATTTTGCTGCAATATGACAAAAAAAAACCTTAAACAAAGCCATGTGAAGAGGTACATGGTTTCATTCCATCCAATTTAATAATCAAATTGGATGGAGTGGCTAAAGTAATACTTGCTCTAAAGTTAAATGTAAAGTGGTACTTATTCCAAAGTTAGATGATAAAAGTGATTCGTTTTAAAATTTAATGGTCAAAATGGTACTAGATTTAAAATTTAATAACAATTTGAGTTAGTTATTCTTGTTTCCATGACCTTATATTATATTATCAATTTCTACAAGAAGTGGAATTAAAACTTGGAAGTTCGTAGAGGGAGGCTATAGATGTTCACTAATGATGCAAGTGTCCCACACAGAAGTGGGCTAAGGCTAAAGACGTGATGATAGCTTTACTAATGGTGACAATTGTTGTGGATATTTTTAGCATGATTTATCACTGTCCTTCAAAATTGACCTTAAAAACTTTATCACCTCATCTTCATCCCTTTCAAACACGCGTAAGCAAAATTCATGATTGATCCATTTTCCATTTTAAGTCGAAAGACTTGGAGCATATTTTATTTTACTTTCAAATTTTAACTGTTTTGCAGTGCAGTATTTGGCTTTAAAATGTAGCATATTTAGAATCTAATAGCAACAAAATCTTCTTTAAAGCGTAGCAAAGAATCTAGAACCAATTGCACGTTAAACTTTAATGAGCATGAGTTTATACTCTAGCTTATGCAAATTGACCTTAAAAACTTTATCACCTCATCTTCATCCCTCTCCAACATGCGTAAGCAAAATTCATGATTGATCCATTTTCCATTTTATGTCGAAAGACTTGGAGCACACTTTATTTTACTTTCAAACTTTAGTTATTCTGCAGTGCAGTATTTGGCTTTAAAATGCAGCATATTTAGAATCTAGTAGCAACGAAATCTTCTTTAAAGTGTAACAAAGAATCTAGAACCAATTGCACGTTAAACTTTGATGAGCATGAGTTTGTACTTTAGTTTGTGCAATTGAGTGCGAACATGTGGACACCATAATGATGCATTATACGAATGACCGAAGAGATTTTCTGAATTAGATTTGAATGATAGATGTAGCCAGACTCTCAATATTAAAGAATTACCCTTGCCATATACCTTAAATCAAAGTGCTAAAATTTTTTGTTGTCTTTTTAATGAAAAATTTAAGGTATTATGATTAAAATGTGAAACAACAATATCTGACACAACAACATTAAGGAACACTTGAAATTTCTCTTTGCTTTGCAAAATATGGATGGAAACAAACGGTTTAAAATCGATCTTATTTTAGTTTAAAATCAAATTTATAGCCATCCTAAATTAAGGATTTATTTTAAAAATAATAATAACAAATTTAATTTAGAATAGTTAAAGTATATAATACAAATATTAATTAAATGAGAATACAAGTTATAAGACATGCACTTTTATTTGTATATGCCATTAAAAAAATATATAACGTAATAATAAGGGTGAGACTATTTACAACCTCCATTTATCTCACTAACACCTCCCACTTAATTTTGAATATATCTACTTTTAAACACCTCCGTTATATCTCACAAACACCCCCCCTCAATTAACATATTTACTCTAAGGTAAAAAAATTAATCTATCAATTTATCCATGGGTAATAAATTAATCACACACTTTAAAACACCCCCTTTATATCTCACTAACACCCCCCACCCCCACATAATTTATTCACCTTTCCCCCACAAACCCTATTTACTCTCCCCGCAAACCCTCTTCTCAAGCAAACCGAGTATTGCATTCAAACTCGGTTCTTTACCATTTTGGCTACAAAAATCAAAATTTCTACAATAAATCCAAGTGGAAGCATTATTGGTTGGTAGTTTGAACATTAAGTAAAAGTTTTGAATAGAAGAAGAAAGAACTTGGTGATGGTGAAGAAAGAAGAAAAATGTGGTGATAATGATGACATTCCAAAGAATAATGAAACAAAAGAGGTATGTACATGTTTTTTGGAGTACTAAGATGGATTAAATCTCTCATATATGATCATACATTTATTTAGAATGAAGAAAATGAATGAAACCTACAAAACGGAGTACTTTTTATCATCTGTCAAGACTATACTCGGCTCACATAGGGAGGGTAAATAGTTATTTACTCTCCCCACATCAAGAGAGTAAATAGCATATGTTCTCCCCACATGGGGAGAGTTTGACTTTAAAATTTTCCAATGAATTTTTAAGCCAGTTTCCCCATTTTGGACGACATTATTATATTTACTTTCCCCACATAGGGAGAGTAAATGACTAATGTTCACCCCACATGAGGAGATTTTAACTTTTAAATTTTTCAATAGGTTTAAAAGTTAATCTCTCCACTTCAGCCGAATTTATTTCATTTACTCTCCCCACATTAGGAGAGAGAACCGGAGGGAGACGGAGAGGGAGTGGTCGGTCGTACGCGAGTTAATCGTCGAGGTGGTCATGCGCCGGAGGGAGATGGAACGCAAAAGGAAAGGGAAATGGAGAGGGTTTTTTTTATTTAAAGTTTTGTTTTGATTACTTAAGTTATAAATTAATTATAGTTAAAGTTAATTATATTTTTAATTACATACTTTACATAAATTACTTAAAATAAATATGAGAGATAAATAGGAGGGTATTAATGATAAAAAAATTATATTTGAAGAATATTTGTAAGATGAGAAATGTTAATAAAATAAATGGTATTTATAAATAGTTTCACCCGCTCATAATGATAATAATTGCTGCTCCACCGGTGATTATTCTAAAAATCTCAGTCGTTCATCAGCCAGAAAGTCTACCAAATCATTAAGTTCGTGAGATTCCACTAAAGTGCAATTTTCAAGTCGCATTTATTGCCGAATAAGATTTATGTTCCTCTGTCGTTGTCTTCATTTATTAAACATCTTCCCTCGGAATCTCAAATAAATCTCCCTGTCTCTCTCTCTTATCTATAATGAACAACGTGTATTATAAGAGTTTTTTTTTTTTAACTATGCTTTTTTTTAAAATTTATTTAGTAAAATAGGAGATTTTTGAATTTAATTATGTAAATGGGGTTGTTTTTAAATCACTAGTGAAACTAGTGGTTTTTGGGGTAAACATTTTTGGGCCAATTAAAAACACTAGCATAGGTATCGATTTTATGAACAGAATTGCTATTAGTGGTATCGATTTAAGCCATAAAATCAATATTACTTTCAACGTTTTTTCAATTTTTCAAATTACCCAACATGAGATATCGATTTTAGAAGTGCAAATTTTATTAAGCTTAAAACCACCAAATGAGATATTAATTTTTATCCAAAAACAGCTAGCTTGACTAGTGATTCTTCACCAAGTTAAATATTGCAAATTTTATTCAGTTTAAAACGATCAGATGAGGTATCGATTTTTACCCAAAAACCGCTAGCTTGACTAGCGATTTTAAAACAATCCCATTTTTACAATTAAGTTCAAAAGTCTCATATTTTACTAAATAAATTTATAAAAAAAAAAAAAAAACATAGTTAAAAAAAAAAACTCGTATTGTAATGTGTTGTAACGTCAGTCTCATGTGCTATATCCTCAAGGGAACCTTCATCAACCACTAACCCACCCCACCCCCCATTTCTCTAATCTTCCCTTCAATTATTAATTATTTATTTTCCCCCTCAAATAAACTTTTCTCTCTCTGCCACACTGGTTCCAGCACACTATGCCCAACGCTGCTCAGTTCTGTATTGAGAAACCACAAATGCTTGTCTTTTACTTATAGACTTGGAACTCTTGATCCATTTAAACAAAGCCCTCAATAATAATACGCATGCCTGAGATGTAATATGGGTTTCAATCTGGGTATAGTGAAATGGATTTGAACAGATTGATTTTGCTGTGCTTGGTCTTTATAGGTTTGTGTTCGAATGCTTACCGTGTTGATTCAGAGATTAGTATTAAGTTTTTGAAGACACCTAAACAAATCTCAAATCTGAGCTCAGCTGCGTTTTCTTTCCAACTTCTTTTGGGCGGAAATAGGAACACTTGCACCAACTGTACTACATATTGCCAGGTTAGTACAATTTTGTGTCTACATCTCTGTCTGAATGTTTATCGGTTTCACTTTTAGTTAAGGGTCTCAAATGATATTAAATATCTGTTCAAAATATGTCACTTAAAGTGTATTGAAAATGCAACTAAATGACTAATAATGCACTTCTACTGAAATTGGCGCGGGTATATTTTTTATGAATCCCAAGAAGTATGCAAATTTGAAGTTTGTTTCTTAAATTGACTGATAATTTATAACGATGTCTTGCACTTACCTCTGTTTTTCATAATTCTTTGTGATACGACCGCCATTGAAAAGTAGTTAAGGAGGTGCTATAATCATAATAATTGAATTTGTTCTTTTGTTTTTTATGGATTCTGTTTCGGCTGGTATTTTATTCGTTCGTATATTAAAGTTTTTAATAATATTGTCGACTGTAATCTATTTACATCGTGCATGCAGCTGGATGATCATGTGCCTTCAGATTGTGAAGCTGGAGAAGGTTCGTACTCAGAATTACAGGATGGAAATCATACATTTGTGGTGTGTTTCAATGGGTCTCAAGGAGTTGGCTGCGCTACCTATAATTGGACTATTGGTAAGAAATCATAAAAGTTTCAGTGCCTTGAATTCCTTTGACATTTATGAGAAAATAGGTTTGTTTTTCAACATGTGTTTAACATGAAACATTTGCCTTTGACAATGTTGCTTAAATCTAATCATATATCTTAATGTTCTTGTCTAATTTCACTTGCAACCCCCCCCCCCCCCCCCGGGGCGACATGGTTCCCCCAACTGCATATGTTACAGCCGGAATGTCTCTAACAATTGCTCCATATGTTTCTGTAAACATATCTTTCAGCGAACCCAGCAGCGGTGGAGGTGGTTTTAGTGTGCTTCTGTGAACGCATGTAATGTAAGTTGATTTCACTAAAGAAAGATGCGTCCTTTCCCAACTTTTGATTCTTCCGTGTAAAAATATGTTGCTGTTTATAGCTTCTTGTTTATGGTCCTGGTCAAGTTATGCCAACTATGCTCAATGTTATTCAGCCGAACCTCAAATATTCTCTTACATTGGGTTTGTCTTCAAGCGTTCACTTTGGAAGAGTGGTACTAGTGATGGACAAAAAATTCTGCACAGACGCTGCTGGTAACAATTTTGCGAGGACGGAAAACTATAGTTTCTTTGTGCATTTTGATGAGTCTGAAACTTCTTCTTACTTTGTCATAAGTTCATCAGTATCATCCTCAAATTAATGGTACTCCTAATTTTATATACAAGTCTTTTTATCATGTATTAGTTCGATCTCACATTTGCATGGATTTTACATTTACCTATGTATATTTGAACTGGATCTATTTTTGGTTGTTGGATCCTACAAATAGAAGAAGCGTTTTTGCCAATCTAAGGACTCATGTACCCGAATGGCTACTTCAAATTGACAGTGAAACTAGAACAGTGCAAGCAACTAATAGACGTAAGAACCTAAAGGTTTATTTGTACTTCACAGATCCAGTTCTCAACTCATCTGCTGAAATTTTGAATTCCGTCCACACAAGTCAGGGGCCGCTTCTCCCTATAAGTGGCAACACCCTTGAAAATCGTAGATTTGGCTTTCAGGTCAGTTGGCTCATATATAGGTTCAAAGTTCTTTTACTGATGCTTTTAACTTCATAAATCATTTATCCTCAAAAAATTTGTCCTCTTATTTGCCTTTCTTCCTTTCAGTTTAAAGATATCTATGGCATGGCCATTGTCACAGTGAGCCTTGATTCGAATTTACTATTAAGCAGACAGGGGACCCCTGTATCTCTTGTGGCACCAGTTACTTTCCTTTATGGTATGTACTACTTTCTATATTTGAAAAATCAATTTTCCAAAATCTCATGTTAGCTGAGCAAGTTCTGATCTGGACCATTGATTAAATTGACTTGGTTTCTTAGAAAGTTTAATGGTCAAATAGAGGCTCTTAATCTGGGATGAAGGGAGTATCATCCTATTTCTAAGGAATAAGATACCTTTTTTGTATCTCTTTTAGATTTAAGCATAAACAATAAATTTATGTATTAGGATTGTGGTATGGATTGCATATTTTTTATCTGACATGGATGTTGGTTAATCATTCAGATTCTCAGAGGCCTGCTATAAGGTTAAGTACAACATCTAAGACGAGAACAAAACAAAGAAGTATCCCAATATTGATAAAGTTCATGAAGTCTGTATTTGGCTTCAATTCTTCTCATATAGTTGTCTCTGGAGGAAATTTGCAAGGGTAATCATTCCATATTCCAATGTTTGGTCTATAAATGCAAATAAATGAGAATATATATATATGCGGGAAAGTTCAGGTGCGGACTAATCCATACAGACCGGTCCTTTTTATGACGGTTTTGCGTCATAAAAAACATCTCTCAAATGTTTTTATGACGGAAAACTGTCTTAAAAGGACCAATCCGTAAGGATTGGTCCGTACCAGAAACAGACCCTATATATATATTTGTATATATACAAAGAGGGATTCCCTCTTTTCAACAAAAAGAAGGGATATCTATTTGGATGGGTATATAGATGACATTTTTTATAAAATCTTGTAGAAATGATCTACATGATGAGCGGATCACATCCATCAAATTTCATCCAAGAGTTCAAACTGGAAGTGGGTGTAATGAAAAATTGATATATATGCGAATTTTCGACCGTTGAAATTTTTGATTGTCATCTCACCCACTTCTAGATTGAATTCTTTGATGAAATTTGGTGGAGGTGATCGTCATATAGATCACCCTCTATAAAATTTGATAAAAAAAAGTCATTTATTTACCCCTCCTAATGGATATCCCTTGTTTTTACTAAAGAGTGAGAATCCCTCTTTATAGTCTAGCTCATATTTGTTGATGCCAGTGTTCATATATATTTACTTTTAGTTATTGACTGTTCTCCCTCGTCCAGCTTCTAGGAAGAAAGTAGGCACGCATATATTGTAGAGATTCAAGCAAGCGGTGATGTAATATCTGTTAATATTCCTGAAAACATTACCAAGGATGTGGCTGGTAACAAAAATCTCGAGTCAAATATTCTACAAGTGAGACACTGCAAGGATTTTATCAGTCGCTTATTCGATGTCTCTTTTTTCTCCTGGGATGTCTTCTAAAATCTTCGGGGAACAGATTTCTAATTTTCATTCTTAATTACAAACTAACAAACGAACGATTTACACATTTTGTACCCGTAATATCTTTGGTGCTTTCCTCCTTCGCAACTGCTGCTTTTGCAGTGACCGCCTTAGCTGCGGGCCTTCTCAATGTTTCTATGGCAAGCCTTCAATCCGTTGGCACATTTTCAAGATCTTCTTCATTTACATCTAATCCTGGGTGGAATCTTTTCGTAGGATACTTCTCTTTCTCTGTCTTTCTTATTCTTTTCAATAAAACCCAACCTGCTAGATTTAGACCAAGGTCGGGTTTGTTTTCACCTTTTAATGCTGAATGGAGGTCTATTAAGCATTAGAGATATAAAAATTGATGTTTGTTATCTCACCTCTTAATGCTAAATTGCACTAAAATTCAGCATTTGACACTGAACAAGTGTTTTAGCTTAGTTGGGGAGGCACTCACTTGGACCTTTTAACTATGGGGGTTTGGTGGGGGGATTTTCATTGGTGTAGTTGGAAGGGAGAGACTTAGACCTCCTTTTGTATTAAAAAAAAAAAACTGAGGCAAGTCTTGTGCTTAATTTCATTTTAATGAAATTTTATTTTGATGGTGTCCGTAATTCTGTATTGTCTTTGTTCAATATGTATTGATGCATACATATTAATAAGGGAAAACTGTAGATTTCATGTCTTCAACATTCAAAGCCAAATAAATTCAACCACATTTTTCAGAGGTTTAGTTCAGTATTAAGCATTCAGTGTTCAGCAATCGTGGGCTAAAACAACAAACAACCCCTGATTACTAACTGCTACAACTGTGCTCCTTTTTTACAGCGAATTGCATGCCACATCCAAGTTTTTGCATTGTCTAGATGGCTAGCAGTTACTCTACCAGTTGAATATTATGAATTCACAAGAGGTCTACGATGGAGTATCCCCTACTTCCGTCTCCCTTGGGAAACGGGCCACGTTCATCCGGTTATGTTGGGCTCCAGTTCCCCTACGAACCCACATTCTTATAGTTCCAAAGTTCTTGATTCGGGAACTTCTCAACAAGCGAAATCAGCTACAGCCACCTCAGTATATGGGTTGCCGCTTACTCCAGAGGAGTACAGATCATTTTTTGAGGTAATAGAGCATTGCCCATTTTAAGAAACTTGGTTTTGATTCTATTGGTATATTTTCTGATAGCATATTTACTAGCAGAACCAAAATATTCAACCGGAAGCTGAATATATTTCGGATTCAAGCAATTCAAATGAGTAAGTTTTGGTATACTTCATTTTTATCTATATTCATAGTTGAGAGATAATTTCATCAAGTTGCAGTGGTGAGAAAAATAATTTGTTTGGATATTACTTATGTTAGAATTATTAATCAAATATTAATAATTTAATAATTTGTGTGAAAATTAATTTAATTTTGCTAGACATTGTCATTTAAATGGGCATGTCCTTTGGCAATTGGGCATGTCCTTTGGCAATGGACATGTCTTTACAATTGTTAAAGTAACTCTTAAGAAGAGACGTGCCTTTTCCGAAAAGACACGTTCTTTCTAAAGAGTCACAACCTTTGCGAATAGTCACTTGAATTTCTATATAAACCTTCCTTCGCTACATTTGTGAGGATCGATTTTTCAACGAGAACTTCTTATCTCATATCTTTCCATTCCTCAAGTCCATTTTATTCTTCAAGTTTAATATGAGAGTGAAATAATTATCAATCCGCTAGAGCGTACTTATTGGAGTGCTACTTAAGTACGCGGCAGTCGTTGTATCCTGGGAGACAGTGTCCACGAGTCCGTAAGCACCGTAGCGGGGGCGAAACTATCTTAAGGACATAGTGTCCAACACTAGCCTCGATTGCAAAAACCCGATAAGTTTCTACTCCTTATTTCTATCTATGTTCTTATTCTCTTATTTATAAAATTAATTATTTATTTTATAAACTAATTATTCTTACCAAAATCAAATTACACAAGTATATTTGTCCAACAACTTATTTGATTAACTTAATTCTTTTAGGTGGAGGGAGTTCAATAGAAGTATGTTTTGGTTGGGGTTAATTGGTGGCAGCTTGATAGTGTTGCATGCTCTACTCCTTTTCATTCTAAAGTTCAGAAAGGGAAAAATCAGAAAAGCTGAAGAGTTATGGAGCACTGACATTTCCAAGATTCGAGATTTTTCTTATTATTCTTGCATTACCTTGCGTATGTCAAGCCTCGGCTGCTCTAGTAAAAAGTACATCGAATTTATAACACGTCAATTATAATTTCAGTAAAAGAAATTCCAAAGCTACTCCTTATATCAAGTTATTATTTATTTTAGGAGGATCATCCGCAGGGGTTATAACTGGCATTTTGCTACTTGGAGTTGTATATTTTATTCTTCTAGCCTTATACTCATTTCTCTCCATTGGGATTACCTTTGGGAAGCTACTTCAATACAAAGAAGTCCATCAAGAAGGCAAGAAGTTTCACTGGTACCAAGAAAAAGTCCGCATAACCTTAGGTCCCGGAAACGAGGCCAATGGACATGGAAGAATCAAAGCAACTCTGTTTTTCTAGCAATCTTAGCGTCTATTTGAAGATCTGAGGGGGCCACCAAAGTACATGTGCTCCCAAATCGCTGGAGGGACCCATATACGCACAACACTTGAATTTAGTTAATGTCTCTAATACTTGATAATTGATTTAGATGGCTACTACTCTTTTTTTTCTTCATTGCAACACTGAGGATGAGGCAACTAAGTCACTTTTTATACTCTCCTTTTGCTTTCTATCATTCTATGAAACAATTAAGTCTATGTATGCTTTTTGATGCTTTAGTTATGGAACAATATAATTTAGTGATCATGTTTTGAGTATTTGGGTTATTAATGCAATCTTGTTTCATTTTATTGAATTCTTAAATATTTACAATGTTTATTGCCTATATAATTAATTAATCGATTAATTAAGAAGGTGTATCTCCCACGTATCGTGTCCTACATTTTGAAAAAATTGTGTGTCGCGTGTCGAGTCTATGCTTCATAGGCGCTGATAGAATCATCGCCTTGGAAGATGAAAATGAAGATGCACCCTTTATTCAAAAGCTGTTTGGTATTCTCAGAATATACTACACATTGCTCGAATTTATTAGACGAGTTTCTCTTGGAATCGTTGTTGTAGCCTACTCATGGAGCTCGTCTTGTAAAAGTCCTATAATTATCTTACTATGTATGACCTCATTTCAACTCTTCCTCATGGTTCTGAAGAAGCCTTTCATCAAGAAAAAGGTTCAGCTTGTTGAGATTATTTCAGTTTTTAATGAATTGGGAATTTTCGCTACATGTTTGATTCTCTTGGACAACGAATTCTCAGCTCAGGGCCAGATGAAAATTGGGTTGTTTATGCTTTCGCTTTTCTTACTTGGATACTTGGCCCAAATGATCAACGAATGGTATGCGTTACACACAGACAAGGCAACTTAATCGTGGTGAGTACTCTTTCTTGATGGGTTTGAAAACAGCTTCATTTGGGCTTTTGCTGCTTTTTATTCCGCAGGAAATGATAAAAAAAAAAATTGACATACGATTCCTACTGAGCACTGGCGAGATTGGAGATACTGCTTCTTCTGGTGATTGGAATAGAAGCTCCGGTAGTAGAAGCTCTAGCACAGGGGATAAGCCTTGGCTGAAACAACTAAGGGAACTAGCCAAGGCTAGCTTTAGTAAAGGAGAAAGGGCACTTCGAAATAATCCTTTATCCAGTCGGACCAGAATGGGCGGATTTTGGAATGCCAAAGAGGAGCGGGAGTACATCTCTAACTTCGTCAGTGGATTCAAAATCGAGACTGAGAGAGTTGCATAAAGATTTGGAAGCCATTTTTGCATCAAAATGAGATATATAATTCATAGAATACCAAACTTTTTTGATGCTTTAGTCTAGTTATTGGTATCAATCAAATTATTTAACAGTTGTGTTATTTTAGCTAGCAATGTAGTTGTGTAGAACTGTAAGGTGTAGATGTAGATTTTCTATGTAAGAAATATCAAAGCTCGGAACCTAATCAGTTCCCTCTGTGTTATATATGAAAGCATGGCCATCAAGCACTGAATTAGGTAAAGTGTTTGTTTAATAAAATTTTCTTTCCTAAGACTAGAAAACATGGAAATAATCTCAACCGCTCGGTTAGGATATGTTTTCGTTAATATTTTAAACTTGGCTAACGTCGCATTAGCCCCGAGTTACTATGTATGACTTGTAAGCTTTGAATTATTAATTTTTTTGGGTTCAACGGCAAGATTGTTCTGTCCAACTTGCATGCACACAATAAAAATAATGCACATATTTAGCAATAAAAACAAAAGCCGCATATACATGACATAAACTGTCACTAGTGTCGTCCATGTGTCTAACTATATGTTAGACCTGTAAGAGATGTTAGCATGACAAGGTAGATTAATTGTTTGTCTTTGCACATATTTAATTCGAGCCTCGCTTCCTTCTTCCCCATCTCCTGACTGCTACTTGAACAATCATTGCTTGTGTAACACTATTAATTGAAATTGATTTTGTAAATTACAGTTGGAAAATAAAAGAGCGACTTACATATATCCTACATAATTATTGTCCATTGCAAAACAGTGAAAAAAGTTCCAAACCTCAAAAACCTCCACTTATTTTCACTCAATCCAGATCTCCAAGCCCTCAAAATGCACGGACGCCTAAAAGAGGGTAGTCATAAACGCTGTAAATGAAACTTTTAATTCACTCGCCTGGCACCTCTTGGCTAATTGTGTTAAGGAGCATAATCGACAACACTGTCACCACCTCTACATTTGATTATCAAAAGTTGGGACTGCACGACCCACCAAGTCTGCCTCTTTCACCTTCTGTAAGGTCAAACAACATAGGCATTTAACAACTCAGGTCATGTGGTAACAATCACTACGGGCGTGTTTGGTTTGGATGCAAAAGTCTTCACATATTCGGCAATTAATTCGCCATTTTGTTTAAAGTTGTATTACTTACAGTGTAGGCATTTGCTCGTAATTTCACACAAAAGTCCTTTTTTTTCCTTCTTTCTTTTGCGAAATAGGTGCAAATATGTTTCTGCATTTCAGAACTAAATAATATGGAACTAAATTCACTTACATTCGAGATATCTATCCACAAATCAAGAGTCTTGACAGCCTTGCCAGATATTTGTGTCTCACGAGCCATGGCCACTCCTTCAGCCAGATTGTTTACCCGTCCACTGACCAAGAGAGCTGCTCCCGCATTTAGCACCTGATTAATTGTTTTTTATGATAGTTAGAATTCTAACAATAGAAGACCAAATCGCAATGCTATTGGCAATGAGAGCCAATTTAACCATTTTCCAAGCGTGGGGCTGGGCCTACAGTTAATCTAAGCGAGCACTCATTTCAAGTCCCCCAAATGAAGCTATTTCATAATTTCTAAATGTCTATTTTACCCTTGCAATCTTCTTTTCCATAAAAAAATTGCTTGCAACAGGACTCGAGCCCTTGGTTCTATTTAGTTAATCATTTTTCTAACCAATACGCCACTTACCATTTTCATTAATTATTTATTCAAAATAAATCTAATTCTATGCATGTGCAGGAATACCCCGGTAGCTACAAAAACAAGCATAAACCCTTCAACTCTCACGCAAAAGCACATTTAGAGACTTAAGATTACGGCAGAGGGTAAGGAAAACTCTTACAAAGGCATCAGCAATGGACCCTCTTTCTCCTGATAGTACACGCTTCAATACCTCTGCATTATACTCTGGACCTCCACCTCGCAAGTCATCTACTGTGCAGCGAGGGATCCCAAACTCCACTGTCAAACAACAATTTTGATTTTATCAAAATATTTCGATGTGAAATAAGATGTTTATGATTCTTTTTATTCATAAAAGATTGATTGTCATAGTTGCAGTAGACTCAAAATAGTCACTTGTAAAAGAACAATGAAACTATTGAAATTCTTCAAGATAAAGGCAAGACAATTACATGGATCAAATGAGAACTTCTCAATCTTATCGGAGGTAACGTCAAAAACTAGCCCAGGCCCTGTTGACACACCAGGTCAGATGATTCATGCACAAGTAATGAGAAAATGTACAAGCCTATTTTTAAGAAATTCTCTTAATTTGAGACGTACCAAAGGAAAGTGAGACTCTTAATTTAAGTACGATGGAGGGAGTAATTTTTTTATTCATAAAAACAATAAAAGATTCTTACCAAGGGGACTCATCTCATCTAGCCCCTCAGAGTGAACAACTAATGCTCTCTTCATGCCAAACAGTTGAAGTGCTTTTGCCATTTTAAAAACCTATCCAAGAATAAACATAAATGATGTGAAATAGTTCTGAAAACCACCTGACTTTCAAAAAAGTGATTCAAACAACTCCACAATAAAAGGCGTGTTACCCTCGAAGCATAAGGCCATCCACAAGGATTCAATTAAGCATAATTGTTTCAACGGAAAAGTAAATTTTAGCAATCGGATCCAATAAAATATACAAAATTCCTAATAAAAATAAGCATCAGATAGGGAAATAAAATAAAAAAAACAGACAGAAACAAATCAAGCCCTATATAACTACATTACAGTCTTGTATGCAATATTGCACAATTTTTCCATTTCTTCATCCATCCAGAATTAGTCCATCTCTGTTATACTGGAAAGCACCATAAAAGACATTGGGTGAAATATGCTAAGAGTCAATCAGGATCAGTATCTGATTGACCATACACAAGGTCCATGTTTTTCTATGTATGAGAAAAAGGCATATTTTAGGTGACTGGTAAGCAATCTCCAAATGCATAAATAAATTCTCCAACAAAACATTGCCAATTCAATGATTGGCTAGAATGAATCAATTTATTATGGAGACCAATTTTAAAGACTTCGCTTATGACAGAAAACAACATTTCCTAATATGGATACAATCAACGGGTTGAAGAACTTACTAACTCCTCCTTGTACACACCGACAACTGCAAAAGGTACACGTGCTGGATTCAACAGGGGGCCCAAGATATTAAATACAGTCTTCACTTTCAGCTTCGTCCTCACGGGCCTGACAATCTTCATTGCTGGATGGTATATTGGAGCCATCATAAATCCAATTCCTACTTCTTTCACGCATTTAGCTACCCCCTGCTAGACAAGAAATAAGAAACACTAAACCTATATTTCCATAGAACATAACGTGAAAGCGTTTGGTAGTCTCTTCTAATCCTATTGAAAAGTTGCAGCTTATGATTAGCTATACTAGTGTTACTTCAACAGTTAACAATCGAATTCAAAGATTGAGCAAACCTCGGGATCTAATTCAATCAGAACCCCCAATTCTTCCAATACATCAGCACTTCCACAAGCAGACGAACTCGACCTATTCCCTTGCTGCAATGCATACCCTAAATCAGTATAATATCTGCACCTACAATATAAGCAATGTACAACATATGACCGGCACAATACTTTTTTAACATCAGCTCAAATTTTAAATTAATGTCACCTTTGCGACTTTTGTGCCACAAGCTGCGGCCAGTATCGAAGCACCGGTAGATATGTTGACCGTGTTTGCACCATCACCACCTGTCCCAACAATGTCTACAGCATCATTCAACCCTTCTACCTTCCTACTTTTGTTGATCATGGCTCTCGCCAATCCCACAATCTGCCCAATTGATGTTTCAAAATCTTTGGTTCAATATAATATATATAATATAATAAAATATTTATTAACCAAACAAATACATCAGAAAAACAATCGTAGAATAAAAGATATAGATATAGATATTATGCATGTATATCCAATTTAAACACAAGACTTACTTCCTCATAAGTCTCTCCTTTGGCTCGCAATAAAACCAGAAATGCACTGATCAACGCCTCGTTAGCATCATTTAGTAAAAAATCAAGAGACGCTTCGGCCTCTGATTCGGATAAGTCCACGCGATTAATTAAAGATTCAATCAACTAAAGCAAACAAAAGACAAAGGAATAAGAAACACAAGAAATCAGTGAACAATTCTCAAAGTTCGAAATCAACAAACACGAATATATGTAGGGAAAAAAAAAGTACGAACCTCACTGAATGACGAGGATGTAGGAGAAGTCGAATTGTTACGTAAGTTGAACCGAGGTGAGACCAGCAAGGTTCTTTGATTTGTCAGATCAAATGGTGATCTGAATAAGCAGTTTCGAATCTCCGATCTGGGAAAACATCGGTTAATACAATCGGAAAATGGAATTGTGAGGTGGCATGGGAGTAGAGCCATTAGTAACCGTAATGTAATTTAACTCTGCTGCAGCTTTAATGGTAGAATTGTACGATTGAGTACGAGATTCGTGAAAATGAGGAGTTAATACGGTGGTGGGGATATTCGTGAGATATATAAAATAGGGTTTGGACTTTGAACAGAGATTTTTTTGACTTTCATTAAGATGGCTGTCGAGGATACTGGATACAAGTTCAACCCTCCCTCAGGTTACGACCCATATAGTTCATAAATTTTGGCTATTTCTCCAAACGCATTATGGTTATTAGATCTTACCGTATTAGATCTTACTGGAAATAAGCTAAAAAGTTTGAAGTAATAATATTTTTTTAAAAAAAAATTAACGAATAATATTTTTAAAAAATAAGAGTTTAAATATCATTATTATTTTAATATAACGACTTATTTATTAATTGTATTTTAATATAAGGGTTTTGATCAAGTGCGAACTTAACTTCACACAAAATTATGTTCAGTGCAAACTTAATTTTGTACAAAATTGTGATTTTTGCAAAGTTAACTTCACAATCAAAAAATTGAAAGCAAATTTGTTTTGTATGATGTATTTATATTTTTTAACAAGTATATTCTTATGTTTCATTCATAAAACTTTAAAATAATATCAAATAAATACAAACGTATAGTAATGTTTTAGAAAATAAGGAGTGCAAACTTAACTTTGCAGAACTTTGAAAAAATTATTATGTGCATTTTATTAATAAATAGGTTTTCAATATGTAATTTGTTAAAATTATTCTAAAGAACCGTCAATTAAACACTTATTTATAATAATATACTAAAAAAATGTAGTGCAAATTTAAGTTTGCATGATTTCATAAAAAATATAATTTAAAAATCTACTTTAAAATTAACTTTGCACTCTCTTTTGAAGTTTGGTCAAACATAGACTCTTAATTTACATAAATATTATTCTTTAGCTCTTTTGCAAATTATTTTTTTCATACACGCCCTATTTTTTAATATCCCGTACTATACGTGTACGATGTGTGTAGTTTTTAAATATATTTAATTAAAATTAAAATACAAAATAAATATATTAAATGATTTAGGGATCGTTTGGTCGTCCTTCAAATTGCGAATTAGATAATTTACAATTAAGTAATTTACAAAATTTTCATTTATTAGTATTTGGTTTTATAAATTGAACAATTGTAAATATGATAATTCAAGTTGATTCACAAAAACTCAAATTAAGTCATTTCGAGTAAAACTTGAAATTGTTTAATTCTATAATTAGATAATTCTTTCCTCTATTTTTTGAGAATATTTAGTTTCTACTCGTGATATTGATAGATTTAGACAAAATTTTAAATAACATAGAATAATAGAGAACATATTTTTATTCTAACAATCAGAATTTCTTTTTTAAGTTTTCCCAACACTGCTTGAATTAGAATTGAATTATTCATAAATGAGCAAATTCACAATTCTTCAATCGAAAATTAACTAATTCTTAAATTAGGTAATTTATACAACCAAACGAGCCCTTAGTAATTAAACAGTAAATTACTCTAAAATATAATTTCATGACGGTTGACATTAGTATTATTTGTATATAATAGTATAAACAACAACATTTATAATATACAGTATTATTTTTTAAACTAGTAGTATATTATAATAAAGATATAATTATTTTAGCATACCTTAATTTTGTTTTGTTTTATATAAACAAATGTGACATTAATACGAGGAGAAATTTCAAAAACGAATAGCACGTCAATCCTCACAATTCATTAAAGTAGTGCCGGTTTGTGAAACAAATTTGTACTTTAAAATTATTCCAAATCATAATTGATTAATTTGATAAGGATGTATACTTATTGCTTATATATAATTTATAAATCTATCCCTTATCAGTGTACTAAAAATAATAATTCATAATTTGATTATATTATATTATAATGCCAAGATAATTTTCAGCCCGCTAAAACTGTGTCATAATTTTACTTTCCAATTTTATTCTTTTCAATAAGAAAGATGTCAACCAGAATACAAGGTGCTTAGTAATTTTTAACCCTTTTTGTTAGTAAAACAAACTTCACAAGAAAACATTAAAAAGTAAATTTTTAATAAGAGCAAGTGAGCTCCCAAGGAAAATTTGAAAGTATTTCCGTTATTTGTAGTTAAATATTGAAAAGGATTTAAGTAGACCTCATTTTTGTTGCAGCTACCTGCATGTCAACACAGGGTCAATAGTGCGTATTTATGTGAATCGAACCATGACCTCCTTGTTACGAAGATAATAAGGATGTCAACCAAAATACAAGATGCTTAGCAATTTTTAGCCTTTTTTGTTAGTAAAACAAAGTTCACCAAAAAAATTAAAAAATAAATTTTTAATAAGAGCAAGTGAGTTAGTTTAATTAAGAAAATCACCAATTTCCAAAGTCCGAATCTCTCAAGAAAAATTTAAAAGTATTTTCGTTATTTGTATTTAAATATTGAAAAGGTTTTAAGAAGACCTCCCTTTGAAATAAATAAAATAAAATTATAAGAGAATTCAAAGTAACTGAATGCTTACTAGAATCGTATATTACACTAGCTTTTGATAATTTGTTTATCAAATTATTAAAGATAATTTTGTACTTTCTAAAAGACTGTGGTCTTTTTTCAATTATTAATAGTCTTTTAATTTCAATTCAACACTTTTTTCTTTTTCTTTGTTTGTTAGACATTAAAATACGATGCATATATGTAATGATCCCCGTCTTAATTAGTAGGATAACACCTGTAATTAAGACCTGAAGCATTATTAACCCACCTTAGACGAGCTAAAGTAGGTTTGAAATAAATAATAAAACAATAAATCCAAGAAAATCACATAATCTGGAATAAACAACCCTGATACTCATGTTACAGGCGATAATATAAAACATGAGTGCAATATACATTTATACATAGACATTAAATCCAAAAGACTTACACACTATGTTAATATGTATTACAGAGTAAACAACAACTCACGCTAGCCGTGGCTTGCCATGTACACACATATACAACAAAAATGAGTCGGTATTAGAGATCATCTATTTCGTTTTCGACCCAGTTGCTTCTTTTGCCGTATCCGTCTCTTGGATACCTGAATTTGTTTACATAAAATGAGGTGAGCTCACAGCTCAGTAGGGGGGATATAACAGGCAATATTACGTACAAAACGTAATTAACTATTTAAACATAAATCATGACTCAACCAATAAAATAATGCATGCATGTGCATATGCAGGTTATCTCCCTTGTGTCAACCATTATACCAAAAAAATATATCGAGGCCGAACCGAATCATAATAATGATAATAACAATGGGCCTGACCGCCCCTAAGAGATACCAAAGCTGGGCCAAATCATAATCATAAGAAGAAGAACGGGCCTGACCGCCCCAGAGAATAAGTCAAACATAATCACAATATAATATCATCCAGCCCATAAAAGATCATCATCATATCATAATATAATTGGACTACATGTCCATCCATATCATATCACATAATTACCAGTGATTTGCCGAGGCCTAGATTTCCGGACTACTCACCGCTGACTCTAGACAGCCGACCTCATTGCCGTCCCCCGGAGATTTGGGAATTTTCAACCCAAGGGCACCGAGCCCTACTTATTTTCACATCGGCAAGCATTAGTCAATATATTTTTTCTTCATCATCGAAGGGTCACAATAACAATCTTATTAAACCAATCACATAACCATATCACATCCCAGAATAATTCAGCAGATATAAGAAGCTTTCGGCACCATAGATACAAGATATATATGCCCACATGATAGGCCATAAGAATAATTCGAGCTTGCCAAAAAGTCTCCAAGAATTCGGTTGACACAATGACGATGCACAGTATGCATAACATGCTAATAAATGAATATTTGAAACAACTTATGCCATATAACCACAACAAATCTCTATACATGTCCCTTAATGTATATAATTCATAAATTAATTAATTTCATAAATATACAATGTTTATACATCCAATGGATATCTCATGTATATCAAATAATATAAATGTATCAAGTATAATGGCATATCTTGCTTCAAATAACATACACATGGCTTTATAAATCACAAAACATCATCATTCTCGTCATATAATAATTCTTAAAACAAAGACAATTAAAATATGATGATTCATATATAATAAAATTATACTATCAGCTTTTAAAAATAATTAAACTCCCACCTCAGAATATTTAGTCCCTAATAATGAAATTTGAGTTGATAACCAAACCCCGACCAGCACAACTCTACAATTCTTATACCGTTGCGCAGCCCTCAACGTATAGAACAACTTTCCCTTAAAACTCGACTCGATTCGGCGGAGTTTTGATAACCAATTGCTAAGACGTAATCTTCGTACCTATTTTATTTTGCTTTCTGTTTTCTCTCGGCAAAGGTAATTGAAAGAAAGAAAAATGGAGAATTGTGCAGATGGTGAGGTCGGTTACTTTAAAAAAAATCTAACTTTTATCTAATTACGATATTTAACCCTGAAGTTTTATAACTTTATTATTTTAACTCTGAACTTTTACAACTTTACAATTTAGTCCATAGTCAACCAAGAAATATGTGTCTAATTTACACTAATTATATTACGGGGTATTACAGTCTTCCCCACTAATAAAAATTTTGTCCTCGAAATTTAAATATCGTACCTTAAATGAATAAGTCATGATATTTGTGACGGATCTCAGTTTCCATTTCTCATGTTGCCTCCTCTGCTCCGTGGTGCAACCAAAAGACCTTGACTAGTGGTATAACTTTGTTTCTTAGTACTCGATCTTGACGGTCTAGGATTTGAATCGGTCGGGTTTCATACGTTCCATCATCAAGGATTTCTAAATCTTCTCATTGAATAATATGGGATGGATCGTAAACATACCGTCGAAGCATCGACACATAAAATACATTATGAACAAGCGACATCTATGGAGGTAAAGTCAAACGATACGAAACATTTCCAACACGCTCCAAGATTTCAAACGGCCCAATGTAACGAGGAGCTAATTTTCCTCTGCCACCAAAATGTGTAATACCAAAACGAGGTTTGGTTTTCAAAAATACATGACTACCGACTTCAAACTCCAAAGAACGATGACGCCTACCGGCATAATTCTTCTGCCGACTTTGAGTAGTAAGGAGATGTTGTCGAATAATCTTAACCTTCTCAGTGGTTTGTTCTACCAATTTCGGACCCAACAAGATTTTTTTCCCGACTTCATACCAGCAAATCAGAGATCTACACGGGCGACCATACAATGCTTCATAAGGCACCATGCCTATACTGCCCTGAAAACTGTTATTGTAGGCAAACTCTACTAAAGGCAAATACTCTATCCAATTTCTTCAAAAATCTAAGACACAAGCTCTCAACATATCCTCGAGAATCTGAATAACTCGTTCGGATTGCCCGTCCGTCTGTGGATGAAATGCCGTACTAAAATTCAACTGAGTACCTAGAACTTTCTGCAAACTCCCCTAAAATCAAGATGTGAAACGGGGATCTCGATCCGATACAATACTAAGTGGCACTCCGTGCAACTTAACTATCTTTCGAACATATAATTTGCCAAGGCTCTCTACATTTTGGTTGTTATGAATGGGAAGAAAATGAGCAGACTTCGTCAATCTATCAACAATTACCCAAATGGTGTCTTGACCACCTAAAACTTTAGGTAACTCCGAAACAAAATCCATAGTAACATGTTCCCACTTCCACTCGGGAATGGGCAATGGTTGAAGTTGTCCTGCGGGTCTTTGGTGTTCGGCCTTCACTAACTGACAGGTCATACATTTGCTTACATAATTTGCGACATCACGTTTCATACCACTCCACCAAAAATTTTGGCACAAGTCTCGATACATCTTTGTACCTCTCGGGTGAATAGAAAATTTAGAATGATAGGCTTCACTTAGAATTTCGTTTCTAAGTTCTGGATCTTTCGGCACTACCAATCTATCTCGAACCCGAATTCCTCCGTCAGTCCCAAGTTTATATTCACCATATTCGGCTTTCGTAGCCAAACAATCACCTATCACCCGAAGTTTTTCATCTACACGTTGGGCACCAATCACCTGATGTTGGATTGCTAATTGAACAACCATATTATAAAGATATGCTTGGTTATCATTCCGACTCACCATAAGATTGTATCGTTGCAATTCTTGTCTTAACTCCCACTCTCGACATCGTAGAGCAGTTAAAGACCCTTGAAATTTTCGACTCAAGGCATCAGCTACAACATTAGCTTTGCCCGGGTGATACTGCAAAGTAAAATCATAATCTTCCAAGTATTCTATCCACCGTCGCTACCTAAGATTCAAATCTTTCTGGGTAAAGATATATTTCAGGCTCTTGTGATCAGAATAGACTTCAAATATCTCGCCATACAAATAATGACGCTAAATCTTAAGAGCAAATACAACCGCAGTCAATTATAGATCGTGGGTAGGGTAATTTTTTTCGTGTTGCTTGAGCTGACGGGAGGCATGAGCCACAACATGCTCTACTTGCATAAGAACACAACCTAAACCAAATCTAAAAGCATCACAATAAATCGTATAACCCTTTTTCCGCTCGAGTAAAACAAGAATTGGAGCCGAAGTAAGCTTAGCCTTCAACTCTAAGAAGGCTTTCTCACAATCGTCACTCCAAACGAATTGGACACCTTTATGAATGAGGTGAGTCAATGGTAATGCTATCCAAAAAAAGTCTTTCACAAACCGACGATAATAGCCTACTAAACCCAGAAAACTTCTAACCTCCGTAACATTTCGAGGCCTTTCCCACTTTAGAACAGCTTTTATTTTCGTTGGATCTACCGAAATTCCATTACTCGAGACCATATATCCCAAGAATTTAACTTCCGACATCCAAAAGTCACATTTGCTAAGCTTAGCGTAGAGTTGGTGATCTCGGAGGACTTGAAAAGCTAGACGGAGATGATTCTCATGCTCTTTATCAGACTTGGAGTATATAAGAATATCATCTATAAAAACCACCACACACTGATTAAGATAAGGACGATACAAGCGATTCATCAAGTCCATAAATGCCGCTAGCGCATTCGTCAACCCAAATGGCATCACTAGAAACTCGTAATGACGAAATGCCATTTTCAAAATATCTTCTTCACGAACCAACATCTGATGATAGCCCGATCGGAGATCTATCTTGAAAAATCTAACGGCACCTTGTAATTGATTAAACAGATCATCTATTCGGGACAATGGATACTTATTCTTAACAGTGACACGGTTCAACTGACGATAGTCTATACACAACTGTAACGACCCATATTGCTTCTTAGCAAACAGTACAGGTGCGCCCCAAGGAGACACACTAGGTCTGATAAACCCTTTTCGCAATAATTCATCAATTCGAACTTTCAGTTCTTTCAGCTCGGCTGGAGCCATACGATAGGGTGCTAACGATATCGGAGCAGTACCCGGAATAAGGTCAATAGAAAAGTCTACCGCCCGATGAGTGAGAAGACCCTAAAGATCATCAGGAAACACATCTGAAAATTCTCTAACCACAGGAAGATTAGAAGGATACGAACCACCCTCCTCTCGTGCCACCATACTATCCAACCACCCAAAGAAATCCCGTTGTTCCTTGGGCCTCAAATACGTACTCAGCGTATGTGACTCAGACTTACAATGAAAAATCAACATCTCACTATTAGGCAATGGAATTGATACTCGACGTTTAGAACAATCAATTATCACATAAAAAGTAACCAACCAATCAATTCCTAAAATAAAATCATAGACTTCCATATCCATCACAATAAGATCAAACTCTATCGAGGATTCTCCAACACTCAAGGAACAATTTTTACAAATAGAACTCAACCGTACATCACTCCCCAAAAGCGAACCAACACATATCGGTATATACAAACGTTCCACATTCAATCCCAATCTAGTGACTAAAGCCAACGAGATAAATGAATGAGAAGCACCGGTATCAAACAAAACTTTAACCCAATAACTAAAGAATAGAATGGTACCTTCCATCACCTTAGCCTCAGGTTGCTCTACCTGACTCAGGGTATACACTCGACCCAAAGTCCTACCGCCTCCCCGAGCATAGGAACTTCCACCCCCACGGAATTGACTCTAACCCTGGCCTTAACTACTAGAGAAAGATTGGCCCATTTCGCTACCACGGCTAGAGCCCTGAGTTTGAGAATGGTTGTAGGGAAGTTGAGACGGCTGCTGCTCCCAACTCATATTTGGACAATCCCTACGAATATGTCCCGGTTGACCGCACGCATAGCAAACCCTCTATCTCTGTCCCTGGTGCTCGCTACTGCTCCCCGAAAAATGGTCTCTACCAACACTACCACTGAAAGACCCTGAATCACCTCTATGCTTCTTGTCCTTATTACCCGATTCTCCTCCCTCAATACCCCTTTTCCTTTCTAGGAATCTACTGGCGTCTGCTCTATCTTGCTCTACTTTCATGGCCGCTCTCACAGCTTCAGTCACATTGATATACCTTAAGTGATACACCTTTTCTCTAATAGAAGGCTTCAACCCTTTCAAAAAAAACGTATCTTCTCCTCAAGATCACTGTCTAAATCTTTCTCAAAACGGCTCAGACTTTTAAACTTTGCCTCATACTCCGTCACGGACATATTACCTTGGATAAGGCAACGAAACTCATCCCTCTTGATACTACGATGGACCGATGAGAAATAACGCTTTAAAAATAACTGGGTGAATTGCTCCCAGGTAGTAGGAACATCCGCCCTCCTCGACACATTCCTCCACCAGACACCCACCTGATCAATCAACTGATATGTACCAAGGCTGAGTCTCAAATCATCCGGTAAATGCATGACATCAAATGCTCTCTCTATCTGATCGAGCCACGACTTTACTGTATCGGGACCGGACATCCCACTGAAAGTAGGAGGATATAACTTTTTGAACTTCTCGAAGGCCACCATAGCCCGATTCTCCTGAACTTTCTCTCGAGGTTGTTCGGTATGAGCCAATACATTAGCCAACTCCCGAGCTATCGCACAAATAGCATCTACAGACTCCCCTCCCGAGGAAGAACTCTCGTGAGTGGCATGGTTCACCCCATCACCTGATGGAGTCGCTATTCACTATATGCAAAAAAGAAAAATATCATGATAACCTGATATACACATATTCATAAAAATACAGTTCATCTCATATTTCACATATTTCGTCCCACAACCCAAGTAAATCGCAAACCCATCCTCTGATACCAATTTATAACGACCACCGCCTTAATTAGTAGGATAACACCTGTAATTAAGACCTGAAGCATTATTAACCCACCTTAGACGAGCTAAAGTAGGTTTGAAATAAATAATAAAACAATAAATCCAAGAAAATCACATAACCTTGAATAAACAACCCTGATACTCATGTTACGGGCGATAATATAAAACATGAGTGCAATATACATCTATACATACACATGAAATCCAAAAGATATACACACTATGTTAATATGTATTACAGAGTAAACAACAACTCACGCTAGCCGTGGCTTGCCATGTACACACCTATACAACAAAAATGAGTCGGTATCAGAGATCCTCTATTTCGTTTCCGACCCAGTTGCTTCTTCTGCCGTATCCGTCTCTTGGATACCTGAATTTGTTTACATAAAATGAGGTGAGCTCACAGCTCAGTAAGGGGGATATACCAGGCAATATTACGTACAAAACGTAATTAACTATTTAATCATAAATCATGGCTCAACCAATAAAATAATGCATGCATGTGCATGTGCAGGTTACCTCCCTTGTGTCAACCATTATACCAAAAAAATATATCGAGGCCGAACCGAATCATAATAATGATAATAACAATGGGCCTGACCGCCCCTAAGAGATACCAAAGCTGGGCCAAATCATAATCATAAGAAGAAGAACGGGCCTGACCGCCCCAGAGAATAAGTCAAACATAATCACAATATAATATCATCCAGCCCATAAAAGATCATCATCATATCATAATATAATTGGACTACATGTCCATCCATATCATATCACATAATTACCAGTGATTTGCCGAGGCCTAGATTTTCGGGCTACTCACCGCTGACTCTAGACAGCCGACCTCATTGCCGTCCCCCGGAGATTTGGGAATTTTTAACCCAAGGGCACCGAGCCCTACTTATTTTCACATCGGCAAGCATTAGTCAATATATTTTTTCTTCATCATCGAAGGGTCACAATAACAATCTTATTAAACCAATCACATAACCATATCACATCCCAGAATAATTCAGCAGATATAAGAAGCTTTCGGCACCATAGATACAAGATATATGCCCACATGATAGGCCATAAGAATAATTCGAGCTTGCCAAAAAGTCTCCAAGAATTCGGTTGACACAATGACGATGCACAGTATGCATAACATGCTAATAAATGAATATTTGAAACAACTTATGCCATATAACCACAACAAATCTCTATACATGTCCCTTAATGTATATAATTCATAAATTAATTAATTTCATAAATATACAATGTTTATACATCCAATGGATATCTCATGTATATCAAATAATATAAATGTATCAAGTATAATGGCATATCTTGCTTCAAATAACATACACATGACTTTATAAATCACAAAACATCATCATTCTCGTCATATAATAATTCTTAAAACAAAGACAATTAAAATATGATGATTCATATATAATAAAATTATACTATCAGCTTTTAAAAATAATTAAACTCTCACCTCAGAATATTTAGTCCCTAATAATGAAATTTGAGTTGATAACCAAACCCCGACCAGCACAACTCTACAATTCTTATACCGTTGTGTAGCCCTCAACGTATAAAACAACTTTCCCTTAAGACTCGACTCGATTCGGCGGAGTTTTGATAACCAATTGCTAAGACATAATCTTCGTACCTATTTTATTTTGCTTTCTGTTTTCTCTCGGCAAAGGCAATTGAAAGAAAGAAAAATGGAGAATTGTGCAGATGGTGAGGTCGGTTACTTTAAAAAAAATCTAACTTTTATCTAATTACGATATTTAACCTTGAAATTTTATAACTTTATTATTTTAACTCTGAACTTTTACAACTTTACAATTTAGTCCATACTCAACCAAGAAATATGAGTCCAATTTACATTAATTATATTACGGGGTATTACAATATATATAGAGTGAAACCTTTTCTTAACAACTATTTTTAAATTAACTACCTTAGGAATCGTCGATTTTGAGAACTGTTTTTAAATTAACTACCTTAAGAACCATCCATTTTGAAAAAGTAAACGTTAAATTTTTTTTCATTAAACTTAGTAGTAAATCATTTCCACTAAATTTTATAAAAAAACTCATTTAGATAGTCGGTTAATTGAAAATTTGATATATATGTGCATTCCTAGATGTTGAAATTTTAGATTTTTGATTAACTCACTTCTCATTTGAGTCTTTCGATGAAATTTAGAGAATAATATCTACTTATTATAGAGATCATCATCTCCAAGTTTCGTGAAAAATTCATCCATTTCTCTCTCGAAATGGACGGTCGGCTGTCCTTAAGAGAAGGGAAATGTTTATATCTAATATATATATATATAAGTAAAATGTTCTCCTTTAACGGGAGACTGAGACATGTTAGTATTAATTATTTCATTTAATTTTCCATTTAAAAAAAATGATTTTAAATTAATTTTCTCCTTAATTCCTACTCATTATTGCAATCCATTAAGAATATTATAAATGTTATAAATATACCACTTTCAAGCAAATTAATATAATCACTTCTCTCTTTATTCCTCTTCCAATTTCATTTGTAACTCTCATATTTAATATTAATTATTTCATTTAATTTTCCATTTTTTTAAAAAAATTATTTTAAATTAATTTCTCCTTAATTCCTACTCATTATTGCAATTCGTTAGCAATATTATAAATGTTATAAATACACCACTTTTAAGAAAATTAATACCATCACTTCTCTCTTTATTCTTCTTCCAATTTCATTTGTAACGCTCATATTTAATTATTTTAATATCTCATTTGTAACTCTCATATTTAATTCTTTAAATATCTAATTATTGACTTGTACTTAATGATATTATAATTGTTCTTAAGATAAATATATATAGATGATAGATATGTGTTTTTCCCACATCATCTATCCTCTATACATAATACATGCACTAATGATATCTCCTTATTTTAGTTTTATATATATTTTTTCCCCATCTCTATCTCTATATATATTTTCTTTTAGATTATACTTCCTCCATCTCAATTGAAGAACATGGTTTAATTTGAGGATTTTACATCTGAAATAATACTAGAGGTTTTGTTTCGTATATATAATTTGTGTTGGTTAGTTCACTATTGAAGAGTTTGATTATTGTGGTAAAATTTTGTTTATTTATTTATTTGTTACTTGAATTAATTTTCTTTTTTCTTTGCTATATATTTTAATCAATAGAAGAAACTAAAAAGCAATTTTTTGCAGTGTTAAAAATCATTCGTGTGTTTGAATTTCTATCCGATACTTTTTTCCCTAAATTTGAAATGTTTATATAACAATGTAAGACTATTTTTCTTTCCTCCCACAAATTTTATTGTTCTATTGCTCAACCTTTTTAGTCATCGAGTCTCAAAATATCCAATGTTAAAATAATATACAAACGTGAAATATGGTACATATTTAATTGTAAGAATTTTTTTTTATCTTTTTAATTTAATTATTAATAATTTTTTTTGTTAAGTAACCACGCATCGCGTGGTTTGTACATTAGTGTATATATATATATTTACATACCACAATGTATTTAAAATGAAACTAAAATGGATTATGATTCAATGGTAAGAAATCAATTGTAATAATGATCAATTTCATGAGTTTAAACATTGATAGTTATAATTTTATGTTTTGAAAAAAGTAATGATAGGACTAAAATTTGAAACCACAAATTTGGCATGCAAATCCCTAAAAATATGAAAGGCTTAGGGAAAGACATGGTGAGTTTATTTCTTATTCGTGATTTATAACAGTTAATCTATCTTTAATTTATGAAATTTTTGTACAAACTTTCACAATATTACCCTTTTAAAAATTGAAAAGTATATCACCAATTAAAATTAATTTATAATTGTATTTTAAAGTTTTAATTTAGATTTCTAATCAAAATTTACTTCCATATTAATTTCTTTCATATTTTCCTTTAATTTTTTTTGAAATCTTTTATTAAAAACACTAGATTAACTTGTTAGTAGTTTGATCAATAAAAATATAAATCCTAAAATCATATAAGTTTAAGTGTACAACAATGAAAGATCTTTTGTTAATGAGAGAATCGAATAGTATTTTACAACACGAAGAAGATTCCACAATATAATGGATTAACGCGTATTGAAAGCTGAGAAAAAACTATGAATTAATATTGAGCACGATTTATTTCCAATAAGACCCTCTAATAGAGCAAAGACTGAATGTTTAATGGTATGTGTCATGTAATTTTTTTTTATGAATTTATACTTGAAATTATATTCTTATTTGAAATCTAGTAGAAAAACTTAATTTCGGACACAACATTAAAATTTCAGCAGAATCTAACTTAATATCCAATGTTAGATCTAAAACAAATATGTTGTCTTCATAAGATCTGTATGATACAAAAATTCCCTGGTAGAAAAACTTAACTTTCGATTACAATATTACAAACCCCAGCAGAATCTAACTTAATATATAATGTCAAATCCAAAACTAATATATTGTTTTGTTAAGAACTATACAATAATAAGAAAATCGAATGGTAGAAAAATTAATTCCAGTTACAATATTACAAACTTCAACAGAGATAGAGATAAAGTCTTGTCAAAAAAGATTCGTATCGAAAATTGTTGGGCAAAAATAGAGAGCTAGGAGATGAAGTGACGGAGGAGGTTGTTTGCTTTTGTGCTTTTCACCTTTACTAATCCTAATTTTACTTTAACTTTTTAAAATTTAATATTTTTATTTACTTAATTAAAGAGGATGCATTTATTAATTTAGTGAATATTTTAATATTAAATTGTTAATAAAATAATATTTATAAAAATTAAATTAGGATTTTTTTTGTATGTATATCCACACATACGGACTAATTTAATAAGTAATACGGATTAACTTAATAACGTAGATTAACTACTAAAAATCGTAAATTGAAATTTTAAAAAAAATTAAAAAAAGTTGGAAAGTAAAAATATAAAATTTATGTTATGTTTTTGCCTATTGTGTTAGTGGGTTTACTCTTTCACTTGAGATCCTTTGACTTTTTATTTAGGGCGGTATTATTTACACCCACTATTTCTATCACAAACCTCCCCAAAGGTAAATTTTTAATCACTAATACTCCCTAAGACTTGCATAATGAGAAGTGAGTGCAGATGCACACACTCGCCCCACTTAGAAAGTGTGTGTTTGTAATAACTCGCCTAACATCAAGCAGTGGATTACTAAAGTGTTTTTCAAATAAGCCTTGCCTAATGAGAGGTGAGTGAACTTACATAAACTTGACTTACATGAGAAAATTGTATTGCTAAGCACTCACCTAACATCAAGTGATGGAGGGAGTGTTTATGCAAGTAAGGTGGTGTTAAAATATATTTTTAGTTAAATTTTGGAGGGAATGTTTGTGACATATTTGAGGGTGTAAATAACACAACCTTTTGTGCAAGTAATTTTTATTTGTAGATAAAATCACCCCTTATATGATTAATGGGCCTTTTTTTATCTTTGTTGATTTTTTTGGGAAACAACAAAACTCTCTGCAAAATAATAATAATTTTTGAAAAATTAGTTTAAGAACTATGATCAAATTTTAAAGGTTTCACTCCAAACTTAAAGTAAAATTTAAATTTTTCACCGCAGATTTTTAATAAAATTTTATGTGAAATTTACAAAGTTTAACGGTTAAACTAAGATGAATGCAATGAATTTTAAAAGTTTCACTACAAACTTGAAGTGAAATTTTGTAGATTTATAAGAAAAATTTATGTGAAATTTATAGATTTAATCGAAAAAGATATGAATTGTAGTAAAATTTACGAGTTTAATTGCAAAAATATGAATATATAGAAAATATTGTAAATAATTCATTCTTAATTTGTATTTGTATTTATCTTAATTTATTTTAAATTTCCAACTTTACTAGTGTTCTAAAAATGACTTGTGTGTAGTATTCAAAGTAAGAGTTTTTGTTTTATTGGAAGTAAGGTGAATGTTACCTCATCGGATTTTCAATGTTGAAAATTGAAAATAATGATAAGGGCTATTTTTGTGCATAACAATGTGTAGTTGGTAAGAAAGGAGTTTTAATTGAAAAAAATTGTATCATTTTCTTATCGTCTAAATATATATATAAGAGAAATTTATAACCCAACGACCATAATAAAAAGGAAGTATTTAAATCTTTCCCCTTTTAAGCGACAAATAACATGAAGATAGCAAAATAATGAAATCTTGTAATCAAAGGCACACTATATATGGAAAAACAGAAATTAAGAAAGTGACAAATAATTATGAAGTTGGCAAAAATAGTGAAATCTTGAAAAATTTAAGGCACGCCAATATGGAAAAGCATGCAGTCTTAGTGTTATGTGATTGAACATCGGGAAAAAGAAAAATTAAATCCTGAAATTTGGGTGTAGATTCAATTTTTCTCTTGATGTTTCAAAAAATGCAATGTCTTCTTTGAAGTTGTTACAGTGGTTCAATTGAGACCCTCGTCATAATTCCGTTGACAATTCTGTCCAAATAATTTACACTTAACCCCCTAAAACTTTAAAAGTGCCACTAAACCTCCTTAAGTTATATTTTTTTAACTTTTAACTCCATTTTTGTTAAGATTCATCGCCAGCTTCTCGATGACGAAGTGTGCACGAGCCGATGTCAACGGGGATTGTTCTGATGAGGTACGCTTCGAAGATTAATAGCTTCTCGAGGTGCTGGAAAATGGAGAAATTAGCCGACAATTAAATTTAGAGGGGAATTGATTGTATATTTATTTTGGTTATAACCCATTTGGATTGTAACCCATTTCGGGTATAAACCCACTTTAAGGCTTTGCTGGCGCCGGAAATGCCAAAGTGAGAGGAAGAAGTGTTTAGCAATGTGTTTTTCTTTCTCTACATATACATATATATATATATAATTATGTTTCTCTCTCCATACATACGCATATATATATATACAAAATCGAGCACCAATCAGACTCAAATTTCAATTTTAATTGAGATCAAATCAAATCGTGGTAGGTTCAAATTGAATTGGAAAATCAAATTTTCTTCTGATGGGTTTATATGTAATTGAAAACCCACCAATTAAGTTTTGTATTGTATATAACCAAAACACCAACAAAAATCTTTATTTTCATTCATAATTCAAACCTCCAAAACAGCTCAATTACAACTTATCACATTGAGTAGGCAAAAAAGACAAACTATCCCTCTCAAGATCATGTATAATCAAAAGATTTTGTTGTTGAACATTCTAAAAAATCAACATCAAACCCAAGGCTGCCATTGCCAAGCACATCGCCCAGATCTACTACCATATAATTCTCCGACGGTAATTCCAAATCCACCTATTTAAAGTGAAACTTCAGCTTCGAGACTACCATTTATGATATAAACTCTTTTTTCACCATCTCATTTGTTTGATTATAATTTTAAGTCCTCAATTATAGTAGAGGGTCATGGACAGTGAAATGAGGTGAGGTTGCATTGGGCAGAACACACACACACACACACATATATATATATATATCTTGTATGGAACTATATATATATTGTATAAAACTATATATATATATAGGGTGCATTTCCTACACGGATTGGTCCACTTTTTGCCGCGTGCAGCTCACTCTCTCACCTAGAAAAAAAGACACGTTCTCTCTTTCTTTCTCTCTTCTCATCTTCTCTGTTTTTTCTTCTCTCTTTTCATAGATTTCTTCTTTCCTCTCTCTCTCTTCTTTACTCTATCTTTCTTCTTCTTTTTTTTTGATCGAATCGAATTCCGGTGAAAAAAAATCAAGTGGGTTGCTCTGTTTTGAAGAAACAGAGGAGCTGGGCTTGTAAATGGATTTTTCTAGATTTTCTGTGTGATTTTCTTCGTGGGTCAGAGA
Source organism: Lonicera japonica (assembly GCA_021464415.1). Taxonomy (NCBI): domain Eukaryota; kingdom Viridiplantae; phylum Streptophyta; class Magnoliopsida; order Dipsacales; family Caprifoliaceae; genus Lonicera; species Lonicera japonica. The sequence continues at coordinate 11,332,654 of CM038467.1, read as the reverse complement.
AATAAGTGTATGGTTTTTGGGTTTTTGGGAGAATTGCAGATTTTGTTAACTCTATTGAGATAGGAATAGTTTGGGTTTTGTGATAGTGAGGAAGATTGTTTTTTCTTAGGTTTTGGGTTTCTTGATTTTTTGGTCATGTTTTGAGCCTATAAAACATATCATTTGGTATCAAATTGATAATTTGAACTTGTAATTCCCTATATTTCTCTTCTCTTTTTCAAAAAGCAATTTCAAAAACACTCAAATCATACCGGGACTACATCCAATATTTTAATAAATCTTAATTTTATTTCTTAAAACCCAAATCATTTAAACCAAAATCAGTTTTCGTCTCTCTTTAAACCCAAATCAAACTCAATCATAGCTTGAAAATTTGAAAAAAAAAATTATTATATGTTAAGGCTCCTCTCTCAATTCGATTTGAGAGATGTATGTGGGTTGGGGGTTAGGAAATTTATTGAGTTTGGATTAAGAGATTGAGGTATTAGAAAGAGAGAGGAACGGAGAGGGAAGTAGATGAGGAATGAAGAGAGAAAGGGAAGAAGAAATCTATGAAAAGAGAGAAGAAAAAACAGAGGAGAAAAGAAGAGAGAGAGTGAGAGAGAGAGAACATGTCTTTTTTTTAGGTTGAGAGAGTGAGCTGCACGCGGTAAAAAGCGGACCAATCCGTGAGGATTGGTCCGTGTAGGAAATGCACCCTATATATATATATATCTTGTATGGAACTATATATATGTATGTACATGAGTACGTGTGTTGTAGAGAGAGACGGGAAGTGATAATGGTGGTAGTGGGGGAGGAGACGGAGGTAATGGTTGTAACGACCCGATCCCACCTCAGTACGATATTGTTCTCTCTGGGTAGCGTCCAGCCAGGCCTCAGCCCCGGAACATCTATCCTCACGGCTTTATTTCTGGGAGCTCACGACCAGCTTCCCAGGAGGTCACTATCCTGGGATTGCTCTGGTCCACTACTCGCTTAACTTCGAAGTTCTTATGGGATCCGAAGCCAGTGAGGCCCTAAAAGGCCTCGTACTTAATTAGCGACCATTTCTTACTTATATGGGTCTCCAAGGATCCCCCATCTTCTGATGTGGGATGCTTCCTTTGAGCTACAATAGAAAATGGGAGATGCCCACTTTGAGCTACAATTCCTCTTCCCAAGGGAGTACTCCTTGCTCGCAGGGCGTCACATCCTTCCCCCTAAGAGAATCGACATCCTCGTCGACATATCGTACTCTGTGAGGTTAGCTCTGATACCATTTGTAACGACCCGATCCCACCTCAGTACGACAATGTTCGCTCTGGGTAGCGTTCAGCCAGGCCTCATCCTCAGAACATCTACCCTCACGGCTTTGTTTCTGGGAGCTCATTGCTCTGGTCCACTACTCGCTTAACTTCGGAGTTCTTATGGGATCCGAAGCCAGTGAGCCCCCAAAAGGCCTCGTACTTAATTATCGACCATTTCTTACTTATATGGGTCTCCAAGGATCCCCCATCTTCCAATGTGGGATGCCCCCTTTGAGCTACAATTCCTCCTCCCAAGAGAGTACTCCTCACTCGCAGGGCGTCACAATGGTAGTAGTGGTAGTAGTGGGGAGTGAAGGTCGCTGGTGGTGGTGGCCAAAGAAGGTAATGTTTGAAAAGGTGGTTGGAGATGGAGTCCGGAGCTATTAACACCGATGACAGATATAAGGTGCCAGAGGCAACTATTGGGGGCTAGAGTTTAGGATTCTTTTGGATTAGGGAACAAGAGGGTGATGAAGATTGTGTGTCTATATATATCAATGGTGGATTTAAAAGTTAAAAAATATAACTTAAGGGGGTTTAGTGTCACTTTTAAAGTTTTAGGGGGTTAAGTGTAAATTATTTAGACGGAATTATTAACAGAATTAAGACAAGGGTCTTAATTGAACCATTTTAGCAACTTCAAGGAAAACATTGCATTTTTGAAACATCATAGGATAAATTGAATCTACACCCAAACTTTAGGGTTTAATTTATCTTTTTTCCTTGAACATCTGATATAAGTTTGGCTTTATAAATGAAGAAAGCCATAAGACATGATAGGAATAATTGAATAAATTGTATGTGAAATCACAATTCATAATTTTCTTGCACGTAGTAATTCACAACATTAAATATTTTTGGTGTACAATGTAGAGATTATATGTTAGCAAAATTTGTATTTTGACAATGATATATTTTGATAATTAAACCAAAAACATAATGAAACTTGAGTAAAGTCTTGTCTATCACACAATATCATTAAAATAATCACACTGCCTCGCCAAATTTGCTTAAATCGTTTGTTTCCCGGGATAAAACGAAAGGATGAATGTGTCACTTGCTTATGAACCGAAAGTTACATTTTAAAATGTTTATTTCCTAAGATAATACAACTTTAAAGTATCTAACTTAAGAACAAAAGTATCACTTGTTTATGAACAAACAAAGAAGAAGAAAAGCAAGAGATTTTTTGTGTGATTTTTGTCTATAAGAATGAAAAAATGGATTGCCAATTTATAATCACATGAGGAAACTGAGCAAAGGAAGAAGAAGGAAAGCAAAGAGGTTTTTTTGTGTAATTTTTATTTGTAAGAATGAAAAAATGGACACCCAATTAAGAAACCGAGCATTAAACTTGAGAAGGCACACACAAGCCAAGCCCCTGTGTGCGCGAAGTAAGGACCTTGTGTGTCTAGAAGTTTTACAAACTTATAAGTTGTAATATGCCTTATAAACCCATTAATTTTCTCACAAAGTTCTAATGTATGACAAGAATAATACTCATTCTTGAACTTTCAATTTTCCACTTTAAGTAACTCATATTGGGTGACAATTTCTCATTCACTTGATATCCATTTTGAGCAAATAAATTAATATACTGGCCACTTCGATGTATTCACGGAGGAAAACACGAATTCGTAATTACTTTTCAAAACCAATTGCACGGTTTTAAATAAAATTGCTCTCAAAATGTCCAAAAATTAACTAATTTTATAACATTAGAGGGAAACATGAATCCGTAATTATTTTTCAAAACCAATCACATGGTTTTTTTTAAAAAAAATCGCTCTCAAAATATCCAAAAATTAATTAATTTCCAACGTTATAAACATTGGTACTATTCTCAAATGTTCGTTAAATAATAAAGTTGAGTTGTGATCAACTTTTTATGAAGCATATGTCGGATTCAAACCAAGTTACAAAAATGTCTTATAAATTTATAATTCACATGTAAATCTTCTAGTTTCGGTATAGATGGCATGCTCTTAACCGAAACGATACACCCTTCTATTTTATTTTTTCTTTTTATACAAATAATAATCTAACTTATTCATGTTGGTTGGAGGAGGAGAGACTTCTAAAAATCAACTACCGCTTAAATTATTATGTTTTTTCCCAATTAAATTTTATTTGAATTACTAAGTACATTAATTTTAGAGTGCTAGCTAAGTTATTTTAATTTAGTTATTTTTTTAAGTGATAGCTCAGTTTGATATTCATACTTACAAAATAGAGTACTAATTTTAATTTTATCAGTAATTAATAATATAGTTTATATTATTTTTTATTGTAAGATTTTATACATTAGTGATAGGGTGACATTATAGTCAAAGTAATTATCTATATTACTAACGCAATGTACAACTTTAGAAGTATGTGGTGTAACTTTTCAATACAATACTATGCTTTAGCGAAGAGATTATTACTTTGACAATAATGTTACCCTAACTAACTATATTTTAAAAAGAAAAGGAGAGTAGTAATTTGAGACAATTATGACTATAAATACAAATGTTAATTAAAAAAGAGAAAATGTATTATAAGACCATACTCCGTAATGTTTTACAACTTTAAGGACGAACTCATATTTAACAAAGATAAATATGACTAATTTCATTATTTAATTCTAAATTAAGGACATTTTTGATAATATTGATTTATTTTAAGGATAATGAAAAATATTGATGTACAAAAATACGCCTCATATAAACCTTCAAGCATGTAATATAAACCTTTAAGCATCTTAACCCTCAGTTTCCTTGCTTTTGAAGTATCCACTTGTATTTCTTCTACCTTCGCTGCCTCCCAACACACCACCGCTGCACCACCACCACCCGACTCTCTGATCGTATCGCCAAGAGGAGCGCCATTCTCATCATCTTCTTCTTATTCTTCTTTTATGCAGGTGCAATCGTAAAACAGATGTAACTTTTGATTGAATTGTTGGATTGACTGATTTTTAGATATGTTGTTTGGAAGACAAAGTTGTTATAATCACGCAATAAATCAAGACGATCATAGTTCGTTTTGCTATCAAAATCAACCAATTTTGACAACCTAGCGAGATTTAAAAATAAATAAATCTCATTGTAACTTTTTTTTTTGACAAACCTTACGTCGATCCATATATATATACATATATATAAATTGAGTGGATGTTGATTCTCATCAATTTTGTTGTTCTATGTTTTGTAATGGTGCTAAACAGATTTAACACCATTGGTACTAAAACAGATTGGTGCTAAACAGCTTTAGCACCATTGGTGCTAAACAGATTTAGCACTAATTCTGATGAGATATGGAATGTTATAAGGACAGGGTATAAATGTATTTTTTGTACAGTATCCTTAATTTACACAATTAATTTGTAAATGTCTTTTATAATTATATTATTATTAGAATGAGCCCTTATGCCCAATTGCCTCATTAAAAAAATCATTTGCTATTAAAAAAACATGATATTGTTCTACTAGTATGCCTTTTCCCTTTATATTTCTAACTTAAAAAAATCCGAGTATTTCCACTATATTTAGAAGAGTTTAGAAATTAGAAAACATCCATACACCTCTCCCTATATATAATGCATACATTAACATGAGATATAACAACAACAACAATAACAAAATTAACAAGATAAAAATCAAAATGATATTTTTTCGATCTCTTATTCAAGTCTAGCCGGATGTTATCCAAATAAGCGAACCAAGTAAGAATCCTACGAGAGAAAAAGGGGATATTGTTAGAAGCTGAATGAAAAAATAAAAATGAAATATTGTAACCAGTTATATACATGCTCTCAAAAGTAAAATTGAAAAATCAAAATTCTAACACAATTTTAATAACTAACAAAAAAAAAACAGTCTTCCGATTTTATATTATTAATAGATACTCTTAAAAATTATTGCCAATTATCAAATACATGCATCAATTAATCATATTATCCAGACAAAATATGGCCATTGAATGTACCTGCTAACGTGTCCACCAAACGCCTACTTCGTGCATATGACGATGATTTCACTGCGTATGACGCATAATTGTTTTAATGTTTACAAATGGGGAAAAAATAAAGATTCAGCTAAGCATAATGGAAAAAAACAGCACATGCAAGTGAATAAAAATAAAGATCAAGAACAATGATTACTGTTGCTATCGCGTGTAGAGATAGGAATTTTTTCACTTACCAAACTTATTTAACTAGCTAGCTAGTAAACATTTTAACAAAATATATTTTACTAGCTAGTTAACATTTTATGATCGGGGAGGGTATCTTTATTTAATAAACGCTTTAATCACGTCATAAATGTGTGATTCTTAATTTAAATTAAAGTGGAAGTAGTCTAATTAAAAAAAAAGCGCCTTTTGCGAGCCTGGATTCACCCAGGTTCAAGTCTAACGCGATGCTTAAGATTTAATTAGGTTGTTTCTTCCCCTCCCTTCTTGATTAGGTATTAAATCATAAATGCTTCAATCACCCCAAGAGGGAGGGCGGAACATTTCCTGATTAACAAGTTTCAACTACAAATAAATATCTTATAACATTGCGACTATAAAAAATGGTCCATAATATCATCTATTAGGAATCAATTTTTCATTGTTACGAGTGAACAATGAGTACTCTCACCAAGCGAAAAGAACATTGGCAGAAATTCAAACATTTTAAAAAGTGCAAGTGAAGTTCATAATTTGTTAATAATACAATGTATTTACATTTATGTTGATTGCTTGACAAAATATTGAGAATCTAAATTTAAAAGACCTTTCAAAAATAAAAGTGCGATTCTTAATTTAAATTGAAGTAAAGGTACGTAGTCTAGTTAGAAAAAGCACCATTGCATCACAGTTTCGCACCCAAGTTTAAATCTATCTCACTGCTTAAGATTTAGGTAGCTTTTTCCCTCCCTTCAAATCAAGAATTGTTTAGTGATCATTATTTAATTTTCTTTGGCGTAGCAAATGTTGATTTACCTGAATCACAATTTGTAGTAGAATTCCAGCCATTACACATGCACAACTCACCAAATCCATCAACATCATATCCGCACGACCCCCCCGTTGCCTCGCACGCTCTACAAGATCCATCACTGTTTACTTGCACCGAGTACTTGACCCGTATCCCATACGACCATCCGCCCGGCCCGTCAACCCGCAGGGGTGCAAGACTATAGGCACTACTATACCCCTGGCAATCCAGCCTTGTTAGGTTTACAGCCTTGATGGACTCGAATGGCAGAGCACAACACTCAGGTGGACCCGACCCATAACCCGAACCAATCCACTTGAGCCCAATCTTGCTCCAGGCCCGACATCCGTAATACTCCTCGCAGCCCATGCCCGATACGTTTCGACAAGGCAAGTGTTTCTCTGGGAAGCCTTGAAAGAGGGGGGATTGGGCCGAGCATCCTATGAGCATGAACACATTGTCAGGGGCTGGGGCCAAATACGGAGCCCGCCAATGTTCAACCGCGAACCCATTGCCCCGGCCCCCGAGGACTATTGATTCACAATTTGATAAATGAGGATCGTGTAAGGTAAGATACTGGTACGCATAATCAATATCTAAAACGCGATATGAACCTGAACTAATATGAAACATTAGCATATCATTGATGCAAAATAGGAGGTCCCTATAATCCGGGTGACTGCACCCGGATTGGAGGGCGAAAGGGTAATCGACCGTTATGTTTCCACAATAGGACCGGCAGGCGTTAGCGTGACCATGGCATTGGACAAGTGGGAATAATGAGTGAAAGATTGCAATGGAGAGACTGGTGAAGAGGAAGTGTAATATTTTCATGTTTGGATAGAGAGGAAGAGGGAGAAAGGGAAGTGATGATACTTTGCTTGGGATGCGAAGAAATGCTGATCAATTATTAGTGTTTGTACAGGAATGCATGATTTAAGGGGGGACTTTATTCACATGATGAAGAGGGTTTGAAGAATCAATGGGTTGAATTGTTTAATGGTTTTTCATTACTTTTGGGGAGGCATTATTGTTTCTTTGGGAAGATTTGGATGACTTTTGAATGTTATTTGTTAGCTTTAAGTTTGCTTTTTTTTGGGCAGTGGTGCAGAGTGGGGACCTGTTAAAAACATTTCGAAGGATATGATGCTGCGGGGCTGCTGCTTTATACGTATACGTACTAATAGTTTTTTCTTTTCTTTTTGAACTGAATAGTTGAGAAGAAATTTATGCATAAAATACACTAGACACTCAACCCCCCCCCCCCGGCGCGAAAATATACTAGGTATTGAATCATAAACTATGCAAATGTATTGCCCTCATTTTTTCTTTTCCATGCGTGATCATCGCTGACAATATTTTTCAGTTTTTGTACTTGTTTAACAACTATTCAGAAAAGGGACTAAAAATTTGACATCCGGCTTCTTAGAATTAACAAACTTATGTGTCGTTTAGTAAAAAAACTGAAAATTGAAAACTGAAAAATCTGTTTGTTTACTTCTGAAAAAATGTTGTTTGTTTTAATATAACACATCTGAAAACTAAATTTTTTTTATTATGACCATTTTGCCTTAAGCATACTCATCTAATATTAATACTGGAAATTGTGAACATTCAACTAAACCCAACAACCATATAGCATACTCATCTACCAAAAGCAATCAATCTGAAAATTTTGCTTAAAACCCAACAATTTCGTCATATATATAAACAACAACAAGGGAAATGGTTTTCTCCAAAAATTTTGTCAAGAATATTGGAGAAAAACCCAACAATAATGGCTCATGTCTCTGTGTGTGTGTGTGTGTTTGTGAACGAGAGAGAGAAAGAGCGATCTGTGTGAGTCTTGTGAGTGTGTGTGTGCGTCTGTGTGCTTGCGTCTGTGTGTGTGTGAACGAGAGAGAGAAAGAGCGATCTGTGTGAGTGTGTGCGTGTGTGTGTGTGTGAGAGAGAGAGAGAGAGAGAGAGAGAGATCTTACCGGAGGGTGGAGAACGGCAACGGTGGAGGTGGAGAAAGGCGAACGGAAGTGATGATGAGGTGGAGAGCGGCGTGGGTTATGTGTAATTTTGAGAAAAGAGAGAGGGTAAAGTAGACTTTTTGTACCCTTTAAAATTAAGTTTTAGATTTAAGTGGCAACTTTGCCACTTAAAATTTTGGATGAAAATTTTAAGTTTTAAGTGGTAAAAATTAAGTGGCTACTTAATTTTTTTAGTTAGTGAACAACTTTGACAACCACTTAAATCTGAAAATTTTAAGTTTTCAGATTTAAGTAGCAAGTGAACAAGGCTTTAGATTATCATATTTAAATTGTAAGAATCATTTTTTTTTCTTTATCTTTTGTTTTATTTTTATACAAGCAATGATAGATCCAAGTATTTATTTGGAGTAGGTGTGGAGGGGAGAGGGGATTATGCTCTATGTGAAATAAGAATTACATTTTAACAATTGACTTTTATTTAAATAAGCCATCATGAAAGAAAGTTTATTGTTTATACAATAACTCAAAATTTAAGTCATTTAAGTTAAATTTATATTCAGTTTGATAATAACATTGAAAATAATAATAATAATAAATAATTGATTTATGTGCGAAATTGAAAAATAAGTTGAAGTATATGTTGAGATTAGTTCTTACTTTTTGACTTATTTCTTGAAAAAAAAATTGGGAGGTGAAGAATAAAAAAATCCACGTAAAATAAATAAGGATCAATGACATATATACTCATAGAAATAAGCATGAGATGGAGAGTATCTCATTATATGTCTCAACTTATTTTTTAATTTTTTAAACAAATTAATATATATATATATATGTATATTTTTAAGCATGAGATAGAGAGTACCTCATTATATGTCTCAACTTATTTTTTAATTTTTTATACAAATTAATATATATATATATATATATATATATATATATGTATGTATGTATATTTTTAATGTTGTAAACAAAAGGTTATTTGCATTTGAAGTTTTGGTACCATAGATGAGTGAGAATCTGAAATATTAAAATTATGTCCAATTTTAGTTAGCGGGCTTCGAACATTCTTTCAGTCCACGCTAAGCCCAATTCAAAGGCCCAACTCAAATTGGTAAAGGGGATGTAAATGTAATTCCGAAAAGAAGGCCCTTTTACTTTTTCGTAATTTGGTTGAAAATGTGAACTGGGAAACTCACCGAGTGGGGTCCCGCTATGGCGGTAGGAGGTGGCCATTGCCGCGTTCTCTGGAAAGCTGCTATTTGCTAACAAAACCTTAATTCACTAGCACTAATTGGTATTTCATTTTCCTTTGAAGGAGCATATTCGAATCATCTTTTTATAAATGGAAGCCTCCGAAACTCCGGAAGAAACAGTGACTAATGTAAGAATTTTCTGCACCTTTACTTCTCATGCTTCTTTTTTGATGATTTGTGAGTCTGTAATCTTTAATTGGAAGTGGAAACCAGAAACCCATTGTATGCTTTTGTTTTGTAATGTTGGCAGTTCTTTTATTCTTCTGTTCTACTCTGGCCCTTATTCTTAATTTCTACATCAAACCCTAGTTGTATATTCGAACATTTTATCCCACTAGAACCCCTTCAATTTGCAATTTCCTCTCAAACCGTTATCATCTCTCTCTTTTACACACACAAGCTAAATGAAGAGCTGGATCCATGTGTATATACGTATATATGTTTTTTTTTGCTATTTCAACATTCAAAAATGAATTCTTGAATCGTTAAATTAGGATGTCAACTCTGTTTAGTGCTCAAGAAACTACACAACAAACTGTCTTTCTTAAAATTGATTTAGTTACCTTGCTGATTTGCTTTATATTTTTAAGAGGCTAACATCATCTTTTGATTAGGAAATTCCAAGGATAGCTGGAATTCCCAACTGGGGTACAGCAACTGTCGTTGGAATGTTTGCTGGCATGCTATATGGAGGTAGCAAGGAGGCATCTGCTTCTGTTGTAAGTATATGCCTATATATAATAGATGCATGAATGATTTTCCTTTTCGGTACTTGGAGAGATTTTTGTTCCACTTCTCCGTTGAAAAAAGATTATTCATGTAGACTGGTTTTATTTGTTTTTTGCATACGGATTGGATTACTCACTTTTGTAAGTTTTTCACATGTTGAAATTAAGTTTGTGGGTATTTAGATATCTTAACTATCATTTTGACTAATGTAAGAAACCTAAAGGTTCTGATTGATCCAACATTATAGTAAATGGATCATTTGAAGTCTCCACTTGAGTGGGTGCATGGGATACTCGAATGCACCCAAATTAACTGAAAACGCAAGTTTGTGTCTTAAATTGCATTTTCCTTGATGCATTTGTTTTAACATATATTTCTACTTAAGAATCGCTTTCTTAATAAAATGTCATGTTAAAATAAAATTAATGACAACTTTGTGAACTTTACCCGTGTTTGGCAGAGCAAGGATGCCGAAGTAATGTTGAAGCTGGGGAGTACACCAGACAAGCGGGAACAGTATCGATTAATGAGAGATGCAATGGAGAAGAGATTTATACGAGTCACTCGTGGGTCAATAATTGGGGGAGTGCGACTTGGAATGTTCACTGCTGCATTTTGCAGTTTGCAGAATCTACTTGCTGAGAAGCGAGGTGTGCATGATGTTTATAATGTTGTTGCTGCCGGTTCAGCTACTGCTGCTACATTTGGTCTAATTAGTAAGAAGTCAATGTTACCTTTATCATTAGAAGTAGTTTCCACGTATCTGGCAAGTTTTCTTTACTAGTAATTTTGCCATCGAGACTCGGTTGAAAACCGTGCCATATGCATTCCTTGATTATATTAAAAGGTGATCTCAAATGAGAAAAAAAAATTGAAAAAAAAAAGGGGAATGGAAAAGGAAAAGGAAAAGGAAAAGTGCCCCATCGGTTATAACAATTTTTCTTCTTTGCTTTAATTTTCTAGTGCCTGGATCTCTGCATTGGCGTACAAGGAATGCGCTATTGGGATCTGTTTTGGGTGCAGCTTTTGGCTTCCCTCTGGGTAATTATTCTGCACCTGTTTTATCTATTTTATCTTGCTGCATAGGTGTTAATGTGAAGTATTATGATTGGGTCCTCTAACAGTTATTTCATATAGCAGCTGTTATATGTTCCTGAAAGGTGTGTTTGATTGCAAAGGGGGGAAATTATTGGTAAATCAAGTAATTTTTAATAGCAAGTTCGAAATTGAGAGGAGCAATTGGGTGAGATTTTCTTCTACTTTTTTCTGTTTCCATGGAATCCAATTCCTTTGGTCTATGGGAAAGAAAAAAAATTGTTTGAAAAATAAGGAAACTAAACCATTCCTCTCTTTTCCAAAAATCAAGTGTTTTGCTATTCATTTTCCAACTTTCCAATCAAAGCAGATCATGACTATTTACAATTATTTTTTTTGTTTGGGGTCGGTGGGTTGTGGGAGGGTGAAGCAGAATGGGGATATGTAACTCAAGTAAGTTGAAGGGTTGAAATATCACAAAAGCCTACTTTTGTTGGAATAGGTTGGCTTCATCTGAAGCTTGTAGAGAAAGCAAATGAAGGGATGTTAGCTGATTCTCTCAACTCAGGAGAAAATAAAGGAGCAAAGAGTGGTGTTGGTGCTGCAATTGAAAGGCTTGAAGGCAACGTTAACAAGTAGATATTTGGCATCATTTGCAGATGACTGCAAAAGCTTCTCATTTTCTTCTCTCATGGTAAGATAGGCGAAAGTAACAAGAGAGGGAAGCTGACTAATCCCTAACCAGACCGTATCCCTATATGCAAATTTGTGTTTTATACTGATTTTTTTTTTAATTGAGGTATAAAGATCTTGAGTTCCCTATGAAGTGGTTACTCCTTTGGTCCCAAATTAGGAGTCCTTAATTAAGTTTTGCATTTAAAGAACACCGCTATTTTAAACACAATCAATGATGAAGGACAAATCTAGTTATTGCTATGCGATTTGATACATTGATTATGTTTCAAAAAGGAAATGCAGACTAGTAATTTGGGATTTCCCGGAAAGAAATTGCAAATTTGGGACAGAGTAACTAAATTTCTGTTAGCGTTTCATTAGGAAATCGATTATTTCTTGCGGTTACCTTTAAAAAGGAGAATGGATACTCCCCAAGTCAAAAAGATTGTTTGTTCAATTATTGTGGGACATAATTAATGTTTATCAAATCTTATGATAGAAAATGAGTTGTAGTGTTAGGTTGGAAATAGTCTTTTTAAAATGTACCAAAGTCAAAACGTGACTGTTTTGAGACTAGTGAGTAATTGCATTCTCTTATGTGGTAGTTTTTTGTTTGGACAGTGTACTTGTTTAATTTTTTTAAAGTTTGTCCCGACTTCTTAGCCATAAAAAATACTTAAAATTTGGTATTTTTCCCATATTAGTGATGTTTGGTTTGGTTTCATAATCTTCGTGATATCAATCGTTAGGATACAATCTAGCTTATCCCAAATTTCTAATTTTTCATGCGGAGAAAATTTTACCAAATCTGAACACGTGTTCTATTTACGAAAATAAACACTACTGCATTGGAAATTTGCATTTCAAATGGGCAAATTGTTTCTAAACTGCGTGAGTTTGATTCTTGTTGCAAGTACTTGTTGTCAAGGATCATCAGTTTCTCAATTGGGAACTAATTCCATTCTAATGTGGGTATGGAGACTGACAAAAGGCAAAAAGGAAAAATTGTCGAAAAATATTCTATAATTAAGGCCTGGCAACGTGTCGTATATGGGTCAGTTTCGTGTCGGGTTGAAATCATGTCGGGTGAAAAGTGCCTCCACTTGTATACGATCCGTTTAATAAACGGGTGAAAAATTCAAATTCATACACGACCCATTTATTCAACGAGTGATATGACCTGATTCGTTTAACTCGTTTAAGATAAACGGTTTGATTCGGGTCGTATACAAATAACATTTAGTGACCTGCTAATAATTCAATTAAGTAATTAATCACTAAAATATATACACAATAATTTATATATATATATATATAAAAATTATATATTCGGATTACATGGGTTACAAACGGATTTACATGATCCGAAATCGGCTCGTATATTTTCTTACCGGGTTAAACGGGTTTTATTTGGATCTCGCGAATGTACACGAAATCGACTCGTTTAATAAACGGGTTTGACGGGTCAACATGATTATAACCAGCACCCGTTAAAAGTTCACCCAAATCCGATAAATTCGTGTTGATTTTGTGTCGTATTATCGTGTCGTGTCATAAATTGCCGGGCCTAATATAATTGGTTTAGACTCCAGGACAAATGACTAGGACCTCCCATGTTTGCCAAAGTGACTTTCTGGCGGGCCGAAAATTCTAGAGCTGATTAAGGGGCATACAGCAAACGAGTTCTACAAAAGTTTTCCGACAGATCAGAATTAGGATTCAAATTTATACAAAAATTTAATAAAAAAATCTTACACTAAAATTTACACAAGTTTTGCGTCCGTAATACAGTTTGCAACCTTTGTTAAGTGTATTTCTCGAAAAAGAGTTAAAGATGCATGGGGTTAAGTTGTTCAGGAAAAGAAAAAATTGGAAAAAGAGATGCATAGAATTGCCCTTGATTATCATCGACTTCAATTTCCTTGTCTTTTTCATGAAGGCGGAAAACTAAAGTTTTTATCAAATTTCTTCTCTTGTGTTTAGTAAAGTATAGAAAGTATTTCAATAGTGGTATTGTTGTCTCAAATTAATGAACCAAACGAGACCTTAGTGTTATTAATGCCCAATTGGACCTGGAAGAGCGTTGCATAAAAAGTTGCTGCCGGTGCCGATGGTGATCATTGTTTGTTCAAAAGCTCGACAATGTAATATATATTGAGAGGATAGAAAGTGGGGTATTGATAGCTCGTATTCCTAAATGGATGCATCAAAAAGGGCAAAGATGTCATTATCCTCCATCACTTTGTTGACTAGTCCCCCTTTTCTACAGGCATGAATTACATTTGAACAGAACAATGACCCCAGGGCAACATTTTCCCATTTGGACAAATATATGCCTTTTGAATTGGCGGCAAAGGTTCTTGAATACGACTATTAGAATATAATAAGATGGTTATGTTAGGGTAGTAAACACATAGGTAGGTGAAATAACCGACATGAAACAATTAAGTGAATATAACTCTTCCTTGCACTTGGCTAGTTGAACAATTAGAATGTTATAAGTTGTGCGTAGAACAATCTTAAGAGTGCGTAGGACAAGTGATTGTACAATATTTTTGTTATAATAAAAGTTTGTCAACTAGTGCAATGACCCAAAATTTAAATTAATGTATTAAAATAAGGGCCTAAAATGTGTGCTGTATCTAAGATAAGGGTCCCAAAAGGGGAGTTATTTAGTTCATACATGAATCAAACAATTGTCCCACACTGAAAATTATAAGAAACGAAGAAAATAAACATAAAGCACCAAATAGCCATATGTATACACAAAATTAATTTCTTGTAAGTTTGCCACCATATTTATATAGCTACAAACAACTTACATCTATGCCCCACCCTCTTGGAACAACAATATGAACAAGTAAAGAATGAGTATATATTCTTCAAAACCAAGACTTACAAAGGCTATATGCGGACGACCTTTCTCAACATGTATTATCTTTCAATTTTCGGAGAAGAAAATTTCAAATTTTGAGGACCACGGTATTGGCTTTTGCTTCATAATAGATATCAACCCAAACTAATGCGCACACTGGTACGATTCAGGAAAATATTTCGACAGCAAAGTATGTTTCATCTTCATTACCAAAGTGAAAATGCCATAACATGGTATGTGCAATAATGCCACGGACGAGTACCTGTAATTTTAGCATAACGGTGGGATTACAAGATTATTATATATTTATATGTATACAAAATTGAAAAAATTCATAGGATTGAACGAAAATGGAAAATCATCTGTAAGTTAGAGAAAGTGATGTTACAAATAGTAGTACATACCATAACGGAGAAAATGGAGATGACAGGTCAAGAAATGGGTACGCCCACCTATTGATAAAATAGCAACATATAATCATAAAATAATTAAAAAAGAAATATTTTTCGAGTGAACAGAGAGGCAAAAAGCAGAGTAGTTTACCAAAGCGAGACAATAGCGTGGACGATCCATTGGAAAATGACGTACACAGCAGTCCATAAGAAGAAGTATGCAATTCGAAACCAAGGGAAACGCTAAAATTGAAATACAGAATTAAATCACTAAATGAAATTGGAATATGATATATATATATATATATATATGAAAATTAGACAAAAGAAGTGCGTGTAGGAGCAACTTACTAAAGAATTCAGTGCAGTGTCACCGAGCAAGAAAACAACGTTGATTGTGTGCATATTTATAATCAACTGCAATGTAAAACATTGTTACAATTATGTGAGAATGGTGTCAATTGATTCAATTATACAAAATTTGATGATATGGAGTTACTTACAAAATTCAGATTATAATCTTTAATGGCAAGAAATGGTACGATTATGAACCAAAAGACGCAGTCTGTAAGGATCACAGCACCCGCATTCATCTGCTAACAAGAAATTAAGACAACAAAATGTTATCAAGGTTTTTTATGAAAACAAACCAATATATTAGAGTCCTCATTTCACAAGTAATTGGTTCGCTTTACAGCATTAAAATCAAGGAAACTTGCGATAATATCACCTGAAAAATTATTTGAAAAACATAACCCCAAAAACCGGCAATTTGGCAAACATAAAGATCTTCATTAGGCCCCTGAGCTTTTTCCAGTGTTGGTAATACTAGTACTTCCTGCTTGAGCAGAAGTACCTTGCTCAGTATCTAACTCATCATTAGCAATTTTATCTCCACCTACTTCTTTCTGATATTGGTAGCATCCGTACAATGAGAGCAGAGATCCGAGCTAACACATAGAAGTGATCAAGTCCATTAGCAAATTAAACATACAAAAAAAAAATTGAAGAGGAAAAAAGATAAATGTCAATTCATGAAGAGAAGGTTGTTCACGACATACCCCAAAGTAGATGGTAATTAGTGTAAAAGTCCACCTGCCCAGCATCAAATATCACTGATTATAAACTCAAAATAACTAAAAATGCTTCCTACTTCATATAATGACCATAATTTAATGGTCATTCAAGTTAGGTCATTCAAGTCAGTTTATGAAGTCCAAATGCAAATACATAAAGACCGAAAGTCTTTCATTACCAAAAGCCATTCTATAATGTTTCATTCTTCTTTAACTGACAGAGTATATGATAAAGATAAAGTTCAAACAAAGTTAGATATACAAAAGAGAATTTAATAACAACCATGGTCTTTTTATCATGTGAAATGCCTTTAATAAATTGTCCGTGTGATTGTGAACTAAGGCGAATTCAAGAATCAAATTCAAAGAAAATGAACTTACTGAGTATAGTAGTAAAATATGCCACCACCATCAACAGCAACATTAAGGATGAGAAGTATCAAAAGCACAAAGAAAGCAAATACGCGAAATCCCAACAACCAAGCCGGATGTATTCCCCTCAAGCACGGCCTCCAAATTTCGTCATCATACAATAGTCCAGCCGATTCTTCTTCGGGGTTTTCTCTTCTTCTATTTCTTGAATTTTGAGGGCCTTCGTATTTTGAAAT
Source organism: Lonicera japonica (assembly GCA_021464415.1). Classification (NCBI taxonomy): domain Eukaryota; kingdom Viridiplantae; phylum Streptophyta; class Magnoliopsida; order Dipsacales; family Caprifoliaceae; genus Lonicera; species Lonicera japonica. Next base: position 11,315,777 of record CM038467.1, on the reverse strand, counting down.
GAGGCATGATGAAAAAACCAACGATATTAAGACCCAAATGATGCAAATCAAGACCCTCCAGTTTAGCCAGTAGCTCGAGGTGGTCGTATCGGTTGTCATAACTGGCCGCCAAGAATTCTTCGAGGGTCCTGTTAAAGGATCCATTTTTGTTACTTCTAGTAGTACTCTGAATTCCTCTCTCAATAAATTAGTCGGTACAATGTTAATTTGTATCTATTTTAGAATAGAAAAATCAATCGGCTTGGGCTTTCTATGATTAGAAAATAAGTTCTTCTCTTTACATCAAGAAATTATTGTGTTAAAAACACCACAAGACCACTGCAAAATAAAGAAAACAAACAAGTTTCACTTTAGCCAATGAAAACCTGAAAGCCTGAGATGAAAAGCCCCAAAAGAAGAAAGGGTTTTACAAATTAGAGATTTATATAGGATTTGTGGGAAGCCCATTAATTACTGAAAGGATTTGAATGAGTAAATTTTGAAGGATAAATATATCCGAGTTGAAAAAGAAATTTAGACTCATAAACCCCGGAAAAGCTAAAGCAAGATATGCAAATGCCAAACACAGAGAACAAGTATAGGGTTAATGGGGGATAAAAGAAGAGACTTTAAAGAACAAAACCCTTAAGTATTTAACCTCATTAATGGCTGAAACAGAGCAGAGCAGAGATTCCAAACTTTAGAAGCGTATTTGCGCAGAAAGATACATAAATAAATAAATTTACAGCATATTAAAATGAGCGATGAGAGATATGAAAAGAGGGCAAGTTGTTAATTGGAAGCAAAGGAAAGGTGAGAAAAGATACTTACAGGGTAAAGCTAAGCTAAGCAAAGACAATGTGGAATGTGGTGGTGGTGGTGTTGGTGTGTAAGCAGAGATGCTTTGCTTCTTTGCTTTGAAGAGAGAGAGAGAGGGTTTTGTGCTTTCAGCATAAGCTTCTCTTTTTTGTAACTTATTATCCCAATGTTTATAGCCATGCAAATATTAAAATCTGAAGAAATCGGTACCTTTTTTCTTACACAATGCCAGTCTCCATATAGTCTTCCTAGTGTGCTCAAAAAAAAAAATATATATATATATATATAGTCTTCCTAGTTTTTTTATGTTCCAGAGAGAGAGAGGGGGGTAGAGATTTGGGACCATTATTTTTTTATTTATTTACTTTTTATATTGGTGGATTTTGGTGTTGGACTGTGAGGGAATTTTTGTTCTTAAAAAAAATAAAAAAAGAGAGTATGTTTGTTAAGTTCTCGGGTGAAGGAATAAAGCAGGGGTGTCCTACCATTGTCCTTTTTTTCAGCCCAAGTCTACATTTCACTCCTTATCTTGCCCTTTGATTGTGTCCATAACTCCCAACTAAACTTCACTTAAATGAGACCGAACTAATTTTATTAAAAGTTACTATTACTTAATAGTTTATGAAAAAAATCTTTCTCGACTTCTTTATCTTTGAAATTTGTATGGATACATTGGGAAGAAATTCATATAGCGCCAATTTTAAGATTTAAGCATCGGATGGAAAAAGATACACTTTAATCAAAAGAGTCATCTTGAAATTTATTAATTTTCATTACTCTATTAATAATAAACTAATGCAATCTTCAACCAAATCAAGTAAATTATTATCATCTCTCATAACAAAACTCTCATGAACATTATATATTTTTTATATTATTATTATGCAGAGACAAATTTTTTTAAGATGAGATTAAAAAAAATCTATAATTTATTAAAATATGGAGACTATTTATAGATATAACTGACCTAAGTTGGAAGCAACCGTTTTTTTAATGCTAAATAGATGTTATAACTTTATAAAGTATATCAATGAAATGAAATTTTATTGCATAACCATTGCATTGGGCTGATGGCTCTTGGTTTGGATGAAGACATATTTGTTCATCTTTAATATATAAATGCACTAAACAATATGGACTCATAATAAATATTTAATCATTTTCTTGAATAGATATCAATCACAAGGAAAAGTTACGTAAATTCTTACCTGAAGAAAATTAACAAATCCATATGCCAACTTGAATTTGAGATATTTACGTTCAAGTGATAGTCTTTTATCACTTTAACACACTCGCTTAAAATAAGCTTCTTATTATGTTTAACATGATATTTTTCATGAATAAATAAATAAAATAATTTAATTTTTTTCAAATTAATAATATATTATATCATATCATAGATTAATAGCACACATGAAATCATACTAGTTACTGGCCTCCGAAACTCAAAATGTCATATCATAATAATGTATAATAAGTACAAAATTTAATTTCTTTTATTTTATATTAAACCTCAAAACGAAGGAATCAACATTTTAATTTTTAAATTCAAAATTGTGGTCCTTTTATCAAGAAACTAAAACTGTTTGAGATCCTTGAACACACGCTGCACGTCTAACTTTATTCATGCGTTACCTTTATTTTCATATATATATATATATATATATTTTCATCTAAACACAATTGACGTGTTAATAAAGGGTGGTGATGTTGGCACTCTCAAAAACACTTGATAACACTCCCACTTTAATTCGGTCATTTGCAACCGAGTAAAGTGTCTATTATTCGGTTGTTGAGGACCGAATATAGGTCTATATATTCGGTTCTTGACAACTGAGTAAGACATTTTCAAGTTTTTTTAAATTTTTGCAAGTTTATATTCGGTTGTTAAGGACCGAATGAAAAGTGGAAGTGTTTTCAAGAGATTTTGGGGGTGCCAACATCACCACCCTTAATAAAAGAGACACATAATTCCTGTTAATCGTCAAGCAGATGAACGGCTGGGATTTAGTCAGATGGTCACACTTTGGATAGGGAAAACGTGTCAACAAATGATATAGACACCGTTTCTCAACTCTCAAGCAATTTCCTCTTCCTTTGTGCTTTTTCCGCAGTTCTCTTTTGTCTCCTTCTATTTGGAATAATTAAGGATGTATCTAGAATGCGGTCAATTCGAAAAAAATTTGTGCCAATCTAAAAATTGAATACAAAATATCAAAAAAAAAAAAAACGAAATAAAATAAAATTAATGGGCTTAATTCAAGTATAGACATATTAGCGTAAAATTGAATTAAATTAAATCATTATATATGACTCAAAAATAATATTAGTTTACTATTAAATTTACTAGTTTTATTGAGAATACAATTTTTTGAACTATCATGAATATTATGATTATATTATAAATGGAATAATTGTTATTTTTTCTAACAAAAATAAATAAAAACAAATATAAAGTTATTATTTTTTTACTCAAAATAAGTGTTGCCTTGCAATTTATTATTTTTTAAAATAAAATATATAAAAATCAAATAAAACCGTAGCGAAATGTTTGGTTCGGTCTGGGTTTGGAAGATTTAACAACCGAAACAAACCCAAATTATTTTTTAAAATTCAGTTTGAGTTTGGATCTCCTTAATTTCACCCCAACCGAAATTGAAAAATACCCCTAAATTTATTTAGAGGGCGGTTGCCCCCAAAGAAATGTAATATTTTTTACTAGGAAATTAGTATTTAGTTGTGAATATATATATTTCAAAGTCATAGGGATTCGGCCCCAACCCACACCCAAAAACAATATTAAAAAAAATTAAGTATCAATCCCCAATTGTAAATATAAGGATTACTTTACGAATGACTCAATATAAATATTAATATTAATTACAATAAGAAAAATAACGACATTTATCACTATAAGTCATATTCAATAGCAAAATATTCAAAAGTAAATAAATGAATTGATTTAATTATGTTATAAAATAATATAAATTGATGGTTTTCATTCAAAATAAATCTTTAATGACAGTATAGGAGAGAAAAAAAATATTCGATGTTAGCTAAAAATATAATAAAGGAAATCAAATTTTATGTAGAACGGCTCAATTCCTGGCTTCATCCATGTTTGGATTGATTATATTTTAATGTATTAAAACTAAACATTTGTTAGCATAATTGTTTTTTTCTAGCGTTGGGGTCATTCTAGATGAAGAAGGTGATTAGATGAATAACATTGATGCTCTTTGTGATGCCAAGAAAAAATTTATCTAGTGTTGGGGTCATTCTAGATGAAACCCAAAATGTGTTGTAGCGATTTCGTTTAGTTTCATTGTTTTGGTGCCGTAGAGAATGTAACTCAATTACTCATGATTTAGTTCAACATGTTAAATTTATCGGTAATAAATTTATTGTTGATTAGAAGATGAACCTGACTTTTTAAAACTTGATATATCTTTGACAGTGAAATAACAATAATTGTCGTGTTTTTTCCTAAACAAAGAAAAGAGAAAGTTTTTTCTAGCATAGCTGATGTCGTAGGGTTTGAACATTTGACTTTCATCTTACTTGGCTAACTACGTTTAGTGGGCTGTTGAAATATGCTATATCCAAGTCCAAGAATCAAAGGACAAGAAAAGATGAAGCTGAATTTGCCGCATCAGATAATATTCAAATTACACAATAATAAATAAATTTGTTTTTAACATATGGAAAATAAAATTTATTGTTTAGTACATAATTAATATATACTTATTCAAGGATGACAAACAAGTGCAAATATTTACCATTAGTTATATTAAAACTAATTTATTAGATAAAAATTATAAAAATTAAACATAGATTTATGGTATGACAAGGACCCAAACGGAAATAGGAAACGTAGGCGTGAAATACGGCCAAGATTTAGGAGACAAAAAATGGTGTGATGTTGTTGTTGGACTGATGTTTCAACAGGAAATTGCTCAAAACTGGCCTGCCTACGTGGTGCTTGTTTTTATTAAGAGTCCATGACTTGTCAAGAATTCAAGATAGTGCCAAGCGTACACCCAAAGTAATAATACGTGCCCATTTTTTCCTACTGATTAAGTTAATAATGAGTGCTTTCTTTGATAGACCTTGTGTTTTCTGGCACATTAACTTCAAGTATCAACAATATTCGACCAAAAAAATAAAAGCATCAACCATATCTCTACGTCTCCAACCCCCGCGAATGAGTCAATTCCTCATTCAACATGTCAAAATTATACGTTACAAGATACAAAATTATAAATTAATGAGTGAACACATAACAAACTTAGATGGTTATTGGGTTTATCTGTTTGACATAAAATGATAACGAAATAGTTACGAGTTTATTTTAATGAATTCGGGTTACCCGTAAGAACGGTTAATATTTCATTTTTTTAAAAATAAAACTAATGTTTATTAAATAAAAAAAATGGATTTGTATCTATGTTAATAAAATTAATGTTTTAAATTTCTTTTAAAACATAATCTACTTAAAGAGTACTATTGAATTGTGTTGTATCACCCAATAACAAACATAATTGTATATGAATTCAAAAAAATCATTTGATAACTTATTAGGTCATATTTAGGCAGAAATTACCCGCATTCGCTAAAACCCAACACAAATCGACGCATTGACAACTATATTATAATAAGGAAAATTCTTAGGTTGTATTTGGGCGGAGATCGACCTCACTATTGTTTGATTTTTACATGGTCTTCATGTATTTATCTTTTTAATAAAATTAAATAAAAAATTGATGGGTTAGTCTTTTTTTAATTTTTTTGGTTGATTTTTACTATAAGTGTTTCTTGGAGCATGTAGTTACTGTATTTGACAAGTTGATTTTTACTAGAAGGGGGTTGATTATGAACTTTTCAAAGCATTTTGGGGTGAAGTCGAAAAAATTGTGTGTTTTAAGGTAAGTTAATGTAATTTCCCATTGCTATTCTCAAGTGCGTTCGCCTCTGGGCAGGCTTCGGAGTCGGTCTCCGTAGAGGCACTACTATAATAATCGTCATTACACCCATGCACGCAAACCACAGATATTGGGAGTTCTAATATTCGCCGGTGACAGAGATTTGCAAGATCAGGCAGCGCATCATGCCAAACCTGCCCTAAGAAGTGTTTAATCTTGTTTGCGACTTGAAATTCCAAACAATGCCGCTCGAGCTTGTCATACTCCTCTGCTAACACCTAAAGGGATATGCTGAATTGCATCAACATCGCTTTCTAGAAAATACCTCAGCAACTGGTCCATATTCCGTCCACCTCTTAAGGGGCACATGAGATCCTTTACCCACACAATATTCTCTTGCGCCCAGGTAACCAAGTTTAGAGTGAGTGGCCTAGGTAGCAACCTTCTTCCCAAACTCGGACCTTAGAACCGTCCCCAATACGCCATCTCGTTCCCTTCCCAAGTGTTTCTAGCTTCCCATATACCTCCCTCTCCAAGTGAGAGTAGGATTGTTGCCCAATTTTTGCTCCCACGGACAGCTAGACAGGAAGTACTTCGCTTCCAAAACTAAGATTTAATAAAAGAGGTGAGTCCGGGTCCATTTGAATTATCCATATGCAAGCTTCGCCAGCAGTGCCATGTAAATTTAATAAAATGTCAGTTTTGGTATATATAACAATAACGCATATTCTCATTATTGTACGAACATTCCTAATACACTAAAATTCAGAATGAAGATGATAGTATTCCCTTTGTCTCAAACTAAGAGTCACTTTTGGACATAACCAATGTCCCATATTTCATCATAGTAAATAAATTTTATTTTTAACATCAAATATGTTAAAATTAGTAAAAACAAAAAAAAAGAATTAATGTAAAAAAGTGAAAAAATCAAAGCAGTAATCTTAATATGAGAAGAGGGAGTGCTACTTATCCTGATTTATGCGTATGGATAAGTTTATACCCGTGATTATCAGTGGGCCACCTGACGCTACAAGAATTTGTTAGTGTTTTCACATGGCTATGATATATACTAGACCGTAGGACTATATTCCAAAAAACGATTGCACAAATACAGTCACACAGAAATTCCCCCACTAAGTCACAAGGCCCGCCCCACTACAGTCCCATGGGCATGGCCCTGTGCTATGCCAATAATGTAATTTTTCTATGCAAACGATGCATGACTATTTTTTTATACAGTGGACTCGAAACCTGGGACTTACTCTATACAGGCAAATTCTTAACCATTTTATCAAACCCTCGGGTTTACGCGCATAAAATATTTTCATCTATATGTTCAGTAACAATTTCATCTATGAATAAAATGCAGCAATCTCCTACTCAAATAGAATATTTTCAGAAAGTATTGGCAATTTGATTTCTTTTGTATGTTTCCATTCTTAATAAATAATGGGATTCATATAATCACAAGTAAGCTTATTGAATTGAATAAAAAAATAATTCTTACATTTTGCCATGGCTATATCTACTTGCTTCAATACTACTTGTCCCACGTCCAGAATTTCATCATTATCCCTTTCTCTCAATTTTGATTAAGCCTTACAAATCCTACCTGCCTCGTATGAATGCTGCATTGCAATAAAACTATTTAAATAAAAAAACTGATAATGTAATGTATTTTAAAACCAGAAATAATCAATAACAATGGCATGTGAACACAGGTTAAATATGAAATGTTACCTACATCGTTTGCAGATTTCAACACAGTGCAGTACTTAGCTGCATTTGAAAATAAAAGAGAAAAGGGGAACATAAGAAATGAAGAATACTGAATGATCAGCAGATGCAAAGAATTAAATAAACATTAACCAGATTTGCATCCCTATATCCTGAGGTTAGTGAGGGTATCGATCTTCCTTCTATTGCAAACTGCAGCAGGCACACAAACAATTTAGGATCATTGAATGATTAGCAATAGATTAAATTAAGATTCAACTAGTCGCTTCAATAACTACCGACCTGGCTTATTTAGAACAACAGCCACCAAGACCTCTCTTAGCTCAATTCAGATATACCAACCAAACTCTTATACCAATTGATGTAGATCATACCCGTGCAAAAGCTATGATCCGGTGTTTAGGTATAGTAGTACACATAAACTAGAAAACTACTCGACCAAAGTTGAACAAGCACAATATTGATGCTGAAGGTTCTATCTCTATAGGGCTTGAGTGGATAATATTGAACTTGATCAAAGTTGGGTTACAGAGCTATTTACATTGCATCAAATATAATCCTAGTATCCCATCAATGATTTTAATTCTTAATTCATAGTCAGATAAAGTCTTAGAAGAAAATTAACTGGAAACCATCTACACAAATCAAATATACCAAAACTAATATCTCAACTTACTAAAATTCATACAACTAGAAAAAACAAAAATAGCATGGTTAAAACAAAATTTCCACAGAAAATTATAACAAAATTCTTCGTTCACCCATTTTCTGTCCTCTCATTCGTCTTCCCTCGTTCTATTCTGTATCCTCTAATATTCTCCTCATTATCTAATCATTCTGCACCCAAGTGGCTATAAGAGTATAAACAGGATTATTAGCAACATGAAGTCAAACAGGAGCATTAGACAGCTGGTACCAGACTAGCTATCTTGCTCTGAATTGTATCAAGAAAAGCCTGAAGATCCTTGTATTCTTCAGTTCCCGAAAAATTCACAGCCTGTTTAATTGTGTTCTTCAGGTGCATCTCAGCTGCATACAGTTCTCGGACACCGCCAGAACTGGAAGCAAGTTCTATATACACCTTACAAAGTTCCAACGAAGCACACGCAAACTTCTTAAACCGATCGACATCTCTCCACAAATCAGACCCCTGGTACGATCTAACTTGCTTTAGAAGGGCCTCGGAGCACATTGTAAGATCCCCTTTGAGTTTGTGCCACCTTGCAAATAATCCCCATGTCTCTGCTCCCCCACCACCTCGAGCAATCTGCTGTAAGATTTTCCCAAGCATCTCCACTAAATTCTCAGTTTCTCGTGTTCTATCTGATAAATATCGGCCTTCAATCTCTAGCATTATCCTCTCTAATAAATCGGCATCGATTCTTTTATTGTTACTCAGTTCTAACACCTTCTGCACGGCTTCCAATGACTGACTAAAATTGCCAACATCAGCTGCAACATGACTGAAGTTTTCCCACAACTGCCAACTATTACGTTTGAATTTCAATGCTTCCTTGAATGAAATGAAAGCCTCTTTGTTTCTCTTCTTAACCATGTGCAAACAAGCAATATTATTCCAAGCCTCCCCATTATCGGGATCAAGTTGAACAGCCCGGGTAAATCCGTCCAGCGCCTTCTCAACATCCCTAGCCTTCAACGCAGCAGCACCAAGTGCAAACCAGCCATCCGGGTACAATGAGTTCAATGCCATTGCAGATTCCCATAGGGTTTTTGAAGACTCGTAATCACCCCTGTTGTAAGCACTGCGAGCAAGAGAGCGCTTTGCTCGTGCAGACCTATTCTTTGAAACTTCTAGGGCTTTTTCATAACAAGAATCATCATTTGTAACATCACCAAGTGAACACCATAATCTTGGATCATTTGGCCTTTCAGAAAGCCGGGTTTTGATGAGTTCCACAGCTATCGCTTTCTTCTCCAATAGGCAATAACAATATATTACATTATCCCATAACTCAAGATCCTCATAAACCTTAACTGCCTCACCTATCAACCCGCATCGAATTAAAAGATCACCGTGTTCCTTCCGAAGTGAGGGAATACAAGGGAAGTGAACTCCATAGAAACAAAAGATCCTCTGTGCAGGTCCAGGAGAAGGGTCGAAGATACCCTGGACCAATTTATCCATCATCAGCAAAGCACGCTCCTTTGTTCGACTACGAGTTGATTCCCATCTGATTCGTAATATGTCACAAAAAGACCGAATTATGAAGCATGAAAGCTTCTGAGAATCTATTGCCTCTATGTACGGTGCCATTTCCCAATTCTGCATTTCGTCGTGTCTTGCGCTTTTCTCAATTGAAAGACACTGAGCTAAAATCACAGCCTGTTGTACAGCATTCAAACGGGAAGTACCACTGGTTTGAATTCCTTGTGCAGTACCTTCACAACTTCCATTATCTCCTAAAAATCTAGGTGTGATCAATATATCAGAAGCTTCGCGCATTTCATTACCATGTTGAGGCATATCATTTTCGTTAATGGCGGAAACATTATCACCATTATTCGTAGTATTTGTGTCTGTAACAAGCAAGAGCTGTGCCTTGGGATCCACCTGGTACTCGGTGCGGAATCCCAGGGCTCCACTTACAGAAAGATGAAGCCCAGATGCTTCTTCAGCTGATTTAAAATGAAGCTCCGAAGAATCAACCCGCCCATAAGTGTGTTCCATTATTCCTACTTCTAAATGAAGCATTGAAACAACAGTCCGAGCTTCTTCGTCCTCTAACTTAATATCAATCCAATAATTTTTTACCTTATCTAAACTACCAAAACAATGTAAACTTTCACTCATATATACCTGCAATAGATCAAACAAGGAAGACGAATGCTCCTCCAGAATCTTCTGTTGGATGACTAAAACCCTAGCCACCCACCACGAGACACTTCCAATGGAAAAAACCCTCTCTTCAAACAGCAAATCCCTCAACTTCATTAGCAAAATCTTTGCAAAAACTAAATATTGCAGGTTAGAGAACTTGCCAAGCAAATCAGAACCAGCAGCCATCAGCTCATTACGCGCCCAAACTTCCCACTCACCCCAATCGCCTTCAATTCCCTCCACCAGAGCCATTACAGGCAATAAAGGTAACCTCTCTAGGGGACCAGTGATATTACACTGAGTAAAGGCAAGTAACGCCGCCACAGCTATTGCCATCACGAGAATTGCCCTCGAACTCCTCTGAGCGTAATCCTCGGAATCATTATCGCCAATTAAGAACGATTCGACGCACTTTATAACCGAATCGGAATAGAATCTGTCGGCGAATTCAGTCGAATCGAGGAAACAAGCATCGGAGGAGTTTAATTTGAAGACTGTTCGAATGGCGATAGAGGATAGGGCTTGAAGGTAGTTTCCCGATTCGACTGATTGGAGTAGGTCTTGAATTAGGGTTTGGCAGGGACAAGTGGTGGTGAGGCTGTAATCGGACGGTTGAGGTGAAGGGAGGGAGGGGTTTTCGCCGGAGGGGTTTCTGCCGGAGGGGGAAAGAGAACAGCGAAGAAGACGGAGCTCGAAGGTGCGGAGTTGTTGATCGTCTTTTCCGTCGGCCATTGCTGCTGCAGACAAGTCTAGGGTTTTGCAGAAAGAGAGGAAGGGTTTTATTCCATTGGAGAAAGATGTTCGAAGATTTCGACACCTAAATTCAGAAAAATGATAATTTGTAATTTTGTAATATTTTAAGGGCGGTGATGTTAGCACCTCCATATTTATTAGTAATACTCTCATTCTTATTAATACTTTCACTTTTTTTTTTTTTAATAATATTTTCACTTTATACAAAACAGTCCTACCACTCTCACTTATTTTTAAGAATTAATTACATATTTAATTAATTAATAACATAATTAAGTAATTAACTACATAATAACATAAAATAAATTTCCTCAAACTAACCCAAAATTTTTCCACTATCTCTACCATCTTCTCAAACAAGCAAAATTACCATCTCTACCATCTTCTCTATCTAACAACAAATTTTGGTAGCACCAAAACAACAAATAAAACCTCCATTAATACAAAACTCTAAATTTGGGAAGAATGGTATAAACAAAACAAAACAAAACCTCCATTGATGCAAAACTCAAAATTTGAAAATAATGGTAGAAAAAAGAGAAACTTTGTAATAAAAGAAGGAAAACAAGCAAGAAAGAGTTAATGAAAGAGAGATATACATGTTTTTATTTTGTTTTATTGTTTATATAATTTTTATAGCATACACATCAAATATATAAACAAAAAACAAAATTGTATGTTTTAAACACGAAAAAGGCTTACTCAGTTCTCCGTAACCGAGTTGCAGGCTTGTACACTCAGCTATTCTCAACCGAGTATAAAATCTCATAAAATGTCATGCTCTCGGGACCTTCATTTGGCTGAGAGCAGCCGAGTGTTGTTATATTATGCTCGACTGTGAGCAGCCGAATGACATTAATCACACTCGGTTGCTCTCAACCGAATGAAGGTCCTGAGAGCATTACATTTTATGGGATTTCATACTCGGTTGAGAGCAACCGAGTGTACAAGCCTGCAACTCAGTTACGGATAACCGAATAAACCTTCTTCGTGTTTCCTTTCATTAACTTTTTCTTACTTGTTTTCCTTTCCTTATTTTAAAGTTTCTCTCTTTTTTCTACCATTATTCTTAACTTTTGAGTTTTGCATCAATGGAGGTTTTGTTTGTACCATTCTCCTCAAATTTAGAGCTTTGCATTAATGGAGGTTTTGTTTGTTGGTTTTCTTATCTTGTTCCAAAGTTTTCTTTTTTCCTTCCATTTTTCTCAAGCTTACCCTTTTGCATCAATGGTGGAGATCAAAGTTTTGTTGCCTATTTTAGTAGAAGAGAGGAATTTTGGAGGGAAATTTATTTGGGGATAAATGTTTGATTAACTTTGGGGGGAGATTCATTAACTTTTGTTTTAAATTAAAACAAGTGGGTGAAAAATTAGTTTAGGGTTAATTAACTTTTGTACTAAAAAAGATGAAATGGGGTGAAAATAACAACTTACTTTTTTTTTGTGGGAGTGTTACCAATGGATATTGGGGGTTCCAACATCACCACCGTATTTTAAGCATGCTATAAATAATTATAAGGTCGTTATATTCTGGCATCTCATGAGATAGATATAGGTAATACTTTTCCTTATACTGTCTTTTATCGTTGACACTCACTTTTTTTTTTGCACATTATTACTTTCACTTTCACTTTCTAATATATATATATATATATAATATATATTAGGTTATGTCCGTACCATTCGGCACAAATATATAAAAAAAAATACGCTTACATGCATTTTTTTTCTTTAATAAATAAATAGCATTCAACATATAATCCGAATAATTTCAAGACAAAAAGAAAGTGGTTTGATATATGTAAGGCTCTAAAAATAAAAAAATTGGCTTGTTTTAACAAAAGATTTTAAAATTATCTAAATCTAAATAATTTTATTTTTTTAAGTTTTGAATTCAAATAAACACATATTTTAAAAAATATTTTTATCAGATTTGAATTTTTTTTATTGTTGTAGGCTGGTTTTAACAAAAGATTTTAAAATTATCTAAATCTAAATAAAAGAAAATTTTAAAGTTTTGAATTCAAATAAAAATATATTTTAAAAAAGTGTCTAATCACATTTGTATTTTTTATTGTTATAATCCAAAATTTTAAAATTTTTGAATTCAAATAAAAAGTTATTTTAAAAAAGAGTTTAATCAGATTGGTATTTTTTTTTATTGTTGTAGGCTTGTTTTAACAAAAGATTTTAAAATTATCCAAATCGATTTTATTTTTTTTAAGTTTTGAATTCAAATAAATAGATATTTTAAAAAAGTGTCTTATCAACTATTTGTATTTTTTATTGTTATAAAAATCAAATTACATTGAAAAAGGTTATGTGATTATAATTAGTTATAATTATAAAAATCAAATTACTTGAAAAATCAAATTTTTTAAGTAAGAGACTATAATTAGTTTGAATAAAAAAAATTATATATGTGATTATGTAATTTTTGGGAGACTTTTTATATAATAAATATACTTTTTGAAGTGATATTTAAAGTAGTAAAATTTAACTTAGCTCCGTACTTAATCAAACAAAAAATTTCAATCTAAAAAAAAAAATTTCAATCCAACAAAATTTTACTATCTATCTATGTTCATAAATTATACAAAGCCAAAAGGATCCCTACTATATAAAAGTCATTATACAAATCCAATATTAACACCACTTATCAAGAATCAAGCTTGGTGTGAAGCTAGACGAAAATGGTGGCATAATTGGAGCATAACCATTATTTAGTCGCACAATAGATCGACGGCTACGTGTGAGAGGACTTGAGACAGGGGGTTTCGGCAATGTTGGTTGCGACGATAGAGGCGTTTCTGGTTCCGGCATGATGAGAGAAAATGATGAATGGGGGAGAAGAAGTGAGAGATAATATGTAAGAGAGTAAATGAAGTGAGAGATAATAGGTGAGAGAGAGTAGCACGTAAGAGAAAAAAGTGAATATTGGTGTATATGTGTAGAAAAGGTGAAAGTAAAAATGATTGTGTGCATGGTATTCTATTGGTTAAAACAATCTGTAAGAAAAAAAACATATCTATTGGTTGATATTGGTTATAAATAAGTATATCTAAGGTGAATATTAGTTGTTGGAGATAAACCATATTTTAGGGTCTATATTGTGTATATCTTGTTTAGAGTTCTTATGAGCCATTGATTGTGTTGAAAAAATAAAAGAAACTTGGTCAAAAGAATCATTTCCTTATTATATAGATATAAGGGTTAATTAATGTTTAATATATTGTATTTTCCACTTAATTTTACTTTGTCCATTATATTTTTTTTTTGTAAAAATGGCATCACACTTTCTATTTGGTTCTACTTTAGTCACTCTTTTTAACACCGTTTAAAGCCTGTTAAGTGGATTATGATGTGGCATTTTCAATTATTATTCCTCTTGTATCTTTTCCACATCAGCATGCCACATCACACTAAGGTGAACTTCATCATCATCTTTTTCCCACACTTATCCGACCATCACCATTTTCTCATTGGCAGCACTGCCATTATCTTTGTCCTTTTTCTCCCTAAACCTGATTTCGGGTTCTTGTACAGTGCCATTATCAAACTTACAAAAATTGAATCTTTCCTCATATCTATAATGAGGGCTTTTATACTTTTTGCCGTTGTGGCCTGTTTGGGTTTGGTTAATTGGTCAAGGCACAAGAAAACATCAGTTGAAGATTTTCCCCAACTTATGGAAAAAAAATTGAATGCTGAATCTGAGATATAAGAGAAAATCAGTCCGGCACTTGGCAATGTGGAAGAAGAAGAGAAAATCAAGAAAGTTGAATATAATGATAAGCCTTCATCTTTGCTTCACTCAACAGAAGAAATAGAAGCATCCAAAGAATTCAGTTATAGCCACGTGCCACCTGTTAAATTGCTTTTAGAGCTTGTGATTGGAGAAGTTAGTAGCTCTTTTAGGAGTTGCGGTGTGACACTTAAGTTGTTATGAACCGAAGAGAGCAATAATTATGTTTCTGTCTCACATTAGGGCTGCCTCTGTGATGGAGTTTTCAACTTCAGATTCTTCATCATACGAAAGCTCTATAGCTGGAAAAAAGATTGCAAAGAAATAAGAAGTAAAAAATGGAGACGTGAGTATGTTAATTACAATTCCAGTTAGACGATTAAGCAGACTCTACAACCATGCAGTCACATCTCCATGAATTGATTTTCTCATTAGGCATAATTAGTGCTGATGTGAAAAATATACAAGAGGAATAATAGTTGAAAATGCCACATCATAATCCACTTAACAGAATTTAAACGATGTCAAATAGAATGACTAAAGTGAAACCAAACAGAAAGTGTGATGCCATTTTTACAAGAAAAAAAGTGCAATGGACAAAGAGAAACTAAGTGGCAAGTACAATGTACTACACAGTAATTAACCGTATATATAATTAATTTTAGATTTAAGTGACTTCAAAGTTGTTTGTTTATCAAAAAAAATTAAAGGCCTATTTGTTTTAGCCACTTAAATATGAAAACTTAATTTCAAAGTTTTTTGTTTGTCAAAAAAATTAAGTGGTTTGCCACTTAAAACTGAAATTTTTGAGCGAAACCCCACTAACACCCCGATCTTGCAATAATATAATGTCTTGTATACTTGCTTTAGAGATGATAGCAGCCTTAGTGAAAACCGCAGCAACTGCACCTTTAATGTTATGTACCACAAAATGCGAATCCATTAACTTCCCCTCATATCTAGCCCAATTCCTCATTTTCCACAATTCGCAGAAGATACAAACTGGAATAAAGGAAAGAAGCACCTTCTAACATGGAGATCTGATTTTAAAAATCCACCACTCATTGAGCTTAAGCTATAATTGATTAACACTACTGAGCATAACATTAATCTTTTTTAGTTTTTATAGTTTTACTTGTTTAATCTTTTTTTAATATAACTGTATTTTTAGTTTTACATATGTGTAATATTTATGTCTAATACATCTTGTTAATGTCTTACATTCAATGTTAGATATTTTGTATTTATTAGAAGTCAACTTCTTAAATTTTTTTAGTATATATTTATCCCAAGGCAGTTAACAATTGCCAAAAGTTATCACTTGTAATTTATATTTATGAAATTATAAATTTGAAACTTTTAAAATTGAATTTAAACCCATAAAAATTTCTAAAAGATATACATTCTAGCAACAATTAAATATAATTTTAAGTGAATAACAAATTTTAATTTGAACAATTAAAAAATTATAAGATAGGAAAAACATAAAAGAAAAAAAACACAATAGAATATATATTAGTAATTATTCACTACTTGGGCCAATTACAAATTTTTCAAATGATGTGGGTTAAAAGCAAAACAATTTAAATTAGTAGGGCTAAAAACTAAAGTCCGAAAGTTCTCACACCATCTTTTTTTTTCTTTTTTTGGCAATTCTCACACCATCTGTCTCCTCACAATTATCTCCATCTCTTTAGTTTATATTATTTTTATAACATGCGCAACAAATATTTAAACAAACAATACAATCTAGTTATTTAAAGTACAACGAAGGTTTATTTGGTTCCCCATAACCAAGTTGCAGACATGAACATTTGGTTGTGATTTGTCAAATGACACTAAACACATTTTTTGGAACTTTCATTTAGTTGAAAACAACCAGTGTATTTAGTGTCATTCGGCATATTACAACCAAATGTTCATACCTGCAATCAGTTACAAGGAGCCTAGTAAACCGTCTTCATACTTTAAACAGATGGGATTGATTATATTATTAGTGACTCAATTAACTTTTATGTTAACTTAAAACGACTGTGTGGAAATAACAATTAAAACCTTTTTTTTATGAGAGTGTTTTCAAGTGATATTAGGGGTGCCAATTCTCCACCCTAATTATATGTATGAAAAATTATACCTTATTAAATGTATGTTTAATTTTTTCCCATAAATAAATTATTAGTATCTGCTCTTAAAACACGTTAACTTCACCCTTATTTTCAATAGAAAAACTTTAAAGACTCGTTTGGTAAGTTTAATTTTGACGTTTCTTAACAACACATTATTTAAAATAATGATGTTAAATATATTTTTAAGATAATTTAGTTTTTTAACTTCCTAAATAAGAGAAGGCATTAAAAAAATTCCTATTTTATTAGGATAATTCATATAATTTTCTAAATTAATTCAACAACCCATTAAATGCTATTGTTATTTGTTAGGTCATTAAAAAAACATAACTACTTGAAAAAAAAATGGCACCTTTTTTTTTAATATAAGCAATGATAAAGATCGATTATTTTTAAAGGAGAAGGTGCGAACACAAAAACTCGATACCTAACCCACTTTAAATATTTGGGTAATTGCCAACTCTTTTAAAACTCATTTGTTTGGTCATAAATAGACTCGATAACGAGTGGGTTTGTGTCGGATCTTAATGAATGCGAGTGATTTTTGCCTCTACCCAATTATGACCCAATAAGCTATTGGGTGATACTTTCTATAATTGTATACGATTCAGATTTGATTGTGCGATATGATATGGCCTAATTATACAAGTTGATGAGATAATTTTTATTGAAAAAAATGATAAATTTTGCACTAAAATAAGATGAATGAAAACCTAAAATTACTAAAAAATATCAAAACCTATTTAGGAATATCCAAGACAAATTCACCATCTCTCAAAATTTTAGGTTTTCAGTCATCTTGTTTTAGATAAATCAAAAAAACATATCATGTTTTAATGCAAAATTTATTAGATTTTTTCTATCTGAGTCGCATACAATTTAGGAAAACATTCATTTTATAACTCATTGGGTCATGTTTAGGTGTAGGCAAAAATCACTTCTCAACACAAACTGACTTGTTGTTAAGTCTATTTATGACAAAATAAACGAGTTTTAAAATAGTTGGGTTGTGTTTGGTTGCTCACTATTTATTTTTTTTCCCCAAAATTTTAAAAACTCAACTCAAAACCAACTCTACTTTCACACTTCCCAAAATTTATTTCACCTATACTTTCTCTCTCTAATTTTTTTTTTAAAACGCCATAACTTTAAATCCAAAAATCTATTTGAAACCTACTAATCGAGACTATAAAATAAGATCCATTGTGACTATTTTTTGAAATTTTTTATGCGTTTTTTTCATTGGTTGAAAAAAAGTCAAACAAAACTAAATTCACTTTTCCACATAAAAACTCTAACTCAAAACATTCAACCAAACACTAAATTTTTAAAAACTTATCTAGAAAACTTGTCTAGAAACATTAACCAAACACAACCTTGGGGTTTCTTAAATGGTAAAAGTGGGTGAAGTATCGAGTCCCTGTGTTTACACCCTCTCTCATAAAAACTTAACTTTTACCATTACTTATATTAATATATATATATATATATATATTTTAATTTGGTCGGTCGGTCAATTTATACTGAATATTTAAAAAATGTAAACTGTTACCGATATCAAATATAGTCGGTTACCGACCATCGATCACCAACCAAAATTCCGTCGGTTCGATTACCGACCGAATTTAGTCGGTTTGGTCAGTTTACCCCTTATAAAGTGTCTAGCTCTGTATTTCATTTTCTTCTTCTCATGTTTGTATTTCCATTTTCCAATTTTTCAGTAAGTAAAGTCTCTCACTTCATTTCTCTTTGGATCAATTGTTCAAGCCTACTCTGAGGCTCGGCACTTTTCCTATCAAATCTTTGAATGGGTAAACAAAAAGTAATTTTTTTTGATAAATTTGATACATATGTTTTATTTTCGACAATTAAAATTTTAGATGATCACCTTACCTATTTTTAAAAGTGAGTGCTATTCACAAACACCAAAACACTCACTAACACTCCGTCATATTTACTCGACCATTAAGGACCAAGTATATGTGTACATACTTGGTGTCTAGGGACCGAACCATTTTTGGTTAAAAAAATTACATTGGCTCAGCCCCTAATAACCGAGTATGTGTACATACACTCGGTGCTTAAGGGCCAAGCCAATGTGCACATACTCGGTTCTTAAGGGCCGAATTAATTTGGAGTGTTAGAGAGTGTTTTGGTGTGTGTCAATAATAACTCCCTTTTTAATTCGAATCTTTCGATGAAATTTGGTAGATACGACTTACTTATTATAAATATTATATATCCACTAAATTTTATAAAAAGAGTAGTTTTGAAACTTCTTAGGCACACGTTTTAATTTGTTAACTTTTTTGTAAATTATTGGAAGTAAATTTGTAACTTTAGAGGCACATAAATTCTAATAGGATGTTAAAAAACATAATCACACAACTTCATAATGAAACTAAAAAAGAAAAAAAAAACAAGCATGTTAAACGTTCAGTAAGAAAATGTTAAAACATTTCTCACAACAGTCTCATTCTCTCTATTTTAGACCTAGAAAAATCCCCAAGGGCTAATTAAATTATTGGGATATTTTATATATAAATATTTTTAAAGGATTGAACAGTCCTAAAGCAGTTAAACATCCACTTGAGAGATCATCTCCACCAAATCAAGCTCCTTCTTCACTTCACAATGCATCAAAGAACCCACGTCACAATTAACCATCTCCACATCAAAGCTTTTATCATCAAAAAAATTATCAATGCTATTATTCCCTTCAAACAATTTCTCATCATCCAAATCAAAATCCGGGACTTCATTAAAATCATAATCCGGAACCAGCCTGTCACTGGAGCACAACTCTGCGGCCTTGGCCAGAACTGGTTCTTTGATTACTGCCGGATCAACGACTGCATTTTTTCGATTTGTGTTTGATTTTGCGTCCAAGTTCAAGCTTTTTATGTAGTTCTGGAGAAGAGAACTCGGTCTTGGCCATTTGGAGCGGCATTTTCTCCTCGAGTATTGCCTTCTTTTCGTTGCGTTCCAGTGGTTTTTTATCGAGTTCTCGGTTCTTCCAGGGAGTTTCTTTGCGATTTCTGCCCATTTGTTTCCCACTTCTGCATGGGCTTCAATTAGAATCCTGTCTTCTTCCTCACTCCATACATCTTTCTGCCAATGCAAAATGATGAAATTAGGCTGTTTTCTGCACGGAATTTAACATTACAGAGTATTGACATAAAACATAATATATTATGTAGGTGGCGATAAAATATTTAGTATCAAGATTGTATCTATAATGTGTTTACATTATTGAAAGATCTACCAGCCGATGTTATTACACAGTTATGAGTTCTTAAGACACTGAAACTAGCAAAAAGACTAGTAATAAGAAGAGAAGGTGGCAAATCTGAAGTAGTATTTAATTACAATATTTTATTAAAATTAATATGTACCATTTGAATAAGGGGGTCCAACTTCTTTCATGGCCTTATTTCAAATTAATATTCTACTGCTATTATAGAGTTCCACAACTGACAAATTGTTTGTTGAACATAAATTGCTATTAAATTAACATCCCACTTTGACCATTTATTTATTTATCTGTCTATTTTTGCATAATTGTAAACAATACACTAGTGCAGTAGAATGAAACCTTGATATCAGGCCTTAGATGATTGTGCCATCTCTCTCTGCATTGTTTCCCAATCCTTCCTTTCAGCATCTGGGCTATGTGAGACCATTTTCTCACTCCAAATTTCTCCACCAACTGAATCAAGATCCTGCATCAATAATCATAAAACAGATCCTAATTCCCAATATATGCATAATATATATAATCTTACAAAAAAACAAACTAATAATTTGAATTTCTACCTATCTTCTTCGATGGTCCATTGCCCCTTGGACGAATTGGACTTTTTTCGACTCTTGGACGGCCTTTTAGTCAATGCAGTACTATTGTTCTTTTTCATCAACCCATATTTTTCTTTACAATAACCTTTTCTAGCCGTTACGCATGAGCCTTCATCTGGCACCACAAAGTTCAAAGGCTTAATCTCTTGGCATTGGAATGGGACGAGGCTCCGTTCCGATACACTAAAGTCCACAGGAGTTTTCTTACCGTTCAAGTACCCACCACCACTGTAAAAATTCTGAATGACAGCACTATTACCATTAGCACCATTTTCTTCAAAAGGCTTAAACTCGTATAAATCAATATCATTCGAACAGGACCCAAATGTGAAATGATCAAAATGATCAAAAGAAGTGGTCTCCACCCCGAATTCGGTGTTTAACGATGATGGTCCTGCAAATGGGAACTGGTCGAAATGGTTTAAATCTTGAAAAACACCTTTCGATGAACAACTGTCCATTGAAAATTCATCTTCGATTATTTCAGGTTTTAAGTAATTGTTGGGAAGAAGTATTGGTGGGTAGGTGTGATCCTCTTTGTACTTTGTTTCAAACTCCATAAGAAAGAAAGCTTGAGAGAGAATGAGGAACAAAATTGGGAGAATTATGTTATGAAGCTCTCTCTCTGGTTTTTTTTTTTTTTTTCTGTTTCAATTTTGGGTGTTACTTAATAGGTGAGGAATAATAATGCATTTAACACCATTAAACAATGAAGCTCTCTTACCTCTATCTACTGGTTGACTAATAAATAAGGAAATTGACATGTTTTTAATGGATTTTTCTTTATCTATGACCAAATTTACCATTAATTTCTACATTTAATAACATTTAGTAACTTGACATTTAATGCAAGGATATCCCCAAAAGAATATGCATATGGTGAGAAGGTGATTTCAGTTACAAAACACAATTACTCATTAATATATATGTTTAAAATCTTTAATACATTCAGGGAGTTTTTTCAAACACATGTTAGCATTTACAAGTTTTCTCTGACAAAGTAATGTTACATATTCAATAATCATCTTTGATTGTCATATTACTACTAGGTCTGGTTTGGTGGGCAATGGATTGATTCATAGAATCAATATAAAACACCCTTTGCTCAAAATTAAGAGTTCATTTTTATTTTTTGGGAACCTTCTAAAATAACAGTTCTATAAACATTTTGTTATAACCACTGATTATGGTATAATTTTTGACTCCTCCAAAAAGCGTGAAAACCAAACATGAAATCCTAATATGGGATCAAGTTTTTGAATAAAAACACCTAAAGGACTACATCTCACTTCGAGCCATGTCATGGCTAGAGTGTCATCAGGTATTGATTTTACCGAAACCGACCGAATTAATCCGAATAAAAAGGTTTTGGCATCACATATTGAAGTACCAAAAACAAAATATCGAAACCAAAAATACTGAAAAAAATTGGTTTAGTTTGGTTTGGTTTGGTTTGTTTTGTTTTAGTACTACTATAAAAACCGAAATACCAACTTACCATACTAAAAATACCAAAAAGTATAATATACCAAAAACTAACCAATAATATCGTAAATGCGAAAACACTAATTCCAAAAGCATCAAAAATACTTTATACTATAATTATCAAACAATTATATACAAAGAATGTCGAATATAGCTAAAACTCTTATAATTTTCAATCTAAAACTCTTGTCTCCAACCTAAAACTCTTCCGGTTATTACAAAAGCAGAATTAACCGCAAATATTTACGAACTTTTACACTAACAGTAACACTTACCAAAATCAAAATTAACTAGAAATACCGGAAATCAAAATTTACCAAAAATACTTAATACTGCGAGAAACCGAGCATGTTGGTATTTGTTTCCAATTTCAAATACCGATTGGTAAACTAGTAAAACCAATATTGAACTTCTTATTTCGGTTTTGGTATTGGTAAAGGCCATTTACCAAAATAATATCCCTAATCAATGGTGCCTAACATAACTAGTCAAAATTTGTTGGGTGACCACTTAACCCAAGTTGGTCGAGCGAGTGGGCTAGCGCTAGCCTGAATGGTAAAGTTGTCCACCCCGGAGATTCTAGGTTCAAGTCTCAGTTCTATTTGTTGGGGGCAGGGGTGAATTTCTTGGTATTGTAGTAAGAGACCTAGACCTTGTTGCTAGTCCGAGTTGGTTAAGAGACGGAGCATCAAGAATACTGATTGGGATTTTGGCTCATAGGGGCAAAGCTACATGGCAACTGACGGGGGGACCCAAAAAAAAAACACTTGTTTTGGAGCTTACTATAGTACTAAAATAATAGCTCCCTTCTGATAAATAAGTATTAGCATTCCGGACCTGGTCACTGTGACCCCCTTTGTGAGGACGCACCCTTTTTCCCGAAGTTAGGGGGATATTTTGCCCAAGTTCCTGAGAGACTGGTTTCACGGCCCTAGGCATTCTCTAACCATCCGATTTCAGATACAGGTATACCGAACGTTATTCGAGCATATCTGGGGAGTATGACATTAGTTATTTCAGCACCATGGTCATTGTAATGGAAACATTGGCTCAAGGCATGTTTATTACGTTGTTTAAAACGAGCATTTTGAGGCCCCATGTAGTTCATGATATGTTTTAGTGCATGAGAATTGAAGGGTCTAAATACACCTTGGTGATTAATCGGTTGTTCTGAGAGCCCTGAATACCTGAAGATATAAAAAGAAAAGGAAAGATATATATATAGAGAGAGAGAGAGAGATCAGGGAGTTCACATCAATGCAACATGTGTTATCAAAATTTAAACAATGAATCCCCAATTACATATGCAGATTATGCCAAGACAAATTAATAGTTGGAAAATAATAAGAACAAATCCTCAACAGCTCAATTCGGTTGATGACGGTCAAGAACTCAGCAAAACCCCCAAATGGTAAATTGGAGTGTAATATTATTATATATAGCATTGTTGTTGGAAAGCTTTTTGAGGATTGTTGCCATCAATTTGGGAGTGGTGTGGGAAATCATATGGCAATTGTTGGGGGGAAAACCATGCTTCACTGAAAACTCTTGCAACTTCTTGGTGGACAACTGCATTCCCTGCTTCTGTCAGGTGCAAACCATCCCTTGTATACAACAAAAATGCTAAAGTTTTAGAATTATACCGCCCCTCTCACAAAATTATGGGTCCCACTTTCTTATTTGTACCATCGTTATGGGTCCCATCTTATTTTCTTTTGAAACGTCTCAAGTTAAGAATTGCGTTCTTAAAACTAATGGCATTCTACCCCAAGTTATAAACTTATGATCAAGCCAAGCAGATAAATCGAAGCCCGGATATTAGTAGTGTTTTAGTTTGCAAGGATCAATTGCCAATTGCTACTAAAATTAAAGGCTCAAATGGATTTCCTTTCACAAGCACATCCATGGTTGTCAATACCATACGATGAACATTATCTTTTTATCTTTCACCGTATCTTACGACAGCTCTATAACATACGATACATTAGTTCATACACAAAAGGAATATTTAGTGTTTTTAAAAGAAGTTAATTATATATATATACTAACATACAATTGATTTTGAATGCTTCATTATAGGTGCATTTTAATATAAGGAATCAGATAGAACCAATGATAATATTGATGCCATTGAATTTATTTTGAAGATAGAAATGATTATAGAAGATGAAAACTTGTGCATGGTTGATGGCAAAAGCTAGAAACTTCTAATTTCTTTTTGGGGTTTTGATGATCTTATTTAATTGTTAAAGGCCTAACTCCTAAGTCATCAAGAAATAATTAACTGTGCATGGGATTTTTGTTTTTTATATTATTTTTTCAGATACATATATTATGTCGCTGACCTCAGGAATTTTTTCTGCCAACCCTCTGCTTCCTGCATCTTGGACCATAAGTTAATGGAAGGAAGACCTAGCTCCTTTGCTAACTCAATGCAATGCTTTGCATAATCTCCAGTCACTTGGTTCGTCCTTTCTGGAAGTTCCATTGTTTTCTCACCATATAAAGATCTGCTCGATGAGGTTATAAGCTTTTAATCCTTTTATCACCACAATGAAAACGATAAGTATTCAAACAAAGAAAAAACGTCCATTTCTATAATTGATAAAAGCACAAGTACTCAATATACTCCCTCCATCCCAAAAAGATAGTCCCATTTTCCTTTTTGGGACGTCTCAAATTAATAATCCCGTTTCCTTCTTAGGACGTAATCAATGTACCATATCTCACAGTAGAAAATGAGTTGTGTTCTTGACCAATGATTAGGTTGAAATTAGTTGTTTCCAAAAAAAGTACCAAAGTGAATGTGGGACTATCTTTTTGAGACGGAGGAAGTAATAAGGAAGGATGGTCTTTGAATTCAAAAAATGTATAACGATTAAAAGATTGGAAGGCTGAGATGAAAGATGCCTTTTGAAGGGTTAGATGAATGTATGAGGGGCAAAATTATTGGAGGTAGATAAAAGATGCTCTTTTAAGAGTTGAGATGAAAGATGCATAAGGGGGAAATTAGACCCGTAGGGCCTTTGGCATGGTTTACCACTAGTTTCTTATATGCATAAACTTAGGTAACGACATATGCATACAGTGAAATTTTGATACAAACATTTTCTCACTAATGGGGGCACTAAAAAAATATGGGTGGTTTGATATGCACAAAAGGTCCTATAAAATAAAAGATGGACGGGACACTAGGTATTAAATTATTTATACACAAAAGAATATGTGTATATATGTATGCACATATAATAACATTAATTTTTTATAATAATAGTGGGACATGCCCGCATTTCTACCATGTAAATCCACCACTGCCTTCATATGAACATGTTTGTCCCAATTAAGTGCATATTAGGCAATCACATTCATTGCTTCAAACTGCCAATATCAAATGAAGTTGGAATTTATACCTTGCAAATTCTTTGCGCCCTTCCTCATCAATGGGTGGTGGAGTTATAAGCACAACTAGCATGGTACCGGAGCATTCCTGCAATCAATAGCCTTCAAAATAATTAAAAATGCACAAAAAGGACACTGGAGATGGAATTGCACTGCCTATTGTCTTGAATCTTAAATTCTGGCATAATTTTTACGACCTCTGTCTCAAATTAAGAGTCCACTTTCTTTCTAATTATAAAAGGACAGTGGACTCTTAATTTATGAAGGGTGTAGATCAAATAAATTGTAAATCAAAACTTGAACGAATAACTCCTAAAGTTCAATTTTCCACTATACAGGCCTCAACAAGAATCGGTATCTGCAGATGGTAAAATGTTTGGTGAGGGAAATGTCAATAGTTATCGTCAATCACATGCCTGAATCGCTGAATTTCATACGATTTGTGGTACTTTGTATTGTATCAACCACAGATTATAAGCATATCAAATGTGGAAAGGATATAGTTAACGAGAAAATAATTGAACCTTTAAATGACGAACAATTCTTCTTAGATTCTCCTTGTACTCTTCAACAGGCACATGTTGTCGTTCACTAGTTCTCCCTAAAATGGCTGCATCATTGGCCCCAAAAAAGATTGTGGCAGCAGCAGGAGGTGTTGTAGACCCCTGCAAAAATGACAAGACGAAATAAATGTACCTAACTTAAAGTTGGATACATATTTAAATGTACTTCAGTACTTGTCAAAAGATCTTTGCAATTCTGTAATAAAACAGCTATTCCTTAAGGCGCCTATGCAATTGCGATGTAGGAAGCTAGCCCTTAGATTCATTGACAATGAGAACTGAATTTAGCAACAAAGGAAGAGCTACATTCGGTATTATTAATGGAATACGTGTTTAATTTCTTACAGATTTTAGAAGGTTGTTAGTGATCATGCCAATATAACAGCCAATTGAAAAGGTTCCATTGGTCTTGTACTTAATTTATTAAAGAAAGATTCACGTTATACTAGATTACGGGCTTGAAAACGAACTTTAATTAGACTATTGATAAACACAAGCAGAATTGTTAGATTCAAAGATGATAACTTAAACAGTAAATTAATAAACAAAGATCGGCGACTTATTTAATCAATAATAATGAGAAAATAAGCATAAGGAAATATTAATAGGAGTGTTAATTACGAGGGGGAAAAGATGATGCAACAAGAACAAAGCCCATCTAGTGTTGTATCCACCATACCCACGAACAACTACATCAGCCTGCACAAAAGTGAAATAAATAAATTACGTAGAAGATTACATATGAATAAAAAAAAATAGATATACCTTGCGGGAGTAAGTATCGGCAAGAGAAGCACCCCATCCAGCTGATCTGAAGGATTGTTGTGTAATTGAGTCGCCAAATAGTACTATTTGAGGCCTCATTGATCTTCCTACTCACTACTACTTACTGTATTGTATGTGCTTTTCTCGTAGTCGTGGACAGACAGAAAGAGAAAGAGAAAGAGAAAGAAGGTTTCTTCTGTGTACAAGGTAAGGCGCTAACCAGCTATACGAAAGAGGAGAAGGGTCGTTTTCTTTCGTTCTTTTTTTTTTTTTTCCTTTGGGGCCATGAAAATGTGTATTGCGTAAGCAATACTGAAAATACATATTTCAATTATCGAAAAGTTATATAAACAAAATTAGGAATATATTTAATACCACGAATATTTTGCGGTGTTTGGTTTTGGGGTAGTAGTAATTGGCTGATTCAAATTTAAAAGTTTAGTTATTTTTAAATATTTTAAACTTAAATTCAAATTATTTTATTCACTTTTCATATATATATATATATATATATTAACAAATAAATAAATTGTAAAGCACACTTATTTTTATCAAAAAAAATAATAACTCAAATTTGTTCCTATATATTTGGATAGAAAAATATGAACTTTTATATTTATAATATAAATTCAATATTCATGATAGTTCGAAGAATTGGATTATTACTAAAATTTGTAAATTTTAGGAATGTAAAATTTTTGTTGTGAAATAATATTATTTCTTAGTCATATATGCAATAATTTAGTTTGGTTTAGTTCAGTTCAGTTTGGTTTTGCTCTGGCATGCCCCAAATCCAAACCAAACATTTAGTTTTAGATTTATTTATTTGCTTTGATTTCAAATTTTTTAGTTTGATTTTTTCAACTCGATACAATTCGGTTTTACGGTTTAGGTTCACCACAACACCTATACATAGATCAATGATTTTAAAACTTACAAATTACTACTTTTTAAATAATATTTTATACTTATATTGTCGAGTGATCTTGACCACTCATTTATTTTTAATTATAATTATTTGGATAAATATTGCTTAGATTCTTACAAATTTCACCTTAAAATTTTGTTTCCAATCTAAAATTATTGTGGTAATTGAAAATCGAAATTGACTAAAAATATTTATGAAAAATTACACTGATAATATTATTTGTCAAAATCAAAATTAACTAGAATTATCAAAAATCAAAATTTACCAAATATACCAAAAAATTGAGCAGTATAAAAGTCATTAGAATGTGGTTACAATTATAACTAAGAAAGAGCTAGCTAGTGCTAAACGCATGTTATAGTTTTAAATGTTGATCATGTCATTATTATTTAATGTTCAAATGTTATAGTTTTAGGTTGAAATTTACTATTTGGTTTTATCATAAGCACCACAAACACGTGTTTGTTCTTATTATACTAGTAATGTGGTTAATAACTTATTATTCCATTGTGAAATTATTGTTGTTTTAGGAATGACTAATTAAAATATGATGACAGCGTCTGAAAGGCAAAGAAAATAAAAAAAACATGTTTAATACTGAAAAGTGCATATATTCTTATGCATATAGTCCTCCTTCCATCTAATGTATTATCATTTTGGCCTTAGCATTGTAAATTGTTTTAATTGCTGATGCATTATCTTCATGATGCCATAAAGAACATCTTTTAGTTTCACCTCGAAAATTGACAGTTTTGTAATGAACTTCTTCTTATCATTTTTCCTCAATTTTCCCGCATAATGATGACCAATTAAACTATTCGATAAATCATGATTATGACCGCATATCACTTGCATCTTACATCGATCCTCATTAATATCGACACCTCGTACTAAGAATGGGCAATTACATTTTCTTGTGACACTGTATTTTATTCTTATTGACATTTTTTTTCTTCGCAGTTGTCACGATATATGCTACTTCCTTCACAAGCCAAATATAACCTTAGTTCCATTTTCCCGCACCATTGGTCGAATTTCGTGGTAATAACGATAGTTTGGATCCTTGTAGCTTTACTTCAACACTAATCAACTAAAGCTTGCTTAGGAGAAAAAAACTACAAAATAAACATTATTACACTATTAGCTATTAAAATCTTATATGACAAATGATAGAGTGAAACAATTATTTGATTATTTAACCATTCATAAGAAGACACGTGTCTGCCTATGTCAGCGGTCAAGTCCACCGTGGTGAAGAGAACTCAAGAGCTTTAACTTGAACACCACGCGGAGCCAAGGCTCTCAACGGTATACGTATCTAATCCAAATACTATTCCCATGTGCCAGATTTCGGAGCTACAAGCCCAGAACTCTTTTAGCAAGTTCTAAAGGTCCCTGACCAACCACTATGTCAGAGTAAGCACAGGGAGCATGGGTAACTCTCACAAATTCTGCTAGCGTCACAGAACCACCCTCAACTTTATTAAATGCACACCAACTGCATTAAATGTATTTGAATACGAGAATAAACAACATTAGAGTTCGTGATGATAAATAATGGCTCGAAACCTGCTCTGAGGGTTCTCTCACACGTTTCTTTCTTTATCACATATATATAGAGCATTTACTCCACACAACTAACTGGTCGCTGAGAGAAGGATAGTTATTTTATTTTTAGAGCAGATACATCTCGTTTACTCGTTAATACAATGATACATTTAGTAAGGAAATATACTTTAAAGCTCTCCTACCTAGTGCAACACCTAAGTTCGTGATTGAGTTATCTCCTTATGCATGAATATGGCTTGTTATACTAGCTTGAGAATTGTTCGCTTGTAATCGGAGCATAGCTCTACATTCAATTTATTTATACAAAGGCCACCGAACTCCAAGCTCATTTTACCAGATGAGGACAATTCCTTACAAGGGTGACATTTCATCTATACATACTTGGCTTGTTATTTCAGTTTTTAACTTACATATATAGCCACGTGTCTTTCAACTCTACTATTCCCATCACATAAAAGTAAAAAAAAAAAATTGACTAATTAGTTGAAAAGGTCCAATCTAGATTTTCACACCACCAACAATAACTAATACATTGAATTTAAGTCATGCGGACTTACTTCAACCGTTTTAAACAAATTAGTCATGTTAACAACTTTTGCTCTACCAAATTCATCATTATTAGGATCCGTATTAGGGTGGTTTATTGAAAGGCTAAGCTAAAGATACTGGGACCCACAACTAGCATTACTAGCTTCTTCTTTAATGTTTACTTATCTTTCATTTATGTCATCTTCTTCAATTATAGCTTTAAAATTGGCGTTGATGTTAAAACAATTTTTTTGACTTAAAGCTTTATGTTCATAGACTCTTCCTCGATTATATACTTATATATTGGTGAGCACAAATAAGTTTAAGAGTATCATTTCCTATAATCTTAGTGCAGCCAATTTGTTATAGAAATGTACATTTTTTCCAAAATGCAAAGTCAAATGAGTATATATCATGCATTTATTGAGTAGGTTTGTGCCAGCAAACATAATTAGTTCCAAGAAACCAAGTTGCATTAAACACCCTCGATTTTAACAAACCGAGTGTGTGCATAGCATCTTGATTATGATTAACTAAATTTGTCTTAATTAGTAAGTTATGCAATGCATGTACTCGGTATTTATTAACTGATTACATGTATATAAACTTGGCTATAATAAATTGAGTATAATTGCATGTACAACCTGTGCTTTGTTTTATGTTTTTTTATTTTTTTCCATTTATATTCAACAATTTAAGCAAAATAAAACGTAATCAAATAGTAAGAAGATAAGTATAATATATCTTTTCAAATCAACATTGTCGTGAACTTTTATTTCTCACTCTCTCTATATATTTATCTCACAAAACATTACGATATCTATACTTTTATCACAAGACAACCAACAATGATCTTGGTTTTTGTTATTCATATTTTGGATTTTCGAATGAATGGAAGCGAGATGGTATGTGGTTCCCGGTTATGTGATGAAGAATTGCCTTGGAGTGGTAGGGTGAATTTATGGGTGGAGTGATAATGACTATGATGTATTAATTTGTGTTATTAATATAAATAATAAGGACCATTAATAGTTAATTATTAAAATAAATATGAAAATAGTGTGGCATGCTAATAGACAAAACAACTATTCAAATGAGACGGAGTGTTACATAATATTTTAGTAAGTTAACCGTTAACCTATATATCTATATAATAAAAGGAAAAGTTTATGCACGAAGCAAAAAGATGTAAATCCTTATACCAATCAATCAATTAGTCAATAGTTCATTGACATTCTAAAGTTATTTCATTTTTATTTAATTTAACATGCCAGTTGATTTTGATTTCCATTAAATCTAATGCACATGCGATGCATACGTTATTTGTATACATTCAATTTAAAGAGTAATACTTAACTAAAAAAACAATAAATAATGATTAAGAAGTGAGTTAGTAGTTGAAATCTTGTTTATCATTGATAAGTTTAATGGGTTGATTTTCTTATAAAATAATGCAGAATAAAATAGAAATTATAAAAGTATGATTGTGTGGTTGAATTGAGATTTGCCTATTATAATATCTATATTATAAGACATACTTTGTCAGTATTTTTTTATTATATTATTCAACTCAATCAATGGTTTAGATTTGTTTATGATTAATAAAAACAACTTCAACCCTTAGATATATTTTTAGGATGTCAAATCATTAAACATCAAA
Source organism: Lonicera japonica (assembly GCA_021464415.1). Lineage (NCBI taxonomy): Eukaryota > Viridiplantae > Streptophyta > Magnoliopsida > Dipsacales > Caprifoliaceae > Lonicera > Lonicera japonica. The sequence continues at coordinate 11,284,103 of CM038467.1, read as the reverse complement.
TCAATTATATATTTAGACACAATTTTATTTATTTTCTCAACTCTCTTTTATCTCCGGGGGGTGTGTAGGAGATTTGAAATTCAAATTCAATTTTTTTTTTCAAAAATACACACTATCTCCTGTTGTTATTTGGCAAAAAAAATATATTATCTAAAATGTTCCCCCCAACACACTCTCTCTCTAAACTATATTTTCTATCTCTTATATTCTCTCTTTTTCTAAACACCCACCAAGCCCCTCATTTATCCTCCCATGCATTTTGCACCAATAGTATTGCTCTTCCCAAAAAATTGTATGTGGGTTTCAATATATATATTTTTATTTATTTTTCCATGCATTTTAGGGATTGTTGTTGGGTTTTGTTGGTGTCTTTCTCTTCACAATTCACATGTATATGAATTTTATTGATTTAAGTTCAAGTTATTATTTCCACATATGTGATGGAAGAGTCCCAATTAAAATTAATTTTATTTGTCTCTCTTTTGAATAGTTACCCAATACATTTTGAAGTTTAGTTTTAATTCACCTTTTATACTTCAATAATTCTAAATTAATATAAAAAACTGACATATTAAATGTGGCCACCATGTATTGGTTAAAAGAATAATATTATATTATATTCTAACAAATGGGTGATTGACACATTGATATGTCAGAATTTTACGTCCATGTATAATTACTCTTTATAGTTAGCTATTTAGCTCTATTTTTTAAATGGATTGGTGTTTTGTGTGATGGAAAAAGATAGAAAGAGAAGGGTCCGGTGGAGGACGGAATGGTGGTGAAAGTAAAAAAAGTGGAGTGAAAATTGGGATTGGATATTAGTTGGTTTAAGAGGAGGTGAAAGTAAAAAAAAAATAGTGTGAGAGAGAAAATAATGAGAAATTTCTTACTACAATTAGATTTGGAGATTATTTGACATATGTTTAATTTGATCGCTTTTTTGCATGCAATTCGTTTTTTTCAAACTTGTTTATTTGTAAATCTTTTGTACCATTAGTATTAACATTATTTACAAAAATAATCTGCATTTTTTTTAAAAAAAGAAGATAAAAATAAATTAATTTTAGTTTTAAATTGAAAGAAAGAATTATACCACAATTGGGATTGACATTCATTTGAATAATAATTCGTTTATTTTTCATCCTAATTTTGTTTTAGGATATTTAAATTTAAAAGTTTTACTTTTTAAAAGGTATCGACTCTTTTAAAAATAAAAAGTTTTCAATGACAAATTAACTAGGTGCATCACACTAACTCCAAATAAAAAATTAAAAATTTTCTCAAAAAACAAATTCTTATTTTCAAGTACAAGCTAAATGAACATCCGGGTGATTCTTTTGGGAGAGAAAAGGAGCGGGAATAAAATTTTAGCTGCCCATTTGAATTGTCAATTTATATCACGTAGACTGTGATGCAAATCTTATTATTATAAAGGGATTTTTTGAGTTTGTCCCTTAGTATTAATTTGAAACTCAACATACTCCCCTATTTTAATAATCATTTGACTTGCCCCCCCAGCTCTTAACAAATTGCTAACTCCGTCCAAACCAAATTCCGTCTGACCATTTTACCCTATGTTACTGTTCATCATTTAAAAAAAAAAAACCCAAATCTTATTCTTTAATTTCTCTCTCTAAAACACCATACTCCTCCATTTCTTCACATTCACCTTTCTTTCTCTCTCTATCTCGTCCATTTCTTCACCTCGATTTCTCTCTACGTGTTAAACTAATTCCAAATCAAAGCTTCTAAAAATTTGGTCGAAGAAATTGCCGGAGAAGCAAACCCAAAATCGCCAACTCCGATGGAGATGAACAATGGGTTAATATATATATATATAATATTTAGAGATTTTTGGTTTATATTTAGAGAGATAAAATCATAAAACAATGGTTGAATTTCTTATGAAGAAGAAGGTAAATAGTGAACCTATTTTTGGAAACGATTTTATATTCATTTTGAAAAATAAGATGAATAGTAAACGGATTTGGATTTGTAAATTGGGTATAAAAATGGGTTTATTGTTAAAAATGATTTTGGATTCATCTTTGAAGAAGAAGATGAATAGTAAACCCATTTTTGTATTTCACCTTTGAAGAAGAAGACGAATAACAAACGATTTTTGGATTTGTAAATTGGGTTTACTAGTACAAACAATTTTGTTGAAAATTATTTTGGATTCATATTTTAAGGAGATGAATAGTAAACCCATTTTTTTATTTCACCTTTGAAGAATAAGATGAATAGCAAACGATTTATGGATTTGTAAATTGGTTTACTAATAGAACCAATTTTGGATTTCGAAATTAGGTTTATTGTTAGAAATTATTTTGGATTCATCTTTGAAGAAGAAGAAGAATAGTAAACTTATATTTTTATTTCACATTTGAAGAAGAAGATGAACAGTAAATAGAGGGGTATAATGGTCCAAAAAAACAAGAAATGGACGAAGTTAGCAATCTGTTAATAGCGGGGGGGGGGGGGGGGTAAGTCAAACGATTAGTAAAACAAGGGGTATGTTGATTTTCGAATTAATAATAGGGGGTAAACTAAAAAATTCCCTATTATAAATTGTTATTTATTTTTAAGAGCAACAATATTTTTTTAACTGTCAATTTGTTATCACATTATCTACTTTTAAACGTTTTATCGTGCGGTCTGGCACGAGTAATATCTTTTGCAGAATATATAAAGCGGCTTCAAAATAAAAAACTTGGTATGATTTGCTTGCTTTATAAAGTAGAGTTCATCTTCGTATTTTTGTTGCTTTCATCCTCTTCTTTTGATTTTCTCTTTCGTTATCATTGTTGTTTGATTGATGAATCAACACGTGGAATTAAAGGATTGGTAGTTATTGATACAGCCATTTCTATTTTTTTGTGACTAAAGGAAAGAAAAAAAACAGCAGAATAACACAATAGCAACATGTTTAGTATCCTCTGGGGTATGCCACCCCAGTGATATCAGCCATAAGGTCTTCCACAACATCATCCGGCGGGACCAGCACCCACACCAATTATTCCCTCTGTGTGCCACCTAGTTTCGCCATCTTATCGGCGCATCGATTTACTTCTCTGGGAGTATGCCAGATTCTTGCTTTGACTTCAACCTTTAGCTTCCGACAGTCTTTAATCAGGTTCCGTTCCGGGTGGTTGTCTACATCATCTTTGTTATTGACAATTTCGACAGCATTTAGAGAATCACTTTCAAGTTCAATGCTTTCCCAGGCTCTCTCTTTAACTAGCTTGAGCCCTTGTCTCATACCCCATAGTTCAGCTCCTAGCACCGTAGCTTCCACGTGTTCGCAAAAGCCTTCAATCCAACGGCCTTCATCATTCCTCGCCAGCCCTCCATAGCTTGCATATCCCTCATCAAAGACACTACCATCAGTGTTAATTTTTATAAGGCCTGCAGTAGGATAATTCCATTTTATGAGATTACTATATTTATTGAAATTCTCCCTCACATTGCTATTAAAAGCCTCATAATAGCCAGAAGCCATTTTACTGCTTTTATCAGCAATTTGGGAGTGATTTAAGTCCTTATTCCTAAAAAGTAACTCATTTCTATTAAGCCAAATGCACCAAACAGTAGTAGCAAATAACAGGTTCTAAGGTATAGTAACTCCCTGATTATTGTCTTCTCTTTTGAGGTTCTCATCCATCCAGCTTTTTATAGTGATTTCATTCAAATTGTCATGAATGTTACCACCCAGCTAGCCCCAAACGTCTCTAGCTTTCCTGCAATCTTTTAAGATATGGATACTCTTTCACTGCAGCCATAATAATTGCATATGGGGTCTGTAGAAATACACCTTTTCACACAATTCTCACCCAAAAGGATTTTATTCTGTCTTAGAGTCCAGAGGAAATGGATAATTTTGTATGAAAGTTTTATTTCGATAGCCATTTATAGTCTTTGTCCCCGGGGTCAATCAAGTTTTTATCCAAAAGGATCTGATTGTAGGATGACCCAATAGAGAACTCCCTTTACCATTTTCCTTACCAACTAGGCATGTCCTTTTTGTCATTATTGAGCGATAGAGGTATATTGAGGACATCCTGGATCAGAGTAGTGGGAAACATATTATGAATTTTATCCAAGTCCCAATTACCTCTATCGTCAAGTATCTCGCTGACCATGGGTTCATCAGTTGTATTGTTCAAATTAATACCTATGCTATGAAAAGCTAGCATTACCACACCACCAATTCCTATTAATAGAAATGGTTTTACCATTACTAATAGTCCATCGAATACCATCATTACGGAGTTTTTTCGTTTTAATGATGCCCCTCCAGACATGGGAATATCTATTCCTTGTTTTTCAATTTTTAGGGTTTGTGGAAGCATTATATTTATTTTTCAAAACCCTCTTCCACAAACTCTCTTTATTGGAAACCAAGTTCCATCCAAGCTTCGTAAGCGTGGCCACATTATTGTTGTAACATGTGCGCATGCCTAGCCCACCAAACCTTTTAGGCCTACAGACCCTTTCCCATTTAACAAGATGCATTTTTTTTCTCCTTCGTGCTTCCCCAAAGGAAGTCTCAGTTCAGTTTATCAATATCATTACACACTTTTTGCGGTACTAACACAGTTGTCATGTTGTAATATAAAATTGTAGAGCTAAAAGATTGAACAAGAGTAGCTCTACCCGCGAAGATAAGAGCTTTGGCCTTCCAGCCAGCCAACTTTCTCTGGACTTTCTCAACCACAAATCTAAAATCATTCCTCTTAACCCTCCAATGGATTATAGGAGCTCCCAAGTACACGCCCAGTTCCTTACTAACAAGAATACCACAAATAGACTTGAATTTGTTCACGTCACAGCCAAGTATGTTGGGGGAAACGTACAATTTAAATTTACTAAAATTGACTTTTAGCCCCGAAACTCCGCAAAAATCATTCAAAATATCCATGACGACCTTACAATTTTTTTCTTTAGCTTCACAAAAGAACATAAGATCATCAGCAAAGAAGAGATGAGAAATGCAAGGCCCATTAGCCGAGGCCTTCATTCCTCACCATTTTTTTTCCTCCACTGCTTTATTAATAAGGTTCGAGAGGTATTCCAGGCAAAGAACAAAGATATAAGGAGACATAGTCTCCTTGTTTGAGACATCTTCTCGTATATGGGGTTCCAAGGGTTCACCATTCCAAAGTATGGAGGTTTTATCCTTTGTGATACAAGTTATAATCAAATTGATCCAATCATTGCTAAATTGGAAATTTTTAAACACTTTAACGATGAAATTCCAAGACAGTTTGTCATGCGCCTTTTCCATTGGTCATGGTGATTTAAAGCTGTTTTTCGTCCCTGGTCAGTCATCAAATTTTTTAGGTAGGAAAAAAGTGGAGGTAAAGTTATTGAGGTAGTTGTATAATTGTCTTTACTCACTCTTAACCGTACTTCGTCCCATTAACATTAATTAAAAATAATTAATAATATTGGTTAGTGTACTTTTTCTCTCTCATTTTTTTTTAATCATCGTATGTTACAAAAAAGTGAGATTTTGCAGCTTTACTGTATTGTATATAATAATATTAGGTTTTCGGAATTTCTTCTTCGTTACCGTATTGGCTATTAATGTAGAGCAAGTAATCCAAATTGGACTTTGACCAAACAGGAAATTAGTTTTGGCGTTGGGGTTGGGGTTAGGTTGGAAGCAGAAAGAAGCTTTTTTTTTTGTGTGGGGGGAATAATGGCTGGTCTAACAGAGGACCACCCACTTCTTGGAATTGACGATGATATAAATGAAGAAAGCAAGCATAGTGTTGGCAAAGGTATCTTGGAGAGAGAAGGTGAAGGTGAAGGTGAAGGTGAAGGTGGAGGCAAAGGGAAAGAGAAAGGAGGAGAGAAAGAGATGTTGCCGATTCACCGGTCAACTTCTCGGCCCCAGTTGGACCTCACCGGTGCTGCAATTCAGGGAAATTTTGAGGAGAGAGATCCTACTATTCTTTTGCCTAATCAGTCTGATGATATTTCTCACTTGGCTCTTGACATTGGAGGTGAATTCTAGCTGTTTTTAGTTGGATAAGTTTTGTTGCTCTATTTGTGTAATTCTATTATCATTTGAAGGGTTTTTGCCTCCGGGTATATGTTTATTTATTTAAACATACATATAAACGCATCTGTAAATTAACCGGTGACTCTTAATTTTATTTTTTTATTCTTTAATTGTTAATTCAGCTAATTGTTAGACAGTTATATTGGCACATTTTCTATTGGATTCGCTTTATTTATAAACATAGGTTTGTCTTTCTTATATTTTTTTCGGTCCTTTCATTTTTTCCACTTTCTACTTAATAACTGACCATTTAACTGATTATATATTGTTACCATTAATTTCAAATATATGTTTGAGGGTTGTGGAGATTTGGAGGATCCACAATGGTGGACCATTGTGAAGGCAAAATGCTAGATCTGCACCAGTGATGATATAAGTTTTAGCAACCTTTTTTCATACGAATGTGCGATTGCTAAATTTAGCATCATCCACCTTGGAATGCTTCCATGACTCATTATCCACCGTAGCTTGGTTGCAGGATAAATAAGAACGTGAATGAAAGATAAGTTTTATATTTTGCCTTCATATAGAAGTCCTCCATTATGCGTGCTGTTAGAAAGAGCTTAATTCGGTAAGGATGTTTGTCCTATTTTGATTTGACTTGTCGGAGTCCACAGAAGCTTTGTGGAGAAATTCAAACCATTCATGTTTTATTATAGACATCCTAGGGGTACCTTTACCCCTTATACATCTTTTAAGGCCACCCTTAAAAGCATCATTCATCTCAGCCCTTATACAATTTTAGGATTCAAAACCCATGCCATTTATTATATAGATTAATGAGTTTGGCCTTACAGGTACTACCAGTGTAGTATCAAATTCTTTACAATTATAGTTTTCCTATGATGACGATGATGGATTATATTATGTAAGCTTCATCACATTATTGTCGCTTGTCTGCGCCTTCATTTTTAGTTGTTTGTTTTGCTATTTTATAAGTTTAAACTTAGTGAGGAAAAGCCTCTTAACTTTGGTGTATCTTAAACTTTTGGTTTCTATGTTCTGAACCAGGATCTCTTATTAAGTTGGTCTATTTTTCGAGACGTGAGGATCGTTTAATCAGTGACAAGAGGAAGCAGTCAGTCAAAGGTAGATTTGGCATTTCAAATGGTAATAGGAGGAACTACCCCATACTAGGAGGGAGGCTCCATTTTGTTAAGTTTGAGACAAGCAAGATTAATGAGTGCTTGGATTTTATCCATTCCAAGCAGCTTCATCATGGAGGTATCATTTCCTGTCTAAACTGATTTCTTCTAACTGATTTAAGTTTTAATATATAATTTGTGACCCGGTTTGGTGTAACTATTGACATGCTGCAAATAACGTTTTACCATTATTATTGTCGCTATTATGGATAGGGATGGATTCACGTTGGCTCTCTGAAGGTCCAGAGAATCACAATGCGGTAATTAAGGTAAATCTAGTCTTTCATTGTCTCAGGCAAGAGTTAAACTAAGCTGGATTTGTCAAACTCGAATGTGATTTCTATGAAGTTTGAACAAGTATAGATTCTGATAGATTATCTTTGCTTACTCAAGGTTAGGTTGGAAAGGCAGTTTGCACGACCAAATTATCTCTTTGTTATATTCACTTAGTGATATTTTCAAAGATTATCAACTTATCACTAATAGGCACACAATAATTTCTGCATTCCCTGGAACTGGACTGTGGTTTTCCTTTAGAGTCTATCATTTGATTACAATGATATTATATATTGGAGCTTGGAAATGTCTGCACAACACCCAATACTTGTTACTTTATACCTTGCTTTAGTGAAATCTGCTGCATTTTTGATGCATGTATATTTGTTAACCAGTTAAAATTTGTGAGAAGGCTACAGGTGGTGGGGCTTACAAGTTTGCAGATCTCTTTAATGAAAGGCTTGGGGTTAGTATAGACAAAGAAGATGAAATGAATTGCCTTGTGGCTGGTGCAAACTTTTTGCTTAAGGTGCAATTTCAAGTTCCTACCAGCAACTTTCCTCTTTTCCTTGTATAGTTGTATATATTGGTCAATGTGCATATATCATGAAGGGCAGTGCAAATAGAAGCTTTGCTCCACAAGTTATGGTGGTATCTTTTACTCTCGTTATATGTTTCCTCTGATCTTGTGATTTAACTCTTAAATTGTGTTGACTGGATTTTTCGAAAAATCTGTCAAAAAGATAATCAATAAACTGATGCTCATTAGTTTTTGATAATGCACGCTTTCTTGTTTTATAAACACATGCATATAGAGTAATTTAAAGAGAGTGTATGTTTTGGTAATATAACACATTCATGCTATTACACACTGTGAATTGGCAAGAAATGAACTGTGCATCATACTTGAAATAACTAATAGAGAAAGTGTAATTATATTTGAAACATTATTATATCCCAAGTCCCAGAAGTTTGATAAACCTAAGCGCTACCTACAGAGGCTATGATGGGTAGTTACAGCGGGTGTGTCTAGGACTCTAGGCACAAAAAAATGGTGTAAAATAAACATATTATTTTGTGCTGTATGATGATTAAGTAGTTGATACAAAAAAATTATCAAACTTAAAGTTACTGAACTTTGAAGTTAGGGAAAAAGATGGGGGAGCTCTTTGAGGTTATTACAGGATGTTGACTTGCCAAAATATCTTATAAGTTGATATATTTGACATGTTTAACATTTTACGATACCTCGTGCTTTTCTTTTTAGTTACTTGTCCTCTCTTGGCAACCACGGAAGCAAGGAACAGAGGGGGAAAATTGCACCCCTATAATTTTAAATTTCTAATATTTTGTGTTTAGTTGTCTTTACAAAACTAAAAAGTAGACCTATACTAGCTATAACCTCCTCCCATCTCCCCTTCCTTTTTTAATTATAAAAAGAAAGTTCTACTAGTACTAATTTTGCCCCCTTAATCTGAAAACAACAGTTAGGGCTAAAGTTGCCCCCTTAGTAAAATTCCAGACTGTCTGGCAATCCACTAATTTTATCTAGTGAAGGCAGAATGAATCTTGTTTCGTTTGATATCACACGTGATGATCAAACAAAGATTTAGATACTGTTCGTCTATTTAAACATTATGGTGTTTCACATATGATTTGTCTGCCGAAAAGCTTTAGCTTGGAACTTTATCAGTTCTGGCAAATTGTAATAATGAGGATAATGCTGATCTATTTGTCCTGTAAGTTTCGCACAAGAAAAGGTTTAGGAATATGTTGCTGACTTGCTGTTATCACAAAATGTTCCCTTATTTATGTAGTTCCTAGATTCACAAATGTTATTACCAACTAACCTTGCTTTGGGTAGGCAATTCGTCACGAAGCTTTCACACACATGGAGGGTCATAAAGAGTTTGTGCAGATTGACCATAATGATTTATTCCCATATCTTCTTGTTAACATTGGATCTGGTGTTAGTATGATCAAGGTACACTGTCGTTTCTTCCTCGCATTAATACTGTTCAGGGCTTTACCTCACTTTACTGGTTAACTGAAGCTCCTAATTTTCATCTGTATAGGTTGATGGGGATGGGACGTTTCAGCGGGTTAGTGGAACAAATGTTGGGGGTGGTACATATTGGGGCTTGGGAAAGCTGTTAACAAAATGCAAGAGGTCTATTGGATCTTTTGATCAATTTTGTATCGTTCCTTGATTTTCATATCTACACCTAGGCATTTTAACGCGTTTTCAATTCTTTTTGTTCAGTTTTGACGAGTTGCTGGAGCTGAGTCAACGGGGAGATAATAGAACCATAGACATGCTTGTTGGTGACATTTATGGTGGTATGGATTACACAAAGGTACATAATTGTATAACATATAAGCAAGTCTTGGCTTGATTGTCATCTCTATGCATTTAAGTTTTCTAGAAACAGTAAGAATGCAGTTTAAGTGTTTGTTTGATGTTGGAGTATGCATGCATCTGTTAAGGATTGCTTTTGCTAAAGGTGCATTTTATAATAATTTAGCAACGTGTGCAAGTACCCTAACTCTTGCCAAGGCTTGCAGATTGGCCTATCTGCATCAACAATTGCCTCTAGTTTTGGCAAGGCAATTTCTGAAAACAAGGAGCTTGAAGACTATAGACCTGAAGACATTTCTCTTTCTCTCTTGCGAATGATTTCGTATAACATTGGCCAGGTTAGTACCTGTAGCGTTGCATTAGCTACCTTTATTTTTTGGGATACATGGAGATATTTTTTGGGATACATGGAGATACTGTTTGATGGTGGCTACACAATTTTTCTGCATCTGATTTATCTATACTACTATTTTGTAGATAGCTTATTTAAATGCCTTGCGATTTGGACTCAAGCGGATATTTTTTGGAGGATTTTTTATAAGGGGCCATGCTTATACGATGGACACCATCTCATTTGCGGTTCATTTCTGGTACCAATTAACTATTATTACAACTCCATGACAGTTAGGTTAGGAGTTTTATTGTTTTCATACGCATAGTTCTTATTGTTGTAGTCAACTAAAGTTAGATATATAATTATTTTCTTCAATAGGCTTACTAATTTTCTTTCACCTGATTCCATGGTCACTTCCATCTCATTTTTTTTTTTAAATTTGAATACCTTTTTATCATTTTTTCCTCATTTGTGTTTTCTTCTTTAGGTCAAAAGGACAAGCACAAGCAATGTTTTTGCGTCACGAAGGATTTTTGGGAGCTTTAGGTGCATTTATGAGCTATGAAAAGCATGGCCTGGATGACTTGATGGTTCATCAGTTGGTGGAAAGGTTCCCAATGGGTGCACCATACACGGGGGGGAAAATTCATGGTCCACCACTCGGGGATTTGAATGAGAAGGCAAGTTCCATTGTGTTCAAATTAACATGTTCACCTGGGTGCTTAACTAATTGGATTTGTTTTGGTAATCCTTAATTTGACTTTCTAAAATTCACAATCATTGTCAAAATTTATCGTAATTCATGCATTAAAAGTCTGTTATTAAGATTTTGTTATGTATAATTTTCGTTTCTTTTTTGGATGCATATAAATAATAACTACCTGCTTGGCAAGTTGCTTTATGTGGAGTGTGAGTGAGTAATTAATCTATCAACTATAGCAGGGGTTTCCAAACTGGATAGAGGGGTGAGGTTTGGGCCAATCCAAATATTCCAAATCCAAAATGAATTTCCTCGAATCTGATACCCTGGAAGGGTCTTCGTCCCTAATAGCGTACTTTGCTTAAATGTGGTCATTGAATACAAGTTTGTGCTAGGTGGACTCACTATCACCTGTCAGTGTTCTTTTCTAAAGTATAAATGAGTTGGGGTATTCTATTCTGGACTATTGAACAACTCTAAGGATTAACTATCTTGAAATAAAGCCTATGTGAATATTTTTATGTTGATGTTGAAATATTTTTCTTGATTTGTAAAGATTCAAGATAGTGCGCATTATCTGCAATCCAATGTCAAATAAAACTGTTACTGTGTTTATTGTTTATTGTGTGCTTTCTCCTGAAGTTTATCGAATTATATTCTGCTTGCTGGTATCATTGGGTAGACATTTCAGTTATGAGATGTTCACATAGAAAAGTTACATAAATTTTGTTCCTTGAACCTACAGTTACATAAATTTTCAGATTGGAATCAGTTTTTGGAGGAATGTGGTGGATAGAGCAATAGATTAAACCTGCAATTCATGTAGGTATTTTCCCCTGTTTGAAAACGTTAATCCTGATTGTCTTTTTCTTTATTAAATATTTGAACTGGTATATAATGTGTGAATACGCAAAGCCCACAAGTCATGACCTTTTCTCAAGGCAACTTTTGTAGGGTTTTTACCCTTCCCCGAATTCAACGTGGATCAAACTCCCTCCTCCCCCAAACGGCCAAACCCAAAAAAACCCACAAGAATTGAGCGTTCTCGTGATAATTTGGATAGAGTAACACAACTGGACCAAACCAGCAGTGGTGACATACGTGAGTTGAACCAGTATAAATTTACATATTGAGGATCTTCATTGATCGTTGTCTTCTTTATGAAAATATGTCAATATACAGCTTTAGGTACTAATCATAAACGGAATCTGAATATTGTTACTTCATGATCTTCTTTTTTTTGAAAAGTATTTCTTTCAGTTCAGAATATATCCTTCACCTTGGTCTAAAATAAAAAATTCTGGTACAAGAGAATAGATTCTTAAAAGCAGCCAAAGGGATATTTAGCAATAGGTTTAGTGGATACCAGCTGGAGTAACTTAAAAAGGTGAAAAGAACCCTTAAAAAGTTAATAATTGAATTAAAAGTAAGTTGTGAAGAAATAGCAAGCAGTTGGCAAATCAGGCTGTTGTTCCCTGGTCCAACTGAATTTATTCCCCACTTGTTGCAGAATACCGTGTTAATTGCTCTTGGTCAGACTCATCTTAATTTCTTCAATATGTGACAAATCCATTATCAGTTTTTATTATTAATATTTCTCGGTCTGTATCTTATGTCTGAGCTACATTTTGCTGCTCTATATTGGTGAGACTGTTCTTAGATAATTTCACTATTAAGCACTGTCTTGTGTCAAACCTTATATAATAGAGTAATACAAGACAACATTACGGCACAAGTAGATGAATGAGGAGGAACTTAGCTTAAGATTTTCATAGGATGTCTCAATTTTCACGTTCAAATTATTCCACACTTAAACTTCTGCTTACCTCTCTTTTCTCTAGCACCAGAAAGAGTGCTTTGATATCATATATTGGTTGAATTGTGGTTAATTTATATAAAGATATTTTCCCCAGAACCAGAAATCTGTGGCTTTGCAAAGCAAGCATAGATCTTTAGTTTTTAAGCTTTATTAAAAGGATTATAGTGTGCATCTAATTGCAGATCTCATGGATGGAGAAGTTTGTGCGTAAAGGAACTGAAATCACTGCTCCTGTTCCAATGGCTCCGTTTGGAACCACTGGGCTTGGTGGCTTTGAGGTTCCATCATCTAAAGGAAATACTCTTCGTTCTGATGCAAGTAATTTAAATGTTGGTGTTCTCCATCTTGTCCCCACATTGGAGGTGTTCCCCTTATTGGCTGACCCGAAAACGTATGCGAATGATCTTAACTTACTTTTTGTTGAACAGTATTTTGTCCTCATAATCTGCTTTACTGGTTTTGTGTAGATCGGTTTTCCGAGTATCCCATGGAAATGGCCAGCAAAGATGTACTTTATGTATTTCTGAATCTTAAATATTTTGATTTTTAGCATTCGTGTTCAGATAGTTTCTTAGGATGGTGATTACAACAGTAGTAACGTTTTGTCTACAGATTCACACGTGCACAAACAAACATTTTCTCTCGTCATGCAAACAATATTTTTTACTTCTTGGTTTGAATTTATATTGCATTTTGGAAACCATTTTTAGTCGGGTGTTCCTTTATTCTCAACGTTATCACTTACTTTCAAACTAAATAAGAAAGAGAAAAGAGAACTGCACATGTTTTGGATATTGATTGTCCTTCCTTCATTGGCAAGCTTGTCTGCAGTGTGTGCACTGCTGTTTATATATCAGGAAGTCTACCTTCTGTTCTCCTTTGTTCTCTTCTTTTCCACCTCTTGCAATTGTAAACTAACATTGTAAATGGTTAGAAAAAGCTCGACTATAGATTCATTTGTTGACCATTATCTCTCTCTCTATATATATGTATTTATTTTTTGAAATCTGTTGACATTATTTACTACAACATTTTGCCTGATGTTTATATTAACTTGGTTGCTTACAGATATGAGCCTAATACCATAGATCTGTCAGATCACGGTGAACTAGAGTGAGTTAGATGATAATTTGTTATTTATCTGCAGAGACCCAATTATGATTACTGAGGTGCATAATGTTTTCTCTGCTAATTTGTTGAGGTGCATTTTGCTGTAGGTATTGGTTCACTGTGCTGTCTGGGCATTTACCGGACCTTGTTGATAAGGTACATTTTAAACATTCATAAATGAAATCCTGCACATGATCTCTCTTGCTCGCTCTAGGACTTCATATGACAAAATGATCTGAAATGTATGAAAATAGAATTGTCTACTTCTTGAAGATTAACATTTTGAACACCTTTCTGCAATAGTCCTTAACAATTTTTCTGTTATAGGTCAGTTCAAATATCGTATTTTGATTAGGAAAAAGATTTTTTTCAACATCACTAGAAATATATGGACTTAACTTCGCAGGCTCCCTACAGGCTTTCAAAAAGTACTAGTAAATGAAAGTGTTAAGTGAAAACAAAAGTGAGAGCTAAGCGTGAAGAGGGAAAAGTGGGACTTCTTCACCTGAAGCACTGATAGAGTTATACGCAGTCAAAAATCATCGTGCTTGATCTTTCTCGGGCTTTTGAATTTCCTTGTTTTTCTAGAATAGTCAAGGCTACCCTATGAAAAAATTTTGAAGTTCAATTTAATGACAAGACCAATCCTGGAAGTTGAGCGTATGTAAAAATATACAGCTCCAATTTTTAAATGAAATCTTGGCCTAATGTCAAGAGTTGTAAAGGTTCCAATCCCATCACCCTCTTTAACTGCATCTTGGCAAGCAGACTGAGCATGAAAATTTGTTTAGTTTTGGCAGACATAAAAAACGAGAGTAACTCAAATAATTTGATGGCCTTGGTTTTTCCCTGTTTTTTCTTTGATTTGCCCTCTGTCTTGGTAGGTAGGGTGCATAATGTTTAAATTTTGTAAACTCTTGTCCATTGTTTTAAAGTTAGATTTTCCCTAGAGTCGTAACCATGAGTGGTTGATGTGAAATAAGCAGGCAGTGGCAAGTGAAGGTGGTACTGATGATGCCAAAAGAAGGGGGGATGCATTTGCTCGTGCATTTTCTGCCCACTTGGCAAGGTAACACCGATGAATTATCTTTTGCAAAAGATACATTAGTTTAGGGATTGGGATTAATTTTGATAACTGAGGAGATGACCTGAAATGAACTTGCAGTATGAAAGAGAAATGATGAAATAACAATTTTTTCTTTTTTTGACAATAAATAAGATCTTGGTT
The DNA here is from genome assembly GCA_021464415.1 of Lonicera japonica. Lineage (NCBI taxonomy): Eukaryota > Viridiplantae > Streptophyta > Magnoliopsida > Dipsacales > Caprifoliaceae > Lonicera > Lonicera japonica. The sequence continues at coordinate 11,269,059 of CM038467.1, read as the reverse complement.
AAGGTCAATGGAGCAAGCCTAGAGCTTATTTTTTGCCAGAGCCGTTGGAGTTGGGGCTTTCAGAAAAAAATATGAAAATCCAAAAGGTTTGGCAATTTTGAAACTTCCTAAAGCACACCAATTTGTGTTTTTTTGGTTGTACTAGTTTCTGAAGATATACATGGGTTATGGGGTTGAGAAAAAGACCACTTGCTGCACAAAATGTGCATACACAAGCAAGCCAAGGAAGGAAGCAATGTACATAAGCATTACTTTTCAGATTTTGAATGAATGACCCTTTTTCCTTGAATTGCTCTGGCTCAAAAATGCTGACAAGTTTCCTGATTTTCAAACACAGTTTATTCATTTGATCATTTCCTTTACCATTAACCCCAAAATTGAGGCTATGAATTTCGAGCATTGTTTCTGTGAACTAGGTTAATGGAAGATCCTGCTGCATATGGAAAATTAGGGCTTGCCAACCTTTTGGAACTAAGGGAGGAGTGCTTGAGGGAGTTCCATTTTGTTGATTGCTATAGGAGCATAAAACAGAGGTATTCACTGCAAATTCCTCTACATTTTTCTTGTATGTATAGTTTCTTCCATGTATTTTTCCATCCGTATTACTTTGTGACATTACACTTAACAGAGTAGCTTTCACCATTGCATTAAGTATTATGCCTTTTAGGTTTATATTCCTACTTAAGGTATTGACACCAAATGGAGACTTGATGCCCATTGCAACCTTTCAATGTGCACACAGATCCATAAACATCTATTTTTCTTATCCTACTACCTCTGTTGTATTTAACAGGGAAAATGAGGCGTCACTTGCTGTTTTACCGGACCTTCTAATGGAGCTCGATGGCATGAGTGAGGTATGTATTGTTTGGATCTTTTATATTTATAAGAAACAAATTAAAATTTACTAGAACATTTAATTTGGAACCATCTTTATGTTGGTAAAGGAAGTGGGGTTGGGGTGGTCCCTAGCCAAACATATAAAGATTTGTGTCACAGGCAATGTGATACTTGAGATCTTCTTGTTACCCTGCCATATTTCTATTGATCACGTGCAAAATATTATTTTTGCAGGAAACAAGACTGCTTATGCTAATTGAAGGTGTTCTTGCTGCAAACATTTTTGACTGGGGATCCCGGGCCTGTGTTGATCTCTATCATAAGGGAACAATCATCGAAATATATCGAATGAGTCGCAAAAAGATGCAAAGACCTTGGCGGGTAAGTGGAGCAAAAATTAATGTGGGAAAAATGTTATGCTTACATAGTTACATTAGAAGTTTTTGCTCACAAGCAATTATTTGGATAATAGACCATGAAAAATGATTACTTTGTTGAGGTATTCCAGGTGGATGATTTTGATGTTTTCAAGGAGAGAATGTTGGGGTCCAAAGAGAAGAAACCTCGTCCGCATAAAAGAGCATTGCTCTTTGTGGACAACTCAGGTGCTGACATTGTTTTGGGAATGCTTCCCCTGGCACGGGAACTGCTCAGACGTGGAACTGAAGTAAGTTTGTTCCTCATTTCTGGTAAAATGGTTTTGAAAATCAATATGATGACACTTGACCTTTTAGCGCCCTGCCAGATAGAAATGGCTAAGCACACAATTTTGGTTAGTTTGATAGTCGTGACCAGGGCCATGAACTGGTCTTATTCAGTGTGAACTGTGGAGTTGGCCATATCTGAATAGGAATTTGAATTCAATTTGCCATACCTAAACTTATTTGTATTTGGATTTTATGGCTCTTAAAATCTTCATCCTAATTTGGATGAGATTATAAAATTGAATACAGGGATTTAGAGAGATCCGAATACTTGAATATGTGATTATATTTAAAGGAAAATTATTCTCGTATGCAATTTTTTTGGTAGAATTAAGATACTATTTTTCAAAGAAGTATGTATTTTGTATGTGCCTGCTTTATCGGGAATATTTACAGTTGGATTTGCTCATATCAAATTGATTCAACTCGAAACTAGATTTTATTCAACCATAACCGAATTCTGAAATTCTGTTTTGGATTCTAACCTTGAACCTTAAATGGGCTACGAAATTGGCTCCTAATCTTGTAAGGCCATTTGAAACAGTAATTGTTGAGATCTTAACCGACTGGCTAGACTAGCAAGAATACTGTACCTTGAACCTATGGAAATAAAGCAATGTGCAACTTACCAAATACTCCGAAGTATACCTAATTTTTTTCTTTTTCTTTCTTTGATTCAAAGTTCAAACCTCATTGTAGCACAGTTGTTAGGCACGGGATTTGATGGAAGGGGTGGGGTTGAGGTTAAACTCTTGTTACTACCAACAAAAAGTATTTTTGAAACTTTATACTTTTAATACTTCCGCTGCAAAGGAATGCCTAATGATAGATTTTGTTACTTATTTTGCAACAGATTTTGTTTTTACTCTAATTGGTTATTTTATTCGTGTTTACGAAGCAAGTAACTGAGGACATTTTGCAGGTCGTGTTGGTTGCAAACTCTCTCCCTGCACTGAATGATGTTACTGCTATGGAGCTTCCTGAAATTGTAGCTGAGGCTGCCAAGGTCTGTTTACTTACATGTAGTAGGGCCTTAGGCAATTATTTTCTTACTATGGAATCCTTATATCCTCATCTTAATTATAGACATAGCTAAGTTAAGCGTGTTTTTCTTTTGCCTTTTGCGTTTTCCCCTTCTTAAAAAAAAAAAAAAATTCTCTTTTACTGGTGGCTACCTCAGTTAGTTAGCAATTGGTACTTATAACTCGTTTCACTCACAGCTCGTTTGGTTTCAGTTTTGGAGGAGGAATGGACATCCTTGACTCCAGGAAAGTTTATCTCTTGGCATCTAGGATTCCTTGCCAATGTTTGGATCGGATATGAATTCTTCTTTCTTAGAACGTTGAATTACCTAGTCTTTGTTGGTTGAAACAGGAATAGGAATGAAGTATCAATTACCAAATGCCCTTATTTTTGTAAAATTTGAAGTCAAGTCCTAACAATTTTACAAACTGATGTTGATGAACATTTTAAATTTTAATTTTATTGTCTAATTATTTGATATGAACAATTTTAATAATAAAAAAGAAAAATTGCTTAAATTATTCTATTTAATGAGATAAAATTTATACTATATATATATCTGCATGTGTATATAGATTTGCAATGCATTTCCAGAGAGAGAAAGCAGTGACAGTGGTGGTTTTCAGGTTGGTTCGCTGTGGGGGGTGGCAGGGAATGGGGTTGGAGCATTGGGGGTCGGGTAATTGGGGTAAGAATCTAGGTGTGGGTTGCTGTTGGTGGGGAATGGGTGGGGCATTTTAGTCTTAACAGCAAACTTAAAAAGGTATTCCTGGACAATTCTCTTGTTCCCATCAATTTAGGAGGTAGAATTTTGAGGGAATACTTGTTTCCGGGAATGAATATTCCTCCCCCAAAACTCGAACCAAACATCGGCTTCGTACTGGAATGGAATTTAGCTTTCCTGGAATGTTCTAAAACTCGAAGCAAACGAGTCCTCAAAGTTTTGTTGATAAATTGTTATTGTGTTGAACTCCCTAATTGAATATTGCACCAGTTCTTTTATCTTTATAGAGTATCTCAAGCCCACAGAGAGTAAAGTAAGTGAAATTTAAAGGCTTTAGGCTTGTAATAGGTAAGGTTAGGTCCTAGTGCATGAAGATTCCCTGTATAAGGTTAGGTCCTACACAATATTCAATTAGTGCAGATTTAGGAATTATCCTTATTTGTACAAGGCTTGATCCTGAAAACACCGAAAACCCATCTGCTATCGACCTATTGTTAGATTTTGTTCTTCCAATAGGGTGTTTGTTCCACTGTCATTTTGAACACGATTCTAGAGATGGCTTTGTTACTGAGGGAAATGATTTGTTGTGGCGCACACAGCATTGTGACATTCTAAGGGGAGCTGCCGAAGCAGGAGGGCTCCTGGTGGATGCAATGATAAACATACAAGATGGTTCCAAGGAGAATTCATCTTCAGTTCCATTGATGGTCGTTGAGAACGGGTGTGGGAGTCCGTGCATAGATTTGAGACAGGTCAGCTTAGAGCTTGCTGCTGCTGCCAAAGATGCTGACTTGGTATGATGTTATTTTCCTTATAAAAAATATATAAATTCCAATCTATATAACAAGGGAAAATGGTTTTTTAATCTTTAAAATGTATAAGAGATAAAAGATTGGATAATTGAAATTTAAGATGCCTTTTTAATGTTTAATAGTGCCTTTGACACGGGTTCCCACTAGTTCATCTATATTTCTAAAAGACATCTGCTTTCCAAATGTACTCTCGGTCTCCCACCATAATTTTTGTTAATTAAAAATTTCCAGTTGGGAACAACCTTATGAGAAAGAATATTTATTAAGGGTTTGGTCATATCTTGGAGTTTTCTTCCATGCAGATTATTTTGGAAGGAATGGGTCGATCTTTGCATACCAACTATAATGCTCGGTTTAAGTGCGATACTCTCAAGGTAAGTTTTCATTGTTGTATGTATTCCTTGAAATGCTAGGATGCAGAACTAAGTTTTTTGGCTATTTGTTTTGATTGCCTTTCGAGGGACTGTTCGTTTTCGGGCCTATAGACTGAGCATACCCTTTTTCATCTCTAAAATGCTGCCAACAGTGGCAGAGCCAGAAATTTGGGGAAAGGGGGCAAAATCCAAAACACATAAAAACATATTTAAAGTCATAAAATTTGAATGTAAATATAATAATATTAATAATAATACTTCATACAACTCAAATAGTAAATGTGAACAATTAGGAGAAATAATACAACGCAAATATAATAATATTATGCAATTAATCGAGAAATACAATTAATATTATGTAAGTAATTAATAAATAAAATTATACCTAATATTAAAAAGTAGATCTAAGAAAGGATTTACCTTACTAGTGTTGGAAAAATGGGTAGAATACCATTTTCGAGCCATTTTGAGGGTAATTTTGGTGAAATGTCACACTCAGTTGTAAAATGTTATTATAGATTCGTGTTCTTCTCTGTAAGTACATTGAAATTATATATTTATTTGGTCAAAATGGTTATGGGGGTCATCCAAAGTAAGCTACTTGAGATAGAAAAATGGAATGAAAATGGGTGTCTGGTATGGGATCTTTGTTAAAAAATTGATGTGTTTATAAGGGATCGTCTCTTATGAACTTGATAAGCATGTATGAAAATTAAGGCTCTCTCGTGCCCGCATGAGAGGGGGTACTTTCAAGTATTAGTTTCTACACATAAGCCCCCATATATTTATTTATTTCTTGGTCAATAAAATACCCCATATATAATAAAAAAATTCCAAAACCAAGTGGGGGTGCTCGCCCCCAATTGTCCCTACATAGCTTCGCCTATGGCTGCCATCTAATTCTTGGCGTGGTATTGGTTTTGGGGATGACAAAATAAAACATTATTAATTGTTAAATAAATTTTGGAAAAATATAATCCATCTATATCTGTACTTAATCTATAATAGTATATATTTATATCTATATCTATATTATATTATTATATATAAAAGTACGAATAACTTAAGTGTTTTTTTCCTTTTTGTGAAGACAAATATGCCGCTTAATTTTAAACAAAAGATTTTAAGATTTATATTAAATAAAATAGTATAAGTGTAAAATTCAGTATATTTTTATATTAGTATTGTTATTCCAAATAAATTCAAACTCTACTTTATTGGCTAAAATAATTAAACAATTTAGAGTTTGTGTTGAATTAGTTGTTTTGTATAAAACTTCTTTCAAAGCTCACCATTATGTACATTAAACTCTATTTTCCTTGATTGCTTTTAACATGATAATAAATCAAATTTATATTAATTATATATTTTCTAAAACTTATTTGTTTATTTATAATTATGTTTAATGTTTTAAAAAAAAATATATGAATGTATTGTAACTGTGGCTCAGTAAAACATTCATGTTAAATTTATTTTTTTACCATTTTAATATTTTCACTGTTATATAATCTATTATTTTTATGAGTGTTATATTATTGTTTTGTATTATGGTAAAACGTTCATGTTGAACATCATCGAGCTATATAATATATTATTTATACGAGTGTTATATTATTGTTTGGTATTGTGCATAATAATCCACATTTATTTAATAGAATTAACTATCTCCCAATTCTAAAAACTTAGTAAAAATATATTACTCTCTTATATATTTGATTAAGAGTTTGCTTGGTCACTTATGTACTAAAAAATTCAAGGTGACAATTTTTTTCGTGTATCTACAACATTTTTCTATAATTGACCAATTATATGATTTTCTTATAATTATTAATTGAATTTTGCACTTGACTTTATATTTTGTTTATATAATTTTCTTATAATTATTATATTTGGCACCATATCAGAATTGGAGTGTATGAAGTTATATTTGAGTTACACTCGTTCCTTTTCCGACAAAGATAACCAGCTTTTAAGTTAAGATGACATTTTTGTAAATTTGCATGATCATTTTTAACGGTTTACAATTATTTCTCTCTTGGACAAAAATAGCCTCCTTTTAGATTAAGGTGTTGGACAATAAATTTACAATTGTTCTCCTATTTTTTTTTTTGGACAAAAGAAAAACTCTTTTAAATTAAGATCATAAGATATCTTATCACGGTTGTTATCCTACAATATAGTAGACCGTATGGGAATTATATTTGAACCAAGATCGTAGATTTACAATCAGATTGGAGTAGACCCTTTTGTAAAGGAGTTATATTTTCTTATCAAAAAAAGGAGTTATATTTGAACATGTAAAGTATTCTCCCAAGGTTGAACTAGTTTTTATCCGTGTACCACTTGTATAAAAACAAAAAAAGACTCCGAGGTTGGTTTATCGAAATTTCTTCCTTTTGTTTTTCCTGTTTTATTTGGCTGAAATATTGATTACTTGAGTAAATGCGGATATACCTATATATTTTTGGTAGCTTGCGATGGTGAAGAATCAGCGATTGGCAGAGAAGTTGATCGAAGGCAGCATTTACGACTGCGTATGCAGATACGAACCGGCCAGTTGAAAAAGGCTTCTCTATTTTATTAGTCAAAAAGAGCTGAGCTCAATTTCGATTGTTTTCACACATTTGGCTTGGCTTTGCAGCAGCAGCAGTAGCCAAACTGGGATGGGGTTACGCAGATAACGAGTGCACAGCCAGATAATTAAGTTTTATACAATAATCAATTTGTTATTGTATCTCATCCTAGAATCGAATACTTGGCTATTCTTGCTCACAATCTGTTTTACCTCTGTGCTTGAATAAAGCTCAAGATAAATTTAATGACTGATTATGTTGAAGTATTGTTATCTTTATAAAAATATATGAAATTGAAACTGAACCCTCAACCTGAGATGGAGGTAGTATGAGCTTGCAATCATTTATGGTGTGTTTAGCGTAGAACAAATCTTTTGTGTTTCAACGTACTCTAATTGAGGAACCAACACTAATAACGTGACAATACTTAAATCTATTTTTCCTATTTATATAGAAATATTATACAATACTCAAGTACACGCATTGTGCGTGTGCATGCTTTCATCTTATGTATGATATGCTATTTAAATTAAAAATATTTAACAAATGTTTATGTGGCTTATACCTATTAATTGATCAAGTTTTGATTGGATTATCTTATATCTAATTTCCACGTCCAGCAATCTAATGGATTGTTAATAGTCAAATTTATATCTAATTTTGTGAGTTTAATGGATTTTCAAGTCGATAATTTGATCCAAACTTTTAAAAAGGAGAATGATGTTTTTAATTATGAAATATACAGATAAATGTGTATCATATCAGTCATAAATGATGAGTTTCAGTCCTTTTACTATAATTATGATTACTAAATTGGTTTAAATTTCTAATTTAGAATGCCAAATGACTCTACTTAAAAGTTGGAACTTTCTTTCTCTTAGGTCTCAACATTTATTTAAAACGAGTAGTATTAACAATAATATATACAATATATATAATAAATATAAAATATATATTATAAGATCAGATCAAATTATTAATAAATCTGATATGTATCCATATTTACTTTATTAAATTATTGGATTAGTGATTACACATTATAATTGAATTATCGAATTAAAATTTTAAATCAATATTTGATAAAATACATCAGATTCAGATCAAAATCTGGCCCATTTACTGGTCTAAAGTAACCTTGGTTAAGTACTGTATTTTTTTTATTATCTGGAGATTTAAGTTCAATTCCAAACAAATCATTCCTTCATTAAAAAAAAGAAGCAGCAAATTTAGGGTTACTGTCGTAATTGGATGTGGGGACTTAACCATTTTTATATATACCTTTATGTAACAAATATATCCGTACATCGTACTAAAGAAAAAGGTAAAAACATATTTGTATATACGAGCAGCGGAATAGTAAGTAATTTTTATCTTATGATAATTTTTTTTTAATTTTATATTTTTTATAATATTTAAGGGTAATAATTCATCAAATATTGTTATATTAACTATATATATATGATGATTAATATGAAAAACACTTAATATTCTTGCTAATTTTTATGGTAAATAATAGTGTGATGTAACTTATTATGATACACATACACATACTATAGTGAACACTTTATATTACTTAAAAAATCAAAATAAATAGTTTTAGTTGTAAAAAAAAAATCTCAAAATTAAATAGTTAATCTTTTTAACATCTTGTAAATATAATTAAAATATTAAATCAACAACTTGAATCAAAAAATGTGTTAATTTAGAAAAATGCTCACTATAATCTATGGTGAAAAGTATTTACTATTTCACTACTCTTCTATATATTATTGACATCTTTTTTGTTTTGCACTTATATATTTTATTTGCTTAGTGACTTGAAATCAATCTTGAGTTTAGGTCTTTAAATTATTCTAGAATTAGTTTTGTGGTACACTTTACAAGTGTGCCATATATATATTTTTTAATTATTTACATTAAAAATATTATATGATATTTGATTAAGTAGTAAGCAGATAGTGCTTCAAGCTTGAAGATTACTTTTGTAATTTCATAAATATTCATTGAATTAATACGAGGGAATATGGGTGCATTGGCCCAATTATCTATTGTTTGAAATATGTAACTTAATAATGTCCACCGAACCATCGAATACCCACTTCAACGTTGGATCATAATTAGAGCATTATGATAATGGGAATAATAGAATAATATTAATTTAAATAATTAAATTAATCATTTTGACAATTAATTAAATTAATCATTTTGACAATTGGTTAAAAATGCATTATTTAATTTAAGATATTAATATTTTTTATTGTAATATTTTTATACTATTATTAATGATACTATCTTCTTCTACCCAACTTATATAAAAGTCGGAACCAATTTCCGCAATTACCTTCTCTCTTCTTTTTCTTATCATTTTTTGTATAACAACAATTATTTGATGTCGTGCCATAAAATAGTTTTCAATTTATCCTTATTATTAAAAAAAAATTTCTTGAATGATATATATATATATATATGGAAAAAATGCATGGGCTACACAAAAGTTTAATTTTAAAAGACTACATTCATGTATTTTGATTGACATTGATCAAGCAGTTAACGTCTTGGGTTTAGTTTTAAACATAATTAAGAGTTTCTCAAGTCAAACTTTATTGATCGTAAAAGTATTTTGTGACCAGTAATGAATAAAGTTTAAATTATAAAAAAAAAAATTTATCAATATATAAATTAATCAAAGTGTGAAAAAACTAATTTGGACACTGCATGACGTAAAACAAAAAAAGAAAGATCGATATTAGCCATTTTATTTTACTTTTGTGTATTGTTGTACTCAGTCTGTAGAGTGTAATGTGTTGCATCATCATCGTATTCTAGTTTAAACACCTATGCCAGTACAACCACATAAACAAGAAGGACTATTCTCACTCTCTCTCATACTTAACCCTCTTCGCTAATTATATTCTCGAAAAAAATTCCAAAACTTTCCCATCAATTCCCCACCGAAGAAAATCACCCACTTTCTTCTGTTGTCTGTCTCTCCAGATCCTTCGTTGTCTTGCCCATTCTTCCATTTTATCAGGCTACGTAAAATAAATTGCTTCAATTTGTTTTTTCAGGTACTTCAGATTTTTTTTTCTCTTTTATTTTTGTTCCGTGAATTTTATACCTTTTCGGTGAAATGTATTTTGCAGTTTTAAAGGTTTTCTTGTTTGTTTATCTATGGTTTAGGCAGATTCTCTCTAGAATCTAAAACGAGAAAAAATCAGTACGTGCATTTAATTTTTGTGCTTTTCTCTCTTTGATCAGCTTTGAAGATGATGTGAGTTTGGTAATTAAGGAAAAGGTGAGGCCTTTTCTGGAACATTTTACAAATGGAAACCCTTACACCCTCAGAAACCCTAGAGGAGGAGGGTTGTGTAATTTCCCAGCTGGATCCAGCCCAAGACCCATCTGATAAAACCCTAAAACAGGTTTCTGGGTTGTTTGGTTTGGGTGAAAATTTTAGTGGGTCATTGTCAGCTTCAGAGATTTTAGTTAGAGAAAACGGTGTTGACGCTGATGTCGGTGACAAAAATGTAGTGACGGCAAATGGGGAAGCTTTTTATCAGATTGTAAGTGCTGGGGAAGGAGTAGAACTTGTTGAAGGAGGAAGCTCAATTGGTGGGGCCGGAAGTTTTGACAATGTAGATTGTTTCGGTTGTGGTGGAATTGAGAAGGGATCTTTGGTGGGTGAGGTTGTCGCTGAAGAAAGCCACATTAAAGAAGTCTCTTTTGAACCTACTTTTGAAGGCCAAAGTTTACCAGTATCACATGGCAGTGAAATTAAAAATGGAGATTCGTCGGTTTTGGGAATGTGTTCAACAGGTTATGGAAATGAAGATATCGGGGCTGATAAGGTAACGGAGGGTGGTCTGGAAGTTGATGGGTCGCAATTCAATGAGGTTGGTTCAGATAAGAAAGTGGAAGTTTCTGGAACGGGTATTTCTCTATTCGTCGAAGTTTTTGGGCCATTGGATGGCCTTGTTCAAGGCGATGATTCAAAGTGTTTGGGGGAAAGTGTATCAATACAGGGAAATTTAAATGAGGAGAGCATTTACAAAGAAAATGGCGTTCTATTGCCTCATAATGGGGAAAACACTAGTGCCAAGGTTTCCGAGGTTCATGATCCCATGCTTGATGTGACCACCGGATACGGAACCGTAGAAAGTGAAGCACAAAAAGGGAATAAAGCGGAGGGAGATACAATGTTGGTGTATAAAAGTGGTGAACTTGGTGAGTCTTCGGTGGCCCAGTTTGAACCTAAGAGTTTTCTTGGAGACGTCAAAAATCTTGCTAAGGATGTTTCAGATCCCGGTATGAACGAGTGTACTATTGTCCAGAATCGTTTGTCGGCCTTTTATTGTAACCTTGGGCATCAACAACTGCCTATGGATCAACTTGTGCCATTACCTCAAGGAGAGCGTGATGTTGTTGATGAAGGAATTAATCTAGCACTGAAATTCAAGAAACGAAAGAGAAGCAAAGGTTCGAGTGATAGAAGTGACGAATCGGAATATATTCTTCTCGGTAAAATGGGTTCGTCGCAATCAATAGAGAGCAAAGTATCCAGTCTAGAAAATGGTGATGGGGGCAAAAATGTAATACCTGAAAAAGGCTATGAATCAAGGGAAAGGCGCAAGAGCAAGTATTTATCATATCCTTACGTAAACGTGATTGGGAGCGGGGTCCCCAAAGGCTCGCTTACTTTAGAAGAACTCGAAATAGAGGACCTCAAGGCAATTCCTCGTGCAGAGCGGTCTGCTCGGTCAGTTGACAGTCATGGCAAGAAATTGCTGAACAAGTTCAAGAAACGCATTAATGGGCGTGATTTATCTGGTAACACAGAGATTATAAATGCATCTTCAGCTGAAATGCTATCTGAACTCCGCTTTACAGCTCTTGATTGTTGTTATCCCAATAAACCCAAAATTGATTTGGTTGAAAGGTATTTTTTGGCATATAAAAAATTGATGTATCGCAATATTTTCTTCAGTGAGACTGGAGAGGAGAATTCAGTTGAAGTACACACACAGAAGGGAAAGGGTATGGAAGAAGTAACTGTGCCGATTCAAAGAAGAAGAAAGAAGACTGAAGAGAAAAGCTCAGCGGGTTCAAAGCCCAAGAAGACGCAGAAGAAGGAAGGGGTTCCACAGATTCAAGTAATGGGCGACTTGCTGGATTTGAACCAAGGCAATAATGGGTTACCAGTAGAAGGTCCTCAAGTAGAGCCAACGAGAAGAAAGAGGAAAGAGGGAGTTGCTTCAAAGCGTTGGAAGAGTAAAGCTACTGAAAGTGTTTCTGGCTTGCCAAATATTGAGGGAAGCAAAGCCAAGCTTGTCCCGGTGTTGAAAAATGTGCAGATGATGGGCTTGAGTTCTCTCCAAAGCATTAATGAGCCGACTAAAAATGAGGTTATAAAAGAAGCAGCTTCATTGGATCATATGAATACTGAACAAAGCAGTAATCAACCAAAAGATCCACTGAAGATGAGCTTGCTCCCTCCTAATGATAAACCTGCACGTAAAAAGAGAGTTCGAAAGGAGAAAGCATCAGATTTACCAGATTTGAATGGAAAAACCGCTGAAGGTAAACCCCAGTTGAAGAGGAAGAGAAACAAAGGCCGTGCTGGCACAGTGGTATCAGATTTTGATTACAGTAAATTGCAGACTAATGGAGAAGCTCAAGGGACTGCTCTTCTTTTGAAATTTTCCCCCGAACTTCCCTTGCCTTCAAAGGAAGCTCTGGTTTCAGCATTTTGCGGGTTTGGGGAACTTAACGAATCAGAAACACAGGTTTTAAATGATTCTTTTACTGCACAGGTTGTTTTCTTGGATAATTCAAATGCTAGAGATGCTTTTCTCAGTCTAAAGAGCAGTCCTTTTGGACCGTCTCTTGTCAATTACCGATTCCTTGATCTTTCAAAATTAGAAGCTGATGTCAATCAGCAGGCTCTGCAATTTGGACTCACTGAGAAACCTAAGAGCCCACCAAAGCCCAAAAGGACCCTGGTGAAGTCCAAGATGGTCCCTGTGAAACCCAAGGTGGCCCCACCAGCAAAGCCGCCTTGTGGTTTGAAACCTCAGCAGCTGGGAGAGGCACCTGATCTTGTGAGTATTAGACAGAATCTTGAGGCGATGACGACAATGCTGGAGCATGCGGGTGATAATCTGCCGGTAGAGATGCGAGCCAAATTGGAGAATGACATTAAAGGCCTCCTTGCGAAGGTGAGCACTTCTTAAATGCGCAAAGATTAAATGTGTTGCTACTATTTATTAGACTAGTGACTCTCGTCTCTCTCTATCTCTCTCTCATTTTGAAAGTGTTTTGATGTTGGAACTTTGGAAGATTTGTAGTAAGTTGAATTGAGAGGGAAGATGAATCTTTGTATGTTTAGTGATATGACAAAGGCAGAGAAAAAATAATCTTGGGCGATCACATAATCTTGTCCTGAATATAAATGTGATGTGAACTTTGTGATGGGTGCTTGACCATCTCTACAACTTGTGTAGAAATTGTAGGCATAAAAACTAGAATTAGTGATTTGGTAGGTATCTGATCCTTTGGATTTTGTTGTATAAAAACTTGTGCTGTAACATGAATGATGTTCTTATTATGCAATCCAAGGTGACCTTTTAGAATAAAACGAAATCTGCAAAGTGTACTTGAAACTAAAAGCTAGTATTAGTAGTAAGTATACAACTTTGGGTGAGGGTTTAAGGAAAGAAACAGAAAAAAAGGATACAGATGAATAACTGTAATCTTTCATATCTATAGATGGGAAAACACTTTTAGTAGTTGTTGAGTGGAGATTAATCCGATACAATGTCTTCATTTTCTCAGTTATGATTTTGTCTCAGTCAGCTGGATTTTTTTGGCCAAATTTGAACGAGGCGTCCTGTTTTGCAATTTTTTTTTTGTTGAACTATAAAAGTTTTAATCATCATTGGTTTGCCATCAATCCTCATTCCTCACATTTAATACATCCCTTCTTTTATTATGTCGACACCAAAAAGAGGTGGTGGTTGTTTAATCTGCAAATCTGAGTTCTACTTTTCGCTTCAAAGGAAAGAAAAACATTCTTGAATAACCGAATTTATTACAATTCCTATATTCCAACGCAATTTTGGTACAATTCTAATGAGATTTTTATAGTAGATATCAAGTCCTAATTCTTAAAGGAAAACATTCTTAACTGATAAACATCATGAACATTGTTGCCAAAGAAGTTGATGGATTGATTTAGGGTGGTCTAAGTTTCTTTCTTTTACTATAATAATTACGAAAGTCCAACTTCTAGCGCGAGTCATAGTCAAACTCAGAACTCTCCTGAATTTGATCCAATTACTAAAAGTAGTACTTTATCCTGGCAAAGTTTGTCACGCCCCCAAATTCAGTCCCCCACATACAAGCCCGATTGCCTGAATCTGGAGTCATGAATCCAAACACTCAATAATCAAACAAAAATAATAATTTATATCAAAAGGAGACCTCAAATTTTACAAAATACAAATCTTGACACGATAAATTACGAAAGCATGTCTATGAACATATATAAAAAATTCTTTTAAACTTTTAACAGCTCAAACAGCTAATCGCGAACGCCCTCTTGTATTTCAAACTGCTAAGAACAATAAACCTGAAAAATAGTAAATAACGGAGTGAGTTCGATAACCCAGTAAGTAATCATCACAAGGTGGTCGGAATAGGATCAAGTATTGAGTTTTTAACTGAAAATCAATTTCAAAATAAGGTATCTAAATTGTTGATATTTGCAGAATCTACATTATAAAATAACTTTTAGAATAAAACATTTAAAATAAAACAATGTAATTTCAATAATTTTCAGAGCAGATTATAAAACGCGATTTCAAATAATATCTTCAGAGCTTGTTGTTCATTATTCCAGGCAAATTCAATGTTACCAAGTACCAATACATGCTCAATATTCCAGGCAGAATCAATGTTACCAACTAATACCAAGTACCAATGAATTAAACCCCACTGGCAGGACCATATAACATATTGCAACCATGTCACTAGCTGTAGCATTGAACTAACATAAAAAAAAAACGTATAGCAAACCAAACATATTTTCAATTTAGAATAATTAAAGCTAGATGGATGCAAAACATAATTGTTTGAGATAAAAGTTTTTTTCTGTAACGTTCTAAAATATTCTACATTTGTAATATAATAAAAATATCGTAGATATGTGAAGACTATGACCCTACAACTTAGACTAGTTATTTTGTAATAATACAAATAAAAATAAATCATGTGAGTGAGATGAGATATGTGAAAGACCTCTGGAATACAATGCATTTCCCTAAATAAACTTGCAATTCATCCTAGTCGATCTGATTTAGGATTTGACCATGTAACTAAACAAGGCCTTAACCCAACCCAAGAAAATCTGATCCAATTACAGCTCCTTAATAATTTTCTATTAATTTTAAAGTCTGAAATTCACTCATGTTCCTCGCAGCGTTTATCATTTGGTCTAACCCCTGTTTGTTCTCTAGCTAAATAACTATTTTATATTAAAAGAATGGCTAAAATTTATAGAGTTTTCACAAAAAGGTAGATGAAGAAGTCATAAGAGGTGCTAAATTGACTAAATTTTTTATACAGACAGAGATAGAACTGAAAAATTTATTACTGAAGCGAGAAGCATAATCATCACTCGGTGCTTGTTATTTTAAATACACCATTGCGTGACACATCGAATATCGAAAGTTAGACCATCCATTGAGCCTGCCAGGCCGACAAAAAGCCAGCCAACTCATTGAGGCTGCCAAGCCCACAAAAAAAAAAAAAAATTCAATCACCCACAATAAACTGTCAGGTTTTTTGGCTCAACTCACCGAAATGAAGTTTAAATCACAAAAGTATCCACCACCCACAATAAACTGAATCATACGCAATTAAACAAGGGTTATGATAAAAGCAATCCCTATGGTAGCATCACGGTCACATGTACTACCATTTAAACATCATGTACAACCACCTCAATGCATACATGTGGTGATGAGGCTACACTTAAGAGTATCTTTACTCTTTATCATTTCCCATAAACAAGGACACATGGGTGACCAATTCATCTGAGTTGGCGCATGTGCAGTGCACTAGAGCAATAACGACGCTGCAAATTATTTTGAGCAGAGTTCAACCAAAGCAAAGCACAGTTGTGAGCACTACGTTGCAAGCACGAGGCAAGTGCATCTCTCGATATAAATACCATATATTTCTATTGCAACAGCAAGATCTGTATAGAAACACACCACTCACCAATTCGAAGGATTAGACAGCAGCCACTCTGATACACAGTACACCATCTGAGCTAGCACAATTTTAGCTTAGATGCTTTTATTACCATGCACCAAAGAAAAAATTGTACGTAGTAACTAATTAATCTCTCATAACCCAAACAAGGATGTATATCTGTTGGCTAGAAACAAAAATCCACATCTTAAAAAGGGTGTTAAAAAAATTGATAAAAGCAACCCCAAACCCTAACATAAAGAGTGGAGTTTCACAACTCACTCCATCACAGCAACACCACCAGCAGCCTTTATCTTGTCTATTATGCTGCTTGCCTCCTCTTTGGTAATCCCTTGTTTAAGTACAACAGGCACCTTCTCCACCAGCTCTTTTGCTTCCTTCAATCCCAGATTTGTAAACGCCCTTACCTCTTTTATCACCTTTATTTTTGCAGCCACATCAAATTTCTCCAACTTCACGTCAAACGCTGTTTTCTCTGCCTTCTTCTCCTCTGCCTGTGCTGCACCTGCCCCTCCACCCACATCCGTCCCTTCTACTGAAATTGGCTGCATTTTTGGGTGCTTAGTTCTCTCTCTTAGAGCGGGACCGATCTGACTGCGTTCTTCAGGTGGTAGGGCCGCAATTTGCTCAGCTAGTTTAACAATCTTATCTGATGGTGGGGGTCTAGGGCCATATGGGTCATAGAACGCAGGGTACTTGTATCTTTTGGGTTTGGCATTGGGATCTCTAGGGATAAAATCAGGTTGAAAAGTACGGGATTGCAAAGCTCCTGTTATTTTAGAAAGAACAGGACGAGATTGAATGGATCTAAGAAGTGCAAAGGGCTTCATGCTCTTGTGCATCGTATAGACGGTGGCTCAATAAAAGATTTTTAGGAAGAGCGAATTTAGTTTGACAATGTATGCATGGCAAACCACAGAACTGTGGGGGAAAGCTTCTCCTCAGCACAATTCGAACTGCAAGAAACTGGAAAGAGAAAGATCAGGAAAACTGGAAATGTTTTGCCTTTCATTTAACATAAACTCGACATGCACAGATATAGAAATAAGCACATTGAAAGGATTGGTAACATAATTATATAATTCTGACAGTCTAATCTAAATGGAAATAATTGTTATTGCATATAAATCAAATGTACAATCAAAATTCGAATGCCCCAGCCTATTTCTATGACAACCCAAAAATAAAGTCTAAATATTCCATTTTATAGTTGAACTACGGACAAGCATCTACAAAGTTTTAGTGCAGGACATATATGTTAAATAATATATGCATACATTAGTCTATGCGTATTCTTAAAAGTGACCATTTTCCCAGTAAATAGGTAAAATAGTTAAAAAGTAAAATACACATTCATCTTAAAGAGCAAATAATAATTAGTATGTATAAGTTTATATGTCGAATAATATATGCACAAAAGATTTTAGTAACCTAATTATTCTATAACCTACACATTGCACTTGTACACTTTAGTACAAGCAAGTCTACAGAGGAATAACATTGACTTAAGATCAAAAAAATAAAATAAAATTATTTGTTACACTACTTATATCCAATAATACAAAATTTTCAATAACGGAAAGCAGTAAGATACAATATAAATCAATATGTATGGAAAATAATAGCTAGGGCACAATATCAATGTTTAACCTAGCTCAATGCCTCAATCACGAAATCAATCAACTTAACGCCTCAATGGTTCAATAACCATTCACAAAAAAAAAAATCAACCTAAACTAGAATCAATGCTTCAGCGGCTCAATCATTCAATCAATAGCCCAAAAATAAAAAAGTAAACTTACTTGGAACGATAGAGGGCAAAATAAATGGAAGATTTGGAGATAGTGTGTGACAGTGACTGGCGGGTGGCTCCTGCGAGAGAGTTGTCGTGGTGTGCCTACGGGAGAGGGAAAGTGGCGGACCAGAGAAGCAGAAGAGACTTGGTGAAGATTTTTACCCGTTTTCACACTTTCGCTAGATGTGATAAAAGACTTCTGAATTTGTTTCTTTCATTTTTGTTCTGAAAAAAAATATATATATATATATATATCATTTTTGTTAATTAAGTAACAGATCTCAGGTTTACCATATGTTACAAAATGAACCTCGTATTAATAGTTTACAGAACTGAAACAGAGGATCTTCACAGATTGATTTGAGCCATTGATTTACCGATTGAGGCATTCAGCTAGGTTAAACATTGATTTTGTGCCCTAGTTATTATTTTCTATATATATATATATATATTAATTTATATTGTATCTTACTTGTTTTCCGTGATTGAAAATTTTGTGTTATTGGATATAAGTAGTGTAACAATTTTTTTTTTTTGTTCTTGAGTCAATGTTATTCCTTTGTAGACTTGCTTGTCCTAAAGTGTACAAGTGCAATGTGTGGGTAATAGAAGAATTAGGTTACTAAAATTTTTTATGCATATATTATTCGACATATAAACTTATATGTACTGATTATTATTTGCTCTTTAAGATGAATCTGTATTTTACTTTTTAACTATTTTACCTATCTACCGGAAAACGGCCACTTTTAAGAATACGCATAGACTAATGTATGCATTATGCATATATTATTCAACATATATACAAATATGTCCTGCACTAAAACTTTGTTGAAGCTTGTCCGTGGTCAAACTATAAAATGGAATATTTAGAAACTTTATTTTTAGGTTATCATAGAAATAGACTGGGGCAATCAAATTTTGATTTATATGCAATAACAATTATTTCTATTTAGATTAGATTGTCAGAATTATATACCCCTGTTACCAATCCTTTCAATGTGTTTATTTCTATATCTGTATATAGGGGTGGAATCGGTCGATAAACCAAACCGATCTACCATGATCAAGGACCAAACCGACATAAATCGGTGGGAGAAATATTGCCCAACATCGACTGATTTCAGTTGGTTCTACCGGCATTTCGGTATTCCGAACAATTTGGTTGGGTCGGTTCGGTTATGAATTGCACCTGTCCAAGCAAGCAAACAACTCAACTCACAGTTCATTGACTTCATTCACCCATCCATAATAAATAATAAATCAAAACAATCCAACCCAAACAAAACAAAATTACTAAATCAATCATACATACATACAATGATACAAATCTAAACAAGTTATAAATAAAATAAGTTATATACAAAAAATCAAAAATTATACAAATATACATACAAATCTGAAAAGTAATAAACCAAATAAGTTATATACATAACATACCTAGAGAGAGGAACAGAAAATCGTCGATGAATGGAGACTGGAGAGAGAGGATCGAGTTTCGTGCTTGGTCCGAGAGAGAGGAACGAGTGACAGAGTGAGGTCTGAGAAGTGAGAAACGAATGGAGGTCGGAGATTTGGAGAGGCCCGGAGACGAATGGTGATTGGAGAATTGGAGAGGCTCAGAGACGAATGGAGATATGGAGAGGAAGAGAGCAACTGAAGTGAGAAACGAAGCCCTAGCTGGCTAGCTTTTTCCCCTTTCTGTTTTTCGGCCGTGCTGTGAGAACTGCGAAGTGAGAAATTAGTAGGGCTGTAGGGGTGTTTTTATTTTTTAATGTGTTTTGCCCTTTTTGTTTTTTAAAGTTATAAATTTATATAACATATATAAAATTTCAAATGACTTTTGCAAAATTGGTCGGTTCGGTTCAGCTATCGATTTATATCTAGAAACTTGCCTTTGACATCGATTCATAACCGGTAGGTTGCAAAACTCGTCTGACATTTCGGTTCACCGCTTAGTCGATTATTTTGAGCCTCTCAGTCGGTCGGTTGGTCAATTTTCTCGATCAATTTTTCCGCCTCTACTTTACACGAGCTCCTGTAAAATAGTAAAATCAATATAACTATCCTAAACTTTTAGGAAGTTTGAGCCTCCACTTGTTTTCACTATCAATTTTAGCAAAATTAATTTATCTTTGGAAAGAGATTCAAAATTTTCAATATACAAGCCATCTGGTTGAAGTAACCATTAACCGTTTTAATTATCAAAAATATACTTGTATATCAATTTTAATGGAACTTCAACAGAGATGATTTATTTAGTGTTAAGATTTTCTTCAACAAATTCACTAAATAAGTCAATTCATTCTACTCATGATCGATAATTTATTTTAAAAAACATTATTTTACTTCAAATTAAAGCCAATTTTTATTTTGAAGAGTAAACGGCCCCGCTCATGACATGGCCTCAACCAGTAATAACATTTTTTCCTATTAATTAAGTAGTGTTATAATCTCACGTTGATTGGTGACATTGAGAATTCTAAAAACTAGCAAAATGATAAAGGATGAATTTATAACTTTACCATCGAGTGTTGTGATAAATTAGCCATTTGGAGATTATTGATTCAAACCCTCTAGTTTCTCCTTTCTTTTTCCATAAACTAAATTAAACACAGTTAATCTTTTTTTTTTCCATACACAAAAGCAGCAGCAACACGATAATTAACAAATTAAACCCAAACAAAAAGCAAATTAGTATCTCCTAAAAATATATCTAAACCCATACACAATCAACCTATACCAACTTTATCAAAATAAAGATGCAGAAGATTAATAAGTTTCTTGGGAGGCAAAGACAGCCAATCTTTGAAAAGCAACGTATATTTTTTCAAATTAGCAATCCAATGGGCAGCTTTGTTGGCAGATTTGGGAACTCATGATATTTCATTGAACTTCGAAGAAGATAAAGTCCCAGCAATATCCACCATCACATCAAAACATTCTTAGTGATTGAGCTTTGAAAGATCACAAGAGACCTCCATGAAGACTTTACAATCCGAATCAACTTGAATTGGACATGGTTGAACGGAATCATCATAATCTAGGGTCAATTTAATTACCATAGCCTCTGCCATGCACGAAGAAAAAAAAATAGACAGAACCTCATCCGCAAAAGTATCCGTCGAATCCCTGACAACAAAAGCAGCAGATCTAAGGGAGGGGAGGGTTTTTCTTTATTTGTAGGATTAAGGGAGAGACTTAGACCTCCCTTAATTTAAAAAAAAAAAACAGAAGCAGTGGATCCAAAGTAAATATTATAAACAATAGCATTATCACAATTAATTTTAAAGGAGTTTGGACAAGCAGCGAGCCATCTAGGTGAACTGGGACCCAAGCAATAAACATCTAGAAATGACTTTGAAATTGACTAAGAAATGTATTAATGTTCTAGAGAGAGAGATATGGGCATATGGCTATGTTAATAACTGACTTTGGATTTGGCTTCAACATCTTTAAAAACCCAATCATTGCGACCTCTCTAAATATACCAACAAACAAAAGCAAATAAAGATGATGCTTTGATGGGGGCCAACCCATTTATCATTAAGAACTTTAAGCTAATGATCCATCTAAAATTTAATTATTGTAAATGACTGCTTATCAAATATTAATGTTAAAGGACATCTAGCTCACACATTTCGTGCCCAAGGACATAACACCAACAAATGTTTCATTGTTTCAACTTCAGTCACACATTGGGCAAAGAGGAGAGGAATTACACTTCCTAGCCCAAATAGCTCTTTTGGTAGGAATAGCTTCTGAATTACAAGCCCATCATTTTATTTTATTTATTTTACTTTAAACGCAACATCCAACTTCCGTAAAGATTTCCAAAGGACATAAAAGGAATAAAAGAAAAACTTGGCGAAGCCTTAGCTTTGATGGGATGAGAAGCAATTAGTGGCTTGTGCCTAAACCTCACAAAAAAATAAGAATTACTAGCAAGCCAACAAAGACAATCGGGGCAAAGAGGATCCGCCACATTAATAAAAAATATGGCCAAGTTAATATCCCGAGGAAAAATATTGTTGATCAAATTAACATCCCAATTAGCAGAGAAATTTTTATAAGTTGACTAACATAACGCAAAAAAGGAACTCACTCCTCCAAGGAGGGAAAATTTAGAAGCCGTTTATTTTCCCAAATATCAATAGAAGCTCCATCCCCTAATTCTACCCATTAACATTTTGCTTTAAAATGTTTCTACTTACTAATAAACTCCTCCATTCTAAGAGCCTGATCGATTATGATACATATCCCAAAAAGAAACAACAGAAAAATAAAGGCCCTTTAACATCCTTCCCTATGTAGAATCAGGATGGCAAATAAGACACCAAGCTTGCTTAGAAAAATTGATTTTTTACTCCACCAAAAATTAGCAGCCATGGAATTAAGTTCTTTGCAAAAACAAGATGGGAATCTGAAAATAAACATAGCATACAAAAGGTTAAATGGCGCCAAAGCTTTCACTATTAAACAACACAGGTGCATTTTCCCGGATAAGAAAAAAATTTGAACAGATGCTAGAAGATACACAAATAGTTTTTATGTAAAAGTTGAAAGAAAAAAAGTTTATTTTTGGCTTGGTATTTTTTTTTTTTTCATAGGGAACAAATGAAACGACCAAATTACAGAAAACAATCACTAAAAGCAACATCAGAGAACCAAAAATTAAAGAAAACCATGCATCTATTCAACACATTGAGCTATAACGAATCCACTGCAAATTTCGCCATAACATGTGCAAGTTTGTTGCATTCTCTAGGCATGTGACCAACTCGCACCAAAATATTTGAGCTGAGCAAATGAATATCATTAACGAACGTACAAGCTTTAAAAGAATTTGATCACCCAAGCTTAAAGCTGTCACCACTCCTAGCAAATCACTCTACCTCAACCTTAGAAAAGCCTTTGTCAACCACCCACGCTAATCCTTGTGCTACAGTAGCCCATGTTGTGTTTTTTGCTCGATTCCAAACCCAAGAGAAAATGAGTTTTATGGGAAATCAAATTGTTCGCTTGAATGGTGCAAAAGAGGATTTGCGGTTCTGGAAAGGTGTAAAAGCACTTTTGCACCCAGAATATTGTATTCTGAAAAGGTGCAAAAGCACTTTTGCAATTACGCGGAAAAAGTGCAAAAGTCGTTTTACAGCTGGGCGAGAAATATATTTCCTTATCAAACTTGGTTTCTTTGTTTATTTTTGTTTCTATTACCTTATTAATAGTTTTCTTATTTACGTAGGATTATTATTACCTTATTCTAGATTGGATGGACTCTATTATATTGTTATATATAGATAGAATCATTCAATAGATTAATGCATAAGAGAATTGTTTTTCTTTTTGTGGGAATTATTGGGAGAGTTCATCTTGTTGTGAGAGAGAGATTAAATGGCTGTTGATTTTCTTCTTCTCCTGTGAGAGCTTTGAGTGCAATAATTCTTGTGATAGATTTTGTAATTGTTTTCAAAGAATTAGTAAAATATTCATTTATCGAATATTGTGTGTTCTATTATCTATCTTCTTGCCTTTTCTCATCCTTATTATCTCTAGTTATTAATATTCACTATCTAAATTACGATCCGTAGCGTGATTTATTGTTAATAATCACAACAAGTGGTATCAGAGGGTGGTATTCAAGGAGGTGTGTGTTATAATGGAGAAATCTTAGAGGATGGAGAAGTTCGATGGAATCATAGATTTCAGCCTAAGGCAAATCAATATGAAAGACTATCTCGTAGTGATGGACTTTGATGATGGCCTAGAAGGTCCATCAACGGTAGAACAAAAGAAAAATGATTCGGATGATATGGAACTGGTTGAGGTTATTGATGATAAGTGAAAAAAGATGGACAATAAATGCTTGTCAGAGATTCATCTCCATCTCACAACGAAGGCTCAAGGTCATGCTTCAATCAAGGAGGGTACATTAGCAAAACAGCTATAGGAGTCTCTTCAAGATTTGTTCATAGCTAAGACGATGACGAATAAGATCTATATCAAAGGTCTTATACACGACATGAGGATGGAAGAAAATACTCCGGTTATGGATCATATTTTCGCTTTTGATTCATTATGCTCAAAACTCGAAACTATAGGTGAAGAATTGAAAGATCAGGATAAAGCCTTGCAACTAATTTGAACTCTGCCAGATTCGTACAAGACGCTAATTCAAAACTTTATGAGTAGATCATCTTTCACCACCTCGGAGGTGTGTCAAACTCTGTCTGCGGAAGAGATGATGAGAAAGAGGGATCGAGTCAAGACCATTCAAGAAGGCGCGTTTGTAGTGAATTAAAAGAAAGGTTCTAGCAAGGGACGGCATATTATCTTTAAAGGAGATTGCTTTAAATATGGTCAATCGGGCCATTATGCTAGGGACTGCCCAAAGAAGAAGGATGACATCAGGAAAAAATCGGCTACTAACCCTGATGGAGCAGTAACCGTTGTGATGACTTCTTATGATAAAGAAGCCGATCTTATAGATGTCCTACTAATGCCTGCAAGCTTTACTGGTCAGGGAGGATGATTCTTGGATTGCGGTGCCGCTATGCATGTTTGCAATAATCGTTTATTGTATAGCACATATGAAGATTGTAGCGGGCTTGTCTACATAGGAGATGGCTCCAGATTGTTAGTTTGTGGAGTTGGTGAAGTCCGCCTAGATTGTTTGATGGCTCAGTTTAAATAATCATAAATGTTAGACATGTGCCGGAGATGAAGTGGAATTTAATCAGTCTCTCTAGATTAGAATCACTTGGGATGTGGTACTCTATTCGAGGTGGAGTAATGAGCGTGTATCATGGCGACGATGTGGTCTTGAAGGCAAGTCATTGCGAGGGCTTGTATAGATTACATGAGAGTTTTGTACATAATGGTGTTAGGGAACCAAGAAGTATATGTTCCGGTGGTGCAAACGCAGCAAGGAAAAGCTATAGCTTAGGTGGTGGCTCTAGACCGTTGACAACTCAAAGTTACGTGCCAGTGATGATGTCCAATACGGACATGGTCTGATCATCAACATAGATAATTAAATGTGGCTTGATCATTGACATAGATGATTGAGTGGCCCTTGTAAAGGGTGAGATAAAAGAAGATTTCATGTGTCATCAAAGTGAAGAAGAAGATAGCGGTTGGTTTTGTTACCTTCGCAAAAGGTGGTGATTGTTGTGTTTTTTACTCGATTCTAAACCCAAGAGAAGATGAGTTTTATGGGAAATCAAATTGTTCGTTTGAATTGTGCAATATAGGATTTGCAGTTCTGGAAAGGTGCAAAAGCACTTTTGCAATTGCGCGAAAAAAGTGCAAAAGTCGTTTTGCAGCTAGGCGAGAAATATGTTTCCTTATCAAACTTGGTTTCTATTACCTTGTTAATAGTTTTCTTATTTACGTAGGATTATTATTACCTTATTCTAGATTTGATGGACTCTATTATATTGTTATATATAAATAGAATCATTCAATAGATTAAGGCATAAGAGAATTATTCTTCTTTTTGTGGGAATTATTGGGAGAGTTTATCTTGTTGTGAGAGAGAGATTAAAGGGCTGTTGATTTTTTTCTTCTCATGTGAGAGCTTTGAGTTCAAAAATTCTTGTGATATATTTTGTAATTGTTTTTAAAGAATTAGTAAAATCTTCATTTGTTGAATATTGTGTGTTCTAGTATCTATCTTCTTGCCTTTTTTTATCCTTATTATCTCTAGTTATTAATATTCACTATTTGAATTACGATTCGTATGGTGATTTATTGTTAATAATCACAACAACCCACGCCTCAGCTATATCCACATTCATATTGAAAGGTTTAAACACAACAGAAACAACAATAACGAATCCATTAGAATCTCTAACCATGAACCCCAATCCCGGTCCCATTTTGGTTGCTACCAAAACAGTTTGATTAAAAAAAAGAAGTTTATTTTGGGCTAAACCAACTAGCGCTTGGACAAGCAAAATGGACATATAGTGGCCGTTAATTGTTTGAACCAAATATGTAATGAAAAGTGCTATTTTAAATTGAGGTTGGATTGAATCGGTTTGATATTGATTTCGTCAATGTGATAACTAAACCGATCCAATGTTTGAATATTGGTTTTCTAAAATGCAAACAAATCCAACTCCACTAACTTCACCCAATCCAATCAAAATTAGATTGGAATGGAACGACCTGTTTAAACTGATTGGATTAAATTCTGCACACCCCTACTATACACTCCTTTCTCAAGTTTATTTATGGCATCATCTAGTCATCTCCTTTTAACTCCTCAAGAGAGCAAATTAAACTACACGCGCTGATGGTATTTTTCATATTGGTACTACTTTTTGGAAAGAAAGAGGCCGGTTGCATAAGCAAATTAAATGTCCACAGTTTTGAGATTTAATAAATTAACAACTCAATTTTGTTTTTAGAATATGTCAATGCACCATGTTTTATGACAAAAAAAAAATGAAAATCAAATATTGAATCAAATGCAAAGATAAAAGAAAACTAATAAAAGTAGGTACTTTCTCAGTCACAAATTAAAAATATTATTAATTGTTTACTCATGAGACATATTAAATTAAAATTTTAATATTCTTTTTTAAACATAATAAATTTATCAAATATCACGATAGTATGCAAATATATTTTTAAGTATTAATAATGTCGAAAATTTTAAAAAACAGATACTTTATTAACACATATTAAACATAATAATTAAGCATTATTAACTCGAAGTACCACGACTATAACACTATATGGCTTAAAAAAATTCTAGCCAAAAGAATAGCCCAAAAGGAAGACTATATGTATCTCAACCACTCATTAATATTTTTCTCTTATAATTTAAATTTATTTAAACTATAATTTATGAGATATTTTTTACGCACTAACATTTCTCTTTCTGAAACGATCAAAGAGCCGTCAAATCTATCTGGAGTCACATGCAACGGCAAGAAAATTTTGCTTTTTCAGCGAAAACACTGGCTCTTGCTCTTTTCTTAGCTAGTGTCCCTACAGTGGATCAATCATAGAGAGACAAAATCATAACGCTACAGATTAATTATTCGTTAATAACTAGCTACTTCACCAAACAAGCGGACATCACTACGTCAAAAGATCGAAGAAAGTACACCCCATCAGTACCTCTATAATTAAATTAAGATAAAATTAACCAAAGACTAAAACACTCTTTAAACATGGATCTTAAAAAAAGCCACTATCATATCTTCCTCGTTATCTCACAAAATCTTACATAGACGAAATCAAAAGAAAAACCAACATCAAATAGATAAATCCGTGTTTTTTCCGAGTCACCAAATTAAAGCCGCGGCCATTTTCAAGTCAAGTTCACACTCCCAGCTTTGTTTGTTTAGTCAATTAAAAACCTTCGCGTAAACAAAACACTTAGATAGATAAGATTGGCAAATCCTAATTAATTAATTTAAACAACTATTAGATTAGACTAACGGGTTTGCTGCGGACGACCCATACCCGTTCATCAACCCGGTCCACGACCCGAGGCCATTAGTAAAGTATCCGAAATTAGAGTCCTTGCCAGCATCAGAACAACCTTGGTCTTGCCACTCAAGTGACAATAATTTGTTTGGCTTCACATCAATCCCACTTGGCTCCACATTCCCTTCATAAGGAAAATTAAAATTTCCATTATTCCCGTCAATCGACATGCCAAACGGGGAACAAAGATTGGTACCGTGAAAACTAGTCCCTAACCCATGGGAATTGCTAATGTCACCAAGCCCACCGATCATGCCCAAGTCACCGCCATTCCCCATAAAGTCAAACTTGGTCTCCATGAAGTCAATGGGTATGGCATTATATTTCATGTCCAAGAAGTTTGGGTTATTAAGGCCCAAATTATTAAGGTGGGAGAACTGGGCCGGGTCGGGGTAATTGGAGAGTTGGAGTTGGGTCGGGTTGTGAGAATTGGAGGATCCGATGTTTTGGGTAATCATGGGTGGTGGGTCGTTGGATTTTTTTGAGGAGACCTTTTTGTTCTTACGGCAGCCACCGCCGACAGGGATGTTACGGAGGGTGCCACCTTTGGTCCAGTAACGGCGGCATGTTTTGCAGAAGTAACGGGGCTGGGATAGGCTGTAGTTGTTGTAGTAGCAAAATTTGGTGTGAGTGGATTCACAGCGGGGGCATTTTAGGGATTGGTCGTGTGGGGGCCTTAGCCTCCTCTCTATTAAGGGCCTCGAGCATGTTAGCATGTCTCCCCCTGATGGTGACGAAGAATCCATTCCCGTCTCCTCGTTAATCGTGCCCTGCATTTTTTTTTTATTTTTGAAAAGAATTTGTCAGTGTAATTCAAGAAGTAGATCCAAACTAAAAATATTACTCATAAATTTATTTATCATCACGAATTGACTAGTGTTTTGGATGATGACACATTTGATTTCAATTTATGTAAATTCAAAATTGAAAATTTTGCTTGATGTGAGTTGGAAAAAAAATGTGTGTATATATATATATATATGAGCGTTTATATTTAGAGGACATGTTAAATACAATTAATATACTACACTGCAACTAACATAGCGTTTAATGTAAGAATCCGAATGAGTATTAGTATATTGCATGTCTAGTAGTTGTTGAATGGAAAAAACGACATTGTTCTACCACGACGAAGTCGCATATACATTTATGTATTTGTATTTGTATGGGTTAGAAAATGCATGCATGGGATGATCGAAATATATATATATATATATGTATGTACATATACCTGAAGCCAATCAGATGAATCCATGCAAACTTGGAGAGAAGTAAGACCCATCAACTAATAAAAACAAGCTAGCTAGCTAGCTAGCTACTGTAAATTTGGAGATTTGCGTGCAAACGAGAAAATGTTCAGGCCAACCTTTCAATGTATACTGTCTGTATGTGTGTGTGAGAGAGAGAGGAAGACAGAGAATAGTGAATTGATAAGTAAGTAGAGAGAGATGGAAGTAAGTTAGAGAGAGAGAGAGTTGCTTGGGTTTGGGAATTGAAGAGAGCGCTGTGATCGTGAATAAGAAGGAAGAAAAGGGAGGGAAGGGATAACAGTGGCGGTGGGACCAGCCTCTCTGGTAAGACTGCTACCGTCGGTGACAATTGAGGTGGATCCCCACACTGTCTATGCCCCATTCCAACACTGGACCCCATACTTAACTCACGCCCCCCTTGACTATATGTGCATCGCTTCACTTGCGGTAACGGTTATGATTCAATTGTAACTTGTTCTGCATTTGCATTGGAACAACAAGAGCCGTCGATTGTTATTTGGGTGATGCAGAAATTATAAATTTGGTACGTCAGAAATCACGGCGTCGTGTGTCTGACGTGACAGTGCAATTGGGAACATGAGGGGGGGTTGGCGGGATCTTCGATAAAGTTCACAATGAAAAACAAAAAACCGAAAGATCACTCCGCCTGTGGGACCTCCTAGCTTCGACAAGTGGACCCCTCCGCTACCTCTCGTCTACACGCAAGGCATAAATTCTTATCTGACGTGTCTCCTCTTCTGCTAACCACGTGCCTCTATCCCCCTTCGGTCCTTCCACACCGGGACCTCTCCTCTTCTCTCCCTACTACTTTTTTTTTTTTTTCTTTTTATTTCCTTTTAGTTTGAAATTTCCATAAAATTTAAACAAGTAGAAAGACAAATTTTATGACACTTTTAGTTAGCACTTTCTTGATATCTTACATATAAATGATTTTATAACTCATTACATACATTTTTTTAATTTTTTTTATATAAACAACCGATAGATTAACGTGGTGATTCGAAAAGAGAATTAAAAGCGGACATAAAATTTAAACTAATCAACATTCACGTATGCATTATTCACACTTTAACCACTTAATCACTTAAATTTTAATCTATTTTTAACATATACTATCAAATATATTTTCATGCTTTTTATATTATTTTATCCTTTTTATGTACTACAAGAGTTACAAAACATAACGAAAGAATAAATGTGGAGTAAGAAAACATACTTAAAAAAATAGACCAAAATTAAATAAGGTTTGGGTTATAGTTAGACCAAAACTTATTTTCCTTTCACGGGTAAAATTAGGTGTAGAATTTTGTTTCAAAAATTGCCTTAATATACTATACTATTATCGATTTGTACCAAATTTTGGTAATGGTTCGGTACAAATTAGTTGTTGTACTGTATTAGTGGTGGTGTTTGATACGATATTGGTAATGATTTTCATTGCCAATATTATTACCATATGGTACCAAATTTTTTAAATAATTATATATATATTTTTTAATTTATTTAATTTACCAGTGTTTTTTTAAATTTATTTTAACTTCTATTTTATTTATTTTTTGGTTTTGGCAATTTGGTTTGTGACATTGGAGTTTACTTTGAATTAAGTTATACTTTAGTTGGTTTGAATTGTGATGAACAGATTGATTTGAATTAAACTAATTTTTAGGAGGTATAACCTTTCTTCTTTGAAGAAATCAATCCTTTGCAAAAAAAAATAGCATTATGTACACTTTGAACACAAGAAAATCTATTTACTCTTGTATGTAGGTTTAAATTTTTATATTTTTTTAAGTTAGATCTATCAAGTGTGATAATACTTCCATGAATTTCAAGCTAATGATTTTATAGATAATAATTTAAAAGTTTTAATATTATAAAAATGATAATAATAAAAAATGGCATATAAAAAATTTCAGTAGAGTTTTGGGTGGGATTGTACCGTACACGAAATTTTAATATTTGCTCGCTCGCGTAGTACACGTTTAACATAACCATCGATATAATACAGTAAATAAAGGAAGAAGAGGCAGCTGGGGTACGTAGTTATATTTATATTCTCTGGGACACTCTGGATAACGTGTGGAACACGTTCAGGTGAAAGTACAATGGTCGTCAGATTACTCAGAATAATTGTGGGCCATCTCTCTCTCTCTCTCTCTCTGCGTAAACATTAACATTAACCCTGCTGTTGTTTTTAATTTGGCATTGAAATGTGTGGTGGTTCGACCGAAAACCACCATTTCTTTTACAATAATCATTTAGGGTGCAATTGATCGAAATGATGGAATTTACGTAGAAATAAAATAGATTTCAGGTAATTAAATTATTTAAAATTGAGTTGCATGAAAAATGTAATTAAATGTGTTTGATTGTCTTAATTTTCTACCCAGAAAATATTGGTTGTATTGTGATATTTTTAATGTAGAAAAAATTATGGGTATTTTTTTTTACATAATTTTATAGTTATGATGGATCTTGTTTAATTGATCTTGATTAGTAGATTTTAAATATTAAATTTTGAATTTTGTAGTTTAAATTATAGCATTTTTAATGTAAAAAATAGGTAAAATTTTATCTCGAATAACGTGCAATTGCCTGTAAAATAAATACAAGCCCCCCCTCCCCCCAAAGAAAATATTTTCTTTGTTTACAAAGAAAAGTACATGAATAGTAGAAAAAGTGAGAGTTTAACTGCCAGAAAAATATTGGCAATCAAACAACACAAAAGTGACAACTTAATTGAAAAAGCCATATTTTTCATGAAAAATATGGCCAATCAAACACACCCTTATACTTTTTCAGCTCCATCAATGATATGGAAGAATCCTCTCTCTGTCTCTCTCTCCTTTAAACAAATGATGATCGATATTTTATTTTATTTTATTTTAATTGGCTAAAAAAAGGGTCAGAGAAAAAATAGGTTGTTCCACTCACAAGATAGTAAGATACATCAAAAACTTTTGCCCGCTTTACATGTTAATGCTTCACTTGACTTCTCGTTCAAATCTTTGTTTCTGATTGTTGAACAAAAATTATATCTTTCGTTATTTTAAATTAATAGTTTATTTTTGCATATGTCTATATTAATAATTTTATTTTTTTAATGAATGATATGGGATTTCTCTATCAAAAATAAAAATATTGATTTAGACATCCACAAGAACAGAGAGACTATTAATGTCACAAATTTTATATGATCGGCAATTAATTTAATTTGGTAAAAAAAAATAATCCTAAAATTACTAAAAACAAAACAATTCAATCAATTTGAGACCGATCCAGAAAGTACATAGAGAAAATCTTGAACATCAAGCTATCTTCATGCTGCTTTTGAATACACTTATGATCATATACTTTCCTTTTGCCGTTCAAATTAACAACTTATGCTAAAGTTGATTTTCTGGAAAAACTTAAAGATCAATTGTTTAAGTTATGCTTCTTATCTTCTATGGCAAGGCTGTCATTGCAAAACGGACAAAGAAAGAGAACCCCTTTGCATCAAAGAGATTATAAATTTGTCACAACTCAAAAGAAGAAAGAATATTAATGATTTATAGGCTTAGTGAGGACCATTTGAAATAAGTAGGTCCACACCATAAAATTAAATGATCAAGGCAGTGCATATATCGATCTAAATTCAAATTTCAAGTTATATTTGGCTCAAAATTGGAGTGAGCAAACATCCAACGCAGTGATATATTCACAATTTTAAATTTAAAGGGCTAAAATATAAATAATTTG
Organism: Lonicera japonica; assembly: GCA_021464415.1. Classification (NCBI taxonomy): domain Eukaryota; kingdom Viridiplantae; phylum Streptophyta; class Magnoliopsida; order Dipsacales; family Caprifoliaceae; genus Lonicera; species Lonicera japonica. Next base: position 11,236,425 of record CM038467.1, on the reverse strand, counting down.
CTTTTGATAGAAAAGTAGTTATCATAAAAAATAAGATAAATATAAGTTAATCAAGTAAAATCCGTAATTATTGGCTGTTATTTTTTTTATGATAAATCTCATTAGTTACAAAATTATAAATCATAGTTTTATGTTTCCCGGGCAATAAAAGATTAAAAGGTTATAATTTTATTTAAATTTATTTTTTAATAAAATGTAAGATATTTATACATAATGAGCAACGTTGCTATGAATAAAAATTTCGAAAATGTAGCCGCCACCCATCCCTCCGTCCGCCGCTGATCAAAGGGTTCAAATGAAATGTGGGGGAAGCATTAGGTGTGGTCCATTGATGCTATGATGGTCATGATGATTAATTTGGTCAAAGTAATTCGCCTCGAAAATTGTTGCAGTCAAACAGATTCTGTTTGGGCTAATTCGTTTCCTGTGGGCACTGCCTATCATGAGTTTCCACGCATTGAACATGTCACTCTTACGTCTATTTGACATTTTTGGTAGGTATTTTATATACTCCATCTTCTGCTTTAATTTCTAACTTTCTGAGAAACCATACAAAGAGGAAAGAGGTTAGCCTAACAGTAAATAACTCTTATTTTAATTTTAATATTGAAGGTTTGATTTATGAGTGTGGAAAGATTTTTTTTTTATTTATAAGACTAAGAAAAATATTTATATTTTTCTTAATTTTAAAAAATATTATACATATTTTAACTTGATAAAATACACCATTTATTCACTACAATAAAAATTGATATTAGTAAATAAAATAAAACTCTTACTTTGAGATTATAAAAAAGATAAAATGTAAAATTAACACCGAGAAAATAATAAATTAAGGAGAAAGTGAGGGAGGCCGGAATATTAGAATATGCTCTTGACTTCTAACTCAGACATACATGTAAAGATATAGAAACAAATATAATTATTTTTTTACATAAATATATACTAATAAAATAATAAGTATTTTTCACCGCAAGTTATGACTGTTACTTCTCTAAATTAGCAAATTTTGAAATTTTTAACTAATAATTTAACATTTTAATTATATTTATATGATGTTAAAAGACTAACTGTTCAATTTGAGATTTTTTTTCAAAACTAAAATTATTTATTTTGATTTTTTAAATAGTATATAGTATATTCACTATAATGTGTGTATGCATATTATAATAAGTTAAATCACACCATTATTTACCATAAATTAACAAGAACATTATGTGTTTAATTATCATATAAATCTTTATATATATAGTTAATATAACAATATTTAAAAAATCATTACCCTTAAATATAATAAAAATGTACAAATTTAAAGAAAAAATCACCATAACATGCGTTTAAACATATCTACCATTTTAATTTATATATATATATATATATATATCAACAGCACCTTGAGTGCTCAGACATTTATGATTGACTCAGACATTTATGGTAGAGCAAATGCCCTTGTGAGGCAACACTCCAGAGCATCATTTGTTCTTTTTTAAAAACATGAAAATAAAATAAGAGGGGGGTGACTCAAGGCATTGAAGTAATTTCCAACTTTAAGCTCTTGGGTGGTCTCTGTTACATTTTTTTTCCAAATTTAAATTGGTTGATTTTATAGAAAAAATGATGGATTAATTAATTTATCTGATCAAATTACATTTAGGTGATGAATATTTTTGGTTTTTATAAAAAACAAAGTATTCGCAAGTTGGCGATTGAAATCGTAACCAGAGACCAACGAATAGTTACTAAACCCTTTACCGTTCTATCTTGTCATGACAAAAGTCCAAATCTTACATCTATCTCCCCTCTACTTGCTTCCAGTACTTGGTTAAAAAAAATAATAGCTACTTCGGGTAAAAAAAAAAGAAAAAAAAAATTAAATTGAGATAGACTCAACAAAATAAGAAATAATTTAATTATATTATAAAAAGTATTAATCGGAACTATTATTTCGTTCATGACCTAATTCATTTATGGTCATTGATGAGTTTAAAAATAAGAAGCAAATAAACTAAGAAATTAAATGGAAACACAATACAAACTATATTCATGCACGGGGTATGCTTGATTTACATAAGATTTGAAATTGATTCAATATAAATTGTATAATTCAATTGATTGCCTATGATTGGACATATATATTAGGAAAAAAAAACAATTAATTTAATTTAATATACATTTGGATCTAATCGGAACAATGTGGGTCATTCCAAATAAGTACGGAATGCACTGTGTACGAGATTTGAATGAGAGAAGTATAAGAGAATTGTGGTTCGGTGAGAATGAGAATGAGATCTCCATTCATATATAATTTTCATGTTAATATTTTGACGTACGTGAAGTAGTGTCAATGAATGGTCCAATATTGCAGCTCACCCTCCCACTATAGCTACTAAAAATACACACACGACACATTTAACAATTCAAGAAATGTTGTCTCTACCTGTCTCCTTTACAACAGTACTACACTTGTAATTGGATCGAATAGATTTAAACTGCCTCGATTATTTAAATGCAGATTAAATAATCAGATGTGAATATATTTTCATATGATTTTTTTGTGATCTGATCTAGTCCGAACATGTGAGTCTTAAACACGTGGCAATATTAAAGAAGTCTCGGGGGAAGTTATTCATCATGTAACAGCCTCCTAAGGGCACACCACCCTACTATTAATCACTCTCCCTTATCTTAGGGGACTTAATTCTAACTCACAATTGTAACAATTAGTCGTATTACCTATAAATATAACTCAACTTCATCAATCAAGTTATTATCTAAATATTTGTATTTCAAACACATAAATCATCCTTCTTTCATTATCAATAAAATCATCAGCCACACTGTCCACACACCAATTACCAACAAGGTGGACTTAAACTAGATTGATATAGAAAACTGCCCTTACAAAAATCCTTTGTACCTTTGTGAAGTGTTTGCTCTTAATTTATTTATAGGCAACACTTGTTGACCTTATGAATATGTGTTTATATATCTTCACATGCATATTTATAAGTATAAATTCATAACTTTGTAGTTTTAATAATGCATATATAAATTATAAATATTTTCCGGCATCAATGAAATTGGTTAAAATTGTTTTGTGAGTCTGTGACCAATAATGCTATTAATTTGTTTTTCAGGTGAGAGATCCATTGCTGAATAATTGTGGGTATGGATTAGTATTTCAAAAATCATTTGGATTTATGGATCGAATTGGATCTGATAAACCAAATCATATTTTATTTAAATTTGATCCAATTGGACCATGCACGATTCATTTGGAACCTTTTTTTCCACTGTTGTAACACATGCAATAAATTCTTACTCTTAATTTTAAAACGTGTTAGATTTATAATTGCAAATTTTTTATTATTAATGTAAATTCATCATAGTTAAAAGAATTTAACTTCATCCTTAACAAAATTAACTCACCGTCTTTTGAGTGGGCGAGGGTAAGTGTAAATTGAGCTACAGCTCTTTGGCCCATGAGTGTTCCACTTGTAGAGTGTTTTCATTAATTTATAGTAGTTTTGGACTGTAATTTTTAAAGATAATAGGGCTCGCTTTTTTGTATGAATTATTTTATTTTAAATTAACAAATTGTCAAAAAAAAATTAATAAAAAATTGTGTGGTGTGATTTTTTTTTTTTGTGTAAACTTGTATATAATTAAAAGTTATGCCATTTTAACTATGTCTTTTCGTTATTTTATTTAATATTTTAGATATTAACTTAAGTTTATGACTTCATATACTAATTCATTTTTACAACCAAACACTCAAACTAACGAATTAAACAATTTTAGATTGTTCAATTTGCAAATTGAAAGACAACTAGACGGGGTCATAATAATTTTAAAATTAAACTCGTAAATAAGCAACATTTATAGATGTACTTAACGAAATAAAATGGACACAATTAAATGGTGGAGTGCTTTATTGAGTTAAAACCTTAATTTGGTGTTCGATGTTTAATTAATGATAAGTCTCTCTCTCTTTCCCTCTCGTTGTGTGTGAAAATATTCTTAGCTAGCTTCATGCCATAACCATTGTATAGATTAAGTCTTTTAAGTGCAGGCAGGCAGGTGGTTTTTTTTTTGTTGGGAGGGGGGGGGGGGTGGGTTTAGAGCCGGCCTTGGGGCGGGGCAAGACAGGCAGGGCGACCGCCCAGGGCCTAAAAATGAGGAGGGGCACCGATTTTTTTAATATGTGTATATATATATATAAATTTAATTAATAAGGTATCTTTTTAAGAAAACAATTGCAATTTTTTCGATCAATGTTTGGATTCTTGTTTAATGCAATAAAGTTAGTTTCATTGGATGGTGATGAATTGAAAAGATCTTGCATAAATCTTCAAGTTACTTTAAAAGTTAATGTTTTTTATATTAATGAAAAGTATTTTTGTTCAGAATTACTAATATTGCAATCAAGGTTAATGAGTGAAACATATGAAAAAAAATGAATCATGGACATCCATTAAAATTATGAAGACTGCAAAAGATATATATATATATATATAATTTCTCAATTTATAAGTTATTATTGACTTTACATATGATTGTAACATCTGCGACAATGAGTTTTTCCAAATTAAAATTGTTAAAATCTTACTTGTAAACCACTACGAGTCAATATAGATTGAAAGAATTAGCAATTTTATGCATTAAAAATGGTAATCATGACAATGGAGATATAATTGATTATTTTATTGCTAAAAATGTAAGAAAAGGTCATTTTAAATTATTATTTTGGTCAAAATTTTATTGTTACTTTTATTTTGTAAGTACCTTTTATCATATAATATCATTATCTAGAAGTTTTTTGTTAGATGAAATACACATGAAGACCAAAGATGAAGCATATAAGTGTTTGAATTATTCGTTGTATTGGTTTTGATAGCAAGTAAACTTGTATATTTTAAAATGAAACTTGTTAAACATTTTGAATTCTTAATTATAATGTGTTTTTGGTGGAATATAAATTATTTTTATTTTTATTTTTATTAAAATAAAATTAATTTATTTTTTTAATATAAAAAAATTAATATATTTATTATAAGAGATTATCATTTTAAAATTTCGCCCGGTACCTAAAACTGGCTAGGACCGGCTCTGGGGTGGGGGCCGGCAATGTTAGCTAGATCGATCAGTAGTAGTAGTAGTAGTAGTAGGTAAGGTAAAAGCGCCCATCAACATCTATCTGGTCCTCAGCTAAGTCCCATGCGCATTTGTTAAATTCACGAATCTAAAGGGTCGGTCGACAGGATCCCCATCTCTTCGGCCTCTATTCTCCAATAATATATATATATATATATAATAATAATAGTTATCGTTCCTACTATTTCTACCTACTGTTATTCTTTTAACACATTTGTACATATCAAATATTAAGGTCAAACGAATATAGATAGATATAAAGAAATTGAAGAAAGTACTAAACCTGGCTAATATTACGTCAGTTTGCTTTAAATTGGATTAGGGATATCATCGAAATTCAAGATTTCAAGTGAATCCAAGTTGATAAAAGGTAGATTTAAATTAATTAATTAATTAATTCCAGGCCCGTAAAAGCCGACCATATCCTCCCTCAGTTTGTCGATTTGTAAAATATCAGCGTCACCAAACGCTCTGTTTTCGTTACTTGGAAAGTCATATATTACAATTATTTTTGTTCTTAATTACTTTAAATAATTCATTTTATTTTATTTTTTTCTATATATCACGTGTATTTCATGATGCCCAATTTTGTTAAGAGAAAAAAAGAATTTAAATGAAATTCAAAAAACAAGAGGGGATACTCGAGCTAGTATTACAGAAAGGTTATTAAATAGTACGCGATGGAAAAATAAATCTATTTGTAGAGCCAGAATAACAAATGAAACATAATTAATCAATAATTTGTTCAAATGAAATTCAAAGAATAGAAGATAAATTTGAGTTGATATGTTAAATTTACAGAGAAAGTGAGCAACACAAAAGACTAATTAAGAAGAAATACGTTCACAGTTAATAAATAACAGGATGAGTATCAAAGCAAAGCATATAGAAGCTAATTAAGAAGAACACATACATCTAAGTAGAATATTAATTTTTTTGGTCTATATCAAAAGTGTTTGAGCTAATTTTTACGCAATTCAAATAATCTATTTAAGAAATGAAGCAAAACATAAAAAACGAAGGCCTTTGCCGGTTAAATGATAGAAGGAAAAATAATAAAAATAAATCGGACAAAAGGGGATATTGAAAAATAGAGTAAACAACAATTTTGCCCGCTAAACTATTGCCCAATTTATTTTGCCCACTAAACTTTTTTTTGTTTCATTTTACCTACTAAACTTTTAAATTATTTCAATCCACCCATTCCGTCCACTTCCGTCCATTAATGCACCGTTAATGGGGGTATTTTCGTCATTTCACGCAAAAACCCTCCTCTCCATCTTCTCTTTCATCCTCCCCCATCCCTCTCTCTCCTTCTATTCATCTTCATCTTTATCTTCTTCACCTCCTCCTATGGCCAAGACAACCAACAATATTTGGAATGCTACGAATGTCTTTTTGACTGCGGCCAAGTTATACGGGACATAAGATACCCGTTTTAGGGTGAAAGTCGCCCCCTCATTGCGGCCTTGAACAGTTCCATCTCACTTGCCATAACAATGATTACACCACCATCGACATCGATGCACGGATATTCCGAGTACTCTATATCGATCAATTCAATCGGACCTTGAGAATTGCTCACAACGACCTTTCGTACGATGTTTGCCCTCCACCATTCACGAGCATAACTCTCAATCACACTTTCTTTGCTTATCGACTACCCGATTATTAGAATCTCACTTTGTTTTATGACTGTGATAATGATATCGACCCACCGCTTCCTAATACTATTATTAATTGTTCGATTAATGGGGTGGATAGAAGAGGTTTTTATGCAGAGGAATCATTTTCTTCATCTGACATTCCAAACATTGAGCGATGCAATATGAACATGACGGTTCCCGTAGGTAGAGTGGGTATTGAAGAATTTAGGGGTAACAATTCGATGGAGCTAAGGGAGGCGAAAGAGAAAGAGTGGATATTGATTACATACATGGTTTACAGATATATTTTCAATTTGGGGGAGGCGAAGGAGATAGAATGATGGGGGAAGAGGAGAGAGATAAGGGATATGAGAGTTTTACGAGTGAAATGACGAAAATACCCCCACTAACGGTACATTTATGGACGGAATGGGTGGATTGAAACAATTTGAAAGTTTAGTGGGTAAAATGAAGAAAAAAAATTTAGTGGGCAAAATGAAATTGAACAATAGTTTAGTGGGCAAAATTGTTGTTTACTTTTGAAAATATGAAGATATGTTGTGTATTGGTGGTAAGAGGCAAATAATAGATTATAACGGGTATCCATAATTAATCTCCTATTTATAAAAAGAAAACGTCCCATCTTTTAGAAAAAAGGAGAAAAAGAAAGAGATTCTATGAGAAAAGTAAAATTTAATGAACCTAAATAAATGTTATATTAATAAATTATAAAGCATTGAGACAAAGCAACATGATTTCTTTTTAGGAAAATAATTGAAAATTAAATTTGGGATGGTTAAAGAGGGAGAAAGAGAGAGATAATACGGAGTACTAATTTCTTGGCTTGAATAGAAATATAAATTAGGCATTAATGATGGATTTGGCTATGAGGATTGTCACTGTACCGGTCTAGTTGAAAAAATCTCAACCGTAAATTTTTAATTGATGGTTAAAAATTTGACATCTCATTATTTAATTAAAATTTAAATAAACCTACATCGCTTAAGTAAACGGTACATTAACACCACGAACTCATCTCTCATGTCATGTGACAACAGTACTATGTAAAACCAATAACTACCCTTGTCACCATTGATTACTTCCGACCAACTCCCATCTGCTCTTACAAACACAACCTATTGCACCCAAATCATCATGAATATATGCTATATTTGTGGAATTTTCCAAGCATGCTGAAGGATTAAACTCAATAACTTAGTAATCACAAACATCTAAGGCATCAACTACCCACCACTTACGGCGGCGCAAGCTGCCCCTCGTTTGTTCTTAATTTTCTTATTTCCCCATTTCAATCAAACCCCAAAATTTTAAATGCCGCTTCAGATTGATCCAATCATAAATTCGGCTTTTAATTCAAATCATATAGTATATATATATAATGAGAGGAGTGAGAAAATTTACTGCATTAAATGTTCACAAAGGTCTTTAGCTGCCATGTGTAATATTATTTATTACATTATATTTATATATATACTATTATTTATATTTAATTATATAAGCATCTTAAATTTTAACAGTTAAAAACGCACTATATATATATATATCAATTTTTTAGTTAACCCTATTTGTGATTGAATTTTTCGACAAAATTTAATGGAGGTGATCTACTAATCATGAAGATCATATTCGCTAAGTTTCATAAAAAATTCATTTATTTACCCCCTCAAAATGATTGGTCCACATTTAAGGATAAAAAAAAATAGTCCTCTTAAGATCTTCCCCCTTTATATATATACTATTAGATTTTAACAAGATTTTAATATTTTATTTTTTACGTGAGTTTTGCAATAAATTTCTAATACTATTGTTTAGTAACAGTCCTTCAACCCCTTTCCGTTATTTCTACGAAAATCTTACAATTAAAAAGAACAATTATATATCTCTAATTTAGAATCCATCTAATAAAAAAAAGTAATTAAAAATAAAATATGTATATATATATAAATTTATAAATACGCCTGTGCATTGCACAGGTTAGAAAACTAGTTTCCTTGAAAATTTAAAGTAAAATTGGAACGGCTACGCTACATATATACAGATATATACTCAATTTGCCAAATGAATAGTGTATTTTTTGGTAAAAATGAGAGACATAAAAGTATAATCTTTTCAATTGTATGGGTTTTGGTTTTTTGCAGAAACTGAAGTGGAAGGGAAGGATGGTTTCTAGTTTTAATTGACAAAATGATTGTGTTCCTTCTCATTTTAAGTAATCAAATGACGAGTCTTATTTCTAGCCATTTATTTGGTTTGGACATATCGGATTCTTCCATATTACTGGTACGATGGCCATCCTCACTTTAGAGGAGCCAAATCCATTAATGATTCCCACTTCCTCCGTAGTAATAATAATAATAATTAGATTAGATTAGATAAAGACATTGATTGATTTCTTAATTTGGCAATAACTTCTCCTGCAACCAGGCCAAGCTTAAATCCCTCGGTCAAAGTTAAGGCTCAATAAAATGAATCCATGTTTAGTTCCATTAATGAATTTGATAATTTGAAAGTGTTTTTCATTCATGAATTATAGTGTTTAATCAGGGCTGGCCCTGACAATTTGGGGGCTCTAGGCGAAGATAAAAGAGGGGACCTTTTTGTCGTTATAACATAGTTTATATATAATCCCCCCCCCCCCCCCCAAAAAAAAACATGCAAATTCAATGAAAAAAAAACAATATCTCAAACACAAAATTACATACTAACCGTATTGAATTTTTTCCAAACTTTTGCTTCGAGTTATCTATATATACTTCTTAAAAGTTCTCCTTCAACTCGCATGTAAACACTGGTACCTATAAAGAGAAAAAAAATTCTTTAGTTTAGTAACATAACAAATTTACAATATTAATTCTAACATTATTTAACAAAATACTATGTATTGTAAAGCAAAATAATTTATACCTTATCACTAAAAATGACTCTTCTTGCATTCTTCGCCGCAAAAGTTTCGATCAAGTTCGAATAGTCAAGCTTTAACATCAATTCTTTTTCAATCGATAACATAGCTAAGCCATTAAATCGTTCTTGTGATAAGTGTAAATATATAAATTAAAAACAATATTATGAATCCATTAAATAACTACAGTATTAATTTAAATGAACCATTGAATTATATAGAGAGATATTCAAATACCTAGTTGGATGAAAATTAAGTTGATTAATGATGAGTGTAAGCCGATTTCGTCTCGAGTCTGCGTTTGGTGAGCGAGGCAGCGAAGTGCGACTGTGATTTGCATGGAATATCGATGAGCGTTTGGTGAGCCGTGAGCGGAGTGCAGATCGATGAGCGAAAGTGGAATTGTAATAGCAGACGTAAGAATAGAGTAATATTTATTTATTTTGTACATATGCTAAAAGTATATTAAAGAGGTATAAAAAAATTGGGGGCCTTGGGAAGTGGGGGCCCTAGGCGCAGGCCTAGTACTATACCCAAGGCCGAGTCTGTGCTTAATGGCAAAAATGAACTAATATTAAAAAATAAATAAATCATGTATTTAAATTATTTGAAAATACATTAAATGGGGGGACCAACTCATAGACATATTTATATAGTTTATACTTAAGATTCACGAGATACATGGAACACACAGATTTATGATGAAACGAACAAATTTTCAATTCACCAAACGACACCGATTTAAGATTATTTATAAATTAAATAATTTATCAGACCAAACTTGCACGTAATAATTCAAATAATTGTTATGTAGAGTAATTCCATGTAAATTTTTTTTAATCAAATAATCCTATTAATTTTTTTTCCCCGAAGTCAAAAGGGAACGCAAAAGAAGAACTACCTTTGTTTTGTACCACCATGCAAAGTATTAGGAGTCCAGTAGTTAATATGTCAGCAAATAGGCCCAAGGTAGCTGACTCATCCCAAAATCCATAAATTCAAGATGGGGACTATAAGAGATTGGACCCAAAACGCAATAAGCAGTTCCTTTAGTAAAATCAAAATCTTTTAGAAGGATTTTTCAATTAAAAAAAAAAATCCTTTTAAAAGTTCATCAACCTCACCCTGGATGCAGCATAGTTCTTCCCACTCCGCCACGGTTTAATGACTTTAATCCTTAGAAACTACAATTCTGTGGTAGAAGTTTTCCTTTGAGAGTTCTAAAATAAATTCATTTTAAATAATTTTTCCTGTGAAATTTAAGACAATAACTTTTTATGTATCACTAAGTTTGATAAATTTTAGATGGGTCATGTTAAAGGTACATGCTAAGTATTTATAAATGAAAAAAAATTTAAAGTTTTAATATGTATTAATTTAAGCACATATTCTCATGCAAAATATAAATATTTTTTTTATTCATGATATACTTATGAATAGAAAGGACAATATGTATTCCGTTTATAGTAACGACGCATCAACATGTATAGTAACAGCATGTATTCCCTTTTTGTAGAGGACAACTTGTATCTTGGAGCCAAAGTGAATATTAGCAATTTAGCATGCTATAAATAATTAAGAATTATTACTACAAATTTTAATTAAGAAAATATTAGTTCAATGGATCCAATGGTCAAGAACATGATTGACTCAGCTAAAATATATATTTTGAGAAAGCAATTTTTAATTTAAAACGTGCGAACTCTTCACTTAAAACAAGGAGGGCAACTATTAAACAGTGGCAAACCAAGATTTGACAATAAAGGGGGCAAAAAATATTTCTGATGCACGATTGAGTGCATTTTCTTTTGATATTCCAGTGATTTAAAAAAAGTGTTAAAAAACTCCTTCTAGAGTATTTTATACATATATAATTTTAAAGTGAAAAAATACCAAAATAAGGTGCACTTGGCTTTGTCATTTACTATAAATTCACGACAAAGGTACTAAAATACAATAGCTTGGGGAAAAAGAAATATATATATATATATATATATATCAGTTTTCGTCAATAGCTAACATGGAAAAGACGTGATTCTGTTCTCTTTAAACTTGTCAACAAACTTGTACCCAAAAAAAATAAAAAATTGTCAACAAACATTTGATTTGTTGAACATTTATTCCACTGAACAATAAGAAAGTTTTTAGCCAAATACGGTATTTTCTTTGGCTCCAAGATACAAGTTGTCGTCTGAAAAATAATGTACCTGATATATGGTTCAAAGGGTCCCACCATGCATGTGTAACATTTATACTTGCCAGCTTAGCATTTAGTTTTTATTCAATTCTAAAAAAACAGAAAGTTCTATTTTTTTTTAGGTAATTTGTGGTTTGGAGAGGTGAGATGTTGGGAAATTTTTTATTTTATTTTTGGATAGATTTGAGTTTAATCATTTAAGAGAGGGAGATTGAGATTGCGCATCATGAACTTGCGTCCTCATAGAACACTTGATGATTTAAACTACTGTTTTTTTTTTTTTGTCATTTGCACCGTCAAAATAATTTAAATAAATTAAATTTCTTTATTCACTACCAAAATGACCGAAATAACCTCAGTGAATAGACATGACGCCCGTTGAAACAAAAGAGATGAAGGAGGTGCATAATATTTATTTTCATTCAAGGCAAAATAATAAGGGTGTGTTTGATAGGCCATATTTTCCATGGAAAATATGGCTTTTCCACCCAAATTTCCACTTTTGTAGTGTTTGATTGCATTTATTTTTCATGGAGTCAAACTCCCACTTTTTCTACTATTCATCTCATTTTCCTTGTAAAGCTGGAAAATGTTTTCTTTGGGGGGGAAGGGGGGGGGGGTTTATTTTCCAGGCAATTCGCACAAGTGTAGTCTAAAAAAAAAGCTGTTTTTTGATGAAGTAAAATTGTTAGAAAAATAAAAAAAACTGTTTCAAAAAAAAAAAAAACAGTTTTTTGATGAAGTAAACTTGTTAAAAACCAAAAAAAAAACTATTTTTTTTGATGAAGCAAAATTGTTCAAAAACCAAAAACTGTTTTCAAAAAATCTGTTTTTCACTGAAGTAAAATTGTTCAAAAATAAAAAAACTGTTTTAAAAAAAAAAAGGGGGCTTTTAGTTATAAGGCCAATAGTTTCTTTCTCTATCTACTCAAGGACGCATATTTTTGGCCAATTGTTTGAAGGCCAAAACTTTTATCAAAGGACGACATTTTGATTTTAGGACAAAACTTTTTTAAATTATATAACAAAATAAATTAGATAAAAATATAGGATGAATACCATTTATGCCCTCTAGCTATAACAAATTCAAACACTTAAAAAACGGAAACTAAAATTCAAATTATCTATAATTACAACAAACATTAAATGCATATGATAAGTCAACCCATTCAAAAATATTCAAACAATAACAAGTTAATCCAATTATGCCATCTAGCTATAATAAAATCAAACACTTAAAAAACGGAAACTAAAATTCAAATTATCTATAATCACGACAAACATTTAATGCATAGGATAAGTCAACCCATTCAAAAATATTCAAACAAGAACAAGTTAATCCATCAAAAATTCAAAATTAAATACATGAAGAAGCATCTAGCTATAATAAATTCAAACACTTAAAAAACGGAAACTAAAATTCAAATTATCTATGATCACGACAAACATTAAATGCATAAGATAAGTCAACCCATTCAAAAATATTCAAACAACAGCAAGTTAATCCATCAAAAATTCAAAATTAAATACATGAAGAAGCAGCAGGCATATAAACGAAGAATAGGCATCGCAGACATTTTATACAACAAAGAACAGGCATATAGACATTATAACAGACATTTTATACAATAAAGAACAGGCATAGCAGACATTTTATACAACAAAGAACATGCATTATATCAAACACATATAGACATTACAAAATCAATAGATATTATAAATCAAACATGCATTTTTCCTCTAAGGTGAAAATTATATCAGACATTATAAATGAAAAGATATTTACACAGATGAAAAATTAAAATTATAAATTTTCTTAGAAAATTAAATCAAAACAAGGAAAAGGTGAAAAACATTCAATCTTTTTATACCTTGAATGTCATAAAATTCATCTCTTTGGAGCTTCTAAAATTCATTACCCACAAACCCCTCAAATCCTCCTCCACCATGTCCAACTCTCCAAAACCTAAAAAGTTGCCCTAAAACCCACACAAAATACGCAATTACTTTAGATTTGTGTTCCGTCGATCTAATTGGAATCGAGATGAGAGATGCCGACCGATTGCAGGAAGTTGAAAAGGATTGATAAGATATAAGAAACGCAGTAGGCAATGATGGCTACAAGTACAAGGAGGATTAGTATGGATTCTGATGAGATGTAGCTTAGTTGGATGTGTAGCTCCATCTTTTCTTGAATATAGGAACATTTATGATTGGGATAAAGGAACGGGTAATGATAAGGATGGGGGAGTCAATGAATATCATTATTTCTTATTATTAATGATGTGGATGGGGATGGGGGGATAATGCTTGCAATTCATATATTTATTAATTTATTAGAAATATTAATTAGTTAGTAGCAATTATCAATTAATGCATTAGCATTATTACTTTTACTTTCTTCTTAATATTTATATGTTGAAAATATGAAATATTAAATAATATATAAGAAGGGTAACATTGACAAAGTACATGAAAATAATAATATAATTATAATTAAAAATATCAAAAAATAAAATGTCCTTTAGGCATAAAATCGTCCTAATTCCAAAAGATCGGATCTTAAACAATAGCTCAAAACTTCTTGTCCTTGAGTAGATTGGTTCAAAAAATAATGGACCTGTGACTAATTTTCCAAAAAAAAAAACTGTTTCTTGATGAAGTAAACTTGTTAAAAATAAAAAAACTGTTTTAAAAAAAAAACAGTTTTTTGATGAAGTAAAATTGTTCAAAAATCAAAAACTATTTTCAAAAAATCTGTTTTTCGCTGAAGTAAAATTGTTCAAAAATTAAAAAAAAAAAATTTGATGAAGTACAATTGTTAGAAAAATAAAAAAACTGTTTTAAAAAAAAACAGTTTTTTGATGAAGTAAACTTGTTAAAAAAAAAACTGTTTTTCAATGAAGTGTGGTCTAAAAAAAATGTTTTTTGATGAAGTAAAATTGTTAAAAAAAAATGTTTTCAAAAAAACTGAATTTTGATGAAGTAAAATTGTTCAAAAATCAAAATACTATTTTTTGATTAAGTAAAATTGAAAAAAAGAAAAAGAAAAAAAGAAACTGTTTTTAAAAAATCTGATTTTTTAGGTAAGTTCCATGTAAAAAATATACAAGTTCAATGGAAAAAGGTTCAAGTTCCATGGAAAATAATAGCTATCAAACAACAAAAGTTGGAAAAAGTTACAATTACCATAGAAAATAATGTCTATCAAACACTAAAAGATGGAAAAGTATACTATTTTTCGGGTAAAAAATTAAGGCAATCAAACACATTTAATTGACATTTCCCATGCAACTCAATTGTAGGCAATTCAATTACCTGGAACTTATATTCTTTCCATGCAAATTCCATGCTCGCAATCAAACGCACCCTAATAGTTAACCACTATGATTAGCTTAGTGGTTAGAACTCATTCTCGTAAATTTTTGTTATTTAAATTATCATTTTTGTATAAATATTGAGCTTTTATAGTTTTACATAACACAATATATATATATGGACACAAAAATTTGAGGACTATGAAAAAATTTGGGGGCTCAAGGCTTGCCGATTTTAGTCTTTACCATACTCTTGAATTGGATATATAGTCAAATCTCTAATCCCTCCCCTCTCAAAAGCCCTCATGCCTGTTGACACCAGTACTTAATTTGTGTTCCTCATATTGTTTACCATGCACGTGGTTTAAGGAGTAAAAAAAATAAAAATATATATATATATATATATAATGTATTTTGAAACTATCACTATTGTTACCTCATTTCATGGCACGTACGTAACAATAAATTGAAGAAGATTGAATTTTATTTATATGGTACAAAACCCTTAAAATGGGAAATTGTAAAACGAGTTGCGTTCCTTTACCTTGAGGAAAAAGTTTAAAATTAAGAAAGGAGGGGGCGGAATTGGTAACCGCCAATCCACCGCTTTTATGTAAAACGACGGTCTCATAAAGAAAACAATTTGCGCCGCATCCTTTCCTTGCTCACACACAGATTTCTCATTCAAATCCTTAAACGGGAGGGGAGGCAAGGCGGGGGTTTGTTTTAATATAACGTAATACCCCCATTCCTCTTCTCCAAGTAACCCACAAAAATATACACAAGTTTTGCATTAATTATATCTCTTGAATAAATACGTTATTCATTTCATGCATCAATCAATATAGCAGTAGATCATCTTAATTTACAGGTTTCTCTTTCTCTTGCTTGTGGTCATTTAGTTTGAATTACTTTTATTTTTTGGTTTGTTCACTCGCTTTGATTTCGAAAGAAATTCTTCTTCTTATTATTATTATTCCATTTGTGCCTATGCCTATTCCTAGTATAGTATTGATTCTCCACTATACTACTAGATAGATAGATATGTTTGTAAATACACACTTTCCATGCCAACAGATTCTATATTTTCTTTTGTTCCTCGATCTGTGAATTTCAACTTGAATGAATTGATCCAATTGGTAGATCTCGCGTTGTTCAGATCTCAATATTAATTGTGTGTGTGTTCTAGTTTTGTGAGCAGATAGATTAAGTTTCTTACGATTTAGATGCAGAAAACTAGCAGGTATTCTCATTAGATCGATTTTAGGCTTCTTCCTCCTCTTTCTTCATTGTATAGTCTCGCTTAGCTAGCTTTTTCTAGACAATTCTCGTGATCTTTCAATATGGAGAGTATAACACAACAAGACCAATTGTTCTCTGTTCCACAAGGAAACAGAGATGAATATGTGAAGGAGCTTAGTGGTTTAATTTCAGACGGTAGAATAACACATACAATAGATGATGAGTTTAACAATTCAACCGTTGGAGATTCAGTATCCGGGACTGATCATGACGATGATCAACATCACTCTATTTCTGATTCCGAGAGTGGAATATCTGGAGGGAAGAAGGACGAATCTAAATCGTTTGGCGACGGTTTGATTAAAGTGGATGAAGATGAAAGACTACATGAAATCATCAAACATAGGTTCTTATCGGGTTTTGGTTCTCTTGCAATTAGTACTAAAGTTGAGTCCATTCATAGGAATGCTTATTCGAACCTTACTAGACAAGCCAGGCTTCATTCTTTTCATATTTTCAAGCGAGCAGTTGAGAACAAGTGTGGGGGTAGTGCAAATGTCAAGTATGCTTGGTATGGTTCTACCAAGGATGAGATTAGTAAGATAGTCTCACATGGTTTCAATCACTGTAGAACACCCGCCAACAACAACAAATCGTATTCGTATGGTTGCAGCATTACTCTCTCTGCCAATGATTCTCCTATCGAAAGGTAATTAGCAAGATTTCAATTCGTGTCCTTATTTCTTCATTGTTCATTAATTGAAGTTATTGAAATATAAATTTGTCTATTAATTTACAGTATTCGATCCTCAATTATTGATGAGGATGGGTTGATGCATGTTTTGCTTTGTCGAGTTCTGCTGGGGAGGACAGAGCTTGTTCGTCCTGGTTCAGGACAGTCCTATCCGAGTTCTGAAGAATTTGATTCTGGGGTTGATAACCTACTCTCTCCTAAGAAGTATATTGTTTGGAGTACAAACATGAACACTCATATCTTGCCCGAATATGTTATAAGTTTCACAACTGATCCTTCCTTCTTCCGAGGTGAATAAATTGACATGCTTGTAGCAGTTAATTTGCTTCAATTGTTTTCAAGAATTTTGGAGTAGTTGAAAATTTGGTCTAATTTCAGGACATCAAAGGGTCCAAATTCATGTGAAGAAACCTACTTCCCCTTGGATGCCATTTCCAACTCTAATCTCTGCACTTTCTAAGTTCTTACCTTCACAAACCATAAGTTTGATCTCAAAGCATCACTTGGATCATAGAGTAAGTAAATACAAGTTTCTTGTAACACACTTTCATAGTTATTGGGTCATCTTACAACTTTCTTTTTGAATTTTCCAGCAAAATAAAATCTCGCGGTATGAATTGATACAACGGGTTAGACAAATAGCAGGAGACGAGTTGTTGATAGCGGTCATAAAATCTTTCCGAGATAAGGTATGGTACACTGCATTATGGCTTCAATGCTTCATGATGAAATAGTACGTGTATCATTTTTATGAACACGTTTGATTAAGCATGAAACTATAATGGATGTGATTGATTAAGTAATTGCCAAGTATCAACAAAAAATGTCGTTTGTTTATTTATTTATTATTATTATTATTATTATTATTATTATTATTATTATTATCATCGGGGTTTAGGAGGAGGGATTTAAACCCTGCTTGGCATATGGAATCACATCCTTACAGCCACTAGGTCAACTTACGGATCTTACTTGCTTAATGGTTAATTGTGGACCTGTAAGAGCATCTAGAAGAGGCTCTTCAAATCTTACATGAAAAGGTATTTGAAGAGCCCCAATATATTTCCATTATGCTCTTAAAACTCCATATCATTCGAGTATGTAAAAAATGAACTCTTCAAAGTGCGACATAAGTCATCAAAATTTAAATTTAGAGGGTTTCCGCATAGAGCCTCTTGGCGATGCACCATAAGCCTTTTGAGTAACTAGGTCATTTTAGTACAAGTTGTCCCAATGATACCTAATTTCAATGAGATGAACCATTTCTTGTTGGAGTCGGCATTATGCATATATATTTATATATATGGTGTTCATATATACTCTGTTTTGCTTTCAGCGAGATTTTTTTATTATTCTATGAACAGTTGAGTACCCTTTCTGGTAATTTTCCTTGGTGCCCTTCTCTTTTCTTTTGATTCATGGTTCCCATTAAATGGAGAAGTTGATATTTTATTGTGCAGCAACCTAAAGGAATCAGCTGAAGTTTTTCCAACAAGAGTCTAAGCGAATTGGTAGCAATGGAATTGAAGAAACCCGTCTTTTATTGTCTAGTGCTAAATTTGAAGTTCAGTAGGCTAGGCTAGCTGTATTAACCTATAGTGTGTTGTTACTTTTCTATATGCGCGCTGCAATCAGTAACCCTAAAGGTGGTTGTAATGGAGTAGGAACAATTATGTTGTTGGCAACTTTGTTGATCAAATGAAAATAATCTATTTTTATTGAGGTCTCTGTTTCAAATGAGACACTGGTGTGAAAACAAGTCTGTCATTCAGTATTGCTGCACACCCCCTATTATATAATTTCTTCGCGCCATATTAAGAGTCGTTATTCTTTGGAATAACGACGGAAAAAAGGGATAAAACACACCACTAATGGGTAGGCACAAATTAAAACCTGACGGCATGATACGGTTTAGGTGAGTTAGTCTCGTACCAGTTGAGTTATACTCTTACCCTATAATCTAGATAACTTTAAACGTCGAACTTGAAAGGGGTTAACAACGGTATTAGTTCTCAATGCATTCAGATTTCTAAGACAATTATAAATATACTCCTTCAATCATAAATCAAAATTCCGCTATTTCATTTAAAGATTGTCCTAATTTAAAAGTACATTTTGCTTCTCAAAGCATAATTAAATTATCAAAACTCACAATCTATTGTGATGAAGTTGGTACATTTTTAAAAGGGTGATTTTGACTTTAGATGCCATTTGTTCTTGCATATCAGACATTTGGTGTCAAAGTTTTGCACAATAGTTGTTTGGGTGCCATTTTGGACGGAATTCGTTAGTCAACGTAGTCAACCGTTAGCTCTGTTAATTTTTTACCATTTTATCCCTAAGTAAGAGCAATATGTTTTGTCTTTTTTTAGGGGTAAAATAGATAAATTGGGTAAAAAAACAACGGAACTAACGGTTGACCACGTTGATTAACGGATTCCGTCCAAAATGGTACCCAAACACCTATTATGCAAAACTTTGGCACCCAACGTTTGATATGTAAGAACAAACGGCACCTAAAGTCAAAATCACCATTTTTAAAACATATGAAATTTAACATGTGATCTTAGTTAAAAATGATTTTTGTTTTCTTGTATATAAGTGATGATTCCCTTACACAAATTTTTTTATAGACAAAATGCTTATACAATCATTTTACAACCACCATGGTAAATGGTGGACAAACAACACCACAACAACATAATAAAGGGTTCGTTAAGCACATTCATTTATGTTAGACTTTAAATTGTTAAAAAAATTTATTTGTAGTGTCAATAGTTATATGATAAATAAAAAGTGTTCTTAAATGCACACACATAATCTATCTTTTCACCTCACCAAAAGTTAAGGTTATGTTAACCTTAACATAAAAAGTAGCTTAAAACATTTTCTTCTTACTCTGCTTTCTATACTTTAAAAAAATCACCACTAATTCGTCTTCTCACCCACTTAAATTTTTAAAAATTAAAAAACTTCATTTTTTTCAATAAACAAGGCATATACTATTTTTACTTAATTATATACATCTCATAAATGTAAACTTATAATAAGTATTCTTATAATTTTATATAGAGTGCTAGACTTTTATTTTCACTTGTACTAGCACAATAACATTTTTAATGATATTTTTCTTAATTTATTCAATATTTTTATTTGTCCATGCATGCTTAGCTCAATAAAACATATGTTAAGTTATCTAATATCAAAGTTAAAGAAAGGTAGTGTTAACATGTGTCTAATATGTCATGATAAATAAAAAAAATATGTGTATTGTATGTTGTAGTTTTATTATTTCAATATTTAAATTCTTAAAATTACTCCTAAAAAAAATTGAAAAATGAAATAGTTTGGTGAGAAAATAAAGATTTTATTTTTTCAATTTATTTTTCCCCTTTTCACGAAATATAACGTATATTTACATACAACAAATTGATGTTTTAATGTTCTTGGTGTAGTGAATTAAGTCTTATATTTACTTATTTGATAAAAATAAAATTTGTAAATAAATTTGAAATATGAATAACAACTATTTAAAAGTAATAAATAGTAAAAGATTATATAAAATATAATATAATTACTAAAACTGTATTTATCACATTTAACATTTTGTATCTTGGAGGTACTATTTAGATGAAATTTTTAATAAAATCTAATAAGAATGATGTAAATTTTATTTATTACATTTTATATTAATGAAAAAATTAATATTATTTAATGTTTTTACTTTTAGCAACGAAATTTTATCATTGTTATATTGTTTCAGTAAACGCACCCCACTACTGAAGTGAAGTGCAAGATTTCTTAATGATTTGATGGAGTGAGAATAAAGTATTCTCACACGAGGGGTGAGAAGACTTATTTTATGGATGCATTTAAGAACATCCTAAATAAAATGCTATAAATTTAATACCATATCCAAAAGAATTGTATAATTTTGTTTTGTCTAAAATTTACACATTTTGGATCTCTAACAGTCTTTTAAATTTGAGTTTTGTGTAAAATACAACTCTAATTTGCACTGGGCCACATCAGCTTTCTCTATTCACAATTATATTTTATGAAACTTTAAAATGCAATAACTTTTAACACAAATATATATATCTTAATAAAAATTCATATTTGAAATCTGCTCATCAAGACCTTGAAAAATTCAATAAAAATAATAATAAATTAACATTCAAGATGTGTTAGTATGTTATTGATTATTTCAAATTTTACTACATAATTTGCAAAACTCCCACTTAAGTACATTTTTTTTTTGATACTTCAAATTTTATGTAAAAGTGGTTGACACGTCAAATTTACACTTTAATATATAGAGCATCCACATTGGGTAGCAAATTTACCATACCCATGTCTACACTGGAACAAACTCAAGATACAATCTTGCTCTCATTTGGTAGCCAAATTATAAACTTACCTAAATCTGATTCTTACGGGTTAGTTTCACTCGTATGAACCAAAAGAGTAAGCCACACCCATATGAATTCAAAAAAAATAAAAAATGATAAGGGTGACACACACCCATATGAGTTATATAAGTGTGTGTTACTCGTATGACCCAAAAAAAAATGATAAGGGTGACACACCTGTATGAACTAATAATTTTTTAATTCTCCTCAATTGTTACACTCCCGTAAGCCACAATCGTTTGGCTATTTTATTTAGCATATGCACTGCAGTGTGACAAGAAATGTAATAGTATATTTACAAATCTATCTATTACATAATAGTAAAATAGAAAAAGTTCCTTCATAATTACTACATTAATTATTATAAATTTAATTTTATCCTTTAACTTATTGTCAGCTATTATTCATCTTCCTCATCTTCTTATTATTTTTAATGCCGCGACCCTTTCTCTTTCACAAATCAAAAGTTTAAAGTATAATATTCACATTAAATGTAATCATTTAATTGTACGATTTGATTTTTCAGTTTCTCCTACCATTGCTTATTTATTTCCCAGAGTCACCATTAAAAACGTATCGAAAATATAAACAAAATATTTGTAATAACGTTGTAGGATAATTAATGTTTATATTAATACTTTAAATTAAATCAAATTTGAGTATTCATAAATAGTTCGAATATAATAATAAATTTTTTCAAATTTTGATTTAATAATAATTTGTGAAACAATTATGTAAAAATTAAATGATACAACGCCCGCACATTAAGCGGAATACAAACTAGTTTATAGGTTAAATATATCATATACAATCATTTACGAGGAATTGAACGAGAATCATATTTTCATATGTCCCAAATTTGTTTCTAATATTATTATCAAGTGATTAGGTTCGTAGTTGAATAGTATACATAACACGAATAAAGTCTCATTTCTCTCACCGATCTTTTTGGGTTGGTGGAATAAATATAACTAACTTAACAACAAACAAATACGGTACGGCTCCTCATACTCATAGCCTGTTATCCCCCTCCGCAAATCGCGTACGTATTCGCTCATCTCATCTCATTCACGTTCACACACTTTTTACTTGTTCGGAGCCCGATATATAATTTCCCCAACGACTCACTCACACAGTATATATCCTAAAACTAACACCACCGCACTTTCCGTAATCTCAAACAACCCCCTTCTCTCTCTCTCTAAAATTTTCAGATTATCAAAATATTATTTAATTTTTACGCTACTCACTCTCTCTCTCTCTCTCCCTCATTCATAATATATATTCATTAGCTTACGAAACAGAGTCTGTCTGTTTGGGAACATACCTCCAACTCCAAATGTATCCGACTCCATTACCCTCACTATCTTCCTGCAGTTTCAACAGCCATTCGTCTGGTAAACTCCAAGAGATTGCTGCTAAAGTTGTTGAGGAGTTTAGACAACAGTCAAAGATTAGTGGTGAGTTCCATTTTCAAGTAAGCAGCGACAGAGTTCAGGAACATACACTGCTCGTTGAAGAAGAAGAATTGGATAATAAAGATGACGACGACGACGATGATGATAGTGATTTTGAGTTTTCTTTTGTTTGCAAAGAACCTAATTCCTCCCCCATTTCAGCTGATGAGATCTTTCACAATGGCCAGATCCGACCTACTTTCCCAATCTTCAACAGACATGTATTAGCGGAGTCGAACCGTTCGAATTCTTCTTCTAATGACCGCCTCCAGTTGAGTGAACTTTTCGTTCAAGACCGCAATTCTCAATCTTATTCTTCATCGGAGGCAGACGACCTGGACAGAGTTCAACCGGAAACGTACTGCGTTTGGACACCCAAGCCGGAGGAGTCACAGGGGAGGTGTAAGAAGAGCAATTCGACTGGTGCTCCTTCCAAAAGGTCATGGAAGTTTCGAGACCTACTCCACAGGAGCAACAGCGACGGCAAGCATAGTTTCGCCTTTCTCACTCATTCAAATGCCAAGTCGAAGGATAAAGTAATAGAGAATGTTGAGAAAGCCACGGCGAAGGGAGCCAGCGACGGTGTGTCGACCACTGAGGCACATTACGTGAAGAAGAACAAGAGGGGAATGAAGGAAAGTGAAGGTCTGAGATCGTATCTACCGTACAGGGAAGATCTGGTAGGGTTGTTTGTTAACATGAACGGTTTTAGCAGAAATATATGCGCCCCTTCTAATTAATTAAGTGGTCGTTTAAGTTTGGAGTAACGTGTGTGGGGTGGGGCAAGGTTTAATTATAGGTGTTAGTAATTATCGGACAATTTTATTTTGATTTTCATTGTGAACCTTAATTATTTCATTTTAATCTTAGCTCAATTTAGCATAGTTGTCAATTAAGTAGCTCGATTTGCTTTCTTAGATATAATTAACTAATGCATTCATATTCAATCTCTCCAGCATAAACAAAGTTTGTCTCTGGATTGAATCTCTCAGGCATAATTAACAAAGTTGTCAATTACGGGCCGGGTGCCTTTGTTTTTTGATTTGAATGTGGATTGTAATTCAAGATTAATATTAAAAGTTTGTCTGTTACATGTCTGGTTTTATATAGGAAATTCATATTAATTAGGCCATCTCTAATAGTAATTTCTATTTTTTTTCATTTCTATCTTACGTGGAATGCTTTTTTCGAATACTTTTATATCTATTTGGCAAATTTTTTATATAGTTAGAAAAGTATACAAAAATTGGTTTCCAATAGTACTTGATTTTTTTCTCACTTGACATTTATTTAGGAAGAGGGAGAAAGGTTCATTTCTATAGCTATTTCTATGTTGTATCTAATAGTACGTAATTGTATACTTTTAAATCTTGTGAACAAAGTACAATGTATCAAAAAAAAAAAAAGGTTCACAAGAACCCCACTTATTTAATCTCTTTATCAAAAAAAATTTGGAGACCCTTGTCTCTGTGTACCATGTTATCTCTTATATTAAAAATGCCTATCTATATAAATTAGATGCATGTAGCTAACAGCTCACACTTCTAAAGGAAAATAATCAGATGGAGGGAAAAAAAGGTACATATGAAAAGGATATATCTCCTCCGTCATACTACATGTGTGAGCTTTATTGCTAATGAGAGTGAGAGGTGATTTCCAATAGATTTTGTTTAGTAATATGCATACTTGTGATAATAGGTATCATTGAAATATTACCTCCGCGCCCAAAAAAGGAAAAAGGAAAAAGAAGAAGATGAAGTATAAAAGGGAGGTAGGTATTATTACAACTCATTACATTATTATTCATTTTGAGATATAAAACAAGCCTACTAATATTATTCTGGGACTATTCTTCCCAAGAGTGAAGGATAAACTAGGATTGCAATGACACCCAGTTTCGTAGGTTTTGACGTAAAGTTAATAAGTAAATTGCAATGTCAATGTGTGACATACATAATAACAATCAAAATATAAAAAATAATAAGAACACAACTTGCATTAAATAACATCGATTTTGATTGATACATAATTTTTTGTATTAGAACACAAATTAACGTTTTTCTATTTTAAAAGCACAATATGTCTAGGGAGAGAAAATAACATTTTTGATTAAAACATGTATTAAATGAAACACTTACTTTAATTCAAACCTAATTCTTTATATTAAGGCACAAATTAACGTTTTCCTATTTTAAAATGAAAAATGATTCATGTTGGAACTTAATTATTTCTTAATTCTTTTTATTTATAAGTACTTAACGTTAAGACACACGTTAATATAATCCTTTTAAAATTATTACAATCTATAAGGAGAGAGAGTAACATGTTCTATTAAACGCAACTGACACAATTCTCGAGGGCTGTTCATCACATGACCATTAAAATTTTGTGAATTTGAGAAAATAAAAGGGCTGTTCATCACAAAACCATTAAAATTTTGTGAATAAGGAGAGGGAAAACAAATCTCAAGAAAAAGGTCCTACCGGGAGTCGAACCCAGGTCGCTGGATTCAAAGTCCAGAGTGCTAACCACTACACCATAGAACCGTTGTGATTATTTAACCCAAATGATAACTATTTTAATGCTCTTACTTTTGTACATCCTTGTAACATTTCAATTTTATCAAACGGCCAATTAAAGCAACTCATTTTTATAACTGACAAGAACATTGAACAATTAAAGGGGAAAGAAGCAACACATTGATATTAAAAAAGCAAACTTATATAGAAGAAGAAAAAACTATCAAACGTAGTAATGCTACCATTTTACTTTTTCATTTCCAAATATGATACAAATACTGCCTGATCCCCACAAGCCTCAGCAAAAAGATGCCCCCAATCACAGAGAATCCAACCGCCTAATTCTTGGGTCAGCATATATCTTCATTAACCATGACCAATGGGAGAGATCAGCTGTATATAGATCATCATACAAGAACAGCATTAAGACCTGAAGCTGCGGGTTCTAAACTGGCAGCGTACTTGCGGGCCCACAAGTCATAGTATATGATTTCCTCTAGAGAAGGCGATGTCACCAACTCTGCCTGATGCTTCTCACATGTAAGCTCCACAACCTTAAAAATGTCCAGGTAGTTGATCCTGTAAACATGGAAAAAATATTCATTAATTAGCTGAAAATATTTTTAGGCCTTGCACTACCAAAATATTTGCATATAACATATGAAAGAAATTGCATACTTTTCATCAATAAACATCTCAACAGCTTTCTCATTAGCTGCACTAAGAACTCCAGTCATTGTGCCTCCAGCTCGCCCAGCAGCATAGGCAAGATCCATGGAGGGGTACTTCACATTGTCAGGATTCTTGAATGTTAGGGATCCAAGCCTGTATCACCACATTTCAATTATTGTCTTTTTAAACCAAAACAAAAGATTCTGGTAATGAATTTTTATGTACCTCTCATGATTAACATAGACTCTTAATAGACATTAGTTAAAGTTTGCTCTTTTGCTAATGGAACAAAATTTTATCTTTCAAAGTTTATCTTCATGGAATTGCATAGAAATAAGAATTTAAACAAATTTATAGCAACTGGAATTTGGGTAAAAGGAATATGTAATTTACTTGCAAAGATCGAGGCGGGGCCAAGTAATCTCAGAGCAGTAAATTCTCTCCGGCCAGGATAATGTATATAGAATCGGCAAACGCATGTCAGGCCACCCCAATTGTGCAAGGATAGATGAATCCTGCAAATAAAAGCAAAAGAAATCCACGTTTTCACATTCAGATTGCCTTGTACCTCAACCAAAGACTACTAAAATATTTGGACTATGTTTGATTGACAACATTTTCCATGGAAACACATTAACAGGACGACATCAAAAGATGGAAAATAAATTATTTTGTAGGTGGAAAATAAATTATTTTCTAGGTTGAAAATAAGGCCAATCAAACACTTTCCACGGAAACCAATTAAAACAATTTAATTGCTTAGAATTCAATCCTTTACGAAGAGTTCAACCTGTGTCTCAATCATGGAATGTATGATAGACTGAGGGTGAATAACAATCTCGATATCATCATAGTCAGCTCCATAAAGATAGTGAGCTTCAATAACTTCTAGACCCTGTCAAAAGTAAAAAGATTTTCAATATAATTTGTCAAACAGCAAAAGTTCTAGCTGTTTATGACTATAACCAAACTTTTAACCATCTACAAGATATTGAATGGGAATAGAAGGGTTGGGTTGGGACCATAGCAATGGCATTTGGTATTAAAATACCAGGGCCGATATAAAGCAAAACTTACCTTATTGAAAAGTGTTGCTGAGTCCACTGTTATCTTTTTTCCCATGTTCCAGTTCGGATGTTTCAAAGCGTCAGCTACTTTAACTTCTTTCAGTTTCTCAACAGGCCAGTCCCTGTTATCAGCAATAATGATAGAATGCAATTGTTTAACTCCGAATTAGATAGTCAGTAACTGCCCCAGAAGAATCAAACCTAACTAGTAACCACACTAAAAGGAGTATTAGTAGTAAAATCTCCCACTATTTATCACTAGGAAACTGACAGAAGACAGTAGTAACCTTCTCTAGAACTACCCATCAGTTGCATTCATAACATATAACAACGAACTTCCTCTAAATTTAAGACTTTCATACCTGAAAGCCCCACCAGACGCAGTCAAAATTATGCGCCTAAGAGCACCTTCTGGCAAGCCTTGAATACACTGTAACCAGGACATCTCTTTTAGATCTTATTATAAGCCAACATCATACAACAGCTATGTGATTTCCAAATAAGGCTAGCATGCCATATTTGCAACAAAAGCAAATGAAATCTTGACAGTTCTTTTCTCAAAAGAACGAAAAAAAAAAAGGGAACTCTAAGATAGACTTAATTTAGCATAGGAATTTTCTCATACCTGGAATATAGCAGAATGTTCGGAATCAGCAGGAAGAATCTTCACATTGTGCTTCTGAGCAAGAGGAAGGACAAAGGGACCACCAGCAATTAGTGTCTCTTTGTTAGCCAAGGCTATGTCCTTCCCTGCTTCTATGGCAGCCACAGTAGGCTATGAAAGGAAAATATTCAGTTTGTCACTGAGAGAACATTTCATCACAGATTAATTAGAATTTTTATTTATTTTTTAAACAAAGAAATGGCATCAGAACATGCCAAGAAACAGACAGCAAACAAAGCAGCAACTTAATCAGTTAATCTTTTCTTCTTCAATTTTGGTTCAAGTTAATTGTCTATGTCCGTAAAATGGGGAAGGGATACAGGTCCCCTTGTCCCATGTTAAGAGTCTATGTCTAGCTTTCCCACTTGTTAAGAATGCCCTAATTTAAAGATAATCGATAATCAAGAATAAAATATTTCATATACTAGAATTATTGAATATTATGCACCCAAGATCATCAAAAATGGGGACATGAAATACATAAGGAATTCAGAAAAATGAATTTAAATTACCTTTAAACCAGCGCAACCAACTATTCCTGTAACTACAGTGACACAATCCGGGTGGCGGGCAACCTGAAATTAGTTTATAAGCAGTGGAAACCAAATAATGAGAACGATATCTATAATCAAAAAGATAAAGTTCTGAGAAATAGGGTAAGCTGCTAACCTCAATGACACCTTGCTCCCCAGCAACAATTTCAGGTTTGTAGTCAGCATCTGCCAAAGCCTCTTTAAGTTCACCAATCAGTGACTCATTTCTTACAGCAACTAATTGGGGTTTGAATGTCTTGACCTATAAGATGGAACATGGTGGTAAGCCTCAAAATGAATATGAATTATCTAAGGTAAAGACAAAAATCCATCTTTGTCGATAAACGCGTTAATATTTGTCACCGGAAAAGTGGATCCAGCTCCTCTAAAGTGTAACAAAATTACGAAATAGGTAAAGTTAAGCAATATGGACCATAAATTTGAAATTAAACGGTTCAGATTTTGAGTCCTAGGCTTTCTCTGGCGAGAACTCTACTAAATAGAAATTAATTCGAAATTTAAAATTATGGTCAGATTATATAACTTTGCCTCCAAAATGATTTCAGTCACTTCAAAAGTACTTCAGGTTCTTGCGATTTGAAAACAGCAGGCACTCTATTGTATATAGTCCCACAAATAAAATAAATGAATGATTGATCACCTGATCAGCAAGAAGAGTAACGTTGGAGCCAGCCGCCAGTGCTACAACCTTGAATTTGTCTGGATTTTCAGCAACTATGTCCAATGTCTGTAGAGCACCAATTTACAATTATAAGAAATTTGAGAAAGTTCGAAGCAGAACACATGTTACTGGAAGAAATGAGATAGAGTTGACTTTATATGAAATAATCATTTACGCTCCCATAAAGAGCATCACATGGTTACAGAAAAAAATAATTTAAAGAGGAGACATAATTGCTTTGTATATGTACCTGAGTTCCAATAGAACCAGTAGAGCCAACAATGGAGATAGGCTTTGGACCATCCCAAATCTTATAACCAGGTTCCACTACAGCACGTCCAGGCCAAGCTGGAGGAGGTTGATTTGCAGCAGAACAAGTTATTCTATTTACAGATTTTACCCCATTTTCCTTTCTCACGCAAGCAAATCCACCTAAAAACTCAAAATTTAACAAAAATATAGCTAATTAATTTTCAGCAATTGCACAATTATATTACATGTACAAAACAATATTAATTTCCGAGAAGATAATCTTCCAACAACACGAACCGAAGAATTAACATACTCGATGAGAAGCAAATTAAAACGACGAAATAAAATATCAAAATTCAGAGAAAGAGCAAGTAGACTACTGATATTTATATATGAAACGTGGAAATTAATGAAAGAACCTTGAAGCTTGGGAAGTTGGTGATTGGATTTAGCAGTGTCCAAGAAGGAAATGCCCTTAATTTCAGTAGTCGGAGAAAGAAATTTGAGAGCCATATTCCTCAGGTGAATTCTTTTTAAGTTGAACTAAACACACACAGAGAGAGAGAGAGAGAGAGAGAGAGAGAGAGAGAGAGAGGTGGGTAGATTTAGTGGAATGAGCAAGGCAAGAGGTGTCTCATATATATTATACGTAGTAAAACTAAAAAAGCATTTTATTTGAGAGAGAGAGAGAGAGAGAGAGAGAGATAAGACGAATGGGGTTCTCGTGGACTGCGTGCGGTTTTCTTTATTAACACAAAATTTTCATTTTATGGTATGTATATTAAAATTCCTATTACTACTTTCTACTTGCTATAGCGACGTCCATTTTGGCTGCCACTTAGATTATTTTCATGTTATCTCCTCCAACCACAAGCTACACGCGATTGACCGCAACTTCAAAACAAACCATTTTTTCTTAAGGTTATTAATTCCTTCCTTCTTTTTTTTTTTTTTTTGTTAAAAATAGATAATTATACTTTTATTTATCAGAGTATAGTATTACACTACTTCTAAAAATTATACCATATATTTTTAAAATTATATATTGTTCTTACAATAATAATTAAAAAAAAATTATTCTTAATCTGGTCGGTCCCAAGATATACTAAAATCTATAACAAAAATATTTTTTTCTTTCATATACAAGATATTTTTACAGTTTTTGTTCTAATATTATATTTTATATATCTTTAATCTTCATTAGTACAAAAGTCATTGTTGTGAAAAATCCACAGTCCTTACGTTTATTTTAATTTTTTTGGTTCAAAAATGTATCTTTACGAAATGTTTGGACTAATTTTTTCGCACTTTAATTAATCTTTGGCCTTCAAAAATTGTACACTCGTTAAATTTGACTTGAAAAACTTATAGTGGAATTTAGTATTTTAAATTTAGCCTTGCCATGCTACTAGTCTAATTTTTTAAAATAAAAAAATAAAAAAAATTCTAGTCAAAGTGTCAAACGTAATTTAGTGAGTCGCATGGTGAAAAGTAGACTTGTTTTTTCTATTTTATAGGGTAGAAAAAGAGGCAGAAGTCGACTTATTTACTTAAATGTTGAAAATATAATCCTAGCTAGCTAGAGGTTAATTAAATTATAGTTTAGAGCATCAGTTGGGTGGAGACTGGGGGAAGATGCCTCTTCTCCTCACTTTGGCCCGTTCTAATTGTAAAGATGACCACTAACCCACGCTCTATTCAAAACACCTCTGCACCCATAATCTATCTATTAATTAATACTGTATATTAAACGTGTTGAGGGAGTTTGGTATAAAATTACTAAATTACTCTTTGCTCTGAAAATTATTAAGAAATAATACTAAAAAAGTAATTTAAACATGACTTTTAACATGAAAAGCATATTTAATTATTACTATAATAAATGTCATTGTATATTCTTAATATAAAAATTTCAATTATTAAGTATTCTATTGCAAATAAGTTGTGTGTATCCCAGACTACTTAAATTTAACAACTATTCATTTTGTAGAATTGTAGGCTTATGCTTAACTTTCATAATTATAGCTTCAAAATTTGAGTATATTAAATGAATCAATTGTATCTAACAAAACTTTTATATATCATTTAATGTAGAACAATATTAAGACGATTAATTCTTTTGTCCTCAAATGCGGATCAACCATTTATGGAGGTGTGCGGATGAATTATTTGATGAAACTTGATAGAAATGATCTTCATTATTAGTAGATTATCTTTACAAAATTTCTTCAATAAATTCAATTGGAACATCGGCTAATTAAATAAACATCTAAAATTTTAATAGTTATATGCATATATATATATCAATTTGTTAGTTACTCCACTTCATTTACCCCCTCAAAATAGTTAGTTTCATTTAAAGACAAAAAAAAATAGTTCTCTTTAAAATCCTTTTCCATCATTTAATGTCACAAATATATATGCATTGATTAAAACTCTAAATTTTAGTTAGTGTTTTTTTTCCTTGTCAACCCAACTTACTGGACATACAATAGTGTGGTTATTTTTTTTTTTAAGAATAAAACGTAAAAAGAATCTTATTATGGTATTCTAAACACCAGGCCGGTCAAGTATATGTAAGATTCTACATATAATTAAGCAAAATGTTAAACAAAATAGGCAGGAGGATCTCGGACATTAATTCTGCCAAAAGACAACTTAATTAAGTTCAGTGGACAGTAACTCGTGATGTTGAAAGAAACATAGCCATCTTCTTTGTTTTACCTTTGAAATTCTCTACATGTTGGTTTGCATTTTAACATACGAAAATTGTATTTTCATGCCCAATAAATAACAGATCCGTTAAATCAATGATCATCTTAATTAAAGTACAGAAACCATACTCGGCTCATAATAATTGCTTTAAAAGTAAGAATTCTTAATTTACAAGGTTCAACAACACAAAAGAAAAGAAAAGAAAAGAAAATTATGAGTTTTGCATTCAAACCTTGTAAATTACGAATTCAAATTTGTTGGTACTTTTAACTTGATTATCTCATTTAATTAACTAAAATAAACCATATGTGGCTCTTAATAATTGCTTTGTATTACACTGGGGTGCTAGCATTAGGCCTGACAATTTACAATACGATACGATAATACAACACGAATTTACTGGGTTTGGGTGAGCCCTTAACGGGTGTGAGTTATAATCGGGTTGACCCGTCAAACCGTTTATTAAACAAGTTAATTTCACGTAAATTCACGAGCCTCGAATAAAACTCGTTTAGCTCATATATGATAAACAAATATTTACCTAAGGCTTTTAAAAATCTTTTAAATTTTATATTAAATCTTTTGTCTTTCATTATGAACTTTCCTTTTCTCATGTTCCAACACAATTATAATATACAATAGTTTTTAGTTATTATTGTTGCATATGTATAATAAATTATTGAGTGTGTATATTTTAATGGTTAATTAATTATTAGAGGGTTAGTTTATAAATTTTATTCGTATACGACCCGAATCAAATCTTAAATGAGTTAAAACGAATCAGGTCATGCCATTCGTGAATTAAACGAGTCATGAATGAATTTTAATTTTTTACCCGTTTATTAAACGAGTCGTGTATGGGTAGACACTTTTCACCTGACACTACTTCAACCCGAGATGAAACTGAACTGTATACGACCAATTGCCAAGCCTAACTAGCATAGTGAAAATAGAGATGGATTTCTACACGGTTTAAACCACGAAAACCCTGTTTCATTCCGCCTCTCCCTCCCAACCGTGGTTGGTGTATTCGTATATCGGTTATATTAAAAAAT
Source organism: Lonicera japonica (assembly GCA_021464415.1). NCBI lineage: Eukaryota > Viridiplantae > Streptophyta > Magnoliopsida > Dipsacales > Caprifoliaceae > Lonicera > Lonicera japonica. The sequence continues at coordinate 11,203,167 of CM038467.1, read as the reverse complement.
ACTTTGTATTTATTTAAATATTCTATTTAACTTTGTTAAAAAAAAAAAGTTCTATTTAACTAGATGAGAAGATGATTCCAATAGTGAAAATTAACTCCAAAACTACTATCTGTTCTTCTCAAGTGTTTTTAACTTTTGTTTACCTATACGGGATTTAGCTTAGATTTGTGACCAATTATCACATGCAACCCTAATTATAAAAATAAATAAATTATATAATATTTGTCAATTGATGAAAATGGAAATGCATGTTAACGTGCACGTTGCTCATTGATTGGGAATGCAGTCGGCCGGTTAAAAGCGTTTCCTTCCTTTACAGGCACTTAAATCAAATAAACAAAACAAATTAATTAAACTTGGATGGATGGATCACTACTAAAGAGCATAAGGATTTCGTTATAATTTGGAAGTAACCGTCTTTTTGCTCCACTAGTATGAATTCAACTCAATTTGTTGAAACGTGGATATTTTATTTAGTCTTTTAAAAGATGTTCAATCCGATAATTTTGTAGGACAAAACATAATATATATATATATATATATTATTCAATGAGAGCATGATCCACGAGGGACCAACACTGTGAACTTTTCAAGCCAAACTTGTCAGTGTCCTTCAAAGGATAGGTCGTTGCTGAGAACATTAATGTAGTTGAAAGGCTAATTCATGAAATTCTTTGTATCCGAATTGAAATAAATTCATTGTTGTAAATTATTGCACAATTTTCGCAAGCTTCAAAAAATATTGAAAATAAAACACACGTTTCCGTCCTGAAGCAAGAGTTCCCAGTTTTTGTTGGGAGATTATTAATTAAGTGTTTGCCTTTTTTTATTATAATAAATTAACAAAATTACAATAATAAAAACCTTGTTCACAATCATTTATTTTGAAAAAGAAGAAAAAGCTATATTATTATTATTATTATTATTATTATTATTATTATTATTATTATTATATATAACTTTGGCACATATTTACCACTCCATATATGTAAATTATAAGCATTTGCATCAAAATCACTACAAAAATTAATATTTGTAAATAATTGTTTATACTCTTGAGTGCTTAACGCGTGATTTTAAATATTTGTAAATAGTTTATTTATGGTCTTGAGTGCTTATCGCGTGATTTTAAAGCACATGCAAATTAACAAGACTTCATAGAGAATGGCAAATTTAGATCTTAAAATGCAGAAATGGGATGGACAATCAACCAGACCATCTCATTAATGAGAAAATGATACGCACACATATCCACGTGAACAACGAGTGCAATTTATGATACACCAAATAATTGAAGTAATACTCCTTTTTGGCTCTTAACTACCAATTTTAAATTAGATTTAGGTGTAACTATGTAAGTATTTATATATATATATACACAGAGCCCTTCGTGTACGCATTTGTGGGAAATTTTCTTTCCACTCAATTTAGCTAGGACCCACGCCAATATTTGAGAGAGAGAAAGAAACTTTTTACATATTTCCGTTCCCCCCTCTCTCTCTCTAACATACGCTCCGCTCCTCCCTCTCACTCTTCTCCCCTCTCTCTCAAATCACACCAGCCACCGGCAGCACACCCACCGCTAGACAGCCACCGGTGCGGCGCACTCTCTCTCTACCTACAAAAAACCCAGCACAGCACTCTCTCTCTCTACTACGCAACCTAGCAGCAATAGCAGGGGGGATTTCGCAGCACTTGTAAGCCACCGGCATCACCCTTTTTGGTTTGTGAAATTGATGAATTTTTGATTTTGATGAATCCAGCCCATTTTGGTGCGTGAAATTGCATTGAGTTGATGTTGAAGCTTGCTTATGTTCGATTATTGTAGAAAATGAAAATATGTTTGTGAAATTCGGTTGATTCGTTTGAAGCTCGTTTTGTGAAATATTTCGAGTAATGCAATATATACATTGCTTGCGGTATTAAAGCTAAAGCAGTAATATTTTCATTCAAAAAAATATTGAGTACTGTGCTTGTGCTTGTGGTTAATATCAGTTTGTGAAAATCATATTTTGAATTCGGGTTGTTGTTTACATCTTAATACTTAACTGAAAACCCATTCAATAAGCAAATATTGGGCATCACTTTTGAGAAAGTTGTAGCTTAATGTGCTGATGTACAGCTCTCTAAGTAATTAACATCCCATACCAAGTGTGTAATTCTTCATAGTTTCATTTTTGGAGTTTCTGGGGTTTTTTTTATTGAAAGTTAAGTTTCACAAACATGTCTTTGCTCCCATGCCACTTGATGTCATTACACTTGGACTAAGATTTTATTGTTGAAGTTTGGACTATTTTTTTATGGCTAAGTGCTGTGAAATCTCCCCTGCTGTTGCCTGTTGCTGCTAGGTCGCGCAGGTAAAGAGAGAGAGAGAGTGCTGTGCTGGGTTTTTTGTAGGTAGAGAGAGAGTGCGCTGCGCCGGTGACTGTCTGGCGATGGGTGTGCTGCCGGTGGCTTGTGTGATTTGAGAGAGAGGGGGGAGAAGAGTGAGAGGGAGGAGCTGAGCGTATGTTAGAGAGAGAGAGGGGAGAACGGAAATTTGTAAAAAGTTTCTTTCTCTCTCTCAAATATTGGTGTGAGTCCCAGCTAAATTGAGCGGAAAGAAAATTTCCTACAAATGCGTACACATTTATGCGTACACGAAGGGCTCTGTATATGTATATATATTGTCAAAGGTGTGTATTTACATGCGATGTTTAGGTTTAACTGTTTTGAGTTTCACCACCTCTTACTTCCCTATGAAATGCAAAAACCACATACCATCTGAGTGATAAATTTAATCTCAAACTAAACTAATCCAACTCGCATAAGTCTGAACATTTCATAATTTTGTAATCTCTATTTTCTAGTATTTTCGAATAATAGTTCCCTATTTATGGCTGGTTTTGAATTTAGTAATAAATCGAGTTAGGAATGTCAAATTTGATTTCTGTCAAATTTGGCACAATCATCAACATTACGGGTATCCCATAATCTAAGCAATTTTCTATTTTTGGCAATTATTTTGATTTTTTAAAAAATTTATTTTCTTTCCTATAAGAATATTTCTTTGTAATTGTTTAAAAGAGACTTATGATTGAAAAGTTTTTTAGAGTTATTTTTTCTTTATATTAAGTGTTTATTCCTTATTTAAACAAAGTTTGCCATTTTCATAACTTTCCACTATGTCGGAGCTCAAATCAAACTCCCATACAGATACATATAGATTAAAGATGCCAAATATAAATAATTTGGCACAATTAACTTCAACAAAGTCGCCAACAACTTTTAATTCTATTGGACCTATTTTTAATTTTATTTTAGAGTAAATAGTTTAAATAGCCACTAAACATTCGATCTAGTTGCACTTTAACCATCAAACTTCAAAACGGACCACTTTCATCATTCAATTTTGTATTGAGTTAGTTGCACTTTAACCATCAAACTTTAAAACGGACCACTTTCATCATTCAATTTTGTATTGAGTTCAACTTCGACCATTAAGGGTCTTTGTAATATCATAAGATAAAATAAAATAACTTAAACAAATGCATCATTTCATTTATTGATATTTTAACAAGACTCGTTCCTATAATTTATTTAAAATAAGAAAACATAAAAAGAATGTGAAAATAAAAATGGATTGTAAGATTCTTTCATACTAATTCGGATCGAAACCGATCCAATCCAACATTTAATTGGATTGGATTGGTAAAGTATGTTGGATTGGATTGGATGCTAAAATAAAACCGACATCGGATCGGATCAGATGCGGAATAAAATGACCGAATGACGGATGACACCCCTAAATTTGACTGTGAAATTTAATAAATTTATGTGGTGCATGGCTTCGTGCAAGTCATTTTGGTCATATTGCAACAAAGCGACATTTCCCTCCGATAATTCTTACCAAAATAACACATAATATATAAAACATAACAATATTTTCAACAAACAATACAACTTGGATTATTTTATAACCAAAATATAATTAAAAAAACGCTTAAATGAAATCATGTGCCTTGCACATAGTTTCGTTCCATTCAATTTAACAATCAAATTACAATAAATGACCAAAGTGATACCCACTCCAAAGTTGGATGTCTAAATGAATTCGTTTCAAAGTTTAAGGGTCGTGTTAACGTGTGCCCTAAGGACACGTGTTAAGTACCTATTTTTTAAAATAATTAACTCCCAACATGCATTAAATATGGCACAGATTCACATATAAGATTTCATTATTTCTATTTCACAATAACTTTAACATGTGCATTAAGGACACATGTTATCATTTTCCAAAGTTTAATAATCAAAATGGTACTAAATCGAAAATTTAATGCCATTTTAATTGTTTACTTTTTATTTTATTCATGAAGATATCTACGCATATTTTTCAAATTCCTGAGTAGAAAGCGTGGAACAGATTAGTCGTTCATCCACTATTATTGTCAACTTTATAAGATACACTCACTCAATGAAAGTACCTTAAAAATCTCAAGCCTCAAAGTAAGAGTTGCCTTCTTTATGTATATCACTTGTATTCATCAGCACAGAGCTCTCACCATTACCAGCTTCCATTAAACCTCCTCCTCCCGATTCAGATAATTTCGTGATCCTCTGCAATTCATCGCTTACTTCTGTAGACCGAGCCAGTAACTGATCGTCGGTCAATTGTTCATTCTGAAGCACTGGTTTTTTTGGCTGTCTGATGGCAGCAGCTGCTTCTGCCATTGCGACAGGTGGCGGCTGTGGGGGGACCCATGAGCGCTGAGCTGGTGGCCGCTCATTGATTGGCACACCTGAAGACCAGTTCCTGTTTTCACCGTCCGTCTCTATTTCCGTGATTCTGACGTTCTTCTGTTGCCACCAAGTCACCGAACCGTCCCCGTTTGACTGATTTGCATTCTCTTGAAAGTCGGGGTTAAAGCCGTATTCAACGCTACCCGGAGACTGAAAAACATTGGTCGAGCTGTTCTGAACCTGACTAACCTCCCAAGGCTACTCAAGAATGGGGAAAATAAAATAAAAATAAAAATTATATAAATCAGTTAAAAAGTTATATTCTTTTGTATATTTTGGGTAAGCCCGCAAGTTTATTATCCAGAAGGAAATTAGAAGACGAAGATAGATGGCAAATCTCTGATGACAAACCTTAGGTCTGGGTGTTAAGCGAGGATTAGATACTGGTTGATTAGGATTGGGCGGCTGATCATTAATTTCCTGAGAGAGAACAAAAATAAAGAAGGCGGCATCAGTAATAAACTGGAAAAACAAACCGAACTCAACAAAGATAGACAAGTAGCATGGGGTCTACTCTGATGTTGGGAGGTTTCTCTCCTCTTTGAACCATAGACATGATCTGCATATAAATGATTATTAAAATCAGAAATTAGAACTCTCGCATGCTCCTTCTAATATTACTGGAAGGTGAAAACATAAATTTTCCACAGCACTAAAATTATTTCCCTCTAGCTCTTACAAACCATCAAACACGAAGAAAGTGAAAGTAGCCCTCAATGACTTATGAAAAATGACAAGAAGACAGGCAAAATTTGCTCAAATTTATTTAAGTGGAGACACTTATTTCGCTTTCTCGGTGATTTGAATTTGGAAAAACAGCCACACCCCTTACTTGAGCTTTAGAAGTAAAATTTCTGAATCAGACACCTGGATAGACTTTCACTTCTATATCCTAATTCTTTTAACCAAACACAATATTTGGGGTAGAGGGCCCAAATTCAGAGTAAATTCATCCCTAAATCCTTGATGAGAGAGAAAACACTTTAGCGCAAAATTTGGTTGCGGAAAAAGAAAAATGTTACCTCCATATAGGATTTTGGATGAGGTGCAACAGAGGTTTCCACAGATGCAGGCGGTGATAAAGGTCTTGCTGTACAGAGAATTCTAATTATAAATATAGAAATTACAAAAAATAAAAATTAAAAAAAATTAACTAAAAATCATCAATTCATCACTGAACAATAACCTGAACGCATTTCAGTATCCGCCATTCCGTTGGCATATGGGGGCTGTAAAATCATTTGATATAAGTAAGAAACTGAATGGAAAAACATAACCATGGATGAGAATGTAAGCTACAATAATCTTTAAAAATTCTAAAGCACTCATAATTAATGCCCGATATTCAACTGACCCTTGAATTGGTGACTGGGACTCTATCTTCTTGCACTCTCTCACTTTTCCCTGAAAATAAAAAGAATTAAAGGGAGGAAATAAGTTATAACTCGATAACTAAATCGAAAAGAACCATAAATAGGAAAGCATTCTTAAGAATCTGAGGCAAAGGCAACTTCTTTACTTACCTTCCAGCTTCCGAATGGAATTACTCATTGACTTCATTTCCTGAACTTGCGCATTTAACATATTCAAAAGTTCCCCAAAGTATCTCTTCTCTGAGAAGGACCAAAAAAAAAATGGATCATCAGTTATGAAGGTTTTACACATCGACATTGATAATGAACCAGTATAAAAGAAAACAAAGAGACCTTAAAGACTCAAAATGTTAAAAGTAGTTATGAACCGACCTTCAGTTTTTGATATCAACATATCCTGGCTTGCCCGTGCCACGTCAGCGGCTGCAGCTGCAGCAGATTTTGCAGCAGCAGCTGCTTCTTCAGCCAAGCTTGGCTTTGACTCAGTTTTCTTCCCAGAGTCCTCTTCTTCTTTTTCAAGTACAACCTTGCGAATCCAAGACTTCAACCTTGGAACAATTGAATTCTAGGAGGGGGGGGGGAAGAACTGTCATCCAATTGTGCGACCCATTTTTCACTAGGCTTATGTTATCGTAGGCATTGGCCAATCTAATTTGTGAGATTTAATTGACATGGTAGTACAAAGTTCTATATTATTACCTTAAAAATAATGGCTGTTCCAGCCCCTGAAACAGCAAGAAATCCTATGGCAAGAAGAGCGTGTGACCAGTGATAATTTGATGGTGAAAAAATCCCCAATTTAGAAACGGGACCCGCAGGAGCAGGTGGTGCAGGCTTCAGAGCTTGAGTTTGGACTTGTGGTTGATTATTTAACGATGACTTCAACTGCCCATCTATTAGCAATACGATCAAATTCGTCTGATTCAAAAGCTATTAATTATTACTGCAACTAGAAAATCCCACACAAGAAGAATTAGTACCTTGATTTGTAACAACTGGCTGTGTAGTTGAAACAGCTGGAGGTGCATCCTACATTGTACACAGAACAACTTTAAATACTGAATCCTTCACACTAATGAGTTGATACAAAATATCACAAACTTACAGGCACACGGCGAAAGGCTTCATCGATCTCCTCTTTTGTGAGGCCCTTCCTCTCTAGAAAAGATCGTCTGTAGATGACTGGAGATCCCTTAACTTTTGGGTGAGAAAGGAACTTTACAGCATTTTGCACTTGCTCCTCTCGCATTGGTTCTGAGTTAACAAACACTGATGTTGGTGAATTTTCTTTAGTAGCCCCATTTTTGGCATCTTCCAGATCCCCGCCTGTTTGTTGTACAACCTCTGAAGCTGTAATTGAGAAAGAATAGTGATTGTTTGAAGCAGTTTGAGCCTTTTCAATCAAAAGTAAAGAGTACTAGAACAGATGGTTCCTTATCATGTAGCCAAAATAATGTATTGTTGAGATTATCCGCAATCAATTTTCAGAAAGATTATGGAATCATAGCATGTTTGAATTGGTAAAACCTAGCAGCTATTGCATATGTATTATAATTAGAACACATCCAAAAAGGCTTCAATAAAAGCCTCGGAACATGAACTCGGAAGGATTTACATCAGTGAATGGGCTTTGGAGGAGTCAATTATCAGCCTATCATTCAGTTACCCTAAAAAAAAAGAGTAAACGGCTCCCAAGAAATTAACAAATATTGTTTGCTTTCCTTCTATCCCCAGAATTTATTTGATTGGAACTGTGAGAAGTGACAAATTTCAAGAATAAATGTTGTTACCTTTTTATAATTAAAGGAACATAATTTCAAGTGCATTATGGCTATAGATATGCTACTATTACTAGATTGTCTATGTAAAAGTTGTTGTTAGTTATCAGCCTAAAGTTTTATTATAGGTAGCGGAGAAAGGGAGTAGTAGAAAGTAAACTTTGGGTTTTGATTTAAAATTTTATATAATCTGAGAAAACAAACTAAACCAAACTAGGAACATTTTCATCAGTTTAGGTAAATTTTCATCTTCCGGAAAAATCAAGAATATAAAATTGTGATTTAAGGCTCCATTTGATTGCAAAGATAAAAAAAAAATTAGTTAGTTTGTGTGAAAAAATAAAAAATAAGGTAAGAGATATGAATTATTTTATGAGTGAAAATTTTTTATTCGCCCCCACAAATTTTTTTTGTGAAAAACTTAAAATTCAAAAAGTATCGCTTGTATCATTCAACTTATTTTTCATCTTTTCATCAAAATTAACTCAATTTATTTTTCTTTTCCATGTTACGATTAAAGGTAGCCTAATACTCCCAAATTTTCTCAAAAACCAAACGGGTTAAATACGCATAAAAAGGTCGCAATAAAGAAAGAACAAAGAAAAGGCACACCTGGGTTTTGGGTTTTGTCATCCGTCGGAGTTGGAGGAGGGGCGGATTGAGTGGCCATAGTCGGTCACTTTGTTTCAACTGAATTTTCCCCCAAAGAAAAATAAAACCCACACCCACAAAAAGAAGAAGCAACTATCGAAGTTAGCACAGAAATTGAAGTGTAAGAGAAAGAAATGAGCAATTATTATTACTGTATTATGTTCGATAAAGCTTTACCGAAGAATACTATGATGTCAGAACAGAGAAAGAAAAGAAGGGATCAGAAGTCGTTTTTGCTCGTCCCGAAGCGAAACCAGTCGGACCATTATCCACTTCTTTGGCTATTTTTCTCTTTAGCAATTTATTTATTTAGGGTACTACTAGAGGTGTTGTCAGAAATCCGAAAATCGAACGAAGGAACCGATCCGATTCGTTGTAATTTAAAATTTCTCGAACAAAAAAAAAAAACCGAAATCGAAATTAAAAACCGAAACCGAAACCGATTGATTTGGGTTGGTATGGATTGGGGATTCGTCCCCAAATTGGACCGAAAAAACCGATTTGCTAACTTAATGTAATTACTTAAGTTGTCTTACAATATGTTGAAAAAAAAAAGGAAAACTTTCTTACAACATTTACATTATATAAATGACACAACTTATGAATTATTTACATTTATAAATATTTCTTAAGCACATTATATAATTTTTTTTAGCACCTTTGCAATTTTGCTAGTTTTTTCTCGAATAATTTGGGGAGGGTTTGGGTTTTTAGCTATAAATTTAGGGTTTGGGGTTTATTTACCCCGAGGAAAACACCCTTAGTACTACACCAAAAATATTAGGCAATTTTGACTAATTAAAAAAAATAATAAATAAATAATATTAGGCAATTTTATTTTTATCCATTAAATTGATCAATTTATTTTTTATTTAGATTTTGTTAAATAAATTCCGTATTACTCGTTAAGTTTGATTACGTTGTTGGATGAATTTATTAAAAAATTATTGGCATAGTTGTTATAAATAATGGTTCTTTTTAATTTAAATGTAAATTATCTACTAAATTTTTACTTTTATCTGCTATCATATAACATAATAAAAAATAAGCAAAATTGTAATAGTAATAATATAATAATATTTATGATATAGTTTAAATTATACCCCCTTTCCGACTCGACATTAAACTATAAGTTTATAATTCACATGTATTTCTAGGATTGATATTATATTAAAATTCACATTAGTTTTGTAATAGTAATTAAACATTAAGTGTAATTTGATACATTTGTAATGTGTCTATAAAATTTACCATAGAAGTCGAATTAAAATTAGAACTTTAATTACAAATTCATGATAACAAACAAAAAATACAAAACATATACCATAATTGAATATTATTCCTTTGACTTATGAGATGATTGAAACTGAAGGAAACGTGCTCATTGCTTTTACTAATTCCAAATTATTTTCTTAAATTCCAACGCCCCTTCTTTTAGCCCCATCATGTAGCAAAAAAAAAAAGAAAATAGTAATTCATTTGTTGAAAAACATTATTTAATAGTTATATGGTGTACGTGTAATACTATAAATTCTAGTTTTGTACTGTTGCATATTTTTATGATAATGAATCTAAAGGAATAGGACTAGTAAGTAATTCAATAAACCTTTTAACAAATAAAGAAACTATATTATTAAAGAATTATATAATGATAAGGAAATTAATTTTAAAAGTATATATTTATATAAAGGAATATACGTTAGTAGATATACTTCTCAATTTTCATAATGAAGTTTTGTGAAACTTGGCTCAAGATTAGTACAAATTTAGGGTGGATAAACAGCTGAAATTCGTGCATAGAAACAAAATTATCCAAAAATATTTTATCTGGAATATTGAAAAATATGTCTTGTTTGAAAAAAAATCTGCAAATGAATCATGGAATATTTTTATAAATTAAATGCCTACATTTGACCAAACTTCAAAAGTAGCCCAAAGTTAACTTTACAATATAATTTTAAATTGTATTTTTTTTATGAAATCATGCTAAATTAAGTTTGCACTACATGTTTTTTAGTATATTATTATAAATAAGTGTTTAATTAATGGTACTTTAAAACAATTTTAACAAATTACATATTCAAAATCTATTTGTTAATTAAAATGTACACAACAATTTTTTTGGAGTTATGCAAAACTAAGTTTGCACTCCTTATTTTCTAAAATATTACTATATATTTGTGTTTATTTGTTATTGTTTTAAAATTTTATAAATGAAATATAAGAATATAATTGTTAAAAAAAATATAAACACATCATGCAAAACAAATTTGTATTAAATTTTTTTAATTGCAAAATTAAGTTTGCACTAGGTCAAAGCCCTTATTTTAAAACACAATTGATAAACAATCTCTTATTTCATAATGATAATGATATCTAGGCCCTATTTCTAAAAAATATTATTCGTTAATTTGTTTACAAAAAATATTGTTACGCAAGACATTTTACCTCATTTCCAGCATTTAATCACTTTAAGTTTCATCTCATGACAAAAAAAATTCACAACCGTTATGGGAACAACTCAATATATCTTTCATTAGATAACCCCTTTAAATAGGGTATGAATACAATAGTACATAGGGATTTATAATGAAGCCCAATATGGTCCATAATACATAATTTATACAAAAATTCCTAATACATATTTTATCTAGGCAATAGCAAACTACGTGCAATTTTCTTAAACAACCCCCCTGTGCTGAGTCAGAGATAGAATGGTACATGTCTTGTTTTCTCATTAAAACCTTGTCAAGTAACAAAAACCCTATGAAAAAAATATCCTTGATCGAAGGAAAAAGAGGACAACATTATGATACTCATGTTAGATTTCATCCATTGAAATTATACTTTCATTTGATCCTTACTTCGATCAATAGAGTTTGCACATATTGTTACCTTGTTAAAAACCTTGCTAAGTTACAAAACCTAGTGCGAAAAATAAACATTGGTCTAAGAAAAATATTATAATGTAATATTATGTGATGTTAGATTGCCCCTCAAGTCTACACCTCCCTCTGATATTTACATTAATCAAGGAATTTGAAAAACTTATGCATGTATCGTTGTCTCATTAAAAACCTTACCAAGTAATAAAACCCAGTAGGAAAAATAAAACTTGGCCTAAGAAAAAGAGTATAACGTAGGTGTGAAAATTTCATCATACTTTACACATTCCGTTAATCATTAATTCGATCATGAGAGTTGAGAAAGCCTAAGCACCTCTATGTTTTTCACATGATTTTCAAATATAACCTTATACAAATATTTGGTAAACAAATCTGACACATTCTTCTCAAATCTCACTTGATTCATTTGAATCTTACGGAGAGCTTGTTGTTACTGATTATAGACAAACTTTGAAAATATGTGTTTCGTATTATCATCCTTAATATAACTTAACTTCATCTGTTCAATACAAGCTGTATTGTTTTCATAAATACAAGTAGACTTTTCAGTGGTAAAACTTAAACCATTATCCCCCCAAATATGTGTAATAATAGCACTTAACCATATACACTCACGAACCACCTCATGTAGATCGATGATCTCAAAGTGGTTCACAGAGGTAGCCACAAGGTTTGCTTAGTTGATTTTCAAGATATTGTTATGTTCCCAATGGTGAATACATAGCCAATTTGGTAACGACCTTTATATGCGTTAGAGAGGTACCCATGCCATCTATAATTTCTTTTGTCTCTCTATAAGGAAAGAACAATTCTAAGCTAATAGCTCATTTTATGTGTCCAATTATGCTGTGTTGGCAATGAGTTAAATATAACTAACAAGTTAAATGAGAATGTTATATATGGTCGAGCATACTGTGTTGAGTGCAATAATGCGCATATTGCATTTAAATAAAAAATTTCATCTCCCAACACATTTTCGTAATCTTACTTTTGTACGAAATAGATATTTCCTTTATTTCAAACTTCGACTGACTGTGGGAATGTTAGCATAATGCGTTTTGTTCAGATTAAATCACCAGATTATCTTTTTAACATATGCAGACTAGTGGATTAGTATTTCACAAGCTCGATATTCTAGATTAAGATCTAGACAAAATTCGGATTTTTCCAAGATTCTTTATCTTAAATTTGAATTTCAAGTAACTTGCAGTTTCTCTTAATTCATCAAGAGTACCTATATATTTATATCATTAACATATACAACTACAATTGCGAATCAGGAACTTGTTTTCTTTATGAATTCGCAGGGAAATAATTCATTGTTCTTATATCTCTTCCTAATCAAATAGTCACTTAGACGGGTTTACCACATCTGTCCGGATTATTTTAATTCGAAAAGTGAGCATTTTATGTGAAATTCCGAATCTTAAAACAAATATTTTAGTATCATTTAAATATGTTTAAGTATTTATTAGCATTAACAATCATGTTTGTGCATTTGATAATATCAATTTATTCCTAATGTGTGGTGAATAGTGGAATTATGCATTTTTCCATTTGATTTTATAGGAAGAATGCGAGTTAGGTTTGTTTATATTATAAGAACTCATGTTAGAATAATAATTCATGAAGAACTTATTTGAAAATAAAGTATGTAAGTGGATTTAGTTGTTTGAAATAGAAATAGAGGAGGTAGTGTGTAAATGGCATAATATGTGTATGATTGAATCAATTGATAATCTTAAAAATATAAGAGAAAATTGAGAGAAAAACAGGGAGAAGAAGAGAAAAACAAGGATAAGAAGAATAAAAAAGAGGGAGAAGAAAAGAAAAATAAGGAAAATTAGAGAATTAAAGTTTGGTAAGTTTAAACTATGCTATTTATGTTTTTATCATCCTTTTATCATGTTTGTAGTGATTAAAATTGAAAAATTATGATTGAAAATGAAAGAACATGGTTTTGAGTTTGTTTCTTGGTGTTCTTGTGTGTTGTGATGATATAATTGGATTTTTTTTATCATGAAGAGATAATAATAGATGATAGAAGAAGAAACCATGCTAAAAATTTATAAATTTTATAATTCTGGCAGATTGGTGTCACTATGCGAGAATTGCTATAACTCCTTGTAGAAAATTCTGATTTATGCACCGTAAATTGCATTAAAAAATAAACACACAGAGCTTTCCAGAAATATATGGTAGAGCACCTAGCTCTCAGCCAATTGGTACAGTTTAATCCATGAAGTTGGACTATTGACATACGTTATATTCTGGACAGCATGTTTGTACTGAATTGTTTTGTGAATATCCGATATTTTAGTCGTTGGATTATGCTTAAATTCTGGAATATTGTTTATAAACATGTTGTATAACTATTCTAAAAATTTGGGAATAATCGGAGAACGGATAGTACCTAGTTTATGCAGCGGATTCGGACTGCACCTAATTATGAAAGATTGTAATGTGTTGTAAATTAACAAGTGCATAAGGAGTATACATTTGTGTAATTGTTAGTATATTTTTCACACTTATAAATGATTATATTTATGTAAAATTGAAATACTAATTATGTTAGATTGGTAGGTGAAGGAACAGATACTTCTAACGCACCGAGAAAATAGAACTTGGAACTACGTTGGTGTGGACTTGAGGTGAGTGTACTCACTTAAAATTTATATACATTTGAATGTATAAATGTGAAGGGTGGTGTGAAATATGTATGTTGATATTATCATGCTTGGTAAAGTGGAGTTGAGTCGTGACTTGATTAAAAGAAGAGTATGAAAAGGTGTGATGCCCTTGATTAATGGAAGAATGCTTGATACCTAATAATTAAGGCTATAGAGCAGTTATATGTGTGATACATCTGATGCCCAGTATATATAGGGCTAGAGGATGAGTATATGAAATGGATGCTTGATGCCTAATAATTGAGGCTATAGAGCGGTTATGTGTGTGATACATCTGATATCCAATATATAATGCTAGAGGATGGGTATATGGTATGGATGCTTGACGCCTAATAATTTAGGCTAGAGAGCGGTTATGTGTGTGGTACATTTGATGCCTTATATGATGACTAGAGGATGTGAATTGAATATGATTATATATGATATGTGTATATATATATACTTTTACAGATTGCTGTTGAGGAAAGTGGTGCATTCACTGAACCTATAACTCGTACCTTTATATATGTTTCTCTTTACAGGTATCAAGAAGGGATGTCCACTGTCAGGTCTAGAATGGGTGGAAAAGTTTATAGAAAAAGACACTACGTCGTTTTTGTTTATTGTATATTTTGTCAATAAGTTAAGTACAAACAAATGACAAGTTTTGAGATGTAAATATTTACTAGTCTTGTCTTAGATTTTTTGACTAGATATCCTTATATGTGTGTGAGTTGTGAATATTTGTTAGTATTACTTTTTTAAGACAAGGTTATTTTAAAAAAAATCATAGATATGGGATGATGTTGATTTTGAAAATGATAATATTATTATGTTCTCTTAATTTAATAGTATTTTTAAGTAAGTATTATTTTTGTTGTTCGGGTGTGACATTTTAACCTTGAAGGAAATATCGAAATATTTGGAGATTGTATTACCTAGGTTGATTTTAAGGTTTTTATCAAAAATAATTTGAAGGTTGATAAGCGGAATTAAAAACCTAGGTCTAATCAATTTAATTGTCGAAACCTATGTTATGTTGTCTAACAATTTTATCAAGCAATCACATAAAAATCAAACACACAACACAAAAAATTTACGAAGTATTCTTACTTGCATAGGACTAATCATAACTATGATCAAAACGAAATTACATATTCGATGACTTACAAAAATTGCTTTCATCCAATTTACACAACAATCTCATCAATCTCTTAAACATAGAATCGTACCACAGCTGGCTTAGCGCAGTGCTTCCCGCTTTTCTAATTTATCCGTCGCCTCCTTCTACGCACTTGATCACAATCCTTCACCCCTGTCTGCAATCTCCTTTATCGCGTGTTAGCTACTTCGCTCATCCTGTTTTCAATCGCAACCAAAGACATTCTTGTAGGATCGTGAATGTTTAAAACCCTAGTTCTTAAAATTGAAGAACAATAGAATTTTCTATGGCATGTAAACAAAACCTAGGTGTTGTTTCAAAACTCTCAAAATTGATTATAGTGTTTGGATATTTCTTACTTCAAAAAACTCTATAGAATCATGTATTTTTGACCCAAGCCAATAGTTATATTTATAGGAAAAATATAAAGTCAAAATTCTTTTTAAAATAAGTTAAAAATATTAAAAAAAAATTACGATTAAAATATGTGCCCAAATTTTATAGCCGATCCAGTACAAAAAGTATTATATATATCGGTACAGAAATAAAGGGCCTGTTTGGTATGTGTTTATTTTTTTTTTCCCAAATTTTAAAAACTCAACTTAAAATCAACTCTAATTTTATACTTCCCAAAATTTATTTCACTTTACTTTATCTCTCTAAAAAAAAATTTTAAAACACCATAATTTTAAATTCAAAAATTAAAATTAAATAAAAATATATATTTAAAACATACTCGCTAAGATCTATAAAATAAGATCCATTGTGACTAATTTTTGAAATTTTTTTATAAGATTTTTTAGTTGGTTGAAAAAAACTCAAACAAAAACTAAATTCACTTTTCAATATACTTCCAAATTCTACCAAATACCATATTTTAAAAACTCAACTTAAAAACTTAACTTAAAACATTCATCAAACACCACTAAAAAAATTCAATTCCATTGGTTAAATTTGTGCCGGACGGATATACATTAGCAATAAATGTATCCGTCCACCCTTTAAAGTGCACGTCCTCCTTCTAATTTCCATCTCCATGTCGCTTTAGGTAGAATGGGCTCGGCCCATTATGTTTTAATTTTAATGGAGGCTACGCGTGGGTGTTAAAGAAAAAAAGCACTTTAACTTTTCAAAGTTTTTTTTCTTTTATTTATTTAATATCTTTTACTTTATTTTACCATATTAAATTCTCATTTAATCTCCAATTCGATTTAAATTTTAGAGGCAATTTTATGAAATATGTTAGACATAAAAAAATAAATTTCCTTAATAATTTGGATCGATTGAACTTTTTGAATTTCGGTAAAAATCGATAAAAATATTTAAAAATAAATTTAACTCAAAAGTTTTTTAATTTCGAATTTTAAGTTCAACCACTATTTATATTTTAAATTAAACTATATAACTAACTTACCTTAGATTCTGAATTATGTGCAATGCATTTAGTACGTTCGACGAGCTTTCCGTTGACGTCGTATTTTCAAATCTTCAATTCGACTTAAACAGTTACGACGGAAAAAGTATTTTTGGCATTAGAATCAAGCCAACTAAAAATATAAACCTAACAAACCTAATTGCAAACGCACTCTGTGTCTATCATTGACTTGAGTAATGTAAGGTCATCATGCACTTTCATATATATATATATATATATATCTGAATGAAGATCCCCATAGAGATATAGGGTAACTACATTCATGAGCTGCATTTTAAGTCCTTCAGAAACTACCAAGCTAATTAAGTAGCAGAACGTTTATAACATTTAGGCAAATTTAAAGCGTCTGTGGTAAACGTTGTGCTACAAGGTGAGCCTTTTAATCCACGACTTTTTTTTTTCTCATTTACGCTTTATGACAAATAATTATTTATATCCTACAGGCTTTACACTTGACGTGATTAGTACTATCAGACCAAATACCCGTCTCTTTGCCAGATAATCTAATTATATCTTAATTGCTTATTTTTATTTAGGCCAATTTTTTCTTTGTTGAAATTTTACAACAGAGCAAGGTTTGACACCATCGTGCTGTTTGAGCAACAATGTATCATTAATGCATATGGATAATATTTTCATTAACTCGTATGCCCTCTCTTAACCTATTAAGATTTATTCTCTAAAATCAATTTATGCCTTACTCCACCTATTCTTTTGTGTGAATATTTGCCGAACCAGGTTACCCCCCCTCTTATTTATTTAGGGAGTCATGGCCTCAACTAAACCTCTATTAAGTGTGGTTGCAGCGTTTCTTTCAGTGTTACCGTGCCCCTTATTGGGGACTTCCAACCTTGCAAGCATATTCCAACTGGTATGTTTGGTATCATTACTTTTTTATATCAATAAATGCATCAGGTATCGAATATATTATATGTTAAAGATCGATTAATTTTTTTCACTTCGCTGTACATTGTAATGTGTGTGAGGATCAATTTGAGACAGCGTGGGGACCATGACAATTCTTGTCGTTCCATTGAAAATTTATTTTTTTATTTCTTTTTAACAACGGAAAGACTGTCTCATCAAAGTGACAATCCGCAATTCTTAGTGGTAAAGAGATCGCCTAACAAAGATTTCAAATGACGAATTATCGTTGAGGACTCGTATCCAACCTTAATACTTAATTATCTCGGCGGTCCCAGTTTAGTGCGCTGTGGGGGCGCAATCGGCACATATGCGTAAAATATCAAGCTAATATTCAATTATCATATGTTACACATATAATAGTTGTCTAATATTGAGCCTTTAAACAAATAAATAAAATTGCGTGCAAATTATGAAGCTTATAACCAATGCCCTATCTACTATCTATATCAAAGGTACAATATTATTTTTTCTCTCATCTCCAGCAATGTGTTATTCTTGCTTTAAAAAATTGTTTATAGAATTTTCAGTTAAAATTTATGCTTTAATGCCAAACCTACATAGTTGTAGTCATGTATCTATACAAGCATTAATTCTTAATAAAGCAAGCCGTCAATACACAATAAAGTATTAATTCTTTTAAGGCGTTGTTTGGTTCACGGATTTGAGGACTCGGGAAAGGAAAGTCTTTCATTTCCTTTGATTGGTAAAAGCAAATTCCGGGAACACTTTCCCTATAGAGGAAAAAGTATGGGGTAAAACCATTCCTCTCAAAACACATGGGATTAATTTTTCCATGTGATTTCCAAGCATTTATTACAAAAATTTTGGACAACAATACCCTTTCCTAAATACTTTACATGCCTTACCAAACACAAGAAAAGAATTTTAACAGAAAATTTAGTTTACCACATTCATGGGAAAGACAAGGGAATTAATTTCCCTTCCGTGAACCAAACGAGGCTTAAAGGTAAAGACGATCACCTTAATTATGTAAGTATACCACAACTTTTTTTCTTGAAGGTTAGGCGATAAGAGAGGAGACCAATGGAGATAGTGACTAGCAGCTAGGGTTTCTCAGGGTTATGGATATTAGCTCTGAACGTGTTGATAATGTGTTGTGGGAACAACTCAATATGTCTTTCATTAGATAACCCCTTTAAATAGGGTCACAACTCAATTTGTCTTTCATTAGATAACCCTTTTAAATAGGGTCACAACTCAATTTGTCTTTCATTAGATAACCCCTTTAAATATGGCATGAATATTAGTAGGGTTTATCGATATAAACCAATTTGGGGATAGTTTTGCTTAGGTTGATTTTAGAGTTTTTATCAAAAATAATTTAAATTTTGATAAGCGGAATTAAAACCCTATGTTTACTAAATTTTACTGTCGAAACATGTGTTGTGTTGTCTAGCAAATAAATCAATCAAGCAATCACAAAAATTAATAACACAACACCAAAAATTTACGAGATATCCCTACCTGCGTAGGACTAATCATCGGGACTAACCGACAATGCTTCACTATGATCAAAACGGAATTACAGACTTGATGACTTACAAAAACTGCTTTCCCACAATTTTCGCAATAGTCTCGTCAATTCTTTGAACGTAAAATCCAACCGCAGTTGGCTTGGTGTAGCGCTTCCCGCTTTTTCGACTTACCCATCGCATCCTTCTACGCCTTGATCACAATCCTTCACCCCATCTGCAATCTCCCTTATCGTGCGTTAACCACTTCGCTCACCCCGTCTCTTATCGCAACCGAAGACTCTCCCGCAATATCGTGAACGTTTGGAACTCTAGTTCTTAAAATTGAAGAACAATAGAATCTCCTATGGCATGTAAACAAAACATATCTGGCATTTCAAAACTCTCAAAAATTGATTATAGTGTTTGTATACTTTCTTTCTCAAAAAGCTCTATAGAATTATGTATTTTTAACCCAAACTAATTGTTATATTTATAAGAAAAATATAAAGTGAAAATCTACTTTGAAATATGTTAAAAATATTAAAAAAAATTGATAAAAAATCATGTCCAAAAAAATACACTCGAACTAGTACAGATCTCGATAAGTTGGACCAACATGAAATTTGGATTTCAATTCCATAAGACAAATTTGCTCCGGACCCGTACAAGAATAAAATATATCCCAGTCCGAATTATGAAGCCTGCTGCACAAATTTTCTTTGACATTTCCACGTGGCATAATCTGAATGGAAGAGCAAAGGACAAAGCCCTACATGATGTGACTTGATTTAAAGAAGCTCACGTGGGTTTCTTTTCACAAAAAATGAACTTTGACTTTTTCAAAATTTTCAAATCTTTTATTTATTTAAATGAAATCTTTTCTTTTAATTTCTTTTTATTTTATTTTGCCATATTAAATTCATTTGGGCATTAATTCGACTTAAATTTTAGAGGCAATTTTATGAAATATGTTAGATATTAAAAAAATAAGTTTTCTCAATAATTTATATCAATTGAGTTTTTTCGAATTACGACAAAACTCGATAAAAATACTTAAAAATAGATTTAACTCAAAAGTTTTTTAAATACAAATTTTAAGCTCAAATACCACTTATATTTTGAATCAAATCATAAAACCAACTTAGCTTAGGTTCAGATTATGTGCGATGAATCCAGTAAATTTGGTGAGTTTTCATTAATTGTTGGATTTTCAAATCTTCAATTTGACTTAAACAATTACATCAAAAAAAGTGTTCTTGGTATCGAAATCAAGTTAACTAAAAATTTAAACCTAACATTTATAAGGAAATCCAATATGATTCATAATATATAATTAACACAGTAAAATTTCTAATTCATATTATATCTAGAAGATAACACACTACATGTAATTTCTTTTAACAACAACCTATATATAGTGTCATAAAAGAAAAAGTAACTATTAAAATACGTTGTAGAATATTAATATTATTACCCTTTATTTATTATCCTATAATATCACGTAGTATTTTGAATTTTATTAAGGTAACTTTCCATAATTTTATGAATTTATTGCATTATTTATTTAATTCATTATTACCCTAGTCAAAATTATTCTCCCCCTCCGTATTTATTACTATTGTGAATGTTTGCCCCAGCAAATTATCACCAAGACATAGGTAAGATGACCTTTTCAAATAGGGGCGGACCCAGGATTTTTCAAAAGATGGACTAACAGTAGCAAAAAAACAAACAAACAAAAATCAATATAACCATATTGTGAAAATAAATTTTAATAGCATAATTTAAATATTTGATTTTGTACATAATGAAAAAATACTTAACAAAGTTGAGCACGACAAGTTTTTAATGATTCGAATTCATTTATTATAGATTCTAAATCAATTTTCAAACCGAGGTCCTGTTCTATGTTTAACAACATGCAATCGACAAGAATTACATCTCCTATTAAACCGCGTATATCTGTTTTGATGTTATTCATACTGAAAAATGCTCTTTTAGTACTTGCCATAAAAACATGAAGGGTCAATACAAGATGAATCAATCTGTCAATTATAGTACAATCGTCTAACTTTTTTCTTATAACTAGTTCTCGAAATAATTAAACAAGGGTAGAAATCTTATGAAACTTGGGATCACAACCAACATCAAGCTTGTAATGCATTAGTTGAGATTCCAATACACGAATATCCTGAGTAGTGAAATAAGTTTGATAGAATTTTGCAGTAAGCATGTAAATCTTGCTCTCGTCAAATGATCTAAAAAAGTCATTAGGATGAGTTAGAAGTTCCATTACGACATCACTAAATTTATGTTTCAACTCCATCAATTAAAAATATATTGTGACATAGAATATATCAAAACGGTAGTAATATTCAATCGTAATTTAATCACATTATTGGCAACAATGACTTATACCCTATTCATATGAAAAACTCATATTCACTACATCAATATTGTTTCTAGTACAAAATAACAACACGTGTGTAAGAAAATTGTCTCAACCATCTTTTCTAAATTGTTAGAGAAGACTTTTTGTTATTGTGACTAATTTCATCACATTCATAATATCTTGAGATTTACATTGCAAAGTTTGGCAAAGTGTGTCGGTAATTTTCATAATGTTATTTATTAAATTTAAGATAAATATGAAATCAAAACTCTTTTATATATATATATATATAATATTTAAAAGAGTTATATATTAATAGACTTATAATATTTGAACCGTGATAAAACTTAATAAAAGAGTGGGTTTAAATTTTTATTTTTTTAATAAGTAGTGGTAGATCTTTTTAAAAAAAAAATCTGTGCTAAATCCCGCCGTACCCTCCTTGGGTCCGCCCCTATTTCCAAAGCCTAGCATAAGTGAACAGTTTAAGCCTAGCATAAGTTCCACCCAAATTTAATATTTGCCCGTAGCATAAAGGCCTAACATTAATAAAATATGAATGTTCTTAAGTGAAAATCAGACCGTAGTATTTAAGATAGAGGAAAATAAAAGAATTAGTCATAACAAAAAAAAATCTTATATTAAAAATTATGTTTAAATAATTAAAAGTATAAATATCCATATAGTTTATTATAGTTTCAGTCCACTATGTCACTATTTATGAGAATAAAATTTTCTTTCATCTCTATAAAAAATAATTTCTGTTTACAACTCCATATAAGTCCACACTCAATATAAATTATTTATTTATTAATTTGTGGTTTGATCGTTGGAAAAAAATAAAAAAATGGTGAAAGATGGGATGTTCTTAAGAAAGAATGAGACTTATTATTTAAGATAAAAGAAAATAGAAGTATTTGTCCAAAAATAAATAAAAATATCTTATATTAAAAGTTGAGAAATGATTAAAAGTATAAATATTCATACGGATGGTTAAAGTCTCAATCCACTATGTCACCATATATTTAGGTGGATTAAATTTTCTTTCATCTTTATATAAATTATTTGTATTTACGACTCTACACTCAATATGAATTAGTTGAATCTACAATATCCCTGCATCTTAATAAATGTGTTGTGGTCAATACGAAAATTAGGATTGGTAATGGATTAGTTTTGGGGCAGATTTGGCCAAACTCAATCCGCCTTAAAATTATTTCAACCCTACCTGGGTCGAGTTTTATATTGGAAAACCTTAACCGATCCACTTGTCAATATACTTTGACCCAAACCCACCTTGATCCGTATTGACCGGACTGGCCTCGTTGTAATTATTGAATATTATAAAGGTATTAAAGGTTAAAAAAAAAAACCTATATTTGGGGAGGGGTGGGTCAAATTGATTTTTTTTACCTAATCTGGCCCAATGAAGATTTTAGTTTGGTAAACCCTAATCAAATATGTGTTATAGAAAAAAAAAAGTACCCAAAAAAGTACCCAAAACCGCCCCATCCGAATCGGGGTGGGTTAAAAACTCACCGGGGTGGGACATTTTTCCATCCTTATCAAAAATTACTAACACCAAATTGAACCGAATTAACTGTTATACACAATATAACACTGTTTTGCGAACTATTTGGAGCCGATTTGCTAGGGATATCGAATCTATTTTGTGCCACTTTTGAGGACTATTTTGGGAGCTTCAGTACCACTGTTTTGAGTTAGTAATTACACTATTTCAAGCCTAATATTTCAGAGTCCATTTTTGATGGGGGCAAAATTTGATGGGGGTATGGGGTCTCCAATGATAAAACGACACGTGTCCACTCTTATCTAAAATTATTATTTTTTTCATTTTTTCATTTAATTTAAATAGATAAAAATGGACACGTATCGTTTTTTCATTGGGACCCCATGACCCCATCTAATTTTGCCCCCATCAAAATTTTTTCCAATATTTCAAGGATGATTGGCTACTGCCACTGTTTTGGGTGCTGATATATATTTATTTTTTAAAAAAGTTATATAAAAATTAAAAAAACTCGAATTGAAATTGAACTGAAAAGATTGCTATGGATTTTGATGATTCAAAAATTGAAACCAATTTTTCAAGTTCTGTTTGGTTTTAGGTCTCCCTAATTTCCACTCAATCAAAATTGAAAATACCCTTACATTTTAATCGAAAATATCTCAATTCATGCATCATTTCGTTCAAGAAAAAAATTAAACTTATTTGCTAGTGATATCTCAGAGATAACCGACAATTTTGTTATTTTTGAGTTATATTGGTGAATCTAATCTTTGATCTCTTCCTTCCCGATTTCTATACCAATCAATATTATCACTACAAGAAAAATAGTAATATTTATCAATATAAGTCACATTCAATAGCAGAATATTTGAAAGTAAAAAAAATGCATGAATGCAATTACGTTATAAAATAATAGAAATTGATGTTTTTCAGTTGACCTCTCCAATTTCCATCCCCATGAGAGGTACAATAAAACATAGATCTTTAAGGGCAATATGGGAGCAAAAAAAATGGCTGAAAACATGAATAATTCAGTGAGATAATCTATTTTTCATACAATAAAATTCTTTAGATGATAAGAATTTTTTCAGAAAATAATACAAAAATGAAACACACATCTCACTAAATAACAATCGTTTTTTT
The DNA here is from genome assembly GCA_021464415.1 of Lonicera japonica. Taxonomy (NCBI): domain Eukaryota; kingdom Viridiplantae; phylum Streptophyta; class Magnoliopsida; order Dipsacales; family Caprifoliaceae; genus Lonicera; species Lonicera japonica. The sequence continues at coordinate 11,178,946 of CM038467.1, read as the reverse complement.
TTTCCAACTTCTCATCAAAAGTACTAGCGTTCAAGTTTACCCTAAATCTATTTTTTAGTTTGAAGATCTTACATTGATTTATTGAAAAGTCTTAAAATCTAGTAGATAAAAATCTTTTCACCTTTATCAAACGTAAGGTATACCCATGATCATACTTAAAACATGTTTTAAATTTTTTTCCTGGGGGAGGAAATAACAAATGCATTAAACAACTTAAGCATGAATTACGTGATTGAGTTTTTTTTTTTTTTTTTTGACTGCTTTAAACATCGATAAAATGTAATTCTTATTTGTTGGTCAATATAAACTTTGGACTTAAACAGCCATGAGCTACGCCTACTATTTATTTGAACCAGGGGAATTAAAAAACCTAAAAATCTTAATTTTGGATAACTTGACACATTACTTTTCGTGATGGATTTTGAAACTTGAAATTTACTGCTTCGAAATATATTCTCTTAAAAAGGAAATCCTAAGAGTAACTTATATATCTTACTAAGAGCATCTCCAATGCAAATATAAATTGGAACATTTTTAGCCATAGACATATAATTATGTGTATGATCATGTTTCATACGTGGCATAAAAGCTTTCCTAATAAGCAAGTTCAAAAAAAGTCCATCTCCATTCTCCAATGGTAGTATTGGTAAATACATCTTTCATCTTATTCACCAATATTTATTTCGTAAATATATTATAGAATATGGATCTTATTTGACAAATCTCACCGAATATTTTTCCATAACATAACTTTCATAATTAATACAAAATTTAAATCAAAGATAAAATATTTTTAAATTTAACAAAGAAGCTTGAAAAAAAAATGACACAACAAGCTTAACATTGTCTAAGAGATCCTCTATGTAAAGGGTCATCTTCACAATGTCTTCATTTTTCTTTGTCATGTCAGATTTACACTCAGATTTCATAATTGCATTGGAGACAACTTTTTATACTCATCGTCTATAATTCTTACGTGGCACATCATTTCTTCCCAATTCATACTTGCACTGGAGATCTCTAAAATTTCTAGATGAATCCACCGCATGTGAAAACTTTGCCGTTAAATATTATTTATGTTTTGTCCATTATTATAAGTATAAAATTCCAAATCATATTGCAATTCAGGCTAGCATGGTTGGTGACTTTTCTCCATGAAAAACGTTGTTCATATATATAGTATAATTATAATAATAATAGGTAACTCACAACCAGAAGTAACTTATTTGGCACATATTTTCTCTTTGCTTGTGCAAAATGTGTTTTCACACCCCTAGTATGATGTTGAAATATAGTAACCAATAATAAAATATATTAATTGTTCAGAGAAAAGTAGTACTAGATTACTTACTAGTACTATAAATAGAGAAGGCGCACAGACATGTTCTTCATATTGCATCAACTCTTTTCAAGTTCAGAGCAGGGGAGAGAGATCCAAATACGTTAAGGTTTGTCTTTGGTTGAATTGGTTGAATTTTCTTATTTCCTTTCCCAAATATCTCGGTGTTTTGGTTTAAATTCTACGTGTTAGTCTTAAGTGGTATTTTATTTTATGAACTATCAAAATTAGTAATTTTTGTTATAAACTATCACTTTTGTTGCAATCGACTATTTTTTGTTGACAGGATTCACTTTGTTAACCATAAAAGCTATACCTGCACATTACGTAGAATTTTTTGAAAGCATAATGATCATTTTGCATTTGACTCCACTTTTGTCAATTATCTAATTAAAAACAGTACACACATTTTATATAACATATATTTTATATATTCACGTATATCAATTATTTATATGTAGAGAGTGGGGGAGAAATAGAAATATGTAGTACCAGAGAGAGAACGCATACAAAGAAATAGAGCAAGATTCCTCCATTTCACATACTCTAACTTTACCGACCCGACACATTTTATTTTATTTTCTTTTCAAAACCCCAAGCCTACCCAGTTGAAAAAAAGGCCCGGGTTGGACACTTACCCGGGCCAAGTGAAAATTTCTTGGAAGGAATCTATTAAAAACGTCATTTAGTTCAAAATTCAAATCTTATGTTTCAATCAACAAAAGATTTTCCCCGTCTCACATCCCTTCCTCGTTGAATAAATAAAATAAATGCAACTTTTGACTTAATACATTCTCTCAAAATCAAAATAATATGCATTTGTGGAGATAAACTACCAATTGGGTTTCTCTCGTCTCTCTTCTTCTTTCCTTCTTTCTCTTCTACTACAGTACTACTACACATAGCCATCATCATACCATTCTTCTTCTACTTTGAATATGGTTTAAGAATCATCCAAATCCATCTATGATTTCACTGTTAAGGTATTCTTTCAAATTAATAAAAAGGAATTTTCACCGTTAAGATATGTAAACACATATATCTGTCTCTGCTCTCTCTCTCTCTCTACATATAAATAATAGATATGTGTATATATATATCTATATATATTATATAAAATGTGTGTCCTGTTTTTAGCGGAAAAATTGACAAAAGTAGAGTCAAATGCAAAATGACCAAGGGCGGATCCAGGATTTTTGTAAGGGGTGAGCTTATCTAAAAGGTTATGAGTCAATTTTAAATGAACGGGTTTGAATTTAGGAACTAAAGAAAATTTTACCGAATTTAAAAAAGAACAAGTATTACATTATTAAATTGCTTATTTTCCGTTGTTTTGTCATTCATAAGAATTTTTTTTTGAGTGATGTGCTCACTTCACTAAAATGCTTATTCCATTATTAATTATAATAATCTATTAGAAAATTGGAAAAAAAATATGAAGACGAAGACAAAGACGAAATTTTTATAAACAAACAGTGAACAAATGAGTCTATATATATATATAATATTTAGGGGTGTAAATGGATATTCGAAAATCCGAATCCGTTCCGAATTCGAATCCATATTTTGTGGATATTTATCCAAATAGATATTCGGAAAAGAAGATTTGGATGGTGTTTATAAATATCCGAAAAAATGGATCAAGATATGGATAGTGATAGTATTCGACCCGTATAATCCGTATCCGATGTGGATTATTTATATTTGTTGATATCCAATTTACTGGATATCCGTATTCGCTATAATTTAGTATATATATCTCTCTCTTTCCATTTAACATTTAAAAATAAAATCGGCCATGATTTATTCTGGTGCGCACAAGCTGGCCCAATTTACCAAAAAAAAAAATTTAAACTACACCAAAAAAGAAAAAAAGCTGAAAAACTATTTACAACATATGTGATTTGCTAGCATTAAATGTATAAGACCATATCAAATTTAAAATTGTAGAGATTTTCAACTTTGATTTTTGATTTTGATCTATGTGGTCAAATTATAATTTTAACGTAAATCTTATTGGGTTATACAAGAAGAAAAAACAAATCATTATTTGAGCTAAAATTTTGATATAAAACGTTAGACATTATTTTAATATGTTTTGCAATATTTCATCATACTTCTCGAGTTATAATTTATATAATGTGTCATTTTAATTGAAACATTATGTAATCAAATATATTTTTAAGATTGAGCTAATTTTTAGGTTAGAAAAAAATAAAAAATATATATATAATTATATAGAAAAATGGATATGGATATTATCCGAATCCGAAATATCCGATAGGATAAAGATAAGAATAAAATACACTATCCGAAGGGATACGGATAAGGATTTGAATAGGAAATTTAAAAAGGGATAAGGATAATGGATAGTGTAGTATCCGGTCCGTATCCAATCTGTTTACACACCTAATAATATTATAAAACAATAGTGAATAAATGTGTACACACACATATATATATGTATATTTTTTTTTGGTTCCCCACGGAGTGTCCGGGCCAGCTTTCGCGCACCTCGACTAATCCTACCATAGTTGATTAGACTATGCTAATATTTTAACTGGAAATTAGGTAGAAGGGCTTATTACACATTGATTTTTACCAATAATCCAATGAATAATATTTTTTTGAATGAAGGGCCTATTTTTAATCGGTAATTAGTGTAAGAGGCCTATTTTGTTTTATATTTTAAATGAATATATTTAAATAAATTTAAATATCATTTAATTAATAAAAACATGTTATGTATTACCTAAATTACCACTCTTTATGAAATTTGCACAAAAAATATAGACTGCAAAGTTAATACTGCAATAAAATATGAACTACAAAGTTCATATTGCAGTGAAATATGGACTGCAATATGAACTTTGCACTAAAAATATGGACTGCAAAGTTCACATTGCAGTAAAATATGGATTGCAATATGAACTTTGTACCAAAAATATCGACTGCAAAGTTTATATTGCAGTGAAATATTGACTGCAAAGTTCATATTGCAGTGAAATATTGACTGCAAAGTTCATATTGCAGTGAAATATGGAGTGCAAAGTTTATATTGCAGTGAAATATAGACTGCAAAGTTCATATTGTAATCCATATTTTAATGCATATTGGTATTTTTTAGTTTATTTTAAGGGTTGGGATGTCATTTTACAATGAAAAAAAAAGACACATGTCATATTATCAATAAAATAAAAAATAGGCCATTTATTTACAAAAAAATTATTCCTTAGCTTTAAGTGTGAAAATCTTTCTCTAATAAGACATTTTTTTTAATTGTCCCATATTTTAAATACTGCAACTACTCTAAGCACACACACACACAAAATAAAAAAAGGAAGCCAAAATTTGGGGGTGGGCTGCAGCCCAACTGCCCCCCCCCCCCTAATCCCTTGAAAATGACCTTTATACTTTCAAAAAAATTTACATGATGCGCAAGTATATAACTTTTACCATTAACAAAGTTAACCCCATCAGTAAAAAATTGTCGATTGCAACAAAAGTGATAGTTTGTGACAAAAATTACTAATTTTAGTGTTCATAAAATAAAATACCACTACCCGTATAGTTTTGAAAAGAGTAAAATGCAATTAACCATTTTTATTATAAAGCAAATAAGGAATCTAACTTTTTCTGAGGCAGAGTCTCAAGTTCTTCCCATTTTGCCTCCTATCATTTGTTTTTTTTCCCCAATAGGATAATAATAATAAATATTTCATGTAAGCAATATGTTTATATGTTATACTCCTTATATTTCTAATTAAGAGTTAAGTTTTTAATTTTTATATTTTTAAAAAAATGCACTAAGTTTATCTCAATCAATAATTTAAAAAGAAATTTATTTCCTGTCATGAGTTTTGGTACATTAATAATGTTTTGGGAAAAAAATATATTTTTATTTTGAATCATTTGAAAAATAAATAATAAACTCTTAATTTAAAAGAATATCTAATATTCTCAAGCAGCAGGTGAAACGGTACTATAATATGGCTGAGCACTCAGTTGAGATTGCGGCTTCAAGGCTGAAGAACCTACTAAGGTTTATTTTACTTCTCATTTACCTCCCTTTCTTTCATACCTCGAGTCTTGGAACAAAAAAAAATAAAAAAATAAAAAGTCGCATTTTCTTTCTGTAATTTGTAATTTGTACAAAAAATTAAAAAATTAAAATCATTTCATATAATGTTAAAAAATTAATGGGAAGACATTAATTGTCTTGTGATTGTTTCTGTAATTTGTACAATATTGTTAACAAGTACAGGGAGCGAAAAGAGGAGGATGAATTAGAAGATGATCAGAGCAAATTAGATACAACAACACCAGCTCCATTTGATCCAGTTGAAAGGATTAAGAAAGGATTTTTCTACTTCAAGACACACGAATTCGAGTACGCTACCATTAATTATTTACTCATTTTGAATTTAATATTATGTACTAAAAGTAAAGGAACCAAAAAAAAGAAAAGGCACAAAGACTAAAAATTGTAAACCTTTGATTATATTTTGGCATTGGCTAAATGATTTGGACGAGTGTTAATTATGCAGCAAGTATCCAGCGTATTACCATCAACTTGCACAAGCCCAGAGCCCCAAGGTGACGCCCCTTTCTGGAATTCAATGTTACTGACTGTTAAACCTCTTTCATTTCATTATTACGCTTTTGTTAGATCCAACCTACTGAATTTCCATGATTCGATTGAGTTTTAAATTTGTGACAAAAATGGGATGGGTGCAGTTTCTGGTGTTTGCCTGCTCGGATTCTCGAGTTTGTCCCTCTAATATCCTAAAGTTTAAACCAGGGGAAGCTTTCATGACTCGAAATATAGCCAATATGGTCCCGGAATTTAACCAGGTCTTCCAAACAGTTCCTTATGATGTCTATATTATTTTCACCATTTGAGTTGTTCAAACTTCAGTAGCCTAAAAGTTACTAATTTTGGATAATTTGGGGTTGTATGTTAAACAGCTTAGATACTCTGGAACTGGTGCAGTCATCGAATATGCAGTCGTTGCTCTTGAGGTTCTTTTTATTCTAGGTTGTCTCATTTTTATTTATGCTTGCCTTCTCTTTTTGCTTAATGTTTCAAGCAAAATAGGATTTTCATTTTTAATAGGTTGAAGTCATACTGGTGATTGGCCACAGTCGATGTGGTGGAATTAGGGCACTTATGACGCACTCTGACAATGGAACAAATTCTTCGTAAGGCTTTGGTTGACAAGCTTTTAACAGTTTTTATCTATTGAAGATCTAAAAACTTATTGTTCTTTGCATTATAACACTTATCTTATTTCACTGGTAGTGACTTCATCGAGGACTGGGTTAAAATCGGTTTACCCGCTAAGTTGAAGGTGAAGTCTGAGTTCGGTCATTTACCAGAAGAAAAACAAATAGAGAAATGTGAAAGGGTAAGTCCATATTTTCTTAATAACAACCTTTTTTTGCAGCGCTTCACATAAGGTTTGTGAATTGTGAGCATGCACGATAATTACTATTTGTTCGCCATTTTTGTGAACAGGAGGCAGTTAATGTGTCGCTGGTGCATCTACTGACATACCCATACGTGAGAGCTGGGTTGGCAAACAAAAAGCTAGAGTTGATGGGTGGATACTATGATTTTGTCAATGGAAAATTTGAAATGTGGGGAATGGATTTTGTCAACAAAGACCTCTGCATCTGAGTTGTTCATCAATTCTAGGTGTTGAGACACATTAAATTCACTCCAAAATAAAATGTTTTATGCCTTATGGACCATAATAAGTAATTGAATATATATGTTCATATATTCTATTTCATTTTGATGTTCTTGTTTTCTTTGTACTTAAAGTCCAAATTGTGTTTTGAATTTTAAGTTCTCATGATTGTATTCTCTGTTCCATAACAAGGTCTCGGGTTTTATTGCTAGTGGATGACGTAATCAATGTACACAAGATATGGGCGGTGATTACATTGAAATTAGCCTATATCTTACTTTGGAAAGGAGGGAGTACTGATAGTTTAAAATTTCACCTCATCTTACTTTGGAAAGGAGGGAGTACTTGTGTTTAAAATTTCACCTCAGAGGAGGAGAACGATTTAGAGGTGTAATTCTACTCAACCATCCTATTGTTGCAGCAATATATTGAAGCCTAAATCAGGCTCTGGTGTAGCACATAACCCCAAAACGTAGCCAAAAAAGAATGTCTTCAATATTCAATCAGGATATTTTAGAAGGGAGCAAACTATTTTTGAAGATTTTCTACAAGCAATTAAATTTCAGAGTAAAAGAAATGCTGAAGCAATGCACCAGAAAGTAGAAGTCTGGAAATATTGCAAGTACCTCGTAAGGTTTCAGATTTTGAACGGGTAAAAATTAATTTTGAGTGTTAAAAAAACTATAATACTTTCTGTCTCAGATTTGACAAAACAAAGCTACATGAAAATTATGGCTGAATCAACTTTGCCTTTTGATTAAAACCTGATTACTGAACTCTCTTAAGCAGTTTCTCCACCATAATCTTTTGTTGTACCCCACTCAAAGACTCCGAATTCATTATTGCATTCGTCACAAGAATAACTGTCGATGGAGATTCAGCGTTCACCTAAAGCAACAAAGAAATTAAAAAGGATCCAAAAGGAAAAAGAAGAGTAAGAGTAGAGTGCAAAAGACAATTTTGAAATAAAGAATCATGTAAAGTCAAAGAGCAATGCAGTCTCAATAAGATTCATACCCAAACACGGCCATTCAAACCAACTGCTATCTCAAAGGAGAGCTTCTTCCCAAGAGCTTCAAGAACTGGACATGCTGGGGAACTCAGCAGCATTCGAGATAGGCCAGTTGAAGACTCAAACATGTAACCATCTTTAAGTTGGCCAAATTCTGCTGCTTTCCCGGTGACTATAAAACAAATAGTTCTTTAAAATGTATATAGGTCAGATAAATCATCAATTATTCAAGTAATGGTTTGTGAAGTAATAATGTAGCTCAAGGACATGAATATACCAACCATCCATGCACGACAGTTCCGGGTTCATGCCAGTGTTCGCCTTGACAACGCGAGCATAGAGCAAAGTACCTGTCTGCAATACAAATTGACAGAGTGGGCCATCAGTGAACACTAATCAACTCAGAATTTTCATTTTCATTTACTTCATTTCATTGCAGTGTACAATACTGGTGGGGGCAGGTGGTGTGGTGTTCTTGCCACTTCAGCTAACCCACTAGCTGGTCACCTCAATTTTTTTTTGAGAATAATAATGGGAAAGAAGCGCCAACCTGAACTGGTTGATGAGTCAAACACATGGCGAAATATATTAGGTGACGAGGACGACGAGTGCCAATCTGATCTTACGAGAGAATCAAGTACAAGCCAATCAATATGTCATTTAACTCAAGGGCCCATATGGCTCTGGTTATATACTAAAAAGTAATTATTTTTACCGGTTTGACATTGAACTTCATTCCCTGTTTTGTTTATTGCGCAATCATACTCCTCATCTCAAAATTAATAGTTCCACCTTGACTTTGGTATTTTTCAAGAAAACACAAGTTTCAACCTAATTAGTGGCCAATAGTACAACTTATTGAATTGTGAGATTTTGTACATTGATTATGGCCTCAAAAGGAAGTGGGACTATTAATTTGAGATGGAGGGAGTAGGGTGTTTATTGATTCATAAGCTATACAAACAAAAAAGTCATCCAAAATATGTCAAAGTACTTTTCACAATTTCCTTTTTTCCCTAAATCTAGGAGAAAATACTTAACCACGAACCAAACAGCCTTAAATGAAGCACCTTTTTATAACCTGATCATACATAAGACGATGGAGATAACGAAATATTTGAAAAAGCATTTGTTAATGCCACAAAGTGTTCCCTTTCCCAACATACAATCACAAGAAAATAAATTCCCATGACATTGCAAAAAATGATTAGCAGGATTACAAGGAACCAAAGAAACTTAGGATTTGCACCTCAAACTTTGGTATGTTTCTTCTAGTTCCTCCCTCAAACGCGAGAACGGGCAGGAACGCCAATGTAGGTCCCTTTATGTCCACAAGAAAGTTCTGGATTTCAAAGAAGCAACGAAAAAGGAATTTAAAGTTCACACAAGCACAAATAGATTCTGAATATACAAAGCAAGGGAAAACAGTACGACACATTAGTAGGAACACCTTAGTAGAATATGAGGATGTAAAATAAAATCTAAGGCACCCTGGACCATCTCTAGGGTGGCGATAAGACCAACTAAGCAGATAGGCTTAGAGCCAAAAGCTAACTGGAAGGGGTCAATTGAATTTAGTAGCTAAAACATATTAGGTTTTGTTCTTGAGCTAATTCACGTTATTCTCCTCAGACAATAAGGTAATTTTCTTTCAAGCTTATTTTTGCTGCTTAAATTAATTCGTGAGGAATGATCAGGTCTACTGAAAATGTTACATTGGCTGCTTAACTACATATATACGGGTATCAATGCAAACACTACAAAATGATGCGGCAGAAACGCACAAGCAATAGATTTATAGCAAGAGAGATAAGGTTTAAACTGCCACTGAATCACAGAACTGATGATCAATGTGCTTACATCTGCTTTAGAGTCTACCACAATTCCCAGAACAGTATCCCCCATACATGGTACATACTGAGAAAAAGAATGAGAAGATTAGCATTAAGTTCAACATACTTGTAGCTACACTCATAAGTCATATCATTAACAGGTAAATTGCAAACAAATGACAAGATGAGTAATAGCCATCGACCAAACAGAGCTTACCACTTTTTTTTTTTTTTTTAAATTCTCTAAGCCCAATCTAGGGCATTAGAGAAAATTCATAAATAAAGAAAAAGATAAGTGGGGGCTACAACTGGCCCGCCCCAAAGGCTTACAAGAAGGTCCATTAAGAGGACTATGATAAATAAAAGATACAAAACTTGAAAAATGAACTAAAAAGTAAAGATGACTACCCAAGAAAAGCAAAAGGCCGAAATACAAGGCCGGAAAGAAATACAAGTAATAAAACCTAACAAAGTAGGTCTTTAAAACGATCATCAAAAATGTGGTCCACAATATAAGTAACCACATGATAGCCAATAGATTTGGAAACCTCGAGTGTATGTCCACTTACTCTCTTTATTCTTTAACACAAAAAGATCAACTTACCACTTACTGAATTAACAGAAATTTATATAAATACATAGTTATACCCCAACACTCCCAAAAAATTGGACCATATCCAATATAGCATCGATATCCGATCATTTTAGAACTACCCACCCTTTCTCTGTGTTAACTTGGAAAGAAAACTCGGCCTCTATCCAAGGACAGTGGCATAAGCCTGATGAAACATGATCTCCATGTTTAAATTTCAAAATGAATCAAACATACGATGGATAGATAAAACATCAGAGGTTAACTAGATCATCAGCTGAGCAAATGGCCATTTCTTTTCTTACTTACTAGTTTTCACTCAAGTAACATAATTGACACAGTACTCACTCTTTTCTGCGAGCTTTCCACCCAATACTTGTTTGGCTTCGAAAACCTCAACTTCCCAGCCTTTATGACAGTTATAGCATCGCAGTCCTAAAATCATATGGATCACAAGAAGGATGTCAATAATGTTGCTCTCGCTGAAGCAAATGGAGAAAGTCTAAAAAATGAGAATATTTGTACCTTAAAGACAGCAATGTTGGACACTTAGATGAAAGGAAGGGGCACACAACAAACAAACAAACAATACTTACATACAACAAACAACAGACAAACAACATATACATCTTCAGTACAAATAACTGATCATGAAGAACAAAACACAGCACATGGTAAATAAATTAAAGCAGGGGAACAGAGAGTACATACATCTACATACCATGATCAGTCAGCTCTATCTATGAGGACATACAATAAAAATCTTCAGAAACCATGACAGATGTATTACAGATACTTACCGTAATTAATATTTACTAAAAAGGTACTCCTGCAAATGTTGGATTACACAAAATCTGTCTCTTCTTATCATGTGCATAGAAATATGGTAAGAGAAGAAACTCTTTAATCAATTATTTCATTTTCCAGGGCTTGGTTCGCTTCTAGAGGAGAGAACAGGAGAAATTGAGGTAACTACAAAGAAATAAATCAATGTACATGTGCAGCAACTATTGCTTCAGTGTAATGTGATTTTGCGTGAACTACAGAGAACTACAAACAATTAAAGATTCAGTGTAAGGTACATTCAATAAGAAAATAATGAATGACATATTTTGTTGTTCAACAGTAAGTCAAAATAAACACAACATAAACGATTCAAATTCCTTTTAAACCTTATTTATAAGGCACTTTACAGTTTACACAAAACAACATATGATAATAAGAGTTTATAAAATAGAAGAACACCAATAGATAAATTAAAATTTTTTTTTTCTAGAAAGTACACCTGACGAAGACCGCCTCCAAGCTTTATGGTTTGGTTGGCCATAGCTGAGAGATCCAATACCACATCCCCTGGAACCTAAACAAACAATACGTCTGAGATATAAATATGTTCATGTAAAACCATACAGTAACTACTAACATGGAAAAATAGGAGTCTACTTACAACTAATTGATCAACAAAGCTTGTTGACAAGCCCGACATCTTAACTTCCACCTTTTAACTTCATAGAAAACCATATGCACATAAGAGTTAATTCGTGTCTGCGTGTATCCCAAATATGATAACATATCACAGAAATAATAAACAAATAAATACAGCAATTCTGTCATTGGGTAAAAGTAAATTAATATGTTCTACATAGATCTCCATGAGTGAATGAACAATGATGAAAATGCTAGGGAAATAACGCCTAGGCATTATTCTCAAGCAAAATGCCTGTAAACTAGTTATCTTGCATAGCATAAAACGAGAAAAACTTAAGCCTTTTGTGCTTTTTATCCCTTTTTTTCTTTTTCTTTTTCTGTTTCTAATTTCTATTACCTTTTTCACTCTTTTTACGCTGTTTATTACTTACCATTTTGGAAGGTCAGTCCTAACCTTAAGAATTTGTGGGATGTAGATTCTACACCTAAAAATGTATTCAATAATGGGGATGGAGGAGCCTAATGCACCTCTTGTTAAGCTTTGTCTGGTAATTTGACTATTAACTGAACTTAAATTTTCAAATCATGCTTTGGTTTGAACACTTGGTGTTAAGAATTTATGTTAGCATGCATTTGAGTTATTGTACTTTGACTACTATTTACCTTTTTCATTGGTTTGGTGAATTTTATTTACTAACTTAAATATTTATAAACATTTTCTCATTCTTAAAAAGTTCAAATTAGACAAAAGGCTAAAACTTTAACACTCCAAAACAATGATCTCCCCCGAGAAGTGCCTGTGAAGACTTGAAGTTTGGGTAAGATCATTTCCACAATCCCATTCCCTACTCAAACTGATAACAAAACTTTGGTTTGATTTTAGACAGGATTTGAGTTGGTTCAATTTGGTGGGCCAAATCTGATATAAAATTGAGTAAAGGATTGGAGTTCATCCTTTTAATATTTTTAAATTTGATATATAAATTTGGATTGGTGATGGCCTTATAATTTCCCAGGGAACAGACGTAGTGAAAGTGAAGCATGTGAACATTCAAAAAAAGTGAATACATTACGTACTCAAAACCATATACAGCAAGAAAAAATTAAATGAAGTGTTAACACATAAACCCTAACGACAGAACACGCAAAGCACATAAAACCGTAACGATAGAACTGAACGAGAATATATATATATATATATATATATAATCAGGCTATTCTCACTCAAGGATTCTTTAATTCTGTGTTGAAAGGAACTGAGGATGGGGCCTGTAATATATATAAATAAAGAAAATGTTTTGACATGAAAAATTGGGGAACCAAATGAACAAAAGATTTTTGGGAGAAGAAAAAAAATATAAAAGAGATAGAGAGAGAGAAGCTCAATTTGTAGTGAGAAAACAAAATCAGAGCTTTTCGTAGGGAGAAACAAAGGGCTTAATGAGGGGTTTGTACCTTTTCTTCGTCTATTCTTCAGCCCCTCTCTCTCTCTCGCAAATTCTCTCTTCTCCTCGGTTGAGAGCCAAAACAAAGATATATTAAAAAAAAACGTAAGAAATAATCAGCAAAGGGCCAACTGAGAACGCGCGGGATTAATTTGTTTGGCCCACTTAAGAGGATCCAAAACCCTAGGGTTGGTCCCAATACAATACTCGGTGTTCTTAAATTTTTTTTCTTTTTTAATATTTCTCTTCTATATATATATATAGAGAGAGAGAGAGAAGCGGCAGGTTGCTTTTGAAAGAGACGAGAGGGATTGAATGGTGATACATTTTTTTATTTTTTTTAATAATTAATAAGTTATAATAAAAATTATTAATTTGAAACGATGAAATGGAGTAGTTTAAGTTCGGTCGTGTAACATTAGTAGTCATGAAAAAATTAAAATAAAATAAAAGAATGGCACAATTTTGTGTAATCACTTACGGTCTATTTGAATCACGAAAATGAGAAAGAAATGAAGAGAAATAATAGCATTTAACTCATTTAGATAGATTTATGAGAGTGAGTGGATAGAAAACGGAGAGAACGTAAGTGAATGTGAATCCCCTTTTATTCTTTTATTTTGTTTCCTTCTAATATTAAGATGATTGAGAGAGGAAGGGAAAAAATTTTAATGATTTTTTTACGTTATTCTAAATTTAACTTTAATTTATTAATAATATATTAAATCACATTTCTTTCTTTTATTTTCTTCTTTTTATCCAAATAAATTTTTTTATTTCATTCTTTTTTATTTTTAGCTATTCAAATAACAATAAAATTAAATTCATTCATTTTTATTATATTATATTATTTTCCCTCTTAATTAACTATTTTCTTTCCATCCAACCCATTCAATCCAAACGGACTGTTAGGCATTAAGTAGGATGGATCTCAGGAGTAACAGTTCGTTTGGATTGAGGGCATGAGAAGGAAAGGAAAAGAAAAGAGGAGAAATGATTGCATTTTATTCGCTTGGATAGATTTATAAGCGGGAGTAGAGAGGAAACGGAGGGATTGAGAGGAAATGTCAATTCTCTCTATTCCTTTATTTTGTTTCCTTCCAATATTCGGGAGAATTGGGAGGAAAACGAAAAGCTTTTAAAGATTTTTTTACATTTTTCTAAATTTAACCCTAATTTGTTAATGGTATATTAAATCACATTCTTTTCCTTTCTTTTCTTCTTTTTATTCAAACAAGATTTATTTTCATTACATTCTTTTCTATTTTAGCTATCTAAACAATAATAAAATTAAACTCATTTATTCGTTTCTATTCTATTTCATTCCTTCCCCTCCTAATTAACTATTTTCTTTCCATCCCACCCTTCGATCCAAACGGACCGTAAGGGAATTAAACTCCTTGCAATTTCAAACTTCACTTCAATAATCTCGTCGTATCCATGCTGCTTCAACTTGATTGCCTTTACGCAAGGTAAATTTGTTCGTTTGTTTAATTTTTTGAATGTCTTGTATCTGTGAGAATCAAACCGCAATCTATTATGATATTTTTATCTGGAAAAAAAAAAAAGTGATGCAAAGCATCATTAATTTTGGTTTTCTAGGCATATTTTTCTGTCTAGTATTAAAATTATCATTTGACTTGGACATTCATTTTTATGTGCACACAATATTATTAGTAATCAAACTCCCATAACTTATTTAATTTGTTAAATTTGGGTATTAATTTGAAAAAATGGATAATAAGAAACCTTCTTCTCAAATATCTCATTGTTAAGCATTGCTGGTATAAAAAGGAAAAAAAAAAGTAATCTTCAATCGTCAATATGAAAAAATCACATAATGTCATTTAAGTTCATCCTATGACTTTGTACTTCTTACATGTATTAGGATATTTACATGAGTTTTGCTATTATATTAGGTACATTAAATATATTTTTTCTCGTTATTAGATTATTAAGGTTGAGTTCCTCTTAATTTTTTGAAGTACAATTAATGATCTTAGCCTACTCTTACAGAAGCAGGGCAAAGGCCGCTAAACACAAACTCATTTTTTTTATTTGCCTCCACAAATTCATTCCAAACTTAACCACGACAATGATGGAATACTTCTTGTTGGTTGTAATTAGCCTACCGCAGAGTTCCATAGAAGTCAAGCTTTTTAATTGTAACGTACCAATCCATAATACAAGAAGAGGAGGCTGTACAAGTCTGAAAGCACTACAGTGACCTTAAAAATAATTTCCCAGTGCCTGCTTTAATTAAACTTTAAAGTGAAATATAAGCATGGGGACCTTTGAATAAAGGGGCGATACATTTTAGCTGTAATTGATAGTGGAATCTCTTCACTTTGGACCTTTCTTCTCCAGATCTATCCCCATTTTCTCAACAAACAAAACTTCCTTTTTTTGCCATATATTACCGAGAGTTCTGAACATTGAAAACTAAGAAAAAAAAATTGAATACATAAACGAGGCTTTGTTAGATTTTCTGGTACTTGTTTAGTTCGAGATTTTGTTCGTTTTTGATATTCAAAATGATAATTTCACGTGAAAAAATTGAACCTCATTAACTTACGATTCAACCTCTTGCATGAATTACAAGAAACTCCTAATTTGAATTTACCAACTTAAGATCAAGAATAACAAAAACTCCGACTAAACGAGCATTTAATTTGTTGAAACCTTGGAAACAACTAACAGTACTGAGAATCAACAGTTGGCTACCAACAAGGCAACAACCCATCTTGACAATGGTTGAATGATTGGGAAGTAAAAGGGACTACAAGCTCAAATCCAAAAAGACTCACTTCAAAGTATTATTTTACAAAAATTCTGCTTCAGTTTAAAGAGACGCAAGACAGTAATAGCCATAATTAGAAGTTTCATTACAAATGATGATCCTAATGATAATTTCTTCAATAAATTATTTACAAATTATCATATTGTCATACTATCATCAACAAAGTCCCGAGATAAGGTTAACAAAAATAAAATAAAATATATCCATTCAATTATTTCAAGCAGGCCCACAAGTTAATCAACAAGACCACCACCTATATGGTTCTTCTGCTCCTTTTGATTATATAAATATGTGCTATAATACATAATTCTTGAATATATATATATATATATATAACCGCTCTCATCATACTGTAATAGTGTCACTGTTTGTAGTACTATGGTTGGCATCAAGTAGGTTCTCTAGTGATCTGGCTTTTCTGTTTCGAACCCTGCCTGCCTCCTTTAATAACTCGGCCAACCTCTTCTTTTCATTGTCCCCGTCCGGATTTGCTGTCCCAAGCTTCTCCTCTCTGATACCAACAATGCGTTCCAAAATTTCAATTGCATCATCCAACCTGTAATCAAGAATCAGAAATTCACTTAACACGTATTCGAAAGAGAACTCCAGAGCGATTGATATCACTTTAGAGGAGCCAAATCCAACAATAAATAGCATCATCTAGTATTTTCTTAAAATGTGTTAAAAGTTAAAAAGCGACTCTTAATTTGGTACATAGGAACAATAGAAATAAAAGAAAGAAAGATGTACCTGCCTACAGCATCATAAGTTCCAGCAAGATTGCTATAAACCCCAAGCGTATCAGGGTGATACGGTCCGTATTCTTGTACCAAAATGGCCTTAGACTCTTCAAACAAATCTGCTGTTTCGTTTATGGCATAACGTCGCACACAAGTGAGCCCCATATGGTTAAGGGCAATTCCAAAAAAGGCGGATTTTCTCTCTCCGCTTGCACGAAGCTTCAAAATGTCATTCTTAAACAAATTGTAAGATTCAGAATAGTTCCCTAACATGTAATACATAACTCCTATCTGGGCTTTGATACCCGCAATTGTGCTTTGCTGACCAGGGGCATCATTGTAAATCTTCAACGCCCTTTGCAACAACTCAAGTGCATGTTCAACTTCATTCATCGACTCGTATATAGCCTGAAACATTACTGAAACCACTAGCAATCTCCTCTGGAGGGATCCCTGGGAGAGGCTTTTCGTAGATTTGAAAGGCATTCTTGCAATAAGATTTTGATTCTCTAATTTTCCCAGTCTTGTTATACAAGTCAGCCAAATGGACAAAAGCCAAAGCAACGGTCGCGTGATTTTCCCCTTTGCTGGACTTAAAAGCTGTAAGCGCCTTTTGGTAAGCAAAAACAGCTTCATCGTACCCAGCCAAAGATAAGTACGTATCTCCAATGCTTAAATCAACCAATGCAACCTCGGTTTCATGCCCACTAGCCACCAAGGAGATGCTAGCCAAAACTAGATGCTCGAGTGCACATTCATGGTCACCCTCTGTTTCACAAATAAGACCCATTAGCCGCCTATCAGCAGCCCCTTCAACAGAACCGAACAACCCATTTCCTAAATGGATCTCAAGAGCCATTTGACAAATTTTCTCGGCCTCATCAAATTGCAACGCTTGAATGTAAGCCTCGGCCAATTACCTGTAAGTCTCCCCAACTCTCGGATCGCTAGCTCCTAAAACTCGTTTTTGAACTTCTAAACCATTTCTGTAACACAATACCGAGTTCTCAAAATGACCCACCATAGGTCCATAGCATAAGTATCTCCTAATTGCATAGAACCGGCAAATTTAGCAAGGGCCTGATCTTGGCCTTCATCGATAACTGGAATCTCGATTGAACACTTGAGAACGGGAATAGCCTCGCTGTACTGTCCCAAGTTACAGTATATGGCTGCAGTAACGTGCAGACACATGACCACTTCTAAACTTGGCTTGCCAGTAGCACATTTTGTAAACGATTTTGCTGCTCGAAGAGATAATTCAAGAGCTTTATGAGGATTTTCCCCCCGAGGAAACCAAAGCCCTCGCTTGCTTAAGCAGAAACGATCCAAGATCCAAGTTGTCTAGGCTTGATTCAGACGGATCCTTGGATCCATTTTGTAACTTAGCCCCTCCTAAAGGTGAATCCCTCTGTTTCTTGAATCCACCATTAGGTTTTCTTAAATTCATATCGCTCCATTTATCTAATGAAGGCTTCTCTTGTGGGCTTACGCTCTTTGGAGTTGATTTCTTCTAATTCCATCTTTTGAAACCTTTCGCCGTCTTCCATTATCTCCACTTCTCTCATTTTCCCCCCAACTAAATGATTCAACCCTGAATCTATCCTAGACTCTTCACCTTCGGATCCGAAACTCGGCCCCGATGGTGATTGATCAGAGCCCTGCATCTCACACACATTACCATAGAGCTGATCGATAGAGGTGTCGACCACCCCATCGGCCGTGTACCCAATACCCGAGGCCCAAGGAGTTTTGGGACTCAATGTACTGTTTGGAGACTTACTTGGCACTGAATGCTCCTTAAAGGATGTCAAACTTCCATTCTCAATTAATTTATCTACTAACCCTTCTTCATGAATTTCATCGACAACCAGTCCAGGCATTTTCAACAACTAACTTGGCTCCTAATGATCAAACAAATTATCAGCAACAAATTTGACAAAAATGCATCATAAACATTCACAGCTAGCAAATCAAACGGCTGAATACCCTTTCAATATATTTTCACAACACATTCTAAGATTTAAGTTTCCTAAATAGCAACAAATAGGCAAAAATAGGAACGATTAAATCAGTTAAAACAGCATGAAAACACTCAACAGTAAAGCAAAAAACTTGTAATGATCGGAATGTATCTTTTCTGTAACAGATCTTTACATATTAAAGGACACATGAACTTACAATTAGTTCCTCAGCAGGACACATGAACTTACAATTAGTTCCTCAACAGTTCAAAAATTCTAAGAATGAGGGATACAGCATAAACAGAAACCCAGTTTGTAATGAAGACTGAAATGAACAAATAACATACAGTTGACCTGCTCCCCAGTGAAGGAGTAACAGTAGAGGGGAAAATAGCAACAAGAGAGAAATTGAATGGAACTGGAAAAAAAAATAAGATAGGTGAAGAAAATGTTTAGGAAAGTCATACCTTAAAAGCAATCCATGAAAGACGAGGCCAAGGGGCTATGTTTCTTTGGGTTTTATGTAGAATTAATAGAATGAGAAAGAGAGGGAAAAAATTCGTGGGTAAGGGGTGTACTGTTCTGACGAATGAAGGAGAAAAGACAGGCTGGGAGATATTTACTAGAAGGTTAAGGGTAAAATGGGTAAGAACAACCATTATTAATTGATTGTTAGTTTTCTGGTAAAAAAAAAAAAAGAAAAAAGATGTTAGCAGAACTGCAAAAGTGAATGTCAGTGGAATGTCAGATGCAACTACGGATTTGTTTTCTGTTTGTTTCTGCACCACCAGGTGTCCCCATTTTACAAAGATTATTGAGAATTCAAGCCTGATTATTAATCCTTTCATCACAGTGGTGTTAGTCAAGTGACCTGGATCTGTTTACTCCACGAACATAGCTTAGATTAATAATTGTTTTTACTTTCAGATGACGATAATACCCTTGAAAAAATATGTACAAATAACATCCAGTTACTCACTTGGTGGGTGAGTAGATAGATAGATAGATAGACAGAATGTTGGAAATACTAAATGGGGAGGCAAAAGGTCGCAAGCTACGGAATTTACTTCATACTTGCTTTTCCAGTTTCCTCATGTGCACGGGCGCTTACAAACTGGCTGATATTTTTAATGTTCACCCTCTGCAGGTGTATAAAATCAACATAAATTTAAAAGTGTGTTACATATTTTACGTTTTTAATTCTTCTTTCATTTTTGATAGGGTAGTGATATTGACATCTTAAAAATATTCGATAACACTCTCACTTTCAATACATCATTGACAACCAAGTAAAATATATATTATTCGGTTGTGAACGACTGAATATAAATTTAATAATGCTTTACTATGTTGTCAAGAACCGAGTATATAGGTTAATACTCGGCCCTCAAGAAACAAGTAACAAGCACTTTACTTCCTTGCAAATGATCGAATAAAAGTAAAAGTGTTACCCAGTGTTTTTGAGAGTGCCAATATCTTCACCCTTTTTTTAATAAGAAAAATATTTACTGCAAGAAACAAGCGGAACTTATATTTAATCACCATGTCACTTATTACTTATATTTAAATTTCTTTATTTAAGTTGTATATGTATTAAGATATGGATTGTGTCTAAAACTAAAACTACTCCCTCCATCTCTAGTCAATAATTCTATTTTTTTTTTTTGGGGGGGGGGGGGGACAGATATTTTTTTAAAATGCAAAATACCATAAGATCATATAATTGTTACGAGTAAAACATTTTATCTTTTTTCTTTTTGAGAAATAAATTTGTGATTGAGTTAAGAAGGATGAGCACTATTTGCCCCCTATAAAGTATAAAGTGCTTTATATTACTCTTACATGAAAAATGCATTATTTTTTACTATTTAGGTTCCGTTTGATAGCAACATGGAAAATGAAAAGAAAAATAACTAATTTAGGTGAAAAGATGAAAAATAAGTTAAGGGAGTGTAGTGAGATTAACTCTTGCCTTTTGCTTTTTTCCATGACAAAATTTTCTTTGAGTGATGTTGGAAATTTTTTTCTACAAAATATTAAAGGAGGATGGAGGACATATACTCACAAAAATAAGCATGACATGAAGAAGTATCTCATCCTATGCTTCAACTTATTTTCCATCTTCTCACTTAAATTAGTTGTTTTTATTTTCATTTTTCATGTTGCTATCAAACAGAGCCTTATACATCACAAATTTTCCTCACTTAGTAGAGCATTCCAACAAAAAGAAGAAGAAGTCTCCGAAGGGGAGATGAGAGGCAGTGATGGAGAGGCAGAAGTCGCCAGAAGGGGAACAGAGGTAGTGGTGGAGCGGCGGAAGGTGTAAAAGATGGAGTGTTCAAGCAGGATTATAGGTAAGTAAAACATTTACGTAGTAGAGTGTCAATGAGTAATGTAATGTTATTAAGCAAGTACAAATAATGTCCACCTTAAGAAAAAAGGAAAATGCGAAACTTGATCCTACTTCCTAAGAATAAGTTTTTTATTTTAATTTATATTATATATTAAGTGTGAGCAGTGAGTTTTACAAAAAAAAATATACTAATATAACCTTCTCGCGCTATAAATTAGCGTAAAATCGTGTTAAGGAAAATGTTTGCACTTATGACCTCTAACATAAGAATACGTTTAATTATCACTAATCTAAATGTAATTGCATGTTTTAATGTGAAGAATAACTAAAGAAAATGTTGTACACAAGTAAAGTATGTACGTACGTAGGGCTGGTTGGCCCTATGCAAAAATTAAAAATGAAACCTTTTTTTATTTAATCATGTAAATAATTATGTCAAAAAAATAAATTATATCTTTGTTTTAAAGATTAAAAACAATATAACATAAAAAAATTGACAAAATATAATAAAGCCAAAAGAAAGAAGAGAGAGAATAAAAAAATACTGAACAATAAAAAAAAAAGAATGAATGGAGATTCAACAACATTTTGGTAATCAATTAATAGTAGAGTAGTACGAAATGTTGTAATTAGAAAGATTAAAAGGTTAGACAGAAATAACAGCTTAACCAATGTAAAACTTTTAATCTTATATATTAACTTGGCCTTTTATAATTCTATTTTTAAATTTGGGACCATTCATTATTAATAAATAAAAGTAAATGTTAGAACTTGGGTATCTAATTTTATAAAGATGAGTGACTGTCTAGACCACAAGCTTTGTGCAGTCCTTCATCCCACACAATCTTAGAAATTAGAACCGACCTTGTCCCTTATTAATTTAATATTATTAATAGATAGAGCCAAAATATAAAATTAACGTTCGGTAAACGAAGCACGTGCATCTGCTATTGGTATATTGAAGTTGAAGCATACTCTTATAATGAAGCTGAACAAGATGCGTTGCGTATTCATTATGAATGGCAAGCGAGGTCTGTTTTTGGAACTTAAAAAAGATTCAAAGCCCCCGATCAGTTAAAATTACAACACAGACTTTTTTATTTCAAAACCCCAGTCAATTAATTATGCCCAAATTTGGACTTTATTTGGTATCCGATGATAGTGGCTACTTAATAGTAATTGGAATACTTCATGTCAAACTAAAATTTATACTTTATAAATAAATACTGAATTAAGAAATGAATATATTTTAGAAGTCAGTCTGATTATCAGTTATATAGAAAATAATCTATGAAGATCATTATTAGAGTATCTAAAAATGGAAGAGTGGATTAAGAAGATAAAATGCCAAATTTATAACAAAGTTAAGTCATACAATGGTGGAAATGTAAAATTACCTCTCAATACTTCATGAAAATCGGTGACAGTACAACCCACAGTGGATGAATGTGTTGTGCAGATATTTGTCGAGTGATTTCCACCCGGCTTTAGCGATAGATGGGCCGGTCACTGAGCAGCATTGCTGATTTTGGATAAACTCCAGTTGAGAAATGAATCAAATCAAAACATAAATGGGCTACACCGAAACGGCCAGGCCAGTGAACAGGGGTTTATTCTCCCTCATTTTCTCCTGTTTTTATAGTCACATGCTCGATGTAAATTTTTCAAAGTTGGTATGATTTGCCAAGGAGAATGACGACGATCTAAAGCAAAAGCTTCAACGTTGGGTACCCGGACAAATTTAGTTCTAGTTTGGTCCAAACTTTGTTCTTTTCACGAGAGAATTAGTAACTTCGCAATAGAATAATTCAACAATCTTAATAAATGGAATCATTGAATGAATCTCATTGGAACCATCATTATTCACACATTACAATTATTTGAGAATTTACAGCAATTTACATTCATTGAAATTGCACAAAATTCTAGCATTTATCAGAAATTTTTAGAACCAATACGAGAGGATAACAGAGGAGCAATTCAAATTTAGCATAATAATGAAAGAGGAACCATCATTAATTTCAACATAGTTACCACCATTTAACAAGAACGGGTACATTATACAAATAAAAGAAAACAATAATCATCATATAAGACAACATCACAATTGAATAAACACAAAGGGAGCTGAGCATAAGACTATAAACAATAGATGATGCATTTAAGAAGAACATCGTACAGACATAATTTCTTTAGTGCTATTATGCTCCTAAAGAAGAACTACAGCGAGCAATACATTTGGGTAAGAACCGTGAAAACCTATGATAACCCGCAGGTTTGCAGGATAAAAAGAAATCTGGATCGTGCTCAAGGGACTCAACATAACCTTCCAGAATGGTAACAATCTCCTTAAAATGCGGCCTCTTACCCGGATTACCTGACCAGCATCGCTTGATGAGATGGCAAAATGTTGTTGGACATTCAGACGGCAATGGCGGTCTAGCATTCTACCAAAAAAAAATAGGTAAGAATTATTTTCCTGGAAAACCCTACAGAGAGAGATGAGATTTGGAATAATCATCCAAACACTCTCTCTCTCTCTCTCTCAAAACAAGGAAGAAGCTATCCAGGAGAAGATTTTGCGATGGTTATCTCATGCCAATCAAGCACTTAAAACATAAGTTAGTAGATGCATCTAGAATACTAGAATTCAGAGAGGAACAAAGCATTGAACACTATTCAACTAGAGTTCACAACTTAAAAGTAACCAATGCTTTTTCAGATGCAATTTTTGACAATAATTCTTTCATAATGATGGGTAATAAAAACTATAATATAAAAGGATAAAGGAGTACAATAAGAATATGGCGAGATTTGGTGCAAGAACTGTCTCAATCTCTAGGTATCCAGAATTAGACGCAGGTGCTTTTCCAGATGCATGTCCTGACAATATCTTTTTCCTCAATGATACTATTATTAGTGATCCAAATCCTTGCATCTCTCATATGCATAGCCTCCTAACCTATGAAATGTCTAGATATTTGCATCAAGTAATACTTTCAAGTGAATCACACGTCATCCATCCCTAAGAAAGATGCATAAGCCTCGCTAACCTATGAAATGTCTAGATATTTGCATCAAGTAATAATTTCAAGTGTATCACACGTCATCCATTCCTAAGAACATCCATGTTTTACCTTGATTTAAGACACCAATAGCATAGTACAAAATGGACTCATTTGGAAAACATGTTTGATGCCTTCTTGTGGGCCACTATACCTCTCTGATGTAACATAATCAATAGCATTTCATTTATCGCCATCAAGTGCATCATGCTTCTAATTTTTTATTTCGACAATCATATTAGGGCAAGCTTCACAATTCTTCAAGAATTCATGGCTTCAACTAAGGGACTGAGTAGAAGTTTAACTTTCCTTTTACTTCAATTTTCGTTTTCCTTGCCTTCCTGCATCCCTGATCATCTTAAATAATCCATTAGGTAAATTACTCAATACTTAGCCAAATGGCTTGAGCTTAGTGGCACCAGGCCTTGACCGGGAGGTAGTGGGTTCAATTCCCCTTTCTCCTATTTCACTTGATAGAGGTTGTAACTTGTAACAAAGGAGACAATGACTATATTAATCAATCCATTAAGTTAACCCTTCAGTAGAATGTAAGCCAAATTTTCTGCCTATAGTTGCATAGATATTCATTACCTAGTTTATAATTTTAAGAAATTATTTATAAAATGAAGACCAATGAAAAATTCCACATATGAGTGAACATATACCATTTAGTAAGAGCAAGTGTTAAACCGAAGTGGAGTGCATAATGAATGGAGACAATAGATGATCCACGAATTTAATAGCAAGCCTCCTTTGCGTTTAAAAATTTATAAAAAAATTCACCAATAGAAATTATTTATAAAATGAAGACCAATGAAAAATTCCACAAACAAGTGCATACAAGCAAACATATTACCATTTCGTAGAAGCTAGTGTTGAACCAAAGTGGAGTGCATAATGAATGTAGACAATAGATGATCCACGAATGTAATAGCAAGCCTCCTTTACGTTTAAAAATATATATAAATTTTCATCAATACAGACCATACAACAATAAATGACAAGAAAATATAGTATGCCAAAATATTACCTTCTGGCAGACTGCAAACGCAGCCTGTTCTGGAGTCATGTTGTCAAATGGTGTCAACGCAGTTAAAAGCTCCCACAATACAATGCCAAAACTGTAAACGTCAACTTTCTTTGTATGGTGCTTTTCTTTGATCATTTCTGGTGCCATCCAGCGATAAGTACCTGTGAATCCTTTTGCACTGCCACACTGAGATTCTAAACATGAAATGCCAAAATCTGCTACCTTCACACACATATCTTCATCAAGCAGTAGATTTTCTGATTTGAGATCCCTGTGAAGTATCCCCTGAGAATGAAGATATTGCATTCCCCGTGCAATGTCAAGGGCAAGCCTGAGAACCAGGTGAAATGGAACTGAATATGGCTCCTGCTGATGAAGAAATTTCCTCAGGGAGCCCCCAGCCAAGTACTCGGTGATGATACAAAATACAGGGGGTTTCTTACATGCTGCAAAAAACTGTACGAAAAAAGGGGAAAGAATGGGCAGGGGTCAAAGAAAAGACACATAATAAAAAAATTATAATTTTATGACCAACCGGGGTTGTAACAAACCACGTACAATAAAGATACAGATTTCACCAAAATGAGCGTTTTATCATATCAAGAGGATGTTTGTCTATGTTGGTCTATGTGAGATAAGTAGATAACCAATATACAAAAATGTGCATGATCTTAAACAAGGAACAAAAAATATGACAATGTAAAGTTTAAAGCATCAAGTCCTAAGAAGTTCAGCATTACTTATCAATCATCAAGTGTTTAAAAAGAAAGAAAAAAAAAAGCACCTCTAATTTGAAAGAATGATATCGATTTCGGGATTTGCCTCACAAATTATAATAAATTTTGAAATTGTGCGTGGAATGTATATTGGAAGTAAATATGGCTAACAAAAATGGATTCAAACTTGAATTTCCTTCCCAATATTATTGGAGCCACCACCAACATCTGCACAAAGAGCGGTTAGCATAAGAAATTGTAGTCCTTCGAACTGCCACTACAGCTAGCTTTACTCTCCTAGATTGTAATGCCTGTGACGTAATAAACTTGCAAATCTAGGTCTTTCTAGGTTTAAGTTATCTATTTTCCATCCACCAGTGATGACAATAATATCACAGAACACGGAATCTTGTTATGCGTATCACCATATACTGAAAAAGCCTTGAGGATATTAGATCAAATGATAACAATTAATTTTTGTGAATAAGAAGGTAGTCCTTGGTGGCGATAGCAAAGTCTAAACCTCCCTCGAAAGAAAACTGTGGGGATGAGATATGTGAATGAAGCTAGTGGTCAATGGGCAGAACAAAGAGGACTAAATTGAAGTCAACTAGCATGACAAAGAAAACACTGGACATTTTAAAATGCTAAAAGGGAAAAAAAAAAGGAAACTCTTGAGAAGATGCAAAGGCAATGTGGTCCCTATTAAAAAGTTAATCATTGAAAAGAAGCTCTTGCTGTCTCCTGAGGATAATCAGTTTTTGCTGGCATGATTCAAAGACACGGTTTCGGCCAAATAGTTGGGTCATCTAATTTTCGCCTCGTCTCAATTTCAGTTTTGGTTTCAGGTAAGATGAAACAAACATTTTTTTAGAAAGGTCGACAAGAATGTTAATTAAAATAATAGGACTCAGCAAGTCAACAAGAACAACTCTGTAAATTGACTCGAGTCGCCTAGATTTTGGCTATTGTGGTAAAAAGAGGGCAAGTCACATCGAGCCTAATTTGTTTCTGTAAGACATAGCAGTTTCGGATCCATTTCGATGACCTTATGCTGGCCTAAAGAGTTTCTCAATTAATTACAAAAACAAGCAGCAGTAGTTGCAATGATGGTATTACAAATAGATACATAAATTACACATATTAGCCATAATTCTTTCGAATAATCTACCTTTTTGTCAAAATGCCACACCGAATCAGAATAAGGCAAAAATCTACATTAAAAGAACCAACTGGCAACCAAACAAGAAGTACGAAAATAACACAGCAGTTTTGTATGTTAATTTAGCAACAGTTTGAATATATTATACGCAACATGGGAGCATAAAATCTATCAAACAGCGCTTACTGTGAGTATATTAGGATGATGCAATCGAAACAACAAAGCAACCTCGGAAGTGAACTGTTTCTCTAAATAAGCAGCCAAATCACCATCTTCCTCAGGCTGACTTATAAGCTTAATCGCGACATCCCTCTGCTTGTATACCCCTCTATAGATCCTACTATGCCTCCCGGATGCAAACTTATTCCCTATAAACAACTGCGACATATCCGCGCTCCATTCCTCTTCTCCTTCTCCTTTTATCTCAGCACCAGAAGAAACCAAGTACTTGGACCACGAAACTGCTCGCTTGTATTCGCCGAGAGAGAGTCGCCTCTCGAGTTTGTTGCTGCCATTATTGGCAATCTGCTTAAACCAGTAAAAATTCTTCATGGATCCAAACCACTACTTGAATAAATCATCAAAGCTCGTCCAGTACACCTCTTGAACCAAATGTGTGTTACAAAAAACCCCAATTTCTGTGTAGGTATATAAAAATACCACCAAATAATTAACTTTTGAAAGCTTGAGATGTTACTATTTCACCTACATTTCGAATTTGTCCTTTTGCTTAGTTAAAAACACCACAGCGTCCTAAATTAACTGAAGCAAAGTGAATCGAGTGCTCATAAATAATGAGAGATTAGAAGCGAAAAAACTGATGCTTCAACAGAGGAGTATAGATCACCAAACTCGAAAGAAAAATGGAGAATAGGTATACACGTATGCATATGCATGAACAAGGAATTTTAAAATCTAGAATCGCTCTGTGGAAGTTACAACTTCGAACGGAGAGATCCAGAGGGAGCGGGAATTGAAGAAACGTAGAAAAAAATCCACACGGAAGAGCTCGTGAATGTAGGAGAGCGAAGCTAGCTAGCTAAGCCATGAGAGTCGCAGAGAAAAGCTCACCTGGAGAGAGAGAGAGAGAGAGAGTTAGGGTTTTGAAGGTGAGGAAGAGAGAGTTGGAGGGAGGGGAGGGGGGGTTTTTTCTGGTGGAGCAGTGAAGGCATTATAGGAAGAAATTGTTTCAATCTCTCTCACTAACTCATCACACTCTCAGAACGTGCGAAGATCCACATAAGAGGAGACAAACTGGGTTATAGTGATGGGTGACTTCTACCTATTTCTTCTTCCTTCCTCCTGTGACCTCTCCTTTTTTACTCCTCTCTTTTTTCTCCCCATTTGCATACCACTTCGTCCTAATACATCTTTAATATAATATATATTAATGCGTTTGTACTGATTTTGTAACTTTGATGATGCATAACTTTAAAAAAAGTGAGATTCTAATTATACTATGGTACAAAAAAAAAAATATTATACTACAAAAATTTTTAAAACTTACGGTGAACTAAGAATTATCATAAAAGTAGGAAAAAAAATTTAAAACACCACTGCATATATTACATAATGCATATTAAATTTTATCATAAAAAGTACATGAGATTTCTTA
The DNA here is from genome assembly GCA_021464415.1 of Lonicera japonica. Lineage (NCBI taxonomy): Eukaryota > Viridiplantae > Streptophyta > Magnoliopsida > Dipsacales > Caprifoliaceae > Lonicera > Lonicera japonica. Next base: position 11,150,160 of record CM038467.1, on the reverse strand, counting down.
AAACACCATTAAAAATAATTAAAATAATTATTTTTTAAAAAACTTCTCTTATTTCTCTTTCTTTTTCGCATTAATAAAAGCAAGCTCTAGTTACTCTCTCTTTCACACTCCAATTGTCGCCTCGCTTGACCTTTCACTGCGCGGCGCGTGTTCCTTCACGTTAGGCTCTCTCTTATCTCTTATTCCTCCACTGCTCGTTCTTTCGACGCCTTAAAATTAAATTTGCTAGTTCCTTCACGTTGATCTTTACCATCTCTAAGGTACGTCTCTTTCTCTTGCTGCTCGTTTCTCACGTTGGTCTCTCTTTCATACCTTTACTTATTTATCTATTTGGTTACCAAAAAAATTGAAAGAATTTTTAGGTATTTTGTTCCCCTGTTTTAAATGAAAAATGCTATAATTATAACATATCTTAAACCATTTGCTTTCCTTAATGAGTTTCTCTTATTATTGTTATTTTAGTCATTCCTTGCAATTCTTGGTAAAATTGGATTGACATTATGGAATTTATTTGAAAGGATAATGTTTGCACATAAGGTGTTTATAAAAATTATGAGTAGAACTTTTTGGCCGTGGGTTTTACAGAGTCTGCTTTTCGGACAAAGTACTTTTACAACCTTTCTTGTTTGTTTTCCATGATGATTTTTGAAGGAATGGACTTTAATGATGCATATCACTTGTTTGATGAAATGCCTGCGAGAAAATTTCCTTCATGAATCTGATCAATTTGAGGAGAGTGAGTATTCCACCATTTGAGAGACACGTACATAAGTTCTTTTTTTAAAAAAAAATATACTTTGAATGTCTCTAATGATAGTGCAAAATTAACTTGTAAATCATATGTGTCGACCAACTTTTACAAAAAACTTGAAACACTAAAAAAAATGCTCCAATGGTACTTTTGCAAGGTCTTGTGTAAAATTTAAAATAATCAATAAGATCCTAACACATGTTAAATATCAATTTAAGCAATTTTTTTATTAGTTTTTGTTGTTTTATAGTTATAATTAGTCTTGGTTTATATGTTTGATGTGTAGGTATAAATTGATTCTTCATACAATCTTGATACATGTTTCTATAGGACATAATGAAATTATATCATTTATTTTTATGTCTCATATAGGTTTTATTATAAAGAATCTTTATGCATGTTTCTAACTTGTGCAAAGTCTTCAATTATAAGTTTTATTTTAAAGATGGCTACCACTCGCAAAGCGCCAACTATGTCAAAGAGAACAACAATGCTATGGTTGAAGAGGAAGATGGCCGTTGTGTAGAACAAAGTAATCAAGAAGGTAGTAGAGACGGATCGCAATTGAGAATGAAAGTAATTAATAAACTAGTGAAAATGAATATGAAGCGGTAAAGACAACAAGTGAAGATGAACATCAAGAAGAAGCCGCAAAGACAAAAATTAAAAAACGTGAAGTTGCAGTATAACCAACACCGTCCACACAACCTAAAAGGTGTAAAAGTTTCATCTTAACACGAAGCATAAAGCGAAGTCGTGTGTAAACGTTTAGATATGTTGGTTTAGTTAATTTTTTGACTTGGTAAAAATAATGGGAATATTTTTTTTGAAGAATTTAGCGCTTAGATTATGGTTTAATTGATTTTTGATTTGGTAAAAACAATAGGAATATTTTTTTAGTATCTAGATTTTTTATTAGGTACAAACGCTTAACTTATGGTTTAATTAGTTTTTGAGTTTACATATGGTATATTATTACTTTCTTTTTTGTTAATAGACGAGGTTCTATACCAATCTTGTGGTAATATATTAACTTGATTTACATAAAATTGAGATATTTGTTTTGCTTAGAATGTTGATTTGTTTTGAAACTTTGTGATTTGTGACAAAATTTTAAAAATTATGAAAAAACGATTGATTTTTGCCTAAGTTTCCCATATATCTCGGCACAGTATTACTGAAAAAACATATTGAATTGGACACCTAGTTGATGATTCTTAAAACTCGGCAATGTGCAACCGGCCAAAATGTTTGTCTAAATACTATATTCGGTAATAAATAGTTTACCAAATTATATACAATTTAATCAGCAAAATATCACCGAAAATATAAGTTAATTTCGGCACAATGATACCGATCTAACATGTTTAGCAGATATTGTTATCAAATCTAGATTATAAATTGCCGACTTTTTTGCTTATATTCGGCTATGGATTGTCGATCACTAAAAAATTATAGCTTTTGACTAAGGGAATATATGTGCCTTAATTTCATAAAACAAGGCATATTTATGCAGTGTTAACTAAGAACTTCACACAAGATATCAAGATAAGTTGGTTAACTAAAAACTTCATTTCCATTAAAAGTCACTATAAACTATACAATGTTACAAAAAAACTTCTATGGCATGTAAATCATGTTTATATACACAAGAAAATAAAAACACCACGATTTACTTCACTGATGAATACATCATGATTTTATAGCCTCAATTTTTTTTTAACTTTAATGTGACAATACTGTGTTCAAATTTTGGGCAATGCATTGACACCAATCGAACAACTCAATTCACGACTCAAATACTTACAAGAATGATAAAAAGCATTTAGTATCTTATCTAAAACTTATAGTAAAATCTAAAATGGTGGGATAAATGTACTTACTTTGTCCGATAAGAAATAGCTTGCGAAATTTTGAGAAATAATTTGACTAATATTACCAGGATCAGTCATACAAATAGGATTAACTTCTAGTAGAACTAGAGCGTCGATATTAGTTTGATAATTTAATGATTTTAACACAAAAGATAAACCCTGCAATATATAAAATAATATTTAATAAAATATAAACTATAAGAAAATACTCGGCAACACATGGCCGAGAATATGAATATAAATCGGTAAGAAAACACCGAGTATATTTTATTTTAGATAGTAGTTTAATACCGAGATATTATTTTATTCTCGGGAACGTGTTGCCGAATAAGTATTATTTTTTGGGCTCTGTGTGATCGAAAACGATGTTTCGTTTTATAAAATGAAACTCATTTTTACAAGTTTCGAAGGAAGGAAGGTAAAATGATGAATATATATACATACCCCAATGCATAATGTTTCATTATCAATGTAGATATTTGAGTGCTTTAAATAATCTTCAAGTTTATCATCTCGCTATTCCCTTTTTTGAACAAAATATAAAGTTTCATTGTCAGTGTTGATATTTGGTGATAAATAACCAATAATCATGAATGAACAATCACTTACATGGTAAATTTATTGGTTTCGTGCGAAGAAAGCTTCAAACCGAGTATTTGCGCGGGAAGAGTGTAATGGTAATGTTTGATTTGGGTTTTTTTTTTTTAACATTACATGGTTTTACCACCATAAAAATTTATTAATTTTACCACAAATTAAATATTATATTTTTTACTTAAAATACCACACACCTTCCATATACCTTCCTTAATTTTACCACAAGAAAAATGTGGTGTGAATTAGCCTATTTTTGCACCTTTTAATTTTGGGTGGTTTTAAGATATATTAGTGGTGTAAGTAGAATTTATCTTTTAAACAAAATTAGACAGTGTACTTTTTCCTTGTTTTGATTTTGTAGGTTCGTTAGGATTCTAAACCAACAATGTTAAACCAATCCAATTCAACATGATTTTATATTTTATAATCCAATCCAACTTTGTTTTAAAATCCAATCAAATCCAATTTGACATTGGATTGGATTGGTTTGAAACGAATGTCTTTTGTGTAAAGATTATTTACATTTTAATAGCATTCAAAACAAATCTAATCAATTTTACAAGGACCTAGACAATATAAGTAAAAAGTTCCTTTTATTACTAAAATAAAAATCTAAATTATTAAGTCATTCCATATTAAAATGTAATTCATTAATGAAATAAAAGATAAGTAAATTAGGGTTTATTTATAAGTTCTTTTATATATGTATCAATACTAATGTGTAGTGCAGTCTATATTAATAACTTAGTGTACAAAAATCGCAAATTACGGAGGAACAAGTGTTATTTTTAATTGAGGTTGGATTGAATCGGCTTGAAATTGGTTTCGCCAAGGTGAAAACCAAATTGATCCAATGTTTGGTTTGTTTTCTAAAACGCAAACAATCCAATCCACTAGTTTTACTAAATCCAATCAATACTTGATTGGATTGGTTTGGATCGGTCGGTTTGATCGAATTGGATTGAATTGTGCATACCTTACTTGTTATGTTAGGTTTTTTTTTTTTGAACTTTTCTTAAGGAGCTTGACATATCAATTTTTTTTGCCGAAAGTTTTACATTAGATATATTAATATGTAATGGGTTTATTGCCTGGCATTAACACCATAATTATTCAAGCTATAATTTTATTTTTTAAATTTGTAATGCTCAATGGTGATTTTTTATTTATTTATAGGTGTTGAATCGTGGCAAGAGTTTGATATGAATATGATATGTCATGTTCCTAAAAAAAGAAATAATATATTATAATTTAAAGCTATCATGACATATTAAATTATTTTAAATAAAAAAATAATATAAAAGTAAAGCTTGAATAATTCCGGTGTTAATGGCTCGCAGTAAACCCATTACCTATTGATAGATATATATGGTGTAAAACTTTTGGCACAAATTTTTTTTTTTTTTGATATGTTGAGCTCCTTAAAAAAAAATATATAAAATATCTTACATGGTAAGCCAATTGGAAGATGCGTCAGGATCATATCGTCAATCACTAATGATATTAGCTTGGAATCCCTACGGTTGTACTAAATGAAAACAAACAAAAAAGTGTGTTGTCTATTTTTTTTTTAAAAACAAATAATTGGACATTGTTAAAGTTGCAAAATTGGTGTAAGTATACTATACTTTTTTATAGTTAATCTTATAATATATTTTGGCCCTTTAAAAATCCGTCATAAATATTAAAAAAAAAATCTCAAAAAAATACAAGAAAATTGTCACATGGATTGTATTAAAATATTATAAGGCTGTATTTGATGTGTGAGATAAAAAAATAAAATATAAAAAAATTATTTTATTATATATTTAATGTTAGTTGTGATTGAATAAAAGAGTACGAAGAACTTACTTTATTCTTATTTTAAAAGAAAAAATGAAATTAAATTACTAGTTTCATTAATAGGCCATTATCTTTCTTATCCTTAATAAGATTGTAGAAATTAGTAGTTGATTTGGACGATTCAAAACTCGCAAAATCTCATCATTTAGCACACTACTAGAAAATAGAAATTTATTATACCACTGGTTTACGTGGACATCAACTCATTTCAAATCGCTATGAATACAAATTGAAGTGATATTTGCTTTAATAAGAGTTGTTGTTAAGCATTAATTATTAAATTGTTAAAGTTAAATTCTCTGGTTGTGAGGCGTACACATGTCAAGTGTACACATAAGAAAACAGCTATTTAATTTTAACCAAAAGATATATATATATATATAGGACGAAGCAAGATTCTATAGTCTATATCTGGAGACGGCACAACTAACTTAAAAAAAAAAAAAAAAAAAAAAAAAACTATGCTGTTAAAAGTTTGCTAATTAGTAAAAAGGGGCCGGATTCCTTGATAAAGACAAGAATATGCTAAAACAAGCAACCATTAGCTTGACCCACTCATCTAATAAAATCTACCCACGGGATTAAAAATCTTAATTAAGTAATTTGTGTGTGCATACAAAGTTTCTTGTTACTTTGAGGATTCTTGTAAGTGACCACTATTACCCCACACATTTCGAACTAATTAAGGTTTAATTTGTGAACCAAATTGTTTGACCGTCTAACAGCCTTCAATTCTGCCAAGTGCCAACACCTTCGCTTTTAATAATATTTTTAATGAGATAATCAAAATAATTAATTTTACAATAATGCTTAAAAATTACACCCCAAGGGCATAACCAAGTCCTGAAACACATTTCACCAAAAATAAAATTCTTCTCTTCAATTATCAAAATTAAAAATATATAAAAAAATTAACCGCCATAGAGCATATCATTGTTAAGTCTAACAAGCTCTTAAATGGAGAATCGATTTTAGATATTCTATTAAAAAAACTCTAATAAGTGGATTGTTAAGGTAGTAAGTAGGGGTGTTTAGAAACCAAACCGGACCGCAAAACCGAATGAGCCGGACCGAAAAATGGACATATTTGGACTGGACTGTTTGAATTCGATCCGGTCCTCGATCTTAGATTTTTAAGGTTTCGGTCAGACCGGATTGCTATTATATTATATATATATATATATTTATTTAAATATATATTAATAATATATAATAGTTGTGTATTGTGTTCTTGTGTCCTATTTTCTTTTTTAAAATACAAATAATAATAATTTTGACATATTTTCAAAGAGCAGGGAAGGTGGGTTTATAGTAAACAATTTATAATATTTCCTTTGTTTCTTTTATTCACAAGATACTAATGTATATTTTAATGATAAGAATAAGAGCTGGACTAAATCAAACAAAAAAGTATATATATATATATATAAGTTTATTCAAGTAAAAGAAAATAACCAACATATATTTTAAAAGTTTTGTGTAGCATTAGGCGTTTAGAATTTAATGTTGAGAGACTTGCATACCCAAATCTACAATAGATATTTTCTTCAATTTTTTTTTTATAATTATGGAATTGTGGTGGTGGGGGGGGGGGGGGGGGGGGGGGGGTTTTAATAAAAATGACATATTATAACACCCCCCCTCCCACCCCAAAAAAAAGAAGCCTAGACCGAATGGACTAACCGAAATCGCACCGGTTTGGTCTAGTCCGGTCTTAATACTCATTTTGGTCCGGTTCAGTCTACGAAATTTTAGGAGTGATATATTCGGTTCGGTCAACTAGATCATGCACACCCCTGGTAGTAAGCGTGGATAAAGATTTTTGCTAAAAGGGGGCAAATTAAAATTGTTAACTCTTTTTTTTTTAAGATACCAAAAAGAAAGTTCAGATTAAATCTCAACATTCTTACGGTCTGTTGGCACCCTCCTTGTCTTTGCAATAGTGAGATACCGGGACATGGAATGGTTGTCGAATGGTTGTGGATAAAGTTTGTATGAAAAATATTATATTGTATAAAAAAAGTCGTCGTGAATTTATTACTTTGTATATAAAAAAAATCATAACATCAATTTTTGATTAATCACAAGCAAAATTTTTATAACAATTTTATCAGATTAAATCCCAACAAAAATCATATCAGATGAATCAAAATTAGTTTTGATAATATTAATAAGAATCTTTATCACACCCACTGGCCACTTTCCTGTTTGAATTTATTGATAAAATTTTGTAGAAATGGTTTACCCATTATAAAAATAATCTTTACCAAATTTTATGAAAAAATCATCAATTTATTTGTTAAATTAAGACTCCCATTGAAAGAAATTAAACCAAAAAGGTAATGAATCGAATATTATTATGACTAGATTATTATGATGTGTATAAGTGTTAGAATAAGAGAATTTTATATAGATTGATACATGAAATAAATAAGAAAAACATAATAACTTAAACTAAGTAATAGATCAATTATAAAAAAAAAACCTGACTAAATCACTAGTGAATATATAAAAGATATACAAATATATACTTAGCATATACATGCTATAACACAATAAAAATTTGGTTCACAGCTAATAAAGGAACTTATGATCAACCATTAAATTATCTTCCATTCTCGTAAAACTTTTCTCTTTATTAATTATAAAAAGAAATAAAAAATAGGGGCAATTGGGTACAAGGGCTCATTCTAATAATAATATAATTATAAAGGACATTTAAAAATTAGACATGTAAATTAAGGACACTATATAAAAAAGACACTAACACCCCTTCCTTATAACATCTCATGTATCATTATGATACTAACAGCAACCAGAAGGTGCTAAATGCATTTAGCACCTTATGGACAGCAATCAAAAGATGCTAAATGTGCTCCAGAAGGTGCTAAATGCACTTAGTACCACCTGTACAGCAACCAAAAAGTGCTAAATGCATTTAGCACATTCTGGATAGCAATCAAAAGGTGCTAAATGTACTCCAGAATGTGCTAAATGCATTTAGCACCACCTGGACAGCAACCAGAATGTGCTAAATGCATTTAGCACCTTCTGGACATCAATCAAAATGTGCTAAATGCATTTAGAAGTTGTGCTTTAAACAGCATTTAGCATCTTCTGGACAGCAATCAAAAGGTGCTAAATGCACTCCAGAAGGTGTTAAATGCATTTAGCACCACCTGGACAGCAACCAGAAGGTGCTAAATGCATTTAGCACATTCTGGACAGCAATCAAAAGGTGTTAAATGCACTCCAGAATGTGCTAAATGCATTTAGCACCACCTGGACAGCAACCAGAAGGTGTTAAATGCATTTATCACCTTTTGGATAGCAATCAAAAGGTGCTAAATATGTTCCAGAAATTGCTAAATGCATTTAGCACTTTTTGGACAGCAATCAAAAGGTGCTAAATACGCTCCAGAAAGTGCTAAATGCATTTAGCACCACCTGGACAACAACCAAAAGATGCTAAATACATTTAGCACCGTTTGAATAACAACCAAAATGTGCTAAAATGATTTTAGTACCATTACAAAACATAGAATAACAAAATTGATGAGATCAACATCTACTCTATTTATATATATGGATCAACGTAAGGTTTGTATAAAAAAAAACTTACGATTAAAATATTTTTTTTCAATATCCCGCTGGGCTGTCGAAATTGGTCGATTTCGATAACAAAACTACCTCTGATCGTCCTGATTTACGTGATAGTGTAGTAACTTTGTCTTCTGAATAACATATTCGAAAATCAGTTAGATCCAACGGTTCAATCAAAAGTTATATATGTTTTATGATTAGCTCTACAGAAAAAAAGAAGAGGAAGAAGAAGATGAGAACAGTGCTCCGATCCTCTCAGCGAAATAATCGGAAAGTCAAGTGGTGGTGGTGGTGGTGGTGGAGGAGGAGGTGAGATCGTTGGTTAGAGCTAATGTTGGTCTATTGATTTTAGAGAGAAAGAGAGAGAGCAATTTATTTGATTTTAGAAAGAGAGAGAAGAGAGAAGAAATGAGAACTGAAGAGAGAGAGATTTGTTATTTTTAACATTAACTTAAACTAATTAGGGGTATATTTGTCCATCATCATTTATCATTTTCCTTAAAATAAATTAATATTATGAAAAGTATCTTTATTATAAAATCAAATTATGAAATTAGTACTACTTTTTTTTATTAAACATGAGTCCGTCCTTAGAATTATAAAATATTATGGAACAAGATCCTATAACCACATTATCTCTAAAAAAATAACCTTAACATAACCCGTGAATTATTCAAAGAAAATAAAGGGGGGTAGATTTGGTAAGTTGAGAAGTTAATTACAAAGTGATGGGGGCCCCAAGAGGAGGTAGGAGGAGGAATTAGGGACAAACAAAAACAATTTGGGTGGGGGAGGGACGGAATAGTAAAGTTGGGATGGCACGTGGGACCCATGCTCCCTAAGAGATGTCCGTGGGTGTGTCGGACGGCCGTATGCTCATCCGTATACGGTTTTCTCTCTCTCTCTCTCTCTCTCTCTCTCTCTCTCTCTTACACACTCGCTTTCTCTCTCTAAATAGTAAATAGTACTACTACCAATCTACAGTATTCATAACTAACTAAAGCAAGTTGTTTTTGTTTTTGGCAATATTGTCAAGTGCCCTCTTGCACCCTACTTTAATACTACTCTCTAAATTTGAGTACTTATATTTTATTACTTCTTGTTGGATTCAATTGAGATCTACCATTAGGTAGGTACTAATTACTACTAAGATTATAATTAGTTGAAATATGTGAAAATTAAATTATACATCCGGTAAAGATAAACCTTAAAATTGTGAAAAAGGAAGAAAGAAAAAAGAGTTGTATTTGTGATTGATAAATTAAATTTATGGTTAAATAGTTAGACCAACTAAATTGTTTAATATTAACCTAAATACTCGAACGTTATAAACATATTACTATGCGTGTACATGTGCTATTTTATAAAAGTCATGAGTATAGTAAACAAAGGTGATATTTTCAATAAAAAGTTTTTTTATATATAAAACAAAGTTAAGTAGATTTGAGCGTGGTAACATTGGTGGCGAATTTAGAATTTTGAGTTTGAGGGGATAAAATATGAATATATTTTTTTAGGGGATGATTTAATTTACACCTAGTGTATTACACTAACTTTATCTCAATTTCATAATTTATCAATCTAACTGTTGAATTGATTAATTATAATATTTCAAAAATACATGCAAAATATTAAAGTAATTAGAGATGCACAAGTCTCTAGTTATAATTATGTTATAAATTGAATTAAGAACCTTGCAAAAGTTAAGTAAAAATAAGTATATTAATTATATGGTTACAAGTATCGGATTGATTTGAAATTTTGCATGCTTGATCAATACAATAAAATTAGCTTATCTAACGGTAGAATTGATAAATTATGAATTAGAGAAAAAGTCATGGCTAGGTGTAAAATTTCTTAATCTTACACTGGTGTAACTTGAACCTTTCCAAAAAAAATTTTTGTTTGACATAAAAGTAATTAAAAAAAAAAGCTCAAATAAGCTAACAGGAGAAGTTCCGCAATTGTCGCATATTTTTTAGCCATATATTTCTACCGGTTAATCTCATTATTTTCAATATTAGAATTTGCATTTATATTTTTTCTCTTTTCTTTTTAAGAGAGAGAACCAAAAAACAAAAAAGCTCAAAAGCTTATAAGTTTTATGTATAAAAATACTCGATGAGCCCAATAAAATATAACATGTTAAATTAATAATAATATTACTATTCAAAATTTAGAAAACCTGGCACAGGAGCTACCCCGGCCCCCGACCCCTTGGATCCACCACTCAACAAAATCCTTGTGATTGTAAATAAAGTTTAATTTTTACCATTAATTAAATTAAAATTTGTATTGCTTTTAAAAGTGTAAATGTAAATTGCAAATACAACATCCTCAAATATGCTGATGTTAAGGCATGCATGCCTGATGCAAAACATGATATTGAAGTAGGGCAAATAATTTTTATCCGGCCAACGAATTTATCTTTTGGTAATGATAAAGTCATGAGTCGATCCATATGTTCGTAGTATCGACACATGATTTTTTTAAAAAAAATATAATTTACAATTATGTTAAATATACGTGTATTGGAAAAAATTAACGCGTGAAGTAATTTTAACAAGCACCTTTGGGAGAGTATACATCAATTACATATTTCCTAATATATATATAAATCTCATTATCTTAATATATATATATATAATATAGTACACTTGCCCATTTTAAAATGAAATGCTCCAAGCAACAACTCACTAACCCGATCTCTTAGACAGTCAGAATTAAGTAAGAAGAGGATCATTATACATTTTATACTAAATACGTAATCATACATAGCATATATGGAGTCAAATCCTGATTGTTTAACTTAAAATTCTTATTTAAAAAATATTTACAGGTTCAATCACGACCTTTGTCTTGTATAATAATTGGATATTTGTTTGTTTTATACGATAAGAAAAAAATTAATCAAAATGTTGATGATTCGAATAGTTAATCAAACTATAAATCAACTTATCGATTCATGTTTGCTTGTAAGTTTGTTTTCATTTGTTAATTAATTAATTAGCTTTTGATAAATAATTAACAACCCATGTGTGGTACGGCCTAATATTCTGTCTATTTTGTCATCTCTCTTGTGTATCCCTTTGTCCTTTTAACCATGGTTTATATTAAATCTTAATTTAAAAATAAGATCTAGTTGTGGTACAATAATTTTAAAAATATAATATTACATGAAGCAATTTTTTGTGTGAAAAAAATATCAAAATATATTATATAGTTGTACTCCCATCATTAATAAAAATATGCATGTTACTCATTTTGATATTTTATTTTGTACATAACTATTGACATACATATCTTTTTCGCTTGTTAAATATGACATAGTACATTTTTTGTCATTAATTTGAGTTTTGTCCCATTTTTCTTTATCTTCCTCTCAATTCGAACAACAGGTCTAATTAGATATATTATACCACTTGAATGAAAATCTTAATTTGAAAAACAATTCATCGTCTAAAGCAGATAATTGAATGTAATTGACCTTTTAATTTTCTAAATTTAAAATTCCGATGCTATGCATGTATAAGTGAGTAATAGAAATCTAGAGTAGTGTCTGTAATCTAAATTGATGATTAAAAAAATAGTTAACACAGATTTAATTAGTAGTTTTTAACTCTAAGAATGACCTTTTTTTTTTTTTTTTGAAAAGGGTCTTCAAAAGATTAAATCAAATCATAACATCGAAATTATACTAAAAAATTGCAAGTAAATTTAACCGTAAAATATGGCGGTTTTAAATATTGTTTTGAGGAGAAAGAGAAAAAATTAAACTCCATGAGTATAATTGAAAGTCTACTAAAAGGTGCAGGTAGAAGAGAACATTTGTAGGCGAAAGTGACAGCCACCTTTAATAACCCAATTTTCGCATGAACCATCATAACAGACTTCAAAATTCCTTCATGAAAAATCACCAAAACATTCTTCACTCATCTCACTTTCTTAAAAAATATCAATAATATTTTATTTATTTATTTTTCTCTAATTGGTATTCCGTCTCTTTCTCACAAATAGATAACACACCTTTTTTTTTTTTTCAAAATGTCTTAAGTTTATAGTTTTTTTTCCCTCTTGGTTTTTAAGGCATATCAATATAACAATTTTTACAAAAAAGTAGATCGTGTTCTCAACTATTACATTATGTTAAAATTAGCATTCTTTTGAAAAATAATTAAATAAAGGAGAAACTATGAATTTAAAAAGGGATGATGTAACAATTCTCCTAATAACGTATCCCATATTTCAAAAACTTCACTCAATCTCCCGAAACTTGAAAACCTTATTTTGAAATTGAGAAAGGCATTCAATAACTTAAAATAAAAATAGGGTAATCTTAAATGAAACCATAGGATTATTCAGTTCACTCCAATTGGGAAAACCTTAAATACACCCCACCAATTTCAGCTACTTTCATTCATCTCACCCCGTTTATTTTCTAAATGCCAAACAAGGCTTAAAATCCATGTAATTACGCCCTTTCATCAGTTCATTTATAAATAAATCCAATAAAAACACTATCACCAAGCCGGCAAGTGCCGCCATCCGTGTCGTGATCACAACAGCAACAAAGCATAGCATCTAAGAGACTCACCTATGACCACTATTTTCACTCTAAAGAGCAATAATAAGAAATTTCTTAATCAGTTTGAGACAGAGTCATATTGGAGGGAGATCGATGGGGTGTTTTGGGTGGGTGAATTGGAGAGGGAGACTGAAACAGAAGAAATTACAGGTGGGTTTTGTGCAAGCGTAGGATTGTGATGAGTTTCACGCAGGAACATACTTTGATTTTGATTGGATTTGGGTTATAGATTTTAGGGTTTTGTGAGGTGGTTTAATAGTTGTATCTTTCTTTGTTGTTTTGTCTCTTTCTTCTATAAAATTCCGGTCTCACAATAATGGTCGGAGAGTTTCAACGTGTGCAAGTGAGAAGGTGACTGACTCGCTCTGCCGTCAAAAGCTTTGGCAAAACATCATACTGCGTTTTCAGTTTGAAAGGAACAATATAGAAGTAATTAGAGGAGCAAATTATTATACTTATTTTTGAAGGATTGTGGCGAAGATACATGAGATCTAAATCCATAAATATAAAAATGGGAATCCACATTTTTATGTTCACGACTCCATATGATTTTCTACACTCAAGTCTCGTCATTGGCTTCTTCTTGTTAATTCTGACAAAGATTGATCCCTTGTGAAAAAGTACGTGAAAGATATGCTTTGGAAAAAATAATTGGGAAGATGTCAGGAGAATCCCATATATCAAAGAAATAACGCGGGGTTAGTTTCCAAATTGGTGAAGATTTTCGATTGTTAAGAAATAGGGACTTGCTGGCTTGAACATTTTGAGTTTTTCCATCAAAATTTAAAGATGAGATTGGGTGAATTGTTAATAATGTGGGCGTAAATAAGATTAGGGATAAAAATAATGTCATAAAAAATGGATGGGCGTATGTGAGGCGCATCAGAATTTACCCAACAGATCAACTGAATTCCGAAGCTAAAATTGTGTGGTTAGCTGAAGAAATAAAAAAAAAGGACAAAAGATGGGTAAGGTAGAAAATCTTTGTCATGCAGTCCAAATCTACACACTCTGCAAGAACATGGTTGATGACGTGTACCACGTGCTAATGTGCGCAGCTCATTCAATTATATATGAAAGGGTGGGTAGTCTTCTGCAACTTCTCATTTTGCAGTCTATATAGATAACATGGCATGTGAATCAACACTGGCCTGTTTCATCAACTTACACGGCCCATTTTAATTTTAATTTTGTTATAGCCATTTTTTTCTACACAATTCATAATTCCACAACTGTCGTCCATGCAAATCAACCCCGTAACCTCCTTATTTATTTTGAGGAGAAGGAGAATGTTAATCACAATACAAGATCGTTAGCATTTTTTGATACAATTTATCTACTAAAATAAAATTTCTTATAAAATATTGTATAACGATTATAATTTTTCTAACCGTGAGATATGTCATATAAAAAAACATTAAAATTAGCTCAATTAATATGAAAACAACCCATTCTAGTCTCATCAGTGGTATCTTGTACCCCCTTCCCCAGTCGATGCTCCAATGGAGCAAACAAATATATATTCATAAGAGTTGTATATCTTAAGCTGTTTTGACCTTTTCAAATTAATAGCCTTAATTTTATTTTATTTTGAAATATAATCAATATATTAATTTCCACGATTGAAAATAAATTATATTCTTAACCACTGTTAGTATTTTTCTAACAACCAAAGTTAAAACGGACTTATCAATTAGAGACAAGCAATTTTACACTCACATGCTTCATCAACCGGTTAATCATAACAAACGCATTGACGGATTATAAATTTTTAGAAAATAAAATTCATTAATGCACTAGATATAATTATCCAGTTGATTAAACCGGTAAAATTATGATTTTCATTCATGTTATAAATATCACCTTTTTTACTATTATTTTGCAGTAGTACACCCAAGTTGCAAGCAAACTTAGCAAGGGACTCTGCCTCCTTTTCCTAAACCAATGTTCTAAAAGGTGCTAAGCGGACTAAAGGTTGACCGGCGCCTAGACACTTAGGTGCCAAACGGATATTTTTTTTTTAATATTTTTAAATATAAATGTATATAATAATTGTATAATGCCAAAACAAGTGAACCATGGTCACTAGGTTTATTGTCCAAAACAAAATTGAACTCTAGGTACACATCCACGTGAAATTATAAATTTATTTCAAGTAACAATAATAATAAAAATTAAAAAAATAAACTAGTGAAAAGAAAAGACAACAATAAAGAAGAGAAAAGAAAGTTCAAAATATGATTGAGAAAGACAAATAGAATATTTAGTTTGTAATTAGCCAAAGCGAGTTCCTCTTCTATGTCTTTTAGCAATTGCAGTTGCTAACTCGGGTTTGGTTTCAATCGGAGGAACGGAAAATGAGTTTGCTTAGGATTGTGATAGGTTGTATCCGATTTCTTAAATGACAATATTTTAACAAAAAGAAAAATAGACAGCTCCTTGAAAAAAGGAGAGGAGAGGGGAGGGGGGAGAGGAAAAAAACTCACTATATTCGACTATCTCCTACCAAGCGCACCAGACTAGCCTAATCTTGCCCAGTCCAATTAAGGTGCCCACCTAAATCTACCTAATTCATCCCAACACCTAGACACTCGCTTAGGCACTAATCGGGGCACCCGAACACTACCAAACCCCGCCTATTAGTTAAACACAAGGTATATTTGTATACCACCTACATAGAACATTGTTAGTACGTGCCTTTTTCTTCCTAGCCTTGGGCCACCATAATCTCATAGAATGTCAACAAGTCCAGCCAACTTCATAATACTTGAGTCCCTTTTTTTAAAAATCTTTTAAGGGTCCACGTCTTGCCAAAGCAATTATGGTTTCACAGTTGTACAATTTCTCTAACAATAGCCATATGTACTCTGGTTATAGAACCACTCAATTTTAATCGAGCTCAAATAATTATGTTCCGGATCGACCCCAAATGCGCCTCGCTCTCAAATTACTACGGAAAGAAAGTAGTTCCGACGGGGATATGTTCAGTTTAAACTTGGGGACAAATTACAGAACACAAAGATTAGCTCTCTAGATAAGTACACTGTAAAATGTTTTTATTTCATCCAAACAACCATTATGTTTACCGAAAAGAAAGGCGTTGCTTTTTCAAATCTAACAAATTACATTCGGCTATACAACTTTCGGCTATCATGATATATTCTCACAAACATTAATCCTAATGTAATGCGGGTTGAAGAGTGGCATTATAATAATGGATCTAAGTGGAGTCTAGGTTGCATAGATTGTAACCTGATATGAGAGAGCTAAAGGCAAAGGCGATAAAAGCCAAAAAGGACATACTAACAGAAGCAGTAGCCATCTCTGTGAACTCATCTTTCCCCCAGTTTGATACCCAATCATCCACCCTAGTGGCTGCCGATGATGATGCCGATATTAATAGGTATGCCAATATCTGTCAATTACATCATATCATCAAAATATATCAATTTTTTAATTATTTTAAGCAGAAAAGGAAAAAAAAATTGAATTGTAGATTATAACCAAGGCAGAGATCACTTGCCTGGTCCATGAAGAAATCAAAATGATAATGAAGGTGGTGAGAGATGACATGTTTTCCAGTGACCAAACAGTAGGCTAGATCGTATGCTTGAAATCCTGAATATACAAATCCAATGACAGCGACGGATAGACAATACCTGTACCATCGAATACCCCAGAAGTGAGAAAAAAGCAAACAGAGAGAGAGAGAGTAATTAAATGACGTGAAGCTTTATAGGCTGGCAAACATATTGCCTATAAGTCCAATAGAATGATGATAAATGTAGAGAGAGGTATGTAAATGTATATATCTCCCTATCCTTGAAATATTAACTAAAAATTTGTCGATTGATTGGAAGAGGTAAACATGCATCTATACATTTAACCAGGTATGCATATGCATATATACATTATGCCAATTGGTAATGGATAGCCTTAGTCTGAAAACGGGATTTTCAAAACCTTGGGAAACATGTCTTTACATTGGATTAAACCAAATCCCCTCTAGTAACTGCAGAATAAGTCCACTTCAACATTAAGTTGATGTCATACAAAAATAGTTCAACCCTTGCATGAGGAAAGCGACCACATGTGGATGTCAAAGATTCCTTCATTAGTAGACCGTAACTGGTAGTATAGCACTAGTATTCCCGATATTCGAACTGAATAAACAACACTTAAACCACAATCAAACATAACAATGGTCCCACACATTTCAATAAAATCAATGAATCAACAAGAAGACTCCATTCTTTCCATCCTTAGTAGTGTTGATTGATTCCATTAAACCATGTTACAACCTCTTTAGCCAATCATTCAGTTTTCCATGGAATCCAAAAACTATAACTCCCCCCCAAAACAAAACTTTATCTTCTCATCTAGAACTATTCGAGTGAAAGCGAGGAGGTAGAAACTAGAATCGAACCCAGAACTCCAAAATGGACAGTGAGAGGCGGTGCCACTAATCTAAAGATCTTGTGCAAGGGCCAAGGAAACGATCTTTCCGCTAAGCTTTTTTGGCTTTAGATTGAAAAATTCCATGTAAAAACATTCCATGAAATTCATTTCTTTTCAAAGCAAACCAATCAAACGCATGCTAAAATTCTCATATGGTGAAGGCCAATTTTTTCAACCATGGGAGTAAAGAAAACACACGACGTAAATCCCTAGTACTTCTAAAACCCTCGAGCAATATCTCACTTTCATATCTTCATAAATCAATAATATAACAGTCAGCATCATATTGAAACATGAGCACGCCGCGGCACCAATAAAACCTAATTTATGTGTGTACAACCGCTAACATTCAAAGTCCTAAAGGTGATTCCTTCCGAGCATCTAGGATTTGTGAGTCAATCTTGATCAAAATTTAAACCTAATTTTGGGAAAGACAATCCAAATTTAGAGGCAATACAGTTTCAAGATCCTTTTTGTCTTTGAAAAACTCTAACCTTAATTGAAACAATTAGTAAGCGATGAAGATAGAACAGAATAGAATATAAATTATAACCTGTATTCCTTGTAGCGATCAAAGGAATCACCACTCCAACCCTGAGTTTTATCAGCAGCCATAACAGAGAACGAAATCAAACACAAAATCACCTCACAAACCCTAAACCCTAGCGCCGCCTTCCCCGCCGTCTCCTCCCCCGTCGCCGGCCTCTTCAAAATCGACCCCACCGCCGCCTTCGATCTCCTCTCTCCACCAACACCACCATCCTCACCCCCACCAACAAAATTCTCATTATTAGACCCCGGTGGCGGGCCCACTCTCGTAACTCTAGACGCCAAGTCCTCCCTCACCGCCCGATTAAATATCACCACCGGTGACGGAGCCTTCACCGACTGCGAATTCGCCGGAGCATTCAAATTTTCCGGGGGTTTGTGGTGGTTCCGGGGGGGAGACCGGAGTGGGGAGTAGTACTTGTCAACGGCTACTACCATGGCTTTGGAGGGTGATTTTTCAGACTGGGGGAGGGGGTCGTCGGATCGGAAAGGGGAACGGAGGGGAGAGTGAAAGGAGTCCACCGGACTAGATTGTGAGTCGTTGTCGGACATTGATCTATTGTTGATGCTGTTCTTGTGGCGGTAGTTGTAGTTGTAATTGTTATTGTCTTTGTTTTCCATTTTGATTTTGGTATCTCAATTTTCTTTCTCTTTCTCGGCGTTTGATTCACTTTCTTTGTTTGGGTGAAAGGAAAAGGAAATTGAAAGCTTTTGTTTGGGACCTCGGAAAAGAAAGTGGGGGCAGTAAAGCTTTTTTTTTTTAGTTTGTATGTTTAAGCGGAGCACAAAAGTAATCTGGTGTGGCGGTTTCCACATATATATATATATTTGATTTGTTGTTTGAGCAATCACGCGTGGTGACGTGGCGGGAAAATGCATATTGGGCGGTCGTAGTACGCATCGAAAATGTGCTTACTCTTTCAGATTCTGAGGTCCAAGTTGATACTTTACGTGTGGTAAGTCAAGCTTTACGACGTCGTCTTGATAGTACCATAGGATTGCTTGTTTCAGCTAGTGTCATCACTTGGACCATCTCCAATGCATAAGGTAAATTGATAAAATTGCCTATTATTTGTCTCCAAAGCACATGTTAAAAGTTGATATAATTGGCTAAAATTGGAGAGAGATGGTAAAAGTAGATGGGGACAAACTATTCTCTCTCACGATAGAGAGTGCATCGCGAGCTACTGACATACCATCGCGCGATGTACAGAACATCCCGTGAGGTCCAGTCAGCAGCACCGCGTGATGTACAAAACATCCTGTGAGGTCCCGTCAGTACCGCGCAATGAGGTGGCATGTGGCGCGCAACACTCTGGGTCTCATGTGAGCTGATGTGGCAAATTTTTACACTACACGCTGCGCAACTCCGTGTGATAATACGCTAATTTTAACTTACCATTTATCATACAAATTGGAGATGGTCTTACAAATCGGAGATTTTGTTCCAAGTACAGTAGTTTCTAAACTTATTTTAATAAATGGGGTAATTTTTAATATATTTAGGAAAACATGATACAAGTTAAAAATTTGAGTGGCAAATTTAACCAAAAAAACTCCATTGAAATTGACGATTTTAAAAAAATAAAATTATGGTCTTAAAAACGTCAGTGTCATTGACAATTTTACATGTAAAATTGTCAGTGCCACTGGCTGTTTTTATGTTGAGTTTTTTTTTTTGTTTGTGTGCTTTTTGTGTATTTTTTTTTTCGTATTTTTTCTTTTCTTCTTTATCATATAATTTAATTAATTTGTTCCATTTTTTTGGAATTATAATTTGTATTTTAAATTTGTTTATGTGGGAGAGGGTGAGGGTGGGCGGTGGCGTGCGGGAGAAGGTGGGACTAAGGTAGATGGCAGCATGGGTGAGAAGGTGGGGCTAGGCGGAAGCAGCAAGGGGAGAGGGTGGCAAGGTTGGCGAGAGGGAGATGTCGGCGTGAGAGAGAGGTCAGCGATGAGGAGTGAGAGGGGAATAAGATGGTTAAGGGTTTTGAATTTGGGGGGTGATTGTATCGTGTTTGAGGGAGGAAGGGTGGTTAACGATTTTACTTTGCGATATTTTTTTTTTTAAAAAAATCGTCAGTGCGAATAACGATTTTAGTAGACCTGGCAAAACAGCACGCGACACAATAGCACGACACGAAGTTATAAATTAATGGGTGGTGTTTTAACAGTTTCGAGTCGTATTGGTGCCAACCCGATAAGACATGATAAGTTAACGGGTCGAGTCAGTTAATATTCGTTAACACGATAATAACTCATTTGAACACGTTAATAATATACATAGTTGTATAATATTATATATGTACATGTATAAATGTATAAATGTATATTTTTAATATTTTTAATATAAATGTGTATAATTTATATAAGTATTACATATATATTTGTTAATTCAAGGTAAACTTACAATATATACATATAATATTATATAAACAAACATGTTTTTTAATTATATATGTACTTAACGAGTCCTATTTGGTAATTCGTTAAAACCCGAAAAGATAACACCCAAAACACGATAACACCCGATAAAAAAGTCACATGTTTAGACCCAAAACGATAACACCCGAAACACGATAAAAATTGACACAAACACGATCCGAACCGACCTATTGAAAGGTCTAGATTTTAGGCTTAAGATCACCATTACCAATCACATTTTTATACTTTACCCCTTTTCCCCGAATAAGTTTAAAACCACCCCCACTCACTAAAATATCTTATAAAATTACTCTAGTTATACAAAAAAAAGTCTGTAAATTGAGATAGTTGTGCCTTTTTAAGGTTAATAATAATAAATACTATTTGAGAAGATTTATGGTGTCTAAAGGTGGGTGATGATATTAGATTTTATTAAGGAATGACTACGAAAATATTTCTTACAAAAATACATTTTTATATGATTATTATGGGTGATTTTACTTTTATTCGCGATATCTTTCAGTTAATCCATACTGTTAAGTTAATCCACATTGCCTATTAAGTTAATCCGCAAGTGTGGATAGCCTGACAAAAAAATATTGTTAATTTAATTTTATAAATATTATTTTGAATAATAATTTAATATTAAAATATCCACAAGATTAATAAGTACGTCTACTTTAAAAAGTTAGATCATAATATTATTAAGTAATGAGTATATCATAATTAAGCTGAAGTAAAATAACAAAAAAATAATAATTTAAATCCTTACTCCCATTCTAATTTTTACGGTATTTTTATCTTTTTCTCACTTACAGATATCCACTATCTCTCTTTTTCCCACAGACTCATTATTCTTTCCTCTTTTCCTACTGCCTCTTCTTTCATCTCCTCATTCCTCATTCTTTCCCCACTATCTCGTTCTTTCTCACAAGTTAAGTGCCATATCTAGAAGGATCGCGCTCGTTATTTTCGTCTTCTTCATCACAAATTCTAAAACTTTATTTTGATATTCTTCATTTAGGATTTATATTAGTAATTGATAAATATGTGTATATATTTAAAAAACCGATAAAGTTTTAACCGATTGCAACATTTCTTGTATCGGCACATCATTGATATCACTTTTAACCGATTGTAACATTGATAAAGTTTCTAGAATAATAAATTCCTTTGACGTTGATACCTTAAGATCTTAAAAAAAATCATGACTGCTTTTCATAAGTTTAAAAGAAATATAAAAAAATAATACAATTATTATTTTGAGACAACAAATTAGTTTTGGATCCAACATTAAATATTAACTCAGGTTTTGCTGAAATATGTAATGTCGTATCCGGAATTAAGTTCTTCTACTAGATTTAAAATTAAATTAAATTAAATTTCAAGTATGAATTCATAAGTAAAACAAAAAAGAACATACCATTAAACGTGCAGTCTCTGTTGATTGTAATAAAAATAAACCGTTCTCAATATTAATACCCAGTTCTTTCCAAACTTCTAATGCAAATTAATCTATTCTACTGTCGAGTCTTCTTTGTGTTACAAAGTATTGTTCAATTCTCTCGTTGACAAAAGATTTTCCATTATTATATACTTAAATTACGTACTGATATTAGGGTTTGTAAAAATTTGATTAAAATTTTCATAATTTAAGAGTGGGTTAACTGTAAAATATGACGAATAGAAACAAAATTAGCCATTATTATTCCCAGGCTAAAATATTAGAGCACATCTTATAATAACTCCTCCTGTGTTTTAATGCATGTTATCGCAAATAAATTCTAATAACGATAATAATTTTCTTGTAATAAAAGTTAGTATTAGTATACCACTTTTAAAATTAAAAATCTTAATTATGAGGTGTACTGGAAAACTAGTTTAAAAATGAGGGACAATTACTTTACAAATAATTAATTTTGTTGACAAACTGAAAAAAGAGTTGAATTAATTGGAATAATAGTTTTTTATCTATCTTTTCTTTATTTTTTTGTTGCCAAATGTCCAAAGAAATTTTTATGTAAAACCAAGAAAGTAGTATAATAATTTACAAAATTATTTATTTATTTGACACGGAAGGAGTAAAAAAACTATGAGTTAAAAAGGGGTCCTAAATATATCCTTTGGTGCCTGCCTTTATTTACTTGTGGGAGAGAGAGGGACAAACTAGTACGTAAAAAAAAAATGTAGAGCTTCAAGGATTCTGCTTTAAGTCAACATCGACCACACTCAATGCATATTTGGCACTGCTATGGCAATCAATTGTGCTGGTGCTGGCGCCCACTCCCAATCTTCTCTTCTTATTGATTATTACTAATATGTTAACTACATAAGAATAAATATTAATTATACTGCTTTGATTAGCAGCAAAAAGTCAGGTCTTAAAGTTAAAAAGCAAAAAAAATAAAAATAAAAAAATAAAGAAGATTTTTGTTGGTACAGAAAGGTATTGCGAAAGGATAAAAAAAAAAAAAAAAAAAAAAAAACTTACGCTATAGCAATAAATTATTTCTAGAGCTCATATGTATCCATCCAGTTCATCATTTTCGTCAACTTTAAGCCTTCTATAAAAATTTGCTTTCACTAACCCCAATAATATATAATATATATCATTGCAAAATAAACTTCTTTTTAATTACACGATAACACTTTATGCCTTCAAATTTTAATGTTTAAGAGGCTTTTTTTATACGCATCGTCTTTAAAATTATGAAATAGTCGAGCCAATTTATTTTTTAAGACTGATTATTAGAGTTCATATCCCTTTAAAGTTCAACTTTTTAGGTTAAAAACACATCCGATGAAAGCACTCAAAGAACAATATCTCCTCCGATAGTAACACTTCGTATATATAAGAATATACTAAAATTTTGTGTACATGCGATACATATCAGTTATTCAAGTACACATAATTTGGAGAAAAAAGGTTAAAGAGATGATTTATAGCTTAAACAGTTGAGAGCCATATTAATAATGTCGCTGTTAGTAATGATTCGAGTCTAGAAAAAAAAATGACATGATTTCAATAGCACCAAAATAGCTTCTTATTTTATATTATAATATAATAATAAATGATTAAAGTCTAAAGTTCAAGCTATCCCAACACTATATATGTACCCAAAAAGAGCTTCGTTCAAGCGTTGTTTGCTTTGAGGGTAGGCTTTCTCTCTCAAAAAGCTAAAGGCATATATACTTGCTTTATCTTTTCCTTCATCCACACACATTCCTACATCTATGGTGGATTAGCTTTCCATGTACATATAAAACAAAACTAACAAGGTTGCTACAAAACTAAAAACCATTCCCTTTCAACCACAGGATAAATAACTTCTAAAAAAGCCTATGGCCCTGTGCACCCATAAAAATTAGTGAATAATAGAAGTACCACATTCCCCAACTCCTTCCAAGAAAATATCCGAGTATCACAGTTGTATCTGCGGTGGGTTTATATCTCTTTTTGAAAGAAATAACACCTTTGAAACCGTGTGGGAAATTTTCTATTTATAATATTAATTATGCTGAAATTAATGTTTTCTTAACACATAAAAGTCAAATAGTGAAATTATGTTTCCTTAACACATAAAGGTCAAATAGTGACAAGCGAGTATACAGAGCGGGAGAGATTACATAAAAAATGATTTGTTTTGACTGTACTAGAAACAAAAGGCACATGCGTACATGCTTAATTTCCATGCACAAATAGATCTAATTTAAAATAACAAAGGAGTTAGCTTTGCAGTTAGAGTTGTTACGTTAAAACCTTGTTGCTTGCATGTTTTTTCCACATTAATGATAATAAAGGTAAAATAGGAAAACAACTAAAATTGGCGTCATAAGCAAATTGAGTGGCTTGACTTTTATATGGTATAGATAGATATGGAGATTGGAGAGAGATAAATGCCAAAATATCAATAGCCAATCCCTGCCCTTTGCAAAACACGAGTGCAAAATTCAAACTCCTAAAACTCATAGTAGGAAGAAGGAACCACCAGAACTCATGCTTGCTACTTTATACAACTACAAAAGAGTTCCTATTCAAAACAATTGCCTTTGATGCCCCATTGCATACCCACCTATTTTCATGTAGAATCTTTAATAATATACCGATCATTTTATGAACCTAATCCCTTGTTCTTCTTGCGTGCGTAAATGAGAGGAGAGAAAGTTGACCTCACAGCTACCTAGTAAAAGGGGTAAGTTCTGACCACCAATAAGACTAAATGGACTACCTCAAATTTGTATCAGGCATCAAGTATTCAACACTAGGAAACAAACTCTAGAAACCATATGGCTCATAACTTTCATACGAGTATACAAGCAGTTTTATTCTATAATTAAAAATTTTAATAAGAGCTTCACTACAACATTTTAGGTATAAGAAGAAGGAAGAAGAACATCGAATAACAAAAAGAAATCTGAGATAGAAACAGGCATGCGAAGTTACATGAGTAGGTGAGAAGAAAAATACCGCCTCTGCAAAGAGATCACGATAAAAAAAGGAAGTGGTCTCGTAGTCTTGTGGCTTATTCCGGTAGTTTCAAACGATTGAACAGCACAAGAAAACTTTGCTCAGGTACAACATAAAGGAAACCAAGGTCTGCACCTCTCACATATGGTCCCATCCCCTATTTAAAATTGACAATTTGAAAATTTTAACCAATATAGATTATAGATATGTAATTACTGCTGTTAAAATAAATTATAAATTAGATTTTTGAAATTCAACTCAGAAAAGTATCAAAGAATGGTTACAGGTACGTGTGAAATGGTAAGTGGGTTGCATTACCTTGCCGTTGAGTTGTAGAAGTTCACCCTCAACCCATCTTGGATTTCGGAACCCAAATTCTGCTATCCTTCCTTGACCTCTGTAACTCGCAACCTAAAAAGAAAAAAAAATCTTACAGAAGTCAGTTTCATTAAGGCAAGCACATATGAGAGAAGGAAATTATACTAAACTTTCAAGTGAAATGTAAAAACTGCCTATCTGCCAAATGCAGGGATAATTACAGAGACCTCTACTCAGAATTCTGAACTTTCCAAAAACAGAGGGGAGTGCGTTGTAATTATTCCTTAAAAGCAGAAGTATGCGGATTACAAAAATTCCAGACTTTATTACCACTCCTAATTCATCAGGATACAATCCCCGGTTCGAGACACGACTCCCCTTCCCAATTTTAGCACGAAATGTCACCTGAAGAATCAAAAGTTGTACCAATTAATATGCATATAATTTACACTACAAGTGTATAAATCACAGAACAAACATTTATTGCATTCAATAATCAATAGTAACAATATACACTAAAAGCTATGAACCTTGCCAGCCGGTAAATTTAGATCTCCTGTAAGCTTTACCGCCTCAACATATTCAAAAAAATCCACATCCGAAGATTTTTCAGCATCATTCACATCATTCCAATTACCATACTTACGCCTCAGTTGCACTATCTCAGTGCCATACGGGGCAAATGCACCAACATATAGACCTACACAAGAACCAACAGGTTGAACCCTCAAAGATGTTACTTTTGCTCCAACTGTCTAATAAGATGCACCCGCACTTTGCCTCTGTGTGTGTGTGTGAGAGAGAGAGAGGGGCAAACGCACCATCAAATGGATCCAAATCACCTCTGGAAGTGGTAATCCGTCGAAAATTTGTGTACTCGGCTAACTTTTCCCGCTTTTGAGCCTGACTGACCGCAAGTTTGACCATTTCACGCACATCCCTGAAGGCCTACATTATTGATAGCAAATAAATACCAGGACAAAACAAAGGGGGATGGAGTCTGATTATGTAGAAAATTTTCATTTCAAGTGGCGCTATTCAGAAACAAGGTCTTTTCTGGACCCTGCATAACCTTATGCACTGGCTCTGATGTTTTTGTCCAATACCCACAAAATAAGTTTAATTCCAGCATTTTCTCTCGATTTAGAAAGAATGCAATTGAAGCTGCAAATAATTTCCAAAGTCACAAATAGGACCAAATAGGATTCTTGATACTAAATCTTTTTAAGTCATAAGACAACAAGAATCATCATAGAGGATCTCCCCATTTTGAAAGAAGAATGTAACGAGATGAAAATCAAGTACATGTGTCCTTGAGTTAGATCTGATTGTCTATAATATATATATATATTAATATATATGTATGCAGCCAAGTGCCCAAATTCATTCCCAACTCACCTTTGAAGATCCTTTACCAGAATTCCAGAACGCCTTGGCCACATCAGGAGGCATAAGCTCCGAAACACCTTGAGCTGCTAAAGCTGCCACTTTGACCTTGGACTCGACATTTTCCTCGGTCCTACAATTTTGACTTTTCATTGGAACGTGTAACACAAATGAATCTCTTTCCATATCTTCAATTTCAGCCGGTACACGTGTGTACTCATCCTTGGAAAATGTGTCATCTTTTTTATGTAAAACCCCACCAATGAAAAGCTTCATATCCTTATCTTTCCCATCTTCCATTGCATCGCTACTGCCTCCTACAGCTACCCGGTCAGGCTTCGGTTCATCCAAATTACTAGATTCATTTTCAGAGTCTTCATTGGAAGTTGTATCCTCTTCATCTTCTTCAATCAATTGCATCACTGTAGGCAATTTTACTTTCAGTTCGGGGATTTTATCTTTGATGAAATTTATCAAGCTTCTTATCCCGTCCTCGGTTGCATCCTCAGAGCTTATGCTCTTCTCATCACTTTTTGCCGACTTATTATCTTCGTTCATTTTAACATCAACTACAGATGCATTCTCGATTTCTGCAGTGGATTGACCTCTTGTTGGTTTTGAGTTCAAGGCGGATTTTGTTGTACTTCCTTTGGTTCGCTGCAAGAAGACTACCTATCAACAGAGACATATCATCAGGAACAGTTTCCTTTTTGGGACGTCCAAAATTAACAATCACATTTCCTTTTGGGACATTATTAAGTTCCCAAATCTCACAATAGAAAATAACTTTATTATTGACCATTGACGTCAAAATTAGTGTTTCCCTAAAATGTGGGGAAGTTAAATAGTGACTCTTATAAAGGGATGGGTAGAAGGCATTTATAGGATCACCTGCATAGAATACATATCATCATCATCTTTGACAACAAAAATTTCAAACAGTGGAGTTCCAGGAGATGCAGTGACCAACTGTCTGTCATAAGCAATCATCAGTATACGTCATATAACAGTAAACCACAAGCAGAGGAAAACTTGAGCTATTCTATCTGATAATACTACCTAGGACTATAACTTTTGCCAACAAATCTGCCCACACCAGGAGTTACACGTACTAGTCTGCCAAACGGGTCGTCAGAATCTTTAGAATAGCCCACCCACCATCCAACCTGAAAGTGGGATAGAAAAATATAAAATTGGAAATTCATTAATATCGGTAGGATATAATAAATGAGAAGCTAAAGTTTAATTTCCATAGCTTATACACGGTTGTCTCAAATGAGGGGACAGTTTTAAAATTTAACATGTGGAGCAGCACAACAAACAAGGATTCATGAAAGAGACCAAAATTTTCTTCTATAGTTCTCTCATCACACTTTATCAGCCTTGACAGAGGATGAAAGTTACAATCTCCTTATTTTCTTTCTTGGTTTTGCTACCCTCATTTAGATAAATAAACAGATTCATTAATATCCAGAAAGAAGGTAATCACTACAAGTCGCCTATTTGAAGACATTCATTCAAGTAATAATTGCTTTCTTCGCATCAATGCAACTTTAGCCAGATGCACAGAATTATTAATTTGAACTTGCTGTTGTTGTATTTCAGTTCATTAACTTTGAGCTCCTCGTAAGGTTCAGCAATATTTCATATTATAGCCACAATTATTTTTTACATTATATCGGTGGTTTAATCCATCAATCTCCTTCTAACCTGTCAATTGATTGGAAACAAGGAAGAGAACAGTATACTAGTAAACATGATGAAATTGTATCCAAGAAAAATTACCAGTCCACTTCCTGTATTCCTGCACAAACTCAAAGCATCATGGTAACGCTCTTCGTCTATTGCATCCTACAAGGAACAGAACAAACATATTATATTCCAACCTTTTTGTGAATGGCTGCATGCAATTTCGTATTACTACTACTCATTAAATTAACCATCCAACCTTCAACTGAGACATAACTTCAGCAATACTGTCCTTTGATGTTGCTTCTGCTATAGCTGTTTTCAACTTTGCAGCTTCCTGGAAGTCCTCATTCTCTATTGCATCTTCTAGTTGAAACTGCAAGGCACAGAAACAGACAGAATGATTAAATGTGAGGTGTCGATTGTGTTTTTTTATTTTATTTTATTTTTCAGAAACGACTGCTTTTTTTTTTATGATAATCATAAAAAGCAAGATTGCACAGAGCCAAAAGAAAGGATGATGGACCAGCAGTCCACCCAAACATCTTACAAAAAAAAAAAATCATATATCCTAAGTTCCTAACAATCAAAAATCTAACAAAGAAAAAAGAAACAAATTCTGCCATCTTTTAACAGTACAACCCCACTGAATAGTTAAAGCAACACTGCCTCCCAATTGTTAGAAATCTCTGAAATCAATAAATTTCCAAAACGATTGGAAGTGCCGGCCCAAAGTGATGCAATCATCTTAACTTTACTCCACACCTCAGCTACATCTATTTGCTTATCCTCAAACACTCTAGCGTTCCTTTCTTGCCATATCAACCACGCCAATGCCATAGAGCAACGTCTCCATAATGCTTTGGCCTTCCTTTTGTTGCCTCTGAATTGCCAATCAATGCATAAAAAGTCATGCCACCGTTTAGGAAACGCCCCAGCCACTTCAAAGATCAATCTAGCTTTATCCCATAACTTCTTGGCATAATTACAATGAAGCAAAATGTGATCTATAGATTCACTATCTTTCTTGCAAAGGGTACACCAAGATGGGGAGATAGCATGAGATGGCCTTCTGATTGGAGGAAAATCACACGTGTTGACTCTTCTCCAAGAAGCCAACCAAGCAAAGACTTTAACTTTGGGAGGAATACCCATCTTCCAAATCATTTTGTAAGGCACAAAGGGAACATCTTCCGGGAACTGAATAATCAATTCAAAGAAAGATTTGCAAGAGAATATCCCAGATTTATCCCCCAACCAAACCCTCTGATCCTTGATCGAAGATGAAAGAGAAAAATCCTCAATAGAATTCAGCAGCCCCATATATTCCAGAAACTCCCTATCATTAAGGTTTCTACGAAATGAAATATCCCAAGAATACGAATCGGCTGAATTCCACTCAACAAAAGAAGAGATAGGGGAGAGTGTTCTATGGGAAATTCTGTAAATACTAGGGAATGTAGAAGCTAGCGGTCAATGTTCAATCCAATGATCTTCCCAAAAGCGAATAATATTTCCCACACCCACCTTAGACTTAATAAAGGTTTTGAAAAACTCAATGCCCTTACAAATTGCTTTCCAAGGATTACGAGGAGCCCTCTAATCACCACGTTCGAGTCCCAACCATTCTCATGAATCCCATACTTCTAATAATTGAGCACCAAAGTGAGTTTTGTTCTAGAGGAGAGGGGTTGGCCCAGTGGTAGGCAACCTCCACCTTTGTCTTGAGGTCAAGGGTTCGACTCATGGGGTGGGTGGGGGGGTTTTCTTTGTTTGTAGAATTAAGGGAGAGACTTAGACCTCCCTTAATTTTAAAAAAAAAAGGAAAAAAGAAGTGAGTTTTGTTCTAGAGGAAATCAGAGCCACTTACCCAATAGTGCCTCATTTTTCTTGGCAAGGTTGCCTACACCTAAACATCCCACGACTTTATTTTTGGAAACAATTTTCCAATCTACAAGATGATCACTCTTATTCTCACCCAAGCCCTCCCAAAAAAAATCTCACATGTTTTTTCAATAATTTTACAAACCGAAATGGGCATTTTGAAAAGGGACAAATAGTATATGGGCAAACTTTCAAGAACTGATCGAATAAGTGTGAGTCTACCACCCCTTGAAAGGCAACCCTTCAACCAACCCTCAAGTTTTTTGGATATTTTTTCAATGACTGGGTTCCAAAAACCCAATCTGTTCTCATGCCCAAATATGAAAGTGGCCAAGAGCTCATGTCACAACCCGCCAAATTTGCTAAAGCTTGTACTTCTTCCTCGCTTACATTAATACCTACTAGCGCACTTTTTGCCATATTTATTTTAAGACCTGACGCTAGCCCAAATAAATCCAAGATGCCAATCCAATTTCTAAGGTTGCATTCCTCCTTTGAGAGGAAAAAATGGTGTCATCCGCAAATTGAAGATGTGACAAATTAATTTTTTCCTTCCCGAGATCTCAAATCCTTTTAAAAGGTTCACTCCCCTTGCTCTCTCCACTAATCGGTTAAGCACATCCACTACTAGGACAAAGAGAAAAGGAGACAGTGGATCCCCTTGACGAATGCCTCAAGTGGCATTAAAATGACCTTTAGTTCTCCTGTTAACCATTATAGAAAAATTAGAGGATGAAAGGCATACCCTAATCCATCTTCTCCACCTCTCGCCAAATCCTTTTTTACCAAACACATGATCTATAAAGTCCCACTCTATATGATCTTAGGCTTTCTCAAAATCAATTTTGAAAACAATCCCTTCCTTTTTCTCTTCCTTATACTCTTCCACACTCTCATTGGCAATTAGAACAAGGTCCAGAATTTTCCACCCTTTGACAAAAGCCCCTTGTGCAAATCCAACCGTTTCTCCCATCACCTCTTTAAGCCTCGAGGCTAAAACTTTAGCCAAAGTTTTATATAAGCTCGTTACAAGGCTAATCGGTCTATAGTCCTTGAGTTTTATAGAGGATAATTTTTTAGGGATTAAACAAACGTAGGTTAAATTTGTGCACGCGTTCAAAGTACCATTCTCAAAAAATACATTAAAGACACTGAGAACGTCTTCTTTGAAAATATTCAAACCTTTTCTACAAATTTCTATGGTAAAACCATCCGGTCATGGCGATTTATCCCCATCAGAATCCTCTATAGTTGCTCTAATCTCCCCTTCCTCAAAAGGTCTCTCTAACCGACTACTTGCCTCGGTTCTAAAAAAATCAGTCACCGTTCTCCAATTAAAAAATTCCCTATTATTTGATTTTAAATGCACTTCCTTCAAGAACAATAAAAGGACTACATACTTTGAAAAGAATGAAAGGTCTGGACGCCTAAAATTGAGGTGCCCAAAAAAATTTGAAGGGGGCACGGTGTTGTCAAGCAAAGTGAAAGATTTTTCTTTTATTAGGATATTTTGATAATTTATTTTCTTTAATTCATTTTAGTGTACTACACGTGATGAATCTAAGTAAGTCCAAAGAAAAGTGGGAAGGGAGCCAAAAGGAGGCGATTGGATATCACTCTCACAGTTCAAGACATGGTGTACCATATTTAATCTTTAACTTTATGCAATGAATGACAAATGGTCTTTAGTCCTTACAAAATTCTACTGACCCCGGTAAACAGCTGAAGATAATTAACCACATAGAAGAAGAAGACTACATTTAGCACCACTTACATCGGTGCTGAGATTAATTAAAGTAGTACAATTATAACATTGAATTGCTTGCATCGGATTTCAGTTTTAATAATTCACAAATTGGTGTTGGGATATTCAATTTAATTAATTCACTAAGCGCACAACATCAAAAAATCAAGTTGATCAGGAACTAGATTAAGAAGCTACACCCAATCAAATCAATTAAAGCCCTAGTTGAAAATCCCAACTAAGGTATTAAATCGCAGGGACAAGAGGAATAAATTAATGGTTAGAAAATTGTGATACAAAAGTAATGAATTACAACAAGAGGGACTGAGGCGATAAATAATAAAAGGGGGAATGGAACCTTGAGAAGAGAAGCAAAGCCCTCAGCCTGTTCGATTTCAGAGAAATGGCGAGTCCAGCGATTCCAGTCCCAATCTAAACAAGAAGAGTAGATGTTATCATTATAATTATTAGAGCTGGTGGTGGTGGTGGTGGTGGGGGTGCACCGGCAATTAAGCTTTGAGTTCTTCCGGTTCCTAAAAATGGGGGATTTAGTGAGAGTCGAGCCACAGCCCAATTCGAACTTGAGATGGAGAGATTTGTTGTTGCTGTGTAGAATAGGGGAATCGATAGAAGAAGAGATTGGGACTGAATGTCCCGTGGCCCAAGCCTTGGCCACCGCCATTTTTATAGCTTCCTCTGAAGCGAGCGCCCTTTGAGGTCGTTAACTTCTTCAATATCTATCTATATAAATATAATATATATGTCTGTAAAACTGCAAAAAGTAGTATTTATTAGTTATTAGTAGAAGAAGAAGAAGAAGAAGTTAGATGGGGGAGAGGGAGAGGGAGATGATAACGTGGATATATGTATGGATAGAATCGCCGGATAAATCACAGCACCCGCTGCTACGTTACAAACCCCATCCCCGTCAATGTCAAATTTATTTAGCCCAACATGTACATGTGCACCTCAATCCATCGTACGAGTTTCTATATTTTATTTTTTCACCCTCTTCTGTTTTTTTTTTTTTTTTTTTTTTTTGATCAGAACAGTAGAACACCCTTTGCTGTTTGACCGCACACTTTATGTCTTCTTTTATTTTTTTTGAATTTTTTTTTTAATATTTATCCTTCACAAAATACTTTTTCTTATTCTTATTTTTAATTAATTCTTAAAAATCAAATAAACTATATATTATTCGATTCTTAAGAGTTAAATAAGATATTGTTAAATTTATATTTAATTCTTAAAAATTGAATAACATATATATTTATTTAATTTTCAAAGACCAAATAAAAAATATAAGCAAAACTAAATATTTTCTAAAGTGAAAATATCATCACCTTTAAAGAAATATTTGCTCCACAAGAACACTTACTTTTAAATTGTACTTGCAAGTTTTTAACTTTTCTTTTCTTTTCTTTTTTGTTCTTTTTTGTAGCCAATGATATAATAGTTTTAAATTTAACAATGTCATGTTCTAGTAAATGCAACATTTCTCTTTTCTATTTAATTTAATCCTATACACGTTCAGAAAAGAAGAAGAAAAAAGGAAATTAAAAAAAAAAAAAAAAAAACTGGCTTACATCCAAAATCAAATGAAATACACAAGCAACCTAAATTAATTTTTCGATTCTCAAGTAAATTAATTGTGTCCCAACAATCCATCTAGTAAAGTTGCACCAAACTTCACCTAAATGTGCACTTTGGGTACGTTGTTGTTTTTATTTTATTTTAAAAAAAAAAGTGTTTGAGTTAATTTTTAAGCACATTTTTTTAATTCTCCTTCTCAGTGCTCGCCACATGGGTACGTTGTTTGAAAAATCTAAAATTGCCTACTTCTATGCCTACCTGGTATGAATGGGACTCGTGATCAAAATCAATGTTGAGCCGATCTGATCAGAATCCAGGAAGCTCAATCTACATAGAAAATGCCAACTTAAAAGTATTATGGACTTAAACTAAATGGAACCCCAACAACTTATTATTAATTTATTAATGATGGTGTTAATTAATAATTCAATCTACCCATCTAACTATAAGCTTACACGTGGGCCATTCACGTCAGCAACATGTTATGTCACAAAAAAAGGAATTCAGAGGAGCTCTATTCGGATAGTAAAAACGCGGATTCAAAGGCTTAAACGAAGAAATTTAGTTGAAAAATGACGCGCATCACCGCCAGAGGATGTGACTTGAATTCTTTGGGCCGTTTCGAGTTAATTTAGCCAAGCCCCACACAATTCTGGACAATTTGAAGACGGGAACTTGGAGGCTCTACTTGAAGAGCACCTGAAAGCTAGAACTCTGATGGATATGGGTGTCCGACCTAGATGCTCATTTTTACATTACAAATTATAAAGCTTGGATACCGGAGCTCTTCCAATGAGCTCTGGAGCTCCCCCGTATTTTCATACGAGGCTAACCTTCTTTATAAATTTTTGAGCCTCTTAAATTCAGTACCTTTATTGCTCTAATTAGTTGATATAATCATTTGACCATGTGTTGTCTAAAATACCCTCCCAGATTTTAGCACCAACAATTTGGCGCCGTTTGTAAGAAAGATAGTTTTACCAAAGTCACATATCTCTCCTGAAACTGTATAACCACCCGAGAATATTACTATGTCTTCAAGATAAATACAGCCATACCTTATATTGGCTTTACAAGAACAGCAATCTGCCTTTCAAATCCGAATCGACAGACTCCTGACCCAAAGGCAAAGTCCCCAGTCAGCACGAGGAGTAGGTCATCTTCAGCCTCCATGTCTACTGGTGTTTGCCCAATCCCTCCACGAGTCCTAGTTAGAGAAAGACTGGGGGGCCGTGGCAGAGGATTCGAAAAGAACCACGACAGAAATGGTAAGCTCGAATTCCACTACTCCAACTATAATTGGGAGACCTCGTATAAGGAAGTTTCAACCTCACTCCCTCCCCCGCCAGCAAGGGACCCACAGATTAATATGGTTCGTGAGAGGCGCCCAGACGAGGTTTCGCGTTATCAGAGCCCGAGTGTAGGCCTCCCTCCACGATCAACCATTGGAGATACACCTAGGGCCTGCAATATTTGACACGACACGCTAACCCGACACGAACTCGACACGGATTTAGCGGGTTTGGGTCAAGCATAAACAGGTTTGGGTCAATTTCTGGTCAGGCACGCTTAACTTGCAAACTAAACGGGTCGTATTTGAGTTAACCCGCTAACTCGAAATTGACCCGCAATTAACGCGATTGTTATTTTTATTTTCTTTTATAGCTATATATATTATTTTGTCATTTTTCTTGAACAATTATATTCTTATTTGGAGTATTGGTAATAGATGATAGTTATTATGTTTTTAATGATAGATAAAGTACTAATTTTTTATGTTTATGCTTCGGTGATGGAATGTTATATATTTTGACTCTAGATTGTTAATATTGAATTTTGGTATTGGGTGATACTTATTATTACTTATTAAAATTTTAAAACTATTATAAAACAAGTTTTTTTTTTTTTACATGAGACTTAATTGTCATTATAATCTTAAAAGGTTAATCGTGTCGTGTCGAGTTGCAGATTTAACATGACCTATTTATTAAACGGGTTAGTCGGGTCGTGTCATGTAACCTGTAAAATAAACATGTCGTGTTCAAGTTAATATAAATGACACGATTAGTTAAATGGGTCGTGTTCGAGTTGACACGACACGCGAACCTGAATTGCCAGCCCTAGATACACCATATTGGTCATGAGTTGTGATACACCTCATTTCTAGGGTATCCTATCAAACACCTGCAAACTATGTAATACATACTTAAAATTTTAGGGATTGATAACCAACTGTCGTATCCATATATCTTGTTACTGCAAACAAAAATTGGAGAAACCTTACCATAAATGCAAATTATGATCAACTCGAGAAGAGTAAAGGGAGTTAAAACTATAGCGATTTGAATATCTGAGTCTTTGAATAGTGATTGTGGAGATAAATTGATCGTAAAAAAAGCCCTCCTATAATTGGGAGAGTAATGAGATTGCCAAAAGAAACGCCCCTAAGCTAGACAAAAAGTCGTAAAAAAGGGTAAAGTGAAACCCAAGCAAGCACATATAATTATGTAGCAATTAAGAAAAGAAAGGTGTAATATTATGAGGCATTTCCTCCGTAATACTATTATGTTATAGATTATACATAACAATCAAGGTACATTTGCTACATTACTTGGATTAAAAAACGAAAAAAATAAATTGATACATTACCCAAAACTACAAAAAATATTTTGGGCAGATAGCTTTGAAGCATAAGAACTATGACGCCTAGCATTAGATTTGGAGCACACTTGTTGTAGTAGTTAATATTAGAGCACCCACAATGGGTATGGTAAATTGCCATACCCCTCACACGGTGAATAGAAATTTAATATACAAACTTACATTATATGGTAGAAAGAGGGCAAAATTATCATTTGCCTAAATTTTACTCATACGACTCTAGTTTACTAGTATCACTTATACGGCTACGCAAGACTCGTATCAAAAAAAATATATATAAATGTAACTCACTCCTATGGAAATATATATATATATATATTTTCTTCCAAAAATCCGTTCACTTGTTAGATAATCATTGGACGGTGTTAACTTTTGGGAGTGAAATTGTAAATATGTAAAAAGTTTAAAATTCAAACTAATTTTTGATTTTTTTAAGTACCATTCTTTTTTCATCTACATAACCAAATGAATGGGTGTTGAAATAAACATCGATGCGGCAAAGCATTTTTTGGAACCATTCATTTAAAATTAGAACTTAGCAAACTCTTCTCTTTTTTTTTTTTGAATACAAACCATATAAATATATTTTGCCTTTTAAGAAAATTCATATTATAAAATTATAGAGTCAAAAATATAATTTATGTAAAGTATGTATCACACGAAATAAGAAAAAGTTATCAAAAAAAATAAAAATGCTTCATAAGAGTGAAGCTGACATGAAGCATTTTCTTCTTTTTTTTAATTTGTTTTAGCTCAAAATTTATATGAGAAAAGGACACTCGTGAATTTTTTTATGCCATACCTGCCTTACACAGTCTCAAAACTTAGTGAGAAATTTCTTAATTTTACAATTACGATGCGGCAGGTCAAAGGTTCTAACTCTTAGTTTTGTAATTAAAAAAGAAGTCTAATCATTGTATGACCCCTCATCCCACAAGAATCCAAATAGGCAGTCCCAAAAACACAAGAAAAGAAATTAAACAAAGTAACTTCGCATTTTTTTGTCTAAACTAGGAAAACTCCATTTTCCTGACCAAAAAACATAACGCCAGCAGCAGTTTATATCTACGCTAGCTACATGAACATAGTCTAAGTTTATATAGATCAAAGGGTCCTTTTCATTACACCTGAGAAAGCAGTACATGGATTGAGCAATGAGCAAAAGCTGGGACAAAAAATGAGTTCTTAGCCTCTCTATAAGCTCCCTTCGCAGTTAGAATATCAAGTAAAAAAACCTGTAAGATTGATGATAGCACAAGCTACAAATTAGAGCTGCTATGGAGCCACCACTAGTTGTACAGGCTCAGCAATTGAGTGGCCGCAGGCTGCAACCGGCGTGCCCCCATTTTCGGCTGTTTCCAAAGCCACATCTGCATCAGTATCGGAGCCCACATTCTCTGTGCGGACTGGGCGGAGCAACCCCTGCAATCTCAGGAGATAACTCTCACTTGGTGGTTGTGAGTTTCTAACGTACCGGTTTGTTGTTGTCACCAAACTGGCTGATGAAGAGCGTTCAGAATCAGGGCGGATATTAGATAGGGCACTTAGATCTAGGTTTGGAAAGACTGAACATCGGCATCTCGGGCATTTCACATTCAGCCGAAGCCATTCGTCTATGCATTCTACATGGAAGTTGTGCGCACAAGGAAGCCCCCGGACCTGCACAAACTCTCCAAGTAAGATTCATGAGCCAGTGGCCTTACTAAATCTACGCAAAAGGTTTAACAGAACTTTATGTTTTGGTTATTTTGAGGGTATTCAGTCAAATGTTTGACATCTTTTTTAGCAGAGAAATTTTGCCGACATCTTCTGTCCCTAGCATTATACTTCGATTGGCATTACACAACACGTCCCAAGCCCAAAGAAGTAGCCTTTATACCAGGTTAACAATCAGCAGTGTAACAATCATAAAACCTTAATTAATCAATCCTCTACATTTATCTTTTCTTTTCATTTTTTTTTTTTTTTGTAATTCTAGGCATCCAAGCCTAGACTCTCAGAGCACCTCCGGGGGCACCTTTAGAGTTTAGAGCCTCCGGTCCACATGTACCGTGGCACGTAGATGTCTTAAATGGACATTATTCTTCAAAAAAAAAGTGGAGCAGATAAATAAGGAATGGTGTCGTATTAACAGACTAGCTAATTGCCAGCTTATTATTCATATAGCTAAATTACCTCATTCCCCACATGGAACTCTTCCAAGCAGATTGGGCACTCACTGCAATCAGTAGGAACAGCCTTCAGCCTGAACTTTGGAAGTTCCTGGATGAGTGCTTCCACTGCTTCTCTCTACATGCCAAAAATATATACCCCCCGTCACTTTTTATCTATTTCAAAATGCTGGAGAGTATTTTACTTATTTCAAGTTTAGAAATGATGAACAGCTGTACGCAGTATAATTAAGCAATTCAAAACAAGAATAGTGGAACGAATCAATGTCAAATAGGTGAAAATACTTTTCATCTTTCCACTTTCACCTGGGTGGAAAAAAAATTGCCCCAACTTAAACAGGTCCTAATGTTGAAATTCAGGGTAAGGGCTGTTCAATTAAGAGAATTAAGAAGAGTACGGCCATACAATAACAGAATATCAAGCGGCAACCTATGAAGCACGGACACTCTTTTGGAGGCCACTTGTCGGACACTCCGACACAATGACACTTTGATTTAATTATAGTGTCTAATACTTGATAATTGATTTAGATGGCTACTACTCCTAGTGTTTCTTCACTGCAACATCAACTGAGGATGAGGCAACTAAGCCACTTTTTATATTCCCCTTTTGTTTTCTATCATTCTATGGAACAATTCAGTCTATGTATGCTTTTTGATGCTTTAATTATGGAACAATTCAGTGATCATGTTTTGAGCATTTGGGTTATTACTGCAATCTAGTTTCATTTTATTGAATTATAATGTTTATTGCATATATATATAATTAATTAATTAAGAACATGTCCTCCCCACGTGTCGTGTCCTACATTTTGGAAAAATTGCGTGTCACGTGTCCTGTCGAAAAGCGTGTGTCCTGTCAGGTCTATGCTTCATAGGCGGCAACTAATACCTCTTCAGATGATTGTAGAACATAATTGTAAAAGACAGCGGTTCAAGACTTCAAGAAAGACTGACTTTTTTCAATCCTTACTTCATGTATGACCAACACTTGTTCGAATATATATAAAGAATTTCTTTCTTTATACTTCTTACTATTAGATGGTGCCTATAAATCTCATAATAGGTGCCCATAGATTCATGATGTATATACCATTCTAGTACCTTCCTATACTAATAGGACGTTACTTGAGATAAGGTGGTTTCTAACATGAATCTCAGATGCGCAAATATGCCACTTCTTTTATTTTGAGCTTTTGAAATTTTGAACACTAAACATCTATATTGTCGTCCACCTAAATTTGCTACAATTATATAGGCAATCTGCCAAATACCACAACAGGCGACGTAGGAATGAAAGCGGGCACCAGCTATAGCCCTTGTCGGAAAATTAGTAGTTACCTGAGTTGGGGTCAAGTAAAGTCCTGGATGGTATGCAGCGGCATCTTGGCCAATGCCTCTCATCTCCTGACCAGCAGCTTCAAATGCCCATTCTGGCACGCGGATCATGTCAACCAACACCTGAAATGAATAAATATTCTTCACAGCATGGGGTCCAGGAAAACATTGCAGTAAAAGAAGAATGTATCTACTAGTTATTCTAAAAACAGGACTTAACTCGCTCCTTATTTGGACCCCGAATCATTGATATAGGAAGCCTTGCTAGGTTAGACCACTATGGTAGGCCATGGAAGATAATGGATTCTACAAAGTCATGCGGGTCCAAGTGAAAATGGCTTTTGTTATATTTTATGAATTATTAGTGCTGAGGGTATTTTGGTCTTTGTAAGTCCACCAACCAAATGTCTAATTGCTAGCCATTTTGCATGGGTTATATATATCTTCTTTTCTGTTTCTTTCAAGTGTCTTGCTGTCAAAAGGAGCCAAAAACCACCAGGGGGCAATCACATGAGCGTTGTAAGATGGCTATTCAATGCTCAGGGATTTACCATCCTTCAAAGAACCCTAGCATC
The DNA here is from genome assembly GCA_021464415.1 of Lonicera japonica. Taxonomy (NCBI): domain Eukaryota; kingdom Viridiplantae; phylum Streptophyta; class Magnoliopsida; order Dipsacales; family Caprifoliaceae; genus Lonicera; species Lonicera japonica. The sequence continues at coordinate 11,109,650 of CM038467.1, read as the reverse complement.
GGCTAGAAGGCAGGAGAAGGTAACTTGTGTTGTGAAGTAAATATTTTGTACTTATAATGCTTCTAAATATATATATCTTAAGTTAATTCACTTCAAGAAACCTTGTGTTTTGAACCACAAAAGGAAAATGTCAAGTAAATGTTTAGCAACACATTTTAAACCCCAGTACTTATTTGTTAATGAGAAAGCTCGACATGAGGAACATGATAAATATCAATGTTCTAAAAATATCGGAAATCGATAAGTGGGGAGTGGGGATTTTTCATTTTTCGGGGATAAACTAAAAAATCGGATATGTACTGTTCATCATATAAATAATATTTTAAATAATATATTATATAAAAATATACTAAATAAAATATAATAGTAACAAAATGGACATTAATAGAGTGAAATGTTAAATAAAAATAACTTAGGGGGTTAATTTAAACAATTAAAAGAATTTCCACTATTTACTAGACCTATTAATAATTTTGTAAATTACAATATACCTAAGGGTAATGTCATTCACCACTTATTAAAATTAAAACCTCACTCATCTTTGCCCTAAAATTAAAAACCTAACCTCCATACGCTTCTCTTTCTCATTCACACACAGCCGTCATCTTCATCTCCTTCTTCCATCTCTCTTCATCTTCTTCTTTCACTTCGCCCCTTTCTCTCTCTTTCTCGTTCTCGTGTTCTGTTCTTTAGCTTCTTCTAAGTTCCGCCCCTCACTGCTTAAGCCTTTGATCTTTGTTGGTATTGAAGTTCTCCTGTTTCGAGGTCGAGTGAAGGAGAGAGAGGCGAGGTCGATGAAGGAGAGAGAGGCGAGGTCATGAAGGAGAGATAGGCAGGTCGAGTGAAGGAGAGAAAGTGAAGTCGAGTGAAGTTCTCTCTCTTTTTCCGATTTTTTGAGAATCAGATAACGTATCGACATAGCCGATTGCCGATTAATCGGCGATAAATCGGCCTGAATCGGCGATTTTTAGAACACTGCCATCAATACAGGCCAAAAAGAGGATTAACCAAAGGTATAAACCTGTACAATTACTTCTTAATGAGGTTTGAGGGTATCTCTAAGCCCTCTAAGCCGCTCATCAAAGTGTCCAGCACTCATTATATTGGATATAACAGTTGCAACAATAAATTTTGTTTTCCTTAAAAGGAACTACTTACAAGACTCCAAGAAAATGAATTGTTGTTGCCAATGATTATGATGACCTAACAAGGATTGAAAACTCAGTAAAATGAAGAATTGAAATAATATATCCAGGACTTACCCCATATTCTGAAATAGGAATCCCTTGTTGAGCACGTAGTAAGTGGGCTTGTCTTCTTGTTAACCACTGCAAGAGATTAAAATGTATACACACAGTACATAGTAAATAGCAAACATGTTGAACCAGAGTATGTATGGAACAGCAGACATAGTGGCCAAAACAACACAGAGAGAAATTAGGAATTCAGAACCTTTGAAGGAATGGCAGAAAGAGTCCCACTTGAGTCACAAAGAAAATAGGTTGCGCTTCTTTAAAATTTGAAAATTAAAGGAATCACAACTAACCTTCCCCATAGACATGCAAGCAATGCAAACAAGTCCACAATAGCTGAAAAGCAACCAAATAAGGAAACCCCATTTCTGGCCTTCTTCAGGCAACTGCAAGGTTTATATAGACAGTGCATCCATTACAACTTATTTCCATATTAAAAGGGCAGAGAACACAAGTAAGAAACTTACGCAGTCTTTTGCACTACTGAACCACAAAGTACCAATAATAGTCCATGCCCAAAGAAAGGGGTAGAGTAGCACAGTAAGAATTGAAAGAACGACTATTCTTCCACAGAAGCGAGCATATCTCTGCTGCCAGCCAAAGTCCCTATATCATTTGAATTGAAGCTATGAGAACTACAATATTGTTTTATACGCACAACGGGCTGTGGGGCACATGCATTCACACAACAAGAACATCTTAGATTCCGTATAGCATATTTTCAGTTTGAATAAACCGTAACCAGTAAAAAATAGAAGTAATATGAAGTATTGAATTAAAATAGCCCAAACACATACAATCTCATACCTATCTCGGTCCAAAATATTCCCAAAATTATCAATGTAACCAATGATTTCTCTCCATCCTCACTCTCAATTGGCTATTTTGAGCTTACTCCACTGGCAACTTCCTCCTCTCATTCTTTATTTTTTAAGTCCTACCAACTCTTTTAACTTCGTGAACTTAGAAAGAAGTAATAGTTCAAAGAGTAAATACATTGGTACAACTGGGAAAACAAAAATTGAGGATATAGCTCCATAATTTTTTTATTTTTGCTAGGAACCCTATATCCATTGACTGATAGCACATACACACAAACGCATTATTGTTGTACGTAAGCCTTGTTTATTTACTAATCACATGAGAAAGGGGCAATTGACCAACTTCGGTCAACAATAAAAAATGTGTAATGGTGTAAATGAGACCAAATCATAGCAAATGATTATGCTAAATTTTGCCTCCAGATGAATCGGCATCATATTAAACATTTTAAAATATATATTGGCAATGCTGGATCAACAACAGATGCCAGTAGAACTTGACAGTGGTGATGTAAAAAGCTAAACATCAGTGCAAAACTAAATAACTACAAAGGACCAAGATAAAAGGCCTTACAATCCCATTCCAGATGCAAGCCCATTATCTATAAACATCAACAGCCGAAAAACAAACACTGCAGTGTAGTCCACCTGATTCAATAAAGAGAAGACACAGATTGACTAGGAAATGAACCAATTGAACAAGAATTTAGAACGAACAGATTCGTCTAACTTTAAGCTTTTGAAGATTTGCAATACTCACCACAATCCATATGTGCAATGGATATGTACAAAGATGGTAACGCTTCCAATTGATAGCGACAATGATTCTGATAGTTAAATCGTCAAAGAATAAACACACTCTTCTACTAAAGATAAGCAAATCAACCACTAATTCCACAAACATATTGTATTATAATATCATAAACAAATATATTTCGTATGAACTGATGACCTAATTTTAAGTCGCAAAACATTGTTTGGGGAAAAAAAGTAGTAAAACCCTAAGCGGCTAAGCTGAACATTTTGAAGGATACATACTCGTCGCGAGCATTGACAAGAAGAATCCATCATACCTGCAAAACAACAAATAGAACACACATCATCGATACACTGAAATCAAATGAAAAAAAAAACCGTATATGTATGATGCGTGTTAAATAAATAACTCACCACTTGAAATCAACGCCTCTGATCGCCATGGAAGACGAACTACTTACTTCGAAACCCTAGATTCACTCCAAGGTTCAATTCTCATTTCTTGACACATAAAAGCTTAAATGAATCTGGAAGCCAAATCTTACACAAGTCTGTCATGCGCCGATTTGCTTCCAAATTAAGCATTAAATTGGTACAGCTAGAGAGAGGAATTGTACAGTAGAGAGAGAGAGAGAGAGAGAGAGAGAGGTGGGGATTTCGTGAAGAGTGAAAAGCTTTGGTAGAGCAGACAGGGTACCGGTGAACTGAAAGGCTGAAGCAGTGACAGGAACTTATTAATGTGGGTGACGGAGAGTTGACGGACGTTAGTTGACGATGTACTCTGTATTGTACAGTGCGTTGTGTAGATTGTACAATGGTAATGAACGACTTTTGCTAGCTGAGAATATGCATGCAGATTTGGGGTCTGCTAGGGATGGATTTCATACCGGACAAAAGAGTAGAGGGGATTAGAATTCTCTCTTAATTTCTTCCGGTTCGTTTGGATGGAAGAAATAAAAAGGAAGGAAAAGAAAAAGAGGAAAAGAGATTACATTTTTTTGTTTGAATAAAATATTTAAAGAGAAAAAAATTAAAATGAAAGGAGTGGGATGGAGTGTTCATCTTTATTCTATTACTTTTTTTTCTTTTTAATATTGAGAGGATTGAGAAAGAAAAGAAACATTTTTAATAAACAATTTATTTTTTAATAAATTACATTCTTTCCTTCCTTTCTTTCTTTCTTTCTATCCAAAATCAAAAATTTTAGTATTTTAAAATTTGATATATTGAAATATTTATATGGTACATTATTTGTTCCTTACGGGTGTGGGTGTTCGGGTCAACTTTCGAGCACCTCAACTAATTTTCGTTATTTTACGCCGGGTTTCGATATTAGGAACTCCAAGTCCACCCAAAATCCAAAATTATTCTAGTGATAATGACAACCTTATACTACTGGGTTAAGAGGCTTGGTATATTATCAAAAACTCAAATCTAAACAAAGATTGGACAGTAGCAATAAAATGGTTCTTGGGACTATAACCTAATGCACTATTTTTAAGTTGTACAGAATGCACTCTTTTAAAGCATAGCAGTAATGCAGCACACTAATAAGTAACAAGCAAGCCACGTACTTATATGTTGTAAGGTTATAACCTGATTATTCATACATGTAACAAAAGTATAAAACAACCAAATTAACGCTAAAATTCAACAGTGGGCGTTGCACAATTTCTATTTTTTAGGAATAAAAACATACACTTACAATAGTCGGCATACCGCAATTTATTATGAAGAAAAACATACAATTAAAATCAAAGTATCAAACTAACGCTAAAATTCAAAGTCACGAACTAGACAATTACAATCCATCAAACAAAAAGACAAAAACCAACGATTAAAATGTCTAAAACTTAAGTTAAAGTTACAAGTCAAACTTCCATTCGAAAATCAAATAAAATAAATGTTAAAACTTAAAATTACAAACTAAACACAATATTAAATTCTTCAACTAATCAACTTTTAGATAAAAAGCACCTGAAAGACGTATCAAACTTGTGGAAGAAGAGAGAAAGAGAGGCGCCATAGATCTAAAAGAGACAAACTAATTATCCAAATACTCTAATTTTGTGAGAAGTGAAAACTCCATGAAATCATTTGATTGTGTAAATTGTCTCATTTATAATTGTTTGATTATAAATTGATAAATTGTAAAATTTTTTCACTTGTTTTGAACATCATCTCGTTTACTTTTAACTTTTAACTACTTTAACCTAATTATTTTGGCAGTACTACATTTTAATCTCATGTTTATAATATTTTCTTGTTGCCTTTTTCCGCATGTAGTTGTCTTCTAATTGCTTTTATGGAACAATATATCTAAAGTATGAGCTAAAAACATTTTCAAAGTGGTTATGTGTTTGGAGATATTTTGACGTTTTTAATTCTTCACCGTTGATATTGTCCATCAAAATTTTGGTAAGTTTTAATTGCTATATTTTAGATGTTGACCTTTTTTTTAAAAAAAAAAAAAGATTTTTAAAATTTACAAGTTTAACAGAAAAAAATATAAATTATAGTGAAATTTAAAGTTTCCCTACAAACTTTAAGTGAAATTTACAAATTTTATTTCAGATTTGCAAAAAAAATGAAATTTGCAAGTTTAATAGAAAAAAAATTGAATTGCAGTAAAATTTGCAAACTATGCATATGTGAAAAATATTGAAAACAATTGTTTCCTAATATGTATTTCTATTTATCTAAATTGTAATTTTACACATTTGCAAGTATTAAAAAAGACTCTTGTGTAGTATTCAAAGTAAATTTATTTATTTCATTGAAAACAATGTGAACCTTACTTTATTGGATTTGAAATTTTGAAAATTAAAAATAGTGATAAAGGTCATTTTTGTCCATAACAATAAAGAATTGGTGAGATTGGAGTTTTGATCGGAAAAAAAAAAGGGAAGAAAGAAAGAAAGGAAAATAAATTATATCCACAATCAGGGGTGGATTGTACCATAATTAAATTTGGTAATGGTACGATATCGATTAGTATTTTATTGTACTAGAATTATTATGGCTTGGAACTGGTACTGAAAACCATTACCAGTTATGCCATTATGCCATATGCCAAATGCTCCACAACTCATATATCTCATTGTAATAAAACGAAGGGTTCAGATTAAATGTGTTATGTTAAACACTTTAGAACGCATTTGGTTGTACTCAAATTTACGAATTAGATAATTTAAAATTGTTTAATTCATGAATTATTTCATTTAAGTATTATTTGGAAAAATGAACTAGTACATAACGTTATACCTAAGATATTAAATAAGAAAACGTAAATATATAGTTGAAATACATAACTTATAACCATTGCACAAGTTCATGTAGAAAAAATTACACCATATATTTTTTTAGAATGTAGAAAATTTGACATCGATGAACATACCTTGCAATATTTGGACAACGATTCGGTATAAACCTGGAAAGCAAAATTGCATAAATATCGTAATCAAAGATTAACAAAAAAACATATCAATTAAAACATTTATATTAGTGAAACAAATAAGGCTCCCTTAAACTATGAACCCAATAAATTGTTTAATAAACTACGAACACAATAGTTACTATCACATATCTATTGACACACATAACCCCCGTACCAATCTCACGATTATACATTAAGGCCTCGTTTGATTCAGGTATTAGGATCAGTGGGATTTATAATACCAGTATTAATAGTACTGGACTATTAATCATGTATTAATTAATACCAATACCCTGTTTGATTCATGTAGTATTAATTGGGAATCTCATGCTAATATTAATACCATGTTTGGTTCTGTACTTGTTACGGAATTATATTTTGGACTAACAAATTTTTTTTTTTTAAAAAAAAATGTCTGGCATTTTTGAAAATATATGGTTCATTTTTATTAATCCTGGATAAACATACCACCTCCCCCCCCGGTATTAGTACCAATCGAATCAAACAAGGTATTATAAAAAAAAGTGGTATTAATAATCCCATCCTACTTTTTAATACCCGAATCAAACAAGGCCTAAACACATAAGCAATAAAATAATGTAGACACCGCATAATTGTGTACGTACCAAGTCAAATGCATTTCCAACTGATAACTACTGTAAATATTTTATTGAAAATGGGAACGAAACTGCAGCTGAAGATCTCTCTCGATAGCAAAGAACTTTAGATATGTTAAAGTTTTGGAACATTCTAGTTTTAGCGAGGTTAAATCCAAAACATCGTAATAAAGTAATGAACCACTTCTCGTATTGGCCCATAAGAAAAGGCAGCTTACTAAAGGTATATCACTGCCACTTTATTCTATTTTAATAGGAAATAATTTTTACTAAAAGAAAAAAAAATTGTATTTAAGAAGTGGTAACATTTAAGCAAACGTAAACATGCTTTAGTGAGTAATGCACAATATAATAAACTTGTAAAATATCTGACACAATGGAGAAGATATATGTATAGTAATACATCTAACAGTGAACTAATATATCTGATAGAATTAGACACGCATATTATTTATCTATTTTAATTTTTTTCCCGTCTCTAATATATCTATAAATTACAATTCTTTTAGTACTATAAATAAATATTGTTGCTCTATTTATGGTATTTTGATAGCTATCATAATGGGTTTTAAAAGTATGATATTTAAAGCCATTTAAAATTGAAAAAATGTTGATATATCTTGAATTGATTAAAATTTAAAATTCAAAGAATATTATTTAGGATATTTGTTTGTTTTTCTCAAGGAACGGCTAGTAATGGAACTACACCGAAAAATAATCATAAAGGAATGGTAAAATAAAAGTTAAAATGTATGTCCTTAATTCAAAATATCTTCCTTCATTACTAAACTTGTCCTATTTTTTTTTGTTAAACTGGGTGGTGTTCGGATCAGCTTTTGCGCATCTCGACTAATCATCTTTTAAATAAACGACTTAAAAAGACTGTCATTTATTAAAAGTACCAACTATATGTCGTCCTTAATCATTATTTTTTATAATAAGAATAGAATAATTTCAAGTATTAATGGAGGGTAAAAATAACACTACCCTTTATTTATCGGAGTGTATTTTATACAAACATATTGCACTAGGTATAAAAAGAATGAAAATACACATTAAATGTGTAAATTCATATATAAGAAACATTTATATATTTTTTAAAAAAGAAATAACAAATAAATTATTATTTTTTTCGATCGAGACTCAAACTCAATTAGATTAAGCTTTTTTTACCATTAAAGTAACACACTTGTCAATACACTATTTAACACCCAACGCATTATTTAAAACTAGTTATTTAAAAAGATGACAAAGAATTAATTATTGGAATGCCATGCAAAGAGACAAAAAAATTATAATGGACCTGTTTGAGTCATTAAGGCGGGTTATCTACACGGGTGAGGTGGACTAGTTCGGTGGTGATTAATCCATTCAGATAACAGCATTGAACCAAATATGATAATATGAATCCAAAAGAAGTGGATATATTGGTAAGAAAAGTGGGGCAAAACTTTTTGAAAACGATAACTTGATTTACATAAGAATTAGTCAAAGACTATTTAGATTCCTATTGTTTAAACTTTTCCAAAGCACAACCTAGCCAAGCCTGCTATTTCAAAAGCCCATTTTACTTAAAAATACAGTTTTAATGGAAGAAAGCGAAATATATACATCTTTTCTTTAAAAAAATTATAATAATTTTTATTTTTTGTTTGCCTCTGCATGTCATACAAAACGACTAAGCACAACAGATTTGTCCACTAATGTTTATTGCAATCCGTGATGCACAAAGCACTTCCATATTTATTTTACTTTAAATTTGCTTTTGAACATTTGTTATTTCGTAAGAGTGACAAAGTAAAATTATTATGTGATGAAATACACTTGTTTGTTGCAATTGATCCAAGAAGTGACTAAGTTAGAATCTCATTAAACAAATGTGACTTAATATATGTACATCAATGTTTTACATATACAACAGATAAAATATACGGTAATATTGGTGTTCAATTGACACGAGAAGAACAAATGATGTGCCTTCAATTTTAAAGTGGACAAATTAAGTACAACTTGGTGGGTTTAAACACTTATATACAGCAGATGCTGGCTGTTTGTAAATAGGTATGCTACTGGCATCAACAAATCTCACCTCCCCAGGGGCAAAAGAAAGATCATTATGCCTGCAAAATCAAAAACACATTTTAGTAATCATACCCCAAGTTTTAAATAACTCCACCCTAAATAGGACGATTATATGAAAATATCACATTTCGAGGGTAAATGGATAATTTTTTTATATACGATCACTAAAATGTGTATCTTGCGAAATTTCACAAAATTTTCAATTTAGAATGTGTGAAATGATCACATAAACATTTAACCTCCAAAATATATATATATATACAAATTTTTCATTCCAAACTAATTTTTTAATGAGATTCGTTTAAAGACTACTCATCACACAAATCGTCTTATTTTATTATAACTACATCTCCAAATGGACAGTTCATTTTTTAGAGCGGGACTGAGTAATTTGTATGTAATGACAGTTACCTTCTAAGATCAAGTCCAATTAAGCCAGCTTGTAGTATGGTCAAATTGTCGGAATCCGGTGAAACGATGATAATTGTTTCCTCAGAGTATTGGGTTTCGAGAATCGACATGAGTTGGGTCACACGAACAAACACGTCTGCCACACTCTCGTTTGGGGTTCCATCGTTAATTGGAGGTGGCTTGATATTCGGAGAAAGACTATCTGATGCATATACCTTTTAAATTTTCAATGTAAGTTGCTTTATATTGGGCTACAGTACTATATGACCACAACATCTCATCATAGTAAAATAAAACTACAAAAATATGCAGAAAGCTTATCCATTAAATTAATAACATATTAAACTTTAACTTATATATCCCTTGAAGTATTCAAACTTGCGAAGAGGAAAACAATAAAGAAATAAACTATGTAATCACATGGGATGTATAAATATATAATAGAGATGAATCTTACTTTAGCTACTGATTCTAGGTTTTTCCCTCGTATGCTCCCAATCCACGAGCATCTAAGAAACTGTACTCCGGAACTATTCGACTGTAGTCAAAGAAATAAATTAAATAAATTAAATAAAATAGTTATGCTCATACAATAAAATATGAGTACTTTTAAGTCTGACACCTAATTTTTAATGCTGCATTACAACTTGTAGAAAATATAGATGACAAGCCTGGTGATGGCTTGACAATATAAACAGTGAGAAAATAAATATCCACCACTCTCACAAATGACACGAGTAAACCTTAATTACTTAAAACACCTAATGTAGAAGCGTCGGTTTATGCAACCCGGCTCTCAATTATTTAAAAATCATTGTTGCGGCTTGTTTGAACCAAGGATGTGAATAGTGCAACTATAAGACACTGTATTTGGTTTAATTTCTGATGGTGTTCAGGGTATTTTAATGGAGCGGCGTAAATTATACCCACTACCTTTTTAACAAACAATTAATGTCTTATAAACACTACTTCTAACAGAATTTTATTATCGCAAACACTCCACCACTCTGCCACTCCATAAATATTTAATTAACATTAAAATCAAATCAAATACAAAATAATATCAACCACCATTACCTCTCCCCCTTTTCTTAACAATCCATATTTAATTAACATTAAAATCAAATCAAATACAAAATAATATCAACCACCATTACCTCTCCCCTTTTTCCTAACAATCCCACAACTTTTCTCACATACACTCCATTCTATGAACCTTATGCATCCTCTACAATTCCTCCGCCGTTGTCGCTACCATCATTTCCCTTTTCTCTCTCCTCTAAAGTTCTATCACTCTCCCCACTTAGATCTACGTATAAATACTTCGATATAAGATCTGGGTGATGGTATGGGTGAATGATGATGATAAATGAGGTTTTTTAATTAGTGGTGTTAATGATTTGAGTTTAATGTTTTGACCATTGAATAAAGGGGGGGGGGGACGGTGTGTGTCATTATAAATAAAATCCCTTTATTTAGTTGGAAGTGTTATAATTTGTATTAGAAGGGCGTAATTAGCGCCCCCCATTTTAATGATGTATAAAGTGCGAAATTAAAATTTAAGTAACACTATAAGGGTGAATTTTTTAGGCCATTGGTTAAGCCCACAACTTCTTTTGTTGCTGCTTCATGCAGACACGATCATTGTTAACATAATTCTATTGGCTCTTGAGAACCCATAATTTTCGTCTCATTCATAAGTTGTTCAATGATTTAACAAAGTTAATATTACTTAATTCATGTCATAGTTTATATTAGAAGGTATTAAACTATTAGGGTGCGTTTGATTGCAAGCATAGAAGAAAGAAAATATTACGGGCAAAATTGTCTATAATTAGTTTGGAAAATTATTGCAGTTGTTTGATTGTAGTTTTCTACCCGGAAAATATTTGTTGTATTATGGCATAGAAAAAATTTTATTTTTTTTTAATAATATTCATGATGGACTTGTTTTTGACAGAGCATTTTTAATCAGAAAATGGTAAAAACCTTGTCTCGGAGCCACATCACCCCAAAGAAAACGTTTTTCTCAATTGCCTTGAAAATGCACGTGTGAGGCAAAAGTGGGAATTGAATTGCCTAGAAAAAAAATGCAATCAAACACCTTAAGTTGTCAAATCAAGTGGAAAATGTTACCAATCAAACACACCCTTAATTATTTTGGGTAGCCATATTTTAAATAATATTCACTTTGACAGAGCATAATCAGGGGCGGAGCCACATGGGGTCCAGGTGGGGCCCATGGCCCCACCTGGACTTTTTGAAGGTTGAGGGGCCATTGTGTAATTAGCTTATAAGTTTAAGGAGAGGGGCTGTAATATAAGTCAAGCATGCAGTGTTTGATGAGGCGTGCGTGCGGGGGGCTTTGTGCAATTAGTGTTATAAGTAAAGTTGAAGGTGTAAGTTTGTAATATATACTAAGTTTTCACTTTCTTCTTTTTCTCTTTCAGGCAGCCGTTCTTCACTAACGTTTATTTTTTTTTCTGAAACACAAGTCTCCATTTTTTTTTGGATTATATATCAAAAGATATAATTAATTTTAGTATATCATTTTTAACTTTTCTGAAATATTGAAACATAATGAAAAAGTATTTTAGTAAAAAATTGATTTGTAAACATAATTATTGAGTTTGATTTGGCTTTATTTTTTTTTGACCCCCCTGAAAATTATTCATGGCTCCGCCACTGAGCATAATATTATTTTGACAAGTTATATTTGTATGTTTTAAATTTTGTTTTGGCAATAATGGTCACCCATTTTTTACTATGCTCAAACTTTAAATATTATATTAGTTATCAACTAACAGTTGGTTACAACAAAGCACAGAATGTGAAGTAATAAATAATGCGATACCTTCGATTAACGCCATCGACAGCAGCAATGATCTCAGCAGCCTGATAAGACCTCTGAGTAATTGAAGGCCAAATCCAACAACTCCCTTCACAAGCTCCCATCTCCTTCAAATCCAGAGCTGCTTTCACGGTCTGTTTCTTCCCTTTCTCGGACAACCCGCTATCCATTGACGTCTTGGCAACCGGATTTGTGTTAATTAACCCTATGCTCTCAAATTCAGACTCTCCTGCTCTAACCAAAAAATACCGATTGATGAGGCGAATTGGGGGCATTTGGAATAGGCCACGAGATTCGGCAACAAGTGGTAAAGAAATGAGGAATGGGGATATGGACATGGAAGTAAGGAAGTGGCGGCGATCGATGGGTTTAAAGTAATTGTGTTTGGTGTTCGAGTTAGAAGGGGGAGTTGGGTGCAGCAGAGGGATAAAATTATAAGCAAGGGATGCTGTTAACATGGTTGGTCAATATTGAAAGAAACTTAATTAGACTTTAAGGGTTAATGGTGTTAAACTCTGTTAGAAAGTCCGATTGTCTGTGGAGGATGAGGAGTAGTAGGATGAAGAATTGAGGGATAGTAGATTTTAATCGATCGGTCTCGCTGAGAAAAAAAATATATGTTTTTGTAAATCAATTATGAAAACATATGACTACCGCTTTAATGCCCCATCCCAAACTAATTTAATTTTCCAACTAATTAAGAGTTAAGAGCGTTATTAACCTAAAATTAAACAAGTACCTTAACACATATAACATATTTTAATTTCGGTATCAGACACCGTCCAACTCGTTCCCAAGCCCGGCTTTAGTTAATCCACGTTGTTATTCACCTGATTTTTTTTTTTCATTTTAAAAAACAAAGCATGAGCAATCACTTGCTCAGTAGGGGTATAAACACAAATATGTAAATTAATTTATAAGTAACAAATTATGTAATCCACTTTCTCGATTATAATAATATTTGTACCATTATGCATATGGTATTTGATATATCACCTGAATCACCCCACCGGTATCGACCCATCACTAAAAAGTCTAATTATTATCGTGTCCGAGAACCAACCACATAAAAAGAATAAAGCCATATATTCCCATCTCATGTCTAGTACTCATAACAAACAGTACTTGTGGGGGACTTAATACTCAGTAGGGATAAGGGTAAATTTTATAAAACCAATTGTATAATGTAAGTTCTTTTAAAACTAGTATTAATTATGCCATAAGACAAACCAGTGTAATTTTCTACCAGTTTTAAATAAAAGTCTAGATTTTATTATCAAATAATAAGTATATATATCACATTAATCATATTAAAATGCATGCCTATAACTGTGCAATTTCACCTATTATATGTCAACCTTTAAGATAGTACCTCTTGCGAACCATTCCAAATAAAATATTTTCGATGTGCCAAGCCAGTATAAAATAATAGAGTTGAGTTGCTCCCACATAATATATCGCCAGTATAATATAATGGAGCCGATTTTCTCCCACAGAGATATATTGGATCACAACGTCCACAATATATTTATATATATATACCAATCACATTATGATCATCGCAATAGAACAAGACAACCCATTCACAATCATAGAAATATATATAACACATAATGTCTAGCCATTATCTAAATTCGCGGGTTCCTCACCAACGGCTCTAGACAATTGGGCCTTGCTTCTTATAGTGCCTTGCCATTGTCTAAATTTCTAGGTTTTTTATCGGCGACTCTAGACAGCCGAACCTTGCTTCCCTTAAGGGCTCGTTTGGTTCGAGCTTTTGAGGAATCCTGGAATCTTAAATTCCATTCCATGAGGATTATTTTGTTTGGTTGGAGTTTTAGGTAGGAATTTATGATTCTTAGGAATCCTAAATTCCCCTACTTTACCAAAATCTATTTCCTTATAAATTGGGAAGAATCTTGGATTCCCAATTTGAGGAATCATTTTTTTTTTGTCCAAAAAATGTTTTTTTTTCTAGAAAATGAAAAAAATTATTTTTTCCTAGAAAATGAAAAAAAATAAATTTTCCCAAAAAATGAAAAAAAAAATCCAAAATTTTTTTTTAATTTTTTTTCCCATAAAGTGCAAAAAAAATAAAATTCCAGAAAATGAAAAAAAAAATTCCCAAAAAATGAAAAAACTTATTTTTTTCCCATAAAATGAAAATTTTTTTTTCCCCAGAAAGTGAAAAAAATTAATTTTTTTCGGAAAATGGGAAAAAAAAATTCCCAGAAAATTAAAAATATTATTTTTCCCCAGAAAGTGAAAAAAAATATTTTTTTCCCAAAAAATGAAAAAGTTTATTTTTCCCCAGAAAATGAAAAAAAAAAATCCCAGTAAATAAAAATAAAAAATCCAAAAAATAAAAAAAAGTTGCCGAGTTCATTCCTAAAACTCCAACCAAACGAGCATTATTGGAATCCAATAAAGGATGCCAGGAATAAAGGTTTCCTGGCATCTAGAATGCCAATTTCATTCCTAAAGCTCGAACCAAACGAGCCTTAAAGGTTTAGGGATTTTAAATTCAAGGGCACTGAGCCCTACCTTATTTTCACCTTGCAGGCACTACTTATATAGATTCCATCATTATCATTATCATTAACATCATCATTATCATCATCATCATATCATGTATAAAAGAATGTTGCCAATAATTTCGATAATAAAATATAGCCAATGATAATCTATGAGAATAATATCCACATGACAATAATAGAATCTCCATAGTAATTAAGCTATATGAGCTTGCTAAGAATGTGAATCCGTTCAAGATCTGAACTAATATAAATAGTGAATGCTCCGATAAAGTCGAGAAGTCGAGTTGACACAAATGCAATTTATGCTTATGATGCCAAGAATCTTAATATTAAAAATGAGTATACACAATTAGTTTCATGCATGATGTTATTTAAAAAATCTTTAAACTATCAACTTTATTCTTGAATAATTTACATTATGTAAACTCTAACCATTTACATTTTATATTCCATCATACATGTGGATATGCAAAACATACTAATTTCTTAAGTAAAATACTCAATGTCCAATAAATATAAAGATTTGTCAACATGTATAATAAATTTAGAGTTGCATATCATCTCTTGTTTGCCAGGATTTTAACATACTAATTATTACAAAAATTATTCAACCTAAATTTTACTATCAAATAATACTCAATGTCAATATATATATAATTCCAACATATGTATAAAGATTTGTCAACATGTATAATAAATTTAGAGTTACATATCATCTCTTGTTTAGATTTTTCAATTTAACATCAATTAATTCAAGATACCCAACTCACATGGGCAATTCAAGCAACGGCATAACTTTTTTCACAATCTTTGCTTTTATACTATATGCGTGATCACATCTCTTCATATTATCTCAACTTTAAACAATTTAAGCAATTTAGTAAGTCAAATTCCCAAATTAACATATGCAAGGTTAATCAACCATAAATTCCAAACAAATCAATTATTACTTATTTTCACTAAATAGAGCAATTACACTATATATTTTCCACAACATGTAATAAATATTCCCTAAATTAATAATTTAATCAAAATTCTAAATCATCAAGTATTAACATACAAGTCTAGTTCACTGACTAAAATACTCTATTCAAAATATGGAGTAAACTTTGAAATACTTAAGTGAACATCCAAAATTTTGCGTAGGAAATCAATACCGCCCATTAATCTTGTAAAACTCACCAAAAAATTATTTTTTATCATTTATGATTTTAAATCCACATGTTAAGTATTGAAATATATTTTAAAATTCATACCCGGTACTTCAATTTTCACATCACCAATCTGCTCAGATTTTTACCCAAATTGTGGTTGAAAATATGTTCTTATTTGCTTAAACAATTTAACAAAACTTTGGTGTGTACAACTCAATGTTCTAAATCCAAATTTTCAATTATTATTCACATGCACGTGTTTGATGACCACAAATCATTAATTAATTATAACATCTTAAACATGTAAGATAATGTATTTAACAAATATTTAAATTTTTTTAACAATTTAAAACACAAAGAGTTATAATTAACCCTTACCTCAAATATATAGCCGGATAAAGATGAAAATGACGACTTGAATCTCGATCAGTGAAGCTCTAAAATTCTTACATCCCTACATAGTTCTCGACACACAAAACAATTCTCTCTATAAGCCTAACACGATTAGACAAAATTTAAAAGGTCAATTTAAAAAAGAGAAAGCATAAACCTTATAAATTTCTCTCCCCAGTTTTTCTCTCTCTCCCCCGGCTTCAAGTAACGAAAAGAAGAAAAATGAACTTTCATTTGCGGTCCGTTATGTCAACAAAAATCTAAGTTTTGGATAATTACAATAACTTACCTCGTACTTTTAAAATATTATTATTTTAATTCTTAACTTTTGCAATATTACAATTTAGTTCATAGTAAACTTTGAAAGTTTTACAATTTAATCCACTTTATTTTAATTTACTAATATCTCCTTCTCATTTACTAAATAAAAAACGGCTGGACCTCTTCCTTGGACTATTGTAAATCAAATTTTGGAAGCTATAAACAAAATCCTAATGTAAGATGCGGTTATTTCTTTTTGATAAGAATGACTGTACGTTTAATAAAAGTTTGACTTAGCTGTGACTAGTCTCGAAAAAAATGCGCTTCTCAAAGCCTAAAAGTACTCTAAGTTCAAGTTTTATCTTATGAAAAGAAAATTACTAAAGTTTCACTTCATCTCTTGCCTACTATCAAATTGAGTTAGTGTCATATCTTGTATGAAAATTTAGTAGATTGTTTCACAAAATTACTCATTCAACTTTTGTATGTGCTCAAAAAGGTTAATAAACACTTTGCTCTTCTAATATGTATCACGGAATTTGATTTGTGGGAGCACCAATACCTTCCCCCTTAGACATCTCGATGCATATGCTAAATATGTAGTGTAAAGGGGTTAATTTGGCGTACATTAAAATGAGGTTAACGCAGTGCAAATAGATAAAATACCAACTGCGCGATGTTTAGCCACCTTGCACGGTGGTAACGGTCACAAACGGCTATTTCAAAATCCTAGCCACCACGCGATGTATTGTAAATTGCGCTGTGGTATTTTTCTCCACGCGATGTTCATTTTATCGTGTTGTATCTTTTTGCTTTACGTGATAGACAGTCTATTGCGGGGGACATATATGTTATATATATGCTAAATTCTTACATTAATAACAATTTAGAATGGCGTAGCAAATTTACAAATGTTAGTTTTACACCTTTCCTATCTATTAAAAATGGCGTTGCAGAGATTTATCCGAGTGTCCATGTGCAACCTTATATTTAAGGAAAAAAGGGAAGGCACAAAGCAGGTTCGTTTTGTTTTGGAATAATCTTGTAAGCCTCGGGCTTTCCGCACTCCGGGCTTTCTGCTAGACTGCCCGCGTAAAGTAGGTAAGCCCATCTAGCCTATTTACGATTCTCCTCGTTGCGTACTCGCGCGTGAGACCTCTCAAAGGTGCAGTAAACTGTGTATACGATACGAAACGTTAACGAGAACAATCTAGGGTTTTAGAACAGCCTCGCACAGGCCAGAAACCCCCACAGTTCGCTCTAGATCTTTTTCACCTAAGCTTGACTCTGAAAAGCTCTGTTTATCACCAGCTTACCTTCGTCGGTCCTTGTTCTAGGGTTTGCATCACATCTACAGTCATGCAGGCACCAGTGCTAGTTCTCAGTAAGTACTACTCACCTCTTTCATTTACTCATGCCATTTTTGTTTTAATAACTTGAATTCGAGTAGTATCTTGCCAATGACTTACTGGTTCAGCTGATTTGGTCGATCTGTTATTCTATTGTCTTACAATGATACTGTAAAGGCAGTCGGATTTTAGTGTATTACTATTTCGATCCACCGGAAACGTATTACTATATATACACGCACAGTGTTTCACTCGTACCTATGTATTTGTTTGAATATCATGGCTACATGAGTTTTCAGGAGATCCAAATAAGAATTCACATAAGTTCTTCAATTTAGATATTTGAAAGGGTGGGGCTATTGCCACACCCCATATCTCTCCGTAACACTCCCTATATTTGACTCGGTATATTTGGGTCGAGTATATGATCATTTACTCGGTGCAATAGAGCCGAATTACTGTTGAGAATGAAAAAAATATATTGACTCGGCCCTATAGCACCGAATAATATGCACATATTCGGCCCTATTGCACCGAATCAATGTGCACATGCTTCGATCCTATTGCACCAAATCGAAGCGGGAGTGTTACGGAGAGATATGGTGGGTGGCAATAGCCCCACCCTATTTGAAATATTTTAGAATCTAGTGGTCTCTTAAGTAAGGGTTTGTAGGTTGGAGATGATACCACAACTTGTATATGATCTTGATGACCAAGGTGCTAGATGATTACTTGAGTAGCTATAGAACAATGCGCATATAAAGAAACTGGTTGAATACTGAGATTGTTGAGCGACACAACATATTTGTGTATTGCTGGGAAACTAGAGGCAACATCCTGTCCTCCTACCACCCCCCTGCCCCACCACCTTAATATGGCCTGATATTTGTTCAATAGGGGATGGCGAAGGAGTAAGTAGCCTGAGGTTTCTAGGAAAAGTTATCTTTTACTAAATTGAATTAGATGGAGGTGAATAATGGATGGACTAAGGAAGACTGATTTTGGCTAAAAAATTATGCATTTCCCCAATTTCATAGTTATTTCTGGGCCTTACATTATCGGGACTGGCCCTTTTAACCCTATTAAAGTGCATCAGTAAGTTAGATTAAGAAAGCAAACCCATCAGATTGTTATGTGATCGTATTAAAAAAATGATTCCAAGAAATTCAGATCTTGGGTTTCTATATCTTAAATTTACAAATTTCAAATATCCGAAAAAGAAAAAAAAAACATTGGGTGATTGGAGTCATTTGATGAATTCATTAATTATCCTTCCCAATCACATTTTGGTGGGCCTACGAAATTCAAGATCTTGTATTTTGCTAGCATGTCGGTTGTGATGTAAAGAGTTATATCACGTGACAAACCTAAAATGTATAGCATGTTTGAAATTGCTGATTGGTATACACTAATTGAATATGCAGAGGATTCGCTGACCCGTGAATCTGGAAGCAAGGTACATCATGCCAATATCCAAGCGTCAAAGGTGAGTTTGAGCTTGATTACTGCTGTGCTGTTATAGTAATTATTAATTTATTATCTTGCTTATTTTTTGTATTTTATGCTGTTGTCTAAACTAAATTTGGATTTGGCTTACATATATCTCATATTGTTCCCGCACTTCCTTTCCCCCTCTTCATCCCCTTTTCACGGGCCACAAAGTTTTTACTATGATAATGAACATGTAAGGCTTTGGATAAAACATTTATTGTGCTTATGTGAGGTTGACCATTTTAGTTTTACAAAAAAAGGTTTTTTTTTTATCACTTGAATGGTTAACTAATGACATTAGTTTGATCTCATCTGATATGCAATCTGATACATATAGTTTTTGTTTCACGATAAAATTTACCGTAGCATATGTTCTGACATGTTGGCAGCCCCCAGTTACTGAGTTTGGCTTTTACGTGAAGCTTTATTTTCTACTAGAAGAATTCCTGCACTTTTTTTTTCCTCCTGATATGTTAGTTTTTCCTACTTTCAGACCTAAGGGGTATCCTTTGTGTTTCTGTGGGTAGAATTTTTTTTTAAAAGTAATATCTATTTCACTGTTTGCTTTGCTAGTCGCTTCGGTTTCCATTTTCAAGCTTCTAAACACTTGTTTGTACAATCAATGACATTCTTTTCTTGTCCTTAACATCGCAGGCTGTGGCTGATATTATTCGCACCACATTGGGTCCAAGATCTATGCTAAAGATGCTATTGGATGCTGGCGGAGGTGCTTATTTTAATCATATGACATGATTAGATGTTTAGAGTGATTGTGAAACACGTTTCTTCTTTTTCTTGTCCACCTATGTATTTTCTTAAAATCATGATAAGAAAATTGTATTAATAATACACGGGGACAAAGAGCTTAACAACAAAAACCAAAGTGAACGATGCATTTGTAGATAATCAGTGAATAGACAGTGGAAAATAACATAAAATTGGTGAATTTCCTATCCTTAGTCCAACAAAAATTAAGAACCATATTACCTTACGAACCTCCTTGTCTTATTGCTTTAAGAGGCTTTAATGTTTTTGAAATTTTACATCCCATTAATGTGAAAAATGTGTGAATGGGGGCCTTAAACTCCTTCAACCTGGCACACTCATGTAGCCTTCATATTTTTTTGACCCTACTCATCTCCACCTTGAACTTAAACTTAGACCAAAGCGTTGACGTGTGCATTACTATTATTGTTTTTGGTAAGAGGATTGAGTTGTCATCCATTTGCTTATATTGCCTTGCGAGTCTCATTTTTGTGCCTGCCTGCGTGATTATTCATATCACGCATACACTCACTCTTGTAGGATGAATTGATGATTGATTTGTGTTTGAGAAGTTATCATGTAAACATCTTCCTATATAAAATAGATGCAATTTATGTGGATAGCTGAATGCCTGAATGCGATCATAGTGTATTTATATATTGCATAAATACAAGTATATGATAAATTACAGATATCATATCAAGTATGTAGGTAAGGAAGTTGCCTTCTCTTGGTTTATTCAGACGCAATAGCTGTTATCTTGCTTCTTATCAGCTCCTTTTTTGTTCCTTTTTGTAGGAATTGTGGTAACTAATGATGGGAATGCCATTCTGCGTGAATTGGATGTTGCTCACCCAGCTGCAAAGGTATGATTTCCATATTGTTCACTGCTGATGAGAATATGCTTTTTTAGCTGTTTGCTCTTATTGGATCTTCTTTCCTTCATCCTTTTACTTCTATTGCATTATGTGTTTTATGCCATTTACTCACATCAAATTTATTCTGCTTAAGCTTTTAGTGATTTTAGTGCTCGAGACTCTATTTTTATGATTCTTGCCCTTCCATATGACTTGACAGTCCATGATTGAATTAAGCCGCACACAAGATGAAGAAGTTGGCGATGGAACGACTTCAGTCATAGTTCTTGGTATGTCCTCATCTAGAATTTTTTACCATGTTTATCAATTGTGATTTATTTTTTGAATGAAGAATGTACACGTGAGATTATCTTAACTGGAAAATATCATAGATGGTTCTTGATTCTTTCTATTGAAAGGTATTCCATGTTAAATACAGATTTGATGATTGCGATTAATATATATACAAATATACTTAGTAGTACTTTGAATATGGACAATAGTAGACAAGTTTAAATGATCACAAAATAAGTCGATCGTAGGGGTCAGTCCAGTGATAGGACGGCCTTGCTAAGTGAATAAACGACTGATGAAGTGTGGATCAAGTATTATACTCTCAATAGGTGCATACACCTTTGTGGACACCACCTTGGTGTCACGTGTGGGTAGCAATTATTCTAAATATCGCTAGTCAGTCCTAGGTTGGCGAGGCCGAGACTGAGGGATTTATCGGGGATTAATCGGACAAACAATTTTTCACTATAAATATTATTTTAAATAGTATAATACTAATAAAACACAAGAAATCATAGTATTATTTCAATTCATATGTCCCCTCTTTGCTATTATAGTATTGTTTTAAGCAAAACTAACATTATTTCAAACAAAAGTAGCAAATATAAGTTGGAATCAAAACCTCAAATCAAAAACCCTCAAAGCTAGGGCTTAGAGAGTTGTGGAGGGAGAGAGGAACAACTGGAACTTCAACTGATTCGGACGACTGAGGAGAGATGAACGACTGAGAGAGAGGGGGACGGCTTGGGTTTAGTGTAGTGAAGAGGGGGGAGGGGGCTATGGTTTAACTAAAGGAATTTGATTAAAGGAAGGGTATTTACACGGAGGAATAAACCCATAAGCAAGACGACGTCGTTTTGCTGCTATTTTTTTTTTTTTTAATAAAGGGACCCAAAGTAGATTAATCCTGACTGAAGGATTAATCCCGATTTTTTGAACAACTTTTTACCAATTTTTCAAAATCTGATTTTTTTGAAATAGTAGGCTTGGTCTCCAACATCCCTACAAGACTATGGATTAATCCCGATTTTTAGAACACTGGCGGGTAGGAGGGTTTACATGTGGTTTTAAAAGAGGGCTATCAGCCAAACTCGGAGTTGATTTAGTGAGATTGAAAAGACATACAATTTTATTTTATTTTTTTAATCTAGAAGTAAAATTATGTGAAAGAGAGTTTGCAAGTTTACCATGTTCTGGCTTGGGCCAGATACACACTCGTTTGATTCTGCTGTGCTCCTTGTTAGGATCTGCTGATTTGCTCTCTCTCTCTCTCTCTCTCTCACACACACACACACACACACTCATTCTGTTTGATTAATAGCATTACTATATTCCATTCACTACTAATTGTCATTTGAAAATTTGTTGAAGCTGGTGAGATGCTTCATGTGGCTGAAGCTTTCATTGACAAGCGCTATCATCCTACAGTGATTTGTCGAGGTAATATATCAGTCTTCTGAAAACTACATTTAAATAATTCGTAAATATAATGTCGTGTTACTGTGAATTGAAATTGTTCTGCTTTTGCAGCTTACAATAAAGCTCTCGAGGATGCTCTTGCGGTGCTCGACAAGATTGCTATGTCCATTGATGTGAATGATCGTAAGGCCCTTGTGGTTTGTTATTATATGTTGTTTTCATAAATAATAGGCATGAATCATTGAATGTTATGCATATGCAATGTATACTGTTTTCAGGTTACAGTGTTACACAGTTATTAGGATGCAGATATTGATTTTTATTAAAAAATGATTGCTTCTCCAAGAGCAGTTACTTATTGATTCTATAAATTCCTGACATGCTAAAAGCCTAACTGCATTGTTTTTCCAATCTAGAGGACCAGTGGAAATAGAAGCTGTCTGTTTAGTCTCATCGTAGAACATAATAATCTTTTAGTATTCTTTGGTAATCTCAAAAGAAATACCGGGTTCTGATCTTCACTTTTCGTAGTAATCGGAAAGATCTTGTTTCGAGCTATTTTGTTTTTGCTCGTATCTTTCTTTTGTTCTTGCATGCATGTTGTGGGTATAATGCTGGATCTTATTTGCAGGAGCCATGATGTTGGGGTTAGTCAAGAGTTGTATAGGCACGAAATTTACTGGCCAATTTGGTGATCTAATTGCTGTAAGTATCTTCTCCATCTTTGATTTTAAGGACACAATGGATTGCTTCTTAAGATTGAAATTCAATTTCTTTTGTAACTTTGTGAAATTTTTTGATTGGCATACTTTTACAAGTTTTTTCTAAAACATCAGTTCCAGTTAATCAGTTACGTTATGTCATTTTCATACCATTGTGGTGGTTAGCTAATCATCTTTTAAAATACTTAGTGGGATGACCGGATTTCATAATTTTTGTTTGTTGTCTTACCTTTTTCAATTTTATCAGTACTGGACCTAGATTTCTTCATAGTGTATATATACGTATGTATCTTACAATGAACTGGTGAACTGTTAGGATTTGGCACTTGATGCAACGACAACAATTGGTGTTGATCTTGGTCAGGGAGTGCGAGAAGTGGATATTAAGAAGTACATAAAGGTTGAAAAAGTCCCTGGGGCCCAGTTAGAAGATTCCAAAGTTCTCAAAGGTGTTATGATTAACAAAGACGTTGTGGTACCTGGAAAAATGAGAAGAAAAATTGTCAATCCCCGTATTATCCTACTTGATTGCCCTCTTGAGTATAAGAAAGGCGAGAACCAGACAAACGCAGAACTGGTCAGAGAAGAAGACTGGGGAGTCCTTTTAAAAATGGAGGAAGAATACATTGAGAATCTTTGCGTACAAATACTGAAGTTCAAACCTGACTTGGTGATAACAGAGAAAGGGCTTAGTGATTTGGCATGCCATTACTTTAGTAAAGCTGGAGTGAGTGCAATTAGGAGATTGAGGAAAACAGACAACAACAGAATTGCCAAGGCATGTGGGGCCGTCATCGTAAATAGACCTGATGAACTTCAAGAATCAGATGTAGGGACTGGGGCTGGACTTTTTGAGGTCAAGAAAATCGGAGATGAGTTCTTTGCTTACATTGTTGAGTGCAAAGACCCTAAAGCTTGCACTGTTCTTTTGCGAGGTGCTAGTAAGGATCTTTTGAATGAAGTGGAACGAAACTTGCAGGTAACATATTGATGCAATTAAGAAAGTTCCTTCTAGAAGTGGAGAGCAAATAAACCCTATGGCCCTTAAGCTCTGCATTTTGCTCAGCTTTGTCCCTCAAAGGCTTAAACTATTTTTTGTGTTTAATTGGCCCTTAAACTATCAAAACCTTACCCTAATGGCACCTTTGTGTTAAAGGCGACGAATGATTTAGTACGAAACACTAAAGCCTAGCAACGAATTTAAATTTGTCACCAATATTCACTTTTAATATCGATTATTTAGTAATGAAATACACGTTTATTTGCCAAGGTACACTTTTTAACGACGAATCTTATTATGTAACTAAAATATTTGTCAGCGTTAACAACCCACTTGGGTCAGCTTTTAATAGTTTAAGGGGTCATTAAACACAAAAAGTAGTTCAGGAGAAACAAAGTGCATGGTTTAAGGGCTGCCATAGAGGTTATTTACTCAAAAATTGAATTTGGGATCTCAAACATTTTGTTGTTGACAGGATGCCATGTCTGTGGCTAGGAACATCATTAAGAATCCAAAACTCGTTCCTGGTGGTGGTGCTACAGAGTTAACTGTATCAGCGACACTGAAGCAGAAGAGCTCTTCTGTTGAAGGCATAGAGAAGGTAAAATTTCTTTCTGCGCCTCAGTCGACTTTGATAGTATGAAGGCTGAACACACCGAATACTTTCCTGATGTCTTCTATTTGCTTGAGAAACAGTGGCCATATGAAGCTGCTGCAGTAGCATTTGAGGCTATACCACGAACTTTGGCACAGAATTGTGGTGTTAATGTCATTAGGACTATGACTGCTCTGCAGGGAAAGGTAAAAAAATTGATCCCCCCTCCCCCCTCCTCTCTTCTTACCGGCATCTTTCAACATGCTTTTAATTTTTCCTGTAACTGTATGGTCTCTTTGTTGGGGCTTTGACTGAATTAGGCTCTCATTGAGAAGAATGAGTTTATAAAAAGCCCAAACAGGTTAAAAGCTTATAGGTACTGTCTCTGGCTTTAATGTGACTATATATATCTTCTCTTGATCCACAGCATGCAAATGGCGAAAATGCTTGGGTTGGAATTGATGGGAACTCTGGTGTAATTGCTGATATGAAAGAGCTAAAGGTACTACTTCCATCTTTTTTTCCCTTTACTCTTCTGCACTTCATAATTTGTTTATATTTTTGGCAAGCTCAATGATGCATATAGGACTAACTTGGGCACTTTGCTTGCTTATTTTTCAGATATGGGATGCTTATAATGTGAAGGCACAGACCTTCAAGACAGCCATTGAGGCAGCTTGTATGCTTCTGAGGATTGATGATATTGTGAGCGGAATCAAGAAGCAGCAAGCGCCTGGGTCCCAAGGTCCATCAAAACCCAGCATTGAGCAAGAAGGGGATGCTGACAATGAACAGATGATTCCTGAGTGAAGCAAATGCCGAATATGATTATTAAAACTAGAACGCTCTTGTAAGTTGTTTGCGTGGAGTTTAACTGAAGTTTTTCATCTACTTTTCTAGTGATTTTTCTCATTCAGATGTAGTTATCTGAACTCTGAAATTTTGATTATTTTCCCGCCATGGTTGTGGATTTGTGCTGGCCTCTGCCTTTTTTTCTTCCAGAGAACTGTAGAGGACTGATTAGGTCAGTTCAAACTTCAAATCTTTTTGTATCTGTTTTGATGTTTATTGTACCATCTTGCTTTGCTTAATAAAGCAGTAGGTGGTGTTTTAACACTTGGTTCATTTGTCTGGGGCGGAAAGGTTTTGAGTATTGCTTTGTCTATTTTCTCTATTTTATTAAAGTATACACGCACACACACATGTTAAATGTTTATTTAATCGTTATATTGTGTCTAATTTGTATATAGAGTTAGGCTATAAAGAGGGATTCTCTCACTTTAGCAAAAAGAAGGGATTTCCATTTACAGGGTTAAATAAGGGATTCCTAGTGTTAAATTGATGAATTATTTTTTGGAATTTTGTAGACATGATCTATAATATGAATAGATCATTTTCACCAAATTTTATTAAAAAATTCAACCTAGAAGTTGGTAAGATGATCATCAAGAATTTCAACGGTAAAAAATGCGCATATATATCAATTTTTTAATACACCCACTTTTAGGTTGAGTTTTGTTATGAAAGTTAGTGGAGGTGGTCTACTTAGTATATAGGCCATTTCTACAAAAAAAAAATTCATCTATATACCTCTCCAAATAGATATTCCTTCTTTTTGTTAAAGTGAGGGAATCCTCTTTATAACCTAACTCTTTGTATATATATATATATTAAATGTTTATTTAATCGTTTGTTTATGTATAAAATTACACTATGCAAATGTTGTTCCGCCTTTTACTCCGATTACAAGTATTTTGATTAGTTTTGTTTTTATGTAAAAAGTTTCTTTACCGCGTATTAGAAAAAGATGTTAATTTTGTTATCAAATTGTCTTGAACATTGTTTTGAAATTTGTGTCCGCCTTTATTACGGTGGTTGTAAATTCATGGCTTAGTATGATAAAAGAAAAGTTGTATTATAGAATCGTTACTTTGTATTGAAAAATAGTTGTATTGAGCTTGGTCTAAAAATTTGTCTTAAAACTGTTCACCCCTCCTTGAACTCAAAATTATTTCGTGGACTGATGTTGTGGGTTCTCTATCTTTAGTACTGTTGCTTTACGGTACGATGGTATCGTATCAATTTATATCTATAAACACGAGAAAACTTGGTGGTTATTTTTGTTGTGCCCCTAAAATTACTTTTTGGTCTGTTAGAATATCATTTTCTTCTCTAGGGAAGGAATATACTTCTCTAGGAAAAGAAAAACTTAAAATGATGTTTTGAACTAGTAACCTTTCATATAAATACGTGCATCTTATACAAGAATGAAATGCTATATTATTAAGAACACATAGAGGATGCCATTAGTTTTAGGAAAAGCGATCTTTTTGTGAAATTCAAATTTATGAGATTGTTTTTGTAAATATTTTCAAACTTGGGGGTTTGATTTATATTTATTATTAGAGAAATATTCATCTTTACCTTTGATCCTATTAAATTATTAATTATACAAAAACATATATAGACATTCAAAATTTTAGATATTGTAGGTTTACCCGTCATAAAAAAATTTATTATATCAATTGATCAATTTTATAGTTAAATAAACAATTAAATGTCTATAGAATTATATATTTTTAGATTCAAAAATCACACAGACTCATATTCTATTTCCAAAATATATCTTATCTTCTCTCATCCTATTTTCTCTTTTAACTAAGTAAAAGAAAGGTTTAAATCTCTTCCTCCTACCTACAAATAACGAAAATCCCCCAGACTTCCTAGAGAAAATGCATGAAATGTATGTATTAAAATGTGCGTTCGTCATTTTTTTTCTTCGTAACATTAAAAAAGTTACAATAAAGAAATTGAAAATAAATATGCTTTTCAATGTGTTCAATATATAAAGCCTCAAAAGCCAAAACTTTTCATAACTTAAGATTTTTTGTATGTCTCCTATATATATATATTTATATCTCCTTATATATTATTGATATTTAACATACAATTTTTTAATATTATTCTTTCTTATAATTAAAAAAATATTTACCGTTAATCAAGCTTTCACTAACCTTAAGTCTTACATTCGCCACACATTAAATCACAGGTGATAGCTATCTTCGTTTTTCCCATTTAATATTTTGGAAGTTAGCCACAACACAATAAATAGGTTTCGCATGTTTATATTTTCTCCTTCACCAATTATTTTTTTATATATATATACATATTATTAAGAATGCTTAATTTTTTGCATACGAGTATCAGTGATATATTACTGAAGTTCCTGCCCAGGTTAAACAAAATACTAAAATACATAAAAATGAAGAAGTTTATAAAAAATAATTATAATTGCTTCCATGTGAGAATGAAATTTTTTAACATACAATATCCATAACAGTAATAATTGTTCAATTACAGGAGATAAAAATAATTTGACCATCGTACTTGCTGAGCTCTTGGCCGTAGGCCGAACTTGCTATAGATGCTCTTTAGAACGAAGCGTGCTAGCCACACCCCCATAACTAACAGCCACATAGCCTCTAAGTCTCTAACCAACAACACTCCATCATTTTCTCCACTCCACTCGAATATGGAGAGTGGTATCTATTACATTATAACAACTAGTTCCTTGCATCTATAATCATTAGAAAATTAGTCAAGTATAGCCTATTGCCAAATTGAAACCACCAATAAAAGTATACAAATCATCACTAAAAGGTGAAAGTAAACCAAATCTACCATTCATTGACCGGGAAATCCATCCTTATCAAAAATCTTTGTCTTCGTATTCATTTTCTAGCATTATCGCATTTAAATTTTTTATGTGAGCAGCATTTCCTTATTCGAGATTTGTTGACCTTATAGATATAAAAATCATTTTTTCGTCCACCTGATTGATGAAATCAGAATCCAAAGGACCCAACTCTTAATGTACACACACAAAATGACAATTGTTTCTTTTACCGCCATTTTCCAATAACTTTTAGCTCATTCTATAACTATATATGTGTTTTCTTTATAAATTGAATATTAATTATAAAAAACAAAAACCGTATAAGTTAAATATGTTTAAAACACCAACTCTACTCTCAAAAGGTTATTTAGTGCGATAGTCAAAAGCAAATAATAAAATCAATTAGTCAATGGATATATATATATATATTAATTCTCTAGAGCTAAACATTTGAAGAGGGTAGATAATCTAATGTTTGACCATTTAATTGTGATTTTGGAACTAAAACAGTTAATATTTTTACTGTTAGATCAATAAACTTGACATTTTAATTTTCAATTAATTTTCGTTTAAATAAAGAGTATAGATGAATTTATTTATGGGGCGAGTGAGAAAGTTTTTTGAGAGCTCAAGTGAAAGCAAGGTTATGTGAGTACATTTATTAAACATCTTATATTGATGCCTCTTTGTTGCCTTTTTTCAATTTCTAAGACTCAATTTGATAGTAATATAAAAAATGATAAGAAAAATAATTAATTTGGAGGAGAAGATGAAAAATAAGTTGAGGGATGTGGTAAGGTTAACTTTTGCCTTTTTTGTTATTTCATGGAATTTTTTTCTTACTATTTTTTATTTGGCTATCAAATGGAGCCCAAGTGTTTAATATGTACCGTTAATATAATCCATCATCTAATGTTATGTGAGGTTATAAATTTGAATTTGGTACTTTTTTGTATTAATTATACTATTTTTTTTATATTATAAGATTTGATAGATTAGTTAAGTGTATTTAGAGTTGGGGATGCAATGTAAGAGGTATTCGAGATCAGGGGCACAACGTAAGAGGTATTTGGAGTCGGGGATGCAACAAACACTGAGAAAATAATCGGAGTAATGCCCTTTCGAGTTTCTTCGGTATTAATTCTGTCAGTGCTGATTTAATAGAGGGGAGACGTTTGTGATGAAGAATAGTTGCCCTAATTGATTCAAATTCATCTCGAAATGACATAAGAAATTGTACAAGTCGCGTTTCTTCACAGAAGGTTTACCACAAACTTAGATCTATTGCATATTGAGGTTCCATAGGTTCAAGTTGATCACAGATAACACACATGCTAGAGTAAAAGTCGAATATTGATTGACCAGGTTGTTATTGTAAGGCACGTATATCTTATTCTAGCTTGTATTTATTGGCAAAGTTTGTTTGAATATATCTGTGTGCCAAAAAATTCCAAGTTTCCTTTGTTGTATTGCGCTTTCCAAGCTGGAGACTGATGGACGGAATGACAGTATTGTCAATCGAAGTTAAAATTTTATTATTGTTGATATTTCAGTCGGCAAACCTTTCATCGATTTCATCAAAACAACTTTATTTGCCATTAACATAATTCCAAAGTCCCTTTCATTTCAAGAAATTTCGGAACATAATAGACTAGTGACTATTATTGTTCCATCCAGTTTGATGGTGATAGAGATCTACTTCACATCCATCATCTTTTATATTATGGTACTCTAAATTAAGACATGTTTTTTTTCCTCGCCTTAGATATATGGTTAATATAGGGTTATTGGGACCAGCTACATTAGACAAAGATCATTTTTGTGTTGCTTGTAAATTGGCCAAACAAGTCATTCCTTTTTATAATAATACTACAATTTCATCTTTTTCATTTGATCTTGTGCAGTTTGATGTGTGGGGTAAAGCTCATATTGATTATATGAGTGGAGCCTTATATTATATGGTTTTTGTTGATAATTATTCTTACTATACTTGGACTTATTTACTTCAGTCTTGATCATATTTTCTTAAAGTTTACATTGAATTTGCTACCATGATCAAAACTTAGTTTTTTAAAATCATCAAAAAATTTTGTTCTGATTATGGAGGTAAATATTTGTCCAAATCCTTAATTGATTTGCTCAAATTCCAATAGACTCTTTCTCAACTATCTCACCATCACTAGATTCGATATTAGTCATGTTGTCTATATTGTGAGCCAATTCATGTCAGCGTATGTGGGAACTTGCATTCTCGATGCCTAAGTTCTCGTGGGCGTCGATTTCGTGTTACTTTAAAAATCGGTTTTGAAAAAAATAAGAGTCGCTAGTTTTTTTTACTAAACAAACAAAAATGTTTGTGTAAAAGAGATGCATTTATGGACTAAATATCCTCTTATACACAATGTATGCGAAATTAGTTGATTCGAAGGTTCGGGGATTAAGTTACGAATTGAGAAGATGTAAGGCACCCAATTTGCCCTTTCGGTTTTTTAAGTAGGATATGCATATGTTATAATCCAGTTCTTGCATACTATTATTATTACTTTACAGCTTTCTGTGCTTACTTTAGAAATTGGAATTTTAGGGATGGGATGAAAATGATATGTTTTATAGTTTGCCCAGAATTTTGAAAATAAGTGCGTGTGTGTGTGATTTGAAAAAGAGAGTTTGATGATAGTAGATGCAATTAAACAAGTGATTTTGTAAAACATTGGGTTTTTCAAAAACTGATTCGATGTGAAATCTTATACTCGATATGATATGAAGCGAGTTGACCAATCGTATACCATAATTTATTGATTAAACTGGTATAGATGGCACTAGTGCTCCCATAATCAAGTATTTATCACATATACACTGCAATTTATGAGTTAGATTGAATATATAGCGATTATTGATTCCTTCGTATAACAATGCCGCTAATCCGGGCTTTTGAAAAAGTAAGAAAGTAATAATACTATTTTGGAATTAGATTATGGTTTTTTATACGCCTTTGATTTTGAAAAACAATTTGAAAAAGGATTTTGTAAAGCTATCAAGTGATAGAAATTATGCAGACAAGAGTATGAATTATAAAACTGATGAACAAATAAAATATGAGAGATAAAATTATACCTGAGCCCTCTTGGAGGGAGATAATAAGGGTCTCTTAGTGTGTACTACGAAATCTCCTTGATTGTTGATGAAAAATATGAATGGAGGAGGGATCTATTTATAATTGAAAAATGCTTGGAGAATAAGAAAAGATATTGCAACCAGGACTCTAGGGGCTTATCGCGAGGCCTTCCCACCGTTGGATCATTCTGATTTTTGGATATGTATTGAAAATAGAAGTATTCTATATCATATCAAAATTGGAGGTCGATCAAAGTTTGGGAAGGACTCCTTTTTCTCTAATTGGTACGAAGAGTTTGTTTTCACGTAGGAAAGGTACTTGTTGTAGACAAGGTCACTTGTTGTATGTAGGGGTGTTCACGATCCGGTTGACCGTACCGAATACTAATGGACCGGACCAGATCGGATGTTTCGGTCTTATAAATTCATAGACCGGACTGGACCGATATGATTGCAAAGACCGGACCAGACCAAACCGGTTCGGTTTCGGTCGGTCCATTTGGTCTGAGCTTTTTTTTTTGGACTTTTTTATAATATGTCGTGATTTTTTGTGGATCAATAGGAAATGAGATAATTTCTTGGACAAAAGAATACAGTGTCTTACGTAACATAACTGGATCAATGGTATGCATATATATTTAAGTTCATTTTTTTTCTTGAAAAAAATTAAGGTTCGAGCATTTAAAGAAAAAAATTAAGCTACAGAGAATCTCACATCCCAACATAAGAAAGATTGGAATAGTCAGGAAATGATGATTTCATACAACTGTTATTTTTTGTTGTCCTTAATTTCGAACCACCTGCTTCAACTTCAATGTTCTGAAAGGAACCAATAACCACATTTACAAATAAGTTCTCCATCTTCTGAAATTGTTCAGTTGTGAACTTGTGATCACGTTTCTGCAAATTTGTACTATAAACTAAAGGTCGCCCGTGAAACACGAAGGATGAGGCATAATAAACAAAGTTGGGAATAAATTAGACAACCATATTGAGTTGGCATCATCAAGTAATGATTTAATGAGAAACTTTAGTGGCTCATCGCAAAACTAAAATAAAAAAGAAGAGGTGCTGTGAAATAGGAACCAAATTTACACACTTGGTAGTTCTCTAGCTACTGTCCAGACTAGACTAAATGAAGAAACATCTACAAAAATGATTAGCACATAAGTTTCAAATTAAAGGGGTATAATAAGGTTTAAGAAGAAAAAAATCTTTAGGGTTTAATTTTAATATTATATATTATTAATATACATTTAAATATATATATATATATATATTAATACCGGTCTGGTCCGGTCTGGACCAAAGCTTTAAACTCTAAGACCGAAGACCGGACCGAATAGTTTCGATCCTTTAAATTTTGGACCGGACTGGACCGAATTTAAATGGTCCGGCCCAAATTGGTCCATTTTTCGGTTCAGTTTATTCGGTTTGGCGGTCCGGTTCGGTTTCTGAACACCCCTAGTTGTATGACAAGTAAAGTTTTATCTGTTGAATGACACTAATTTTTGGATATGTATTAAAAATATAAGTCTTATAGACCTTGTAAAAATTTGAAAACGATCAGAGTTCGGGAAGGACTCGGTATCCTCGGATTGGTACAAAGAGTTTGTTACCACGTAAGAAATGTACTTATTGTATAGAAAGTCACTTTTTGTACGACAAGTAAACTTGTAGCCATTGAATTTTCCTAAATTTTGGATATGTTTTCCCTCCAAATGTTTTCTATCTTGAATCCAAATTTGAGATCGATTAGAGTTCGGGAAGGCCTTCATTTACTCTAATTTCTACGAAAGATATTTCGACTAGAATTGCACGATAAACAAATTAATTCTTGACGATCCCCCGTACGATAAAAATGAATTTTGGATATGTTCTTCCCCACAAAAATACCTATATAACTAACAAAATTGGAGCTCATTTTGACTTCGGGAAGGCCTCTATTTGATCACTCAAAATGAACTCCCAAAATTTTAAATTTTCAGAGATCCGATCGTCAGATCGAGCTTATTTTTGAGTATGTTACTCCTTATGAAACTATATAACAACCCCAAAGTTTGAGGATCATCAGAATTGTAGAAGTTTCATTGTACAAGTTTTCATAAGATTGACGACTTTCGGTTTCGGCAGCTTCCGATAATTCTCATAACTGTTTGTCCTTGTGTCATTTATGCTTCCTTCTTTGACTTGTATCACATGTAAATAGTATGTATGCATTTAGGAATACTCGTGCATGCATGCGTGTTCATTTACCTAGAGATTGGGATTTTTGTGAAGGTCGCAAAATAAGGTGTTCACAGCGTCGCGTTCTGTTCATTTTACTGTTGTTTTACGCATTTGCTACCTCAAAGGGACCATATTTCAAGGACTACATCTTTCATTTGCTTATAGTCTTGTGTTACAAGGATATTCATACTCTGACTGGACGGGTGATATTACTGATCGCCGATCCACGATAAAATTCTGTGTTTCTCTTGGTGATTTTCTAATCTCATGAAAAAGTAAAGAAACAAATTGTGGTTGCCCGTTCTAGTGCTAAAGCTAAATGTCGAGTCTTTACTCATGCCACTTTCGAAATTGTTTGGCTTCGCTGGTTACTTCGAGATATGGGAATTGACCTTCCTCATTCTATGCCTTTATTATGTGACAATCAGAGTGCCATTCAAATAGCACATAATGATATCTTTTATGAACATACCAGGACATATTAAGGTTGATTTCCACTTTATTCGTTTATCTCATCCGAGCTTCAATTTGTTGATCTATTTACCAAGTCTCATGTGTTTGCTCGATTTCACTTTCTGTTGTCTAACCTCATAATGCTTTTTAAGCCTTCTTAAGTTTGAAAGGGGGTGCTAATTTATTAATTTATTTTGTCTTTCTTATTTTCTTTCCTTGTTCTAATTTAGCTGTATTTTTCATATTATCTTAATTCCTTATTGCATTGTGTTAGATTAGGCTAGGTTTAACTATTTCTTTTTTCGTCATCTTGTATAACTTATAAATAGAGCTCTCTTGTACAATTATTCAATCAATATGAATATACAATTTCTCCAATCTCTCTAATATTATACATTTAATAGTATAGTCCAAAAATAAAATAAGATTATCAATTTAAAATGTTCCAAAAAACAATAAGCCTATCAAAACACTAGGGCTCCATTTCAGAGTACATAAAAAATGATAGAAAAAGATAATTGATTTGTAAAGAAAGTTGGAAAACAAGCTAACGCATGTGGTGAAATACTTTACATATCATGTTCATTTTTATTAAGTAGATGTCCTCCATTATTTTTTATTTTTCCGTAAAAAATTTTTCTTCCTCGCCTACAAAAAAAAAATTCCGTAAAAAAAAGTCAAAATATAAAAATTAATCTCACTACATATCCTAATTTATTTTCAAACTTTTAACACAAAGCAACAAATCTAAAGGGAGCTTAGGGATATAGAGTGGGTTGGCCAGAGGGATGAGGTGTATGACTATAAAAAAGTTTATCATCTATCTATCTACATGTATGCATGCGTCAAAAATAAAAATAAAAATAAATTAAAAATCCCTTTTGCTTTTCCCATTTAATTTTGATTTTGTAGTCGTGATGATGGAGATGTGGCCGGGGGAGACTAGAGGTACCGCGTTGAAAGTAACTGAGACAGTCAGATTTAATCAATTAAAATTCATAAATTCATACGCATGCACCCGTCAAAGTCATCGCTCCAACCGCGTCTTTTTCCTTCTTCCGATTTTAAAATCTTTGGATTTAAGTAAACCTTTTGGAATTATCAGTCAATATTTATTTTGCTCTTTCAAACTACATACAATACAATGAATGAATAATTGGATTTATATACGCCGCGTGCATCTGACTCTATTAACACATTAACATTTAGGGCATAATTCGCACCTTGAATACAAGTGGCTTTTTTTTAAAAATAATTTATTGTGCATATGCGATATATATATATATATATATATATCAAATATATAAAAATTTAAATAAATAAAAAGTGGTCTAATAGTAAAAAAATTAGAGTAAATAGCTCAAATAATCACTAAACTTTCGATCTATTATCACTTTGGATATTAAACTTTAAAATGAACCAACCATCTAATTTTGTAGCGAGTACCACTTTAATTTGGTCATTTCTTCAAATTTGACAGTTAAATTGAATAGAATGAAAACATGTGAAAGGCACATGACTTTATCTAAGCGCATTTTAATTATTTTAGTTATAAAATAGCCGAAATTTTTCTGCTTGTTGAAAATTTTGCTATATTTCACATACTGGTTGTATGTTTCATTTTGGCAAGAATTATCGCAAGAAAAGATCGTTTGTTGCAATATAACCAAAATGAATTTACACGAAATCATGTACCAGGCAAATGCATTAAATTTAATAGCCAAATTGAACGCAATGGTCAAAATGGTATTTACTCCAAAGTTAGATGACCAAAAAATGGATGAAATGGTCAAAGTAGTACTCACTTTAAAATTGAATGATCAAAGTGATTCATTTTAAAATTTGATGATCAAAGCAAACTAGATCGAAAGTTTAGTGATCATTTGAACCGTTTACTCAAAAAAAATACTAGTATTGATAAGAGTTGGAATTTCATTTCTTGAAAAAAGAACTTGAGAAGGTAAAATTAAAAAAGTTGTAAAATAACTGAGGTTAGTTGTATCAATATAGATATAAATAATAATAATAATAATATAGCAATGATAATTGTATTAAATAAAAGGTTAATAGTAGTTTAAACTTGAAAATAAAAAATTGACACTCTTAATTTAAACACAGAAAAGTGTAAAATAAAATATTTAATTAGTCTCCTACAATTTTAATTATTTCCATCCACTTTATAAATGATACGTGACAACTGAACTTATCATATGTAAAGACAAACCTATGACGCTTACCTTTTGTACTGTGGTATTGCCAGCGGCACACCTCATATTTTGTAAAGTCAAACCAGCAAATTCATTAAAATTAAATTGATCACATCAAAGAAGGAGGACTCCGTAAAAGGAGGAGGAGGATATTCCAACCATTCTACAAAATCAGTTAAGGGTTGTATTTGTTTTTTTTCAATCTTTAATTATAAAAAAAAAAAATAAATTCTTCCATTAATTATTTAGTGGACAAAAACAAATACCACTTTAGCAAACTTTGCAAATGTGTGGGCCACATAATTTCCATCTTGTTTAATAAATGAAAAAAATTGCTCTAGACAAAGCCAGCTCACTCTGCTCAATGTTTGTTACCATCGCACCTCCCAAAGTAATGGTTCACCTTCAAAGCATTAACAAACCAACACATTATTACTCGTCATTTAAATTAAAAATTATTTGTATATATGATACTATTCACGCGTGTTAAAAATTATACAATTACGTACTAAACTATATACGTGGATAAAGTAGTAATTAATCCAAGGAATACAATACTAGATTGCGTTTGATGGATATGATAAAAGAGTGGGATAGGATCTCAGGATTGAATATCCAAACGGATTATTTATTTGACTAAAAAATTTCTTATCCCACTGAGAGAGGGATTAACGCATCCCACTTAAGAAGTGAGATTGTTTTATACTATCTGGATGGAATGAAATTATCATATCCGATTCTCTAATTCGACACGTCAAACATACTTAATATATATGGAAAAAATACTCGTGCAAGTTAAGTTACTATAAGCTTACTACTTGCATCAACGAATATGTATGATAAATAAATAAATCTCATTAAATGCATGTGTATTGTATATATAACTTTATGATGTATATAGAGTTAGGATGGATTTTAGCAATTAAGTGAAGTTGTGTTATATTTTTGTGATGATTATTTTGTCTTTGTAATTTTCTTTTTTATTAACAAAGATACTTGTAACAGTTTTGAAGTGTAAACATCCCACTTATAAGTAATATAGAATCACATATATGTATCACGTGAACAAAATAATAATCACCTCTCACTTTTAAATAATATAGGTGGACACGTATTGTACTTGGAAAATAATTTACTGAATAGTATTAATAAAAGGTATGATGATCTCTTTTTTATTACGGAGGCAAGCTAGAATAACGCAAATCAAACTATAAAGTTGTTATAATAAATTTCTAGTAAAAAGAAAGAAAGAAAGAAAGAAAGAAAGAAAGAAAAGTGGACGGAGAAAGCGTGGTGACGTCATGGGTAGAAGAGTCAATAGCCAAAGAATATATATAGAGCCCGGCTCCTTCCAGGACGCACGTGGAAGGAAAATATAATTTGTCTACCTGGCTGCTAGCTAGCAGCTAACTAGACAGAAGGCGGACCTAAGATTTTTTTGAAGAGTGGGCTAAAATGTAATAAAAGGATGAATTTATAATAAATTTTTTTTTTTTTTTTTTACAAGTGATAGTAAGTTTCTAAAATTTTTCCCTATGCTAAAACCCGCCCTGTTCCCCTGGTTTCCGCCCCTGTAGCTAGGTTGCTCTTCCTTCCTTCCTTCCAGAAGAAAGCGAAAGCGAAAGAAACATAAACCTTTGTCTGTTGCCAAAACAGAGGATTCATTATTCCACTCTTCCTTCACATTTTAAGTCCCCAACAACCCCACCTGCCTATATATAACGGCGTATCTACATTGTGAGCACAAATTTACATATCCAACTTAATTTCATTTCTTTATGCTCCGCGCACAGTGTTAATCTGGTTCTTTAGGGGGAGGGAGGAGTAAAATTATTTGAAATTAATTAATTAATTTAATTTATAAGATGAAAAAGAATACTGATAATTCTGCGGAGAAACTTGATAGAAAGATGGTGGAGAGGAATCGGAGAATTCAAATGAAAGGTCTCTGCTTCAAGCTTACTTCTCTCATCCCTTCTCACCACTTCAAACCCTCCAAGGTACTCTCTCTCTCTCTCTCTCTGAAAAAAGTTACAAATTAATCCATTTTAAAGAAATTAAATACATGGGTTTAATTTGACGCAAATTAAATAAGATTAATTTATGTCTTCCCTCCCCGATCGAATGTCTTGAATCTTGGGATCTATCTGCTCTGCTTGTCAAGTCAAAGTCACTAAGTCAGATATTCATTGAGTGCTAACGGAAAATGAGCATTGCGATAGTTACTCACAAAATCAACCGCACCGAGGAAATTTTTGTCAATAGATATAAATAAGCATTTTCTTTGGACAAGACAAGTACTGCACTTACCAGATAATAATAATTCTAATTAATAGTGACCGACGGTTCTCTCCATCTTCTCTCTAATTTTCTAGCGACGCTATTTACTTGTTTGAAGTACTTTTTCAATTTCTCCATCTTAATTATCTTCAAATAATTTCAGGAATTGCTATCGCAACAAGATCAACTAGATCAAGCTGCCTGCTATATTAATAAACTAAGAGAGAAAATAGAGGAATTAAAGAGGAAGAAGGAACTAGCAACGAGCATGACTGGACCTGCCAATAACATCAATGATAGTAGCATGAATTTTGGATTAAGATTACCTCTGGTTGAATTTAGAGACTTGGGTTCAACTCTAGAAGTTGTTTTGATTACTGGGTTAAAGAAGAACTTCATGTTATTCGAAGTTATAAGTGTTCTTGAAGAAGAAGGAGCTGATGTAGTTAGTGCCAACTTTTCCACCGTTGGTGACAAGGTTTTCCATATAATCCATGCACAGGTAATTAATTAATCAATAAATTACTAGATTATTTTTTCATTAATATGTGTATTAGGTTCAAGTTTTTGGACATTCCAAAAATTCTAAATTAGTACATTTGCATATAATATGGAAAAACTTTGATCACAAGATACCATTCTCTTTATTGGTGTTCAAATTTTATACGAGAAATTACTAATTTCTCTTTTATAGAAAGAACAAGAACCAGCAAACACATGTTAATGGTTGAGATTTATGTCCATTTAACCAAAAAGAAAGAAAGAAGATATCTAGCTAGTTTATTACATGTATATTAATTGAATTTCATGTTCCTTGTAGGTGAGAGTTTCTAGAGTTGGTGTGGACAGTTCGAGGGTATGCCAGAGATTACAAGAATTGATCTACTGAACCTTAAAAAAAATTCCTTTCTACTTGGTGGAATTAATCATAGTTTGATGAATTAACAAATTTAATTGGCAAATAATAAAGTTAATTCTCTCGATTGGTTCATGTAATCAGCTTTAAGTATATTTTAAGTTAAGTGAGTGAGTTAGTCCAGTTGATAAGAAATTCAATTGTATTTAAAAAAAGTCTTGAATTTAAATCTCATTTAAAATAGGGGATTTTTTTGTTATTTTTATAATAAAAAAAGAAACTTATACCTTTCTTTTTTTTATGAAAAAAAGATAGAAGAAGAAGTAGTATATCCTAAGGTTAACTTCCTCTTGTAGTACGTATTTAATTAATTGAGTTGAGGTAGCAAAGGAATTATGTATTTCGAAAATAATGGAATGAAGGTACAATTATTATATTTTAGGAGACGATTTCAGGTACAACATGACCATGCATGGGTGTATAGTATATACATCATGAATCACTAATCCATCTACTCGATCAACTTCAACAACTCTTTCAAGGTTAAATCATACAAAATGATAATGCATGAGCTTTTACTCTTTTAATATATATTTTTTAATTTATATTTAACTTTCTTTTTTGTGGTTAATTGTAGTAATAAACTTTTTAATTACTGTCAATTAGGTCCATCCGTTACGTTACCTTAAAAGATATAATGGAAAACTAAATTTATTTATAGAAACCACCACCAACTTTTAATGCATTTATACAAACCCCCTAACTTTTTAATTTTATATTCTATGTATTTACATAGACTACTTTTTTACCAAAACCCTTTAATTTATTCCTTTAGATTTTACTATACTGGAGTCTCTATTCTTTAATTCAAAGGTTAAATTTCATAGAAAGAACATTAACATTGCAATTACAATTTGATGCATGATTTGCTATTACTGTTAAAATCCATTGTAGCAACTATTATTTTTAAGATAAAGTGTCAATATAAAATTTTACAACTAATTTATATAAAAAAAATATTTTCAAATGACAACCTTTTTTCTTCCTTGAGGGACCAAAAATAAGCCCTCCTAAGAAAAATAATGAATTTAATGGAATGATAATAACGAAGCCCTCAAAGTAAAATTTTCAGTGACGGAGTTGTGAAAACTTCCTTCAACTATGATGTACAAGAAAGCAAAATAACAAAAGGCTGAACCGCATAATTATGTGCTGTTCAGGATTCTTAGATCTATCTCAAGACTCAAATACGAACATTACCTAACGGAAGATAGACTTGACTTAGAGTAATTAAAAAGTTCATTACCTTGATTGATAGTAAAAAATGTTGGATGCAACAAGTGTTTAAAAGAGTAAAAGTTTGTTACCATTTTTTGCTATTTAGCCACTATTTTAATTTAGTGAACCACCATTCGAAATTGCAATGAAATCTCAGGAAGTAATTAAACATGAAAACATTAAATTGTGCTTCGAGGACACATAAATATTGAGATCGATTTTCAGGAATGAAAAGTATACTGTATGAAATGCCCCCTAACTTTTTAATTTTATTTTGATATTCTATGTATTTACATAGACTACATTTTTCACATTTTACACAAATATTCAATTCTAGTTCTTGCTTCTCGTAAGTTGAACATGTCAGATTTCATTTATAGATTCAAGCTAATCTAATTTTGACTAGCTACGAAGAGTGTATTCTCTTGGAACAATTCGGTTTGATGAACCTAGATGCCTCAAAAATAGACTTTGTTATTATTGATTAACCTAAGATCTCTGTGTCTTGGAAGCCGATAGTTCTCCAGAGGGAGGTCTTTAATAGACGACCAAGTGTAGTACCTTCATTGACCGATCAAAAACGTTTTGAGTTTTGCGCTATACATGGAAACATACAAGTGTTGGTTAAGGAATACTTATAAATTGAACTTGTGGAGATGAAGACTGACCATTCATAGTTGGTAAATTATCTGAGAAATTAATGCTGAATTGGAAGATAAGTGATAGTCCATATAATTGCACACGAGTACAGATAGGGTTAAAGGCACCTATATTAATTTTGAAGCTAGCAGTGTTCAAGTTTAAATTTCATATCCCACCAACCTTAATGTATACCCATCCTTATGTATATAAATAGCAGGTAAGAACCCTTAGCTCATTCATTCTTTTTTTCCTACACTCACTCTCACGCACAACCACCTTTCGTCTTCCTCAAGTCAAACACATATTCTCTATGTAATTCATCCACTGTAATCCATTTGTTAAGCCTTCTAGCAAGTGAAGCAAAGCACACACATGCAAAGGGATGATCTATTGCCGGATTGGGTATAAGAGCCAACAAAGGAATTTACCCTCAAACACAAATATGTTCTTACTGTTTTTGAGATTTGAGTACTGTTTGATGATAAACTACACAACTGTAAGAGTCTGTTTATTGTTTTTGGTTACCTTTATTATGTAGTTGGGTTGATTCTTTTCACTATTAGCTAAAACTTAGTTTTACATGAACGAGCCAAAATAATTATTCATAAGATTGTATCTATAAGATTACAGATTATGATTATTTTTCTCAAATTTGTCTAAACTTTTGCATCCAATTGCTAGTTTGGGATTTATTTATTAGAAGAAAAAACAAAATCATGTACCCTTGCTCAAGGCATATATATAAGAATTTGACGTGCAACAAACATATTTGGACACATCCTCCACGATAAAAAAAATAAAATAAAAATAACTATAAAGAGTCACTGATCATATATCTTTTATAAGGGTAGTACGTAATCCTGAGCATAAGCATAGCAATTCTAATCAATCTCGCCAAACTCAAAATCAAATCAATCTTCTTTCAAGCTTTGGAGTCTAATAATAACAAATATTATGGTGTGCTGTAGTACAAGCAATTTTTTTATTTGGAAGTAAAGTAGAAGCAAATTGACTAGAAGTATTGGAAGTTGTTTCAAAAAGGGTACAACAACAAAAAAAAAAAAAAAAAGAGAGAGTTAAGAAGTATTGTATTGTATTACATATGTTCTTTTCATTTCTATATCATCTTTTAGGTGTCTCTTCTAGTACTTTTTTTGCCCCACGATAGAAGAAGACTTGATCGAGATTTTTTTAATCATTTGGAATTTTTTTAACGGAATATTAAAATATGTTCAACTCAATGCATTACAATACTCCCCCACTTACACGCGCATTCGACTTGAATTTCTCTCTCTCTCTCTCTCTCTCTATTTATATATATTTTTTTCTAAAGAAGGCCATTTGTATTTTCGCCCTCTAAGTTTATATCAAAGCTGACTTTAGTATCCAAAGTATTGAAAAATTGAACTTTGGTACCCGTTTTCGCCAGAACAGTCAGTTTCCTTCCTTTAACCGTTTGATCAACCAAAAAACAGGGTAACATACCCAAAATACCCTTATTACTCTAAAAACCAACAAATCTCTCCTTAATTTATAATCACATACACACCCTCACATATATGTACACATTTACACATACACAAATTTTTGGCCATGTTAAAAAATGGGGAGATTTGGCCGAAAATCCCACATTTGTTCTTATGTCAAACTTAATTCCTTCTATGCCAACTGATCATTTTGTTGGACATAAATATCTTTTAATTGAATTTTTTTTTTGGAATTTCAAAATAAAAGAAGTTTTTATCTATATATCCACTTATGGTAAAAATTATACTAGCCGCATATATGCATTGAAATCTACCAAATGACAACTATATATATAATTATGGAAAAAATAGCACGAGGGTCAAACAATAAATTTCCAGGAACTCAAAGTGAAAGGTGCACGTTTATTTTAATCACTTCGAACTCGACAAAGAGAAAGATGAAGAGTGCATGAAGACCAGAGTTGTTCTTTTAATTAATTACCAAATTCCAATGATAATTTAGATTTTAAATCTAGGCTTTTGACCTAATGTTTAAAAGTGTAATTATTCACACGAGTTATGATGGTTCAACTTCTTTTTTCTAAAAACTACTTGGATCTATAATCGAGTACTTAATGAAACAATCCAATGGTAGTTTAACTAATTACATATATATACTTTCTTCTTTCTTTACTACTTTTTGCATTTTAATGAAAGAGTAAATTGCTCAAATGGCCATTAAACTTTCTATCAAATACCACTTTAACCATCAAACTTTAAAACGAACCATTTTGGTTATCTAATTTTGGAGCAAGTTCCACCTTGGCCATCAAACTTCAATTTGACTTTTAAATTGAATGAAATAAAATCATGGGTAAGGCACATGACTTCATTTAAGTATATTTTGGTCATTTTGGTTATAAAATAGCCCAAGTTGTGTTATTTATTG
The DNA here is from genome assembly GCA_021464415.1 of Lonicera japonica. Taxonomy (NCBI): domain Eukaryota; kingdom Viridiplantae; phylum Streptophyta; class Magnoliopsida; order Dipsacales; family Caprifoliaceae; genus Lonicera; species Lonicera japonica. The sequence goes on along the minus strand of CM038467.1, from coordinate 11,065,436 downwards.
AAAACATTGATATGTTTTACACACAATATGTGTTTCATTTTAGCGAAAATTATAAAAAGGAAGGATCGTTTTGTTGCAATATGACCAAAATGGTCTTACACGAAGTCATGTGCCATGCAAATGCATCAAATTTAACAGTAAAATTGGATGTAATGATCAAAATGGTACTCATTCTGAAATTAGATGACCAAAGTAATTTATTTTAAAATTTAATGACCAAAATTATACTAAATTAAAAATTTAGTGACCATTTGAATTATTTACTCTTAATAAAATTGTGGCCCAGTAATTAGAAATCTGATGATAAATTCACTTGCTCACTGCGATTTTCGACACATGTTAATTTTTTAACCTTTTAACAAACTGTATGACCTAAAAACTAGGGCTGGTTAATGGAAGGTTAAGATGGATTCCAGAAGGCCCACGAAAGATGGCCCAATAGTTAGTTATTAGTAAGAACCAAGTAGGGCCCTAAACAGCCAACTTAAAATTAGTGTGTCGGCTAATTAATTGAGTGCAAATTATGCATAAATATATTTGGTTTAGAACACTTCAAAACAAGGGAAGCAATTGTCGATGATATATCACAATGTTGGAATTTTGATAATAATATAAAAAATGATAAAAAAATATTTAATTTTTATAAAAAGTTAAAAAATAATTTGAGGTATATAATTAGATATTCTCCATTACATACTCATTTTTATGAATATTTATCTTTCATCAATTTATTTATTTATTTTTAAAATTTTTCTTTCTCAACCCCAAAGAAATTTTTTCTATGATTTTTTTTTCAAAAAGTATGAGTTAATTTCACTATGTCTCAACTTATTTTTCAATTTCCATTTTTCATGTTGCTATTAAACGGAATTTAAGTCTTTTTTATTCTTTTTATTTGTCAGTAAACACGTATTATAGCAAAAACTCTATAAATTAATAAAGTCGGTAACGACCAATTTTATTAATTAAACAATATTTTAATTTTTTGATAAATTAAGAAATATAAGTTAATAATTTATTAATTCATCGATAAGTTAATAATTTATTAATTTACCATAAGATTTGTTTTTCCAATATTGTTCTCTTGATTTTCCTTAGATTTTATTTCCTATAAACATAATTAAGTAAATTATATTATCATTTGATAAATAATTTGAAAGATTTATATTTTCAATATTGTGATATTGGTCTTCCCTAAATTTTTATTTTATAGAAACTTAATTAAGCAATTATATTATCATTTGGTCTTCCAAAATTAAGTACTTGTTATATATATACATCATCTTTCAGCTTCTTCTTCTTCTTCTTATTATTATTACATAACTAAAATTAGACTCGCTTCCACTTTTTTATTTCAATGACTTTCCGTCTTAAAGGTATCAAAAAAGCAGCGATGAGTTATGAAACACGGAAAGCCTTGTGAGAGTACAAAAATGAAAATCCTTCTTCAACTCAAAAGAAATTAAAAAAATGGGTTTATGAGAAAATCAACTTGTAGGTTAGTCAGGGAACAATATCAAATACAATCAAGCGATCATCGGATTATCTCTTGGTAGACTTAACAAAAACTGATGCTAAGAGACACAAATCAGCAAAGTATCTAGATCTAGAAAAAGTTCTTTATGATGGGTTCTTCAACATCAAGAACATGTGAATATAACTGGAGTGCTAATTCATGGAAAGGCAAAAGATTTTATGAATAAATTATATATTGAGAACACTCGAGAGTTTAATTTTTCTATTAGTTGGCTTGAGCGTTTTAGATAAATAAATGGAATCAAGTCACTTTAATGTTCTGGGAAAAGTCGATTCGCTAATATAGAGGACGTGAAGAACAATTTGGATGCAATTAGAGAGAAATTTGGTTAGTTTGTAATAAAAGACATGTGTTAGTATTAACAAAAACGATAAGGAAATAATCATAATTGCAATTTACTACAATGAGGATAGGTAAAAAAAATGCCTTTATAGTTCATTGGTAAGTATGCTAACCCATGTTATTTTAAGAATGTGAATTAATTTGAGGAGTTTAAACTGTCAGTATCATGCCAACATAAAAGCTTGGAAAATTGTGGGGTTGTTTGAGGATAGACAAGAAAATGAATAGTCGAAAAGTCCTTTTGGTTATAGAAAATTGCCTTGCCCGTCTAAAGACTATCAAACTAATGCAAAATATTGAGTTTTTTTTTTCTTGCCACCTAATATGACATCAAAAATCCAACCTTACGATATAGGCATAATAAAAGCATTTAAAATGCATTATCGTTATCAATTTTACCGTCTAATTTTAGAGGGTTATGAGGCTGGGAAAACATATTCAAAGAAGATAAATGTTTTAGGTGCAATCGATATTGCAATCTTAACATGGGCGACATATATTTAGGCAACACTAATTGCAAATTGTTTTCGGCACCGTAAACTTATATCGTTGGAACATGTGACTTCTCAATCATCAGATGATGAAAGCATTCAATAATTGGGTTCAATAATTAAAGCGCTACATTATCGTAATCAAATGGATGTTGACTATTGAACTATTCAGGTGATCATGAAGAGAGCTTTGAAATTTTAACTGACGAAGAAATTATTGATAATGTTACAAAAAATAATAAATAAGACGAAATTGAGGATGGTAGTTTTGCTATGGGGGCATGTTTCTCGAAAAGAAGTCATCAAAGCAATAATGACACTAAATAATTTTCTCTTATAAAATAAGAAATGCACACCTGCCATGCTTAGAACATTATAGAAAGTTAGGAATTAAATTTAGACAAATTTAAATTATAGAAAAAAGCAAACAACATTGTACTCATATTTTGATAAGATAAATAATAGGTCTGAAAAAGTGAATTTTTAATTTATGTAATCGATAGGCTCAAGGGACCTTATAAAAAAGTATTATCTTATAAATTTAGGAAAATATTAATTTAGCTCTTGGGTCTAAGTCGAGTTGGACAAAATTTATAAATTTAATGATATTATTGTTTATGGAGTTTGTACTATACTGTGATACAAAATTATTAGCAAATTAAATTTTCATCTTAAATTAGGAGTGCATTGTCTTCTGTTTTTGTATAAATGACAAAATAAATCTTAAAGTTAGACATTGATTGCAATTTTGCCCCAGATGTTCTAATTTTTGCATTTTATCCCTTGAAGTTATTGTTTGTTTGCAATCCAAACCTTGAACCAAACGAACGTGACGAAGTGTTGACATGTCCATCCGACTGCTGATGTGGCAGTTGACATGGCGTGCTATGTCAGCATTCTCTCTTCAACATTTTATAGGAAAACAACAAAATAAACCTTGAAGTTTGACATCGCTTGTAATTTTTCCTGTGATGTTCTAATTTTGGCATATTATCCCTAGCCTTGAAATTGTTGTTTCGTTGCAATCTTCACCCTGATCCAAACGAAATCTATGCATATAAGTTTTGTTATTACAAAGAGAAATATAATTATATAATGTTAACATTTATTCATGATTTATGGAAATGGTGAAATCATGATATTTTGTAAAGGACAAATTAGTACTAAAAAATTATAAATTTTAACTTTAGTACTAATGTTATTGTTTGTCTAATTAAAGTCAATACTAAATTAAGCGAGTATTCTATTGCCTTAGATTGACACTTCTGTATATTTATTACGAAATCTATGCATATTTTTAATAAATTTTGGGAGTCTATTATCCGTAAATATAAAAGATGAAAAGAAAAAAATTAAAATAAAAGAAAGAAATAAAAGTACCATAACATTAGATATAGAAAAAAAAAGTACGAATAATATAACATTAGATATAGACCAAAATAATTAAAGTAAAATAGACGGAAAAATACAAATGCCATACCAGTATATAACAAAAAAAAAGCAATATATCCTGTTGCATTACTATAATTATTATCGAGGTCTGTCAGAAATTATTTCTATAAGTTTTTATTTGAATATGTAATTTGGCCAAAATATATTAAATCCCCCATATTTTTTGAACTTATTTTCATAATTTTGTAATCCCAATGAATAAAGTTTTATTCATCTTGATAGATAGATTTCAAATATATAGTTTTCCTTGAAATTTATATTTTGTAGCCAAAGTTATTATATTTTAAAGTTTTTTAAAAAATGGTGAACAGAGAATGCTAACCTAACACACTACGTCAGCAGTTAGATGGACATGTCAGCATTCCGTCACGTTCAATTGGCTTAGGGTTTGGATTGCAACCAAATAACAACATCAAAAGATAATATGCCAAATCAATATAAAAATTGAAGGTTTATTTTAGGGGTGAGATGAACTCTTTCTTGTTCCCGTGAGGCCTTAATCAAAGGCTTGTGATTGTGGGCCCCTTTAAAATTAAAAAAGTCAAAAGAAGTAGCCTCTTCACATGCATATCGAAATTGTATTCCCTCGGCTCCAAGGGCGTAGGGCTAGTTTGGCTTAAGCCCCACTTGGATTTGGGATTACCACCTTTTGTAGATAGTTTTCTATTACGGGGACTTTTATGTTAACTATGAAAGTATGAGATTGGTTTTGTAATTTACTTAAACCTTGGGAACGGAACAATAATTATTATGACAAGGAAGAGCATAGTACGCAAATTAAATGACCTCTAAATATGGAGTAGGTTCCATTAAAGCCCCTTAGAAAGATATATTTAAGCCCTCAAACTATTGACTGAATTCTACTTTGGTCCTCTGTCCACTTTGGCAGTTAAAGTGGACAGAAAATAATCATATATATCACACGTGACTATTTTTAAAAGTATTTTTATTCATCTATTCAAAACAAACATATAGAATTGTATATAATATTGTGCTATTGTTACTTGGGATTATTTTATTTTTTTCACATTGTGCTATATGTTGAAACCCCGACTAAATTGAATATTTGGCTATGCTACTTTTGCGTTCTGTATCATTGCACCTCATCCATGCATACATTATATATTGTCGCCTTTTTTTTTTTTTCTGTCTCTTGAATAATTTTTTTTTTAATAAACAGTATGCTGCTAGTTACTTATAAGATATTCTCTTTTTGGCTTAGTATTCAAATGAATAGTCCCACTGGCAAATTATGATTTACTTTATTTGTACGAGTAATAGAAAAATCCAGATTGTTTGAAAATGCAAGGTGAGACTTGAATTTGGTTGCATTTTGCAATTTGACGATAGTAAATGAGTTTTTGTTTTAACCTCCGATGATGGTAAAAACTAAATAGGACTATTAGGGTAAACTATTTATTGAATATAATATTTTAATTTTAAATACTTTTCGAGAAGCACTATTTTTAATATAAACAATAGTTAAAAAAATAAAATAAAACTCATATCAATAAAATAAAAATGCGCTCTTAATACAAAGTTTCCTGAAAAAAATATTATTCTTAATGTGAAAGGGAACGATAAACAAGAAATTTTTAAATTTTTTAGTACATTGATGAAAGTTTGTAAAAGAAATAGAGAGTTTTAAGTTAGACTCGAACACCACAGGAAATGACATTGTGGTCTAAAGCGATCAATTATTTATGGGATCTTCATATCCCTATCCAGAGTACATCAGTTCTCACATGCATTGACGACTCAAAAGTTCCAAAACCGACCTGCAAAGCAAATTAATAATGGACCGTCCACAGAAGCTCTAATTTTATAGGGACATCAACCTAATTATAATAATCTTATTTTTGTCAATATACACATAGATAACATATATTTTTTTCCTCTTCCAAATTTGCGAAGATCGCTATTAGCTAATCTTATACATTCATCGAATTGTCCCCTGTAAACAAGAAATTGAAAAATGAGATGATATAAAACATTTTTTTTTTTTTTTATAAAACCTCTAAGCCCAAACCAGGGCATTAGAGTAATGACATAAATAAAGAAAAAAGAGAGGTGGGGGCTACAAAAGGCCCGCCCCAAAGGCTTTACAAGAATGTCCTTCATGAGGACTATGAAGTAAAAAGAAACAAAACTTGAAAAATGAACTAAGCCTATACAACAAAGTTCACTACCCAAGAAGAGCAAAAAAGGCCGAAATACAAGGCCCAAAAAGAAATACAACAAAAACTAAAAATGCCATAGGCCTTCGGAAGATTCGCCAAAGGCGTGGGCCAAAATATAGGGAACCGAGCAATAATCAAGAGATTTGGAAACCTCTATAGTATTCTTGAGCATAGATTTTGCTTCGGACATGGAAATATGGTCCGCACGGTAGAGAGCAAGCACTTGGTGGAGGTCATCGTAGCAAGCGTTCATTTTTTTGCACCATTTCCTATGTCGACGATCAGATCCTGGCTTCTTTTTCCTTTTCCTCTTAACTTTTGTTTTAGAACTCAACTCACTAGAAGGAGAGGAGTTCTTAGCCAAAAGAGGAGAGGAAGAAGAAGGTGAAGCCGAAAGAGCGTCTATGTAGGAATTAGGAGGGTGATGGAGCAAAAAAGTGGCATGACTCGAAGCTTGACAATTAATTTTTGGACCAATTGAAAAACCTTTAATTGGGGTCTCACAAGCGAGACTTTTAATTAAATGGTTTTCCAAGTAGGAGCCATAAATATTATCAAGAGAAGGGTTGTGAACAATGTTAGTCTCAGCCCAATCATCATCAACATCATCATACAAATCATCCTCGTCAAGGGCATCATACAATTAAACGGCATGTCGCGTTACTGAGTGCCCATATCAAAAATATATAATACGAGATATATATCATTATATTTCTCAAGAATAGTGGAAAGTTTGGACGTGAAGTAAAATTTAACTAGCATGCATGTTAACATGCATCTTTTTTTTTTTTTTTTTTAAATTAAGGGAGGTCTAAGTCTCTCCCTTAATCCTACAAATAAAGAAAACCCCCCCCCTCCTCCCACCCCATGAGTCGAACCCTTGACCTCAAGGCAAGGGTGGAGGTTGCCTACCACTGGGCCAACCCCTCTCCTCTAACATGCATCTTACCGTACGTAATGTGCTTAGTTTACAAATTAACTTAATTGTCAAACTTGTACGTAATATAATGAATATATATAATTAATGTTTTCTCCCGTCCAGCTTAGAAGTTAATAATGGGTACTTACGTACATGATATATGGATGCTTCACGGAGGAGCAATTCAGGGGTCTCAAAAAAGGTTTCTGCACAAGAATTAATTTAAGGTAACCCGGCCAATATATATATATATATATATATATCTACACAAACACACACTAGTTATACTCATGCGCGCTTAATTATGGCACAAGTTACAAATTCTAAATCTACTTACATAAACTTGTGACCATATATACTACATACGGTTACAATATATATTTTTACTTGTGCATTTCAAGTTATGAACAATGCCCTTATATGCATATTTATATATATATTCGATCAAGTTGTTAAATCTAATTCTCTTAAAAGTTTAATATATATACTTCTTGAATTTCAAATTTACATAAATTTTCTTTCAGAAATCTTTTGCATTGGTACGTAGTTTTATATTTCATGGGTACGTAACATATAAGTACCAAATTTGAGTCATCTAACAATAGAAAAATAACTTGTATTTTTGATGGTTGGTTAGATTTAAATTATTGTTTCTTTAAAAAAATATTAACTTAGAGCATCTCCAATAAGTTCTTTATTACCCTCATACTTTCTATTATAAAAAGTGAAATGATTAAATTAATGCTCCAAGAGATTAGTCATAATAGCTAATAAAAATAGAGAGTTTCATTTGGCTCTCCAAATTTAACTAGCCTCTTTGGTTCTCTACTTAATAAATTAATAATATATTTGTGGTTCCTATTTTTTCTCATTTAATTTTGTTCATCTAAATAATTTTATTGAAAAAGAAAAAATAATAAAAAATTGATAAACTATTGCAAGTAGAGAGTGCTGTTGGAGTTGGTCATTAAGTTACACTCACTATTTCAAAAATTACCCTCTATTTTAAAGATTATTTATTGTTGGAGATTCTCTCAGTGACATATAATTGATGTATTAAAGTCAATGCAAGTTGTGTTTAAAATTATTGATAAGATTGAAATAAGCCATCTTCGAAAATTCGTTAAAAGTTGAGCTCCTAATTTCAAATTTAAAGTTTTTTGGAAGCCTAATTAGCTATTCATCCATGTTTTATTTACATCTCGATCAGTGGTCTTTGTTTAATTTCGAGCTATATTCACGAAAATAGTATGAAGTTTTACATGATACATAATGTTCTTAATTTTCATATGGCAAAAAAAATCTAATGTTGGTATATATGGATAATGATTTATAACGATAATCACAGCTTAATTATATATGCAGATTGCTTTATCATTATCAACGGCCATGAAGCGCGCCTCCAACCTTTGTCTCCGATCGAGCATGTGGGATTGTGGCTACACTCGATGAAATATTGAAGAAGTTAAAATAATGAATCACAATTTTGATTTTTGATTATTTTTCATAAACTATGAATTACACAAAAAGACACGGCTAGCTTCTTTTTTTTTTTCCTTCTGCCAATATAAGCTTTCGTTTATGAAACTAACATCATATACTATTATAGTATTACAAAGGAAGTAATACTATCTCTCTTATTAATTGTTATAATAATAATAATTATAATAATAACACACTTAATACCCTCTCTCTTATTAATTGTTATATTAATTGCCTTTATAATATATATTTTTTATTATAATTATTATTATTATTATTATTGTCTATACTATCTATAGTGTATATATATATGTGTGTGTGTGTATTATGGAAGAAGTTTGTAATTAATGTACTAATTATTTCATTCCTTTTAGTCTTTAATTATGTATTTATTTTCTCACTTTCTTTCACTTTCTCACTTAATTGTTTTTTTTATCTCTATATCAAATGGCTCTTCACATTCTCTTTTCTTAGTCATTATCTTTATCTATCATCTCACTTTTCCCTTTTTGTTAAGACCAACCACATTTTTTTATAAATTTTATATACACATTATTATCCTTTCTCAAATACTCTTTCACATTAAAAATCATTTACATTTTCTTTCATAAATTTTATTTATTATTTATCTCTATTAAATCCTCCTCTTCTCACTCAGTGTATCATAGAACACAAATCACCATCACGCATTTTCAGTTATGTTCTTAAAAATAGTTTTCTAAATTCTAATTCAGTTATAGATAGATACATCACTCTTATTTTCTCATAGATGTATAATTATTTTATAATTTTTTTGATATCTAGATGCAAACGTGTACGTATTGAGGTTTTATAATATTTATTTCACATTATTCTTCATTAATTTTGGTTGAGTTTCGTTTATTCTCTTTTATATGGCTGCAATTGGATAATTAGTTTTTTTTTAAGATTTTGTATTGACAGCTAAACTCTGTATTATTGAACAAGTTGTTTGAAATTCTTTTCTTTTATTTTATATTTCCTTAGTGATGTCATTATATCTCTATGTAGTATTTCACCATTTATTTTATTAAACAGCCAGTGCATCGCACGGGTTGTCAACTAGTTTTTATGTATGGTTGGAGCGCACAAATCTGTTATTCATATAAAAAAGTATGGCTATAAATAGGTCACGGCCGAAATAAAATAACACTTTTAAATATTAAATTTTGAGTATGTAGTTTTTTTTTTCTTTCTCTCTCTTTCTCTCTATATATATCTATGTTATATTATAAAGGGAAGATATAATTCAACTGTTTCAATGAAGCTGTGTCAAATTTAATAAACTTTCAATAATACCCTCAAATATTACTCTCAATTACAATAATTAAAAGGGCCACAATAGTACACTTCCACTCTCCACTCTCCACTAACCCACGTACACCTCCACTCTCCCTTTTTATCTACCCATTCTTTCTCTTTCTAGCCAATTAATAGAACCTCAATTGTAATAAATTTTAATATCTATTTATTGATTGATGTAGAAGTTGAGTTACAAATTTTTGTTTCATCGTTATTTTTGGCATCTTGAAACCAACTCAAGAAAGAAGGGTCTTCATCCTCAAATTCACCAGAAACTTTGGTATTTTTGTTTCATCCTCATATTCTATTCACGTTCTTTAATATATAGAGACAAAGGATTTTAATTTTGATTTTTTCTTCTTCCCAATCAAAATCGAGAGCATAAGGAGAGCAAAATTTCATTATTCACTTTTGAGTATAGCACTTAAGTGAAAATCTATTTTTGTCTCATTTGCGAAATATTTATTCTATTAATAATATCAGTTTGAATATTTGCTTAGATTGATTATGCATTTGTATATATAATTTATACAAATATATGGATGAATATTGTTTGGCTTCAAACACCTATGTGGATAAGGGTATTCCCCACTTTTGCATGATCTTTTATCTAACAAAATACTAAAAATAGCTTCTATTTTATATTTTCTATTTATTAATAAATTTACTCCAACAAAATAGTGGTTTATGAAAACAAAAAGAAGTTTCCCCCTACTCATATTCTATTCACGTTCTTTAGTATATAGAGACAAAGGATTTTAATTATATTTTTTTCTCCTTCCTAATCAAAATCGAAAGCATAAGGGGAAAAAAATATTTCCTTATTCACTTTTGAATATAACACCTAAGTGAAAATCTATTGTTGTCTCCTTTGCGAAATATCTATTCTATTAATAATATCAATTTGAATATTTGCTTAGATTGATTATGCAAGTTTATAGATAGATATTTGTATATATGATTTATACAAATATATGGATACATGTTTTTTGGCCTCAAATGTGGTTAAGGGTATTCCCCATTTTTGCATGATCTCTTATCTAACAGAATACTAAAAATAACTTCTATTTTATATTTTCTATTTATTAATAAATTTACTCCAAAAAAAATAGTGGTTTATGAAAACAAAAAGGAGTTTTCCCCCTGCTCATTTTCTATTCATGTTCTTTAATATATAGAGACAAAATATTTTAATTATATTTTTTTCTTCTTCCCAAGCAAAATTTAGAGCATAAGGGAAAAAATATTTTTTTAACGAATAACATTATTTTTCTTCCTATTGTTATCATTTTTGAATAATTGTCCTATTGTTTTCTTTAACAAACAACAAAAATATTATCCTCTAACATAATAGGTTTTAAGTTATTAATTATTTATTACATTTACTTATCATTTAACCATATTTATAGCTGATACTTTGTATTCTATATTAACTTCTTTTAAATCTTAACAGGAATTGCACATGCATTGCGTGTGCACTGTTAGCTAGTATATATATAATGTCTAGGTTAAATGTTTATGTAGTTATGTTCTTACGTTTGTTCTTTTTATATTACCTTAATTAGATGGACTGCTTTGTTAAAGAAACAAAATATTTAAATAAACGTGACGACAAATTGTTAAACTTAACAATTAAACACGTCAATTTTCACAATATTTAAGTTGTGAATTTACAAAATTTAAGTCTTAAATGGATGAATTTTTCATCAAATTTAGTAAAAATAATCTCTATAATAAATATATTATCTATATAAAATTTCATTAAAAAATTCAAATCGAAAGTGAGTGTGATAATTTATTTTTGACTATTAAAATTTTATGTAATCATTTTATTTAATTTTAAATTGAATATTCTAATAAAATTGTATAAATTTTTTTTTATCTATTACAAAGATGATTTTTATTAAAAAAAAATAATTTAATCTATTTAAATTTTATTTTATTAGACGAAATTAAAACGAAGAGTAATATAATAAAGATAAAGCTAGGTGGAAAAAAGTGGGACAGAAACACACGTAAGGTTGAGGCAATTCCATGTGCCCACCACATGCCTTTCTCTCGTAATGATACTCTTTACTATACAACGCTCTTCTCTCTCACACGCTAGCCAGAATCTAGAGAGAGGAACTTATTTTTTAGAGAAAGAGAACGAACAAAACACTCTGCAAAAACACACACACAAAAATAAGATCAGAGTGTGAGAGAGAGAGAAATATGAAGGAGAGCGGTGATGGGTTTGTTAGGGCAGATCAGATTGATCTGAAGAGTTTAGATGAGCAACTGGAACGCCACCTCAATAGAGTAAGGACCATGGAGAATAACAACGGCAAGAAGCGCGACTCTGATGATCCCACCTCAACCACAACCACAACCACAACCTCAACCTCCGCTGCCACCACCCTTTCGCCGGCGATCGCCACCAACAGGCAAAGACAGGACTGGGAGATCGATCCCTCCAAGCTTATAATCAAGAGCGTCATTGCACGCGGCACTTTCGGCACCGTCCATCGTGGCATCTACGACGGCCTAGATGTCGCCGGTCAGTTAGTTTCCACTTAATTAATATATTATTTATATTTCCCATTGTTAGGGGTTCGGTTTGAAATTTTGAATTCTGATTTCACTTGTCCCCTATTTGTTGTGTATTTCTATATTTATGTCTGTAAATGATTTTCTCTTTGCGCAAATTTAATTTCATTTTTGTTTTATGGTTAATTAACTCTAAAATACCTTATCCCAAAATATAATAACACCGAAACTGTATGATTATTGAGGTCCACTTTGATTTGGCCACTCACTCCAATATTCATCTTTATTTTTCATGAATTTTTCTGGCTGTTGCCATTTTTTTTTTTTTTGTGACTTTACTATCTTGATTTTGGGGGTGGCATTGAATGCGTATGAATATGCGGGTGACTGCAATAACTTGGTTGATGTTATATTTATTTACTTTCATGTGATCCAAACTGTGACCTGATTTCAAATAAAGTCATAAAGAAAAGTATTGATCAAAATGTGAACCCGTATCTAAAAGGCTAGGACTTCACCTTGCTACTTTATTTATGTAATTATTGGTTTGGTTTTTGTCCTCCAATATTGTTGTCATTATCCCAACTATTTCTTTCTTAATCTAAGCTCAATATTGTTATTTTTTGAAACTAAAATTGTATGTGTATTACTTATTAATGGTTCCTTCCTGTCCTCAGTTAAACTGCTAGACTGGGGGGAAGAGGGCCACAGGACAGACGCCGAAATAGCATCGTTGAGGGCGGCTTTTACTCAAGAAGTCGCAGTGTGGCATAAGCTTGACCATCCTAATGTAACTAAGGTCACATTTTTTCCTCTTTTTGCTTCTTTATTCATTCATCCAAAAATTATACAAACAATGGGATAACCGATTGTTATGAAAACTTAACTTTGAGACTTTAATTGTCTATGAATACCCGGTCTTCATTATTAGAGAAAGCCATCTGGTAGTCATTTGTTATGTTTTTACTCGGATGCAGTTCAATTTAGACAGTTACTAGTGCTAATGCTCGTGCATAACTGATTTGCAGTTTATTGGGGCGACAATGGGATCTTCAGGGCTAAACATACAAACAGAAAACGGCCACATGGGAATGCCAAGTAACATTTGTTGTGTTGTTGTTGAATATCTTCCTGGGGGTGCGCTGAAATCGTACCTCATTAAAAACAGGAGAAGGAAGCTTGCTTTCAAAGTTGTTGTTCAGATTGCACTCGATCTTGCAAGAGGGTACCCATCTAAATTCCATTTCCCCTTTTCTTTTTTTGGGCACTGGGTCTTATGGCCAATGAAACTCTAGCTTTTGCCAAATTAAGCATAAGCATTGCAGTAAATTTAATTGGCAAAAGGGAAAAATGACTTTGGCAATAAGCCAACCTTTGTATATTTGTGTTTCACTGTTTAATAGCTTGGCAATTTATGAACGACTTGTGTAGTTAAATACTTAGAAGAGGAAATGTGTTTATTACGTTTGTAGGTTAAGTTACCTCCACTCTCAGAAAATTGTACACAGAGATGTAAAGACAGAGAACATGCTGTTGGATAAAACACGAACTTTGAAAATAGCCGATTTTGGGGTTGCTCGTGTTGAGGCCTCCAATCCAAATGATATGACAGGAGAGACTGGGACCCTTGGCTATATGGCCCCTGAGGTATGTGTTAGCATGACTTCGCACCCACATAGAAGCACTTGTATTTTAACTCCTGTGGTTATGAGAATATTGTCAAATAAAATTTGTGGCTCTGAAGATGGGTCGTGCATTAGAATGCAACACATACATTTTAGGTGAAATTCTCTCTTCCTTCGTGCATGAACATATTTATCCAATATACTGATTGGAATTCTTGGCATATGAGAGCCCCTTGTTAGCGTTTTAAACTGTCTTGGGTGGGCAGTTGCCAGGTGGGGGTGGGGGGAGTGTTGCGCCTATACAGAATTTTTAGAACTGTAAGATTGACTTTAGGGCTCGTTTGGTTCGAGTTTTAAATCAGTCCTAGAATGCTACATTCCATTCCAGAAGGATTCCAATGTTTGGTTCGGGTTTTGAGCTAGGATGCGTCATTCCAGGAATTGAGTATTCCTTCAAAGTTCTCCCTCTTAAATGGATGGGAATAGATAATTACTCTAGGTATTCTCTTTTAGATTTTCTTCTAATATTACCTCTTAAGACCAAAATATCCCTTGTACTTACCAAGACAACTTATTTTTTTAATTTATATTTTTTTTAAAAGAAAAAAAAATTATTAAACTTTTTCTTTTTGTTATTAAATACTCACAACAACTTTTCACAGTTCTTAACAATAAAAATAAATTTTACCTTTGTAAAGTTGTTAGGACTTGTCTTTTAATTTTAAAAAATGAAGAATAGTTTAGTAATTCACACGTATATAACCAAATATAGAGAGGTAATTTAACATTCTAGGAAAGAAGAATTCTTGTTTGAACCAAACATTGGCAAAGCATCCTAGATGCCAGGAGAAAAGATTTTCAGGAATCTAGGATGCCCATTCTATTCCCAAAACTAGAACTAATTGAGCTCTTAGAGTAAATATGTCAGTTTGAAACCTTCCAATCCCGTGTATACGCCCAAGCCAATATTTTGGGAATTTTAGACTAGGCAAGGCAATAGGAAGCCGCCTAGGTGGGGATTTTTAGAACACTACCTTTTCATGTCCCGGTACAACTCAATACGCTTTTGACTCAAGCGAATGGTTTTGCTTCTTCCTTAAAAGGAGTCTTAGTAGGAAAGACAGGTGACAACACAAATAGCACATCAGTTCAGATGACCACCTACAGCGTGTATCCTGTCAGCACCTACTGCAGCCAATCTATGGCACCCACAACAACAAAAAATTGGGCTATGATCGTACCCTTTTGGTTATTGCACCTCAAAAGTCAAGTTTGAATTAGGATTGGTTTCTCTCATCAGTTGTGAGCTAATTGTCTAATGGGTGAATTTACGTACAGGTTCTGAATGGCAACCCATATAACAGGAAATGTGATGTGTATAGTTTCGGCATTTGTTTATGGGAGATATATTGCTGTGACATGCCGTATCCCGACCTTAGTTTCTCAGAAGTTACGTCTGCTGTAGTACGCCAGGTATAGCTACCTCTACCTAAATCCTCTCATGGGCACATGTAAAGATTCAGGAGTCTCACTGTTTAAAAAAGAGAAAAGTAAAAGACACCGCATGTTTCCCGTCCCTAATTTTAGTGGTTAGCTGGTTGTTAAATTTCATGTTGAATTGCGTAGAATTTGCGGCCGGAAATACCGAGGTGTTGCCCTAGTTCTCTAGCAAACGTGATGAAACGGTGCTGGGATGCTAACCCAGACAAGCGGCCTGAAATGGATGAAGTAGTTTCGTTGATAGAGGCCATTGACACATCAAAAGGGGGAGGCATGATCCCTGGTGATCAGCCTCAAGGTTGCCTCTGCTTTCGCAAGTATCGAGGCCCTTGAAAACTGCTACTGCTCGAGAAGATGTGTAACTAGATTGTTAAATATTTCAATTTCAAGATTGTCCAATATTGAAAAGAAACCAAAAAGTTCAAATTGGGGTTTCAGAGCTGAGAAAGATTAATTAGATGGCGGTGGGTATAGGCCGAGACTTTTGTTGAATGATGTAGAGTTTGTTCTTTTCTTTTTAGTTTCTCTTTGTTCTTAGTTTTATTCTTTCTTTCTTTCCTTTTCCATTGTTGCAAGTGTATTCTGATTTACTTGCCCAATCTAGTGATGCACGGGCTCCCCACCTTTTCTGTAAGATCGCGGTAACGCATTATATTGATAATCCTGATTACATTATGGCTAATTTGCTGTGATTGTACCTAAATATATACGTGTTTGTAGTTTTATTGTCAGAAATTGATCTGAATTGACAAATGAGAGGTACCATGTTTCTTGGTGCTTTCGGCAAGATAAGATATGTTATGATAATTCCACCTTTATTGTGGGCTCCTGTTTGCGATTGGACAAAATAAATGATGGTCTCAACTCTCAATCAATTCAGGTTTCTAACTTTAAATCTCGTTCTTGCTGGAGTGGAGGATATTTCGTGTGTGTGAATGCTAGACAAGTATTTTGTGCAGAATTCGAGCTCTATTATTTGTTAAATGTTTGAGCACACAAAACAAAAATAAAAGAGTGTTGAAAATGAGCCCAGTCTATGATAAAAGAGGTATTAGAAATGAGCCAAATTTATAGTGTTTACTGTAGTTTAATATGCGCTACTATGCAAATAACTACACGTGTTATTATGCAAAGAACACAAGTTAGTTCAATCTCCAAGAATTTAGTTTTGTACTCCTAGTGTGTGTTTGTCGTGTGAGATTAGAAGCATGATAGGATTAATTAATTCTATCCGGTGTTTGTTGTTGAAAAGGATAAGATCAATAAATTCGGTCATGTGTTTGGCGCGAAGGTGGATAGGATATTTTAATCTTATCCCACGTTTGGCGCAATACGGGACTGGATTACATTCGGGATTAATTATCATTTTATCTCTTTAGAACCGGATAAATATATACCACCCCTATAGGTGGTATTATTTTATCCCATGATTGCCGGATAACAAAATGAATATAAAAATTAATCTTTTTCTTTACACCTTTTAGATAATCAAACTTATTAATAAAAATTTTCAACAACCAAAAATCACAATAACTCAACTAATAAAATTTATTTCTTTTATAATATTGCATATTTATTTATTTATTTATTAAATGAAGATATTTATAAGAAACTTTAATTTTAGAAAAAAGGGTAACATTAGGATTTGAAATTGTGCTTTAATGCCTAGTTCGTAAATATTGTATGTGATATAAAACTTTTATCTCGAAAGAGTTTTTTACGAAATTTATTTATAAATAGAAGAATCGTATTAGTTAAAAAAAATGCACAACAATTAAAATTGCATATATTTTTAAAAGAAAAGCAAGTTGTATTATATAACATTTAGACTTGTAATCCGGAATTCCATCAAATGCAAAATTTATTAAATCTTTATCCGATTAATTCTTATCCTGTTCGATCCCACTTAATCCTTATCCGACTGATTCATTTGCTATCTTATCCCACATAATTTCTATCTGACTAAGTCCGATTCTTATCCTATCCGACATTATCCTATCCTATTCTACCTCTTTATTCGGCGCGCCAAACGCACCCCTAGATTATGTCCACTGCTAAGAGTTAATAGGGCAAATTTAGCGTAATATGCTTATATTGCATGCCTTAGTATGGTAAATTGGTAATAGAGTAGGGACATTGGTAAGGGGCTGATAAATCTAACAAGTGAGAAGCATTTCTCTCAATGATATATTGTATATCGTGTGAATGATAATTATTGAAAAATCTCACCCCACGATATATTGTGTATTATGGAAAGGAGATCCTTTTTTTAGCCACAAAATACACAAGCAAATGAATTAAAAAAAAATATGGGATAAAAGCCACGTGGACGCCACACAAGATTCCCACCTTTAAACTTGTACATAAACAGTAATATATTAATTAATTATATACACATTCTATTACCAGGGAGCAGCTCCTCTAGAGTGGGTCCTCTAGAGTGGGGCTTCTCACTCTAGAGGTAAAGTGGCATTAATTGAGTGGGGCTTTTCTTCTTAATTAATATTTTTGTTTAGTGCGTATATATGTAGCAGCTTTATTTTTCAATAACATTATTTATTTTTGTTGAGTTAATGTAATACCATTCTCTATTTTTCATTTCTTCAAAATTGCATAAGTTAAATCTCAATGAAGAGTGAGGGAAAATTTTGATAACCAAAAATTCAATGCTAGTGTTCTTGATTGAGGAATCAGCTTCTCCATCAAACTAAAAATTGATGGATTTGTTGCGTCAAACAATATATACCGATCTCTCTCATTAAAAAAAAAAATTAGTAAATCACAAATTAATTCTATTCCTTAGATAATTCTTTTGATCGTGTCGGGTGTACCCAAGATTTTCCCTTCTGCCAGCTTGTCTACCCAAGAGCGTTGATTTTATTTTTCAAACGGCGTTAAACCCCTAACAAAATTAAACGACACAGTATTTAAGTTTTAAAACAAGTAATTCTTTGAGATAAAATCTGGAGCGTTAAATAAAATCCGACAGTCTCAATTAATGCCACTTTACCTCTAGAGTGGGAAGCCCCACTCTAGAGGAGCCGCTCCCCTATTACCATACAATTAACCCTTCTACAATATAGACTTTTGCAGGCTAAGAGTATCTTCAATCGTCTTCTATAAATTTTGTATAAATTTTACGTGTCAAAATGAAATTTACACAAAAATAATAAAGAATTTGTTTTGTATTCTAACCGTCTGTTTTAGACTTTTATATAAATATTAAACTACCAATTAGATACGCACGAGTGACACTTATCCTATATTTATTTCTTTACTTTTCAAATCCATTTATTTCTAAAAATGGGATGAGGGAAAATATATGCGAGATTATCTGACGTGATTGTGTAAATTGGGTTTGTATTTTACACAACTTTTTACACAAATCTTAAGTGTCAAAGTTTCTTAAAAGACTGCTGGAGACTTTTTTTTTATAAAATGTGTAAATTTTATACAAACCAAAATTATACACTACAGTTAGAGATGCTTTAATTAGCTAAAATATACACTAATATCCTACTACTATTTTAGCTTTACCAATAAAAGTAGTCTTACCATAGAATCCACAAATGCTGGGAGCCATAATGCATAGAAAAAGTTATCATAACTAACAAGTAATCGAGATGAAATTGATGTAAATATAAAAGAAAATGTGAAAATTGGATCAGATGATCTGCTATCCATTCATTCATGATGAAAACTTATAAAAAAAGCTTATAAGATGCAAGTAAAAAAGGCATCACATTTCGTATGCGGATAAGGCTTTTACGATAGATCTTCATTGCCAAAACCATGGGAATTACATTTAGTAATAAAAATTTGTCACTAAAATTTCAATTTAAATATGGGCAGAGGCGATCCGCATAAGAGACTCACTGTATTATGTAAATTATATATATACACACATACATATCAAAGGAGTAAACTGAAGTTTTACTCTATGATTATCCAACTTGCATTAATATAGTTATGCTTGTGTAAATACATCCCATCACTAACAAATGGATGGCTTTGAAGGACATACCCTACAACAACAAATATCTACCCTGCTCTCTAGTAACCAAAGAAAAAAAATAATTATACATCAAAATTAGTACACAAACTCCCTCACATGTCCCTTAACTGCAATTTGGTATCTTCTTACTTGCCCCAAATGACAGTATTTTCTTTTTCTATTTTTCAAAAGTTCTGGATAAATTAACCGATATATATATATATATATATATATATACAAATCTATACACAAAACTTAATATATATATATCACATGACTAATATGCCGCCAAGGTGATGTACTATGTGTTGTTAGCACTTGCTGGGAGTTGAACTTCCGCTGGCTTCGAATCATCTTCCCACGTTGTTGTACGATAATAGGTACCGTACAATATTAGCTGAATTAATCCAGACGCTGTTCCCAAACTATTAGGGATCTGCCATATCCGTTAATATCCCCAAAATATACAGAAAATAACATAAGAACTATTTTATGGTTGTTCTAAAAAATAGGTGTAGCTATTTGCACTCTTTAAAAAAATTTAAGCACTTAAAAAACAACTTTTAGGGACAAAAAGAATATAGAAAAATGTCCCATAGTATTATTTGCAGCGTACAATAATTTCTAAAGAGTGGCAACAGCTACACTCTAAATAAATTTAATTAAAATAAAGGAAAATGCAAGTTTACCAAAATATAGGGATCAAATTTTATGAGCGCGTAGACCAACCAAATAAACCCATTTAGAAAGTTGCACAAGGATAGACCGAAGGGCATGTATTTGACACTCTTGGTCCTGATGACGAGACGCTGCCCAGAAAAGATATATGTACAGAATTAGTAAAAAGGTGGGTACCCGAAAATCAGATTCTTGCTACATTAGATAAAAACATTAGCAGTAATAATAATAATAATAATAATAATAAATTGATACAATAACTTGGGTGCGAGTACCATGACTGTCAATGGTGCAGTATACATGATTATATTGAAGACGACACACACTATCCCGACAATCATAGATCTTGATTTTGTGGTATGGAAAAACATCATTGTAATGAGAATTACGACAGCTAAGAAAATGATCTCGATGAAAAGAGCCATGATAATCTTCCGCTGCCGGAGGTAAAAAAATAAAATGTGTCAGTAATAATTTGGCATTAATTAAGTAGTAATCAATATTAAAGTTCTGTTTGATAGCAAAAAGCAAAACACCATCTCACCAATTCATATTTTAATTTATGATAAAAATTAATGGTTTTTTTTTTATATATATCATTAACTATTTTGTTATTAAAGAGAGCATAAGAATAGTTAGTTACCCTCTTGTCCCAATTGGCGAATATGAAAAAGACGATGACGTAGATGAGTTCGATGGATAAACCCATGCCGTTGATTGTGAGGACCAGAAGGCTGTCTGGATGTACGAAGGGAAGACTATAGAAAATCCACATGCCACAATTAAGTACCGTCGCAAGGTAAGGATCTGGCTTGTACGCTTGCACTGATTTTGCTTTACTTATTTTTATGAATGTCGGTCTGCAATTTGTACATTAGGGTATTGTCATCAATAATTTAATAACCGCCAATTTATTCCGTGTAAGAGAAATTAAATGTATTTATAATTCTAGTTGTGTCTATTGTCTACAGGAACATCATTCGCGTGTAAGGTAGAGGATGGAGAAATTACAATGGGGATAAGAAGAGGAACATAGAAACGACATTTCCTGCAAAGAGAAGCCAAACAAAACGGAATTAGAACCTTTTATACATAAAACACTGTTTTTTTTTTGGGCACACAGCAATGAAGAGAACATGATTTCCCAATGTTTAAACTGTGGTTGAATAGCACTAGGTCAACCCCGTTTGCCAACATAGTTGCATCCCGAAAATTGGAAAGGGACCAAAAATTAATCCAAGACAACCCAAAACTTATTGGATTGAGTCGGTTTGGTTCAGTTGATTTCTCGTACTAAACCGAATAATCAACTATTTTAGTTTTGATTTGATTTAATTTTACTCAATATATAAAGAAAGTTAAAAAAGTAGTAAAGTTATGAGTTTATACAAACCAACTATTCCTACGATCGTCCTTATGTCCTCCCCGTGTAGCATTTTTAGGACTTGAGTGGGAGAAAAAAAAATGAGATATGAAAAATGATTTTTCTTCCTTTTTTTATCTTTTTTTTTTCCTATATTCCTTTTATTCTATTTATAGTTTTTATTCTTTTATTAAGATAAAAGAGGAAGTAAATTTGAGAAGAGTAAGGATCATGCTTATATATGACAAAGGTTAGAAGGCCGGTGGTTTGCTCAGTAGGATCATCGTAAGAATCATTTTTTGTGGAAAACCATTAGATTTGTGACAATAATAGGCAAAAGATTAGTGAGATCTAATTCAAACACTCGCAGTGCATGGCGGTTCAACGACTTGGTCATACATACCCGCGCAAATCGCTCAGCACTTAGCACTGAATCTCTCTCTCTCTATATATATATATGTGTGTGTGTGTGTGTTTTTGGTGTTTACTATGAGAGTGTTTCAACTAACTTTTGCATATCTCAATTAATATTTTTATTATGTGTAATTCACACAATAGGTTTTGTTTGGTAATTGTATTAAAAATGATAAAAAAAAAAAAACTTGATTATTTGTGTATGAAGTTAAAAAATAAGTCAAAATATGTATTGAGATGATTCATCTTACTAGGGGTGGGAAAATATACCAATAATACCGTACCAACTTGTACCAAACCGAACCAATACCAAAATATACCGAAATTTGGTAATGGTACAATACCAATCGGTATTGTACTATACCGATTTTTTTTGGTACGGCACTGGTACTCAAACTCATTACCGACGGTATACCGTATCATACCGAAATTTTGGTATTACCATGATATACCGTACCGAACCGTACTAAGTGTACCAATTATACCAAATACATTAAATTACCAAATTAATTACCAATAGTCTAATTATTTATATATTTGTGTATTTCAGTATTTATATATTTGTGTATAGACTATAGAGTATAATTGTTAGAGTATGAAAATAAATAAAAAATAATACAGTTTGTGTATTTATGTATATATATGTAATCAGTAATCTGTGTATTTGTATATTTATTAATTTATATATATATATATATGTAATCTATGTATTTTTATATCTGTGTAATAAAGACAGATATATATATGTTTATTAATTGCATGTAACATTATTAAACAATAGATGCTAAAAAAATAGTGATGGTTTACAATGCATAGGAATAGGAGTATGTATATGAGCACGCATCTAGTTATTAGTTGATTAAATTGAAAATGAACTTGATTACAATTTAACATTATTGACCAGGTTGTGATAGGATTTTGTTTGCTTTGTTTTTTATTTTTTTATTTTTAAATAATGATAAGCTGACATTGTTTGACAAAGGGGCTTTTAGTTTAAAGGACAAAAATAGAATTCTCTATCTACTCAAGGACGCGTCTTTTAGGTCAATTGTTTGAAGGACAAACTTCTTGCATAAGGACATATTTTAGTTTGAAGGACAATTATAAATATTTTAATTAATAAATAAGAAAAATATAAACTAAATTTGAAAATTCCAACAATGCCTTTCACCCAAATTTAATTCTAATTTAAATTCAAATATTTAAAAAAGGAAAATATCTATAATATAATTCAAATTCAAATTTAGAAGATAAATGTGAAAACAATCAATTAAATTTAAAATTCAAATTATCTATAATCACAACAAACATTAAATGCATAGGATAAGTCAACCCATCTAAAAATATTCAAAAAATAACAAGTTAATCCATCAAAAATTCAAAATTAAATATATGAAGAAGCAGCAGGCATACAAACGAAGAACAGGCAGAGCAGACATTTTATACAACAAAGAACAGGCATATAGACAGTACAACAGACATTTCATACAATAAAGAATAGACATAGCAGGCATTGCAAATTTTATCAAGCATATAAACAGATGAAAATTTTATCAGGCATATAAACAGGCATTTTTCCTCTAAGTTGAAAATTTTATCAGACATTATAAAATCAAAATATATTTAAACAGATGAAAAACTAAAATTATGAATTTTCTTAGAAAATCAAATTAAAACTAGGAAAAGGCGAAAAACATGCAATCTTTTTATACCTTGAATGCCATAAAATTCATCTCTTTGCCGCTCCTCGATCTCATCCAAAGCCAAGTCACGCACACACATCGAAGGTTCCTAGAGCATCCTCCGGCTGTTGGCTCGCCGGAGGAAACAAGTGGCACCGCAAAGGCTCAGAGCTCGGCGAATTCTGAGGCTCCGGGCGGGGAAGTTGGTTTCAGATGCGGAGCTAGTGAGGAAGGGAGTGTTGTCGATGGCGTCGGTGTCGTCGACAGAAAAATGAGAGGATCTCGCCGTCGACATGGAGGGAAAAATCGGATTGAAGTGAGGTGAGGGAATTAAGATTGGCGTGTTTAGATTTGGGGAAACATAATAACTAAAAACCCTAGGTTTTGATTGGATTGGTTGTGGGGGAGGGAGTTATTTGAAATCGAGGGTGTGGGGGGGGAGGGTGAGTTTTAATTGAGGTGGATGAATCTAGAAGAGGAGGAATTTAATTAGAATTTGGACTCTTTATATATTGAAAATAATAACTAATATATCAGAAGGGTAAAATTGATAAAGTACATGAAAATAATAATATCATTATAATTAAAAATATCAAAAAATAAAATGTCCTTTAGACATAAAATTGTCCTAATTCCAAAAGATTGGATCTTAAACAATAGCTCAAAACTTCTTGTCCTTGAGTAGATCGGTTTAAAAAATATTGGACCTGTGACTAATTTTCTAAATTATAAATGGTTTGATGATTGTATTCATTTTTAGTTTGATAGTAAATAAGTACCTTAAAATGTTTAAATTAAAATTGTTAATAGTAGTTAAAAAACAATTGGTTAAATAAGTTGTTATGCGTGTGTAACAGTGCTTAAGAACATCTCTAATTGAATGTATTATTAAAATTGGTTAGAATGTTTATTTTTCTCTATAATTAAAATTGTCGGATATATTATTTGTATAATTGGATTAGTGTTTATAGACCGTTAAGGGTATGTAATCTTCTTTTTTATTTTTCAGGATTGATTTTTTGGTAATGTACCGTACCAATCCATACCGTCCCGATATTTCGGTATACCAAAGTTTGGTATACTGAAGTTTTGGTATGGTAATGGTAACAGATTTTGGCGTACCAAATTTTTGATACGGTACTCGATATACTCGGTATGGTACGGTATTGTACCAAATCCACCCCTACATCTTACACATATTTTTATGAATATATATCTTCTATCCTTCATCATTTTTAGTGAAATTTTTTTCTTCTTTAACCACCGAAAAAAAAATTCCATTGAAAAACTTACAAAGTAAGAAAATATTTCATCACATTTTTCAACTTCTCAAAAAAACAAAATATTTTTATTTTTCATTTTCATATTATTATCGAATGGACACTAATAATAAATGAATGCTATACAACACAAAATAAATCCCAACATTTTCCTAGCAAATTTATTGTTTTGGGATCAAGTAGAAAAGATAAATAATGTGCTTGTTACTAGAGAAAATATCGACAATAATTGTTTTTATTTTTGCAATTTAATATATATGGGAAATGTTAACATGTATTATAAGAGTATATATTAGCATACTATGAATGGAAAAAATAATACATTGTATGAAAATTTGTGCATAATTTAACAAATGTTATAATTTTATTCTTTTTATCAGTGGCCTTAAAACTGTTATAAAAGTTATTCCTGTGATATGCGTGTTAGCTCTATGCTTAGTATTAAGAATCTAAATGAGAAGCACTCCAATTGGAAGGCTTTCAAACTACCTAGCCAAACAAGTATTTTTAGGTTACATGTCAACTTGAATTATTTAATATATTAATATATATGCTTTTATTATAAAGAAATTTATTTATATTACAAAGATTATCTAGAAGTACTCTCACTCTTTTCTTTCTTTCTTTCTTTCTTTCTTTTTTCTTTAGATAAACACTAGCAATTCATTTAATCAGAAGAAAGTAAATCACAAAACAAAATATTGTTTAGCCAATTTGGCGGATCTTATCACCAAACAATAAAATATGTAATAGATCTAACAAATTTGGCTAACAAGTGAGCCGTCTAATTTCCATTTCTTTTAACAAAAGAGAATTGCTTCTAGTGCTGCCCTTCCTTAGTTCAAATGGCATTCATCACCCCTAGATTATCACCTTCAAGAATTATATTTCTAAAACCTGCATTTACCGCAAAATTACTTGCTTCTAGTGGTGCCACCAACTCTGCTACTTTTGCTGAAGAGACTTTACAACCAATCTTACTGAGTCCCTCATAAAAATCACGTTTGATCACAAATCACCACCCCAATCCCAACTTCATATGATCTTTAGCACAAGTTACATCAAAGTTCACTTTACACAAACTAACAGGAGGTGGATTCCACCTAGACGCGAGACGAAAAAGAGTAAGATGCTAAGTCAAATTAGAGGTCTAAACTTAAATCGATAGGCCTTCCGCTTTAGAAATAATCCCACCAGCATACCACAGAGACGCTTCATGAGCCGTAGCATTACGCACACACCAAATTAACCATACAATTGTCACAATGAAGTCAATAACTTCTCCTTTCAAGTCGCACACTGACTGCAACCACTCCTAGCCTTCCGAGCAGCCCAAACCCAATTCCCCGCAAACAAGCCCGACACTAACCAAATTTGTCGTAATCTCTGACAGCATGCACATCTGATTCGTTCTTAGCATTGAATAAAGGGCAAAGAGCGGATAAACATACTTTTTTTAAAAAAATATATATATTTTAGTTGAGTAAGCAACGAATCCGACCATACTGGCTAAATAAAAAGTTTCAATTTTGTTCGGAATACATAACTTTGAAATATTTCGGGTCACAACAATTACTTATCAAAGAGTTTTCCCCAGCCCCACCCAATTCCCGAATCGATTTAGCAACATAATAACCACTTTTAAAAGAATAAGACCCAAACTGATTATATTGCCGAATCAATTTATCTTCTACCCCCGCCTTACTAGTAGGTATGCTACAAATAATATTCACATCATGCATCATATAAACAAATAGATTTAATAAGCTCTTCATTGCTAGTTACCAGAGGAAACAAAAGAACACAAACCTTCATTTGACTTAAATTAGCATCACAAATATTTTTCCAAATTACTGAAGCTCCAGCCAGTCTACCTGCCTCCCAAAAAGAAGAGTTCATAAATTATTGAAGCGCGCTCTCGTTCTTAACCATTGTGAATTTCTGAATTTTCGATACTCTGTTATGGTAAAGTACAAGGTTTCGACTTGTCACAGTCATTGCCATGATAAACTATGTATTGAACTTTTAATAACTGTGATTACAATCAAGCAAGTAGGCAAATTTAGTTAGGATAGGACCGATAGGTACTCACTTAAACCTGAGAAATCATATATAGGTTCAAGTCTCACCATAGAGTTTGAAAATTTTATTTTGTAGTTAAAGAGATAGATTTAAACTTCTTTTTTTTTTAAAAGAAAAGAAAAGAAAAGAAAAGAAAAACTTCGATTAGTACTGACTTTCTTGTTTAAGTCATGGACTAATTGTCAATAGTTTCTATAAGCAAGAGCCGAGCTTCAGTAACTATTGGAACAAAAACTTTGGACCTAAAGCCTGTGTTGTGTTTGGCTTGTAATCAATGCAAGCAGGTATGGTGCAAAACAGTTTTTGCACCAAAACAGTGCATGCGGATTGGGTGCAAAAAGTGTTTTGCACCAGGCAGTTTACCCGTGGATTGGGTGCAAAAGGTCTTTTGCACCAGACAGTGTACTCGGCGGAGGTGCAAAACATGTTTTGCACCAAGTCAGTATACTCGAGAATGGGTGCAAAACGTGTTTTGCACAACGTGTTTTGCACCTGGGCGGGTAAAAACTTTTTACTCTTATTTTTCACTTTGTATAAATATAATGGTTATTTTTTATTTTGGCAAGAGAGACTTGAAAGAGTTGCAAGAGTGCTTTGTAAGAGTGAAGAGAGAGCTTAGCTTGGGTTTAGCTAAGGTGAGAGGTGATCTTTGGAGGTTTGTTCCATTGATCTAGAGCTAGTATTATTGAGAGAGAATTGGTTGTAATTCTTGGTTTCTGGAAGACCCAAAGGGTTCCACAAAACTCTCGGTGTGTTCTTTCTCATTTGCACTTGTTTGTCATTGCTATTTATCTTCTATCCATTGTTGCTTGATTGTGTTGCTATTTCTTGGTTTTCACGATCCTATTGCTTGTCGGATTCCGCCTGCCAAGTGTTCGTAGAAATTACCGAAAAGGATTTCTCGAGTTTAATTATGAGTTTGGAACTAGGTTAATTGTTCCATGTTCACAGCAGCCTGGTGCATCGGTCCTCTTTGCCTAACCAAGCCACAAATATCAAACACTCCAAAGGCCGACTTGGGTCCAGTGGCTCGATTTGAAGTTGGCCATGCAATAACCTGTATCATACGTGGCATTTGGTACTCAAGCAGATATATCGGTAAACCAGTTAAGTGAAATTGCAATAGGCTTGGAAAACTTAATGGTAAATTTCTTGTGGGTGATGATAAGAGAAGGGGTAGAGGTCTTTGAAAGATTTGAGGAGAATGTGAAGGATAGAAGAATGATAGTGAATGATTGGGTGGACCAAATGGAAATAATTAGGCACGAGAGTGTGCCAAGGATTTTTAAGTCACTGTGGATGGAACTCAGTCCTAGATTCGAGGGCATTTGTGCGAAAGTGCCTATCTTAGCATTGCCATTCATGGCTGAGCAGCACCTAAATGCTGTGAACAACTCATTTTGCGATTTTCGCATGAATCCATTTTTCAAAAATACACTAGTATGCACATCGAATTCTGAACTTGCTAGGACACTTAGAGTGGCCCAAAAGACTTATTCATGCATCGAAGAAGTCTACTAGAGAAATTGAGGTATTTTATGTATGTGGCAATCCCTCTCTCGTGCTTCCGGAGGCCTATCTTGAGCGTCATAATGGAACGAGCAACAATCAAGCAATTAAATAAAGTAAATGAAGTGGAGGGATTTAAATGGATAATAAAGACGAAGAAAAAATAATACATATGGTTTGGGTGAAGAAGATGTTTTAGATAGATAGAATGGAGTAAAATGGTTTAATAAGATTACAGAGACGAAGAAGAAATAATACCTAGGGTTTGGGAAAAAAGATGAAAGAGGAATTCATTTGAAACCTTCCGGTTAAAAATAAGATTTGTTGGTAGATTTGTTATTCGTAAAAATACTCCTAAATCCATCAAAATCTATCAATTTATAAAATTCTTTAAAGTTTATTGAGTTTTTAATACCATAAGATTTTAAAAAAATGTTTTTAATCCTAATTGAATACCACAAGATTTTAAAAGACTTTTTAAAATCCCAATTGAATACACATGAACTTTAGAAATCCAAAAAATCCTACAAATTCTAAATTGAACACACCCCCTTTAGAATCTAGAAACCACTACCCTTTCCAAGTAGAACAATTCAATTCAAGAAAAAAACAATTTGTTACTTTTGGGGAAAATAAGTTGAGGCATGTGTACACTAATAATAAGAAAATGGTTGTTTTGTTTACACCCACAAAATTATTCTTTTGACCCCATTAGATTTTTAAAACTTAATGAAAAATTCTTTAATTACCCTAATTCTCTAATCAAGTTGGTGTCTTCTGATCTTTAATTGCCATGGAAATTGCTCCAATTATTAATGGTATCAGAAACATAGTCAATGAATTTCAAGTCATATTGTGTTTCATCCCTAGATCGATCTCTGAATTGTATTGCAATTTGGTTACCAAATAAGCATCATTTCTCTCCCTATCAATTGGGTTTCTTCACTCCCAAGCCCTTTAGTGGCTTTGAAAAATGGTTTCTCTATCTTTTACAGTCCGTTTGGATTGAAGGGGATGAATGGAAAGGAAATGGTTGGTTAAAAGGGGAAGGAATGGAATAAAATAGAAAGGAATAAGTTTAATTTTGTTGTTGTTTGAAAAGTTAACGATGGAAAATTATGGAATGTAAATAAATCTTGTTTGGATAGAAAGAAAAAAAGTAAGGGAAATGAATGTAATTTAATATATTATTAACAAATTGGGGTTAAGTTTGGAATAAGGTGAATAATTCATTAAAAAAATCTCTTTTCCCTCATAATCCTCCCAATATTACAAAGAAACAAAATAAAGAAATATAGGGAATTGGCATTCCCTCGGTTTTCTTTCTACTCACTCTTGTAAATCTATCTAAACAAATGAAATATTATACTTCCTCCTCTTTTTCTTTCCTTTCGTTCTTATTCCCTCAATCAAAACAGATCATTAGTTTTGTTGGTAAAAATAAAAGCCCTAATTCACCACATACTTGTGCTCTTTTTCTCTCTCTCTCTATCTGCAATTGATATTCCTTGATCTTCTTCCCTTAATTCCATTAGACTTTGAACCATCTTTGTAAAAATTCACCCATTCAGCTTTTCCAATTGTTATATCTCCTACTTTTGTGTAGATTTAAATGGGTATTCTTGAAAGTGATTATAATTGTTGTCAAAGTAAAATAAAATAGCTAAGATTAAGTACAGGGCATCAATTGTTTCAAAAAAAAAAATGTATAGGGCATCAATGGAAGCCATGCACCACATATTGTGAGTACATGGATGCATTTGTGTATCATTTTCCATTGTAGCAATCTTCATATATAGTGGCGGATCCAGAAAATTTTGTTGGGGGGACCAAACAATTTTCAACAACGTAACATAATATAGAAAATGTAAAGTTGCATTACAAAATAGAAAAAATATAAAATTGTGCTACAAAATACATACCTTTCAAATTTCAATATCGTTAGAATTGTGCTCGACGTTCTTTCAAGTCACGGAATCTGTCTCTCTTAGTCTCTCTCTACTATTTTTTTTAATTGGAGGGACCACAATAGAAATTTAATAGACTTATTTTATATATATATATATATATATATTAAAAAATATATATAAATTGGGGGCGACCATGGTCCCCCTCAAACTACACTTACATATGCCCCTGTGTATATATAATTAAATTAATTTGCTCAATGTAAATGAGATGACGGGATAAATTGGGTTTAGAGTTCGAAATACGACCCACTGGTTTGATACCTAAGGATTAACGGTCGGGTAATACCTACTACAGTCCTCCGCTCTACCAACTGAGCTATTATTTATTTATAATAATATATATCCATTAGTATATATAAACATTAGTATATATAAACCAGGCCAACTTATAGTCTTTGTTTTTCCCCGTAACTTTCATGAATGTGGATGGATATATATATATATATATATATAGTAACCAGTAAGCCAGAGACTGGAACCCTTGCAATTAAGTTGGATTTATTAATAATGGAATGATTTCTACCATTGTCAAACTACCTATTTTTTAAAATTTATTTTTGTAGAAGGGAGTGTTGTATACAAGAGAAGCTG
The DNA here is from genome assembly GCA_021464415.1 of Lonicera japonica. Taxonomy (NCBI): domain Eukaryota; kingdom Viridiplantae; phylum Streptophyta; class Magnoliopsida; order Dipsacales; family Caprifoliaceae; genus Lonicera; species Lonicera japonica. Next base: position 11,034,496 of record CM038467.1, on the reverse strand, counting down.
ATTTAAATTACGCGTCCTAAATTTAAGCTATTAAACACTGGAAATGACATGCTCAATGCATATATAAATTATAGTAGAAACATATAATTAAAAGTATAAATAACCTTTGTAATTAACTCCACCAAGAATTTGAGAATACTATTTTGATTGAGAAAAAAGGCGATAAAACTCTACCAAGAATAAGGGTCCCAATGTAATATTTTGGTTAATTTTCCTTTTCTGATTAAGACGAAGACTACTAGACTAGTTTGGACTAATTTGTGCTTACGAGACTAAAGTCAGTCCTTGTTTCCTTAACTTGTTCACATATATACTAAAAAAAGAAGAAGAAAAGGCATAGGCATAAAATAATCCGATCCCAGTCGAAATTAGATGGCCAAAATTTTATTAATTATATGGAAACATAATGCATCACGTACCAAAGCTTCATAGCATATTAGAACAAACATCATTGTGAGCAAATTAAAGTAGTTTGTTTCTAATTTATATTAATTACAAATAGGCCAGAATGCTCTCGATCTTCTTATTCCTTAGAGGGAAGCAATAGAGATACAAAAACATGGCGTGGCACTAGTCGAATTACAACCACGCTGGATTCTTTAGGGGAGTGACAACAGCCTTCACCTGCAAATAGTTATGAAGGCTGTAGATTCCCTTTTCCCTGCCAATACCACTCATTTTATACCCACCAAAAGGAATTGCAGCATCAAATACATCAAAGCAATTAACCCATACACTGCCCGCCCTCAATGCTCGTGTTAACGTGTTGGCTGTGTCGATGTTTCTCGTGAAAACTCCTGCTGCTAGGCCGTAGCGTGTTGAATTTGCCCTTCTTATCACTTCATTCAGGTCCCTAGTTTACAGAAGAAAGTGAGAAAAATGTTTTGAATCTTATCCTACAGGGGGGAAAATATCAAAAATAAAAAACTATGCAGGCCTGTAAAGTTTCCAACTCACTTGAATTTCAAGATGGACTGAACCGGACCAAAAATCTCATCTTTCGCTATTAGCATATCGTCCTAATTGACAAAAATAAGTCAAAACAGTGTCATTTCAAATGATCTTTAACACCTTTGGGCTCAGAAGTTAGAAGATAGTACCTGGACATTTGAGAAAACAGTTGGCTGGACATAGAATCCTTTGGACCCGAGCCTTCCGCCACCACATTCAAGTGTAGCATTGCTTTCAATTCCTGCTCTTATGTACCTCAGCACTTTCTCAAATTGCTCCGAGTCAATCTGGTATTTATTTCCATAAGGTCCATAAATCACAACATTTTATTGCTCTATGGACATGAAATAGTTCTAGTTATATGTCAATATTTAAGGTAAAAGAGAGTACCTGAGGACCTTGTTCAACACCCTTCTTGAAGGGATCGCCAACTACTCGTCTCAAAGCTCGTGCTTTTGCTTTCTCTAGGAACTCGTCATAAACACGTTCGTGAACGTATGTACGAGAACCAGCACAGCAGCATTGACCCTACAAGCATCATATATTTACAATAGGCATACTCCAGTCTAAAAGCGATACTATATTGTCATCCTGAATTAAAGGATTTTGAGCTAAGTAATTACACACAGTAACAACCTTATTGTTGTGGGCAGCCAGCAGCATGTGTCCAGTGTGGCTGCAGTAGATGCTCACATGCCACACATTGAAAGGTGTGGCATGTGAGGTGAACTAATGCTCTATATATGTGTGGTCACTAGTTCTTCCTAATAAGAGGCCTTCTAGAAGCAAAATTTTGGGGAATTGACCCCAATGTGGACAATATCTTATGGGCTGGACCAGGACGTGGTACACACCTGATTGAAGAAGAGAGCAAAGTGTGCTAGCTCTACAGCCTTATCAATGTTAGCATCCTCACAGACAATGAAAGGTGATTTTCCCCCAAGCTCTAATGTCACAGGCTTCAGGTTGCTTTTCGCAGCCAATTCGAGTACGACCTTGCCGGTCTCAGTTGATCCAGTAAAAGCTAGCTGCAAAGAATTTTTAATGGCTTTAAGAGGCAAAAATGTCCAAAACTAAAAGGTTTATTTGAAAGATAAATGTAGCCTATAGGCGTAAGGGTACTCTCTGGTACGATTACATGACCAAGAAGGCATTGAAAGACCAATCTTAACCTTATCGACATCCATATGACTAGCAAGAGCTGCACCGGCAGTTGGACCATAGCCAGAAACTACATTTAGAACTCCCGGAGGAAGACCAGCCTGTAACAAAACATATAAACCAAACGAAAAATGGTAGCTAAAACAGAAGTAAACATTCTTTGCATAATTTTTACCATCTAAGCAGAAACAAATTGACCGGGAAATGAAAAGGAAAACAACAAGAACTATGGCAACCAAAACAATAAAAAAATAGAATGATATAGCTAGTTAAATTGTACCAACCTCATGAAATAGCTTCGCTACATAGAGAGCAGTCAATGGGGTTTGCTCAGCAGTCTTTAAGACAACAGTATTACCACAAGCAAGCGCAGGGCCAACTTTCCAAGCAAACATAATAAGAGGAAAATTCCATGGTATAATCTGCCCCGCCACGCCAATTGGCTCATGCAAGGTTTGGACGTGGTGTGGTCCATCAGCTGGAACTGTTAGTCCATGGATTTTATCTGCCCAACCTGCATTATTTGGAAATATAATCCTTCATAAAAATTGCAGTTGACATAAAATATTTCAGATAGTATACAGATAACAGAATCAACAAAGCATACTACCATTCCAATATTAGCTCTTACCAGCGTAGTAGTGAAATAGACGCACAAGCATTGGTAATTCAGATTTGGCAGCCTGCTCATACGGCTTCCCATTGTTCCATGTTTCGAGAGCTGCGAGCTCATTGCTGTGTTTCTCAACCAAATCAGCAAACCGCAACAATATCCTTGACCTTTCCTAAATCCCACAAGAAAAAGTGCGGCAGATAAATTTTGATATGGTTTTAAAACAAAGAAGTCATTAAGTTTAATAAACATGACTAAGGAGAATAATACTAAAGGTCCATACATAAGGGGACATTTTTGGCCATGGTCCCTCATCAAATGCCTGGCGAGCAGAAGCCACTGCGCGATTGATATCTTCAGCATCACCTTCAGCAAGATGGGCAATTACTTCGCCTGTACGAGGATCCAAGGTTGGAAATGTCTTTCCTGAGAAGAAAACAAATTCAAAATATTGTTACTAATGGAGTGACAAAGAGTCAAAGTTTATCATTTGAATTTTTAGATTAGTGGGAAAAGAAGTACCAGATGCAGAATCCACAAATTGGCCATTGATTAGAAGCTGGGTATAATTTATTTGAACAGGTGGGGTGATTGGTTCCTCTGTTGCTGCAGCAGTGCTAAACCTATGGGTGCCCTTTTCCCACGTATAATTTCTTCCTGAAGATTATTCACAACATCAATTTCTATACGAAAAATACATGATAAGAAAAACTTGCTATGCTATGAATAGTATCGTTGGCATGAGTAATTCTCTAACAAACTTGAATAGTGCCATGTGAACGGGCAAGACTAATTGTTCTGAAATATGTTATGTAGACTAGGTTCCCATGGTAAAATTCGAACAAATATCGGACGAGTATATATATTTCTCATTTTAAAATCAAGTTTAGAGAATGTATTAAATTTCTGACCGTTTATGAATCTAATCACCTCCATAAAAGTTCAAATGTTATGTTTACTATAGTAAAAAAAAATACAATAAATTGTAGTTACAGAATCTCAACTCATCTGCAGATTTTAGTACTGAGACTCATACACGTAAGAAAGAAGAGATATACAATAACAGCAATTTGATTATTTGAAATTAAGGGTTATTTAATAGGCCACTCTTGGCAAATTCTTTTTCATTCGATCACCTCCACGTACTATTTTGTGAGCATGGATTAGCCAAGAAAAAAAGAGAGCAGGGGATGTCACGTTGACTCCACATATCAGCCATAGCTAGCCCACATGCTAGTTAATTAGTTTAGTTACTTGACAAAAAACTATTACCGATTACAACAAAATCTGCGCGCTGCTCACCAAATTTTCATATGCACATCCATACATATAGATAGAGAAGCGAAAAACATAAAAATATGAGAGAATGAGCAAGGAGAGTGACCTGGCCGAGAGAGAAAGACAGAAGATGAAGGTGGAGGTGAAGGAAGAGAAAGAGAAAGGGAACGAGAGAGCAAAGAGGATATTCTGCGTGTTGCCATGGGATGAGTTTTTCTCAAAGAATACTCAAGTTCGATCTCTTCTTCTTAGTCTTATCTTTAATTAATATAAACACCGTCACAGAAACGCTTTGTTGAATTCAGACAAAAGTTTCCTTTTCCAAGTTCAACATCCTTTTCCATACTCTGGCTCTTCCTAACGTAATTAATTAAATATAAAAATTTCAACATCCTTTAAAAGAGAGAAGATTCTTAGAATAAAATAAAAATAATATTATACATTGATTCAAACATCTATTTTTAATTGGTAAGAATGAAGGGCCTAAGAGGCCCGATAAAAACATGTTATGCTTTTTATGAAATTTTCACAAAAAATATCTGCAAAGTTCATATTGCAATAAAATATGAACTGCAAAGTTAACAGTGAAATATGTACTGCAATATGAACTTTGTACTAAAAATATAGACTGCAAAGTTCACATTGCAGTAAAATATGGACTGCAATATGAACTTTGCACTAAAAATATCGACTGCAAACTTCACATTGCAGTGATGGACTGCAAAGTTCATATTGCAGTGAAATATAGACTGCAAAGTTCATATTGCAGTCCATATTTTAATGCATATTGATATTTTTTTAGTTTATTTTAAGTGTTGGGATGCCATTTTATAATGAAAAAAAAAGACACATGTCATATTATCAATTTAGGAGCCTTAGTGTGAAAATCTTTCTCTAATAAGCCATTTTTTTTTAATTGCCCCTTTTGTTTTTCATTTAAAAATTTAGATTTGAATATTTATTTTACATTCTTCAAAAATAAGAGACAGCTATATCTCTTAAGTTTGAAGTTTAATTTTCATAGATAAATAATTCTTTTACGGTTATAGATATAGCCATTTTTATAAATAAGAGAATAAGGGTAAATTTGCCTAATTAACTTTTATTCGGCTTTCAAATGTAATATGTTTAAATAAACAGTACATTTTTAGATATGACATTAATAAAAAGGGACAAATTTTGCAAACTTCATAATCATTCTTTAGATTCAGACAACAAAACAAATGCACAATTATTCTTAATACAAATTTAAAGCTACCAAGAGTTGACCAATGGCCAACCACTGCTGAATTCATAATACTAGGTTTGACTGAGAGCAATTAAGTCAAATTTTGCCAGATGCAAAATCTCTAGTAGCTATTGGTACCCTCCGAGCCAAACACCTCGTACGGATGAACACTCGAAAAAAAATGTATGAAATTAAAAATGTTTTAATTTCATAAACTCAAAATGTTTTAAGGCAACTTTTTATGGGTTAAAGACTTCTTACTTACACAAATATTTGACTATTTGTTGAGTTTTGAGAAAGAAATAGCAAAAAATCAAACTCACAATTTTAACCTTATAACCGTTGTTAGTTATAACATGCTAAAAGGTCGTTGGTCTAAAGTTTGTTTAAAATAGGGTGATCAGTGATCTTCAAGACAATGATATAGAACCTAAATTGAGTTTGATAGATGCTTAAGAAATAAACTATCAAACCATTATCTCATCGAATAGTTTGGACAATTATATCAACAATTTAGGTTGTCATACAATTAACAAAAATAACTTGAAGCATTGCATTTCACATTCGAAAGAGAAGCTTATGAATAGCTAGAAAGGATGAATTGTGAATAGATTCCCATATGAGAAAATATATAACTAAATATTTCGTGATTCATTGATTGTAATATACTATTTTTTGAAAAAAGTGGGTGTAAGTAACAAAAAAAATATATATATTTATGGGGTGGCCGGTTTACTAGATCCTTGTAATGGATGATCTATTTAGCGAGAAATCTCATATTTGAATTCCCTCCAAATGAAGTTGTTCAAAAAAAAAATTTTCTTCAAAATCAAAGGACTTTAATTTTTCAATAAAAAAGTGTTATGCGAGGCAGAATAGTATCATTCCTTTTTGTTGTGAGTTGATCTAATATTTTACGAGTGGTTCCCGATTTAATTTTCAAGATTAGTAATACCATTTTTTATTATTATTAATACCGATTTTTTTTTGGGTAAGAGTTTATCTAACGTGAATAGGATAGAACTGGCGTTTTATAGGATGTATAGCAATAAGCTCGAGAGAAACTTTCCAATACAAATATGAATGATGATTACAAAAGTGGTGTTGCAAAAAATGGAACAAAAATAATTGTGAAGTATACCAGTCCATTAAATAATGTATTAAATATGCAACATTGCGAATATGATGCATGTAAAAAATAAAAATTGATTGATATCTGATAAACAATACATCCCAAATAACATCCACGTTTCATAAAATCAACCCAAAACATTGGATTGACACAAACGACAATCTATATCTATATCTATACAATATATAAAAGTGTGAATAACTTAAATGTTTTTTTTTTGTGAAGACAAAACTACTCCTTGATTTTAAACAAAAGATTTTAAGATTTACATTAAATAAAACAGTATAAGTCCATATATTTTTATATTTAGTATACTAAGTATTCCAAATAAATTCAAAATCTACTTTATTTTGCTAAAATAATTAAATAAAGATTTTAAGCTAGATTTACATTAAATAAAATAGTATAAGATTATAAGTGTATATATAACTCTATTTATTTTTATATCAGTATTAGTATTCCAAATAAATTTAAACTTTACTTTAGTTAGTTAAAATAATAAAACAAGTTAGAATTTTTCTTGGATTATGTATGATGTATAAGACTTCTATATAACTTGATAACAAAGTGAAAAGAACTATTTAATAAATCGTATTAAAATTACAAGGCTTTTAGGCCGGTAAAAAAAATTAAATGACTTTTACGCTTGATACTATGTTTTGTTTATTTGTTATTATTTTATATTTAATTATTCAATTCTTAGTTCATACGTATTTATTAATGAACTTGATAATATTTGTCAAGCATTAAAACCATGTGCACCGAAACTAGTAAGAATAAAAAGTAAATAAAACATTATTAATGGAAAGAAAGAAGGGCTATGCACATTCTCGTTGATGACGTATTGCAGGAATAGCATAAGTGCTATCGAATGAACATACCTTATAACAAAAAATATTTGACTATTTTTTGTATTTTGAGAAAGAAATAGCAAAAAATCTAATTCACAAATTTAACCTTATAACCGTTTTTAGTTATAACATGCTAAAAGGTCGTTGGTCTAAAGTTTGTTTAAAATAGGGTGATTAGTGATCTTTAAGACAACGATATATAACCTAAATTGAGTTTGATGGATACATAGGAAATAAACTATCAAACCATCATTTCGTCAAATAGTTCGAACAATTATATCAACAATTTAGGTTGTCATACAAATAACAAAAATAACTTGAAGCATTGCATTTCACATTTGAAAGAGAAAATTATGTATAGCTAGAAAGGATGAATCGTGAATAGATTCCCGGATGAGAAAATATATAACTAAATATGTCGTGATTCATCGATTGTAATCTATTATTTTTCCAAAAAAATGGGTGTGAGTAACAAAAAAAAACAAATTATGGGGTGGTCTATTGATTTACTAGATCCTTGTGATGGATGATCTATTTGGCAAGAGAAATCCCATATTTGAATTCCTCCAAATAAAGTTGTTCAAAAAAAAATCTTCAAAATCAAAGGACTTTAATTTTTCAATAAAAAGCACTGTGAGGCAGAATAGTATCGTTCCTTTGAGTTGATCTAATATTTTACGAGTGGTTCCTGATTTAATTTTCAAGATTAGTAATACCATTTTATTTTATTTTTAGGTAAGAGTTTATCTAACGTGAACAAGATAGAAGTGGCGTTTTATAGGATGTATAGCAATAAGCTCGAGATAGACTTTCCAGTACAAATATGAATGATGATTACAAAAGTGGTGTTGCAAAAAATGGAACAAAAATCACTATGAAGAGCATACAAGTCCATTAATTAATGTGTTAAATCTGTAACATCGCGAATATGATGCAAGTAAAAAAAATTGATTGATATATGAGAAACAATACATCCCAAATAACATCCACGTTCTATAAAATCAACCCAAAACATTGGATTGACACAAACGACAATCTATATCTATATCTATGCTATATATAAAAATATGAATAACTTAAGTGTTTTTTTTTTGTGAAGACAAATATGCTCCTTAATTTTAAATAAAAGATTTTAAGATTTACATTAAATAAAACGGTATAACTCCATATATTTTTATATTTAGTACAATTAGTATTTCAAATAAATTCAAACTCTACTTTATTTTGCAAAAATAATTAAATAAAGATTTTAAGCTAGATTTACATTAAATAAAATAGTATAAGACTACAAGTGTATATATAACTCTATTTTTTTTTATATTAGTACTAGTATTCCAAATAAATTTTAACTTTACCTTATTTGGTTAAAATAATAAAACAAGTTAGAATTTTTGTTGAATTATGTGTTCTGTATAAGACTTCTATATAACTTGATAACAAAGTTTTCAAGAAAAATCCTATTTAATAAATCATATTAAAATTACAAGACTTTTATGTCAGTAAAAAAATTTAAATGAGTTTTAGACTTGATACTATTTTTTTATTTGTTATTTTTTTATTTTATATTAATTATTCAATTTTTAGTCCATACGTATTTATTAATGAACTTAATAATATTTGTCAAGCACTAAAATAACGTGCACCAAAACTAGTAAGAATAAAAAATAAATAAAACATTATTAATGGAAAAGAAGAAGGGCTATTCACCTTCTCGTTTAGGACTTATTGCAAGAATATCATAAGAGCTACCGAATGAAAATATCTTGTTTCTTTACCATTCCCATTTTTTGTTTTACTGAAATTGCTTTAAACTTACCCCATGGAAAGACCCAAAATTTCTTGGTACCCACTCCATTCATTTCAAATTGATATTTTATTATAATTTTTGATATTTAAAAAAAATTACTAATCAACATAATAAATGATAAAATATGCAACTTATTTTTTATTTTAAATACATTAATTATACGAATAAAAAATAAAATAACACTGTCAATATAAACTAAACTAAAGGATCGGAGAGGATTCAAAAAAAAAGGTCATTGGGGTTTTGGCCCCCAGTTAATTTTGATAATAAAGTTTGGTATTTACTTTTGTTAATTTTTGAACTTTAGCCCCCAAAATGGATGGATCTTTTACGTCAACCTGTCAAATGCATGAAAGATGTGGTCAATCTACCAAAAATACCCATGTGAAATAAACAAATCAAAGGACCATTTCCTTTGCATTAGTTCACTGAAGAAACATCTGAGGAGAAGAGGTAAAGAGGATGGCCGAAGGTGATTACGCATACGTGATACATATAATGGGTATTTACTAGTAAATTAAATATTCATTTCATAACTAAATGCATACATAAAATACTATATTTTTATACAGCATATGTAACTTATCTTACACCATAATGTATGAACCTCACAAATCTAGGCATATATAATGGAGTTATTATTAACACACACTATTTAATTCTCTGATACTTTATAAATATATTTTTACTCTTCTTAACGCTTCAACACTCTAGATTTAATTTTAGGATTAATTAACATTAATTTAAAAAACACTCTACTGCACTCCACTCTGTCTCATCTTCAACCTTTTTCTTCCACAATCAACGCATTGCCATTAAGTATTTTTCAGAAGTTACGGTTGGAATTAAGCATTCAGTATGGGGCAGAAGTATTGCAAATGTCAATATCCAATTATGTGCCAAATTATAAATGTCTAATTATTGTTATCATACATGGGTGAAGGAATTAGTACTGCGTGTGTTGTGTTTGTATTGTTTACAAGAATAATTAACATTGATTCTTAAATTGTTATTATTATCTTCTTCCACTCAACTCTGTGTGTTTGTGTGTGTTCGTTTCAAAATTTTTGTCATAGATGAAGGTATACTCAATTCCTAAAAATTGAGTGGTGTTTATAATACTCGGCCCAAAGGAACTGAGTGAAGCGCATCTCACTCAGTTTTAAGGAACCGAGTTAAGCTTTGGTCATTTTTTCAATTTCACTCGATTCTTTAAGACCGAGTGACGTGTTCTTTACTCGATTCCTTTGGGCTGAGTATGGTGAATACAACTCGGTTCCTAGGAACCGAGTAAATATTCTTATTGCTTTTTTTTGTCGGGTTCCTTTTTTTGTTTTTGTATCCAATGAATTTGGAATTAAATGAAATGTAAAAAAACAAAAATATATATATCCTACTTCTTTTGTAGATGGATGACGATTTGGATACTGGTGGTGGAGGTTGCTCCGGGGGGGAGGGGGGGGGGGAGGATGATTCTTTGGATGAATGATAATGAAAATAGTTTTTAATTAATAGGGTTAATAATTTGAGTTTAATGTTTAACCATTAATTAAAAATAAAAATGATTATGTGTGCCAATAGAATAGTTGGCAATTTTTTTAGAGGAAGTGTTAGAGAATAAATTGAAGTGTATCAATAGTAACCCCTTATATTATAGGGGTGTGTGTCAAATATATATATATACACATATAAAACGCATTTCAAGTAAGGACCTTAATTTAAAAATTTATTTACGGACCGGGCCATTTAACATGGCTTCCTGATAAAATGTTTTGATGAAATTTGGTAGTGATATTCTTTATCATGTATAGAATATCTCTACTAAATTTTATAAAAAAAATCATTCGAAAAGTAAGTTTACTATAGAATTGAAAAAATATTAAATTATACATATATATATATATATATATATATATTTGGATCAATATTTTTCAATTACGTAATTAACCCATTTTTCGGTTGATTTTTTTTATAAAATTTGTTTTAAATCTTTTACACATGATAAAAAAAAATTCCACCAAATTTCATCAAATTTTTTTATCAAGAAACATGTCTAATGGCCTAATCCATAAATAAAGTTCTCAAGTTAAAATCCTTACATTGAAATTTTCCCTATACATATAATGGGTGTTTATATGAACTTATGACCGAAACAGCCCACCCCCTTTGGCTCCTGCAAATCTAGAGAACTTTAACTTAAATCCACCAAAATCTAAAGATGTATTTTCGTTCCCCCACTGCCAAAACATGCAATTCTTTCCCGACTAATTTCTCCGATCAAATCTCCTCTGAAACCAAATGGGACGAAAAAGGAAGTTTACCGGTGAAAAACAAAAAAAATTAAAGAAGAAGAACAAGGTAAAAAAAAAACTAAAAAAACTAAACTCCCCGTGGAAAGACACTCAAATCGACCACGACTCCGATTCTGAATCTGAAAAATAATAGGGGCGGATACCAAGAGAGATAAGAATAACTTGAAGATCGAAGCTTATATCGGATATTCACTCGAAATCTAGAGAGAGAGAGAGAGAGAGAGAGATCTAGTATGTAGGCGGTAGTGGTTTTAGGTTATATCATGGAAGGGGGATGTGTACCAAAAGGGTGAAACAAACCCGGAGATCTTGTGTTTTTGACGGGCGTCGAAAAATTGCTCATTTGATATGGTTCTGATCCTTTGTATTTCTTCAATGAACGAGGGTATTTTTGGTAGTTTGAGCAACCCAAATGATCAAAAAAAACTAAAGGATGGAGCTCCAGCGAACTTGGGCCATCACGCGGCCTGTAAATGTAAAAATGTTTTTTTCCCAATAAACCTTGTTGGGGCAATTTATTAATGTGTGGTAAACTTGGGATTTTCTTAATGAAAGTCTAAAATACCAACATACTTCTTTTTTGGGCCGAGTCATTTTTCTCGGCTGAGTTTTATAGCTCCACCCATAATTCTCTATGGTCGATGAAAATGACTTGGCTTGCCTCATCCATGGGTACCGCATATGACCAGCAACTATCCAGCTGTCTTGAATTTTTAATTTTATTTTAACAATGAACCTACTTTTAAAGCATTATATTTATATTTAAAAACTTTATATCATTAGCTTTTATTTAGTTGTCCCAAAAATTATGAGTTGTGAATTATATTAGGAAGAATTTAAGCTCAAGTGGCATGATCGATCAGCAGCTTAACTTTATGAATTATTTATATTATAAATAGTTACAAGTAAAAACAAATAAAAATTATATTGGGTGATACTATTGACAAATCAATTATTATTATTACTAGAGTAATATATAACTACAAAAATATATGGTGCAATTTTCAAAAATAAAAATATATTTTAACAAAGTAATAATTGTTTTGACAAAAAAACATACACTCAATATATTAATCGAGTAAATTCATCCAAGTTTTATGAAATAATTTTTAGTTAAGCCTTTATTAATCATAAAGATCATCTCCGTTAAGTTTAATAAAAAAAAAACTCATATTTTTGCTCCTTCAAAAAGATCAATCTATACTTATTAATCCTTAAACTTGTTTCTTACTTTGGCATATATACATGTGCACACACACGTGAGAATTTGCTAGTGCTGGTGAGTGTCTTTGTAGAAGTTTGTGTTCAAACTAAGCCACTTTTTGAAGTTATTAATTAAACTAAGCCACTTTTTAACATATTTATCAAAATAGCACACTTTTCATTAAAATAATAATTCGAAATCACTATTTTAAAAAAATGTGCTATTTTAATAAATATGTTAAAAAATAATTTAATTTGACTAATAATTTTAAAAAGTGTTCTATTTAGACAACAAAAAAAAAAAAAAAGGTCTCGCTTTCAGCGTAATGTGTTATAACTCTAAGGACGGATTCATGTTTAATAAGGAAGTAGTACTAATTTCATAATTTGGTTTTACAATAAGGACACTTTTCATAATATTAATTTATTTTAAGGAAAATGATAAATGTTGATGGACAAAACTACCCTACTATATCATTTATTCTAATTATACAAAAGACATATTATTCTCTCTTACATACACATAGTTTAGAGAGAGAAAACAAAAAACAAGAGAAAAGAGAAGTTGTCTCACCACCACCACCACCACTACCACCACCACCACCACCACCTTACTCTCCGATCGTATCTCCGAGAGGATCATCGTTCTCATCATCATCATCATCATCATCATCATCTTCTTCTTCTTCTTCTTTTCTAGATCTGCAATCGTAAAACATATATAACTTTTGATCGAACCGTTGGATTTGGCTGATTTTTGGATATGTTGTTCGGAAGACAAAGTTATTATTATTGCGCAAAAAATTAAGACGATCAGAAGTCGTTTTGCTATCGAAATCGATTAATTTTGACAGTCCAGCGGGATTTGAAAAAAAATATGATTGTAACTCTTTTTTTTTTTTTTTTTTTACGAACCCTACGTCGATCCATATCTATATACATATAAATAAATTGAGTGGATGTTGATCTCATCAATTTTGTTGTTCTCTATTTTATAATGGTGCTAAAATTATTTTAGTACCTTCTGATTTGTTGTTCAAGTGGTGTTTATCTTATGGTTGTTGTTCAGAAGGTGCTAAATGCATTTAGTACCTTCTGGTTGTTGTCTAGATTGTGCTAAATGCATGTAGCACCCTTTGGTTACTGTCCAGAGGGTGCTAAATGCATTTAGCACCTTCTGGTTGTGGTGCTTAATGTATTTAGCACCTTCTGGTTGCTGTCCAGAGGGTGCTAAATGCATTTAGCACCTTCTGGTTGCTCTCTAGAGGGTGCTAAATGCATTTAGCACCTTATCGTTGCTGTCTAGCGGGTGCTAAATGCATTTAGCACCCTCTGGTTGCTGTCCAGGGGGTGCTAAATGCATTTAGCACCTTCTGGTTGCTGTCCAACGGGTGCTAAATGTATTTAGCACCTTCTGGTGCTGTCCAGGTGTACTAAACGCATTTAGCACCCTCTGGTTGCTGTCCAGGGGGTGCTAATGCGCATTTAGCACCTTCTGGTTGCTGTCCAGAGGGTGTTAAATGCATTTAGCACCTTCTGGTACCTTTTGGTTGTAGTGCTAAATGCATTTAGCACCCTCTAGTTGCTGTGCAGAGGGTGCTAAATGCATTTAGCACCTTCTGGTTGCTGTTGGTGTTATAATGAGACGATATTATAAGGAAGGGGTATTAGGGTCTTTTTTGTATAGTGTCCTTAATTTACACAGCTAATTTTTAAATGTCCTTTATAATTATATTATTATTATAATGAGCCCTTATACCTAATTGTCCCTAATTTTAAAAAGTGTTCTATTTAGACAAAAAAAAAAAAAAAAAAACTCGTCTTTGCAGCGGAGTGAAAAGGAAATAAGCAATAGAAAATTAATTGTGGTGCGCTAATCTTTCACGTAACCCACTCCACTTTTTGTCTTCAGTGGGCACTCGGCAATATCCAGGTGGGAACCCACCCGTACCAAACCTGTGCATTACCTAATTAAGATTCGTCATCCAGTCAATTATTATTTCCTCGTTGTAATCACTCTTCTAAAATGCTCCTCCAGTTAATTAAGCCAATCACCCGCTAAGTACAGCTGGTCACTGGTCTGGTAATGACGCATTATCCGTCTACTGCTGACGCGTACCCTGTTCTTATTTGTAACCGCTTTTTTTTCTTTTTCTTTTTCTTTTTCAAACCGTAACGTAACCCTTTGATTTCGATGTTAAAAACTAGACGTAGGCGTACAACTGATACGCACAGTGTAATTTAAAGTGAAAATAATAGAATTTATAAAGTACTGTTAGTTAAATAATTAAATAACTTATTTTTTATTTTGAATTTGCAGATTTAAGTCCAATTAATTATATTTTTTTTAATATTATAATAAAATAAATTATGAATATACCAAATTTTTATTGTCATAATGTGATCAAACTACTTCTTTTTTAATATAACTAGATATTTAATCGCGCCTCCATGTTTACTTTATATGCATGCGCTTATTTAAGTTAATATACAAAATAATTATCAAATATTAATGTAACTCGATGATAATAAGTTAGTTTGTTTTCTAACTTCACGGGTTCAATTCTACCAAAAAAAAAAATTATAAACAAAATGCAATAGGACAATTATGAAAATAAAAATTAATGTCATAACCGCTTTTTATTGCTTCGAATTTATTAGATTACAATTATAAAAAGAAGAGTAAACAACCTAAATGGCCACTAAACTTTCAATCTAATACCATTTTGGCCATCAAACTTTAAAACGAACCACATTGGCCATCAAATTGAAGTTTGATGGCCTAAAGTGGAACTTACTCCAAAGTTGGATGACCAAAGTGGATTCATTTTAAAGATTGATGGCCAATGTGGTACTAGATAGAAAGTTTAATGGCCATTTGGGCAGTTTATTCTAAAAAGAATATACTAAAACATAATTAACAAATGAATGAAAAATATATATCCTAACTTGTATTAAATAATAACAAAAAAGTAAATTATGTCATGATTCAAATATTAATTATGTATAGAAAATTAAAATTTAATTTCAAACAAAGTTTTTGAATATTTTTGTTATGGAAAATGATTGAGTGAAAGTCTGTAAGTTTCTTTTAAACTTATGGACCATTTCCAGCCACACATTTATGTGTTGCTTGCTTTTTAAAATTAGGGACAATTAAAAAAAAGTCTTATTAGAGAAAGATTTTCACACAAAAATCAAGGAATAATTTTTTAGTAAATAAAGGGTTTATTTTTTATTTTATTGATAATATAACATGTGTCTTTTTTTCATTGTAAAATGACATCCTCAACCCTTAAAATAAACTAAAAAAATACCAATATGCATTAAAATATAGACTGCAATATGAACTTTGCAGTCCATATTTTTTATGCAAAGTTCATATTGCAGTCCATATTTCACTGCAATATGAACTTTGCAGTCCATATTTTTGTACAAATTTCATAAAGAGGGGGTAATTTAGGTAATATATAACATGTTTTTATTAATTAAATGATATTTAAATTTATTCAAATACCTTCATTTAAAATATAAAATAGAATAGGCCTCTTACACTAATTACCAATTAAAAATAGGTCTTTCATTCAAAAAAATATTATTCATCAAATGTTAAATGCTCGTGCATTGCCTTCCTTTAATTTTAGTTGCTTGTATTTTGTTACGTAATTTCTAACATCCTTTTCATCAAATTTTAAATGCTCATGCCCTCCTGCCTCTACTACAAGTGAATGGTACGACTTATTAATTCGAACTCATGAATCACAATGTAATTCAAGCTTCTTCTTCACGCCCCAATATTATTGTGTGATCTATAAAAGCGCACACTTGATGGAGTAGTCTCATGATTGTGATCAAGCTTAACCTCAGTTACTTTTCAACGTTTCAATTCTCCTAATTTTAGACGCATCATTGCTGAACAAACGATTCTTTTTCCTGGTCTTACTCGAGTTGATTCAATGTTTTGTTTAAACCCCTCACGGCAACAACAAAGAATAGCACCTTGCTTCTCATCGTTCTTTCTTCCTTTGTATGGGCTTTTCACTCTTATACCAAACTCTAATTTCTTTAAGTATAAATTATAGAATTCATAGGCATCATCATAAGAGTCAAACTCCATTCCCATTGTAGGTGAAATTGGTATTGGTTTTCTTGGAGTCAATTTGTGTTCACTCTCCATAGTTTCCTCCATCTAAAGTATAAAACAAATAATCATTAATTATCTGATAAGTGCTCATATAAAGAACAAGAAAAACTTCAAATAAATATATTATTACAAACTAAAATCATATAAGCAAAAAACCCAATTTTAAGCACTTTTAAAATAATAATATACTAGAACTGAAAGTTGGTGCGTATCAAGTAATTCTTTTGTCTCAAATTAATTATTTTAATTTAACTTTAATATTTTTTAAGAAAATACTAATTTTAACATAATTAAGAAAAAGCAGTTTTTTGATTTGGAGAAAAAAAATAGTTTCTATTTTTGAAAAAAAAAACAGATTTTTGCAACTTTTCATAGGCACAAATAATTGTTGTAGTCATTGAAATTTTATTAGCACTTGAAAAGAAAAATATGCAACTTTTTAAAAATTATAATTATACATGGATTTAATTTATGTTTTAAATTAATTGTGTGCTCTAATTTTTGGATATCTTAAAATTGATTAAGAATCCTAATTTTTTTTTTGGGGGGGACAAAATCAATCCACCCAATTATACAATCAAAATAATTTTTATTCTTGATTGTATATTAATCAGATTAAATAAGATTTTTTTAATCAGTGTACTAATATATGTATTACGTAGGTATACCCTTCTATCTAATCTTCTTTGTACACTAGTTGATCAAAATAATGTCTTCCTATACGAGACATAATTATAATATGCCATGAAGTGTGTACATAAGTAAGTGGGTGTTGAGCGAGTGAAACCGGGAGTGGGGGGACGTGCCCTTTTTTATTAGCAAATAGATTTGCAAGTGTTTATATTTGCACCTTAATAGCAAGTATAATAAAGTAAAAATACGTATGTTGTACAAATTTAGTAGAAGAAAAACATCATAGAGGGGCATACCTAAATTTTTTTAAAATAGCAGAAGTAAATAAACATGTCCCTGTGGAAGAAACTTTAATATCTTTGTGCATCGTCAGAGATTTTTTATGCTTGATTCGTTGAAGCCGGAGGTTGAAGGAGTATTGAGCATTATCTATTCATAATTGGTTATGGAAAAAGTTAATAATTATATAAATATAATATGGATGGATGGATGGATGGATTTGTGCAAAAGATAAAATAGACTCCTAATCTTAATTATAGTTTTAATTGTAATTAGATTTTTGTTTTCTTATTAAAGATATAGTTTGAGTGAGAGTGGTCAACTTCCTTAAACTTGTGGTGATAAATTGACATACTTCTAATTTGGCACATGAAAAAAAATACAAAATTCTTAATTTGGAATATCTTAAAATGTAAATATTTTATTTCAATTAGTTTTTTTTAATATAAAAGTAATTAACATAATTTGTAAATGAAATAATAAGAAAATTATCTAATTAATAAACCGAATAATAGGAAATACTTACATGAGATTAATAATAGGGGTTAAAATATAAATAATATAAAGATAAAGGTGAGATTGTGCAATTATAAAATTTAAATTAAAAATTTATTTAACTTTAATATATTGACCAACATGTAGTTGAGATTTATATGTAACTTTTAATAAAGTTATAGACTTTTAGGATAGCAAAGTCCTTTGGTTGTACATTCTTCAAAACTTACCAGATTCTCGTTGAGTGGTAATAATCCTATCTCTTTTAAATAATAAATTTAAAGTCTTCTATCTTGGTTTGTTCGAACAAAGTAATAATAACCATGCCAGGTCTATTTATTATTAGTTGAAATTTTGAAACGCATTCCCCTTTCAAAATTTTAATTGTTAGGCATCATTTGATAATAAGATATATAAATAGTCATAAAAATAATGTATTTTTGTAAAAAGTTAAAAATAACTTAGGGATGTGCTGAAATTAATTTTTGCCTTTTGGACTTCGAAAATTACTCTTTTACAATTCGTCTGGATTAAATGAATGTAGATAAAAGAAATGAAAAAGGAAAGAGTGATTAAAAATGACTTGTTTAGATAGATTTGTAAGGAGGAATGAAAAAGAAACGGAAGGAATGGGAAGGATTCTCAATCTCTTTCTTTGATATTGTTTCCTTCCGGTATTGGAAGGGTTGTGATTGAGGGATTTAACCCTAATTTATTAACAATATATTTAACTAAATTCATTTCCTTTCTTTTGTTATCTATATCCAAAGAAGACTTTTTTCCATCTTTTAACTATTTGAACAATAATAAAATTAAAATAATTCTTTTTTATTTTATTTCTTTATATTCATTCTCATCATAATTAACCATTTAATTTATATTCCTTCCCCTCAGTCCAAACAAACTGTTAAGTGATGGTGAAGAAAATTATCTCACAAAACATAAAAGATCGATGAAGCAAAACATACATATTCACAAAAACAAAATAAAAAATATATGACCACATTCTTAAACTTAATTTTTATATTTTCAGTTAAATTATTATTTTCCATGATATCCTGGATCAATTTTTAAACTGTTAGAAATTTTTAGATATGTTGAACTTGGGTGTGTCTACTACTCTACTAGTACTAGTATTCCCAGGTCGCAGTTAAAAGGCTCCTGTTTCCCCCAAGACCCTTAACCCCCCGAGGAGATTGATATGGCAATATTTGTATCGTTGATGGTAAAAAACTACACTATTGGCTAGCATATAAAAACGCAACTTGTAGTTTCCATACATATCTCTTAGAGAGAGAGAGAGAGAGAGAGAGAGAGGAATTAGGGTTTGTAGAAACCTCTACAATAAGAGTCTCCGTATATCTACATGCTACTATGGCAATGGAGAGCCGTGAATTCTCTCACATAGATATGGAGTCGTCCAGCCAAGGCTCCACAGAAATCCTTTTCGGCCAAAAACGCTGTTGTTTCTGCATACCCCGCTTTACTTACTCCAGATCCTCATCCACCGTTGGATTGAATTGGTGGAACAAAGTTCGGACGGCTGAGAACGATGAGGGGCTCTGGTCTCGAGGTATCACCGCCCTGAAAAAGCTTAGGGAGTGGTCGGAGATTATGGCCGGACCTAGGTGGAAGACCTTCATACGGAGGTTCAATAGGACCAAGAGTGGAGGCAAAAGCGCCAAATTCCAATACGATCCTTTGAGTTACGAGCTTAATTTCGATAAAGGACCGGGGCAAAATGGTAATCCGGAAGAGGATGATGATTACATGTACCGGAATTTCTCGTCGAGGTATGCTACTTTTCCGGTGGGTCAGTCGTCGATAGAGATGGGCAAGGATGTGCAAACTTCATCGTTATGATTTCAAGGAGGATTGAAAGAGATGAAGATGAAGAAGAATTTCGTGCTTGGCAGTTTGCTAATTTGCGCTGGGTTGTGATTGTAGCATGCCATGATGGAATGAAGGAGCTGGCTAATTTGCGCCGGGATGTGTTTGATTGAAGGAGCTGGCTTTTTGTGACGTCGACAGGGCAATATCGCATGTTAATCATGAATGATAATCGCCTTTTTCGGTTTTTTCCGGTTTTCTTTTATGATTAGTTGAATTTTCTTTTCTTTTATTTTATAGTTAATTTCGTCATTGTACATTTTTTAGTTCCTAATTTTAATTGGATATGGTATATTGTAAAATAAAATTAATACATGAGTGAAATATGTAGAATGAGTGTGCTTTTATAACATCACTCAAAAATGCCCTTCCTATCGTTAGTTGGTTGGATAATTTTGTTTAAAATTGATCGCTTTTGACTTACGTTCGTTATTTGTATTAAATTAATTCTTTATTTTCGTAACTTTTTTCAAGAAATAAAGTTTTAATTTTTTTTAACTAAATCAATGGGAATAAAGTGGAGAAGAATACAATAATATTGCAAGATACGTGCCTTCAATAAATCGAATTGTTAAATTTGTTGAGTTTCATCGTTTTTTCTTTTGACTTGAGTTTGCAAAGATTGATCACTGATTAATACCCCACTATTCAAACAGAATTTTTGAACCATAATGTTTTACTCAGGAAATTGTAGATTTGTTTACTCATTTAAATCTGAATAGATATTCTGAATGCTAGTCCTAAAGTTTGAAAACCGAATACGAAAAATCTGTTTATTTTCTTTCTAAATATTACAAATAAATAGGTGATGTTTGCTTAATCATATTACATATGAATGCTGAATGAATATTAATTGAACAATTTTCCCTTATCTTCTTTGTTTTATAAACATAACTAAAGATAAAAGATATATTTTACCTTTTTAATAGAGCGAGGGAGTCTCTTAATTTTTAAGAGACAAAAAGAAGACTTTATTTCTAATTTCTAAAACTACTAAACAAATTTTAAAATCTCTAAAGTTTGAATGGACTATTTATTCAAATTTCAGAGATGCAAAATAACACCACCTTAGTTGTTTCAAATTTTTACAATAATTCAATTATAAAAGACACTTTCAATTCAAATTGCGCAAGCAAAAGAATCCGAACACTTAGTTTACTTGTATATATATATAAATATTTTTCTTAAAGAATATGTAATTCTATATTAACCGTCAACCTCGATATTATTGTTAATGTTTGGGATATTCTCCGATATTCTATTATATCCCTTACCTAATATCTCATATCTACCTCCTAGTATATTCTTCTAACAGCATATTCATGCCAATATCTTTCCTTATTTATCTTGGTATTTAATTAGAGTTTTGTATGGGCATAACAATATTTTATTAGAGTATTAACCATCTCCTCGAGATTATTGTTAATGTTTTTTATAATCTTTGATTGCTGGATGATAATTACTGAATGCTGAATCTAAGTTCGAAAGATGTTATTTGTTTTTTTATTCCAAATGAAGTTTTAAATATTAAGTATTTATATAAACAATGATTTAAATTTAGTATTAAGCATTCAGTGGAACTAATGTGGAGTGTAAAAAGGTCTTCCATCAGTGGACAATCTTAATAGGCTATATTGGTCTCGTTTGAAATGTGATAAATTTGTTGCTTTTTAATTTATAGAAGTGTGTGAGATCAACCAGCTATTAGGATTGTATTTATCTTCTCTTTCAGAAGTGAAGAGTTGATTAGTGAGGTTAGAAAACTATCTAAGATGGTTGAAAAGTTCACAATCAATAATGTAACCGGTTGTGAAGGAGCTACAGCGCAACAATAAAGCATTAGTGATGGAGCTCCAGAAGATCCGTCAAGTTCTCAACTGTTGTTCAATTGTTGTGGCCCGCTGGCCCTATTTGTAATTTTGTATTACTTTTGGGTTGATTTTTTCCGTTATTCTTACTGGCTGAAAGTATTTGTGTTTAGCTGAAAAGAATGATTAGGGAACTGGAGGGGGCTGGTGAAGATCAGGGGATCAATTCACAACTTTCTATGTAATGTATGATTTATTTAGAACACATCTATGTAAAATATATATATATATATATATATGTATGTATATTTAGAACTTCTTTATTAAAAACAATAGTAATTGACATGTTAATGATCAAAAAAGGAAAATAGTTTATTATACCTCTAAATGCTCAAAACTCTCACTTTAAACATTTAGATGCAAAAACAAACACCCGCTTAATCACGATCAACAACTCTCATCGTGAATAGTTGGATTAAAATATCCATCCAACGAGGTTGACACTTTGAAAGGAGTGTTTCGGGTTGATCGCTCCATGAAATTTATTTACTGTGAAAATGGTCTACCGTTGTGGATGATTGCATTAAAAAACACAGGATCATATACAAAATAACTTTTTAGAGCACTGAACAAAACAACTTGACAACTTCCATGAAAATGTTCCCAACCTACTAGTCCCCTGAATCATCAACATATTCGACAGCAATTTTAAAAAATTCCAACTATTTCACATTAAATTAGTTTTGTTCTTCACCATTAGAAGTGCCAACTTCCGTTAACGATCTTTGGTTTTTAGCAGCCTTGATATCCAACAATATATTACCCACAATCCATGGAAAACCGAGACAGTTAACGCTTTCTTGACAATGAGTACAGTGATACGTCACATAATACCATGCCGATGCCAACTTTTGTCTCTCCTTCAAACTGCAGCTACTCTCGAACCACCCTTTTGCTTCCCTATGTAGGCTCTTAACCGACACCATAATCCGATCCTTTGTCTCTCCGTATCTTCGATTATCCCTCTGCAAATATGAGGATTTGTTCCTCAGATTCCCTGTTAGTATCTCATCTTCACTACCCGCCTCGTAGTAATTCATCAAGTAACTCAATTTATCCAAGTACATATCCTTGTGGTCTTGCGCAATTTCAAGAAAGGATTTAAAACCATCCACTTCAAGATCTGGATCGTAAGAATCTTGGGTGATCACCAGCAGAACAAAGTTTGAGTTTTTGTTGGCCGTTGATTCCACGGTGGCTCGGTACAGTTTCCCCAGTACTCCTTGGGAGGTGTACATAGGTTTGTCCCACCTCTCCATGAAATCAGGGTACTCCCTCGGTTTCAAGAACCTAGGCATCTCAGCTGGTGCTCCGGTTTTTGCAAAGTCCACAGCCATCGAGTGAAGGGTTGCCAACTGAAGGCACTTTGGGCTCAATGTTTTTTCAGGCTCACGGTCCGCAAGTACTAGATGTGCGGTTGAGATCGCACCCAGTGTATCATTAATCATGTAGTCAACAAAGAATTTATGAATTTCCTGCCGATAATAAAACAGGGAGTGAGAAACCAGGCTTCTTTTGAAAGAATTTTTTTTATGACATTTCATCATATATAATTTCCACATATAAATGTAGTTGCAAATTAAGTAATAATACTTGTGCCAACTTAACTAACTGAATTTACTAGCCCAAATAATGTGTTGTCAGAAGGTACTTTGTTACTGTGTCAGCGCTTTAAAGCACTAACCAATGAACTTTCTGATACATCACTTGGCTACTAATAATTTCGTCATGTGAATTGGTAAATGTATCATTACTTGTTCTAAATTACCTCTAACGTTACATCGTGATCCATCAGCCGTGGTCTTCGCCCCGTGTAGTCCATGGGGGTCACTGTTCGACCAGGAATAAGACTGTCATCCCAGCTTATGAAATATAAATCACCATCGAGATCACCACCGGAGCATTCATTTGGATGAGGCCTGTGGAACACAGTTATCGTTGTACACATAAATACTCGAGTCTAACATGACCTAATTCAATATCTAGTCAAGTAATGTTTTCAAATTTGCCTGTGTCCAATTGATAGCCCCGTCCATTTACTTTCCGGAACATAATCTACATACCGCATCTTACAATAGATAACGAGCTGTGTTCTTGATCATTATGTTGAAATTAGTTGTTTCCTTAAAAAGTACCAAAGTCCAAGTGGGAGTATCTTTGTGAGACAGAGGGAGTATATGATATAGTAACATATGAATATATGATAAAGTAACAGTGGTATAAAACATATGACGAAAATAATTAAAAAGAGAGAACTAGGGTAAAGTACTGGCATGGAAAAGTAGAGAGCATTAACTGAAACAAACACAACTAATCTCAGTTGAGGAAGAAATATTGTAGACTGATATGTAATAACTCCCTCTGTCCACAATTAAGAGTCTAGTCTAGGTTTCACTTTCACCTTTTAAGAATGCCCTAGTTTCATCACAACAGATTTAGAACAATTATTTTTTTCTTATTTTAGTTTTGGTACATTGATTATGTTCTGAAAAGGGAAGTGGACTCGTACTTTGAGGCATCCCAAAAAGGAATAACGGACTCTTAATTCGGGACAGGCAGAGAAATATATTTGAGTATACTAAAAGATTTATACTTCAAAAAGCATTCCATACCTTTCTCCTTTCTGGGGGAAAAGAATGCAATCCGTTAAACCATTTGATACTAATGAAACCTCAAAGACAGCTTCAAGGACCCTGATATCTCCGGGGTGAAGACAAGGGTTTTTAGTGACCAAGACCTTCCCCACCACTACAGATGTAGTCTCATCAACCTTCTGAAAGAAACTTTTCTCAGTTGATTCTAGCTCTCCCTTGGTCAAGGTCACTCGCACATAAACCTGGCCATAGTTCAAAATCCCTGTTTCATCCAAGCACCCAAGTAGAATCCGGCCCTTAGGGACGAATATTCGACACCTAGTTCTTAGATCAGAAAGTAAGTTCTCTCGATGAGATTGAAGCATCATAAAAAGATAAGGTTCCACATTTGGCTCATAACCTTGAAGTAACATTTTGACGATAACGCTTTTGACATCACTAGAGTTCATGCTCTCCAAAACATCCAATGCCGCCTCTCTACTCGTCAGCATTTTGTCGAGTAGTCGAAGTTGGACATCTTGCATTGCCTCGAAAGCTGTGTCCTCAACACCCAAAGTCGTCAAGAGGGAAACAACCTCCCGGTTCAAATAGCAAGGCATGGACTCACTCCACTTAGTGACGTTAAGCATCGTATTTTTCGAATCGAATTTAAGCATGCTACTACGTAACGAGAGCTTCCGGAAGGAACCATGATCGACAGCTATGACGCCTTTATAGCCGCCATATCGGATTTGAAACGCCGATGGAGTGTGATTCTTCACTCCGCACTTCGTAGCAACTTCTTTGGCAAAAGCCGGGGAAATCTTTCCGATTCCGTCAGAAAAACAATACCCAATACCATCAGCAGTAACTTCAACATCGGGAATAATATCAACTTGTTGAAATGGGACTTCAAAAGTTTGCATAGAAGAGCTGAACAACTGGCCCATTCTTGCAGCACATTTTGAGACACTACGAATCTTATCAAAACAACCCATCCATTTCCTGACATCTTCGGCCGTCACAAACTTGTTAGAAGCAAACATCCATACGGAATTCGAACGGAGCTGACTAGCAGAAAAGGCTAGAAATTGAAATCTTTTCTCACCGATAACAATCCCATCTCTAAGAATAGAGAGTATCCGATGATATATATTAGTTCTATAAGGTTGAGAAAAGATACCCTGCTTAATACTTGTGGAAACAGCATTAGGGGGAAGCTTGCTCCAATCTTCATCAACAAATGTTACTCTCAAGAAATCTGAAGCGTAATCGGCAAAGTTCTTTACAACATAGTTAGAGGATTCGAGCTCGGGACCCAAGCAGTAAATCTTTGACGGAGTAACAAGGATTCTATGACAACTCATCATATTACGATTTGTTAACCTGTTGTGAGATAATGAAGGAAGATTCTTAACGTTTTTCCTCAGAATATGCAATCTGGTCTTGATAAATGATACAGGCTCATAACAAGTGGACTGAAGCTTATGCATTTTCTGAAGAACCGCAATAGCGGAGTCCAAGTCTAAGCCGCTAAGGAGCTCAATCAAATCAGCATTGACTGCAGCAAGACTAAGTTTATGAGTATGAACAAGGGAGTTAAGCTGGAAAAGGATCTCATATGCTAATGTAGAATCCAGTGGGGATCTTATAAGGGGAACTAACTCAGACGAAGAACACAAATCCTCCGCTTTTTCCAACGTTAATTCTATCAAATCTTTCTTATAATACGGCAAACCAGTAAATACATCCAAAGCAGGTGATCCATCTTCGAATTCACAGCAGAATGCAGATGAGTGTCCTATAGACTTCATACTAGAGAAATCTGTTGTGCGGACCCAGAGGAATTCGAAATTTTCCTTGCAAAAATGGTACCTATCAGCTCTGAACTTTGAAGAGATATCAGTCCCAGAGATCTTTTGATATATACTTGGTGCGTGCTTGAGCTGAAAACAACACCACCAAGAGGATCTCTCATTAGGAACTTTCAGTCTCTTCACATAATAATTGTGTTTCTACATGATACTCATAACACATGCTATGTTAATATTGATTTAGGGGGTGTTTGTTTTTACCTCTTAACGATGAATGGGGTGCTGTTCAGCATTAAGAGATAAATTTTATGTTTGTTTGTTCACCTCTTAATGTTGAATACGATGAAAATCCAGCATTCAACATTAAGAGGCAAGCTCCTAGCTGAATGCTTAAGAACTTCAATGAAATCTTATTATAGTATTATCCTTATGCTTTTGTTCCATTATTATTCATAAATATTATAACAACAAGGGTAAATTTGTCAAATGACATATGTTCAGCATTGGAAGCAGATAAATTAGATCAAACAACATTTATTCAGAGGTCCATTCAATTAAAAAACAGATGCAACTTTCAGAAGGTTTATTCAGCATTAAGCATTTAGAGTTCATAACAAGCATTGGGTAACACAATAAATTCTCCCCAAATTTCTTATGAATCCGCAACAAAATAGGTAAGCTAAACTAGAGGCGTCAAGTGAATAAAGAAAAGACACGATAAATCAACAATTAGACATCAATGTGAAGTAACAAACATGAAAAGAAGGGCACAAAGGAATTGGAAAATCTAGGGCTAAAAGCACCAAAATTGTTACCTTCAAAAGAACAGCATTAGGTATATTCCCATACAAACAACACCCAATTGCCTCCAAAACATTACAAAACTGAACCTCCAACCTATAAACCTCCTTTCCATTCCCCACCCAAAACTCGAGGCACTTCCTCTCAGGCATAACCCAAGCCTTAACCCCCTCCCAAGACTCCGTCACACACATGCAGTCCTCTTTGGCCAATAATCCGGAGTGCAACACCCCATTGATCCGATTCCTGGGCTCGATGGGCCGGAATATGACATCATCGAAGGAAGAGGTGATGGAAAGGTTGTAGCCTTTGAAGACTACGTTGCCGTTTCGAGATAGGGTTAGGGCTGCCGATTTGGCGGAGATGGTTTCGAATTGGACTCGGCCGAAGCCTCTGGACTTCCAGTTTTTGCGTTCGGTGATGATCTCGGTGGCGAAGACGGAACCTTTGCCGATTAGGGAGTCGAAGAAGTCAAATAGGTCCTTGGCTATGGCTGTTTGAGGGATGTTTGAGACTCGAATTGTCGCCGTGGGTTTGTCTTCCACTGCCATTTAGAGAGAGAGAGAGCAGGGGTTTTTGAAAAAACGCCGCAGGTTATTTGTTTGTTTACAGAAGGGAAGGTTTAATGGAGTCTAGTGTTTGCTTTGCTGTGGTTAGCAATTCATACGTGTCTCAAATTCTCAATCATATTTTCCACCTGGCTACCTCTATTCATCATCACTATTATTTTTGTTTATTTACAACAAACATGCTTGCATAATACTATTTATTTTTGTTATCTTATCTTCATTTAAATTAAATAATATTTTGCTCATATTAAAAAAATGTAAAGCAATTATAAAATGATTAAAATAATATATTTAATATTTATTCAGACATTTTGTTCAAATAAAAATATAAACAAATTTTTTGAATCATATTTCATTAGACTTTAATTTTACACCCAAAAAAAAAAAAAAAAAACACTCACACAGAGCTGCTTGAGTCTCTTCTTTCTATGCCCTTCTAATAAGATGAGTGAAAGCCATTACCCTGGTAACGGAGGTGACAACTTTCGCCATTAAATTAGTTTCATATTTTATTAGACTTCAATTTTACACAAAACACACACACACACACACATAGCCGCCTAAATCTCATCTTTCTTCACCGTACTAATAAGATAAGTGGAAGGCATGACCTGGTAACGGAGGTGAGAACTTTTGCCATTAAATTAGTTTTACTGGCTGTAGAATATATATATAGAGAGAGAGAGAGATATAAAGAGAGTTCAAGTTACGTCTTGTGTATAATAAATAAGTTTTACACATATTAATAATTTTATTTCAATTTCATAATTAACTTATCTAATCGTTGAGTTAGTTTATTATAATATCTCAAAAATGTGAAGAAAAAATTAAAATAATCAAAAATACATACGTCCATTGATAATTTTAGCCTCCTTAATGTTAAGGTTTAAATCTTATTATTTATAGTAAACAACAAAAAAAATTTAAATCAAGAACTTTATTTTAAATTAAAATAAAATCTCGCAAGGAGAATTATGACACAATTTTAAAATTGTGATAACTTAATTATTGTATATGAAGTGAAGCACGACCTATTTATAATGTGAAATGTCTACATTGATTACTTAGAAACACGCTCGATTAAAGAGTTGAGTTAGATTGTTTAATCACATTTGGATAAGATAAAACAATCTCACTTTTTAGGTGGGATTCATTTACCTCTTTCTCAATGAGATAAAAAGTTTTAATAAGATAAATAATCAACTCAGATATTCAATCCCAACTAACACTAAATATGAAATATGATATACTCTCTTGTCATATGCGTCAAACATAAATTTATTTTTTGTATAGTAAAATATAGAAATAGGAAAACAAACTACTCTCCTCTCAAGCACCTCAACTATCTTAATAATATTCAACTATTTAATTAGAGGGAACAAAGAGTTTAATCAGTTGCACTCTTTGAGTTCCTCCCAGGTTCGCAATCCGATTAGCAACTTGGTGGACGTGGAGAAAGTAAAGTCAACCTCTTCTTTAGTTAAGAGAGTGTTTTTTTTTTTTTTTCACCATTTGAACCACAAGACGTGGAGTGTCAATATTTTAAGCAAGATTTTTAAATCATGATCTTGTTTTGGGCCGGACTTACAAATTTCCTTCTAGAGCAGTTTTGGGCCAATTAATATTAGCCAGAAGTGAGGCTGGGCTATGACGGACCACAAAATGCTAACGGTAAGTGCTAAATCAGCCTCGAACAGACAATGGTATTGATTAATTTTTTGCCAATCAATATCATGTCTCAAACGGGCAATTTTTTACTAACGAAAGCAAACTTTAGTGGGGAACACAATTTTGTAGACGTCATTACCGTAGGGGCCATGGATGCACATTCATCTGCGGCTTCTTAGGAAAGAAAATTGATCATCAAGAGAAGTAAATTGAAATAAACATGAACAAGCTTCATTCAAATGAACTGATACAATGATGAACAGAAAGTACAACTGCAAGACTGTAAAACACTCTTCTACAACATCAGTTATCATACAACATTAGTTAGTTATATTTGCCAATTGGCCTATATTTGAGCTAAGAGAAGAAATATCAGAAGAATTTGGGAATTTTCCCTTGTTGGACCACAACCACACCTTAGAGACAGAGAAGCTCTCACCTCTACTCCTCCCACTGATCTTCTTCCCTTCCACATCTCCATTATGCCTCGAAGAATTCTCATTATTGCGTCCTATTTTAAGAACCTTCGCATCCCCACCTTTTTCATTTGCACAAACACTTGACAATGCCACTTGTAGTTCCGAATCAGCAAGTACATATTGAAATGAACCCATTGAGTAACATCTCCTCGCGTCCAAATTGAAGCTACTACTCGTCTCCCCTTGACTTCTCCCCACATTTTCCACTTCTTGGTTTAAGCTCTTGAATTTACCAAGCCTCACAGAAAGAAACCTACTTTCACCAATTTGTTCCTTTGAACCGCAAGAGAACTCATTCTCTATATCACTAGAAAACCCATTCAATTGTTCCCTCGAGTCGTTAAAATAGAACAATGGGTTCTCCATGGGAAGGGCAGAGTTGTTAAGGTTACCCCTACAAAGTGGGCATGTTGAGTTTGACAAAAGCCATGTATCTATACAATTGATGTGAAAAGCATGACTGCAATTAGGAAGCAACCTAAGCTTGTCTTGGACTGAAAATTCGCACAAACAAACAGCACAATCGAATTGATCCTTCAAACCCATAATTTCATTGTAGTAAAATACAGGCAGAGCATCAATTAGAGCTTGGTCTAGACCGGAGTCGTGTAGGCGAAAGAGCTGTTGCAGTTGCCTTTGAAGAGCTTGAGACCCAGAGGATTCTAGGTATCTATTGGATTGGGAGATTGACGAAAAAGATGGCCTTTTTATGAGAAATCTAACAAGAAGATGAAGTAGTCCAGATATGAAAAAGATCACAGCCAGAATTACTATAAGCAAAAGAACAGCCGGACTGATTCTGCTCACAGATGGTGATGGTGACGGTGATGATGATGGGGTTGATTCTTTCACAGAAAGTGAGAAATGATGGGAAGCTGAAGAGATACCAGAGAGAGGGGCTGAGTGGAGTAGAAAGTCATTAATTTGCACAAGTTGGTTAGCAATTCTAGGCATTTTCGGGGAGTGGTGTGCTCAAATCCTCATTTTAACAAGCAGTTGGAGTGCAATATGAACCTATGAAGAAAGGCGAGGTGACGAAGGTTTTGCTTTAGCTGGTAGCCAGGTACTCAATTTCAGACATAATTGAAAATGGGTATGCTGAAAAACATAACTATGAAATGAATAATTGCATATCACAAGCTCTAATGATCAATTATATCCCAAGAGAGACAAGGTTTGTTGGTTTCAACCCAAAGAAAATTTAGGTGGCTGAGCTGAAACTATACAAGCTTTCATTGGATTGAGCAAGCTCCTCAATTTTGGTACAAGATTTTTGTTTAAAAGGGGACCGTTGTGAGGAAAAAAAATCAATGAAAATTGACATGACGAAAACTGAGAGAGAATCTGCAGAAATGTGTAAGAAAAGCAGAGGACATAATTAATAAGCAGAAAGAGTTGCTGGTTACCAGTCTATGTTGGTAGAATAAAAGTGACACAAAGAAAAAGAGAATTGGGGTTTGGTTTGTGATGAGGAATAGGAATAGGGTTCTTTTCTTGAGTTATTGTTTTCATTAAAAAGAAGATCTGTGCCCTGTAGTTGAGGGAAGAGTTCTACTGAGAGGGGAGGGGACACTATTAACCTGACCCTGGCCGGGCACTAATTCATCAGAATTTGGTTATCATGACTGATATCATCACTTTTTAATTTTATATTTCTTTTAAATGTAACTGGAACATTGTTATTGGCAACTCGAGACAGTAACATCACCCTTACATTACATTAGATCATCTGTTTGTCTTTTATCCGCGCTCTCTCTCTTTCTCTCCTACCAGAAACAGATTTCACGTATTTCAGGAAGACAATAAAATTTGTTGTTTTGAAAATATTCTGCCATAGTTAAAAAAGCTGCCATAATTAAATTGTTTTCCTACTCATTGCAAAAGGTGCCCTTCCGGTTGCATTGCTCTTTTTTTGATCTTCCAGACAAAAATGTGGAATTATTTATTTATTTTTTTGTTGTCTACGGGTTGTCCGGATCAGCTTTCACGCACCTCAATTAATCCTCGCTCGCGGTGCCTGGTTGCCGCATTATTTTAACAACGCCGAAAATCTACCTTAGGAACTCCAAGTCGATCTTAAAGTTGTCCTAGTGGCAACCTTAAACTACTAGAAATGTGAAAGAATCGTTGACCGGAACAACCCCCAAAGAAAAGAGTTGATAAGTGATATTTAGTTTGATTATTAAAAAATTTTATGTAAAAACTATAATATTATTCAATGATAACTCTATTCAATTCAATTATTAAGTTCAAATGAATGAAAACATAAATTTATATACACAAGCGCTTAGTTCAAATTCACTTTTATCTTCTTTTTTCTTTAACAATCTAAATGTATCAATTACGTGTATAAAAAAAAAATAGCGAAGAAAATGTTGATAAAAATGTTGTGGTGGAGGACAAAAACATATGGCGGGCGGGTCACCTGTTGCCTTTATCCTTGCACGCACGACATTTGGCCCACTCAAGCAGCTGATTGTAATTGATGGCTAACCCATCTTTTTTTCTTTTCTAGTGGTTGGCTAATTCATGCCCAACCATAAAGGTTATCTCGAAAGTTCTTCTTTGGTTTCTGTCTTGCTCTTATTTTTTCTCGGCATGCAAACAAAAAAAATCCTTCCCCTAAAATTCCATTTTTTGTTCTTTTTATCACGTAATTGCAATGGACAGCATGCATCAAATTGATGTGAATCAAATCATCCCATCAACCTCCTGAAATTGACTCGTAACAACAATAAAGAAACATAACAAAAGCTGTACAAGAATGTTAAAAAATTATTAGTAAATTACACCAAAAATTCTTAAATTATGTTTTAAGTTTTAATTAAACCCTTAAACTTAATTTCATGTCCATTGACCACTTAAACTAATCAAATTAAACGCTAATAGTCTTTCAGTCCAATTCTCCAATTAAATCAGACAGATTGAAGGATTTTTTAGTCACTTAAACATATATGTATATATATGTGAACCCATTTATATTTATACATATATAATAAATATATCATTGAAACAAAACTCATTTAATTAATACACTTATATATAAACCATCTATTTATTACATTTGTATATGAACCATCTATGTGTAAATGTGTACATAAATCTCTTATTTTGGGTTTTTAAGTTATGGTCTTTGTGATTTATACAAAAAATGAAGATGGAAGAAGTAAGATAGCGGAGGCAAGACAATTTTAACAAAATAATTAATGTTATTGTAACACTTCAATAACAATTTTTTAAGTGTTCCATATATTTTTCTAAATTCTTTTGCTTATTTATCTTTCTTTTTCTAATTTTCTTCCTCTTTTTTTTTCCAATTAACGTAACTAGTGACCAAAAAAACCTTTCAATCCGTTTGATTTAATGGAGGATTTGGATGGAAGGGCCATTAGTATTTAATTTGAATAGTATAAGGGCTTAAATGGTACAAAATTGAGTTTAGGGGCTTAATTGAAACTTGTGATATAATTTTAGGGCTTTTAGTGTCATTTATTCAAAAATTATCAAACAAATAAAACTACTCAATTTATTAAGTTTAAGGGCTTTTTTGAGTTTACCCCCTATTATTAATATCCTCAAGATACCCCCTATTTCAATAATCCTTTGATTGGCCCCTTGAATTTTAACGGTCCTCTAACTTTGTCTAATTTTTTGCGAGAATGACCATTTTGCTCCTTACTATTCATCTTCTTTTTCAAAAAATCCTAATCCGTACTTTCTTTATCTAAATTTACAAAAAATCTACCCCTTTATAAAACTCAATCACTAATTTAGAGACAAGCAAATTTTGATAACTCATTGTTAAATCCTTTCCAACAATAAACTCATTTTAATACCCAATTTTAAAATCCAAAATTGTTTCTATCAATTAACCCATTTTAATACCTCAATGTTAAATCCAAAATCGTTTCCTACAATAAACCAATTTCGGCACTTGATTTACAAATTCAAAATCGTTTATATCAATTAACCCATTTTTGATACCTTATTTATGAATCTAAAATCATTTCTATCAGTAAATCCATTTTGGCACCCAATTTTTAAAACCAAAATCGTTTATGTGTGGAAAAATCCTTTCAATTTTGGATTTTGGAAGAAGAAGAGAGGCAGGAGGAGGAGGAGGAGGAATCCTTTCGATTTTGGATTTTAAAAGAAGAGTGGGGATGAGGAGGATTTGTTATAAATTTAAAATTGGAGAGAGAATGGAAAGAAAGAAGAATTAAATGGAGAAACTAATTTGAGTTTTTTATTAATGGGGGGTTTTTATTCGGATTAGATGAGAAAAAGAGAGGAAGTGTATTTAACTTTAGTGATTGAGTTTGAGAGAGAGAGAGAGAGGGGGTAAATTTTTTTGTAAGTTTAGAAAGAGAAAGTAAAAGTTGAGATTTTTTAAAGAAGATAAATATTAAGAGGCAAAATGGTCGATGGAATTAGATAACCGTTAAGTTCAAAGGATTATTGAAATATGAAAGTATCATGAATTTAGTATTAATAACAAGGAGCAAACTAAAAAAACCCTCAATTTAATTACAAAAAAAAAATAATTATTCTCAAACCGTTCAAATTATATCTCAAACAGTTTCATCAAGACTAGGAAGTTGAGAGCTTCTTGTTGATCTCTCTTCTTCTTTCCTGATAGAATTTATCATTGCAGCGACTTCACCGATACTCGGTCTAGCCTCCGGTGACTGATTAATGCACTTAAGTGCAACCTGCAACAAACTCACCATACTCTCTTCACTGGTTCCATCACGAATCCAGTGACTTATCAAACACTTCGCCGGTCCACTCTTCTTTAACCACCGAGTGCACCCACTTAGCCAAATCAAACCCACTATTCTCCACAAGCTTCCCTGTTAATAACTCCAAAAGAATTACACCAAACCCATAAATGTCAACCTTGAATGTACTGTAAGCCTGCCCACCAGTTGGATCCTTTTTCTTAAAATTGTCGACTTCGGAATTAAATGACTGCCCTTGATTTTCGACCACCATTAGACCATATTCGCTTATACACGGATCCATATTGTCTTTCAGCAAAATATTGGTCGATTTAAGGTTACCGTGAGCAATCCCATCAACCTGAAGCTCCTTGTGCATGAATCCCAATGCCTCGGCAACGCTAGCTGCTATGATTATTCTGCTTCCCCAGTCAAACAATTGCCCATTATTTGATCCTGAAAATGAGTGCAAAAATAATTTAGTTTTCTCATTTTCTACACGTGTGCACACACACACAAACGTACATACAGCACTTGAACTATTACCTTGGTCTTTTAAGTTGGTACTTTATATATCTATATTCTATGGCAGAACAACAAGAATGAACTTACCACGGAGAAGCTTGAAGAGACTGCCTTTTTGCTGATACTCATAAACCAAGAGCTTCTCTTGCTTGGAACAGTAATAGGCAATAACTGGTAGTACTTTAGGGTGCTTCACTTGGTTTACCCTCACCATCCTCTTCTTGAAATCTTCTCTTGAAATTCCCCAATCCTTGATCCTTTTTACAACGAGGGTTGCACCGCCCTCAGGTTCCACCTTGTAGAGGCTTCCGTGCTTTCCTTGTTCAATCAATTCAGCCGGAGCCCGAAGCAAGTCCTCAAATCTTATCCCGTTCACCACCGGTGTACTTGAAAGAACCACAAGTGACGATGAGGCCAACCCACTTTCGGCTGATATCGAATACTCTGACCGGTTCCCTCTGTTCTTAAACTCATTCGAACCACCACTGTTGGTGTCTACATTGGCCTTCTTCTTCTTCTTGGCTTTAGGCTTTTTGTTCTTGATAACTGTAATGGCAACCCCAATTGCGACAATGAGGCCAAGAACAAAAAGGCAGACAATATAAGGTACTTCAAGGGATTTTTTAATTTCTTCCCACTTCGTGATTTTGAACATGAATTCAACAATGGCTCTCCGCATAGAAGAGGATTGCCGAGGAAGCTGCTTAAGTTGAAATGACCTTCGACGTCTGGAATTTTACCACTTAGGTTGTTGTTGGAGACATTGAATTCTACAAGGCTGAAAAAATTAAATTGTGGTATTTTTCCACTGAACTGATTGTTTTGACCTAGGAATGTTAGCAAACCCGTGATTCTTGACATGTCAGGCATCTCTTCCGAGAAATCGTTATTGGAGATATCAAGCCTTTTCAAGTTACTTAACCGGGATAGAGAACCAGGAAGGCTTCCGGAGAAACTGTTGCCTCGTAGATACAAGTGAGTGAGATATTTACAGGCCAATATCTCTTCAGGCAAGTCACCGGCGACATTGTTGTCATTTAGGCTCAGTACAAGGAGAGAGTCACTTGCCCGGCAGAGAGAAGTGGCATCAAGAACTCCAGTGAAGTTGAGCTGATCAAGCACTATTTTCTTCACAGCCTGTTGCTTGGTATCACAGGTAACCCCTGCCCACTTGTCTGTGCAGGGGTCTGAGCTCGCATTCCAACCCCAGTTCGGGTCATTTCGAATGTTAATAGGATATAGCTTCGACATGAATTCAGCCAAAGCCACCCTCACATCCTGTTCTGAATTCGATACGGAGAACAGGAGAGAGAGAACAAGCACTGCCCAGAGAGAGACTCGGTCCATTACTGACGAACAAAGCAAAATAGTGGTACGTCCCTAGCTTTTCCTTCTTTTCTTCTGTTCATTAAGTTGGTTTGATGGATTTGTATTGTGCAACGAGAATTAAGTAATAGTGCTGAAATGGTTGTTTAATATATGGTACAATGCCAATTGGCTGAACTTACAAAGATTTTGTACCATGCGGCTAGGATTGACAAATGAAGACTTGCTAAATAACAGAAACAAAAGGAAAGGCTGCAGGCCAAAAACAAAATTTAAAACATTTGGTGCCGGCCGGTGTACAAAATTCAATTCTTTTGACTGTTTGTGGACTTTGCCATCTGCTTTTGAACTCATCCATGGCTTGATACTGCTTTGTTGGCGCGTGTTCTATAACCAAACTCATAACAATTTGAACATGTAAACTAATCAGGTAATTCACTATTAGGCATGAGATCTTTAAAGGTACTCTAAGTAGGCCTTGGCAATAACACAGAGAATGATTGACTGAACCACATTGATTATGTAATCCAGAACATTAACATTAGACGCCAGTAGGAATCTGCAGCGTGGTATCTTCCATCATTGTCAAAATATATTAACAGAAGTAACAACATTCATATTTACGGACAGGACAAAAGATGGTCAGACATTGGGGTAGTTAAACTTTAAAGGGTACTTTGGGTATGAGATGGAAGGCAATTTTCTGAAGCCCCAACAGTCTCTAACGGATGTGCATGTACTGGATCTTCATCATCATCATCAGCAGTAATGTCATCATCCTCATCGCCACCACTGTCTGCTTCTCCTTCAACCACAGAGTTGACAATGCTTTCCTTCTTTGCGTAACGCTCAATACATTCTGTCCCATCAATAAACAGGAAGCATAAGCTAGCAACACTGGAGCAGAAGAGGGGTTGGTAAAGAAAAATATGAAAAAACCGGGAGAACATATCTGGTACACCTGGTGTACACAACCGAGCAGGGGCGGAGCCATGTAGGGTCCAGGAGGGGCCCATGGCCCCACCTGAACTTTTGGCAAATTTTGTCCGAGCACAAGGGCCTGTGTGTGATAGTACAAAGATGTGGGGATGTTTGTTTAATTAAAATGTTTAATGGGTGGCAGGCTGAGGGTTCTCTGTGCAATAAAAAGCATAATTTCGGGGGCCATGCTATGCAATTCAATATAGGGTACAATTGAGAAAAGTCTAGCACGTGAGGGGGTTTCATGCGACGAAATGTATAAGCTTGGGGGCTGGGTTTTGTAATTTATTGTAGGGATGGTGTATAAACAGGGAGAATAGCAGCTAATCTAATTTATTTTAGTCACCCCTTTTATTTGTTTGAAGCTCAGCCGTAGCACTAGCAATACTGCACCAGCGCACTCCACTTCCTTCATTTTTTGCAGGGACCTCTTAGATTAGATTTCCTTTTTATAATCTTATAATATCTTTTTTTTAAAAAAAAAATTGAATATTAAGATTTTAGGTGTTTTAATGTTGATTTGCATCTTAGATTGATTTATTAATATGTTTGTTTGTTGGTTATAGTAGGTTGAATATTGAATTGAAAAAAGATATTTCAAAATATATAATTAAAACAAAATGGAGAAGTATTTTAGTAAAAAATTGGCCTGTAAACATAATTATTGAATTTGATTTGACTTAAAAAAATATTGGCCCCCCTGAAAATTATTCCTGGCTCCGCCGCTGCAACCGAGCCAATGGTTAAGTCAGGGTGGGTGCCATCACAGCATGCAAGGCACAAAATTCATGCGTATCAGTCCATGTGATGGGATTATGTAGCATTCTATCATTGGATACGGTGTAGACAGTAGAGCCATGTGGTACACCGGGCGTACCCAATATTTTCTCATCAGATGGTTTTCCATCCTTTGGAGCATCCGGTTTAAAGTTTCTATGCCCCAATAAAAATTTGATGAAACAAAAATGAATCACATCAACCACCCATCTCATGGATTAATCCAAACGTTTAGTTCAAAGGTATTATTCCGCCTCAAAAATGATCCAAAGCACAACCTAACTATAGAAAATCAAAGAAAGACTAGTGACACGGAAAAGCTTTCACCTTTTACTTTTTTCTCATATAGCATTGTGTCCTGTATCATCAACTGTGCAGCATCGCAATTCAGTGGGTGAGAGGGATTTGGGTAAAGCAGGAGTTGTGGAAGAAAAACCTCAAAAACATTTATAAGATCTGCAGTTACAGTAACAAGAGTTGAATAAGATGATGCAATTCACTAATCAGGTGGTAAGAAAACGACAGTAAAAACGGATGGTTAGCTGATTGTATAAAAATTGCTATTGTGATTGTGTGTGTCCGTGGGAGCATGCGGGGAGAGAGAGAAGGCGGGGGGGGGGGGGAATAATACTGCACAACGATACAGACAAATGTAGTAGGCATCTGAAAACAGAGAAAAACAACTTGAAAAGGACATGGTTAATTGATACCAAACATTGGACTCCATGATTCATTAATAACATCCAAGCATACAGAACCAGACCTGCAAATTATTGGAGGGAGAAAAAGGTGAGGACAGCATCAGTTGGGCTGTCTACAAATTTAAAGAAAAATTAAATCAAACAGTTACAGATTCATCATGTAATATATAATCCGTAAAGATGCCCACTACTGTAGTAACACAGTTTTAGTACTTCTGTCATTGTGGAGGATGTATACAATTGCACAAAACTCACGTTTCATCAATATTAGGGTGGATTATCTTGTTAATAAATCCAATATATGGAGACTCGTATGGGTAAGCATCTGAGAGAACAACAAGAACTTTCCATACTCCACCTTCATAAAGACCTGCAAACATCACAGCCGAAATGTTATGGCGTCAAAGCAACGTCAAAAAGTTGTGTTGAGTAGAATGGAATACTTTGACAAATTAAGATCATGTTATCTAGTTTCTAAGCCAAGATAAGCTTTGTTTTCTTCATTATGATGCGGAATCTATTTAGTGGTTTAACAAATAGGTTTGAATATTTTCATGGCCCAAATGAAGATGTGAATGTACAATCATCAAGGAGCTATTCTGGTTAAAGGAAAATGTCCGCCACACTTAATAGAATCTTTATAGGTTTA
This sequence comes from Lonicera japonica, assembly GCA_021464415.1. NCBI lineage: Eukaryota > Viridiplantae > Streptophyta > Magnoliopsida > Dipsacales > Caprifoliaceae > Lonicera > Lonicera japonica. The sequence continues at coordinate 10,995,067 of CM038467.1, read as the reverse complement.
ATTAGATTATAAGATATTGGGTCACAATTAACCTTATTGAGGTTACAAAATTGCGATACTAGTAGTATTAGTAGAGGTATTTTACTTTATAGAAACAGATGTATATGTATTATTAAAATTTTTGTATATGGCCATTAATGCAACAGAGAAGACAACAGAAAATGACAGTGCCCTAAACTTCCACTACCCACAATTCTTTATATTCAAATGTCTTACAGTATGTTTCTTCCAAACTCAGAACCAAAGTAGAGTTTTGAAAATGCAATGCATGTATAGACTCAAATTTTTCTCTTGTAGATTTACGAAAACTGACTGGGCTTTCTTTGTTATACAGCGACAGAATACAAAACTGTAATGAACTACTTACCATAACACATACAGATGAAATTGAATTGAATTGAATTTACACCAGAATTCGGACAAAATTTAACAAAAACAGAGGTCCAAGATCTTCCAGAGAATGAAAGATTAAAATGGGCATGAAAGTAGAAGCACAAGAGGAAATGCATACTCTCTTTTGGACCATGAAACTCCACACTAAATTCATGAAGTAGATCATTAATTGTCTTCACATTGTAATCATTCATCATCCTGAATGAACACAACAAGTAAGAAGAACCACAGAAATCATTGCCAACTAAAGCCTCTAATAATACCACCACCCCACCAAAAAAAAAAAGTAATAAAATAACCCACATCAAGATCAATACAAGAAATGAACTTGTAAAATTCAAAGTGCCCAAAATCACTTACAGCTTCATGATATCCAGCTGTTTCCTCTTGCTTTGAGAAGCCATGTCAATTACACAAGAGTTAAAATTTCCTACAAGGAAATAATAATGAGTCAAAGTTTAACTTCATAATGTAGATATAGTTAAAATTAGAATAAACAAGTAGGAAGATCATCATACAGGGCAATTATTTAAACAAAAGATAAAGATAGGAAGCCGAGAAAGAGAAAGAACAAAAAGTTAACCATCAGAAGCAGAAGATGAAATAACGGGGAAGTTTATGAAAATTGCCAAGTAATTTTGCTGAAAAAAGAGAACCCTAAAACCTGTTGATTCAATTCTAGAAGTGCAAGAGTAAATAAGCACAAGTTGACGAGAACAGAACCTAAAAGGTAATTTACAGTGATACACGTGTACGGAGGAGATAGCAACGTGGCATATGAAACTTTGTTGTACAAACAAGAGTTAATTACACGTAGCACCCATGAAGTTTTCCCTGTTTTACACCTTTAAACATAGAGTTTTGAAAGTTACTCATAAAACCATGAAGTTTTGAGCGAGTTCCACTCTTGTCCATTTTTGGATGCGCCGTTTAAAACACCAACGGAGAGGCCCATGTGCCTGTCATGTGCGGGGCATTTTAGACCATTTCCCCTCATTCCCTCCATTTTTGACTTTCCCTCCATCTTCATCCCGCCAAAATGGCCTAGTAACATAAAATAAATACAGAGCAGGGAAGGAAAAAACAGAGCACAACAGAGAAACTTCAAAAAAACACATAAAAGTTGAGATGAATCCACCCCATTTTTGTGACTGCATGAGAAGGACCGTATGCAAGACTTCATGGACTGATACAAACCCGGTAGAAGATTTAGAGCTTGTCCAATCATTGGTGTAAGTTATTTTCATATTTCTCTATTTTTACTTTATTGACATAAATGTAATTTAAATATTTTGGCAAATGTAGGAAAATGCTTGTGGTTTTTTCCAGTGGATAGATCCTCCCATGTGTGCTAGGTCAAGAGAAATCATTCCTGGGCTATTGAGGAGGATGAACAGGGGAGATACTGAACTTGCAAAGTATAAGAAGTTAGCTCGGATCTTGATGTTTTTATTGGTTATTATGATGATATTCATGTTTTTTATGTCATCTGGGGGGATGTATCAGTTGAAAATTGTGATTGTAAGAAGAAAGATATGTGATAAAATGTAAAAGGCTTAATGAAATATGCTCTGTGTTGTGTGTTGTGCTCTGTTTTTGTTGTCTTTAACATTTTAGAGTGATTTTCCAAAGAAGATTACTTCATTTCATCAAGTTGCCAAAATACTACATATATATCCATTAATTTTTCCACACAACAACCCAATTGATTAACAACAAAAAAAAAAAAAGAAAAAGAAAAAAACATAGCAGATTCAAGTACTTCCATTGAGGTGCACAACTTGAAACAAAAAAAATAAGAAGGATCATGTAGTTTGCTAGATGAAACTTGCACACATGTGCACAAAAAAGTAAAAGAATGATATCTGACTACTTCCACTGGGGTTTGGTAGATGTTGCTGCTGCCTTTAAACTTGAAGCTGTCATGTAGTTTCTACCCCCTTTTTGAATGAGGTTTGGCTGTGATTGTGATTGTGAGAAAGGCCTTTGAAGAGGTATAGTCCTTGTACCACTCACCTAAAAGCATGTAAATGAAGTGCTTATGTGAATAAATGCATGCAAATGAACGAGTTGAAAAAAAAAAATGGGAAAAATGTGATCCTTACAGTTGATGCATTCAATGCTCCTCTTTGTCCAGGTGGCTGTGTTGTTGGCCTTGGATCACTTACCTAAATGCATGTAAGTGTTTAGATCAATAAATGCATGGAAATGAATGTAATTGAATGAAAAAAAAAATGCTCATTACTCCTGATGAATTCAATACCCTGCCAGTAGCTGTTTGAAATGCTGGGATGGGCATACTCACCTGCAACAAATTGAATTAAAGGTGTTAACACATGAACTTAAGTGTAAAAATGCTTGAATTGATTCTAAAGTGTTCACATACATACCCCTGCATTGTCAGTAGTTGCACCATCTCCAGTTTTCTGTCTTTTACATCTTCTTTTATTATGCCCAACTAACCCCACACTGACTGCATCTCAATGATTTCTGGTGTTTCTTTCCAAGCTTATGTGGATCCTGCTCCTGCTCTCTCTCTTCTCATCATCCATCTGCCCCTTCTTCCTCTTGAATTGTTTTCTTCCTGGATGTTTGTTGGAAAATGGGGGTAATACAGGAGGGTTTGTACTCTTAGGCCAGAAGTTGGGGCCATTCATTGGATTGACTGTGTATTGGTAGATCTGCCTGTTTGTCTCCACACTATAACATCTATGCACATAGCTTTCTGGCTCATGCTCCAAGTAATCATCACAGTCAACTTCATCATCTGAAACAACTAATTTCCCCTTCCCTTTCCCCTTCCCTTTCGCTGGCTGACTACCACATTCATTCACTGCTTCCTTCCCTTTCCCTTTCACTGGCTGACTACCACATTCATTCACTGCCTCCTTCCCCTTCCCTTTCACTAGCTCCTCATTATCTCCCTCATTCTCTCCCTCATTCACTGCCTCATTAGCTCCCTCATTCTCAAGATCATTAGCTCCCATATTCTCCACCCCATTCTGTACATCATCATAGTCATGCACATTGAAGCTTTCACACCCAGAACTACTATCATCACTACCACTACTTACTTCTGTAGGAATAGGTGAGGTTTTTTCAGTTGGCTTCATTTTCTCAGGCGTAACCACTTTAATTGGGGACTGCACATCCAAATAAATCTCAACCTCACCATCCTTGTTAACACCACTTGCTAATCTTAAAACATCAGAATCATTAATTAATTCGACAAAACTACCATCCCACTTTAACATGAAAAACTGCAGCAAACCAAAATAAAAAACCTTCTGTACTCTCAAATCATCTACCATTGTTGACAAACTCAATCATTGACAATTTATCAACCTCACAAAAGTCAAAATATGACACTTTACGATTGGGCCCACAATACACATAATTTTCTCCTTTTTTTAAAGTGACCCCCCATGATGTAATTTTATGGTAAAGAAATCAGAAGAAGGACCTGCATTTTGGTTCCCACAACAACGACAACTAATTAAATAGGGACCACCATTAACAAAACAAAAGCAAACATATTTAATGTTTCATCTGAAAGTGGATACAACAACAAACAAATATATATATAGCTTCGAGACAGTAGTGGAGAAGGGGACCACTTGAATAGAAGGAAACAAACAATAAATAGATAACTAAAGTACAAAACCATAAATATCCAAACAACAAACAAATACATAATAAAATCAACCAACATTCGTTTTCACATACATAGACAACAAGAGAGAAAGTAATAAAGAATAAACCAACTAACCATAAATAGGGCCACCCAAATCAACAAGGTCGTCCGTTCTTAAATACCATCCCATTGCGATTCCACCAGTCTTCACCTTTTGTAGCAGTAGTTTATGTAGAAGAATGGTAATTTTAGGGTTCTTGTCGAGTATGAAATGGGAACATGCCAAATTTAACCGTGGGTGGGGAAGGGATGGAATGAGGGGAAATGGTCTAAAATGCCCCGCACATGACAGGCACATGGGCCTCTCCGTTAGTGTTTTAAACGGCACATCCAAAAATGGACAAGAGTGGAACTCGCTCAAAACTTCATGGTTTTATGAGTAACTTTCAAAACTTTATGTTTAAAGGTGTAAAACAGGGAAAACTTCATGGGTGCTACGTGTAATTAACTCTACAAACAACACGCTAAAGGTGCGGTTAAAATATTATTTTTTTATTTATGATGAAAATAAAATTGTAACTTTTGGTGTGGGTTTCTCTCAAAAAAAAAATTGGGTGGGGGTTGAACTTTCCAGGGAAACCCAATTTCCCCCTGCATCTCATGACCCAAATTTCTCGAAATAGGTGGAAAATTATTTTCTCACGCAGGTTTTTTTTATTATTATTATTATCATTATTATTATTTCAGGGAGAATTTTGGAGCATAATAAATGATGCAAGAATAATGAGAGAGATTGTGATTTTCCAGATACAAAATAAATCCAATTAAACACCAATATTTTTCTTCGAGTGGATTATAAACAATTGAATTGTATAGAATATATTTTCCTTCAATAATAATTCCGTGCTTGCAATGATATACAACCTAATATCACACCTTTGTTTAAGAAATAAAACACTCATTTTAGTAAATTTTAAAGTTTGTAAGAACATATTAATATTTTAAAAAATTATTACCGTAAATTTAAATACGTTGATTACATTCTAAAATTATGGAGCACTTCAAAGAAAAAAAAATAGACTATTATTATTTTGGCAATAGTTAAATTTTGAGTATATTATTATCCAATATTGCCTTCACTTCAAACGGGGAATTTCCATCCCATTTTCATGTTTTGATTTCTCGCGGTTTTCTCTTGGGAACTCCATGCCATGATATAGTTAAAATCTTAAAACAATGTTTTATTTTAATTATATTTAAAAAAATATTTATTTATTTTATATTTTTTTGGTGCAAAAGGGGGTCTATAAGACCCTAGTTATATATATCATTATACAAAACCTCCTTAACAGAGAAGGTACATCCTAAAACAAAACTAATAATGGCTCATTACAAGTGACATGACCAAGTATTATTGTTAGGGAGTGAGTTGTACTATTACATTGACGAGGCACATAATATATACATGAGCTTCATACTTTCGTATGAAGTTTTTTGCATTCTAGGATAGTAGAAAAATGAGGGTGAGTTTCCTCCGGAAAGCCTTGATCAAATTCACCGTTTGAGAGGAATCCGTTTCGACAAGGACCCAAGCTAGATTTCAGTTAACCAAGGCTTGTAAACCTTCCTTTAATGCCCACAGTTCTACAAGTAGAGAATCGCCAACAGAACATTTTCACTACTAAATATTAAGATGGTATATTTATAATTTAAATGTTAAAAAGATATATAGTTATTTAATCAAGTTCCCTGTGGAACAAGAACTCATTTCCCATCTTCATCCCCATCCCTAAATACATATACCGGCCTCCGTAGAGCGATTCTCTGCAGGGATCCAGATATGCGGGAAATCTCGCCACCTAGTCAAACTATTGTATTTTCTTACTGTTACTATTTCACATAACTAAATGTGAGTAAAATTTTGTTCATAACGTGCCTTTGTTTTGGGGACTTCAAGATTGTACAATTTACCAAACATCTGTGTCCGCCATTTAACTACAAGAAAAGAATCCGCCATTTAACTACAAGAAAAGAAAGGAAGTACGCATTCCATTCAAAGGTCTAACTTCAGTGTCCAATATTATTACTGAAGACGACTCACAAATTTGTTAATTTTACATATAAAATAAAATTTAAATTATATGTGAATTTATAAATTTAAGATTTTTCCCAATAGCACAAAACACAAAACAAACAATGGGTAAAGAGTTCATTTTTTTTGGTGATAATTTGCCAATCACAACAAACAAGACTTTTTGAAGAATGCTCAACTTATACAATCCAATACTCTGTTCAATGATGGGTCCTTGTAGTGCTCACTACCCCACTCTCCCTCTCCAAAATCCGCTCATCAATGGAAAAAGAAAAAAATAAAATAAAATAGGCACCATAAAAAGCAAAAACTCATGACCAATATGCTCATAGGAACATAACTTTGTTGACCCTAAATAAGATAATGGTAACCCTTGCATTTGATTAATAGACAAAATAAAAATTGTGGGGGTCGCCATAACTGTTTTATTATTATTTTATTATATCCAATAATCAAATGCAAGAGTAGGGTCAACAAATTCCTACTCATGCTCATCATGCTCATAGGGGCATAGTACCAAAGGTAGCATCAAAATTATAAAGCATTGATCATCCTCTTCATCTCAGCACACCTCCTTGGATCTGGGTCCTCCATTGCTCTCTCTGTGAGAACATGCTTTATTCGGCACATTGACTTCCTTACCTACATATCGAAGAACAGGGAAAAAAATGTGAGTCATTGCGTCAGTTGCAACATCTCCGTACCCCTTTACTCTTATACTACTGGAAAATAAAAAAGGCACGTTTATAGATATGGTAGTCAAAAAAACAAGTAGGAGTAGAATCAACTACTTAACCGTTAAACCTATTCATTTTTTATATTTTTTTAACAGCATCTAGAAGTTCAAAAATTGGACATGCTAGTCAGTTGGAACTAGAAAGAGACATCACATCTCATATATTCTTGTACATGTTAAGTTCATGAATATTGAATACAAAGACCAATATTTTGTATATATAGAACTCAACTCAACAAATATTGTCTTAATTACTTGGCCTCGGCTATTACGTGCACGCATAGACACTTTCCTATCCACAGGCACATACATTTCTAGTGCTCTTATTTTCACATATATAAATCCAGTTGATTTTAAGAGTGTCCCAAATGGATTTAGTTCCTTCATTGTCTTGCTCACATGCAAACAAACTTAAATAGGACTCCTCTTCAATTTAGACAAAGATGAAAAAAATATTTTCCTCACAGAAGTATCAATATTATAAATGTACATCAGAAATACAGTCTTTGCCAAAAGCATGCAACATTTATCAATATGTATCAAATTACCCCTGCCTGTGGCACTATTCATGTCTAGAATGACATAAATCATGCCTACAGCAAATTTAGCATGCCTCTGACATCTCCATCTCATGCTTTCAATACATGCTAGCAACTTAGCATGCATAACCCATGCATCTGACAAATGTTAGTACATGTAATTAATTTCTCTTTTCATACCAATCACCAATCTTGTTTAAAAGAGCTTAAACTTATGGCATTTTAGAAAAGGGTGTTGCAAAAGGCCAAAGCAATTTTAGTTGATGCCAGAGCAAGTATAGTTAAGCAATATTGTATCATTTACTTTCATTGGTTGCACAAGAGTTGGCAAGTCACAGAATTGCTTTGGCATCAAAATTGACCTTATGAAAGAGCATTTGATCTTTGGAAATGTGCAAAAGATGTGAAAAAATGGTTGATGCACTAGGTGAAATTTTTAGACAGCAATGACATGAGTGATGGGTAATCTGGATCGGTAAGTTGTTCACTAACATTTGGTTTAATTTGAACCACCACTCACACTTGTGTGATTGGGTTATTTATTTTCAAAGATCATGGTTTTATATTATATAGAGGAAAACAACTACGTCATTCAACAACTACCAAAGCAGTGTCTAATAACTAAACAATCTTGGGAATGAAGATGATGGTACCAGAATACTGTACAAATGGATTGTCAAAGAAACCAAGTTTGTTTACCTTGGGGATACGCTCAGGATTAGGGAACCGCAGGTTTTGGGCATGAAGCATCTGGCGTTGAGTCATCAACATGTTCTTTTCCTTCATCAGAACATACCATAGCTTGTGAAGATCATCCCAGGACTTGAGACGCAGCTCAGAAGCCTTCCAACTCCGACCTGAATCAGAAATTTGTGAGCAATTTGAACAACAATCTCATTTTTAGGAACATAGATGTCAAGTGGCTTCAGTGTTACACCCATTCACCCAACTCCACCCTCCTGTTCACCTGCAGCCCCCCCGGTACAAGAGTGATATCTGAGCATTCTACACTCTGGGCCATATAGCCCCACCAGATTGCAAAAGTACAAGAATTAGAAAGGTGCAACTTGAATGAAAGCTTTTTTATTTGAAAAATATGAATCTGCTCAATCATAATCTAAAATCTTTAAAACATATAAAGTCCAGATGATGCTACTTATTATTTCAGATACCGCTATCAAACCACCATTACGTAAAAATTAAAAGGGATGAATTCCCTCTTCTGTAATGTTGACTTCCAGGCAAATAACTCCCAGTTTTAAGATTTCTACTGCACGTGATAACAGCAACTCAAATGTACAATTCTGTATTTTCTTGTGCCAGTAGTAAATGTATTTACTATATTTTACATAAACTGAGATATTCAAGCCATCAAGATTTAATAAGAGCAGCAATGTATTTGTGATCTTACATTATATCACCTCACTATTTTAGCTTTACCATAACCAAGAGCATGATATGATAGCTTCTCTGATGCGAAAAAATAACAGTAAGATTTAAAAGAAAAGGAGTCCTAATGATAACACGAGAACCCATTCCTTTATAGGAGCACCCAATGCCAATAGAAAGGAAAAGCATGTACCATAAACAACAGGTTTGTCCTCATCTGGACTTCTATCTGCCTCAAAGAACTCCTCAAGGGGGTTATGTCCTGTCCTAACTGTAGATGTAGCAGCAGCAGAAGTTTCAGTTTTGGCTGCAGCAAAGAGTGTTCTCCCAAATATCCTTGTCAAAAACATGATACTGGATAGATTGTTGCACAATAATTAGAAAACAAACAAGAAGTTTAAAGAAAATGAAAAGTAAAGAATGGTCGTCAGGAATTTAATCACTCACAACGGCACAAATTTTATATCAGGAACAGTATTCTTTATAATTATCCGAACAAATTTTATTGGAATCAATTATAGGTTAGGAAGCACGGACACTTCCTCAGTGGTGTCATGGTGGTCTCCACCATGAGTATAAATGCAACCAGACACATGCCAAACACGCTATTAAATGTACTGATTTTTCAAAAATAAAAAATTCTTGAAACTAGGGGGACTTGACTAGGACTTGTTGGGGACTTGGACCAAACACCAGGAGGGAGCAGGGACACAGAAAGATTACTTTCTTTCATAGTATTTAGAAGTTGGTTGACTAAAATAAAAATTTAACTAGAAAACCCTATTAAGCAATTCACATAAACCTACTCACTCCGCCCTTGTCTTGAGATCAAGGGTTCAACAAGGGGGGGGGGGGTTATTTGTAGGATTAAGGAGACCTCCCTTAATTTTTAAAAATTTAAAAAAAAAATAGGATGTGTTCTTCTCAAAAATAAAGGCCTAAGCTTTCTGTGTGCATATCTTCTAATTAGTAATAGTAAAGCTTTTTGTGCGTATAGAAGTATATTATATTATAATAATCTGACTGCAAAGGAGAGTACCACTCCTACACCATCTCTTCAACTCTCCTAACTTCTCTACGCATTCACTACGAAATTGCTCTCTTAAATAGTAGCATTTAAAACCAATCAGGGGCATTCCAAATTGTTCTTGCAAAACTGAACTAGGCTATTTTGAATCAAGGCAGCAATGAAATGAGTTGGTACTTTGACAATCACCACGATTGGGCTTGGTTGGGAATGTTTGGATTTAGACTAATCTTGTTCTGAACCAAAAGCTTCCTAGATTATCTTCAGAAAATTTAATGGACTTGAAATTTTGAGTTAACAATTACATATTCCAAATCATGTTCAAGTGCAAAACCAGCCTAACAATAGACAATTAACTGATTAAGGACTTAAAAGGATAGTAAACATGTAGTTAGCATTTCAAAAGTAGTGATTTTCTTTCAAGGGAACGTACTATTTTCATACTTGCTCTATCAAAATGCAATTCAAACAATATAGGAAGGTTCAATCAGTGATGCAATCAGTGAAACATTTATTCAAACAGATAGCATGCATAAAAAAGTGATCGCACGAATCATAGAAGCAACAAATAAATGCAAGTACAGAAAGTAAACAGATGCAAAATCAAAGAAATAAAAACAGGATAACCACTAAAACAAAGCAAAACAAAACTAATTGAAGAAACACAGTGGAAAGAGTTGGAGAGGACGAAGAAAGGTGGGAGAGAAATACAATAAAGGAGACAAACCAGAGAAACTGAAGGCCCTATAGGTTGTAGATACAGTGTTTACCGGTAAGTATAGGTCAATCGCCGGCGGCGAAACAATGAACCACGGAGATGAAATTAAGGTTTTCGTCTCCTAGTTAAAGTAGAAACAGGGCAGGGAGCCAGGGACCGAATGAGAACGGAGCCCGCTTTCAAACTCGCCGCGTACCCGACCCGCTTTTCTATGTCGTGGTCGATTTACCTCTCCAAGTCTTTGGGCTTTTTCGCAGCTCACGATCGGGTTGTGTTTGATTACCATAAATTTTCACAAAAAATAAGGGGGCCGATAAATGCACCCTCATTTTTTGTCACAAACACCCTTTACACCTTACACCCCCAACTTTTTAAAAATTTATCACAAACACCCTCCTTTACCACCCTCCAATTAACAACCATAATTTTAATTAATTAAACTAATAAAGTTAAATTAAAAATGAACTAAACCCATAAAATAAAAAAATAATAAGAACAACAGGGGATTCAAACACACCATTGTTTTCCTTATTACCGTGCTCTGAAACACTCCCATCCCCACTGTTGTTCCCATCATCTCCGGCTCCACCGCCTAGCTCTGTCGTTCTCCATCTCCACTGGTGGATCTCTTTCTCCATCTCTCCTTCAACCCTACCCACTAAGCGCAACGCACACCATTGCTGGCGACCTATCTCTGTACGAGTGTTAACACTCTCCCGTCATTCATTGCTTCATCACCTACAAAAATCCTCTGTCTGTGATAAAGCTCAAAGGTAGTCAATCCTCTTTCTGTCACTTCGCATTTTTCTCTCTGTGAGGCGGCTCAAAGCACAACACGAAACTGTATGGGTTCGATTTTACCCCCAAATTTGGTGTCCTTGAAAGAGGGAAAAAAATGAGTGTTTATGTCAGGATCTGGCTTGAACAGATCCTGAACCTAAAATAATAAAGCAGAGTAATGAAGGAATATAGAGAAATTGGGGAGAGGAACAGAAATTCTAGAGTAAGAGTTTAGAGGTGAAGAGATCTAGAAGATAATTTAGAGAGAAGCACCAGAATAAGAAAATGTAGAGAGAGAAAACAGAATTGTAGAGAGAGATTTTTTCGTATTTATTTTTCCACGCCTTAATAGAAATGGAGATGACTTCATAAGTGATTGTTTAGACACGTACACATTTTTAGCGAGATTATGATTGAAGATGTCTTGCAATATTTGAAAAAAATAAAATCTGGAGAGAAAGTGTAATATACTAATATGTAATTGTAATAAGTGTTTTTGTTGAATTGTGCGAGACTTATAAAATTACGATTGCATTAAGAAATTTGTTCTATTATTTTTCTAATTTTTTCCATAAAAAAATTATGTCGAACTCAATTCAGATCCCAGCACGATGGTCGGAAAAAGACCGAGCTTCTATGCATATTAATTTTTAGTAAATGCCAAACTTATTAAGCGAATCAAGGTTGTGAAGCTTAGCTTCTTTCTTATCAGCATCTTTGTTAATTAAAGATCAAAAGTTTAAGTTTTGAAGCATGTTAAAATTATTAGTAACGTTGAAATTGCATATCAGTAGTCCGAGCTTAGTACATTAGCAAGCTTATTAACACCCATCTGAAGCTAATAAATTCTTCACAGTACATTCCGACAAAATGAAACCAACAAAACATATGAAAGAAAGCATGCATTTGATAAAAAAAATCCATTACAAAAAGAGTAAAAAGATTGATAAAAAAAAGAGAGGCTTTCTTCAAAGATTCCTTCGGTGTGAAGAGCCTTAATGGTTCAACTTCGAGGACCCTCATGACCTTCTCGAGTTGTTTATTAATTTTGTCAAAGCTCTCTTGAAGAAGGCCTCCGGGGATTGAAAGAAGCAAATCCTTCCTTCAAACGAAGAAATCGACCGGAAAGACGGTCATAGCTGTTCTTCAGACGACGGTGTTTTCGTTTAAGGCGAAGAAAGGCCCTTAACATGTTGGCCACTTCTGTAGCGTCTACTCCTTCAGCGCACGGAGAAGCAGAATCGGAAACGGATTCACTGTTAAGATCACCCATTGAAATGGAACTGTGAGGTATAAATAAAAAAAACAGTTAAAGAGTCCGATTTTATATAGGGTAGGAGTTACTCAGGGGGTCAGAAAACCATGTGCAATGAATATCCTTGAAAAACGAGAGGACATTCACCATTTATTATTATATTCATTCCCAGAAACACCTTGGGAATATACCAACACTCTGCTGGCCCAGTGGCCATTAGAAAAAATCCACGTGGCCAACTGGGGTTCATAATTACAATAGATGAATAGATCAAAGTTTGATATAAATAAGGAGATATATAGTCGGCTAAAAGGATGTATATTACATACGTAAAGAAAATCGTACTCGAGGAAAGTTTCATATCCCAACCGAGCTTAATGGCAAGCCGAGCTTAAAATAAAAAGTGGCATCGACCATGTTAAACTTATTTCTTAATTAAAGATAAAAGTACAAGTTATGCAGCATGTTTAAATTATTAATGACGTTGAAATGCACCACCTTTGGGCCGTGGCTTTCCAGTCCGAGCTTATGAAGGACGACAATGAAAAATAATCTTGCACACATCATTTGCTGAGGGTAGCAATGCGTTCCGCAAAAAGTACATAATGGCAAGCCGAGCTTAAAATAAAAAGTGGCATCGACCATGTTAAACTTCTTTCTTAATTAAAGATAAAAGTACAAGTTATGCAGCATGTTTAAATTATTAATGACGTTGAAATGCACCACCTTTGGGCCATGGCTTTCCAGTCCGAGCTTATGAAGGACGACAATGAAAAACAATCTTGCACACATCATTTGCTGAGGGTAGCAATGCGTTCCGCAAAAAGTACATTCAATCGTGCCGAGCTCGTTAATAACATTGACATATTTCGAACTTTAACGAGCCTGTTACCCAACACCAACGCAAGTATGACATATTTCAATTGTGCCGACCTTTTACCGAAGCTAAAATTTTAAAAATATTAATGGAATCAACCATGTTAAAATTCTAACTTTTAAAATCTTAAAAGTCGAGAAGGGACTCCGAGCTTCAAGACCAACGCATTTGACTCGATCGCAATCAACCCAACGTATATATAACAAAAGCAAAGCATTTGACAAAAAATGTCCATTACAAAAACGTTAACGAAAAAAAAAAATTACATGAAAGCCTAATCCAGTGGGATGGAAGGGTCATGATCAGCAGTATCCTCCAATTCACCCTCTCCAGTCTGTTCCCCATCACCAACCCGGCTATGAGCAGCCTGACCAACAGGGGATTGAATTTCCACCACCTCCCTGCCTTCAGGTTCTTGGCCGACCTCTGCTTCCTTGTCCGCAGGCGCCTCTACTACAAACTGGAAGCCAGCAGGAATGACAACAGGAACCCTCAGCTCACTCATAGGAGGCACCTGGGCAGCATCGAGCGCCCGGTCATACCCAGCCTGGTATAGCTTCGACTTTATTGCTTTGACCTCTGCAACGCTTTCCTCGAAGCATTGATCATAACCCCTCTGCTCGGCATCGTTAATTTCCTGGTCCTTCTTCGCCTTGAGGTTCGAGTTCTCCTTCTTCAGGCGCTCTACTTCATCTTTTAGGCGCTGCTGATCAGACCTCAGAAAAGACACCTCCCCCCTGAGCACTCCCCACCTGCTGGTTCAAACGAGATATCAGGCCGTTTGCGGTGTCCAGCTCCTTCTTCCTTACCTTCAGCTGTTCATTGAGGCTCTTCTTTTCGGCTTCGAGTTACGTGAGGGCATCATTCTGGTTCCTACTCAACATAACCCTCCTATCGTCCAACACCATGAACTTCTGGGCAGCCTGTTCAGAGAAAGACATACCAAATAACAAGGAAAAAATAAATTACGAATTCCGAAAAGAAATAAGCTCGGCCATTAACCTTCAACATATCCTGCAGAGCTTCATTCCTGAGTTGAACAGCAGGGATGTCTTTGAGCTCGGAAACATCATCTGCATTTGTGATGCCGTACATGATAGTGGCTGCAACAGAGGGTGAGCGATATAAGGAATCAGACTCCAGCAACTCACGGCCCTGGTAGCGAAACACAGGACGCCAACTGCGGTCAGGCTCTTCCTGTACCTGTTCGGCTACCTGACCTTGAACACTCTGGGGCTGATCATTTCCAGCGGTGAAGTCGGCTGCTTCCATCATCTGACCAGCTGTGGGTGAGGATGGTGGGGTAGTCACGGCAACTCTGTAGCCATAGCGTGGCCTCTTCTAAGAAAACGACGCAGGAACTTGTCCGGCGTTGGCGTCGTCCTGTAAAGCTTGGCTCAAGTTCCTTCTCTTTGGGGGCATCTCCACAGGATTTGCGATATCTCGGTTCAACTTTGTCCGAGCTTCAGTCAACGTGCTCGGCAACTTCTCTTTTCCCCCTACCTTGCACTGGAGACGATGTGCTAGGTCCACCGAAATCAGCAACGACCCCAGTTGGCGTGTCAACAGCTCTCTCAACAGGGCCCTCCCTGATCGAAAACCCAGTATGAATGGTAGGTCGGGATTGAAGTAGTACTTTTATCTTAAGCCCACCTCAAGTTTGCTCGGTTTTACGTTGCAAACACAAACCCACTGATTGCCAATCTCCGAGAAGAAATCGTTGTCAATGAGTGCAACGGAATAAGTTTTGGGAAGCTCGGCGTGATCAATATCACGAAATTGTTCACGGGATTTAGGGCTCGGACGACGGAGATTGACTGCAAAACAAACGAGACCTGTATAAATATTCAATTCAGAATATAACACGAAATGGATCACAAAATTAAACCTAAAAATCGTACCAAGACGTTGATGTATTTATCTTTTTATTTTATGTATATTCCCAACATCCCAAGCACCGCCGACCACTAGAAAGCCCTCGTCAAATCCTTTTTGTGACTTCGTCACAGTTCACAAAATCGGGATTATTAACCCGAGCTCGGAACTAATAGCGAGTACGATCGCCAGGATAGTTACAGATGGAATAGCACTAGAAAATCTCCCTCCAAGTTAGACTCGCCCCCAACAATCTGTTAAGGGCTGCACAACCTAAGACCACTCTAACCCCATTAGGACTCAGTTGACACAGCCTCAAGTTGCAACGTCTCAACAAGTCACCCTACAGGGCAGTTTCAATCCCGCCTGTTGAAATAGGACAGTATATATGCCAATCGGGGATAAATCGCTGAGAGAATACAGCAAGTTCTTCCCCCCTAACTAAATACCCTCGTTGAGTCATCTATTCTATCTAAAACCCTAACCTCTAAAAGAAAATTTAAACGACGATACCCAGAGTGAGGGATAGGGAAGACTTACAGTGAGAGAAAAACTTCGAAGAAAGAATATCGTGATTTCAGAACGGATGTCTAGTTCGTCGCACGTACAGGGAAAGGAGGGAAGAAAATTGCAGAGGAAGAGTTTGTGATTTTGAAATTTGAGAAGTGGGTAAGGTGGACAGTTTTTGTCCAACGCGGCGTGCTTTCCCTCTATAATCGTGCCTAATGATGAAGTTGCATTTAATATGGGTCATTTCAATGCTGCCGACAGCTTTTCACAGTACAAGCCAGCCGCGAGGCGCCACGTGGGGCACTGGCCCAGTTTCCAATTTCATTGCCTTCACTACGAAGTGAAATCCTGCTCAGGTCTTACTGAATTTCTACCGATTGGAATTGTATACCGAGCTTACTGAACAAGTCACGAGTGAGGTAGCATGATATTTGAGTCCGAACTTATTTAACACGAAATGGAGTTCAATCATTAGGAAATATGGTTCCGAGCTTTGTGAATACGCTATTTACGTCCGCCGGTACTTGGCAAATACGAATTCTACCAAAGGCACATTAGGTACTTCCGACCTTGGAAGACCATTAGTTCATAACAAACTTCAGAGGTGACAACTCATCACAATAATTGTACATGGAACTTTTAATCTCCTCTCGTTTGGTACACCATATGGCATTTTAACAACACGATTGAGAACATTAATAATGTCCGAGCTTCCTACCAAGTGGGGATTCAACTTGTGGAACTTTGTTTACTTCCGAGCTTGTGATCAACATCAATTTGTTCGTTAGTTTCCCAAAAAATTACGTGATGCTTACATCTTTACAAAAAATTATGAAGTATGTTAAACATATTAAACGTATGTTGGTTAGGTGTAAAGATAAAATGTTTATGTTTTGGGTCGTGTTAAATTTATAAGTGTCGCCGAGATCAATAGGCTGAGCTTGATTTAGTCACCTATAGCGAATAAATTATTCACGCAACATTATTGAAAACGATAGAGCATTCAACAGAACACATGAAAGAAAAGCATGCATTTGATAAAAAAAAATGTCCATTACAATAGGATAAAAAGAAAAAGAAAAAAATGAAAGGCTTTCTTCTAAAATTCATTCGGGCTGGAGCCTTAATGTTTAAACTTCGACGACCCTCATGACCTTGTCGAGTTGTTTATTAATCTTATCGAAGCTCTATTCATGAAGGCCCCCTGCGCTTGAAAGACGCAAATCGTTCTTTCAAACGAAGAAATCGACCGGCGAGGCGGTCGTAGCTATTCCTCAGACGACGGTGTTTTCGTTTGAGGCGAAGAAAGGCCCTCAATATGTTGGCCACTTCTGTAGCGTCTACTCCTTCAGCGTTTGGGGAAGCAGAATCGGAAACGGATTCATTGTTAAAATCCGCCATTGAAATGGAACTGTGAGGAATAATAAAGAAACAGTCAAGAGTCCGATTTATATAGGGTAAGAGTTACACAGGGGGTCATAAAACCCAGTGCAATGAATATCCTTGGAAAACGAGAGGACATTAGTTGCATTCACTCCCAGAAGCACCTTGGGAATACGCACACCCCTTTCATTAGTTGCCCAGTGGCCAATAGACAAAAGCCACGTGGCCAACTGGGAAAGGAAAAGCATTCCAATGGAAAATTTACAAAGTATTACATTTTACCGAGCTTTCTAACATTCGAACTTGTAAATATATCTTTTGAAGTTAAAATTATTAATGGTATCGACCGTGTTAAGCTTATTTCTTTATTCTTATCAGCAGTAAAAAATTGTTGCTGAACCAATGCTTTCTTCACAGTTTATCCGACAAAACGAAACGGCAATTAACACAACATTTTTGGAAAAAAACCAAAGCATTTTATCAAAAAGTTAACTACTTAGCACCGAGCTCAATATTGAGTGTCAACTCGACAAATAGTTCAGCAGTTCCGAGCTTAATAACATACGAATTTACAAATCCCATTACAAAAACCACAAAAAAAATATAGTTGAAAGTCTAATCCTGCAATTCACCCTCTCCTGCCTGTTGCCCATCACCAACCCCGCCTCCTGCTCCCACCACCTCCCTGTCTTCAGTTTCCTGGCCAACCTCAACTACCTCTACCGCAGGCGCGTCTACAGCAAACTGGAAGCCAGCAGGAATGAGCACCGGAACCCTCAGATCGCTCGAAGGATGCACCTTGGCAACATCGAGCCCCCTGTCATACCCAGCCTGGTACAGCTTCGACTTTATTGCCTTGACCTCGACAACGCTTTCCTCGAAGCGTTGATCATAACCCCTCTGCTCGGCATCGTTAATTTCCTGGTCCTTCTCCGCCTTGAGGTTCGAGTTCTCCTTCTTCAGGCGCTCCTCATCCTCTTTCAGACGCTGCTGGTCCGACCTCAGAAAAGACGCCTCCTCCTGAGCACTCCCCAGCTGGCGGTTCAAACTAGATATCACGCCGTTGGCGGAGTCCAACTCCTTCTTCTTTGCCTTCAGCTGCTCATTCAGGCGTTTCTTTTCATCTTTCAGGTGCGCGAGGGCCTCATTCTGGTTCCTACTCATCATAGCCTTCCTGTCATTTAACACCATAAACTTCTGGGCGGCCTGGTCAGAAAAAGTCAAAAAGAATTACAAGGCGCAACATAAATTTATAAAGGTAAGAATTGATATAAGCTCGGATATTAACCTTCAACATATCCTGGAGGGCTTCATTCCTGAGTTGAACAGTAGGGATGTCTTTGAGCTCGCAAACGTCATCAACCTTTGTGATGCCGTACATGATGGTGGCCGCAACGGAGGGGGAGCGATATATCGAATCAGACTCCACTAACTCTCGGCCCTGGTAGCGAAACACAGGACGCCAATTACGGTCGGGCTCTTCCTCTACCTGTTCTGGTACCTGACCTTCAACTCTTTCCGGCTGATCTTTTTCAGCCGGGAAATCGGCGGCCTCCAATCTCTCACCTGCTGAGGGAGAGGATGCTGGGGAAATCACCACAGCTCTGTGGCCATAGCGAGGCCTCTTGGGAGAAGACCTCACGGCAACTTGCCCAGCCTCCGCATCGTCCTGTAAAGCCTGGCTCAAGTTCCTCCTCTTTGGGGCCATCTCCACCGGATCTTCGATATCTCGGTAAGTACTGGCTTCTACGACCTGGTAAAGGTCAACGAGTTCAGGGTCGGTTGGAGTTTCCGAGCTTCTGGCAATTTCCTCTGTCGCTTTCCTTTTCCCCTTATCTGGAAAAGGTACTGGCGCCGACGTTGTAGGTCCCCCCAAATCAGCAACGAGCCCAGTTAGAGTCACACCCGCTCTCTCAACAGGGCCCTCCCGGATAGCAATCCCAGTATGAATGGTAGGCCTGGATGGAGGTCGGACTCGAACCTTCTGCCTATCCTCTAGTCTGCTCGGCCTTCTGATGTTGCCAACCCAATCCGGCTGATTGGGTCTCTCCGTAAAAAAATCGGTGTCCCAGGGGGTGTAACCCAGTAAGATGTGAGCAGCTCGGAGGTGTTCAATAAGACGAATCCCCTTTGGACCGTTGTAATTAATGACCGGATTGATGGAGTCCCAGTCAATCACTTTAGAGCTCGGACGATCGGGCTTCACTGCGAAACAAACACAAGATTTGTATAAAAATCTAATACAGAATATAACACGAATTCAATGACAAAAATACACCTAAAAATCCTACCAACGTGGTGATTTATATATCTTTTTATCTTATGTATGTTCCCATCGTCCCAAGCACCGCCGACCACTACCATGCCTTCGTCATAGCCTTTTTCGGACTTTGTCAAACACTTAACCAAATCGGGAGCCTTAACACGAGCTCGGAGGTAATAGCGAGACTGAACGCCGGGACTGTTACAGAGGGAATAACACCAGAAAATCTCCCTCCACGTTAGTTTCACCCCCAACAGTCTGTTCATGGCCGCACAACCTAACACTACTCTAACCCCATTGGGACTTAGTTGACACAGAGCCAACTTGCATCGTCTCAACACGTCACACAACAGGGGGTCCAAGGGGAGTTTCAATCCCGCCTGTTCAAATAGCACAGTATAGATACCGATCTCCCCATCTCCTGGAAGAATAGTGGGCTCCTCGTTTGCTTCAGGAAGCCTAACCGTACACCCATCGGGGATAAAACGCTGAGAGAAGATGGCAAGTTCTTCGTCGCCCCTAACTAAATACCTTCTTAGACTCATCTAGTCTATCTAAACCCTAACCCTCTGAAAGAAAATGTAAACGACGATACTAGAGTGAACGACGATACTAGAGTGAGGGATAGGGAAGACTTACAGTGAGAGAAAAACTTCGAATAAAGAAAATCGCGATTTCAGAACGGATGTTTAGTTCGTTGCTCGTACAGAGAAAGGAGGGAAGAAAATTACAGATGAAGAGTTTGTGATTTTGAAAAATGAGAAGTGGGTAAGGTGGACAGTTTTTTTCCAACACGGCGTGCTTTCCCTCTATAATCGTGCCTAATGATGAAATTGCATTTAATATGGGTCATTTCAATGCTGTCGACAGCTTTTCCCAGTACAGGCCAGCCGCGTGTCGCCACGTGGCGACAAGGCCCGCATACAATTATATCAGTCCGACCTCAATTGGCATGCCGACGTGAAGTCCCGTGTGATGGAGCCTTAAAAATTTAATTCCTTTGCTACCGAGGGAAATTACATTCCAATGACAATCACAAAGGAAATAAAATTTCGACGTCAGCTTACACGAGCTTGATACTTGGAACTTGGGGAACTTTAATGAGTCCCGAGCTGGTTACAAACTCAATATTGACAGTATTGAACTCAAAACTCTAATGATTTCCGAGCTTGATACCCCCAAACAATGTCCGTGTGGAACTTTAAGCTTGTCCGAGCTTCTCACACCATTTTCCCATTAAAAAGTATAAATTAAAAAAAAAATTAAAATTCCTCTTACTAGCGATCTACCGATTAAAAGTTCCTTCCGAGCTTTGTTGTCAGCAAATTCAGTGGATATAAATTTTCGATCTATGTTTAGACTAAACGGGATACAATTACTTATCAAACCTCATTCCGAACTTAGTTTTAACTATTTGAAAATCAATTTGTTATATCGATGCACTGTTCACAAAACTTTTATGACTTCCGAGCATCTTACCCACACCACACCCAATTTGACATCGTGATTGTGTGCCGAGCTTGATACCCCAATCATTGACTAACTTTCGATCTCGGAACACCATTTTCTCATAAAAAAATGCATAGGAGATATCACAATAATTTCACATGGAACCTTAATAACATTTGACATTTGCACACCATATGGTACTTTAACAACACATGGATTTTAATGACGTCCGACCTTTATACCTACTGCAGACGATATGGAACTAAACTTTAATGTTTTTCGAGCTTGATAACCTCTACAAAGCCTGGTGGAACTTGTATGGACTTCCGACCTCGATACGGTGACCAATTTGTTCATTAGTTTCCCAAAAACTTACATGATTGTTGCATCCTTAGAAAAATTTACATCGGTGAGACCTCATCACAATAATTGCACACGAGTTAGAGATTTACAAAAAAAACTTACGATATTTGCTTCGTCATTTGAATTACATGAGGGTTAAGATTGACAAAAAATTACATGTGATATACACATTAACAAAAGATTGTCCAATCATAATCCTTTTTTTATGATTGGACAATCTTTTGCATGTACCCCTAATTACCCATTTCTTTATACAATATTAGTCTATTAGCAAAAGTTTCTTCCCAAGCGGCCGCCTCTTCTGTTCGAAGCCTATTCCACATGCTCGCAACATGTGGGATCGGTGAATCATCATTCAACTGAACTTTAACAAAATGATTTCCATGTACGAGTGCTATTGCTAGGACACGAATGTCGCTTCCCTCCCGCGGGCCCTCATCGTGCGGGAAAAAGGTCAGACTTTGTATTGCTGAAAACATCACGACGACACAATTATAAGCCGACGCAGTAAGGAAACCCATATCGGGCATCACCATCCAGTGCTTGTCGTCTTTGCATATGGGTTCAAAAAATTCTAGTATATATCGATTATCATTGTAAAACCAATCTCCCCACACGCTGTCATACATATACTTGTACCTTTCTAGGTCCGCAATCAAGTCCTTTCTTACTAGCAACCAACCCTTTTCATCCTCCGACCATCCCATGTGTTCACTAATGGCTCGAAAACCACAATGACCATCACCTTTAACATTTTTTATATCTGCGATAAATGGATGCATGATTTTGGGGATGAATTGGAGATAACGTTCGAAAAAACTTTGGCTAAAATCGGCCTTCCCTTCTTTCTTCTCCTTTATAACAACTTGCCTCAATTTATTAGTTTGGGATGATTGTGTAACGACTAATCATGCCTCTTCTTTGGTCTTCGCATACTCAAACCCTGATGGATTCCGTTTTGTTGATGATTCATGTTTCATTTCATTTCGGGACAATTTTCTCTTACTCCCTTGTGGTCTATCTTTTGGAATGACGGGGGTTGGCTCTTTGAGTGACGTTAAATATGGCATAGCGAGGAGCTTTAATTTTATCAAAATTGCCTTCTTCTCGTCCGGCGTCGATTGATCATACAACTTCTTCAACAAATAAATCTCGGCCGTTTTAAAAAGATCTTCTTCAACATATACATCCTCTTTTTTTGGTACGATTGTCAACCTTTGCCAATGATCATCAACCGCATCCAATGGTATGAGCCGATTTGCACGACGATATAACACCAACTCGTGTACACATGGCAAACCATAAACCGTACGAAGCACGTGATCGCACGACGATGGATCTATACCAATATCATTCGATCTGACATCCTCATCCTTTATCAAGTCTAAAGCAAAAAGTGATATATTTCTCCTAAGTTGTTTCAATAAAAAACTGCGGTGTCTTTCTTTTATCGCACCAAGGCTTCTCTCGAAAACGGCTTTAACTTCATTAATTTGTAAACACAACATATTGGCCATCCCCGCAAAAACAGTTGAGAAAGTTCCCTCACCCGACTCAAGGTGCTTTTTCAACTTGCCGTGCGAACCTTCGGCTCTATTCGTCGTCCTATTTTCACGATGTTTTATCTCATTCGTCCACGCTAACACGAACAATTCTCTTTGTTGAAACCAATTGTCCGACAAGTACTCTATGGCCTTTGGAAACTCCTTCCAGTCTTTCTTGAATTATTCCCACCTTAGAAAGAAGTCTTCTTTCGATGATGTCATAATAATACTACTCCAACCGTGAATGAATGAATTCCAAACAGCACCCGATTGAAATAAAGGTTTACATCTTTGTTCTACATTTTTTGAAATATGGAATGAGCACAACATGCGACGGGCATCCGGGAAAACATTACCGATGGCACTAATACAAGCGGACTCCTTATCCGTTACAAAGACGCTTGGAAGTTCATGGGGCTCGAACAACCTTTTTAACATTAGAAGAGCCCAATGATAATTCTCCTCCTTCTCCTTATACATAAAACAGTGGGCAATAGAGAACGTTCTGTTTGTCGATGTAAGTCCAACCATAGCAAATAAGGGCATCTTGTACTTGTTTGTTTTATAAGTACAATCAACTATAATCACAGAGAAAAATTGCTTCGCCAACAAAATACAATTGGGTTCAGCCCAAAAGAGGTCCAAAACCTCTTCAGTAGTTTCATCACATCTGTGCCAATAAACATAATGATTATCCACTAGAATTTTCATCAATTGTTGAATGGCACTCCTTCCCTCCATAGCATGCAATCTCATCTTCGCCTTCGCATTGTAAATAGTCCTTATCGTAGAAGATTCGTCTCATCACGACCTTTGATTCCACAAAGAACCTCTTTTGGTTTTACTCCAGCAATTGTCATTTCACTCAGAATTTTCTTTTCGTGTTTGTTCAATCTTCCCGCATATGGATGCCCCACTAGAGTTTTTGGTAACTCATGATTATGAACTCCACATTTCACATGTACCTTCCATCGATCTCCACCAAGATTCAAACCACGAATTAAAAATGGGCAATTACATTTTCTTGTAGCACTATCTCTCTTCGGTTCATGTTTTTTTCCCTCTTTGCGGTTATTACGATATTTGCCTCCTCTTTCACAACCCAAATATAGCCTTGGCCTCCTTTTACTAGTACCGTGGTCTGACTTTTGGGTCACGATTATAGTGTTGATCACCTTTCCTTTACTTTGACACCAATCTACTAGAGCACGGCGAGATTCAAATATCTATGGAAACCAAAATTGAATAAATTAGTGATTTTTATATTTTATAGGAAAATAAGTACAGTAAAGTTGTTAGTTAAGTACTCATTATACTTACTTTTTCTGTTATAAACACATGAGCCACGTCAATAGATTTTGTTGGGTTATAGTCGTTCTCCATAGAATCTAAGATGTTAAAACTATTAAACACACTAACATTAAATGATTGGTCGGCACAACTCGGATTATTAGGCTCTCCATCAATTACATTCTTTCCTTCCTCGCCGTCCAAATTAAGGTCATCACATTTCATTTGGATTTGAGAATGAGGCTCTATTTTCATGGCTTCTTCATCGACATCGGGATAAGGAACTTTACTAGTTGCTTCCAATTTAATTGCGGTCAAATCAATTTCTTCAAGAAGAGAAATATCGTTCCAAATAGAAGAATCAAGGCAATTTGTGTCCTGCAATATTTTAATTATATAAGTAAGAAATTATCCAGAAAATACCAATACAGAGCTCTGTTACACCACTCAGCCAATGTGGGGTGAGTGATGCGCATATCACTCGCCTAATGTGGGGAGAGCAACTGATGGGTTTAAAACCCCTAGCTCTGTTTTACCTCTGTTTTTTTTGGACAAACTTTTTCATTATGATTTTACAACATTCATCAAATGAAAAATTAAAATGCACAAATATAAGGTAACACTGAAACAAATATACCTCTTCTGATCTATCTTTATCATTTAGGTCACCAAATATAACACCATATTTATCTTTCTCTTCTACTTCACCACCATCTTTGAGCTTCTTCAACACTTCCATTTCTATATTATTAAACTCATTAACCATGATTTTTTATGCTTAATCACTCAAACCAATATTGTTACTATTTGATTTCTTCTGCAAAATGAGATTTTTGGTGGGTGGAGATGGAACCTCTGACAGAAACACGTGCTTACTCGGGAGTGGGAGTTGTGATGGGTGGTGGGTGTTTTTTTTTTAAGTTAATTACATTATTAGCTAATTGTAAATATTTATATTATATAAAAATATGAGGGTGGTAGGAATAAACTTTAGTTTAATATTAATAAAAATTCTAGAGGGTGTTTGTGACAAAAAATGGGGGTGCATTTATCAGCCCCCAAAAATAAGGCTTTTTAACTTAAGTTCTTATTTTCGGAGTGTTTGACTGTTCAAATTTTGTAAGTGGTCAAATTTCATCTTCCGGCAATTATTATTTCATTTTTTATTAAGGGTGCGTTTGATTGTAAGTATGAAATTTACATGGAAAGAAAATAAGTTCCAGGCAATTAAATTGCCTAGAATTGAGTTACATGAAAAATGTCAATTAAATGTGTTTGATTACCTTAATTTTTTACCCAAAAAATATTGGTTGTATTGTGGCATTTTTAATGTAGAAAAAATTATGGGTATTTTTTTTACATAATTTTATAGTCATGATGGATCTTGTTTAATTAATCTTGATTAGTAGATTTTAAATATTAAATTTTTATTAAATTTTGAATTTTGTAGTTAAAGTTATAGCATTTTTAATTTAGAAAATTGGTAAATTTTTGTCTCGAAAAATGTGCAATTTCCTGGAAAACAAATACAAGCCCCCCCCCCCCCCCCCCCAAAGAAAATATTTTCCTTGTTTACGAGAAAAAGTACATGAATAGTGCCAAAAGTGGGAGTTTGACTACCAAAAAAATTTTGGCAATCAAACAGCACAAAAGTGGCAACTTGGATGGAAAAGCCATATTTTTCATGGAAAATATGGCCAATCAAACGCACCCTAAAACTTTGAAAATGTTTTCTTGCTTCTAGGTAATTGTGCACAAATTTCAAGACAAAATTTTACCTATTTTCTACTTTAAAAAATAAGATTAATAATGGAAAAGTACAATATTTTTCGGATATAAAATTAAGGCAATCAAACACATTTAATTGACATTTTTCATGCAACTTAATTTTAGGCAATTGAATTGCCTATAACTTATTTTTTTTCATGCAAATTCCATACTTGCAATCGAACGCACCTTAAGTTCAAAATTCTTAGCCCGCGATTATTTTTTAATATTTTTTTGCCGGGGTTAGAATTTTCTTTCAAATGCTATATTATTATTTTCTTTATGTCATTAATGTATTAAATTCTACAACAAAAAATAAGTTTGAGGGCTACTGTTGACATATTCTATAGTACAATTTCTTTCTTCCTAATACTCTTAACACTCCATATTTAATTTTAAAATTAAATAGTATTAATCTAAAAAACCCTCCTCTCCACTCTCTCACTCTTTACAATTAAAAAAAATACTCCACACACCCAACAAATCTCATATTCAATCTTTTTCTTATTTCTCACTTTAGTTGTTCTCTATCTTTTTCTCTCAATTTTTTCATTACCAATTAAAAAAAGTTATACAACATGTTATTCATAAAAAACCTATTAGATCTGTTTGTTATGAATAATAAATAAGACTTCTTGATTTGACTGATGCACGCGTCATGCCAAAGCATTGTTCCACCATGGATGAAGGTACATTCAATTCCTAAGAACTGAGTAGTGTTCATAATATTCAGTCCAAATGAACCAAGTAAATCATACATCATTCAGTCCTAATGAACCCAGTGTAATTGAAAAAATAATGCAAAACTTAACTTTATTCATTGGGACCGAGTGACTTGTGCTTTACTCGGTTCCTTTGGGCTGAGTATGATGAACACCACTCAGTTCTTAAGAACTGAGTAAACATTCTTTGTACTCTGTTTTCGTTTTCTTTTTTTTTATTATGTGCTTGTGTTGTATCAAATGATTTATGAATGAAATAAAATGTAAAGAATAAACAAAAATATAAGTATTCTACTTATTTTGGATAGGGATGATGATTTGGTGATGGTGGTGGCGGTGACGACGGCGGCGATGGTGGTAGAGATGGATGATGATTTGAATGAATGATGATGACGAAGAAGAAAATAGTTTTTAATTAATGGGGTTAATAATTTGGGTTTAATAGATTTAGAGTTATTAAATATTACTAATTTGAGTTCAATGTTTTAACCATTAATTAAAAAAAAAAAAAAGTGGTGTGTGTGTGTGAATTGAATATTTAGCCTTTTTTAGAAGGAGTGTTAAAGAGTGAAGTGGTATGCGTCAATGGTAGTCCCCCTAAGTTTTATTTTAAACTATCAATCACTGTTAAATTAGTAATTCTTTAATAAATATCTGAAGTATGGTGAGATTGTTAATTTAAGAACAAAGTGTCCTATTTAAATTTCGACCATTAAATGTGATTAAAATCTGCCCCAAATTATTAGAAGATTTCAGTTTATATTCTAGACTAATTTATATGATAATTTACACCCCGAGCTTTCGTTTTGTTTCGATTAACTCCATTAGGCCATATCCTGCCAAAACAAAAAAAAATATATATATATATATATATATTACTCTGGCCAACACAAGCAAACCATGTGAGGAAAATTTAAAGGTAAAATTGTTACAACACACTTTTAATTTACCAATTAGGTCCTCTTTTTTTATTCTATACAGTGTTGATTCCTTACTTTTTACTATCCACTTAAATCAATTCCATGATTATAAGTACGTTCCATACTAGACCAGATCAAAATATGCCATGTATGATCCATATTTTATTTAACCAAACCAACTGTCCATATGAGTTTAAAGACAAACCATTTAAGCATTACATAAATTGATCAATTGATTATATTAATCCTGATAAGTTACCCATTCTTGAAATATTAAGTGTACAGTATATGTTAGGCTTCCTAGTATAAGCAAATGTCAGTTTAAAGTTTTAATATGAAATTAAAAGATAGGTCGAGACCATTGAAAAGAGATTCAAATATCATAGCTTTAATTTCACATATACCAAAAGTTAAGCATAATAAAACTGCATATTGAAAAAATGTGAGGACTAATGAAAATGTGTTGCGATAGTATTATCCTTCCTCTTGTAATTTGAATTATATATGTATTTACTATAGTTTATATCATATATATATATATATTATTAATGGTTGAGGAAGGGGTAAATTTGGAAATATAGGTGCAGTGGGTCCTTTTATGGGAACATGTGTCAAATGATAAAAACATAAAGTAATATTATGTCAAAAAATTAAAAGCAACACCCACGTTATATGTCCACACCCACCCACGCCTCTATCGTCTTTTTCTCACACTTTTCTATTTTAAGGCAATGGGTTGGAATAGTTTCTTTTATGATTATATTTAAGGAAACCTTATATTTTCATTACAAAATATAGACACTCAATTTCTTTACATAAAATATCATTCATCTATTTCTTTCATTTTTTTAAAATAAATTAGTCACCACTGGACACCATCACTATCCCCTTCCGAAACTTCGGTAACTATTATCGAATTGTCATGACTTCACCGGAACTCTAGCGTATGTATTGTAAAATTATTTTTGCATTAAATTCACATAAAACTAATTATACATACTTTAGCGCAAATATATTTTTTCTTTACATAAAATATCATTCATCTATTTCTTTCATTTTTTTAAAATAAATTAGTCACCACTGGACACCATCACTATCCCCTTCCGAAACTTCGGTAACTATTATCGAATTGTCATGACTTCACCGGAACTCTAGCGTATGTATTGTAAAATTATTTTTGCATTAAATTCACAGAAAACTAATTATACATACTTTAGCGCAAATATATTTTTGCACTAAATTATCGAGTAACTCGTGATATATTTTGAGTGTAAATCTCTTTTTTGTACTAAATATGCAATAAACTAATGATGCATATTTTAGTGTAAATCCTTTTTTGCATTAAATCCGCAAGTAACAAATGATACATATTTGAGTACAAATATATTTGTGCACTAAATCCTTAAGCAGCTCATGATATATTTTTTGTGCAAAACTATTTTTGCACTAAATTCACAAACAACCAATGTTATAAATTTTAGTGTTAAAAATTTTTTTGCACCAAATCCTATACAAATTAGGATATAAATTTTTGTACAAATTTATTTTTGCACTATATAAAAATTATCATAGGAACTCCGGTGGTCGGTGGTGGCAAAGGTAGTTGATAAAGCTTACCAATCACCAATGGTAATAAAGAATTAAAATGTTGTAGTAAGGGTATAATTGGCCATTAAATGATGTGTTCTTCTAGGGAACAAATATTTGAAAATTGTCCTTCTAGCCAAAATAAATTGTAAAGAAAATTGCAACACCCCGCCTTAATAGTCAGGATAACACCCGTACTTAAAGTATAGAGTGTTACTAACCCATTTTAGTCTAATTAAAATGGGTTTAATATGAATAATAAATCATATAATACGTGTTAATCAACCATTATACTCACTCAGATGATAACAATATGAAGTAGAAGCATATTTATAAACCATTCAACACATACGTATACATATTCAAAAGATTTCCTAAGTCAAATCAATATATGTCTACGTATATACAAAAAACTAGGCTAACAGTGGCTTGCCCCATTGGCATATGCATAACAAAATAAGTATGTATCAGAGCCACTAATTCATTCCCAATCCTATTGCTTCTCTGCTCTCTTTGGACTCCTGAATACCTGTAGGGTTTAGAAAAATAGGATGAGCGTATCGCTCAGTATGGAGGGTAAAAAGGTAAAGCTTTGAAAATATTTTTTAACTTGCTACCTTAAGCAAACTGAACATTTTCCTAACACACTTCAATAATTATTTGTAAAGTTTCATGGATAACTAGTTCATAATAATGCATGCTCATGCGTATGCAAGTTACCTCCATTTGTGTCAATCAATTTCCGAACTTTAACGATACATGCCGATGAGAATCCAAGCCAAGATGGCCTTATAGAATCCATTCGTTCCAAAAAAACGTAATATAATTATAGTTCTTGTCAAGGAGAACCCGAACTGAAATTACATTATAGAATCCGTTGTCTCAAGGTGTCATACCATCATCATACACAAGAAGTGAAACAACCTGTCTACCTTCCATATAAAAGATTTAGTCCATGGTGCGTTGCCAATGCCTATGTTCTCGGGTTGTTCACCGGTGACTTATAAGCGGCCAAACATTGCTTTCTTAGGGGTTTAAGAATTTTCAACACAAGGGCACAGGGCCCTACTTATTTTTCATCACAGCAAATACCATTAAGATAGGTGTTCATATGGAATTCACATCATCATGGTCATCCATGACCAGATATAATCATTACCCATAAATCCGGTAACAGATCATCTCTGATAAGGAGATATCATGATAAAGCCTCCATGAGTTTTCATAAGAAAGAATCTTTGTAGCATCCAGACAAAGATATACATATATAATGAAGCTTCAATATAGCTGAAAACTCGGGTTGACACCAAGATAATGGATTTCATGTATACATGCTTTATATGTATGATAAAAATAACATATGCCATGTAAACTCTATTAATCATTCATCTATGTCTCTTGCGGTGTATACACAATCATTTAATAACCCGTTTTTCCTTATATATTTTTATATATCCCCAAGGGCAACCATAGCGATCAACCAATACTTAATTCTCGAGTTTAAATGGCACATATTACTTTACTTATGAATTCATATTACTTTACTTATGAATTCATAGTTTGAACACTTTTATATTATCAATAACAATAAACATGCTAATTAATGAATATTTGAAACAACCTATGCCATATACATTATAACAAGTTTCCATCAATATTTTCTGGTGTGTACAATTCATCAAATAATCATTACATCAACAAATTACATTCATACATCCAAAGAATATGTCATGTGATTTAAATAACACACATATATCAAGTGTAAATGGCATATCTTGTTTTAAGTTACATACTCATGGCCTTACACGTCATAAACTATCATTTACTCAACCATGTTGTAATATTTAAATCAAATATAGCTCAAACGAAATGATTTTCATAAATTTAAACCATATTATCGAGTTTTGAAAGTGTATAAACCTCTACCTCAATTTTAGACCCAAAGAGAAGAGAAAATATGATAATCGGAATCTCGTCTAACGAAATCCTAAAATCCATGCGCCACTATACTCCTAGAGTAGCAAAACCCCCAAATAGATAAAGCTCATACCCTATTCTGCGCGGCCCCAGCTCACGTTCAAGCTCCTATGGCGGAACTCCAAGGTAGGGGATAATGAATAGTAAAAGAGAAGATGATTTGAATGATTTGGAGCTTTAATCTTTGATGGAGGATGAAAGATGTGTGTAAATCTCCATCTTTCTTTCTCTCTCTAGAATCTTATAGAACCCTCCTTAAAAGTGTGTAGGTGTTTGTCTCGAAATTTGGGTAAAAAATGAGCAAAAATGACTTTAAAACGAGCTTAAGTCGGTGCAATGTTTTAACTGGTGGACCGGTATGCAGAAAATGGGATATCGGTTCGCAGCCTATATTTTTCCCAATTTTTAAACGCTGGATCAATATGCAAAAATTTCATGCCGGTTTGTAGCTAAATTTTTTCCTAAAATTTATATGTCGAACCGGTATGCTAAAATCTCAATACCAGTTTACGGGTTAACTTTGTCTTATTCTTGTTTTGGCCATAACTTCCTGTTCGAAATTTCGATTGAGACGATCTTTATACACACAAAAAGGTATTTTAAAGATCTACAACTTCCGGAATGAAGTTTTCCCCAAATTATGGAAAAAATATTTTTCAAAAACATAATTTTTCACACATTATTTACTTAATACAACATAATTAACATTAACATAAATACAAAATGTTACAGAAGTCCTCTATCTAGTTTTGAATAATAAAGTGTCCTTAGTTTGAATATAATTATGGAAGAGGTATTTAGAACTCATTTTCTCAACTTTTTATAATATGAACTCTAAATAATCTGGATCACTTCATATTCACTCATAATTAGCTCCAGCTCTAAGTGTAAAAGTCGTGAATTCTATTAATTTTATTGTGTGTTTGAAAATGAGTGTTGCAATTATTGGATATATTTATGAAGAGTGAAAATAAAACTTTGTATCAAAGTAGAACAACAAATACGTGCTAATTAAAGAAAATAAATATTTTTTAATAATAAAAAAAAAGAAGATAAATATTTTAAGAGGAGACTAAAACACATGGTTAGGTGGATCAATTCATAAAAAAATTAATTGGAATTAAGAGATCACAAATCTTCCTTCTTAAACGATCAGTTTGTATTAATTAATAAAAAAAAATAAAAAATTAAGATAGGAAAGAGAAGAAAACTAAAACATATCTATCTACCTATCTTTTCACGCAATGACTTTGTTTTAGTTGTTTAAGTAATGACAAAGATGCAATGACCACTAGACAAGGAAATGATGCCCATTCCTCTTCAAAGGTTTGCATAATTGAAATAACCAAACTGAGATCCTCGGGGATTTTACTACCAAAGGTTTTCATTTTGTCGGTCGCGAATGCCGTCTCTTGGGTGGGTAACTTGTTGCTAAAGCAAAATATTTTTTCTTTTAATAATTCAGATTACTTTTAGACATTAATCAAACATAGAAGGTTGTTGTGCTTGTACCTATATCACGACTCAAATAAAATTAGGAAAAATGTTTTTTAATGCTAGTCTGGAGCAGACGATTTGCACGTTTGTAATATTACTCTTAATAATTAATTATTGACGTCATATATAAATATTTAAAATGAAATATGCACATCAGATAATATTTGATATCAATGAAGAAATAAGAAATTCCTAAGAATGTAAAATATTCTATGATATTTAAATAAGGCTAACTATTATTATTAATGAAAGCGCGCAATGTATCAATTTATCATTATTGGGACGATTTTCAATAATTTGTTAATTGGGAAGATAATTTTAAATTTTCAGTACAAACCGCACCGATCATTGAAATTAATTACTTTAAAACTTAACAAGTATTTAAGTGCTGGTATAATTCAAGTTTTAATTTATTCTTGAAATTTTATAATAGTAAATTAACACCAAAAATTTCTTATATTTTATGTGAAAAAATTAAATAATAAATTAACGAAACTCAAACTTTTAATATGAAATTTATATTTTAAGTTAGAACAACAAACAAAATTTTAAACTAAACCAACTTAATTGGAAGCCTCTTTTAAGTCAATGCCTCGCAAATGAGTGTAGGGAAAATAGACCTGGTAATGATGACAAATGGATTCCCCATGAGCTAGGTGGTTGGGGTGAGAATCTTTGTTTTATTTTCCAACTAAATTAAATGTGTAAACTAGAAGAATATGGGTATTAAAAAATTTACTTCATAAAACTAGGTGCATCCCCGAAAAAATTCTGTTACATTTCTCTTTCTCATGAATTCAACGTTTTGCGCTATGTAATGAAATTTTCTAAAAAAAATTGAATTTCTCCCGATAAAAGTAACTACGGATTGTCTACTGTTGTATAAAACTATCAATTATTTTGGGATTTTTAAAATTGTGTCATCTTTTTAAATTTTCAACTTTGTTCTTGTTGACCATTATTTAAGAATCATTTATTATTTAAACATAAAAAACATATATAATTCAAACTCTCATTTATAGTAAAAACAATATTCTCAATTAGTTATTTATTATGTATTTTTTAAATAACTTATTAAGTGAATAGCGCCTTGTTTTAATATTTTTTAATTTGCAGTAAGCAAATAAACAAAGAAAGAGTTAAAGAAATCATTAATAAAGTTCGGTAGAGATTCTTCATTTATGTTTGGTGTATAGATAGAAATAGAAATAGAAATAGAAATAGAAATAGAAATAGAAATAGAGGAGTTGTGTTCAAGTCCCACAGTCGACGCTGAAGGATATCCCTTCCACCTCCTTATCTTTTTCGCATTTTGCTCGCCTTTTCCCGTACTTTATACAACCTTTTTGCTTCATTCCAAAATATACTACATATCCTCTTTTTTATATTTTTTTCTCTCCCTGTAAAAGTTACTTTTTCTCTCTCTAAATTCTCTTTTCATTTTAAGCTTTTTATTTTTTTAGGGGGGTGGGGTGGGGTGGGGTCTATGATTAATAATGGACTTCAACGCAATCCACTTGATTTTGCTTGTGAAGTAATTAAAATGGTTAACAAAGTTAGTTTCCGTGTTTCTCTTCTCACTATTTCTTTTACCTTCATCGTATCATTCAATCAAATTACAGTCTCCTTTTCAATTTTACAGTACTACTAGTCGGTGCTGCTACTACATATTGGAGCTGCCCAGCTAGCTCTACTTAAGTTAGCTTTCGGGGCTACTGAAAAATTTTCTGTGTTTTCTTCGGGCGAGATTTCGGATCTGTGCAGTGCTCGGTAAATTTAGGGCTAACAATATTCTTATTCTTGTAAGCAGAAGAGAAAAAGTGAGGTATGTCAAAAGCGGATGAGCCAGCACCTCACCCACCGAAAGATCAGCTTCCCAATGTTTCCTATTGCATTACCAGTCCTCCCCCATGGCGTTAGTTTCTATTTCTTCCTCCTCCTTTGTTGCTTTTTTCTGTTAATATATCCTATGAATTTTCTTTTCCTTCTTTTACTTTTGAATAGGTTTATTCTAAAAAGCTTTTAAAATCTTCTGTTTGCCTTTTTTCATTAATATGCGTCAAGTTATGCGCGGTAGCCATAGATTCCGATGCTTCTTCTTCTTCTTCTTCTTCTTCTTCTTTTTTTTTTTTGCATAAAATTCTGATACCCTTTTGTTAATTATTTTTCTACATTTTTTTTGCCTAATGTTTTTTAAAAGAATTCTAGTT
The DNA here is from genome assembly GCA_021464415.1 of Lonicera japonica. Classification (NCBI taxonomy): domain Eukaryota; kingdom Viridiplantae; phylum Streptophyta; class Magnoliopsida; order Dipsacales; family Caprifoliaceae; genus Lonicera; species Lonicera japonica. The sequence goes on along the minus strand of CM038467.1, from coordinate 10,960,270 downwards.
CTGTTGATAAAGAATAGGAAAAGGTGCAAGTTCCATGTTTTATAACTCCGGTTAATTTATTTTGTTTAATGAGCCATGTTTGGGAATCCAGGGTACCAATTTTGGGTTGATATTTGTGGGAACTCAAGTTCTTTGCTAACTTTGTTTTTATTGAAGTCAACTTATGAGTTACTACTGTCAGGATCCCTTTCTTCTTGTGCAAAAATCCTAGCTTGACCAAGCTACAAACACAATGCGGAGGAATCTAAGGGGGGTGTATTCAATTGAGATTTTAAAAGATTATTTATGGATAATTAGTCCAGTGGATTTTAAAAGACTATTTAAGAATGTAATGACTTACAAGAATTTTTTTAAAGATATTTTTATACTCAAGATTTTTTATGTTTGGATTTTAAAGATTATATCATTAGAATTTATAAGATTTGAAAGGACTACATGGATTTTTTATACTCAGGACTTTTTATGTTTGGATTTTATGATGAGTAATGTCTAGTTCAATGATGCACGAATTCTTCAGCAACAGTCTCTACAACCTAAGCTTTTCAAATGATGGTGGAATTTTTCCTTACCAAAGGTTCTATGATAGGTATAGGGTTACCACTCATAACCCACTACCATTTCTTAATAAAAGAAAAGAAAAGAAAAGTTAATAAACATTGTGATTCTTGTGAGAGGCAGAGAGTGTCGATTTTGGGTTTAGGCCCATCAATGAAATTTATTTAAAATATCAATTGGGTTTATGCAAACAATCTTCAAAATGGGGTTCAATTGAAGGGCCCCACTCTTTAAAAATAAATTGAAATACAGATTAACCTCAAGAATCTAATTGAGTTGAAAAAAGGGATCAGAACTTGGAGCAAATTAAAGAAATTAAGGAAAAATAGTTCAAATCTCAAAGAATATGAAAATGTACGCATACATACATATATGTATATATATATAGAGATGATATATACATACCCATTTCAAAAATAGAAGCACTGGTGAAGTTGAGAAGAGAAATGGGTGAAAGGAAGAGAGAAATGCAGAGAAGAGAGATGAGAGCATCCTCACTTTTCTAGCAGAAAGTCTCACATGAAAAGTCTGATGGGTTAGGGTGAGATTCTTTATAGGGTTTGGTATTTATACCTTCAACTAAAAAGTCACACAAATTCTTAATTTTAAAAAAATCCATTGAAATTAGCAAGTTTTTGAATACCAAAAGACTTTTTGTTACTTATTTAAAGTCCTGATTGAATACTACTAGATTTGGACACCCTCTTTAAAATATCCGAATAGTCCTGATTGAATACCACAAGACTTATTTAGATTATTTAAAAGTGTTAATTGAATACCACAACATTTATTTATCCCAAAATGGTCTTTTAAAATCTTAATTGAGTACACCCCCCTAAGAAACAATACGCCAAAAGCTCCACAAGAAAACAATAATAGAGAAATAAAGAAGAAAACACTCACCAACAAGCATAACAGATAAGGTGGTATCGGTAGTGCCATACTCCACCTGGGAAAATTGGATCAAAACATAAGCAATGTTTTAAGAGGCGTTTGAGGCGTGCGCCTCGAGGTGAGGCGGAGGAAAAACGCTCATGAGGCGTGTTTTTTTGGTCATTTTTGAGGCTTACGCCTCTTCACTGTGAGGCGTTGGCCTCAAGGCGTTCGAGGCGTAACTTATCAAAACTATGTAGTTTTGCACTCTTTTTTTTTTTAAAGTACTTACAATTAAACCCTAGCCCCACAACATTGAGCAAATACGATCGACAGAGAGGAGAGCTGCACATGACGAGAGGGAGAGAGTTGCAGCAGTTACGAGTCGTATACAATATCATCCCATACCCTAAAATCTGAAATACATAGTTTTTTAACATTTATTCTCTATATACTTCTTTCTTCTTCTTCTTCTTCTTCTTCTTTATTTATACATAATAGTTATATATGTATATATATGTATTAAATACATATATATATACATATATATATATGTACATGTATTCAATACCATGCTCATAAAATAAAGCTTTGGATTGCATGTATTTTCTGGAAATACTCGACAGAATTTTAACCTCACTGCCCCCACAGAATTTGACTTCTATTATTATTTGCCTTATATTAATATGTGATATATATTAATATATATGAGTATTGTTTGATTTTTATATATGATTAAATTTTATTGTAGTTGTATTGAATTTTAATTTGTAAATTCGTAGTGAATTATTCCGATGAGCAATAGAAAGGATCCGGCATGGCTTTGATCCATTAGCATAATAATAATAATATTATTAGCGTCTTTATTTAATGACTTTATGGTGCATGGTGATACACTAGTTTAAGACTTTAAGTGTTTAACTATTTGTTATTTGATGACTTTATGGTTATGTATGACTTTAATTATGTAGTGACATTGTTATTTGTTATTTTGGTGTGATGATTTGAGATTGTTATTGTATTTGTGATGTTATTTGCACTTTTAGTAATGATTATCAATATTATGATAGTTTTGTAATTTTTTAGGAATTTTTTTTTTAAAAAAGTGAGGCTTACGCCTCAATGCGCCTTGAGGCCTACGCCTCGCCTCGCCCAGGCTAAACGCCTCAAACCCGCCTCGCGCCTTTTCAAACATTGAACATAAGTACAATGAAACCCTACCTTTTCTTTCTAGAACTTCCTCTCTAAATTTACTTTTAAAACTAGAAACAATAGTATAACATTTACAATAAATAAACAATCTATCTATTTATACAAAGTAAATATGTGACCTAAAATAAACGTTGGTTGCACAGGACTAAGTTTCCACTCCGCCATGCTTGCGTACCGGTATTGCACATAACCAGTGCATACTAATATGCCATTGTCCAGAACTTGAACCTTGGAGACCTCGATTTTGGGTACTAGTTTGCATTAACTGGTGCATATCAGTACGCCCAGGTCTAGAGATTTTCTTCAACTTCTCTAACCTTGTGTATACCGGTAGAGCCTACATGCTCAATACTAGTACTCTGAGCAACAGTGAGCCCACTTTCACAAATATCCACATTGGCAAATTGGTGAACCTCGATCACACCCTTGTACTCCAACTTATGATCAATAACGCATCAATCATGCATATAACCCCCCATTTTGGTCCCGAAGAACTTGATTCGTTAGAGCCCTACACCCTGAAGGGCCTTAACATCGAAGGATGTTGGCCAAAATCGAGCGATGCTCAAACTTGGCCAATGGCACCATTTTGGTTAACATATCCATCATATTATCCTTGGTGCCAATTTTCTTCAAAAGTATTTCACCCTTTTCGGTAACCTCCCGTATGAAGTGAAACTAGACATTTATATGCTTGGTCCGCCTGTGATGAACTTGATTCTTGGCTAAGTGAATTGCACTTTAACTGTCGCAATGCACCTTCATATGCTCGTGAATTGACCCCAAGTCACCAACTAGACCCTGTAGCTGTAAGGCTTCCTTGTACTCATTGCAATATACTGTGCCTCCGTAGTAGACAATGCTACCACTCCATGTAACATAAATCTCCAGCTTATTGGACCTCTACCCAATGTAAACACAACCCATATATGACCTTCGCTTATCTAAGTCACCGGTTTAGTCCGAATCAACATACCTAACCATATGCGATCGCTCTGTCTTTTGTTATACTAAAGCCTTATCCTTTGTACCTCGTAAATACCGCATAATCCACTTCATCGCAAGCAAATGTTGTTTACCCAAATTTGCCATGTATTTATTAACCATCCTCACTGTTTGAGCAATATCCGACTGAGTACAAATCATGGTATACATCAAGCTTCCAACTGCATTTGCATACGAAACTTGCGTCCTATATTCCACCTCTTCCTCTTAATTTGGAGTCATCGTTGCCGAGATTTTGAAGTGCAGTGCTAATGGGAAGTCACTTGCTTTGAGTTTTCCATCCTAAACCTTGCAACCACTTTCTCGAGATACTGCCTTTGCGTTAGGCATTATCTCCCATTCTCCTTATCTCTCATGATTTCCTCACCCAAAATTTTCCTAACTCCACCCAAATCCTTCATCTCAAACTCGTTACTGAATTTAGCCTTAATCTTGTCTATCTTCACCTTGCTCTGGGAAGTTATGAGCATATCATCGAAAAGAATCAATTTTTTCTTCAAATTATGAACATATCGTACTTTGCTTGGAGTATGAACAACCCTGTCATACATCTTTAGCTTTACTGCCCCTATCCCCATCCCCATCTTCTGGCATGGATGGTTGTTGCCCTTAAAAACCTTTTTGCCTTGCACCTACTTTAAGGTATAAAACAAGTTTCTATTAGGACACATATGGCAAGAACACTAACTGTCCAAGATCCACCTGCTTGCAGATTTAATGCTTGAAGTTACAACCAGCACACTCTCTTAGTGTTCCCTACTTGAAGTAACCATATTAACGGTTTCTGATGACTTCTTCTTTCTCAACACCTTTTAGTAAAGGTCAATTCTTTTTCCAATGTCCCTTTTGCTTGCACTTAAAACATTCATCAGGAGTCACGTCCCTAAGTCAAGACTAAGATCGCGACATACCTCATCTTACCTGCTGCCTTCTTTCACTCCTCCCCCAAGCAACCAACGCGTTTGAGGAGGTATCACCTTTCTCCTGCAGTCATTTCTCGTTAGCTAATAACGCCGCTGTTACTCCATCATAAGTAATCTTATCCTTCCCATAAAGCAACGTGGTGTTAAGATGCTCATAGGACTCTGAGAGTGAATTAAGGAGCAAAATAACCTTATCCTCATCATCCACCCCGACTTTCAAGCTTTTAAGACCTGAGATAATCTTGCTAAACTTGTCGACGTAGTTGCTCATCGATGTACCCCTAGTATAGTCAAACCAGAAAAGTTTCTTTTTCAGATATACATGATTATCTGTTGTCTTCGTCTTATACTTGGCCTCGAGCTTCTTCCATAAACTAAAGCGCAGATGTCTCATTCATGATGTAGCACATGACGTTCTGAGTTAGATTTAATTGGATCACGCTTGTAAATCGTACTCTTTCCAATTAGCATTGAACCATGAAGTCGGCTTGGCCGACACACCAACCAGGGCTCTGTGTAACCCTTGCTGGATGAGAATATCACGCATCTAACACTGCCACATGCCGAAATTAACCTTTTTTCCATCGAACTTCTCAACATCAAACTTTTAGCCATCTTAACTTTGGGCTTTAATCTCCTTCTACGACTTGCCTATTTTTTGTGAACCACTTTCAGTAGATATCCTTGATTGCCACAAAGCTTCTCTAACCAGACTGTTTAAGTTTAATACCTAAAATCCTAACTAGAACCTATCTCTCTAATACCAATTTGTTGTGCAAAAATCCTAGCTAAACCAAGCTACCAACATTATGCGGAGGAATCCAAGAAACACTATGTTACTACAATCAAAGTTACCATGCACCGAAAGCTCCACAAGAAAACAATAATGGAGAAATAAAGAAGAAAACACTCACCAACAAACACGAGAGATAAGGTGGTATTGGCAGTAGCGCACTCCACCTGAGTACAATGAAACCCTAGTTTTTTTCTCTAGAACTTATTATTTAGATCTACTTTTAAAACTGGAAACAATAGTCCAATATTTGCAATGAATAATCAACCTATCTATTTATGCAAAGTAAATATGTGACCTAAAATAAACCCTAGTTGCATAGGACTAGGTTTCTGCGCCGCCATGCCTGTGTACTGGTACGTCCAGGTCCAAAATTTTCTTCAGCTTCTCCAACCTTGTGTTCCGGTAGAGCCTACGTGCTCAATACCAGTACGCTCAGCAACAGTGAGCCAACTCTCACATTTCTCTCACTAGATATATCCACAAGTGATTCAGTATAGGGTATGGATAAATGCATTCCATACCCAAAATTAGTTCTCTAGCACTCCAAAGAAAGTTGTCACCATATGTCCTTTTAAGGTGCTTGAATACCAATATTCCATGCCTTTTAAGTTAGAACTGCACACTTGGGCAGAAGTTGGTGGTTAAATTGTGGAATATATTAATTCATTGTTGGATCAAATATAGAAGGAACTTTCATCTATTTGTTCTGCGCACTAATTTCCCTTGCTATTGTACCTTCGGAGAACTCAAAAAAGTTGATGGGGGCACTGCTAACAACATTGTTCTCTATGAACCTATCGATAGAATTGCAAAGATGCAATTGAAGCGAACAAGTTCCCTAAGATGTGTCTCGTTGACTATTGATCTCCAATTCCTGTATCCATAGTTATTACATTTTTATAAATTTTCCCGCTTTGATAAGAAAAGCGTATCTATGTTTTTGCTTTGTAAATTTATAACCAATTGCTTATGCATGTATTTTTTTTATACCATCATTGAGGCTCATCTAACTCATCGAAATTTGGGGCATTTTTTATGCAGCGGAGGCTATCCTCCTTGGATTTCAGCATTATTTAGTAATGCTTGGCACCGTGGTTATCATTCCCACTGCTCTTGTTCCTCAAATGGGAGGAGGAAATGTGAGGCTTTGCCCCCTGAAAATGAAAATATGTACTTGAATTTCATATTAACAATTGTATCATGCGATAATATTCACTATATTAACTGAAACTACACGTGCTATTCTTTTAGGAAGAGAAAGCAAAAGTGATCCAAACGCTACTCCTTGTTGCTGGCTTGAACACATTGCTGCAATCTTTGTTTGGGACTAGGTTACCTGCTGTGATTGGAGCATCATATACCTTTGTTGCACCCACAATTTCAATTATGCTGTCCGGTCGATGGAGTGACCAGGATCCTGTATCGGTTTGTGAATTAAATCCTAGCAGCATTATATTGTTTCATGTTTGGATTTCACTTTTGGGTGACACATGGAATTGGGTGTCGATATGTAATTCTTGTTAGACATAAAAAAATTTACTCCCTGGGTCTCAATTTAAGAATCCTACTTCCCCTTTTGAGATGTCTCAAACTAAGAGTACTGAGTAACATTTCTAAAATTGAACTATAAATTGATATGATATACCAATATTAACAATTTATTGAACTGGCTAGCTATTAAGTTAATAGTAGTAGTCACCTTGTCTCCCTCTCTTCACCCAAGATCTTTAGCTTGGCATTGCCCTCACTTCCCACTTGGGAGGTTATCGGTTCCATCCCCTTCCCATAGGATTTGTAGCATTTCTAAAAAATAATTTTGTCTCCCCCTCTTTACTATTTGGTTCGCGTTTAGGAACAAAATTGATATTTTAGATTCCAGGAAAGCCTTTTTCCTGGCCTTTGAGGCTCCTTGCCAATATTTGGTTAAGACTGGAACCCTCATTTCCTCATATTGAGAATAACTTGTTAATATATTATTAATATAAATATAGTTTTATAAAAGTAGTTATCATATAATAATGTATTATTGAATAGTATTTTATGACATTGGAAAAGAAAAAAGTTCGTTATTTGTTAAAAAGGGGTAATTTTGTCAAAAAAAGAGTCTAAAGCAACATTTTTCTTTTGATGATACTGGGTTCTGAGTATGTTATCAATGTTGTTGCCAACTCAGAGATTCAAGAAGATAATGCGGGCAACCCAGGGTGCACTCATCGTTGCTTCAACTATTCAGATAGTTCTAGGTTTCAGTGGCCTTTGGCGCAACGTTACAAGGTTGACTCCGATTTCAGATTTTACATCGCTTGTGTCATCGACAACACTTAACCATTAACATTTGGAATGACATTAGTTAATATTTAATTTTCTCTCTGTTATTTATAGGTTTTTGAGTCCTCTTTCAGCAGTTCCTTTGGTTAGTCTTGCTGGTTTTGGGCTATACGAGTTTGGATTTCCAGGGGTAAGCATATACAAAACATACTTAGATATACATATATTTATTTAAATTTGTTGGACTTGAATGGACCCTGGACTCTCTCTCTCTCTCTCTCTCTCTCTCAAGCTTGCTTGTTTTTCTTTTTCTTATTTGTGCTGAACACTTGCATTGCTTGTTTAGGTTGCTAAATGTGTTGAGATTGGACTGCCACAGCTTATCATTCTAATCGTCCTCTCTCAGGTAATGTTCTTTGTTGAATCACTAAAGGCAATATTCCCTTACTTAAAAATCATCAATTTTCATTAAATCCCTAAAGTGAAAAGAGTTTGAACAGTTGTCACTTTCAATCTCTTCTTGGAAGTATTCCTAACAAGCTATAATTATTAATTTTCACGGGTTTATTTTGCAGTATTTAGTCCATCTGATAAAGCCAGGGAAACATATATTTGACCGTTTTGCTGTTATAATATCGGTGGCGATTGTTTGGATTTATGCTCACATACTTACTGTGGGTGGTGCCTATAATGGTAAGGCACCAAAGACACAAGCAAGCTGCCGTACTGATCGCTCTGGCCTTATTAATGCTGCTCCATGGTATGGTTATGCTGTTCTTGATAGTAGTAACTCACTTTAGTATTTCTCCAAACGAAATTACACTAAAAATGGGGGAAAGCTAGTGATACATGTATTGACATATCCATCTTTGACTTTGTGGAGATCAAGTAAAACAGTCCATTAATTTTTCCATTGGACATGTTTTGAGTATATTTAATTTTGAGGTATCACAGTTTTACATTTAAGAAAGAGAAAATTTGGTCCTTAGTTCACTCGTTTGATATTGTAGTAAATTTAGAATCCCGCCTACTTTTTTCACATAATATTGGTTCATTAATTTTCTGAATGAACATTTGCAGGATAAGAGTTCCATATCCCTTTCAATGGGGAGCCCCTTCATTTGATGCTGGTGAAGCCTTTGCCATGATGATGGCTGCATTTGTTGCTCTTGTGGAGGTTTGTTTTCATCTCCCACGCCACTAAACTAATGACTGGAATGACAAGCACATCTTATTTATTATAGTTATCGGCTTTAAGTTATCTGTATCACAATCACACATAATTTGCTGCTTCATAACGTACTTCGCATTTTTAATTGCAGTTACTTTGAAACTTCAAGGTTTTCACAATTTACTGCATGAAACTTTATCATTATCATTCCTTTTAATTATGTTTCTAACATGTTCTCTTATGGTATGAGCAGTCCACGGGTGGCTTCATTGCGGTTTCAAGATATGCAAGTGCCACTTACATGCCGCCTTCTGTTCTCAGCCGTGGTGTTGGTTGGCAGGTAAACTCAAGGTGTTATGCTTGATTGCTTCATTTATGATCAAACATGAGAATCGGGCTATATTTTGTATTTTATGTAGCAGATAATTTCTTCGAGCATTTTATGTCTCAGCTCCTCGAAATATATACGCATTAAAAATAGAAAAGAGATAATTAAATGATGAGAAATTGCAATTTAATCATTGACTGAATCAAATGGCACCTGAATATCAGGCATATTCTTTCACAAGTAACACCAGTGCCATCTATGGCCACACACACTGTGTTCAGTTATACTCACAGAAACACAAAATGATGGTTAAAATCTGATCTGGAACAATCTAGATCAGATTGCTGTATGACTTCAAAGGAATTATTATAAATAAAAAGAAAATTAAGTTATGGTTGATAATTATTGGACACAGCCTGTATGCAATGTGTAACTGATTTTCTTTTTAGTATTTTCCTGTTATAGAATATATCCAATATATTGTAATTCTCTTGTACAAATAGGGGGTGCAATTGCATAAAAAATACAATGAGAATTAAATGGAAAATTCTCCCAATTTCCTCTTCCGGATCACTTCTGATTAAAAAACAGAAAAATCTGTTTAGCTTAGTACAAAGAAAAGAAAAAAAGAGAAAAGAAGACACTGAGCCAGATCACAATTGATCTGTTGATAGAATCTAAGGAACGATATTTGAATCAAGTGACAATGATGGGTGTAAGACAGTCTGCCAAGAGAGTTCTATGTAATTTACCAAGTTTCTTTATTTTCTACTGAAGTGGTTTCTTTATATTCTCAGGGAATTGGCATTTTGTTGTCCGGGATATTTGGAACTGGGAATGGATCTTCAGTGTCTATGTAAGGCACATCAACAACCTTTCTGCTACATTGTCATCTAGACTTTTTCTCATTATAAACAGAACATTGACACAAGATGTTTGCTTAATTCCCATGCAGTGAGAATGCTGGCCTTTTAGCATTGACCCGTGTAGGCAGTCGAAGAGTTGTGCAGATATCTGCTGGTTTCATGATTTTCTTTTCCATTCTTGGTATTTTTTATTTTATTTTATATTGTTTTGCATTTGAGGCTTTTAATACACCATCATCCCTTTTAATGTTCGTATAATCTTATCTCTCTTAAATATTGGATCATATTTTGCAATATGATTGTGCAGGAAAATTTGGAGCGGTATTTGCTTCGATTCCAGCACCAATTGTTGCTGCTTTGTATTGCCTTTTCTTCGCTTATGTGGGTATGTTTCAACAAAGAAGCAATCCACTAGTAAACCTATATAACCAATACAAGGTGATATTAACCTTTCGACTTTATAATACGAAACTGCAGGTTCAGCAGGTTTAAGTTTCCTTCAGTTCTGCAACCTCAACAGCTTCAGAACAAAGTTCATATTGGGTTTCTCCGTGTTTATGGGCTTCTCTGTTGCCCAGTACTTCAACGAGTATACTGCCATCAACGGCTACGGCCCCGTCCACACTGGTGGGAGATGGGTATGCAAAAAAACACATCAACTCGCTGATCTCTCTCAAGCTTTTGCTAAAATCAAATCATAATTTAATGCCTTTTTTTGTTATTTCTTAATGAGCAGTTCAACGACATCATCAACGTGCCTTTCTCATCGGAAGCATTTGTTGCTGGTGTGTTGGCGTATTTCCTCGACAATACACTGCACAAGAAGGATAGCTCGATAAGGAAAGACAGAGGTCTGCATTGGTGGGATAAGTTCCGTTCGTTTAAGACTGATACGAGAAGTGATGAATTCTATTCACTGCCCTTCAATCTCAACAAATATTTCCCTTCTGTCTGATTATTCCATTGCCGAGTTAGAAGGGCTCTCCGTGGGGGTGGGGAGGGGGGCAGGGTATGGCTTCTGAAATCGCTGCCCCATGATTAGCCGTTCAAGGCTGAGGGACTGAACTACGATACAGTTGTTGTTTGTATTGTGTAGCTAATCACATGGTAAAAGTAGTATAAATCAGTGAAGGGTGATTAGAATATTTGTTTTTTTTAAATTCCTAGTTGTATATTTAATGGTTGGACTGTTATAAGCCTTTACATTTTGTCTCAAATACGAACTTGGACTCTTGGATCTATTTATATATATATATATATTTTCAAAGTTTGAAAACTACTAGCAATATGTGCTTTTGAAGTATTATGGGACTTTTTATCTATATAATATTCTTGCCCATGGGAATGAAATTATATTCTGTAGTTTGAAAATCGATGCAGTTAGGGAGCATTGGTTGTGCCTACCGTAAATTATTGTGTTGTGGCTTGTCTTAAAACTATTTCATCAATAGTCTTATTGATTTCGGAATGAATGATAAAAAATATAATATAATTTATTATTATTGTGCTTGGTACGCTCATTGTGTCTCAAAAATTAGAGGGACATGCATATTTTGGGGCATATGCATTTGGACAATGAACATCTTTTTATGGCATTTATTTTCCTTGTTTGCCATCGAGTAAAAGATATAATTATGAAGCATTGTGGTGAACACCACTTTTCCAAGGCATTCTTGACCTTGATTAATTTTATTTCTATTGATAGAAATATAAAAATTAAAATAAAACTTGAGTTTAGACAGGTCAAATATTTCAACAACTTGATCCGGATTTTTTTATTTTATTTCAGAAAAAAAGTTGTTTATGCATAAAGGTAGTTAGTTGAAAAGAAGCGGCAAATTAAGGCCGGTGGTGTTCATGCAATGGCAGCTATATATATATATATATGCAAAAGAGATGCTTAAAGCCCGTATGCATTAATTACTATCATCTGGTAAAGATAAACTAAACCAAGGCAAAAAGGAACCCTGTACACACATGTACAAATATTTGAATTGAAACCCTAGGTTCGCTTAGTGATTTTGTCCTTGGTGAAGGGCCATTTACAAAAGAGGAAAAAAGAAAGGGGCTTTGTTGGTGGAAATTAAAGTGGTCTCGTATATTATTAGAATGTTATATACATTGTTAGTCACATAGAGGGCCACCATATATATATATATATAAGATACATGGCTTGATTCCACTCACCAACTTTATTTTTCATGAAACGGAAAAGGTTTTCTAGGCCAACCACTAATTTGTGAAGATATTTTATTTTCTTCTAGTATTATGTGAGTATGTGATTCTATTTTATTTCATCGTAAACCTTGGCTATGTAAGCTAAATTTTCGTCTATTAGGACTAAAGTATAGCTACATAATACTCCAAATGTTACGAATATTCTCTGAACTAATTGTTTCACTTCAATAATCCACAAACAAACATCAGAAATAGAAAACAACAACAACAACAACAACAACAACAAGCCTTTATCCCACTAGGTGGGGTCGGCTACAGATCAAACGACGCCATAGTGGTCTGTCGTGAATCATATCTCTATGAAACCATTCGCCTCTAAACTCCTATAGTTTTTCTAGGTCTTCCTCTGTCTAACAACTAGGCTTCCCTCCATATGATCAACTCTCCTAACCATGGCATCTGCAGGTCTCCTCCATACATGCCCAAACCATCTAAGTCGAGATTCAACCATCTTTTCTGTAATAGGTGCCACCCCAACTCCCTCTCTGAATCAAAAAAGAAAAAAAAGAAGAATCAAAAACTTTGGACAGAGACTTTTTCGCTTCAGCATTAATATATGCACTCATATAAAGTTAAAGATTCTTTTCAGCGAGATATTTAGGGTGTGTTTGATTGGGAGTATTTTCCATGGAAAATATCCATTTTCCACTTGATTTGACAACTTAAGGTGTTTGATTGGCTTTTTTTCTAGGAATTGAATTCCCACTTTTGGCTCTCAACTTACATTTTCCTTTAAACAAGGAAAATATTTTCTTTGGGGGGGCTAGTTTTTATTTTCCACAATTGCACGGTTTTCGAGCTCTACACATGCTATAACTTAAACTACAAAATTCAAAATTTATAAAAAATTTATATTTAAAATTACTCATCAAGATCAATTAAACAAGATCCATCATGACTATAAAATTATGTAAAAAAAAATACCCATAATTTTTTCTACATTAAAAATGCCACAATACAACCAATATTTTCCGGGTAGAAAATTAAGGCAATCAAACACACTACACTTCATTTTCCATGCAACTCAATTCTAGGCAATTCAATTACCGGTAACTTATTTTCTTTCCATGCAAATTCCACGCTTGCAATCAAACGCACCCTTAATGTGATGGGTTTTTGGTGACTTAATTAACTTGTAGCCACGGATATAGGAGTCTACTTTGAACAAGAAAGAAACAATGGTGTACGTGCGTGTAGTAGTAGCTCATGATCATGCCTCATTTAAGTTAGGAACCTATCATTTACTCTACACCACACATGGCTGCACCAATTAACATTCTTTGGGCATGCTTCCACATTAAATAATTATTTTGCAGGATTTAATACCCAGTCAACTTGGGGTTGTACCACTACCAAAAGTTTGTTCCTTCCAGTATTATTATTATTATTATTATTATTATTATTATTATTATTATTATTATCTCTCTTAATCCAATCATTGTATTTGGAATGAGTGATGATCTTGGGTTACTTAAATTACCTGTGAAAAACTTTCATTGATTTCACTTATACGAATTTTTACATATACATTGAAAAAGTGCATTTGTATGTAGAAATCCTCACAAAAATAAGATAATACACATAATATACACAAAATATGCTTAACAAATAACTTGGATAGTCATAATACACAGATATATATATATATATATATATATATGTAACAAAAATATGATAATACACATAATATGCTTAACAAGTAACTTGGATAGTCATAATACACCGAATATAAATAGATTGGTGTGCCAAGCAAAAAATCCAGGTATATTAACTGAAACTCTATTTTGATGACAAAATAAATTAATTATTCTTCTAACAACTCTTACTGGGGCAATGTATCATGTCTTTTGTTAGATGTAAATTACTTTCATTTTTTTTTTATCATTTGTAAGTTCTTTTAACGAGTAAAAAGAAAAAAAAAACGTATTTCCCTAGTAACAATAATAATAATAACACAGATCAATATTGATGGGGCAATAATTATCGATCATTAATTAAATTAGAATTAATAATTTTTAAAAAGTACTAAAGTTAAAATTAAACAAAAATCATACAACTTTTTTTTATAGTGGGGTTTTTACGGAAGTCCATTTGTAGTTATTTGCCACGTCTAGAATGCAGTTTTACATCACTTTGTGTATTCACTCACTCATTAATTTTTTCTCTTATTCAAAAAGTTATAATATGTTGACAATTCTCTAGTTGCGACAAATCATCTAATTTTTATTCCAAACATTAAAAGGGCAGACAATAATTGATTAATACCACGATGTTTCCTACTATTTACTAGGAACTATTTATATCTTTTGTTTGCCAATTCAAAAGCAAAACAATTTCAATCAAAGGAAAGTGAAAGCTTCTAGCTTTGTCTCTCAACTAGAAACATTAAAAGTGAAAAAGTTAGCATAAAAATAAAACATGTCGTGATTCTTATTGGTTAGTATTATATTATATAAAACTTTATCGTCGGAGCATATTTTAAGCACTCAATAAATGAAAATGCTGATAAAGTCCTCAATTATTATTAATGTTTTATCTTTTTTATTTATAAATTGTAACATGTGCCCAATGTTAACACCACGCAAATATTTTAATTTTATTGTTTGTTGTGTATTTTGGAAAGAGAATTTAGTTTGGTGGTGGCGGGATTATGATAGATAGAAATATAGAGAAAAAGTGGGAATAGCATGACTTGTCTTTCGTCGGATCTGAAGACAAGAAAACCTTACAGATTAATTTTGCCAGCACTTTTTTTGATTTCTATGTTTTATTTCCTTTGTTTTTTTGTAAATGGAGGGGTGTAATTGAAATAAAGCCACTTTCAGTCTTTCATCTGTACCAATTTCCCTGTTTCCAAATCCAACAACCAGCCATGAAATCCTTATCACGATCCTCTGCCTCATCATCTTCCATAATTTCACCATACTCATCTCTTTTTTTTTTATGGATAAACTACACCCAGTTACAATGATCTTAATTTAAAAAAATAAAAAAAAAATTAATATTATAATTGTTCTTTGTTTCTTTAAAAGAAAGGTGGAATCTTTGGTCCGAAATTTGTCAGACCGAAGTTAAAACGAAAAAAAGAAAACAAAACCAAACAAAGTGGAATGATAAATGAATTCAGTATATTTATTCAAATTAGCGAAATATGTTAACAAACACAATTATAAGATTTCGTGTTAAGAATTAAAAATAAATAAACAACTCAGTTGCTCATGTTCATGCCAAGTACGCGATAGGAGTAGAGAATAAACCAGATATTCTGGTATTGGATGTACCCTGCTGATTCTTCTAATTAATGAAAGTCCTGTTTTTTTTCTTAAAATTTAAAAATATTTTTCGACAAATCTATATTATTAATTAAGCTCAATGAAGTATTTGGTGTCTCAATTAAATTATTAAAATATTTATTAAATTACCAAAATACCCTCACAAGCCACATGTTAAGATTATAAAGAAAATACAATTACAATAGTTGAACCCATGACATTACGCATAATAAGAAATCACTTAACTACTTTGTCAAATACAATCACATGTTGTTAAAATGTTAAAAAAAAAATTTAATTATTATAATATTACGCAAATATTGCATGTGGTCTCAATTCTAGTTTATGATAAAACAAAATGTATATTTTTATTCTCATAATAATGAGATTTTCAATATGTTAGCTTAATATTTTCCGGTTCAAGTATCAGTGACATGTTCCTGTTGAAATTTGAATTAATAAAGTTGGGTCAAAATGCACAGTGGGTTCAATCATGAGAGAAGGGGGGGGGGTGGTTAAGTTTTATTAACGGTCATCTTCTAAACTTCGATGAGAATTGAGAACCATAGGACGCCCAACGTCTAGAATTGTTATCTTAATCCTATTAAAATTACGTATTATCCTGATGAATTATAATAGTTTGATATATTTCTGTTTTTATTTTTTTTAAAAGGATATGATAATTAGCTACTACTCTACTTAAATCCTCTAGCAGTCTAATATAATCTTTAATAGCCTTTTTTTTTCTTTTCCCTTTTAACAACACTTTATGTTTATTTGTGATAAATTATATAAGTGTTATAAGTTTTATTTAAAATTTCAATAATCGTATATCCTTGAGAAAAATATATTAGGTTTCTCTTGTTAAAAGTATTGTTTTATCATTTTTGTCCTATACTTTATATTATTTACTTAAAGTAGATTCCTAATAGCAAGAGCAGAGTTAGGAAGGGGACAAAAACATAACATGCATTAAGATGACAAATATGTACTTATATTTTACGTCATAAATTTTATTTTTTGTTTCAAATTAAATTGTATTCGTATTAAGACTACTTTGACTGTACTACCTTTAAAGAGAACAATAATTTTAACATAATAAAAGCAACTTTTAATTTTAGATATTTAAAATAAATAAATTCTTAATTAAAAATAGGTAGAATATTTAATTGGGAGAAGAAGGGAGGAATTAACTACCAAAGTTTTTTAAGTAATAAAGAATAGTAAATACTAGAAATTAGGTAGAAGGGCTTATTATATTGATTTTTACCAAAAATCCAATGAATAATTTTTTTGAAAAGGGCCTATTTTTAATTGGTAATTTGAATGAAGGGCCTATTTTTAATTGGTAATTAGTGTAAGAGGCCTATTTTGTTTTATATTTTAAATGAATGTATTTGAATAAATTTTATCATTTTTTAAAAACAGTTATGTATTACCTAAAACCCATTTTTATGAAATTTTCACAAAAAAATGGACTCAAAGTTAATGCAATAAAAATAGCAAAGTTCATATTGCAGTGATATGTATGCAATTAACTTTGCACTAAAAATATGGACTGCAAAGTTCACATTGCAGTAAAATATGGACTGCAATATGACTTTGCATAAAAATATGGACTGCAAAGTTCACATTGCAGTGAAATATGGACTGCAAAGTTCATATTGCAGTGAAATTTGCAAAGTTCATATTGCAGTCCATATTTTAAGATATAGTATTTTTTTAGTTTATTTTAGGGTTGGGATGTCATTTTTAATGAAAAAAAAGACACATGTCATATTATCAATAAAATAAAAAATAGGCCCTTTATTTAAAAAAAATTATTCCTTGGCATTAGTGTGAAAATCTTTCTCTAATAAGCCCTTTTTTTTAATTGCCCCTAGTAAATATTGTTTTTTTTAATCAATTACCCTCTCTACTTAACACTAACATCAGCCCCGCCTAATCAGAAGAAAGGAGGGAAATTTAAGCTTTGATCCTTGAAATTAGAATATTGTCTGTCTATTTAAATACTAAAAGATATTTTGAAATATTTTATATGAATTTTTAGTTTCAATTCAAATAATTTTATGAGATTCATCCGCATGTAAGTAAAAGTAAATAAATAATGATGATAACAATATAAGATAAATTTAATTTTATATTAAGAACAAAAGCAGTAAAAACAGAAAACCAACAGATAAAGAACAAATATACATACATATATATATATATATATATTATTTTATGAAAAAAGGAACAAAAATTAGAAAGTAAGAAACCTGTCTAGAGATGTGAGAGGGGTTTTTATAATTGTAACGCACAAAAGGTAAATAAATGAGTGCAGAAGCTTTCACACGCGACAAGCACTTATTTGTTTTTACCCCCTTTTTAGATTATTTTTTTTTTTTTTTTTTTAAAAAAAGTAATAGGAGTAAAAAAGGAGGAGGTGTTTGGGTTTGCAACTCTCTCTCTCTCTCTCTCAGTCTTCCCCCTGTGTCGTCATGTTACTTTTTTTCCCACAGAATTTCACGCCTATAGAATAGTTTTATAGTTAGGTGTGCAACATGAAACGTCTCACTCAATCACTCTCCCCCCCTCATACTCCCCGCTCTAAGCGCGTGCCATTTACACCTCATCGTAATCTAAGATAGGGGTTCGGTAACTAAACTGAATGACACAATACCGAACCGAACAGATTATTTCGGTAATGTTAAATCTGTAACCGATCTCAAACCGAATTGAAGTCGGCAACCAAAGTTGCGGTAACCAAAATTTCAGTTTGGTATAAATAGAATTTTAGTAATACCGAAAATCCTATTTTTTAAATATTGGCAACTGAGCAAATTCTTTCATTCTCCTATATATATATATATATATATATATATATATTAAGCAACACAGTTACATAGCCACACACATTGCTGCCAATAGACAGCAGTTATACTTATACGCAGCCACCCACATTGACACAAGAGTTATACACACACTAATACACATACAAAACAATTATACAAATAGTCACACTGCTACCAATAGACAGTAGTTATAGTGTTATACACAATAGAAGTATGAGCAAGCAGAAAATCGAAAATATATATTAAAAAAAAAAAACAAGAAGGGGTACCTTGGAATTTCGAATTTTAGGGCTAGATCTTACGGTGGAGAAGTGGAGATCGTAGATGCGTGTTGGACTGGATGGTCGAGGCAAAGGCTGGGTTTTGTGGCGCCGTTGTGGTGGGGGAAAGCGGAGGGGATTGGGAAGAGAGCGAAAGGAGCGGAGGTTTGATGTCTGAGTGTAAGAAGAGAGTAGAAGTGGGGCTGTCAGCGACTCAGCTGTGGAATAGCATTCTTTTTTTTTATTTTTTTATTTTCGGTTCGGTTTGGTTTTACCGAACCTTTTATTCCGACTTACCATTTTTTACTGTTTAAATTTTGGTAATCGAATGTCGATTACCATTAAAAATCGGTTCGGTTCGGTATTTTTTGCTCAGCGGTTCGATTTTTTCGGTTCGATTTCCAATTTTTTGGTAAAAAATGCCAGCCCTAATATAAGATATTCATTTGAAGAGGGTAATTTAATGAAATGATCAAAAAAAATTTGACGATCGAAAATATATATATATATATATCAAGTTTTTTAAGAAAAAAATTATTTCTAGGTTGAATTTTTTTATAAAATTTGGTAGAAGTGATCTATTTACTTTATAGATCATCTTCTCACAAATTAAATTTTTTTTTATTCATTTACCTTTACAAATTGCCATTATCTTTTTTTTGTGAAAGTTAGAGAATCTCTTTTTATAACATAACTATTACTAATCATGGTGACATTGTGTAACTGTCTCATAAGTTAAAATAAAAGATTGATGAAATATAAAATTATTAGAAATGAGGTAAAAATTCTTGCGTGACAATATTTTTTACAAAAAACCAACGATAATCTTTTTTAGAAATAAGGACTTATATATCATATCATTATATCATTATAAAATAAATACTTGTTTATCAACTGTGTTTTAAAATAAAGGTTTTGATCAAGTGTAAAGTTAACTTTGCATAAAACATCAACTGCAAACTTAACTTTGCACAAAATTATGTTTTGCGCAAATTTAATTTTGTACTAATAAAAAAAAATTAATGTAAATTTATTTTGTAAGATATGTTTATATTTTTTTACAAGTACATTCTTATGTTTTGAAAGACTAAATTAATCGATTTACTCGGCCAGTTATAAGAAGACACATGGGTGCCTATGTCAACAATCAATACCGCCATGGGAAGGGAGCTCAAGAGCTCTAACTTGAGCGCCACTTAGAAGCCCAAACTCTAGAGAGCATGCGTATTTGACCTAAGCGTTGTCTTCGCACACCTGATTTCGCTCAAATGCCAGAACTCATCCAACGAGCTCTGAGGACCTCTGATCAACAAATGTGTCAGAATAGGCGCAGACAACATGGGAAAATTGCTACCAACTCCAATCAGCGCCACAAAATCTTCCTCAATTTCATTAAATGTGCACTAATTGCATTTAATGCACCGAAATATATGGAGAAGCAAGATCAGAGTAGGTGATGATTATTAATGGCTTCAAACCTGCTCCAAGGGTCCCCCCCACACGTTTTCTTATTCTTTTATATATATGTATGTATGGGAAGAATTTACTTCCCTCAACAACCAAACAAGAAAGTAACAAATCTTTTATTACAAGAATCTTACTATATAGTTACAGTAGCCAAGAGAGATATACAAAGAGATGTAGAGTTTTGAAGTACACGACAGAGCTCCTAACATAGGAAAATCAGGCTCTAAAGTGAGTTAGAACTGCTCCAATTATAATATCGTGAGGATATAATAGTTAGAGAGATATTATTTGCTTGTAACATTAGTTTACTCATTGTTAGTGCTAAAAACTGGGTGGGTATTTTAGACCATACAATCAAATGAGCGGATCAAATGATTAACATAATAAACGCAACAAACTCAACAGAGACAGAGACGTATAAATGAGGTTGGTCTCGTATGAATATACGGGTTAGTCTTCCTTTGTGGAATATAGCTGGGAGTTTGATTTGCTTTATATTGATGATGAACGAACAACTATTACAAACTCACAAAAGCCTCTCCAGTTATTCTATCATCATAATGTTACAATAAGAGTATGCTCAAGTTACACAAGTTCTAGCTTCTCTATTCTAGGGGCTCCACCGAGTGCTCTGAGCCATTATTTATCACTTATCTTATTGCTTATTGAATTCTGAATTCTCATTGCTCTTAGGTTTATCTGGGTTGGTTGAACTTAGTTGTTGAAAGAAGTAAATACTTCATGTATATATATGATTGGGAGGAAGCGTGTGGCACCAGAGCTCCCAAAGCGGGTTTGGGGCCAAACTTCAATCATCACTAACTCTGATTTTGTTTCTCTATGATTCTGATGCATTGAATGCAGTTGGTGTGCATATAATAAAGGTGAGGGGAGTGGCAGTCGCCTATACTTCTGCAAACCACTCTGGCAGAGTGGTTGGGCGGAAGGGAGGCTCCAAAGTTCGTCGAGAGAGCTTTGGAGCCCGAGCTTCGCAATTGGCTGTACGTAGTCAACTCTCTAACGGGTACCCAATTTTTAAGGGCTTCATCCTTCTTATAGTAACCCAACAGGGCTCCTCCGAGCTCCTCGCGTTCGGGCAGGTCTGATAGCTGACATGGACGGCCACGAGTTAGCTCATGAATGGTGGAGCAAATTGGATTAATAATTTACACCATCACTCATTATAATACAACGCATTTCGAACTACCAGCTCTATTCACAAGATTTTTATCTTGTTCTGTTCATTTCATTATTATATTTATCATTTGTTAACTCATTTGATTGTGTGATTATGAATAGATCAGGTCTAAATTTTCGTACTAACATGTTTTCATTCATAAAACTTTAAACAACGTCAAAGAAATACAAATACATAGTAATGTTTTAGAAAATAAGGAATGCAAACTTAATTTTGCATAAATCTGAACAAATTATTATGTGCGTTTTATTAATGAATATGTAATTTGTTAAAATTATTTTAAAGCATTGTCAATTAAATACTTATTTATAATAATATATTAAAAAACGTGTAATGCAAACTAAATTTTGCATGATTCTACAAAAATTAAAATTTAAAAATATACTACAAAGTTAACTTTATACTACTTTTAGAATGTGGTCAAATATAGGCCTTTAATTTACAAAAAAAATAGTATTCTCTGATTTTTTTTAGAATTTTTTTTTAAATGAGTATTATTATTCAATATCCCGAAACTTGCTAAATAATTAATAAGAACTTTTGTATGAAGTAGATTATAAGTTTGCATAATTTTTCTTAATTTAACTAATTATTCTATGTAAGAGTATTTTTTTTTTATATTTTTCTTATGTTAAATTAGGAGTTCTAATTTAAATATGAGGTCTTAAAAATGTAATTTGAACTTAATGAAAGGTAGAAAAATATTATTTTATGTTTTAAGACTCTAGGTTTATTTATGTTCCAAAAACATTACAAAAAAAATTAAATGAAAGAACAAGTAAAAAGTAGAGTTAAGGGTAAGGGGCGGGACCATGGGGATGACATTAAGAAGATGGGGTGCGTGGATGCCATTAGAAATAGTAAACCTCCTCCACCACATAGATAGTGGAGCAATCAGTAATAGGTGTTGTTAGATGTTAACGTGGACATGTGCCTATTACTTAGCATTTCCACTTGCTACAAGTAACACGCACACACTCCCCCTTCTTTCTTCATCTATTATTTCTCCGATCCCATGAGACGTTTAAACCCTAACTCGAAAGGTCAAATAAGTGTAACTCAAGTGACAACACGTAGCAAAACACACGATAGAAGCTTTAAATATCAAATGTTGACACGTACTTAAACACCATATAGATGGCATTAGTACAACATATAACACAAAAGAAAAATATCAGCCCGTAACACCATGCCCAAATTAACCCCCCTTCTTTTTCATTTTATATATATATATATTTTTTATTCAGAAGTGTTCAAAAAAACTTTTTCACACTTTAATTAATTTTTATTTATGATTTGTCGCAATCACTAGCTAAATATTAATTTAACTAGTATATCGTGTTGCACGTATAATACATCATGAAAAATATTGTTATAGCAAAAAATAATGAGAATTTTTAATCGAACAAACAAACATCGCAATAATGAAGTAAAAAGTCAAAAAATTACATATAATAAAAAGGAAACAATAAATTAAAACGAAGCTATAGGTGTAAACGGATAGGATACGAACCGGATACCACTTTATCCATAATCATTATCCTTTTTTAAATATGTTATCCAAATCTTTATTCGTATATTTTCGGATAGTAAAAAGATTAATTTCAGATCGTTAGTCATTTTTACATGAAATTCTCGGCTGCTCATGAAATTGACTATATCTCTTTTTATTTACGCAATATCTTTATTTAAGTTGAAGAATGATTAATGATTTCTTCTTTTTGTTTTTGGAGCACACATTTTACATGCAATGTCGATGATATAGATAATAGGTTAGACACTGGATAAACATGAGATCAGATTAGCCATCATGTCTTTCTTAAATAATTATGATGTGTTTTTCATCTCTTATTGTGCTTTTACTCCTATATTTTGTTAATGCAAAAATTTAAAGCAATTTTAAAAATATATTTAACTATTTGATTTATTAATTAAAACGGAATCTTTTACGAGTTATAACTCAAAAAGTAAAACGAAACATTTCAAAACTTGTTAAAATAAAGAGTTACATTTTATAGTAAACCTTGACATGATATAACCTAATAATATTCATATTATATTATAAAATAACCACCATATAAATGCAAATAATAAATCTAAATTGAAAATTTACCACTTAAATTTGATATGATCTCGAACCTTTCATTCTAGAAATTATATGTTATAAATATAACTTAGGTCTTTTCTAACAACTTACCAACACCAAATTAAACTTATCCGATTTTTTTAAATGTGAGAGAATATATATATCTATATATATATAACATATACTAAATTATAGCAGATACAAATATCAATAAAACAGATATCTACAAATATTGATAATCCATCTCGAATACAGATTATCCAGGTCCAATATTATCATTATCCATATCCTTATCATTTTTTTGGATATTTAAAAACACAATCTAAATCTTCCTTTTCGAATATCCATTTAGATAAGTATACACAAAATCTGAATTCGAATATGGATTGAATTCGGATTTTTGGTCATCCATTTACACACCTAAACAAAACTCAACCACTACATTAAATTTACAATAATATGTATTAAATTAAATAAAAAACATTGAAATTTAAAAAAAATAAAAAAATAATTAAAGATACCTTAGGATGGAGATAGGAAAAGTAAATTATTTTAAAAAAAATGGTAGACAATTTTATTTAAGATTAAAATATGTAAAACATAAATTACAATAAATATTAAGGAAAAGCATAAAGTATTTATATATGCTGGCAATGCCGCAATGGAAACAATTTCTAACAAATCAAATATATATCAAATCACTAAAATTAAACGTATGATAAAATGAATAACATTTTTTTTTAAAAAAAAAATACTTAAAGACAAAATCTAAAATCAAAAAATTTACTAATCGAATAAATACACTAAAGAACATTTATGAATTAATGAAGAATACAAAAAAAATATAAAAATCAGAGCAACATGCATCACAAAAAGTAAAGAAAATGAAAAATTAGACAACAATATATCATTAAAAACAATATATATATATATATATATATATTTTATAAAAAGCCATAATTCTCAAATTAATGTAACAATTAATAGTCAAATAACCGTTTCACAAGAAAAAGTTAAATTAAAATTTGATTTTCCATGCATGATTATTCATATTCCCGTAACAATTAAAGTGAAATTCACAAACAATTTTTTTTTTGGAAAGTTACAATATTCAAATAACCTTGGCTAATTACCCGTGCCCTACATTTTGTGCACTATATTAACTCTTTGATATTTTTAATATGTTCATGTATATGCAAACTTTTTTTAAAAAAGGTACAAGAATAATTTTAGGCAAAAAATTTGGTCAAGCTTTTTTAATCAGACTAACTCACTTTTATATAAATATAAATATAGATAACCACAAAAAATAATCTAAAAAATAAATTCAGTCGACCCCAAAAATTTAGTTAAGAAATAAATTCAATCGACCCTAAAAACATTCTAATAATGACTTTATATCACTTCATCAATAGGCATAGGTTGTTTGTTTATGTATTTAGAGAGAGAAAATTTCCTCCGCTGCTGCACCTATATTACAATAATAATTTATTTCCTTTTACGAGTCTGGTAAATTTCATTTCCAATCTTATTAACGTACAGCTAGCTTTGTGTTCTTTATATTATAGCTCCCACAGAATCTCGAGGCACTCCTGTATATATATATATATATATATTAAAAACCCCATCATATTCATTCAGATATACATAAAAGAGAGAGGTGGGCTAGGTCATAAGAGGTGGACTTGCTATAAAGAGAGTGGTGTGATCTCCTCCTCCTCCGTCTTCCTTCCTTGCTTGCTTTCTTTCTTTATTGTAATTTGTAAAAGACACACACACACACACACAGAGTAAAGAGTTGAAAGTAGAGGAGATGGGGAACTGCCAAGCAATAGATAATGCAAGCCTAGTAATTCAACACCCTTGTGGTAGAGTTGACAGGCTCTACTCCCCTGTCCCTGCTTCCCAGATTATGAAGTTGAACCCTGGTCACTATGTTGCTCTTCTCCTCACCACTACAACTACAACTACAACCACAACCACAACCACCACCACCACTACCGGTGAGAAGAATAACAACAACAACAACAACAGAGTTCGCATTACACGTATTAAGCTTCTCCGGCCGACCGACACTCTTGCTCTTGGTCATGCTTACAGACTCATTACCACTCAAGGTTTCTTCTTTTTTTCCTTTTTACTTACTTACGAGGTTCTGTTTCTCTTCCTTTTTTTTTTTTTTTTTTCAATTCTAATAAATAGTTTGTGAATTTGATTGATTACTAAAGATGTTGTTTGGGTTTTGCAGAGGTGATGAAAGGGTTGTGGGCTAAAAAGTGTGCGAAAATGAAGAAGAGAGAACCTGATCATCATCATCAGTCAGTTGAAAGCAAGAGAGGATCAAGGAAAAGACATCCTATGCTTTTGGTAATACACTAGCAGCAACAGGATCTGAGATGGAAACGATAAGTCAGGTGAATCTCTTTCTTTGACTGCTAAAGTAAATATTTAGTGTACATCTTTAGATGAGTATTTCAAGTTAACAAATGAAAAATAATCCTAGTCGATTTATGAATAGTAACAAGCACAAGGGAGACAAAATAGGGAAATAAAAAAAAAGAAGAAGAAGATAAAAGTGGGGAAATTATTCAGTTTCGTTTCTTGTTTTTTTTTTTTTTAACTTTTGGAAATATGAGTTATGTTTAATTGATGAAAATTGCTTTGATTTGACAAAATAAGTATGTGTATGTATATATAGGTGAGCAAAAACGAAAGAAATAATAGAAGGACAAGTAGTTCATCAAGAGGAGGGGGCTGGCATCCTTCCTTACAGAGCATCTCGGAGTCAGCTGCAGGAAGCTGATTGTACAAACAAAACAAATTGTTGTTCCTTTTTCTTGGGGGGGAGGGTTATAACTTAAAAATTTGTTGGAGCAGGAGGAGTTTTCCAAATGTTTTTAAGACGATGAAACTTAATTTGTATAGGGAAAGAAAGTGCTACTGTATGTTAACATCAATGTGAGGTGCTGCTTTTCTTTAAATGAGATTTTGGACTTTGCTTCTGAACATTTATTTATTACCTATTACTTCACTACTACTACTACTACTACTCTTCTTTCAGTCTTTTAAAATATGGGATTAATTCTGATCAAAGCTACTACTACGTTTACAACAACATTAAAAAAACTCTTACAGAGAGAGGAGGAAAGCATGAGCCTGCCTGACTAACCGACCAAATAATCTTCTTCTCTCACACTACGCTACTCAACTTGGACTTTAAATTTTTTTTTTTTTTATTAAAATTTCGCATGCTACTTTTTATATTTCTTTTTTTTTTTGTAACGTATGCTTTACTTGAACGGAGCAGTGTCAAATTTTGGACCCACACGTGCAGCCATGCCTTTCTTCCCAATAATAAACTCTAATGTCGGTATATCTAATATCTTGGGTTATATATAGATTAATCAGCGCACAAATTACCTTACAGAAACACATTTTCCAATTATCCATATTTTAAGCATGCACGGTTAGCGTTTTACTTTTAATATAAATGCATATTGTCTATATATTGCACCTCTTTACTCTTCTTGAGTAAAGAAAATCAAGCGAGGGGAGAACAAGAGGTTGATGGACATTACCCTTCACTTTGGCATCACTAATTCAGAACACCCAGTTTTGAATGTAGTCTTTTAAAACACAACAACAACAACAACAACCATCTGTTTATTCTCTTTCTAATATTACCCTAAAATCGTATTTTATGAGTTTTGCATATATTTTTTTGGGGATCATTCTTCAACATAAGACCTGGAAAAGAACTTTTTGCAAGTCGATGGAAGATTAATGAGAGTTTTAGTAAGCGCCATCCTCCTCTTTCTTCTTCTTCTTCTTCTTCGTCGTTAAACTCTAGTCCGGTGTATTAATTTTGTTTATCGAATTAATAGTTCCATTGTTTTCTAATGGGTCTTAAATTATTAGTTCCAATTCTTTTATTGAGACTAATCAATGTACCAAAGTTTATAATAAAAAAATAAGCTGTAATCTTAAAATTTAATTAAATTTAAATCAGTTTTTTCACAGAAAATATTCGGACCACTATTAATTTGAGAGGAGGAATAGAGAATTACAAAATGCAAATGATTACACACCGATATAAGCATGCAACGAAGAGGTATCTCAATCTAAGAGTAGTGCTTTTCTTCGTACACATATATATATAAATGTATAATCATTATTTTCTTATTAGTTATGTTATTCTTATAAAGTTCATTTCATCAACGGAGGGATAGATTTAAGAACTTTTTCATTCCTAGTGAAAATAATGATGGCCGACTATTAAGAAAATATACTTTAACGGCTTAATCAAGAAACAGCAGAAATAAAAAAAAAAAAAAAAAAAGAGAAAGTGTGTGGCTTAAAGAGCATTTCCTTTGTGGCAGAGAGAATAAATTGGAGAGCAGGGGCTACATACACACGAGCAATGATTGTAAGTTTCTTTATTTTTGACTTGGAGTTTGATCATTCGAATCTTCTTCTTTTTTTTCATTAGAGTTGGAATCATATTCTGGACTGAGAAGCCCATTATACCCTTCTCTTGCCACCACCAAGGCGTTGCTCACATTGTCACATGGTATGACAAATGACTGTTCAGAAGAGTGGACAGGATTCGACCTCAGCTTCAAAAGTATTTAAGGGAAGTTAATAGAGGAGGGTTACTCACTGACTCCTACTTGTGTAACCCACCAAATTCAAAGAAAATCAAATAGGACAACTGAAACCATCTCTCGTCACCCAGCTCGGTTTAATTCTTTGAAATATAGAGGAGAATGAAAGAAATGAAAAGGTCCTTGTTTGGTTGCCATGAAAAAGGGAAAAAAAAAGAAGGGAGAAAAGATTACACGAAGAACAAGTAATGGAAATTATTAGTTTTCCTATTATTTTAGTAAACCATGTATTTTCCCAAATTTAAATGACAATTTTAGTACTAATACAAGAATCCTCCAAATTTAAAGGGGAGCGATTGATCCCCTTTAGATCCAAGGTATTGTGTAGTGCACATCACTAGGAAAGGTGATGGAAGGAAAGTATTGTGTACCAAGAAAAAACATGGTTTAAGAACAAAATGTCAGTGGCGAAAACTTGAGCAACGCTTTGATGTTTTTTGTCAGAGGTAGTACCTGAAACTACAGCATCCTTTGTATGAATAATAGATGCTTGCATTTTTCGCTTTCTCTTTCGTGTAAGTGATTGGCCAAGTATTCTCATAGTCAAGGAATCTAACCCCAAAAGCTTCTTGCTGCAGAAAATTCTCTGAAATGATAAAAAACTAAAAAATTATTAAAGAACAAAAACAAATAAGGACGAAATGTAAGAACATGCGATTAAATGCATTTCTCCAAATTAGCACCTCTTGATTTTAGAGTACCTGATCTACGTTAACTTTTCAGATCCGCTTCGACAATCTGCAAATAAAGATTACCCAGGACAATGTTATGGGGGCCTTGATCTTGATTTGCAGCCGCTTCATGAAACTTGCGGTCTCACATTATGAGAGAACTGATAACTACCAGTAATCACTGCACGAGCAGATCCCTTCTTTGAAAGTGTGGAAACGAGAACGATCTCTAACAATGATCTCTCTATCAAAAACTTTGGAAATTGCCTTCAGAGCAGAATGGCAATCATCACACGTTCTCAAGTTTTTCACTATCCGAATAGCAAACGCTGGTCCAGTATTCATCAGTCCAAAAGCAACAGCTAATTTCTCACTATGCCAAGCCACTGCTTGCTCTTTATCTTCTTCGCTCAAATCAAATGAAACTGGCATAGTATTAGTAATATAGCCACCCAGGCTAGCCCTTCTCAAGATTTCCTTTAACTTATATTGAATTGCTATGATCTGCGGATGAATCTGATCATCAACTCGAAACTCGTGCACAATACCATTAACCTCAATCCAACTACATCCAGGGCTCGATTCACCGTTCCTCCCACCCATTAGTTTCCTCACTTGAGACACTCCCTCCCATTTACCTAGAGAAGCGTACAAGTTAGAAAGTAGCACTTTGCCTCCACAATGACCAGTAGGTTGCAGTTGCACAATATGATTCAAAATCTTCTCTCCAAGAACAAGGTCGCGATGAATTCTACATGCACTAAGCAAAGCCCTCCATGTAACAATGTCTGGGGGAAAGGGCATACTTTTGACTACTCTGAGTGCCCTTTCCAAGTGGCCAGCACGACTGAGTAAATCAATATAACAGCCATAATGCTCAATTTTGGGCACAATCCCCCACAAGCTCTCCATGTTGTAGAATATTGAAGAACCCTCATCTACAAGACCTGAATGGCTGCAACCATTTAAAACCCCCAAGATAGTAATTTCATTTGGCTTTACATTTGCAGATAGCATTTGAGAGAATATACGCATTGCATCCTTACTACGCCCATGAACCGATAATCCTGAGATAATACTGGTAAAATTTAGCACATCTGGTTGAGAAATACTATTAAATATTCTACTTGCACAATCTAGCATCCCACATTTTGCATACATATCAATAAGAGCAGTGGAGATGTTTGAACTTTCTGAAATTCCATTCTTGTCTATATAAACATGAATCCATTTCCCTTGATCTAAGGCCCCAAGATGAGCACAAGCAGATAGAACACATACAAGAGCAGCCTCATTTGGATTCAATTTATGATCATCAGATAACATGTCATGAAAAAGATTAAGTGCTTCCATATACCTACCACAACCTACAAAACCTGAAATCATAACACCCCAAGATACAGCGTTACGTGCTGGCATCAAATCAAATATTTCACAGGCTCTATCCATCTCTCTATGCTTTGCATACCCACATACCAAACTAGTCCACGAGAAAACGTCTCGCTGAGACATTTCATCGAAGACTTTGTGGGCATTGTCCATTTCTCCAAAAACACAATACATATTAATCACTGAATTACCCACGTGTAAATTAGACTCATACCCACTTTTCATTACCATGCCATGAACAATTCCCCCATGAAATTTCGAAATTTGGTGAGAACACGCAGTGATCACAAAGGTGAATGTGTACATGTCCGGGGAAACTCGCACAAGGTGCTCTATGGTGATCATATACCGAAATAGATTGATGGAATCCACAGAATTGTGGATTTTAGAGTAAGCTCTGATCATGAGATTCCATATAAGAATGGGCGGTGAAGGAGAAGGATAATGGTCGAATAAGGCCCTTGCACAGGTGATGTTTTTAATAGAGAGGTAGCAATGAATGAGAGAGTCAGTTAGAGAAGTATCTGTTGAGACTGCATGGGCGATTAGATGGGCATGTATTTGCTTGAGTTGGGACGGTGGTGGGCGTTGTTTTAGCAGTCGATAGATTGTTGGAGGATCTGGGTGGACGAATGGGTCTGGCTTGTTAAAGGCGGGGAATGGGTTTGATGATGAACAAAGAGTGTGACAAAATCGAAGTTTGAAATGTTTAAGAGGAGCAACAAGGGCTTCTGTAATTTATTAAAGTTGTAATTAAAAATATAATTAACCTTAACTAAAATTAATCACACACTTTAAAAATATAATTAATCTAAAAAAATTAATAATAGTAATAAATTAATCTTAAACTCTCAGTAAATGATATTTACTCTCATTTAGGAAAGTAAATGGAATTTGCATGGGGAGACGACTTTTAAACCCACTGTTAAACTCTCCTCATTCTAGCCCTACGTTAACACTTCATGTTTTGATGTTGAGAGAAATAAAAGGATCTACAAAATTAAATGGAGGGTGTTAGTGAGATAAATGGAGGTTGTAAATAGTCTCACCCTTTAAATTTACACACACACTGACACACAAAAAGGAAAAAAAAATAAAAATTACTAGGGTTTAAATTAGGGGTAGAAATCACCTGCTACCCAAAAAAGAATGTGGTATTGTCGTTTGGTGGCATATTCATTGCAAGTTTGATGACAATAGAAGATATTTATCTATACTTGATCTTTTACTTTGCCTGTAATGACAAATTCCACTTTCCTGTTAAAAGAAAAGATTGGGATTAGAATTTTGACAAATTCACCGCATGAGTTTTCCAAGTAGATCAAAATCTCAATTTGAAATCACCATTTATTTTCTACCAAAAATCATTACATGAACATCTTCCTTCTTGAAAAGTATGGAAACGAGACCAATCTCTTACAACAATTCCTCTATTGAAAACTAGGGATATAATGGCGGAGTGACAATCGTCGCATATTCTCAGATTCTTCACTACTCGAATTGGAGTACCTTCCGCACTACTCAATAAGGCAAATGCAACAGCTAATTTCTTGCTATGCCAAGATATTGCTTGTTGTTTCTCTTCCTCGCTCAAATCAAACAACACTGGTTTATCATAGGAATACAACCTCCCTCCAGAGCCGGACCTGAGGTGAGCTGCAACAGGCTCTTCCCTCAGGCCTAAATTTTTGAGGACCTCATGATTTTTTAAAGTTTGAAGTTGGAGAAGTTCATTGATCAAAAAAATTTATATGTTATCATTGTTCAAAAAATAAATAGTGATCATTTATGTAGATTAATTTTATTTTATTTATTTTCTTTGAATTTGAATGCTTAGAAAAAAAAAGACTTAAAAATTTGAAGACGGAGGGCCTCATTGATAAATTTTGCTTTCGGCTTCCGAATTCTCAGGTCCGGCCCCGCCTCCCTCCAAACTAACTCTCTTCATAATCTCATTCAACTTGATGCTTATCTCCTTAATCTGAGGATGCAACCGATCTGCAGCCAGAAATTCATGAACAAAACCATCAATCTCAATATAACTGCAACCCGGGGATGCGGCTGCAGTCTCCTTATGACCCATGGATTTTCTCACTTTGTTCACGCTCTCCCATTGTCCCAAAGATGCATACAAATTGGAAAGAAGAACGCGTCCGCCACCATGAGAACCGCAATGTAACTGATAAATGTGCCTTATAATTATCTCTCCAAGAACAGCATTTCCATGTACTCTACAAGCACTAAGCAAGGCTCTCCAAATAATAACATCAGGTTTCATGGGCATGCTTTTAACAGCTTCAAAGGCACTTTTGAGTCGGCCAGCACGGCTAAGAAGGTCTATTAAGCACCCATAATGCTCAAGCTTGGGTACAATTCCCCATAGTCTCTGCATATCGTGAAATATTGAAAGACCGTCCTCGACTTTGCCAGAGTGACTACAGGCATTTAGAACACCGACAAGAGTGATATTATCTGGTTTAGTCCCTTGCGCTAACATATCAAAGAATATCTCAAGAGCTTCCCTACCAAGCCCGTGCATTGATAATCCCGATATCATGCTGGTCCATGTAAGAAGATCTCTTTTATGGGTCACATCAAAAACTTGTTTTGCACAATCTATCCTCCCACATTTGGCATACATGTCAATCAGAGCCGTTGAAATGTTTGAACTTTGAGCAGCTCCACTCTTGTCTATATAAATATGTATCCATTTCCCTTGATCTAGTGCCCCAAGATGAGAACAAGCTGAAAGGACACCAACTAGAACTGCTTCATTAGGCCTAACGTTATCGTCAGCCAACATGTCATGGAAACATTTAAGTGCATCATTATACATCTCCTTGCTAACATAACCCGCAATCATCACTGCCCATGAAACATCATTTCGGTAGGGCATCATAATAAATAATTCTCTGGCTTTCACTATTTCGCCACACATAGCATACCCTCTAACTAAACTAGTCCAAGTGATTATATCTTGATGAGGCATTTCATCAAACACCTTCTGAGCATCACTAATTCTTGAAAAAGTGGCATACAAAGCCACCAACGAATTTTCCACAAATACATCTGAATTATACCCATTTTTAATCACCATCCCATGAACATTTTGACCGAAACCAACAAATCTAGATTGGCGTGAACAAGCTGTGACGACAAATGTGAAGGTATATTCGTCTGGAATCGCAAAAGAAGTAGTACAAAGCAAAAGCATGTTTTGAAAGAGATATAATGAATCTTTCGAAATGGGTGTCTTTGAATATGCTTGAATCATAAGGTTCCATAGGAAAGTGGGTGGAACAAAGGGGAATACATCGAACGTGATTCGTGCCAAGATAACGTTTTTCAAGCGATTGTATGATTGTATTAGAGCTCCTATGAGAGAGGTGTTTTGAGCCAAGGAGAGGGTGATGATTTGGGCATGTATTTGCTTAGTTTGGATCAACGATGGCCTTATCTTTAGTAGTTGAGAC